>OY728155.1:1012584600-1017584600 GCA_963277665.1 Viscum album
TATCTTTGGTCATATAATTATTTTTTTATGGAAAAAATATAAATTATCATATTTAGGGTTTTAATGTGTTGAAAAAGGTTTGACTAATAGATAAGGGTGAACATATATCCATAACATTCTCCAATGTGATTTTTTGATTTCATTTCTACCATGAAATATATAATATTCTAATTTGGGTTTTTATTTGTTCCAATTTACAAGATTATGATGTTTATATTATTTAATATTTTAATAAATTCCATGTGTGTTCTTTCCCTCCCTTATATAAGGTTACAACCTCTCCTCACCTATTCACACTTAATAAGTGTTATAAATCAGAAAATACCTTCATTATTATTCCTAAATTCATTATCAATGATCAGGATCCTTTTTTTCAAACTAATATAATTTTATGTATTAATGTTTAAATCAATGGAGATTACTCAACAAAGTGTCATAAATATAAACTGAGTACCTTGAGTTTTATTTCATCATAGAATTATTTTAAAACTAGGACACCAACACTAAAATTTTAAATACAATATCATTGTTATAATGATATTTTATTATTATTATTAAAAAACGTTTTACATATTATTCCATCCTATATAAATCAAAAACATCACTCATGCATACATATGACGTACCGTATAAATGTAGTGGTGTATGTGTTTTTTCATTATCATTTCACATGGATTGTTAAAAATATAGAAATAATATATATATATATATTATAAATGAAATAATTATATTTCTATATTTATAATATCATATCTACCTTGCACTTTATCATCTAGTTGAAAATGATGGTGTTGTATATGCGTATATGTGGACCACCGCCACCACGACGTGATGTTTCTATTTTTTATATGCACTTTACATGGATGGTAATAATTATTGATTTAATTAATATATATCATATTTATTATATAATAATTATTCATTAAAGTTGAACCATTATTTACCTTTCTTTACTTCTAACTATCAAAATTTTAAAACAGCGTTCGTATTTATGGTTGACCTACCATCTCCATGAACAGTGTAATTCACGTTTTCTATCCTAAAATTTAATATATAACAGAATATATATATATATATATATATATATATATTTACTATATATGATATTATCAATTGACTAAAATTTGTAATATTATTTAATAATTATCAATGAATAAAGATTAAGACCTCTAAGACAAAACCTGTATGAAAAATGAAGCAGTGTCACCCATAAAAATTATTTTAATAAAATAATTAATAAAATGGTGATAATATGTTATTAGTAAATCATATATAGTATGACATACATGATTATGGTTTTGGAATAAATGTTTAAAAATATATATTACATATATGGTTGTATTGAATGTGTATGAAGAAATATGATATTTTAGGTGGGAGATTTATGATTCAATACAATTTTTATTGCGGTTGTTTTAAATAAATTTTTATTTAGGAGATAATATGAACCATATATTCTAAATCCATATCATTTTTTACACTCCATTGGTCATTTTCATAATTTTATGTATTACTTTCATTTTATATAATTTTTTTTAAATTAATGATATTATTAATCTCCTGTAATTTTTATTTTTAACCATGTTTGACTTATTACAAAATGATTTATAAGAATCCCACTGTCATTTTATGAACATGGTTCAATATATAAGATGTTTGAAGAGAATCCTTTTCTAATGTTTATTACAAGGATACAATTGTCGACCAACATGATAACTAAGTTATTCGAATTTCCAAAAATATTTTTGAATTGTTTTTTTTCAAATATAATGGTTTCTATAATATTTTAGGAAATTATTTATTAAAAATATGTTTTTTCCAAATGAAAGAAGTTTTTCCCTAGAAAATATTTCAATTATATTTTACATGAATTTTCATCTAAGATTACTTCCTTTGATTGAAATTATTCTTTACATAGGATATAATTAAATGATATCATACTAATTCTTTCACTGAATGGATTTTGATGATAATGAGATGTTTATAAATCCAATTTTAATTTCACGGGTTATGATATAATGATATGATGAATTTTTAATGATTTTTTGGAACACAAATATATATTTTTCCTTATGTTATGGGTGGGTCCCTTAATTATATTACTCGTAATTAATTACATATAATTTTAGTAACCTGATACAATTATGGGATATAAGCTCATGTTCATGATCCAAAATGATAAACAAGTTAATTTTATTTAACAAATATAGGAAACAAGTTGATATTCTAAATCCACTATAGAAAATAGTCATTCATTTTTATCTATAATGATATGGGACATAGATTTTTAGTCCTTGTCCATTATGATTTTATGGTCTCTATATTAAAATGTGACATATGAAATAGTTTCTACACCTATGATGGCCCCACACATTTTTGATATGAACAAAAATTTCATGATTGATTTATGATAATTTCTCACTTTTATGATTCGTTTATTTTGAACTGATAATGTTTTTTCACATTAGTCATATTTTTGATCTATTATAGATTGATTAGTAACTTTTCATGTTATTTTCACGATCTCATACCATTACTCTTAATTTATAATTTCACCTGATATACAATTTATATATCTCATGATTAACCATACTAAGCATCTTAGATCACCATTTATTATGTATCAATTTCCCAAGACAAGATAAATTATTTTTTGTCTGGTATTTAACAGAGGGTATAAATCTTGAATAAATTATCGAGATATTATAATTAATTTACCTACATATTATAAATATGTATCTATTATAAAAAAGTAAACATTTATGGTTTCATCAAGGATCATATTGTTCGGTATTAAATATTTATTTAGGAATATTTAATATTTATTTATTAAAATAAGGGGTCACAATAGTTGGTATCAGAAGAAAGGTTTTATCAATAATTATAGATTAGGATTGGAGAACATATGTAATAGATAGGGGGATATGTCTTAGTATATGGTAAGATGATAATATTTTTTGTAAATAAGTGAATATGTGGATTGCTAAGAAATATATAACAATCTGGATACTACATGTCAATGTGGATTTTACACTAGTATCATGTTTTATAAATATTCTTCCATCATCATATGATTTCAATATTTTAATCTTTCATTATGGGGGTTTTATCCAATGGTAAATCTTAATTCTGCTAGATCTGTATCATTTTTTGAATATGTTGTTTTCTGTAGCCACCATCATTAAAACATGGGTGAATTCTCCATGTCATTCATCTATTTTTGGCTTCAGGCTGTTTTAATGGTCATTGGAATTCTATCAGAAAAGTACATTGGACCAAATATGATTTCTATATCCCTTCATGACTTCCCCTACAGATATATAATGTCGTTATACATTGGTAAATTGGTAAAGGGGATGGTCATTTATCTTGATTGATTAATTTCACAGAATCTCTTTTTCAACCTCTATTTCCATATATCTATGTCAATGTCTATGTATCAAGGGAACCATTGGAGTTCAATTTCGTTGATATTAGTGGGTAAATCTGATGGAATATGTATGTTTTCTATGTCTTATACGTGTCGTTATTTTTGTCTTGTCTGAGTTTGGACCACGATCTATCCAACTGTTATCTTGGGGTGATGATCCTCCAATACATATCTTAGTAGGTCACTTTGGTATTGAAGAATCCAAAACTATTTTCTGTATTTAGAAAGTGGAATTTAATTTTATTCATAATACATGAGTTGAAGGTTTATTTTCTGTTATTATATGTGGTTTATATGGTTTCAAACTAATAGTTCATGGTATGGGATTTGTGTACTAAATTCATCCTTTTTGACACAATCTCTTACATAAACTCTTATGGATAGAGGTGATATAAAAGTGTAAGACATCGATGGTGAAATATTTTTTTTCTGAAACTTTTGGAACTAGGGTTAATTTTAATATCGCGCACTCTAATTAAATCATTCCCTATTAATTATAGTAATTTTCTCGTCTGAATTCAATAATAACTCACGTGCAGGGGATGCCAAGCCTATGGGATCAACCAAGCTCAATATAGCTTCAAATTTGTTTCAAAACATTGAATGTACTTGAGTATTATGATACATATCTTGAAGGGTGGTTAAATTTACTTCAAAGAGAGAAAATTATGAAGGTAATGTCAATGAACTAGGTGGATCTTGAGCTCAGCAACTGAAAAAAATATCCCAACCAAAATAAATCTGTGAGCAGGATCACCATGTAAAAATGAATTTTTGGAATTTATCAAGGAAAAGGAATAATAGCGACAATAATTGTATGGATAATACAAACACAAAATTAATAAAATAAGGCAACATAAATATTACCCAAATATATTGAAACCCATGGTCACAAAATCATTATGTTAACCTATAAATACTAAAGTAGAAGAGATTACAGTTGCATTAACACTAGAATAATGTGTTATACATTATATAGTGAAGTTATAACACAAAATACAAACTATTTGTTCAACAGTCGAGGAGGCTCAATATGGAAGGTTTTAGGACCCAAAATAGTTTCTAAAAGGAGTGTCAATATATGGTGTCTGAGGTGACTCAAAAATGGAGGAATCTGATAAAAAGGACATGGTACATATTCTACATTCCATGGAATATATATTATATGTGTACATAAAAAACAATTTTCCAATGTATGAGTTGAATTGAATGTTTCATTGTAATCTCTGAGTTGATCTCAAGGATGAGAAAATGTTTGGTATTGGTAAAGATGATCGTATCTTCAAACCCATAATACAAAAGTGTAAAATAATTCTAGAGAATTATTTTTAGTACAAGCAAAAAATATGGCCTATAACATCAAGTATATCTTCATGGATGATCTAGATATGTAGGAAACCTTAGTCAACTAGATCTCAAACAAGGTTAAGGATTCCACAACCTTCAAATTTCACTATTAAATAACTGTGATTTCTTTTAGGGTTTTTGTTTGGGGTTGATGGATTTTTTATTGGTTTCTCAATTACCCCAAATTTTTTTATATAAATTGTAAATTATTAGTTATTCATTCTTGTAAATATTGATTTTCCCTTACTATGCAACTATTTTTACCCTATCATAGGATACACTAGGGTTGAATCACTTTTTCATTATATACCATTAATATAGATTTGAGTAGATTTTGGTCATTGATGAACTAGTTTAACAAGAATCATTAGTTGTTTAGATATCATATATATTATTTTCCTTATGATTATATAGTTTCCCACTGTGACTATTTGGGGTAAAACATTTTTTCTGGTTTTATTCTAAGATTAATGATTGAATAACGAAGTTAATATGGTGATGACTACACTCAAATATTGAAGTATCTTCGTTTATCTTAGTCGTATGAATTTTTTTATTTCATGAAAATATTTTATGAATGTTAATTACTATACAATATGTTTAGATGTTGTGTTACTGATGAAATCTCTAAGATGTATGAAGGTTGTATCTCTAATACACAGTTCCCATATGATTTATGTTTGTGGGAATTTTAAATCTAAAAATCATGTTATTCTCCATTTAGTGTAATTTGTTTAATCAAGGTATGGATTGGATTTATTTATATGGATAACATATATATTTTTTAGGAAGGAATGACAAATTGCACATTCTTTATTTATCTATGATCATTTATCACTGTAAGGATGAATATAAAATTCTAATGAAAATTAATTCTATCATGTGGGTCTTAATACCAATTTGTAAAGGGTATCTTTGCAATATGGTTTAGTATGAACTCAATATTTAGGATATTACTATTTTATTTATATTGTTGATATATTTATAGAAGAGATTCATAGTATTCCATTGAATCGTGATGTTGATTTTTCAATAGAACTCATACAAGGTGATATATTTATTTTGAATACTCCTTAAAAATGGATTCGATTGTGTAATAGCAATTTATTAATTAACCCCATGAGAATATTGATAAGTAATTTAAACACCCTATAACATCACCATGGGGTGATCCAATTATTTTTCTTAAAGATGGATAGCTGAGATTTTTTATTTATTAACTAAAATTTAATTATATTGGAATAAATAATAAGTATCATATTCCCCATAATAATGATTTTAGATCAATTTCAAGGATCTAAATAATCTTATAAGGTATAAATTCTATTTATATATCATCAATTAAGGTTGAAGATGGATGATATTCCGATGATATAATTTTTATGAGGTATGTGAATTATCAATTTATAGTGATCTCTTATGTTCTTTCTAATGATTGTAATATATTTATTGATTCAATTAATAGAGACTATAGATATTACATTGAAATTTTTTGGTATTATTTATAAATTGTATTATTATATATTTTAATATATTAGACAAAAATAGAGATAATATGATAATTGTATTAAAGACCCTTTGGAATGAGATTTTGAATATAGAATTTATCAAGTGAAAATTTGGGATACAAAATAATTCATTATTGCGTCATATAATCTCATGTGAGGGTATATCATTGGATCCTTACAAGATGTAATTCATTGATAAATGGCCTATATAAATCACAGTAATTTAAATCCTTGGTATTCATAGGATTTATGTATACTAATGATTTTTTAAAATATATACAATGTTTATATAATAGAATAACTAATTTTACTTGAAATGGGGTTATGTCCTTTTTGATAGATGAGTCTAAAGATAATTTCCAATAGTTAAAGATAAGGATGGTTAATTAACCATTACTGACACTATGATATAGCATTAAGGGGGTTATGATCTATAGGGATGCATTATATAAGGTACATGGGTGTTTCCTCAAGTATAATTATATAAGGATAGTGTATACATTATAAAAACTGATGTTTTGTTGGAAAATTTACCTATGTCATGATTTAATGTTAGCAGTATAATTGTTTTGACAATAATATGGAGGCATTAAGATTAATAATTAATGTTTTATTTATTTCTCGATTATAAAATCTTGAATTATATTTTCTCAAAGAATGTGTTTAATATGACCTAGAATGTATTATTATAACTAACTAATGATTATGATTTCTGAATATGTTAAGATCATATGAAGGTGAGCATGGTATTAGATACTAAAAGTTGAAAGGATCATAAAATATTTTTTATGATGAGGATAGAAAAAACAAATATTTATTGACTTAAAATAACTAATTTGAAAATAAGGATGTATGGGGAGAAAACATGTCTTTCTCTAATGAATGTTCTACCATATTTTCAATTAATGGTTTAATAAGTCAAGAGGGTAGATGAAAACATGAAAAATATGTTCAACATGTTCTTGAGTTTATTCTATATTATGATGGAATGTTAAATTTTTGGAACTAGGAATGTGTCTTTTCCAAACCATATTTAAAGAAGGAGATATTGAATGATGATCATAGTTCAACATTCACTATTAAACATAGAAGTAGAAAAATATATATGGAGATATAAAAAATTATTTCAGGTTGGGGAACATGGAAAATATTTTATAGAGTATGTATCATAATGTTTAGTACGTTAAAATTTTATGTATAGGTGATATAATTCTAATGGGATGTTAGAACCATTAACCAAACAAGAATCAATGTAAATAAGATTCCGTGATTTTCATTAACATACTCCCAAGAATATCTATATTTCGTAATAATATTTGGGTTATAGTTGCTAGAATTATGAATTAAATTCACTTCATTTCCATATGTTGATATATTTCCCATGGTATAATTTCTAGGTTATACATTAAGTTAGTGGTATGATATCATGGACTACCATATTTCATTATATATAATCGGCATTTGATGTTTACCTAGATGTTATGGGGATATATTCATTAAGTACTAGATAATGAGTTATGTTTCAATACTACATATATTATTAATAAAGAAGTTCAATCAAAGAGGACCATTTAAACTCTAAAATTCATATAGATATATTCCCCTACATATTCTAATGGTGGTCAGGATCCAAAATAAAATTTGGAGTTTTCTAATATCAACATCATTCACTCGAGAATTAATATGTCCCCTATTGAATAATAAAGTATAAGGAATTTTATAACTCATACATATTTGGATTAAAATAGATAATGAATCTTATTGGAACTATATTTATCAAAATAAATTGAATATAATGACGTATCTATTTAGAAGTTCATGAGATAATCATAGAGTCCAAATAAATTTTATACTTATGTTCATTGCTAACTAATGATGTTCAATGTTGGGGAATTTGTATTTCTATGAATATATATCTACAAAAATGTAAATAGATTAGGAAATAAATTAAAATTAATCCCTATATATATCACATATTTTTTGTGACATTTTTATTAAATTAGTTTGGTATCTTATAATTTGGTACATCCACTAAATCTCTCTCAATTTCACAATATTTTTCATTTTTCACTTCAGTGGAAGTAGATAAATGATCCTACAAATATAATGAATTCATCAGTTGAATTCATGGAAATAGAACCCTTTTAGGAGTAAAAATTGATGGATATTATGCATCATAGTTAGAATTTTCAATTAAACGTGACCACTCACCTTGTCAATGTATTATGGTGAAACTATATATTAGTGGAATCTCCATGCAAACTAGTTGATATAATGAGGAAAATGTATCTATAGTTTTTTGTATCAGATTATTATAATTTATATAGAATAATTATACTAAGGGGTTATAAAATATAACACCCAAATATTTTGTTATTTATTACTCAATAAATTAATTTTCTTTCACTTATAGAATCCTTTAAAAGAAACACTGAGTTGAAACATACTTTTTTACTCTATTGAAATATTAATATTTAATAATACCGTTATCACATAGTTTTTGAATTGGTGGGTATGAATAAGATTAACCCAATTATGAATTATATATGGATCCTAATCAATAATTTTCTATATTAATTATTAGGAAATAGTCAGTCAATTGTTTTAGTAATGTTGTTTTATACTTCATTAATAAATTTTCATAAAAAATAGTGGTTATTTATTTTTATGAGTGAATATTATAATGAATTCCTATTTTTCTAAAAAATTATTTGATTAAACCATTTAGAATATTTGATATAATTATATAAATATTATATATGGGTGATTTTGTTTTAACAAGATTTATTCCTTAGTGAATCATGAAAAATATCTATTTTTTTTAAACTAACAGTTATTTTCATTATAAAGCCTCATTATGATTTCAATTTCATATTAAACACACAAAATTATTCACTGATTTTATATAAGGTAATTAATTAAATAATATTCATTATATTAATAGATTTTGGTATAATTTGTTTGACACCTCACTCCATAATTTTTATAAAGCTGTTTTAAGTTAATAATTTTTTTTCTTTTTAATTAATTAAATTAAAACCTAATGATGTAATATTTAATTTAAATTTAAAGATTTTATATGAATATATATGAATTTAGTTTCAAATAATGATGATTACTAGTCATAAATTTTATTTTTGATCTTTTTAGAATGAAAAAAGCATATTCCTAAGATTTTTATCCATCGCGTTATGCAGGTGTAATATTAAAATAAAATTAGAAACATATATATTTTGAATATTGAAAATTTTTATTCCATATTTTTAATATTTTGGATAAAATTTGGTTAATTATTCCCCTTAAATTTCTCTCCATTTGTAATAGTAACCATGGTAAAATTTATCACCACAGTAATGGGTAAAATGAGATAAACAAGGTTAAAATTATAGGGTAAATCATTAATATCTCAATAAAACATTCATTTATCCTATTGGGGGAGTTTTTCATGATGAAATACATTTATAATGTGATAATTAATTCTTTAAATAACATAATTTTTAGTGTTTGCAATCATATATTATCTTTTGAAAATATATGTTGTATTTTATTCAAATTAAATACTATTTTATGTTCTTTAGAACTAATGGCATGATTAGAAGATTCTATTCAGTATTTTCATTATAAAAAACCATAAAACATTAATTTCTTTCATTATATCTCCATAAAAAATCATGCAATCCATATTATTTTGATATTTCAAGGTGAGGCTCTTTTTACTCTTATATTAGATATATGTTTAAATTTTTTATACATTTTGTTTTATAATATTTAAATTAATTTAATTAAACAATATAAACTAAATATTAAAAATTTAATCCCAAGTTTCTAATTAAAATTTTCAAATTTTGATGTCCACTTTTATTTTTTTTTCATTATATTAATTTATCATGGAATAATTTTATATTGATAATGTTATTGGAAAAATCTGAACTAAGTGGGTTAATAAGGATATAAGGCCTAAAATGTAAACAAAATAGAAAAAAATTATATTGAATGATTTTATTTAAACTCTATTACATATTTAATTCTTCTATTGTTTCCATGGTTCTAATTTACATTATTATGATTTTTATATTACTTAATCTTTT
The DNA here is from genome assembly GCA_963277665.1 of Viscum album. NCBI lineage: Eukaryota > Viridiplantae > Streptophyta > Magnoliopsida > Santalales > Viscaceae > Viscum > Viscum album. The sequence continues at coordinate 1,012,594,974 of OY728155.1, forward strand.
ATGAAATAAATTTTTTGTAATTTCCCTCAATTATAAAAGAAACCCACATAACCTATTTTTTCCACCCATCATCAGCCTTATATCATGACCAATAATATACATACTTTCTTCATATATTTCATATCAATTAATTTTATATTCATATAATTTAAAAATACCTTCCTTTAAAAGTTTATGTTATAATCCAAATGAGGTTCCTCAATGAGGTGGTATAACTTTTAGTTGTGTAAATTCAATTTTATTTCTTCATCTAATTAAATTAAATCTATTTTAAATTCAAAAAACAATAATTATATTTTAATAAATATATTATGATGTTATTATGGTTATGGTAAAAAAATCATCAATTTAAATGCTTAAAAAATAAAAACATTTCTCTGGTCGCCGTACGATAGACCATCTCAACATAGCAGTGTTAGTCATTTATGATAACCAGTTTACATGGAAGGTTATAAATATTGAACTATTGTCTAAATATGTTATTTAAAACATAATTTTTTATCTGAAAATATATTATCATATGTAACTTTGTATATTTAAATTTCACTAGAAGAAGGTAAAGTTACTTGTACGTTCCTATTGACTACCCCCTCAATGAAGTAATGAGAATAAATTTGTATTTTCGTATTACAAGGATAGTAATAAAAACAAATTTAATGATTTTATATTATATATACTATATATCAATTATTCTATTATGGTGAATTATAATTTCAAATTTTTTCCATCTATTTGAAAATGAAAACAACATTTATGTGTACATGTGACCTACCATCTCTATAAATGACGTAATTTAATTTTTCAATATCTAAATTATTTGGAATGATCTATATATATAATAAATATATATTATATTAATATCATGAATATATTATATGAGATTATGGAACCAGTATCAATGTATAATGACCATGGATATCAAATAAAAACATGCAAAAAAACGAATAAGTCTTCCCCAAGTAAAATGATATTAATATCAATTTATAAATTAACATGTAACAAGATATTCTATGTAAATAATAGAAGATATGATATATTTGATTATGATTTTGAAATAAATGTATAAAATTTAAATTTATTATATAGGACATTTTAATTCAAGGAAAAAAATAAAATATTTGAGTTAAGGGTTTTATGTTTGAACCGCATTTTAAAAGGAATTGTTTATACATGATTTTCCATTAAAAAAATTATATGATCCTTATATGATAAATCAATTTATTCCCCCCCCCCAATATATTTAATTCTATAATTTTGAATTAATATAAATTTTCACTATTTCAATCTCAAAATAGTTCAAAAATGTTTTTTTGATAACTCACAATTATTTATGATCATTCAATTATAAAAAAAAATTCTTCTATATCCAAATTTTCTGTAAAAAATGGTAAATAATATTTCTATAATATTATACAATGATTAGTTAAAATATTTTTCCTCTGATTTTTTAGAAAAGATTAATAAATAATATCATTTTAAATTTCTAAAAATATAAATATTTTCAAAAAAATTCAATAGAATATTTTTTTAATTACTAAGATTCAAATGGAATTTAATGCCTTCATGAACACACAATGATTTCAATATGACATTGATTTTTTTATGGTTATTTTTTAGCAATTTTATAGTATAATAATTTATGAATTTTTGTGAGATTAATATGTAATTTCAATATGAATAGGTTATTTCCAACAAGAAATATTCATGAGATCTTTTAAATTATTTTTTATCTATGATTACATCATTTGATGTTGATTACAATTTACTAGGTGATTTGGCCTGATGATATCATCCTCCTTATTTTTCTAGATGGTTTATTTTTATGATGATGATATTTTCATGAAATGGGCTTTCATTTCAAGGAATATGATATTATGGTGTGATGAATATTTAGTGATATTGTAGAACAAATACATATGGTTTTTATTTTGGGATTGGTGATCACATAATATTATATCATTTCAATTAATTAGGAATTGTTTTATATCATATCATATAATTATACGAAAAACATTTATGTTATTGATCCAATATTGGAAATAGAAAAATTTTCTAGATACAATTTGGGAGACAAGTAGGTATTCATGATCCTCTATGGTAAAAAGGTGATGATTCTTGATCCGTTCTGATAAGGGAAATGGGATTTAACATCTGTTCCAATAATAATTGATGCTCTTGATCATTAAAATAGAAAAATGAAATGCATTTATATCTAAGATAGTGCTAAAAAAATTTACGTTAACATATTGATTATGATTTATTTATAGTTATTTATAATACTTAGTATTTTTTTCATTGAAATGATAACATTATATTCCATGAATCATGTTGATGATATATTATAGAATTGGTATGAACAATTAATATTATGATCATTATATATTACAATTATACATATCTCATTATTTTATATTATCATCTATTGATATCTATTCTGCTTGCCCTTAATGATAATTTGAGCTTACCCTTTCAAATTTTTCATTTCCCTAGGTTATAAAGAATGATTTAATGTAGAAAATGTTATGAAGGATAACACATGTCAATAAAATTATGTGATATGATGATTAATGTGTTTAAATTAGATGATTACCTAACTTTTCTCCAATGTCACTAAACAGTTATGGTCCTCGTATGGATTTTAATTTTAGGTTGTGAATATTCATCTAAATCTATTTAAACTATATGTTTGAGAATATTGAGCCTCTATAACTCAAGAATAAATATTTCATGGTTGAAGTTGATTCATGTATCATGATTTATGTCATGAACCTTCCCAGTGAGACCCGATCCGCAACTCCCCAAGCCCACCTCTAATAGGCTAGGGGTTGGTGACTAGCACCGAGTAGGCATGCTACTAACTTGGGAGGCATTTCCTAAAAACTTGTACACACGCACGCACATCTCCAAGCCCACAAAGTAAAAAATTAAAAACTACTAAAAAGAAAACATGCATGAATACACTAAAACCCAACCAATAGAGTACGACAGGAATGTAAAGTACAAGAAAGTAAAACCCTGGGCCAAACGTACAAGCCCACCAAAAGAGAGTCTGTAATAAAGTCCATCCTATAAATAAAGGTGTTGGGACTATAGTCTGTAGCCGTAAGAACACACCTCGGCCTGTCTGATCTCACTGAGTACCATACAGTCCTAGTCCGCCTAGAATGCAGTCAAAGGCTCGCTCGTCAGCACAAGACACGACACGTGCGGGCAAAGCCCGTGCAAGGGTGAGTATAACAATACCTAGTAGGACACCCCAAAACCACAAATGAAAATACAAAAAGGGAAAATACCACAAAATAAAGGTACAGTCAGCTCTACACAGTATATGTCTATCGAACATATAACATGAATATCCAGATATACTCATGCATAATCGACTATCGTGAATACCACCACTAGGATCCAGCTCGATTGATTCCACTAAGCATGCAACCAGGAGAACACATTCCTAGGTCTGAACAGAGAGATATGAAGTACTCCTTCAGGGAAAACACACTCCACAAGTACCTTGAGAACATGATTCTCAGATGAGGATCACAACCAAGTCATTGGGTGATTCCGACAACTCAGTCTGAGATAATCCTCTAAGAATGGGATCGGAGCCCAGGTAATGTTGGTCACGTCGATACCAAAAACTCTACCTAGGGTTCCATGGATGAATACAGAATCTGGCTCTATGTCTCATAGAGGGGATTCCAACAACTCTATTCCAGAAGTCCTACTGAAGGGATCATACTCCTGTGTAAAGGAATTGATACCAGAACCATCAGGGAAAAGACGAAGGGTACGAACCCTAAGAAAACTAGTCTAAGTCATAGAATACTAGTGGCTCAAGACATTTAAGATAGGTTACACTACGTGTAGTATGGTTACAATCCATGTTCCTTGACCCTGGGTACTACCCGTGTAAATGGCCCGTGTCATCCATTCAAGCTGTGTAAAACCAAACTACAGAGCACGTAGAAAAAAGTACACGTCGTGTTCATTGACCCAGGGTACTGCACGTGTAACCGGCCCATGTCATTCGGCTTGTCGGATAGGAAGTAACTACATGACGTGTATAAGAAACACACGTCTTGTCCGAGCACCTGGGGCTCGGTCCGTGTATGCTGGCCATGTGCCCGTACACGGTCTCTTCCCGTGTCTATGTCGCCTGCCCGTGTACCCGTACACGGGGTATCCCATGTATCTGGTCGGTTCTGGATGAGGAGGGGTATACACGGCGTGTCCTTGGCCGTGTACCCTCCCCGTGTTTGTGTACTCCCAGAGTACAAACCAGATAATCCGTCCGATGAACTCATGCCGTGTAGCCCATACTACACGGCGTGTAGTCGGGAAATTTCCAGAACGTCGTCTTCTTCCTCACGCTTCAGCCGATCTTCCGAATCTGCGATCTCTCATCCGTTCATCCCGATACTCCAGGGGTTGGTTCTTATCATCATACGAACACCGTAATTGGTGTTTTCGGTCCATAAAATGTATCATAAACCTCAAACGATCCATCCGAATTAAAACGCCCAAAAAATCATAACTCTCAATCCACTCCAAATCCTCTGCCAAAACCACAGTCACACCTCCGTGACATCACTCCGGGGTTGGATCTTCGATTTGGGATCGTTGCGTCGCAAAACGGATGTGCAACGATATGTTATTCATCGCCCTGGGAAGAACGCGGAGAACGCGATGAAGAGAAAGGGGGGAAATCCAATGAAAAAAATTCGAGGAACGAACCTCCACAGTCATTCATCACCGAGTTGGTCCACTCCTTTTAATAGGATTAAACATAGCAGGAAAAATAAACAACAAAGGATCAATAGGGATTCAATCTCCCAAAGTCCCCACAAAATCACATCCCACAAGAATGATCGATCTGCGGACTAATCTGTTCGTGGATTAGCCAGCATTCGTCGTAGAAATCAAGAATGGTGAAGAATCACAAAAAAAATATCCTACCTGGATTCTACGGCGTTTGTTGGTGAAGATCTGGTCGCCGAGTCGTCGTCGCTGGCGAAGCTCGTCAAGAACACTGTCGTCGCGTTGGGAGGTTTCCTCCAGAGCTCTCTATAGAGATTTAGGGTTATGAGATAAGTAACCAAGATCCCATACGAAATCTATTTGTAAAAAGGGAAAGAGTTATTTCACAGTAGCAAAGATTTAAATAAAATATTTTAAATAAAATATTTTATTATGGTTACGTCCTAAACCCAGATTTCACCACCCACCTGCGCCAGCCGATGTTAAGACTCAACTAAGGTAAAATCGATGTTCCGAACACAACGGTGCCCTCATATTTCTGATTCGAGCACCCCTTTATGAGTTATTCTACTTTTTCTGGAAAACTGCACGAGCTGGTAATTTAATTTTTAAAATAAATTCAAACATTTGTTCCAGGGTCACCGTGCCTCAGAACTTCATGTCGTCCGAGAGCCTGGTCTCGAATTAATTCCCATATAATATTAAAATAATACATAGAAAATCCGAGACATTACATAACACCCACCTTAGGGATTTTACAACTATGAAAATCCAAAACAAGGGCCACTCAAAAAGAAGTGGGTACTGCAAGTGAATATGAGCCTCCCGCTCCCACGTGCTCTCTTGGAGATTCTCGTGCAGCCACCACACACGCACCAATGGAATAACTTGTCCACGAAGCATCTTCTCCTGCCGGTCCTCGATCTCCACTGGGTACTCAGCAAAGGTTGCTCCATCATCGATGTCCAGCTCGCCACAGTCGATAACGTGCGATAGATCATGCACGTACCATCATAGTTGCGAAACATGGAAGATGTTGTCTACCCGGTCCATCTGAGCATGTAGAGCCAAGATATATGACACCTCGCCTACTCTACTCAGAATCTGTAAAGGGCCAACGAACCTCGAGGATAGCTTGCCGCCTCAGCCAAATCATCGCAATCCCTGTCGAGGTGAGAACCAAAGGAACACATGGTCTCTTTCCTCGAACTCCAAGGGTCTCCACCTCCTATCAGAATAAGACTTTTTCCGACTCTGTACAGTCTTTATCCGCTTCTGGATTACCTGCACCTTCTCTGTAGTAGCTCTAACCATCTGTGGGCCCATGAGTACTGACTCTCCGGGGTCAGTCCAACAATGTGGTGACCTGTAGGGTCTCCCGTACAGAGCCTCGAATGATGCCATACCAATAGTGGAATGATAACTATTGTTATAAGAAAATTCCACTAGTTGTAGGTAATCCTCCCAGCTATGACCGAAGTCTTGTATGCGTGCTCGTAGCATATCCTCCAGAACCTGGATGGTCTGCTCCGTCTGACAATCTGTAACATCCCACGTAAGTAATGAATAATAGATATTTTTATCTATGTCAATTAATGAATTAGATAGTGTTTTCTAGGCTTAAAATGAAAATAAATCCAATCTTAAGCATGGACTACACTAATATTTTTAAAAGATTGTTTTACTTCCTTTTGATGGCAACCCATTTTTAAATATATATTTTGACAATTTTATAAGATATTTTTGTCAAAATAAACTTATTCTTTATGATTGGGACATCAAAATTTACGTTTTGTGAATTTTTTGTATTTTTCTGACAATGTTCATTTTTTAATGAATAGTGAAAAATACTGCATTTTACATCAAAACTGCTTTTTAATCTAATTTATTTATATGAATATATTATCTTTTTAATTGGATTTAAAGTGAAATTAGAATATATTTTTACCATTTAATCCAATAGTGGTCATTGGAATTAATTACACTTTGAAATTGGACCTAAACTAGTGTCAATCTTTTGAAACTTATTGTTTCATAAAAACACGCTATTTTCTCTGATAGTGGGAATTAATTATTAAATTAATTAATGAAACTTATATGTTTTGAATTTTTTAAAATAGAAAAAAAAAATTTGAATTCAAAATATCAAATATATCTTAGGGTGATTTTTTGGTATTTTTCTGAAAACATCAATTTTTGATGAATAGTTAAACCACTAAGTGGTACTCAAAAAATTGATTTTTCGTTTAAATGAAATTTTACCACCTCTGTGTTTTGAATTTCAAAAATCCAACCTATATGGTTTTCATTAATAAGTAAAATTTGGTTCAATGTGATTAAAATAATTTTTTGGTGAATAGTAACTTTTATGTTTTTAATCGCGATTAGTGGTAATTAGTGTAGTTTACGGTAAAAATAATGTTTTAATAATATGAAATGACCTAGACACGTGTCCTACCCTTATTGGATGTTTCATGGAAGACCAAGAAAATCCATGGGTCATCTTGGGGACCCCATGGAGCCACTTTGGTTGGAAAATGACATTAATATCTTTTTATTTAATGTTAAAGTAAAAATGACACAAACATGAGTTATTTTAATAAATCAATTTTTACATGGGGATATACAAGTCATATTTTTTATTATAAATAGTAATTGGAAAGAGAAAAGGATTTCCTACATCATAGTATTTTTTTATAATTTTTAGACTTTAAATAAATTAAATTATTTATGACATAATGATGATGCAGCGATTTCCTCATTAATAAAGGATTTAAATAAAATGAAATGATAATGTAAACTCTATGACCTACACATGTCCAAAACCTATTGTATGGGTGTATTTAAAACCCTTACCATCATACCCTAGAAATATATCAATGTGGGACCTTTTGAATTTGAAAATCATTTTAAAATAAAGTAACATTTCTTTACTTTCCAAGAGTGCCCCTCCTCTCCTATTATAAAAGGCCCCCACCTATACCTCCTTACCCACACTTCCAAAGCCATTGGCTCGGCCAAACCCTGACCATTTTGTCTCTCCACATCCCTCTCTTACTCCTTGAAGCCTCACTTTGGGCATAAGTCTTCCCAAGGAAGCCTTTGAGCTCAAACCATAGGGAGTTACCCGATTTTAAGGTAATGTCTTCACTTGAGTCCTTTTGTTTTATTTTACTTCTCCAACCCCATAAACTCTTTTTATTAATTTCTTTTGTAACAACTCCAGTATCTTAAATATAATAAGATGTTGTTATAAGAATGATTCGAGCTACACTTACACACACCTACATCTAATGGTTAAAGAACATATTGTTTCCGTGGATGGCAAATTTCGGCCTCCCGAAACGATGATTGTTCAACATTCTTTTAACACCTTCAAAGGTGGCCATTAGAATGACACTATATTTATATATGATATATAATATGTTTTTTTTTTCTTAAGCTTCTGTATTTTTCATTTTGGTCATACCTTTATGGTTTCCATTATGGGTAAACGCGATATCTTCATTTAAGGAAGTGCGGACTATCGCCCCCTCAAAGTGACTTGATTCTTTAAAAACCATATTTGGGATGTATAAAGGATGGATTTATGATATTATATATGATATTACACTGGAATTATAATATACCTTTATATCATTATGCTTCTATTCTATAAAATACGAAATAGAAATGAAAGTAGTGTTCATGCGTACGTACGGCTTACCGTCTCCATGAACGGTGCATTTCATTTCGTACCTCTAAAAGATTATGTAATATTATAAATGCATGTATATTCAGGATATATATGATATATATGATATATACATCATGATTATAATTCTGTACATATTGGATAAATGAACAACTTGTAATTATAAAGGGTTTATTTTTGACTCAAGTATCAATGATCGTTAAAACGACCGTTATTAACTTAAATAATTACATAGTGTTCATGACATGGAAATACGTGATATAAAAGGAATAATGAACTTGAAAAAGGTTCTTAAACATGTAGAAATTAGCTCAAGTTTATTATTCAGGAGATTAAAGAACGACCGAGTCAAGTCAGACCCGAGGTATGGGACTTCGTCTCAATCTCCTTTCATTGAGGAACATTTTGTTTTATACACAACCTTATTTTATATGGTGTATAAACCCCTTTGAATTTTACGTTTATTCAAAAGGAATCTTTTTTATACGAAGCATTTACTAAACGACAAAAGGGAATGTTTTTTTCGTATGTATGTGGCGACAACGACTTCTCCACCTCCGTGACCATTATTTGAGTTTCGGCTTCCTCTATAAGTCGTACCTTTTTTTAAAGAAAAATAAATACCGTGTTTTACTTTTCATTTATTTTGGTATTGAGAATGGTTTTCATAATGTTTTTATATCAATGTGTTGTATTGATATCTTGTGATTTAAAGGTAGAAATATTATGTTTCCTTTATGCATGTTTTATGTGATACGATTATGTTGAGGTTCTTGGGCATTATTATGAAGATGGGTGGTTCCGTGATGAACTAAGGGCGGGTGAGCCTGATATAGCTCTCCAATGCATTGGGTAACACGAAGGAGTGAAACGTTAAGGTTTCTACGAAGAGATTTAGGGAATATACTATGATGGGTATTCCAAATGTAACCAAGAGGGTTACTCCATACGTAAGAATGTAATGAATGACTCAAGTTACCTTTATGTCTTATAATTTCTATGATTTATTCATGATTTGATGAGGTATGTTAATGTGATTATGTTTTATGGGTAAAGTCTGATTTCATTCTTATGTATATATGAACTTTTGTTTCCTTTCCATATTTTTATAACCCATACTGAGCTTTTTATGCTCCTCCCATGTTTTTTTGAAATGTTTTTCACATGTCAAGGGAAAGGTACATGATATGATGATAGTGTCAAGGAAGTCTCAAGAATGAATCCATGTTTTATTTTAAATATGTTTCCATTGATGGGAAAAAATAATAATATCTTTATGTAACCACTTTGTTTATATGTGGAATGTAATGAAAGTTTTATGCTCTAATTCTCTAAAACTCTAAACCTGAAAAGATCCTCAATGTGTAATCTTGTAATAACTCAAGATTAAGTATGGTTTATGGTTGAGGCCTTATAGTTGGTATCAGATTTCGGTTTAGATAACTTTAGGAGTTAGAATTCTATTAAATGATTATCCAAAAATATTTTTTATGGTCAAATTGAAATTATATAGCATTTGTAGATTACCATGTAGCTTCATCTAAGACATGTTTGTTCAGAATGGTTTTCCGCAGAGGAAACAGGGAAGCAGTGTTATGAAGGAATACATAAGGAAATAACCTTCCAAATCAGCATCCTGAGATGGTCAGAATTGGAAGGGAACAGATTGTTGCAGTAATGGCGCAGTTGACTCAAGCGATAAATGGTGGTGGTATCCATGCACGAGATCATCCAGATCAACCGTAGAGGAACATATCAATGGTGGAATATTTCATGAGGCAACATCCCCCATCATTCAGAGGATCATATGACCCTTTGCTAGCTGAAGGGTGGATTAAAGCACTAGAGAATATTTTCGATGTCATGGGGTGTTCAGGAAATCAAAAGGTTAGTCGTGTTATTTACTGTTTGGAGGGTGAAGCAGATCAGTGGTGGTCGATGGTTAAAAATATCAAGGATGCTGATGAGATTGATGCTCTCGACTGGGATGAATTCAAAGGTATGTTTCCTGAAAATTATTTTCCTAAAGTTGTTCGACTTAGGATGGAAAACCAATTCATGGAATTGAGGCAAGAGGAAGACTCAGTGGCTACCTATGAATAAAGGTTCACTCGATTGGCAAGGTATGCTCCAAATTTTATCTGAGACCTTGATAGTAAAATCAATCATTTTTACTCAGGATTAATGCCAAAATATCAAAGGTCATTAGCTTCTCGTGAGTTTAAAAGTTATTAAAAGCTTGTTCGATGTGCTGAGAAGGTGGAAATGGAGTTTGCCGATGATCAAGTGTTCTATAACAACAAACAGAAGAAGAGACCATGGTGGCAGGATAAAGTGAAGAATTCTTCAAAAAAGTCTTATGGTAAGAAATCTAGGTTTCTAGTTTGTGATAAATGTGGAAAAAGGCATGTTGGGGAATGTCTTATGAATTCTGGAAAGTTCTACCGATGTGGTAGGATGGGACATAAGGCTCGTGATTGCACTGAAAAATATCAAGGTGATGGTAAGTTCAAATTTGATTTACAGTTAGTGAAATGTTTTAAGTGCAATGAGATGGGTCACTATGCAAAGGAGTGTCCGAAAAAGAGCTCGAGTGATGGGAAGCAGTTATACTACAAGCAGAAAGGGGTGGTGAAATCCTTTGCAACTACTTCAGCAGATGTCGGGCCATCAAATGAGGTTGTATCAGGTACTTTGTTTGTTTTTTCAGATTATTCTAGTATGTTGTCTGATTCGGGGTCCACACATTCTTTCATCTCTGAAAACATTTCTAGTAAAATGGGAATACCATCTCAAGAAATGACTCCTGAACTTTTGGTAAAAACACCTGGGGGAAATGTTGAGGAAAAAAGAATTTATAAGAATCTTCCTATTCTTATCTGTGGAAGGAACCTACTTGAAAACCTTATTGTTCTACTTCTAGTAGAGTTTGATGTTATCCTTGGTATGGACTGGCTCTCTATTTTCCATGCTAAGATTGACTGTAGAGATAAATAAGTTTCTTTTTAGAAAGACTTTCATTTTGTGTACAAGAATGAACCCTTACTGTTGATAACATATCAAGAGGCTGAGAAACTTGTAAAATATGGAAATGAATGTTACCTTGCACACATCGTTGAAAATAAAGGAACTGTTCAGATTAATGTTGTACCCATGGTAAATGAGTATCCTGATGTTTTTCCTGATGAGTTGCCTGGAATAATACCAGATCAAGAAGTTGAGTTTACTGTAGACTTAGTTCCGGATGCTAAGCCAATTTCAAAACCCCCTTATCCAATGGCTCAAATTGAACTTTTAGAGTTGAAGGAGCAATTGAAAGATTTATTAGAGAAAGGTTTCATTCGACCGAGCACATCACCATGGGGTGCTCTGGTTTTATTTGTTAAAAAGAAAGATGGTTCTATGAGACTTTGCATTGATTATAGAGCCTTGAATAACATCACTGTTTAGAACAAATATCTTTTTCCTCATATCAATGATTTGTTTGATCTGCTCCATGGAGCTCAGTATTTTTTAAATATTGACCTAAGATCGGGGTACCATCATCTGAAGGTAAAGGAAACAGATGTTTTGAAGACTGTGTTTCGTACAATATATGGCCATTATGAATTTGTATTAATGCATTTTGGGATAACCAATGAACCTGATGTATTCATGGACTTAATGAATAGGAATTTCCATGAGTTCTTGGATAATTTTGTTGTGGTTTTCGTTGATGATATTTTGGTGTTTTCTAAAAGTAAAGATGAGCATGAAATTCATTTAAGGGTTATTTTTCAAACCTTAAAAGAAAAGAAATTGTATGTCAAATTCAGCAAGTGTGAGTTTGGGTTGCAAAAAATTTCTTTCCTTGGTCACATTGTTTCAAAAGATGGGATAACTATTGATCCTACAAAAACAAAAGTTGTGGAAGACTGGACAAGACCCACAAATGTAACTGAGATTCGTAGCTTCCTTGGTTTGGCAGGCTATTACCAAATATTTGTTAGAAATTATTCACGATTATCTATTCCAATGACTAGTCTAACTCGGAAGGGTGTTAATTTTATCTGGACAAAAGAATGTGATGATTGTTTTGAGGAGTTGAAAAGAAGATTGGTGAATGCTACAGTTTTGGCACTACCTTCCAAGAATGGTGAGTTTTTTATCTACAGTGATGCTTCATTGAAAGGAATTGGTTGTGTTCTAATGCAGAATGATCAGGTAACTGCGTATTCTTCACGATAGTTGAAAACTCATGAGGTAAATTAACCTACACATGATTTGGAAATATCTGTTGTTGTTTTCACATTAAAAATTTGGAGGCATCATTTTTATGGAGTAAAGTGTGAAATATATACTGATCAAAAAAGTTTAAATTATATATTCACTCATAAAAAATGGAACATGAGGCAAAGGAGATGGCTAAAATTAATCAAGGATTATGATTGTACAATTCATTACCATCCGGGAAAAGCAAATAATGTGGCCGATGCTTTGCGTCGATAATGTAATTCTTAATTAACAATATTGTGTTTGGAATGTAATCCTTTGGTTAAGGATTTGATGAACTTTGGCATAGAAGTTGTTGGAGCAGGAAGTTCTTATGTTTTGTTTTAGGTATCAGTGAGATCATCTCTATCATACAGAATCAAGAAAGCACAGAAGCAAGATAGTGAGTTGCAGAAAAAGGTAGAGCTGGTTCAGAAGGGTAAGTTGCCTAAATTCAACATTGATAATGATTGTGTTTTGAGATTTGGGAAGAGATTGTGTGTGCCTTATGAATCACAGTTGAAGAGAGAGTTGTTATGTGAAGCTCATAGTTCTCTGTTTTCAGTTCGTCCTGGCAGTACTAAGATGTACAGAGAACTGTGGGAGTATTACTGGTGGGATGGAATGAAAAGAGATATTGCTGATTTTACTATGAAGTGTTTGACTTGTCAATAGGTTAAAGCAGAGCGGCAATTACCAAAAAGGATGCTTCAGCCTTTACCAGTGCCAGAGTGGAAATGGAAGAATATATCTATGGACTTTGTTGTGGGATTACCAAAGACATCTCAAGGTAATAATGCAATCTAGGTTATTGTTGATTGCTTGACTAAATCTGCTCATTTCCTTGCTATACGGGATACTTTCTCTTTAGATCAACATTCCCGTTTGTATCATAAAGAGATAGTCAGGTTACATGGAGTTCCTCTCTCCATTGTATCCGATCATGATCCAAAGTTTACTTCTAAATTTTGGAAGGGCCTTCAGAAATCATTGGGTACTGAATTAAATTTTAGTACAGCATTTCATCCTCAATCAGATGGGTAGTCAAAACTAACAATTCAGACGTTGGAGGATATGCTACGTTCTTTCTCTATGGATTATCAGGGAAGTTGGGACCAACATATTTCTTTGGATGAATTTTCATATAATAACAGTTTTTATTCCAGTATACAGATGGAACCATTTGAGGCGTTATATGGGTAGCAGTGTCAAACTCCAGCTTTCTGGGATGAAGTTGGTGAAAGGAAGTTGATGGGAATAGAATTGGTAGAAGAGATGGCAGAAAAAGTTCAGCTGATTCAGAAACACATTAGAATAGCTTAGAGTAGACAGAAGAGTTATGCAGACAACATGAGGAAGGATCTCTCTTTTGAGGTAGGTGATCATGTTTTTCTCAAAGTATCACCATGGAAAAGTGTGATGCAATTTGGTAAGAATGGAAAGCTGAGACCAAGGTTCATTGGACCAGATGAAATCCTGAGGAATGTTGGATCAGTTTCTTATCGAGTGGCTTCACCTCTGAGTTTATCTCAGGTACACAATGTTTTTCATGGTTCGATGTTGAGAAAGTATATGGCAGATCCATCTCATGTTTTGAGTCTAGAGGTAGTTCAGCTGGAAGAGAACCTATATTATGAGGAACAAACGGTCCAGATTCTTGACCATAGGGAGCAAGTGTTACAAAATAAGTTGATTAATCATGTAAAGGTTTTGTGGGAAAACCATATGATGGAAGATGCAACATCGGAATCTGAAAATGCAATGAGGGATAAGTACCCCCATTTATTTGATAAATAAATAAATTACGGGGACACAATTTTCTAAAGGGGTGAAGGATGTAACATCCCAAGTAAGTAATGAATAATAGATATTTTTATCTATTTCTATTAATGAATTAGATAGTGTTGTAGAGGCTTAAAATGAAAATAAATCCAATCTTAATCATTGAATACACTAATATTTTTAAAAGATTGTTTTACTGCATTTTGATGGAAAAACATTTTTAAATCTATATTTTGAAAATTTTATAAGCTATGGTTGTCAAAATAAACTTATTCATTATTATTGGGACATCTAAATTTACTTTGTGTGAATTTTTGGTATTTTTCTGACAATGTTCATTTTTTTAATGAATAGTGAAAAATACTGCATTTTACATCAAAACTGCTTTTTAATATAATTTATTTATATGATTAGATTATAATTTGAATTGGTTTTAAAGTGAAATTATAATATATTTTTACCATTTAATACAATAGTGGTCATTGGAATTATTTTCACTTTGAAATTGGACTTAAACTAGTGACAATCTTTTGAAACTTATTGTTTCATAAAAACACGCTATTTGCTCTGACAGTGGGAATTAATTAGTAAATTAATTAATGCAAATTATATGTTTTGAATTTTGTAAAATAGACATCATTTTTGAATTCAGAATATCAAATATAGCTTAGGATTATGTTTTGATATTTTTCTGAAAAACTTCAATTTTTGATGAATAGTTAAACCACTAAGTGGTACTTAAAAAACTGAATTTTCGTTTAAATGAAATTTTACCACCTCTGTGTTTTGAATTTCAAAAATCCGACATACATGGTTGTCATTAATAAGTAAAATGTGGTTCAATGGGATTAAAATAATTTTTTTGTGAATAGTAACTTTTATGTTTTTAATCACGATTAGTGGTAATTAGTGTAGTTTAAGGTAAAAATAATGTTTTAATAATTTAAAATGACCTAGAAACATGTCATACCCTTATTGGATGTGTCATGGCAGACCAAGAAAATCCATGGGTAAACTTGGGGACCACATGGAGCCAGTTTGGTAGGAAAATGACATTAATATCTTTTTATTTAATGTTAAAGTAAAAATGACATATACATGAGTTTGTTTACTAAAACAATTTTTACATTGGGTTATAAAAGTCATATTTTTGATTATAAATATTAATTGGAAAGATAAAAATATTTCCTACATCATAGTATTTTTGTTATAATTTTTAGACTTTAAATAAATTAAATTATTTATGACCTCATGATGATGCAACGATTACCTCATTAATAAAGGATTTCAATAAAATGAAATGATAATGTAAAATATATGACCTACACATGTCTAAAACCTGTTGGATGGGTGGATTTAGAACCCTTACCACCTTACCCTTAAATTATATCAATGTGGGACCTTTTTAATCTGAAAATAATTTTAAAATAAAGTAACATTTCTTTACTTTCCAAGAGTGCCCCTCCTCTCCTCTTATAAAAGGCCCCCACCTCTACCTCCTTACCCACACATCCAAAGCCTTTGGATGGGACAAACCCTGCCCATTTTGTCTCTACACATCCCTATATTACTCCTTTAATCCTCAATTTGGGCAGAAGTCTTCCCAAGTAATCCTTTGAGCTCAAACCAAAGGGAGTTACCCGATTTTAAGGTAATGTCTTCACTTGAGTCCTTTTGTTTTATTTTACTTCTCCAACCCCCTAAACTCTTTTTATTCATTTCTTTTGTAAAAACTCCAGTATCTTAAATATACAAGGATGTTTTTATAAGAAGTATTTGAGCTACACTTACACACACCTATATCTAATGGTTAAAGAACATACTGTTTCTGTGGATGGCGAATTTCGGCCTCCCGAAACGATGATTGTTCAACATTTTTTTAACAACTTAAAAGGTGGCCATTAAGATGAAACTATATTCATATATGATATATAACATGTTTATGTTTTCCTTAATCTTCTGTATATTTCATTTTGGGAATACCTTTATGGTTTCCATTATGGGTAAACGCGATATCTTCATTTAAGGAAGTGCGGACTACCGCCCCTCAAAGTGATTTGATTCGTTAAATACCATAAGTGGGATGTATAAAGGATGGAGTTATGATATTATATATGATATTACACTAGAATTATAATATACCTTTATATCATTATGATTCCATTCTATAAAATACTAAATAGAAATGAAAGTAGTGTTCATGCGTACGTACGACTTACCGTCTCTATGAACAGTGCATTTCATTTCTTACCTCTAAATGATTATGTAATATTATAAATGCATGTATATAGTGGATATATGTTATATATATGATATATACATCCTGATTATATTTCTGGATATAATGGATAAATGAACAACTTGTAATTATAAAGGGTTTATTTTTTACTCAAGTACCAATGATCATTAAAACGACCGTTATTAACTTAAATAATTACATAGTGTTCATGACATGGGAATTAGTGATATAAAAGGAATAATGAACTTGAAAAAGGTTCTTAAACAAGTAGATATTAACTCAAGTTTATTATTCAGGAGATTAATGAATGACCGAGTCATGTCGGACCCGAGGTATGGGACTTCGTCTCAATCTCCTTTCATTGAGGCGTATTTTGTTTTATACACACCCTTCTTTTATACGATGTATAAACCCCTTGGACTTTTACGTTTATTCAAAAGGAATATTTTTTATTTGATACGTTTACTAAAGGAAAAAAGGGAATGTTTTTGTCGTACGTATGCGGCGACAAGGACTTCTCCGCCGTCGTGACCACTATTATAGTTTTGGCTTCCTCTACAAGCCATACCTTTTTTTAAAAGAAAAATAAATACCATGTTTTACTTTTATTTTATTTTGGTATTGAAAATGGTTTTCATAATGTTTTTATATCAATGTGTTGTATTGATTTCTTGTGATTGAAAGGTGGAAATGTTATGCTTCCTTTATGCATGTTTTATGTGATACAATTATGTTGAGGTTCTTGGGAATTATTATAAAGACGGGTGGTTCTGTGATAAACTAAGGGCAGGTGAGCCCGATATAGCTCTCCAATTCATTAGGTAATGCGAAGGAGTGAAATGTTAAGGTTTCTCTGAAGAGATTTAGGGAATATACTGTGATGGGTATTCCAAACGTAACCAAGTGGGTTACTCCCTAGGTAAGAATGTTATGAATGCCTCAAGATACCATTATGTCTTATGATTTCTATGATTTATTCATGATTTGATGAGGTATGTTAAAGTGCTTATGTTTTATGGGTAAATTATGATTTCATTCTTATGTATATATGAACTTATGTTTCCTTTCCATATTTTTATAACACATACTGAGCTTTTTATTCTCATCCCAAGTTTTTTTGAAATGTTTTTCACAGGTCAAGGAAAAGGTGCATGATATGATGATAGTGTCAAGGAAGTGTCAAGAATTAATCCCTGTTTTATTTTAAATATGTTTCCATTGATGGGAAAAAGAATAATATCTTTATGTAACCACTTTGTTTATATGTGGAATGTATTGCATGTTTTATGCTCTTATTCTCTAAAACTCTAAACCTGAAAAGATCCTCAATGTGTAATCTTGTAATAAATCAAGATTAAGTAAGGTTTAAGGTCGGGGCCTTATACCATCAGTCTGAGGATGAAACACTTTCCTCAAGTATAACAGCATTAAAAAAGCTTCCTACAATCCCTTCCACAACCAGGATGTGAAAAAAGAATCATGATCTGAGACGATCGTTGATGGCAATCTCTGATGTCGAACTATCTCCTACATGTAGAGGTGTCCCGAGCTCTCTAATGAACTATGCTCCCGTATGGCAAGGAAGTGGTCCGACATGGTGAGTCGATCAACGATCACCCAAATGGCATCATGTCCCCTGGACGTACGTGGTATACTCGTCATGAAGTTCATGGATATCCTATCCCACTTCCACTCTGGAACCTCAAGGGGCTGAGTCAAACATGCTGGTACCTGGTACTCAGCCTTTACTTACTAACAGGTAATACACCATGAAACAAACTCTACGACACTTTTCTTCATTCCTGGCCACTAAAACTGACGTCGGAGTACAGATACATCTTTTCCATGCCTGGATGTAATGCCAAAGGAGATGTATGGAACTCCCTTAGATCCTCCTTCTGCAACGTCACTGGTAATACTGTACGCCCTCAGAAAAGAACAATGTGATCCCCACCTCTTGAATATCCATTAGTTGCAACACCTATGGATATCCGAGCATGTAGTGTCTCATAGCTAAAATAATCGCATTGTGCTTCCCTGGCTCACTGTAAGAGTGGAGGGATAAAAAACAACAATTGAAGGTAGGATCCAACATCTCTATCCATGAAGGATAACTGTAAAGAGGCCAACTGCGTTGTCACATCATCTAGAAACTATGAACTGGATTTCCTGCTGAGAGTATCTACCACAATGTTCCCCTTCCCAGGTGTGTAAACGATCTCAAATTAGTAATCCTAGAGGAGCTCAATCCATCGTATCTATCTCAAATTCATATCCATTTGATAAAAGATATATCGGAGACACTTGTGATCAGAGTAGATGGTAAACTACTCGCCCATCAGGTAGTCTGCCACATCTTCATCGCGAAGACTATAGCTGCCAACTCAAGATCATGGTTCGCGTAGTTCTGCTCGTGTGGCCTCAATTGACGTGAACCATAGACAATCACCGCTTGCCTCTGCATCAGGACACAACCATGCCCGGTTCCTGATGTGTCACAGAAAACTACGTACTCAACACCCTCCTCTAGTAATCTCATGATCGGGGCGCTCGTCAGACTCTGTCTCAACTGCTGGAAAGCCTACTAGCATCTCTCAGTCCTGACGAAAAGCTTCCACTTTCCGGTCAAATCTGTCATGGGTGATGAAATATTGGAGAAATCAAGAATTAATCTCTGATAGTAGCCTGAAAACCCAAGGAATCATCGCACCTTTGTCACACTCTGGGGTGGCTCCCATGCTAGTACTGCCTCCACCTTGGCTGGGTCCACTGATACACCATCTACTGAGATAACGTGTCCTAGAAAGTGGATCTCCTGTATCCAGAACTAGCAATTAGAGAGTTTCCCATAAACCGGTGCTCTCGGAGAGTGTCCAGAACCATCCTTAGGTGTCCTGCGTGCTCCTCCTTGGACGTAGAGTACACAAAGATATCATTGATGAAGACTTCTATGAACCGATCTAGATAGTGCTGAATGATCCGGTCCCTGAGCCCCATGAACACTACCGGGGTGTTCGTCCTGCCGAAGGGAATCACCAAGTACTCATAGTGACTGTAGCAACATCTAAAATCCATCTTCAGTATATCCTCATCCCGTACTCGCAACTGGTGACAACCTGATCATATATCAATCTTCAAGAACCATTGTTCCCATCTCAACTAGTCGAAAAAGTCATCGATCCTCAATAGTGGATACCGGTTCTTAATGGTCACCTGATTCAAGTGTCGGTAATCTACACATAGCCTCAATATCCCATCATCCTTCTTAGAAAATAGCCCTGGAGCCGCCCAGGGTGAAGCACTGGGTCTTACAAAGCCCTTCTTCTGCAAGTCTTCCAGCTGCTCCCTCAGCTCACGAAGCTCCACAGGAGCCTTCCGATATGCTGATGCTAATATCGGTGTCGTCCCGCGTTGCAACTCAATGCAGAAATCTATCTCTCGATAGGGAGGTAATTTGAGGAAATCCTCCGGAAATATGTCCTCGTACTCATCCACTACTGCTGGAAACTGGAAACTCGTAACATCTGCTACACCAAGGGCTAGGCAAGCAAACTTATGTGAAATCAGTTGCGCCATCCTACGCACGAGTCCATCGTGCGCTTCCTGGGTCTCTCTTTCACCAACAAAAGTGAACCTCATTCCATCACTATGGACACACCAAACCCTTTGCCTAAAACAATCAATCTGGGCATGAAATGTGGATAACCAATCCATACCATGAATGACATAGTAATGCGTCGACGCTACAACCAAGAGGTTCCAACAGAAACTCTCACCTCCAAGGGTCAGGTCACACTGTCTACAAATGTGTGTGATCTTGGAATCCTCTCCACTCGTTGTTTCTATGTGTAAGGGTCTAGTCAATGGCTCAACTAGAATCTCAAGGTCTCGAACAAGATAAGCAGCCAGAATGGAATGACTAGGACCTTTGTTTATCAATATGGAATCCAAAGTAGAAAAGACACAGATTGTACCTCTAATCGTTCTGGTAGTACCTGGGTCATAAGCCTCTACCGCCTGCAGGTGTTCCTTCCTCTTTCCACCAGCTCCCTGAGCCTAGGGTGGAACTTCTGGGGGTGGTGGTGGTAAAAGTCCAAAACGTCGACACCTCCAGCTGCTCTCCAAGATCCCCTACCACATCCGCCACCCCGCGGATCTATCTACTCCACACGTTTCCATTTCCTCGGTGGTCCATCCACTACTCCATTTTCAGTAGTACGGCGGGTCGGACAATCTCGAGAGAGATGTCCCCTACCATCACATGAGTTGCATCGCCTCTTTCGAGGCTGGCTGGATGTGCTCTGCGAACCCTGTACGAAAGATCCCCTATCCTGGTTCTCCACTGGAAACGTCTCCCCCGCCTGGGTCCCGGATGTCAGCTCCCTGCTGCCGAGGTCTATACTCTAGCTCGCCAACTACTGACAACTGTCAGTTGTCTCTGCTATTCCTTGAAGCTCTCGACCACCAATGCCCACTAGATCACCCCATCATAGGTAGGAATTCTCATAGGGATGATTCTAGATCAGATATTTCTACACAAGCACCTCTCAATAGTCTGATCTCTGAAGTACTGATCTCTTACCATATCCATCGAGTACCGAAAGAGGTCGGTAAACCGCGATGAATAGTCAGCCACTTTCATGGTTTCCTGCTGGAGCTGAAGAAGCTCTTGTATACATACTTCTCTCAGGGTTACCGGTGAAAACTCCTATCTAAAAAGACACTCATACTCCGACCATGCAAGTGTCTCATCATCGTGGGTATGGATAACCAGACTCCACCATTGTTCTGTCGAGCCCTGTAGAAGGATCGCCGCCAGGATCACCATCTGGTCTGCTGGTGTCCTGACCAAACAAAATACTATGGTCAGTGCCTCAAGCCAATCCCCTGCTGCCTAAGGGTTAGGCTCGCCTAAAAACTTAAGGGGTATCTTTCTCTGAAACTCGTGGAGTGTGCTCAGCCTGTGCTCCTCCTCCACTGTTACAGCAGGCACAAAACACTGCTCCATATGTGGTGGAATAACTGGCACACCACCCGATGGTTAAACTGGGGGATCTGGTCTATGTATGGAGGCTTCGCCACTGAAGGGGGTCATCCTCGTGATCGAGTAGCTGGATCCTAGCGGGTATGCGTTGCATATGCATCCTGTAAAGAAACAAGATGTATCTCAGTTAGTGACTATATCTAGAGAGCTGACTCAAGAAGGACTAGGAAACCACAACCCATTCTTAGATGATGCATGTACCAATACTTTTCCACTGCAACTAGTGTTCTCATGTTCTGAGTCAAAACGAATGTTATCAAAGTCCTGGTGTATGGATATGTCGGCCGCCCGCACCAACACTGGGGTCGCTAGCCTGAAAGCCGAACTCGAAACACTTAACATTGTTCCCCCAAACCAACTCATAGACTCTTGGTCATAAGGTATAACAGACCACCTTTGATACCACTCTGTCACGATCCATACAAGTGGGGCCCGATCCGCAACTACCCAATCCCACCTCCAATAGGCTAGGGGTTGGTGACTAGCACCGAGTAGGTATGATACTAACATGGGAGGCATTTCCTAAAAACTTGTACACATGCATTCACATCTCCAAGCCCACAAATCTGAAATGTAAAGACTTCTAAAAGGAAAAGATGCATGCATAAACTAAAACCCAACCAACAGAGTACGACAGGAAAGTAATGTAGAGACCCGAAGCTTGACGTACATGAACATTACATTACTTTTGCGGAATACTTAATACATAATAAGAACCAACACTCAAGGAACATAATAGTTTACTATCTTTGGAAACTCGGAACATAATCTTCTAATCGTGGTGAAATATCTTCAACATCTCCCATAAAGATCTTCCCCTTTTGTTTTCTTACCTAAAACCTTTCTTTAAATCCTAGTGAAAAGAACACATATAAAGGGTGAGCTCAAATGCCCAGTAAGTGTGAGCATGGATAAAATAAAACAATCATATACATTTTAACATAAAAACATGAACATAATGTTTAATCATCGAAATCTTGAGCAATGACATAAAACCTGGAAGTACGTAAGGCATAGATCAAAATAAAACACCAATCATGAAAAAAATAGCTTGTAAATAAAATTTTTAGTTGTGGAAAAACGTTAATCACTTTACATGATTTCCAAAGTACCCAAGGAATTGCTACTAGGACCATCTTAGTGGACAAAGTACTTTTCTGAATTGAGTTCACTCATCGTTCCAGTCCTATATTACTGAACCAGATTAAATTACCGTTCCAGCCATGTCTATATCATGAGATATAAATCTTTACCCATTGCATTGGAGGGAGATATAGGTCCCACCCATCTCATAATGAAATCATTATTACTTATTCTACAAAATAATCTTAAAACATTTATCATAACCCAAATAATAAAATGGGTTTCATAAACATCATCCCATAATCTCATAACCCATATAAAACAAATGGACATTTCAATATAATAAAAGTGAAACCATGTAAATCATAGAGACATTAAACTTGAAACATACACATATGAAATTATGTCATCTTAGATGGAAAATGGTTTTGATAAAACATTTGAAATGAATTCTTGAGGAAAATATCCTTTCTTCTTCAAAATAATTTTCTTTTCACAAAATTCCATCCACATTTAAAATAAACGAATTTTGTTGAAAATAGTCAAAAAATATTGTAGAGTAAGCTTCATGAAAATGAGGTGTTATGAAATCGTAAAAATACGTTCATGCCATATAAGTTAAAAATAACATTATTCTCGTACTTTTGTCAGAAAAGTCAAAAAGTACCTCGTATGGTAAACAAAAAAAAATTCCTTACATACCATGTACTATAAGTAAAAATGGTTTAAAATGACTTTAAACATACATGAAACAATTTTTAGGAAACATGGACATGTACGATAACAATAACCCCAGTAAATACTTATGTATTAGCAATCTCGAATAAAAATGAGATTGAAAAATTATCCCTTACCTTAGGTCCGATATGATTCATACGTATCCAAACCTCCTTTATATTGATTTAAATAATGTCATTTACTTATTACAGAATCATATTCATTGTTATAATGTCATAAATGGTTCACTTATGACTTTATATTACCCGTTCTTTTGTAAATTCCACGTTAAAGCAACGTTTTGGGTAAAATAGTTTTATTTATCGTACGTGTTTTGACATGTTATTCTTGATATTATTTCTTATATCCGGATTTACATAATTACAGAATGTAAAACATGATTTATATATAATATATATTCATTATATATATATATATATATGATAGATCGATAAATGGAATGAAATACACCATTCATGGAGACGGTAGGCCATACGTATGCATGAATGTTGTTTTCATTTCCTTATTGAATTGAATCGAATTAAGTAGATGAAATACATATATATATTAACATAAATCCAGTATCATTATTATTTCATATATTCCATGATTACTTATTATATATACTTTATAATCATTCGTGAATGGTTAACATGGAGAATGAAACTCATCACGTCGTGGAGACTGTATTCCGTACGTACGCACGAGCAATGATATCATTACCATGATCGTGGAATTGTATTGAAGTGTATGTATAATATTTTAGAATCAATATAAATTTACAATAATCCTATATAGTTATTTATTGACACCATTATACCCATCCAAGTAAGGTGGTGGTCAAAAACAGATTACACCATGGCGTGGAGACGGTATTCCGTACGTTCGCACGTGCGGTGATTTCATTTTCTGTAGGAGGGATAGATGGTGAAATATGGTTGTTTCATACTTATAATAACATATCAGTATATGATTGATACTGATGTTATTACTTCATAATGATAAAAATAAATAAGAATAAGTACAAAAAGAAATAAAGTTGAAAGAATCGGTAACAGACATTACCTCTTCTTTGATGCTCCTCTTCTTAACCTCCTTTTATGGCACTAAAGATGGTCTTTGAAGAATACCAGGACCTCTAGGATGTTTCTAGGGACATGTATAATAGATATTGGTAGGGTTTGTCCGAGCTTGAAGGCTCAATGTGGTGTGAGGAAGAGACGGAGGAGGTTCTATTTTATAAGGGAGGAGATGGGCACCTTAAGAAAACATAACATATTATAATATAATAAAGTCATATTCGGTTATTAATAGCTCAAAATTGATTTATTTATAATTTAAGGTAGCTATGGGTTGAAATTCTCTAAACCAATAGATTTTAGACAGGTTTGGGTCATTATAGTAACCTTTTCTTTTAGTTTTAACTCTTAGTTTATTAGATTGACATTTACCATGTCACTTTGTATTTTTATATTATATAGTTAATAAACATACCATATACATACAAGAGACCCCCAAGTGGTCCATTAATGTTACACCTATCATTATATAATTATCTTGTACGAACCACTGATTTTTAGGAATATAGTAACAATTAATAATATAATATTTGTTTTAAAAACTATTTTATGTCAATTTTGACACTATTTGGTAATTGATTTTTGTGAAAATTATAAAAGCATGATTAGTTCTAAAAATGTTAATTTACACAATAATAACATGTTATATTAACCTAAAAAATTAGTTTAATTCATAAAAAGTCTTAAATTAAATTTATTTGGGTATTTATAAAATCAATTATTTTAATATTTCATTATCTGGGTAATTACTGCATCACCATTGTGTCATAAATAACTTAAATTATTTAATGTCTAAAAATTATAAATAAAAACAATTAGGTAGGAAATATTTTTATATTTATAATGAATATTTATAGTCTAATTTATCTTATGTATAACCCCATATTAAAAATGATTTAGTTATTAAACTTTGATTTTAACTATTTTAACCCTTTCTTTAAATAAATTAATAATAAATGTACTAATCTAATCCAAGTGGACCTAAATGGGCATATGTTATTCATAAGGTTGTTTTTGGTCTAATTACACTTATCCAATAGAATTATTGCATGTGTTAGGGTAATAATAATATCATTTTTACCCTTAATTACCCTATTTACTTTTAACCGTGGTAAAAAAAATAAAAAGTAACTATTTAAAAAAAAATCATCTCATTGAACCACATTTTAGTCCTTGATATTAACCGTGTCTCTCGAAGTTTCGAAATTCCACTCACAGAAGCGGTAAAATTAAGTTTAATGTAAATTTGAAAATTCTCCTAGGAAGTGGGTAAAAGACGGTGAAAATATTAATAAACGTTTTATATATCTAAAATTATGTTAAAATGACTCCAATGAATTAAATTGAACTTATATAGGTATTATGTATAAATTTTTACCTAAAATAAATTTAAATAAAATAAATAATTATTTAAATAAAAAGTCAGTTTTTGAATAGTAACCCAGTGTTTTCACTATTCATCAAAAATTGAAAGTTTTCAGAAAAATTACAAAAATTCACTCTAGGATAATTTCGATATTATGAATCCAAAAATGAATCCAATTTAGAATGATAAAATCTATAAAATTTTAAAAAGATGGTATTATTATTCATAACGGCTAGTTTATATAACATATCAGTGTTTAGCGACACTCAGTATTGCGTACAACACACGCTATCATGGAAGGTCATGATTACGTATAATGCAAGCCAAGTCAGGGATGCGTGTCATGCAAGGTCCTTTTGGTGTATCACACAACATATGAAATTAATGAAATTAAAAGGAATATTTTTCATAAAATCATGGGGTGTTACATTCTACCCCCATTAAAATGAATTTCGCCCTCGAAATTCATCAGGGTTATAAATGGTTTACTACTCGAAAGTTTCTTTAATAGATACCCACATTGTGGAAAGGAATTCCAAAACATGAATCTAAATACTAATGTATGAAATGTAATGGTTACCCAAATTAACTAATCACGGGATTTCCATATAGGATATAACATAGGTGAAGATATGGATATGGAAGAGAAATCTATCTGTCATGTTCTGATGGAGAGTGGTAGAGAACATGGCGATGAAAATTACAACAATCACAAAGCCAGAAATTTGTGATGATCTAGGGTACCATCTGATTCATCGGATATAGGGACTTTAGGACAACATTTTTGATTTTCAATATCATTTCCCTAAAGTTGACGAATTTGAATTAGAAGAAAAACTTACATTATTTTTCTATAATCTCACAATTGTTCTTTCCATGAACAATTTCTACTTCATCTCTTTAAGAAATGAAGTTTAATTTTTCTTTCGCAAAGTTTTAGCAGATCATGCAATAGAATGATAGGTCATTCCATTTGTCTCAAAAATAAGTTAGAAAATGTTATATACATAATTTCATATATGGCGAGATTAATCATATATGGTTCCAAAATGGACTTATACTTCATCTATCATCCTGCATAATAAAATAAAACTATTTTCTACAAACCAGGGACTTTCTGTAGGCCAATGGTAAAAAATAAAGGCATGTCACACTTTGGTTGTGGGTTATATTCCCACAGCCTTGTCTGATGTGATGGGTTGTCGCCTGTTCTGCAGGTTGTCCTTTTTTTATAAAAATACAATATTATAACTTTCCATCAATAATATTGAAAAAGTTCTAGCCTTAAACAATACTAGCTTATGTCCAACATAATCCATTCCAATCATTATGCTTTTCCAAAATATTGTTGTCCTTTCTCATATTATAGTGAAAACAATTACCAGAGAGTTCATATAACAAGTATGTTAATACCATCGTTGATCCCCATATATCATAAGATATATCTTGTTGGTCACATTCCAAAAATTCGAAGGCCTTAATCATGTATTCTCTTGAAAAATTAATACCCATTGAACCTTAGTGAAAACATGAGTACTGTCAAAAGTTAACTCTTTCCACATACCAAAACTCCAAAATTCTATATACTCAAACCATGACATCACTTTATCCTTATATTAGTCATGAACTCATGAATATTGTCAAACATATTAGTTTCTCTTTATCCCTTCATTATGCACATATAATCTTCATTGCAAATATATTTCAATGCCTTTTCATGGTTACCGATGCCATATTCTTTTGGAAAACTACAATGGACTAATACATAGAAATTCCAATATAACATAAAAGTACCTCAACAACATTATTCTTGAATACCTATACATAAACACTTAAATCCATCCTCATCAATCATCGTCATGGAATAATTCCTTCCTTGATTTTGAATTACCCTCTTAGGTCAGGGCATTGAGTTGGGTAATTCCTTTGTTCTTCACAGATAAGACATTGAACTCCATAACAATCTGTCACTCTATGACCCTTCTTCCTACATAGATAACATCTTCCGCTCCATTTAATGTATTCATCAAGGTTCTTCTTCTCTTCTTTAGAAATCTCAATATTCCATTCTCTATGCTCCTCACCATGCGAACATGCATACAAGTCCATCTTCCTCTTATTTGACGAATTAGGAATACCAATAAAGTTCACCATGTTAATCATATATCACGATTACTAATACAGAATAATCACAATATCTCTCTTTCTAGACATTATGCATGTTCATTGCTCATAATCACCAATTTTTTCATTGGGTTCAATATTGACCCAATATCTTCTTGTTCCATCCATTGACTAAAACCAAAACCATGGTGTAAGAAACAGATAAAATAACAAGTAACTATATAATCATAAAAAGTCACTTATGGGGTGTCTAACATATCACACATTCTTTAATTCTTTACAACCTAGGTTCACCCTAGGTTATTCATGATCGTCAACATAATTCTAGGACTATAACCTATAGTTATACTAATCCTTAGGGACATCCTTAGACATACCTTTTAAATATATCTAGGGATATCAATAAATTTTTCAAATCCTAGTTTCCAAAGGTTAACTAATCCATGCGTCTGATACCAACTGTAGGGACCCGAAGCTTGATGTACATGAACATTACATTACTTTTTCATAATACTTAATACATAATAAGAACCAACACTAAAAGACCGTAATAGTTTAGTGTCTTTGGAAACTAGGAACATAATTTTCTTATCATGGTGACTGATATTAACATCTCCCATAAATTCTTCCCCTTTTTTTCTTACCTAAAACCTTTCGTTAAATCATGGGGAAAAGAAAACATATAAAGGGTGAGATCAAATGCTCAGTAAGGGTAATCATGGATAAAATAAAACAAATCATATACATTTGACCATAAATACATGAACATAATCTTTAAACATCGAAATCTTGAGCAATGACATAAAACATGATAGTACATAAGACATAGATCAAAATAGAACATCAATCATGATAAAATATCTTGTAAATACAACTTGTAATTGTGGAAAAACATTAATCACCTAACATGATTTCCAAAGTAGCCAAGACATTGCTGCCAAGACCATCTTAGTGCACAAAGTCCATTTCTGAATCGAGTTCACTCCTCGTTCCAGTCCTATATTACTAAACCAGAATAACTTACCATTCCAGCCATGTCTATCTCAGGAGATTTAAATATTTACCCAATGAATTATAGGGAGATATAGGTCCCACCCATCTCATAATTATATCATTCTTACTTGTTCCACAAAATAAACTTACAACATTTATCATAACCTAAAGAATAAAATGGGTTTCATAAACATCATCCCATCATCTCATAATCCATATAAAAAATCGACATTTCATCCTAGGAAAACTGAAACCATGTAAATCATAGAGACAATAAACTTGAAACAAACACATATTAAATAATGTCATATTAGATGGAAAATGGTTTTGATAAAACAATTGAAATGAATTCTTGAGGAAAATATCCTTTCTTCTTCAAAATCATTTTCTTTTCACAAAATGCCATGAACTTTTTAAATAAAAGTATTTTATTGAAAATATTCATAAAATATTGTTTATTAAGCTTCATGATAATGAGGCTTTATGAAACTGTAAAAATCTGTTCACGCCGTATAAGTTAAAAATAATATTCTTCTCGTACTTTTGTTGGAAAAGTCAAAAAGTACATCTTATGGTAAACAAAAAAAATCCATATATACCATGTAGTAAAAGTAAAAAATGGATTAAAAGGGATTTAAACATACATTAAACCATTTTTAGGACACATGGACATGGATTATAACAATAACCCCAGTAAATACTTACATATAAGGAATCTAGAATAAAAATGTGATTGAAAAATTGTCCCTTACCATAGGTCCGATATGCTTCGTACGTATCTGAACATCCTGTAAAACTATTTAAATAATATCATTGACTTATTAAATAATCATATTAATTGTTATGGTGTAATAAATGTTTCACTTATGACTTTATATTACCCGTTCTTTTATAAATTCCATGTTAAAGCAGCGTCTTGGGAAAAATCGTTTTTTTATCATACGTGTTTGGACTTGTTGTTCTAGATGTTATTTATTATATCCTGACTTACATAATTCAATAATGTAAAATATGATTTATATATGATATATATTCAGCATATATATATATATATATGACAGATCGAAAAATGGAATGAAATACACCGTTCATGGAGACGGTAGGTCGTACGTACGGATGAAAGCTATTTTCACTCACTTATTGATTTGAATGGAATTAAGTAGATGAAATACACACATATATATATATACATAAATCCAGTATCATTATTATGTCGTATATTTCCTGATTACTTATTATATATACTTTATAATCATTCATGAATGGTTAACATGGAGAATGAATCTCTTCTCGTCATGGAGACCGTATTCCGTACGTACGCACGAGCGTTGATATCACTACCATGATCGTGGAATTTTATTGAAGTGTATGTATAATATTGAAGAATAAATATAACTTTACAATAATCATATATAGTTATTTATTTAAACCATTATACCCATCCAAGTAAGGTAGTGGTCAAAAACAGATTACACCACGGCATGGAGACGGTATTCTATATGTATGCACGCGCGGTGATTTCATTTTCCACAAGATGGATAGTGGTGAAATAGGGTTGTTTAATACTTATAATAACATATCCGTATATGAGTTATACTAATTTTATTACTTCATAATTAATTAATGAAAGAATAATAAGTAGAAGAAGAAATAAAGTTGAAAGAATCGGTAACGGACATTACCTCTTCTTTTAAGCACCTTTTATTAACCTCCTCTTAGGGAACTAAATATGGTCTTTGAAGAAGACCAGGACATCTTGGATTCTTCGAGGGAAGTTGAGAAGAGAAATTGGCTGGGTTTGGCCTAGAATGAAGGCTAAAAGTGGTGTGAGTAAGAGAGAGAGGAGGTTCCCTTTTATAAGGGAGGAGAAAGGAACCTTAGGAAAACATAAAATATTTTTTTATAATAAAGTCATATTGGGTATTTAATAGCTCCAAATTTATTTATTTAAAAGATAAGGTGGGTATGGGTGGAAATAAACTCAAACAATAGATTTTAGATAGGTTTGGGTCATTATATTAACCATATCTTTTAGTTTTATCATTTAGTTAATTAGATTGACATTTACCATGTCACATTGTATTTTTATATTATATAGTTAATAAACATACAATATACCTCCAAAAGACTCCCAAGTGGTCCATTAATGATACACCTATCATTATATAAGCATCTCGGCCTAACCTTATATTTTTAGGAATATAATAACTATTAATAATATAATATTTGTTTTATAAACTATTTTATGTCAATTTTCACACTATTTGGTAATGGATTTTTGTGAAACTCATAACCACATTATTAGTTTGAAAAAAGTTAATTAATTCAATAATTACTTGTCATATTAACCTATAAAATTATTTTAATTCATAAAATTCTCAAAATACATTTATTTGGGTATTTATAATATCAATTATTTTAATATTTCATTATGTAGGTAATTACTGCATCACCATTGTGTCATAAATAAAATAAATTATTTAAGGTCAAAAAATTATAAAAAACATAATTAGGTTGGAAATCGTTTTATCTTTCTAATGAATATTTATAGTTGAATTTATCTTATGTATAACCCTATATTAAAATTGATTTAGTTATTAAACTTGGATTTTAACTATTTTAAGCCTTCTTTAAATAAATTAATAATAAATGTACAAATCTAATCCAAGTGGACCAAAATGGAAATATTTTATTGCTAAGGGTTTTTGGGTCGAATTAAACTTATCCAATAGAATTACGACATGTGTTAGGGTAATAATACTATCATTTTTACCCTTCATTACCCTATTTACTTTTAACCGTGGTAAA
Source organism: Viscum album (assembly GCA_963277665.1). Lineage (NCBI taxonomy): Eukaryota > Viridiplantae > Streptophyta > Magnoliopsida > Santalales > Viscaceae > Viscum > Viscum album. Next base: position 1,012,626,912 of record OY728155.1, read on the forward strand.
AAAAAGTAAAAAGTTACTATTCAACAAAAAAAAAATCATCTCATTGAACCACATTTTAGTCCTTTATATTAACCTTCTCTCTTGGATTTTTGAAATTCCACTCACAGAAGCGGTAAAAGTAAGTTTTATGTGAATTTGCAAATTCTCCTAGGAGGTGGGTAAAAGACGGTGAAAAGTTCAATAATATTTTTATATATCTAAAATTATTATAAAAATGAATCCAATTAATTACACTAAACTTATATAGGTATTATGTATAAATTTTTATCTCAAATAAATTTAAATAAAATTAATAATTATTTAAATAAAAAGTCGGTTTTTGAATAGTAACCCAGTGTTTTCACTATTCATCAAAAATCGAAAGTGTTCAGAAAAATACCAAAAATTCACCCTAGGATAATTTTGATATTCTGAATCCAAAAATGAAGTCCATATCGAAAGATAAAATTTATAAAATTTTAAATAGTGTGTATTAATACTCATAGAAGCTAGTTTATATAACATATCGTTGTTTAGCGAAACTCGGTATTGCGTACAACACACGCTATCATGGAAGGCCATGATTGCGTGTAATGCAAGCCAAGTCAGGTATGCATGTCGTGCAGGTTCCTTTTGGTGTAGCATACAACACAAGACATTAATGAAATTAAAAAGAATATTTTTCATAAAATCTTGGGGTGTTACAAGTAATGTACAATAAAGTAAAACCCTGGGCCAAAAGTACAATCCCACAAAAAGAAACTATGTAACAAAGTCCAACCTATAAATAAAGTTGTTGGGACTACAGTCTGTAGCCGTAGGAATACACCATGGCCATTTTGGTCTCACTGAGTACCGTCCGGTCCTGGTCTGCCTAGAATCTTTTCAAAGGTTCACTCGTCTGCCCAAGACACGACACATGCGGGCAATGCCCATTCAGGGGTGAGTATAACAATACCCAGTAGGACACCCTGAAACCACAATGGAAATATAACAAGGGAAAATACCACAAAAGAAAGGTACAGTCAGCTCTACACAGTATATGTCTACCAAACATATAACAAGAATATTTAGATATACTCATGTATAATCGACTCTCGCGAATACCACCACTAGGATCCAGCTCAAATTATTCCACTAAGCATGAAATCGGAAGAACACACTTCTAGGTTTTAAGAGAGAGATACGAAGTACTCATTCCAGAAGAACACACTCCAAAAGTACCTTGAGAACAAGATGCTCAGATAAGGATCACAACCAAGTCATGGGGTGATTCCGAGAACTCAGTCTGAGCTAATCCTCTAAGAAGAGGATCAGTCCCCAGGTAAAGTTGGTCATGTCAATACCAAGAACTCTACCTAGGGTTCCGTCAATGAATAGAGGATCCAGCTCTAACTCTCACAGAGGGGATTCCAAAAACTCTAGTCAGGAAGTCCTGAGGAAGGGATCATAATTTTGTGTAAAAGAAATGATACCAGAACCTTCAGGGAAAAGACCAAGGGTATGAACCCTAAAAAAACTACTCCAAGTCACAGAAGACAAGTGGCTCAAGCCATTTAAGGCAGGTTACACGGTGTGTAGTATGGTTACACGCCATGTTACTTGACCCCAGGTACTTCCCGTGTAAATGGCCCGTGTCATCCGTTCAAGATTTGTAAAACCAAACTACACTGCATGTAGAAAAAATACATGTCGTGTTCCTTGACCCCGGGTACTACCCGTGTAACTGGATCGTTTCATTAGGCTTGTCGGATAGGAAGTAACTACAATACATGTTGAAGAAACGGACACCGTGTTCGGGCACCTAGGCTCGCTCCGTGTATGCTGGCCATGTGCCTGTACACGGTCTCTGCCCGTGTCTGTGTCGCCTGACCGTGTACCAGTACACAGGGTATCCCATGTATCTGGTCGGGTCTGGCCGGGGGAGGGGGGGTATACATGGCATGTCCTTGGCAGTGTACCCTTCCCATGTCTGTGTACTCCCGGTGTACATGCCAGGTAATCCCGCCAATGAAAACACACCGTGTAGCCCATACTACACGGCGTGTAGTCGGGAAACGTCCAGAAAGCCGTCTTCTTCCTCACGCTTCAGCCGATCTTCTACATCCGCGATCTCTCGTATGTTAGTCCCAATACTTCAGGGGTTGGTTCACTTCATCATATGAACATCATAACAGGTTTTTTGGGTCCTTAAAACAGATCATAAACCTCCAACAATCCATCCAATAAAAAATGCATGAAAACTCATAACTCTCGATCCACTCCGAATCGTCCCTCGAAACCGCCGTCGCACCTCCGTGACATCTCTCCAGGGTTGGACATTCTATTTGGGATCATTGCATCGCAGAACGGATTCGAAAAGGTCCATTGTTCATCGCCTCAGGAATAAATTGAAGAACGCGGAGAAGAGTAAGGGGATAAATCCAATGAAACAAATTTGAGGAATGAACCTCCATCATAATTCGTCCCGGAATTGATCCGCTCCCGTTAGTAGGATTAAACGGAGTAGGAAAAATCAACAACAAAGGATCAACATGGATTCAATATCCCAAAGTCCCTGCAAAAGACCATCACACAAGAACGATCGATCTGCAGACTAATATATTTGTGGATTAGCCCTCATTCGTCGTAGAAATCATGAACATGGAAGAATCACAAACAAACATCCTACTTGGATTCTGTGGCATTCGTTGGAGAAGATCTGGTCATAGAGTCATTTTTGCCGGTGATGCTCATCAAGAAAACCGTCGCCGCGTTGGGAGGTTTCCTCTAGAGCACTCTAGGGAGATTCAGGGTTATGAGAGAAGTAACCCTGATCCCCTGCAAAATCACTTTTTGAAAAGGGAAAGAAATATTTTGCTGCAGCAAAGATTTAAATAAAATATTATAATTAAATATTTTATTTGGGTTACATCTGAAACCCAGATTTCTCTATCCACATGTGCCATCCGTTGTTAGGCCTCACATAAGTTAAAATCATTGTCCTGAATGCAACGGTGCCCTCAGATTTCTGATCTGAGAACCCGTTTATGAGTTATTCCAATTTTTCCAAAAAACCGCATGCATGAATAATTTAATTATTACATTAAATTAAAACATTTGTTCCGGGCTCACCGGGCCTCGGAACTGCACGCCGTCCCATAGCCCAGTCTCGAATTAATTCAAATATAATATTAAAATAATACATGAAAAATTATGGGCCATTAAACTTTATATATGTGATGATACATTGGAATTTTATCATTAAAGAATCTATTTGGAATGAAATGTTTCTAGGAGAATCACTATTCCCTGATTCTTGGAGTACCAATCCATTATTAGTCAATTTTGGTCCATGAAACATCCATTTAAATATAATATCATATCGAATAATTTTATGAAAAATAATTTTTTATTATATTTCATGATTCATAATTAAATTAATTATATGAAGAATATTTATCGAACTTTAATATTGTATATGGATTTCCATTATGATATTTCTTCTACGGATGATCCAAGGGGTGGATTTGATGAATAGGATTTTGGAGGTGCTTATAATGATAACTAATTTCAATTAAATTTCAAATTATCTTAAAATAAAAGTGATGTTTCTATGTAGATTAGTTATATAAATATATACAATTCAGAAAATATATAAGAAAAAAATAAGCTCTCCAATAGGATAGAAAGATGAAGAAGGATCTACATCATGGGATTTCTTGTACATCGAAATTATAGAGGTTAAGTTGTATCTAAAATTTTTTTATGACCAGTTTAATGATAAAATTATTTTTCACTTAATTTGGATGAATGTGGAACATATATTCTAAAGGAGATGATAAACCCCCAAATTAAATCATCCTTATTATATCATGTTTTTTTAGAGAATAAGACTCTTGGGTAATATATCTTCATGAATACACTCACATTATAGAATTAATGTGGATGTAATTATTTGAAGATATTTAAAATTCTAAAAATATTTAATCAAGAGTATATTTATTTTTTGATAAATCTTTTTTAGAGATCAAATATTCCCCACTTTTAAAAGTCAGATCAATATATCTATAAGTGTATTGGATAAAATCTCCATTTTATAAATCATACCATCTTATATGTATATTATTATGTTGATCCAAATAGTTTTACATGAATATCATGGATTAGACATCATGATAATAAACTGATAAGAGACATACATGTCTATAAACTAAACTCATCTATAAGGGTAAAAAATTGAAAACAATAGAGTATCCCTTAGGAGGTAATGATATACTCCCTAAAATGTTTAGTATGTAGTGATCCTTCTTTTGTATTAAATTCAAAAAATACTGAATTGGAAATGATACTTTGTGACCAATTACACATCTTAAACATTGTTTCCACCAAATAGGGAGATATTGTGTATTTTGGTACACCATCACAATATTGAGTTTATTATCCATGTATGTAACCTAGTGCAGGCAATATAAATAAATTCCTTATGTTTTATCCGGTTTCACCTTCTACACATATTTATGATATTTAGTTTTTGTTCATTTGAGATTGATATCGGTTGAATTTTATTACTTATTAAAATGGAACAATATCCAAAGGGAAATTACCAAGGAGAAATGATTTCATTGTATAACACACTTTTTAATACCCTACCCCCTCTCAATGTGGTTTTAGTTTCAAAAATATAATATATTTTTATATGATAATTGAAATTATAAAATGTTTAGGTGATTCTTGTAGTGATGGTTGATATGATATAAAATTATATTTTTTTCAAATCACAATAGTGAACATAATATGAAAGAAAAAATAAACATACTAGGTTTAAACATAGGAAGTCATATTGTAATGTATGATATTGCTTCATGAATAATTCATTTTAATTTAAAAAAATTCATTATGAATTATTAAAAATTAGAATATTTATATCATTAATGTTTCATTATTTTTTGTAAATAAATGGAAATAGATGAAATCATATAAATTACAAATGTTTTTAGAAACATAACAATTTCATAAATGAGATACCTAATAAAATTTTATTGGAAGTTTTATGAAACATGACAATAATAGATCAATGAAAAAATGTATGGATTAATAAATTAAACTAGATAATGTTCTCAACATATCTAAATGTGTAATAATTATTTCTTGAGACATTTATATAAAAAAATCATCCATTATTGCTGGATATTTTGATCCATTAAAATTTTATTAATAAATATATTACATTGGAAAATATTTTTTATACTCTAATGCTTTTAGAAAGGGAAAATAATTTAATCTATTTTTAAAATAGAGAGAAAAGATGATCAGTTGTGGAAACTAATCAAGAAAACTATGCTCAAGGAATAATTAATTATAAATAAATACATTGAATTAATGAAAATGTATTTCAATAAATAGTTTATTCACATTCTACATTTTGAAATGGAGATTAAATTATTTATACATAAAAACAATCAGTTGAAACATTTGGTAGTTTTGAATGAAACATTAAAAGGATATAAGGTATGCCTCAATATTTTTCATCACAACTAAAAGTAAGGTTGTCTATTTATTTATCATATTTATATGTTTATTTATTAGTAATATATTTTCTCTTTTTGTGACATTGATATATATGATGAAATTGTATGGTGTTATCTTAATATATATTTAGATATTTTTTCATCTTAATCATTTAATTACACTGATTTGTATATGAAAAAAATATATTATAATTATAGCATTTCATTGAAAAAGGATTATATGGTATACAAGATTCAACCAGAAACATATAAAATGTATTACAAGACATACATTCTAAACTACATTTATAAAATGGTAAAAAAATTTAGGTGTGGGAAAGGATACATAAAATTCACGATTTTTAAGTGATATGAAGAAACTAAATAATATACTAAAAGGAAGGAATATTCCAATAAAACGTCCTCTCATTTTACAATTATTCCACCTGAAATAATTTGAAAACAATACCTTTTAATTTATATATAAAAGGGACATTCAATATATCTACTATTAAAAATTTCTAAATCCATGGGCATAAGAAAAAACAAGTCATATGATTATGGATTAGAATAATTTGGAAAAATAGTTGAGATATGTATGAATTTTATTCATTAAATAATAGTGAATTTCATATTTGAAAATATTTCCCAAGATTATCTCATATCAACCATGTTCTCTTGAAATATTCAATCACCACATAGAGAAAGGGAGGTTGGGTTGTAGATAAAAAACCAGGTGTTGAAATTGTTACATCTAAAGTATATAACTCTTTCCAAATAAAACATTTTAGGATGATTAATCTAAAAAAATTTGTTATCACTTTGGATTAATTCAATGTTATAATGGAATCAGTTTGAAATCATTATATAATGAAAATATATTATTTCATGTAAATTTCATTCAAGTTATGATACCATCCTTTGATTCAACAATATTTCAATGATAATTATTAATATTTTTCATAAATACCATCATTAGTATATATATATTAATACTTTATAAGAAATAAATTTTATATAAAATTATTGAGACAATGAAAAAAACCATTAAGACATTCTCATTATAATTAAAAATGATTATGTATTCATAAATTTTTTTAGTACCCCCTTGATCGAGGGGTTGGATTATATATATAATTAATAGAAATATCTCTTCCTAACGAGACAAAAAAAAATTGATTTGAATATAACATTGAAATGGGGGTATGTGGGAACTGAAAATAACATCAACAACTCACAATCTCAAACTACATAATAAATTAATAGGCTTATCTAGAAAAAATTAATAGAGTTTTAATCCTTCACCATGTGTGGGATCTAGTTGATAGAGGAAACTTCAAGGTCTGGGAAAGCAATTATCAGATCCTCTTAGAGATAGTCCATCTTGTCACACATACGAATGAACTCCTCCAAGTATATTTTCCCATTTTTTATTTTGTGTTCCATGATCCAATCATTTTTTTATTTGAAATATTTTTCATCATTGAGATCCACTCATATATCTCTCCCACACATTATATTTGACTCCTCATTATCTAATCTATCACAAAATGAATCCACAAACATAAATTCCTTTGAATGTAGTAGTATCATTATTTTAGTAGTTTTGTCAGTTTCCCCTATTTTTGCATCCGCTTTTACATATTTTTGTTCTAGTATTCCAATAAACTATTTTTGGTTGAATATCATATCTCCTTTATTCTCTTAGATTCATCATACATTATTTATATTTTTCCAACACTTATTAACAGTTCCAAAAAATATATTATTCATGTTTGACTAAAACAAAGCTTTTTCTATTCCTTGGTAATCATATGTTTTATATCTAATATTTGTGACCATGGGATACAATAAATTTTATTGGTCACTTCATAGCGTTTTTTTAAATTATGTGACTATAAAATTACAAAAAAAACAATATTATCTTGGTTATCAATAATCAAGCCTTAGGTAATGACTCTTATTTCATTATGTTTCAATTGATACACTAAATCTAATTGGGTTTATGTTTATTTGTTACTCTATTCAAGATCTGTCTGGGTCGTAGACTTAACCTGATTCCTCTTAAAAATTGTATTGATTGACAGCCGGTGTTTGAGATTAATGATCATCATCCTCATTGAAATTCATCATTGAGAATAATATTTTAACCAAGAACAACATTGGGGTTTCCCTCTAGATATAAATCCACTACAACTGACAAGAATCTACATTTATATTACGGAAAACCTTAAGCGATTGGAGAAATATATGATTAATGACGATCTTATAAAAATCAAACATTTCACATTAGGATATGTGTTTGTAGGAACCATATTAATGTTCTTGATATTCTCTAATCCAATATCCATAGTATAATTTATGAAATAATTCTATGAAGGGGAATATATTGTTGTATATGCTTTTCAAACATGTAGAGTAGGCTTGAAACTATCCATGTCATGCCAAAAACTGAAAAATTTTCATGTGAACCTCAATTCTAGGTCCATAGAACTATCCACAATATAATGAGATTATTCATTATATATATATATATATATCAAACTTGAGTGTTATAATGGTATCTTTAGGAGGTTCAGACTTAACCACATTCCCACATTTAGAGGATTCATGTCCCCACTTCCAATAAGACAAATAGAAGTATACCAAGGATTCAAAGAAATATAATTGTATCCAATTGAGTTGCAATTCAATATTAATGAAAATAAACTCTAATGAGACCCTAGAGAAATTGACATCAACAAATATATGATGAGAGATTGGGTGATAAATAAGTCAAGTGTAAAAATGTGAAAAAAAGGAATTGAACCACCATGTTTCCAATGAACCATGAAATCACTAAATTTAATAATGAGGGAAGATGTATATGGAGGGAAATACAAATAATATTGCAGGGAGGCGATTTTTTTTGGTGGAGATTGAATGTTCAAATAATAGGAGAAGAGGAAACAAGAAACTAAGAATTGAGTGTAAACCAAGGAAGAGATGAGATCTTCTTTAGATTAAAACCAAATAAAAAATTGAAATATTCATGATCCCATTAATTCATATAAGAATAACAACCCAAGAATCAGATATGTCAGTAACTATTTTGACAACCACAAGGTAGAGGGTGTTTAAAAAAAGTCCAAGTGAAATCCAAGTGAAAATAATATTTCATGAATTCAAAGTGAGATATGATTAGTGAAAGGTGATTATTGTTGTGTGATTGGCCATTATGGTACATTTTGAATTTAGGGATGATGGTTATAATTTTAGGGTTCATGAAATGGGAAAAGATAAATTTGAGAGGTTAGAGGGGGAAGGGAAGATCCCCCCTATATTACTAAAAGTAATATTAATGAAATTACATGTAATTTGGACAAGTGTTTTATACATATTATCTATTCAATTAATGATTCAGTAATCCATTTTTTATGAATAAATACAGGTTAATATGTATTTTCTTTTTTTAACATGAGTTTTATGATATCAGTATGAATAAATAAGTATCCACAACTAATGATTGCAACCCTAAAAAAATAAGTATAAAAATATGATATAAATAAAATCAACGTATAAAATAAAATTTTACAACAATGAAATATAAAACCATTAGAAAAAAGAAATAACCCAAACATCTTCATCAATCCCATATATTACCCACTATCCCAATAAAATGTGTCTCCTCCCCCAAAAATATCGATATATATGAAATAAATTGGAATAAAACTTGACTAATAAAATTTAGGAATGAGATCTTATCAGAGTAGGTATCAGGCCAATGAATCTATGGAGTCAATTTTAAATTACATAAATTCAATTCTAGAATGAAATAAAATGGAATAATATAAATTATAAATTATAGTTTACATAAATAAAAATTAAAAAATTATGTCAAAACACATTTTCATTATTTACATTAAATTAAAGGATCAGTGTGAAATTTATTTCCCTCTGTCAAAGACCCTTTTACATGAAAATATTCTTTATCCCTACTTAAAAAAATTTCTTAAACAAAACTTTTTGAAATACATATTTCAAAACTCAAAATAGGATCCAATGATTGAAACATTTTTTCAAAAAAATTTGAAAACTAAATTTCATTTAGAAACTAGACACATTGTCCAAAATCCATGTTTTTGAAACCCAGAAACTAGCATTTAAAAAACAATAAATTTCCCACATTATCAATGAATCATTCCAAAACCAATTTGGAAAACAAATTTACACACATTAAGAACACCTTCTACACTCATCAATGAAATAGTTTTTAAAGACATCAAAATCACACATTAATTTTCCTTATTTAGAAAATATCACAAACACCTTTTAAAAGAAACTAAAAATCATCCCAAATGTAAATAATGATGAAATGAAGAAAACATATAGGTACTGTTATATCAATTCACATGATAATTAACAAGAACAAAGGTTCAAAGACTTAATAAATGAAGAATGGGATACAATAAGAAGGATAAATTACCTAAATTATCTAATATAGGATATTAAATTCATGGGATATCGTGAATGGACTCTAATACTAACGATCTAGAATTACATAAACAATTCAACGTTCAATTACCCTATTCGTTAATAAAAAGAGGATAATATCTTTTTCGTCCCTTTTTTCTCTCATCCCCAGCATCCCATGATCTCTTTTACTCCAATTTAAAATTTTCCCCCATGGTATCACATGGTCCTCTGGATAACATCCCTAAACAAGTTAGAAACATAATTCATGGATTAAACCACCAAAGACATCATTAATGATTCCCAAAATCATACCATGACATGTTAAATATAATAGGCCAAAACCCATCTTATAAATCAATCATTATATTTTTTTGCAACACAAGCCTCACCTCCAAAAAGGTCACAATAATGATGCACCATTTATTTGAAAACAATCGTAGAATATATGACCTCATCAATAGTGTATATATCATAATGAGATCAAAATCTACCATGGGAATAATAAAATCATACGAGGTTAAAGAAGGCCTCAGACCATTTATGAAATATCATATTTTATAAAATGAAAAAAATCATTTCCTAAAGAAATATTAAAACTCCATTCCAATATAAAATTTTTAAAATCCTCCTCAATCTACCTTTGAGACCAATTTTATCAAAACAAAATTTAACCTCAAAGAGGAACTAATACATCCCTTTTAATAAAATTTTCAATCATTTAAATACAACAAGGTGTTTCAAAATATTATTCCCATGGTATAACAATCCCCATCAAAACCAACAAACCAATTTTGATTTTCTCGAAATAATTAAATATGGAAAAATATTGATTTAAGAATAAGAAATTCTTATGAGAATGATTTAAATAAAACATAAATGGGTAAACATTATCTTTAATAAACCATTTGAAACATCTTAAACCCCATTAAAAAAAATTATGAAATTAGTTTTTAAAATCATTAAATAAAAAAATAAAAAATCTAAATCTAAACCTTCAAAAAGATCATATTTTCCAAACTCTCACATGAATTGACCAGTGACATGGGATTTTTTTACAAATAATTGGTATGGAATCACACTCCAAGTCAAGGGTCAAACCAATTTGAAATAAATTTTGTCCCATAATGTGTCCTAAAAATATAGATATCAGTAGTTAAAAAATTAAAATTGAAAATATTCCATTGGAATGTAGTAGAATGTGACATCAAAGAAACAATCACCTTAGTTGAATAGAAGCATGAAACAATGTATTGACTATGAGAGAGAACATTCATTCATTCCTTATGAAGTCCTACTTCTGCACTTAAAATCCAAACTCCATGAAAAAAACTCCCATAACTCAAATTCCCAACCTAGATTCCCGTGGTTTCTTGGGATAGGTTGAAATTCAAGGTTATATTGTATGGGGAGATGAAAATAGTAAACCAAAAAAAATGGATTAATGGAGTAGAATCCCAATTGAAATATAGGAAGAGACTGCCAATGTATATGTGAGGACAGGGAACAAGATACCTATAGGACAAGGAGGTTATTCCATGAGTGAGGTAAGAAAGAGGGGGATCTAAAGAATAAAAAATGATGACAAATGTTTCATAAAATTTCATATTTTATGTGATTATCTGGACCATATATTTTTTATGCATGGTTTATGAAACAATGATCCAACAATATGCATGCCAAAAAATAACCAAATCCATTAGTACCTCTCATCATGAACTCCATATGACATTACAGCACTTATAAAACCCATTCCAAATTGAACAATCAAATTATATAGCCAATTATCAAGCATGTTATATGGTTTATAAAATCGTGGGTAAGCCATGTGCCCCCACCCGTACAGACCTATATTCTCACATAATTTCCACAAGGTTCAAAAAAGATTTTACTGTGCTATGTTCTAACCATATAGACTAACTATATAAAGAATAAAAAACAAAAAAAATACTCAACATAAACGTTATTGTAAATTTTATCCTAAACTATTTATGAAAGCCTTAAAGAGAAAGACATAAATCATCATTTTCCATTTGTCAGAAATAAAACCATTGAAATCAATAAGAATACATCAACCACATAATATATCATAAAATAAACACCACAGTGAAATAGTTGATGTCTCAATTACACCCACAATATCACATTATATCCCTAGAAAGTAATAGGTACTAATAGAGGAAAATAGGGAAAGGTTTTATAAAATGAATTATCAAACAAAAACGATCAACACTTGATCACTGATAGTCTCTAAGGTTATGTAGTCTTACCATATTTATCCCTTCGATTTATATCTAATCTACAATAGGGGAACATTCAGGACCTATTTCTCAATAAAATAATAGGAAAACACTGAATGACCACATTGCCTAATTATCTAAAAGGGGGTCAAACAAAAACCTTAATCTACAACTAACCAAAGTAAGGGACTTAAAATATACAAAGGAATGAACAATACCTGATAACATTATAATGCACGACAAAACCTAGTATCCCAAATTTAGATAACCCAAAACTGAGAAACACAATACCTTGGACATAACATTTATGAAATGAAATGGCTCTAAACCTTGGAATACAATTATATAATGATGTTTTACATTTTTAAATCCATATAATAACATCCCATGATTATTCTAAGAGGAAATAAATCTCCTTAATACCCATAGTCTAACCAAAAGTGAATCTAAACCCCCATTCCTCCATGAATTCACCAAAGGATTTACCTATTTACAAACCAAAAATAACAAAATAGTCAAAGGTATACAATGTAAAAGGTAATAAATAAGAATAATTAAATAATGGAGAATATATATTTCCTGAAAACCCCACTTGTCTTATCAAATAATCAAATAAGACACACAAGAAAAATAAAATGACACAATTTCATCAAGCCACAACTTCTCCAATCTCTACAATAAAAATCACCAAATGTGTTTTCATCCAAGATATATAACTATAAATTTAAATTTTTTACTGAATGATGTTTACTTCATAAACCTCAAACATATACATCCTTTATCTATAAAACATCCCATTCTTAACCTCACACCTGAGTCTATAAGATAAACCAAAAATCACTGCTCCATCAATCAAATGAAGGCTTTTGTCCGAAGAGACATAGATCACACTATTACCCAGAAAACATTCTAAACGAAAATCACCTTAAATAAGTCCAACCGATGAAATTGAGAGGATATTACATCACATGTTACATTATTCAGATCTATGGTAGTGTAAAAACAAAAAGTTGGAATGAATCCTTAAATAAAACACTCATCCTCCACAATAGAAAAATACATGATTACTATAATATAAAAAAACACATGATATCAACCTATTAATAACTCCTAAATCATATGTTGATGTCCCTAATATAACATAAGGTAAAAATAAAATTGATCATTTTACCAAAACAAGAAAATCACTCAAAAACGCTTTTAAAATAATTAGAAATAGATCAAATACTCTCAAGACTTATATTGAATGCTAAGTAACCATTAATATTGAGGATAATATTAGAAAATTTCAAATGGAATCCATTTTAAAATTTCCAATACAAGACCTAACTCACCATGGTTATTTTTATATGTATACAAAAATTGTTTTAAAAAACAATTTAAGAACCAAACACCCTTTAAGGTTATATAATAAAAGTATATGATTCCTATTTGACAAAAATAAATATCCACCATCCTTTATAAACACATTCAATTGGAAAAAAATGAAACAGGCCATAAAATCTAATTTCATAAATCATTGGTTTCCCTTAAAATAAGAATCCCACCAACAAAAACACTGTGTGCACCAGATTAAAAATCAATCATAATAAAAAAAATATTTCCACATTTCAAATTGATATAAAATTTTACAAAACATATATTAAAATGATATGATTTTAAAAAATATTTACTATTAAATTATTTTAAACTAGGAAAACAAATTCTTCTGAAATTTTGTTTTACACACAAAAAATCGTTTTCACATCCCCATTGAAATTATAGAAATAATGGAATAAAACAAGCCTTTAACCAAAAATTCAATAAAAAGAATTTATCATGACTAACACCATGACTCCCTTATAATGGCCTTAACACACTATGAAGTATAATTTTTATTGAGTATAAATATAAATGTTAAGTGGGATGTGGAATTATTATTTACCTGGCCAAGTGGTTGAATAACTCATGAAATTAATGCATTGGTCCCTTCAATATATTAGAAAATAAGAATCTTCATTCCATATGGATTTTCATCTCTAAAAGATTACATAATGCCCCAATATACCTTATTTATACCTACGAATAACAAAAAACATATCACCTAATGGAAACATAATCCATTCCATGAAGGATCATTGAACCAATTCCATAGAAATTTAAAAATAATCCCACAAATACATTAAATTTAAAGAGGTAATCAAAACATAAATATCAACTAACCGTGAAAAATCAAGTATGAGTTTAAGAAAGATCTCAAAATACTCTCATTTCACCAACCTCTTGAGTTGTGGAATCCGTATATCCACACATTCATCATCCCAAATAAAAGGAGGTCAGATCAAAATCAAACTATCATTGGGAACCAAACATCTTATGTGATTTTGAAATGATGTCATCCCAGGATACCTCTAACACAAGTCCATGTCTGAAACATGCAGGGGCTAAAGGGTATTCCCAATCTGTATAGGTATTAAAATTCTGTCCGGGCAGCATAGAACAGACCTTGGGAATTGATTATCCCTCATATAGGAGCATAAAAAATTATTTGTAAGAAATCTAAAAAACAACTAAATATCTAATAAGGAAAATTGGACATAAAACAAAATAACAAACTGAATATTTAAAATACATCGATAGAATATTAAGATACAAATAAAACCAAAACATAAAATAAAACTAGACAAGAGAGAAATATGATTCCTAAAGGTGAATGAATAATCCCAAACTAGCTCCAACAATACCTCATGTAACCAACGATAAATATCAAATAAGAAATCTCACCTGTAATATTAATATAGGTGAAACAAATGTGAATCAACCTCGACCCTCAATGTCATGCTGTGAGATAAAATCATAGTAATTTTCCCCCCACTATATATTTTTTGACAATTTATTATAAATTCATCAAAATGATAGTTTTAATTACAATTTATAAACATGTGTTTTTCATCTTTCTTAATGTAAATAATCAATAAACACACTACATCAATGCCCCTATGATTTTAATTATTTTTACTATTTGAAATTGATCACTATGAAAACATTTTTCCACAATATAATCCAATTTTATACCAATGAAATACTCTATATTTTCACTTTAAAACAATTTTACAAATTCAACTTTTTGAAATACAATTTTTAAAAATAAAAATATATTCCAAATTTTCACATGATTTTTTACAACCTTTTTAAAAATCAATACCTATTAATTATCTCTATGGTAGTTTAAAACATTTTTTTAGAAAACCACACAAAATAGAGTCTAAACCCTAAAATTTCATAAATTATCGATAAAAATTTTAAAAACAAAATTGGAACATATATGTTCACATTTAGATAAATCCTTTCAACCTCATTAATAAATAATTTTGGAAATAATTTAAAATCACCATTCCATTTACCTTCGTTAAATACATTTTCAAAACCGTTTTCAATACACATTAAATAGAATCTATAAGTGAATAGGTAAGTAAGAGGGGAATCTGAAAAATATGACCACTATTTCATGACATGTAAAAATCAATAAGTACAGAGTTTCCATGAAAAAATATTTAAAATATGGCATAGAATGAAAATATAAGGACAAATACAATAAAACATTATTAAATAGGATAATACTATCATATGATCTAACAAATGTGATATAATCAGAGAGATCACATGTGTATTAAAATACTCTAGTTTCAATAAACACCATACATACACAACAAATGTCAGAAGCTCTCTCACACTTCCCAGGGATCTCTTCATCTCAATATTCCCTATCGTACCCAAACACCGACATACTTAATAGGTTCCATATAGATTTTACCTTCCCTGGGATTCCTTACTCCAATGTAAAATATCATTTAAAAAATAAGAATCATATGTTAGGGATTCCACTACCTATTTCACATACCATGACTCCCAAAAGATTCCAATGAAATAAAAATGGGGGAGGGCACAAACAAGCCCTTAATAAAATTGACCATAATGAATTTGAAATAATGCATGACTCATATTCTACATATTCACAATTAAGGAGTCCAATTTACAACAAAATAGAAGAAGAATTTAGGAATTCATCAATAGAGAATATCCCCTTATAAGATAAAAATCCAATATGGGAATAAAATATATCATATAAGGAAAAAGAGGGTATCACCCCATTTTTAAAAACTCATTTATTTGATAATAAAAATCTATAATTGTATAAAACAATCAAGGAATTCTAATACTACACACCATTTTCAAAATATTAATTTATCTTCTCATGATGCCACGTTTATCAATATTATTTTAAAACTAAATTGGGAACTAAAAATCCATTTAAATAACCATTAAAACATAAAAATTCACCCACTATTTTCAAAATATAAGATAGATGAGATAACACACCCATTTTCAACAAACCATCCCATTTTTATTATCATTTCATATTTAAACAGCTCATGAAATTGAATTAAAAATCACACATTGTTATAAAATGTTTTCATATATAATAGACAAGGGTTGGAACACCCTTTTACAATAAAAATACCCAGATAAACATTGGGAACCGTTTTAAAACAATCAAACCCTTGGAAAAAATATTATTAAATACCATGATCTTAGTTAAAAAATTTAACAAAGCATCAGGAACATCTTTTAAAAACAATCACAATTTTTAAAAAATAGGTTTTTTTTAGTATGGAATGTAATTAATTTCCCATAATTAAACTAATTTGAAAAAAAAATTATACATTTAAGGGCCTTAACATAGTCACATGTTTAGTGAAAATAAAATAAAAATAAAAAAAATAATTTTTCATGCAGTAGATGTAATATAAAAGAAATACATACTCATTTCAATGGAAATAAGATGACGGTCATCTTCTACGATAGTGAATTCTCAAAAATTTCATCATGTGGTCATAAAAATTCCCAAGAAAATATATCCTTAGGAATTAAACTACCTGACCCATATACCTAAATCCTAATAACCATAGGGATCAATGGATTGAGAAACATTAATGGGGAGTGGTGGAGTAAATAATAACATTACCATAAAAATATAGGTTTAATATATAACTAACACAAATGAATCTAAGATAGATGCCACGAATTTGGAAGAGGGGTAGGGGAGAAGATCCCTTCAACCCAATGAGGGTCACAAAAGAGTTAGAGGGGGAAGTGGGTGATTCCAAATGAAAAAATCAAAAATAGAATTCAGGTAAATTCATATATTTTAATTTAATAGGAATAATAAAGGGTTTGGATTCATAGTTTACCAAACCATGTACCAATTGTGTCAGGACATTTCCTAGACCCAACATACTCAAATAGCTCATTTGGGTCTCTGTATGGTTGGAAAAACAGTCCACAAACTATTCGATATGGTACTATAAAATTTTATATAAAATTTACATTCTTATAACATGGTTTACAAAACCATTAATATCATGTGCACCCTCAGCCTTATATACCAATGGTCCCACATAGTGTCCACTAGATTGTTCACGATTTGGAATAAATCATACATTACCCATATAGATTAATAATTCAATTGAAAAAACTAACTAAAAACTATCTAATTAAGTATATCCTCATGGTTTATCCTAACACTTGTGTAAATAATTTCTATAGAAGAAAAAAATATAAATTTATTCATGATTTTTTATTGAAACTCCAACGAAACATAAATTACCCTTACCCACATTAAACATACACCAAGGTTATATATTGTGGGTAATACAGTGAATGATGTTTAAAATGTGGGGAAGTGAGGCCTATATATCATCGCATATGTCCTTGAAAACCCACAATAAACCCACTTATTACTCCACCATATAGTTAATATAAAATGATTTATATAAATAACTCACTGATTTCATCACTAGTGACTCTAACCCTCACAATGACATCTATATTTTAATATAATTAGTTCATTGTCTTCATAGGACCCAAATCACATTAATACAGTTCCAAATTACAAGGGTATCATATATATTTACACCAACACATAAAAAAATATCTATGGAGATCATTTATGAATGCATGTCAAGACATCTACAATATGGTGGTGATACATTCAATTACAAACCAGAAAGCATATTATCATACATTGACATAATATAAATATGGAAAAGATAAAATATGCAATCTACTTGTATACCTTATATATAAATTATTCATCACTAGATCATGATAAAATATTTAAGCTATAGATAAATCTAGAATTTATTAATGATGTGAAATCCTACCATCTGGTCATCAGATATGGATTCCATCCCATGTATGTAGAATTCATTAATGATTCTGTATACTAACACTAAATACTATAATAGAATAATATGACCTCTTATATCATGATTTCTTAATGCGTTATTTATCTTGAATATATTTTTTGTAATTCTATATACTTTATTATTATACCACAGTTTCATCCTGTTATTTTATTCAAGTGATTCTCTCTCTCATTTCCTCTATTGAAACCAATGGTATGCATTTTATGATTTTATTTAATATCATTAATGATTTTATATATATATTTTCAATGTTTTTAAAGATATATAATTAAATTTAGATATATAAATGTGTATTTTAAGAATATTGTGCATTATAATACACCATTCAATTTATAGGGATGAATTTCAATAAATGGACATGTCCTTGTAGAGTTTTTGCTAATGGGATTCATGTTATAAAATGAATTCCCATTCATCAATGGTGTTTTTAGAATTTTAAAAAATGCTTCCATGACAATAAAACATTTTTCGGTATTATATGTAATTGGGAGGTATAATCTATCATCAATGATAGATATCCTATGTGGTGGTGTAGAGAAAAAAACCTAATGTAGGTCAGTACCTGGTGAGAATAGAACCAAGGGGAAGGGTCGCACTATAAGTTATAGTATTGGTTAGTGATGCCACTTAAAAGGGCATTATTGTATGTGAAAGTACCATGTAGAGGTAACTAGAGGCTATATCACACTTTTGGTAGTAAATTATTGATTACTCAGTCTCCCATCTATTGTAATATTCAAAATAAATGGGGGATTAATAATACCACATGACTATACTTTAATGGATAGAGGTTCAAAATCACACATTGAAGGATTTGTTAGAATTTATAAAGGTATTGGACACATAGTCTATGTGATGAAAAAAATTTCAAGGACTCTATACACTCAGTGACCCCAAAACATAGAGCTTCTGATATTTCAAAACTAGAGTTAGGTTAATGATTAATTTAGAGGACCATTTCATTGAGTAATACCTATTATTTGAATTGTAAATTTTTATAAGATCTGTATAACTAAGATATTTTGATTATATAGGAAATTAAACCATATAGGTAAGCACAACACACAAAAACATAGATTGATTTACGTCCAAACTGTAGAAGGATGTGTTTGTATGGAGGTTTTATATTTTGAAAAGTAGTACTAATAGTCTCTATAATGTTTAAAGAACTCTTAACCATAATGTTTTTCTCCATTCTACATTCTTCATAAGATTCAGAAAATAATTATGTCAAAATTGAATTATCATAATGCATAGAGAGATTTTCACTAATATTGATAAAATCTACAAAATATGAAGATGTTTGAACATATAGCTACTTTTTGGTGGTTGATAAGACATCTCAATCAACAAAATTCAATTTCAATTATGGAGATAATTTAGGAAATAAATACAAGGTATGGTCCTGAATTTGAATTTAATTTCATTTTCATTTTATAATTTTATATTTAAATATACATTCATAATAGATTGTTTTTTATATAATTGACATCATTAAACAAACTAAAATCGCATAGACTCTTATTAAGGATTACAAATCACTTGCAAAGTAGAGATATTTATTAGATATTTGTTATTTTTGGTGATGTGTTAACATAAATAAGTACAATTAACATCATTTAATAAAAAAAATTTCCATATCATTGATATATATAGAGGTGTACACGTGAAATTACTGGAAAACCTCTTGTTGATTAGTGATATTCATATTTAATTGTAATCATGTAAGACTGACTTGTGATTTCATTTCATATCCCCATTAAATTCAGTATTTAGAATAGAGGAAGAGGTCTTGGTCTTTAGTGGTGTAGTGAACTCATGAAAGTGTTACAATCACATAATAGTGATGTAGTGGTTAATCAACATGTAAAAAAATCACTGATATGTGTTCAATGGAGTAGAATTTTATAAATTAAACAAGTAAAATCTATGTCTCCATTATATTAATATTTTTATATTAATAACATGAATTTTCTATTGAAAATTATATAAATAATACAATTTTAATTTCATAGTTAAAAGAAAATAACATTAAATCACTGTAATTCACTCCCCCTAAATGGTGTATAGTGGGACAAGGGTATAACAAGTAGTGTCTAATCCATCATTTATTTCTTGAATTTTTTGACATATTTATTTAATTTTATAAAATATTTTAAATTTATAGTGAGTACCCTTTTTTGATTGAAAAAACAAAAATATATGTATTATTAGGATGATAGCTCATCTATTATCTCTTATTCTTGTTGTATGTTATGTTTTAGTACATCAAAAGAAAGTTAGTGATCCTACTGAAATGTCAATGATGGAAGCTATAAACCGGTATCTAAAAAAGGATGAAATGGCCAAAACATCCTTATCCGAAGAACATATAAATAATTTATATATAAAGGTGATAGATTTATTAAAATATAATAGTATTTAGGAAAAAAAATCCTAATATATATAATTTTTTCACCAATTTGAATGAGGTAAAGATGTATTTTTTATAGAAAAGACTTGTTGATATGAATATAACCTCAAATGAACTTATATGTGGTTTTTAATAGGATTTATAATGTTATTTGCTTCATTTTTATACTTATTCAAGATATCATGTATTTTTGTATTATGGTAAAGATAATTATAATGTTACTGACTATATATAATAAAAATATATCATAACTAAAGGATATTATTTTTTTGAGTTTCCACTTGATGAATTACACATAAGGATGATTGAAAACGATATGCGGGTTAACTCCGAAAACCATTTATAATATTATTTTAAATAAATAAAATAATAATATATTTAGTAATATTTAATTTAGTATGTTTTAAATGAATATCATTTCAGTTATGATTTATTATCCCGAATTTCAAGAATGTTTAAAAGAAAAAAAATGATTTGAGTGAATTACACCTCTAAATTTTTTTATTTTAAGGATATACACATCACATATAGATATCAAAAAAAATTTATGAATATGATGTGGAGTAAAATAACTCATAAAATAGAAATATTAGATTCCATCAAAAATAAAACCCAATCCATGAAATTAAAATCTAAATAAATTGATAAAAAAATTTCTTTCACAAGTAAAAAAGATTATGCTAAAGAATATATATTGGATGGAATTGAAATTCATTTTATTGTAGATATATAAGATATAATTATGGATATGGTGGATAATTATATAACTGTATAATATTATGAATATGATTATCAATCAATATGTGTTGTAAAAATTCAACTTCAGTGAGAAGCTGACATTGAGGATAACGATTTATAAAGAAAAATGAAAAGGAAAATTCAAAATTTTTTATTAGATTCCTCAAGATATGTGGATGGAAATAAAAATGATATTGATCATGTTGATAATTTATTCAATGAATGTGAATTATTTTTTGAAATATATGAAGATTCTATGAATTAAATATTTAATATTAATGAACAATCTAAGACAATTGGTAATGTTAACAAATTTGGTAATTAGAAAGTAAAAAAGTTTGAAACTCTTGGAAGAGATATTTTTTTGTTCAATTAGACTGATGAATCAAAATTCAAAACAAATTGTTCTATGAGGAATCATCATTCTATGATGTTTTTTAATGATTTTTTGAATGATAGGATAGAAAAAGGTATAAGAACATTTGAAGAAATTCTAGGTGAATGAAGATTAAATGGAATGGGTGAAATTAGTATTGAATATGATGTTGAAAAATAAAATCTTGAATCTTGAAATAATAATATAATAGTGAAAGATAGGAAAGAATAAATTTATCAACCAATGATAAATTATCTACAATTAAGGTGTTAAATTGAAATTGTGTATATGTTTGGAGGGGTAATAATATGATATTTCCATTCATGGAGTGCCATTTTTTATTTTTTATTGAAACACTGTATATAATTTTTATACATCTAAATTTTATATTAGAGGAGAAACTATTGGAAGTCAAAAAAAGTGATATTTAATGTACCCTTCATATAAATAATGAAATTATTTCTATGGTTACCCATTTAGTTGATAAATCATTGGATATAAACTTATTTATTATAGATGGAGTAGTTGAATATATTCTACAAGAAGGTGAATTAAAATAGATTTACGGAAATATATTCTAATCCATCTGAAGAATGGGTCTTAAGCTAGTGTATAAGAATAATGTTAACAAATAAGAGACAAAAAAGGTCTCAACACAATTGTTATTATATTTTAAGGAAAAGAAAAAATGTTGACAAAAACCATTATCAATATTTTTTAGAAGGAAAAAAATAAAAAAAAAGTCTTTGGATTTTTTAAAAGAGTTCCATATCTCATTTGATATGTAATAGAACTTGTTAAGAAATATTAAGGTCTGATTAGATTGAAATATATTATTTATAAATTTTGGTTCATGAAATAATTAAGGAATTTTAATGACTCGATTGGAAATATATGAGTTGAGAACCACTAATATACCATCTTTCAAGGGATTATGGTGTTATTTATCAAGTGTTAGTAATGTTTAAACTCATATTTGGTGGTAATATTAAATTTTAATGGATGAGACATTAATTAAAAGTATATAAATTATTTAGTTAGTGGTTGGATAAGGAATTTGAATTTATATCAAGTTAACATAAGAGTAAATATATATTGATTTACAATTTAAGATGAAAACAGATTGTAGAAATGGATACATTTCCACGTTAATCAAGAAATTGTGTATAAATTTTAAGTTATAGAGATTTAATGGGTATTCCTACCATGAAGTAGAACTAGGAAAATGATTTTGAATATTATATGATGGGAAATATGGTTTACAATCCATATCCTTGAATGAATAAGATATCATCATATTTAAATAATTTGATTCACAATAATGTGTGTGGTTTAATTGGTCATGTGTTATCTTATGGTGGGAGTAATTTCATCTGGTGTTTGGATTACTATAAAAGGAAGGGATGTGATATGATCACACACATAAAAACGAAAATGATATATGTCAAAAAAACTCTTCTAAAGAAGCATATGAAATGAAATTGATATAATATAAAAAATTGAGATAAAATAATATAATATAATACACATGTTTTGAGATTGAAAATTATTTGAAGAGTTGTGGTGAAAATAATAAAATTATTTAGTGATAAATGCTCACAAGAATGGTTTTTTTGAAATAATAAATCATACGTTCAAAAATATGGAAAATATTTTGATTATAGATAGTAGAATCTTAATCACTATTAGATGAAAATGGTTCATGTGTTTATATATACTCAAAATTAAATTTATGTTATTATAGGTTATACAAGAAATCATATAAAATTTTCCTTGGAGGGAAATCATCTTGGGAGAATATTAGTGTTCTTGGATGAAATTATACAATCCTACATAATTAAGGCAACAAAGAATAGTTTTGTGATGTAGTTGTTGGGGTTATTCTCTTAGGGTAGAAAAAGTATACAATGGAAAAAAAAAATCCAATAGGTTCTATGAAAATAATTTTAAGAGAATTAATCTAATGTTTTTTAGAATGATACCAAGGTTGATTCTGAAATATTTATTCTTAAAGAACTTCCCGATTAATGTGATAAAAAATATATATATTTCTATGAATTAAAAAAATTTCATCATGATGATTAATGTATGATTTAAAAATGAGAAGATAGAATTTAAGATATTATTTTACATATGCTCTTTCAAGACGTAAAAGGGTTAATGATTAACTAAAAAATATAATTTGAGATGAATATTCTCTATCATAAACTCGACGAATTAAAATTGTAGAGTAATCTTATCAATTTTTCATGATTAAACCAACAAAAAATGAATAAGATATAATGGATAATTCATGAATTAGAGTCCTGGATGATGAATTGGATCAAAATTGATAAAAATATTACAAAAAATCTTATTGAACGACCTAAAATGAGTAATATGATTTGTATAAATTGGGTCTTAAATACAATAATTTATATAGATGAAATTATAATCTTCAATAAATCCATAATATTTTTCAAGGAAAATAATCAAGTTGAAGGAGATAATATTGAATATAATTACACATCGATGTAAATGATGGTGTATATTAAACTATTCATAATGATGGTTGTCCAAATACAATGTGTTTGAGATGTAAATCAAGATAGAAATTTATAATCACTTTAAGAATAATGTGGTATATATTAGACAACATGTTGGATGTTTTTCTTTGAAATGATGATTGTAAAGTGTACTAGTTGACAAAATATATCTGGAATTAATAAATTAATTCATACATATTTTGAAATTGTGAATAATTTTATAAGTCAAATAGTTTTCCAAATAGGATTGTCTTGTCAAATACTAATATAATAATTTCTAAGAATGAGTTGTAAAAAGATATGGAATACATAAATAACATTAAAATATATATAAATGAGCAGAATAATATTGATATATTTGATAAATTAATGAGTTATAAATTTTAAAAACTATTATTTAGAAATTATAATATTTTAGTAGGTATAATTAATTTCAAAATGTAGGGAATAGATTCATTTAGTAAGCGAAGTATGAAATGTATGTCTTGAAGATAGTCATAATAGAAGAGTTCAATCCTATTTAATCCCTGCCAGTGGTTGAAAAAACATGGTATTCCTGATGCTAATTATGCATCCAAATAACTATTATATAGAAGAATCAATGGTATATTACACTATATTAGTATGATTAGGGAAATTATTTTTTCAACTATGTACATAGTATCAAGGTATTAGATTTTTATTAAGAAATAATATCCCATGGAAGTGGAAAGAATATTGATGTATGTTCATCGAATATTAAAATAACTAATTTACATCATATTTGGAAGTACCATTGATTTTTCTATATATACAAATATAGGATGGGTTAGTGATATTGTGGATAAAAAATATATAGGTAGAGGATATTTATTCACTATAAAAAACTATGTTGGAAATATAAGTATTAAATGAAAGTGTTATTATTTAATAATAGTGGAGGATGAATATTTCTGAATCAAAAATGGTTCTACACAGCATATATGGATAAATATATTGTTTAAATATAATTTTAATGTATTATTACACCTTAAGGTTATTAATTTTTGAAACTACACTCTTATTTTTTTGTATAAAAATTTGATTTAACACTCTCATAAGAAGAGAATTGAAATCTGTCAGTGTATAATAATGAATAATGTGGATGAAGAGATAATGTGTCTATATTTCATTGGAACTCAATATCAGAAGAAGGATATATTTAAAAATCACTTGGTTATCGATTTATTTCAATGTCATGGATTGATCCTAATAAATCAATCCATATTATCAAACTAAAGAGGGTAGAAACAGACCTCATATCCAATTTATCTAATTCTATATTTATTTAATTTTTTATAATCAAACAAGATTGTATATTATATTTTTTTGTACAAAAATCGGAGATATTTTCTTGTGCTCATTTAATCTAAGATACAAATTTATCTAAAATTAAATGTTAGCATTGGGGTAATTAATACTTTACCTGGATTCCTATATAGAGATTTCTGTCATGTGGTCATATATAAAATATTAATGAAACATATATTGGTTTCTGAATAATTTAAATCTTTATGTTCCATTTAAATTGTATTTCTCCTTGTTTAGTAAGTAAAAAAGGCTTCTCATGTTATGAATGATTTTGAATGAATTTCATTGCGAAGAATACAACTGAATAGAATGATAAAACCAAAGGATTTCATTTGAGGATTGTATCTTTTATCACTACGGACTTTTTGGTTTTATTATAAAATAATTAAAATCAATATGGATGAATCTAGAGTTACTTAAGTAGATTAAAAAAACCCCTATTTCAATTGAGTACACCACACCGAGAAACAAGACGATGTCTGAAAAATGGAAAAGTATATATGTATTTTTTAGCGAATTAATTTTACCCTCAAAAATCATTACCCATTCTATATTGGTATTTGGAGTGTTTAGAAAATAATTGACTCTAACCCATGGAAACCATAAGAGATTCACCTTACTACTGGGAGGTAGTAGCCATCCTCAACCATTGATAGCACAGGCGGTAAAGTAGGAGAAGATGACCATCATAGGTAGATGATGGGTGAGAAAAAAATATACAGTGAAAATCACCATCATGGAGAAAGGTATTGGTATGGTATGGAATTATAAATTGGGTAATAGTGTGGGGTGGTTCTATGATTATTCAACAAGATCCAATTAAACTCTTAGGGTAATAATGTACAAATCACCCAATGTTAATTTTGATGAGGGATTCATCTTAAATGGGATTTACTATAATCCATGTGATGACACGAAAAAAATATATGTTTTTTATAACAATATGGAAGATTTTTTTCACATATATGATCCAGTTTTCAAGTCATATAGGTGATTAGCATATTTATAATGTTATTGGGAATTCAGAGGCCTTAATACCATATAGGATGAGTTAATTTGAATCTGGAGATTGGATGGAGGGGAATTATGAGTACCACTAAAAAAACTAATTCCCAAAACATGAATATTATTTTTTATTAGTTATAATGAATGGAAATTTTAAATTTATATGTATACTTAAATCATTGATGAAAGTACCAGATTCAAATATGATGGATTGTCAAACTACCACTTCATAGAAGTAGATTGTTCTACAGAAGGTCTCTTTTTGGTAGAGTGTCATTTGATATATTTATAAATTTTATAAAACACTAAAATATTATTATATTATATGGGAAATATCTTTCATAGTAATTTAAATATATTTATGTATATATATAATCCTCACACTTTAGAGAGGGAT
The DNA here is from genome assembly GCA_963277665.1 of Viscum album. Classification (NCBI taxonomy): domain Eukaryota; kingdom Viridiplantae; phylum Streptophyta; class Magnoliopsida; order Santalales; family Viscaceae; genus Viscum; species Viscum album. Next base: position 1,012,654,103 of record OY728155.1, read on the forward strand.
GTTTATACATGATAATTATTTTCTATGGAAATTAAATACTATTATTTATGTGGATATTTTTTGAATGACTTATGGATGGTTAAACATATTAAACTGGGGAATTATTTTTAATTAATAGATATTAATTTTGAAATGAATTAATTTTTTTTTCTTAGAGAGAATTTAATTCGATTTTGAATTTTATAATTAAAATAAATATATTCATTGAATATTTTCATCGTTGATGTGTCGATGTGAAAAAAATAAAACATAGTGAGATATCGTATGAACTTCTTGAAGATAAAAAATTTGATGTATAATAAGTATATTTTTTTATAATGTTTATTATAGGTGAATTATAACCAGACTAAACTACATTAATGAATGGACATGAAATCAGATTATTCTGAGTGTATCTTAGAAATATCTAGAGATGGATACTATAACTTCATATTGAATCCATTTTAATTTTTTGTAATTTATATTTAATTAAAATACTATAATATCAACTAGTTATTCAATATCATCATTATATATAACTATAATAATTATATAGAAGTGGTGATGTGATCAAGGACTATAGTGGAATAGTTAGATCAACATAATGTTGAAATCACATACTAGTGAAATAGTAGTTAATCATAATACCAACAAATTTTTGATTTTTACTCAAAGGAGTATCATTTTACATGTGAAAAAATATAATTTTAATGTTTTCCTATTCATATTTATGAATTATCATGATTAAAATTTTCTTTTGTAATGTGAATATAAGATGAAATTTTAAAGAAAAATGAAAAAAAAAATTCATCTTCATTCACACCCTTCCCCCTATAATAGTGTACAGTGGGACCATGATATAAAAATATCAAATTAAATTGTTATAGATCACTATAATGAGGTTTCATCCAGGATGTAGGTAGTTTGTATCACCCCATGTTTTATGAAAGAAACACTATATTCAATAGCGTACATAATATGTCGCATCGAGTTTAAACAAATAACTAAGTGTTATTAATTAAAATTTACATTTAAACCCTAACCAATGGGATATCAAAAATGAATAGAATCAAATCAATTATGAAAATATTATTTAAACATGTTTAAATAATAAATCATTGGTTACCTAATTCATTTGAAATGGATACTAAAAACCAATTGAATATAAATGATGTGTTTTTATGAAAACCTATATAAAAAGACAATAAATATGTTTAAAAAATAATATCACTATTTAAAATTCATATTTATCCTAAACTATATGATACAATGTAAATTTATAATGTAATATTATATGTTTTATAGATATGAAACAAGAGAAAATTAAATTTTACAGATAAAAGAAGTATTTTTCTAGAAATGCAATTCTATTTCCTTTTGATGGAGAACCATTTTTAAATATAGGTTATGTAACTTTAATAATATCTATTAGATGAAATAATCTTATTGTTTATAGGAGGGATATCAAAATATACATTGGAAGAAATTTTGGTATTTTTTGATAAAATTCATATTATATTGAATAGTGAAACTGTTGCATTAGAATTCAAAAACTGATTTTTCATCTAATTTATTTATATAGTCATATAGTACATTTAATTGTTAATAATGTGTAATTGGATTATTTTTTATCCTATAATCCATTTAATTTTATTGGAAGTAATTTTACATTTTAAATGGTCATAAAAACATGCAAATATTTTGATAGATTTTACATCTTAAAAACCTATTTTATGGTTTCGACAAGAGAAACTAATTTTAAATTAGTTTATGCATATTATGTGTTTTGATTTTTGAAAAATGGATTCCTTATTTGTAATAATATAGTTCAAATTGTTCAAATAGGTAACTTCTATTTTTTTGGACATTATGAATTGTAACTTGAGTAATTATTTTATTTACCATAGTTAATGGGTAAATCAGGTAAATAAGAGTAAAAATTATAATATAATAATAATTAACTATCCTAACATGTGTCCCAATATTTTTTATGGGATATTTCACACCATTGACATCCTTTTCTCGATTTTGGGACCCTATGGTTCCACTTGGGTGTGATAATGACATGTTATTAGAATTTGTTTTATGTAAAGAAAAATATAAAATAAACATGTATATGTTACTAACGAAATATTAATATATGGTTATATAACTGAAATTTATTAATATTAATAGTCATTCAAAATATAAAAAAATTTCCTACATTATGGTATTTTATTTATGAGTTTTATATATTGAATGAATTAATTTATTTACGACACAATGATGGTGCAATGAAAACTCCATTAATGAAAGATTCATACAAATGATATTATAAATTTTAAAATGAATGTAATTTTATTATATTGTCAAAATAGTCAAATATTATGGATTATATTGACATATTAAATTTTAGATAATTCTATTTCGTTTTAAAGAATAAAATTTTAATGACTTTAAAAAATCAATTACAAAATAATATCAAAATTGACATACATAATTTTTTAAAAAACAAATACTATTTTATAAAAATACTATAATAGTCCTAAAAATATAAATTTCAACCAAATGACTTGTTTAATGTTCCAAATATCATTAATTATTCAGACGTGGTTCAATTGGAATTTTATAGTTACTATAGTAACCCTATATTGTGAAAATAGAAGAAGATATAGTAAGAGTTTATATTCTAAACTAAGGGTAAAAGCTAATGGATAAGGTTGATTTTGTGACCAAAACACTTATAAAACCTAATTTTTCAAGTATTTTTCCCAATTATAATCTATCAGAGAAATATAAAACTTTATAACTATTAGAATTAAATATTCATTTTATAATAAAATTAAAGTGAAAGACTTTCTTAATGTGTCCCTCCTTTCTCTTATAAAATGCCACCACCACTACAAAAATACTGAAACATATCGAGACCATTTTCCCATACAACCTATATGAATCTAATCACCCAACATCCCCACTTCTCCTAGATTCTATACATGGGGTAGAAGGTAATTCAAGAAAGCCTTTTGGTACAAATCAAAAGAAGATACTCGATCTAGAGGTAGTGTCTTATCTCAAGTTCTCTTATTTTATTTTCCTTATTCAGCCCCTATGAACATATTATTGTTTTAATACTTGAAAAAAATAGTATAATAAAATTGCTATAATTTTTTATGACATTGATTCGAACTACACGTGCAGAAACCCCATCTAGTGGATAAAAACATATTGTTTCTCTGAATGGTGAAATACTTTCTCACGGAATAATGATTATCCAATTTTCACCTGCCACCTCTAATGGTACACATTATGATGAAAGTTTAAATATTTATTATATATATTATATTTTTATTGTCAATATTCTTTTGCAATTTTTATTTAAAATATACCATTATGCTTTCCATAATTTATAAATACAATAATTCTATATGAGGAAGTGCGGACTACCGGCCCCACAAAATGATATGAATCGTTCATGCCATACATGGAACACATAAAGGATGGAAATAATTAACATATGTAAAATATTTCACTTATATATTATATTAAAATTATAACATACATATGTATCATTTATTTTTCATTTATTTAATATGACAATGAAATGAAAGTAGCATCCATGCGTACGTACGTGCTACCGTCTCCATGAACCGTTCATTTCATTTCATGTCTTCAAATGAAATATACTATTATAAATAAATATATACTGGATATATATGATATTAATATCATGAATAACATTATGTAGATGATTTAATTATTACTACATGGAAAACTTACATCAACACAAGTTTATTTTCAAATTATGTTCCAAATATTGACAAAACGACCGATATGAACATGAATAATTATATGATTGTTATAATACAGTAATAAATGATATAAAACGAATAATAAACCTTAAATATATTCTGAAACTAGTAGAAATTAAAATATATTTATTTTTTAGTATAAAAATGGAACATACGAGACAAGTTAGACTTCAGGTAAGGGACTTCATCTCAATCTCCTTTCCTTAAGGATTATTTTGGTTTATACACTACATTATTTTATATGCTGTATAATTATACCATTTTTCATTAAATTTAAATTAATGATATTAAAAAGTAATATTTTTTATAATTCTTTTACTAAACTGAAAAAAGAATGTTTTTTAAGGTACATGGCGACAACAACCTTTACCCCGCCACAAGCATTATTTGATATTTGGATTCCTCAACATGTCATAATTATTTTAAAAGGAAAATACATACCATGTAATATTTTTATGTATTTTTGTGTTGAAAATTATTTTTATAAGGAATTTATTATGAAAATATCTTGAGATGATGTATTGTGATTACAATGTGGAGATGTTATCTCTCCTTTATACTTTTTATGTGTTATGAATATGTTAGGGGTCATGGGAATTGTTTACTTATATGGGTGGTTCCATTTTTAATTTGAGTGTGGTTGAGGCTAATATAGCTCTCCAATGCAATGGGTAATGCGACAGATGTAAATGATAATGTTTCAGCTAATATATTTAGGGAATATACTGTGATCGGTATTCCAAACTTGACCATGAAGGTTACTTCCTATATAGCTATGAAAGCTACAATTTACGTATGATATATATTACAAAAGATTCAATTATTATTATTGATTTCTATGAGTTATTAAAAAATATTATGATTTCACGAGGTAGGTTGTAGAGATTATGTTCTATGAGTAAAAAATATGATTTTATAGATTTGTATGTATTCACGGACTACAATTTTCATTACATATTTTATATACCTTTCTGTGATATTTAAGATCATCCCATATTTTTGAAATGTTCTTAATAGTGTATAAAGAATTTTAATAGAAAGGATGAATTGACGAATATTTTTATCAGGAAAACAATTCTTGGTTTATTTAAGGAGTTTTAATGTTCTAAAAAATAAGATAGAGTATATGTATCAAATTTATAATAATTGAGACGTAATGTAATAGTTATGTACTAATTCTCTAAAACTCTATACCTTAAAATATTCTTATTATGAACTATTGAATTTACTAAATATTTTGTTTTTTTATGGTTCTGGCCTTATTGTTGGTATCGAATGACGTGTCAGAAAAAATGATGGATTAAGTGTTTTGGATAACCACATGGTAATTATCTATGTATATTATTTTAATTAAATACTTTTTTATAACATTGTTTGACCAAGTAATGTCAGTTAAAATTATCAAGGAGGATCTCAAAAAAATTCACATCTCATCCTGATGTCATTCTTGTAATCATTATTGTAAAGTCATGTTTATATGATTGTGACAAATTTCTAGTATACAACTCAAATGAAAGAAGTTTTCATAGATATCAGAAACCTCCACTATACCTAGACACCATCTTGGATAATTTTTTTTATTTAATAAAGTATTATTTTCTATATAATATCATATTTTCATGAAAGGTAAATATTATCAATTAATTTTAAAATATTTTACCTTATCACAATATTTTGAAGCAGAATATGATTTTGAATAATGTGATAAAGAAGGATACAATTCTGCAACCTATTTATATTTTCATTTAAAATATAGTCTTTTATAAAATACTTATGTTATTTTAAGATGATAATTTATTGAAATTTACAACTCAAACTAAGTCCAAAAATTATATAAAATAAATTATTATCATATGTTGTGAAATTATATGTCATACATGATAATTTTACTAAACTATTTTTCTGTTAACTCCCATATGACCAAATATTTACAAGGTGTTTTCATATAAAGGAAGATACTGATTTTGAAGGATCTATAAATCATTTTTTTGATGCATGGACCTTCTATTTATATGAACAAGATGAAGATGAATCCAATTTGACACCATGGTCAAGGTGTGATGATTTTTCTATTTGGAATAGTTTTATATTATCATATGGAGGTGAAAACAATGTCTATATATATAAGACTTAATTAATTGTGATGTTGAAGTAATTATTATTTGGGATGAAAGTTAGAGGTATAAGAAAACCAGTGTGTGAAAAAAAGATAGGGTTATTTTTTATTTTTATAAAAATGGAAAACCTGCAAGTTGGGTGACAACACGTTGCACCAAGTAATGTCGTCTGAATCGAACCAACAACTTAAGGGAGACAAGGGCACATCACCTACCATTATTATATTCCAAGCATATGGTTAGTATTAATTTTTATTTTTATTTAAATTATTTTATGGATATAAAATAAGTTGATTTTGGGAACCCATGTTTTATCAAACTGATGTCTATATTATAGGAAATTTTATTTGAAATTAAGTTATAAATGTAATTTTCGAAACTGATCACATTGTTGGGAATACTATATTCCATATGATAATAGAATAATTTGGGATTTCATTTGATGAGTAATTTTTGAATTTTATTTTGGAGGAATATATGTTTTTATTGTGTTCTTATATAAAATTGGAATTTTTTTTGGAAGTGATTAACCTATTTTGGAGAATAAGTGATTTGGATAATTACCTTTAATTACGAGAATTTAAGAGTAATCAATGTTATTTGGATATTATTGTTAATATTTATCATGGAAGTATTTGAGATCAAATACTTATGAATTTAGGGATTCTCTATTATATTTTATTCTTTAAAAAAATGTTATCAATTATTTTTTATTGGATGGCCTTTGTTGAACTTTTCGTATTATTTGTTGATGATTGGTGATTAAGTGTAGTATTTATTTTTATAAAGGATTAATATTTTGGGGCTTCTATTATATTGTAATAACCATTTTTCCTTATTTAATGTCTAATGATATGGAAAAATATATATTTAATCTCTGGAGGATTATGAGATTCTATAGACAATGATTTTAGTGCTTCTAGTGTGACCAAGTCATCTTGAATACTCATCGTTTGGAGAAAAGATGAGCTTGTAGTATATATTTATTAAATAATGAAACTATAAATGAATTGTATGTATCTTTCCATAGATTTATATTCCTTATCATTTATAAATTCATCAACATTTTGAAAATGAACTTAAAATGAAAAACATTGTTCGTTTAGTTTTCATTCTAGGAAATCAATGATTATTTAACACATCACAATTTTATGATGTTCTTGTAGTTAAATTTATATTGATCATGTTTCATATTGTAACGCCCCGAACCCAGTTACCCAGAGTCGGTGCATTACTTCGTAACATTGGCATGATCAAAAAAGGTCAAGTCTCGAAAGACAGATTATTTTAGTATCCTTGGAAACACTAGATACATTCATAAATGTTACATTACATCATAAAGTGAAAAAATAAAATAACAAAGTCTCCATAGTCCACACTCATATCCTCTTCTGACTATCCCTGCAGGTTATTCATAAAATACTTCTTCACATCCTGGAAAATATTAAAACATTGAATGGAGTGAGTTCAGATGCTCAGTAAAGATAACAATATTGTAGAAGCTTTCATAAATAAACATTAACATTTAAGGTAATGTATAACTAAAACAAAAGCCTTTTTAAACTTTAACTTCAGCATAATATGGAAAAATAAAAATGAAATAATTTCATTTACATATTCACATGGATATTCTACTGGTCGAATAACCACATGCAATATCAATAACCACTTTCGTAATGATGGAATGCATAATGCCAGACTATCATAACCATGTATCCAAGGCCTCGTGCCAAGACTACAAATAAGTTTTTGTCAAGGCCTTGTTCCAAGACACTAGTTTATCTCATGAGACCTACCGATGCATCGAGGAGTTATAGCGGGCTCCATCCGTCACTTATTAAGTCCAATACATTCCCCATATGAACAGCTTTAAACATATCATAAACCATAACATAATCGTATCACATAAAAAATGAATAAAGGAAACATAACATTTCCACACTTCAATCACAAGATATCAGTACAATACATTGATATATTAAAACATTATCAAAACCATCTTCGATACCAAAAAAATGAAATGTAAAACATGGCTTTTATTTTTCATTTAAAAAAAGTTATGGCTTGTAGGGGAAGCCGAAACTCAAATAATGGTCACGGCGGCGGAGAAGTCATTGTCGCCACATACGTACGACAAGAAACACATTCCTTTTTGTCGTTTAGTAAAATGCTTCGTATAAAATGATTTCTTTTGGATAAACGTAAAATTCAATGGGGTTTATACACCGTATAAAAGAAATTTGTGTATAAAACAAAATATGCCTCAATGAATGGAGATTGAGACGAAGTCCCTTAAAAAGATAATTTTTTTTAAATAAAGTAGATCTATTATGTGTATTCACTATAAGTACACATAAATAAAGTACATATACAAGATAGGACATAATAATGTCATGACATAATTTGAAAGTAGGAGATTAACCCAAAGAATAGTAATTGGGTTAAGAAGTTCCCTTACCTCATGTCCAAATTCACTCGACCGTTCTTTGATATCCTGAATAATAAAATAGAGTTAATTTATAATTTATTAAGAACCATTTTCATGTTTTTTATTCATTTTATATCACTTATTACCATGCTATGAACATTATGTAATTATTTATGTTAATAACGGTCGTTTTTATGATCTTAGGTACTTGAGTCAAAAATAAACTTCTTATAATTACACTTTGTTCATGTGGTAATATATCCATTATATCCATAATTATATTAATGATGTATATATCATATACATCATATATATCTAGTATATCCATTCATTTATAATATTTCATAACATTTAGAGGTAAGAAATGAAATGCACCGTTTATGGAGACGGTAAGCCGTACGTACGCATGAATGCTACTTTCATTTCTATTTATTATTTAATGGAATGACATTATAATTATATAAAGGTATAATATAATTCCATTATAATATAATTTATAATACCATTTACTCCATCCTTTATACATCCAACATATGGCATTAACGATTCAAATCACTTTGAGGGGGCGGTAGTCCGTACTTCCTAAAATGAAATTATAGCGTTTACCCATAATGGAAATCATAAAGTATGACACCAATGAGAAATACATAAGCATAATGAAAACTTAAACATAATAAATATGTCATATATTAAAATAGTTTCATCAAAATGGCCACCATTAGAGGTGTTAAAAGAATATTTAACAATCATCGTTTCGTGAGGCAGTATTTCGCAACCCACAGAAACTGTATGTTTTTTAACCATTAGACGAAGGTGTGTGTAAGTGTAATACAATTAATTTTAATAAAAACATAATAGTATATTTTAGATAATGGTGTTATTATAAAATAAAGTAATAAAAAGAGTTTAAGTGGTTGGAGAAGAAAAATAAAACAAAACAACATTAGAGAAGACATTACCTTAAAATCGGGTAACTCTTTTGATTTGAGGAAAAGGATTTTTTGGGAAGAATTATGGCCAAATTGAGGCTTCTAGGAGTAAGGGAGGGAAGATGGGAGAGTATTTGGGCGGAGGATGGCCGAGCCAAAAGGCTTTGAAGGTGTGAGTAAGGTGGTAGTGGTGGGGGCCTTTTATAAGAGGAGAGAAGGATCACTCTTGGAATGATTGAAATATTACATTATTATGAAATGATTTTTCGGATTCTAAAGGTCCCAAACTTATATGATTCGAGGATATGGTGATAAGGGTTATAAATATACTCATACAATAGGTTTTTGACAAGTGTAAGTCTTATATTTTTCATTATCTTTTCATTTTATTTAAATCGTTAATTAATGAGGTAATCGGTGAATAATCATGGTTTCATAAATAATTTAATTTATTTAATGTATAAAAATTATAAAAAAAGATCATGATGTAGTAAATCGTTTTATATTTCTAATTAATATTTATAGTAAAAATTATGACTTGTATAACCCCATTTAAAAATTGTTTTTGTAAAACAACTCTTGTTTGTGACAATTTTATTTTAACATTAAATAAAAAGTTATTTATGTCATTCTCCTAGAAAAGTGGCTCCATGGGGTCCCCAAGTTGACCCATGGACTTTATTGGTCGTCCAAGACACATCCAATAGGGGTAGGATAATTTTAAATGTCATTTCATATTATTATAACATTATCTTCACCTTAAATTACACTAATTACCTTTAATTGCGATTAATTAAACATAAAAGTTACTATTGACCAAAAAAATTATTTTAATCCCATTGAACAACATTTTACTTCCTAATGAAAACCATGTACATCGGATTTTTGAAAATCAAATCACAGAAGTGGTAATATTTCATTTAAACGAAAAATCAGTTATTTAACTATAACTCAGGGGTTTCAATATTCATCAAAAATTGAAGTTTTTCAAAACAATGCCAAAATTTCACCCTAAGCTATAATTGATATTCTGAATTCAAAAATGATGACTAATTTACAAAATTCCAAACATATAAGTTGCATTAATTAATTTTATAACTAATTCCTGCTGTCACAACAAATAGCGTCTTTTTAAGAAATAATATATATCAAAAGATTGACAATTGTTTATGTCCATTTTCAAAGTGAAATTAATTTTAATGAACACATTTGGATAAAATGGTAAAAATAAATTCTAATTCTACTTTAAAACCACTAAATAGTATAATTTATCACTATAAATTATTTTTATTAAAAAAGTTGTTTTAAGTATTTTTCACTACTCATAAAAATTTGGATTTTCCCAGAAAATTACAAAAAATTCAACTTTGGATAATTTCGATATTCCGAATAAAAAAATGAAGTCCACTTTGAAATATAAAATTTATATAATTTCAAAAAGTTGGTATTACTATTCATAACTGCTACTTTGATTGGTCACAGCGTGTTAGAATCTCGAACTTGTGTATAATGCAAGCTATTGCATTATTGAAAGAGAAGTGTATCATGAAAGATTGGGGTGTTACATTCTCCCCTCCTTCAATAAATTGTGTCCTCGCAATTTGAAATTTTTCATTTAAAATAAAAGGTTGAAAATAGAAAATACATTTGTGAAAACCCTCATCGGAAATAGGGTTAATAAGAATATAACATTAAAAGAAAAAAAGAGAAGTACAAAGGTCACCCGAGATAGACCATACTAGGATTCTATAAAAATATGGATATGGAAAAAAACCATCAATGTCTGATGGAGAGTTGTAGAAAACTGGATTAGGAGAAAGTTAACCATAAGTAAATCACAAACTTGTGATTGGTTAAACGGTCATTGAATCCCCAGTTGGAAAAGTTAACCAGTAACGTTTTTGTTTTAAGTTACCTTTTATAAAGTTGAGGAATCTATTTAGGAGATTTACTAAGAACGTAAGGAAGTATACATACTTGTCATGTAGACTTTCATTCTTTAATAAATGTTTACCACAAACCCATCTTTCACTCAAAAAGGTAATAGAACTCAAAAATATTCTATTTATCCTAATTGTATAAGGTTCCAAATATTAACACATACTATTTAGATTAGTAAAACTATTTTGTAATAACTAGGGACTTCTTGTAGGCTAGTGGTAGGTAATAAGGGCCTATCGCACTATGGTTGTGGGTTTGATTCCTGCAGCTTTGTCCGACGCGACGGGTTATGCCCCACCCTGCAGGTTATCCGTTTCCTAAAAATATAGTATTATAATATTCCAAAAATAATCTTCGAAAATGTTTTAACCTTAAACAATACTATTAAAAGTTCAACTTAATCCATCCCAACCTTTATAGTTATCCAAAATACCTCTATCCAGACTTTATCTAAAAGTTCTCTTAATTCCAAAATCAATTGTATCATCAGATTTCTCAAACAATGTAAAGTTTCTCTTATTGTCACATACAAAAATATGATTACCTCCATCATATTAAAACCTTATTGAAATCAACAAGTACTATAGTACAATCCTTATATATATATATCACATTATTCTAATAACTCGAATATAATCCATGAGTCCAAAAGCCCCAATACATTAATTATTCCGCTTCAACTGTAGTCACAACATAAGATTGGCCTTGATCCCTTGGCCTTTTATGAGGTTTTTTTCCCTGAAGCTTAGGACATTTATTTGCATAATGACCCATTTCCCTACAATTGTAGCATTCAACATTGATATCCTCTTTCTTTCCCTTGAAATCACGCGCTTAGTGACCTTTTTCTCCACATTTATAACAAACTCCCATTCCTTTTAGGCAAGTATCATGGTGATTCTTCCCACAATTATCACATAATGGAAAATCCTTCTTTCCCTTATTCCCTTTATCTATATCTTTTTCCACCATTCTCTTCTTCTCTTGCTTTAATTTATTGTCATAAGATTTAGAGAATTCCTTTTCTGTCTTGATAGCACATGAGACAATGTCTTCGTACGACGAGAAGGTTTGTGAGACTAATTCTCGATTAAGAAATGGTGTTAACCCATCAAAGAAACGATCAATCTTACTTCTTGGGTTACGTATATAATCTGTTGCATGACACTCTAACCCTGTAAAGTTAGCCTCATAATTTGCGACATTCTTATCCTCCTTTTGTCTCAGACTCAGAAATTGCCTTTCCATATCTGCTTGATGGTCATGTGGAAAGTATTTTTCTAAGAAAAGATATTTGAACTCTCTCCATTACATACTTGATACTTCTTCATCTTCTATTGTATTTTGAATCAATGACCACCATTGATCGGCATCTTTAGTGAGGCAGTAAACAACCATGATAACCTTCTCCCATTCGCTACTCCCCAAGGTGTGGAATATTTTATCTAAAGAGCTTATCCATTGCTCAGCTACTAATGGATTTGTACCCCCATTAAATGTTGGCGGTTGTTGCCTCATGAGGCGGTCTAACATTGATCCTCCATGTTGCAGATCAGGGTGCTCCATACGAGTATGGATATTATTCATAACCTGAGTGTGTTGTCCCAGTATGGTAGTAAGTTGATTAGCACCAGTTGTATCTCTAGCTCCACAGTAATTATCTTGAGCAGGAGGGAAATCCCTACACGGAGTGCGTGCATTGATACGGTTTCCATTCCTTCCACTAGGCGCCATTTCTAAACAATGGAATAAACTAGATTAGTTTATGAATACAAATACATAATTCCATACTTGTGAAACACTTAACATAAATTGAGATATTTATGGATATAATCCATAATCATAAAAAAAATTCTTTGAGGAAGTATATACTCATAACCCTTCATAGTGGTTTGTAAAGAAAATGAGAATTATCCTAACCATATCCCCCGGGAGTGTCGTAACCAAGAGTGCAGCAAGGACCATTGTCGTGCACCAGTTCCCGTTTGAGTCTAGATCAAAGTGGTGTTTTCGGGTTTTACCCCTAGGTACATCTGTGCCAGAGCCACCTCTACCTGCTCGTATCCAGACATGGATGTATTGCTCAGAAAACTCACAAAATCTCTATAATACCAAAATTCTAGGAAGTTCTTCTATACTAATCCTCAATGTCTATCATTGGGCTATGTGCCCTAATCAGAGTTTATCTAAATATAGCTTCCAACTTTAGTACTAAAATGGATCTGATACCAACTGTAACTCCCCGAACCCAGTTACCCAGAGTCGGTGCATTACATCGTAACATTGGCATGAGCACAAAATATGAAGTCTCGAAAGACCGATTAGTTTAGTAGCCTTGGAAACACTAGATACATTCATAAATGTTACATTACATCATAATGTGAAAAACTACAATAACAAAGTCTCCATAGTCCACACTCATATCCTTTTCTGACTATCGCTGCAGGTTATTCATAAAATACTTCTTCACATCCTGGAAAATATTAAAACATTGAAAGGGGTGAGCTCAGATGCTCAGTAAGGATAACAATATTGCGGAAGCTTTCATAAATAAACATCAACATTTAAGGCAATGTATAACTAAAAAAAATCCTTTTTAACCTTGAACATCAGCATAATATGGCAAAAGAAAAATGAAATAATGCCATTTACTTATTCAAATGGATATTCTACTGGTCAAATAACCACATGCAATATCAATAACCACTTTCATAATGATAGAATACATAATACCAGACTATCACAACCACGTAGCCAAGGCCTCGTGCCAAGACTACAAATAAGATTTTATCAAGGCCTCATGCCTAAACACTAGTTTATCTAATGAGACCTGCCGATGCATCGAGGAGCTATAGCGGGCTCCACCCGTCACTTATTAAGTCCAATGCATTCCTCATATGAACAGGTTTAAACATATCATAAACCATAACATAATCATATCACATAAAACAAGAATAAAGGAAACATAACATTTCCACACATCAATCACAAGATATCAGTACAACACATTGATATATTAAAATATTATCAAAACCATTTCCGATACCAAAATAAATGAAAGTTAAAACTTGACTTTTATTTTTCATTTAAAAAACTTTTGGCTTGTAGGGGAAGCCGAAACTCAAATAATGGTCAAGGCGGCGAAGAAGCCATTGTCGCCGCATACGCACGACAATGAAAACATTTTATTTTTGTCATTTAGTAAAATGCTTTGTATAAAAAGATTCATTTTGGATAAACGTAAAAGTCAATGGGGTTTATACACCATATAAAAGAAATTTGTGTATAAAACAAAATATGCCTCAATGAATGGAGATTGAGACGAAGTCCCTTAAAAAGATAATTTTTTTTAAATAAAGTAGATCTATTATGAATATTAACTATAATTACACATAAATAAATTACATATACAAGATAGGACATAATAATATAATTACATAATTTGAATGTAGGAGATTAACCCAAAGAATAGAAATTGGGTTAAGAAGTTCCCTTACCTCGTGTCCGAAATTCACTCAACCATTCTTTGATCTCCTGAATAATAAACTAGAGTTAATTTATAATTTCATAAGAACCTTTTTCAAGTGTAATATTCATTTTATATCACTTATTACCATGTTATGAACATTATGTAATTATTTATGTTAATAACGGTCGTTTTGACGATCTTAGGTACTTGAGTCAAAAATAAACTTCTTATAATTACACTTTTTTCATTTGGTAATATATCCATTATGTCCATAATTATATTAATGATTTATATATCATCTACATCATATATATCCAGTATATACATTCATTTATAATATTACATAACATTTAGAGGTAAGAAATGAAATGCACCGTTCATAGAGACGGTAAGCCGTACGTACGCATGAACACTACTTTCATTTCTATTTCGTATTTAATGGAATGAAGTTATAATTATATAAAGGTATAATATAATTCCAGTAAAATATAATGTATAAAACCATTTACTCCCTCTTTTATACATCCCACATATGCCATTAACGATTCAAATCACTTTGAGGGGGCGGTAGTCCACACTTCCTAAAATGAAATTATCGCGTTTACCCATAATGGAAATCATAAAGTATGCCACAAATGAGAAATACAGAAGCATAAGGAAAACATAAACATAATATATATATCATATATGAAAATAGTGTCATCAAAATGGACACAATTAGAGGTTTTAAAATAATATTGAACAATCATCGTTTCGTGAGGCAGTATTTCGCCACCCACAGAAACTGTATGTTCTTTAATCATTAGACGAAGGTGTGTGTAAGTGTAAACCAAATAATTATCATTAAAAAATTATATTATATTTTATATAATGGTGTTTTTATTAAATAAAGGATTAAAAAGAGTTTAAGGGGTTGGAGAAGCAAAATAAAACAAAACAACTTTAGAGAAGGTATTACCTTAAAATCGGGTAACTCTTTTGATTTGAGACAAAGGCTTCCTTAGGAAGAATTCTGCCCATAGTGAGGATTCTAGGAGTAAGGGAGGGATGTTGGGAGAGTATTGGGGCAGAGTTTGTCCGAGACAAAAGGCTTTGAAGGTGTGAGTAAGGTGGTAGTGGTGGGGGCCTTTTATAAGAGGAGAGAAGGGGCACTCTTGGAAAGATTGAAATGTTACATTATTATGAAATGCATTTTCGGATTCTATAGGTACCACACATATATATTTCAAGTATAAGGTGGTAATGGTTCTAAATATACTCATCCAATAGGTTTTTTACATGTTTAAGACTTAGATTTTACATTCTATTTTCTTTTTATTTAAATCGTTAATTAATGAGGTAATCACTGCATCATCATGGTGTCATAAATAATTTAATTTATTTAATGTCTAAAAATTATAAAAAAACTATCATGATGTAGGAAATTGTTTTATATTTCTAATTAATATTTATAGTCAAAAATATGACTAATATATCCCCATTTAAAAATTATTTTAGTAAAACAACTCTTGTTTGTGACATTTTTATTTTAACATTAAATAAAAAGTTATTTATGTCATTTTCCTACCAAAGTGGCTCCATGCGGTCCCCAAGTTGACCCATGGATTTTCTTGGTCTTAAATGACACATCCAATAGGGGTAGGACAAGTTTAAAGGTCATTTAATATTATTATAACATTATCTTTACCTTAAATTACACTAGTTACCGTTAATCGCGATTAATTAAACTTAAAAGTTACTATTCACCCAAAAAAATATTTTAATCCCATTGAACCAAATTTTACTTCCTAATGACAACCATGTATGTCGGATTATTGAAAATCAAATCACAAAAGTGGTAATATTTCATTCAAATGAAAAATCAGTTATTTAACTACCACTTAGTGGTTTCACTATTCATCAAAAATTGAAGTTTTTCAGAACAATGCCAAAATTTCACCCTAAGATATAATTGATATTCTGAATTCAAAAATGATTTATATTTTACAGAATTACAAACATATAAGTTTCATTAATTAATTTTATAACTAATTCCCACTGTCAGAACAAATAGCATGTTTTTAAGAAACAATATATATCAAAAGATTGACAATTGTTTATATCCATTTTCAAAGTGAAATTAATTCTAATGAACACCATTGGATAAAATGGTAAAAAAATATTCTAATTATATTTTAAAACCACTCAATAGTAAAATTTATCACTATAAATTATTTTGATTAAAAAATTTGTTTTAAGTATTTTCCACTATTCATAAAAATTGGATGTTTTCAGAAAATTACAAAAAATTCAACTTTGGATAGTTTCGATATTCCAAATACAAAAATGAAGTCCATTTTGAAATATAAAATTTATATAATTTCAAAAAGTGGGTATTACTATTCTTAACTGCTACTTTGATTGGTCTCGGCATGTTAGTATCTCGAACTTGCGTACAATGCAAGCTATTGCATTATTGAAAGAGAAGTGCATCATTAACGTTTGGGGTGTTACACATATCCCTCTCCATTATAAAAGTATGTTTAGTTTTCTCTTCCATATCCATGTTTTCTTACAAGGAATCCTATTATGTGTTATCAAGGGTGATCTTTGAACTTCACATTTTCTTTTAGAGTGATAGTTTTTTTTGACAATTTTATCAATGTTATATTTACACTGAAGTTTCCGAGCCCAACTATAAAAATAAAAGGATGATTTTTCTAAAAGGGGTGAAGGATTTAACATCCCAATATGTAATACAAAATCACTATGTTCAATAGCATACACGATATGTTACATCTATCTTAAAGGAACAACTAAATATTATTATTCAAATTTTACTGTTTTCTCCTAGCCATTGGAATAACGAGAAATGTATTATAGACATTATATACGATAAAATTATATTTAACAGATAAAAGAAGTATTATTCTAAAAATGCAGTTCTAACAGCTTTTGATGGAGAAAACTTTTCAAATATCGTGTTTATCACTTTAATATGTTATATTTTAAAAAATAAACTTATTATATAGATTAAGGACATCATAATTTACTTTGGAAAAAATTTTAGTATTTTTCTGAAAAAAATCATTTTTAATGGATAGTGAAAAATTCTGCATTTTAATTCAAAACTACCTTTTCATAAAAAAAATTTATATATTTATATTATCCTTCTAATTTGGTATTTAATTTTTAATTGGATTATTTTTTACAATTTTATCCACTAATTCTAATTGGGTTTAATATTACATTTAAATTTAACATAAACACATGTCAATCTTTTGATATATTTTACTTCTTAAAAACATGTTTTCTTGTTTTGATTACATAAATTAATTTAAAATTAATATCTTCCAATTTTGTGTTTTGAATTTGGAAAATTGGATTCCAAATTTGGAATAAAATGTATCAAATTGTTTAAAAGGGATATTTTATTTTTGGTCATTATGAATAATAACTTTTGTAATTATTTTATTATCCATGGTTAATGGGTAAATATGGTAAATAAGAGTAAAAAATAATGTTACAATAATATTTAATTACCCTAACATGTGTAATAATTCTATTGGATGCTATATTTTCGTCCATGGCCATCCTTGGATCGATTTGGGACCCCATGGAGACACTTTGATGTGATAATGACATGTAATAAGAATTAATTAAATTTAAATAAAAAATATAACGTAAACATGAATTTTTTAGTAATAAAAATTTAATATAGGTTTTTATAACCAATATATATATATATTAATAGTCATTAGAAATATAAAATTATTTAATAAATTATTTATATTATTTAAAATTTTTAGACATTATATAAATTAATTTATCTACGAAATAATGATGATGTAGTGATTACCTTTTTAATGAATGATTAAATGAATGATTTTATAAATATTAAAATAAATGAAATTTGTTTCCTTTGATTCCATAAAAAAAAATTGGTTATTAATGACATTTTCTATTTTATTTAATTCTAGTGGCTTGATTGAATATGGTTTTTAGGACATTAACATATATCAATTACTAAATAGTGTCAAAATAGACATAAATGAATTTTAAAAAAAATGCTATTTTATTAAATTAATTAATAGTTCTAAATATAAATTATTTGGTTAGCTGAATTATTTAATATTCCAAATTTCATTAATTATCCACTTGATGTTCTATTGGAATTTTATAGTATCTATAGTAACCATATATTGTGAGTATAAAACAAGACATGATAAGAATGATTGTTTTTAACTAAGGGTTAAATCTAAAAGATAAGGTTAATTTTGTGACATAAAAATTCATAAAACATATTGGTTGAGAGGATATATAATCATTATAATCTTATCATTGAAATATTTAACTTTTTAACTATTAGAATTCAAAATTCATTTTATAATAAACTAATTTTCAAGACATTATTAAAGTGCCCATCCGCCCTCCAATAAATGGACCTAACCTCTACCCACATTACTACTCATCTAAATCCCCTTTACTAATAAAAATTCTGCTAAAATATTATCCCAACACCACTCCAATACACATATATTCCTTACAATGGGAAAACATGAATTCAAGAAATCTTTTTGGCTCAAATCAAAAGAAGTTACCCGATTTAGAGGTAACGACTTCTCTGATGTTCCATTCTTTTATTTTCCTTCATATCTCCCTACGCTCTTATTATTATATGATAAAATCAAAAATACAATCTACTCAATATACTAGGACGTTTTTATATGAATTATTCGAACAAAACTTACACACACCTTCATCTAATGCATACAAACATATTGTTTCTCTCTACGGAGAACTACTACCTCATGAAACAATGATTGTTCAGTTTTTTACCACCTATCATGGTATCCATTATAATTAAAATTTAGTTATATATGATATATATTATATTTATATTGTCCCTATTCATCAATAATATTAATTGACATCATACCTTTATGATTTTCATAATGTGTAAATACGATAAATTAATTTGAAAAAATTGTTGACCACCAGCCCCTCAAATTGATATGACTCATTCAAACTATACATGGAATGTATAAAGAATGGAGATAATGATAATATATATCATATGTAACATATATATATATATATATTATACTATAAATATAACATAGCTATGTATCATTTAGTTTTCATTCCATTATTATGACACTGAAAATAATGTAGCGTTCATGCTTATGTACGACCTAACATCTCCATGAACGATGCATTTTATTTTATATCTCTATAAGTTATGTACTGTTATAAATAAATATAGACTTGTTATAAATGACATTTCATTCCCAAATATCATTATGGATATTATTTAATTTTGATATCATTGAAAATTTTACTCAAAACAAGTTCATTTTCAACTCAAGAACAATGTATCGACAAAACAACCAATATAAAGATAAATAATTTTATGATTCTAATGACAAGTTAATAAGTGATATTAACAGTATAATTACCAAGAGAAAAGATCAAAAAATAGTATAAATTAACATAAATTTATTATTCAGAAAAAACAGGGAACATACGAGACAAGTCTGTCTCATGGTAATGGACTTCATCTCAATCTCCTTTCATTGAGGTATATTTTGGTTTATACACGACCTTATTTTTAATGGTGTATAATTATAAAAATTTTCTTTTAATTTAATTCAATTTTTTATAAAAGGAATATTGTTTTATGAATATTTTTACTACATTATAAATGGAATGATTATTTGTAAATACACATTGACAATGACCTTTTTGCCACTATGAGTATTATCTGATATTTGTCTTCCCTAAAAAGACGTAATGTTTTTAGAATAAAAATAAATACCATATATAATTTCTAAATTTTTTTATTGATAATAGTATTTAGAAATAATTTATTATTGAAATATCATGAATTAATATATTGTTATTCCAATGTGTAAATGTTATCTCTCATTTAGAATTGTTTTATGTGTTATTATTATGTTATGGGTCTGGGTATTGTTTACTTATACGGGTGGTAATGTGAATAAACCATTGGTGGGTGAGGCCGAGATACCTCTCCAATTTATTTGGAAACGTGATGAAGGTAAATGAATTTTTTTTCCTAATTGATTTATGGAATATACTATTATCGGTATTTTCATCAAAACCATGAGGGACACTCCCTATGTAGCTGTGAAAGAAACAATATAATTATGTTTGGGATTCCACAAGTTTCCATTGTGATTTTTAATTTCAATGAGTTATTCGTAAATGTTATGAATTTATGAGGTATGTTATAGAGCTTATATTTTATGAGTAAAAAGTATGACTTCATGGACATTTATGAATTCATGAACAAATGTTTTTTCGTTATTTTATATCCCTTACAAAGGGTTTTCTTCTTATCCCGAGATTTTGAACTATTTTTCATAGTGTATAAGGAAGTGTAAAAGAAAGAAATAAATCAAGGATACTCTTATCAAAAAAATATTTCTTTTTTTATTTACGTAGTGTTATTATTTTACAAAAATTGAAGGAGTAGATGTCTCTTCACTATATTAATTTTTATGTAATGTAACAGTTATGGCTTAATTTTATAAAACTATATTCCTGGAAAGATCCTTATCATGAATTCTTGACATTAATTAGGATTATTTAATGTCTAAGGATGAGGCCTTATACCGTGGGTTCCCATACCCCTTTACTAAATTTCTTTTACATTAAATCTATATTACTTATGGGGTTTTTACTGTGTGGAATGTGAATTTTCTAGTTTATAAACATCACATCACTCTATCAATATCATTTCATCTTCTATATTATTATTTCTACATCCATCAATTCAATTTTGATTAATACGGTATAACTAGTAGGTTGAAGTGTTCAATTACTAGAGGAGCATATAGTGTATGTAGGTGATGAAATGATTTAATTTTATGATTACTATTTCTTAATAACCTTGGAAGAGTTTTTTATGAAATTCCAAATAAGAGGTTTATTGAAAGAATTATTAATCATGAAAAAAATGAATTGTATGAATATAATTGCTAAATGTAATTTCATGGAATAATGGGTAGAATTAAAGATTCTCCCAATGTAAAATTAAAAAAATTAATAGCCAGCACCGGTTTCCAACAACATTAAAAAAATATTATTTTCATCCAAGATTCCTTTCATTTAATGCATAACACTAATCAAAATCTACAGAATCATTTTAGCTTTTTTAATTATAAATAACCATAATGATATAAATAACTGAGTAAAATAGTTCCTGACAGGGATAAAAGTTCAAGTGAGAAAACGATAGTCATCCATGATGTTATATTCCATGTTTTTTTAAAATTTCTATTGATTTAAGACTCATGATATGCTCTAATATCTATTGGATTAAAAAATATTCTATATCAAATTCTCTATAAATTATTGATAAATTATTTTTAAAATAAAATATATTATCAAGATTGTATATACCATCCCTAGAAAACATTTTAAAATCAAGTATTAAAAAGTGATTAATTTTCGTTAAAATGCATCATTGGAAGTGATTAAATGTCATACACGTTCATGTTGACATGAATATCATGAAAAAATAATGTGATAGTATAGTCATACTATTACTAAATGCACCAGTAAAGGAAAAATATGACACCAAAAATAGTTTGGAAACTATTGACCTGGAAATAAGGGGGGATTTTGAACCAGTATAGATGGGAATATGCCTTTCAATTCTTCCAATATCTCACACTCCTTCATAGAATGATATATTTTAGTTTATCATATTATTAGGCATTGTAACAATTATAATGTAAAGTAATCATGTATCAGTATTATAATATTTATTGTTGAATTAATGTTAAAGAGTTTAAAATGTCATGGTTATCAAGTTATGATGATATATTTATTGTACATTATATTCCATGTAATGAAAAAAATAAATTTATCACGTATTATATAATCATTAGTTTTTTATGAAATCAATATAATGAAAATTTATTTATATGGGGATGTTTCTAGTGATAAAAAATACTATATTATGTGATTTTGAGATGTCCTTCCCATTTTCATTTTTTGATACATTTTTTACATCATAGTAAACATTGTAAGAGAGAAATAACTTTTTAGATACAGGATATTTTACATTCATGTTAGAAATTAATGATTATATAATTTGTGAAAATGTACATTAAATTGTTTTTTTATTAAATATGTAATTTTTTTGTAGTGGTATATTATTATAAAAGTGATTAAATTTATTAATAATAATATAATTGATATGGAATGCATTGGGATACAAAATATTCCTAATTTAGGGAATTTCAAGGATAAATAAACATCATGATGATATTTTGTTATAATTTCCATCATATATTTGGATTATTTTCATTTTTACGTTTCAAATAATAGTATGATGGTTTTTTCATACATTAAAATTATCAATGAAATTATTATGAAAATGATTTCTTGAATAAAGGAAATATAGATAAAAAACTAAAATATTTTGTATTGAGACCATGTTATGATGTATTAATATATAAATCATAAATCAATTTCAGGAATAGTGTAATGGTTATCCAACCGAACAAGTTTACATGTATTATCTTATAATAGTTACATAATTGATACATAATTGATACCTCGACACCACATAATTTTAAAATATATGGTATATAATATTCAAGAAGATTCCATTCATAATATACCATTAGAAACATATCATTTCAGAATTTGGATTTAGGTAGATCATGGGAATGTGAATTATCTAACTATTCCCAATAACGATATTGGCATAAAAATGTTTAAACAATATATTATAAATTTCATAGCATGGAGAGTCATTATTATAAAGCCATGTGATTAGAAAATGGTATGTCATTTAGAACATATTTTTTATTTAATAGCATTTATAATGAATTAAAATGTTTTATACTACTGTATATGATGAAAATAGGGGAAATAAACAATTCTGTCATGGAAATACAGTGAATTAACTATTTCATGATAAAACTGTACTAAATAACCTAATTTTATTCCACTAACCATCCTCACATGGTTAATTAAATTAAATGTTCTCATAAAAAATATAATTGAATGATAATAACACATGTGAATAAATATTTTTAGCAGATGTACATAATTGAAAATCGATGGAATATAGCGTATTTCCCAGTGAAATTGAAATTATGAAACATGGTTGGTTAAGAGCATCTATCATAAATGTTTGTGTAATATATATTATGATAATTATTATAACTAATTAATTATATATATTTTAATTTATATTCATAATAGAATTATTTATATGCTATATATATTACAATTAGGTTTTCCAAAAGTATTGATTATCTTTTTGAATTGATAATTTTAATATTAATTGTTTATAAGATAACCACATGGAAGAAATGAAACTATATATAAAAAACTAGTTGTTGGAATTTTTGAAGAAAAATTAATATATGATATGATATTGTAAATACCTTAAATTAAATAATAAAATGATATACCCTAACAAATATTATGTTAGAAATTCATTATATGTTGGAGATGTTAATTTAAAAAAAATACATATTACATAATGTTAATTCGGATAATGTTTGTTAATCTATCAACAGATTTTTGTGGGTCTAATGATTTTATATCCAATAAATAAAAAAAACATTATGTAACTTTTTATTTATAATATTAAACATTTTTTATTCATTCAATTATATTTTTTATAAATTGTATTAGCTATCATGACTTATTTTTAAATGTGGTGATAGTAAATAATGTATTTTACAGTTTAAGGGAAATGAAAAAAATAAACACCCATTAGATTTTCATGGATAGAAATATGTTTTATTTAGTTTAATTAAAATTCATTATTGTAACATATATCATAAAATATTTCAGATAAATTTTAGTGTTTTTCCGGAATCTAAAATTCCTAATGTCACTTTTTTTATAAAATTCTTGAAGATGTATTTTTATCCCACATATGTATTTTATTTTCTTATCAAATTTTCTAATTTTATCAATGAGGTAGATATTATTATTACATATAGTATATTTAGGAAAACCAATAGTCTTTGTTACAATTATAGGTCTTATGTATGTTAATAAATTATATTGGATACTCAATTTTAAGATCAATTATTTTATTCATCATGTCACGTAATGTGAAAATATCATAGATTCATTTGTGACCTCAAAGAATGAATCAGACATCATTTATATGAACAGTGTAAAAATAATGATTTGAAGCACACATTTTCAATTAATGTGTCATGTAAACTTAAAACACATGTTACACTCCCAAAAGCAAACAAACATGTTTGAATTAACATTAATCTTGTGGAAAATGGCTTCTAGCCATTTTTCACTTGTGGGAATGAAACCCATTCCAATATGTTGTCAAGTTCTGTCAAAATTAAAGATAGTTACATTTTAAAATAGAAAAAAAATTAGTTAAAAATCTAAATCACATGACTAAAAATGAAAAAAAAATGTTTTAACATCAAAATCATATTCATGTATATTTGATTCTCTTGTGCCATGTATGAATAAAAATGCACCATTTTTGTGTTTCAGAGTTCCAAATTATGTGAAAACACATTTTTTCAATTAAAATATCATATTTTATTTCAAAACAAGGATCACATACTAAAAAATTAGAAAATGTGTTACAATTTCTTTGAAACTGTAGAAAATTTTGAATAAATTCATTTTTAACAACTAAGAACTAACTAAAAATCATTTTAATGCAAGGTGTTTCTTAAATGGACAAAATTATATTAATTATTTTATGTTTTATATAAATTCAAAATTCAAAATAGTCCTCAAAACTATGAAAAAATTTTAATTTTATTTTGAATATCAAGGAAAATGATCTTCAATCCATATATGGTATACATGAATTTTATTTTTAATATTTTTGTGTGTGGTGTGTACGAAATACAAAAAGAATGTTCTATAGATATAAAAATGATATTTTAGTTAGAAACAAATGGAACATTATCAAAACTTAGAAATAAATCATAGATCTGAGTGAAAATTTTTAAATCGTTTTTTTTATTTTTTTGATATATAGGAATGATTTTTGGTATGGTTAAATTGAACAAAATACAATTTTTTTCTTTTTTAAGGATATATTGTAGTTGAAAACATGTTTGTCATTCTCAAAACATGGAAAACTAGATGGAGATACATAAAACTATAAGGAAATTAGTGTTTATTAATTTATATCCAATTGTAATGGACCACATGTAATCATAAGACATGGTGTAGATAGAATAATATAATGTGTATTTCTCCTTATGTAAATAGTTTTACATTTTTCGGTGTTATTATTAAAAAAATATTGTTTATTATTAAATTCTTATATATATTTATTAAATTTATAGTACATTTCATTTTTATATTAACAGTTAATGTATTGTTTATTTGTTAGTATAATGACCATAAAAATAATGAGTATCAATTTTAAGGGGAAATTGGAAAAAAAATTATCTGTGTAGTGGATTTTTTGAGAATATGGTTTTGTAATGTGCTTATAATAGGAAAAAAAATTTGGGGGTTGTTTTTAAATTTTCTTACAGATTTGAGAGTTGTTTTCTTTATGCAATGAAATTTCTGAAAATGGATTGGTGTCCTTGGTAATAATTTCAGCTTTATAATGCAGGGCTTGAGAAGACCATTTAGTGTCATGGAACAAAATTTTTGGTTTGTAAATCATAAATTTTTAGTGATTTGGTAATTTATTCATCATTAATTTCAATTTATGTTATGTTTAGAGATTTTTTTTGTGGATTTTCTATTTTTTGGAGTTTTTGTAGGATTCAGTGAAATTTTTCTTATTATTCATTGGTTGAGACTCGGATAACTCATAACATATGATTGGTCAGGGGTGGAATTTTTTTTTGTATTTTATAATTTCTCTAGAGCCTTTTCGTATATACACACAACATTTTAGATAACATGTTTCTCATTTAAAAATAATTTATTGTATATAGTCCAGATATTATATCTTTTGAACTGACTAACTATGGTAAACATTTTTCTATTTATGATTTCGAACAACAAAAAATTATGATATCAATGGGATTTTTTATGATATACTAAAATTAATAAAAATTATGTGATATTTTTCTTCTAAATGGTTTTACAAATAAAATTTGTATTGGTTTTTATGGGGAAGTCGACATGGATTTTTTTAGGTTTTATTTAAGTTTTTTTGACATGTTATGGTAAATACCTTATTTTGTAATGCCTTTATGCTAGTTGTTATTGAAGATTATGTATGTTTATTTATTATTCATGTGTTGTTTTAGGTGTATCTATTTCTAAGTAATGTGATATATATAAGATAATATTAATTTAAGTGCATACATGTGTGGTTCAATTATTCGGCCCAAAATTATTATGTCTTTGATATCAATTTGACTGTGTTTGAACATATTGATTTTACTTACTCCATGAAATTTTAATATGGTTTAAATATATTGCGTTTAATGGAACCATGAATAATACCTTTGTCATAATTAGGGATATTATATTTGGTAAACAATTCTTATGGTGTGGTGTCCAATCTTAGTTAAGAAATTTGTGACCTAGTGGAATAGAAAATGCTTTAAGGTGATTAATTAATAAATTGTGAAGGGGAATGGTGAATGGATAGAGTCCATGTGACCAATTTTAATAACATAAACATTTATAAATTCAATTATATGTTGAATGAATAAATTCCACATTAAGTGATTTAGTTATAAAAATCACATGCACTACTTTGGTAAATTTTAAACATTGTAGACACTAATATTTGAAATAGTATTAGGCCACATAACCATTGATAATATATATATATATATATATGTATATAATATGATGACTGCTAACATTATTATATATTTATGGTTATAAAAATGTTTAATTAAAACAAATGAAGGATGTGATGGACTCAGTGATTAGGATCATTCTATATAAATCCCATTTATCTGAGCTTCCAAGGGAGATAGAAAACCTTCGAATTTTTTTTATGACCAATCCCAATCCAATATTCTATATCTTAAACATTGGATAAACCATTTAATGAATAATTTCATGCTTATGATGATCATGACCCAATCCATGTTCATTGAACAACCACGCATTTCACCGACAAACATTATTTCCATATGGAGTACATTAGTCTATAAGGGATTATGTATATAAACAATTGGAAAATAATATTTTTGATAAAAATTTAAAAAAAATGATTAAATTTATAAATTTTAGAATAAATAAATATATATTATTGAATAATTTTTTTGATACAAGTTTGAATTTGATAATATGCAACTAAAATTTTATTCAGGGGAAATGTATTGTTTCGATTAAAACAATCTATTTATAAATTCAATAATTTCTAAAAACGAATTTTTTTCGATTATGTGATTATTAAATAATATTTTTTTAATAAGAATGATAATATAATGAAATAAAGTTTAATATAATTTTTGTAAAGTGAATAAAGTAGTTAGTGTCATTAAAACTATTATTTTTTATTAAATTGGGATTTTTATTTTAAAGCATAAATTACCATATATAGAATGTTTTTATTTGTAAAAAACTGTCATTTTTTTAATCTATATGAAAATATGTGTCAATGGTTAATTTTTTCTAGTTTTCAAATATACAATAGTGTTTGGGTAAAAAAATAAATATGGTACATATACACGGTATATATTATGACATAATTATTTCTTAATAGTGATGTAATAAATATCATAGAAGGAATAAATGATCAAATAATGATTTCAACTTTAAAATAAAAATTCTTTAATTTATTTTATGGAATTTATAATACATAAATGAATCCTCTTAAACCAATATTATATTATAATATTTTAAAATCATTTATTTGTTAAAAGTTCAAACTTTAACATCATCAATGGTATTGATTTAATAATTTTGGTTCTAAGACTTATGAGGTAATTGAGACCATAAATATTTTTTAGAAACTATGTGAAAAAAAAATGTTTTTGTTTGTGGGTTGTATTAAATTATTATTGATTCCAAAACATATGATAAGAAAAAATAAGGAATTCCCCACTAATTTTGTATAGATTACCGTCAATCCTGAAACTCATTTTCATTAAAAATATCATAAACTTAATTTTCATATAAATCATTATATCCAACCTAAGGAGTTTCCATTCTCTTATAAAGATCCTTCCATGCTTTTCAAAGTTCCCTACCATGGTAAGGGATCTCTCTATCTTTTATTTTACATTCAAGAACTTTTTTTTATTTTTCCTATTGAATCATTGTTCATTTTGTTTTAATTATATTATAAATATTCCTTTAATATAAAAAAGATTATATATTAGTATTATATAATTTATCCCCTCTTTTAATAACAATAACCTAATTTGTTACTATTTTGAATTAATGGATTCTCTTCCTCCTTCTGTTTGTTCTATATCATGTTTTTTATTATGAAATATTATTTTTAGTTTTTCATGTTTGAATTTGTTTTTGGATATAACATTACTATCATAATGAAATAAAACTAATTATATTACACCTTGAACTCTCATTAACCCATCCCATGAATCATTATATACACAAATTTTGTTTCATAAATTGTCCTATAAATTTACATTCTAATTTTTTTTAATACCCATATTAATTTCAACTTACGAGTATTCACTTAAATGTACCTATAATCCATATATTTTTTACATCCGTTTATGGAACACAAAATGATTAATATTCAGATTAAAATTGATGAAATACTTTCTTATTTACATGATTATATGTCTCACGAATGATTGTACATAACATAATTCCGACAGCTGGGTCTAGAATTATATATCCCACCAATTAATTGGGTAATATTTTTATATCATTATATACCATGTGTGGTGTATGTATGGTTATCATACATACATTGTGTTATGACATCTCATCGGTTGCCATAAACTTATTATTTTAATTTAGAATTTATATTGAGACCAAATTCTTATTTTACATTGAGGTTATCATATTATATCATGACTTGATGTTAATTATTTGGATTTTGACCCTTTCTATTTAACATTAATATATCACATGACTCAAATATATTACATTAATCTGATAATTCTTTTGTTATAGAAATATTTTTCTCTATATATCGAACTATTATTAATTGTCTCCTCAGATAATCCTATGTATTATTAAAAGGTCAACGGTTTTAAGTTGATATTGTAGATTTTTTACATAATAACATTGTATCCATGTTTCATGTAACTGTGATGAATATCTAATTTCCAAAAGATAGTGGGACTTTAAATTTTTTGATATTTTATTAAGTGTATCTTTATATAATAAATCAAAAATTAATGTTTATAAAATTATTTTTTTGGCATAATTGGTATCAAAGAAATGTCTTTTTTATGTATTGAAATTATATTCCCATTGTGAATGTATAGGGGTTAGACTAAACATGGTAAAACATCCCTAAATTATTATAATGTATAGAGTAACTAGTTTAGAAGAATAAAAATCCACATCTGGAAATGGTAAGTAGATGTGGATCTGACATAGTTATTTTAATGGGTGATAAATCTAAAAGGGAACATTGGGTATTAAATATATTGTTACATGGGTCATGAAAAAGAGTACATGATACGTGCCTAGTTTGAAACTCTCATGTGAAATGATTTTGTATATTCACAAGCACCATCTTAACAACTATGAAGTGTATAAAAATTGACAAAAAAAATTATTTTAGAAAATATACCATGTTTAACATTGATTGAATCCTAAAAATACACCGGTTGAGGAAAACATGTTATCTTTTTATCCCATATATTTTAATAGTTTCAAATTTATATGGGTAAATTTTCAAGGATTATTATTCCTACATCTATTTTGGATGAAGTAAATTATTATTTTTAAAACAAAATAGTAAAATGTGATATTATCATCCACCCATCAACATCAAATTTCCAACATGAAAATGTTCTTAAACATTTTTCCATATAGTGAATGTTTAGTTGACCTCTTCAAACACCACCGATAAAATGGAATTCATGTTATTAATGAAGATAGAAAATTGGTCCATTTTTACATCCATATCATATTATTCATCCACAATCCAATTTTTGGGATTTATTTTCTAGAACAAATTATGATACTTCTTTTAATGAATCTAGATGTAATTCTACATGTGGATATTTTTTCATTGTGTAATGAAATCATTATTTACCAGGAAATGGATTAAACCTCTATATCATAAATCTACCTCTGATTCATTATAATTTAATTGTGGAAAATTAATATACAATGTAATCATCATCTCAAGAATTTATATTATCTGATAATGAGTATGTGTATCGAGATAAAACTATTTATGATGAAAAAAATATCATCCTTAATGTGTTGACGATTATGAGGGATTTTGATAATGTGTTTCCGAAAAAATTGATTCCTCCTACTCATTTATGAGATGTTGATATCACAATAAAAATTATACTTAGATATTTGAAAATATTAAATACATAATTTATAATGGCCAATATTTAACATCAAGAGATGAAAAAAAAACCTATAAGATAAATTTGATAATGGTTTTATACATCCAAGTGCATCACCATGCGATGGAATTTTCATTTTCATCATGATGAATAATTTTAAAATGTACCCTTGTATTGAATATTGTGTGATTAATAAGATAATTATAAAAAATTATATCATCTTCCACTAATTGATGAGTTCTTTGATCATCTTCAAGGAGTCTAAAACTTTTTGAAGGAGGGTCTTCACCTATAATAAAACCTAGTAAAGGTGAAGAAGGGTGATGTCACCAAGTCTATTATTTTTTATAATGTTCATGAACTGCGAGTTCAAAGTTATTCCATTTGGAAATAAAAATGATCCAAAAACCTTAAAGAACTTATATAATTGAGTAAATATATATTTCCGTGAAAATAATGTTTTATTTTTTATAATTTATATTCTTATCTAGTCTATACTCTTTGAGGAACAAGAGGATCATTTGAATGTTGTACTAAAGACCTTATGAATGGAAAAGATATACAAACTGTATAGTAAATTACTATTCTTTAAAGAGAAGGTAATATTTACATGAAATTTTATCACTAAAATAGGGATATATGGATCCTTAAAATATAAATACAATTTAGGGATGGAACAAATCAACATATTTGATGGATATCTTCAATGTTTTTTAATTTTTTGGAACTATCATCAATTTCAGAGAAAGTTCTAATTCTTTAATATATCCCTATATATGATAACTCCTAAGGTAGTGGATATTTTATATACTAATGAATACAAGGATATAAATAAAGAGGTAAATAATAGGGTAATCACTGAACATGTTTTCACATGACCAACCAATGGGGAATCATTTGGATTTATAGTGATGCATCCAAATTACTTGTTGGGATGTGTAATAATTCCATATGAAAAGGTCATAGATTATGTGCCCCTTCAATTAACATTTCATAAATAAACTACATAATAAATTATTTAAAATTATGTATGGTTATAATTAAATTAAATATTTATAGTCAATAAATATAGGAGGATAAGTGTGGCATATATTGATATCATGAAATCATCGAGTATATATTTAAAAAAAGATTTGATAAACATGTGCTGATGAAAGAGGTTGGGTCTAATTAAAGACTATCACTATTCAAACTAGTATAATATATGACAGAACAAAAAGTGGAATATAATCTATGTATTAAAGATCCCATAAACCTATATATGATGAGAATAGAAATATATCCAATCATTTTGGACGTGAAAAGGATGTAGATGGAAATAATTAAAGTATTTCCACACCGTTTTTCACAAATAACATCTTAGTGATCCATTCTTAAGTGTATCAGGGAGGCCTAAAACGATATTGAGCAGACATAGAAAATGTATATGAATATTATTGAGTTCAAATTTTTGAAAGGTAGAGTAATAAGTTTTTTAACAGAGATATGTGTCCCATTAAAACCAAAACTAAATAAGAAACTTCAAGATGATACATTCTAACCATTCTTATATATTCATCTAAAAATCACGAATATTTATATATAAATTTTATATAAAACATATAGTGGGATAAAATAAATAGTTAGATTATATTATTCATATCGTTATTAATAGTATGAAAAAATTAAACTCTTGAAACCATAATTATATGTGTATGAGGAATCTGTTTCTTCAAACAGAATGGAAATGTAAAAATATAAACATATATTAAATATTATTACATAGTAGAACATTTAAAGGTAATAACACCATATAAGTAGTATTTTTCCGACATATAAATTCAACACGTTTCATTCTTATCAGGTATATTTTCTATATTTAAAAAACTATCTCTGATATACATAAGATTAGTGGTAATAAAATGTGGAGTGACACACTCTAGTATGTCTATTTGAGAGTTGAGGTTTCCCTCATTGTTTTTAATAAGCCTTAATAATGTTTTACATAATGAGGTGAGTTATTGTATTTAGTATAATATCTAGAAGTATGGTTAGTATAAAATAAACATTCAAACTCTTTATGATATGTTGAGATATATTAAATTTATTACCATGTATGTTTCATGAACACCACCACCCCCCAGTGTAGTTACAACACAACAGTTGTTTCCTTTATTGTTTTAAAATGTCACATAATAAGGATATATATGGGAATAAGTGTTAGACACGAACATAATGGGACAATGCTGAAGAGAAGAAGCTGATAAGACCTTATCATATCTTTTATATGACATAGATGGTTCAAACAATTTATAATAATAATAATTCTTCTAATATTAAATAGAAAATATATATAGAAAATAATTGAAATGACATAAATTTTGAAGTCAGAGAAATTGTTTTTCCTTGTATATCACAATGGTATAAAGTCATGAGATTTTTGAATAATGGAAATATTAGTCCAATATACATCATCACATTTGGGATCCTTGTTAGTATCAATGTTGTGTGTAATAAAAAATAAATACAATATAACCTATTAATAGTACAATAGGTGTAACATATATTCCTCTAGAGGAAGAACATTCTCAACCACTAACATCTATTTAACATTTAGGTGATCCCCTTAGAGAATGATCTTTTATACGAGAAAAATATAATGGAAATCAGAGATTATTGGGAAAAAGATTTATAAAAAATGAGAGATCACCATGTCAATGTATTATACTGGAACCATGTAACATCTTGAACCATCTCATTAGCTTGAGAGGGCAGAAGAAAGGTTACATGGACTTAAGCAACATTCCTGAGATTCCAAATGATGGCATTAAATTCAATGGGTGTCAAGAATAGTTTGGGAATTATTTCCCCTTTTGAAAAATTAAAATCTACCAAACCAATCAATCCCAAAGATACGATATGATGCATGTTTACATAGCAATGAAACCATGTATTACCAAAATGAAAACCATGTTTTTCAACAATACAACCCAAAAACCAATAAAACCAATCACAATTTCCATGTACTATGAGGAAGACTAGAATAGAGGTCAAAAATAAACCAATACACACTCTACACTACTCCACTGCAAGATCCATGCTCCAAGAACCAACACATCTCCCAAGCATCACCACGAGATGCTAGCAATTAGATGCTTTACCTTTACCGGTGTCCCGAAATACGACATCTAAAAAAGCACCGAAGTTCCATTGTAGGGGGTGAGTTCTAATACACTGTATGATTACACAAAAAACATCTCTATACACTCTACTAGGATAAAACTGTTAGCAAATTTATATAAAATAGTTAATATAAAACATTTAATAGTGTAACCATTACCACAAGCCTACACACCCTTACATAGCCACCTTTACCCAAAATAGGAAACCTAAGGGAAAACCAAAAAACCATGCCATAACCCATTTCACCATTTCAAATTAGCACAATAAATTCCATGTTTTCAAGCAACATAAAAAACAATTATTAATGTGGGATTTCTTCTCATTCCGTTCAGCCCATTTACATCTCGCAGTACTTTTTGACCATTACCCATCATGGATGATCTTTGGAAAACTATTAATAACTTTTTATAGTGAGATTTCACACCTACATCTATAATGGAGGTTCTTCTGACAACTATCCATCAACTTTTATAATGATACTTCCCAACCACTTCCACACAACAAACTAAATTCATAACTCAGAATCAACCAACAAGCACAAGGAACCAAGGCCACACAATAAGCACACTACCATTTCCAAAAAAAATGACAATTCACTTCAATAAATCACCCAATTTATTTAAAATACCATTTAACTATCCTTCCATACCCAACCACATTTCCATAAACAAAATATTTCTTAAAACCCATCTTTTACAATAAAATTATAATCAACCACATACTATTTTAAAATCACACAACAAAGCCCCTTTTGCAACAATTACCCATTTTCCACAAAATTCCCAAATAACCACCAAAAGGTTTTCCATCATGATTCACACATCATTATCACAATTAATTTCATGAAAGAAATTTATTTTCAACCAAAGACAGTAATTCTAGACAAATTGAGTCGAGAGAGAAGCCACCTACCTTTAGGGTTCCAACCAAATCGACCCATAAGAAACTGCTCCCTAATCTGGGAAAAGACTACACTAAAAATGCTTTAAATATCCTTACATATTATCAAACATACCTCAAATAAATACCCGCAGATACCAAAACCCTCTATCTACATGAAACATATTTAGATATATAAAACAAGGAAAGGGAGAAGAGTAGATCTATAGGAAACCAATAAGTAACCTATAGAAGTAAATTACCTTGGAGAACCCACCATCAAACTGTCGTGAAACCCCTTTAATCGCTTACAAAATGAGTGGGAGAGCCCCACCAATGGTTTAGAACCAAAAATCCCTAGTT
This sequence comes from Viscum album, assembly GCA_963277665.1. Classification (NCBI taxonomy): domain Eukaryota; kingdom Viridiplantae; phylum Streptophyta; class Magnoliopsida; order Santalales; family Viscaceae; genus Viscum; species Viscum album. The sequence continues at coordinate 1,012,689,570 of OY728155.1, forward strand.
TGGATCGAGTGGGAGAGAGTTTGGAGTGAAATGATGTAACCCCAAGGGATCCCAGATTTAAAAACCATCTTTTTAGCTTTCTGCATCGTTAGCCCGCATGATTTGTCAAATAATGTGATAATAATGATCATGCCACTGTCTTGAGAGAAGGGGTCTACATGGTTTCATCACATTGTTTGGAAAACCATGTACATGCCATGAAAATCCAACTATCTCCCCCTGTAAAGTTTATTAGAGATCCCGAATGATTTCCCTTAACCGCGCCATAACAGTGTTCCTTTAGAAAAGCTTCCAAACATATTCAAAACTATTCTACACTCTCCCAATCGCATACCTACTCATCCCAATAACATCAAACAAAAAAAACAGCATAAAAATGGATACATACCTATAACATAGGGTGCTATATTCCCCCACCATTGGAAATTACTTCATCAAATTTTAGGGAACCATGGATTTGCCGAAAGAGCTCAGGCCATTTATCAGCCATCTCTTTCTACCACTCCAAAGTCCCCTATTGATATGACCTTGATGCCACAAAACACATACTAAATTGATAATTTTACCATTACAGACATTCTCTTGCCTATCCACAATTTGTACTAGCACGTGCACCAAAAAATCATCAGGTTCTAGCTGATCATGACCCAATGAAACACATGATCACGGTACGGATGATATATATTTAACTATGAACCATGAAACTCATTGTGCACTACACTAAACCATGGGTGAAAATCAAAACAATAAGTCACCTCTTCACTCAACTCATGTATGTCAGAATGCCCAATATACCTCAGAGAAAACTGACCATGCTTCCCAAACTTATGATTTCACAACCTATGAGAGATTATCAAAAACACATGACCTCCCAAATCGAATGACAACTTTCATCGATGATGGTATATATTTTATTTCTAATAACATTGAGTTGTCTCCATCCTCTCCTTATCAACATGAAATTCTCCGTAGTCTACTGGACAAGGCTTAGTTCGATCCTCGATGTCTCACATGTTTCCACCCAACATAGTGGGCAATGACATGGACACCCCTAAAAGCCTCAAACAGAGAAATATGTATTGAATCCTGGTTAATGTTATTGTAGGAAACTCAAAAAATGGTGTGTGATCCACCCATGAAATAGAAAAATCGATCACACAAGCCCTTAACATACCCTCCAAGGATTATTTTTTCCTCTCGGATTGGACATCCGTATGAGGATGATACGCCAAGTTCATCATAAACCGCGTCCCAATGGATTATTGTCAAGATTTATAGAAATGTTATGTGAATCTCATATCACTATCTGATAAAATCAAAACAAGAACACCATTCCCCTTTACCACCTCTCAGATATATATTTAGGACAAATCCTCCACTGTATGTTATTCACAAGTCGGAATGAAATGGGTCGAATCTGTGAGTCGATCCACAATCACACATACTACATTGTGCTTCTGGATGGTTATTGGGAGACCCATCACAAAATATATTGTTATCTGAACCCATTTCCACACTAGGATAGGTGAAGACTGCAACATGCTTGTTGGCCACTGATTCTCTTCCTTAACATTCTTTCAATTCAAGAATCTAAAAATAAACTCGGCCACAACCCTTTTCATATAAGCACCCAAAATCTATTATTTCAATGGCTTACACATTTTCTGAATTCTAGGATGGACAACCCACAAAGAATGATTATATTACCTATGATGTTCATCCTGACAATGCAATGGTACCTCCATTTGATTCTGAAAACACAAGCCTATATTCGCATTCAGTTTCATGTTCCCAATAATCTCCCCACCATTGAGTTCCATCCTCATCACCATGCATTTAGAATCAGATGCATGTGCCTTTTTATGTAAGCCATCCATGTCAGTATCCAATAAAACATGAATTAATATCACTCTTTCTTCCTGGTCCCAAACTTCCAACAGCATTTTGGCTATGACGGACATCAACTACCACTGATCTGAGTCATGTTTCACTACTAGATCATATGACTTACTACTTAATGTATTTTGTCACCGAATATACATTACCATGTGTGTAAATTTAGTTGAAATAAAAAATATAGATATAATCCTTCCATAACCTTTTCATTAGGGTCAAATTTCTCAATGATAAAATATTATTTAATATCTTTCGGTCGGTAAACACTGTGAATTTTTCACCGAAGAGATTATGACACCAAATTTTTTAAGCAGAAACTACATCCACCAACTCCAAATAATGTGTTGGGTAGATGTTCTCATTAAACCTCAAATTTTGTGAGTCTTACAAAAACACATGATCCCCCTACATGAGAACACACCCCAACCCTAGTCTTGATGTGTCACAATACCCCAAGTACCCTTTCCCTGGTTCTGGAAAAACAATGATTGGTGCTGATGTAAGCTGACCCTTGAACTATTCAATGCATTTATGGCACTTCTCATCCCACTGAAATGGGATATTCACCCTTTTAAAATCTATCACCAGTGAATTAAATCTTGAGAAATAACAATCAAATGTCGATAATACCCAGAAATGAAAAGGAAGACTTGTATCTCGAAAACATTCATTGGTGGATTCCATCTGATAACAACTTATGTATTTTCCAGATCAACTGAAAACCCCCTCTCAGAAATAATAGGGAAAAAGAAACTAACCTCATGTATCCAAATGTCATAATTTGAAAATTGGTAATACAACTGATGATCCTTCATGATCCCCAACAAAATCACCATGTGCTTCTCATACTCTACCATTGTCCTTGAATACACCAGTTTATCATCCACAAATACCATGACAAAAAAAACTAAATATCTCTGAGATATCTGATTCATAAATTCTTTGAACACTTCTAGAGAATTCGTTAAAGAAAATGGAATTTGGACAAAATCAAAATTTTCATATCTACATATAAAATCTTTTTTCTAGATATACTAATTCCTAAATCGCAATTGGTGATACCAATCCTGAAGCCAATCTTGTAGAACCACTGAGCTCTCCACATCTGGTAAATAAATTCAATGCATAGAAGTGGATATCAGTTCTTTATCATAACATTTTTAAGTATATGATAATCAACATAGATCCAGAAGGATCCATCCACCATTTTAACCAAATAAAACTAGTGATTTCCACAGAGATGTGCTAGGCAAGATGAACCCTTTGTTTTCATACTCTTCCATCTACAACTTTAATTCCTGTAATTCTGTTGGTTCCATTCGGTACGACAAAACTATGATGGGAATAGTCCCCAGATGGAGATCAATCATAAACACTAATTATATCATGGGTGGAAACCTTGGGAATTCCCTGGGAAATATATACATAAAATAATCTCCAACAACTGGAAGAATGGTCTGATCAACACAATCCAACAATGCCAATGATAAGGCCTCTAACTAATATGAGATCATGCTAACAGTTGGTTTCAACAAACATGTTTACCCCATATTTTAACTCTTATCCCCTATAGGGATGTGTCTAACTCTGTCCTCTGTCACAATGTTAAAATTTCTCACATAGCAATCAATGTGGTCCTTAAACACCACAAACCAATCCATTCTCAGGATTATGTCATAAGAATACATCTCATGCACTATGAAATCCAACATCAATCCAATGTTGTCCATAACTCAACAATATTCTCGACATAGAAAGGCTCGACACTCTTTGACCCAGAGGTGTTTTTGGCTACAAAATAGAAGGCAACATATCGATGTCTAAACCCAACTGATAAACAATGTGAGAAGCAAGAAAATAATGTGAAGCACTCATATTAAAAAAATCTTGCATAAAATAGGTAATTAAAAGAACCATACCTTGAACTCTAGATGGTAATGACAGATCATTCACAATAACTTTCTTAACTCCAAGTAGATGTGTTCTTCCTTTTCTCTTCTATTGATTATCTGACTGGAACTACCCTTTCTGAGGAGTTTCACAAACACTCGACCTCAGATAATTATGTAAATAATGCTACAAATTCACCATATGCTTAAAATTATGACATGATCGAGGTTGTTCCTAAAAATATAGCTTGATGTGGCTTGCAGCTCCACACTTAAAACATCATATCTTACACATGGGTGATAGATGAAGTTTTAACAATCTTGTTTTCTGATTCTGATGTTATCCATGTCAGTGAGATAATGTTTCTATCATGTTCTTTATCTTTGTGTTAGGATTCACACCTCCTCTCATGAGGACAATCATAGTTCCATTACATGGATTTTCCTCTTTGATTTATATCATAACAGGTGTATATGGTTGCAGTCCAAATTGCAATTTTTGAAAATACTGAAGGATGCTTTGGGAAAAATGTTGGTTCATGTGGGGCTCAGGTGCAACAACATTTCCAGTAGATTCCTCATATTATTCTCTACGATGCCTGCATGGATCAATCTATATCAAGTTAAGAATCACCATAAGTTTCACTACCTAGAAACCGATGTCTTACCATTTATATATCAATAACATACCTATTATCCAAACTAGGCTTTCCACAATTTCATATTTCCAACATTTCACCATTGTTTAAAAATCCCCCATGTTTTGAAAATCAAACATTTTTAAAAAAATACCGATATTTTCCAAGGTCAAACCCTATCTTTTTGAAACCCAATTCAGAATTTTCCTAAATTTATATATTCAAAAAACATCATAAATAATTATACATCAATGAAATACGAATCCTAGTGGGAAGTCATTTCTACCATGCATTCCATGATCATCCCATTGGCTACACCCATGATAATGATATATCTAATGCCTATAAGTGTCTCCAAACACATGTGTAACAAACTCCCTGGTAACTTTACAATCAATAAAAAAGGGTTTGACACATCGTTTTATGTTATACAATCCATGTTCTGACAATTTTATGCCTTACTAAAATCACAACGCAGGAAATAATCCATGAACGAATGTAAATAGTATGACCAACGATCGTCACCAATGATCCAATAGTTTCACTCAATTGAAATCCATGGTCTGAAAAAACTGATACAACTTATAATATCCCTCCCCATCTCATTGGATTGAGAGGTTGGGGGAAATGTATGTGACCTTAAGAGACGTTAACGATACGCTAAAGGCAAGAAATAAATATTGAGGGCCTGAAGAATAGTTGGGAAATGATTTTCCCTTTTGAAAAAGAACAACAATCTGAACCAGTCTTTCCCAATGATACTATATGATGCATGTTCACATACCTACCCAACCATGTATTACCAAAAACACAACAATTTGATCAATAATACAACCAAAAAACAAATACAACCAAAAACAATAATAGAGTAATATATCGAAGACTAAATAAGAGACCCAGAATAATTTAAGACACGGACTCCAGAGCTCCACACCACGATCCATGATCCATGAACTAACACATCTCACAAGCATCACCATTAGCTGGTAGCAATGACATGATTTACCTCAACTGTCCTAAAATATGACATCTACAAAAGCACCGAAGTGAAAAAGCAGGGGGTGAGTAATAATAATTAGTAGGTTCTCCCCAAATGACTTCCCTACAATAACCATTATTATAAAACCTTTAGGAAATTTACATAAAATAGTTTATATAAAAAATTCAATAGTTCAACAATTACGAGAAGCTAACACACCCTTAAAAAACCACCTTTACCCAAACCATGCAACCCATGGGAGATCCAAATAGCCATACCAAAATCTATTTCCGTATTTAACAATAGCACAACAAATTCCATGATTGCAAGAAACACACAACAAAAAAATCATTATGGTGGGACTTCTGCCCTTCTTATTCACCCCATTTCCATATAGTGGTACATTCCGACCACTACCCATCGTAGTGGTTCTTCCGACCACTATCCATCACCTTTTATAGTGAGACATCTCGCTCACATCAATAGAGGGGGTTCTTCCGATCACAATCCATCACCTTTTATAGTTATACATCCCACCTACTTCCACACAACCATCAAAATCCATAACAATCAATCAACCAATAACCACAAGGCACAAAGGATTCATAATAAGCATACATCCATTTCCAACACATGAAAACTCAATTCAAAAAAACACCCATTAATTGAAAACACTATTTAACTGATGTTTCCCGCCCAAACACCTTTCCATAAACAACATATTTATTGAAAATCATCATTTAAAAATCATTTTTATTATCATCCACTAACGATTTTAATAGGAACATTTTAAAATCACACAACAAATCACCTTTTGAAACAATAACACATTTTCCTCAAAATTCCAAAATCACCAGTAAAAGGGTTTCCAACAATATTAACACATCAATATCACAGTTAATTTAAATCAATGAAAATTAATTGAATACAATTCTACTAATTCTAACGAAGTTGTGCTGAGAGAGAAGCCACCTATCTTTAGGGTTCCGATGAAATCGACCCACAAGAAACCACACACCAATCTTGGAAGATAATCCACTAAAAATGATCTAAATCTCCTTACCATTCATCAAAAAGACTTAAAATATACACCCAATTCAAAAACAACCCGGGATCTACATGAAACATATTTACATCTAGAGAACCAGGAAAGGGAGAAGTGTAGATATAGAGAAATCCAAAGAGAAACCAAGAGAAGAGACTTACTCGGGAAAACCACCTTGAAACCCCTTTGAATGGCATCCAAAATTAATGGGAGAGCCCCTAAAAACCTTGAGAACAGAAAATATCAATTGATGATTGATTGGGAGGGAGTTTGGAGTGATTTAATGTAACCTCAAGGGTTCCTTGATTTAAAAACCCTCTTTTTAAGTGGTTGCATGGTTTGCCTGCATGGTTTGTCAAACTGTGCACTAAACTTATGCACTCCGGTGTCTCAAGATAGTGGGTCTACTCTATTTACTTACACTATTAGGAAAACCATGTGTAGGCCATACGAATCCCAGTACCTCCCCCTTTACAGTTTTATAGAGAACCCGCACGGCTTCCCCTAAACATACTCAAACAATTCACCTTTAGAAAAGCCTCAAATCTTATTCAAAACAATTCCAAACAGTCCCAAGCTCCTCCCAACTCATCCCAACCATATAAAAAAATAAATGTAATAAAAATGGAATCATACCTCATAACAGGTGTGCTACAAACCATGAAATTTAGGCTGAAACATGGGAATTAGAAGAGGCTTTTAACCAAGATTATGCTCATCTATTTTAGTGTACGAAAAGAAATTTTAGGGGATAAATTTATAAAGATTGGAAGAATTTAATGAACCAAATTTTTTTAAATAGAATTACCTTATAAATAAATATGTATGTTATTATCTAATTCAAATATAGAAAACATATTCACTACTTTGGTTATTTTAGAGCATTTTTGGGTTACGTTTTTGAATGACTGTTAAGAATCATTAAACATTGACAATATATCCGATATACATTAAAAATTATTAGTATTATATATTAATGTTTATGATAATGTCTAATTTAAAAAAGAATAATGTATCAATGGCCTTGACTAGTTCGATGATTTCTCATTTACAGAGCATCCAAGGGAGACAACACCAATGGAAATATTCATTGACCAATAAAATGACATGATTAAACAATTAAAACATAATTGAAACTATTTATGATAGAATTAAATCCTTATAATGATCATGAACGAAACGATATTCTCTAAACCACCCTAATAAATGTCACCGTCCCACACCATACCCATAAGGAATGTGCTTGTGTATTAAGGTGTTATATGTATAGAACAAAATAAACTAAATTTTTATAATTTAATTTAGATAAAATAATAAATAAATTTATCCCTTTTATTATTAATAAATAATGATTATTGAATAATAAGTTTTATTAAAACAAAAAAAAATTATACAAAGAAACAAAAATTAAATTTTCGGAAAATATATTGAAGTGAAAAAATAGTCTACTGATAAATTATATATTTTTTTAATTAATGTTATTTTCATGAAATATTATTATAAAACAAAATTTATCATAATATGAATGCTAAATTAATTTAACAAACTCTAATATAATTTTTATTAAGGTTGGAAAGTTGTTAGTGTCATAAACAACTATTATTTTTAAATAGATAATGATTTTTTAAGTGTAAATTATCTAATTTAAAATATTATTTTCATATGAAATATCCACATTTAAATTAGCATATTGTAGTTATATAATGGTGATTTTTTTTAATTTTTTATGCATTCATGTTATTGGGTAAAAATTAAATATGGTATAAATATATTGTATGTACTATGACATCATTATAGCCCAATATTGTTTAATTTGGTTATATAAAAGTAATCCAATAGTAAATATATAATTAAAATTTAAAATAATTTCATTAAAATATTATTTTACAACTTTTATAATAATTCATTGAAATTTCCTAAGCGAATATTATATTTTATGGTTTTAAAATAAATACATTAAGACCATGACTCACTATCACATAAACAATAGTATTATTATAATTATTTATTTATTTTATAATTATAAAATATTTAAATCTACTCCACATGGGATGAAATCATCACAATAAACTATGTGATGGGTTTTATTATTATTATTATTTTATATAGATAATCTAAAACTTAATTTTAGAAATAAAAAATAATTCCCCAATATTATTCTAAAAAATAGCCCAAAATTCCACCACACATCACACATAACAATTTATTCAAGATTTATATATAACAGTACCTCAAAAAATCTTTCCTAATTTCTCCCATGCTTTTATGACGATCCTCCTCACATTTTGAAAATACTCTCTCGAGGAAAGAGATATCTCAATATCTCTTTTATTTTTCTTTAAAAGATATTATTTTAATTCAGAAATTAAAATATAAATTTATTATATTTTAATATCTTTATAAAGTTACATATATAGTCCAAATGATGTTATAATCATTATATTTCATTTTTCCTTTCTCTTTAGAACCTTTACAAAAACTGTTGTAATGTTGATGTAAGGGATTCTCATCTTCCTTCTATTTCTAAATGTACATCCTATGTATTATGCATTTGGATTTATAATTTTAAATATTGGAAATTGTTTTACACATTAATTTATTTTAATTCTTATTTTTATTCAATTATATAAAACAATTATCCATAATTAAACTATCCTAAGAATCTCTATGTTCACTCATTTTTTGCCTGAAATTATCTTCTGAACTTCATTCTAATCATATGTGTTTGGAATAACCATAACTATTTAAACTCAAGCATATTAAGACAAATTTAAACATACCTCAATTATTTGGGACACATATGTATTTAACCCAAACTACCTAATAATTTTACTATAACTGATTAAATATGTACAAATATTAAGTGAGACACAAAGGCATGTACATTATATGAATGTGACTAGTGGGCCTAGAATTATATTCCCCCCGAATAGATTGGGTAATATTTGTATCTCATGGGCCACCATGTATGGTATATATACAACTATCCTAATAACACTATATTATAATATATTATTGGTTATCCGTGACGTATTCCTATGGTGTTAGGTTTTATTTTGTGTCCACATTCTTATGTTTCTTTGACGTTATCATTTTTTATTTTGTATTGATGTTTATATTTATGATGTTAACCCATTAAATGTAAAATTTATATTATTATTTAGTTACATATATTAATTCCACTATATTATGCCTGATTATTCCCTTACTGGTAATTACATATCACCCCTTTTATATTTACATCATCGGGTTGTCATATACAACACTAAAATATCAATTGATTTTTGGGGAATGTTTTGTAGTTTTAAAATAGTTTAACTGTATCTATATTTAATGTTATTATTTTTTATATGTAATATAAAATATACCCTAGTCCAATGAATATTTTTGTATTGAATTCATTGTGTCTTTATATAATTAATAATTAAATAATGTATATAAAAATAATGTGTGGTCATATATTGTATCAGAGGAAGAAGTGGTTATTTTATGTGAATAGATTATAAAAGCATAATGTAATCCTTAAGGAACCAAGATAATATCCAATAATCGGGAATCATATCTAGTTAACTTAATCAAAAAAATAAAAATAACCACAAATTGAGATAAAATACCGAACTCTAGAGCAATCAATTATAGAGTCACAAACGTTATGCGGGGAAATCTATAGAATAGATCATTCCATAGATGTACATTCAATTTTTGAATATCATCTTAAAATTAAGATGATCACCAAACAAATTTCATTTAATATGGTACATCACAAAATTAAATTAATACCCCCCAATCCAAAGGACATGCATTGAGTTTTTTATTAATTCGATGAAAATGTAAATCATGGAAATTTACATTAGGGAGGAACACATTCCAAAATATATTATGATTAAATTAAACATGGATTAAAATAAGAATCAAGGCATGGAAAAATATTTAAAATAAATTATCATGGTTTACAATATGTATTATCATGTTCATGGAAAAATAAATTGATCATTCCTTTAATAGTCATTATTTTTCATTTGACTTTTTTTTTGTTTTTATATTCATACAAATTATTATTATTATTTTCATCCCCCCATAAAATAATAATACTATATGAATTATTTAAAGAAATTAATATTTAGAAGGTGGCAAAGGTATAGGATATCTAAAATTAAAATTTGAAAATAGGTTATGTAATAATGTCACCAATTCATATACTCATGCAGGTAACGCCACAAAAATAATGATCATTTTATCCTCATTTCACTCATGGAATCCCCATAGATGATAGTAGAATAGTTTGGACATAATGAAAGTATATTATTTCCCTGAAAAAAACTCAAAATTCAATATCCACTTCTTCTAATATAAAATCCAACATTATAAACCGTGGAAACATTGAGAGATTCCCTTACATAAAACTCAACAATTGAAAATAGAATTGTAAAATGTACCTAATTATATTTTCAAAATTAAATTTGAACATGGGTTGGAAAATATTTTCAGAAACAAGATAGGACATTAAATCAAACCCAATTTCATTTCCATATTCACTCAAAAGTTTTGGTTCCATTTTAGTATAATATATAAAGACAAAATAATAAAGATTATTTTCTGGAATGGGTATGAACATGGTGTTTTTATTTTTCCCAATGGTTTAGTGATTGGTGTATCTATAATATAATAAATGTAGATATATTCAAGAACATAAATATTTAATTTCAAATTGGAATCTTTATAATATATAATATCAATTTCCTCCTGATTTAAACACTGATTAATAATCCCCTCATGCTCCTTGGTTTTTCCTTCAACATTCCCTAACCAATTCGAATCATTATCCATAATTTTTTTCTAAGATTATAAAGTAGGATCGTCAATTTTTCATCTAATTTTTATCTCTTTGATCGACTTAGAGACATTTATTTAGGGTTTCATTATTTTTCACATAAATGTAAATAGTTACAACATGGATTTTTTCATATGATCTTGGTGTGTAATAATATTTTTATATAAATGATGAGGAAGAGAACACCGGATTGGGAATAGGTTAAATAACCATTTCAATACATTGTAGTTCTACTCTCAACGATGAAACCTCAGAGTATATTCTATCATTTTTTTATAATAATTTCACATGTAATTTTTGTGGATCAGGTTGAGAATGGGGTTGATGTAGATGGTTTAGTCTAAGAGGACAAATATTTTTTTTCAATACCTAAGGATAATGTTCATATTGGCCTTATTGGGATTGAAAATCATTATAAGTCGTAATTTTTTGCCGATAAGCGGAGTTAAAATAGTGTGCCTCAATTAGTTGTTAATTGTTTCACCGATTGAGACTAGAATTATCATTATATATCATAATTTGTGTTGGGTAGTTAATTAGGGGAGGTTCCCCATGTTTATTTTAGTTCAAAATATTTCTTATTTGAGAATGAAATTTGGGGATGGTAATAGAGAATTGGGGTGATAATAAGTTTAGAGTGTCCATGATAAAATACTTAGGCCCCCAAAAAAGTGAAAATATTTTTTCTCAACCATATTTACCATTGTTTTTATTATTAATGGTTCTCTTGTAGATTACCTTTGGATGTAGAATCCTAAGAGACCTATGAAGAATCATACATATATGTATTTTCAAGGTATTTTTTTCATAGTAAGTGGTTAACATTAATTGATTTTATAATGGTTTAAATTAGAACAACATGACCCAATTGAATTCTTAATATGAGAATGGTTTTATAATATTATATTATATGTGATGTATTGGATTGATTTATTTTTATGTTATTTCAATTCTATTAATTTGAGAATGATCCATTTAATGAAATAAATTTAACCTCATCACTTACTGGATTATCATATTAACATAGACATGATAATAAACAATACACCTAGAGTACCATTCTCATTTGTAAAGCAATGAAAAGGATCTTATAACCCCATCAAAAGTGTGGTAATAAAATTCAATAAGGAAAAGAAAAAGAGAAAATCATTGAATAAAAAAGATCAATAAGATGTATTATTACACATATATGGTGTAAAAAAATTGATTACAGCTGCTCTTAAATCCCTTGGATTAGTCTATAAGATGTTTATCCATATATTGATACTATTATGTTATAGAAAGTATAAAATGAACTCATTAGGGTATAATTGAAGATGTGAAAAACCATGAAATAATGATTAGTCCGCCATTGTGTGAATAATTTCACAAGGTTTTCTATGAATATATTAAGATTATGTAGAAATGGTATCAATGTGATATGAATAATAATATAATAATATTACAATAACATCATTTATCAAAAACTAAGTTGAAATGAATAGCTTATAATTCAAGAAATGTGATTTCAACATGAAATTGGCAGCATAACATTAAAATGAAAAAAACACAAAATTATACCTAAATAATAAAAAAACCACTAAGATAAATATGAATTTTGTATTCCATGTAATGATACTACAATAGTTGAAGTCACTCCAATTAATGGTTATAGGCCTAGGTGGATGGAAATTTAATGGAGAGAATATTTTTCCACCCTTGAGAAAAATTTGTTCCAACTTGAAACCACTAAAATTATGTTCTGAATTAATATTATATATAGAATAATTGGGGTATTAATTATAAGGATAAATATATTCTAAGGATGTATCCTAACATCTTGTAAAATTTCATCAACAATTGAATGTTGTTTCGAGAAATTATCGAAATTTTGGTAAGTTGCTCTAGGCTATGAAATATGAGCCAAAATATTATCTCTATATTTGACCACATAGTGCACTCTTTTAATCTTATAATTAGATCTTCTAACTATTGTATTAAATGTTACCCTTTATTTAATCTATATTACTATAAAATTTTATAATAATTGGTCATGGTTATGGTCATCTATAGTAAATATATTAGTCTGGTATCTTGTTCACTCCTCCAATAATTTCCTGGATGAACTTCCAAAATAGTGGTCTTCTAATTTAAAGCTTCATGTGCTCCAAAAGTATTATTTTTTACCAATGTAATCATAAATATTAAAATGAAATATTAAATTAATATCAATATCATTAGGTGAATAAAAATTTATTTCAAAACATTCTATGTAATATTTCACTTTAAGCAATAATTTCGAATTAAATTTGAAAAATTGTTTAAATTATAAAATAAACTAAAAATGATTTTTATGAATAATCAATAACATTAATATTATAATATATAAAATTTATATTATCCTGTTTTAGTGTATAATCAAGGGAAGTTTTGGAATTTCAAAAATATATTTAAATATAATATGACAATTCTACATTGAATTGCATCTAAATAGACATGGATTTGAATATAAGATAAGAAATGGTTTTTGGAACATCGATAAGTATAATGTGTTTATATTTTTATTTTATTTTACACATTATATTTTCTATTTACCTTTTGTTAACTAATATAAATTTTAAAAATGATAACGACCTTTTTAATATTATCTATATAAAATTTTAACCTATAAGGTGAATCTTTTCTCAGAAATATCCAATTTATGAAATTTTAAAACATATCATATTAACCATGCTGTATTGATCTATTTATATTATTTTTAAACAATTTATTAAAAAAATATTTTGATAAAATATCAACATTATCAATTCTTACACTATTAATTTAATTTATCTTTAAATATATCAGGACAAAGGGGATGTCAGAATCCAATGAATTATAACTTCCCTAAAATTTCATATAGATGTTCCAATTTTTTTGGGATACATTAATTATTAAAATCATATTAGTACTAGTATTCATAAAATAATTGATACATATTTTCCTATTAAATAAAGAAATAATTTTTTGTCATCATGCAACCATTTAAGGTATTTATTTAATATATAAAGTTTATAAAAATATTAATATCATTAATATATGTTTATCATTCTCAATTCATATATTTATATTCGTTCAATATATATTTTATCTTATATGTATGTGAATATGAATTCATTAATATTGTACTTTGGCTTTTTCGGCCTTATACATACATTACACTAGAATTTGATTTAAAATATTTTTTTAATTCTTAAAAAAATTAATTTAAAAAATAAAGTACATAAACAATACATAATATTTAATAAAATAAATCTGTCAATGTCCTTTTACATCTCAAATATTTTTTTAGGTATAAAATTATACTTTTCCAATGTTATACAAGCTCTGCGCCCGTAGTCAAAATAGTTTTGATATTTATCCTAGAATAATTTAAAATTTATGTTTTTTAAATTAAATTTCTGTTATATTTTTATTATATTATCAGAAAAAATCCATTACTTATGTTTTCTAAATATTCTATATTTTATTATGTCTTGGTGGTATCATAAGTGATTCGAAATTTCATATAAACATTATTGTTTTAATGACTAAAAAATTAACATCATTAAGAAAAGTTAAAAAATATTACTCTGATAAATATAAATTTATGAATACTAAAATAAATTTTATTTCATAAAATTCAATTACTGTAAGTGGTAGAAATTAATTTTTAAACAAATATGTAAACTGCAATGAAAATAAGATTTTATAAGAATGATAATTTAGGTATAAAAATGTTTTTGTTAAAAAATAAACGTCAAATTGATTTCTATGAAAATAACTGGATTTTTAATAATAAAATAGAACAAATTATACATTGAAATAATATTATGAAAAAAATTTACTTTAAAAATGCTTGAAAAAAATATGGTTTTAAATAAAATTTAATACTTGTCATCATTCATCAAATAATCAATTTTTTAATATGAATCCAAAAAATTGATTGTAATATAATTTTGATATGTTGATTGAAAAAATGAAATTATTTTTATTAAATGAAATTTAGTCATATTTTATCCAATAATTATTAAATTATCTCCCTTGAAAAAATAACATCATTTTTGAAGAGAACGTATTTTTAAAGAATAAAATAAGATTTCAATAAATTGAGTGACTATTTAGTAAATATTTATTAAATATTTTTATTAAGTATAATATTTTTATATATTTCATAAATTATTTAAACATACTCATACCCACCAAATAATATTCTTCGTTACAACTATGACATTTTATAATAATGTTTTAACAGTGTACCACGATTCGATTAAACATGTTGTTTCTTATAACAAAATATATCAAAGTAATAATGAAATTCAAAAAAAAAAATATTTTCTCAAATATCAGTATTCAATATTGATGACCTTTCTGGAGAAATGAAATGAGAGCTCATCACATAGGAAAAACTAAATGATTCCACAAGTGGTGGATAAGTTGTTTCATTTTAGAGGAACAGTACATAATATTCTAAAAATAAGAAGTTCCACATTTAATAGTTATATATGGGAGAGAGTGGGTATAGAATCGAAATTATATTTTAGTCACATAAATATAAAAACTTACTATGGTAATTTCAACTTGGAAATGATGGAAAGAATAATTCTCTAATTGATCAACCACTAATAGTGTGATCATCTTGTGGAATGATTTTCAACTTATCGAAGTTCTTTATGAGGATTTTATGTAATAAGGGTTTCTATTTGACATAAAAATATAAAATGGGATTAATTATTACAAGATATATTGGAAGATCGATCATTAAATTCCAAATATGACATTGTGTGGGATAGGGTACCCTTTGTATAGGGAAGCAATGTTATTGGAAATGTTTAGTCTCGAGGGGATAGACTGGGACCCAATATTGTTTGACAAACCAACATTATGTTGTAAAAACTCATGTAGCATAATAGTGTATTGATAAATCAATAGTGTTATGTGTCATACTAATGTAACCATCCTTAGAAACCATTTTATTTGATACAGGAGTTTCCCATTCTTATATGGTTGTTCCATTTATTAAATGTTTAGGGAATGCAGTATAGTACCAATATAGGGTAAAGAGTATAGTTTTGAAACTATCAAGGTGGTCATAGAGAATTTTCTCTTGAGAAGAAATCTTTATTCATGTTTGTTGTCTTTGGTTAATCTGGGATTTCAATATTCTTGATATATATTGAACAGAACTGATTCATGAGGTGGATTGTTAGGAACTATGTTCAGATCGTGTCGAATGTTACCAGAACAATATATATTTCACATCTCATGCTAGTAGTTGTCAAATTCATTTGGAAGAGGGAGATCTATAGAACAGATGTTCTAGACATGAACATATTCGTTTGGGAAGAATTATGTCTAGGGTGGAGAAGCTCATAATAGATGATAATGTATCACATCAGATTGTATATGCTTCAGTTGTGGATCAGTTCTAAGAAGTTTTTACAAATGATTTCATGGGACTGAAACTTAAGGGGGGCATGGAATTTACAATTTAATTCATACCAGGGTTGGATCCTATTTCAATTCACCCAAATTCAATGGATCTTATGGATCATCAAGAAATTAATGAACCATTGGAGAAATTGAATGACAATGGATTTATGTGTCTATGTAAGTTTACATGGTGTTATCCAGTCTTCATATCCTGGAAGCATAATTTTTTTTTAGGGTTTCATTGGATAATAAATGATTGAATGAAATGAAGATAATGAACTGATATCCACTATTATGTATAGATGATCAGTTTGATCGACTCATATGATACTTTTTATTTTATACAATTTACTTGAGATGGGGTTATCATTAGTTTATGGTGTGACCCTCATGAAAATATCATACTACATTTATGTGTGGATATAAATTATTTATGTTATGGGTAATTATTTCATTTAAAAATAATGATCCCATGTTGTATATGGACTTCATTAAATAGTATTATCACCCATTATTAAAATGGTTTGTGGTCATTTTGGTTGATGATAGCATCAAGTTCTCTAGTAGAAGGTGGAATTCCAAGGACATCAAGATATATTTTTTGAAAAAATGTGAGTGAACCATTTATATATTGAGATATCATTGAGTCACATAGATATATGTTAGTTTATATATATATGGAATTTGATATATAAAGACAGCGTATTAGTGGACCCTGATATGATGAGGGTTGTATATTCTTTTGTGTGGTCTAAGAAGGAATTTAATATTGATATATTTCTGGTTTTGGATGCATATTAATGATGGTTCAATGGGAAATTCTCTCTCTTATAAGAATTGATTAGGAATCTGACCAAGAATGTGGTGACATTCGTGGTGTTTGTTGCTTTTGAAAATTCCTTCTATGAGTGTAATGAAAGGATAAAATCTTCATGGATTCTAACATAACATGAATCAGGTAGGTTGTGAACTTGTATTATGATTTACCTGGAGTGGGATTGGGAACAATCCTGATATAATATCGGTGTGTCTTTTCATATGGTTCCCGAAAAATAATGCCTCATATTTGGAACTATTAGATATATTATATAAAGTTTTTTTCCATGGTTAACAATTTATTAATTTGGTGGAATTACCAATTGATTAAATGGTTTATTATGTGAATAGATTTTAGGATCCCATAAATAAATTTTCTCATAGTGTGATTTAATCCTTCATAAATTACAAAGGGGTGAGTACTTACAATATTTTGACTTTGATCTATCTTATATCCTTAGAAAAATAAATTACATTACTTGTGTTTTGGTAAAGAATATTGATACTCATGTTCTATAGGAGTGAAATATTGAGGGTAATATAATGGCTCTTTTTTAGAGATTCAATGGGATGTTAAAATTTATAAAGGTCAAAAATATCTTTTAATAGTCACATCCACAGTAAAAAATTTGGTAAATAGAATAAAATTACCAGATCCAGATTATAAATCCCAGAGTGAAAACATAAATAGTGTGAAGAGGCCTCCAAAACTGATCATTAATGATAATGATAATCCTTATGTACATAGAAATATATTTTTTTTAACTAGTGAATTTGAGGAGTTGATGAGGGAATTACATTCCGTGAACTGTTAAATATACCCATGATTGGTAAAGATGCATCATCAAGATCTATAGAAATACCTATGGTTGAGAATGAATAAGGAGACATGGTTTTTGGGACATGGTTCTCCACTCCTCAATTGGCGAAGGATGAGAACTAGGAACCCTATAGTCATTTCTATCTATTTTAAATACATGAGTAGTCATAATATTATTTTAATATGGACATTTTGAAATATATAATAATGAAACCCAACTGAAAATATCTTTTATTGGTTATTATTGGTTGGTTATATAAAATACCCCCATTATTACCAATTTTACGGGGATTTATTATGGATGATCTAGGAAAGTTATATTTCTCTTGGGAAACTCTATTTTACTAGAGTACCTTTGATAAAAATTCATATTAGGATGCACATTTTACATCATTTTTTGGTAGGGATTACTAACTCTTCTCGGTATGAAATTATTCATCAGTTTAGCTTATCATCTAGTGATTGATGGATATACTGATAATATTATTTGTATCCTTATGGGACTATTATGTGTAAAAATATGGTATTTTTTGGTTCATGGGTGGACCACTTTTATTTGGTGGAGTTCATGTATAATAAAAACTATACATATTCGGTTCAGATGACATCATTTGATACCCTATATGTTAGACCTTGTTTTTCACCATTATGTTTTTATATGTAGGTGAGTCAATTCTTATGGGCCTAGTCTCATTCTATAGACTTTTTTTCATATTCAGTTTTTTGGAATGTATTTTAATACCACCCAAAGTAGGTTGATGTCATATTTCAATCATCCACTAAGACCTCTTGAGTTTTTGGTCTGTAAACTAGTTTTTTATGGATGTTCTTAAGACCATAAAAATTTTATATTTGGATGTAAGGAATGTCAGTAACTAGGTGTGTTGGGTAATTTGAGAATATGGAGTGGATTGATGTTCTGTAACATAGATTGACCCTTCCAATAAATGTTAGTTTAATGCATAATGTTTTTTATGTGTCCAAAATTTTATGGTATCACCCTAATCCATATGATGTGATTGAAATTAATGGTACCAACCATGATACTAATTCATATATTTTGGAACATCAAATTTTAATAGTGGGTCATATTGAAAAGACCTTATGTGAGAAGTCGAATCATATGGTACATGATTTGTGGAGGCATATAAGTATCTCAGATGATATGTCGGACTGAGAGCCAGATATGTAGGACCATTAGAATATGTTATTAACCCACTATGATTGGTAATGATTTCGAGGTAAAATCGGCTATCAGCTATTATATTTTAATGAAATTGTAATGATTCAACATTTCCTTGAGGTAAATTTTCCTTTTAAATTTCTTTATTTACATTAAACCTAATTTTTATATAGATTTTATTTCAGGAATAAGAGTATCATTGAGAGGATTTCAGGTGTCTGGGAATTGGGAATTTTAATTTATTTAGTTAAAATAGAATTTTAATGAGTAGTTCATGGATGGTGGAAATTGTTCAGGTAACCTTTAAATAGGGGAATGGAAGTCCAATAGTAATTCAATCAATTTTGGTTTCATCTGGTAAATGTAAAAGGAAATATAAATTTATAGAGACATTTCAAAAAATTGTGAAAATTATTATTTATCCATAAAAAAACAATGTTATTTGGTATGTTTGAGATAATAGGGTTTTCATGGATGGCATACAATATACAAAAAATGTGCATATAAAACATTAAATGGGATTTGATAAAATCTAAAATATTGATTTCCACCCCAATCCTAAACTAAAGCCAATATTTTTTCATCCTATTTACTTTTATCTATAATACATGTTCTATATTTTGAAATATTGTATATTCCTTTCCTTTTTTAGGATTATCACACCAAATAACAGATTGTAGGACCTTTAGGATCATATTTAATAATTCAATTTATGTTGCATCTTCACATTTTTTTGAATTTATTATGAACCCTTTTTTTTTGGATATCATGGTTGAATATTTGGTTTATGTCTTGATTTGGAAAAACTTCATACATATTTTTTAAGGAATATGTAAAGACCCATAAAATTCAATGGAAATTTTTTTTCTAAATTTTTCTTTGGGATTTTACAAGAAAACAGTTTCTGATGGCACCTAATTCCGAGGATCGGTGTGCCCGGAATCATTTTCCAAAGTTTAGCTCGGGTACTTTCAGTGAACGAATGAGCGGGTTTTTCTAACTTTTGAACCGGTGCTCAGAATCGAATTCTGAGGGCACCGTTGGAATCGCAGCACTGGTAATTCCTTAGAAACACCTTTTTCGGATTTGCGTTTTCTCGGGTGTGGTTTTTAAATTTTCCGGGTTAAGTAAATGAATAAAATAAATTGGTCGCACCATTTATTTTATTTTAAGTCGCTTAACCTATGTTAAGTGGATGATGTGGGACCCACAATATCCTACCCACTTGGTATGATATTTGTGAGGTGGGGCCCACACGATCCCCACTGTTTCTTTTCTTCATTAGTAACGCACCTGCACCCCCTTTTTTTATGAAGTCAACTCTTGCATTTAATCTGGATATTAAACGTCTCATTAATTGGGCTGTTTTAAACTACTCAATTAATTGATCGTTTATTTTCTTTTTGAATATCAAAGAGTTGGTTTGAGTGTTAATAAAATAAGACAACACTTATTTCATTTGGGTTGGAACCTGTTGTGTGGAGAGGATTTGGAGAAAAGCCTTCTTCTTCGATGAAGAACGTGAAGAACGTGAAGAACGTGAAGAACGCGCTAATCTCTAACGAAGAATGCCAAATCCTCGGAGATCGACTACATGACGCTGTGTACCATGATGCCAATGACGCTTATTCCGCGACTCTTCTTCTGTGATGTTCCTTCTCCGCGACGTGATGATTCCCCTTCCGCGATGCCTTCTTCTGTGATGTTCTTTTCCGCGATGAACCCTCGCTCAATGAATATGAGGAGGTATGGGTTTTGATTCAATTAAATAATTTTGATTTATACCCTCGGCATATGTTTAAAATTTTTCGGAAGCCTTTTTAAAGCGCTAACGTGGTGGGTGCGGACCAACAAACAAGTCCGAACCCACCGTCTCTTCGTTCTGGGTGAGCAGATCAGCGGGCGACAATGAAGTAGGCCGCACTGGCATTGTGAGGTCTTCGCAGTGAAGAACCGGTCCCGGGAGGGCCATTGGCGAAGACGGCAGGCAAATCCGACCCCCGGAGCCTGTCCGGTGGTCCGCGGAACGTTCCGCCAGGATGGGCCGCTGGTCCCGAGACCACGTGAGACCGAAGGAGGTTGGAAGCGGCACTCAGCTGCATCCGTTGACAAGGAGCGGCCCCCCATGGGGTCGCGGTTATATGTTGGCGGGGGGCAGCGTGACACCCCACACCGCTCGGACGAAACGGCCGAGCCACCCGACCGGACCGCCGGACCGGGCCGCGCCCCGGCCGGGCCGTGCCCAAGCGGGCCGGACCCGGACCCGGGTCAGGTCGACACAGTTCGGGCTGACCCAGTGGGTACCGGGCCGGGTCAGACCGGGCCCGAACCCCCCATAATACCGGAATTTTTGGTTTGTTTCCCATAACTTGGGTTATGGACCTAAGATCGACGCATCGTCAGTTGCATAGCGATCCGTGGATCAAGACGGTCATTTCGGTATATTATACTCAAGGTTTCGAAGAACTTTGGGTTCGGCCAGGTTGGTTCATACACGAAACCAACTAGGCCCTCGGAGCAGAAACACTTATAACTTAAGCTCCGGACGTCTGATTGACGTGCCATCAACTTTGATGGATTCCACTTAGTGAGACAGACCTTTTGGATTACTCCACATGAGGTTTGGATGCAGTTGGAGTATGGTCGGGTTGGTTTTGACTTAAAAACCAACCGGGCCCCTAGAACGAAAAAACCAATAACTCTCAGACCGTGTGTCCGATTGACAAGCCGTCTGTGACGTTGAGTTCATGTTGACGATACAGAACTTTCGGATACATCAACTCTAGAATATGAATCAGTTGATGTATCAACCCCTCACCTCGTGGGGCGAACCCTCCCGAACAAGCTTGCTGTGTCCGAGAACCCTAGAGCTGGTTGCGACTGCGACGACGATGACGACTATGCATAAATCCTCCGTAGATTCAACAGCGATGTCTACAGCACTCAGCGATCCTACGTGGATCAATGCTACCGATACTGTGTGGGTCAGATCCTGTGTGGGTCAGCGCTCAGCAGTCCTATGTGGGTCAGCGCCTACAGATCCTGTGTGGGTCTGATCCTGTGTGGGTCATTACAGGGGTTAGTTACCTATCTATCCGGTGTGGGTCATATATTTTATGGGTCATTGCGGGGGATAGTTACCTATCGATCCTGTGTGGGACAGATCCTTTGTGGGTCATTGCAGGGGTTAGAACCTATTGATCCTTTGTTGGTCTGACGACTTAGATGAATCAGTGACTACTTCTGATCATCTCTACTGTCATATGAATAGGTATACCTATGTGAGTTGAATCTTGATTTGCTTCCCTATGTGAATTATGTTGGGCTATCTTGTGTGGATGTGATCGAAATCGGTCTCGGATGTTGGATCCGAACAGGAATTGATGACTTAGGTATATGTATGGGAATATACCTTAAGTAGTGTTGGATGTTACTTCGTTATTGTACCTTTCCTTTGTGTATTATCCTTTGTGGATTCTGGGAGACCTTAGTGGGTCTCGGGGTCCCTATTGAGAAGCTTCTACTCACCCCTGCACAAGCTATGCCCGCAATACGTTGTGTTGGTTGCAGACGATGGACAGCGCTGATTGTGGTTGAGGCTTACAGAGCAGGTTGGTACCTGGAGGTGGACCATTGGGCGGGACGTACATGGAGTGGACGGCTGGACCCGAGGAGCTAGGGAGGCTATCTGTACCCACCATTTAGGTGGGACTTCCAGTGGATGGCTCGAGGCTGCGGCTTTACTTTCAGTTGTTGTTTTCTCTTTCCAGTTATACTTAATTTCAGTTTGGGTTTGTATTCTAGCCCACTTACTTTTCTGCACTTACTGTTTTACCAATTTATACTTAGTGTTTACTTCTGATTGCTTGCTCTGTGGTGTTTTTTTACTTTACACAGGCGATGCCTTCCCTTTTTACCGAGAATTACTCCTTGGTGCTAGTCGCCAGCCCCTGGCCTATGGAAGGCGGGCTTGGGGTAGTCACGGCACAGGCCCCAAGGAAGGGTCGTGACAAATTGGTATCAGAGGAGTTTTGTTCTACCACAGAACTCAGGACTCTAATCTTTTTATAAGTGAAGCAATAGTGTTAAGATTATTGAGTGTGGTTATCAGTCCAGGGAGTCCAGTGTTTGTGCGGCGGCTGACGTATCCGTACACCAGGACCCTGACTTCTGATTTCCGACTTAATACACGAAAACATTGATTGCATGTGTGTTTCAAGTTTTCTTTGTGATTACATTATGTCAGCTAACCAGGTATACTGGTTAACTGTGGCAAACCTATTTCTTTTCAGGATGGCCCCACGATGGCAGCCAGTTAGGGTTCTGAGATTTGTGTGTCACGACATCCCACCGATCGACGAGGCCTCAGTACAGCGCCCTTTGACAGTAGAGGCACCAGCGGTACCTCTACCCGCCGAGCCACCGATGCTACCAGCCCCAGCCGCTGATGATGCATGTCTCCTTAGTGCACTACACGAGTTTAAGCGCCAGCGACCACCTAGGTTCCGCATGGTGACGGACCCTCAGGCAGCCGAGGATTGGCTGGAGGCAATTGTATGGGTTTTTAGGTTAATGAGGACACCAGCAGACCTCATGGTGATCCTAGCAGCGAGCGTCCTGCACACGGAAGAAGGAAGATGGTGGAGCTTGATGCTCCAGGTGCACGACGAGGAATCTCTCCTCTGGACGGACTCTGAGAGCCTCTTCTGCTCGGAGTTCGTCCCATCCACTCTCCATGCGGTACGCTTCCAGGAGCTTCTACAGCTACGGCAGGGCTGCTTAACGGTCTCCCAGTACTCGGTGAGATTTACCGATCTCTCGCGCTACTAGACGGACATGGTATGTGACCCATTCTTCTAGACATGAACCTTTTATCGGGTATGGAGGCATGATATTAGGTCATCGCTGATCTCCCTCATCATTCCGACGCAGGAAAGAGTACTGGAGAGAGCCCATCTCATCGAGAGATTCCTTGTTGAGCCTACTTCAGCAGTGAGACCTACCACAGGGCGGCACGTAGTAGAGTCTTCAGCAACAGGAAGTTGATGGGTGACTCATGGGACCAGGAAGACCAGACCCTCAGGCAGACGACCTCACGACACTGGCTCTGCAGTGCAGGGCACACATTCTGGAGCCAGTTCTTCGAGAGGCAGACAGTGCTACACATGCGGCGGGTAGGGCTACATTGCTCGTGACTGCCCGACCCGCCGTGCGGGGGAGTAGCAGACGGTTGAGGGGCCACCCAGATAGAGGCAGAGGGTCGACTGAGGTGGTCCGCAGGGATCAGGCGGACGAGGCATAGGAGCCAGCCGAGCAGTAGGTGGTGGGTTACGCTTTGAGGCTCTACCACCACCACCACCAGGAGGTCGACCCCGACCATAGCGAGCTAGCGGGCAGAGACAGACATAGCTTCAGGCAGCGAAGGCCTACGACCACGGTGCACCTGAGATGATTTGAGGTACTATCGGAGTCTATTACAACATTGCTGTAGTTCTTATAGACACAGGAGCGAGTCATTCTTTCATAGCCGCTGCCCTTGTTCAGAGCTCGAAGATTCCGACGGAGCCGTTGCCTCGATCCTTATGGCTAGAGAATACTACGGGAGAAGACTCGACGATTACACACTGGTGTCGGCAGTGTGAGATTACTCTAGGAGGTGAGTGCTTCGGCTGGGATCTTCTTGTAGCGGCATCGAGGCCTTACGACGTCATCTTGGGCATGGATGGGTTATCTACAGTCCATGCTCAGATTGACTGTATTAGGCGCAAGGTGTGATGTGTACGCACCGACGATAGAAGGTTCACCTTCACCGGTGAGAAGGGAGCCTTCGCAGCACAGGATGAACTCCCGCAGAGGAGAGGACAGCCCATCACTCATCAGTTGGCTATAATCATCCTAGGAGTAGTTGAAGTGCATAGTCCTAGTTTTCCGGCAGTGGTGGATCAGTATGCAGACGTGTTCCCCGACGACGTTCCAGGACAACCTCTTCGGAGAGAGGTAGACTTTTATATTGATATGTTCCCCGGGATAGCCCCAATATCCACCCTAGCATATCGGATGGCTCCCACCGAGCTTTGAGATCTATGGGTACAGTTGGAGGACTTGCAGGGTAAGGGATTTATCCAACCCAGTGTTTTACCCTGGGCTTCCCCGATATTGTTCACCAAGAACGCGGACGAAAGCTTGCGACTTTGCGTCGATTATCGTCGCCTGAACCAGGTGATAGTGAGGAAAATGTATCCGCTGCCGAGGATTTATGACCTCTTCGATCAGCTTAATGGATCACGGTGGTTCTCGAAGATAGACCTCAGGTCAGGCTATCATCAGCTTAGAGTTCGGGATGAGGAAGTGCTAATGATGGCCTTCAGATGTTGTTAGGGCCACTATGATTTATTGGTTATTCCATTCGGCATAACCAATGCTCCCGCAGAGTTCATGGGCCTCATGTACAGGATCTTTCAGCCATACCTTGATTGATTTGTCGTGGTCGTCATCGACGACATTTTGATATACTCGACGGCTGAGGAGGAGCACGCCTACCACTTGCGGGTTGTACTGGACACACTCCAAGAGCACCAACTTTATGGTAATCTCTCAAAGTGTCAGTTCTGGATACGCACGGTCTACTTCTTGGGGAACGTCATCTCTGAGGCGGGAGTTGCGGTGGATCCTGCGAAAATCGAGGTAGTGCTAGCTTGGGAGCCACCCAGGAGCGTGGTGGAGGTGCGGAGTTTCTTGGGACTAGCTGGATACTACCAAAGATTTTTGCAAGACTTCTCCAATGTTACAGCACCACTCTCAGCTTTGAAGAAGAAGGGTAAACCGATTTGTGTGGTTAGACAAATGTATGCAGAGCTTCCAGGAGCTGAGGCAGAGATTGACCAGCGCACCTATCTTGAAGTTGCCGGAGGAGGGAGTTGGGTACGTAGTCTACTGCGATGCATCAGGAACCAGACTCGGATGTGTCCTAATGAAAGAGCAGGTAGTGATCGCTTATGGATCACGTCAGTTGAGGCCGCATGAGCAGATCTACTCTACCCATGACCTGGAGTTAGTAGCAGTGGTCTTCGCTATAAAGATGTGGTGACACTATCAGATGAGAGAGCGCTTTACAGTCTATTCTGAACATCAGAGTCTCAAGTACATCTTCTCTCAGAAGGACCTGAACCTGAGATAGAGGCAATGGCTCGAGTTCTTCCAGGACTATGACTTTGAGATATTCTATACTCTTGGAAAGGGGAACATGGTAGTCGATGCTCTCAGCAGGAGAACGGGCATTCAGCTACTTGGGGAGGCGACAGAGCAGCTAGCCGCTTTGTAGATATCCTTCATGGATAGAGATGGAGCAGCCTTCCCTCAGTCACTCACAGTCACTCTTCCACTACTGCAGTGGGTCAAGGAGGCACAGCATGGGGACGCCGACTGTGAAACACGGCGTGCACAGATATCCTCAGGACAGGCACCCGATGGATTCTCCGTGGGAGGAGAGCACGATGTCCTTTTACGAGGACGTAACTTGGTACCAGTTTCTTTACGAGAGGAGGTGATAATAGAGTTTCACACTTCCCCTTTGGCGTTACATCCTAGAGTGGCGAAGATGTACCAGGATCTCAGATGATAGCACTGGTGGCCGGGCATGAAGAAGGTTGTGGCAGAGTTCGTTTCTCGATGCCTCACCTTCCAGCAGGTGAACGCAGAGCACCAGGTACCAGCAGACATGGTACAACCCTTGGAGGTCCCAGAGTGGAAGTGGGACGATATATCTATGGACTTCGTGACTAGACTCCCACGCACTTCCAGAGGTCACGACTCCATTTGGGTGATTGTCGACCGACTCACCAAGTCAAATCACTTCTTACCCATCAAAGTGCATGGCTCAGTGGAGAGCTTGGGACGTCTCTACGTTTAGGAGATTGAACGGATTCATGGTGTGCCATAATCTATCGTCTCCGATCGAGATGCTCTCTTTACATCCCGGCTTTGGAAGGGGTTGCAGGAGGCGTTCAGGACGTAGCTACGTCTGAGCACCGCCTTTCACCCTCATAAGGATGGTAAGATGGAGAGGACCATTCAGACTCTCGAGGACATGATTCATGCATGTGTCCTCAACTTTTTTCGCAGCTGGGAGGACCACCTACCCTTGGTGGAGTTCGCGTACAACAACAGCTACCACTCCACCATCGGGATGGCACCATACGAGGCGTTGTACGGACGACCATGCAGATCACCTCTGTGCTAGACAGGCCCTAGGGAGTCAGCACTTGTGGGACTGGAGATTGTCTAGGCCACGATAGAGAAGCTCCAGGTCATCCAGGAGTGGATGAGGACAACTCAGAGCTGGCAGAAGTCTTATGATGAAAGGAGGCAGAGGCCATTGGAGTTCGAGGATGGCGACCACGTCTTCTTTCGGGTCTCACCTCAACATGGATTACAAAGATTTGGACGAGGTCAAAATTTAACTTCGCGCTTCATCGGACCTTTCCAGGTCCTCAGCAGGATAGGTGAGGTGGCTTATCGCCTGGCTCTACCACCTCAGTTGCACCGGGTGCATGACGTCTTCCATGTATCCCAGCTGAGGAGATACATGCACGACCCGACGCATATCATTGACCATGGGGAGATGGAAGCTGATGATGGGGTGAATTTCAGGAGGTCCCAGTGGATATTGAAGATCGACATGAGCGGGTCCTATGTGGACGGTCGATTCCTCTAGTGCGCATCAGATGGAAGCACGGGAACTTCCAGGGGAGCACTTCGGAGTGGGAGGATCAGATGCGTGCTCAGTACCCACATTTTTTCCCCTAGTTTTTTATGTATCTTTAAGGGGATGTAAAGCTCTGCGGTGGGAGTAATGTAAAGACCCATAAAATTCAATGGAAATTTTTTTTTTCTAAATTTTTCTTTGGGATTTTACAAGAATGTTGTTTCTGACGGCATCTGATTCCGAGGCCCGGTCTGCCCGGAATCATTTTCCGAATTTAGCTTAGATACATTTAGTGAACGAACGAGTGGGTTTTTCTATCTTTTGAACCGGTTCTCGGAATCAAATTCTGAGGGCTCCATTGGAATCACATCACCGGTAATTTCATAAAAACCCTTTTTCCGGAGGTACGTTTTCTCAGATGTGGTTTTTAAATTTTTCGGGTTAAGTAAATGAATAAAATAAATTGTTCACATCATTTATTTTATTTTAAGTCTCTTAACCTATGTTAAGTGGATGATGTGAGACCCATAATATCCTACCCTCTTGGTAGGATATTTGTAGGGGTGGGGCTCACACGAGCCCCACCGTTTCTTTTCTTCTTAAGTAATGCACCCACACCCCCCTTTTTTTCTGAAGTCAACTCTTACGTTTAATATGGATATTAAACGTATCATTAATTGGGCGGTTTTAAACACCCCAATTAATTGATCATTTCATTTATTTTGTAAATTAAATGTTTTGGTTTGAGTGTTCATAAAATAAGACAACACTTATTTTATTTAGGTTGGAACTTGTTGCATGGAGAGGATTTGGAGAAAATCCTTCCTCTTCGATGAAGAACGTGAAGAACGCGAACAACGCACTGATCTCTGATGAAGAATGCCAAATCCTAGGAGATCAACTACGCGACACCGTGTACCGCGATGCCAACGACGCTTCTTCCACGACGCTTCTTCAGTGATGTTCCTTCTCCGCCACGCGACGATTCTCCTTCCACGACGCCTTCTTCCGCGACATGCTTTTCTGTGAAGAACCCTCGGTCAACGAATTCAACGACATAAGGATTTTGATTAAATTAAATAATTGTGATTTATAACGTTGGCATATGTTTAAAATTTTTCGGAAGCCTTTTTAAACCACTAACACGGTGGGTGAGGACCAGCGAACTTGTCTGAATCCACCATCTCTTCAATCATGGTGAGTGGATCGGCGGGCGGTGATGAAGTAGGCCGCACGAGTGTTGTGAGGGTCCACAATGAAGAAACGGTCCTGGGAGGGCCATTGGCGAAGACGGCAGGCAATTATGACCACCGGAGCCCGTCCGGTGGTCCGCGGAACTTTCTGACGGCGCGCCGGAGGCGGCGGTGCCCAGCGCGCCGCCGGCATGGGCCGCCGCGCCTGAAGTTGCGGTGGCAGGCTGATGGTCTAGTGACAGCACAGGATCGAAGGAGGCGGGATGCGGTGCTCAGACGCGTCCATTGACAAGGAACGACCCCCCATTAGGTCACAGTTACATGTCGGCGGGGGGCAGCGTGCCACCCCGCACCGCCCGGCCGAAACCGCCGAGCCACCCGATCGGAACACCAGGCTGGGCCGCACCCAGGCCGAGCTGGTCCGCGTCCAAGCGGGCCAGACCCAGACCCGGGTCAGGTCCCAGGGGGTACCGGGCCGGGTCGGACCGGGCCCGAACCCCCCTAATACCGTACTTTTTCGGTCTGTTGCCCATAACTTGGGCTACGGACATCCGATCGACGTACTATCAGTTGTGTAGAGATCATTGGATCAAGATGGTGGTTTTGGTATAATATACTCAAGTTTTTGGAGAACTTTGGGTTCGGATGGATTGGTTCGTACACGAAACCAACCGGGCACTCGGAGCGGAAGCGCTTATAACTTAAGCTCCGGACGTCCGACTGACGTGCCATCGACTTTTATGGATTCCTCATAGTGAGACGGACCTTTTGGATTACTCCGCTCGAGGTTTGGACGCCGTTGGAATATGGTCAGGTTGGTTTTGGCTTAAAAACCAACCGGTCCCCTGGAACGAAAAAGCCAATAACTCTCTGACCGTGTATCCTATTGATCTGCCTTCTGTGACGTTGAGTTATTGATGACGATACAAAACTTTTGGATAGATAAACATCAGACTATGTGTCAGTTGATGTATCAGCCCCTCGGCTCATGGAGCAGACCCTCCCGAATGAGCATGATGTGTGCCAGAAACCTAGAGTTGGTTGCGACTGCAACGACGATGACGACCGTGCAGAAATCCTCCATGGATTCGATGGCGATGACTACAGCACTCAGCGATCCTACGTGGATCAGTGGTACCGATCCTGTGTGGGTTTGATCATGTGTGGGTTAGCACTCAGCGGTCCTGTGTGGGCCAGCGCCTACAGATCCTGTGTGGGTCTGATCCTGTGTGGGTCATTGCGGGGGTTAGTTACCTATCGATCCTATGTGGGTCAGATCCTTTGTGGGTCATTGCAGGGGTTAGTTACCTATCGATCCTATGTGGGTCAGATCCTTTGTGAGTCATTGCGGGTGTTAGTACCTATCAATCCTTTGTGGGTCCGACGGCTTAGATGAATCAGTGACTACTTATGATCATCTCTATCATCATATGGGGAAGTATACCTATGTGAGCTGAATCTTGATTTGCTTTCCTATGTGGATTTTGTTTTCCTATCATATGTGGATGTGATCGAACTCGGGAGCGGATGTTGGAGCCGAACACGAATTGATGACTTAGGTATATGTATGGGCATATACCTAAGTAGTGTTGAATGTTACATCGTGATTGTATCTTTCCTTTGTGGATTATCCTTTATGGATTCTGGGAGACCTTCGGGGGTCTCGGGGTCCTTAATTAGTAGCTTATACTCACCCCTGCATAGGCTATGACCGCACTATGTCATGTTGGTTGCAGACGATGGACAGCGGTGATCGTGGTTGAGGCTTGCAGAGTAGGTCGGTTCCTGGAGGTGGACCATTGGGCGGGACGTACACAGAGCGGACGGCTGGACCCGAGGACCTGGGGAGCCTATCTGTACCCACCCTTTTGGTGGGACTTCCAGTGGACGGCTCGAGGTTGTGGCTTTACTTTCAGTTGCTATTTTCCCCTTCCAGTTGTACATTTCTTTCAGTTTATGTTTGTATTCTGGCCCACTGACATTTCCGCACTTACTGTTGTACCAGTTTTTACTTAGTGTTTACTTCTGCTTGCTTGCTCTGTGGTGTTTTTTTACTTTACAAAGGCAATGCATTCCCTTTTTACCAGGAATTACACCTTAGTGCTAGTCTCCAGCCCATGGCCTATGGAAGGCGGGCTTGGGGTAGTCACGACACGGGTCCCGACGACGGGTCGTGGTAGAATATAACAAATATATCAGATCCCTCTGATTGTGGATCATTGTGTTTTATTGTTATAGAGTTCATTAGATTTTATGCTATGTTCTGTTTGATGTGGGTGGGATTGATATATCCCTTATAGTGTAGATTATTTTAAATTTCTAAATTATTTTTATCCCTAATTACATATTTAATTCTTAACCATTTATAATTATTAATTCAATTAAAACATAAATTAAATTTCGTAGACTTTGTAAATGACTATTAGTGGTTTATTAGGGTGTTAAAACTAGGACCTATGACACCGTGTAATGGGAATACCCATTGATAAACTATAGAGCATTAAGGTGGTGACATGTTGAGTTTATTTTCCTTAACTAATGATTATGTTCGTTTCCAAATATGTTTATGGTATACTTAAGATATAATATAATTGAATAAAATGTTTTCTTATTGACCTATAAATGAATTTCTAATTGAAGTATAATTTGTAAATGGAGGTTGATGGATATTAGGCAAACAAAATAATGATTGTGTTATAGTGAAATTATAAACATGTGATTATGAAATTGAATATAAGACATTATTATATACTATATGAGGACCTTGTACATTGTTAAATGGATTTAGTGTTCCCATTGTTGTTGGGTTGTTATTATTATTATTATTGTTGTTGATGATGATGTTATTATTGTTGTTGTTGATATTATAAATCGATGGGAGATCATGTATGTGTTTCCCTAGATATTGAATTTCTCATTATCATTATATGAAATTATAGGACTTTAAAAGTGTTACCTTGGTATGGAATTTCCTGTTATTATGATATATAGTTTGCGGAACGTGGATTTATTCCACGTATTATGTGTTCCTTTTATTCTAATTTTTTTTATTATATATAGTTGGGGGACCATTAATGGGTTACAATGGATATGGTGTTTCCCGTGATTATTTGTTTATTACAGATGGGTTAGGGATTGTGTAAATAGTTTCATTGGATCTGTTGTGCCCATTATATATATGTATATATATATATAGATGTGGGTACCACAGAATTAGTTCCTTGGATCTAATGTTCCCATAAATGTTTTATATACATGATTATGTGAATATGTAATGTGAGATATGTAACGAACTAAAGCAATTATGGTTGACTCTAATCACCATCCTAGACATCTGGGTTGATGGTTAATTTATTATTTAAAATTTTTTTCACACTTTTTTCCTTACATTAGAATTAATATATACTATTAATCAAAATGTATATAATTTGCACATTGTTTCCTGTAACCTAATGAGTTGTACACACACCCTTATTGGGAAAACATTGGAACAATATTAGGCATCATGCTTTTTGATTAGGATAATGGAAATTCCCCTATAATAGATTGGTGATATGGTATGTCATGAGTCAATCATGGTAGGTGGACTATAGCATTTCCTCGGAAGTAGATTGTGTTTTTTCATATTTGGAATTAAATTTTGTTTTGTAATTTTGTATGGTATGAAATTTAATTATTTTGGTATTATTTAAATTAATTTGGTTATTTTTTCACATATTAGGATATTTGAATGTGATAGTATGTGATGTTAGATATTATTAAAATTTCCACTTTTATTTTTATTTTGAACAGAGCATATAGTATCCCCACATTACCCTTTTGACCATCAGTAGTAGTAACTAGAATTTGATTCATATGGAGGCATTCTTGAGGACATGTAGTGACTTTATCTAATACTTATGAGTGAATTGGGTTGGAGTGTTTCAATTAGTTAAATTATAGAAAGTAGAAATATGTTTACTGGAAATAAAGGCCAATCTTTTTCATGTATTAAGATATTGGATTTATGGTTGATAAAAGGTGATCTTCAAAAAATATATTTATATTAATAAAAATATAGATTTTGATATAAAAATATACAAAAATAATATAATTTATAAAATCTAATTTATATAATACAAAATAATAGTTTACACAAAATAGGTAATATATTTATTTAAAAATGGTATTGAAATATTTAAAAATTAATATTATTTTAAAATTTACATATTAGTATGGATTAATATACATTTAATAATAATTTGTGATAAAAAATTTAATAAATTATTTTATCTCTTAATATAATATAAAAATAATTTTTGATCTTTAAATGGGAGAAAATATGCATCTGGATATCTGGTGGAGGTTAGAAAAATTT
Source organism: Viscum album (assembly GCA_963277665.1). Taxonomy (NCBI): domain Eukaryota; kingdom Viridiplantae; phylum Streptophyta; class Magnoliopsida; order Santalales; family Viscaceae; genus Viscum; species Viscum album. The sequence continues at coordinate 1,012,723,351 of OY728155.1, forward strand.
CAAATCAAAGCATCTACTATGATAAAGAGACTTAATAAGTGACGTTTGTTTTTTATCCCTATTTGGGAACGCTGTTTTTTGTCTTTTGAAAAGTCCAATAAGGTCCCTGTAAATAATTTTTTAGTTGACATTCAATAATTTTTAAATATTATATGTAATTTAATAATGATTTAAGAGATATTTTTTGTCTTTTACAGGTGGAGAATAATTTCATTCTTAGGGATTGCATTCATATCGATATTATGGTGTAAAAATTTAAACATTTTTCATATTTATGTGTCATTTATAAAAAAAATTATGCATATATATATATGCATTTGTGTAAATATTTACTTATAAAATATATTTTAAAATATATAAACCATATGTAAATTAATAAATATTCATAAATTTTAATTAAAATAATATATATAAAATATGAATATTCCTCTACAAGTGTATATAAAATGTTTGTATATAAACGTCTATGTTTGTTTATTTATTAAAAACATATTTAAATTTTTGAATATATTTTTATATATACAATTTAATATTAATAAATTAATATTTATAATGATATATATTTATATATACCTACACACCAAATCATTTATATATATATGAGCACCAACAGACACATACATATTTTTAAAATGTAGTTAAAAAAATTATGTAAATATATAAATAAATATTTGGATAAAAATGTATCTAAATATATATATATAAATATAAATCTAATAATATATATATGTATGTATATATACATGATCTAACAATGTTAAGGATTTTCGTTGTCCACATGAAGGTCCTATGATTGAATCCTTTCTTGGGAACACATGGTTAGCTGACTATGTGGGGGAGATAAAGGAATGTTTAGGGCTAGGGTGGGTGAGACATGATAGCTCTATATTAGGCCTCATGAGTGTGAAGAAATGGTGTGGGTGAGTTTTGATTGTTAAGACCTAACCCACAGGGGCCCGCCTGACCTACAGAAAGCCATTCCGCAACTTCCCCATGCATGCCTCCATAGGTATGGGGATAGTGAACAACACGGAGAAGAAATATCTAAAATGAGAGCCATTTTTATAATTTACATATATGCACAAACAGAAACCTCCAAAATCATACATTGCTGAAATTTAATACATTTGATAATAAGAATGCATAAATATATAACACCACAATCTTAATATGAAAAAAAATCTAAAATGCTTAAAAAGAGGGAAAATACAAGCCCATCCAAAACTAGAAAATAAAATTTGACCTTATCAGTAGGTGGGGAAAAATATCAATTAAAAACCAATATACAACTTGGTCTTTGTAGCCTAATATAATCTCTACCTATTTCTAGGCCTCTAAAGAATCCTAAAAAGGCTTATTGTCTATATAAGTCATGTCATGTGTGGTCTTATCCCATGTAAAGGTGAGTATAATCACACATGTAGGAAACCCAAAAATCACCAATCATAATGTATAAAGAGTGTCCATGTCATCATTCAATTTTATGTCAAAAAATTGTGAGACACAATGTTAAATAAGGATATCCTAGATATAATCATTGAAGACTCTGAGTCACAAAAGGTCCCAACCAGTACCAATAATATATACTCTCAAGTATTCAAAGAAACTCTCATTGGGAAGGAACCACTCACCAATATATACTTCCACTAACGATACTCATCCCAAAGGATCCACTTGTTATGTATTACTTGGAAGAATAAAAAAAGGAAACTAGGAGGGTTCATCTGAGACACATTCTCCATTAAACTAATTCCCCATTGGAAAGATCATATCTCGATACTAAAATAGGATGATCAATGTTTGGGGTACATTAAGGGAACACTGGACCATATAATAAAATTCCACCATGAGAACCGATCTATGACCTTGTAAGTGTCTGTAATTCCAATTAAACAAACCCTACCTAGGGAAACCATGAATGAAATGGGGAATTCATTATGCCTCTCCTATGGATACATGTTCCACGTCACTAAGGGGTCTAATTTTTTATGCTCTAGACCATATGTCTTACTAAACCCCATATATGAGGATTAATTCACCTCACATTAGAAGAAGATAACTATCCCACACATAATAGATCATCATAATGTTTTAGAGGTGTCACCATCCTATGATGATGATATGATGATTCACCGGACCCTTATAGGAATAGAATAAGGGAATATAGTCTACCGAAACTAGTAATGTAAACAGACACATATGATAATCATTTAATTCCCTTAAAAGAGAAGTCTCACTTACATGACCTTTTTCATATCACTGACTCCCTAATAAAGTTTATCAGCATTCTATACCCAAACAATGTCTCATTATTGACTATGCAAGTACCCACATATGGGTACTAAAAAACAATGAAAAATTCATGGGGATTATCATCAGCCTAAGGGGATAAAACATAAATATATAAATTTTCATTATAAATCATCATGAATAACCCATAAAATAATTCTATTATTTTTATGATGAAAACAATTATAGGATATTCTATTCACTTTTCCAAACATTATTAAAATATTTTTTTTCATAACACATATGTACATCACTTCAAAGGCCCAATCCCTAAATATATGTTAAATATCCATTAATATTCTTAAATTTTCAGTCTCAATATCATTTTCATGATGTTATAGATGGTTCATTATTAAAAAACAATATGAATAAGTTGCTTTAGATACCATATTCCATAAAAACAATAACAAATACACCAATAATTATTATAAAATATATTAGTATTATTATTATTATTATTATTATTATTATTATTGCACACTTCATGGAACCAGTCCATGAGTTGGATAAAGGAATATAACATTGGTCATGAATTGACTATCTCAGTAACATGATCATGATTCCATAAAAATATAACCAATTTGATATCTCATGAGGAAGTTATGACCAAAATGCATAATTACTAATAATATCATTATCAACATAATTACTATTATTATATAAAATACATAAATATCATATTTGATAAGGGGTCCACATAGCTCATTCCATCCACTATCTCATTCACAACTCGACTACTCCCCTCTTTTCCATTTATGGAATATTTTAATTTTTTTAAATAAATAATTTAGATCAAAACCATTGCAATGTAATGAATTCATGGGTCTTCAAAACCTCAAAAAAACATGTTAGTGTCCTTTCTCTTAGATATAACATTAATATTATATTAGTATTACTAATAAATATCACATTTTATTATTAATAATAAAAATTAAAAACAACTATCACATATTATTATTATTTTTACTAATAGTAACACACATCACCCATTGTGACCAGCTGCAAATCAGAAACCAATCACCCACAGTGATCGGTTATACATCTTGTGCACTTCACTCCACCCACCATTATCCTTGATCCTAGATATATAGTAATTTTAACTTGAATTCCACCAAAAAAGTGATCCATCAGGAAATTAACATCTAATAATTTTTTCACACAACCTACATGAATATGGGTGTTTCATCCCACCTAAACCAAATGATGAAAAGTCGAACTGTGACTCTATATAGAAATGGAAAAGAATATAAAGAAATACGAGGGATAGAAAAATAATAAAAGGAAATCATTGGCATATGTAATCCTTTCCAATGATCAGTGGATGAAAAATCATGGTTGATAAAATTGAATAACAAAAATAATAATTGATTTAAACAAATAAAATTATATAATGAGTTCATTTGAAGGGTAGATATTTATAGAGAAATAAAAACACAAATGATTCCATACTAAAAAATGTTATAGAAAGGGAAAAATAGTATTTTAATATCTATAAATTGATTATGGATCAATCATTTGTGGAGAATTTGTTCTCCAATGATATGGAAGACCAAATTTGGTCGCCCCTCATCGACACACCTTTATATGATAGAAATTAATTATTCGTTTTCGATCCTCCAATGAAGAATTATGTCCTTATCATATTAGATATAGAAATGGTTATGCATATAAACATTAACAAAAAATCATAAGAGGGTATTTATAGAGGATATAAATTAGTTCATTTAATATAACTAATAAAGAAAATATTTATTAATTATAATGAAACGAACCCGTCGACTATTGTCTCAATTCAATATCTGGCGTCAAAAATCCAAAAGTCACATCTAGGGTAAAATTTACATTCTCTGCTCATCCATGATCTCATAATTCTACTTAGAGTCTTTATTTGGGACTTCTGATATTTTTTTCCATAAAATTATTCAAACATTATATTAATATATCTTAAAATCATTAAAATGTCAATTTCACGTTCACCATTCCTCATAATATATTTTCGACTTAGTAAATAGCTCCAAATATTTTCATAGAATCATTCAAAAGAAATAAAGATAAAAAATTGAGTTTATTAATTATTCCCTTATTCAAGGATTTTTTTCATCAAAAATTAATAACTAAACAAAAAGGTGGGGATACAGTGATCATATCTGGAAGTCCCACTCCGATGATCTACCCCAAGGGTTTCCTCTACAACCCTAAAACACGAACCCTAGGAAAATACATGTCCACAAAAGGCATTTTTCATCCAATTGGAAATTTTTTCATCTCCGTAATAATGGAAATTAAATACTCAAGACCCATATTACATCAGTTGATATCAAAGAAAATGTTATTAAAATACCTACTCTATTGCGACATGATAAGACCAATAATAAACAAAAACAATTATGGTTATGAGTTTAGGATGCCCCCCACGTCACTGACCAGACACAGCAGTTGAAAAAAGAATGTTCATATGAACCCCATAGATAACCTATCTCCCTTGTAATGCCCCGACCACAGATACCCAGAGTCAGTGCATTATTACATGACATAGGCATGATCACAAGAAATATCAATTCTCGAAAGACCGATTCATCTAGTAGCCTTGGAATAACTAGACACATTCATAAATTTTACATTACATCATAAAATGAAAACTAAAACCATATAGTCTCCATAGTCCACACTCTTATCCCCTAATACTATCCCGGAAGGTCATTCATAAAATACTTCTTCACATCCTAAGAAAAATAAACCACAGAAAGGGGTGAGCCCAAATGCCCAGTAAGGATAACAATATAGCGAAAACATTCACAAATAAGAATAAACATTTAAGGCAATGTATAACTAAAACAAAAGCCTTTTAAACATGATCTTCAACATAATATAGCAGAAATAAAATGAAATAATGACATTTAATTATTCACATGGATATTCTGCTAATCCAATAATTACATGCAATATCAATAACCACTTTCATAATGATGGAAATGCATAATTACATACTATCATAACCACATATCCAGGGCCTCGTGTCAAGACTATAAATAAGATTTTGTAAATTCCTTGTTCCAAGACACTAGTTTTTCTCATGAGACCAACTGATGCATCAAGGAGCTATAGCGGGCTCTACCCGTCACATATTAAGTCCAATTCATTCCTCATATGAACAGGTTTAAACATAACATAAACATTCATATTAAAACTAGCATATGAAATGTCTATACTATCTCCATAAACCATGAATGGTATAAAAATAACACATCCACAGTCAAAAAAATCACAAAACCTTCAACAAAATATTGATGTTTTGTATCATAACAAATCAACTTCAAATAAGTTTAAAATCCATCAAAGGATGTTCACATAGATAAAATCAAAACTATTTGAGAGAAATATTCTTTTTTTGAAATCATTTAAAAGTCACATAATTATAAAATAAAACATTTACATTGAAAATTTTCTTATAAGATTTTAATGGAAGCTTTGAAGATTTTATAATGGCGGAAAATACCTGCACCCGCATTATAGGTAAAAAAACATTCTTACCTTAATTTTGTCGAAAAGGTTAAAAAGCACCTTGTTTGGAAAACGACAGAATGATTCCTTCATAAACATCTTATAAAAAGTAAAATAGGGGTATTAATGACTTAAACCCATATTCTGTAAAATAGTAAGATTGTTTTGAATTAAATTTTTAAGAAACATGGATGTGGATGATAAAGAGGTCCCAGAAGAAAATTACATTTAAACAACCTCGGATAATAAAGAGATTGTGAAATAAACCCTTACCTTGTACCATTCATTGGTTGGGGTAGTTTAAACTCCAGTATAATGGTGAAATAGTTGTTATTAATTTATACAAGAGTCGTATACATTAATATTGTATCATATATGACCTTTTAACATTGATTAGTTTATAATATCTTAAAATTATTGTCATTTCGGGTGTCAACTTACTCATTTTCATTTATATTTTTTGTTAAGTAAGACATGTTTGTTATGGATAGGTTGTATCTTATTCATATCCATAATTATATTAAGTCCTTAAACATTATTAGTAATCTTCAAATGAGAATTAGACTTGAATGGATACGATGGAGAATGAATCTCATCGCGTTCATGGAGACGGTAGTCCGTACCAACGCATGGGCGACAATATCATTCTTTTGATATTAAAATAATTTGTAATTTGATGGTATATCATATATACAGAATCTTTATCATGTTATATTTATTATTTACATGAATTAAACCTCATTATTATAACCATCCAGATAATAATGTTTTGAATTACAATTACACCACGACGTGGAGATGGTAAGCTGTATGTACACACGTATGGGGACATGTCATTGAAAGGATGGGTAGAATACTGAAATATGGTTGTACCATGTTTATAATAACATCAATGTATATATAATATACTGTAGTTATTATTTTAGAATGGTAATAACAATGAAAGAAGAAGTGGAAGAAGAAAGGAACTTGAAAAAGTGTGGTGAAATCATTACCTATTTTTTGGGTTCTTCCTTTTGATTTGATCAAAAGGTGTCCATAGGTTGGATTTATTACTAAAATAAGGTATCTAGGATGAAGTTACGGAAGTTGAGAGAGTATTTGTGCAGGGGTTGGCCGAATCAAAAGACTTTGAATGTAACGCTCCAACCCCAGTTACCCAGAGTCAGTGCATTACTTCGTAACATTGGCATGATCACAAAAGATCAAGTCATGAAAGGCCGATTAGTTTAGTAGCCTAGGAAACACTAGATACATTCATAAGTCTTAAATTACATCATAAAGTGAAAAATCACAATAACATATTCTCCATTTTACACACTCATATCCCCTTCATACTATCCCGGCAGGTCATTCCTAAAATACTTCTTCACATCCTGGAAAAATTAAAACATTGAAAGGGGTGAGCTCAGATGCTCGGTAAGGATAAAAATTTAGCGGAAGATTTCATAAATAAACATAAACATGTAAGGCAATGTATAACTAAAACAAAATCCTTTTAATCTTGAACTTCAACATAATATGGAAAAAGTAAAAGGTGATAATTACATTTACTTCTTCACATGGATATTCTACTGGTCGAATAATCACATGAAATATCAATAACCACTTTCATAATGATGGAATTCACAATGCCAGACTATCATAACCACGCAGCCAAGGCCTCGTGCTAAGACTACAAATAAGATTTTGTCACGGCCTCATGCCAAGATACTAGTTTGTCTCATGAGACTTGCTGATGCATCGAGGAGCTATAGTGGGCTCCACCTGTCACTTATTATATCCAATGCATTCCTCATATAAATAGGTTTAAACATGTCATAATCCATAAAATAATCATATCACATAAAACATGCATAAATGAAACATAACATTTCCACATTTCAATCACAAGATATCAATAAAACACATTTATATAATAAAAACATTTTCAAAACCATTTTCAATACCAAAATAAAAGAAAATTAATATGTTGTAATTATCTTTCATTTAAAAAAAAGTTATGGCTTGTAGAGGAAGCCGAAACTCAAATAATGGTCACGGTGATGGAGAAGTCGTTGTCGCTGCATATGTAAGAAAAAATATTCCTTTTGTCGTTTAGTAAAAACACTTCGTATAAAAAATATTCGTTTTGAATAAACGTAAAAGTCAAATGGGTTTTACACCGTATAAAAGAAAGTTGTGTATAAAACAAAATATGCCTCAATGGAGGAGATTGAGACAAAGTCCTTTACAAAGATCATTTTTTTTAAATAAAATAAATCTATTATGTGTATTCACTATAAGTACACATAAATAATGTACAAATACAAGATAGGAAATAATAATATCATGACATAATTTGAAAGTAGGAGATTAACCCATAGAATGGAAATTGGGTTAAGAAGTTCACTTACCTCGTGCCCGACTTGACTCGACCGCTCTTTATCCTCATGAATAATAAACTATAGTTAATTTATACTTGCTTAAGAACCTTTTTAAGTTTCATTATTCCTTTCATATCACTTATTATCATGTTATGAACATTATGTAATTATTTAATTTAATAACCGTCGTTTTGTCGATCTTTGGTACTTGAGTCAAAAATAAACTTCTTATAATTACAAGTTGTTCATGTGGTTAAATATACATTATATCCAGAATTATATTCATTATTTATATATCATATATATTATATATATATATATAGTATATACATGCATTTATAATATTACATAACTTTTAGAGGTAAGAAATGAAATGCACCGTTCATAGAGACGGTAAGCCGTACGTACGCATGAACGCTACTTTCATTTCTATTTCATATTTAATGGAATGAAATTATAATTATATAAAGTTATACTATAAATAAATTATAATATAATGTGACATACCATTTAATCCATCCTTTATGCATCCCACATATGGCATTAATGATTCAAATCACTTTGAGGGGGCGGTAGTCCGCACTTCCTAAAATGAAAATATCGCGTTTAACCATAATGGAAATCATAAAGGTATGACATAACTGAAAAATACAGAATCATAAAAAAATATATATATATCCTATTTAAAAATAGTTTCATCATAATGGCCACCATGAGAGGTGGTAGGAGAAGATAGAACAATCATCGTTTCGTGAGGTACTAATTCGCCACCCACAGAAACAATATGTTATTTAACCATTAGACGAAGGTGTGTGTAAGTTTAAATAAAATAATTCTCATAACAACGTCCTAGTATATTGAATATATAGGTTTTGTTACAAAAGAAATAAATAAAAAGTGTTTAGGGGGTTGGAGAAGCAAAATAAAACAAAACAACATTAGAGAAGACATTACCTTAAAATCGGGTAACTCTTTTTGATTTGAGCCAAAGGCTTCCTTGGGAAGACTTCTACCCAAAGTGAGGCTTCTAGGAGTAATAGAGGGAGTTTGGGAGAGTATTTGGGCAGAGGTTGGCTGAGACAAATGGCTTTATGGTGTGAATAAGGTGGTAGAGGTGGGGGGCCTTTTATAAGAGGAGAGGAGGGGCACTCTTGGAAAGATTGAAATGTTACTCTATTATGAAATTATTTTCGGATTCTAAAGGTCACACAATGATATATTTCAAGGGTAAGGTGATAAGGGTCTAAATATGCACATACAATAGTTTTTTGACAAGTGTAAGCCTTATATTTTACATTTTCTTTTCATTTTATTTAAATCGTTAATTAATTAGGTAATCGCTGCATCATCATGGTGTCATACATAATTTAATTTATTTAATTGCTAAAAATTATAAAAAAATATATCATAATGTAGAAAAGATTTTTATCTTTCTATGGAATATTTATAGTCAAAAGGATGACTTGTTTAACCCCATTTAAAAATTGTTTTCGTAAAACAACTCATGTTTGTGACATTTTTATTTTAACATTAAATAAAAAGTTTTTAATGTCATTTTCCTACCAAAGTGGCTCCATGATGTCCCAAAGTTGACCCATGGATTTTCTTAGTCGGTCATGACTCATCCAATAGGGGTAGGACATGTTTCAAGGTCATTTCATATTATTATAACATTATCTTTACCTTAAATTTCACTAATTACCTTTAATCGTGATTAATTAAAAGTTACTAATCACCAATAAATTATTTTAATCCCATTGAACCTAATTTTACTTTCTAATTACAACCATTTATGTCATATTTTTGAAAATCAAATCACATAAGTGATAATGTTTCATTTAAATGAAAAATCAGTTTTTTATCTACCACTTAGTGGTTTTACTATTCATCAAAAATTGATGTTTTTCAGAACAATGCCAAAATATCACCCTAATCTATAATTGATATTCCGAATTCAAAAATGATGTCTATTTTAAAAAATTAAAAACATATAAGTTGAATTAATTAATATTATAATTAATTCCTATTGTCACAACAAATAGTGTGTTTTTAAGAAACAATATATATCAAAAGATTGACAATTGTTTATGTCCAATTTCAAAGTGAAATTAATTATAATGAACACCATTGGGTAAAATGGTAAAAATATATTGTAATTATACTTTAAAACTACTAAATAATATAATTTATCACTAACAATTATTTTGATTAAAAAAATTGGTTTTAAGTATTTTTCAATATTCATAAAAAATTGGAAGTTCTCAGAAAAATACCAAAAATTCAACATAGGCTAATTTCAATATTCCGAATCAAAAAATGAAGTCCATTTTGAAATATAAAATATATATAATTTCAAAAGGTGGGTATTACTATTCATAATGGCTATTTTGATTGGTCACGGTGTGTTAGAATCTCGAACTTGCGTACAATGCAAGCTATTGCATTATTGAAACAGAAGCGTATCACGGAATCTCGGGGTGTTACATTTTCCCCTCCTTTAATAAATTGTGTCCTCGCAATTTGAAATTTTTCTTTGAATATAAAAGGTTCAAAATATAAAATACCTTTGTGGAAAACCCACATCGGAAATAGGGTTAATAAAAATATAACCTTAAAAGGAAGAAAGAGAAGTGCAAAGGTCACCCGAGATAGCCCATACTAGGATTCTATGAAAATATGGATATGGAGGAAAAAAACCATCAAGGTCTGATGGAGAGTTGTAGAAAACAGGTTTAGGAGATAGTTAACTACAAGAAAATCACAAACTTGTGATTGGTTAAACGATCATTGAATCCCCAGTTGGAAAAGTTAACCAACAACATTTTTTGTTTAAGTTACCTTTCATAAAGTTGAGGAATTTATTTGAGAGATTTACTAAGAACGTAAGTAAATATACTTACTTTTCATGTAGACATTCATTCTTGAATAAATTCTTACCACAAACCCATCTTTCAATATAAATGGTAACAGAAATCCAAAATATTCTATTTATCCTAATTGTAAAAGGTTCCAAATATTACCAGATACCATTTAGATTAGGGAAACTATTTCGTAATAACCAGGGACTTCCTGTAGGCTAGTGGTAGGTAATAAAGGCCTGTCGCACTATAATTGTGGGTTCGATTCCTGCAGCTTTGTCCGTCGCGATGGGTTATCCCCCGACCTGCAGGTTGTCCTTTTCCTAAAAATATAGTATTATAATATTCCAAAAGTAATCTTCAGAAATGTTTTAACCTTAAACAATACTATCAAAGGTTAAACTTAATCCATTCCAACCTTTATAGTTATCCAAAATACCTATGTCCAAACTTTCTCTAAAAGGTTTCCAAATTCAAAATTCAATTGTAACATCAGATTCCCCAAACAAGGTAGAGTTTCTCTTAATGTCACATACTGAAAATATGATTACCTTCATCGTATTAAAACCTTAATGAAAACAACAAGTACTGCAGTACAATCCTTATATATATCACATTATTTTTAGTGGTGGTTTTGAAACCCACCGAGAAAGAACTACCTCTAAATGTTTTTTAATTTCTTGCAAAAATATGTACACTTTTTTAGTGGCAATTTTTTCAAAACTACTGCAAAATTGAGGAAAAAATTTACAAAAAATATTATTTATTAATTATTATTTTTTTACATTATTTACAATAAAATATAGTTTATTATTTAAAATTTTAATTATTTATAATATTTCAATTAAAAAATATTTATAATTATTAGTTAATAATATTTTTAAACTAAAAATAAATCATCAATAAGTTGAAGAAAAGACTTCAGCATCAAATTACCAAAAATTATGATCTGGGAGTCCTTTTCAGCTCTAGAACCAGTCAAATCGAAGCTTATCAGATGAGATAAAACTAAGTGATATTTAAATCATCTGATAATCAAAGGTAAAAATATATTAAAATTTTAAAAGTTGGAAATCGAACTCGAACATCAAAATGCCATAACTTTTAATCTTGTTGTCTGTTTGGGCTCTAGCACATATCAAATCATTGTCTGCAATGAGATCTATGGTGTTTAGGTCTAGTACCAACTCTTTATGTATTATACTACTTTTTATACTTCTAGAAATCCCCAGAAGGCCTCCAAAATAGAGGTTTTAGTTACAGTCCCCGATTTCATAAAATTCAAACTATTACAACTTTCAATCCAGGTGTTTGTTCTGCCAGTACCTCATATCATATCAAATCTCATTTCATGATCTTTGATTTGACTAGTTGTAGCATTGAAAAAGGTGTCCCATGTCATATTTGATGTTCATTTTAGTGTTTTTACGGTTTTTCGAGGTTCTTAATGTTTTCTGATTTATTTACCTATTTAATTATTTATTATTTATTTACTTATTTAATATTTTATTTATTTATTTATTTATTATTATTTATTAATTTATTAATTAATATTTGTCTATATATTATTTATTATTTATTATTTATTATTTATTATTTATTATTTATTATTTATTATTTATTATTCATTATTTATTTATTTAATATTTAATATTTAATATTTAATATTTATTTATTTATTTATTAGTTATTATGTACACAATAATTATTAATTTATTTTCAATTTTTTAAGTAATTATTAATTAATTATTTTTTATTAGTTTATTATTCATTTATTATTCATTTTTTAATTTATTCTTTATTCATCATTTATTATTTATTTATTTATTACTAATTTATTATTTAATAATTAATTTTTTATTAATTATTTATTATTTAGTTTTGATATATTAATTATTGAATATTAAATATTAATTAATAATTATTAATCGTTAATTAATAATTAAGAATTATTAATTATCAATTATCAATTACTAGTTACTATTAATTTTTAATTATAAATTATTAATTATTCATCCATTCATCTATTTAATTATTTATGTATTTATTTATTATTTATTATCTATTATTTATTATTTATTACTTATTACTTGTTACTTATTATTTATTAGTTATTAGTTATTATTTTTAATTTACTCTTAATTTTCTAAATATAAATTTACTAAATATTAATTTACAAATAGTTTATTATTCATTTATTATTTATTTATTTATTAATTATTTATTTATTATTTATTTATTTAATATTCATTATTTATTAATTATTATTCATTGATTGTTTATTTATTAATCATTTATTTATAATTTAGTAATTGTTTTTAAATTTTTAAGTATTAAATATTAATTATTAATTATTAATGATAAATTATTAATTATTAGTTATTATCAATTATTTATTGTTAATTATTGATTATTTACTATATACTTTTGTTATTATTTATTTAGTTATTATTTATTTATTTATCTATTATAAATTAATTATTTATTTATTTTTTATTTATTTTATCAGATATTAAATTCTTTTCTAATTCATTTATTATTTATACATTACTTATATATTATATGTTATATATTATATATTATATATTATATATTATATATTTTATGTTATATATTATATATTATATGTTATATGTTATATAATATATATTATATGTTATATATTATATATTAGATATGAGATTTTAGATTTTAGATATTATATATTATATATTATATATTATATATTATATATTATATATTATATATTATATATTATATATTATATATTATCTATTATCTATTATATATTATCTATTTTCTATTATCTATTATCAATTATGTATTATATATTATATATTATAAAATATTTATTATATATTATATATTATATATTATGTATTATGTATCATATATTATTTATTATGTATTATGTATTATATATTATATATTACGTATTATATATTATATATTATATATTATATATAATTAAGTATTTAGTATTTGTTATATACAAGTTACTATTTCCTTTTTAATATTTACTATTTATTATATACTATTTATTATTTAATATTTACTATTTTTTATTTACTATTTTTTATTTTCTATTTTTTATTTACCATTCATTTATATTTTATATATATATTTATTTATTATTCATTTATATTCTATTTATTAACTAGTAATTGGAAATTAGTAATTATTAAATATTAATAATTACTTATTAATTATTAATTATTAATTATTAATTATTGATTATCATTATTGATTAATAATTATTGATTAATAATTATTTAATTTGTATCTATTTACTATGGATTTTTTTCTATTAATGTATATATATATATATATATATTTAATTCGATTTATTGACCACATGAAGAGACTACTGGAGTGGTAAAGTCTTTGGAGAATAAGCAAGAGGTAAGGGGTTCAAATCTCATCCAATGCATAATTTCAATATATGGCATGGGCATGTGCATGGAAATGGACTTCTATAGGGTAATAATAAATAAAAAATAAAAAATAAAAAATAAAAAATAAAAAATAAAATAAATAAATAAATAAATAAATAAATTACAAAAAAATTATAAACGATTTAGCGATATTTGAATCAGACGGTAAAAAACTGCCGCTAAATCGTTCTACGACAGTTTTAAAAAATCACCGCTATTTATTTTTTGAAACACGATTTATTGACAGTTTTCAAAAATCATCGCAGAATGATTAAGCAGCGGTTTAAACTACCACAGAATACAAATTTTGGTTTAGTGACTTCATCAGCATACCTACATCATTTCTCTTTCATAAGATTTTAATCACCTGTATGAAATTAATTTTGTTAAACATTTTCATTTGTCTTGTCGGTGTATTTTGTCTAATCTAATAATTAAATATTTTTATTGTGCATGTATGAAAAAAATAATTTATTATATAATGGATTTATACTTAATGACTATTAATTTAGATGAATGTTTTTAAGATTCATAAATTTAATGAATATAAGCCTACATGAATATATTTATATATATTATGTGAGATTAAATCAAAATCATATTTAAGCTAAATGATGGGGTGTCATGAACCAAACTGGGCTACCATCCAACCCAACACTCGACCTGGCTCAAGACATTCCCTCAAGTACATTCTCGATCCCCATAGTCTATAAAATAGTGGTTGGGTAACAACAATACATTTTTTGGAATGATTTCACCCATGTATTTAACAATAAACAACAAACAAGAATAAGACATCATCACATTATTGATAACCATAACCAAATAAGGTTATAATTTTTCATAGATTCAAGTTTTAAAACATTAACCAGAACCAAAATACAATAAGGGAATGTCAAAAAACTAAACCACAACTCAAAAAACCTCTATGAAATGACAGGTTCATACTCAAATTGACCTGAGTCCCCATCGCCTTCTGATATCCTTCCTAAAACCACAAGGTAATGTGAGGGGCCTTGTCTGAAATCATTTTTGATGGCACACCATGATGCCTAACTATTTCTTGAACATACAACCTACCCAAAACATCCACTTTGGTTGAATCCTCGACCAGAATTAAGAGAGATGATTTTTTCAGACAGTCGATCACTACTCAAATAGTATTATATCCCCGCGGTGTATGATGTAAGACGAAAATAAAGTCCATTGTGATCTAATACCTCTTATAGCTTGTAATGAGTAGTGGATGAATCAAACATGAGGGACTTTGGTTCTCCACTTTAACCAGCTTACATGTATAACACCGCGATACAAAGTCAACCATATCACGCATCATACCCGGCAACCACAACTACCAACACACATTATATAACATCTTGGTGTAACTAGGATGAATGACCCACTGAGACTGGTGGATATACTTCATCAACACCATCTTTAAGGACAAAAACACCATGAGGAAACCAATAAAGCACAAATCTCCCACAGGAGACAACAACCATTCACAAGGAACCTCCCCACCATTAAACAATTACATATAACATTATCACAACTAATCGGTTGAATTATCTCACTTAAAAAAATTAATAATCGAAAGTGTAATCTCAACATTGGATTATAACACACCTCCAGTATTCTCCTTGTTCTCAATATGCAATTGGAAAAAATACCCATCAAATTCTACTCATTAGTAGAATCTTTCAACACTTTCACTGAAACTTTCTTTCTCAAGGCATCTGCAACCACCTTTCCTTTTCCTAGGGTATATATGATATCAAAATCTTACCCCTGAAGGTACTAAAATAAAAGAAATTTCCTAAAAGTCAAGTCATTTTGTGATAAAATGTATCTAGAGACACGAAGCTTAACGTACATGGACATTACATTACTTTTGTGGAATACTTAGTACATAACAAAAACACACACACAAGGACCGTAATAGTTTAGTGTCTTTGGAAACTTGGAAAATATTCTTCTAATCATGGTGAAAGATCTTCAACATCTCCCATAAATATCTTCTTATTTTTTACCTAAAACCTTTCTTTATTTCCTGGGGAAAAGAAAACATAAAAGGGTGATCTCAAATGCTTAGTAAGGGTAAACAAAAGAAATATCAATCACATCATATTAATAAGAACATAACATTTTGGAAAACCTAACCTGCAAAAGAGATCATAACATCATAACATGGGATAAATCATAGTAGTGAAATGTAATCCCAATAATCATAACTTAAAGCATGAAACTTTGTGGCATACACACATAATCATAGGAAATCATTTCTTATTAGTCAAGACTCATTTCCAAGACTATCTTAGTGGACAAAGTCCATTTCTGAACCGAGTTCACTCCTCGTTTCAGTCATGTTTAACTGAACCGGTTTTACCTACCATTCCATCCATGTCTATCCCCTGAGATATAAAATCTTTACCCAATGCATTGTAGGGACATATAGGTCCCACCTGTCTCATAATTATACCATTCTTATGTGTGCCACAAAATCATAAACCATACATCATAGCATAACCCATGTAATAAAAATTGTAATCTTAAGCATCATGACATCATAAATCAATTCATATAAGATAAAAGAATTCATAAAAATATTTCCATCATGAGGTAATCAAATCCATGTAATAATAGGGATAGAAACAGAACCCTATATTATCTTAGATGGAAAATAATTTTGATAAAACTCTTAAACTCCATTCTTGAGGAAAATATCCTTTCTACTTCAAAAACATGTTTCTTTTCTTAATATGTCATACAATTTTAAACTAAAGGAAGTTGATTAAATATAAACTTGAAAACTTTTAAAGGAATATTCTTGGAAATAATGTTTTAAAAATCCATTCATGTAGTATAAGTTAAAAAACATTTTTCTCGTACTTTTTTCTGAAAAGTCAAAAAGTACCACGTATGAAAAACAACAAAAGATTTCTTTCATTTCTTTTACTTAAAACTAACCGAAGGGTAAATTTGGATTTAAAAAATTGTATGTGGCTGGAAATAATATTACATATTGAGGAAAAATTGATGTGGATGATAAAATACACGCCAGTAAATTTCAATGTATAAACAATCTCGGATAAAAATGAGATTGTGATATTTCCCTTACCTTAGGTCTGATTTGCTTCGTAAGTGTCCCAACCTCCTGTATAATGATTTAAATAATGTCATTGACTTATTCTAGAATCATACTCATTGTTATGTTATCATATATGGTTCACTTATGACTTTATATTACCCGTACTTTTGTAAATTCCATGTTAAAGCGCGTTTTGGGTATAATCGTTTCATTTGTCATCTGTGTTTTGACTTGTAATTATTCATATGATTACTTAGATCATGATTACTTAATTCCCGAATATAAAACATGATTTATATAGAATATATATTCATAATATTAATATATATAATAGATCAGTAAATGGAAAGAAATACATGGTTCATGGAGACGATAGGTCGTACGTACGCATGAACGCTGTTTTCGTTTCCTTATTGAGTTGAATGGAATTAAGTAGATGACATACATATATATACACATAAATCCAGTATAATTATTATTTCATATATTTCATGATTACTTATTATATATACTTTATAATCATTCATGAATGGTTAACGTGGAGAATGAATCTCATCACGTCGTGGAGACGGTAGTCCGTACGTACGCACGAGCGATGATATCGTTCTCATGATCGTGGAATTGTATTGGAGTGTATGTGTACTATTTAAGAATCAATATCACTTTACAATAATTATATATATTTATTATGTACACCATTATAGCCATCCAAGTAAGGTGGTGCTGGAAAATCGATTACACCACGGCGTGGAGACGGTATTCCGTACGTAATCACGCGCGGTGATTTCGTTTTCCATAGGATGGATAGATGGTAAAATATGGTTGTTTCATACATATAATAAAATATTAGTATATGAGTGATACTGATGTTATTACTTAACAATGAAATAACCTAAGAAGAAGAATTGGAAGAAGAAATAAAGTTGAATGAATCGGTAACGAACATTACCTCTTCTTTGAAGCGCCTCTTTGAGATCTCCTTTTAGGGCACTAAAATTGTTCTTCGAGGAAGACCAGAACCTATAGGATGTTTCTAGGGAAGTGGAGAAGATAATTTTTCAGGGATTGGCCGATCTTGAAGGCTCAATGTGGTTTGAGGAAGAGAGGGAGGAGGTGCCCTTTTATAAGGGAGGAGAGGGGCACCTTTGGAATAACTAAAAATATTATTTTATTATAAAGCCAAATTTGGTTTTAAATAGCTCCAAATTGATTTATTTAGAAGCTAAGGTGGGGATCAGTCGCAATCCTCTCATCCAATATAATTTAGACAAGTTTAGGTTCATATTTTAACTTTATCATTTATATTTAACTTTAAGTTAGATAATTTTACTTTTACCGTGTCTTTTTGTGTTCTTACACTATAAGGTTAATAAACGTACTATAACAAGCCAAACGAACCCCAAGTTGTTTATTATTAATATATATATAACCTTATATATGTAATTTGGCCTAAACTTATATTTTAAGGAATAAAATAACAATTAATAATATAATATGTGTTTTAAAACCTATTTTATGTCAATTTTGACACTATTTAGTAATTGATTTTTGTAAAAATAATAACAGAATTATTTGTTCGAAAAAAGTTAATTAAATCAATACTAACATGTCATATTTACCTATAAAATTAGTGGAATTCCTATAAAGTCTCAAATTACATTTATTTGGGTATTTATAACATCAATTATGTCAATATTTCATTAATAAGATAATTACTGTATCATCTTTGTGTCATAAATAAATTAAATTATGTAATGTCTAAAAATTACAAATAAAATACCATTATGTAGGAAATCTTGGTATCTTTCTAATGAATCATTATAGTCGAATTTATCTTATGTATAACCCTATATTAAAAATGATTTTCTTATTAAACATTGATTTTAAATATTTTCACCCTTCTTTAAATAAAATCCTAATAAATGTCCTAATCTAATCCAAGTTGGCCTAAATGGTCATATTTTATTCCTAAGGTTGTTTTTGGTCAAATTAAACTTATCCAATATAATTAGTACATGTGTTAGGATAATAATAATATCATTTTTACCCTTAATTACCCTATTTACATTTAACCGTGGTAAAAAAAAGTAAGAAGTTACTATTCACCAAAAATTATTTTCATCTCATTGAACCACATTTTACTTACTGACATCAACTGTGTCTCTCGGATTTTTGAAATTGCACTCACAGAAGAGGTAAAATTATGTTTTATGAAAAATTCATTTTTTAACTACCACTTAGTGGTTTCACTATTCATCAAAAAATGAAAGCTTCCAGAAAAATACCAAAAATTGGGCCTAAGCTATATTTGATATTATGAATTCAAAAATGATTTCTAATTTACCAAATTCAAAATATACCAGTTGCATTAATTTATTTAAAAATTAATTTCCATCGTCAAAACAAATAGCGTGTTCTTAAGAGATAATAACTATCAAAAGATTGACAGTTGTTTATGTCTGTTTTAAATGTGAAATTACATCCAATAACCAACATTGTATTAAATTGTAAAAATATATTCTAAATATACTTTAAAAACACTCAAATTAATAATTTATTACTATTAATTATTTCTATTAAAAAGGTTGTTTTTAATTAAAATTTAGTAATTTTCAGTATTCATTAGAAAATGAAAGTTATCCGAAAAGTACCAAAATTCCACCCTAAGATAATTTCGATATTCTGAATCCAAAAATGAAGTCCATTTTGAAGATAAAATTTACAAAATTTCAAAAAGTGGTTATTACTATTCATAACGACTAGTTTTAATAATATTTTAATAGCATATCGTTGTTTAGTGAAACTCGGTATTCCGTACTACACATGCTATCGAGGAAGGTCGTGATTGTGTGTAATGAAAGACAAGTCAAGGATGCGTGTTGTGAAAGCTTCTTTTGGTGTAGCGTACAACACAAGACATTAATGAAATTAAAAATAATATTTTTCATAAAATCTCGGGGTGTTACATTCTACCCCCCTTAAAATGAATTTCGCCCTCGAAATTCGTTGGGGTTATAAATGGTTTACTACTTGAAAGTTTCTTTAATAGAACCCCATATCATAAAAAGGAATACCAAAACCAATATTTAAAAACAAAAGTATGAAACGTAACGGTTACCAAAATAAACTAATCATTGGGTTTCCACATAGGTGAAAATATGGATATGGAAGAGAAATATAATCATCATTTTCTGATGGAGAGTGGTAGAGAACATGGCTTTGGAAAAGCCATAAATCACAAAGCCATATATTTGTGACAATCTATGGTACCATCCGATTCATCAGATATAATAGCAATAGGACAACATTTTTGGTTTTCCAGATCATTTCCCTAAAGTTGATGAAATTTGAATTTGAAGAAATACATTCATGATTTTGGTATAGTCTCATCGTTGGTCGTTCATTGGACAATTTCCACTTCATCTCTTATTGAAATGAAGTTGAATTTGTCATTTGTGATGTGGTAGCAGATCATGTGATAGAATGATGGGTCATTCCATCTGTCTCAAACAAAATGTTAAAAAAATTTCAAAAAAATACATAAGTCCATCTATAGTGAGATTAATCATATATGGTTCATAAAATGGACTTATACTTATTATATCATACTGATTAATATAATAAAACTAGTTTCTACTAAACAGGGACTTATTGTAGGCCAGTGGTAGGTGAAAAAGGCCAGTCACACTTCGGTTGTGGGTTCGATTCCCACAACCTTGTCCGACGTGATGGGTTGTCACCCATCCTGCAAATTTTCCTTTTTCTAAAGCTGTATTACTATAACATCCCATCAATAATATAAAAAATAGTTCTATCCTAACTTATTCCAACATAATCCATTTCAATCTTTAAGATTATTTAAAATACTTCGGTCCAATCTCATAGTATAAAGATAATGATCATGTGAATGCCATCATTTATCCCCTATAAACATGTGAATACCTTAATCATGTATTCTCTTGAAGAATGAATACCCATTGAACATTATTAAAAACATGAATTCTATTAAAATTTAACTCTTTCCACATACCAAAATCCTCAAAATTATATATACTCAAAACATGAGTTCACTTAGTCTTTATATCAATCCTGAGCTCATGAATACAATCAAACATCTCCTTATCTTCTTATCCCTTCATTATGCGCATATCATCTGCTTACCAAAAATATCTCAATCTCATTCCGTGGTTACTGGTACCATTAAAAACCATAATAGACCAATACATAAATATTCAAATATTCCACGATACTATATACAACATTATTTTGGAATCCCATTACATAAACACTTAATCATTCCACAACATCATTGTCATATTCAACATATCCAATAGTGATTGCATGTGACTTCCATTTTTCCTTTGCCTTAAGTTGTTGCTCATGTTGATCATCACTAACCCTTGGATTAGGGAATTTATTAGCATAATTCCCCATTTCCTTGCACTTGAAGCATTGAAGTGTTGGTGGTGCATTCTCTGCAGTCTTTTCTTTATTCACATCATTAGAAACCCTTTTTCCATTACTTCGACACTCAGCTACTCGATGACCATCATTTCCACACTTAAAAAACATTTTCTAGTCCCTTTAAGACAATCTCCACCATGCTTCTTTCCACACTTTCAGCATAAAGAAACATTCATCTTCTTTTCACAATTATTCTGAGATTTCTCCTTGAACTCCATCTTTCGTTTCTTGTCAAAACTATGAGATGGATATGTAACACCAACTTCCATTTCTACCTTGATAGCATAAAGCACAATTTCTTCATAGCTACTGAAGTATCTTATCGCTAATGCCCTTCAAAGATTTGGTTTTAAGCCAATGAGGAATTGATCAACATTACTTTCAGGTTGGATGATAAATCCAGATGCATACCTTGCAAGCCTTGTAAAATTCTCTTCGTATATACCAACAGATTCATCATCCTTTTGCATTAGTTCAAGAAACTCCTTCTCCATCTTTGTTCGAAGAATATGTGGGAAGTACTTATTGAAAAATATGTTCTTGAACTTTTCCCACTCCATGGACTCAATTTCATCTCTTGTCCTCGTATTCTTGACAGGATTACACCACTGATCAGCTTCACCTTCTAAATGATATACTGCTAAGATGACTTTATCCTGTTCAGAACATTGAAGAACTGAAAATATCTTTTCAGTGGTAATAATCCATTGTTCAGTAACAAGTGGATCAGAAGACCCACTGAAAGAAGGTGGACATTTCCTCATGAAGGACTCAACAGAATATTGTTCCCTTCTCTGCTGATTTGGAAGTCCATAAGGATTCATAGCTTCTGTAAGTATATCAATAATATTTTTCACTCCATATCCCATAAAATTTGTTTGTTCAGGAGGTCAATCATTGCATTGTCCATTACATTTATCAACACGGCTCCTTCGGGTTCCAACCATCGTCTAAAACCCAAAAAGAATAGTGGGAGAGACAAAAATCATGCTAGGGAAAACAATATAATAATGGGGGAGTAACTTCAATATCTAACATCTTGGTTTACCATAATTCCAGTACTATAACCTATACTTATAATTAATCTTAGGGACATCTTTAGACATACCTTAGAAATATCTCTTGGGATCTCACTAAAGTTCTCGCATCCCAGTTTCCAAAGGTTGACTAAACCTTTTCTCTTATACCAACTATAGAGACCCGAAACTTAACGTACATGGACATTATATTAATTTTTCGGAATACTTAGTATATAACAAAAACACACACACAAGGACCGTAATAGTTTAGTGTCTTTGGAAACTTGGAATATAATATTCTAATCGGGATGAAAGATCTTCAACATATCCCATAAAGATCTTCTTCTTTTTACCTAAACCCTTTTTTTATTTCCTAGGGAAAATAAAACATAAAAGGGTGAGCTCAAATTCTCAGTAAGGGTATACAAAAGAAATATCAATCACATCATATTCATAAGAACATAACATTTTGGAAATCATAACCTGCAAAAGAGATCATAACATCATAACATGGGATAAATCATAGTAGTGAAATGTAATCCCAATAATCATAACATAAAGCATGAAACTTTGTGGAATACACACATAATAATAGGCAATAATTTATTATTAGTCAAGACACATATCCAAGTCTATCTTAGTGGAAAAATTCCATTTCTGAATCGAGTTCACTCCTTGTTTCAGTCCTGTTTCACTGAACCGGTTTAACCTACTGTTCCAGCCATGTCTATATCATGAGATATAAAATCTCTACCCAATGCATTGGAGGGAGATATAGGTCTCACCCATCTCATAATGATACCATTCTTATGTGTGCCACAAAATCATAAACCATACATCATAGCATTACCCATGTAATAAAAATGGGAATCTTAAACATCGTAACGTCATAAAACAATTCATATAAGAAAAAAGAATTCATAAAAATATTTCCATCATAACATAATCAAATAAATGTAATAATAGGGATTGAAATAGAACCCTATATTATCTTATATGGAAAATAATTTTGATAAAACTCTTGAACTCAATTCTTGAGGAAAATATCCTTTCTACTTCAAAAACATTTTTCCTTTCTTAACATGTCATAAAATTTTAATCTAAAGGAAGTTGATTGAAAATAAACTTGAAAAATTGTAAAGGAAGCTTCTTGGAAATAATGTTTTAAAAATCTATTCATGCCGTATAAGTTAAGAAACAGTCTCCTCGTACTTTTCTCGGAAAAGTCAAAAAGTACCTCGTACGAAAAATGACAAAAGATTTCTTTCATATCTTTTACTAAAAACTCACCGAAGGGTAAAATTGGATTTAAAAAATTTTAGGAGGATGGAAATAATATTACATATTGAGGAAACATTGATGTTGATGATAAAATATACCCCAGTAAATTTCAAAGTATAAACAATCTCGGATAAAAATGAGATTGTGATATTTCCCTTACCTTAGGTCTGATTTGCTTCGTAAATGTCCGAACCTACTATATAATGATTTAAATAATATCATTGACTTATTCAAGAATCATAATCATTTTTATGATATCATATATGGTTCACTTATGACTTTATTTTACCCATTCTTTTGTAAATTCCATGTTAAATAGTGTTTTTGGTAAAATCGTTTCATTTGTCGTTCGTGTTTTGACTTGTAATTATTCATATGACTAATTAGATCATGATTACAAAATTCCAGAATATAAAACATTATTTATATATAATATATATTCAGAATATACATATATATAATAGATCAGTAAATGGAATGAAATACATCGTTCATGGAGACGGTAGGCCGTACGTACGCATGAACGTTGTTTTCGTTTCCTTATTGAGTTGAATGGAATTAAGTAGATGACATACATATATATACACATAAATACAGTATCAATATTATGTAATATATTTCATGTTTACTTAATATATATACTTTATAATCATTCAGGAATGGTTAACGTGGAGAATGAATCTCATCGCGTCATGGAGACGGTAGTCCGTACGTACGCACGAGCGATGATATCGTTATCATGATCGTGGAATTGTATTGGAGTGTATGTATACTATTTCAGAATCAATATCTCTTTACAATAATCATATATAGTAATTATTTACACCATTATACCCATTCATGTAAGGTGGTGGTGGAAAATAGATTACACCACGGCGTGGAGACGGTATTCCGTACGTACGCACGCGCAATGATTTCATTTTCTGTATGATGGATAGATGGTGAAATAGGGTTGTTTCGTACTTATAATAACATATAAGTATATGAGTGATTCTTATGTTATTACTTCATAAAGAAACGACCTAATAAGAAGAAGTGGAAGAAGAAATAAAGTTGAACGAATTGGTAACGGACATTACCTCTTCTTTGAAGCGCCTCTTTGAGATCTCCTTTTAGGGCACTAAAACTGGTCATTGAGGAAAACCAGTACCTCTAGGATGTTACTAGGGAAGTGGAGAAGAGAATTTGGCAGGGTTTTTCTGAGCATGAGGGCTCAATGTGGTGTGAGGAAGAGAGGGAGGAGGTTCCCTTTTATAAGGGAGGAGAGGGGCACCTTTGGAATAACAACAAATATTATTTTATTATAAAGCCAAATTTGGTTTTAAATAGATCCAAATTGATTTATTTCGAAGCTAATGTGGGGATGGGTCTAAATCCTCTCATCCAATAGAATTTAGACAATTTTAGGTTCCTATTTTAACCTTATCATTTATATTTAACTTTAAGTTAGATAATTTTACTTTTACCGTGTCTTTTTGTGTTCTTACACTATAAGGTTAATAAACTTACTATAACAAGGAAAACGAACCCCAAGTTTCATATTAGTAATATATATAACCTTATCTAAGTAATTTGTCCGAACCTTAGATTTTTAGGAATTAAATAACAATTAATAATATAATATTTTTTTAAAAAACTATTTTATGTCAATTTTGACACAATTTAGTAAGTGATTTTTGTAAAAATTATAACAGAATGATTAGTTCTAAATAATTTAATTAAATCAATACTAACATTTCATATTTTTCTATAAAATTAGTGGAATTCATAAAAAGTCTCAAATTACATTAATTTGGGTATTTATACCATCAATTATGTCAATATTTCATTAATAAGATAATTACTGCATCATCGTTGTGTCATAAATAAATTAAATTATTTAATGTCTATAAATTAAAAATAAACTACCATTATGTAGGAAATATTTTTATCTTTATAATGAATATTTATAGTCGAATTTATCTTATGTGTAACCCTATATTAAAAATGATTTTCTTATTAAACATTGATTTTAACTATTTGAACCCTTCTTTCAATAAATTAATAATAAATGTCCTAATCTAATCCAAGTGGGCCTAAATGGTCATCTGTCATTCCTAAGATTGTTTTTGGTCGAATTAAACTTATCAATAGAATTAGGACATGTGTTAGGGTAATAATAATATCATTTTCACCCTTAATTACCCTATTTATTTTTAACCGTGGTAAAAAAAGTAAAAAGTTACTATTCACCAAAAAATGTTTTCATCTCATTGTACCACATTTTACTTACTGAAATCAACCGTGTGTCTCAGATTTTTGAAATTCCACTCACAGAAGCAGTGAAATTAAGTTTTATCAAAAATTCATTTTTTTAACTACCACTTAGTGGTTTCACTATTCATCAAAAAATGAAAGTTTCCAGAAAAATACCAAAAATTAGGCCTAAGATATATTTGATATTATGAATTCAAAAATGATGTCTATATTACCAAATTAAAAAAATATAAGTTTCATTAATTAATTTAAAAATTAATTCCCGTCGTGAAAACAAATAGCGTGTTCTTGAGAGATAATAACTATCAAAAGATTCACTATTGTTTATGTTTGTTTTAAATGTGAAATTACATCAAATACCAATATTGTATTAAATTGTAAAAATATATTCTAAATATACTTTAAAACCACTCAAATTAATAATTTATCACTATTAATTATTTCTATTAAAATGGTTTTTTTTAATTAAAATTTAATAATTTTCACTATTCATCAGAAAATGAAAGTCATCTGAAAAGTACCAAAATTTCACCCTAAGCTAATTTTGATATTCCGAATCCAAAAATGAAGTCCATTTTGAAAATAAAATTTACAATATTTCCAAAAGTGGTTATTACTATTCATAACGGGTAGTTTTAATAATATTTTAATAGCATATCGTTGTTTAGTGAAACTCGGTATTGCGTACTACACACGCTATCGAGGAAGGTCGTGATTGCGTGTAATGCAAGGCAAGTCAAGGATGCATGTTGTGAAAGCTTCTTTTGGTGTAGCGTACAACACAAGACATTAATGAAATTAAAAAGAATATTTTTCATAAAATATCGGGGTGTTACAATGTAGTCAAAGTTATTATTATTAGAATAAACTATAGAGTTCTCCCCAAAAATATAATTACACCATGATTTTTATGCACGCATCATCACTACTAAATATAGATCATTGGTTGGGTAATTATTTTTATGTGGTCAGAGTTGATGTGAACCATACACCACTACATGGTCATCTTATATCTTCACACACCCAATACCCTTACCAAAATAATCATTGTAGACCAAATATACATTTCTAAATTCTAGAAAGATCAGAATAGGAGTTGTGTTCAACCTATACTTAATATCTTCAATGGATACATGATATTTTGGGATCCACTAAAAATTTACCACCTTATAGTTAAGTAATATCGTGGATGATGTAAGCGAAGATAAATCCTAGGAAAACAGCATGTAATACACTTCAAAGCCCAAAAGCTACGGATTTTAAACAAACTCTTGGGTTATTCCCATGACAACATTGCACTAATCTTCTCAGGGTCCACTGAAACACCTTCTTCAAAGATTACATGATCTAAAAACTTCTCCTCTCTAATCCATAAGGTGCACTTTGAAAAGTTCACATAGAGATGATGAACCTAAAGAGTGACTAGAACAATCGTCAAATTCTGATCATTCTCCTCCTTGGTCCCAGAATAGATTAGTATTCCATCCAAAAATACCATGAAAATCAAGTAAAGATACTGATGGAACACCCTATTTATAAGTTCTATAGTTACAGTTGGAGAATTATTCAACTTAAAAGGAATGAAAAAATACTCAAAATGGTTGTACATTATTCAGAAGATTGTTTTTTTGAACATCCATCTCTATAACTATGACTTGGTGATAACCAGAACACAAATCAATCATAAAGAGAGACATTTTCCCATTAAGCTGATCAAATATGTCATTAATAAAAGTTAAAGGGTACATGTTCTTGATCATATTCTTATTTAACTTCCTATAATTGATACATAACCAGAGAGATCCATCAGCCTTTTTTAAAAATGATCTTGGGTGGCCCAAGGTCACACACTCGGGAAAATGAAACCTTTGGATTCTAGATATTCTAGTTGTACCTTTAATTCCCTTTTCTCGATGGGTTCCATGCATTATGAGGGGATAGATATTGACTATGTTCCCAATTCCAAATCTATGGTGAACTTAACAGAATGCTCAGGGGGGGAACCAGAGAAATCCTATGAAAATAACTCTAGGAATCCATCCACGACAAGAGGTAATACAACTTCCAAACCACCATCACCATCCTCCAACATGAGAGATGAGATCCCAAAAGTGAGGTTTCCTGATTCAATAAGTGGATTTCTAGAATGTCTTGATTGAGGAACCAATTCACCTTGAAAAACTTGGGTACTTCCATTAGGATCAACAAAACTTACTCACCAACAATAGTAGTCGATGTGTGCCTGAAAACGTACCATCTAATCAATAATGAGAATCATGTTAAATAGTTACATCTCTAGGACTAGTAAATCCCACTCCAGCTCAACCCCTAACATAGTAAGTTCAAAATATGGACACCTAAAACCCTACTCTTTCTTTTTACCAATCAGCGTTACTAACTCCATCATGTAAGGAATAATCTCAGTTGTCAAATTTGACACATCCACGAGTTGGGATGAAAAAAAAGAAATAGATGCACTAGTATAGAATAGAACAATAGCTAATGAATATGAAATAATAATGGTACCATGAACTATCACATGCCTTATATCTGATTTTATTGGAGCTCAATCCATAACATGAAGATTCCTGGTCTTCGCTTGACCTTAAGAAAGACCAATGACCTATGACTCTGCACCGAACTAACTCTACCCATATGAAGATCTAGCCCTTCCAGCATGACCTCTGAACTAAGAACCCACTATCCTGGATAGTTCTTACCATGTTGACATCCCTTTGAATGCTACAGATCCTGCACCACCCTGATATGGGCATTCCACCTTGAAAAAATAATTGCAAGTGCCCCATAGTTCCACACCAATAAAAAGGTATACATGGATATTAAAATTCCAATCACATATTCCCAACATTACCATATTAATGGGACACAACTGACCCAACATCATAAGCCAAAAAATGATATCTGTGCAGGATGGCCTAAACAACCACCTCCCCTCATCTCTTGCTCACCCTACTTCCCCTTCCTCTCAGATAAGATGCCACTACCCAGGACCACTGCTAACACTCATATTGAGAAACTAGATGTTCCTCTATAACAAATCACTACCATCAAAGCATGATCAACTACCTTGGCATATGCCTTCAAATTGAACATGAAGACTTCATATTGGATGTCTGATCGTCGACCCATCGCTAACTTTTGAGCCTTAAGCTCTTCATTGTAAACTACCTCAGGTGGGAACCGAACCAATACCACAATGTGGTTATCATAATCCATCATAGTCTGGTATCCCTAGAAAAGATCCAAAAACTATTGGGACTTGGTGAAGGAAAAGGTCTTTGGGAAATAAAGTACATTGAAGGAGACCCTAAAATCCTTCCAACCCATCTTCTTATTCTTCCCAGCTAACACCATAGAGTCCAACAACTTTTGACTGGGACCTTCCAACATGAACAAATCACACATTATCTTTACTACTTAGGGGGTGCCAAGAAACTCAAAAAAATCTTATCTATTTTATCAAGCTAATCCTTAGCTTCCTAGGGATCTGTACATCATCGGAGGGAAGGAGGCTTGTTCTTGAGGAACTCCTGAGATTTGTCCTTTTGAGGACCTCATTTGGATTCACCAACTTGAGTAGGAATGGATCCCTCTCCATGACCATAATATTCTACTTACTGAACCATGGATTCCACTGGTATCT
Source organism: Viscum album (assembly GCA_963277665.1). Classification (NCBI taxonomy): domain Eukaryota; kingdom Viridiplantae; phylum Streptophyta; class Magnoliopsida; order Santalales; family Viscaceae; genus Viscum; species Viscum album. The sequence goes on from OY728155.1 coordinate 1,012,753,571, forward strand.
AATCAATTAGTGAGGGAGAACTCTCTCGAGACTCTTCCTATGATAGTATGTGATGTTAGATATTATTAAAATTTCCACTTTTATTTTTATTTTGAACAGAGCGTATAGTATCCCCACATTACCCTTTTGACCATCAGTAGTATTCACTAGAATTTGATTCATATGGAGGCATTCTTGAGGACATGTAGTGACTTTATCTGATACTTATGAGTGAATTGGGTTGGAGTGTTTCAATTAGTTAAATTTTAGAAAGTAGAAATTTGTTTACTGGAAATAAAGGCCAATCTTTTTCATGTATCAAGATATTGGATTTATGGTTGATAAAAGGTGATCTTCAAAAAATATATTTATATAAATAAAAATATATATTTTGATATAAAAATATACAAAAATAATATAATTTCTAAAATCTAATTTATATAATACAAAATATTAGTTTTCACAAAATAGGTAATATATTTATTTAAAAACGGGATTGAAATATTTAAAAATTAATATTATTTTAAAATTTACATATTAGTATGGATTAATATACATTTAATAATAATTTGTGATAAAAAATTTAATAAATTATTTTATCTCTTAATATAAAATAAAAATAATTTTTTATCTTTAAATGGGAGAAAATATGCATATGGATATCTGGTGGACGTGAGGAAAATTTCAAATCAAAGCTTCTGCTATGATAAACAGACTTAATAAGTGATGTTTGTTTTTTATACCTATTTGGGAACCCTGTTTTTTCTCTTATGAAAAGTCCAATAAGGTCCCTGTAAATAATTTTTTAGTTGATATTCAATAATTTTTAAATATTATATGTAATTTAATAATGATTTAAGAGATATTTTTGTCTTTTACAGGTGGAGAATAATTTCATTCTTAGGGATTACATTCATATCGATATTATGGTGTAAAAATTTAAACATTTTTCATATTTATGTGTCATTTATAAATAAATATATGCATATATATATATATGCATTTGTGTAAATATTTACTTATAAAATAGATTTTAAAATATATAAACCATATGTAAATTAATAAATAATCATAAATTTTAATTAAAATAATATATATAAAATATGAATATTCCTCTACAAGTGTATATAAAATGTTTGTATATAAACGTCTATGTTTGTTCATTTATTAAAAACATTTTTAAATTTTTGAATATATTATTATATATAGAATTTAATATTAATAAATTAACATTTATAATGATATATATTTATATATACCTACACACCAAATCATTTATATATATATGAGCACCAACAGACACATACATATTTTTTAAATGTAGTTAAAAAATTATGTAAATATATAAATAAATATTTGGATAAAAATGTATCTAAATATATATATATATAAATATAAATCTATTAATATATATATATACATACATGATCAAACAATGTTAAGGATGTTCGTTGTCCACATGAAGGTCCTATGATTGAATCCTTGCTTGGGAACACATGGTTAGCTGACTATGTGGGGGAGATAAAGGAATGTTTAGGGCTAGGGTGTGTGAGACATGATAGCTCTATATTAGGCCTCATGAGTGTGAAGAAATGGTGTGGGTGAGTTTTGGTTGTTAAGACCCTACCGACAGGGGCCCGCATGACCTACGGAAATCCATTCCGCAACTTCCCCATGCATGCCTCCATAGGTATAGGGATAGTGAACAACACGGAGAAGAAATAGCTAAAATGAGAGCCATTTTTATAATTTAAATATATGCACAAAAAGAAACCTCCAAAATCTTACAATGCTGAAATTTAATACATTTGATAATAAGAATGAATAAATATATAACACCACAATCTTAATATGAAAAAGAATCTAAAATACTTAAAAAGGGGGAAAATACAAGCCCATCCAAAACTAGAAAATAAAATTTGACCTTATCAGAAGGTGGGGACAAATATCAATTAAAAACCAATATACAACTTGGTCTTTGTAGCCTAATATAATCTCTACCTATTTCTAGGCCTCTAAAGCATCCTAAAAAGGCTTATTGTCTATATAAGTCATGTCATGTGTGGTCTTATCCCATGTAAAGGTGAGTATAATCACACATGTAGGACACCCAAAAATCACCAATCATAATGTATAAAGAGTGTCCATGTCATCATTCAATTTTATGTCAAAAAATTGTGAGACACAATGTTAAATAAGGATATCCTAGATATAATCCTTGAAGACTCTGAGTCACAAAAGGACACAACCAGTACCAATAATATATACTCTCAAGTATTCAAAGAAAATCTCATTAGGAAGGAACCACTCACCAATATATACTTCCACTAACGATACTCATCCCAAAGGATCCACTTGTTATGTATTACTAGGAAGAATAAAAAAAGGAAAGTAGGAGGGTTCATCTAAGACACATGCTCCATTAAACTAATTCCCCATTGCAAAGATCATATCTCGATACAAAAATAGGATGATCAATGTTTGGGGTACATTAAGGGAACACTGGACCATATAATAAAATTCCACCATGAGAACCGATCTATGACCTTGTAAGTGTCTGTAATTCCAATTAAACAAACCCTACCTAGGGAAAACATGAATGAAATGGGGAATTCATTAAGCCTCTCATATGGATACATGTTCCACGTCACTAAGGGGTCTAATTTTTGATGCTCTAGACCATATGTCTTACTAAACCCCATATATGAGGATTAATTCACCTCACATTAGAAGAAGATAACTATCCCACACATAATAGATCATCATAATGTTTTAGAGGTGTCACCATCCTATGATGATGATATGATGATTCACCGGACCCTTATAGGAATAGAATAAGGGAATATAGTCTACTGAAACTAGTAATGTAAACAGACACATATGATAATCATTTAATTCCCTTAAAAGAGAAGTCTCACTTACATGACCTTTTTCATATCACTAACTCCCTAATAAAGTTTATCAGCATTCTATACCCAAACAATGTCTCATTATTGACTACGCAAGTACCCACGTATGGGTACTGAAAAAAAATGAAAAATTCATGGGGATTATCATCAGCCTAAGGGGATAAAACATAAATATATAAATTTTCATTATAAATCATCATGAATAATCCATAAAATAATTCTATTATTTTTATGATGAAAACAATTATAGGATATTCTATTCACTTTTCCAAACATTATTAAAATATTTTTTCTCATAACACATATGTACATCACTTCAAAGGCCCAATCCCTAAATATATGTTAAATATCCATTAATATTCTTAAATTTTCAGTCTCAATATCATTTTCATGATGTTATAGATGGTTCATTATTAAAAAACAATATGAATAAGTTGCTTTAGATACCAGATTCCATAAAAACAACAACAAATACACCAATAATTATTATAAAATATATTAGTATTAGTATTATTATTATTATTATTATTATTATTATTATTATTGCACACTTCATGGAACCAGTCCATGAGTTGGAAAAAGGAATATAACATTGGTCATGAATTGACTATCTCAATAACATGATCATGATTCCATAAAAATATTACCAATTTGATATCTCATGAGGAAGTTATGACCAAAATGCAGGATTACTAATAATATCATTATCAACATAATTATTATTATTATATAAAATACATAAATATTATATTTGATAAGGGGTCCACATAGCTCATTCCATCCACTATCTCATGCACAACTCGACTAAGCCCCTCTTTTCCATTTATTGAATATTTTAATTTATTTAAATAAATAATTTAGATCAAAACCATTGCAATGTAATGAATTCATGGGTCTTCAAAACCTCAAAAAAACATGTTGGTGTCCTTTCTCTTAGATATAACATTAATATTATATTAGTATTACTAATAAATATCACATTTTATTATTAATAATAAAAATTAAAAACAACTATCACATATTATTATTATTTTAATTAATAGTAACACACATCACCCATTGTGACCAGCTGCTAATCAGAAACCAATCACCCACAGTGATCGGTTATACATCTTGTGCACTTCACTCCACCCACCAATTTCCTTGATCCTAGATATATGGTAATTTTAACTTGAATTCCACCAAAAAATTGATCCATTAGGAAATTATCATCTAATAATTTTTTCACACAACCTACATGAATATGGGTGTTTCAACCCACCTAAACCAAATGATGAAAAGTTGAACTGTGACTCTATATAGAAATGGAAAAGAATATAAAGAAATATGAGGGAGAGAAAATTAATAAAAGGAAATCATTGGCATATGTAATCCTTTCCAATGATTAATGGATGAAATATCATGGTTGATAAAATTGAATGACAAAAATAATAATTGATTTAAACAAATAAAATTATATAATGAGATCATTTGAAGGGTAGATATTTATAGAGAAATAAAAACACAAATGAGTCCATACTAAAAAATGTTATATAAAGGTAAAAATAGTAATTTAATATCTCTAAATTGATTATGGATCAATCATTTGTCGAGAATTTTTTCTCCAATGATATGGAAGACCGAATTTGGTCGCCCCTCATCGAAACACCTTTATATGATAGAAATTAATTATTCGTTTTCGATCCTCCAATGAAGAATTATGTCATTCTCATATTAGATATAGAAATGGTTATGCATATAAACATTAACAAAAAATCGTAAGAGGGTATTTATAGAGGATATAAATTAGTTCATTTAATATAACTAATAAAGAAAATATTTATTAATTATAATGAAACGAACCCATCGACTATTGTCTCAATTCAATATTTGGCGTCAAAAATCCAAAAGTCACATCTAGGGTAAAATTCACATTCTCTGCTCATCCATGATCTCATAATTATACTTAGAGTATTTATTTGGGACTTCTGACATTTTTTTCCATAAAATTATTCAAACATTATATTAATATATCTTAAAATCATTATAATGTCAATTTCATGTTCACTATTCCTCATAATATATTTTCGACTTAGTAAATATCTCCAAATATTTTCATAGAATCATTCAAAAGAAATAAAGATAAAAAATTGAGTTTATTAATTATTCCCTTATTCAAGGATTTTTTTCCTCAAAAATTAATAACTAAACAAAAAGGTGGGGATACAGTGATCATATCTGGAAGTCCCGCTCCGATGATCTACCCCAATGGTTTCCTATACAACCCTAAAACAAGAACCCTAGGGAAATACATGTCCACAAAAGCCATTTTTCATCCAATTGGAAATTTTTTCGTCTCCATAATAAAGGAAATTAAATACTCAAGACCCATATTACATCAGTTGATATCAAAGAAAATGTTATTAAAATACCTACTCTATTGCGACATGATAAGACCAATAATAAACAAAAACAATTATGGTTATGAGTTTAGGATGCCCCCCCCCCCACTGACCAGACACAGCAGTTGAAAAAAGAATGTTCATATGAACCCCATAGATAACCTATCTCCCTTGAAATTCCCCGACCACAGATACCCAGAGTCAGTGCATTATTACATAACATAGGCATGATCACAAGAAAGATCAATTCTTGAAAGACCGATTCATTTAGTATCCTTGGAATAACTAGACACATTCATAAATTTTACATTACATCATAAAATGAAAACTAAAACAATATAGTCTCCATAGTCCACACTCTTATCCCCTAATACTATCCCGGCAGGTCATTCATAAAATACTTCTTCACATCCTAAAAAAAATAAACCACAGAAAGGGTGAGCCCAGATGCCCAGTAAGGATAACAATATAGCGGAAACTTTCACAAATAAAAATAAACATTTAAGGCAATGTATAACTAAAACAAAATCCTTTTAAACATGATCTTCAACATAATATAGCAGAAATAAAATGAAATAATGACATTTACTTATTCACGTGGATATTCTACTAATCCAATAATTACATGAAATATCAATAACCACTTTCATAATGATGGAAATGCATAATTCCATACTATCATAACCACATATCCAAGGCCTCGTGCCAAGAATACAAATAAGATTTTGTCAACGCCTTGTTCCAAGACACTAGTTTTTCTCATGAGACCAACCGATGCATCAAGGAGCTATAGCGGTCTCCACCCGTCACATGTTAAGTCCAATTCATTCCTCATATGAACAGGTTTAAACATAACATAAACATTCATATTAAAACTAGCATATGAAATGTCTATACTATCTCCATAAACCATGAATGGTATAAAAATAACACATCCACAGTCAAAAAAATCACAAAACCTTCAATCAATTATTGATGTTTTGTATCATAACAAATCAACTTCAAATAAGTTTAAAATCCATCAAAGGATGTTCACATAGATAAAATCAAAACTATTTGAGAGAAATATCCTTTTTTTAAATCATTTAAAAGTCACATAATTATAAAATAAAACATTTACTTTGAAAATTTTCTTATAATATTTTAAGGGAAGTTTTGAAGATTTTATAATGGCGGAAAATACCCACACCCGCCTTATAGGTAAAAAACATTCTTACCTTAATTTTGCCGAAAAGGTTAAAAAGCACCTAGTTTGGAAAATGACTGAATGATTCCTTCATAAACATCTTATAAAAAGTAAAATAGGGGTATTAATGACTTTAACCCATATTCTGTAAAATAGTAAGATTATTTTGAAATAAATTTTTAAGAAACATGGATGTGGACAATAAAGAGGTCCCAGTAGAAAATTACGTTTAAACAACCTCGGATAATGAAGAGATTGTGAAATAAACCCTTACCTTGTACCATTCCTTGGTTGGGGTAGTTTAAACTCATATATAATGGTGAAATAATTGTTATTAAATTATAAAAGATTCATATACATTAATATGGTATCATATATGACCTTTTAACATTGATTAGTTAATAATATCTTAAAATTATTGTCGTTTCGGGTGTTAACGTACTCATTTTCATTTATATGTTTTGTTAAGTAAGACATGTTTGTTATGGATAGGTTGTATCTTATTCATATCCATAATTATAATAAGTCCTTAAACATTATTAGTAATCTTCAAATGATAATTAGACTTGAATGGATACAATGGAGAATGAATCTCATCGCGTTCGTGGAGACGGTAATCCGTACCAACGCATGGGCGACAATATCATTCTTTTGATATTAAAATAATTTTTAATTGGATGGTATATCATATATACAGAATCGTTATCATGTTATATTTATTATTTACATGAATTAAACATCATTATTATAACCAACCAAATAATAATGTTTTGAATAACAATTACACCACGACGTGGAGACGGTAAGCCGTATGTACACACGTATAGTGACATGTCATTCAAAGGATGGTTAAAATACTGAAATATGGTTGTACCATGTTTATAATAACATCAATGTATATATAATATACTGGAGTTATTATTTTAGAATGGTAATAACAATGAAAGAAGAAGTGGAAGAAGAAAGGAACTTGAAAAAGGGTGGTGAAATCATTACCTATTTTTGGGTTCTTCCTTTTGATTTGATCAAAAGGGCTCCATAGGTTGGATTTATTACTAAAAGAAGGCATCTAGGATGAAGTTAGGGAAGTTGAGAGAGTATTTGTGTAGGGGCTGGCCGAATCAAAAGACTTTGAATGTAACGCCCCAACCCCAGTTACCCAGAGTCAGTGCTTTACTTCGTAACATTGGCATGATCACAAAAGATCAAGTCTTGAAAGCCCGATTAGATTAGTAGCCTTAGAAACACTAGATACATTCATAAGTCTTACATTACATCATAAAGTGAAAAATCACAATAACATATTCTCCATTTTACACACTCATATCCCCTTCATACTATCCCGGCAGGTCATTCCTAAAATACTTCTTCACATCCTGGAAAAATTAAAACATTGAAAGGGGTGAGCTCAGATGCTCAGTAAGGATAAAAATTTAGCGGAAGATTTCATAAATAAAAATAAACATGTAAGGCAATGTATCACTAAAACAAAATCCTTTTAATCTTGAACTTCAACATAATATGGAAAAAGTAAAAGGTGATAATTACATTTACTTCTTCACATGGATATTCTACTGGTCGAATAATCACATGAAATATCAATAACCACTTTCATAATGATGGAATGCACAATGCCAGACTATCATAACCACGCAGCCAAGGCCTCGTGCTAAGACTACAAATAAGATTTTGTCACGGCCTCATGCCAAGACACTAGTTTGTCTTATGAGACTTGCCGATGCATCTAGGAGCTATAGTGGGCTCCACCTGTCACTTATTATGTCCAATGCATTCCTCATATAAATAGGTTTAAACATGTCATAATCCATAAAATAATCGTATCACATAAAACATGCATAAAAGAAACATAACATTTCCACATTTTAATCACAAGATATCAATACAACACATTTATATAATAAAAACATTTTCAAAACCATTTTCAATACCAAAATTAAAGAAAATTAAAATGTTGTAATTATTTTTCATTTAAAAAAAAGTTATGGCTTGTAGAGGAAGCCGAAACTCAAATAGTGGTCACAGTGATGGAGAAGTCGTTGTCGCCGCATATGTAAGACAAAAGATTCCTTTTGTCGTTTAGTAAAAACACTTCGTATAAAAAATATTCTTTTTGAATAAATGTAAAAGTCAAATGGGTTTTACACTGTATAAAAGAAAGTTGTGTATAAAACAAAATATGCCTCAATGAAGGAGATTGAGACAAAGTACTTTACAAAGATCATTTTTTTAAATAGAATAAATTTATTATGTGTATTCACTATAAGTACACATAAATAAAGTACAAATACAAGATAGGAAATAATAATATCATGATATAATATGATAGTAGGAGATTAACCCATAGAATGGAAATTGGGTTAAGAAGTTCCCTTACCTCGTGCACGACTTGACTCGACTGCTCCTTATCCTCATGAATAATAAACTATAGTTAATTTATAGTTGCTTAAGAACCTTTTTAAATTACATTATTCCTTTCATATCACTTATTACCATGTTATGAACATTATGTAATTATTTAATTTAATAACGGTCGTTTTGTCGATCATTGGTACTTGAGTCAAAAATAAACTTATTATAATTACAAGTTGTTCATGTCGTGAAATATCCATTATATCCAGAATTATATTCATGATTTATATATCATATATATCATATATATATGTAGTATATACATGCATTTATAATATTACATAACTTTTAGAGGTAAGAAATGAAATGCACCATTCATGGAGACGGTAAGTCGTACGTACGCATGAACGCTACTTTCATTTATATTTCATATTTAATGGAATGAAATTATAATTACATAAAGTTATACTATAATTAAATTATAATATAATGTAACATACCATTTAATCCATCCTTTATGCATCCCACATATGGCATTAATGATTCAAATCACTTTGAGGGGCGGTAGTCCGCACTTCCTAAAATGAAAATATCGCGTTAACCCATAATGGAAATCATAAAGGTATGCCATAACTGAAAAATATAGAATCATAAGAAAAAAAAATATATATCATATATAAAAATATTTTCATCATAATGGCCACCATGAGAGGTGGTTGGAGAAGATATAACAATCATTGTTTCGTGAGGTAGTAATTCGTCACCCACAGAAACAATATGTTATTTAACCATTAGACGAAGGTGTGTGTAAGTTTAAATAAAGTAATTCTCATAACAACGTCCTAGTATATTGAATATACAGTTGTTGTTACAAAAGAAAATAATAAATAGAGTTTAGGGGGTTGGAGAAGCAAAATAAAAGAAAACAACATTAGAGAAGACATTACCTTAAAATCGGGTAACTCTCTTTGATTTGATCCAAAGGCTACCTTGGGAACACTTCTGCCCAAAGTGAGGCTTCTAGGAGTAATAGAGGGAGGTTGGGAGAGTATTTCGGCAGAGGCTGGCTGAGCCAAATTGATTGATGGTGTGAATAAGGTGGTAGAGGTGGGGGGCCTTTTACAAGAGGAGAGGAGGGGCACTCTTGGAAAGATTGAAATGTTACTCTATTATGAAATTATTTTCGGATTATAAAGGTCACACAATGATATATTTCTAGGATAGGGTGATAAGGATTCTAAATATGCACATACAATAGTTTTTTGACAAGTGTAAGCCTTATATTTTACATTTTCTTTTCATTTTATTTAAATCGTTAATTAATTAGGTAATTGATGCATCATCATGGTGTCATACATAATTTAATTTATTTAATTTCTAAAAATTATAAAAAAATATATCATAATGTAGAAAAGATTTTTATCTTTATAATGAATATTTATAGTCAAATATATGACTTGTATAACCCCATTTAAAAATTGTTTTAGTAAAACAACTCATGTTTGTGACATTTTTATTTTAACATTAAATAAAAAGTTTTTAATTTCATTTTCCTACCTAAGTGGCTCCATGAGGTCCCAAAGTTGACCCATGGATTTTCTTAGTCGTCCATGACTCATAAAATAGGGTTAGGACATGTTTCAAGGTCATTTCATATTATTATAACATTATCTTTACCTTAAATTTCACTAATTACCTTTAATCGTGATTAATTAAAAGTTACTAATCACCAATAAATTATTTTAATCCCATTGAACCTAATTTTACTTTCTAATGGCAACCATGAATGTCATAATTTTGAAAATCAAATCACATAAGTGATAATGTTTCATTTAAATCAAAAATCAGTTTTTTATCTACCACTTAGTGGTTTCACTCTTCATCAAAAATTGATGTTTTTCAGAACAATGCCAAAATTTCACCCTAAGCTATAATTGATATTCCGAATTCAAAAATGATGTCTATTTTAAAAAATTAAAAACATATAAGTTGAATTAATTAATATTATAATTAATTCCTATTGTCACAACATATAGCGTGTTTTTAAGAAGCAATATATATCAAAAGATTGACAATTGTTTATGTCCAATTTCAAAGTGAAATTAATTATAATGAACACCATTGGGTAAAATGGTTAAAATATATTCTAATTATACATTAAAACTACTCAATACTATAATTTATCACTAACAATTATTTTGATTAAAAAGATTGGTTTTAAGTATTTTTCACTATTCATAAAAAATTCGAAGTTCTCAGAAAAATACCAAAAATTAAACATAGGCTAATTTCGATATTCCGAATCAAAAAATGAAGTCCATTTTCAAATATAAAATATATATAATTTGAAAAGGTGGGTATTACTATTCATAATGGCTATTCTGATTGGTCGCGGTGTGTTAGAATCTCGAACTGGCGTACAATGCAAGCTATTGCATTATTGAAAGAGAAGCGTATCGCGGAATCTTGGGGTGTTACATTTTCCCCTCCTTTAATAAATTGTGTCCTCGCAATTTGAAATTTTTCTTTGAATATAAAATGTTCAAAATAGAAAATACCTTTTGTGGAAAAACCACATCAGAAATAGGGTTAATAAAAATATAACATTAAAAGGAAGAAAGAGAAGTGCAAAGGTCACCCGAGATAGCCCATACTAGGATTCTATGAAAATATGGATATGGTGGAAAAACCAAGATTTGTAGAAAACAGGTTTAGGAGAAAGTTAACTACAAGAAAATCAAAAACTTGTGATTGGTTAAATGATCATTGAATCCCCAGTTGGAAATGTTAACCAACAACATTTTTGGTTTAAGTTACCTTTCATAAAGTTGAGGAATTTATTTAAGAGATTTACTAAGAACGTAAGGAAATATACTTACTTTTCATGTAGACATTCATTCTTAAATAAATTTTTACCACAAACCCATCTTTCACTATAAATGGTAACAGAACTCCAAAATATTCTATTTATCCTAATTGTAAAAGGTTCCAAATATTACCAGATACCATTTAGATTAGGGAAACAATTTCGTAATAACTAGGGACTTCCTGTAGGCTAGTGGTAGGTAATAAAGGCCTGTCGCACTATGATTGTGGGTTCGATTTCTGCAGCTTTGTCTATCGCGACGGGTTCTCCCCCGACCTAAAGGATGTCCTTTTCCTAAAAATATAGTATTATAATATTCCAAAAGTAATCTTCAGAAATGTTTTACCCTTAAACAATACTATCAAAGGTTAAACTTAATCCATTCCAACCTTTATAGTTATCCAAAATACCTCTGTCCAAACTTTCTCTAAAAGGTTTCTAAATTCAAAAATCAATTGTAACATCAAATTCCCCAAACAAGGTAAAGTTTCTCTTAATGTCACATACTGAAAATATGATTACCTTCATCATATTAAAACCTTAATGAAAACAAAAAGTACTGCAGTACAATCCTTATATATATCACATTATTTTTATAACAAGAATATAATCTTTGATTCCAAAAGCACCAATACAGTAATTATTCCACATCAACTGTAGTAACAACATAAGATTTTCCTTGATTCTGTGGCCTTTTCTGAGGTACATTTCCCTAACACATAGGACATTCATTTTCATAATGCCCCATTTCTCTACAATTGAATCATTCAACATTGATAACCTCTTTCTTTCCCTTGCAACCACGAGCCTAGTGACCTTTTATCCACATTTATAAAAAACTACCATTCCTTTTAGGCATGTACCGAGGTAATTATTCCCACAATTATCACATAATAGAAAATACTTCTTTCCCTTTTTCCCTTTATTTGTCTCTTGTTCCACCATTATCTTCTTCACTTTATTTAATTTGTTGTCATAAGACTTAGACAATTCCTTTTCTGTCTTGATAGCACACGAGACTATAAATTCGTGTGTTGAGAAAGATTGTGATACTAATACTCGATGGAGAAATGGTTCTTACCCATCAAAGAAACGATCAATCTTACTTCTTGGTTTACGTATATAATCTGCAGCATACCTCGCTAAACTTGTAAAGTTAGCCTCATACTTTGCGACATTCTCATCCTCCTTGTGCCTCAGACTCAGAAATTGTCTTTCCATATCAGCTCGATGGTCATGTGGAAAGTATTTTTCTAAGAAAATTTCCATAAACTCCCTCTATTCCAAACTTGATACTTCATCATCTTCCCTTGTGTTTTGAATCAATGACCACCATTGATCAGCATCTCTAGTGAGGCGATAAACTTCCATGACAACCTTCTCCCTTTCACTACTACCCAAGGCGTGGAATATCTTCTCTAAGGAGTTTATCCATTTCTCATCAGCTGTTGTATTTGTACCCCCATTAAATGTTGGCGGTTGTTGCCTCATGATGCGGTCTAACATTGATCCTCCACGTTGCAGATCAGGGTGCTCCGTACGAGTAAGGTTATTATTCATAACCTGAGTGAGTTTTCCCAGTATGGTGATAAGTTGATCAGCACCAGTTGTATCTCCAGCTCCCCAATAATTATCTTGAGCAGGAGGGAAATCCCTACATTGAGTGCGTCCATTGATATAGTTTCCATTCCTCCAACTAGGTGCCATTTCTAAAAAATGGCATAAATTATATTAGTTTATGAATCAAAATACATAATTCCATACTTGTAAAATACTTAACATAAATTTGAAAGTTTATGGATACAATCCATAATCATAAAAATGTTTTCTTTGAGAAATATATAGTCATAAACCGTTCATAATGGTTGGTAATGAAAATGAGAATTATCCTAAGTGTATCCCCCAGGAGTGTCGTAACCAAAAGTGCAGCAGGGCGCGTTGTTGTGAACCAGTTCCCGTTCGAGTCTAGCTCAAAGCGGTGTTTTCGGGTTTTACCCCTAGGTACATCTATGCCAGAGCCGCCTCTACCTATTCGTATCTAGACAGACATGTATTTCTCGGAAAACTCACAAAATCTCTATATTACCAAAATTCTAGGATGGTCTTCTATACTAATCCTCAATGTCTATCTTAGGTCTATGTGGTCTAATCAGAGTTTATCTAAATCTATCTTCCAAGGTTAGTACTAAACTACCTCTGATACTAACTATAATGCCCCGACCCCAGTTACCCAGAGTCGGTGCGTTACTTCATAACAATGGCATGATCACAAAAGATCAAATCTCGAATGACCGATTAGTTTAGTAGCCTTGGAAACACTAGATACATTCATAAGACTTACATTACATCATAATGTGGAAAATCAACATAACATAGTATCCATTTTCCACACTCATATCCCGTTCAGACCATCCTTGCAGGTCATTCCTAAAATACTTCTTCACATCCTAGAAAAATTAAAACATTGAAAGGTGTGAGATCAAATGCTCACTAAGGATAAAAATTTAGCGTAATCTTTCGTAAATAAACATAAACTTTTAAGGCAATGTATAACTAAAACAAAAGCCTTTTAAACTTGAACTTAAACATAATATGGCAAAAGTAAAAGGAGATAAATCCATTTACTTCTTCACATGGATATTCTACTGGTCGAATAATCACATGCAATATCAATAACCACTTTCATAATGATGGAATGCATAATGCCAGACTACCATAACAACGTAGCCAACGCCTCGTGCCATGACTACAAATATGATTTTGTCAAGGCCTCGTACCAAGTCACATGTTTGTCTGATGAGACCTGCCGATGCATCGAGGAGCTATAGTGAGCTCCACCCGTCACTTATTAAGTCTAATGAATTCCTCATATGAAAAGGTTTAAACATATCATAATCCATAACATAATCGTATCACATAAAACATGTATAAAAGAAACATAACATTTCCACATTTCAATCACAAGATATCAATACAACACATTGATATAATAAAACCATTTTTAAAACCATTTTCAATACCAAAATAAAAGAAAATTAAAACTTTTTAATTATTTTTCATTTAAAAAAAGTTATGGCTGGTAGAGGAAGCCGAAACTCAAATAGTGGTCACAGCGATGGAGAAGTCATTGTCACCGCATATGTAAGACAAAATATTCCTTTTTTGGATTATTAAAAACACTTCGTATAAATTATATTCCTTTTGAATAAACGTAAAATTCAAAGGGGTTTGTAAACCGTATAAAAGGAAGTTGTGTATAAAACAAAATATGCCTCAATGAAAGGAGATTGAGACAAAGTCCTTTACAAAGATTTTTTTTAAATAAAATAGATCTATTATGTGTATTCACTATAAGTACACATAAATAAATTAAAAATACAAGATAGGGAATAATAATATCATGACATAATTTGAAAGTATGAGATTAACCCAAAGAACGGAAATTGGGTTAAGAAGTTCCCTTACCTCGTGTCCGACTTGACTCGACCGATCTTTAACCTCCTGAATAATAACCTAGTGTTAATTTATACTTGCTTAATAACCTTTTTCATTTTCATTATTCCTTTCATATCACTTATTACCATGTTATGAACATTATGTAATTATTTAAGTTAATAACGGTCATTTTGTCGATCTTTGGTACTTGAGTCAAAAATAAACTTCTTATAATTACAAGTTGTTCATGTGGTGAAATATCTTTTATATCCATAATTTTATTCATGATGTAGATATCATATATATCATATATATCTAGTATATACATGCATTTATAATATTACATAACATTGAGAGGTATGAAATGAAATGCACCGTTCATGGAGACGGTAAGTCGTACGTACGCAAGAACGCTACATTCATTTCTATTTCATATTTAATGGAATGAAATTATAATTATATAAAGGTATACTATACTTCCAGTATAATATAATGTATAATACCAATTACTCCATCCTTTATACATCCCACATATGACATTAAGGATTCAAATCACTTTGAGGGGGCGGTAGTCCACACTTCCTAAAAGGAAAATTTCGCGTTTACCCATAATGGAAATCATAAAGGTATAAAATAAATGAAAAATAAAGAATCATAAGGAAAAATAATAATATATATAATATATAAATATAGTTTCATCATAATGGCCACCATGAGAGGTGGTAGGATAAGATAGAACAATCATCGTTTCATGAGGCAGTAATTCACCACCCACGGAAACAGTATGTTCTTTAACCATTAGACGAAGGTGTGTGTAAGTGTAAATAAAATACTTATCATAACAACATCATAGTATATTTAATATACTGGTTTTGTTACAAAAGAAAAGAATAAAAAGAGTTTAGGGGGTTGAAGAAGCAAAATAAAACAAAACAACATTAGAGAAGACATTACCTTAAAATCGGGTTACTCTTTTTGATTTGATCCAAAGTCTTCCTTGGGAAGACTTCTGCACAAAGTGAGGCTTCTAGGAGTAATATAGGGAGTATGGGAGAGTATTTGGGCAGAGTTTGGCCGAGCCAAATGGCTTGACAGTGTGAATAAGGTGGTATAGGTGGGGGGGCCTTTTATAAGAGGAGAAGAGGGGCACTCTTGGAAAGATTGAAATGTTACATTATTATGAAATTATTTTCAGATTATAAAGGTCCCACAATGATATATTTCTAGGATAAGGTGATAAGGTTTAGAAATATTCTCATCCAATAGATTTTTGACAAGTTTAAGCCTTAGATTTTACATTTTCTTTTCATTTTATTTAAATCATTAATTAATGAGGTAATCACTGCATCATCATGGTGTCATACATAATTTAATTTATTTAATGTCTCAAAATTATAAAAAAATATCATGATGTAGGAAATATTTTTATATTTTTATTGAATATTTATAGTCAAAAATTGGACTTGTATAACCCCATTTAAAAATTGTTTTAGTAAAACAACTCATGTTTGTGACATTTTTATTTTAACATTAAATAAAAAGTTTTTAATGATATTTTCCTACCAAAGTGGGTCAATGAGGTCCCCAAGTTGACCCATGGATTGTCTTGGTATTCCATGACTCATCCAATAGGGGTAGGAGATGTGTCATGGTCATTTCATATTTTTATAACATTATCTTTACCTTAAATTTCACTAATTACATTTAATCGCGATTAACTAAAAGTTACTATTCACCAAAAAATTATTTTAATCCCATTGAACCACATTTTACATCCTAGTGAAAACCATGTATGTCGGATTTTTTAAAATCAAATCACATAAGTGGTAATGTTTCATTTAAACGAAAAATCGGTTTTTTATCTACCACTTAGTGGTTTCACTATTCATCAAAAATTGACGTTTTTCAGAACAATTCCAAAATTTCACCCTAAGCTATAATTGATATTCTGAATTCAAAAATGATGTCTATTTTACAAAATTCCAAACATATAAGTTGAATTAATTAATTTTATAATTAATTTCCATTGTCAGAACAAATAGCGCTTTTTTAAGAAATAATATATATCAAAAGATTGACAATTGTTTATGTCCAATTTCAAAGTGAAATTAATTCTAATGAACACCATTGGATAAAATGGTAAAAATATATTCAAATTATACTTTAAAACCACTCAATAATATAATTTATCACTAAAAATTATTTTTATTAAAAAAATTGGTTTTAAGTATTTTTCACTTTTCATAAAAAATTGGAAGTTCTCAGAAAAATACCAAAAATTCAACATAGGCTAATTTCGATATTCTGAATCAAAAAATGAAGTCCATTTTGAAATATAAAATATATATAATTTCAAAATGTGTGTATTACTATTCGTAATTGCTATTTTGATTGGTCACGGTGTGTTAGAATCTCGAACTTGTGTACAATTCAAGCTATTGCATTATTGAAATTGAAGCGTATTGTGGAAGCTCGAGGTGTTACATTGAAGGTGTGAATTAATGAGAAGGGGGAGTGCGCTTTTATAAGAGGGGTGAGGGGCACCTTTGGAAAAGCTAGCAATATTATTTTATAATAAATTCATATTTGGTTTCTAATGGCTCCAAAGTGGATTAATTAATGGTTAATGTGGGTATAGGTCGAACATCACTCAACCAATAGGATTTTGACATGTTTGGTTTACTATATTAACCTTATCTTTATGTATTAACTCTTAGTTAATTAGTTTCACTTTTACAATGTCTCATTGTATTTTTATATTATATATTTAATAAAATTACTATATACATCCAAGCGACCCCAAAGTGGTCCATTAATGATACACCTATCCCGATATATGTCTTTTGGCTGAACCATATATTTTTAAAAATTTAATATCAATTAATATTAAATTTTTTTTTAAAAAAACTCTTTTTTGTCAATTTTGACACTATTGAATAATTGATATTTTTAAAAATCATAACATAATGATTGCCTCAAAAAAATTTATTTAAATCCATCCTAAAATGTAATATTATCCTGTATAATTAGTGGTATTTATAAAAAGTCTCAAATTTTATTTATTTGGGTATTTATAATATCAATTATTCTAATTTTTCAATAATTAGGTAATTACTACATCACCATTGTGTCATAAGTAAATAAAATTTTATAATCCATAAAAATTATAAATAAAATACCATTATGTAGTAAATCGTTTTATCTTTCTAATGAATATTTATATTCAAAAATCAAACATATATAACCATATGTAAAAATTGTTTTACTAAAAGATATATGCTTATGTCATTTATTTATTTATTTTAACTTAATTAAAATAATGTGTCCCTATCACCTACAAGTGGCTCCATGGGGTCTCAAAATCGACCCAAAGATGGCCATGGTCGGACATGTAGCCACTAATAAGGTTATGACACGTTTTAGGGTAATTTAGTATTATTATAATATTATTTTATAATTCTTATTTATCGGATTTACCCATTAACCATGGTAAATAAAATATTTATCAAAGTAATTATTCAAAATTCATAAAAATAAAAGTTACCTATTTACACAATTTGGACATCTTGATTCCAAATATGGAATTCATTTTTCCAAATTCAAAACATAGAAGTGGCAGAAATTAATTTAAATTTATTTCCTGCTGTCAAAACAAAAAATGTGTTCTTAAGATATAATAAATATCAAAAGATTGATACTTGTTTATGTTCGGTTTAATTGTGAAATTATGTCCAATGTCCATCATTGTATTAAATTGTAAAAATATATTATAAATATTATTTTAAACCACTCAAATTCATAATTTATCACTATAAATTATTTTGATTAAAATAGTAGTTTTTAATTAAAATTTAGTAATTTTCACTATTCATCAAAATATTAAAGTTATCTGAAAAGAATCAAAATTTCACCATAGGCTAAATTCGATACTCCGAATCCAAAAATGAAGTCCATTTTAAGAGATAAATTTTTTAAAATTTTAAAATTTTGGTATTACTATTCATAACGGCTAGTTTGATTGGTTGTGGTGTGTGTTAGAGCTCGATTTGCGTACAACACACGCTATTGCATTATTCAAAGAGAAGCGTACCGTAAAAGCTTGGGGTGTTTCATACTCCCCTTCTTCAAATAATTTCGTCCTTGAAATTTCTAGAATACTACCACAAGAAAAGACCTGGGTGGATTTTCATCGTAAGTTCCTCGGGTTCCCACGTTTCGTCTTCCATCTTATGGTTTTTCTATAGAACTCATACCAGACAAGTAGTCCGGTTTTTCAGCACTTGTTCTCTCATGTCAAGAATCTTGATGGGATCTTCGCAATAAGATAGATCGGGTTCCATTTCTAATTTTTCATAGGTGAGTACATGCGTCGGGCCAGACATGTATTTCCTCAATAGGGATACATGGAACACATCCTCAACTTTGGAGAGACTAGGCGGCATTGCCAATCGGGAAGCTACAGCCCCAATTCATTCTAGAATTTCGAAAGGTCCAATGTACCTGGGACTCAATTTACCTTTCTTACCAAAATGTATGAATCCCTTCCATGGAGATACCTTCAGGAAATCATGTTCACTGACTTGAAATTCCAAATCCTTCCTTGATTATCGGTATATATCTTCTGCCTACTTTGAGGTGCTTTGATTTGGTTTTAGATTACCTTCACCTTTTCAATCGTTTCCTCCACCAGTTTTGGGCCTACAAGTTTTCTTTCACCAACTTCATCCCAACAGGTTGGTGTGCGATATCTCTTTCCGTATAACGCTTTGTATGGTGGCATCTGAATACTCGAATGAAATATATTGTTATAGGAAAATTCTACCAGAGGTAAATATTGATCCCACATGCCCTGAAAGTCAAGTGAGACGGATATCAACCTGTCTTCTAAGGTTTGAATAGTTCGTTTTGATTTTCCATCTGTTTGAGGGTGGTAGGAAGTTCTTAGATGATGTTAAGTATCCAAGGCTTTCTGAAGACCTTTCTAGAATCTTGAAGTAAAATGGGGATCACGATCATAAACAATATATATCGGTACTCCATGAAGTCTCACAACATCATCAATATATAATCTTTCTAGACGTTCCAGTGGTAGATCTTTTCTTATAGCAGGAAAATGTGTTGACTTGGTAAGACGATCAACAATAACCCATATTGTATCGTTCTTTCTAGCGGTCTTTGGTAGTCTCATGAAAAAGTCCATCATGATATTTTTCCATTTCTACTCAGGTATGGGAAGAGGTTGCAATACTCCACCAGGCTGTTTCCTTCCAGCTTTCATTTGTTGAAAAACCATATATCTTGACACAAAATCAGCAATCTCCCTCTTCATGTTGTCCCACCAAAAATGTTCCTTCAAATATCTATACATTTTGGTGCACCCAGGTTGTATAGATAAATTGGAATATGAGAATCATCCATCAATTCCCTTTCAAGATCAGGTATATCGTGAACACAATGTTTTTCCCGAATTTCAAAATTCCTTCTTCATACACAAAGTCTCTCAATCTTCAATCATTCACATCTTTAATCTTCTTTATAAATTCTTCTTCATCGGTCTATGAACTCTTAATCCTTTAAAGTAATGATGGTTTGGAAACCATTTGAAAAAGAATTGATGTTTCACCTTCCCTGGTTATTCACATGTCCATATTCACTAGATCCATGAAAATTGGATCCCTTTCAATTCTCATATCGTTCAAAACTCCATGATATTTTCTGATAAAAGCATCTGACACCTTGTTTGCTTTCCCCGGGTGGTAGTGTATTATACAATCATAATCCTTGAGTAATTCAAGCCATCTCCTTTTCCTCGTGTTGAGTTCTTTTTTTGAGAAAATAGACTTCAATCTCTTGTGATTAGTATAAATATCACATTTTTTCACCATAGAGGTAGTGCCTCCATATCATCAATGAAAAGATCACAGCTTCTAACTCGAGATCATGAGTAGGATAGTTTTGTTCATGAATTTTCAACTGTTGTGATGCATAGGAAATAACCCTATCATTATACATAAGAACATTACCAATTCCTTTCTTCGATGCATCACTATAAATAACGAACCCATCATTCCCTGATGGTAGATTCAACATAGGATCATTGACTAATCTTCCCTTCAGTTATTCCAAACAGTTTTCACACTCATTTGTCCAAAAAAAATTAACCCCTTTACGTGTGAGCTTTGTTAATGGGTTAGCCAACTGGGAAAAATTCTAGGCGAAACGTCGATAATAACCTGCTAAACCAATAAAACTACGTACCTCAGTTATACTCGTCGGTGCAGGACATTCTGGGATTGCCTTGGTCTTTTAAGGATCAATGGAAATTCCATCCTTATAGAAAATAAGGCCATGAAAAGAAATCTCTTTAAGCCAGAATTCACACATACTAAACTTCCCATATAATTCATGTCTTTTCAAAGTCTTCAATATAATTTGTATGTGATTTTCATGATCTTTGTAGATTTTGGAGTATACCAAGATATCATCAATAAATACCACTACAAAGTCATCAAGATATTCCTTGAAGAAATTATTCATTAGATCAATAAAAAAGTGGTTGCATTAGTCAATCCAAAAGGCATTACTGTAAAATCTTAATGTTCGTACCTTGTTCGAAATGATGTCTTCAGAATGTCTTCCTTCTTCACACTCAATTGATGGTATCCAGATCAATGGTAAATCTTTGAAAAGTATTGAGCTCCATGTAGTTTGTCAAATAAATCATCAATGCGAGGTAGGTGATACTTGTTCTTTATTCTTATAGCATTGATCTCCCTGTAGTCGATACATAACCTCATAGATCCTTATTTCTTTCTAACAAAAAGAATAGGGGCTCTCCATGGAGAAACACTCGGGTGAATAAATCCCTTATTACTCAATTTGACTAGTTGTTTCTTTAGTTCAACTAATTCTACAGTTTCCATTCTATAAGGGGTCTTCGCTATATGCCTTGATCCAGGAATTATATCAATGGAAAACTCAACTTCTCATTCTGGAGGATGTCTAGGTAAATCCTCTAGAAACACATCTACCTATTCTTTCACAACAGGTACATCCTCTATTTAACATTCCTTTCCTCACCCATAGTCATTTCATTCACATCCTCCCCAATAATTGAATTTAGTTAAGCAACTGGGGTGGATCTATATAAGATTTAGGTGGCGACAATTCTGTTCTAAAGATAAGGTGTTCCTTATCATCATCATCAAGAATCGTAACCTCTTTCTTGTTACAATAATTCTTCGCATCATGGTACGAAATCTAATCCATATCGAGTATTATATCAAATTCAATCATAGGCATGACTATGAGATCAGTAGATAAAGAACATTTATGTGCCTTAATGGGGACTGATTCAAAAAACGTTTTTGCAATGATACTTCCCTTAGGAGTTTTAACTGACAACTCCCGTGTTAAATAAAATAGGAAATATCTAATTTTCTTAGCAAACTGGGAATATATGAAACAATGCGATGATCCAGAATCAAATAATACATTTGCTAAACACGAGGAAACCATTAAATTACCTGCCACCACGTCTTTTGGAACTTCTACCTCAGCAGTAGTGATATCATAAGCATGGACTTGACCCCTTGGCCTTTTCTGAGGTAAGTTCCACTGACGCTTAGGACATTAATTTTCATAATGTCTCATCTCCCTGCAATTGTAGCATTGGACATTGGTAGATTCCTTCTTCCCCTTGAAATCACGAGTTTGGTGGCCTTTTCACCAAACTTGTAATAGACTCCCGTTCAGTTGAAGAAAGTATTGTGGTGTTTCTTCCCACATTTACTACAGGATGGATATTCAAATTTTTCTTTCTTCCCTTTATTTCCATTCCCATATTAATCAGCAGATCTCTTCTTCTCTTACTTTTCATTAAAGTCATATGACTTAGAGAATTACTTCTATGTCTTGATAGCACATGAGACAATGTCTTTGTACGACGATAAGGATTGGGAGACTAATTCTTGATGGAGAAATGGTTTTAACCCATAAAATAAACAATCAATATTACTTCTTGGGTTACGTATATAATCTCCAGCATTCCTTTCTAACCTTGTAAAGTTATCCTCATACTTTGCGACATGCTCATCCTCCTTTTGTCTCAGACTCATAAATTGTCTTTCTATATCTACTCAATGGTCACGAGTAAAGTATTTTTCTAAAAACAGATATTTCAACTCCCACCCTTCCATATTTGATACTTCATCATCTTTGTTCGTGTTTTTAATCAATGACCACCATTGATCAACATCCCCATTGAGGCGGTAAACTGACATGATAACTTTTTCCCTTTCACTACTCCCCAATGCCTGAAATATTTTCTCTAGGTAATGTATCCATTGCTCAGCTACTAAGGGATTTTTACTCCCATTGAATGTTGGTGGTTGTTGCCTCATGAAGCGATCTAACATTGATCCTCCAAACTGTGGATCAGGGTGCTCCAAACGGGTAGGGTTATTATTCATAACCTGAGTGAGTTTTCCCAGTATGGTGATTAGCTGATCAGCACCAGTTGCATCACTAGATCCACTATAATTATCTTAGGCAGGAGGAAAATCCCTACATGGAGTGCATGCATTGATATGGTTTCCATTTCTTCCACTATGCGCCATTTCTAAACAATGTCAAAAACTAGATAAGTTTATGAATCAAAATACATAATTACATACTTATAAAACACTTAACATAAATTGAACTATTTATGGATATAATCCATAATCATAAAAATGTTTTCATTGAGGATGTATATACTCATAAACCCTTCATAATGATTTTTAAAAAAATGAGATTTATCCTAAACATATCCCCCAAGAGTGTCGTAACCAAGAGTGCAGCAAGGCCCGTTTTCATGCACCAGTTCACATTTGAGTCCAACTCAAAGTGGTGCTTTCGGGTTTTACCCCTAGGTATATCTGTGCCAGAGCCGCCTCTACCTGCTCGTATCCAGATAGGGATGTATTTCTCAAAAAACTCAAAAAATCTCTACAATACAAAAATTCTAGGAAGTGCTTCTATACTAATCCCCAAATTCCATCTTAGTTCTATGTGTTAAAATCGGAGTTTATCTAAATCTAGCTTCCAAGGTTTGTACTATAATTTCTCTGATACCAACTGTAATGCCCTGACCCCAGCTACACAGAGTCAGTGCATTATTACATAACATTGGTATGATCACATGATAGATCAAGTCTAGAAAGACGGATTCGTTTAGTAGCCTTGGAATAACTATATACATTCATAAAGTTTACATTACATCATAAAATGAAAACTACAACAATATAGTGTCCATAGTCCAAACTCATATCCCATCATACTATCCCTGCAAGTCATTAAAAAAATATTTCTTCACATCCCAGGAAAAATAAAACATAGAAAGGGGTGAGCTCAAATGCCCAGTAAAGATAACAATATAGGAGAAACCTTCATAAAAAAGAATAATCATTTAAGGCAATGTATAACTAAAACAAAAGCCTTTTAAACATGAACTTCAACATAATATAGCAGAAATAAAATGAAATAATTCCATTTACTTATTCACATGTATATTCAACTAATTGAATAATCACATGCAATATCAATAACCACTTTCATAATGATGGAAATGCATAATGCAAGACTATCATAACCATATAGCCAAGGCCTCGTGCCAAGACTACAAATAGGATTTTGTCAAGGCCTTGTGCCAAGACACTAGTTTGTCTCATGCGACCAACCGATGCATCGAGGAGCTATAGTGGGCTCCACCCGTCACACATTAAGTCCAATGCATTCCCTATATGAACAGGTTTAAACATAACATAAACATTCGTATTAAAACTAGCATACAAAATGTCAATAATTTCTCCATAAACCATGAATGGTATTAAAATAACACATCCACAGTCAAACAAATCACAAATACTTAAATACAATATGGAAGTTTTGTATCATAATAAATCAACTTCATATAAGATTAAAATCCATCAAAGGATGTTCACATAGAAGAAATCCAAACTATTTGAGAAAAATATCCCTTATTTTGAAATCATTTAAATGTCACATAATTATAAAATAAAACGTATACTTTGAAAATTTTCTTATAATCTTGTAAGGGAAGCTTCAAAAATTTTATAACTGCATAAAATAGCCGCACCCACCGTATAAGTTAAAAAAACATTCTTACCTTAATTTTGTCAAAAAGGTTAAAAAACACCTTGTTTTGAAAATGATAGAAAGATTCCTTTATAAAGTTCTTATAAAAAAGTCAAAAAAGGGTATAAATGACTTTAACCCATATTATGTAAAATAGTAATAATGTTTTGAAATAAATTTATAAGATACATGGATGTGGATGACAAAGAGGTCCCAGTAGATAATTACGTATAAACAACCTCGGATAATGAAGAGATTGTGAAATAAACCATTACCTTGTAACTTTCCTTGGTTGGGGGTATTTTAACCTCCTGTATAATCATGAAATAATTGTTATTAAATTATAAAAGAATCATATACATTAATATGATATCATATATGATCTTTTAACATTTCTTTGTTAATAATATCTTAATATTATTGTCATTTCGGGTGTTAACTTACTCATTTTCTTTTATATGTTTTGTTATGTAAGACATGTTTTTATGGATAGGTTGTATCTTATTCATATACATAATGATATTAAGTCCTTAAACATTATTATTAATATTCAAATGATAATTATATTTGAATTGATATGATGGAGAATGAATATCATCGCGTTCGTGGAGACGGTAGTCCGTATGTACGCACGAGCGACAATATCATTCTTTTGATATTAAAATAATATTTAATTGGATGGTATATAATATATATTGAATAATTATCATGTTATATTTATTATTTACATGAATTAAAAATCATTATTATACCCATCCAAATAATAATGTTTTTAATAACAATTACACCATGACGTGGAGACGGTTAGTCGTACGTACGCACGTATGGTGACATGACATTCAAAGGATGGATAGAATACTGAAATATGGTTGTACAAGGTTTATAATAACATCAAAGTATATATAATATACTGGAGATATTATTTTAGAATGGTAATAACAAATAAAGAAGAAGTGGAAGACCAAAGGAACTTGAAAAAGGGTGGTGAAATCATTACCTCTTCTTCGGGTTCATTCTTTTGATTTGATCAAAAGGGCTCCTTAGGTTGGCTTTATGACTAAAGAAAGGCCTCTAGGATTAATTTAGGGATGTTGAGAGACTATTTGGGAAGGGGTTGGACGAACCAAAAGGATATTAAGGTGTGAATTAATGAGAAGGGGGAGTGCCCTTTTATAAGAGGGGTGAGGGGCACCTTTGGAAAAGCTAGAAAAATTATTTTTTAATAAATTAATATTCAGTTTCTATTGGCTCCACAATGAATTATTTAATGGTTAAGGTGGGGATAAGTCTAAAATCACTCAACCAATTGGAATTAGATAGGTTTGGGTCACTATATTAACCTTACCTTTAAGTATTAACTCTTAGTTAATTAGTTTCACTTTTACAATGTCTCATTGTATTTTTATATTATATAGTTAATAAACATACTATATACATCCAATAGACCCCCCAAGTGGTCCATTAATAATAAAACTATTATGATATAATTCTCTTGGCCGAACCTTAGATTTTCTGAAATTTAATATCAATTAATAATATAATATTTTGTTTAAAAACTCTTTTATGTCAATTTTGACACTATTCAATAATTGATTTTTGTAAAAATCATAAAAAATGATTAATTCAAAAATAGTTAATTACACAAATCCTAACATGTCATATTATCCTATAAAATTATTTTTATTTATAAAAAGTCTCAAATTACATTTATTTGGGTATTTATAATATCAATTATCGTAATTTTTCATTAATATGGTAATTACTGCATCACCATTGTGTCATAAATAAATTAAATTATATAATCTCTAAAAATTATAATAAAAATACAATTATGTTGGAAATATTTTTATATTTCTAATGAATATTTATAGTTGAAAATACAACATATAAAACCCTATGTATAACTTTTGTTTCTAAAAGATATATGGTTATGTTATTTTTGTATTTATTTTAACTTAATTAGAATAAAGTGTCCCTATCACCTACAAGTGGCTCCATGGGGTCCCAAAATAGACCCAAAGTTTTCCATGGTCGGAAAGTATCCACCAATAATTTTAGGACACATTTTAGGGTAAGTTAGTATTATTATAATATTATTTGTTAACCCTTATTTATCAGATTTACCCTTTAACCATGGCAAATAAAATATTTACCGAAATAATTATTAAAAATGTCTAAAATTAAAAGCTACCTATTTACACAATTTTGAAATCTTGATTCCAAATATAGAATCCGTTTTTCAAAATTCAAAAGACATAAGTGGCAAAAATTAATTTGAAATTAATTCCCGCTGTCAAAACAAAAACCGTGTTTTTAAGATATAATAACTATCAAAAGATTGATACTTGTTTATATCCAGTTTAATTGTGAAATTATGTCCAATGACCAAAATTTTATTAAATGGTAAAAATATATTCTAAATATACTTTAAAACCACTCAAATTCATAATTTATCACTATTAATTATTTTGATTAAAAAAAAATTTTTAATAAAAATTTAGTAATTTCGCTATTCATTAAAATAATAAAGTTATCCAAGAAGTACCAAAATTTCACCTTAGGCTAAATTTGATACTCAAAATCCAAAAATGAAGTCCATTTTGAGAGATAAAATTTATTAAATTTTAAAAAGTAGGTATTACTATTCATAACTGCTAGTTTGATTGGTTGTGGTGTGTGTTAGAACTCGATGTTGCGTACAACACACGCAATTGCATTATTCAAAGAGAAGCGTACCGTGGAAGCTTGGGGTGTTACATCCCTAACTAAAACTATACAACTCTAAATCTCTAAATTTATTCATTTTTTGTCCCTAATGATCCTTTGACATTTTTTCCACTCATCAATATCATTTGGATGATTTGAACTTCAAAATCATCACTAGTACAAAAACAATTCCTATGTTTGATCACTCACTATCTCCGAAGAGTATGACAGTGAAATGTAATGTACATAATATATGGCCACAAAAAAATTATACTCAGATGGTGGATCGAAAATCATTATGATATGAAAACTCCACTAATGGTATTTGACCCTCCTTGATATGGACTAAAAATAACATGTGATCCTGAATAATGTTTATGATAACCTAAATGGCCATCTTTACATGGCCGACTGATTAAGGGAATCCCAATGCTCAATTGAAACTGAGTCCCCATGGAATTACCACATCCTCGCCCTAATCATTCGATGAAGTTAGCATCACAATTTTCAATGATGACCAAGGAAATTCATTGATGTTGATCTACCTATTACACATTTAAATTTCCAAAACTGTATATAATGATATGTTGGTTACCACCCTTAGACATAAAAGAAACCATGTATTTTGAAAGAAATCATTATATATCATGTTTTTTTACCCAACCGGTTCTAGGAGATCCTTATACATCCTCACATCCTCCATATGTATTGCTAAGAGAAAAACAACAACCCCATATTATCCTTCACAATCATATATGTGCAATAATCTATTCATGAATAAGGATAAAAATAATCTGAAAATTTGAAGATGTATAAAAAATATATCTACTAGATATATTTTTATTCAATATCTCAACATCTATATCCCTATGTTTTTCACCCTTTGTATCTGAATAAGAAATTGGGTAACAACTATTGACAGGAGGTGAACCACACCTTTCTCATGTGTCTCGCATGCTCCAACGCATATATCTATAACACATATTGATCTTAAAGGAATACTACCTTGAAATGGTATATAAATAATTAAGGATCTATTATAAATGTCATAAAAATATAATAAGGCATAAAACACACCGAATGGAATTACCATGAACTCAAAACATTCACAGTGGATTCTGAAAGAAACTTATGGTTTATCATGTTCAACAATAAGAGCTGGTGATAACTTGTCTCATTTTCAAACTCTAAGGATAACATCTCCCCACCCAACAAGATGAAGAACTAAATGAATCATTGGAGTCAATACTGGTCCCTGCATTACCTAGTTCATAGGAAAAAAATTCACATCCAACACCATGCACTCATATGGCTCTCAAGAGATCAACCCTGGAATATGCAGGTGAACACATTGGGTTTAAATTTTTTTTTTAAAAACACCCAACTAAACCATTAGCTTATGAAACTCAATGGGTTCCATATGGTATATTTTGGTTAAAATCAGAGAGATCCCCAGTCCCATTCATTAATTAGGCAAATCATTTTTATGAAGAAAAATATAGAACCCACATAGGAATGACAACCTCAGACTCCGCTACCATTGTAAGATAAAGCTAATAGGATCCACTTCAATGAAGGTATTACTAAAAACATAGTATGATGAAATTTGTAACATCCTACACATGTTCTCATCCTTCTCTTCCAATGATAAATCATTCTCAATGGCTAAAAACACTATTTCAATATGATGAAAATACCACCCTGGTCACCTGTGGAAGAAAACTAATCCTTAATGGTAGGAAATTATTCCATACTAAGGAAAATATTATAGGTTCTCTCTGCCACTATGAAGAGATTCAATGTAATGATTTATATCTATCCTCCAAGAGTAAGGGGCCAATATTTTTAGAAGTGTGTAATCACTAATCCCATCATAAAGATACTCGAATACAAGGTATGAGAAAAAAGGCTCTTCTAATATAACATGGTGTTTAATATTAGATATTTATAGGAATTTGTTTTTCATTACTCTATGAGAAAACTAAAATTGTTGTGGTGAAGAGACACTTCGTTCTTCAAACCACACTCAAAGACAATGCATTCTCCTACTACTTCAAATGCATAATTTCATTTTCTGTACACATTAAAACTACCAGGACATACTCGGTTGCCTTATAACATCAAATGAACCTCAAACACAAAATTAGAAAGAACTCATCCAAAATACTTCTACACTATCAACATTGTGTAGAAATAACAACCCCATATATTTTATGATAGAATATCAAGAATGCATGTCAGTGGAGGAATATTTTATCTTCATTTTCAGAATGATGATTTGTTAAACATCAGTAACACTAGTCTATGTCGATTCATATTGTCTCTATTGAAATTAATTTTTAAATGTTGTAAAAATATTGGATTATACATGTTTCTAATAGTACTACCAAAAATTAAAAGGAGCATAAATCATACCTCGAAACATTGTTGGATAATTTAGTTAAAAAGAATCCAAGGCCTACATGTTCCCATTATTCATACGACCAACTTATCTATCCATGAGTGGATCTCATGGGGTTTTTGTTGGTAGTGTAAAAATGTGAACACCCCCTCATTATGCTCCCCCATATACTCTATCACATATTCTTCTAAAAAAAACTCTTTCCTCTAGTCACTACAACTACATAGGTTGTTTCTGTAAGGCCTCTCTTACTATAATATGACAAGAATGACAATATTTCATGATATTTCCACATGATAATAATAAAATAAAAGTGAATTCTTCAATAGATTGGGTTATCCCAGTGGTCTCTATGAATGATGGTGCCTAATTTGATGTCACCTCAATCACACTCTGGCTTTTATTGGGTCCTACATACCATGTATCCTAGGAGATCACTATCTTGTAAAATCATAATATGATATCAAACCATGTGCATCATCATATAGAACCAAAATATCCATTAAATACTCACTATGACATAAAGAATCCACTGAAACCCATTACGTTGTGTACATGAACCCATCAATAAATGAAATCACCACTTGCTGACCAGCCTGAATGAAGTCAACCTCATGAGAAATCCCCTTCACAAAGGCAAAAGAACTCATAAAATAGTAATCTCAACTCCGATGTAGGAACCTCACTGGCTATAACAATTGAAACATCCTACAAAGATAATGACATTCCACATCTAATGAGTATATTAGTAGAGATGACTCAAGAATGACATGGAAACCACAACCCAATACTATACAATGCATGTTAAAATGTTGTTATATTAATCCAATTATTAATTGTACAATTTCCACAAGAATTATATCAATGAAATATTGAATAGATATATTAGTTTTTTCACCAACACTGGGTCCCTAACATGATAGCTTAACTTGTACCCTTTTTGCATTGATTACCTAGAACCCAAACCAAACCTCAATAAATTTTCAAATATACTCAAAAATATTATCCTAGGATGTAAACCATATTAGATTCCACTCTATCACAACCATAACCACATTTTCCTTATTTTTTAGTGAGAGGATGGTCTACAACTATCCCAAGTCCTCTTCTAGAGAATTGGTGCTATAGACCAATACTGAGAAGAAATATATAAAATTTGAGATGTTTTTATAATTTATATTTATTCACAAACAAATATTAAAATCCATAAAATTATGAAATATAAAAATGATTATGGAAAGGAATGCTTAAGTATGTAACTGAATAATAATAATGCAACATATAGTAATGGAAATCAGAAAAGTGAACAAATTAATGTCTGCCTCAAACTGGAAAATAAAGTGACATTTTCTTATGGAGGAAACAACTATCAATGTGACACTAGTGTACACCTCGATATGTATATGCCAAACTAAGATACACCTACCCATGGTCATCAAAGGAATCCATAAAAATAATTTTGTCTTCATAAGATAAGACATTACTAGTAATAGCCCATGTTGGGTGAGTATAAAAATAACAAGTAGGAAACACTGAAAACACCAAAAATAAATCATCAAGAATAACTAGAAAATAAAAAATATGTATTTAAATTAATATATAGGAGGTAATGATATGGAATTATATCCCTGATATACTCGTAAAATAAATTGGGTCAAATTAGTTCTAAGCCACTTACATCATTATATCAGATCAAGGATTCAAGATAATGCGTTTCGAAGAGGAACTTATCCCCTAGCTATAATTCATTTGATGACACCCATATCGACGTCCATGTTCTTCAGGACTATCTAGAATGAAGAATACATGAAATTAACCGAGTTCATCTAATATACACACCTAATGCAACTAGTAGCCCATTAGAAAGAATAGATATAAATATGAATATTGTAAATAAATTCACATGGATCATTGTGGAATACTAGAAAATACTGAAACCATCATTATATATAAGGGATTGAATCCCAGGTCTGTGTTGGATTTTTCAATAAAATAAAACCTTCATAGAGAACACATGAAGGAACTGAGGATCACTTTGGAACTCTGAGAGGGATAATTCCCTATTTCACTAAGGGGTATGAAGTCCAATGATTGGGACCATATATTGTAATAACCCCCATATAAGGGGATTGAGATAACTCACTCTTGAAGAAGGAAAATCTCCCATAGTACCCTGATCAACAAGATGCTTTAGATGGGCCACCAACCTATTATTTGGATGTGATGCTGAACGGAAACCTCATGTAAATGGACAAAGGAAACATAACAAGTAAATAATGATGAATGGAAAATACAAAACTGACAGTCATTAATGGTTGATAATTTAATAATCTTTCTAATAACACCTCATGATGTATCTATATCATTAATCCAAAAGAAATATTTTCATAAAATAGGAAAAAAATAACTTGGTGGCATACTAGTTTTCCCTCAAATAATTTTGGAAAAGCCTGATTAATGCACATCACTTTTCATCGGTTCAAATTGTTAAAACATATATCCACTGATATAGGACTGAATATTTTCATGAATGACAAAATGAATAATGTCATTGTGATACTCATGGAATTGATCATTGGATTCCCAATTCACAATCCCAGAACAAACATCTATTAAAAAAAATTATTGTAACACATAAGTAGGTTTCTTCAAGGTCCTCAGACAAGATTCTAAATTAAAGATAAAATATTTGTCTTGAAACTTATATCTCAATATCATGTTCATTATGGCATAGATAGTTCATCATTATGACATTTTATAACATAGATACCTTAAATACTATGATTTTTAGTAATAATATTATTACTATTACTATTATTATTTGGTAATTCGTGGACCTGAGATATAATTCGGGAATTGAGTATCAAAATTTTTTTCATTAGATTTTGTTAATACCATGATCAATATTCCATTGATAGATCGATAAACTGACATCACATGAAGATGTTATGACCAAAACAAGTAATTAATGATAATAAGAAGAACAATAATAATGATATCATTAATATAAAACATATATAAATATTATTACATATATGGGGTCTATGTGGTTAATTCCCTCCACCATCTCACACATATCAAGAACTCCACACCTCATCCCCATTTATTCAATACTAAAGTTAATTTAAATAATTAATTTATAGGAAAATCACCTCAAACTCACACATAAAGTTGTTATTTGGTCCTAAAAAATGAGATCCATCCCTGCTTTTCATTGTTATCTTCACCAATAATAATAATTATTATTATTAAATATCAATTATTATTATTATTATTTTTAACTATCACATATTTTTATTAAAAATAAAAATAACATGCCTCCTCTTCCACTAATGTCAATAGATAAAATTCTGGTGACCCCTGGTGATCCCTTGTGAATCATGTGTGCTTCTGATCACATGTCATTATTTTGGATCCATGATCAATTGAAATAATAACTTGTACAAATATCAATCGATCTGAAAATCACCATCTCCATTATTTTTTGCAAAATTTTTTGGAATATTGGGGTCTGATCAGGCTTTTAATAACCCCAATAAAATCAAAATGCGACCCTGTATTCAAATATATAAAAACATGATGAATGATCTATGAAAATAAAATTAAAAGAGGGTGATAATTATCATTTTTCAATCCGATCTCGGCCAACGATTGATAGGTGACGTCTCGTGGGTGATAAAATAGAGTAAAAAAATAAATAATTTACATAAATAAACAAAATAATTTAATGGTTTAATTTGAAGGGAATATAATTACATATATGTAAGGTCTATAGTTTTTATTATGTGGTATGTATAATTTATATTTTGATAATCCATTGTTAGAATTTTATTCTTAGATAAAACCCAGAAACCACAACCTTTTTCCAGTTATTTTGTTTTTGAGATAAAGGTAGAAAGAGTCTAAATCATAGATTCCAATAATTGACCTAAATGAAATCAATATAATATGTGAATTCAATTCCAGATGTGAATTACTATTTCCAGATGCAATTCATATAGTGAATTGTTTTTTCTGATTGATAAAACATGAGTATTTCATGTTGTGAATAATGTTAAAATCATGATTCTCTTGTGGATTTTATTTATTTGTAGGGAATAACAAATTGTTTTTCTTCTCCACCTATCACCCTTGCATTTCTCACACATACAACCCTCCAATGGATGCTTCTTCAATGAATTAAAGCCAAAAATTTGTATATTATTGTCATTTAAACTCTAGTTAGTCAAAAATATGTCTCCATGGATCCCTCTCAGTATTTTTCATGACCCATTACCTTATTTTATTGGTTTCTCTCATCATCCAAGGTGCTATTTTAATGGAAGATAGTTTTCTGTATTTTTTGAGTATTTTTCTATTCATTTATTTTCATTTGATTCGGAGAAAATAAATTGTTGATACGGAATAAGTGTTTATATAATTCTACAATCTTTGTGTTCTATGATTTCCTATAATTTTTTTGATGATTTATAATTATTTTAATTTCTCCACACATAAGTTTCACCTTTGAATTTATCTAAAAAAAATTTACCTTAAACTAGATGTCTAAATTTGGAATTAAATTCATTATTATAAAATTTAATTGTAGTTGGAGGTCATGTACCTCAACATGAGCCACTTCTTGGGTGTATCATATATGTGGTGATGTTCCCATTCTATTTGAAATATTTTAATCAACCATGGTGTATATGGTTTGACACTAAAAAGATATTTTTTTATTTTCAGTGACTACAAGTCAACTTTATTAATGGGAAATCATGTTTATCTCGATTCATAAAAAATTAGAACTAAATAATTTATTTTATGACCCATTACATATGCGTTTCCATTATTGGATGAAAAGGTATAGACATTTTTTATATATAATGTTATTAAATTGGTATTTATACTACATGGACATTGTTAATTCATTATATATAAGGTTCTTATTACTCCAACAGACCATTTTCGTATTATAGGATTGTTATGAATTTCTCAACCTTTATATTACTAATAGAATGCCTTGGGATCTTAGAAGAAATCACCCCAATTCATTAGGCTATTTCCCGAGGGAGATACCTACCTTGGAACATATTAATGGTCTTATTTTATTTGAATGACTTGGTGTAGTACCAGTGATTAACATTATAAATTTATACATATTACAATTCCTTGAATATATTCATTAGATTAAATTGATATCATAGGATATGAGACACCTTCAAAACGTCCACATGACCCCACTCTGTCTAATCCTGGGGTTTATAATGGACATGATTTATGGACATGGTAATATGAATTTATAATATAATACCATTATTATACCCCTTCGTTTATATTTAGTTCCATAAACATAGGATTAATGGTTTATTACTATGAGTTGGATCGACCCTCTAAGGACATGGATTCTGTGATTTCTCAGGTTATATGATTTTCTTTTATCATATCCCGGACACCCTAGTTTCATGTTGCATAATAAATATTATTACACATACCGGTACATGTTTTATATAAATAATATACCCTAACCACTAATAAGATCTTTGTGTTGAAATTAACAACATGATATGAAGTAGGTATTCTCATATTAGCATCCCATGAGGAGTGTGATCCTGATGTGATTATTATTTCAACCATGTAATTCCCCAATTTAACTTTTTATCATCACACTATTGCTTTTATATTCATATACTAGATTTGTATAAATGTCATTGGTTATGTTCTACTGATTATATGTCAATCCCATTTTATATGAATGCTTATTACTCATAAATAATTCATAGATACAGTTAATGACAAGGAAAAGTTCCTAAGCCTTGGATCATGATTCTATTGGATAAACCATTTTAGTCTTTTCATAAATTTGATATAACTATTTGTAATTATGCCTAAATCATTTTTAGATTCATCGCATTCTAATAATTTTTATATTTGTGAAACATTTTCATTTATGTAATAGTACTGTTTGGATGATTTACTTTCACATCTATATTTTTAATTATTATTATTTCTCTATTTATTGATCATACCATTGTTGTAAAAATATGATTATTTGGTTACAGTGTCCCCATTTTACCTCCATGGTCCATCAATACTATTCTATATCTTCTAGAGTATAATGATGAATTCTTTAGGCCTTGTTGCTAACTAGGATCAGTAAGATAAGAGTGAATCAAGTTCAGGACATTATAAATTGGTATCATT
This sequence comes from Viscum album, assembly GCA_963277665.1. Classification (NCBI taxonomy): domain Eukaryota; kingdom Viridiplantae; phylum Streptophyta; class Magnoliopsida; order Santalales; family Viscaceae; genus Viscum; species Viscum album. Next base: position 1,012,790,124 of record OY728155.1, read on the forward strand.
GGATTCATTTTCTTATTTATCTTACAATATGTCTTGATATATAGAAAATTCAGATGTGTGGGAATTTGGTAAGGAGTGTATGTCTCGAAGTATCTAACCCATGTATGATGGAAAATCCATAATTCGTATGATGGGAATTTTATTCTGCATTATTTCTATTATAGTTGTACTGATTTCCCCATTGGATGACACCCATGTATTGTGGATTTCATTATTATTGATGAATCTATTAGAACCATTAGATTTATATGAAAAGTAGAAAGTATCGCATGCATCATTATAATCATGTGACGATTTATATGTCATTAATTATGACATGACACATTTAATTACTACATTCATGATCTATTTCGTATCCCTAATTCCTTGATTGTTATATTTGATATTTTTCTAATATTTCTTCTGGGGATAAATAATTGTAATAATAAAAGTGTATTCATAAAAATAAATGTTATTTAACCATATAATTTGATGATAGAACTATAATTATCCAATTATATTGAGTTTTGGACCAAACAAATTGGTTGCATTATGTGAAAATTTAGTTGGTTGAAATTGAATGTTTTAAAATTTTAATTTAATGAATTTGCATGCCTCTTTCATGTTGGAATGTTGGACATCAAATTAAACCATTTTAAAATTCTAGTGGATGGTACATACAGTATAATTTTCAATTTATAATGCATAGTACATTATAAAATTTGGATGATTGATGAATTTAAATGGACCTTGGTATATATAAGTAAAAAAATAAATAAATATTTATATATATTGATATTAATAATAACATTCTTGAGAATTTGTGAGTTTTATGTTTGAATGGAAATGGTAGTCATCAAATTGTGATTCTAGTTGAAACATAGAGAGGATTTTCATTTATAATTTTCAATTGATACACATCTATAATGTAACTGTAATATAAAATAGAGAACATAACCCCAACTTAAAAATATTAATTAGAAGTTGTTAGTATCTCTAATATTTTTAATTGGTCATATATAGTTCCTAGGCCTGGCTTTATGAGTAACCAGATGCGTTTTTTCTTATATAGGAAGGAATATACCTATCATATTTTTATTTCAGTGATGTTATCATGTTTCATTGATTTTGATGCATGTGAATGAAATATATAGAGCTATTCCACAAAAACATATTCATGATAGGATCCTTGAAGGTGTTGATGACCATGTTCCTAAGGTGGTGGGGCCTAACTCGCCAGTAGTTTCACATGTGAGACCTCCATTTGTAATTGACTTGTTTATTGATTCCTACCTTTAAGATGATTTTATGGTTATATATATATATATATATATATATTATTTGTGTATATTCATTCCCTACCCCTAATATCATTGTAATAATGTGAATGTTTTATAAGAAACGCACTACAATTTTTTTAATGGGATGTAGTTCCACAATCCACTAATAAATGGGTAGAATCCATGATATCTATCTTCGACCACCTATAGACACATCCATAAATGAGGTTTGAGCCTACCTCTTATATGCTTCGTGGTTATGCCATGTATTGGAGAGGCATTTTTACTCAGAAAAACCGAAATTGGGATATGGTCTTGATTGATTTTAACGATTCTTTCTATTAGGTTTTCTCTACAGAGATAGAGATATCAGGCAAGGATAGAGTATTCCTAAATCTAGAAAAGGGATCCCTAACTATTATGGATTATTTATATCTCTTTAAAGAGATTTAGAAATTTTTAACCTCCTTTTTTGATGAGTTTTTTAGAGTGTGACATTTTGAGGATGGTCTCAGGTATTCCATCTAGTATGGGGATAATTTATTCTACATGACTAGTATCTATTTAATCATGACTAAATTACTTTTTACTAACCATGATTTTATAGAATAAGATAGTACATGGAATATTTTAGTAGATAATCTTGTTTTATGAATCATCTATTGGAGGGTTCCCGATAGAGTCATAAAATCTAGGTTATGTACATTGATAATTATGTAATATGCCACCATTATGGAAGATTAGGCCATTTAAAACCATTATGTGACTGAGGCCCAATACAGTAACGATATTTTAGAAAAAAATGGGGAACCATAAATTCTATTTTCAGACACTATTATCTATTCAAGGTTGAAAATGATCCACACAATCTCCAACTTTTAGAGCAGGATAAGTAGCTCCACACCAGGACTAAATATAGACTTCCACTTGTCGTATAGTTTGAGGAGGTTGATGTGGTTGAGGATTCCAGACACTGGATACATATCCCCATCCATTTGTACCCACATTTGGTATTCAAGATTTTACTCAAGTCCATGAATTATGATAGATATATGAAATAAAACCTATAACTTGGTAGGAAAGTGTATGGACATCTAAGATACAATGTACAATTATAGTAGCCTCTGCATTGGTATATTCCTTTTTAGATACAATTTATACACATTATTTAATATTAGTATCTAATATGGTATTACATAAACTTGATATCCATTATTCTTATGGCATTATGACATCTGATACTCTGTTCGGAATTATTTTAGGGAGTGTGAGGAAGTGTATGTATTTCCCCATTAAGGTCGGAAGTTATCATTTCATATGGGATCTATTCATCTTTGAGATGATGGTCATTGATTTTATTCTATGTATGGCATATATTTTTTATGTTTTATTGTTATATATAAATTTATTTGTTCAAGGTAATTTTTACATCACTAGAGGGTGGTATTTTTCTTCACAAAGGTGAATGGAATGTCGAATAAATTATATCATGACAAGAGTATTGTGGGATGGTGGGAGTAACATCAATGATTCTAATGATTTATATAAAGGAAATGGTAATACATAAAGATAATTTAACACTATTAATTGATAATATTAAGGATATTTTCCTTGATGATTTTTTAGGTTCAACTCCACAGTGACATGTAGATTTCTCTACTGATCTAGTTCCATGAGAGGCACAAGTATCTATCCCTCCGTACATGGTGGATATTAATGTGTTTTATTATCTAAAGAGGAATCTAGAAGACTTGGAAGTTAAATTATTTCTATTGCACTACATTTTACCATGGGTTTAACTTATCATTTTCTTCAATAATGGGGATAGTTTCCTCATTCTCTGTGTAGATTACTTCAGTTGATAATGTTTACGTTTTAGAATTGGTGTCAAAATAATTATATAAAATACCTCATTGAACAACATTGAGGAGTGATGTTTTTATCCATGGCCTATTTGAGATCAAGTTATCACAAAATAACATTTAATAAACAAATATATAAACCATATATTTTTAAATTTTTGTTATCGTCTTTGTTTGTACATTTTTATTACATTCAATCACAAGAATTATCTGATTATTATCATGGATTTTATGGATCAGATTTTTCCACGATATCTGAATTGATTTGTTCTATATTTTTTGGATGATATCTTAATTAATTATTTCACATGACATGACCAGGTTATGAATATTTATAAAATTTTTATTACACTAGTATTATTCAGGTTTTATGCTAAGAATATAAAATTACACTTTTATATTAACCTGTTTTACTTTCTATTTCATCTTATTTCAGATGAAAGAGTGTCTGTTGACCAAACAATTGTAAGATATATAGTTCCATGGGTTAATTTAAAGAATTTAATAATAATATTGATTTTATTAGGTATTTAAGGCTATTAATGATGCTTTGTTGGGTACATTTCATGCTAGAAACTCCAATTATAGTCATGATTGTGAAGGGTGTTATGTTCATGTGGTTAGAAGCCTGGGACACAACCTTTACGGAACTGGAATAAATATTGACTTCAGTTTTGATCTAGATTCATCAAGAGCATGGAAAAATATATTTAGTTTATTATGATAAATCATTGAATGGGATTGAAGTAGTTATAATTCAGAAATATGGAGTCATGTTTTATAGGTATCATCGGTTGAGGACACATAAGAGTAATTACCCAATACATGATCAAATGATGGTAGTTGTTATTATCACCTTGTATTGTTGGATGAATTATTTTCATGGATAGAACTTTTTGATGTTTATAGTCCAAAAAAACCTCAATAATATCATTATATTGTGTGACTTGAACATCAGGTAGATAGGGTGGGATGAATACCTTGAGTCCTTTAATATTGATTTTTTTTATTTGATTAGGAAGGGAAATGTTTTAGTGGATTCTTTGTGCTGAATGACTTAGGAATAGGCAAAAAATGAGTCCATTAATGAGTGGATGATTATGTATATATTATTTGAGATGTATTTAGAGGTACTATACCATCATTGAATGACAATACATACAACATGGGAAGTGATATATTCAGTATTAGAGAGATTAAAGATAAGGAAACTATCGTATCACGAAGTTATACTACAAGGGTATAATATTTCAGGTAAGGACCCACCTTTGGATTCGTTTATAAATGGGAAAGACATATATCTAATACATGGGTGTATCTGGGTATTTAAAAACATGTGTGAGGAATTAATTTGGTAATCCCAACCTTTACCAATGGGATATTCAAAAAGGGTTTTCCATGATATAATGTGATATGCTCCACAAATATTTATGAACTTGGATGAAACATCATATTGTGAGTCATATCACTCAGTGTTCCATCTGTCAAAAGGTGAAGGTAGTGCACCTGTAACCTGCTATATTGTAATTTTTGTTTCCCATTCCTAAGATTAAATGTGATGAATTCATCATGTACTTTACGATTTTCTTACCAACGTCTCCTAGAGAAACTTATGAAATCTGGGATATTGTCTATAGGATCACAATGGCCTATCACTTCTTATCTATTAAGGAGTCCATTTCTATGTATTATATTGGTAGGAATTATTCACGAGAAATTATCTGACGTCATGATGTTTCATAAACTATTATATCTAGATGGGATTCTCATTTTACTACTCAATTATTGAAATGGTTACATAGGGCGTTAGATATATAGGTACTTTTGGGAAATACATAACTCCCCAAGAAAAAATAGTATATACATATAAAAGAAAAAAACATTTAAAATGAATTGAGTATACATCACTAATTTTAGAGGTTCTTGGGGGAAACATATTGACATAGATGAGTTCTTGAAGAATAGTTATTTTCTAGATACGATACCAATGGATCCTTATGAAGACTTATATGGTAGGCTATGTCATTTTCCTCTATTATGGTTATAGTCAAGGTAGGTAGAACGAGATGGATATCATCTCATTTAGGAGACTTCATAGAATGTCTAGATTATCAATATGAATATGATCATACTTATTAACGATATAAATATAATGTCGCCCTATTTTATAACATCAAGAGTTTGAGGTCAGGGATCGTATTTTCATTTTTGAATCATCTAGATAATGACATTGAATCTTTAATAATAATCTCCTATTGCTTCATTATTTTAGAGACTTCGAGGTCTTGGAGTGGGTAAAATCAAAATATTACCATATAGAACTCCTTGATATATATAACAAAAATGAAAAACATGCTCCATGATTCTCAGTTACATCACTACTACTCACAAAAATCTCATGTTTCCATCATAGTAAGGTTGAACTGAATACTTATTATTATTTTCAGGAGAACCATATTTTCAACATCAATCAGAGCATGGAGGATCTACATGATAGGCCGGTACCTTTAGTATAGGTGATAAGGAAGAAATTACGTATATAGGATGATAACTAGAAGATATAATTCAACATATGATATCAATATCTAGTTTTTTTCTCAAATTAAGCTTTACTACCCATAAATGATATTCTTGAGAATAATTTGTTCTAAGGGGAGAATCCAGTAAGATCTTAGTTTTTTCATATGATGTATGGTTCCTCTAAATTTTTGTAATCTGTCAATAATATTTTATCTTTGTATTCGACTCTGAAATAGTGGGTTATGGTTGGTTAGTTTGTTTTTTTGGAAGAATGTAACAAGTGGATGGAACCTGGAAGACCAACCAAATGATGGTGTGAATTAAATGTAGAGTTTGAATTCAAGTCATGTTCTGAATTTTTCTAGTAATGTTTTTTGATGAATTTGATGGATTTTTTCAGAAGGATGAAAACATAAATATCTTACGTTTTCAGTAATATTCATGTCGTGAACATGTAATGGATTCTTTTAAAAGGAATTATAACTTTTATTTTTTTCTCATCCCCTTCCCCTATCATTTATCAGGAATATTCACTGCCTATTGGAGCTTCTCTCATGGCCTAAATCTAGGAATTAACCAATAACTATAATCCATACATTGATTATACCATTTTTTTCTCGTTGAGTCCCACAAAGTGCAATATTAAATTTGTTACCTTCTTTTCTTAGTTTCACTTCCCATATTCTATGTTATTTTGGTGTGAGATGATATGACATATTTTCAAATTATTTTTATATTCTACTAATTTCTTTCAATTAATACAAAAAAATGGCCGATAATAGATGATTTTTCATATAATTCAACAATATAGGTTGTTTGTAATTATTCCCTCAGGTTTCATAAATTTATAACTATCTTCATTGAACCACACATATGTTTCACCTTTGGTAACATATAAAAAAATCATTTATTAGATGTTTCAATTTAAATTTAAATATAATTTTATACTAATTCATTATAGTTTGATGTCGATGACCTCATCTTGACCAACCACTTGAAAATTCATACATATTGTGATATACCACTTTTCTTTATCAAAACATAAACACCCATTATGGTGTTTTTTTGACTCTCCAAAGTTATTTAATTTATTTATTTGAATGTAAGGAAAATTTATAAAGGATTAATCATGTTCTTATTGGATCACAATAAATATGAATCAAATGATGTATTGTATGATACCTTACATAGAAGCATTCATTGTTGAATGAAAATGTATGTAATTGATTTATATATAATATGATTTCTTTGGTATGTTATTTGTATTGGTTTAGTTATATAATTGAATGAAAGGTGAATATTTATGTTGTAAATCCTTTTCTTATTATAGAAGTTGTGTGATTTGATCCATACTTGGATTTAATAATGAATTCCTTGATAACTCTGACGACACCACCCAGATTCATTATGATAGTAGTCGGGGGAGATACCTAGCTTCGAAAACTTTCAATGTCTTATTTTATATGAATTCATCAATGTGGTAAAAATAAATCAATTCACTAATTTTTGGATATTATAATGGATCAAATAAACTCAATGGATTTAGTGATATCATAGGAAAATAGGTTCCTTAGAATGTTCTTCTAGGATCAAATCATACTTAGAATGAGATTTATTATTAAAATTTTCTATAGACTCAGTTAGTCAGTTTTCTAGTAGAATTTCTTGGGTCTACCCCTTGAACTAGACCTAGTCCTTTATAGATAAGCTACATAGTTTGCATACTATGATATACATCAACCCTCTTAGACAAAGGATTCCTTGATTCGTCATGGATAATAATTTTCTATTATTATAAAATTGATGCTTTACTTTCACCATGGTTCTTTTTTATTATTACATAGACTGTAACACTTTTTCTTACAAGATATACCCATCCATTTTGAGATCACTTTTTCAGACATTACTAACCTGACATGAATAATATATGGTTAGTTGGGAATCCAATGAGGAGTTTGAGCCTGATGATATTACTATTTTAGACATTTTATTCATTCATGTATAATTTTATTAAAAAACTTTTAATTTAATATTCATGGACTAGATTATTATAGATATCATTAGTGTTGTCCTGTAGAGTATATATCACACCATGTTTAGGGCTCCTTCTGATTATTGGATAGACTTCATGGATGCAGGTTGGGATACAACCAAATTTTATGCCCAGAATTTTTGATTTATTATAACATGGGTTGATGGGGGTGAGGGATCGAGCCTTGGATTTTGATTCTACTAGATATCCCTTTTTGGTCACTTATTACTTGTGATATACTTATATGTAGAAATTCCTTCATTTTGTATAGCTACATGAAAAACTCATAATTTTGTAAATTGTTCAACTTTTGAATTTATGTATTTTTTGTTAGTTGGTTTACTTAATCTAATCTATTTCTCAATATTATTAAGTTGTTATATATTCATTATCTCACCATTTTCCACTCTATTTATGAGGGCAAAGGAACCCGACTATAGAACCATAGACCAATGATACATGTTGGAAGCCTCTAGAAAATGTGGTGGCATGCATGAGTCATTGTGACCTACTATGTTTGGTAATGTATGAGTGAACTAGGTCTGGGATGTGAGAGATCAATAAAATTATATATGAGTTTGTGCTTAAATTTTGAATAAAAAGTAAGGATCCCATAATTGATGATTCCAATAAATAATATGGATCTATCATTAGTGAATAATACATTGTATTGTGTAATGTAAGGCCCACTGTAATTGCAACCACTAAATCTTCTTTAATCTAATCATTGTTCATCGTTTGATGTTGATCTGCCAATAAAAAACTCTCATAATCTTCTTAGATAATGAAACAGTTATGTAGATCACTCTTGAAAAAACATAGTAATAGGTCATTTATATAGGACTTAAATTTGGTTGTTTATAAAATAAATAAATTAATTAATTAATAATTTTAATCAAATTCACCTCACAATGTCTTACTCAACTGAACCTACTAAAGAGACCATATTTAGGTCATTCCTAGGGTACACCCCATATTCTGGACCCAACTGTATTCTCAAATTTCTTGTATGAGTCTATGTTTGTGATTTATTCCATTTTCTCAATGGAAATTTCAAATACATGATCTTAATATTGTTAATTTTTTTTAAAATATAATCAATTGGCTCAATTGGTTTTGGAATCTAGCACCATATTATAAAAAGGCGCTATACATAATCCCTAAAATATTACAAGGTCTTATAGAAAAAAAACACGAGTCCCTACACTAATAATGTGGTGGTGTACGAAGAGGGGTGTACATAAAATAATTGGAAAATATATTTTTCTATTTTTATTAGTGCTAATAAAAACAAAAATTGTTATGAAACCCTCAATATAGGTAAATAATTTATTAACAATGACATCCCTTGTCAGTGCATTTTGTATCAGTGTAAAAATAATCCTTATCATCATTGTTTTTGTTGCTTATAAAAGAATATATATTTTAGTTTCACATAGAAAATCAATTATTTTTTAGTGGTAAAATAAGACACATATATCCTTGATATAAGGATCATTTATATTATTTGTATCAGAATATTTGGAAATAATCATTTAACATTAAAAATTTAATCCTCTACTCTATTAATATTGATATCAATGATATCTTCTTACTGACAAGAATAATTGAATTTTATATTTTTAGTTCACAACATTAAACTCTTCAAAAAACAATAAAAATAATTATTTCATTCAAAATAATTTCTATAGATATTGGATTTATCCCTTCTAGAAAAGCCCATTAATTAAGGATAATAAATCACTAATGTTGTAAGAACCTATAAATGGTGATGGTTTTTATCAGTGGTAAAAATTGTGGTGATAAAATATTCCATTATCAATGGTAAGAAATTAATTGATCGAGGGGTTATTTAATCAGTTCAAAATTGCCACAATAAAAGGGGGAATGTTATCATTTTTTATTTAATGATGAAAATGTGAAATTTTATCAGCTCTATTTGGAAGTAATAAATGTCAAGCTACAACGATGTGCTACTAAAAATACTTCACACTACAAAGAAAAATAAAAATTAAATTTCAATTAAAATTATGTGATAATAAAATAAAAAATACAATATAATGACTACCAACATATCACAACCCGGTATTTAAAATTACATTGGTATATACAATATATAATAAACATAAAAAATACCAAACCAATAATGTTTCATTGTATTTGGACACTCTCCATCTCTCAATAAAGAATGATGATCCAACCAAATATTTAACCAACCAACCATATCGAACATACGATTTCTCCTATATAAAAAAATCTTATATTAGTAGTACTATAAATAAATAAATAAAACATATATCTGTAACTATGCATTCATAAAATGAAACATTAAAACTAAAAACGTACACATCGATTCACACCTGGAATTCCATGTATCAAATTAATGAGTGGGGGATTTCTACACACCACAAATTATTTTTGTATCGTTTTCTAAAAGTATCAAGTAAATGTAAGTAAATTTTCTCAATTTTAAGTATGTGACATTTGTTTTGAATAAAAAAGTTAATTTTGAATAAAAACATGCACTTTGACACGTACCATCGACCTCGTGTGACAGATTGAAATGATGAAAATTCCTAAACCTAAAAAATTATGTTTCGATTATTTATTCAATAGTATGAACCCAATATGAGAGGATTTCCAATGTTTCTAGTGAGAACAACTTAAAATTAACTAAAATTTCAATTTTTAACTTAAAATTTTACACTTTGAGTGAAACCAGTCACACTGTGTTTTAGATTGATGTGTAACATATTCACTCGTGTAAAAATTTTCTTATATATCATTTTACTAAAGAATTAAGAAAATACAAGAATGTATTCATTATTTTCAATAACTAGAACATGTTTCAAACTAAAATGTCATTTTTAAACTAAACGCACATATTTTGAGTTATACCGGTCACACTATGTATCATATTGAGGTGCAGTTGGTTTCTAAATATCAAAAATGTTTTTTTATTATATTTATAATGTATTAATACAATATTAAGTAGTTTTCCAAGTCTCTCTTATATCATTCATCCTTTAAAATCAAATGTACATTTTTATTAAAAAATAATTATTGTGTGTGCCATATTTAAAATGTATCAGATTGATCGGTGGTTGATTCATACACATAAAAACTGAATATTTGAATCATTTTCAAGAGTATAATGAAATTTTTAGTGTGTTTTCTTGGGTTTTAGTTAGTACCCAATGTTTTTCACTTATTTTTTAATTTTAACTGAATACACAATCATTGAGTCATACTTGACATACAATGTGTTAGATTGATATTTGAATGGTTCGTAGATATGATAAGTGACATATGGTTCATTTTATTGTATTAGTATGTCAATATGAGTGTATTATATTTTTCTAAATTGAGTTAAAATGTTTTTAACTAGAAAGATATTTTTAAAATAAAATCATGAATTGTCATTCATATCTATGACACTATGTTTAATATTGACATGTAGCTAATTAATAAATATTAAAAATGATTTCTGGATCATTCATATACTGTTTAAATATAACATTAGAATGGTTTCTCCATTTTATAGCAGTGCAGTACAATTTTTACTAAAATGTCATTTTTACATTGAAAATGGACATTTTGAGTCATAATTGTCACACGGTGAGTTTAATTGAGTTGAAAATATTTACAACACATAAAAATAAAATATTGGTTATTTTAGTAATTTATCAAAACAACATAATTTAGTATGATCGATTTTGCCAATGTCACATATCATTTGAACTAAAATTTTAATTTTAAATAAAAACACACACATTGAGTCATAATAATCAGAATGTCTTTTTTATTAACATTTTGTTGATTTCTACAAATTAAAAATGAATTATGAATCATTTTCAAAATTATTAATATAATATGAGTTATTTTTTTTGGTTTTGATAATTTGACGTGTAAATTGAACTAAAATGAAAATTAAAAAAAATCAATTTGTGTTATATTGTTCACCTTATGTATCTAATTTATACGAAGCTCATTCATACATATCAAAAAGTTTTAATGGATCCTTTTCATAAAATATAACGTAAATATGAGTATGTTTTCATAATTTTTAATGTGTGAGACATGTTTGTAACTATAATTTCATTTAAAGGTAAAATAAACTTACTTTGATTAATACTGTTTAGGAAATGTATTACATTGGTGTCTAATTGATTCTTACATGTCACAAATTTCTAATGAATGATTTAATAAAGTTTCAATACAATAAAATATTTTTCTATCAGGTGTTGTTGGGAGACTGAATTTTTTTCACAAAACTATCACTTTTAAACTGAAAACACACATTTCGTGTCACACTAGTCACACTGTGGATCACAATTTGATGCTACTAAAATTCATTTTTATTTGATTTTCTAATAACCGACTTTTTGGATGAGAAGTAACAATCACACCATCACACCGATCACAAATTGATGTGGACGATTTCTACATATAAAAATTGAAATAGGAACAATTTTAACAATTTAAATTAAAATATAAATTTGTTTTCATATATTTCAGTATTTCATCAATCAATGAGTCTAAAAAAAATATCTAAAATAAAAGCAAACACTTTCAATGACATCAACAACATCATGTGTATAATTAATTTGAAGATTATTATACATGTCAAAATGGATTATGGATCATTTTCAAAATTTATAAAGACAATATAATTATATTTTCATCATTTTTAGTGAATGACACACATTTTGAATTCAATTGAAATTTTTTTACTGATAACATAAAATTTGATTCATACAGCTCATACTGGGATTCATATTGATGTTTAAAAGATTCATGAATTTCATAAGTGACGTATGGATCATATACCAAAAATATTAATACAACATGATTTTTCATTCCCACTCTTCTATGATTCACACATGATTTTAAATATAATTTCATTATTAAACAAAATACACACACTTTGAGTCATATTGATCACATCATTTTTCATATTGTTATATTGTTGTCTTATATAAGTATGAAAAAATAATTCTGAAACGTTGTAATGAATTATCATTACAAAAAACATGATTTTTTTAGTTATCAGTGAGTGGAACTTATTTTTATCTAAAATTTAATTTTTATTCGAAAAATTCACATTTAGATTCACAATGATCGATCTATGTATCGGACAGAAAATATTCTAATTCTTACATCTTGAAATTTTTTTATAGATCAATATCCTAAATAATCAAAATAATAATAATTCATTTGATGTATCACTATAACATTTTAAAAGATGTAATTAATTTTTGATACCTTTTATAACATGATACACCAATAATAAAATTGAAAACAACAACATGATACTTTATGGTATTTTTAATTTTAAATAAATTCAATCTCTTTGATAGTTTGAAATGTATGAAATGCTAGATTTTAATGAAATGTGGTAGTATATTAAATTATTATTATTTAAGCATGAACATGAGAATATATTAATTAATTTGGATAGTATGAACATGACTAAATAAATTTTGAGAATAATATGGGTTTCACATTTATAAATTAAATTCAACCAATATTTGTTAGTTTTAAATAATGTAAGATCAATTTAAAATAAAAAGAAATTATTTATTAAAAACTATACATTAATAAAAGGCATCTTAGTGGTGATATCTGCACATAATTTAACATTAGAATTTTCATATTTTTGTAAATGGTATTTAAAAAAAATTAATTTTCTATATCTCTATATCGGCATTTATTTATGGTTAGTTTTTTGATTTTTTATACAATTCCTTATTAATGAATAAAGAAAATTCATATTTTTATGAAATTTTCATTTATTGTTGATAAATTTTGAACCATAATTATATTAAATTGATATTAAATTAACATGAATTTAAATTATATACATTATATCTTATTAATTATCTTATATCATCATTATAATATATTTTAGAATAAGATTATTTCAAGGCATCAAAATACTTTATTTGAATTGTTTTGGAAAGAGAATAACTTTTCTCTATTTTAAATAATCCAAATAACCAAAATAATTAGTTATTTAAATTAAATTTAATTAAAATATGTCTATAAATACAAATTCAAAATTTATATAATTATTATTACTTCTCATACAGTTAATAGGAAATCATATTATCCATAAAAATGGATTTCATGGAAAAGTGTTCTTTCGACATGACTACATGATTAATTTAAAATTAAATTATGAAAAGTATATTATTTCAACATTGAATAATTGATTTAGTTTTTTTAAAGAAGGAAAGATAATATTAATGAAAAATATCAGCAGTCGTACATAAGCAGAGCCAAGTAAGGAAATTGTCCAGCCATAGCTGGTTGACATCGAAGGGGCCTGAGGCCGCCAGCTGATGGGCCGCAATGTTTCATTCCCTTTTGGTAAAGGAGATAGACATTGGTAGAATTATACATTTTTAAAAAATTATTGTGTCTCTTCTCCCCACATATATAAGGATACCACATCTCCTCTCTTTTAGACACTTCCCAAACACATTAGTTCTTACAATACCTGGACAAATCACATAATTATTGGCATGGACCCATGTATCAAATAGTCAATGTCAAAATATATTACCTTGAAATATATACAATATTATAATACTAAAAGACTAATAAATTTATAATTTTGTAAAATTATATTACAGAAAATATTTCTATGTAAAAAAGGAAAATGAAAAAAAATCTTAATAAAAGTTAAAACATAGCCCCAATGAAACATCTTCGAATAATTCATCTTTATATCCCAAGGAATGTAAACAAAATTATGGTGATATCAAATTCTTGATAAGGATTAAATACAATGGAATATATGATGGATTAATTGGGAAAATAAAGATGTAATTGTAAATAAAAAACCATGAAATCTTTTTATACAACTGGATAAGGCATAAAAATCAATGTAAGGTAAATATATGAAAATAGATGTCATTTAATTAACATATTGAATGTGAAATTCATTAATATACTTATATATAGTGAAAATATCATGGATAATAATAAATTTATTTGGAATGAACACAATTATTTAATTTTTGGATTCCATGGACTTAGGAGTCATGGCACCCCTACCAATGAGACAATTCACAATATGGTTAAAAACAACAAGTAGACACCCATTTAAGTTTTCCAACTCATTTGTCTCATGAGAAATTATAATGCATTGATGGGATATATTATAGAGGGAAACATCCATTACATTAGTTCAAAATCATCACTCTTATATCAAATAATCAATTCGGTTAATAAACACATATAATGATCAATTATCTATATTTAATAAATGAAAAATATTATTCAATATTTCACTATTAACCAAATAACATTCAATGTAAACACCATATGGAAAAATTGAATAATGTTTTTGTAAATAATCAATCCATCATAAACAAACATGAATATTTAATAGAAATTAAGTAAACAATAAAAAATAATTATAATAATTTTTGATGATTCAAAAGAATGTTAACAATACCAAACATAATGTGATATTGGGAAATAGCTTTTATCAAATGGAAATTTTATTTTTAAATCTATTTGGATGAAATAATTCATATTTAATCAAAAAATAATAATGAATGAATAAACCGTGATATTACAGTTGAAATGGAGGTATATAACCCATATGAAATGGGATTGGTGCGTAATAAGAAATAAGTCTCAAGGGGGTGTGAATTGAGATTAAATACCTTACCTCAGACTTTCTTAATGGTCATATTTTCATTAACCATATTTATAAAAAAAATATAAAGTTGGTAAATAATAACAAAACTGCTTAAATGTTTATGATGTTATTTCTAATCATTTTATTATATATTATATAAAATTTTTTAATTATCATTCACTATTTTTATTGTTTTGGGTGTTAGTTTCATTTATTTTTGAGTAGGTTTTGACATTAATTTTTTTATTTGTTATAAATAAATCCGAATTTAATCATGTATATAATTTAAATAATTATTTAAATATCATATAAATTCTATATATATGTATATATATAAGTATGTAAACTTTCCTGTTTGGAAATGAAATGCATTTTTCATGGAGATGATTGGTGGTATGAACACATAAACGATGTTTCCTTTTTTATTTCCATATTATAAGAATAAAAAGTAAATGATATTTTATTATTTTACAATTATAGTGTCATATTTAGGTCATATATATCACATATTTCTATTAAACCAACCATTTTTACATTTTATAAAATGTGTGAACGAATCACAACACTTTGTGAGGTGGTAGTCCGTAGTACACCTGAACGGCGTTATCATATTCCCACAAAATGGAAACCATAATTGTCTGTGTCGAATAAAAATTAATGAACATTATTATAATTACAAATATCATATATATCTTATATAAAATATAAATATATCATTTTTCCAAATAGTTAATTGTATTAATGGAGGAAAGAACAACATCAATTCGCATGGTGGTTGTCTGCCAAACAGACAAACAGTGATAGAGTATCCCATTTGATGGAAGTGTGTGTGGGTTTTGTTAATAACCATAAAATAAAAACAAATAATAGTTCTTATGATACTTATCTTATTATATAGTCATTTTATATGAATTATTTAAGGATGTCTAGGATGTAATCAAACAAAATGCACATTGAAAATCATTAACTCTTTTTCAAGTAACTCATATCGGGGTTTTCACGAAATTTCATCCATGTATGGATTTATTCACAAGATTAGGATTTTATGATGTGGGGAAGTAAGTTAGAAAGTTAGTTTTTGTGGTTTTTGTTGATCCAATGGTCTTTTTTAGGAATGAATAAGGCGAGGTTTTAGTTCACTTTTATAGTGGAGGAAGAGTGACATTCTTATAAATAAAAAAATAAACAATATTGGGATGAATTTGTTAAATCATGTGCGTCAAATAATGAATATTTATTAATAAAATATTGTATACCTTTGAAATATTCACATCCAATGGCGTTTGGAAAATTTTTGGGTCATTGCCATACCTTATTGATAAAATTAACCAATATACAGTTAAATTTTTAAATTAATCATTTTAAGTTACATAAATTGTTTTCACAAACCATTTTTAAAAAAAATTATGTTGTTCATAAAATAAGTTATAATTTATATGGATTAAAAATATGTAATCTATTTTTTTAATATTCAATTGAAATATTTGGAAGAATATAATTTAAATTTTTACATATAGATGACATGACATAGCCAGTTTTTTAACATTAAAATGTTCAAAATATAATTTTTTTTATATCTAAATTAAATAAAAAACCATTAAAATGGAATAATTTGGATTAAAAAGTTTAACTTATCAAATTTTACTTCAAAGTACAATTTTAAATATATATTTTATTTTCAAATGTTTAAGATGAAAAGTGAGTTTTTATTTCAAAATCAGTATGTTTTCACAATTCATCAAAAAATAAAACCACTCATAAAAATAAAAAAATTTATACCATGTAAATAATTTTTAAATTAGGATTAAAAAAATTAATATTATTTTCTAAATGAAATTTTTTAATGTCTACAATTTTAGTTTAAAATAATTACCCTATTAACAGAATGAAAATCACCCTTTTAAAAATACTATTATTGCGCATATAATTGAATTATTCTTATCTTATTATAACAAAATATATTGGATGAATTAATATAATATATAAAATATAACAACTAAATTTTTATAAGTTAATAAAATGTTAATAATTAATTACATTCATTAGGAAAAAATTTCTTTGGCACATATAAATAGTTATTTTTAAGAAAAATTCCATTATTAGTAATAGGGTTTTATATTAATTTCTATTTAATTTGTAACCATAGTATAAAATGATTTAATTTATAGGTTACATAATATTATTTTTAAACTTCTATTTAATTTTGATGTGGTAATTTTCAGTCAAAATAATATTATTAATATTATTCAGTAAAACTCAGTCTTGCATGAAACACGGTCTATAAAAGGAAGTCGTTATTTCATGTAATACAAGATAATATAGTATAGTATGTATTGAAATATATAAATAAAATTAAACTTATTCTAAAAGGAGTATATTTATTTCATTATGGTGTTAAATTCTTCCTTCCTAAAAAATGTTATTGGCTAAAATTTATAGGTTATTACCTTCTAAAAACATGAGGGTAGATCTCATTTATAATATACTCTAGTTCCCATGTTTCTTCCTCATTTTTGTAACTCCACTTGAGTACCGTTACTAGATTATTAATATAATTCTTCAATAATATCCCTATTATATAATGAATCTATATGGGTTCTTTAAAGTATGGTAGATCAGTTTCCAACGATATTTCATTAGAGGTGAGCACATGCATTGGGTAGGGCATGTACTTCCTGAAAATAGACATATATATAACGTCATGTACTTATGAGAGGATAGGAATAATTTAGAATTGATGTTAATTGGCGCAAATTATTTTCATAATTTCAATGATTATGATGTTTTAGGGGATTATTTTCCCTTTATTACCAATGCTTATAACACCCTTATATGGATATACATTCAGGAAAACATGACTTAATACATAGAATTCCAAATCATTCGTCTAATTATCATAATAATTATTTAGTTTACAATGTAATTATTTAATGTTTGATTAAATATCCTCTACCTTTTATTTCTTCTAAAATTAATTGTGGGCCTAAAATATCAATTTCACTAACCTCATCCTAATACGTTTCAGTGTCAAAACTATTTCTATACGATTCTTCATAAGGATCCTTTGGAATACATCTATGGAAACATTTATCATTGAGAATATCTACCAGAGGTTAGTGTTGATCATGCATACCATGAATGTTAAGTGAGCATGAATGAAAAATGTGTCCCATACTATGTATTTTCATTTAGTAAATTCCATCATTTTCATGATGGTAGGAGGTTCATAAATGATGTTATGTAACAATATCCTTTTAAAAAATATATCTTACCATCATCATAAAACACTGATCTCTACTCGAAACAATTGACAGAACAGTGTCATCATGTCATGCAACTTCATGTATATAAATCCAAATAAGGTTATCAAGAGGTATTATGGCAAGTATATGTGTTGTTTTGGTTAAGAGATCCAAAATAACTCGTATTACAAAAATTATTCTAGGATTTATTGGAAATCCTATAAAAATTTCCATAGTAATTTCATCCTATTTTCACTTAGGAATAATTATATGTTTCATTTCACCTCTGGGTTTATTAATCACATCATTAACTTATTTATAAACTAAACTTCTGAACACATAATTTGGAATTCCCACTTAATGTTATACCTCTAAAAATTTCCCATAAAATACAAATATATTTTTATGCTACATTATTCTATAATGAAATTTGAGTTTTTATAGTCATCCAACAATTCAATTTTTTCAAAGATCTCAAATGAATACATAATTACCTTCCATCTTTTACAACACTATCTTGACAAAAAAATAATGTTAATTTCCATTCACTCACAATATAAATCTTCTTTTTAATTCCCACGTCATCAAATTGAGAAATAATTATCATATCTAATAGATATGATGTTGTAATCATTTTAAAAATGATTTATGTATATTATTCCATAGTAACTACTATATATATATATAGTATATCAATGCAAATAGGATCCCTCTCAATTCCCATTTGGGTTAGAACTCCATGATCGTTCCTAATCATTGTATATGATGCCTTATTTTCATTCCTTATGTTGTATTGAATTGATAAATCAAATTCCTTTAGTGGTAAGAGCCATAACAATTTTCACATAATGTTTTATTTATGTGAAAAAATATATTTTAGGTTTTACTATCCATGTATATCTCATATATTTTACCATAGAAATGATGTCTCAATTAATTCAAATAAAATACAATATCGTTCAATTAAATATCATGGACTGGGTAGTAATATTCATGAGTCTTCAATTATCCTGATGTGTTTTTAATATCCTTATCATTTTTAATTAAGACACAACCAAGTCTCATGTTTCCCTTTAAGATCCTTAAGACCAATCTATAAGTGATTCTCATAATCCTCATAGATTTTATAATACATTATAATTTTATAATTGAACACTAAAACATCATCAAGGTATTCAGTGAGTACTCAATAATTATATCCCTAAAAATAGATGGTGATTTAGTTAATCCAAATGGAATTACGGTAATGTTTTATTATCCATACTTCATTCGAAAAGAAATCACTATAATGTCTATTTATTTACTATCAACTGGTGAAACCCAAAATGAATATCAATCTTTGAAAAATATTTGTCTCCCTAAAAGTTATCAAATAATACATCAGCGTGGGGAAGATGATCTTTTTTTAATAGAAATGATCTCCATATAATAAATTTATAACCCCATGGATCAATCATTATTTTTAATAAAGAGAACAAGGGATGCAAATGGAAAAACATTAGGGATAATAAATCCCTTCTTACCTAATTCCTCTAGTTGTTTTTTCCATCTCTGATTATTCCATAGTGTCTATACATTAGGGATTCATTGATATTAATATATTATTATAAGTTAAATCAATTAAAAACTCAACTAAAATATATGGGGTATGTAAAGGTAATTCCTTAGGAAATAAATCAATTAACTCTCGTACACTACGTACATCCCCAATTGTTAGATTACCTTATTCATCCATAGATGTTATTTTCTATTATTCCACTCGTATTTCATTTTGTATATCTATTGGGGTGGATCAAGAAAAAAACATGAACATGTTGTTTTAACTCTAATGATATGAAAATCATCATCTTCATCCAAAATCACAATTTTATTCTTCACGAAATAGTTTTTTGAATCATATATTGAATTTTAGTCCATAATAAGTACTGTATCCAAACAGAACTTATGTATGATGATAAGGACATTATATTAATTACATTTATGTTTCATAATGGGTATTTATGGAGAGATAATTAATTGAATGAGGCTTTCTTTTAGAAGTTTAACTAAAATCTCACTTGTTAAATCAAACATGTAATTTATAATTTGAGTTTAAAAATGAGTAGATTTAAAATATTTTGGGGACCGTGAATGAAGAATAATATTTTCCAAAATTAAATATAGGATTAATAAACCTTTAAAAAAAATTATTCGGTACAACCACCATCGTTTTAGTGATTACATAAGCTTAGCATTCTCCTATTGTCTTCTTATATGGTGGATTAACTTGGATCTCGCAACATATTTGTTAGTAATTCCATATTTTTATATAGTATAAAAACTTCACATAATTTATATTTTTTCCTTTAATATTTAAGATATATAATCTCCTTATGGCAGCACTTGTAATATACCCCATACCATTCAACCATTTTCCAGGATGTCCCATTTCAAAATCTTTACATTATAGAACATGATCCATCCCACTATAATTGATTGATGAATTTCTTTGTAATTAGTTCTTAGATGACATATTCTTCTCTTTTTTCCCCTGAATATGTAGGATTTTTAGAAATACTTCTTTGTATTGATAGAGGATAAGTTTATTTCTTTATATGATTAAAAATTTTGGGAGACTAGAACCCTTCAAATATTTGGCTGAATCAATTCAAATAAATGGTAGATCATTCATTAAATGTAGATTATTTAATTTATATCATATCTATATAACATTTCATGGTACATTCATACTATGTGACACCCTCTTCTTCCATTTTCACTATCTTTGAGAACTTTAATTTCATCACTGATCATGAGGGAAACATTTATCAATGAATTAATACATAAAAGATTTTTATTTCATGAGATCTATTTATTTATCCTCCCCAATATTTTGGACCAATGATCACCATTAATTAGAATCTAATTTCATACTTCACCATATATGTGTAACCTTTTCATTTTCCCCATATACAAAGGCGTTGTATATCTTCTCCATATACATAGTGAAATTATCAGGTATAATTGGATTAGAAGTCTAACTAAACGATGTGATGTATTTTATTATAATGTGATCTATCAATGTATAATATCACTGTAGAATAGGTTTCTTGTAACACCCCATGATTCCAAGGTACTCCTATTTTATTCAATAGTTTGTGTGACACACAATACTGATTTCATAGGCACAATGATCTATTAAACTAACCCTTTATAAAGTTATTATTGGTAGTATTATGAAAATGTTAAATTTTATATATTAAATATCATTTTAATACACATATCATGTATTTATTATATACGATATAATAAAAAATTCAATTTTTTAAATAAATGATGTATTTTTTTGGAAAACAATAACAGTTTTAATATCTTTTAATGGGGAACCATTTTTAAATTCAATATTTGACACTTTAATATATTTCAATTGACAATATAAAATTCATTTGTAAAATCCAGACATAAAATTTATTTTGGACAATTTTTTTGAGTTGTTTGTGATATCTTTCTTATTTTAAGGAATTTTTAAAATATATTCATTTTAATTAAAAATATATTTTCATTTAATTTATTTATATTGATAGATAATCATTATAATTTTCTTAGGGTATACTTTTACTATTTTTTATGGTTTAATATATCTTATATAATTGTAATTATTTTCATATTATAATTAGATATAAACACATGGGAATCTTTTGAATGTATTTATATTCGAAGAACCCGTTTCTTGTTTACTCAATAATGTTTAATTTTATTTTAATTACTAAATAATCTGTGTGTTAAATTTTGAAAACTGGATTCCATATTTTAGTTAGTTTTTCCAAATTATTTTTATATTATTCTTTTATTTTATGGATAATTTTAATATTAACATTAGTAATTTTTTTATTATCGCGGTTAAGGGTAAATCAGATAATTAAACGAAAAATTAATATTAAAAAATTAATCTAAAACCTGTCAAAATACTATTGGATGAAAAATTTATACCCTTACAATATTTTTTAACAAATACAAACATTTAATTACACTTTTATATTAATATGTTAAGAATACTATTATACATATTAAAATGGACAATTTGTCACACACTCATTTCTTATCAACAAAATAATTTTAATATTGAGATCTGTAAGAGATAACATAGATTAAAAATTTTATATAAATATTATATAAATTCATAAACCATAGGAATATATTTTATAAATTTTAAAGATTAAATAATTACCATTATTGACGAAAAAAAGTGATGCAAAATTTATTTTATTAATAGAAATATCAAATAAATGATTTTTAAAATACTAATATAAATAATATATGATTTAATTAATTACATAAAATAAATTTTTAGATAACATAGACATGTTAGATACATATCCGATGTAGTTTTTAAATATTATAATGTTGTTTTGATATTTTTTAAAATGAAAATATTGGTTAATATCAAAAATGAAGAAAATGATAATTAAAAATAAATAATAATTTAGGAAATGTTCTTAAAAACATAAAATATAATGGTTTGGAAAAATTATAATGAAAATATAAAATATATCTTAATGGATCCAATAGAGGTAATTTTGGAATTTTTTTGTAACTATATTAAACCAATATTATATAAATACAAGTAAACACTGTAAGATTTATACTATTTCGCTAAGGGTTAAATCCAAAAGATAAGTTTAATTTTGTGACCTAATATTGATTAAAAATTATTTCATGAGATAATTTCAAACCATTATTATAATATTATCGAAATAACTCACTTATTAGATATTTCAAACCAAATATTAATTTTTAATAAATTAATAGTTTTGAGGTTTCCAAAATTTCCCCTCACCTCACTTAAAAAAGGGCACCATTCCTTCTATTTTATTCACCCTTATAAAGCCATTTAGTTTCGGCCAATCCCTGACCAAGTCTTTTACCATCTCCCACATCCAGTAATAGAGGAGAATAATTATTTAAAAATCCATCCGATGTATTCTTTTTCTAAAAATTTAAAGGAGACACTCGAAAAAAGGTAATTAATTTACCAATTCAATTCAATTTCTATTCTTACTTTACTTCAGATTCTTATGTTATTTACATAATAAAGTAATTAGTCTAGTATCATAAAATTTCAGATATTTTACTATAATTATGTTAAAACTATATTAATCCTTGTTACCATCATATAAATAACAATATCACTCTGTCTGGGTAAGTACAACTTACAGTTTCCATGTCATGCGGTAATTTGTTATTCAGAAGCTAAATTATTTGGATGGATATAATAATGATAATAATGGAAATACATAATTAATATTACTAGATGAAAATTATTTATAATTAATATACCATCCAATTTTATACCATTTAATGATAAAATGAATTATATCGTTGCTCACATATCTGTACGGCTTACCGTCTCCACGACACGGTGAGATTCATTTTATCTATAAACCATTAAAAAAATATTATAAAATTAATACAATGAGTAGAAATTATAATTATGTACTTAAAATCATTATTTATTTGAAAAATATATATCTTATACATAACAAACATGACTTAAAGAGTAAAAATAGGTATTGGAAAATGAAATATTTAACACCTGAAATATTGGTAAAACTTAAATATTAATAAAGTATGATATAGCTTTATCATATATTATATCATAAATATAGATATGTTCGTGTTATAATTTAATAACAGTCGTTATCCATTATAAAGAATTTTAATGTACCCTCTAATAATAGAATGTACAAGGTAAAAGTTAATTTTACAATCTCATTATTATCCGGTATTTTTTATACTTACATATTTATAGGGGCATATTAATCAACCATGTAAAATTTTCTTAAAAATGTTTTCAAAAGGAATATTATTATGGTCTTATATAAGGGACTCATTAACTTAAAAATCTTTTTAAATGATTTATGGATTTTTTCTTATAAATAATTTTCATTAATATCCATGTTTTTAAAATGGATTTAAGGATTTATTATTGTAGGCATGAATTTTTTAAAATGGTAATTCATTTCAAATGATTCAATGTGGTATGAAACACTATGATTCAAAAATATATTTTACATGTCTTATTTTATAAATTATGAAAGTTTTTATGTTTTCAATGTAAAAATGGTGATATTTCTATCAAATAGTTCAAATGGTTTTATTAAAAAAATTAGTCTTTATTATCATTTTTTGTTTGATTTTGTGCTTTATTGAGGTTGTTTTCTAATGATAAAATATACCACATTGTATTGAATTTTTTATGAAATGTTTGACTATGGATGTACAATTTTGGTTAACATTCATAGATTATTTTTTATGTATTGACATGTCATATGATAGTTTTAATATGATTTTTTTTGTAGGTTATGTTTTACTACATTCATAATAGGAATGATTTGGACTTTGTATGTGTTGGGTGGGGCCCACTATAGCACCATGCGGCATTGGTAGGTCTCATGAGAAAATTATGATTGGGTTTTAGATATTATATTTCACAATTATGTATGGTGTCTTGGATGAAGACATAATGGTTTATTAAAGATGCCCCACATTATACATTCCCTCTTTATGAGGCTAGTTATTACATGTGATTATTAAACGAGGAAAATATAAATGTTCATCTTTATATAGTAATATTTGATATATATTTTTCCATATTATTAATATGATTTTTTTAAAAGACTTTTGTATTTATGATTATTCTTGAATTAATTTTTTTTTTATGATAGCTTCATCTGAATTATTTTACATTAATGATTATCTAACCTCGCCAATTTATTATGTTTCGTTTACCCCAGGATGCGAAGATAAACATTATGAATGACTTAAAGGGTTGAAGATAGGGAATAAGAATGTTTTAAAAGGGTTTTCTATGTTTTATTTCATTTTAATATTTAATGTAAAACATATGATTGTATTTAGTGTTTCCATGATTACTAAACAGACCAGTTCTTATAGATTTGATTTTTAGTGATATTTCCAATCTTTTAAAATAATGCACAACTCTGGGTATCTGGGTTTGTGGAGTTACATATGGTATCAAATTAAGTTTAATAAAATCCATGGAAACTAGATATAGAAAAAAAATTATTAGGTAACATTATCGTAAGATATATGTCTATGATATGAATAGAAAAATGTCTTTGAATTTTGGTAAAATAATAATTATTTGGGTCTTCCATAAAAACCCTCTCTATATCATTATAAAAAGTGCATGTGGTTCTCGAATCGATATACACAAGAGTAAAATCTATGATAAGGTGGTCCATGACTTATAATGGGTATCCTATTAAACTACATTGACCCTTTATATGAATATATTTTGATACTATCTAGGGATATGGTTAGGATAATTAAAATTTTCTTTCCCAATCAATTTTGTTTGTATTTAAGACTAATTATGCCCCCAAAGAAACTATTTTATTGTTATGAGATTATATTTTCATAAATTTTGAGTCTTTGTAAATAATTTTATTAATACGGAATTATTAACGACGATTCATAACATAATCTATTAAAATAAGTTGTTTAGAAAGGGCCCATAGTGGAATAAATACACAATCATATCAATGAATGAAATTCTTGTTGGGATTTAACTATTATGCCCAGAAATGATGTTTGAGAAGGAGTTGTGACTAGTGCTGAAAAAATAATGAATATATTTGGACTAATTACAAAATTTATGAATAAAAAACTTCATAACATCCCAAGGTTCCAAAGTACACTTCTCTTGGAATAATGTAATAGCTTTCGATTTACACATCTCTGAGTTCAAGCACACACCGACCTATCAAACTAGCAATTGAAAAAGATGTTATGAATAATAATAGCCAATTTTTAAATTTTATAAATTATACTTCTATAAATTTACCTCATTTATTGATTCGGAATATCAAAATTATCGTAGGGTGAATTTTTTCCCCTTTTCTCATAAATTTTATATTTTGATGAATAGTGAAAAATACAAAATAATAATTATAAAAAATACTTTTATTTGAAATAATTTTTTATGTTAAATGTAAATTTTAGTGGGTATTAAATACCATTAGAATTTATTTTTATAATTTTATGTTATTTTTGTCATTTTATACAATTTCACATTTAAATAGTATATAAACACAGGTCAATATTTTGATAGTTTTTACTTCTTCAAAACTGGCTTTTATGATTTGACTAGTGGAATTCAATTTAAATTAATTTATTCCACTTTTTTGTTTTTAATTTGAGAAAATGGATTCTATATTTGGAATTAGTAGTTCCAAATTTTGAAAATAGGTAACTTTTATTTTTAGACATTATTAAAAGCGACATTAGAAAATGTTTTATTTTCCTTGGATAAAGGGTAAATCTGGTAAATAAGGGTTATAAATAATATTGTAATAATATTAAATTACCCTAATACAAGTCATAAACCTATTATATGATACATTTATGACCATGTAAATCCTTGGGTCGATTTGGGACCCCATGGAGGCACTTGTAAGCGAGAAAGACACTTTATGAAAATAAATTTAAAGTTAAGGAAAATGTAACTTAAACATATATCTTTTAGTAAAGAAATTTTTATATGAAGTTATTTATTTAATCTCTTTGACTATAAATTTTAATCATAAATATAAAAAGATTATCTACATCATGATATTTTATTTATAATTTTATTATATAAAATAAATATAATTATTTATGATACAATAATGATTGAGTATTTTATTTATTAATGAAATAATGAAATATATGATATTATAAATATTGAAATAAATATAATTTGAATGTTCGGATGCCATAATATAATTTCATAGTTTAATAGGACATTTTTTGGTTGATTAAATGTATTAAATATATGCCTTAAAATTTTTACAACTTTCATAAAATATAAATTCTAAATACTGTCAAAATTGACAAAAATGAGGTATTATAACATTTTCTAATTTATTTAATTATATAATATTCCAAAAAATATAATAATAAGGAAAAGGAATTATATAAGGTTAGATATATCATTAATTAACTACTTTAGGTTCTCTTGTAATTTTTTAGTTAGTTTATTAACCATGTAAAAAAAATACTAGAAGACATAGTAAATGTTTAACTGTTTAACTAAGAGAAAAATATAAAATATTAGTTTAATATGGTGAAATATAATTGCCTAAAAACTATCTTATTGAAATATTTAGACCCATTCCTACCTTATCCTCAAAAAAATCAATTTAGAGCTATTAGAAACCGAAAATTATTTTACAACAAATTAATATTTCAAAAAAATTCTAAAGATCCCCTCTCCTCTCTTATAAAAGGGTACTTACCCTTATCTCAAATTCACACCTAAAAAGAAATTTGTCTTATCAATCCCCTTCTCAAATATCCTCCCAACTACCCTTACCTCATCCTAGAGGACTTAATGTGACCATAATGCTAATATAATAATCCCTTTTGTTCAAATCAAATGTAAGAACCCGAAGAGGAAGTAATTATTTCATCACCTCTTTCAATGTTTATTTCATTCTCCACGTCTTATTTATTTATTGTTTCCATAAAGAAATAATAAATCCAGTAACATTTACATAATGAGATGTTATTATATATACGGTACAACCATATTCATTATTCTATCTATCCTATGAATGATTATGTCACCACACGTTCGTACGTACGACATAAATTGTCGACGTCATGGTGTAGCTTTTTATTCAACACAACGTTATTTAGATTAGTATATTAATTTTTATAATTGATTTAAATAATAAATATAACATTTTAATGATTATATATATTATATATCATCCAAATACATATTATTTCACCATCAATAAAATGATATTGTCGCTCATGCTTACGTTTGGATTACCCTCTCCATGATGCAATGAGAATTCATTCACCATCATAACCATTCAAGAATTATTTTCATTTTATGGTTAAAAATAATGTTTATAAACATAATATCATTGAGGATATGAATCAAATACATCCTATCCATAACGATCATGACCTATGTAACAAAAAAATATGTTGGTAAATGAATCATTTAAATATCGAATCAATGATACTATTCAAATATTATTAATAAATAAAAATTCGAGGAACATATATGATATAATATTTATGTATTTGGTTCTTTTATAATTTAATAAAAATGATTTAACTATTATAAAAAATATTAATGTACCCTAGACTATGTAAAATTACTAGGTAAGGGTTAAATTGGAAATCATGTTATTATCTGAGGTTGTTTATAGTAATGTATCTACTAGGAAATCGTTATAATCCACACCCATTTTTCTTAAAAATTTATTTTAGGAAATTTATTTCTATTTACTATTCATTAAGTGAAATAAATTTACACCATAGTTTGGTTTTTAATATAAAAAATTGAAATTAATATTTTCATCATTTTCAAAACAATGCACTTTATGAACTTTTGGAAAAATTGAGGTAAGAATATTTTTTAACTTATATGGAGGGTGAGGATATTTTCCACCATCATAAAACCATCAAATCTTCCCTGAAAATCTTATAAAAATATTTTCAAAATAAATATTTTCTTTTATAATTACTTGACTTTTAAATGATTTCAAAATAGAAAGAGATATTTCTCTCAAATTGTATTTATTTTATCTATGTCAATATACATTATTTTATTTTACATATGTATCAAGATGATTTATTATTATATAATATTCCATATTTTGTTGAAGGTTTTGTGATATTTGTTTGTGGATGTGAAATTTTTATACCATTCATGGTTTATGGTTAATTTTTTAACATTTCAAAATATAGTTTTAATACGACTGTTTATGTTTTCTTTCACATTTTCATATGAGGAATTTATTGGATTTAGTATCTGATGGGCAAGGCCCTCTATATCCCCTTGATGCATCGGTAGGCCTCATGAGACAAATTAATATTTTTTCACAAGGCCTTTAAAAAATTGATTTTTAGTCTTGGAACGAGGCCTTGACTACATGGCTATGTTGTTCGGAATTATACATTCCATCATTATGAAATTAGCTATTGATATTACATGTGATTATTAGACTAATAGAATATCCATGTGAATAAGTAAATGGAATTATTTTATTTTTATTTACCATATAATTTTTATGTTTATATTCTAAAGGATTTTTATAATCTTATACATTTCATTCATTTTTTTGGCTTATTTAAAAAATTTTCCGCTATATTGTTCTCCTAAATGAGAATATGATCTCACCACTTTATTTGTTTTTTCTATTTCCATAATTTGAAGAAGTATATTACAATTGACCTATAAGGATAGGCTATGGGATATGAGTGTCTTATATGGAGACACAATGTTGTTTTTTCGTTTCATATTGTAAAGTAAAATTTATGTCAGTATCTAGTACATGCAAGGATACTATACTGATCGATATTTCATGACTTGATCACTTGTGATCATTCCAATGATTTGTAATAATGCACAAACTTTGGTTAACTAGGGTCAAGGAATTTATAGTTGGTATTATAGAAAGTTTATTACAATCAATGGAAACAAGATTTAAAAAAACATTGATTATAGAACATTACCCTAATATAAGCTATGGGGATTAGTATAAAATAGCTTCCTAGAATTTTGGTAATATAGATATAATGTTTCTTTTCTAATAAATAAATCCATTTAGGGACACTAAAAGTTGACGGGGTTCTATCACAAATGTACCTAGGAGTGAAAACTCCAATAAGGATTTTTGGGATTGACCTGGGGTATCCTAGTACAAGAAAATATGCCTTACTATATTCCTGGTTTAACACTCCAAATGGATATTTTTATGCTAATACACATTTTCTATACAAACCATTATAAATTATTTACGAGTAAATAAATACACAAATAAATTTTTTATGATTATGGATTATATGCATGAACTGTTCAATTTATGTTAGGTATTCAACTTGTTTTGAATTATGTATCGTGATTCATAAACTAATCTGGTGTATTCCATTATTTATAAGTGGAACCTAGTGGATGGAATGGAAATTTTATCAAGTCACGTAATCCAAATATGGATTTCCCACCTACTCAGTATAATTATAGTGGAGATGGTGATGAAACTGGTGCTTATCCTCTTATAACCATACTAGAACAATTCACTCAAGTTATGAAATATAACTTTAACCATATAGAGCGCCCCGATCCATGACACAGAGAATCAATGTTATACTTATTCATGAGGAAAAAAACACAAACATTGAATGGGACTACAAATCCATTTTTATCTGAACAATGGATAAGTTCTTTAGAGAAAATATTTCATTCTTTGGGGAGTAGTGAAAGGAAAAAAAATTCATTGCAGTTTATCGCCTCACAGAAGATGTAGATCAATGGTGGTCATTAATTCAAAACAAAATTTGGGTGAATAAGTATCAAATATGGAATTTATGGAGTTTAAATAAATTTTCATATAAAATTAATTTCCTCGTGAACATCGAGCGGACATGGAAAGTAAAGTTCTATGTCTATGGAAAAAGGAGGATGAGAATGTTGAAATGTATGTGGCTTACTATAGAAGGATAAGAATACATGATGTATATTATATACGTAACCCAATAGGTAATATTTATCAATTAATTAATGGGTAAATTTAATGTCTTGGACCTCTCCGGTCCATTCCTTTGTGACAGTGTGGTGATAGGGATGTTCTGGGATGTCAAGGTGACTTGAGGGTGCGTTTGGGTGGACTTTTAAAGAAATATAAAGGGTAGAGGCCTTCACATGGGAGGCGCACGGTTTGTCAAACATTGTGTCCAAACCATGTGAGGTTGGTGTTGGAGGCAGTAGCCTTCACACGGGAGGCGCATGGTTTTCCTAAACCATGCTGCCAAACCGTGTGAGGTTTGTTGTTGAGGCAGAAGCTAACACACGGTTAGGGCACGGTTTGTTAAACCATGTAGACAAACCATGCTGGCACTTAAAGATAGATCCTAAAATTTTGGATCTTGACCGTTTATCCCTTATCTTTCTCTTTTAAGCCCCTAATCGGCCATAACTCGGGATTATGTTTCCTAGGAGATAAGGGAACCTGTCCAAAGAATTTTCGAGGCGATCTGAAGTCTTCTCTTCTCGAATCGAAGCCGCTTTCTTGAAGTATGTGTTCGTTCATGTTTGTTTTCTTAGATCTAATTATATTTACTCCTCCTCTTCAGTTGGTTTTTATATTTATGCCCGTTAAGGGTAGATATAAGTGTGTGGATGTCAATGATGATGAGCTTTGGTCTTGGTTGTTTTAGGAGAAGAGATCCAGGGAGGATCCTTGGTGAATCGGCCCGGTATTCATGGGTGTTCATTGACCATTGTGGTTTCCGTCAATACCATTGAGGTAGGGTATTCGTGGATTCTCTAATTGTTTATGTGTAATTGTAGAGTTAGCAAGATTTATCCCTTTGTATCATAATGGAATTGACCTAATTATATACTTGAACCGGAATAAAAAACAGGATTGATCGCATGTTATTTTTTTGAACCATGATAACGGTTCGCCTCTTGATTTTCTAGATAGTGTGATATATATGTCTTTCTTGTTATCATGTTTCTCTTGATGAAATTGATAAAGAACGTAAAGCCTAAATTAATTGATAATTAATTGACTAAAGATAAAGAGCCTTGTAAATGAATCCGGTTGTTGTTGTTGTGGAGGTTGTTCGAAATTGATGTTAATAAAATTTATGTCGATGTACATGATTTAATTAGTTGGTTGGTAAACCTGAAATATGTTGGTTCTTCTTGTTTGAAGACTAGATGCCTTGTTAATGGGCCTAGAGCCAAATTCGATTTGATGTTTGTTTTCCTACTGCTTGTGTTGTTATGTGACCCTGGAGAGGTGTTGTGATATCTTGTGTTGTGATGTTACCCTAGGAGGGTGTTGTAAAATGTGTAGGCAGGGAGGCCTTATGGTTGTTGTAGCGGATGACGCCTAAAGAAGAGATTTACATCGGGTTATGCATGTGGGTGTCGGGGAGGACACCAGGGATGATGGTATGGGATGGATGTGATGGTTGGATGTTTGGTGGTTTTGTTTGGTTGTTTATCTGCTTTACATTTCCCCACCGCTCAATGTATCTGTTATTTCTTACCCTCCTTCCGAAAGAGGTGAAGACACATGGGGTATGCCACATGCTTTCCGTGTTTAGCCTCTCGAGGGGGAATGGGTCTACGCTCTGGCTATAAGAGGAAAAGACTCGACGGGCAGTATTTATACTCACCGTGTTGAGCCCCCTTGTGTTAAGTAGCATCATATTCTTTTATAGAATTCCTGGGAATATGGAAAAGTAATTCTGTAATGAATTTTTGATTAAATGGTGATAATCCATGGGGATGGAGATGCTTGAATTTAATAGTGATGTTTAAAATTTTAAAGGAATACCTAATAATGGATGTAATGCCAATGAATTTTAATGTGGTTTGGTTAATTGTGAATTAATGTGAAAAGAATTATTTAATGTAAAGTGGAACTGATGAAAAAGGAAAAGAAGTGACCTAATGAAGTTCTTTAATTGGTTGTGTGATTATAGGATACCTAGTCTTAGAAATGGAAGCCCAGAGTCCGAGAGACGTTAGCTGCAGTTGAGACTATGACTAGGTTATGCCCATAGTGTGGTAGTGAGTTATATATATATATATATTCTGTACTTTTTTCTTTCAATACACTACTCCACCCTGTTAGTAAGGGCAACTGACACCCTAGGGATTCTGAGCCCTAGGGGTTGTATTCTCCAACATTCTGATAGGAGGTTGAATGGATGACTACCCCCTTTATCCCATCTCTCTTTTCTTTCTAGATACTAGTGCCATTAGCACGACGTTTAGTGTTCCTCATATATGCGTGTAGAGGGCTATAATGGATTGTAGTTATTTCCACACATGAATTCTGGATATAGTATTCTATGGACTACTATAGGTGTAACGTGTATAGTCTGTGATGGCTTGAGGATCCTTACTCGGAGTCTGGGCTATAACGGCTTGAGGTATAATAACCGACGTATGACACACATTATGTGGGCTGTGGTGGCTCCCGGAAACTACCTGGTTACTATTGGCTGTGAGGATGGTGTGGGGCATTGCCCAGGTGTCTGAGGGAAAGCCTTGTGGTGCATGTGGTGCAGATTGAGGATCTTAGCCCAGGTGTATACGGGCAAGCCTTTGGAGAGAGATGCACAAGATGTATGTCATTGGGGGAAAGCGGTAAACTAGTGGGGAAGTAGTAGCGGGCTACCCTTGATATTCTTTTCTATATTATGTATTCTTGTATGCATTACTTGGTGAAAGTACCCATGGTGAGGTCGGGAATATAATATACCTATTTAGGTGATGTGTTGGTTTCACATGTTGTTCACTTTGCTTTAGCATGCCTTCTTTACATTTTCACGAGAGGCTTCGGGGATGATCCTACTGATTATACTGTGATACTCATCCTACGTATATATAAACTATTTTTCGGATCACATGGAGTAGGTTGGAGATCAAACTGGTTACTACTAGCTTGTGTTTGGAGGATCTGTTCGTGCTTGTGGTCGTTGTCGTTTTACATTCATTTGGGTACGTTTATTTTCTCCTTTCAGTTGTAGTTCTTTTGTATGGTATTTCATATATGTACATGGGTTTCTTTTTTATTTCAGTTCTAATTTGGAGTTGTTTTGTGTGTATTTTAACTCTCTCTTCCGCATGTGTTCTCGTAGAGGGTAATGCCTCCCATTTGTGGGTTTAACATAGCCTTGGTGATAGTCGACAACCCGGGACCTACTGGAGGCAGGAATCGGGGGTCATTATCTTCCCCTTCACATTGCTGACCCAGGAGGGGTACACTTCGTGGGGAAGGGGGTCGTTATAGAGTGCAATCATAGCTCTGGTTGAGGGATAGGATAGAGTTTGGAGTTAGGCACATGTGAGGTTGATCTGTTCTTGGAAGGAGCACTAGGTGTCCTTGGCTGTGTTGATGCAGTGTGGAGCAGCAAGGCAGTGGTGGTTCATGTTCCTCGGGGGTCATGAGGAGTCACCGATCACATGGGAGGAGTTCCGAGACACGTTCATAGTCGAGTTCCTTTCCTTGACTGCAAAGGAGTCTATTCATCAAGATCTTCTTACCCTTCTAAAGGGGAGCTCCAGTTTTTGAGAGTTTGGAATCCGTTCCAGGATCCTTTTACGATATGCTTCAGACCTGTTACCAGATGAGGAGGCCAAGGCATGGCACTTCGAGGAGGCTTTGCATCTAGAGATCCAGCGTTGGGTCACCTCATTTATGATAAAGACATGTCTTGAGGTTCTTGTGAGGGAAGAGGTTGTCGAGAGGTCTTTGGCCAGGACTATATCATCACGAGAGGGGAATCAGCATGATTCCTCACGAAGTAGAGCTGTGTTCTGGGGTTCCTGATTGTCAGGGAAGAAGAGTTTCCATTTAGCTGGGGCTAAGTCCCAGCCCATCACGCCTCATTTCTCCAGAGGCGGCAAATCTCAAGCCTTTGCTGTAGAGACCCGTATCTTGACGTACATGGACATTACATTACATTTGCGGAATACTTAGTACATAAAAAAAACACACACACAAGGACCGTAATAGTTTAGTGTCTTTTGAAACTCGGAATATAATCTTCTAATCGTGGTGAAAGTTCTTCAATATCTCCCATAAAGGTCATCCCTTTTTTCTACCTAAAACCTTTCTTTATATCCTGGGGAAAAGAAAACATAAAAGGGTGAGCTCAAATGCTCAGTAAGGGTAAACAAAAGAAAAATCAATCACATCATATACATAGCTTTTGGAAATCTTAACCTGCAAAAGAGCTCATAATATCATAACATGGGATATATCATAGAAGTGAAATGTAATCCCAATAATCATAACTTAAAACATGAAACTTTTTGGCATACACACATAATCATAGAAAATCATTTCTTGTTAGTCAAGACTCATTGCCAAAACTATCTTAGTGGATAAAGTCCCTTTCTGAATCGAGTAACCCTCGTTTCAGTCATGTTTCACTGAACCGGTATAACCTACCATTTCAGCCATGTCTATCTCATGAGATATAAAATCTTTACCCAATGCATTGGAGGGAGATATAGGTCCCACCCATCTTATAATGAATCCTTTCTTATGTGTGCCACATAATCATAAAACATACATCATCCCATAACACATGTAATAAAAATGGGATTCTTGAAACATCATGACATCATAAATCAATTCATATAAGATAAATGAATTCATAAAAATATTTCCATCACAACATAATCAAATCCATGTAATAATAGGGATAAAAACAGAACCCTTTTATTATCTTATATGGAAAATAATTTTGATAAAATACTTGAAATCCATTCTTGAGGAAAATATCCTTTCTTCTTCAAAAACATTTTTCCTTTCATAACATGTCATACAACTTTAAAATAAAAGAAGTTGATTAAAAATAATCTTGAAAACTTGTAAAGGAAGCTTCATGTAAATAATGATTTAAAAATCCATTCATGCCGTATAAGTTAAAAAAATATTCTTCTCGTACTTTTGTCGGAAAAGTCAAAAAGTACCTCGTACGACAAAAGATTCCTTTCATACATATTACTAAAACTCACCGAAGGGTAAAAATGGATTTAAACAATTGTAGGTGGATGGAAATAACATTACATTTTGATTAAACATGGATGTGGATGATAAAATACACCCCAGTAAATACTTACGAATAAACAATCTCGGATAAAAATGAGATTGTGATATTTCCCTTACCTTAGGTCCAATTTGCTTCGTATGTGTCCGAACCTCCTGTATAATGATTTAAATAATGTCATTGACTTATTACAGAATCATATTCATTGTTATGATATCATATATGGTTCACTTATGACATTATATTACCCTTTCTTTTGGAAATTCCATGTTAAAGAAACGTTTTGGGTAAAATCGTTTCATTTATCGTAGGTGTTTTGACTTGTTGTTCTTGACATCATTATTACTTATATCATGATTTACTTACTTCCAGAATATAAAATATGATTTATATATCATATATATTCAGTATATATATATATATAATAGATAGATAAATAAAATGAAAATCACCGTTCATGGAGACGGTAGTCCGTACGTACGCATGAACGCTGTTTTTCTTTCCTTATTGTCTTGAAATGGAAGTAAGTAGATGACATACATATATATATATACATAAATCCAGTAGCTTTATAATGTCATATATTTCATTATTATTTCTTATATATACATTATAATCATTCTTAAATGGTTAACATGGAGAATGAATCTCATCGCATCGTGGAGACGGTATTCCGTACGTACGCACGAGTGATGATATCATTTCTATAAATATTGAATTGAATTGGAGTGGATTATACAATATATCAGAATCAATATGATGTTTTAATAACTATGTATAGTTATTCTTTACACCATTATACCCATCCATGTAAGGTGGTGGTGGAAAATAGATTACACCACGGCGTGGAGACGGTATTCCGTACGTACGCACGCGCGGTGATTTCTTTTTCCGTAGGATGGATAGATGGTGAAATAGGGTTGTTTCATACTTATAATAACATATCAGTATATGAGTGATACTGATGTTATTACTTCATAATGAAACAACCTAAGAAGAAGAAGTGGAAGAAGAAATAAAGATGAAAGAATTGGTAACGGTAATTACCTCTTCTTTGAAGTGCCTCTTTGAGACCTCCTCTTAGGGCACTAGAATTGGTCTTTGAGGAAGACCAGAACCTCTAGGATGTTTCTAGGGAAGTGGAGAAGGGATTTTGGCAGGGGTTGGCCGAGCTTGAGTGCTCAAATTGGTGTGAGGAGGAGGGGGAGGAGGTGTCCTTTTATAAGGGAGGAGAGGGGCACCTTAGGAATATCTCAAAATATTATTTTATATTAAAGTCAAAATCGGTTTATAATGGTTCCAAAGGGTCTTATTTCGAAGATAAGGTGGGGAGGGGTCAAAATACTATCAACCAATAGAATTTATACAAGTTTAGGATATTATTTTAACCTTATCAATTAAATTTAACTCTAAGTTAAATAGTTTAACTTTTACCATGTCTTTTTGTTTTCTTTCACTATATGGTTAATAAACTTACTATAACATGCCAAAAGAACCCCAAATTGTTTATTATTAATATATATATCCTTATCTAAGTCATTTGGCCGAACCTTAGATTTTTAGGAATACAATAACAATTAATAATATAATATTTGATTTAAAAACTATTTTCTGTCAATTTTGACACTATTTGATATATGATTTTTGTGAAAGTCATAACAGAATTAAATGTTCAAACCAAGTTGATTAAATCAACATTAATATATCATAGTAACCTAGAAAATTAGTGGAATTCATAAAAAATCTCAAATTACATTTATTTTGGTGTTTATAACATCAATTATGTCAATATTTCATTAATAAGATAATTAATGCATCATCGTTGTGTCATAAATAAATTAAATTATTTTATTTCTAAAAATTACAAATAAAATACCATCATGTAGGAATAATTTTTAGCTTTCTAATGAATACTTACAATCGAATTTATCTTATGTATAACCCCATATTAAAAATGATTTACTTATTAAACTTTGATTTTAACTATTTTAACCCTTCTTTAAATAAATTAATAATAAATGTCCTAATCTAATCCAAGTGGGCCTAAATGGTCATATTTTATTCCTAAGTTTGTTTTAGGTCGAATTACACTTGTCCAATAGAATTAGGACATGTGTTAGGGTAATATTAATATCATATTTACCCTTAGTTACCCTATTTACTATTAACCGTGGTAAAAAAAGTAAAAAGTTACTATTCACCAAAAAATTATTTTCATCTCATTGAACCACATTTTAGTCCTTGATATTAACCGTGTCTCTCGGATTTTCGAAATTCCATTCACAGAAGCGGTAAAATTAAGTTTTATTCAAAATTCTGTTTTTAACCTACCACTTAGTAGTTTCACTATTCATCAAAAATTGATGTTTTTCAGAACAATGCCAAAATTTCATCCCAAGCTATATTTCATATTCTGAATTCAAAAAATGAAGTCTATTTCACCAAATTCATAACATAAAATTTGCATTAATTAATTTTATAATTAAATCCCGCTGTTAAAACAGATAGCGTGTTTTTAAGAAACAATATCTATCAAAAGATTGACACTTGTTTATGTCTAGTTTAAATGTGAAATTACATCCAATGACAAACATTGTATTAAATTGTAAAAATATATTCTAAATATACTTTAAAACCACTCAAATTAATGATTTATCACTATTAACTATTTCGATTAAAACAGTTGTTTTTAATTATAATTTAGTAATTTTCACTATTCATCAGAATATGAAAGTTATCCGAAAAGTACCAAAATTTCACCTTAGGCTAAATTCGATACTCCAAATCCAAGAATGAAGTTCATTTTGAAAAATAAGATTTACAGAATTTTAAAAAGTGGTTATTACTATTCATAACGGCTAGTTTTAATAATATTTTAATAGCACATCGTTGTTTTGTGAAACTCGGTATTGCGTATTACACACGCTATCGAGGAAGGTCGTGATTGCGTGTAATGCAAGGCAAGACAAGGATGCGTGTTGTGCAAGCTCCTTTTGGTGTAGCGTACAACACAAGACATTAATAAAATTAAAAAGAATATTTCTTTATAAAATCTTGGGCTGTTACATTTGCTAAGGGATCAGATTCTTTTTTTCTTGTGGTGGTCGTGGTCATCAGCAAAGTGGGTGCCCGACCTTTCAGAGCCATCATCGTGCACCGTGCACTCCGCTCCAGGTTCCTCCATTGAGGCATTTCCAACCGAGGCAGCAACAACAGGTTGCACCTACTTTTGATTAGTAGAGGGTAGATGGGGCAGGCAGAGGATAGACCCATGATGCTCCCCGTCCTCAGAGAGCTAAGCACGACCATGGTGGTGGTCATCATTAGGTTTAGAGAGGCCATGGAGGAGGCCGTGGTCAGCTTCATGCTCTAGCGTTTCCAGCTCCCGGTGAGCCAGATGTCATTCGAGATACCCTTTGCTTGTTTTCTACCTTGGTGTATGCCTTGTATGATTCAAGAGTGACACACTCCTTCATATCACCTACCCTTCTCCATGATTTGGGAGCTGAGGTAGAGAGGCTTCCAGTGCCCTTGGCATTGACAACGCCAGATGGAGGTCGAGCTAACTTGTTTGAAGTTTTTAGAGACTGTGAGCAAGTGTTAGGGTAACACTGCTCTTGGGTGGATTTTGTATGTTTACGAATATAACCAAATGATGTCATCCTCGACATAGATTGGTTGTATTCATTGTAGGCTATCGTGGATTACTATATGAAGAAGGTCATTTTCTTTGATGCAGATGAAGTCCAAGTGGTGTAAGTTGGTGAGTGAGATCCTCGGATGAGTCAAAGACGGGTTCCATCCTTATCGTCCATGGCGGCTGAGATGATGCTAAGTTCTACATAGGTTCAGCAGTTGGCGTTTCCTAGGGTCGTATAGGAGTTCACTGATGTCTTTCCAGAAGAGGTTGTAGAATTACCCCCTCGATGAGAGATCGATTTTGAGATTGAGCTACAGCCAGGAGTGTCTCTTATCACTATGTCTCCATGTAGGATGGCCCATTATGAGTTACGAGAGCTACGTATACAGCTTGATGGTCTATTGCAGTTTGGTTTTGTTCGACTGAGTGTGTCACTATGGGGTGCACCAGTTTTGTTCGTGAAGATGGTCGACGGCAGTTTGTCATTGTTTGTCGATTATCGTCACTTAAATAAAGTGACAATAAACAATCGCTATCCTCTTCTGGGGATCAATGACATATTCGATC
The DNA here is from genome assembly GCA_963277665.1 of Viscum album. Lineage (NCBI taxonomy): Eukaryota > Viridiplantae > Streptophyta > Magnoliopsida > Santalales > Viscaceae > Viscum > Viscum album. The sequence continues at coordinate 1,012,830,483 of OY728155.1, forward strand.
AACTGAAGGGGACATGTTGGTTCTCAAATATTTACTTGCGGTCAGGATATCGTCTGATGCGTGTGAAGGATGAGGATATCCTAAAGACTACTTTCTGTTGTCGTAATGGGCATTATGAGTTCATCGTAATGTTGTTTGGTGTGATGAATTCTCCAGTTGTGTTCATGGGTTTGATGAATGATGTGTTCTGTGAGTTCCTGGACAAGGTCATGGTAGTCTTCATAGACGATATCCTTGTGTACTCCATATAAGAAGAAGAGCATACAGTGCATCTGTGAGCCATTTTGGGAGTTCTTCGTCGACATCAGCTATTCGGGAAGTTGTCAAAGTGTGAGTTTTGGACTCGAGAAGTCCGTTTGTTGGGGCATGATGTGTCCCAATAGGTGGTAGTTGTGGATCCATCGAAGATTGAAGCAGTTGTGTCTTGTGCAGCTCCCAAGACAGTGTTAGAGGTGCGAATTTTCCTTGGTCTCGCAGACTACTACAGGAGGTTCATGGCCAATTTCTCATAGGTTGTGACTCCTCAGACATCTTTGACCAAGAAGGATCATCCATTCATATGGACTGATTAGTGTCAGGCAGCTTTCGAGTATCTAAAGGAGAAGTTAACAAGTGCTCCATTCCTTTGTCTTCCAGTTGAAGGAGTTTGGTTTGATATCTTCTGCGATGCTTCACGTCTGGGGTTAGGTTGTGTTCTTATGCAATAGAGGTCAGTTGTTTCTTATGGGTCTTGGTAGTTGTGTCCCCATTAACACAACTATGCCACCCAAGATCTTGAGTTGGTAGCCGTGGTGTTTTCTCGGATGTTTTAGAGACATTATCTCATTGGTGGACGCTTTTTGGTCTTCACTGATCATAAAAGTTTGAGGAATGTTTTCTCCTAGCGTGAATTGAACTTACGAAAAAATTGGTGGATGGAGTTCTTATAGGAATACGACATCGAAATATCATATACAACTGGAAAAGAAAATGTTGTAGTTGATGTGATGATCTGAATGTCAAGTAGTGATGTTTTGCGTGAATTCGGTGATTCCTGGAGAGTAATAGAAGAACTGTCAGCACTACAACTTGATATGGGAGAAGTTGGGTGGTAGTGGATTGTTTAACAAATTCATCCCACTTTATATCAATCTAGGAGCCAAGATTAGTATAAGTTTTGTCGAGGATGTTTCTGGAGGAGGTGGTGAGACTTCATGGAGTCCCTAGGACGATCATTTCTGATCGAGATCGTTGTTTTACCTCCAAGATGCGGAGAGGTCTCCAACATGCTTTCGGTTCTCAGCTATTCCTTATCACTGCTTTTCATCCTCAAACGGATGGTTAGACGGAGTGAACCATCCAGACTCTTGATGACATGTTTGCGATCTTGTGTTCTTGATTTTGGAGGTTCATGGATGAGGCAATTACCCTTGGTAAATCTTTCCTAAAATAATAGTTTCCAGTCCACCATTGGTATGTCGCCGTTTAAAGCCTTGTATGGCAGGCCTTACCGTTCTCTGTTGGGATAGACTATGGTCGGAGAGTCACCAATTCTCGGACCGGTGTTAGTACAGAATACAAGAGAGATGGTTCAGGTGATTCGTGAGAGGATGAAGGCAGCACAAGATCATCATAAATCATATGCTAATCAAAGGACGAGACCCTTGGAGTGTAATGTTGGGGATCGTGTGTTTCTTAAAGTGACTCCCCGTCATGGGCATCGAAGGTTTGGTCGTGGGAGTAAAATTTCTCCCCGCTTTGTTGGTCCATTTGAGGTGTTAGCTCGTGTGGGAGCTCTAGCGTATCGAGTAGTACTTCCCCCTCAGATGAGTCAGATACATGATGTTTTCCATGTATCACAGCTACATAGTTATCTTCATAAAGACTCCCACATCATCAATTGGGGAGAGATCTATGTTAATAATGATGCCACCTTTGAGGAGCGACCTGTGGAGATCCAAGATCGCAAGGAAAATGTGTTGCATGAGAGTTCCATCGCCGTAGTTCGTTTTTTATGGTGACACGGTGGCATGGAGGTGAGTACATGGGAACGTGAGTCACAGATACATTCTCAGTACCCAGAGTTGTTTTATGTTTAACTCTTTCCATGTATCATTGTAACTGATGTGGTTATGAATCTTTCTTGTTTATGAGATGGCTCCATTTGTTGCTTTGGTGGATTTCTCTCTTTTGAGAGGTATCTTGGTGGGTGGGTTTTCAGACCCTGTTTCATTTCTCTATAGGTGGGTTTTGGATTCTCAAGGATGAGAATGTTTTGAGAGGTGTCTGATGTAATGGACCAGACCTCTCTTGTCTATTCCATTGTGATAGTGTGGTGATAGAGGTGTTCCGGGAAGTCAATGCGACATGAGGGAATGTTTGGGTGGACTTTTAAGGAAATCTAAAGGGTAGTGTTCTTCGCATGGGAGGCGCACTGTTTTCAAACCATGCTGCAAAACCATGCGAGGTTGGTGTTGGAGGTAGTAGCATTCACACAGGAGGCGCACGGTTTGCCTAAACCGTGCAGTAAAATTGTTCAAGGTTTGTTGTCGAGGAAGATGCTAACACATGGTTAGCGCACTGTTTGTTAAATCGTGCAGACTAACCATGTAGGCACTTAAAGTTAGATCCTAAAATTTAAGATCATGACTATTTAGCCTTTATCTTGCTCGTTTAGGTCCCTAATCTGCCATAACTTGGTATTACCTTTTCTACGAGATAGGAGAACCTCTCCCAAGCGTTTTGGAGGCAATCCAGAGGCAACTATTCATGAATCGAAGTCGGTTTCTCGAGGTATGTGGTGGTTCTTGTTTGATTTCTTAGATCTACCTAGATATACTCTTCCTCTTCTCTTGGTTTCTTAAGTCTACACCCGTTAAGGGTATATCTAAGTGTGTGGATGTCAAAGATAATGAGCTTTGGTCTTGGTTGTGTTAGGAGAAGAGATCTAGGGAGGATCCTTGGTCAATCGGCCTGGTCTTCTTGGGCGTTCTTCGACCGTTGTGGTTTCCGTCAAAGCCATTGAGGTAAGGGATTCATGGATTCTCTAATTGTTTATGTTCAATCGTAGAGTTAGAATTATTTAACTCTTTGTATCACAATGGAATTGACCTAATTAAATACTTTAACCGGATTAAAATAATTGGTTTGATCACATGTTGTTGCTTTTTACCGTGATAACGATTCGCCTATTGATTTTATAGATAGTGAGATATCTATGCCTTTCTTGTTAGCATGTTGCTCTTGATGAAATTGATAAAGAACGTAAATCTGTAATTAATTGAAAATTAATTTACTAAATATAAAGAGGCATGTAAATGAATCTGGGTTATTTTGTTGTGAATGTTGTTCAAAATTAATTTTAATCAAATTGACTCTGATGTACATTATTAACTAAGTTGGTTAGTAAACCTGAAATCTTGTTGCTGCTTGTTGTTTGAAGGCTAGATGCTTTGTTAAAGGTCCAAGAGCCCAATTTGATGTGATACTTTATTTCCTACTTCTTGTGTTGTGTTGTGACCCTGGATGGGTGTTGTGATATATTGTGCTTTGATGTGACCCTGGGGGGTGTTTTGATATGTGGAGGCACAAAGGCCTTGTGGTTGTGGCAACAGATGACGCCTAAAGCGGCGAGATGCATCAGGTTATGCATGTGGGTTTCGGGGAGGACACCTGGGATGATGGCATGGGATGGATGTGATGGTTGGATGTTTGGTGGTTTTGTTTGGTTTTTTAACTTCTTTAATTTCACCCACTGCTCAAGGAAGCTGGTCTTTCTTACCCTCCTTCCGAAAGAGGTGAAGATTCACGGAGTATGACACGTGCTTTCCGTGTTTAGCCTCTTGAGGGAGAATGGGTATACTCTCTAGCTATAGGCGGAAAATACTCGATGAGTAGTATTTCTAATCACTGTGTTGATCCCCCTTGTTTTTAGTAGCATATAATGCTTTTCTAGAATGCCTGGGAATATGGGAAAGTAATTCTGTAATTAATGTTTGATTAAATGGTGATAATCCACAGGGATGGAGATGCTGGAATTTAATGGTGATGTTGTAACTTTTAAAGGAACAATTGATAATGCTTGTGATGACATTGAAGATTAATGTGGTTGTGTTCATGGTGAATTAATGTGAAACTAATTAGTTAATATAAAGTGGAATTGATAAAAAAAAGGAATGAAGTGACCTAATGAAGTTCTTTAATTGGTTGTGTGCTTATAGGATGCCTAGTCTTAGAAATGGAAGCCCAGAGTCCGACAGAAATTAGCTGTAGTTGAGACTAAGACTAGGTTATTCCCATAGTGTGGTTGTGAGTTATATATATTTTGTACGTTTTGTGTTTCTATATGCTACTCCACCCTGTCATTAAGGGAAAATGACACTTCGTGGATTCTGATCCCTAGGGGGGTGTTTTCCCCAACAATTTGATGGGGGTTGAATGGATGAATACCCCCTTTATCCCCTCTATCTTCTCTTGGGGGACACTTGTGCCATTATTACAGTAGTTAGTTTTCCCCATAATATGTGTGTAGGGTGCTGTAATTGCTTGTGGTTATTTTCACACATATATTTTGGATATAGTATCCTATGAACAACTATAGGTGTAACATGTATAGGATGTGATGTCTTGAGGATCCTTACTCGGCGTATGGGATGTAATGGATTGAGGTACAATACCCAACGTATGATACATGTTATGCGGGCTGTGTTGGCTCCGGGAAACTACCTGGTTACTATTGGTTGTAAGGATGGTGTGGTTCTTAGCCCGGGTGTCTGCGAGAAAGATGTGTGGTGTACGTGGTGTAGATTGTGGTGCATAGCCCATGTATATAAGGGGATGACTTTAGAGAGAGATGCACATGACATATGTCTTTGGGGAAAAGTGGCAATCTATTGGGGAAATAGTAGTGGGGTACCCTTGACATTCAATCCTATATGATATATTCTTGTATGCATTACTTGGTGAGAGTAGCCATGGTGAGGTTGGGAATATAGTATACCTGTTTTGGTGATGTGTTGGTTTCACTTGTTGTTCACTATGCTTTAGCATGCCTTATTTACTTTTTCATGAGAGGCTTCGGGGAGGATCCTGCTGAGTATACTATTATACTCATCATACATATATATAAACAATTTTTCAGGAAACACGGAGCAGGATGGAGATCAAGCTGGTTACTATGAGCTTGTGGTTGGAGGAGCTGTTCGGGCTTGTGGTCGCTGCCGTTTTACTTTCTTTTGGGATCTTGACGTTTTCCCTTTCAGTTGTAGTAATTTTGTATGGAATTTCATATATGTACATGGGTTTATTTTATATTTCAGTTCTTTATTGGATTTGGTTGGTGTATGTCTTATCTCTCTCTTCTGTATGTGTTCACATAGAGGGTAATGCCTCCTATTTGTGTCTTTAATATACCCCCAGTGCTAGTCGCCAACCCAGGGCCTACTGGAGGCATGACTCGGGGGGTGATTATCTCCCTTTTCACATTTCCGGCTAAGGATGGGTACACTTTGTGGGGAGGGTGTCGTGACAGTAAAAACCATTCTTCCATTGGGCATTATTATCAAAATACTATTTATCTTACGGAGATATAGTCCTATGTGTAATCAATGCCGAAATAGAATTATCTGAGTCTTATTATATTAAAGATAAGTAAGAGAAGAAGAGATCTGATGAAAACACTGAAAAGGGAAATAAGGGGAATTAGGGAAAAGTGGACTTTCCACCCTACACTAAAAGTGGGAAGAAAAACCCTGGTACTTCCCTGAAGGGGATGGCAGTTTGTTATAAGTGTGGAGAAAAAGGACACCAATCACTTGATTGCGAGGGAATGAAATAGGTTGTCAATGTTTAATTCTACATTTGAAGAGAAATGGTGAATTATAAAAATTAATTTACTAAGCACCAAGGAAACTTACCACAAAAAAGGTCAAGGAACAAAGGCTAAGCTAATGTGATCACCATTGTTGAGGTTGAAGCTCTGAATGATGTTTTGGAAGATAATTTAATCCTTTCCTCAAAATAAGACAATGATTTATTTGATTCTATATCATAGAATTATTTCATATATTCCACTTTTCCACAAAATCTAGATATTTACAATTTGACTAAACATGGGAGTTGTCCGCGAAAACACCTACGAGAATTATCATTGAAAGAATGTTTTGTAGATCAGTTACCATTATGAAATATAGATGGACATTATCTTCTGATCTTATCATCATAACAAGGATTGAATTTTATATAATTCTCGGTATGCATTGGATATTAGACCATGATGAAAAAATGTAATTTAAGTAGAAGCAGTTTATAATTTTTTATGATGATTGGGAATCCCATATATTTAGAGCAGAAACATCACCGTATGATTCTATTCTAGATCCACCCCTAGTATCTCTACTAAATTAAATTATTAGGGAGGAAGGGATTGAAATAACTATGGGCGAGGAAATGAATTTTCAAATAGAGGATGAACATATAGTTCATTAATATGTTGATTTGTTTCCAGAATATTTACCTGTACATCATCCAAAATGGGAAATTGAGTTTTCCCATGATTTAATTCCTTGTCCAGACACATATCGAAGAACCCATATATAATAGACACTGTAGAATTAGTGGAACAAAGAAAAATAGATCAATAAAGTAATACTTAATTTATTGGCCTTATTGTTTCTCCATGGGGATCCCATGTTATTTCTATTAAGAGGATAGATGGATCTATGAGGATATGTATTGACTGTGGGAGGTTAATGCTATAACAATGAAGATCATGTATCCCCTACCGTGCATTGATGATTTGTTTTTTCAGCATCATGGAGGTCAATATTTTTCATAGATCATCCTCTGATCTGGATATCATCAATTTTCGTGATGAAGGAATACATTCCAAAGAATGCATTATGAACGAGGTATGGGAATCCCAAGTTTACAGTAATGACTTTTGGAATGACTAATTCTCCTTATGTTTTCATTGATCTAATGAATAGAGTTTTCAAGGAATATATTTATTACTTTTTATTGGTATTTATTGATGAAATCGTGATATAATACAAAGGCTATTAAGATCTAGAAAATAACTTGCATACTATTCTAAAGACTCTTACATGAAATGAATTATATGGGATGTTTAGAAAGTGTGAATTCTGGTTTCAGGAAATTTTTTTTCTAGTCCATATTGTCTCTACAGAAGAAATCTCTGTTGATCCTTCTAAGACAAGGGCTATCCAAGAATAGCCAACACTGATTAGTATAAATGAGGTGTGAAATTTTATTTGTTTAACATGTTATTAACAGTGACTTGTCTAGAATTTTTCCCGATTGTCTAACCCATTATCCAAGCTCACACGTAAATGGGTTAAATATTTTTGGACAAAAGAGTGTGAAAAATGTTATGATGAACTGAATAGAAGATTATTCAATTAACCTATCTTGTATCTACTATCATGGAATTTTGATTTTGTTATTTATAGTTATGAATCAATGAAACGACTATGTTTCATCCTTATGTGGAATGATAGAGTTATTTACTATGTTTCACGATAGCTAAAAATTCAGGAACAAAACAATCCCACACATGATCTTGAGTAAGTAGCAATAATATTTTCTCTAATGATATGAAGACACCATCTCTATGGAGAAAAATGTGGGGTATATATTTATTAGAAGATTTTGATTTATATTTTATTACATAATCAACTCAACATGAGGCAAAGGCGATGCCTTAAACTACTCAAGGATTATTATTGCACTATAAACTAACACCCAGTGAAGGAAAATAAGGTGGAAGATGCTTTGAGCATAAAATATCATGGTGTTCTGAACAATATAAGAGGTGAAAGGAATCTTATGTTCATGGATAAAAAAAAGATGGATATGAGAATAATCATTAGAGTTTAAACATCAATACTTTTTAAAATTGTAGGCAAACCATCTTTACTAGAAAAGATAAAAAGATATCAGACTAATGATTAGGATTTTCAAAAGAAAATTAAAGCTTTGAATGATGGGATATTGATCTACTTTGTATATGAAGATGGTATTTTGAAATTTGGGAATAGACTTTGTGTTCCCGGTGTACTTTATCTGAAAAGGGAATTGTTGGATGATGCTCATAGACCCAATTTCTCTATACAACATTGTAGTACTATGATGTATATATATTTGAAGAAACATTTTTGGTGGGAAAACAAGAAGAGGGAGATTGGTGATTCTGTGTCAAGATTTATGGTTTTTCAACAAGTGAGGGATGGAAGACAACATCCTAGAGGAGTCATGAAACTGATTCCCATACCTAAGTGGAAATGGGATGATATTATGATGGACATTGTCATGGGGCTACAAAAGACTCCTATAAAAAATAATGAAATATGGTTCATTATTGATCATATTGTAAATTTATCACATTTTCTTATTATAAGATAAGATTTACCACTTGAATGTTTATAATGAATATATATTAATTAATTTTTTAGACTTCATGGTGTACCCATATGAATAGTTTCTGATCATGATCCTAGTTTCATATCTTGATTCTAGAAAAGACTTCAGAAATCCCATGTTACTGAACTTTTTTTGAGCACTACTTACCACCATCAACCTGATGGACAACCATAATGGACTATTAAATCCTTATAATACAGGTTGAGATCCTACTAACATGACTTTCAAGGTATATGGGATTATTATTTACATTTGGTAGAATTTTCCTATAACAATATCTTTCATTCAAGTATTGAGATGGCACCATATAAAGCGTTATAGGGAAAGATATGTCACACACCAACTTGTTGGGATGATATTGGTGAAACGAAACTAATATTCCCATAACTTGTTGAAGAAATAGTGGAAAATGTAATGATTATCCAAACCCATACGAAAGAATCTAAAAGGAGGCAAAAGAGCTATGCTGGTAACTGAAGGGAGTATTAGTAATTTCAAGTAGGAGATCATGTTTTCATAAAGGTTTCTCCCTAGAAGGGTGTTATATGATTTAGTAACAAAGGTAAATTATATCCAAGGTAAATTGGACCTTTTGAAATACTAGAACTAATAGGTGTTGTAGCTTACCATTTGGAGCCTCCACCAAGTCTCTCCAAAGTTCATGATGTGTTTCACGTATCACTGTTGAGAAAATACATGCTTTACCCAACTCACGTACTCACTTATAAATAAATAGAATTGGAACATAATATGTATTATTGTGAATAAACTATCAGTATTCATATTATTGGAGAACAATTTTTGGGGAACTAGATGACTTTCTTGGTAAAAGTTCTTGGGAGAAACCATAAAATAGAAGGGGAAATGTGGGAACCCGAGGAACTTATGATGAAGAACCATCTGAATCATTTTATGTATTTGTATTCTAGAATTTTTTAGGAAAGAATTTTTTAAAGGAGGGATGAATGTATCACCCCAAGTTTCCACGATATGATTCCCTTTGAATAAATTAATAGCTAGCGATGTACGCATCTCCGAGTTCTAGCCCACCACGACCAATCAAACTAGACGTTTAAAAAACAGTTATGAATAGTAATAACCACTTTTTGAAATTTTATAAATTTTATTTTTATGAATGTACTTCATTTTTTGATTTGAAATATACAAATTTTCTTTCGGTGATTTTTTGGCACTTTTCTGATAACTTTCATATTTTAATGAATAGTGAAAAATACTACATTTTATTTAAAAACTACATTTTTAATTAAAATAAATAATTTTGATAAATCAAAAAATTTTGTGGATTTAAAGAATAATTAGATTATATTTTTATAATTTAATTTAATATAGGTCATTGTATTTTATTTCACATTTATATTGTACATAAACAAATGTCAATCTTTTGATAGTTTTTACTTCTTAAAACCCTGTTTTTTTAGTCTGACTATAGAAATTAATTTTAAATTAATTTCTACCACTTTTGTGTTTTGAATTTGAAAAATTGAATTTCATATTTAGAATTCAGAGTTCCAAATTGTTTAAATATGTATCTTTTATTTTTAAACATTATGAATAGTATCTTTGGTAAATATTTATTCACCATGGTTAATTGGTAAATTTGGTAATTAAAGGAAAAAATAATATTATAATTATATTAAATTTTCCTAACACATGTCCTAACCCCATTTTAAGATACATTTCTGAACATTGGCATCCATGAGATTGTTTTGGGACCCCATCCAACCACTTATATGTGAAAATTACACTTTATAAAGAAAACAATTTAATGTTTAGAAAATTGTAACATAAACATTTATCCTTTAGTATAATAATTTTTATATGAGGATATATAGTTGATCTCTTCAACTATAAATAGTAATTATAACTATTTAATTATTTCCTACATCATAATATTTTATTTATAATATTTAGACCTAATATATATATATATTTCATTATCACACAATAATGATGTAGTATTATCCTTATTATTAAATGAATCAAAAAAATGTTATCATAAATACGAACAAAAATATAATTTTGCAATTTTTTATGCCATACACTAATTTCAAAAGTTAATATGACTTGTTATGGTTGATTAAATGTACTTTGTTTAAGAAATCTAGTTTTTATGACTTTCATAAAAACCAAATACTAAATAGTGTCAAAATTATCATAAATGAGTTTTTCATAAAATATTCTATTTTATTAAATGATTCAATATTCCTAAAAATATAATATTCATCCAAAATACTTACATAGGGTTAGATATATTATTTATGAACCACATTATGTTCTATTGAAATTTTATGTTTAGTTTATTAACCATGTAATATAATTATACAAGGAGACATTGTAAATGATAAACAATATAACTAAGAGATAAATCTAAATAATAAAGTCAATATGGTGCCTCAAACTTGCCTAAAATGTATTGGTTGAAAATATTTCAACTTATACCCACCATATCCAAGAAATAAATCTAGTTTTATCTATTAGAAACCGAAATTTTTTTTATAATACATTAATATTTCATGATTTTCCTCAAGAGCCCCTTACCTCTATTATGAAAGGGTACTTCACCTTTTCTCCAATTAACACATCCAAAGTAAGTTGGATTTGCCAACCCCTAATAAAATATAATTACAACTACACTCACTAAAATCTAGTTCCCACACTTTGATCAAAAATCACAACTAATGAGCCCTTATTTTCAAATCAAAAGGAAGAAGCTGAAGAAGAGGTAATTATTTCATCACCTATTTCAAAATTCATTTCTTATTCAACTACATCTTTCATTGATGTTTCCATAATAAAATAATAACTCTATTACCTTCTATATAGTGATATGTTATTATAAATATGATAAAACTGTATTCATTATTCTATCAATCCTATGAATGACAAAGTCACCATACATGCGAACGTACAACTTTAAGTCTCCACGTCGTGGTGTAGTTTGTTATTCAACACTTAATTATCTAGATGGGTATAATAATGATTATAATTTAAATAATATAATAAATATAACTTGTTAATTAATCTGTATATTTATTATTCCATCCAATTACATAGAATATCACCATCAGTAGGATGATATTGTCTCTCGTGCGTAGGAATAGTTTACCATCTCCACGACATGGTGAGATTTAATTCCCCCTCAAAACCATTCAAGAATAATTTGCATTCAATGATTAAAAATAATATTTATGAACATAATATCATTCTAGATATGAATCAAATACATCTATTCCATAATTAACATGATGTGTGTATCAAAACATGTGAAGGTAAATGAATCAGTAAACACCTGAATCAATGACACTACTGAAATATTATTAACAAAACAATATTAAAAGATCATATAGGATATCATATTTATGCATGTGGTTATTTTATAATTTTATAACAATTATTTAAATATTATACATGAGTTTAATATACCATTTACTAAAGAAAATAACACGATAAGGGTAAATTTTTACAATCTCTTTATTATCCGAGGTTGTTTATATATAAGTATCTACTAGGACTTCCATATCATCAACATTTTTGTTTCTTGAAAATGTATTTAAAAATATTTTATTACTATTTCTTAGAATATGGGATAAATTAATTTAAAACCTTCTTTGAAATTTTATAAAATGTTTTTAATGGAATCTTTCTGTCATTCTCGAGACAGGGCAATTTAGGACCTTTTCAACAAATTAAGGTAAGAATTTTTTTAACTTATATTTTGGTTATAGTTATTTGACGTCGTTACAACACCATATAAGCTTCCATTACAATCATATAAAAATATATTCAAAATAAATATTTTCTTTTATAATTATGGTACTTTAAAAAAAATCAAAATAGAAATAGGTATTTCTCTCAAATAGTTTAGATTTCATCTTGTCAACATCCTTTGTTTAATTTTACACTTGTTTCAAGTTGATTTATTATGATACCATATAATATAGTATATTGACGGCTTTTTAATATGTTTAACTTTGGATGTTATATTTTTATACCATTCATGATCTATTGTTAAATTATTAACATTTCATAATTTAGTTTTAATATGAATGTTTATGTCATGTTTCAACCTTTTCATATGTGGATTTCTATTGTACATAGTAAATGACAGGCTAGGCCTTCTATTACCCCTTAAAGAATCGGTATATATCGTAATACAATTTAGTTTCTTGGAATTAGACAATGAAAAAAAACATTATTTGATGTCTTGGCATGAGATCTTGACTATGTTGTTATGATTTCTGACATTATGTATTCTCTAATTATGAAATTATCTTTTGATATTACATGTGATTATTCGAATATTAGAATATACATGTTAAAAAGTAAATGGAATTATTTGATTTTTATTTTCAATTTTATGCAGAAGTGTATGTTTAAAAGTCTTTTCTTTTAATCTTATTCATTGAATTCAATGTTTAATCTTATTTTTAAATGTTAATTATATATTTTTATCGTTAATGAGCATCTGATCTCACCAATTTCTTATATTTTACTTCTCTTAGGATTTGAAAAAGTATATTATGAATGACCTGTAGGGATATGATAAGTGATATAGTTTTTTTATATGGAGACACAATGTTGCTTTTTTATTTCATATTGAACTGTAAAATTTATGTAGGTATCTAGTACTTCCAAGTCTTCTAAACAGATTAGTATTTTGATACTTGATCTCTTGTGATCATGACTATGCTATGTAATAATGCACTGACTCTTGGTAATAAGGGATATGCCATTTAAAAACATAACCTTCAAGAATCATAACGCACAATGTGAATGATCAATGTTATTTTGCATCATTAGAAAATATACTCCAACATTACATGGGACTAAAAATCCATTTTTAGCTGAGAAATGGATAAAAAAAGATTATATTTCAAGAATTGGGATGTATTGAAAGGGATAAAGTTGTCATGGTAGACTATCATCAATTAGGAGATAAGGAAATTTTGTGGTCATTCATTAAAAATATAAATAAGTAAGTAGTATTAAAAAATATGGAATGGATGGAATATATAGAAATTTTTATAGAATAATACTTTCCTCATGAATAGAAAAAATGTATAGAAATTCAATTTCTATGACTGACGAAAAAATGACGATATTGAAAAGTATAAGGCCAATATTGAAAGGTTATAATGGCATTCTACATGATACATATGTAATCTAATAAGAAATATTGATCATTTCATTAATGGGTTAAAACAATTTCTTTGAAAGGCTTTGGTCTCCCAAAATCCTCATTATATGAAGATATTATATAATGTTCTATAAATATAGAGAATGAATTTCTAATATCTTATGACTTTAAGGTAATTTAAGAGAAGAAGATAATGGTTGATAATGAGATGGACAAAGATGATAATGGAATGAATTATTCTCCATATGTGATAATTGTTGGAATAAAAAACCCCTTACTTTCTTAAAAGGAATGAGTGTTAGTTACGATTGTTGTGAGAAAGGTCACGATGCTCATGACATTAAGGGAAAGAAAGATGATGTAAATGTGAAATTATATAATTTTTAAGATACATGACATTAAGAAAATGAATTTCTGAATTGTCAAGGTAATATAGATCATAATGAAAAAAATAGATGAAGTTCACACTTATGATGTTACTATGGTATAAGTGGAATAATTAGTGTATTTGTGTTTTTAGGTTTAAGAACATTATTACATGAATAATTTAATATATAAGGATTCTACTGTATTACTTAATCACTAAATATTTGGAGGCACAAATTTTTTTATATGGTTTTAAGATGACTAAATATTTTTTATCATTCAACAAGATCTACTATAATATTTTAGTGGATTCAAATATTTCGATAGATTTCAGAAATTTATAGAACATTTTGACTTTTAATTTTGGAAAAAGTATTTTAGACGGGTATTAAGATTATAATAGATTCATATTATCATAGGATATTATTGATTGAGTTTAAGAGATTTTTTATTGGATACTTTTTACTAATATTTTTGGTTTCAGTAATCATTTTGAGGATGACTAAAATACATGTGGGCCTTATGATTTAACAAAAGGTCATCAGGGTTGAAAATTTCATTTTCAACATTTATTTCCATGTGTAAGGGGTGATGTTAAAATAGATCAATGTAGTACTAATGGATTAAATTATTCTTATGAAATGGGAAGAGATAAATTTTGTTCACATCTGAATAGAAAAATATTCTTCAACTCTAAAGGATGTATCTAAAAACAAAAATTCTATTCTGGTTCTTTTTTTATTAATTATATGGTCCCTTAAAACATATCCATCATCAATACTTGTGATTGTTATAATTTTCCTCATTATTTTCTATATTAATCTCCATCAGAAAAAGATGGCTATATTTTTCTTTCATGGGTATTTTTTCCTTTATATAACTCTAGTATGTGTTGTCTATGGGGACCTTCATACTTCTTTATCTTTATATTACAGTGTAGGTCTCATTAATAATTTTACAATGTGGTATTTAAATAAATATATATCAAAAATTTAAAATCATTATTTTTTATACTAATTTAAAATTTTGAGGAGCAATAAATGGAAGTAGAGGAAAATGTAACACACTAAGATTCCAAGGTACACTTCATTAACATAATTACCTGTGTTGCACACTATATTGTGTTTAAGCATACCGTGATCTATTAAACTATCCATTTAAATGGTTATAATGAATTGAATCAACAAAATTTTATAATTCAATATATTCCATTAATTTTAATTTTCATATCATCTATTTCATAGACATGATATAATAAAAAAATTCAATTTTTCGAATAAAAGAAGTATTTTTAAAAAAAATGCATCTTCACCACATTTCAATGGAGAACCCTTTTAAATAAAATATTTTCTACTTTTATATATAAATTTTTTAAAAATAAACTTCTTATGTTGAATCAGTGAATATCTATTTAGATTGAAAAAAAATTGGTGTTTTTTAAAATCTTTCAAATTTTAATACATATTGAAATTACTACATTTTAATTAAATAATACTTTTTCATCTAAATTATTTTTATTTTTAGATTCTCTATTAAATTATTTTTAATGTATAATTATATTATGTTGTTAAATTTCATATAATTTAAATAATTTATTTACTTTCTAATTACAATTATATATAATCATATGTTAATATTTTGATGGTTTCTACCTTTAATAAAATATTTTTCTCATTTTGTCAATAGTGATTAATTTTAAATTACTCACTGTAACTTATATGTTATAAATTTTTAAAAATCTATTCCATATTTGGAATCAATGGTTCCAAATTACGATAATAAGTTCCTCTAATTTTTTATATATTATTAATAATAATTTTAGTGATTTTTTTGTTACCACGGTTAAAGGTAAATTAAGTAATTAATGGTACAAACAACATTATTTAATTACCCTAACACATGTAAAAAAATAATGGATGAAGAAATTTGGATGAATAAATTTAATAATCTATATTATAGGAAATTTAATCATATAATGGACAATTTTCCTTGAATATGGGGTGGATATTTTTTATATAAATGAATGTGACAAAATGTAACACACTAATTTCTTATAAGAATAATAATTTTAATATTGATATATGTAGAAGATAAAATAGATTATAAATATTCTCTCAAAATATAAATGAATTAACTAAATCAATGATTTTTATTTATAATTTTTATGGGTTAAATAATTATCATTAATGATGAATTAATAGTGATGCAAAAATTATTTTATTAATAAATGTGTCGATTAAATGATATTAAAAATATTAAAATAAATATATTTTTCTTAATTAATGGAAAATCAATATTTTTTTGATAATGTATACATTTTTTTGAAATATTGTATTTATTGGTTCAATGTTATTATGTTGGTTAGATATTTTTGAAAATGAAAATATCAAATTGTATCAGAATTAAAATAAATGAAACTTTATAGTAAATAACAATTTATTAAATGTTATAAAATTTATAAAAAACAATGCTTCATCAATCTAAATATCATAATTAAAAATATATCCTAAATTATCCAATAGTGTTTATTTTTTCATTTTATAATGACTATATTAATAGTTTGTTATAAAATGAAATGTAAACATGGTAAGAGTTAACATGTTTAACCAAGGGTTAAATCTAAAAGAGAAGGTTATTTTTGTGACCTAAAAATTAAGACAAAATATTTTTTGAGATTATTTCGAACCATAATCATATTATCCTATAAATGACTCACTATGTATCTATTTTTAACTGAAAACTAATTTATTACAAATTCAAAGTTTTGGAGTTTCCAAAAGTTCCCCTCCTCTCTCTTATAAAAGGGATCCCTTCCTTATCTATTTTTCACAACTCTATACCCCTTTTTATCATCCAAAACATTCCCAATTCTCCTCCCAACTCCCATTTCCCAATCGTTGAGTCCAGTTATTAGGAAGGATTCCATTTTCGGGAGTCATTTTGTGCTAATAAAAAGGTGATAGTTGAGGAAGATGTAATTGTGTTACCAATTCAAATCAATTCCATTTCTTCTTATACATCCTCTTCTTAAGTTTTATGCAAAATATATTAATAAATCCTGTATAAAATAAATTCTATAGTGTTATTATTATTATGGTAAATCAATATTCCTCATTTTATTCATCCTATGTATAACAATATCACTATGTGTGAGAAAGTACGGCTTACTATCTCCACACCATGGTGTAATTTGTTATTCTTACACAAAAATATTTGCATGTGTATAAAGATTTGTATAATGGATATAAATATATAATATAATATTATAATAATTCTTTATAATTAATATACAATCCAATTTTATACCATTTAACCATAAATGGAATGATATCTTTGCTTTTGCGTATTTAAGACATACCCTCTCAACAACACGATGAGAGTAATTATCTACATTGACAATTTAATAATAATTATAATATTAATATATTGAGTAAAAATGATATTTATAAACATAATTTCATTCTGGATATGAATAAAATTCATCCTATTCATGAATAAGAATGAATTACATAGCAAAATTTGAATGGGAAAATGAAGGACTTAACACCTGAATAATGGTAATCCTAAAATACTTTTAACAAAACGATATAAGAATATAATATAAGATTTCATAAATATGGATACAATACTAATATAATTTAATAACACGAGTTCTCTATTATATTTCGGTTTAACACACAATTGACTAATGAAAACTACAAGGTTAGCATTAATTTCACATTCTTTTAATTATCAGAGATGTTTATGTATAAATACATACTAGGACATATTTATCATCCATATCCAAGATTCTTAAAAATGTTTTCAAAATTAATATTTCTAAGGTTGTTTATACCAGACTCATTAACTAATCCATCATTTTAAATGTTTTCAAGAATTATTCATACAAATAATTCTCATTAATTTTTTTTAAGATTGTTTTATGGAGTAATTAATATTGATACGAATGTTATAAACTGTTAATTACATTCAAATGATTTATATTGGTATGGGAAAAAATTGATTTTAAATATATTTTTAATGTATTATTTTATAAATTGTGAATCATTTAATGTTTTCAATGTAATAAATGTATATTTATCTAAATGTGATTTTATGATTTTATTATATTATTTTTCATATATGTCAACATACTTTGTTATATTTTATGCATAATTAAGGTTATTTTTTTTAAGATCTAACATATTGTTTTGATTTGTTTATTATATAATTGATATTATATGTGATATTTTTATACAATTTATATCATCTATTTTGAGTATTAACATTTAGTATACTAGTTTGAATACGATGTTTTATGTTGGTTATGTTTTACCCCATTCATAAGAGAAAGGAAGTATAATTTATAGGTGTTGGGTGGCCCCACTATATCCCTACAATACATTGGTAGAACCTATATGAGAATTATGTTTGGGTTTTAGATAATGGATTTCAAAATTATTTATGGGGTTTTTTTCTAAAGCCTTGGTGGTTTTCATAAGATGTCCCACATTATGCATTCCATATATATGAGATTTGTTCTTACATGTGATTATTCTACCAACAGAATAACCATGTTCATGTTTATATGGTAATATTTAATTTATTATTTCCATATTATAATGATTTTTTTTAGAAGACCTTTGTTTTTATTGTACATATTTCCTCAAATGTTAATGCGTATTACGATAGCTTCTACTAAATTATTTACCCTTACTAAGCATCTAAAATGTCAACTTTCATATGTTTCATTTTCACAAGGATGTGCAATGGAAATTATGATTGAAATTTAGGGATAAGGATAGAGAATAAAAATGTTTCCATTGTATTTCCTATGTTTTCATTAATTTCACATTGTAATGCAAAACTTATGTTTTCCTTTAGTTTTTAAAATGATACTAAACTGATCAATCATTCAGGAATTGATTTCTTGTGATCAAGATAATATAATAAAATAATGTACAAACTCTAGGAAACTGGGGTTGGTGTGGTACATTGCTTCATCCAAAATATCATATTTCATATCATGAATAACTATTCCTAATACAGTCATAATTTGATCACTTCCAATACATACTATATAGGTTTCCTCATCATGGAAATTTATACAATATCTAAGAGTAATTATACGATTCATTTTTACATGATCCATTCTTAAATAGTGGGATGTACTATATTAGTTTATTAAATAAATAATATTTTATCATAATGTATAATTCCAAATATAGTGCAACACTAAATATAAATTAATATTTTTGGAATTCTTAATCCTATAATCATAATCTTTGGTATCATTGAGGACATCTTATTTTCAAATCAATTATAATTGTTTATAATGAAGATGTGAATATTCTGATTCACATATCAATGTAGTCTTAAACTAGTTCTTCTATAAGGACCAAAAATTTGTAGTTCATATTAGAAAGATATTGAAAAAATTAATATTTTCGATTCTTCGGTGCCTGCAAGGGTTTGAATTAAAATAGAATATTAAAGGAAAACTATAAATCAACATAATCATTTAATAAAGGTAATAAAAGAACAATGTGAAGGTCCCTACCTTAGTTTTGAGTACTCACTAACAAAGAACGTGACATCCAACATAGCTGGGATATAATTTTTTGTTGTGATTCTATTGTAATTGATCCACGGATTCATCATTTTTTTCCAATGAATTCATCAATAGAGAATGGTGGAGAGAGCTTCCTTAAGAAAACTAGAACCATAATCCAGCCTTGAAAGAGCATCATAGTTGTATATTTTTAAAAATAAAAATATCTAAAATTAATTAATTAAATTAAATTATTTATTCCACATAAAATCACCACAAATAAGAAAGGGGTCTGAACGCCACATATTGAGCCACATTATGTCATGCCTATGGTTAACTCCTCATTTCCAGCCCAATGTTGGGCTCAAATTCCCAATCCAATCAACCATTAAAGTTTTATTTTATATTCCTTAATTATATGTGTTCTTGAAATATAATATATTATTAATATTTTACTTAAATTATTTCCTAGCACAACATACCCTATAATCGAATTTTTTCATAGTACCAAGCATGGGAAATATATACAGAAATATTTCAAAGTATTATAGAAGAAAAATAGAGTCTCTTTATGAACACTATGTTACAATGGATCAGATACCCCCTTCAGTTGTTATATACTAAATATAATCATTTACATTTCAATTATTGAACTTTGACATAGTCTCATAAGCCTTTGTGTATATCAAAAATGATATTGATCACAAGATTATACGTTGCTTCAGTGAACTCCTTCATATAGAAACACTTTTAAATCCAGTTTTATTATATTTTAATACTGGGTTTTAATTTATAATATGTAATATCTCATCAACATATACTACAAATATAATGACTCGATTTCCTCTAATGCTTTTGTAAACACATGGGTCCCATTAATTCTAATGAATCCAAATTATTTTATAGATTCATTGAATAAAATGTTATATAACCAAGATTCATGTATCAATACATAAATATATTTATGGATCATTAAAATCCTTTTTGAATCACTTGGAGTCACAAACCCTTTTGGTTGTGTACTATAGAAATCTGTGTAAATTCTCTCATTAAGGAAAGAAGTTTTGGCATATGTCACCCAAATTTCAAAGTCATCATAAGCTTCTATACCATGTCGATTTCTAACAGTTTTAAAAATAGAAACTAGTGAAAAAAAATAATCATAATAAATTACATGATTTAGTATAAAAAAATTAGACACTACCCTTACATTAAAGGTATTTAATTTACCTTTCGTTTCCATTTTCTCTGGAAAACCCTTTTTACAATGTGGATTTTTATTAATAGTTGGATCGACCAAAAACCAAAATTTACTCAAATACATAGAATCCAATTTTGAATTCATTGATTATTTTTATATTGCATATTCTAGTCATGATACTACCTCTTTTTTGGGTATAGGTTCATCATTTTCAACCAATAATTAGTCACCATTATCGGTGTCTAGATATATATTTTCTATCTAGTTCTCATACCTAACCTCTTTTGATACATTGTACTTGTGTTTTATGAACTAATTCTTCCATGGGGACCCATATAATATGTTCTTGCACTAAATATTTTGTTTAATGTTCATAAACATCATCAAATTCAATTTTATCAAACTTTCCATTTTTAGGATATGATCCATCCCATGAAAGAAAATATGTCTCTTGATACTGACTTCAATGTCTAGGTAGTTGTATAGGTAATATCCATTACTTTTCTTAGAATAGACTATAATGATACACTATTTACTCCAAAGTTATAGTTCGGTACTTAATAATTACTTTCGAAATTTTTCACAACCTCATACCTATGTTTGTGACAATACAAGTTTATTCCCACTCCATAACTCAAAGGGAATTCCATTTTATACCTTAGTGAGTAGATGTTTTAACGTATATGACGTAGTTTTTTATACATATCCCTAAAATATTAATGGAATATTTTCATGAATTATTATAGAACATATAATTTCTATTAAGGTATTTCTCCACATTTCACTAACAACATTACACTACACTGTTTAAGGATGAGTGAGTTGATATAAAATCACAAACTCCAATAAAATGTTCATAAAATATTGGTTAAAATATCCTCCACCTTAATATAATTGAAACACCATTATCTTAATTCTAGGTTTATTTTATAATTCATTATTTCATTATATGAATTTATCAGGGTACTTGTAATTTTACCTCATCATATAGGCATATCCATATCTAACAAAATCATTAGTACATGTTATGAAGTAAGAATTGTCACCTGGAGATTCTATTAGAAATGGTACCTCTATATCAGTTAATACCAATCCTAAATTTTTTGTTTTCCTTTCTTCCTTTCCAACAAATATTCATTTCTTCATTTTTCCATTTAAAAAATAATTAAAATATCAATTCTTTTTAGCATAGAATATTCTAAATAACCATCTTAATAGTGTTTTTTCAAATGCTTCACATTTATATGACCCAGACTGTGATGTATAGATAAGTGTTATATGGGAATGATATCATGAAAATGTATTGATTTATAATATATAATTCCCATATTTAATAGATGAATTCCATTAATGAAATGATACATACTATATCCAATTTTTTTCTTAATAAAAAAATCAACTTTTATTTCAAAACATGAATATATAACCATATGAATGTAGTAATGAAAAATAAATTTTATTCTTTGTAAAAATTAGTATATAAATAAAATCCATTAAAATTATATCATTCTATATTGAAATGAACAGTGGTAGTCACCATTGTCTAGAGAAGATATCATTTCACCATTGGAAGCTCGTGAATCCCCCACTCCTCTATCAATAATTTGGTATCTTCAAGGATCCATCACTTAGATATAGATGTGAGAACCAAAAGCTATATCTAATACCCAATGTATATATATTGAAATATTACACAAGATAATTAAATAAAAAATTTCTCCCCCTTGCTTTTTTGTGCAGTAATTCATCTGGTGTCCTTTATTTCCACATGCAAAACACACTGCCTCCTTTTCCTTCCACATATCATGGATCTTCTTTTTCATATAAGTTTAGAGATCATGAGATCTAGAATTGTTCTTTATATTAGACCATTATACATTTTCGTCATTTTTTTATTTATAATAATGACTATAGGTTTTTGACTCCCAATCTCCTTGCATACTTGAAGAATTAATGGAATAATTTCCAAAAAACAATCATCATATTACTTCACAAGTTACAATTAAGTATATAATAAGAGTATTTCCTTGTATGTGAGGAATGTATTAGTAATATAAAAAAATAATTAATTAATTTGAGACCTACGATGTATAAGCATTCACTATATCCATTAAGATTTACTAAATGAGGCCAAATAGGAGTTAAGACTCCATGATTAATTATAAACAATGAAATAGAGATCTTGTATCTCACTTTTCTGACATTATATTGATAGTGATATCAAATGCCAGACATCATTTTGTATGAATCCATGTCCACATGTTTCTTAAATACCTCATTCTTCATGGATAATAGGATGTTTAATTTATCATATATTTCCTCATTCAATTTTTTTTCATAGTGATACAGCTCTTCCCTACATGCCTCGTTACTAGGAGAATCAGGAATAGGTTCTTCTAGCACATATAATTTCTTTTCAGGGTGTTGGATTTCATGCTCGCACCTATAAAACTCTTTAAAATATATGATAATGATAAGGTTATACATATCTGTTATATATCATATTAATATGTTTGAAGTCATTTTAATTTTTTTCTCTACATATAATTTTTTAACAGATTTAGTACATTATCTGAAGTTATTTTGAAAAATAAATAAATATTTTATTTTTTAATATCCTAAAATTTTATTGAAACAAAATATACATCACCATTGGATTGTGAATATTTTCTCCCAGTACATTATAGTTAAAAGGATCCACAATCCCCCACTTATTACACTGACATTAGCTAGTCATGAAAATTGAATTGTTTTAGGTAGGAATTCTTAATGTCGACTGCATTAACACACACATCATTGATATGTGGATTAGAGTCCCCAAAATTTAAATATATAAATTGGATTTAATCAAAATTTTCACCCTAGTTACACCAATACGTTCCTTTTAAGTGAACAGATAAAGTGATCAATTAAACCCAAAACATCAAAATAGAATTCAATGTCAATTGATAACACCCCCAAAAATGATTGGTCATACAATTAGAACTATGGTTCAATTTTAACTGAACTAGTGGAAGACTATAATATCATCATATATTATTAATTTATTTTAATTATTGTGTATAAATTCCCAATTTATTTTCCTTATTGTAATCGTGTTAATATTAACTGGATTTAATTAAGTGAATAACAAAGTATATGATATTATTTACGCATGATACAATTTACTATGGTTTTATCTGAAATGTTTTTAGCAGATTATATGATGTGATCATGATAAAGAATCCATAATTGAATAAAAATGAAACATGAAAGAAATAAAATATTAAAATTTTATGAACATGAGATTTTTCTATTAGTTATTTTATATAGTCGATGACAAACTAACCATCAATATAGGGGAAAACAATGAACTAATTATTGTTTATGTTGCATCATTCCAAATTTCTATATATGTATCTCTCTTGAATATGTTTTTTCATGACTAAAAACATGATCCTACATCAATATAATTTTATATCCATCCATTAAATATTCCTTTAGTCACACACTATTGAGTGAAATAATTGTTTTACCTAAAATAATCCATGGGAATACATGTACTCATATAATGAGATAAGAGATGACATGGATTCCAACAATATAATTTAATAGTAAATTAAATAAAACCAATCACTTATAATGGTGTTTTCCATTCTTAGGATCATCATCATTCATGATTTCAATTATTCATTTTATAAAATTATCATTCAATTCAAATTATTCTTATATACGATAAATTATGCATGAATCAATTGATTAGATTCATTAATTAAAAAATTAATTTTTATTAATTCACATCCAAATTTCTATGAAATTATCATCCATAATTATATTAATCCAATTAAAAATATATATTTAAAATTATTTAAATATAATAAATTTACCATGTAGTAAATATATTGTGTATCCATAGGAACTACCTATCATGTATTATACTATTATATTGAGTACTATTTCGACATTGTCTATACACGTATTATTATGCACATTCATGATGTTTACTATAAAATCAATGATTACATATATTACAATTTTTTCTACCTGAGGTTATTCTACAATTAACATATAGAATTTACTATAACATGACTCATACATGATATAAAGACATGAACATTACAATTAAATTAATTAAACATTTATATATATTAAAACCCATCACATAGAATATAAAATCAATATAATAACCACATGAATGTACATGTTAATAAGTTTTGTACGTTATAATAAATTATTTTTTTACTCAATGTAATTTGGTATATATACATGGAATGTACAAGCTAGCTACATAGAATGTAAAATTCCAGACAACTATACACGCCACATGCCTAGGGACTAGGTGTGTAAACTGTTCTATGAAAAGAAAATAGGTTCCATAGTGTGTACATGGTATAGAAAATATATTTTCTATGAGTTACATGATATCTATTCTTGTAGTTAATGAAGGTAGATTAATGACCCCCTGTTTTTAAAGGACTAGAAATTGTGTACAACAGTTACACAACCTGTACTCTGAATGACCGTGTACCAGGCTGGCCATGTTAACACATGGTGTGTAATTAAATGAAACATGTGTAATAAAGGCACATTACTTGAATTAATTCTGAAATATGTCATGGTGCATTAAACACTTTTACATGGTGTGTACCTCTAGAATACATGACATGTACTATTGTTTTATATGTCCAGATTTCGTAAAACATCATGTTGTGTTATTCGATTTTATTTTTTAAAATAAAATTTATCAAATTCATTAAATTTTTAGAAAAAATTATGATGTATAATATATCATATTTTAGATAAATATGAAATTTATATTTAATTTAAAACCATTTATTTATCGAGAAATCCATCATTGATATTTTCAATAATAATGAATAATTATGTGTCTTCCTATAACACCAGATGAAGGATTTGGGCATAATAGAAGCATGTGATGGGTTAGGCTCTGCATTTCATTATTTTCATTATCGATGATCAATAAGATATTTACAAAATGATAAATTCCATAATCCATGGAATTTAGTCAAAAAATACAGAAAAAGGATAAAACACCAGAACCAGTGCATGGGATATATACATATAATTTCTAATTAATTTTACAAATTAAACAATCACCTTGTGATATATTATTTCATTGTTGAAGGATTTGAGTACATTTCTATGGTGAACCATCATTTTATTATAGAAATTATTATATGATACACCCCAGCGATGATCCACACATACTCCAAAAATCATTAAATGTCACTGTATAAATATATGGGGGGATGTAATGATATATCATATCACATTCATTTCACTCCTTTGATCTCCATGATAATCACATCCAAAGTATTATTATTGATCTCTATAGAATAGATAGTGGAAGGGGGTAATGAATCTCTCTATTCGTGGGAATGTTCTTGGATATGGGATCTTTCTAGTGCTTAAAGAGGATTCTAAGTATTCGTTTTGAATAAAAAACAAATGATTTGGATCCCTTGGAAAATTATATATTTTTATTTATATACCACAAGGGTTATAAATAATTAATCAGACATATTCCATATTTTCTTAATACCATGTAGTACCCAATGTTTCAAACAAAAACATTGTTATTATATCTTGATGAGTTCTCAACATTAAAATTAAACTATATATTATCTAATGAAATAATATTTATTATTTATTGTTTCTCACTATTCTATTAAACACAGTCATCCATTACTAAAAAAAATTAATTAAGGTATGAATAATTACTATTTATTTAATAAATAAGTATCATATCATCATTCAACAATAAATAAAAACATATTACAATCACTAAATAGTGAATAAATGTTTACTAAATATTCCAATCACATAATACTCTATCAGATAACTGGTGATGGGATATATTCGATCAAGAAATAAAAATTAATAATTAAACAATGTGAAGGAATATTAAATTTTATACATTTTAAATAATAAATAATAACATATTATTTCACTGAGTTTCTAAAAACACTTTGTGTGAGGCCCCATAGGCCTCCATCTCAATGGAATTGGGCGAGCAGCCTAATGTCCAAGCATAATGTCGAGAAAAAAACCAAGTCACCAATAGATAAAAAATATCTTTCCCCAATTACCTAAAAACTCATAAGGAATCTAACTGTGTAATATAATCCCTTTATCATGATATCTCTAATAATATAGGTTGAATGCAGGTTCCATCAAAGTTTTTCCTTGATTTATATCAATTTTAATTTAGGAAAATCAAACATACCTATATAACACTGTGTCCATGGATTTTTTTAGGCTATATTATTTCCAAAAAATGGATAGAGATATAGAACAATATTTATAATGGTTACATACAAATAAATTTTTCTAATATTCACTAATGCAATATTACTCATGATACACTCAACATATCCCACCTCAATATAAGCATATGTTTTCATGGATTTCATCAGGACTTCAATGTATGTGACTCATAATAATCATTAATAATAATTTCAATATAAAATGATATATACACATTTCTGTAGATAATCACATCTAATGACACATATAGATGTGTGATTCTTATTAGTAGGACTGATTCTCATAATTTTTTATAATGGACATTACTAAGGGCATACACCATGAGAAGGTGCCTCAACGTCCTGTGAGTCTTCACCCCTGATAGAGTGAATCATTTTTGTCATTCAAATGAAATCATCCATATACATAACACATATTTGAGAATAATATCATTGAACTCTTGTGCTCTCATCATATCATGGAATTGTTATTACCTTTTAGTGAAATAAATAATCTTAGGGAATTTTCAAAAACAATGTTGTATAGAAGATCAATCAAGATGTGATATGGAGTTTATTATTATTAGAAACAATGAATAAAATATATCATAAATTTCATAGAATATGGTTCTAGGGAAGAAACTCCAACACTTCTTTCGTGGATTGCGATCGCGTGATCATATGAAAATCAAACCATGGAAAATCAATGCGCAGTGAATGAAAAAGTTTTTACCCATAATGGGAAGTTGAATTCCTCACCAATGAATGGTCTGAATCAAGTACGAAATCATTATTTGTGGATTCATCCAATATTAATAATATAACTGTCATTATAATATATATATACATATTAAATAACTATTTGGTTTAATCCATTGTGTGATCCCATGTATCACATTTCATTTGTTTATTAAATTTAACCATATTTTTCTATGTTTCTCGCCTTGGTTATCCCCAATAAAAATTCTTATGTCCATGGATTTTTTCTTAAATTATTGTTTCACCATTTTTTATGTTTTTTTCTGCCTCATTCTTCATGATCATCACTATTGGTCTATGGGGATAGTATTGGGCATTTTCGGGTGCTATCAATCATGATTGGACACTGGCATTCATGTCAAATTCATTCGAATGAATAGGGTTTACAATTTTTCAATGAATTGGGAATATTTCTGGGATTAACGAGATTTATTCATGAATAAAGAATTTAATGATCCAATAAAGAGGCACTAAGAGCGATGATGACATGAGACATCTTCATGAAGAAGGATTGGGATTCAATTTAAAGCCCTTGTGGGCCATAATCTTCTACCATAACAGGTTACCTATGATGTTGGGTGGTCAAAGAGTGAAAAATATAGATTGGTCTTATACATAGGAAATAATTATTTCTGTGAAAAACTCAACTACATGGGATGTAGTATGATGAACTCATTTTATGCAGTGATCCAGCTATAGAGACTTGTTTTTTTTTTGAGTTAAATATCACAAGATGTGTGTGATCCAACAATAATTGTGACTCAGTGTTGGTGAGTCGGTGTTTAATTTTGGATAACATGTATATGGGTACGGACATACACTCATTATGTACGAGCACATGGCCAGTGTACACAGACATTATCTTGAAGAAATGGATCGGCCTGAGGTGACTAATACATGTCATACAATGATAGTAATTTTCATGTAGTACTACATTGCTAGTGATATGTGTGTAATTGTAAATAATTCTAGGTGGAACGGTGGTACCAAAAACAATCTGGGTCCCCTATGCATCATATAGCTCCATTTTGAGGAAAAATCAAACATTATTTTTTCATTTTTTTAGATTAAGATTTCTCCCCATGAACATCATATCAAATTGGTATTTATTTATAGAAAGTGATAATAAAATTTATAGTGACTTTTGAGTTTCATAGATAGATGTTATGATTTTTTATCTTCTATAGACGATGCTCGATGATGACAGTGATCATGTAAGATCACCTAATGAGTGGAACCCTCCTACGAATTCATGTAATGGGTCCTCTACATATTGAGTTGAACCCTCCTACGGTTTCAGGGAATGATTCATATACTTATTGAGTGGAACACTCCGAAAGATTAGGGAATGGGTCATCTACCTATTGAGAGGCACTCTCGTGCGGAGTTAGGGAATGAGTCCTCTACCAGGGGAGTGGTACCCTCCCCTGGATTAAATGCATTGGTCATCAACCTAATAAATGGAACCCTATTATAGATTCCGGGATTGGGTAATCTATCAACCATTTTTGGGGAACCCTCCTCTTGTATCAAGGAAAGGGTATTCTCCCTATATATTATTTCCAATTGACTATTATGAAAAGTAGTGAGGTGTGTCTCCGTATGGGTACTTCTTTGGATAGACACACAATTTGTTTGGAATTTTTGGTGTACCTTTTTGGAACTAATGGATGTCTCAACATCCTTGGATGGGTTTTGTGATTTAGATCACCTTTCTCTCATATAGGTTTATTTTATGAGAATATATGAATATATGTCTATTGGATTTCATTCCACTCTTGTTATGGGTTCAGTTGTCTACTTATATGTGTCTTCCATTTCTCCTGCACAAACTTTTAAGGCATCTAACTGGGTATGTATATACTCACCCCTACATGGTATTTTCTAACACATGTAATGTTCTATGCTGATGAAATACTTGTCATAGATTATTTTATAGGATCATTGTGATTCCTTAGTTCATTATACTATGTATAGTGGTTGGGGCTTTTAGATATTGAGTTAAGATCTCTATGAATTTACTTTTCCATTTTTTCTAGTTAGGACGAATATCTTGTTGGGCATGTATTTTTCTCCATTAATTTTTATATTTAATTATCGTACTATAGTAAATTCTAATGTATTGTCACATGAATGGGTATTACTATAAAAATGTTCGCATTTATTTTTGTTACTATGCAATTCTACATTGAGATGGTTGGTGATGCATTCGTACAAGTATATGTTTCATATGATTTTGTTGGGGAACATGATTCCATCTATAGAGGACGCACGGTTGTTGCCCAACATTCCCTCCTTCCAATTGTTAGAGGCATCTGTCACTTATTCATAGACTTTTTCTCCTTGATCGAAATTGGATGATGGGTTATCATTTCTTCCATTCGTGGATATTTCCTTGGAACTCATCACCTAGTCTGGGACTCCCTTATAGACTGATACATTGTTCATGAAACTCTTACCAGTGTTGTATCTTTATGGACTCTGGTTAATTACAATGATTCTGTTGAGAAATTCCAATGGGTCAGGATAGGGAAGAAACCTTTGGATGGGAAGTTGTCATGTTGGACATCACTAGCATGTCTGGACACTATAACAGTGTTGCATCTGGGTTTCTTCCCCCTATTATAGGGCTTCTCTAGGGTGATAATGACTAAGGAATCCTACGTTGGATGTGGGGAATGATATTCCATAGGCATGTCTCTGAGAATCTCAATGCTTTCTATATTTAACACAGGGTATGTCGCAGGTTTTACATCTAGCAGAGACAAATTGGACAGATCAGAACACTGACTAAAGTGGATTGGATGGGTTCAACCCCTGGCGGAGGAACGTTGATGCTTTGGATAACACGTGGTTAGGTACCTAATTACCTCTAGGTGAAGTAAATAGGTGAACTAGAATGATCTCACCAAGATGTGGCAACATAGGGAAGAATCAATATGGATAATGGATGGTCAAGTAAAGTGGATAGAGAATTAGATGGAGTCGACATGAGAGCGACCGTAATGTTTTTCTTGAGCCTTAAAGAGACCTCTTATGTATCCATGTGGAAGGGAATAAAAGTCCATATAGTTTAAGATGGGGTATAGGATCAGGGTATGCTTAGAGGACATTGACATGATGACATACTGGGGCTTACACATGTTTAGCTACTGAGTTTTTTCTGACGCTAGGGGGAGGGACCAGAGATATGGGTCTCAATAGAGGGGATGAAATCAAATTACCACTGATTGGAGTTGACAACTGCTTACCGCCAAATGGGGTTGACAACGACATACCACTAAATAGGGCAGACAACGTCTTACCGCTGAATGGGGCTGACAATGGCTTACCGCTAAATGGGAATGACAATAGCTTACCACTAAATGGGGATTAGCCTTAGGGAGGCTTCCTACATACCATTTCTAGGAGATAGGGATCAAAGTCAATGTATTTCAGGATGGTTATGGTTGAACCGACGTGAAGATGGTCGGAACCAATGGACATTGGTCTTGAACCTGAGGGAGGATGTTTATGTACCTTTCCTTGGAAAGGATCAATGTCCACATAGTTCATGATGGTTGATAGTGAACCAACGTGAAAGTGGGCATGACAAATGGATTATGTTTATGATCATCACGGAGGCTTCTTACGAACCATGACTTGGCAAGGATCAATGTCCACATAGTTCAGGATGGTTGATGCAGTTTAACATCGTGCAAGAAAGTGGGGGGCCTTGATTTTAACGTCATGTGGGACGAAGGTGGTCCGATGTAAAGGGGTTTAGAACCATTGGATGTGGGGATTGAATCTGAAGGATTATTCATACATACATTGTCTCCAAGACAGGGATCAATGTGCACATAGTTCAAGATGTTGTGGGGCATACACTCTAGGATTCCAGTAGAGGATGTCATGATTGATGCTTACTCTAAGCCAACGTGAGTCATGCTCGGTGTTAGAATCAAGAGGCATCAACGAAAAAACGATCGCATTGCGAAAGGATCATATGAGGGGAGTGGAATGGGGATAACACATGGTTAGCACACCAAACATGAAACATGGGCTCACACGTTGTATGAGGCCGAGGGAGATGGAGATTGGGACTTACTCCAAGGTGGAGGCTAGAGTGGCGTCAAATCCAAAAGGGGGAGGGGGATTTGGCAGTGAATAAAGGATGTCTCAGGTTCCCCTACCTCCTCTCTGGTCATTGGGACCGAAGGAGAATGGAAGAGTGGAGATGCAGCCTCCTGCAAGAATGTCTAGGGGATTACAGAAAGATGGTTTCCCTTTCCCCTCGGACATACTCCACACTAATAATGAGGATCTGATTACATGTGAGGAATGGCCACACATCCGCGGATACCAGTGGGCGTACATAATTGTTAAGGTGGGGAACCCCACGTCCGACACATGGTGTAAGGTCACAGTTTAATGTCATGTGCTGAGGACGATGGCACTTAGAAATTTAACATCTTGCAGCTCGAATGAGGTGGGTTTAAACCACCCCCCAAGGACTTACTTAACTGATACCCACCTACCCTTTGGGAAGGGAAGACATCAGTAATGTTGTGGTGAGGGGTTTTTATGGAGTGATTTATTGGGGTGTCCACATTAGTGTGGCTATTTGACGAAGAAATAGTTGTTAGCATGCCTATGTGAAGAAGCATGAGGCAAAGAAACGCAATGGTAAGCACCACCCAAAGGACCTTGAAATCACTTCGTGAAAACCTAGAGGGTCACACAGAAAAAAGAGTTGCAGAGAAAAGGGGTTCATAGCTAGTAGCCTTGTGATTCTATGGTGCTCCATGTAGTGGAGGGGCATTTCCAAGGGTTTGCTTCGTGAAGTGATGTGGCCAAGCCTAGTTATAGGGAATAGGTGAATATGGAATGTTCTTCTTGATGTGTAAAGGCATTTGCAGATAAATTCCTCGTGAAGCAAGGCTCCCTGCGAAGCATAGTATTTCAAAGAAATGTGCCTTGCGAAGCACTATAACCCTACCTTAGCATGCTGGAAAGATGTTCATGAAGGGTACATTGCGAATAATTTGTGCCCCGTGAAGACCCGTGTCCCCTTTGGGATCCCCTTCTATCACAAAGGCTCCTGGGATCTGAGAAGGGATTCCCTCATCAAAGAGGGGCTGAATTAAAACCAAGGTAGAGGCACTTCATGATGCTAAATTACCCTGAAGAGCTCATGGTTAGAAAATCGTTGATTTCTTCATGATTTGGGATCTAAGAATGCAAAATGTCAGAGGATCTATCCTTTGGGCTCGAGGGGAGCCCGATATTTATAGGCAATATGTGCCATGAAGCAGAGCTCATTCGATGAAAAGATAGAGTTTTCTCCGCAGAGGGTTTTCGAACGACTAGGGTTTTGCAGAGCATCCCCCCTCATTCTTCAGCATTGGGTTCGCGAACGTCTATGGGGCTCGCAGACCATCCTTCCACCTTGCTCTATGGTGGGTTCAAGAATATCAAATAGGTTCGCGGATCATCCTTCCTCCTTTCTCATCATTGAGTTCACAAACATAAAGGGGTTCTTAGAGCATCCGGCATCTATTCTCTATGGGGGGTTCATGAGGGGGTGATCTGTATCGACCACGTGGCCATGGGGGATTCGCGAACAGTCTTCGTGAGGAAACCCCCAATGCTTTCCATTCATTCTTGTTCTTCCTCAATCTTGACATCATCAAATCCCCCCCCCTTAGAATAGGAGCTGAGGAGAAAGAGATAGTCCAAGTCTGAGGGTCCATTGCCAAATTTTCCCAGTCAATCGCGATTCATACCCACGAAGGTGGCTCGGGAAGCGGAGCAGCAATGTGGGGTTAGCACGACGCGAATCTCTCCGTGGGTGGACATGTTGAGAAGAACCCAAGGTCCTCACCTATAAATAGGGGGACTGACCTCTCTTTTTTCCTTTCCCTTCTTTGTGTTTTGTATTTCAACACTCTCGATTTGTGAAGCTATGTGTTCTCCATGATTGCACTCCGTGAGTCGGGATTTCTGCGTCGCAGTGCACAGTGAGTCTTCAACTTCGCATCATAGCGCTTTGCGACATGCACTTGAAGGTAGGGGTAAGGATCCGCG
This sequence comes from Viscum album, assembly GCA_963277665.1. NCBI lineage: Eukaryota > Viridiplantae > Streptophyta > Magnoliopsida > Santalales > Viscaceae > Viscum > Viscum album. The sequence continues at coordinate 1,012,864,229 of OY728155.1, forward strand.
AACAGCCTTCTCGAACGAGCTCTATGAAATTTCTCCACAAAATAGCTTCGCGAACCAAAACCAAAGAATTACAAAACTCAAATACTGAATGGCTCACCTGGAGGCTGCCAGGGGGTCCTTGTGGACATTTCTTGAAGGAAGGAGATGGAGAATAGATGGGGTCTAGGGGAGTTGGTATGGATCCACTCTAACCATGATTCATTTGTGAAGCTACTGTCAGAATTCCAAAAAAACTATCTACTGTGTAAGAGGCTGGATTTTTATGGCTTTGTGAGGAGAGATGACGTCTTTATCCCTGAAGCATGTAGAGATGAGCCATCTTACTGGTTCAAAGGAACGTCATGCCAGCGCCAGTGGTTAATGGGGGCTGACGTCAATGCCGGGGAGGACTTCATGCATGTTATTGAGGATTTTTTATACAATTAGTTGAACAATGATTATGGAAAGGAATTTCTACTAGAGATATCCCCCCTCTATACTGGATGATCTTAAAGGCATCCTAGTGGAACCCGAGGAAGTGATGGTCCGATGAGTGGGATCTATTCTATTGTGGAAACATAATAGATGACTGGGCCTGGGCATACTGGGTTGGTGCGTCGTTTGAAGAGTTCATGTTAAGATGAGGAGAGTGGGAATGTATGAGGCAGCTTGGGCCTCCAAATTTCATATTAAAAAACTCAAGAAGGTGGTCATTGAGGATAAATACGTTCCACTTACACCTTGGAGTGATTGGAATCATTTTATGGTATGTGTATTAGATCTCGGGGGTCCCAATACTAGGGGAGGTGTGTGATGAATTACTCCCTATTATGTGTGTGTGGGAGGATTCAATGAAAATGATGCTTCTAGAGATGGTGATGATTGAGTAGGTGTAGGGAGAGGAAAAGGAAGCATGGAGAGAAATCCCCTTCAAAAAAGTGGTTCAAGCAGTTTATGAACTTCCTTAAAGATAGATAGTTCTTGATGAGGCCACAAACATTACTGAAGGGGGATCAATGGGGAAAGGATCACTCATACTGGAGACCCTTGGAGGACATAAAGTGGAAAACATGGTGACTCAGTGTCCGCACCGAGCAACAACCGGTAGTCAGGCTGGAATCATTCATGATGGCTGTCATCTGTGGTTGGATGCTTTCAGTGAGGGATAAGATCATGGGTGTGTGACCAAGAAAATTTATCATGGAGTTCATGATGGATACAGGTGGGCAGGTCAACCTCGGGATCCTTATGCTCACCAATTTGTACAAGATTTTGTGGCATATTAGCAAGGGGAAGAATCGATAGTGGATATGCAGACCATTCCACCTGCTCTATGGGTGGATAGAAGTGCATGTCAGGGTGGTCTATGGATATATGAAACCCATTTCCCTATAGGATCATACTTCCACCAATCCATACTGAATACCGTGGGGATCATTCCATCAAATCTGACTATAAAGGCGGTACTGAACCATTTCATAAAGGTAGATGAATTCAATAGTCATCTATTCCCACTGCCTACAGGTGCTTTCACTGATGATGGCCATGAAATAGAAGAGTACTAGTCCTATATCATAGAATTTAAAGGTGGAGTCTTGGTGGAAATGAGGGACCGTGAGCACCTCTGCGAGTTGTACACCCCACACAGATTTTTCATGACAATTTTGGTCCATGGAGTAATTGACCCCACATGTCTATTTCGGGGTGCGCTATGAGGAACATTCGTGTGTGATGAGGTGGATGTAGATCATGTTCACATAGGGATATGGAAAGATGTGGAATGAGTTTCCTCTACCCAAGTTTTCCTTCGGGTTAGTGAAGGAATATGACAAAAGTTGAGAGGCGGCCTACCCGGGGGAGATACTGAAGAAACTAACCGTTCGAGACGGTGATGGTGTGCCTCCCCAACCACGACGTTGGGGCTGGATGGAATCATGGAAAACCCAATGTGGCGGGGCTATCATGAAGTTGAGGCCAACACCGGTTGAGGGGGAGGAAGCGGTGGTAAATCCTGCAATGGCAGCGTACCCGGTGGTCCCAGAAGAGTAGATTTATCTAGAGGGGAGGCCATAGACAGTATTTGACCGAATATCCACTCAGTCTTTGAGGAAGAGGTTGTTCCACATAAACATTCCAGAGAATGTTGTCTTCCCAGAGGCCTAGGAAATCTCGGAAGTCAACGAGAAATTTTTCAGCTCGTCCGAGATGGGGCAACACCTGAACCGTCTAGGGATTGATTTTCTGCAGATATGCCCTATCAGGGATAGCATTGCGCTGTCCCAGGTAGAGGGGGAGAAATACCTGGTTGAGATAGAGGAATTTTTGCACTCCTATGGTGCCCCATGTCCAATGACATATCAGGTAAAGGTGTGTTAGATCGAACGACACTCCATATGTGTCAGCTGCTAAACAGAGAGAGTGCTTCCCTCTTTCGGAAGAGTCAGACGAGTCCTACAGGGGGTAGGAGTCCGGTAGGGGGAGCCCATTAGACGAGATCGATGTTTGTGATTCGAACTCTGAGCATGAATATTTTAGAGAGGCTTTAAAGGTAAAATACCAAATCACATCACCGGGATCCGGTTCTAGGATACCGTGGACCATTTCCTAACACTTTAACTATACAGTAAGACCTCTTACATAGAACACATTCTCATCCCTCAGTGGATGTAGATGTTGGGTCATCGGTATCCACGCCCACTGTAATGGAGCTTAGTGAATCCAGCTAGGCTAGGAGATCCGAGATGGCTCCCCCATAGTTTTCAGACATCCCTATAATATACGGATGTCCAAGACTCGGGGTCCCCACAACAACAAACCAGGAACAAGACCGAGATTTTGATCTTTGTAAGTCTCCTTTGCACAATTCATGATTTACACTCATTGAACATTCTAATGACATTTGTGACCTTTTGATATGTGTAGTCATTAATATGGAATGGACTACCATGGGGATGTGGATTGGTACTCCCAGTGGTGTCTTTCCTAGGGTAATGCAGGTGGTAGGGGGCAGATATCTAGACTGACCAAGTAGTGCCGCTCCTGATCACTGGTGGGACCTTTAGCAGGGTCGAGCCTGAGATTACTAAGGTGGGATCCGAGTATGATGAACGATCGGACAGCCCGAGTCTCACCATACCCAACCAAACACCAGATGTAGACCCTACTGATGAGTTCTTGAGGGTATTCCTCGCATATGAGCCTACCAACCCTGCAGATTTGGAAAGAAAATCCTCTAATGAAGAGGATACCAAGATAGACCATTGCATATCATGGATTATGATCAATCTCTTCATTTATGACACCCCCATGCATAATAGATAGATCATATAGAGATTCATTGTTTAGGACTACGTGAACAGTGTGCTGGGGGAGTGGATGCCTAATGTCCCCACATGATCATCTGAGATCTCATGGAAGAGTGTATTTGGGAGTATGATAGTGGCCTTGGTGTGGGATAGAAGAAGAGGAATGTGGTGAACAACAAGAGGCTCCAAGTGGCTGAAAATGAGGCTCAACGACATCAAGACCTGGAGGATGAGCACTAAGCATCCCTCAACGTGAAATCAGATCTAATATTTTCATTGAAGGCCCAATAGGCTGAGGCTGATGAGAACATGAAGCAAGAATATGATGAAATGAATGTCATCCAGACCGACCTGTAGCGGGCCCAAATTGTTGATGATGAACTGCGCCCCATCGATGTTGAGGTGAAGCGAGAGTTTAACATTCATCATCCAATTCTGGACACCACAATCCAGAGGGTGGAGGAGATTCAACTTTCTTTTGATGGGGTCAACCCATCCATGGGGGGGGATCTATGCTCGGGTATTGTAATACTTGTAATCCTTCAAACATACATTCATTCTTTGTTCATTATATGCGAGATACATGGATGATTTTTGTTATTTTAATTGGTTGATTTAATTCTTTGCATATTCGTGGAGAAACCAGCGATCAATCCCTAAGCTCATGTGGGTCAGGCCCAGTGTGAAAAAAGGGTTCACCACCTTATTATTCTATCCAAATATTAGAGTGAAAATCATTATTCTGGCGTCTATGGGTGTTTACAATGAATCTGTATTTCTGGGAAGAAATGGGGGAGGCCCGATTAGAGGATGAGGACTTCAGAACAATCGACATGTCTTCCTCCCAATGAGCTCTTGTGCACGTGTGGGGTAACGCCAGGGGAATTTGACATAATATGAACTTAGGGTAATGGAAAGTGTGAATCATGATACCCAATTTTTGGAATAATGTGAGGGTGGCGTGACAATGAAGGATAAATGTTGACCGTGTTTGAAACATGGTATCCATATTGTGGTATCTTGATATGAGGGTAACAGACGATGACTGACTGCTGACCATATTCAAAACACAGGGCCTGAATATAAATGTCATCGATTAGTCATCTAGAACATTATCCCAGGAAAGTAGTGATCCATTTGTCGAGCATCCATACTGTTAGTGGGTTCCATTAGACGTGAAAGAGGAAGAGGATCTGAATGGAGTGAATTAAATGTGTGGAAGGTGGAGTGATGGTTTTTTTGAATGGAATCCAACACTCTTAAAATAAAACCACCGTGGTGGAAACAAATTAGGTGGATGTACTATTTTGAATAGGGACCATACCTATTCCCAAAGAGGGCCTCTCTAGTGATGAAACTATCACGTCCCAATGTTTTTGTGGGGAATCCCAAACGTGTTCAGTGTAGAGCTATAGTTACATGGTCCCCTGAAATAGTTCGGGCCAAGGGGCTATGATGGAAGGGGAACATGGCTTATGGTTGTTGGTTCTAGACCCGAAGTCAATATTCTTTGGTGTTCTTACGTATCTCATGAGGATGGGAATCAATATGGAATATGTTCTAGGGGGTGGAACTGGAAAGTACCAGTGCCAGAGATAATAACATCGTGTGGGTCTAGACAACGTACCAAAAGAAGTGATATTTGATGGATCTTGTTTTTCCTTTTGAATGAGTGTATCTATTTTGTGAAGCGATGAACCTAGGATAGAAATTCATGTCATCGCCACAAGAATCAAGCTGTATAAAAGCATTGACAAATGGTATGGTGTATGACTGATACCAAACATGATATCTTCTTGGATGATAACACCAAAATGATGTTTTGTCTTTCATCTTATGTCCAGGATGATAATGTCATGGATTAGGGTCACGTGACGGGACTAACCATGATCTTTCAAAGTCGTGTAGTATAGATGCATTAGTTTAATGTCATGTGAGACAGGGCAGCATAGTTTAATGCCATATGGCTCAGACATACACAAGCAAGATGAGGTTCAGAGGGAAAGTGCACTTCATTATAAAGCATACATGATGTGAATGTGGACGAGGTCCACTTCACACTACGCACGATTCTGAGGAACAAACCTACGGAAGAGGGGACAGAAAATGTTAGAGAATATGTAGTAGGAGAGAATAGATCTTAGTTAAGCTACACCCAGAGATGAGATGCCAGGGCATTCCTACATATCCCATGAGGATGAGAATGAATCCCTACATAGTTCTAGAAGAAGATGTATGAGAAGATCTTAGATTAAGGTATTAGAGCTCGTACCAATAAAGAAGAGAAACACATCCAGGTGAGCGCAGACCTCAATCCAGCCCCTAAGACAACATGAGTGTAACATGGTTTGGGAAACAAGGGTGGAAGAGGTATTTGGATCACAAGGAATACGCATAAAGGGAAATTCAATGAAGGGTCTTAAATGATGCTTTACCTTGGATTTTTCCAACTAACATCCAAATGTGCACTGAGGGATAGTACCAGGAGTGTCAAAATTCCACTTGGACATGATGGAGTGGAAAATGAGGTGAATCATGTAACCAACATTAAAGCCTTGTGGGGGTTGGCATGAAGATGGATGATAACTATTAACCATGTTCGAAACACATCATTTATATCATGTGACCTGAAATGGGATCAACAAATGAGTGTCGACCACAAAACATATTCGCAACATAGGACTTGCATCAATTTCATTGATAAAACCCTCAAGGATGTTGGCCTGTAATGGTAGGAGATCCCTTAATCTTTATATCCATTCCGTTGGGGGGTCCCTTTGGATACGAATGATAATTGAATCCCAAATGAAGGGGAACACGAAGCCTAAAAAATGGGTGGAAGCCTGTCCAGGTAGAAACTGACACTTGAGGATCTGAACCAGAGTACTCCTCAGAACATTGGTGAATCACTGATGATGGTCAACGGACCCAACATAAGTGCATCCAACATGAAAAGTTGATTGTACGGAAAGGGGGATAAGGGTGATCAGAATAGATAGATATGTGGAGTGGTTGTTATAAACCCGGTGTGAATGGGGACATAATCCCATACCACTCCATATACCCCTCTCTTGGAAGGACGCATGACAGGGGCCATGATGATAAGGGGTTTCTAAGAGATGAGGGTAGAACCTAATACTAAACTCTTGGCCAGTCTTTCATATACCATAAGGATGGGAATCATTCCACACATAGTTCTTGAGAAGGATGATGTGCAGTTTATCGTCATGCAGCAAGGACGTAGAGTAAGGGCAAGATACCCAAGTGAGGGATGTGTACCACACAACAAATAACCCAACACAAATGAGAACATAATCCCATAGAAAACTTTATAATACTTATTGATAAATTGTTCCAGGGTCCCGATAAGGTCAAGGGTCCTAAGGCTGGTCCACAGACGGAATTTCACTTCCATCTTACATTTTAACGTCTTGTAGTGAGGAAGATAGTGATCTTATTTTAATGTCTTAGAGATTGGATGGTAAACTCCTTAAATAATGTCATATTCATGGGACAACTGAATGGAGAGTTCGAATCATCATGCCTATGGAATACCATTGAGAGACAATGATGATAGTGGACACTTGTTGACTATGTTCGCATCACAGTATCCACCCTTATGTGACTGGAGTTTGGGGAAAAACAATTTAGCATCAACCATTGACCACATTCTCTACATGGGAATTGTATCATTTTTTCTTTCAAAATCCTTGGGGGTCATTGGCCCAAAATGGTAGGAGATCCCTTAGTCTAAGTATTCATGACATTTGGGGGTCCTTGTGTTTATAGAAGATGATAGAAACCCAAATGATGGGGCTCGTGAAGCAATGGTGGGGCCAATGTTCACGGAAGTGATGATAACTGGAGGGATTTCACAAAGGGGGGGGGGGGTGTGGCGCGAAGAAATAGCTCGAAATGAATAAGAATGTGAGTCAATTCCACACCGCACACTCCTGAATGAAAACCTGGTCTAGGGGGTGAAAAGGATGAGGGACCTGAGGCTGGGCGTCTTGACCAGCTGTAGCCATATGGCCTCTCATCGGGGGATTACATCATCATAGGTCCTAAGCCCATGTGATAAATGCTTGGGGTGGGAAACAAGTTTTATGACTAGGATCTACAAATTATATAAGGGTCCTACAACTGGAGTCCTCCTATTTCCAGAGGAAAACTGATGCTTAAAGAGACAGTGGGACAGAATGAACCACTACACTCAATGTTCGTGACGTATGGGGTGGTAAAAACGACCCATTATAGATTTTGACCATGTTCAAAACACAATGTATGTATCGTGTGGCATAAAATTGGAACAATAAATGAGCATTGACTACTGACCGTGTTCCCAACATGGGACATTTTTCAATTTTTTGCTCAAAACTCTCGAGGACGTTAGCCTGAAGTGGAAGGAGAGCCCTTGGTCAAAGCATCCATTCTAGTTGGGGGTCCTTTTGGAAGTGAAAGGTAATGGAGTCCCATGCAATGGAGTGAGTGAATCATAAATGTTCCTGTTCATTTTAACTTCAAGAAGGGTGGAGAAAGAGGTGAAAGTCTCCACGGGGTGGGATGTATATAGGGGTCTTGATGAACTCTACGTGAATTAGGGAGGAATCCAACCCCACACCATGGTTTCTATATAGAGGGGAGATTATGATGTTTGGGCTGGGCCAACAGACAAAATGTCTTGGCATTCCTACTTATCCAATGAGGATGGGAATCAAGCCATACATAGTTCATGGAATCCATGTAGTTTAGCGTTGTGCAAAGAGGACATGGGAGAATAGATGGACGAGGAAGAAGAACATGGTGCAATTGTCTTAGTCCCGACATGATTGAATCCAATGAAGCTTGTACTACATCAAGTTGGGTCCTCTAAGAGAACTACACCCAGGGGGTAGTCTAAGAACAGAGTTTGGGTATGGACTCATGCTGCAATGTCTGAGAATTCCTATGTATCCCATGAGGATGGGAATCAAGTCGTACATAGTTATAAGGGTGTAGTTTAGTGTCTTGTGGGATGATATACAATTTAATATCATGTGGGACAAGGTAGTTGAAGGGCTGGCAGGACCCAACACATATTAAGGCCATGTAGGTTGAAGAATATTAAGGTCATGTAGGACCCAACCATTTAGGTTCATGCAGGACCAGGTAGTTTAAGGTCATGCATGACCCAATTGTTTAGGGGCGTACAGGACAAATGGGTTGCTCAAGAAAATTGTTGCATGAGGAATGTGGCATTGGTTGGAGTAGTTATACACTCACCATCCGAGGTCACCAGAGAGTATACCACATTGTGGTATACCTTGTGAACAACATAAGGTACTTCCCATTTGGGATCCAACATGGGTGGTTTCCTTCAAGGTATCATTGGTGTCCTGAGGGCTAATACCTGGTCTCCTTTCAAGAAGGATAAAAGGTGAAATTTATTGTTGAAAGCACTAGCCATCTTGTGCTAGTGCCTTTCAAGATTTTGTAGGGCACGAAGATTGTTATCATCGAGCACTTCCAGCTGTTAGATAGTTATGATCTACTTTATCTGGTTCTTGTTGATTGGAGATACTTGTGCGCAATGAGGGAATTGAATTTCCACAGGCAGAACGACCTTTGTTCCATACAACAAGAAATATAGGGTCACCTGGGTGGAATTACGGGTCATTGTCCTGTAAGCACAGAGGGCTTTGGGGAGCTTTTCTGGACAACACTTCTTGTTATGACCATAAATTTTCTTAGAGATAGTTTTATTGAATGCCTCAATCGGTCCATTTTCTTCCGCATGAAGCAGGAGGTATGGTTAGAGAGTATGTTTCATTTAGCATACCGCTTTTTCAGATCAACTACCTAGAAGTTCATGGTGTTATTAGTGATGACGGTGTGAGGGACTCCAAATTTATAAATGATGTTGGAGCTCAAAAAGTCGAAAATGGAATTGGACTTGACCTCCTTGAGCGAAACTGCCTCTACCCAATTGGGGAAAAAATTTATAGCTGTCAGGATGAACCTGTACTATCGAGATGTCACTGGTGAATATGGTCCCACAACATCGAGTCCCCACACCACAAATGGCCAAGAGTACTTGGTGGAGTGAAGAGGATCTTGCAGCCAATTCATGTAGTTAGAATGAATTTGGAACGCATGGCTCCTTTTGGTGAACTCGATGCAGTTATGGATCATGGAGGGCGAAAATTACCCAAGTCTTTGGATCTTGTGAGATAATTTAGGCCCGGTCTGTTGATCCCCACAGGAACTAGTGTGCACCTACTGCATGACATGGGAAGTCTCTAATCCTTGAATGAAATTGAGGACAACCCCCTCATAACCACGCTTGTAGAGGATCTTCTCATGCCCAGGGCCATCCCAGAGGGTGAAATATATCGTGGGACATCATATTCGCTCGTGCTCGGCCTAAAAAATTGGAAGATCACACTTGTGGAGGTACTCGATAGTGTAGGTTCCCCAATCAAGGTTCACTTTACTCACTGCATCCTCGGGACCTGGGGGTCCTGACATGGAGGCGTCAGAGGTAAGGTGGCTTACCTATGTGCTGTCAGGGTTATTTGGAGTGATGAGAGAAATGAATCTCTGTTGTGCCATGTGGATTATCATATCTTCCTATTTTGGATCCAAAATCGATGCAGCTAAGCAGGCTAGGGCGTTAGCCCGACCGTTTTGAGATCAGGGGACATGAGTAACATTGGGCCGATATGGGAACTGGGCCATTAGCTGGAGAGTGTGCTCCAAAAATGGTACAATATCTATCATTCTGACAACATAGTCAATGTATATCTACTTGATCACTTGTTCGGAATCCCCTTTCACATGGAAATTGGGAACATTAATATCATGGGCCAACTCGAGGCTAGTGATAAGATCCTAATACTCAGTCTCATTTTTTGTGAAACCTTCATAAAAAAAGAAATTGTATGGTAGAATGGCATGTGTCAGGGTAATGAAGACGACACCCAGGCCAACTCTGTTGAGTCTGGGATCATTGAGCCTCATTCCGGTTGGGCTCTGGGAAGCACCATCTAAGTGCTTCTCCAAACATGGAAAGGCATGGTCTACTGAGAGGATCGCGTCATCAGGTAAATTGAGATCGAGGGACCGGTCAGGAAGTGATGGATGGGAGGCAAGGAAAATCTGACAACGATTTCTCCTTAATAGACTTATGAGGGACAAAACTGAGGTTGTACTTCTCTAGAATCACTACCCACCAAGATAGACAGTCTGTCAACATGGGGAATTTCAGGATGTACTTCTGTGGATCTACATGGAATACCAGTTATAACTCATAATGATAAATGTAATGTTGAAATTTCTGTACTGCGAATACTAGCGTAAGAATCTCTTCTTGATAGCGGAGTATTTGTTCTCTGTAAAGATGAGCATGCAACTGTGAATGTAGAGGGAGTTCTCTATCCCCTCATTGTACTTTTAGGTGCGAAGGGCACTAAGAGACTATTCCAGGGTGGTCAAGTAAAATAACTGGGATTTCTAGAGAAAATTGGAATTATGACAGGAGTCTGGAGAAGATACTTCTCGATTTCCTCAAATGAAGTCTGGTGCTCTTTGTCCCACTCATAGACAGTGCATTTCTTAATGATAAGTGAAAAGGGATTACAATTTCCAGCAAGATTCATGATAAATCTGCGTATATTGTTCAACTGGCCTTGGAGACCTCAAAGCTCCCAGGTATTTCTCAGGGGAGACATCTGGCTGATGGCCCTGATCTTCTCCGGGTCGATCTTGATGCCCCTGTATATGATAAAAAATCAGAGATAAATTATGGGACACCGAGGTGGTGGATCTTTATGGGAGCTTATCAAATTCTTCCTCTATCATGGAAAATTGAGAACGATGCATCGTTATGGGAGGCAACTTGATCCTAAAATGATTTTACGGGACACCGAGGTTGTGGATGGATACCTGTGGATCTAGTCCGGGCATCCTGTCATAACTCTTGGTGAACACATCACCATTTTGTTTATGGAAGACTATTTACTATTGTTGCTCCTCTAGGAGCATAGCGGCACAGATTATTGTGGGTTTTGGTTGTGCCTCGCTGACAAGGTTCACATGTACTAATTCATCGATTGTGGAATAGATGCCCTCTTCAATGATGGGAGGGCCATCCTCTAAATCCAATTATTCACATAAGGATGAGGGACCTTTAGTGAGTGGAGTTTCTTCTGAGTCATCAGATCTCGACATGAGGAAGGTACCAGGCTGAGCGGTAGTGGACACTACATCTGGGGACTCCTATGGTACTGCAACCATAGTGATGAAGGCTGTCGATCTATCCCATCTGGTATTCACCCCAAGGGGCTAGTCTTGATGATATCGAAGAAATAGTTGTGCTTCGGCATGAGACGGTTAATTCCAAACTGGTGAAACAAGCATGTTTCACGTATTTCTATTTCCATGGGGCGGACATCCTAATACCTTATGGGAATACGAAGCTCTAGGATCACCTATTCCGGATTTGTATAGGAGTACTAGGTGATCTTCCAGAGTCTCATATACATGGGAATGTGTTCACCCCTTATCGCAAAAACAACGAAGCATTGTCCCATGTCTGTGGTTGTTTCCTCCAATCAGTGGATAGGAAAGATGTAAGTGTCATCTAGATTTGTCGATGGGTCGGTCGCATCTGTGGCATACGTGACCTCATTAGTCTTAATATAATTTTTCTTGCTCATGTAGTAGTTGGAATCCAGATAACTGGCTTCACAATAAAAAATGGATACACATCACCTTGATGCATGCCCACTTAACCATTAAGGGTGTACTTGAGGCACTAGTGATATGATGAGGGAACCGTTGCATACAAGTGAATCCATGCCTTTCTATCAATGCATTGTATGTAGTGTTCGGCGAGACAACAATTAATTCTGTTCTAGAAACTAGGCCACCAAACTAGGTCTTCAAGTGGATCTTTCCAACCAGTGTCTGTTTTGTCCTATCATAACCTTGGATTCTTAGGTCAGAGGTACTTATAACATCATCAGAAAATCCCAGTTTTCGAAGTGTCTGAGTTGGGAATAGGTAAATCAAAGAGATAGTGTTGAAGAGACCACAACGAAACACTATGCCTTTGAACTGGTCAGTGATGTATAGTGGGAGAATGTACCCCAGTATGGGAGATCCTTAATCATATCCATAGAATTCGATAATGTCCTGTAATTCAGAATTATCGACCGCCTCATCAAGAAATGCTTATACGGCTGCTACTTTGGTCTCAAACAAGAGGGGCTACTTAAAACCTCGACAAGTTCCTCATGCATGTCTGATGATAGGATAAAAGCCTCAAGGATGGAGATCCTTTCTAGAATTCAAGAAATATGTTTGACAACATCATAATTTCGTGCCAGGCATGAACCAATACTCACAAGAGGATGCTCTATGACAGGAGGTATGGTGGGTCATGCCGACCGAACCAGTGGATGACTGGTACTATGAAAATCTTATTTCTCACTAGTTGAAGCTAGCATAGTAGATATCAGATGAGAGCCAAAGGACTCATATCAGACTATAGAAGGGTTTGGATGTTCATGATGAGGTCAAGGTGGCTCTGCATGATCCAACAACATGAAAAACACCGAAGGCATGCATAATGTCCGCAGATGAGAATGATGTACATGATGAGATCTGCGCTAAGCCTATATTCCGGTTTCGCCAGCATACATAGCATGGTTGGAAGAGCTGAACGAGGTACTCCTATGTCCCATATATTAATGGCTTCGTCGACACTAATGATGTCTGGGGAGGTTTAAAGGATCATAATTCCGCTCCTCATCGTCATGAATCATGCAGGGTATTACCACATCTACTGTATTAACTGAGGTGGTCTCGTGACCTTCCCTAGAAAATTCATCCAAAACTGGACATATTCTAGGTGGAATTGACATCTCGAAGGGAATGAAGTCACTGAGATTATGGGATGATGATGGAATTGGCTAGGAGATTTGTTTTCCCTTGCGCTTCTGGTGTTTACTCTTCCTGGAAGAGGACTGCCGAGATGATGATGCAGAAGTAGTTTCTATGGCATCTGAAAGATCTTGATGATTCAGGAACGCTCAGATGGCACCATGGGCATGGGTGACTGTTTTAGCAGCCATACAGTTGTGATAATTCTAAGACCTACTTTTATAAACCAGATGCCACTCACCCTCACTCTCACTACTGTTATCTGGACTCACGAAGACACATGTTACCTATGTCGGAGCTGGGACTAACCAGACTATGTTGTTATCTAACCAGTCTTGAATCCCTTCTTTAAACACATAGAACTGTTTGAGTGTGGTCCCCCAGATCTATTGATTGGGGGTGTAATTTGGGCAATCAGTGAGGCTTTCCTCTTTTGGCCTCCTTCTCTCAGACAAATTTAGAATCCTCTACTTCAGGGCACAACAGAAGTAATCGGGGACCCGATCCTTGTTTAATGAGTAGGGTCGGTTCCTCTTATCTATAATGGGGGACCTTGGAGCCTGATTTTGACGAGGTGAAGGAGGATCCTATCAAGGAGGTGGAGCCTGATTATCCTCTCTTGGTGGTGGTAGTGCATTACGCCGGGGCTCCTGCCGATTCTGGGGTGGGTTTTGCTGGGCCAGAGGTTGCACCTGAGGTGGAGGGCCTTGGTGAGGCTACGGTGGTGTTTCCAATGTTAAAAAATTATTGTTTTCTAGGGGACTCTATTTGGTCGACTTTGGTGGGCTCAGAAATGGAATCTCATCTCACGGGGTTTGTAGGAGGCAAGAGACGTGGCTACGTAGCCTACAGTAAGGATTCCTCTAGGCATTTTGCATTATCAGAGATGTCTCGGAATCCCCCAGGGTAGTTCTTTGTGATCAATGAGGGGACCAGTTTCATATTCACTGACCATATACACATTGTCAGTAGTTTTTCTTTAGTCAGTGGAATATCAAGGGAGTATGTGAGTCCTTTCCAATGGGAGGAAAAGTGTTCCAAACACTCTTCATACCACTTCATGCACTGTAAGTGTTCTATCATACTGGTCTTCTGAATGGAGGAACTGAGCTCCATGATAAATTTCTTACAGAGGTCTTCCCATTCAGCTACTGATCTGATGGGGAGCTGGTTGTACTAGACGATCGTCAGTCACTCCAATATCTGCACAAAACACTGGAGTTTGGCGGCTTCCTTCTACACTTGTGTTCCCAAAATGGATCCACATCCTGAGATAAAGTGGGTGAAGTACTATGGTGGGTTCCATATCCCGTTGAAGGTAGAAAAAATGGGATTCCCAAAACATGGGGTGCTGGAATATCAACCACCCACACCAGATAAGGCTTCCCATTAGGCAGTATTTCCACCTATCGTGTCTCCAACGCCTCGATGCAGGGAATAATTATTTTCATTGTATAATCTAGGTGGGGGCTATCATTAGGAGGATCCCTGACCACCAGTGTGTTGGCTAGTTCATCAACATGATAAACAGGCCCGACGGCTCACGGAGCAGCAGGTCGAATGACCTGTGGAGAAACTGGGGAACCTGAGCTGGTCCCCAAGGATTTTCATGATGTTCAGTAGGATTTGGCGAGACATATCACGCCCTCTTGACGTATGCTCCGACTTCATCCATATCTCTGTGGGCAGGATGGTCAGGGTCACCTGGAGATAGATCACAGAGGGAATGTTGTGCCTGCCCCTGCTGCCCTGGCGGCAGATCACTATAGTCTAGTCGTCCCTATGAAGGAAATTTAGTATGATGGTCTTCGACCATATTCTTATGTTCGGTGGGTTTCTGGCACTACACAGATATTTTGTGATCGTCTTTTGTCTTCTGCACCGAGCCAGACAGGTCGGAGGATTTGACGGCTTCGAGGTGTTATTTCCCTTGTTGGGGTTCTGGATAAAAACAAGTGCCTCAGTGGCCATGGTAGGACCCAATAGATTCCTAAATTTATGGGTAAACCTTCCCAACAGATCCAATAGTTGTGTCACACCCTCAGGGGTAAGGTCCCCATCAAGAATCTCTAGCTTATTCTCTCCTTCTGATTGGTTGTCCATGATGACCATGACTCTTCCCAGGGGCATGTCCTCCATAACACCTGAATGTCAGGCTAGATCTGGATAGAACTAAAGAGGAGGGGAGCATACATCCCCCAGTAGTACATATTTACTAGGGGAGAAGACTCTATGATAATCATGCAGAGTACCCCGAAACACTGAACGCAAGGTTGATGGAGGTCCCTACGATGACCTGTTGACTCTGGGTGTTGGGCCATGGGGAGTGTGGCTAAATCAACCAAGCATAATTGTTTTCCAATATCCTCTAAATGTTCTTGGATATTAGGTTAAGTCACTAGATGATGACTAAGATAGAAATGAGTTTCTTAGTAGGTCCGGCAAAAAACTCAACTTTCTCTTGACTGAGTGATTCTGGAAGGATAAAATTCGACACTAAAATAGGCCTAAATATCTGAGGGAAGTGGTCCACTATGAGGATATCCCATAAGCTCCTGGTCTTGAATTCAGGGTCTGGCCCTTCATTTCCCAACTCATCAACATGAGGCAGTTGGGGAACCGGTAGTGGTATCGAAGCAGACCACTAAGATGGGAGGCTGGACGATGGATAATATGGCTAGTGGGCTGACAAACCACCGCATCTAGGTCTATCCACTGAAGAGTGTAGTGACTTAGCCACCAAATCACTATAAGGTGGGATGATGACTATATTTTCCAGTTTAGGTACCACATATGCTGGCGATGGACGATTCTAGAACTCATCCACCATTGGTCCCCAGAATAGATCTATGTGGTCTCTGGTAGAGGTTGAGAGCGCTTCTGTTGATGATGGTAGCGATTTCACAGCTGTAACCTATAGAGTTTCCAAACATTAGTCCTCAAAGATATACCTGTGGAGGGATGTGGGATTCTAATGGAACCCACAATCTGGATGTATGAGGCTGATGCACCGTTTTCCTGCCCCGCCCATTGACATAGAGGATCTAGGCGAGCGTTCCATCCCTGAGTCGTGTTAGGCCTCAGATTGTAAGAAGAAAAAAGATTTTATCTCAATATGAATCTTCTCTAAACTCTTTTTATGGTGGTGAAGACCCACCCTCCTACCCCAGAATGGTTCTTCGTGATAGGGAAATGATCTGGAATGGGGAAGACCATCAGCCGTACTGGTGCTAGGGAAGAGAGGATTCTGCATGAGTAAGCAAGGGTGAGACGAGCACTAAAAACAATATCAACGGGTACAAGGGGAGGACCTATGTGGGAAGTGATATATTGGGTAGGAAATCCCCTAGAGCTAATAGGATCATATGCTAGACCTCTGTGCTTACTTCCCCTAGTTGTGCTAGTGCAAGGGGGTCCTCGTACTAGTCAAGGAGAACATGGGTAGGGCCTCCATGCTGGGTGCTGGTGAAGTGAATCTGGGACTCATCCCTCTAATTAATGAGGTGAGAAGGACCTTAACCATTGGTTTTTATCACATGGGGAGGCCCCCCATGATAGAGATTGATTGGATGTGCAACGTCCCTAAACCGGTGGTATGTGGTAGGAGGGAAAACTCAAAACCTGATGTAATGAGCATGGGAGTGGCTTCCTTACTATGTGTCACCATCGTAGGGAGTACCCTCATTCGGATTGAATGTAGCACGGGGAAGACCACCATGCTAAGTTTGGAAGAGGGGATGACTCGCGTTCTCCCTAGTAGTGGTATGGAGAGGGACTTCGTACTGGGTGTCATTGTTGCGGGTTGGTCCGCGATGGCTAAAACCTATGTCAGGGGCCATGAGAGTCGACCCAGATTGCCTGTGGGGTATTTGGGGACTCGATCTGAGTTGGGTATATACGTTCCCATGCTCAGTCTAAACAAGGGGCTGATGATACATGTCGATGGTGGCCCGGCCCACAATAGTTTCTGACGTTGATGCCCCTTGGGGGCATCCTCTTGATCTTGACCCCAATGCTGGCACCTGGTCAGCCGGAATAGGGCCATCGGTTTAGGCGCAATGGTTACATATTCCTTGACTCATGGGACCCATTGGTGGAACTGGCATGGCTTGGTAGGAGCCCTCCTTGGGATCCCCTGAAAAGGGATCACAATTGGGTTGTCCCAGACATCCCCTACCTCATCGGTGTAGGGGAGAGAGTCGTCGAGGGGTCTTGGGGAGAGGCTCCCAAAATGATTGTATGTTGGGGTGAGGAGAAGGGGTACCTCGTGCGACTCTTGGTAGTGATAGTGCAGATGAGTCGTAGATTCTTCTATATCCTGGCGGGCCATATCTTGAGTCGGGATAATCCCATCCTCCTCATATAAGTTAATGGGGTCACTTGAGAAACTTCTTTGAATGATTTCATATGCGTAGATGGGACATCGACACCCATCAGCTGTTATTTTGACAGTATTCTCAGAAGTGGTGAAGCCATGCGGGGTTGTTGTATTGGCGTTTCCCCTACCCCTGCATCCGTGGGAAAGTGGCGATCAGATTCCTGATGTTGCCACTTGGTTCCTGGAAAGTAGAGAGAATGAACAATTAGTGCAGAAACAAAGAAATTGACATCCAGTGATGTAGTGTCATTACGTCTCCCATGGATAGAAAGAAGGATACATGATGACATCATCACAGACTGAGATGCCCAATGTTTTGAATACCCCATTTTCTGGTAAGATTCATTCTAGGACTACTATTTTTTTTGCGGGACCCCACTGTGGATAACTGGATCTGGTGACACACTAGTCCACTGATGTCTCAAATTCTACTAATCTCCACATTAAGGTGATGAAATTCCCATTGGGTTCACCATTTATGTTTCTGATGCTTATTTCATAGTGCGCGCATCCATTTGTGGAAGAGGTGAAACTGTTGCCCCACATTCCCGCTTTCCAAAGGTGGGTGGAATCCATCACTTATCCAGTGATGTTTTCTCCTTGATCAAAATAGGATGATTGGATGTCATTTCCTTCTTCTCTGGATTCCTCCAAGAAACTCTTCACCTAGTCCTTGTCTCCCTTATAAACTAGGACATTGTTCATGAAACTCTTCCCAATTCCATATCTTCGTGGATTCCAGTTAATTACATTGATTCTATTAAAAAATTCATGTAGTTTAGCTAGGGTAGAAACCATCAGGCGGGGAAGTATTCATGTTGGACATCCCTGGTGTGTATGTGTGCTGGAACACTGACTCATCTAGGTTTCTTCACCTTATTATAGGGATTCTCTATGGTGTGGAAACCCAAGGCATCCCACTTTTAATGCGGTAAATTATATTCAATAGGCATGTATCTGAGGTTTCCCTTAGATTTCTCTATTTAACATAGCATATTCCGCATGTTTAACATCAAACGAAGAATGATTGGACTGATATGAACACTAACTAGAGCAGATAATATGTGTTCGACCCCTGGTGGAGGAACAATGATGTCAGTTCTAACACATGGTTAGTTACCCAGTTACCACTAGGAGTAGTGAAGAGGGGAATTGTCAAGATCACACCGGGATGTCACGACCTATGTAAGAATCATGAAAGAAAATGGATGGTCGAGTGAAGTAGACGGAGAATGTGATGGATTCAACTGGAGGGCAACAGTAATGTTGTGCATGAGCCTCGAAGAGACTTCTTATGTATCCATATGGTAGTTAATCAAAGTCCACATATTTCAGGATGGGGTATAGGATCAGGGCGTGCACATAGGATAGTGACCCGAGGACATACCGGGGCTTACACGTGGTTAGTAGACCTAGGATTGTAAGACCCAACTTGTAGGAACTAGAAATATGGATCCCAACAGAGGGGACGACAACAGCTTACCACTGACTAGAGTTGAAAACATCTTTCTGCTGAATGTGGTTCAGAAGGGCTTACTGCTGAATGGGGATGACAATGGCTTACTGCTGAATGGGGATAATAAAGGCTTACCACTGAATAGGGCAGATAACGGCTTACCAGTGAATGTGGATTGATCTTAGTGGGGGCTTCCTACATACCACGTCTAAAAGATAGGGATCAAAGACAACATAGTTCAGAATGGTTGTGGGTGAACCGACATGAAGATGGTCAAAACCAATGGATGTTGGGCTTGAACATCGGGGAGGAATACTACGTAACATACCTTGTAAAAGATCAAAGTCCACATAGTTTTGGATGGTTGATGATGAATCGACATGAATGGGGTCTGAACCAATGGTTTTTGGGCTTGAACATCAAGATTCTTCCCACATACCTTGCCTTGTCTAGGGTTAAAGTCCATGTAGTTAGGGATGGTTGATGCAGTTTAATGTTGTAGAGGACAATAGGGGGCCTTGTAGTTTAACATCATGAGGGAAGAAGGTGGTCTGACATAAAGGGGGTCATAGCCAATGGATGCTGGTATTGATCCTCAGGGAGGATTCCTATGTACCTTGTTAAGGAGATATGAATCAATGTACACATAGTTTAGGATGGTGTCAGGCATAAAATCTAGGCTACCAAGAGAGGATTTCATGATCGATGTTTACACTAAGCCAACACGAGTCATGCTTGGTGTGAGAAACAAGATGCAGCAAAGATCTAATGATAACAATGTGAATGGTGCATCTGTGGGGAGTGGAATGGGTCTTACATGTGGTTAGTGGCCCAATTTGGAAATAGGGGCTCAATCGTGGTTCTCAGCCCCGGGAGATCGAGACTGGAACTTCCTCTAGGCAAGAGGCCCATGTGGTGACAATGCCTAATGGGAGAAGGGGATTTGGCACTGAATAAAGGAGAGATCTAGTTCCCATCCCCCTCTCTAGTCCTTTGGACCAATGATGAATGAGGGAGTGGAGATTCAGCCTCCTAAGAGAAAGGCTAGGGGCTTACACCAATTTGGTTTCCCATTCCCTGTGGACAGACGCCACTCCATTAAATAGGATCTCATTCCATGTGATAAATGGTCACACTCATGTAGAGACCAGTTGAAATACAAAATTTTCAGGGTGGGGCACCCCACGTCCGATGCATGGAGCGAGTTAAATGTTTTACTTCCTTTGATGAGGATGGTGGCACTTAGATGTTTAACATCTTGCAGCTCAGATGAGTCATGTTTACTCCATACCCATATGACATACATAATTGATACCCACCCTCCCATGGGGAAGGGAAGGAATCTATAACATCATGGTGATGGGCTATTATGGAGTGATCCCTTGGTGGTTCCACATTAGTGTGGAAATGTGAAAAAGAAATAGTCGTTAGCGTGCCTATGGGAAGAACCAAGAGGTGATGCAACTCAACGTGATGCACCGCCAAAGGGACCATGAAATCAATTCATAAAAAACTAGTGGGTTGCACAAAAAAAGTATTTTCATAGAAAATGGGTTCATAGGTAGAATCCTTGTGAAGATCTGGTGCTCTATGTAGTGTTGGGTCTTCGCGAAGGGGTTTGATTCGTGAAGTGAAGTGGACAAGCCCTTGCGTAGGGCGTAGGTGCATATGGAAGGTTATTTGCGAAGTGGAATGGAATTCTTGGAAAAATTCCTCACAAAGAAGGTCTCCCCTACTAAGTATAGTATTTTAAAGAGGTGTTCCTCGTGAAGCACAGTGCCCCTGCCATAGCATGCAGGCCACATGTGCATGAAGGGTACTTTACGAAGCATTAGTGCCCCTTGAAGACCCGAGTCCCTTTACGACCCCCTACTTTCGTGAAGGCATGTGGGATCTCTGACAGGAATCCATCTTTGAAAAGGGTCTGAAATCAAAACAAGGGTTAGGAACATCAAAATTCTAAATATGATGATGAGATCATTGTTCTTAGAGCAATGATTGCTTCACGATTCGGGAGAAAAGAAGGTGAAAGGTTGGGTATCCTTCCTTAGGTCTCAAGGGGAGCCCATTATTTATATGAAATATTCACCAAGAAGAAGATAACACATGGAACAAAGAAAGAGTTTTCTCTATGGAAGGTTCACAAATTTCAATGGGGTTCACAGATTATCTTGCCTCCTTGCTCCGTGGTGGGTTCACAAACGTTAATGGGGTTCGTGAAGTACCTGACATCCTAGTAATGTGGCGGGTTCACAAATGTGTGAGGGGTTCAGGGAACATCCTACCTCCTTGATCAATAGTGGGTCTGTGAATGTCAAAGGGGTTCATATAGCATCCTTCCTCCTTTACCTATGGCAGGTTAGAAAAGGGGGAGATCTACGCTGGCAGCGGGGCCACGAGTGCTTCACGAACGGTCTTCACGAGGCATTCCCTAATGC
This sequence comes from Viscum album, assembly GCA_963277665.1. Taxonomy (NCBI): domain Eukaryota; kingdom Viridiplantae; phylum Streptophyta; class Magnoliopsida; order Santalales; family Viscaceae; genus Viscum; species Viscum album. The sequence goes on from OY728155.1 coordinate 1,012,885,709, forward strand.
TCTTGGTTCCTTCATTATCATCCCCAATTTTGGTTTCAACAGTATATTATAGAAAGTAATCCAATATAATTTATTTCATTCAATACTAGTCACCATACCATGTACCACAGAGGTGGGATTGGGGTAATAGAGTCCTAACACTATACAAGCCATGAGAGCATCAGATGGTTGATTCGTGATGGATTTCTATCAAAGATGTTTCATTCCCTTTGAAAGTGATTGGGTTATTTTTCCATTATGATGAATTTTTTGATACATAGGGAAATTGTTTTAATTTCTCTCGAGTGTTGCTTTTAGACTAGGGGACCCGGTGTTTCTCTTGTAGCTAATGTATCTTCACCCCGAGACTCTAATCACTTCCTTATCGACTAAATATATTGGGACATTGGTTTCATGGAACATCGAAAAATGTATCAAATATGATTGAGTAATTTAATTTACTTCTTTATTTATCTCCCCATATATATATATATTATATTTTTACGATGGTACGTCTTGAATAAATTTTTTGGATGAATCCGTGAATACAACAAGCCAAGATACTGATTAATGATCATGATGATGATCTAATGGGTTATGAGGCCTTTGATCAATGTCCATCACATGAGATAATTCCTCCATGTTGATAAATAGTAACACATCAACATTCCAGTAGTAGATCATACATATATAGTTGGATGAGGATTCATGAATTACTAGTGCACATCCTGAATTACAGCGCTATAGGCCATTGATATCCAAAGTGTGCAAGATCTCATGGAGGTGTATTATTGTATATAGTCAGTGAGATATGTTTTTAGACTTATCTGGAATAGAATGATAACGTGGTTCCACTACCCACATATCATTTCAAGAATCATCAAGGCACTCGTTGAATATAGTCATGAACATTCATGATGAGTTGACACTATCTTGGACTGACTTCCAGCAACTGTTTCATGAGTAGTATTACACCTCGTGTTGATGCTCAGTTCAGATTCATGAACTTCTATGTCTAAAAAAGGGATGGATTATGGTTTTTTATTATTTTAGGAGGTTCAATGACCTAATGTGGTACTCCCTAAGCTATAATTAGGATGGAAAATTTCAGGCGATGAAGGTTGAGTAGGGTCTCTATAGTGATATCTATTCAACTGTGGAACCCCTATACTTTACCAATAATGTTAGAGTGTTGTAACGGGTGATGGTGATGGAGAGATTCCAAATAAAGGGATTCCATGGAGTCAAATATCTTAGTGGTCATAATTGGGATGGGTCATCAGAAGTAAAAAATAGTTTCCTATAGGCATGACCGCGTCATATGAGATCTTCACTGGATCAGACTAGGGCACATGATTCTGTGGAATATGGAAATCACATAGGACCAGGGAATCACAGATATCAGATATTACATGCATGTGATGGGAGTGGTCACATGTAATTTGATTACCCAACCGAGAATGTTGTAGATTTCAAAAATATAGTAGATATACAACCACGATTGATGCATCACCATGATCACGGATCTCCCAGCTGATGGTAGGGTGATCCCTACAGTGGAAGGGATAGAATATTAGAGGTTTGGGAATCATGTGATGGAGCTGTGGGTGGGTAATATATTATTAGATAAACAACCACCACCACCACAACCAGGCAGTCCCTGTCAATCCCTGGGAGATGGTGGTCAATTTTGTGTCCATTTTTATGCTATAGATAAATATTATAATCAACATCATCAAATGATTAAATATATTATAAGTGTTTATTATAATATTTATTATGTACTATTATGAAAGGGGGTGAGTCATTTATTTTCATGTTTTACTTTTTCTATGATTGCTTGATCCCCTACTTGAGAAATAATCCCATCACCTTTTTCTTGAGGATCCTCTGTCGAACACGTCTTCATTATCATTTTTATACCTATAGTATGAGTAATATATTGTTGGATTGAGATTCTCATGGGATCTATTTGTCATCATAATGATTCCATATTAAATGATATTAATTATTGGTAATTTTTCCATATCTTGAGCCTAGATTGATTGTCCATGTAGATGAGTTAGATGAATTCTTATTCCAGGGAAAATAAAATCCTTTTTGGGTGAGACAAATATAATGGAAGAGTGAGTGGGTCATTAAAATAAAGATATGAAACCCGTCTTCCATCATATGGATAGTTTGGGCTTTCACATAGTTGAATTTTTTATCAAATAGATTCTTTCAGTCATGAGTGTTTTTTGGACATCTTCCAAGTGAATGTTTTAAGACAACATCTACGAATGTAATAGATTTTTTCATTGACATGCACACTAGGACCACTGTGATATCTTCTGTAGAATATCAGATATCCCCTACCAAGATCATGGTACTACTTTTGTATTATAATGCCTTCTAGAGAATGGGGTTTTCAGATCCATTGTTTGTTTATCGGTATCCCCAATGTAGTTTGTCAAAAATGTAGACACAATCTTTCTTTTTTATGAAGATTATTATCATGTGAACCATGCCACGATAAAGAAAATGTACATGTTTGTAAGAACCCAAATATTTAAATTATTTTGTTTTAATAAATTAATTTTCTCTATTTATTTATACACAATTCCATGTTATTATTTCGCAATCGAAAACACTATGTAATCGTGTGTGACATCCTAGATTAATTTATTCCACCTTATAATGGCACACCATTTAAAAAACTAAATTTTCGCACTTTAATAAATTTTATTTTTTAAAAATGAACATAATTTTTGAATTTTTTATTTCAAAACAAATTATATTTTAAATATTTGGTATTTTTATGATATGTTTCATTTTTTGATGAATATTGTAAAACACTACCTCATAGTTGAAAAAAACATTTTGGTATAAATAATTATTGCTGATAAATAATATTTTAATTTTTTTTTAAAGTCAAAAAAATAAATTATATTTCTATTAATCCAATAAATTTCATTGGAATAATTTTTATTATTATTTTAGATATAAGGGATTAATGAACATTTGAGCATTTTCACTTTAAAACTCTTCTTTCTCGCAAGTATAAGGGATTATATTTTATCGTAACATAATCACTTATGTGAATTTAATTTTGGAAAACCAATATACAATGTTGTAATAATTATAATATCTATTGTCTAATATGTTGAAATTGTTTTACCATAACAATTTTTGAAATATATTAAAATTAATTACAACCAATTTGATACATTGAACCTTAATAAGGGGCTAGACCCTAAACTTATGGGACAAAATGACTTATACACTAGGTCAAAATAGATTTTTTCCACATTCGAGCATATTAAATATTTTATCTAACGTTATGAGTTATTAGGAAATCTATTAAAGAAAAATTACACAAATAGTATGTTATGTAATGAAAAGGACAAAAAAATAACATTTCATAGATTAAATTCCTTTATATCTTTACAGTATGGAATAAGATACATAGTTTTAGTTAAATAAATTATTTTTACAATTAAATGATTTTTTTATCATGGTAATTTGACATTTATATTAAGAGATTTTGTAATTATATTAGATTCTTGAGAAACTATAACCCATGGAATAATTACATAATAATTAAATTGAACACGATTTGGTGAAAAAGGGAAGACTTGGTAAATTAGTGGATCAAGACTCTCATACTTGGAATGGTTAATGATTCCTCTCCTATAAGACATTCATGATTTGCGTAACTGGATTGTGGGAGAAGGATATATGATCGTTTTCCTATGAATTAGGTTAGTGAGAGGCTTTTCATTCTAGGATATCATGGACCCAACATCACTTCCAAGGATGAGAGTGCTCATCCATCTCTGATTTTGTTGGTCCTTATCTAGGAATAGTTGTAGGTGTTTGAGGGTATTTCAATGAATGATAAAGCAAATAGTTTCTTCTTCACGTGTTCATCTTCTGGAAAAAAAATTCACTAAAGATTTCATAAGGTCGCATAATGTAGTGACTGATCATCATGAGTTGACAGCTGTGTTGTGGTGAAATGAACATCCCACAAAAATTAAATTAACTATCTAGAAATTGAGAAACCCTAAGAATCAAAAAAAATTATATTCAACTGATGTTTATTTCCATGGAATTACGATTCTTTTTTATGCAATAGTATTCATTATGAGTCAACTACTCGTCTATTTTTTCTTAGCGAATGGGATACAATTTTATAGTTCTTCGTTAGGAATCACTCACAGTTCAGTTATGATCAATACTCTATGTGGGACATAATTTAAAATAGATCCAATGTACAATGCATATGTAAATGGATGTCATTGTGTAGACTGTTATTTTCACTTCTATATGTTGGACCCTTCGAGAGGATCAGAATCAATATTGTTTCGTTACCAATCACATGATTCATTACCTTAAAATGATGTTGAGGGCCCTGATTAATTAAATAGGGTCACTATTTATAGGTGGTTAAAAATCATATACTCTCTACAAGTTTCTTAGCACACCATACGTGAATGAAAAATCAAATATCCAGTGGACCCAATGGATTCCTCTTATTAATGAAATGAATATCAATGTCAAAGGATCATATATGATTAGACTGTTGTTATGAATGGGGATTAATATACAATCAATATGATTGTTCATCATTGGGTTTTTTTCTTTTTATGGTTTGGGAAGCCCCATGTGTGCGTAGGTGATGGCGGTTTACATAGGCATCATGTTTTTCTAGCACAACTACCTTCAGGGGACTGAGGTTCTATCGAACATTGATGTGCTTGTGAGAACTATTTATATAAAATTTGGAACACCATTGGATCGGATCTAACATCTCATAAGTATCTCAATGGAGACCAACAGTGGTTATATTACACTCTATATTTGGATAAAATCTCATTTCTTAGTGGATGTGCTCACTCATGTTGGGAGAAAGGATGAGAATTTTTCTGTATATGATATCATGGTCACTGATCGCATTGAATGTAATTATTTCATCCTAGGGGATTACATTGGCCATTATCACATTAGGACCCCCTGAGGTCTCATTATTTTTCTTCAGGTCTCTGAATTTTCTCCCCCTAATTTAATAAAAAATCATTTTTTAGTCTGTGAGATAATAATTAAATAAAATAAATGAAGCTATAAAAATAAATGTAATATAAATTTAATGAATTAAGTATTATTATTTTTTTACATTAATATATGTTTTTTAAATGATTTTAATTTAATATATTTTTATTTCAATAATGTTTTCACATATTTATATTAAAATTTAATAAATATTGTCAAAATTAACATTAATGTTATTTTATAATAAATGACATATTATTAAATTATGTAAAATTAATAAAATTCATATATTCTGAAAATCTATTTTTCTATGTTACAGAATTTAAAACATGTCCCATTTCTGGAAAAAATTTACTTTAATAGTTATCAAATTGACAAATATATTATAAAACATTATAAGCAGTGTTTGGGTTAATGTTGTGTTTTTACGCATTACATGTGCTTGGTTTGAAGTTAATTTCCATCACTCATGGGATTTTTATTTTTTAAATTAGATATGATATTTAAAATTAATTGGATCTAATTTTTTTTAAAATATTTCATTAATTACATCATAGTGGTAAAATTAAATACAATAGAAAACTTGTTATTTTAATAAATACCAGAATGAGAAAATTGGGGGAAACATAGATGTAAAGAAACAAAATTATAAAAGTGAATTTAATCTTTTTTGGAGGTTTTTATAGACCATAAATCCCCTTTAATACATTATATTAACATTTTAAATGCACATTATGTATGTTATGCCTCCTAATAGTGTATTCATTTGTGTAATTATAGAAATGCCACTCCTCCTCAACAATAAAAATGAATTTACTTTTATCGTTCCTCACACATATGAAGACTCAAAAAACCATTAAAAATCCAATCAAATATTATACTAAACCCCTATCCCGTAACATATACACCTCTCCATTGGTATAAATAAAACCACAGAATCTATTTGATGAAAACTAAAAGATGTTACCAAAAAAAGATGCAATATTCTTCAATGATGATTTATGTTTTATTTTTTCCTCCATCATTTTATTTTTTAAAATAATATGATTATATAATAGATTAATATAAATAGTTGTTGTTATTTTATTGTTCCTACATAGACCTACACATACATCCATCAAATGTTTATTAAACCTACCGTTTCTGTGTATAGTGAATTACCATCTCAAGAAATGACGTAGTTCCTTTTCCCTTTACCACCACTCATGGTTATGAATTATCATGAACACCCTATATGAATATTATTTTTGTGAGATTAGTTTTTTCATAATACTAATAGAATTTATATATAACACATGCATCAATTCCTTCAATTTTCTATAAATCTGACAAACTTGTTTCTTGACGTGTGGATTGTCACCTCCTCAGAGTGAGGTTATACGTTCACAGAATACATGGAATGTATTCTGGAAGGTTTTAATTGAAAAAAATTACATAAATAAAAGATATATTTTTTTCATGAAATAATTAAATTTATGGAAATATTATACATCAATTTCATTTTTACGCACTCACACAATTAAACAAGCATAATGTCATTCCAGAATGTGCGGACTACTGCATCCTTGATGTGATGTGATGACTTTTACATTATAAGAATAATATACATAAGTATATAGGATAATATAATATGGTATTTATGATATAGTGATATTTTTATAAAGATAAATATTATTTTTATTCTTTCTATAATGAACACTGATAAATGGAAAGGTTACTCATGCTTGTGTATACCCTACTATATTCATTCTTTTAAAGTTGTTTTATTTTTCATAACCGTATTTAATGAATGAATTATAATTTATAATTTTTGTACGAATATGATAATTATTTAATTATTATTATTTGGGATATGTTTATATAATGACCCATTTGACCATATTTTACCCTTCAAAGTCCTTTTTAAAAAATATACAAAATTTTGAAAAGACAACAGCCTATATAAACATAATTTCTTAAGTAGTTGTATAAAACATTGTAATAATTGAACTAAAAATAATTTTAAACATTTATAAATTTATTAATAAGGTAAATAATTAATACAATATTATTATTCTTGAATATAAATACACACATGAATATTTATAATACAGATGAGTGATTTTCATCTCACTTTTTTACATCTATGAGTTAAATTCAATATTCACCACCAACTTATTTTTTATGGTGTATAATCTACCACTAATTGATGATTATATCATTAATTAATTTACATTAATTTTATTTAACTATTTTAGTTGATGATTATTATTTTTGGGGGATCTAATTTAAATGATTCTATAGTTTTAAGGGATTCATGTCTCACTTTTCATTCCATGTGGAATACAACATTTTTCCCATATATTTTCTTTTTTTGGTGTTTATAAATCCATTTAATGTGTTATATCATGAATATCCTTTTTTCATGATATTTTTTGTTTAATTTATGATTCTTCATTCTTGTATATTGTAATTAAAATTTTTCAATGTGGTATGGGACACTTTGTAATGTTTAAATATTCATTTATTTAATAATGTTTTAATAATATTTCAATGTTTTTCCCATTAATTAACATCGACAGCCCTTATTGTTACTTCTCCTATTATCTAGAATTATTTGAAAAATATGTATTATTTATAAAATACTAGTATTTATTTAAAATGAATATTGTATATTAATTAAATTTATTACTCGATATATGTGGAATTATTTTGACATGTAGTGAGAGGTAGGTTCTGGACTATGTATTACCCCTCGATGCATCGATATTTTATTATGAGACAAATAAATTGGAGACATTAAATGGGTTTCTGACCATGGTTTTATACCATCATGGTAATGGTTTTCATGGTATTGTTTTACATGTAACTCACACATGAAATCCAAATATTACGAATTTCCTTCAAAGATATTTCCATTAATGTTATTATTATCCAAAAGGATAACTTATTAAAAAATATATGGATGTATTTTATTATCATATTGTTTATTAGGTTAATTTTTTTAAATTATTTAACATAAAATATTCATTATTATTTATCAATTTATTTTAATTGATTGTGTTATCATTTATTTACCATTCCATGTTTATATAATCCCATTAATTTCATTATGGATTCCAAGTTACTTACCATTACTCTCTATTTGAGAACACCCTTGTCAATACTCATTTACCCATGTTATGAAGAGGAGTCATATGAATGAGTTTCAAGGATGAAGTATATTTCATTTTATTATATACCATTTTTTATGTTATATTTCCCAATGTAATAGGGCTATTTTGTGTGTAATATAGATTTCTGAAACATCTAAGCATTCTATTAATTAGGATTTGTTTCATTGTAATCATAAAAATTTAAAAAAGTAAAGTGCTATCTTTGGGATTCATGGGTCAGCGAACTACATTTGGTATCATAAGAAGTATAATAGAATTCTTGAAAATAAATTTGCAATACCTATATTAGGAAACATAACACTATGATATTATTTAATGATATGTATAGCTGAACATCCCAATGAAACCAATTTTATTATTATGAGATTATGTATGCACAAAATTTCATTAAATGTAAAGTATTTTTCTATTTTTGGTATTATACCTTTTGTTTCAAAATGATATGATATAAAATTATATATGTCTTTATTTAGGAATGAGACAAAGTAGAAGGAATTTAAACCTCACTGATACATGTGATCTAAAGTGTAAGAATTATAATATATTTTATAGACTAATGGAAATCAACAAATGGAAATTTTTATCCTAATAATATTTATAAAATAAGGAAATAGTATCATATACTGATGAAATATAGACAAAATTACTTAAATATTCAAAATTTGGAGGGAAGCATGAGAATAAGAAGAAAAATGGGAAAATATGGATAAATGGATAAATGGAATAATGTAATTATGTATTTTCCCACATATGATAGTTTGGGAGGGAAACATGTTTGTATATGCTTAATAGAAAAATTAGTTTTCTTCATTTTAGGGAAAAAAGGAGGCCATGCTCATTATTTCAATTTGAAGAAATAATTTTCCAATGATAAATGCTAAAACTATAGAGATACAGGCCACTTTTTAAATAACTATCTCAAGAGTTAAAATAATATTCCCCCAAAAGTGGATAATACGTCAGGATCTAGATAAGGATACTACAATAAAATAAAAGGAATGGTTAATGTTCTGATGTATTTGGATCCATGAATAATGTTTTAAATGATTATTATATATGATATTATGGAATTAAGTATTATGGAATCTATAATTATTGCATTGAATTACATTTTATTCGTTGATTTAAAAGAGTGTGTCAATATATACCAATAAGAAAGAAAAGTGATTTAGTAGAATTTCAAAAAAAATGAATACACATTTTTAGGTTAATATGAGACTTAGTATCATAGTAATGTTCAATTATTTATATATGTATAAATATATGATTTATATAGATAAAATATATTTGATATTACATAAATCCTTGGCAATGATTATATATTTTTTGACAACTTTGTTTATTTCATCATTGATGGAGTTTACATCAATTTTTAATTGATGTAAAATATCAAATAACATTACTTTCACTTAATTAATAAGGAATAATTCTTGTTTACATTGAGGTATTATGTTAATTCATGTAATTAGCATATTTTAATAGAATGCATGATGAGGTATTCACATGTGTGGAATGGGATAATTTGGATATTCATCATGTTGATTAATAGCTAATAATAAGATCGGTTTTTATATTACACAAACTTCATTCTAAATTTTTGGATCATTATCTTTTTGAAAAGATACAAATTTTTGGAATAGTTTATTATTAACATTGGATGTGTTTTTAGCTATAGATATCCTATAGATTTTTATAATTGATAAAGTAGAAATAGTCCAATGTGTATTCAATGGAAAATAATATTTTTATAAAAATTCATATTTTTAAATATTCTATGAGTATGAATGTATAATAAAACTATATTAAATGGTTTAATGTTTTTTATCACTATTTGTTATGATATCAATGAACTTTTTCATAAATATTTTTTATCTGTCTGTAGTCATAAACATTATATTGAACATGATTTATATTACACTCCATCAGGAAAGGGATACCAAATAAATAAACTCTATAAAGGGAATTAAAACACAAAAATTTGTCCCATTATCATCATTTTTATGATATCAATGAACTTTTTCACAACTCCGTTTTATTAATTTTTGGTCATAAACATTCAACTAAACATGTTCTCTATCACACTCCATCCAAACATGATAGTTTTATTTTTCATCCATGACCATGTTTTCACTTATGTACATCTATTATAATTCATATCTTCGTAATGACCATACAATTTTAATTTTCCACTTTTTATGAATTTGATTTCAACCCTATTAATGATGTGGGGTTTTCCTATAGTTGTATTTTCAAATATCAATCCCTAGATTACGAAAATCATGTTTTAATTTTGAGGAAGTAATTTAATTATGGGTGTTACAATGTAACCCCCCAATACATTCCAATATTTTCATTTTAGAATAATTTTAATTTTTTTTGTTATTTAATTATTCACAACCTCATGTGGAATTTATGCTACATACTACACTGAGATAACTTCTATTACACGCAAGACCGAGTTTTACCACAATTTAATTGATAAAATATTTTAAAACAAAATTTTGAAACTATAATTCATTTTATTTTTAGAACTAAATTTTTTTGAATTCATAATATAAAATTTATCTTATGTAATTTATTTGTATTTTTCTGAGAAGTTACATTTTTGATAAATAGTATAAAATAATACATCTAAGTTAAAAATAATTATTTTTATCTAGTAATTATTGATGATAAACTATATTTTAAAGTGAAACAATTTCAATTATATGTATAAATCTAATTTAGGCAATAGAATCAAATTTATATTTAATTTAAATATAAATACTTGTTGAACTTTCGAATATTTTCACATTAAAAACCCTCTTTCACGCCACATCTGGGGGATCATCTATAAACATAATTTTTCCACTAAAATGAATAGAATTTTTCAAAAGATACATAAAATGAATTAATTTGTATAATAGTTATTTTCTAATAATATCAAAATACTTTCTCACTAAAGGATTTGTTAATGTCACTAACAATAATAACAGAGATTATGGTAAAATAAATCTTAATAATGGACAAAAACATAACCATTATGGGCCAAATGACACATTGACTTGTCCAAAAGCCATTGTATGATAAAATTTAAGACATATCCTTAATGTTTTCAAAAATTATGAGTTATTAGTACATGTTTTCATGACAGAAATCCAAATAATAATTTAGGAAATAGAAAAGGCAAAAGAAATATACCTTCATTTCTTTTAATTCCTATAAAACATTATATTATGGATGAAGATTCATATATTCTTGTTTATTTTTTCAGAAACATCCATGAGTTATATATTATCATTTAAATTTAACATTAATTTATATAGTTGATATAAATACATTAAACAGTTAACAAATTCTAAATGCATGGATTATTTAGATATTAAATAAATAAAATAAATTACACTTAAGGTATAAAAAGTATTTATAATTCAACAAATTATTGGGTTGAATTATTTTTTTGGATGAAAATATAATTTCAAATTGTAGTTAATTTAATATATTTTAAATTAAAATAATTCTTTGATTAATTTTAAATCAATATTCAATTAATAATGTCAAAATTGGCATTAATGCATTCTTATAATAAATGATATATTATTAATTTATTTAAAATTATGAAAAACAATAAAATAGGAAAAGTGATATTCATGGGTTATAAAATACCATATATGTTCCTTTTATGGACTAATTTATCTTCTAGAATTAGCATATTGACACATTGAATATAAAAACATTATTTGTAATGTCTGAGTTAAAGCATTATTTTGGTGTTTTACACGCGCTTGGTTTAAAATTTATTTCACACACAAATGAAATTATAATTTTATAAATTAGGTATCATATTTGTAATTAATTGGCTATATATTCTTTGTTAAATATCACCTAAATTTATTCTTAATGGTAAAATTAATTTTATTATAAAACTACATAGTTTAGTAAAAACCAAAATTTTAAAATTGGGTGAAAAATAGTTGTTAAAGAAAAATAATATTTATCTTCACATATATTTGTTTGGTGGAGGTTTCTCATGACCATATTTCCTCTTTAATTTCTTAATTTTACATTTTTAGGCACACTCGGTAATGAAGACCTAGAAATAGTTTATTCTTTTTGGAATATACATGAATGCCACTCATCGTCCACTATAAAACTGCATTCACTCCTCCACTTCCTCATGCCTCTCAAGCCACTTTGTCTCATCGAAGATCTACTCAAACAGTATCCCATCACACCTCCCATAAAAATTTAATCCTGCACATAGGAGGAATGAAAACCAAAGACTATTTTTAGTGAAAACGTATATGACTTACTTGGAAAAGAGGAAAATTTCTCCAATGTTCACATAGGTTTCATTCGTGTATCCACCACTCTATTTTTTATTATTGAATTTTTATATAAATAAATGAATGATAAATATAATTATATGATTTTATGTTATGAGTTCTCATAAACCTAAACCCAAATCCATCAAAATGTGTAATGAACATACAATTTCTGTATATGTTGAACTACTGACTGATGAACCAATGTCATCGCATTTCGTCCATTAACACCTATCATAGTTCAGAATTATAATGTAGACACTATTTATATATTATATAAGTGATATTTATGATTTATAAATAATATTGTAATTTATATAAGATAGATACCTTAATTATTATCCTTTTGAGTATATATGATAATAATATTTCTGGACATGTGGACTACTACCTATTCAAAGCAATGTGATATGTTTACACTTTACAAGCAATGAATTAAGGCTATTTTTAATCAAAAATTATTGATGTACATAAAATATATATAATAGTCATGACCTAATGAATTTTATGTAAATATAATATATCATTATCCTTATTATCATTTCAAACACAAACCAAAAAGTGAAAACATCATTCGTGGATATGTGGACTACCGCCTCCTTGACATGATGTGTTTAATTTACAAGAAAATAATAATATATATTAGTTTATATAGGATTAAATAATATCGTATTTTTGATATAATGACCATTATAAAAAAATGAATGTTACTTACATTGTTTCCATAACGGTTATTGAGAAAATGTGAATGTTACTCATGCGTACATACGTCATATCATCTCTATTGTGTTAGGTCAATAAGATAACTTATGAATTTTTCATTCTTTTATGTTTTTAAAAAAGGAAACACATTTTTTAAGGAATGTTATATTTCTTTACATATCATTTTCATCAGGAATTTTATTTATATATGGAAATCTATTTTATTAATCCTTAAATATTATTTAATATGTTTTATGATCCTTATACAAGTTTAAGAATATTTTTCTTTTGACCAAATTTCTGTAAGAATAATCAGATCCTTATCTAAAAACTTATAATCCTACAGCTCCATAAATACATAGTCTTAATACTTTCAAAATCTAAATTCTCTGAATATTAGACTCCAAATTCTATAAAAATAAGATTCTAAACACTCATTTTTATAGACTCTAAAATCCCTATAAATCAGATTCTGATTTCATCAGAATTCAGACTCCAAATATCTGTTTTTTTAGAATATGATTGTTCATATTTTTTAGACTGAAATTCTATAATCGTTAAGAATATGATAAATTATTTTTCTTACTTATACCTAATTTTCTTAATGTAATAATTTTATTTATTGAGTCCAATTATACTTAAGATTATTATTATTATATTTTTATCAATACATTTTATGATTTCTTTCCCATGGTATTGTTGCTGAATTGTTTTAACATGAAATTATGTCATACAATATATTTTTAAATAACCGTTGTATGAGTGATGTGTTTCAAGGTGACAACAAAATCCATGGAAAAATATAACCATTACTGGAGGAGATGGCTGTTAGGATTTCTTCATATTAATACCCAATCCAGTTGATGAATTATACATGATTTGAAATGTTTAAAATTTATGGACGTACTGATTTATAGAGAGGGAGACTCTCAATATTGGTGGTATCTATCAACATCATGTTCAGGTGTCAACAACCTGTTCAGCCTAGTGTGACTCTGATGGTTTATGTATACAATCGAGGGCTTCCGGGGATAGGAAGACAGAGGTACCAACTACCGAAATGAATGAGAACCTCTGGGGGTAAGAAAATAGTAGTGAAAAATACCTTAGAGTTTAAGGTCTTGTGGGGATAACAAGATTGAATCTGGTATTTTTATCGAGGGATTACCCTGGTGTGGGTAATGTATTATTTTTTGAAACTATAAATCAAGGTAATTTTATGAAAGGTTATTATATACCCTTCTCTTTGGGTTAAAATATTTTGTACTTGTTAACTTTATCTTGTTACATGTTTTGATTTCACTGTATTTTGTTAATGATAGAACGTTTAATGTTATTATACATTCTTATACTTTTATACTCTGCTAAATAAGATTCTATATGATTTATGGTAAAATATTTTCTTATGATAAACATAAATAGGTTTTTTATGATAAACATAATTAATTTTCGGTTCTTTATAATTAATCATGGGATATTCCAATTATAACTCTTTTTAAGATACAAAGAGGGTTTGTGAATTAAAACATTTTAAAATTTGTTAAACATATATTTTTTATGGTTAAAAATAAATATTTTTAGACATAAATTTACATGCTCCTGTAACTGAGAATATACATCTATATTTCAATCCTACGATTGGTATCAGAGAAGGAAATTGAAATACTTATACATATATATTATTTATCATTCTCAACATTTTATTCTTTATTTTCTAGATCTCATTTTTCATAAATATTTTCTTTATAAAATAGTTTTCTATTAGTTCTTTTTGTGGAGAAGATATTTTGTATTATAATTGGAGTTAATGTTGGTTCTATAAACAATTTAAATTCTACCAGACCACCAATATTTTATGATAATGATTATTATTACTAGAGTGATAGAATGAAGACTATTTTTATAAACAGTTGAGTGGATAATTGTTTCAGGCTCTTTGGAGAATACAAGATCCTTGAAAATGAAATCTAATGTTTCAAAAATTATAAAAAAGAATAATATGAATTAAACTTCTAGGTAAAAAACACTTTATTATGTTCCATGACCAGGAAGATATAATATCAAATATCATCTTTTGATGATTACAATAGTATATAGAGGAAACATGAAGTTACAAACATTAGGACATCAAAAGGTATCAAATTTAGATGAGCTATGTTAACCGTAGAATACAATGGATATTTTTTTCCTTATGGAGAACCGGTTTGTAGTCTACAAGAAATGATTTATGAATAGCATCAATAGTATTCAATATATGGGAGATAAAAGACTTTATGATGATGTTCTTGTGGAAATGATAATTTATATCATTCATAAAGAGTGTTAATCTAAAATAAAGATATTGATGAGAATGGGAATGTATCTAACATCACTCTTGATGAGTTTTTTAGGAAAATTTTTTAGAATGAAACAAGAATGATGATTTATGATGACATCAATAATAAGATGAATGGTAATTGATGTGTTTATTTCACTACTACATATGAATTCAAGGTTCTAGAAAGGGTAACTAGATCTAAAGATATAAAATCTATTATTATATCTGAATCAAGAGACAGTGATCAGTCTAAGAATGAAAATTTAAATCTTTCTCGAATGGGAATGAAATATTTTCATTGCAGATATATGAAGGCTGATATAAAGTAAAATAATGATTCTGTAGTAACTTGTTATTAATGAAAAAGGCCTGGACTTATTGGACCTGGCAGTCCTATTCCCAAGAAAAAATATAAAAAATAAAGTCATTCTGAATGGAACAGAAAGAAGTACTAAAAATATAAGGATAAGAATGTCAGGAAGGCTAATGACACCTAGTTTGCTAGTGGTGGTGACTTTTAAGATGAATCATCAGAATATTAATCATTTAGTCAGATTAATATAGGTCATAAAGCCATATTACCTATTGGAAATATTTTTCTTATGGCTAAGGTACACAATATAAAATAGTTTACCAATATTTCATTAAATTTAAATTTTCCTAATGATAATTATTATGAATCATTGAATGAAGAATCTTCATTATCAAAATATAATACCTTACTTTAATGTGAATAATTCTATAGATTTTCAAAATTACAGTAGAAATAAAAATTTATGCTAAAAAAAAGTTAGACAAAACACATTCTATAATTTCTATTTTAACAAAATAACTATCAGACCATTTAAAAGAGTTTGATCAAAACAATTTATTTTTAAAATGAATCAAAAAACCTTAAGAATGTTAATTCTGAAAAGGATAATCTTTCTAATAATCTTGAAACTAGAATTTATATGAAAAAAATTTTATAGAATAACTCAAACTCTAATACTAATGACATTGAGTACAAAAATTTATTCATAAGACTAAAATGGGAATTCTATTCCATAAAGAACCAATTATCAATATTCACTTATGGAATAAAAGAATTTTGTTAAATGTATTCAAAACTTCTTCCTCATAGAAATAGTTCAGAATTTGGTTATAATAACTTAAAACCAATTTTCTCATAACAATTTTGTTTTCCAAAGTGCTATTTTGGGAAACAAATGTCATTATGGTGGAAATTTGGAGAAAAAATGTTCCTTAAAAAAACCTAGTCCTCATGTTTTCATAGGGCTTACATTTCTACGAAAATTTGGATACAAAAAAATTTACAATCTAACAATTCCAGTTCCTAGAATGTTTTGATTCAAAATGTCAATCAATTTTTTATATTGAAAATTAAAGGAAGTACTGACAACAATACATCGTACATGGATAATCGATGTTCCCGTCAAATGACTGTAAATGAAAACATCTTTCAAAATATAATCATGATGAATTTAAGAAAAGAATCTTTAATAGATAATGCTCTTCGAGAAAATGATGGTATAGGTATCGTTTTTCTTTTGGGAATAAAATTTATTTCAAATGTTTTATTTTTTAATGGAATTTGAAAAACCATTTAAGAGTAAGCTGATTATGTGATGAAGGTTACCATGTAAAGTTTAGGAATGATAAATTCTTAGTACATAATCCCAAGGAAGAGTTTATTCTCTCTTCCCATAGTCATGAGAATGTTTATACCGAAAACATATAAGATTTTAAGATCCTGGATCTACCTTGTCTTAGAAAAAGGGAATATAAATCTTGGTTATGGCATAGAATACTATGACACTACAACCATGGGAGCTTAATAAAAATAATTAAGAAATGTATCGTTAGTGATATATCAGTGGATTGATTTGATTCCTAAAAATGTTGTGATCCTTGTCAATATGGAAATCAACATAAGTCAATATTTAAATCATTCAGTGGAGTCTCAACATCTAATGCATTACAACATGATCATATCTATCTTTTTGTTCCAACACAATGTAGAATTATTTGATGAAAATACTATGTATTTTTTATGTTGATGATTACCCTTGATTTATTTGGGATTATTTTCTAGAAAACAAATATAGATCCTTTTCAAATTTTAAATATTTTTCATCCAATGATAAAAATGTCAAAAAACTTCCATTGATAATTATTCATAATGATCATGGGGGAGAATTTGAAAAACCAATTTTGAAGCATTTTTTAGTAAATAAGGCATTACTCATAACTAACCATCTCCAAGAACTCCTCAAAAAATCGTTTTTCTAAAAGAATAAAATGAAATATTCATAATATTATTATAACCATGAGGATTTAATATACTATTGCTAAAATATATGGGATGATGCGGTAATTAATTCTTGTTATTAAATAAATCGAGTTTTAATCAAAATTTTCTTAATAAAAACCTTATGAATTATGGATTGTTCAAAATACTAATATTTCTTACTTAAAAGTATATAGATGTAATGTATTCAACTTGGATACTAATGATAACTTACATAAATTCTCACCGAAATTTGATGAAATATTTTTCTTAAGCTATTCCACTATATCTAAATCCTATAGAGTTTTTAACAAAAAAATATTGTACTATTGAAGAAAGAGTGCATGTTAAATTTTATAAAATAGCTCCTTTTGAATATAAACAACCCCAACAAACATGTTCAAATGTTTTTTTTTTGAAAATTATCAACCATTGATAGAAGATTATTTTAATCAGGAAAATACTCATGAAAAAAGTTGCATATTTATTTACCTGAGAAGAATTTTACTTTATTTTGATGAAAAGGTTTTTCAAAACCCAAATAACTTGTTTCATAATAATAATCCTACTGATAGTAATGTTGAAGATGTAAATAAACATGTGTTAATCTAGAATTTTTTTTATTAAATGAAATAGAACATATAGAATTTATTTCCCCATTAGGACCAAAACTCACTAATGAAGCTTTAGGTGATGATGATTGGACTAAAATAATGCATGAAGAAGTAAATGAATTTAGAAGAAAAAATGCCTAGACTTTTGTTGAAAGAACAATTTAATGATTTCTAACTGGTGTAAAATGGGTCTTCAGAAATCAATGTAATGAAAATTGAATCATTGTAAGAAATAAATAAAGATTATATACTAAAGGAAATAATAAACAAAAAGGAATAGACTATGATAAAACATATTCTCCAGTAACTAGACATGAACTATTCGTATTCAACTAGATTTTTCATCAATCTTAAATTTCAAGAATTTTCAGATGGATGTGTATTGCTATTTCCTTAATGGATATGTTCAAGAATAATTCTATGTTCAACATACTATGGGTTTTGAAGACAAAAAATCATGAAGTTGTTTTTATAAATACCAAGACTTTATATGGACATAAATAAGGCTTTAAATCCTGTTATGATATACTTACATGATTTTTAATACAACAAAATTATGTTATAGTGACTACTAATACTACATTTTTATGCATAATGATATGAAAAATGAGTTTGTTGTTCAAATTTATGTTTCTGACATTATATTCCGATCAACTCACGAATATTTTACTTATTCATTTATAAATCACATGAAATATGAGTTGGAAATGATAATAATGGGTGATATAACATTTTTCCTTAGTTTTAAAATTTCTCAAAATCCATAAGAACTTATATATCTCAACATTTTTATATTAAAGAAAATATTAATATTTATGGATATTAAAATAATAAAAGTATATGTACACCAATCAGCACCTTAAATTCACATGATCTTGATGAAGTAGGAAAACCAGTATATCATACATCTTTTAGATGTATGATAGGAAGTATATTATTCATAATATCTTGTCGTCCTACATAATTTTTTCATTATGCTTATGTGAATGATATCAATAAAATCCAATGGAATCTCATTTAAAATAAGTGAAATTAATTTTTTTGATATTTTAATAGAACTTTGGATTTATGACATTTCTATTCATTTAGAAGTGATTTTTAAAAAAATAATTACATTTTATTTTTGGTGGATGTAGAATGTATGTGAAAAGTACATCTAAAACATGTCTTTTGTAGTATATTCATTCTTTTTCTTGGTCGTGAATGATGCAACACTCTGTAGCACATTCCACTACTGAATCTAAATCAGTAGCAACATGAATTTTTGGTTCTCAAGTGTTGTGGATGCAACACACACTCACAAAATATTTCATTCGTTTTACCAAAACATAGATAATGTCTAATAATAGTAGTCTCATTTCAAAAAGTAAAAACCGTGCACATCAATTTACTAAAAAGCACATTGATGTGATGCATCCCTTCCTCAGGGATCAGACACTTGAAGGAGATATCATTCTTCAATTTATCAGAACTGAGGATCAACATTCTGAAATATTAAAAAACTCATTACCTTCAAATTTGTAATGATAACCATAAAGTAAACCTCTATATTAACTATTTGTTATAACTGGTCTGATTATATTAAGATACTCTTTTCATAGGAGGAGTACATATACTTCCACTTTAATATTTAATTATTTTTTTTGGAACCAAAATTTTCTTTCCTTACTAAAATGTTCTGAACCTAATATATTAATCCTTAATAAAATTTGCAGAACCTAAAAATGTTTTCTTTATAATATTTTCAAATATTTTTTCATATTAATTTATGGGATCCTTAAATTTTCATTTCCTAATAAAAATTTCTGAAACCAAATTTAATTAAGTCAAACCTTATCAATATTGATGATTCATAGTAAACAATCTAGAAGGTATGTTTCCTTACAAAAATATATGTAATTTCATTTTTTATTGATATTTCAATTATGTTATAAGAAAACTATATCAAATTCACTCTCCTTAAATCAAATTTTTCCAAAAAACCTAAAATGATTGGATCCTTAAATTTTTTTGGTATTTATTTCAACCATTAGATCAGATCAAGAAAATATCAATCATTGGATTGTTCAAAGAATACGAACCATCGCTATGAAGCCTACATGAAATACCCCCTCTTTGTGTCCCACATAGGTTGAATCAATGATTTGGCATCAAAGCTCTATTGGCCATTTATTGAATCATTCAGTTTTCTTTATTTTCTTATGGTCCAGATGTCTCTTGATGTTTCTTCCCAAAATCTGATGGCCTCCAAAAATGAACTCAAGGATGGGAAATTTTATATATAATTTCTGTTATATCCATATTTTAATATTATGTATGATTCCATGATTTAACAAATCATTAATAAGAATATACGGTAATCTATTTTAATTTCCAAGACAAAAAATAAGGATCCAGTTTATCGTGATCTCCTTATAGAATTCTACGATTCTATTAATATTTATGATCAAGTAGGATGAGAAGGTTTTTTGTAAGAGATTTGGGAAGGCTTATTAATTATCTTTCAATAAGGATTTTATTATGTTGGATTTACAATATTAAGGAGAGGCTATCATTTTCTCTCACATGTTTACATACAAGGAAGGTTATTTTGAGAAGGTTAAGGAAATTTTGTGCCTTGGACTTGAAATAGTTATGTCATCAAAGATCAATCATAATTCAACCAATTATAGATTATTAGCATTGTGGATGCCATTATTTATCATTTTGAGAAAGAGAGATAAGGATTCCCTTAAAAAATGTGATATCTTCATGATGAATTTTTAGGTGAACCTATGAATGTTAAACCTCATCAAGTATATTTTTACAAAAATAATCTATATAAATAATTGAACTCTCAGGACGCAGATAGTAATATATTAGGTGATCTTGTCAAAGATCATTTTCTTAAGATCAGTGTCCTCCAATATACATTGTAGTTAAAAAACTAGTGTTTTTAAGATAATTCTATTGACTGACGATACTCTAGGAGGGATGAAAATATGTTTTAGTAACAATTCATGATAGTTCAATGAACTTCCTGATAGTGAAATTCAAAATTTTAGAAAAAAGGAGAATTATGTGAAAGTTTCCAGAAAACCCCAATGAAAATAAATGAGAATAAACTACAACTGAATGAGAAATATCCAATACCAGAATTAGTATCTTCTCCTCCTAATTTAAAAAATAAAAATACCATTTCAGTTGAATTAATAGCTATATGGAGAGACTAGAATATGAAAAAGAAGGATGGAGATGCAGTGTTTTGTTTAGATCCTTCAATGGATAAGGCATTGAAAATTCAAGAATCTAAATAGTTTGAGTAGAATGAAATAGAATAGAATATTGAGTAGAAAATTTTAGAATATGATCATATCCATGCATTTCTTAAATATCCTGATAAAGAATCCAAAAAAATCCAGGTACCAGAATCCTTTATTTAGGAGTCTGTTCCAATAGAAAATTTAAAAAAAATGATTCAATTCTAGATCCTATTGTTGGATAAGAATAATAATATAATGAAGAAGAACAAGAAGAATGAGAATTGGAATTGGAAGAGGAATGTGTTTTTGTAAACAAAATTGTGGAAGAATATCATGAGAATGAGAGAACTTCTGACATGTTTTCTATCAAAATATCCCAAGTTGAATCGAAAATGATAATACGAGAAGTTAAATATGATGATTCTAATGATGAGGTTGATAAAAAAATCAGATGATGACTATAGTAATCAGGATTGTATTCATCTATATGATGATATGTAAGTTACTAAAAAAGTTGTTGATGGCGATGGTAGAATTATTCATGTTTTTGATTGTGAGCATCAGACTCCAAAGGTTTAGGAGTAAACATGTTATATAAGTGAATGAAAAACGTGTTTCTTTATTCTCCAATGAACGATAATATTGATAATTCAAATAATGATGTTTTTTGAACATTTTAACAGAAATAAAAAGAGAAAAAAAATTCCTTACCAGCAAAGGAATCTAATTCGGAATCTTAACATTCTATGGGACAATATTTTTTTGTTAAATCATTGAAAAGTCTATTTAGTAATATTCCTTTATTCCAATGTTTTGATTTTAGGTGAAAAAGTCTTCAACAGTCAATCAATCATATTTAATACTCAAAAAACATTCTCATGGAAATGTTTGATAAATAGGAAGCTAAGTTCAAGTCTTTTATCTTCAGTCATGATGCATATAAATGATCATGCAATGAAAAAAATCAAATCTTCCAAGTTAGTGGTAGATGAAATTAAAATATTTTATGATTACAATGACCCAGTTAAGGATTCATTTTATAAGTCAGATGGCACAATCAAGAACTATACAAAAATTCATTTAGAAAAGATAAATCAAGAGGAATAGGTTAAAAACCAAGAGGATAACAGCCAGGATTAAAAGATGAATTATCTTACTCTTAATTTGAATGGAGAATTAGAGCCCATATAAAAAGTTGGAAGAAATATTCAATGAGATATCAGAGGTTGTAAAGTCTCAACCTGATATTCTAAATTCTTAAGTAAAAAGAATGAATTTTATTGAAAATAATAATCAGTATCACGATTTCTTTCTCAAGAAGTTTGAGGATGATAAAAAAGTGTTGAATAAGTATATGTAAAGCATGATAAAGATAATTCCAAAGGAGTAAAATGTTGAATTACTTTATTAAAACTCTGATCATTATTTTTATTTTTTCTTGTAATAAACTTTTCTTATCATATTGAAATTATTTTATCATTTTGTTGTTTTTTATTTTAAATTGCTAACCAATATGGTACAAATTTTCATGTTTCTTTACATTACTTTTTGAAAATCCTAAAGGGTTAGAATAGATTGATCAAAATAATATTATATTAAAAGAAGATAATTCTCTAACAAAGGGGGATATTATGAAGGGGGATATTACTCAAAAAATGTATTCTTAAGAAAAAAGAAGTAACTTATCTATGAAATGTAAAAATATGATCCTTATGGATTTAAAAACATAAGGGGGAGTATTTCATTTTAATTATGGACCATATGTAATGGGAGATAAGTTTTTATTTTAAATTCCAAAAAATTTAATCCTTATTCATTATATTCTTTTTTGAAATATTTTTTTGTGATTTTAAAAAGGGAGCATATTGTTATGTCAATAAGTTCCCTCATGTATTTTCAATTCTTCTAGGTTTGTAAAAATCACAAACACATTTCATTATGGAAAATTAACTTTCTCTAAGCATCATTTTCAAATGGAATATTTTTATTTCTATAAGGAAATATATTTTCATAATCCGTAAATATGACTTTATATGTTATATGATCATTACCCATGTTTAACCATATTTTTTATAATATCGAATTTCCATAAGAATAATTGAATCCTAATGCAAACCCTAGAAATCTTGTAGTTCTTAAGATACAGATTCATAATGTTTTCAGAGCCAGGATACAATGAAAATCAGACTCTAAATTCTCTGAAAAATAGACTATGAATTTACAAAAAATCATACACTGAATTATCTAAAAATCTAAGCCTAAAATCGCATTTTCTAATACTCTGAAATCTATTTAAATCATATTAGGAAATTATCAAAATTCAGCATCTGAATTTATATTTTTTTAGAATCTGATTGTACATATTTTTTAGATTTTGACTTTCAATTCTGAGAGAATCATATTAAATTTTTTTCTTACAATTACATCATTTCCATAAATTAATGTTTCAAAATTTTCGATCCTATTATACATTATAATCATAATCATGAAATTTTTCCATTATGTTTTATTATTTCATACACATGGTAATGCTTCCCTGGTGTTAGTACATGAAACAATGTTTTACAGTCAATTATTAACTAATAGTTAGATGAGTGACACAAGTCCATGTACCTATGAAATTCATTGAAAAATATGCCCATCGAAGGAGGAAATGGGCATTGGGATTTCATCCACTAGATACCCCTTTAAATTGAAGAATTATAGATGCGTTGAATTGTTGATAAGTGCTAGATGTACTGATTTCTAGAGATAGAGACTCTCATGATTTGTGAGAACTCTAAACATATTGTTCATCCATGAACAACTTCTTCATTCTAGTGTGACTCATATTTTTATTATGTACAATCAATGCTTTCCAGGGATTGGAAGAAAGAGGTACTGACAACCTTAATGTTTGAGGGCTTCCAGGGATAGGAAGATAGAAGTTACAATTTACTTAATGTTAAAGGGATTGTATGGATAAGAAAAAGACTTTTAAATTCTTATTAAGGGCTTACCCTGGTGTGGGAATGATAGACTATCTGGATTGTATAAATTAAGGGACCTTTACCCATTGATTTTGGACACCCTTCTCATTGGGTTAAAATATTTCTTACATGTTTACATGTTCTTGTTAAAAGTATTAATTACATTATATTTGGTTAAAGAAAGGAAGTATAATGTTTTTATACATTCCTATATATGTATACTATGATAAAAAAAGATTATATATGAATTAATGTATAACCATTCCCTAAGTTAAACATGATTATGTTTCAATAAAAAAACATGTTTAAGTTTATGTTATTTATAATTGGACCTTGGGTATTTTAATTATCCCTTTGTTTAAGTACAAAATAGGGTTTGTTAATTCTTCTTGTTTAACTTAGTTTAACATTGATTTTGGTATGGTTAAATATGATTTTTTTTAAACATACAATTAACCCCCTTGTAATTGAACATCTACATCTATATTTTGATCCTACACATTGTTGTTACATTGGTCCATTTTTCATATCCATATATTTTGAATGGATAAAATATATTAATTTATTTATAAATATGATAATTATTTCATGATTATTATACTGGATATTTTAATATAATTAACCCTTTTACCATTGTCACCCACTAAAATTCAATCATCACATATGAAATGCATTTGGTAAAAAATTGTCGACGTAAAATTAATTATTTTTGTTTCTATATAAAACAATGTAATAAGTGATGTAAAAGTATTAATAAACATTAAAATGGGGTAGATAAAAGTAAATAGTTAACATAAAATTGTTATTCAAGAATATAAATACACATATTAAAAATTAGAATCAATATAAGGTATTCTCATCCAACTTATTACATCTGTGAGACGAATTTCCTCTTCACCACATACATATTTTATATGGTATATATAATAATAATTAACATATATTATATAATTAATTATTTTCTTTTTACGGTATTGAAATTTTTCATATCATGACTCTTTGTTTTGGTGTCTTTGATTTGAAGTTTACAACAGCTGAAAGAGGTACTTGTCTAACTTTTCATTATGTAAGACATACATAATTTTCACCACTTAATTATTTTTGGGGTATATATATTTCCCTATGAAATGTTATATAATTAATGTATGTATTATCATAATTAAATAAAATAAATTTACTTATATTCTATTATATGGATTACGATTCAAATGTTTCAATGTGGTAGGAGACACTTTGAAATTTTGAATGATCATTTTCCTCAAGAATGATTTAATGAACATTCACTCGTACATTCAATCATCATCATCAAAAACAATTATTTTTAATTACCATTCAATAATGTGTAACTAATAAATATATATTATTTTTTCAGTATAGATATTTTATTATAAGGAATGTATTTTATTAATTTATTTGATTACTTGATATATGTGGGAATCTTTGGACAGCCAATGGTGGCAGGGCCCAGACAATATATTTCCCCTTGATAAATCACTTGGATATCATGATAAAAAGATGTTGGCCAAAATTAACTAGTTTTTACTCATATTTTGCAGACAAAGAGCCCATACCTGAGAGGTAAGGGCTCCTACTTGGCATCCAAGAGACCCAGGTTCAAAACATGGTGGATGTGAATTTCCAGGGGTGTTGTAGTAGTACTGAAGAAATACTGTAGCAGTTTTCTTGCAGTCACTGTAGTAGTTACGGTTCTGTACTATAGTAGTTAGAACTATTCACCCGATTTGGGCCTTCGGGACACTAGTTTGGGCCTACGGTTCTCAAGGGCCTTAGGGTCATCAAAGGCCTTCGATCCATAGGTCCTTCGGGCCACATAGACCATGGAGGAGCCCAGTTCACACAGAACATGCCCTAGAAAAGGATCATAGCAACAAGAGTAGCAGCCACCAGAAGTATAGCTAACCAAATTGAAAGAATGAAAGGGTATGACAGCCGCCATAGGAACCAGGCACCGTACCACTTTGTACAGCGCAATTCTATCCGATCAGCAATGTAAGGTGGGGAGCTATGTGATCAATGATGCTGAATCTGGGGAGGGGCAGTTCAAGTGGGCTGAGCCTACATGTAATAACCCAAGATTTTATAAGATATATTCTTTTTAATTTCATTCATATCTTCTGTTGTACGGTACACCAAGATTATCTTGCACTATACGCAACACTGTATTAGCTTTCAGTATACGCAACATTATTCTTGGATCATGTTACACAAAATTTCAAGTTTGTTTGATAGTTGTTATTCTACGCAACATTGAGTGTGTATGTATGTGTATATATATATATATATTCAATGTATAAATAAAATATGGTTGTATTTTGTTATACGCAACAACAAAGGAGTCTTTGATTACACGCAAACCTGATTTGTCTTTCACTACACACAATCACGACCTTCCTCGATAGCGTGTGTTGTACGCAAAACCGTGTTTTACTAAACAACAATATATGGTTAAAATATTATCACGAACTAGTTGTTATGAATAGTATTAAATATGTTTTGAATTTTATAACATTATAATTAATCTTACACATTTTCTAGAACATGGTTTGAGAACAAAATAAATTTTTCGGGTAAAATAAGTATTTTTAAAAAAATGCAGTTTTGCCACCTTTTGATGGCGCACCCTCATTAAATATAGTTTTTGGCATTTTTATAAGTTCAATTTTAAAAAATAGACTTCTTATTTTGAACTAGGATATAAAAATTTACATTGGATAAAGATTTGATATTTTTCTGATAACTTTCATATTTTAATGAATAGTAAAAACATGCTATATTTTAATTAGAAACAAATATTTCATCGTAATAATTTATATGGTTAAATTATAATATTAAATGGTTTTAATTTATTAATAGAATATATTTTTACTATTTAATATAATGTATGTCATTAGCATTGATTTTACCTTGAATTATTAGGTTAAATCAATTCAATCTTTTGCAATGTTTTAACAAAAAACCCGTTTTCTTTCGACAACAGGATTAATTTTAATTTAATTTATGAAACTTTTGTGTATTGAATTTGGTAAAATGGATTCTATATTTCGAATTGGTGGGTCCAAATTATATTAATAGACTACTTTTTATTTTTTGGGCACTATGAATAGTAATTACGGAAAATTTTATTTACCATAGTAAAAGGTAAATCTGGTAATTGAGGGTAAATATAATATTATAAAATAACCTAACACTTTTTTAATACAATTGGATGATTATATTTTGTCCTAATTCATATTTGGGTCGAAATGGAATCCATTAGAACCCATTTGGAGGTGATTAAGACCTTTAGTTTATTTTATTTAAAGGAATGTGAAATATGTCTCACTCATCTTTAATAATTACTGTATTTTTTATAAAAATTTATACAGAATATAAATTCGGATATAAATACTCATTTGAAAGGAAAAATATTTTTCTTTTTCATCGTAATTTATTTATAATTTTTAAGATTTATTTAATTATATTAATAGCTTATACATTAACGATGTAGAAATTATTTATTTAGTGAAAAATAAGTAATATAGTTTTTATTGAAATACTAATACCCATTAAAAAGCCCAAAAACCTGAACAAACCTTATTGGTAGTGTATATATACACCATAAGAATCCAATGACCGAATATATAACCGTTTGGAGTCTTATAAAAGTTATTATGACACTTATATTATTTTATTTTAAATGATTCCAAATTTGTCACCTTCATAATTTTTTAAATATATCATTTTAAAAGATGGGTTTTTTAGAATATAAATCCAACTAAAAGATTTCTTATAAAATCTGTAATATTTATCTTCATCCTAGTATTTTATTGTTAGTTTTTATGCAAAAAATAGCTATATTAAATATGTATACAAAAATGTTGTAGTAATTATTTTATTAAGGGAAATATCACATATATGGTTTTAAACATATTAAAATAAATACTACATAAACTATTTAATGTTCTACACTAATTTTATATATGAATATGACATGTTAGAAACCGATTAAATATTTTAGTTTGAATATATAATCTTTGTGGATTTTATTTAAATTCACCTAAATTAAAAGTGTCAAAATTGACACTATTGTTATTTTATAAAAATATCATATTATTAAATTGTTTAAAAATCAAAAAAATATTAAAAAATTATAAATTGAAATTTATATATTCTAAAATTTTATAAAGTATCCAATAATATAATATTAACAACACATAAGTGATTATTTATAACCATTTAAAAATTAGAATTTTATTACCCCAAATAAACATAAATAGATTAAATAATGATAAATCAAAATGATAAGGTTTAAAATAAGATAAAAACATGTTTAAATTTTATTGGATGATGATATTACAACCCTATCTCATCTAATATTCTAATTGAGTCATTTTTGGAGGTTTTTATGTGGGGATTGAATTTATATTAAACTAATATTTTTGAGGATTCCAAAGGTGCCCCTCTGCTCCCTTATAAAAGGGCACCTCCTCCCTCTCTTCCTCACACCATTTTGAGCCTTGAAGATCGGAAAAACTCTGCCGATTTCACTTCCACACTTCCCTAGAAACCTAATATAGGTACTGGTCTTCTCAAAAGACCATCCCTAGTGCCCTAAGAAGAAGTATAAAGGAGGTGCGTCGAAGAAGAGGAAATCTCTTCTACCTATTATTTCAAACTTATTTCTTCTTAAACTTATTCTTCTTTAGTGGTTTCATTATAAAGTAATAACATCAGTATCACTAATATACTGATATGTTATTATAAATATGATACAATCCCATTTCACCACTTATCCATCCTACAGAAAATGAAATCACAGCGCGTGCATACGTACGGAATACCATCTCCACACCATGGTGTAATATGTTTTTCCGACACCACCTTACTTGGATGGGTATAATGGTGTAAATAATAACTCTACATAGTTATTATAACATCATAATTATTCTAATATATTTTATCATCCACTCTAATTCAATTCAATAATTATGGGAATGATATCATCGCTCGCGCGTACGTACGGACTACCGTCTCCACGACGCGGTGGGATTCATTCTCAATGATTAACCATTCATGAATGATTATAATGTATATATAATATGTAATCATGAAATATATAACATAATAATGATACTGGATTTATGTATATATATATGTATTTCATCCAATTAATTCCATTCAATTCAATGAGGAAACGAAAACAACGTTCATGCGTACATACGACCTACCATCTCCATGAACGGTGTATTTATTTCCATTTATTGATCTATTATATATATGAATATTATGAATATATATAATATAAAAATCATGTTTTATATTCTGGAATTAAGTAATCATGATCTAAGTAATTATATGAATAATTACAAATCAAAACACGGACGACAAATGAAATGATTTTACCCAAAACATTGCTTTAACATTGAATTTAAAAAAAATAACGGGTAATATAAAGTCATAAGTGAAACATATCTGATATCATAACAAGGAATATGTTAATGTAATAAGTCAATTACATTATTTGAATCATTATAAAGGAGGTTCAGATCCATACTAAGCATATCAGACCTAAGTTAAGGGATAACTATTTGAATCTCGTTCTAATCGAAGATTGCTTATTCGTAATTATTTACAGGGGTTATTATTATCATCCATGTCCATGTTTCCTAAAAATGGTTTCATGTATGTTTAAAGTTATTTTTTACCATTTTTGACTTTTAATACATGGTATGTAAGAAATAATTTTGTTTTTAACCATACGAGGTACTTTTTTACTATTTCGAAAAAAGTACGAGAAGAATGTTATTTTTAACTTATACAGCATGAAAGGATTTTTACAGTTTTATAAAGCCTTATTTTCATGAAGCTTCCTCTAAAGGATTTTAGGACTATTTTCAAAAAAGTCATTTTCTTTTAAAAATTCATGACATTTTGTGAAAAGAAAATGATTTTGAAGAAGAAAAGTTATTTTCCTCAAGAATTCATTTCAAGTGTTTTATCAAAACCATTTTGCATCTAAGATGACATTATTTCATATGTGTATATTTAAAGTATCATGTATCTATGATTTACATGGTTTCACTTTTCTTATTATGAAATGATATCCATTTATTTTATATGGATTATTTGATGATGGGATGATATTTATGAAACCCATTTTATTCGTTGGGTTATTATGAATGATGTATGTTTATTTTGCGGCACAAGTAATAATGATTTCATTATGAGATGGGTGGGAACTATATCTCCCTCCAATGCATTGGGTAAAGATTTATATCTCATGAGATAGACATGGCTGGAATAGAAGGTTAATCTAGTTCAGTGTTACAGGACTGAAATGAGGAGAGAACTCGATTCTGAAAGGGACTTTGTCCACTAAGATGGTCTTGGAAGCAATGCCATGGCTACTATAGAAATCATGACCTGTACTGAATGGTTTCCACAATTACATGTTTTACTCCCATGCTATTTTATCATGTTTAATGTTTCTTTATGATCTATGCCTTACGTACTTCCATGTTTTATGTCATTGCTCAAGTTTTTGATGTTTAAACATTATGTTCATGTTTTTATGTTCAAATGTATATGATTTTTTTATTTTATCAATGCTTGCCCTTACTGAGCATTTTATCACACCCTTTATATGTTTTATTTTCCCCAGGATATAAAGAAAGGTTTTAGGTAAGAAAACAAAAGGGGGAAGATCTTTATGGGAGATATAGAAGATATTTCACCACAAGTGGAAGTTTATTTTCTGAGTTTCCAAAGACACTAAACTATTATGATCCATGTGTGTCTATTTTTGTTATGTATTAAGTATTCCGAAAAATTAATGTAATGTCCATGTACGTTAAGCTTTGTGTCTCTACAGTTGGTATCCGAGGAAAGGTTTAGTCAACCTTTGGAAACTAGGATGCGAAAACATTAGTGATATCCCTATAGATATTTCTAAGGTATGTCTAGGGATGTCCCTAAGTATAAGTATGCGTATATGTTATAGTCCTCGAACTATGGTAATGATCTTAGAATTTAACCTAAGTTTCTAGATATTAAGGGTAATCCCCCTATACTATGTTTTTTCCCTAGCATGATTTTTTCCTCTCACACTATTCTTTTTGGGTTTTAGAAAATGGCTGGAAACAGGACGATTCATGATAATGGAGGATATTACAGATAATGGAATGATATTCTTCATGAGCAACCAAATGAAATGGGTTTTGGAAGTCCATACATCGTTATTACGCCTAATCAGCAATCTCATAATATGATCAATAATCTCATCTCTGGTAAGTTTCCTGACTCAGATAATAAGAGAAAGATGGAGTTTCATGATGATCATAGAGGAAATAAAGTTCAATTTCCCTCATGTAAATCATGTCGGAAGAGGCATCGGAGAGATTTTTTCAAAGGAACTGGATGATTCTTTGGGTGTGGAAAAGAATGACACAAAGCCAGTAAGTGCAAAGGAAAAGGTTCAGTTAACACCGTGGACAAGGATAATGGTATTTCTACAACATCAACAATGATTAGATTTTTTAAATGTGGAATGTATGGGCATTATGCAAACCAATGCCCTATGGTAAAATCTCATGAAGAGAATCATCATGGTCATATGAGTAGTATTTATGTGGATGATGATGAAGAGACTACAAATGAAATATGAGATGAAAGAAATGATGAAGCTCAGTTAGTGGTTTAAGAAGTTAGTGGAATGATTGTATGTTTATAAAGAATAATGTATGGTACTATGGAATAAAGAATCATCTAAGGATTGTTACACTATTGTGTTTCATAAACTATTTGAAAGTATATGTTGAATGGTACCGGTAACCATGGAAGGTTATTCAGATATTTTTGGATAGTAGATGATATGCGCATAATGAAGGGATAAGAAGATAATGATATGTTTGATTGTATTCATGAGCTCATGGTTGATATAAGGACTAATGGATATCATGGTTTGAGTATATATAATTTTGATGATTTTGGTATGTGGAAAGTGTTAACTTTGAACTGCATTCATGTTTTCACTAAGGTTCAATGGGTATTCATTTCTTTTCAAGAGAATACATGATTAAGGCCTTTGAATGTTTGGAATGTGACCAGTAAGACATATCTTATGATATATGGAGATCAACGATGGTATTAACATGCTTGTATTTAAACTCTTTGGTAATCATTATCACTATAATATGAGATTAGACAGCATTATTTTGGATTAACCTAACGATTGGAATGGATTATGTTGGACATAAGTTATTATTTTTTAAGGCTAGAACTTTTTTGATATTATTGATGGAATGTCATAATAATGTATTTTTTTTAGAAAAAAAATAATGTCAACCTACAGGACGAGGGACAGCCCATCATGTCGGACAAGGATATGGGAATCGAAACCACAACCGAAGTGCGACTGGCCTTTATCGCCTACCACTAGCCTATAGGATGACCCTGGTAAGTAGAAACTAGTTTTATTTTATTAAGCGGCATGATAGATGAAGTATAAGTTCATTTTTGGAATCGTATACGATTAATCTAACCATAAGATGGACTGATAACTTTTTCTAACCATTTTCTTGAAACAGTTGGAATGACCCATCAATCTTCACATGATCTACTAACACATCACGAATAACAGATTCAACTTCATTTATTAAAGGGATGAAGTGGGAATTGTTCAATTCATGAACAACAGTGAGATTGTACCAAAATCACATAAGTATTTCTTTTAATTAATCAACTTTAGGGAAATGATCTTGAAAACCAAAAATGTTGTCCTAGTGCCCTTATATACGATAATTCAGATGTTACCTTAGATCATCACAAATCTATGGCTTTGTGATTTTTGGATTTTTCACAGCCATGTTCTCTACCACTCTCTATCAGAACATGATGGTTAGATTTCTATTCCATATCTATATTTTTACCTATATTTTTCTATGTGGAAACCCAGTGATTAGTTTATTTGGGTAACTATTAAATTTCATACTTTAGTTTTTAAAGATATGTTTTGGTATTCCTTTTTATGATGTGGGTTTCAATTAAAGAAACATTCAAGTAGAAAACCATTTTTAACCCTGACGAATTTCGAGGGCGAAATTCATTTTAAGGGGGGTAGAATGTAATAACCCGATATTTTATAAGATATATTCTTTTTAATTTCATTCATATATTATGTTTTACGATACACCAAGATTATCTTGTGCTATACGCAACACCATATTAGCTTGCAATATATGCAACATTATTCTTGGATCATGTTACACCCAATTTCAAGTTTGTTTGATAGTTGTTATTCTTCGCAACATTGAGTGTGTGTATATATATATATATATATTCAATGTATAAATTAAATATGGTTGTATTTTGTTATACGCAACAACAAAAGAGTCTTGCACTACACGCAACCCTGATTTGGCTTTCACTACATGTAATCGCGACCTTCCTTGATAGCGTGTGTTGCGCGCAATACCGTGTTTCACTAAACAACGATATATGGTAAAAATATTATCAAAAACTAGAATTTATTAATAGTATTATTTTTTTTTAATTTTATAACACTATTATTAATCTTACACATTTTCTAGAACATGGTATGAGAAAAAAATAAATTTTTCGGGTAAAATAAGTATTTTTTAAAAAATGCAGTTTTTCCGCCCTTTGATGGCGCACCCACATTAAATATAGTTTTTGACATGTTTATAAGTTAAATTTTACAAAATAAACTACTTATTTTGAATCAGGATATAAAAATTTACATTGGATAACGTTTTGATAATTTTCTGATAACTTTCATATTTTAATGAATAGTAAAAACACGCTATATTTTAATTAAAAACAACTTTTTTCATCGTAATACTTTATATGGTAAAATTATAATATTTAATAGTTTTAATGTATAAATAGAATATATTTTTACCACTTAATATAATGTATGTTATTAGCATTTATTTTACCTTGAATTCGTAGGTTAAATCAATTCAATCTTTTGCAATGTTTTAACCAAAAACCCATTTTCTTTCGACAACGGGATTAATTTTAATTTAATTTCTGAACCTATTGTGTATTGTATTTATAAAAATGGATTCCATATTTGGAATCGGTGGGTCCAAATTATATTAATAGACTACTTTTTATTTTTTGGGCATTATGAATAGTAACTATGGTAAATTTTATTTCCCATTGTAAAAGGTAAATCGGGTAATTAAGGGTAAATATAATATTATAAAATTACCCTAACACTTGTCATAATACAATTGGATGATTATATTTCGTCCTAATTCATATTTGGGTCGAAATGGAATCCATTAGAACCCACTTGGAGGTGATTAAGACCTTTAGTTTAATTAATTTAAAGGAAAGTGAAATATGTCTCACTCAACTGTAATAATTAAAGTATTTTTAATATAAGTTTATACAGAATATAAATTCGGTTATAAATACTCATTTTAAAGTTAAAATGTTTTTATTTATCATGGTAATTTATTTATAATTTTTAAGAGATATTTAATTACCTTAATAGCTTATACATTAAGGATGCAGAAATTATTTATTTAGTGAAAAATAAGTAATATATGTTTTACTAAAATACTAATACCAATTAAAAGGCCCAAAAACGTAACCAAAAAATATTGGTAGTGTAAATATACACCATAATAATCTAATTACCAAATATATAACCGTTTGAAGTCTTATAGAAGTGATTATGACAGTTATATTATTTTATTTTAAATGATGCCAAAGTTGTCACCTTCATAATTTAATAAATATAACATTTTAAAAGTTGAATGTATTAGAAGATAAATCTGACTAAAAGAATTATTATGAAATCTATAATTTATAAATCCATCCTAGTATTTTTTTTTTATTTTTTATGCAACAAATAAGTATATTAATATTTATACACAAATGTTGTAGTAATTATTTTATTAAGGGAAATATCACATACATGGTTTTAAAAATATTAAAATAAATATTATATGAACTATTTAATGTTCTACACTAATTTTTATATGAATATTACATATTAGTGACCTATTAAATATATTATTTTTAATATATCCTCTTTCTTGAGTTTATTTAAATTCACATAAATTAATAGTGTCAAAATTGACACTATTGTTATTTTGTAAGAATAACATATTATTAAATTGTCTAAAAATCACAAAAAAAATTATAAATTATAAATTGAAATTTATATAGTCTAAAATGTCATAAATTATCCAATTATGGAAAATTAACAACACATATGTGATTATTTATAACTATTTAAAATTTAGAATTTTATTACCACAAATAAACTTAAATAGATTAAATAAGGATAAATCAAAATGATAAGTATTGAAATAAGATAAAATCATGTCTAAATTGTATTGGTTGATGATATTACAACCCTATCTCATTTAATATTCTAATTGAGTAATTTTCAGAGGTTTTTAATTGGGTTTTGAATTTATATTAAACTAATATTTTTTAGGATTACAAAGGTGCCACTCTCCTCCCTTATAGAAGGGAACCTCCTCCCTCTTTTCCTCACACCATTTTGAGCCTTGAAGCTCGGAAAAAATCTGCCCATTTCACTTCCCCACTTCCTTAGAAACCTTATAGAGGTACTGGGATTCTCAATAGACCAACCCTAGTTCCTTAAGAAGAAGTTTAAAGGAGGTGCGTTGAAGAAGAGGTAATCTCTTCTACCGATTATTTCAATCTTATTTCTTCTTCAACTTTATCTTCTTTAGTTGTTTTATTATAAAGTAATAACATCAGTATCACTAATATACTGATATGTTATTATAAATATGAAACAACCCCATTTCACCTTCTATCCATCCTATGGAAAACAAAATCACCACGCGTGCGTACGTACGGAATATCATCTCCACACCGTGGTGTAATATGTTTTTCAAACACCACCGTACTTGGATGGGTATAATGGTGTAATGAATAAATATACATAGTTATTATAACATAATACTGATTCTGATATATTGTATCATCCACTCAAATTAAATTCAATAATTATGAGAATGATGTCATCGCTCATGTGTACGTACGGACTACCGTCTCCACGACGCAATGAGATTCATTCTCAATGATTAACCATCGATGAATGATTATAAAATATGTATAATAAGAAATATTAAAATATATAACATATTAATGATACTGGATTTATGTATATATATATGTATGTCATCCAATTAATTCCATTCAATTCAACTATGAAACGAAAACAACGTTCATGCGTACGTACGGCCTACCGTCTCCATGAACGGTGTATTTATTTCCAGTTATTGATATATTATATATTTGTATATTCTGAATATATATTATATATAAATAATTTTTTATATTCTGAAATTAATTAATAATGATCTAAGTAATCATATTAATAATTAAAACTCAAAACATGGATGACAAATGAAATGATTTTACCCAAAACGTTGCTTTAACATGGAATTTACAAAAGAACAGGTAATATAATGTCATAAGTGAAACATATATGATATCATAACAAGGAATATGATAATGTAATAAGTCAATGAAATTATTTAAATCATTATAAAGGAGGTTTGGATCCATACAAAGCATATCGTACCTAAGGTAAGGGATAACTATTCCAATCTTGTTCTTATCGGAGATTGCTTATTCGTAATTATTTACGGGGGTTATTGTTATCATCTGTGTCCATGTTTCCTAAAAATTGTTTCATGTGTTTTTAATGTACTTTGTAAAAATTTTTGACTTTTAATACATGGTATGTAATAAATCATTCTTTTTTTAACCATACGAGATACTTTTTGACATTTTCGAAAAAAGTACGAGAAGAATGTTATTTTTAACTTATACATCATGAAAGGATTTTTACGGTGTTATAAAGCCTTATTTTCATGAAGCTTCCTCCAAAGGATTTCATGACTATTTTCAAGAAAATACTTTTCTTTTAGAAATTCATAACATTTTGTGAAAATAAAAGGATTTTGAAGAAGAAAAGATATTTTCCTCAAGAATTCTTTTCAAGTGTTCTATGAAAACCATTTTTCATCTAAGATGACATTATTTCATATGTGTATGTTTCAAGTATCATGTCTCTATGACTTACATGGTTTCAATTTTCTTATTATGAAATGATATCCATTTATTTTATATGGATTATGTGATGATGGGATGATATTTATGAAACTGATTTTATTCGTTGGGTTCTTATGAATGATGTATGTTTTTTTATGGCACAACTAAGAATGATTTCATTATGAGATGGGTGGTACCTATATCTCCCTCCAATGAATTGGGTAAAGATTTATATCTCATTAGATAGACATGGCTAGACCGGAAGGTTAATCTGGTTCAGTGTTACAGGACCGAAACGAGGAGTGAACTCGATTCAGAAAGGGACTTTGTCCACTAAGATGGTCTTAGTAGAAATGTCTTGGATACTATGGAAATCATGACATGTGCTGAATGGTTTCCACAATTACATGTTTTACTCCCATTCAATTTTATCATGATTACTGTTTCATTATGATCTATGCCTTACGTACTTCCATGTTTTATGTCATTGCTCAAGCTTTTGATGTCTAAACATTATGTTCATGTTTTTAAGTTCAAATGCATATAATTTGTTTTATTTTATCCATTCTTACCCTTACTGAGCATGTGAGCTATCCCTTTATATGTTTTATTTTCCCTAGGATATAAAGAAAGGTTTTAGGTAAGAAAATACAAGGGGGGAGATCTTTATGGAAGATGTTGAATATATTTCACCACGATCAGAAGTTTATTTTCCAAGTTTCCAAAGACACTAAACTATTACGATCCTTGAGTGTCTATTTTTGTTATTTATTAAGAATTCCAAAAAAAGTAATGTAATGTACATGTATGTCAAGTTTTGGGTCTCTACAGTTGGTATCAGAGGAAAGGTTTATTCAACCTTTGGAAACTAGGATGCGAAAACGTTAGTGAGATCCCTAGAGAAATTTCTAAGGTATGTCTAGGGATGTCCCTAAGGATAAGTATGAGTATAGGATATAGTCCTTGAAATATGGTAAAGATCATATAATTTAACCTAAGATGTTATATATTGAGGGTACTCCCCTTTAACTATGTTATTTTCCCTAGCATGATTTTTTCCTCTTAAACTCTTTTTTTTGGGTTTTAGAAAATGGCTGGAAACAGGACGATTCATTATAATGGAGGATATGACGGACAATGGAATGATATTATTCATGAGCAACCAAATTAAACAAGATTTGGAAGTCCAAACATCATTATTATGCCTAATCAACAATCTCATAATATGATCAATAATCTCAACTTTGTTAAGTTTCCCGACTCAGATAATAAGAGAAAGATGGAGTTTCATGATGATCATAGAGGAAAGAAAGATCAATTTCATTCATGTAAATCATGTGGGAAGAGGCATCGGAGAGATTGTTTTAAAGGAACTGGAAGATACATTGGGTGTGGAAAAGAAGGACACAAATCCAGTAAGTCCAAAGTAAAAGGATTGGTTAACACCATAGAAAATGATAATGGTATTTCTACTACATCAACAATGATTTGATGTTTTAAATGTGGAATGTATGGGCATTATGAAAACCAATTCCCTAAGGGAAAATATCATGAAGAGAATCAGCATGGTCATATGAGTAGTATTTATGTGGACGATGATGAAGAGACTACAAATGAAATATGAGATGAAAGAAATGATGATTCTCAGTCAGCGGTTTAACAAGTTAGTGGAATGATTATATGTTTATAAAGAATAATGTATGGTACTATGGAATAAAGAATCATCTAAGGATTGTTACACTGTTTTTTTTCCTAAAGTATTTGAAACTATATGTTGAATGGTACCAGTATCCATGGAAGGTTATTCAGATATTTTTGGAAAGTAGATGATATGTGCATAATGAAGGGATAAGAAGATAATGAGATGTTTGATTGTATTCATGAGCCCATGACTGATATATGGACTAAGTGATATCATTGTTTGAGTATATAGAATTTTGAGGATTTTGGTATGTGGAAAGTGTTAACTTTTAACTGCATTCATGTTTTCACTAAGGTTCAATGGGTATTCATTTTTTTCAAGAGAATATATGATTAAGGCATTCGAATGTTTGGAATGTGACCAATACGAAATATCTTATGATATATGTAGATCAATGATGGTATTAACATGCTTGTTATATAAACTCTTTGGAAATCATTATCACTATAATATGAGATTGGACAACAGTATTTTGGATAAGCCCAAAGATTGGAATGGATTATGTTGGACATAAGTTACTATTGTTTAAGGCTATAACTT
Organism: Viscum album; assembly: GCA_963277665.1. Taxonomy (NCBI): domain Eukaryota; kingdom Viridiplantae; phylum Streptophyta; class Magnoliopsida; order Santalales; family Viscaceae; genus Viscum; species Viscum album. The sequence continues at coordinate 1,012,925,628 of OY728155.1, forward strand.
TTTTGATATTATTGATGGAATGTTATAATAATGTATTTTTTTAGAAAAAAAATAAGGACAACCTATAGTACGAACGACAACCCATCGCGTCGGACAAGGCTATGGGAATCGAACCCACAATCGATGTGCGACCGGCCTTTATCTCCTACCACTAGCCTACAGGAAGTCCCTGGTTAGTAGAAACTAGTTTTATTTTATTATGTGGCATGATAGATGAAGTATAAGTTCATTTTTTGAATCGTACACGATTAATGTAACCATAAGATTGACTTATAACTTTTTCTAACCATTTGCTTGAAATAGTTGGAATGACCCATCATTCTATCACATGATCTGCTAACACATCACGAATAACAAATTCAACTTCATTTCTCTAAGGGATGAAGTGGAAATTGTTCAATTCACGAACAACAGTGAGGTTGTACCAAAATCACGTAAATATTTCTTTTAATTCATCAACTTTAGGGAAATGATCTTGAAAACCAAAAATGTTGTCCTAGTTCCCTTATATCTGATAATTCAGATGGTGCCTTAGATCATCACAAATCTATGGCTTTGTGATTTCTGTATTTTTCACAGCCATGTTCTCTACCACTCTCTATTAGAACATGATGGTTAGATTTCAATTCCATATCCATATTTTCACCTATGTTCTTCTATGTGGTAACCCAGTGATTAGTTTATTTGGGTAACCTTTACGTTTCATACTTTAGTTTTTAATGATAAGTTTTGGTATTCGTTTTTATGTTGTGGGTTCCAATTAAAGAAACATTCAAGTAGAAAACCATTTATAACAGCGACGAATTTCGAGGGAAATAGTCATTTTAAGGGGGGTAGAATGTAATAACCCAAGATTTTATAAGATATATTCTTTTTAATTTCATTAATATCTTTTGTTGTATGATACATCAAGATTATTTTGCGCTATACGTAACACCATATTAGCTTGCAGTATATGCAACATTATTCTTGGATCATGTTACACACAATTTCAAGTTTGTTTGATAGTTGTTATTCTACGCAACATTGAGTGTGTCAATATATATATATATATATATATATTCAATGTATAAATGAAATAAGGTTGTATTTTTTTATATGAAAAAACAAAGGAGTCTTGCACTACACGCAACCCCGATTTGGCTTGCACTACATGCAATCGCGACCTTCCTCGATAGCGTGTGTTTTACGCAATATCGGGTTTCACTAAACAACGATATATGGTTAAAATATTATAACGAACCAGCTGTTATGAATAGTGTTAAATATGTTTTGATTTTTATAACATTATTATTAATCTTACACATTTTCTAGAACATGGTATGAGAAAAAAATAAATTTTTCGGGTAAAATAAGTATTTTAAAATAAAATGCAGTTTTGCCGCCTTTTGATGGCGCACCCACATTAAATATAGTCTTTTCCATGTTTATAAGTTAAATTTTTAAAAAGAAACTACTTATTTTGAATCAGGATATAAAAATTTACATTGGATAAAGTTTGGATATTTTTATGGTAACTTTCATATTTTAATGAATCATTAAAACACGCTATATTTTAATAAAAAACAACTTTTTTCATCGTAAAAATTTATATTGTTAAATTATAATATTTAATTGTTTTAATGTATAAATGGAATATATTTTTACAATTTAATATAATTTATGTCATTATCATTGATTTTACCTTGAATTCGTATGTTAAATCAATTCAATCTTTTGCAATGTTTTAACCAAAAAACCCGTTTTCTTTTGACAACGGGATTAATTTTAATTTAATTTCTGCAACTTTTGTATATTGTATTTGGAAAAATGGATTCCATATTTGGAATCAGTGGGTCAAAATTATATTAATATACTACTTTTTATTTTTTGGGCATTATGAATAGTAACTACGGTAAATTCTATTTTCCATAGTAAAAGGTAAATCGGGTAATTAAGGGTACATATAATATTATAAAATTATCCTAACACTTGTCTTAATACAATTTGATGATTATATTTCGTCCTAATTCATATTTGGGTCGAAATGGAATCCATTAGAACCCACTTGGATGTGATTAAAACCTTTAGTTTATTTTATTTAAAGGAAAGTGAAATATGTCTCACTCAACATTAATAATTAAAGTATTTTTTATATAAGTTTATACAGAATATAAATTCAGTGATAAATACTCATTTGAAATATAATTTTTTTTCTATTTATCATGGTAGTTTATTTATAAATTTTAATAGATATTTAATTATCTTAATAGCTTGTACATTAAGGATGTAGAAATTATTTATTTAGTGAAAACTATGTAATATAGTTTTTATTGAAATACTAATACCCATTAAAAGACCCAAAAACCTAACCAAAACTTATTTTCAGTGTAAATATACACCATAACCATCCAATGACCTAATATATAACCGTTTGGAGTCTTATAAATGTGATTATGACACATATATTATATTATTTTAAATGATTCCAAAGTTGTCAGCTTCATAATTTAATAAATATAACATTTTAAAAGATGGGTTTTTTAGAAGATAAATCAAACTAAAAGAATTATTATGAAATATTTAATATTTATAATCATCCTAGTATTTTATTTTTAATTGTTATGCAACAAATAATTATATTAAATATTTATACACAAATGTTGTAGTAATTATTTTATTAAGGGAAATATCACATACATTGTTTTAAAAATATTAAAATATAATTATATGAACTATTTAATGTTCTCCACTAATTTTATAGACGAATATGACATATTAGGAACCAATTAAATATTTTAGTTCGAATATATCCTCTTTGTGGATTATATTTAAATTCACATAAATTAATAGTGTCAAAATTGACCCTGTTGTTATTTTATAAAAATAACATATTATTAACATGTTTAAAAATGACAAAAAAATTTAAAATTATAAATTTAAATTTATATAGTCTAAAATGTCATAAATATCCAATTATGGAAAATTAACAACACATATGTGATTATTTATAACCATTTATAATTTATAATTTTATTACCACAAATAAACTTAAATAGATTAAATACGGATAAATCAAAATGATAAGTTTTAAAATAAGATAAAAACATGTCTAAATTTTATTGGATGATTAGATTACAACCCTATCTCATCTAATCTTTGAATTGATTAATTTTTGGAGGTTTTTATGTGGGTTTTTAATTTATATTAAACTAATATTTTTGAGGATTCCAAAGGTGACCCTCTCCTCCCATATAAAAGGGCACATCCTCCCTCTATTCCTCACACCATTTTGAGCCTTGAAGCTCGGCCAAACTCTTTCTATTTCACTTTCCCACATCTCTAGAAACCTTATAGAGGTACTGGTCTTCTCAAAATACCAACCCTATTTCCCTAAGAAGATGTTTAAAGGAGGTGCGTCGAAGAAGAGGCAATCTCTTCTACCGATTATTTCAAGATTATTTCATCTTCAACTTATTCTTCTTTAGATGTTTCATTATAAAGTAATAACATAAGTATAATTAAAATACTGATATGTTATAATAAATATTAAAAACCCCATTTCACCTTCTATCCATCCTACGGAAAACAAAATCACCGCACGTTGGTACGTACGGAATACCGTCTCCACGCCGTGGTGAAATCTGTTTTTCCAACACCACCATACTTGGATGGGTATAATGGTGTAAAGAATAACTATACATAGATATTATAACATCATAATGATTATTATATATTTTATCAACCACTCCAATTCAATTAAATAATTATGGGATTGATGTCATCGCTCGTGTGTACGTACGGACTACCGTCTCCATGACACAACGAGATTCATTATCAATGATTAACCATGCATGAATGATTATAAAGTATATAAAATAAGTAATCATGAAATATATAACATAGTAATGATAATGGATTTATGTATATATATATGTTTGTCATCCAATTAAATCCATTCAATTCAATTAGGAAATGAAAACAATGTTCATGTGTACGTACGACCTACCGTCTCCATGAACGATGTATTTATTTCCATTTATCAATATATTATATATATATATATTCTAAATATATATTATATATAAATCATGTTTTATATTATGTAATTAATTAATCATGATCTATGTAATCATATTAATAATTAAAAGTCAAAACACGGACGACAAATGAAATGATTTTACCCAAAACGTTGCTTTAACATGGAATTTACAAAATAATGGGTAATATAATGTCATAAGTGAAACATATATGATATCATAACAAGGAATATGATTATTTAATAAGTCAATGACATTTTTTAAATCATTATAAAGGAGGTTCGGATCCATACGAAGCATATCAGACCTAAGGTAAGGGATAATTATTTGAATCTCATTCTTATCTGAGATTGTTTATTTGTATATATTTACTAGGGTTATTATTATCATCAATGTCCATGTTTTCTAAAAATGGTTTCAGGAATTATTAAATTACTTTTTAACCATTTTTGACTTTTAATACATGGTATGTATGAAATCCTTTTTTTTAACCATTTTAGGTACTTTATAACATTTCCCACAAAAGTATTAGAAGAATGTTATTTTTAACTTATACAGCATGAAAGGATTTTTACGGTTTTATAAAGACTTATTTTCATAAAGCTTCCTCCAAAATATTTCATGACTATTTTCAAGAAAATCCCTTTCTTTTAAAAACTCATTACATTTTGTGAAAATGAAAATGATTTTGAAGAAGAAAAGTTATTTTCCTCAATAATTCATTTCATGTGTTTTATCAAAACCATTTTTCATCTAAGATGACATTATTTAATAGTTGTATGTTTCAAGTATCATGTCTCTATGACATACATGGTTTCAATTTTCTTATTATGAAATGATATCCATTTATGTTATATGGATTATGTGATGATGGGATGATATGTTTGAAACCCATTTTATTCGTTGGATTATTATGAATGATGTATGTTTATTTTGTGGCACAAGTAAGAATGATTTCATTATGAGATGGGTGAGACCTATATCTCCCTCCAATGAATTGGGTATAGATTTATATCTCATGAGATAGACATGGCTGGAATAGCAGGTTAATCTGGTTCAATGTTACAGGACTGAAACGAGGAGTGGACTCAATTCAGAAAGGGAATTTGTCCACTAAGATGGTCTTGGTAGCAATGCCTTGGCTACTATGGAAATCATGACATGTTCTTAATGGTTGCCACAATTACCTGTTTTACTCCCATGCTATTTTATCATGCTTATTGTTTAGTTATGATCTATGCCTTACGTACTTCCATGTTTTATTTCATTGCTCATGATTTTGATGTTTAAACATTATGTTCATGTTTATAAGTTCAAATGTATATGATTTGTTTTATTTAACCCATTCATACCCTTACTGAGCATTTGATCTCACCCTTTATATATTTTATTTTCCCGAGGATATAAAGAAAGGTTTTTGGTATGAAAACAAAATGGGTAAGATCATTATGGGAGATGTTGAAGATATTTCACCACGATTACAAGTTTATTTTCCGAGTTTCCAAAGGCAATAAACTATTATGATCCTTGTGTGTCTGTTTTTGTTATTTATTAAGTATTCTGCAAAAGTAATGTAATGTCCATGTACGTCATGGTTCGAGTCTCTACACTACAAGTCATGGATTGGGCATGGTATACCTCTGGGCCTTCGGGTCATGTATTGCGGGTCAAGTCGGGCCTTGTGCTTTAGGCATACGAGTCATGTAATGGTTCCCCTTCAACCCTTAAAATAGGGATTATCGATAATAAAATAAAAAAGAAGGCCTTCGGGCCATTCGGGCTACTCATATTTTGAAACATTCTTGTGAACGGTCTTGAAGGTATAGGATTTCAAGTGCCTCAGACATGACAAGAAATAATTAATCATTTCCATTATATATATTTTTTTATTGTAACTATTATCCACAAGGATATCATAAGATAAAATAAATGGATGCATTAAATTCTATATTTATTAATTAAATGACTTGTTTTTTAGTTATATACCTTCATAGATTGAATATTTGTTGAATAGTTATTTTAATTCCATGTTTTATTAGTTATATAACTTTACATGTTGATTTATTTTCAAAAATTTACTTATTTATTCCCCATTACTTAATCTTATTTTGTGTTTGATCTCACCCTTATGATGTTTCATTTATCAAGGTTATGAAGATGAATTCATTGATTTATTTTCATGGATTATTTTTTTTCATTTTATTTTGTTTCATGTTTTTTTCTCTTTCCAAATTTCTTATATGTATAATGTATGTAATCTATTTTTAAAAAACATCTAAAAATTTGTTCCATCGATATTGAATTCCTTATAATCACATAAATGTAATAATACAATGCACCGACTTCAAGTTTTTTGGGTCGTGGAATTACACCATTTTTAATTATTGAACTCCTTTTTCATTAGTAATGAGGTGTGAGATGGTTATCAATGATTCATCTCATGTTTCATTCCCACCAGTTGATAGTTCAGTAGACTGATATTCTGAAGCTACCATTCCAATTTTTCTATGTACAATATAAGTTCCTTGTAACATCCTAGTTAAACAAAGAATAAGACACATTTCATAAATATAAATTTTACATTAAAAGGGGTTTCTATGTTCTATGTCGTACCCGATACACAACAATGAGTTTCATTGAAATCTTATGTTTCACACTGACAATATAATAATATTATTTTAAATTGTAGTTAATGCTAGCTGTTTTATAGGCGATAATTGTAACAACCCGATATTTTATGATAAGTATTCTATTTAATTTACATGATTTTATATTTTCTATGATAAAACAACATTACCTTGTGATATACGCCACACTGTATTAGCTTGAAGTATACACAACACTATTATTAGATTGTGTTACACATAATTTCAAGTTCGTTTTATAATAGTCATTCTACGCCACATTGAGGGTGTATATATATATATATATATATTCAATGTATCAATGAAATATGATTGGATTCTATTATAAGAAATAATAAAGGAGTCTTTCACAACACGCAACCCTGGCTTGTCTTGCATTACACGCAATCACGACCTTTCTCGATAGCGTGTGTTGTACGCAATACCGGGTTTTACTAAACAACGATATATTATTATAATATTATTATGAACTAGCCGTTATGAATATTATTAACTAAATTTTTAATTTTATAACATTATTATTCATCATAAACATTTTCTAGAACATGGTATAAGAACAAAATAAATTTTTCGGGTAAAATATGTATTTTTCAAAAAATGCAGTTTTGACGCCTTTTGATGGCACACCCACATTAAATCTAGTTGTTGACATGTTTATAAGTTCAATTTGACAAAATAAAATTCTTCTTTTTAATCAGGATATAAAAAATTTACATTGGATAAAGTTTAGATATTTTTCTGATAACTTTCATATTTTAATGAATAGTAAAAACACGCTATATTTTAATTAAAAACAACTTCTTTCATCATAATAATTTATAGGGTTAAATTATAATATTGAGTTGTTTTAAAGTATAAATAGAATATATTTTTACCATTTATTATAATGTATGTCATTATCATTGATTTTACATTGAATTTGTAGGTTAAATCAATTCAATCTTTTGAAATGTTTTAAACAAAAACCCATTTTCATTCCACAAAGAGATTAATTTTAATTAATTTCTGCAAATTCTGTGTATTGAATAAAAAAATGGATTCCATATTTGGAATCAGTGGGTCCAAATTATGTTAATAGGGTACTTTTTATTTTTGGAAATTATGAATAGTAACTACGATAAATTTTATTTACCATAGTTAAAGGTAAATCAGGTAATTAAGGGTAAATATAATATTATAAAATTACCCTAACAATGTCAAAATTCTATTGGATAGCTAAATGTATACACATATCACCTAAGGGTCGGATTAGATTCATTTTATGGACTTTTGATCATGAAAATAATTTAATTATTATTTAAACCAAAAAACGTGACAACATGTCACTCTCTTAAATCGTATAAGTATAATAATTTTAATTTAGTGATAAACATCATAAAACATCGAACATGAATAGTCTCCAAAAATATAATAAAATTGTCTACATCATGATAATTTATTTAGAATTTTTTGGGGTTAAATAATTGTCATTAATAGTTATACATTAATGATGTAGAAATTATTTATTTAGTGAAAAATCAATAATATAGTTATCATTGAAATAGTAATACATATCAAAAGGCCATAAAATCTGCACAAAACTTATTATTAGTGTATATATAAACACTAATCATCCACTGGCCGAATTTTTGACGATTTTGATCCTTATTAAGGAAATTATGACACTTATATTATTTTATTTTAAATGATACCAAAGTTGTCACCTTCATAATTTAATAAATATATCAATTTAAATATTGTGATTTTAAGATGATTAATTCGAGTGAAAGTATTATTGTGAAAGTTAATAGATGTATATTCATCATAGGATTTTATTTTTAATTTTTATGCAACAAATAAGTATATTAAATAATTATACAAAAATGTTGTAGTGATTATTTTATTAAGAGATAAACCAAATAAATGGTTTTTAAAAATAATAAAATAATTATTATATGAACTATTTAATGTGATCCACTAATTTTATAGATACATATGACCTTTTATAAATCTATTAAAGATTTTAGTTCGAACATAGCTTCTGTATATATTTTATTTAAATTCAAATAAATGAATAGTGTCAAAATTGACACTATTGTCATTTTATAAAAATAACATATTATAAAATTGTTTAAAAATCAAAAAATATTTAAAAATTATAAATTTAAATTTATATGGTAGAAAATATTTTAAAGTATCCAATTATGGACAATTCACAACAAATAAGTAATTTTTTGTTATATTTTAAAATTCAAAATATTATTACCATAAATAAAATCAAATTGATTAAATAAGGATAAATCAAGTTGATAATGTTTAAAATAAATTCATAACATGTATAAATTTGATTTTTTGATGATATTACAACCCTATCCCATATAATCGTCGTATATGAGTCATTTTTAGACGTTTTTAAGTGGGGTTAGATTTATTATAAATTAATATTTTTAAGAATTCCAAAGGTGCCCCTCTCCTCCCTTATAAAAGGGCACCTCCTACCTCTCCTCCTCACACCAATTTGAGCCTTCAGGCTTGTCCAACACCTGCCCATTTTACTTCCCCACTTCCCTATAAACATCCTAGAGGTCCTGGTATTCTTCAAAGACCAATTTTAGTTCCCTAAGAGGATGTCTCAAAGAGGCGCTTCAAAGAAGAGGCAATGTCCGTTACCGATTCTTTCAACATTATTTCTTCTTCCACTTATTCTTCTTAGGTTGTTTCATTTTGAAGTAATAACATCAGTATAACTCATATACTGGTATGTTATTATATTTATGAAAAAACCCTATTTCACCATTTATCCATCCTACGGAAAAATAAATCACCGTGCATGCGTACGTACGGAATACCGTCTCCACGCCGTGGTGTAATCTATTTTCCACCACCACCTTACTTGGATGGGTATAATGGTGTAAATAATAACTATATATTATTATTATAAATTGATATTGATTCTGTAATAGTATACATACACTCCAATAAAATTCCATGATCATGGGAATGATATCATCGCTCGTGCGTACATACGGAATACTGTCTCCACGACGCGATGAGATTCATTCTCAATGATTAACCATTCATAAATGATTATAAAGTATATATAAAAAGTAATCATGAAAATTGTGACATAATAATTATACTTTATTTATGTATATATATATATATGTGTGTGTGTGTGTATGTCATCCAATTAATTCCATACAATTCAATGAGGAAACGAAAACAACGTTCATGCGTACGTACGGCCTACCATCTCAATGAACAGTGTATTTATCTGCATTTATCGATCTATTATATATATGTATATTCTGAATATATATTATATATATAAATCATTTTTTACATTCTAGATGTAAGTAATCATGATCTATGTAATCATATGAATAATTACATGTCAAAACATGGATGACAAATGAAACAATTTTACCCAAAACGCTCATTAACATGGAATTTACAAAAGAACGGGTAATATAAAGTCATAGTGAACCATATATGATATGATAACAATTAATATGATTCTGTAGTAAGTCAATAACATTATTTAAATCATTATACATGAGGTTTGGACACTTACGAATCAAATCGGACCTAAGGTAAGGGATAATTTTGAAAATATCATTTTTATCCGAGATTGTTTATTCGTAAGTATTTACTGGGGTTATTTATATCATCCATGTACATGTTTTATTAAAGTGTTTTCATGTATGTTTAAAGTCCTTTTTACCCATTTTTGACTTTTACTACATGGTATGTAAGGAATCTTTCTTTTGTTTACGTTACGAGGTACTTTTTTGACTTCTCCGGCAAAAGTACGAGAAGAATGTTTTTTTAACTTATACCGCATGAATGTATTTTTACGCTATCATAAAGCCTTATTTTCATGAAGCTTCCTCCAAAAAATTTCTTGAATATTTTCAACAAAATTCTTTTCTTTTACAATTGCTTGAATTTTTGTGAAAAGAAAATTTTTTTGAATAAAAAGTGATATTTTCCTCAAGAATTCATTTCAAGTGTTTTATCAAAACCATTTTTCATCTAAGATGACATTATTTCATATGTGTATGTTTCAAGTATAGTATCTCTATAATTTAAATGGTTTCACTTCTCTTATTATGAAATGATATCCATTTATTTTATATGGATTATGTGATGATGGGATGATGTTTATGAAACCCATTTTATTTATTGGGTTTTTATTAATGATGTATGTTTATTTTGTGGAACAAGTAAGAATGATTTCATTATGAGATGGGTGGGACCTATATCTACCTCTAATGAATTGGGTAAAGATTTATATCTCATGAGATAGACATGGCTGGAATGGAAAGTTAAAACGGTTCTGTAATACAGGACTGGAACGAGGAATGAACTCGATTCAGAAAGGGACTTTTTCCACTAAGATGGTCTTGGCAGCAATGCCTTGGCTAATATGGAAATCATATCATGTTCTTAATGGATGCCACAATTACATGTTTTATTCCCATGCTATTTTATCATTATTAATGTTTCTTTAGGATCTATGCCTTACGTACTTCCATGTTTTATTTCATTGCTCAAGATTTTTATGTTTAAACATTATGTTCATGTTTTTATATTCAAATGTATATGGTATGTTTTATTTTATCCTTGCTTACCCTTATTGAGCATTTGAGCTCACCCTTTTTATGTTTTCTTTTCCCCAGGATATAAAGAAAGGTTTTAGGTAAGAAAAAAAATGGGAAGATCTTTATGGGAGATGTTGAAGATCTTTCACCACGATTAGAAGATTGCGCTCCATGTTTCCAAAGACACTAAACTATTACAGTCCTTGTGTGTCTGTTTTTGTTATGTATTAAGTATTCTGAAAAAGTAATGTAATTTCCATGTACGTCAATCTTTTGGTCACTACAGTTGGTATCAGAGGAAAGGTTTAGTCAACCTTTGGAATCTAGGATGTGAAAACGTTAGTGAGTTCCTTAGAGATATTTCTAAGGTATTTTTAGGGATGTCCCTAAGGATAAGTATACGAATAAGATATAGTCCTAGAACTACGGTAACGATATTATAATTTAACCTAAGATGTTAGATATTAACGGTGCTTCCCCTTTACTATGTTATTTTCCCTAGCACGATTTTTGCATCTCACACTATTTTTTTTGGGTTTTACAAAATGGATGGAAACAAGAAGATTAATGATAATGGAGGATATGGCGGACAATGGAATGATATTATTCATGAGAAACCAAATGAAACGGGATTTGGAAGTCCAAACATCGTTATTATGCCTAATCAGAAATCTCATAATATGATCAATAATATCAAATTTGATAAGTTTGCCAACTCCGATAATAAGAGAAAGATGGAGTTTCATGATGATCATAGAGGAAAGAAAGTTCAATTTCCCCTATGTAAATCATGTGGGAAGAGGCATCAAGGAGAATGTGTAAAGGGAACTTGAAGATGATTTGGGTGTGGAAAAGAAGGACACAAAGCCAGTAAGTGAAATGGAAAAGGTTCAGTTAACACCATGGATGAGGATAAGGGTATTGCTACGACATCAACAATGGTTAAATGTTTTATATGTGGAATTATACAAACCAATGCCCTAAGGGAAAGTCTCATGAAGAGAATCAGTACAGTCGTATGGGTAGTATTTATGTTGATGATGATGAAGAGACTACAACTGATATGTAAGATGAAATAATTGTTTAAGTTTAGTCAATGGTTTAAGAAGGTAGTGGAATGATTACATGTTTATCAAGTGTAATATTGAATAAGTAATCTCATGGTACTATGGAATAAAGAGACATCTAAGGATTGTTACACTTTTGTCTTTCCTTAAGTTTTGAAAGTGTATGATTAATGGTACCAGTAACAATGAAAGGTTATTCATATATTTTTGGAAAGTATATGATATGCGTATAATGAAGGGATAAGGAGAAAATTAAATGTTTTATAGTATTCATGAGCTCATGACTAATATAAAGAGAAGTTTATATCATGGTTTGAGTATATAGATTTTTTGGATTTTGGTATGTGGAATGAGTTAACTTTTGACATCATTTATGTTTTCACTAAGGTTTAATGGGTATTCATTTTCAAGAGAATACATTATTATGGTATTAGCATTATTGGAATGTGACCAACAAGATATATGGGGGATAAATGATGGTATTCACATGCTTGTCTGATGATATTTTAAGTAATTGTTTTCTTTATACTATGAGCTTGGACCGAAGTATTGTAGATAAGCCTAAAGATTGGAATGGATTATGTTGGACATAAGTTAGTATTGTTTAAGGATAAAAATTTTTCGATATTATTGATCAGATGTTATAGTAATGTAGTTTTAGAAAAATGGCAACCTGCAGGACGGGCGACAACCCATTGCGTCAGACAAGGCTCTAGGAATTGAACCCAAAACCGAAGTGCGAATGGCCTTTATCTCCTACCAATGGCCTATAAGAAGTCCCTGTTTAGTAGAAACTAGTTTTATTATATTAAGCAGTATGATATATTAAGAATAAGTCCATTTTAGGAACCATATATGATTAATCTCGCTATAGATGGACTTATGTATTTTTGATAACTTTTATAACTTTTTTTGAGACAGATGGAATGACCCATCATTCTATCACATAATCTGCTAACACTTCACGAATGACAAATTCAACATCATTTCTTTAAAATATGAAGTGGAAATTGTCCAAAGGACGGCCAACGGTGAGACTGTACCAAAATCATGAAAGTATTTCTTTTAATTCTAATTTCATAAACTTTAGGGAAATGATCTTGAAAACCAAAAATGTTGTCCTAGTTCTCTTATATCCGATAAATCAGATGGTACCTTAGATCATAACAAATCTATGGCTTTGTGATTGATGTCTTTTTCATAGTCATGTTCTCTACCACTCTCCATAGTAACATGATTGTTAGATTTTTCTTCCATATCCATATTTTCACCTATATTCTCCTATGTGGAATCACAGTGATGAGTTACATTGGGTAATAATTACGTTTCATACATTAGTTTCTAAAATTAAGTTTCAGTATTCCATTTTACGATGTGGGTTTCTATGAATAGTAACGGATTTATAACCCCGACGAATTTCGAGGGAGAAATTCATTTTAAGGGGGGTAGATTGTAACAACCCGATATTTTATGATAAGTATTCTCTTTAATTTATTTGATGTCATGTGTTTTATGCTACAACAAGATTACCTTGTGCTAAACGCCACACTGTATTAGCTTGAAGTATACACAACATTATTCTTAGGTTGTGTTACACATAATTTCATGTTCGTTTTATAATAGTCATTCTACGCAACATTGAGGGTATATATATATATATGTTCAATGTATAAATAAAATATGGTTGGATTCAGTTATACGAAATAATAAAGGATTATTTCACAATACACACCCCTGACTTGTCTTGCACTACACGCAATCGCGACCTTCCTCGATAGCGTGTGTTGTACGCAATACCGAGTTTTACTAAACAATGATATATTATTATAATATTATTATGAACTAGCCGTTATGAATATTATTAACTAAATATTTAATTTTATACCATTATTATTCATTTTAAACATTTTCTAGAACATGTTATAATAAAAAAATAAATTTTTTGGGTAAAATATGTATTTTTCAAAAAATGCAGTTTTGCCACCTTTTGATGACGCACCAACTTTAAATCTAGTTGTTGACATGTTCATAAGTTAAATTTGACAAAATAAAATTCTTCTCTTCAATCGGGATATAAAAATTTACATTGGATAAAGTTTTGATATTTTTCTGATAACTTTCATATTTTAATGAATAGTAAAAACAGGCTATATTTTAAATAAAAACAATTTTTTCATCGTAATAATTTATATGGTTAAATTATAATATTGAGTGGTTTTAAAGTATAAATAGAATATATTTTTACCATTTAATATAATGTATGTCATTATCATTGATTTTACATTGAATTCGTAGGTTAAATCAATTCAATCTTTTGCATTGTTTTAAACAAAAACCCGTTTTCATTCGACAGCGAGATTAATTTTAATTTAATTTCTGAAACTTCTGTGTATTGAATTTAAAAAAAAGTATTCCATATTTGTAATCAGTGGGTCCAAATTATATTAATAGGCTACTTTTTATTTTTGGGAATTATGAATAGTAACTACGGTAAATTTTATTTACCATAGTTAAAGGTAAATCGTGTAATTAAGGGTAAATATAATATTATAAAATTACCCTAACACATGTCAAAATTCTATTGGATGGCTAAATTTATACCCATATCACATAAGGGTGGGATTAGATTCATTTTATGGACTTTTGACCATGAAAATAATTTAATTATTATTAAAACCAAAGAAAGTGACAACATGTAACTCTCTTAAATCTTATAAGTATAATAATTTTAATTTAGTGATAAACATCATAAAACATCGAACATGAAGAGTATCCAGAAATATAATAAAATTATCTACATCATGATAATTTATTTATAATTTTTTGGGATTAAATAATTTTCATTAATATTGATACATTAATGATGGAGAAGTTATTTATTTAGTGAAAAATCAATAATATAGTTTTTATTGAAATAGTAATACGTATCAAAATGCCCCAAAACCTGAAAAAAACTTATTATTAGTGTATATATAAACTCTAATCATCCACTGGCCGAATTTTGGACCATTTTGATCCTTATTAGGGCAATAATGACACTTATATTATTTTATTTTAAATGATGCCAAAGTTGTCACCTTCATAATTTAATAAAAATAACAATTTAAATATTGTTATTTTAAGATGATAAATTAGATTAAAAGTATTATTGTGAATGGTAGTAGATTTATATTTATCATAGGATTTTATGTTTAATTTTTATGCAACAAATAAGTATATTAAATAATTATACAAAAATATTGTAGTAATTATTTTATTAAGAGATAAACCAAATAAATGGTTTTTAAAAATAATAAAATAACTTTTATATGAACCATTTAATGCGCTCCACTAATTTTTTAGATACATATGACCTTTTATAAATCTATTAAAGATTTTAGTTTGAACATATCTTCTGTTTTTTTATTTAAATTCAAATAAATGAATAGTGTCAAAATTGACACTATTGTTATTTCATAAAAATAACATATTATAAAATTGTTTAAAAATCACAAAAATATTTAGAAATTATAAATTTAAATTTATATGTTATAAAATGTCGTAATGTATCCAATTATGGACAATTCACAACAAATAAGTAATTGTTTGTTATAATTTAAAATTTAGAATGTTATTACCATAAATAAAATTAAATTGATTAAATAAGGATAAATCAAGTTGATAATGTTTAAAATAAATTCCTAAAATGTCTATATTTTATTGGTTGATGATATTACAACCCTATCCCATCTAATATTCGGATATGAGTCATTTTTGGAGGTTTTTAAGTGGGGTAAGATTTATTATAAATTAATATTTTTAGGAATTCCAAAGGTTCCCCTCTCCTCCCTTATAAAAGGGCACCTCCTCCCTCTCCTCCTCACACCAATTTAAGCCTTCAATCTCGGCCAACCCCTGACCATTTCACTCCCCCACTTTACTATAAACATCCTAGAGGTACTGGTCTTATTCAAAGACTAATTTTAGTTCCCTAAGAGGAGGTCTCAAAGAGGCGCTTCAAAGAAGAGATAATGTCCGTTACCGATTCTTTCAACTTTATTTATACTTCCACTTCTTCTTCTTAGGTTGTTTCATTATGAAGTAATAACATCAGTATCACTAATAGACTGATATGTTATTATATTTATGAAACAACCCTATTTCACCATCTATCCATCCAACGGAAAAAGAAATCACCACGCATGCGTACATACAGAATATTGTCTCCACGCCGTGGTGTAATCTATTTTCCACCACCACCTTACTTGGATGGGTATAATGGTGTAAATAATAACTATATATGATTATTATAAAGTGATATTGATTCTTTAATAGTATACATACACTCCAATAAAATTCCAAGATCATGGGAACAATATCCTCGCTCGTGCGTACGTACGGAATACCGTCTCCACGACGCCATGAGATTCATTCTCAATGATTAACCATTCATAAATGATTATAAAGTATATATAATAAGTAATCATGAAATATATTAAATAATAATGATACTGGATTTATGTATATATATATGTAGGTCATCCAATTAATTCCATTCAATTCAATGAGGAAACGAAAACAACATTCATGCGTACGTACGGCCTACCGTCTCCAGGAATGGTGTATTTATTTCCATTTATTGATCTATTATATATATGTATATTCTGAATATATATTATATATAAATCATGTTTTACATTCTGGATGTAAGTAATCATGATCTACGTAATCATATGAATAATTACAAGTCAAAACACGGATGACAAATGAAACGATTTTACCCAAAATGCTCTTTAACATTGAATTTACAAAAGAACGGGTAATATAAAGTCATAAGTGAACCATATATGATATCATAACAATTAATATGATTCTGTAATAAGTAAATAACATTATTTAAATCATTATACAGGAGTTTTAGACACTTAAGAATCAAATCGGACCTAAGGTAAGGGATAATTTTTCAAATCTCATTTTTATCCGAGATTGTTTATTCATAAGTATTTACTGGGGTTATTTATATCATCCATGTCCATGTTTTATTAAAGTGTTTTCATGTATTTTTAATGTCCTTTTTACCCATTTTTGACTTTTACTACATGGTATGTAAGGAATCTTTCTTTTTTTTACGTTACAAGGTACTTTTTTGACTTTTCCGGCAAAAGTACGAGAAGAATGTTTTTTAAACTTATACGACAGGAAAGGATTTTTACAGTTTTATAAAGCCTTATTTTCATGATGCTTCCTCCAAATGATTTCATGACTATTTCCAACAAAATCCTTTTCTTTTAAAATTTGATGGCATTTTGTGAAAAGAAAATGTTTTTGAAGAAAAAGGGATATTTTCTTCATGAATTGATTTCAAGTGTTTTATCAAAACCATTTTTCATCTAATATGACATTATTTAATATGTGTATGTTTCTAGTATAATGTATCTATGATTTACATGGTTTCGCTTCTCTTATTATGAAATGATATCCATTTCTTTTATATGGATTATGTGATTATGGGATGATGTTTATGAAACCCATTTTATTTATTGGGTTTTTATGAATGATGTATGTTTATTTTGTGGCACAAGTAAGAATGATTTCATTATGAGATGGGTGGGACCTATATCTCCCTCCAATGCATTGGATAAAGATTTATATCTCATGAGATAGACATGGCTGGAATGTCAAGTTAAACCGGTTTAGTAATATAGGACTGGAACGAGGAATGAACTCGATTCAGAAAGTGACTCTGTCCACTAAGATGGTCTTGGCAGCAATGCCTTGGCTAATATGGAAATCATATCTTGTTCTTCATAGATGCCACAATTACATGTTTTTTTCCCATGCTATTTTATCGTTCTTAATGTTTCTTTATGATCTATGCCTTACGTACTTCCATGTTTTATGTCATTTCTCATGATTTTGATGTTTAAACATTATGTTCATGTTTTTAAGTTCGAATGTATATGGTATGTTATATTTTATCCTTGCTTACCCTTACTGAGCATTTGAGCTCACCCTTTTTATGTTATCTCTTTTCCAGGATATAAATAAAGGTTTTAGGTGTGAAAAAAAAGGGATGATCTTTATGGGAGATGTTGAAGATCTTTCACCATGATTAGAATATTATTTTCCATGTTTCCAAGGACACTAAACTATTAAAGTCCTTGTGTGTCTATTTTTGTTATGTATTAAGTATTCTGAAAAAGTAATGTAATGTCCATGTACGTCAAGCTTTGGGTCTCTACAGTAATGAACAAACTTGACTACAATATTATTATTCAAGTTTTTCAAATTATTATACATTTATCCAATAAATGTTAGGGGCATAAAATAATAAAGAATTAGATTTTAAGCATAAATACTCTAATATTCTTTAAAAGGACAATTTACCACCTTTTGATGGAGAAGCCTTTATAAATATAGTTTTTTCACTTTTATATGTTCTATTTTACAAATTAAAATATTTCTTTAGAATTGTTATTTCATAATTTACTTTGTTTAATTTTTTGGTATTTTTCTGATAAAATTCATTTTTTAATGAATAGTGTAAAATAATGTATTTTAATTCAAATCTACTTTTCAATATAAGTTATTTATATGGTTAGATTATATTTTTAATTGGGTTTAAAGTGTAATTAGATTATATATTTATCATTTATTTCAATGGTGTTCATTGGAGTTAATTTCACTTAGACATTGGACATAAATAAGTTTCAATCTTTTAATAGATATTGTTTCTTAAAAACAAGCTATTTGTTTTGACAATGGGAATTAGTTTTAGAATAATAAATGCACATTCTATGTTTTTAATTTGGTAAAATAGGCTTCATTTTTGAATTTGTAATATCAAATTTAGATTATGGAGATGATTGATATTTTCTCTGAAAACCTTCAATTTTTGATGAATAGTGAAACCACTATGAGTAGTTAAAAAACTAACTTTTTTATTTAAATGAAATTTTACCACTTATGGGATTTGAATTTCAACAATCTTACATATATGGTTGTCATTAGTAAGTAACATGTGGTTCAATGGGATGAAAATAATTTTTGGTGAATAGTAATATTTGACTTTTATTAACCGCGATTATATGTAATTAGGGTAATTTAAGATAAAAATAATGATATAATGATATAAAATTACCCTTACCCTTGTTCTAACCTTATGTTTTGAGTCATGGACGACCATGAAAATCCATGGGTCCATTTTTGGACCCCATTGAGCCACATGGGTTAGATAATGACATAAATAACTTTTTAGTTAAAGTAAAAATAAAAATGTCATAAACAAGTATTGTTTTACAAAAACAATTTTAATGTTTTGTTATGTAATTGAAATATTTGACTATAAATATTTATTAGAAATCTAAAAAGATTTCCTACATCATGGTAATTTTTTTATAATTTTTATTCATCCAATAAATAAAATTATGTGTGACACAATGATGATGTAGTGTTCACGTCATTAGGATGGATTTAAATAAATATGAAGATAAAAATTGAAAAAATAACCAAAACAATCCCAATTCATATTATATGATTTTATTTCGAACATGGGTCACCTTATATTTTACTTTAATGTTTTTTTGGACATTTATAACATGAAAATCACTATATAATAAAAAATTATTTTCAAACATTCCATAAGAGCCCCTCTTCTCCCTTATAGAAATCCCTCACTTCAATCGCATTTCTCACACTTTTCATGCCTTTGAATCGTCCAACATCTACTCCAATAATCTCCCAAGATCCCTCTGTTCATCCTATATCCCTTACCTTTGGCATAATGCACTTTAAGAAACCCTTTTGGTTCAAACCAAAGGAAGTTATCTGATTTAAAGGTAACGTCTTCTCTTGAGTTCTTTTGTTTGATTTTATTTCTCCAACCCCCAAAAAAAATTTTATTCCATTATTTTATAACAAAAACAGTATCCTAAATATAATATTATGTTTTTATAAAAATTATTCTAACTAAACTTACACACACCTCCACTTAATGTGTAAAAATTTTTTTTCTATGGATGGAAAACTAACACCTCAAAAAATGATGATTGTTCAATTATCTCTTATCACATCTCATGGTGGCCATTATGAAGGAACTATATTTATATATGATATATATATATATATATATTATATTTATGTTTTCATAATTAATATGCATTTTTCATTTACAACATACCTTTATGGTTTCCATTATGGGTAAACACGATAATTTCATTTTAGGAAGTCGGGCTACTGCCCCCTCAAAGTGATATTACTCATTAATGCATTATGTGGGATGTATAAAGGATGGAGTTGATGATGTTATATATTATTTTATACTGATATTATAATATTCATATTTATCAATATTTCTACATTCCATCAAAAAACTTAATGGAAATGAAAGTAGCGTTCAAGAGTACGTATGACTTACAGTCTCCATTAACTATGCATTTCATTTCGTACCTCAAAATGTTATGTAACAATATAAATACATGTATATACATGATATATATGATATATATGATATATAAATAATGAATATAATTCTATAGAAAATTATCTTTTTACCACTTGAACAACTTGTAATAATAAGAAGTCTATTTTTTACTCAAGTACCAAATATCATCAAAATAACCATCATTAACTTAAATGATTACATAATGTTTATAACATGGTAATAAGTGTTAAAAAAGAAATAATAAACTTGAAAAATGTTCTTAAGAAATTATAAATTAACATTAGTTTTTTATTCAGTAGATTAAAGAACGAACTAGTCAAGTCGGACATGAGGAAAGGGAACTTCTTAACCCAATTTCTGTTTATTGGGTTGATCTTATCTTTCTTGTTTATGTCGTTCTTCGATTATGTGATAAATTAATTTTTATATATTATCATGTATTTATACTTTCTTTATGTGTGCTTATATTGAATACACATAATCAATCTACGTTATTTACAAAATTATCTTTTTAAGGCACTTCATATCAATCTCTTTTCATTGAGGCTTATTTTGTTTTATACACTACTTTATTTTATACAGTGTATAATCACCATTGAATTTTCATTGCATTCAAATGGAATATTGTTCTATGTATAATTTTACAAAATGAAAAAAAGAATGTTTTTCAACGTACACAGTGACAACTACCATTCGGTCATCGCGAGTATTATTTGATTTTGGCTTCCCTAACAAGAAAAGATGTTTTTAAATGAAACATAAATACAATATACTCTTTTAAGTATTTTTGTATTGAATATGGTTTTGATAATGGATTTGTTATGTCAATATATTAAATGATATATTTTGATTGGAATGTGTAAATTTTATCTTTTCATTTATGTTTGTTTTATGTGTTATGAATATATTATGGTTCTTGGGCATTGTTTACATAAAAAGGTGTTTCCATTATAAACCTAGGGTTGGTGGACCCGAGATAGCTCTCCAATGCATTGGGTAACATAACAGATGTAGACATGAATGTTTCTCCTAAGAGATTTAGGGAATATATTGTGATGGGTATTCCAAATGTAACTCCCTATGTAGCTGTGATAGCTACAATGCATGTATGGTATGGATGCCCCAAGTTACCTTTGTGATTTATGTTTTCTATGTTTTATTCATAAATCTTATGATTTCAGGAGGAATGTTAAGTGGCTTATGTTATATAGGTAATTATAAACTAATTTTTTCATTATTTTTTTTATAACCCTTACTGAGCTTTTTATACACATACCATGTTTTGAAAAGTTTTTCACAGTACATAAAGAATTGTTTCAAGGATTGGATCAAGGAAAAGTCATGCTATCTAAAATATGGAACTAGTCCTAACTCTTTTTTTCAAGAGTTTTTATTTTATTAAAAAATGGAAACTGAGTATAAATGTCTACTTTGTAATCTAGTGAGATGTAATATTTATATCATATTTGTCTAAAACCTTAAACTAAAAAATATCCTTAATGTGAATTATTCATTTAATTCAATATTATATAATGTTTTAAGGCTGGGTCCTTATAATTGGTATCAAAGGTCATTTTACACAACATTAAGAGTTTGGGTACTCTTAAATTAGTATCAATAAATTAATTTATGATATAATTGAAATGATATATCATTAAAAGATTACAATGATTCTTCAACAATGTTATTTTTGTGTTCAGAATGGTTTCCCATAGAGGAAATAGGGCTGCTATGCTTGGATGACATCCAAGGAAGACAACCTTCCAAATTAGCAACCTGAGATGGTCTGAATCAGAACTGAACAGTTTGTTGCTGTAATGGAACAATAGACTTAAGCTATAAATGGTGGTGGTATCCATGCACGAGATCATCCAGAACAACCATAGAGGAACATGTCATTAGTGAATAATTTCATGAGGCAGCACACCCCATCATTCAGAGGATCATCTGACCATGTGCTAGCTGAAGTGTGGATTAAATGACTGGAGAAAATTTTTAATGTCCTTGGGTGTTCAGAACATCAAAAGGTTAGTATCACAATTACCTGTTTTGAAGGTGAAGCTGATCAGTGGTGGTCGATGGTGAAAAATATCATGGATAGTGAGGAGATTGATTCACATGATTGGGATGAATTCAAATGTATGTTCATTGTGAAATATTTTCCTATGGTGGTTCGAAATATGATGGAATAACAGTTCCTGGAATTTAGGTAGGAGGTTTACTCAGTGGTTGCTTATGAAGAAAAATTTTCTTGACTTGCAAGGTATGCTCCAAATTTCATACGATATCATGATAGTAAAATCAAACATATTTTACTTAGGATTAATGACAAAGTATCGAAGGGATTTAGCTTCTTGTGAGTTCAAAAGTTATGAAAAACTTGTCCGATGCGTAGAGAAGGTGGAAATGGAGTTTGCTGATGATAAGGTGTTCTTTGAGAAACACCAGAAAAAGAGGTCAAGGTGGAAAGTGAAAGGGAAGAACTCTTCAAAAAGGTGTGATGGTAAGAAACGTAAGATTACAGTGTATGAAAAATGTGGTAAAAAGCATGTTAGTGAATGTCTCTTGAATTTCAATATGTGATACCTATTAAGTAAAATTGGAAAAAAGGATCATAATTTCACTGAAAAATATCATGACAATGGTAAGACAAAATCTAATTTATAATCAGTAAGATGTTTTAAATGTAATGAAATAGGTCATTATGAAAATGAGTGTCTGACGAAGAACTAAAGTGATGGAAAGTAGCTAGACTACAAGTAGAAAGGGGTGGTGAAATATTTTTCAACTACTTCAACTGATGTTGGGCCATAAAATGAAGTACTATCAGGTACACTATTTGTTTGTTCAGGTTCTCCCAAGGTGTTGTTTGATTCAGGGTCTACACACTCATTCATTTATGAGAATTTTTCTAGTAAATTGGGAATTTCAGTTCAAGATATTAATCATGAATATATGGTAAAAACAACCAGAGGTAATGTCGATACAAAAATAAATTATAGGAACCTTCATGTCCTTGTTTGTGGAAAGAATCTACAGGTAAACCATATTGTTTTGCCTCTAGTAGAGATTGTTGTTATTCTGGGTATGGATTGGAAATCTGTTTATCATGTTAAGATTGACTATAGGGATAATGTGGTTTCTTTTTTGAATGATTTTTAGATTGTGTACAATAATGAAACCTTATGTTTGATAACATATCATGAAGCTGAGAAATAGGTAAAATATGGAAATGAATGTTATCTTGAACATATTGTTGAAAACAAATGAAATGTTCAGATTAATGATGTTCCAGTGGTAAATGAGTACCTTGATGTTTTTCCTGATGTGTTGCCTGTTATTATACCTAATCAGGAAGTTGAATTTACTGTTGACTCAGTTCTTGATTCTAATACAATTTCAAAACACCCTTATCCAATGGCACAAATTTATCATTTAGAGTTAAATAATCAATTGCAGGAGTTATTACATTAAGGTTTCATTCGACCAAGAACAACACCATGGGGTGTGACTATCTTGTTTTTTAAAAACAATATGGTCCAATTAGAATTTTCATTGTTTATAGACCATTGAATAACATCACTATTTAGAACATGTAGGATTTTCCTCATTTCGATGCTTTTTTTATCAGCTCAGGGAGCTCAGTATTTTTCAAAGATTGACATGAGTTCGGGGTACCATCAGTTGAATATACAAGAAGAAAAGTTTATGAAGACCATGTTTCGTACTAGATATGTCCATTATGAATTTGTAGTGATGCTTTTCGAGTTAACCAATGTACCTACTATATTCATTGATCTTATGAATATAATTTACCATCAGTTCTTGGATAAGTTTGGGGTTGTGTTCATTGATTAGATTTTGGTTTTTTAAAAAAGTAAAGAGGAACATGAAAGTAATTTAAGGGTTTTCTTGAAAACAATAAAATAAACGAAACTATTTGAAAAATACAGCATGTTTGAGTTTTGGTTATAAAAAGTTGCTTTACCTGGTAACATTGTTTCAAAAAATGGCATAACTGTTGATCCTGCTAAAAAAAGTTGTTTAATAATGGCCACGACCTACAAATATTACCAAGATTCATAGGTTTTTCGGTTTGGTAGGTTATCAATGGAGGTTTGATGAGAATTATTCATGGTTATCTAGTCCAATGACTAAATTAAATAAAAAAGGTGTTAAGTTCATTTGGAAAAAACAATGTTATTATTGTTTTCAAGAATTGAAAAGAAGACCAGTGAATGCTCTAGTTTGGGAATTACCTTCCATAGATGGTGAATTTGTTATCTACAGTGATACTTCATTGAAAGTAAATGGTTGTGTCCTTATGCATAATGATCATGTAATGGATTATGCTTAACGTCAGTTGAAATATCATGATTTAAATTACCCTACACATGTATTGGAATTAGCTGTTCTTGTTTTTGCTTTAAAAATTTGGAGGCATCATCTGTATGGAGTAAAATTTTAAATATATACTGACCAAAAAAGTGTAAAGTATATATTTACTCAGAAATAATTGAAGATGAGATAGAGGAGATGGCATGAATTAATCAAGAGTTAGGATTGCACGATCCTTTACCATCTAGGAAATTCCAATAATGTGGCTCATGATTTGAGTCAAAAAAGTAATTCTTTATTAAACATGATATGTTTAGAACGAGATCCTTTGTTTTTATATTTGATGAACATTGTCATAGAAGTTGTTGGGGAAGTATGTTCTCTTGTTTTGTTTCGGGTGTCTGTGAGATCATCTCTGTCAGACAGAATTAAGAAAGCGCAAAAAGAAAATATTGAGTTGCTGATAAAGGTATAGTTGGATTAAAAGGGTAATTTTTTTGAATTTAACATTTGAAATGATTTTGTTTTGAGGTTAGAAAAGATATTATGTGTACCTTGTGATTCAAATTTGAAGAATGAGTTGTTATGTGAAGATTATAGTTCCCCATTTTCAGTTCATCCCGGCAGTACTAAGATGTAAAGAGATCCCCAAGACTATTACTAGTTGGATACAATGAAACGAGATATTTTTGACTTTAATGTGAAGTGTTTAAAATTTCAACAGGTTAAAGCAGAGCTACAGTTACCAAAATGGATGCTTCTGTCCTTACAGAATCTAGAGTGGAAATGGTAAAATATATCCATGGACCTTGTTGTGGGATTACCAATGACTTCTCGAGGTAATAATGCAATTTGGGATATTGTTGATCGGTTGAATAAATCTTCTAATTTCATTTCTATTCAGGATACATTTTCTCTGGATTATCTTACTCGGTTGAATGTTAAAGAGATAATCAGGCTGCATGGAATTCCCCTCTCCACTATGTCTGATCGTGATCCCAGGTTCACTTCTAACTTTTGGAAAGGCCTTAAAAATTAATTAGGTACTGAATTAAATTTTAGTACAACTTTTCATCCTCAGTCATATGGGAAGTCAGAACAAAAAATTCAGTCCTTGTAAAATATGTAACGTGCTTGATCGATGGATTATCAGGGAAGTTGGGACCAACATCTTTCATTTGTCAAATTTATTTCGAATAACATTTTTCATTCCATTATACAGATGGATCTGTTTGAGGTATTGTATGGAAAGCGGTGTCTAACTCCAACTTTTTGGGATGAAGTAGGTGAAAGGAATCTCATGGGACCCGAATTGATGGTAGTGATGGCAATGAATGTTCAGTTGATTCAGAAACAAAAGAGAACAACTCAGAGTTGGAAGAAAAGTTAAGCGGATAACTGAAGGAAGGATCTCCCTTTCGAGGTAGGTGATCATGTCTTTGTCAAAGTTTCTCCATGGAAAAGTGTGATGTGTTTTGGTATGAAGGGAAAGTTGTGTCCAAGGTCAATTGGACCTTATGTGATCCTTGATATTGTTGGATCAGTTGGGTCCTGAGTGGCTTTACCGCCATGTTTATCCTTGGTACACAATGTTTTTCATGTTTCAATATTGAGAAAGTATATGATAGATCCATCTCATGTCTTTTGTCTAGCGGTACTTCAGTAGGAAGAGTATCTCTCTAATGAGGAACAACCAGTCTTAGTTCTGGACCGTAGAGAGAATGTGTTGTAGAATAAGATAATTCATCTGGTAAAGGTTTTGTGGAAAAACAACATGGTTGAAGAGGCAACATCGAAATCGGAAAATGGTATGAGGGATAAGTACCACCATTTATTTGATAAGTGAATATAACTGTGAGGACGCAATTTCCAAAAGGAGGGAATGATGTAACATCCCAGGTAAATAAAAAATAAGATATTTTACATAAATATTTATTTTAAAATAAATGGGTTTCTATGTTCAATGGCGTACACGATACGAATCAACAGGTTTCTTTGAAATCTTACATTCCGCACTAACAATATAATATTATTTTTCTAAATTGTAGTTAACGTCTAACCATTTTATTTGAGGGAATGAACAGAACTAACTAAAATTTGATTATACATGTTTGTTAAATTCTTTTACATTTATCCAATACATTTTAGAGGCATAGAATAAGAAAGAATTCAATTTTAAGCATAAATACTCTAATATTTTTTAAATGGTCGATTTACCGCCTTTTGATGGATAACCCATTTAAAATCTAGTTTTTTTACTCTTATATGTTCTATTTGAAAAATTAAAATCATTATTTAGAATTGGGACATCAAACTTTACTTCGTGTAATTTGTTTGGAATTTTTCTGATAAAATTCAATTTTTAAGGATTAGTGAAAAATATTGTATTTTAATTCAATTCATCTTTTTAATCTAATTTGTTTATAATGTTATCTTATCATTTTAATTGGTTTTAAATTTATATTAGATTATATTTTCACCATGAAATCCAATGGTGTCCATTGGAATTAATTTCACATTGAAATATGACATAAACAAGTGTCAATCTTTTAATAGATAAAGTTTCATAAAACACACTATTTGTTTTGAAAACAAGATTTAATTTTAAATTAACTAATGCACATTCTATGTTTTTAATTTTTCAAAATATAAATAATTTTTTAATTCTGAATATCAAAATCAGATTAGGGTGAATTTTAGGAATTTTTCTGAAATCTTTCAATTATTGATGAATAGTGAAACCACTAAGTAGTAGTTAAATAACTGAACTTTTAATTTAAATGAAAATTTACCACTTTTGTGAAATGGATTTCAAAAATTCAATATAAATGATAGTCATTAGTATTTAAAATGGGGTTTAATAGGATGAAAATATTTTTTGGTGAATAGTAATTTTTGACTTTTATTAACCGCAGTTAAAGGTAATTAGGGTAATTTAAGGTAAAAATAATGTTATAATGATATAAAATTACCTTGACACCTTTCCAAAACACATTGGTTGAGACATGGCTGACCCAGACAATCCATGGGTCAATTTTGCGACCCCAAGTAGCCACATGGGTAAGAAAATGAAATAAATAACATTTTAGTTAATGTAAAAATAAAAATCTCCTGAACATGTATTATTTTACTAAAACATTTTTAATGTGGGGTTATATAATTGATATATTTTACTATAAATAATCATTGGAAATATAAAAATATTTCCTACATGATGATATTTTTTTTTAATTTTAATACTTCTAATAAATAAAATTATTTATGACACAATGATGATGAAGTATTTACGTCATTAATGAATGACTTAAATAAATAAGAAGATAAAAATTAAAAAAATATCTAAAACATGTCCAATTATTATTGGATGACTTTATTATGAACATGGCCCTCCTTATCTTTTAATGAAATGTTTTTTTACTTTTCAAAACTGAATTTCATTATATAATAAAATAATATTTACTATCTTTCCAAAAGAGCCCCTCCTCTACCTTATAAAATGTTCTCACTTCCAACCAATTTCACACACTTCTCATGCCTTTGGATCATCCAACCTCTACTCTAATAATATCCCAAGATCCCTATATTCATCTTAGAAGTCTTAACATAGGCATAAAGCACTTCATGAATCCATTTTGGTTCAAACCAAATAGAGTTACCCGATTTAAAGGTAACATATTCTCTAAGGATCATTTGTTTTATTTTACTTCTTCAACCCTATAAGGTCTTTTTGTTCCTAACATTCATAAAAACACCGGTATCCTAAATATAATAGTATTTTCTAATTGGAAGGATCGGAACTATACTTACATACACCTGCATCTAATGGGTAAAGATCATAATGTTTCTGTGGATTGCAAACTAATGCCTCCTACTGCCTCCCATGGTGGCCATTATGAGGGCACATTATTTATATATGATATATATTATATTTATGTGTTCTTTATTATTCTGTATTTTTCATTTATATCAGACCTTTATTGTTTCTATAATTGGTAAATGCGATAATTTCATTTTAGGAAGTGCGGACTACCGCCCCCTCAATGTGATTTGACACATTAATACCTTATGTGGGAAATATAAAGGATGTAGTAAATGATATTATATATGATATTATACTAGAATTATAATATACATATGTATCATTTTTTTCATTCCATCAAAATACAAATTGGAAATGAATGTAGCGTTCATGCATACGTATAGCTTACCATCTCCGTGAACTATGCATTTTATTTCTTACATACAAAAATTATGTACTAATATAAAGACATGTATATACTGGATATATATTATATATATGATATCTAAATAATGAATATAATTCTATAGATAGTTAACTATTTCTCACTTTAACTACTTGTAATAATAGGAAGTCCATTTTTGATTCAAGTACCAAATATAGAAAAATGACCATTATTAAGATTATTTATTACAAAATGATTATAACATGGTAATAGATGATATAAATGGAATAATAAACTTGAAAAATTTCTTAAGAAAATTAGAAATTAACTTTATTTTATTATTCAGGAGATTAGAGAATGAACAGGTCAAGTCGAACACGAGGTAAGGGAACTTCTTAACCCAATTTTCATTCATTGGGTTTATCTAATCATTCATGTTTATGTAGTTCATTGATTATGTGAGAAATAAATTTTTATATCTTATCAAGTATTTATATTTTCTTTATGTGTGCTTATAATGAATACACATAATCAATCTACTTTATTTTTAAAATGATCTTTGTAAGGGACATCGTCTCAATCTCCTTTCATTGAGGCATATTCTATTTTATACATGACATTATTTTATACGGTGTATAAACATCTTTGAATTTTCATTGCATTCAATGGGAATATTTTTCTATGACCTATATTTCTAAATGACAAAAAGGAAGGTTTTTTTAGCATTCGCGGTGACAATGACCTTTTCGATGATGCGATTATTATTTGATCTTTACCTTCCTTAATAAGCCGAAATGTTTTTAAAAGGAAAATAAATAACCTGTAATCTTTTATGTATTTTGGTATTGAATATGGTTTTGATAATGGATTTGTTATGTCAATATATTCAAATGATATATTGTGATTAGAATGTGTAAATGTTATATTTTCCTATATGTATGTTTTATTTGTTATGAATATGTTATGGTTCATGGGAATTGTTTACACATACGGGTGGTTCTATGATAATCCTAGGATGGGTGAGCCCGAGATAGCTCTCCAATGTTGGGTCGGAGAAAAACGGGAAGGATGTCAAGAGGGGGGGTGAATTGCCTTTTAAAAAAAATGATTAAGAATTTAAAATCAAAGTAAGTGCAGTGGAAAAAAAAAAGAAGGCAATCACACAAGAAATTGATAACGGAGTTCGGCCAAAAACCCGGCCTACGTCTCCGCTCCCAACTCAACCGTTGAGAGATTCCTACCGCTTTCTTTTCAATGGTTTTAGCAAGAAACCCACTAGGCTTTGAGGTAGCACTGGGACCTATTACAGCTTGCTTTTATTGGTTTAGAAAGAACCCACTTGCTTTCAATGGAATAGCAAGAACCCACTAGCCTTTTTAACGGGTGAAGGCTAGCTCACCGAAAACTCAAGCCCTTTAAAAAGAAAGGCTTGAAGAAACCTCTTCACACCTTAATGGTAGTGTGAAACCCAAAAGAAAGGGGGATGAGAAAAGGGTTTGGGGTTTGTAGGCACAAACCCAAAATTAAAGCTCAAAATAAATATACAATAAAAAAACCGTATTTTGAGAAGCCTTGGGCGCCTTTGACTGGATGGAGATGTTGAAGGCTGCTTCCAAGCTTCTTTGGAGATGCTCCTTGGATGTGGAATTGAGTTGGAGCTATTGAGGTTCCTTTGAAGGAAGTCGCCGGAGGTACGCCAAATGATGAACAACGTGTCCGTGGGCTTCCGTATAGTTCCGGTTGATGTCCAGGGCTTCCTTGGCCTTTATTTATAGGCATGGAACCCTTGGAGAGTCTTCGGAGCCGTTGGTGAGGCTTAAAGAGCCGTTGGGAGCCAAGTGGGCCAGCCTGGTCAAACTGCAACGGCTAGTTTGACTGGCTCCACCGGCTGGCCGGTACAGTCCCACCGGTTGGCCGGTGCCTTGAAAAAGGATGAGGATTTCTGGCCAGGGGCCACCGGCTGACCGGTGCCAGAGCCAACGGCTGGCCGGTGGCAAGACAGTAGCTTTCCATTCTGTGCAGGTGCCACCGGCTGACCGGTGCTGCGGCCACCGGTTGGCCGGTGGTGAGGCAGTGGCTCTGCCTTCTGCCCAGGGTCCAGCGGTCGACCGGTGGTGAAGCCACCGGTTGGCCGGTGGACTGAATTTCAGTCCAGTTTTGCTTCTTGCTTTCTTGGCCTAATTCCTTGGCCACCTGAAATGATTCCTATCATCCAAAACACTTAAAAACAAGGTTAGACAAATATGAAAGTGATTGTGATCATGAAAATCAAACCACGAGGGGAACAAGAGGTACAACAATCTCCCCCTATTTTGATGATCACAATCACCGAAACAATCAAAGTAAAAAACTGAAATTGAAAGGAAATGCTAAGCATGATGAAAAGGATTCTCCCCCAATCAATCAAGAAATTTCTCCCCCTTTGTGATTATCAAAATAGAATGGGTCATAAAACCTAATTGAGGGAAGGGTTTGAAAAACTAGATATGAGAATTGAAAAATCAATTGAGATTTTTGAAATTGAAATGAAAATTTGAATAACAGTTTGAATTGAAAGTTTTGAATCAAAAACCAATTGAAATTTGAAATTTGAATTGAAAGTTTTGAATCAAAAGTTTGAACTGAAACTTTTGAATGAAAAATTCGAATTGAATATTTTGAAATGAAAATTTTGATACCAAGTGTTGAAATTGAAAGTTGGAATCGAAAATTTTGAAATTGAAATCAAAAGGGATTAATTTGAAATTGAAAGTTTGAATTGAAACAAAAAGCTTAAACAAACCTAACTCCCCCTAAATAAAAAAAAAGTCACCGGGGAGAGGGATTTTGAAAAGAGACAATTTTAGGCCCGAAGAGACTCGCTAAGAGGGATTTTTCAATCCACACTTGCCTTGTAGCGGGTCTTCTCCTATAGAATTCATCCGAATAAAAAATCGATTTGGGCCTACCATACCGGGCGTTTTTGCAATTACATTCATAAATGAGGTGCCCGGGTTTTTTACAATAATTACAAAATTTATAACTAGAGCTCCCCCTTACAAAAACAGTGGGTGCATGGGAGGAGGAAGCTATATTGGTGTAGCCAAGTCCATTGGTGGTTCTAGATACTCATTGAGAACCTAAGAGTTTGGACAAATTTTGTTCACCTTGGGTGAACTTGGCTAGGGATTCCCTTAAGTCTTTGATGGTTGATTCCATGGAATCAACATTTGGGAAATTTTGGATTTTTAGGGAGAGTTCCTCCTTCTCTTTGAGAAGTTGGTCTTTTTCAGAGGAAAGCTTTTTGAAATTCTTTTTCAAAGCGACAAATTTTGAAGAAAGCTCATGAATACCATTTTCTAATTGATCTCTAGCATGTTGGAGTTCTTCATATGATAAATGATTAAAAGAATTTGAAGATGAGGACGAGGAAGAGGAATCGGAAGAAGTTACCTCGTGAAATGCCATTAGGCATTTTGTACCTTGGTCACTCGAGGAGGAGGAGGAGGAAGATGATGAGGTGTCACTCCATGTGGCCTTGAGGACCTTTTTCTTTCCTTTTTCCTTTTGCGTGGCCCGTTTTTTGTTGAGTGGGCAATCGGGCTTGTAATGGCCCTTTTCGCCGCACCCGTAGCATTTTACCTTGGGCTCGAATCTTGCGGTGGGTTCTTGCTTTCGATGCTTGCGGGATTTCTTCTTCTTGTGCTTCTTCATAAACTTGTGCATTTGGCGGGCGATATTCTCCATTTCCGAGTCGCCGCTTGAAGATGAAGAAGATGAAGATGATGATGAGGAGGAGGAGCTTACTTCTTTTTGTACCTTGAGGGCGATGTTCTTTGGTGTCTTGATTGGTGTGCCCTCCTTTTGAGCTTTCCTCCTCATTGTGATTTCATACGTCATTAGGGATCCGATGAGCTCTTCGACCGGCATGTTCTTTACATCCTTAGCTTCTTGGATAGCCGTCACTTTAGGTGCCCATGAGCTCGGAAGGACCCATAGAATCTTCTTGACCATTTCTTCAGCTGAAACATCATCACCAAGAGATTTTCTACCATTGCAAACGTCAGTGAAGCGTGTAAACATTTCAGAAATAGACTCATTTGGATGCATTGAAAAACATTCAAAGTCTTGCCTATACATGTCTAACCGAGTATCCTTAACTTTGTTAGTGCCCTCATGGGTCACTTCCAATAGTTTCCAAATTTCATGAGACGAGGTGCAAGTGGAAACTCGGTTGAACTCATTTCGGTCAAGGCCGCAATGTAGAGCGTTCATGGCTTTGCCATCAAGCTCAAAGTTTCTAATATCGGCGGGGGTCCATTTGGATTCGTCGGGGGTAGACAAAGTATAACCTTGCATGACAATTTTGTAAATAGGATATCCTATGCTTCTAAGAAAGGTAGTCATGCGGGTTTTCCAATAAGTGTAGTCGGTCCCATCAAAAAATGGAGCACGACCCAATGAAAAGCCTTCGGGGGCGAAAGAAGTAGATGCCATCAAAAAGGATCTTTAATTTGAAACCGGTTTAGGGAATTATTCAAATACGTCCTCTGATACCAATTGTTGGGTCGGAGAAAAACGGGAAGGATGGAAAGAGGGGGGGTGAATTGCCTTTTAAAAAAAATGATTAACAATTTAAAATCAAAGTGAAATCAAAGTAAGTGCAGCGGAAAAAAAAGAAGGCAATCACACAAGAAATTGATAACGGAGTTCGGCCAAAAACCCGGCCTACGTCTCCGCTCCCAACTCAACCGTTGAAAGATTCCTACCGCTTGCTTTTCAATGGTTTTAGCAAGAAACCCACTAGGCTTTGAGGTAGCACTAGGACCTATTACAGCTTGCTTTTATTGGTTTAGCAAGAACCCACTTGCTTTCAATGGAATAGCAAGAACCCACTAGCCTTTTTAACGGGTGAAGGCTAGCTCACCGAAAACTCAAGCCCTTTAAAAGGAAAGGCTTGAAGAAACCTCTTCACACCTTAATGGTAGTGTGAAACCCAAAAGAAAGGGGGATGAGAAAAGGGTTTGGGGTTTTTAGGCACAAACCCAAAATTAAAGCTCAAAATAAATATACAATAAAAAAACCATACTTTGAGAAGCCTTGGGCGCCTTTGATTGGATGGAGATGTTGAAGGCCGCTTCCAAGCTTCTTTGGAGATGCTCCTTGGATGTGGAATTGAGTTGGAGCTATTGAGGTTCCTTTGAAGGAAGTCGCCGGAGGTACGCCAAATGATGAACAACGTGTCCGTGGGCTTCCGTATAGTTCCGGTTGATGTCCAGGGCTTCCTTGGCCTTTATTTATAGGCATGGAACCCTTGGGGAGTCTTCGGAGCCGTTGGTGAGGCTTAAAGAGCCGTTGGGAGCCAAGTGGGCCAGCCTGGTCAAACTGCAACGGCTAGTTTGACTGGCTCCACCGGCTGGCCGGTACAGTCCCACTGGTTGGCCGGTGCCTTGAAAAAGGATGAGGATTTCTGGCCAGGGGCCACCGGCTGACCGGTGCCAGAGCCACCGGCTGGCCGGTGGCAAGACAGTAGCTTGCCATTCTGTGCAGGTGCCACCGGCTGACCGGTGCTGCGGCCACCGGTTAGCCGGTGGTGAGGCAGTGGCTCTGCCTTCTGCCCAGGGTCCATCGGTCGACCGGTGGTGAAGCCACCGGTTGGCCGGTGGACTGAATTTCAGTCCAGTTTTGCTTCTTGCTTTCTTGGCCTAATTCCTTGGCCACCTGAAATGATTCCTATCATCCAAAACACTTAAAAACAAGGTTAGACAAATATGAAAGTGATTGTGATCATGAAAATCAAACCACGAGGGGAACGATAGGTACAACATCCAATGCATTAGGTAACGCGACTAAGGTTAACGTGAATGTTTCTCCTAAGAGATGAAGGGAATATATTGTGATGGGTATTCCAAATGTAATTCCTTGCAGAGCTGTGATAGCTACAATGTATGTATGACATGTATTACACAAGTTACCGCTATGATTTATTCTTTCTATATTTTATTAATAAATCTTATTATTTCATGAGTTATATTAATGATCTTATGTTATGTAGGTAATGATTAAATGTTGTTTTCATTCTTTCTTTTATAACCCTTACTGATCCTTTTTTCCTCATCCCATGTTTTGAAATGTTTTCAACAAGACATAAAGAATATGGTCAAGGATGGGATCAAGGAAAAGTAATGCTATCTAAATCATGGAACTGGAAATAAATCTTTTGTTTCAAGGGGTTTTAATTTATGAAAAACTGTAAAGTGGGTAGAAGTTTCAGCTCTGTAATATTTGGAAATGTAATAGTTATCTTCTAATTCTATAAAACTCTAAAAAAGAAAATATCCTCAATGTGAATTATTCATGTTATTCTATATTATGTAAGGTTTTAATGTCGAGTCCTTATATTTCCAGTGATGCCTTTCAATGTAACATATTCCCCTCTAATTTGTATTTCATTGATGCATCTGATCTTTCGACCATATTTATAACAATTTTTATCATTATTGATGACATAATCACCAAATTTTTCTCATAGGAGGATCATGACGAGCCCATGAGGTTGGTTGTAGACATACATTGTGGGTGCCTTTTTATGGTATGCTATTGATGTTGTATTTTGGATCCATATAGTTCAAATTCTTCGACTGTCAAATATAAGCATAGATTAGCTATAAACCCAGTGAATTTCATGGAGGTGATTTCTTGGGCTCCACACATGACTGTCTGAGAGTTGTAGAGTTTTCATTTTTTTGATGGG
The DNA here is from genome assembly GCA_963277665.1 of Viscum album. Lineage (NCBI taxonomy): Eukaryota > Viridiplantae > Streptophyta > Magnoliopsida > Santalales > Viscaceae > Viscum > Viscum album. The sequence goes on from OY728155.1 coordinate 1,012,961,619, forward strand.
TAACATGTGATGTTTGTGTAAGTATTATCTAGTCTTGCAACCACTTTGACAGCCCTAATGCTAAAAGGGCCAATATTTACCTGGACATAATAGTGTCAATGGTCCTTTTAGATGTTAATACTTTTTCTGATGAGTGCACGTATTTTGAAATTACCAGAGGAGAGATTGGAGTATGTAATATATAATTTTACCCATGGAGCTAGGTTTGGTTGTGTGTTGATGCATAGAAAGGCATTGATCACATATTGTGTGCTGTAGCTGTGACCCCATGAGAACAACTACAAGAATAATGATGTATATTTGGTAGTGGTAGTCTATTCTCTAAGGATTTGGAGGCACTATATTCTGGATGACTGCTTCAATGTGTACTCATACAATCAAGGACTAAGGTACTTCCTAATGCAAATAGACCTGAACATGATATATGGGAGTTGGTTGTAGTTCATAGAGGACTCTATAGTTGATTTATTCAATACTCCATGGATAGAAAACATGGTTTACGATTCACTTATATGGTATATCTTAAAAAGTTTGGTGTAGGTGGTGTTATAATAGTATGATTCCTTTTGGTTGTCCTTGCTTAAGGATAATGGGGTGTCTATTCATCGATCGACAATGCCAATTCATTTGCATATCCATTGTGTAAGAGAAGACCAGTTGAGATACATAAACATGGAGGTACTACATGACTAGATATATTTATGAGACACAAAAAATATATTTTATTATATAGGGAATCACATAATCATTTTCTGAGGATAAATGGTTTTCCAGGTCATGATGTGAGGGGAGTTGATTGGGGTGTTTCAGACAACTCATTTTATATACATACCAATATGAGGAAGATGTAGTAACAACATCAGTGGAAATTTTACTTGGATGGAATGAGTTGATGGATTGCAGATATCATCTCTTAGTGTATCACATATTAGAACGTTATGGCTGACAACTAAGATCCAACAAGTTTGTTTCAGCATCTTGAGATCCCAAAGAGGAAATTGGTTGGAATATCCATGGACCTTGTGTTAGATACTCCATGGATATTTAAAGTGCATGAAACTCTATAGGTGATAATTTCCCTAATAAAATGATGGGGAACTTCCGTATAATTAGTGTGTGTTGGAGAGTTTTTGGAAATTGAATGGGTGTGAGATCACATTCCTTCATGGGGGTTCCTATGAAAATATTCTCTTTCCATCATATGTGGTTCACATCATTGTTAATTGGAGGACTAAAAAATCCATTGAGGACACATATTATGATGTGTATAACCATTCACCCCCAAATAAAGTGGAATACTGAGTGCACTATCCTGGTTCTAGAGGATATGATGTGGTCTTCCATGTTATAAATTTTCCATATTTTTATATCATCACTTACCTTTGATGGAGTATTCTTATAATAATTTCTATTACACTACTATTTTCATGGAAACATTCTAGGTTCTGCACAGAAGACACATCAGGAAACCCTTATGTGGGTTTGAGATCAGTTAGGCATCTCTTGTTGGGGTGGAGATGGTGTAGTATTTGATAGAGAAGATTCAGGTGATCCATGAGTGGATGAAGATAGCTCAGAGAAGGAGGAAATATTATGAAAATTGATGTCATAGGACCGTGGAGTTCGATAAAAGTGACCATGTCATCTTGATAGTCTCCCCATGCTGAGGATTATGGATATTCATCTAATGCGGAAATATATCCCTAAGTTCCATTGGTTCATTTGATATCTGTCATAGGGTTTGGAAACATTTCTTATTGGCTCTCCATACTACCATAATTGGACTGAGTGAAAGAATTATTCATTGTGTATTGGATGAGGAGATACATGAATCATCTCACAAACATTATTTATTGGGGATAGATAGGCATAAAGGATGTATCCACCTTTGTTAATCAAATTTTTGAAATCATGTATTGGAATGATAAGATCTATTGGGGGTGGACTAATCCATTTACTAATGTGTTTTGGATGTTTGGGAGTGTTCATGAGAGATCCGGGGAGTTGGATAACCAGAAGTAAGTTAAATATCACCATATTTTTGTTTATATCGTCATATTTAAAGAAAAAAATATCTAACGAGGGAAAACTATTTATATCCAATTTTATCCTTGTAATACTTTGAATTATATAATGGAATATTTTTAGAGCCATGAGTTGATATGGAACAAGATTCTAAGGCCCACTGTGTCTTGAAATATTTTTATAATATTATTAAATTTATTTTCTATCAGAGATGAATTTTTATTATAAATAATTGGATATATAATAAATGGAGTCTTGGCTCAATATTATGAGACCCTGGTTGAATTCAAACCCTGGGATTTACCCTATGGATGACATATAGTAATTTACAGTATGATATTTAGATAAAGTTGTCATTGGGAGTTACATAGAGTGAATTAATCAATTAATTAATTACATTAATTTATTATGTTAATTAAGTCGATTTTCTCTTTAAATTAGATATTATGGTGAATCATCAGTGTAATCCACAAAACACTACGATGTACAAACTTTTACCCCACTATTCTTCATTGGAAGATTGTGATCAGTTAATCAAATGATGACCAAATCAAGTATAACTAAGGAGTGATCCCATATGATCTTACCCATCAATGGAAGTTGTGTTCTTTGCTAATGAATGATCTGAATCGATTTGGGACTCATCATTTTTGGATTCCACCCTTCTTATTAAAATATTAAGTATTATCAAATCTATTTCCTTGATCTAAATTTGATTTAATCCTTTTCATGTTCCAATGTATCATATTTCAAATGATTACTCAATGTATCCCTGTATTGTAACATTTATTATCCAAGGGTTCCCCAATAAAACTTTTTGTGTAAAGAAATCATGGACATTCAATTTTTCACTCTTTTTATATATTTCCACATATTCTTAATCACCATCTTCATCATTGGTCTATTGGGCCACAGTTTGACATTTCTAGACAATATTGATAATGATTGAACTGCTAGATTAGTTTTATATTCATGTTCCACGAATTGATGAGTAATTATATGATGAATAGGGTTTGTTTTCAGGATGTGGATTATTATACTATGTATCAAGAATCCAGTGAGGCAATAGGGGGCACCATGAACAACTGTTGTATGAGACTAATTGGTGTGGAAGTATTACGATTCTATTTCCGTCCATTATAGGGATGCAATCATTAGTCAATGAAGGGTTACACCAATTATGAGTAGTAAAATGATGTTATTTTCAACAAAATTTTCAGATTGGGATTCCACATAACATATCTAGTTTTTTGCGAAACACCTAACTACCCGACGTGAAGTCCGATGAACACATGTCGTGTAGTGTCCCATCTGAATCGGCTATGAATTCTAGGTGAGTAAAATATCACATGTCATTTGGTATCCCACAAGTCAGGTTACATAGTATTGGTGACCTAGTGTTTACTATAGGAGTAAAAAGATATAGGAATGCCCTCACACATATCATTTATAAGATCATGGATAGTGTATGTGGGGTTATGTCCGAGAACATGGAATATCCCTAGGTGTCCTAGAAAAACCATTTAATTCACCCACAATCCCTGTAATATGGAAAGGCCAGGGATCCATGTCCTCGTGAGGGAACAATCAGATAGTTGACCTAGATGAAACATCATGTAGGTCCCCAATACAGGGTGTACTGACTTTTTTTATGAAAATTATACCACTTGTATCTATATCATTTGAAATATGATTTTGGTGTGTAGTTATAATATCAGGATTGTTTCTTTCATATAGAACATGATGGTGGCCTTGATAGTGTCTTTTGAAATAAATTGGGAGATGTAATGACTGAGAATATTATCGACGTAGTTCTTGATAATGGAAGTGATATGTTTGGATCAACTACTAATTGGAACCCCCTGTAGAGTTAAGGAATCGGTCCTCTACATATATAATAAAACTCTCCTATGGAGGGAGGGAATGAGTCCTATACTTATTAAGTGACACCCTCCAGCAGATCAGGGCATGGCTCCTATACCTAATAAGTGGAACTCTCATGTGGAGTTATGGCATGAGCCATCCTTCTAATAAGAATAATTGTCTTGTGATGTCAGCACATGAGTCATATATCTACTAAGAGGATCCCTCTTGTAATGTTGGGGGAATGGTTCATCTATATACCAATTTGAAGGCACCCTCATGTTGTACCATAGCATGAGTGCTCTTCCTAGAGATTATCTCCCCTCAATAGTGAGGCAATGTGGCATGGTGTTTATAAACATAGATCCTTATTAGGATATACACGTGATATTATATGCATCATTAGTGATACTTTTGGGTACTGATGGAAGACTCATCATCCATGGATATACTTTGAGATATTGATCTCATTTCTCTCTAAATTGGTTTTCTTTTATCATCATATATGTGTATCTATGTATTGGATTTCATTGTTCTATCGATATGGGTAGATATGTTTAATAATATGTGTTTCTCCATACTCCCAATCATTTTTGGGGCATCATATATGGTATTTATATACTCACCCCAACATGATATTTTCCTACATGTGTCGTGTCTTATTTAGACGAAGAGTAGTCCGGTGACAACTTCATGGGACTAAATGTATACCATGGTAAAATAGAAAAATTATGGTGTCAATGGATTGGACAACTAGATCTGAGCACTCTCATGATATTTGTTTCTTGTTGTTCTTAGTAGGAGATATCATTCTTGAAATGAATTTATTTTCTCCCCTTTACTTTTCAGATTAAATTATCATGTTCTTGTGTTTCATAGAGGACTGTTACATACAGGGTTATTACTCTATACATTTTTATGTTTTCTTATTGTTCCTTTACAACTATAGATGGATATGGTTGGGTGTGTGTGTGTTTATAGGTACTTCCGGAAAAGGACTCCGATATTAGTTTGGTCTTTTGGGGCTGGTCTTTAGCCCCCTAGACTATGGAGGCATATATGGGATATTAGTGGTTTGGGTCTTTTTTGGAAGGGTATTCTCTCTTGGGACAGTTCATGAAATTATAACTCTATATATTCTAATATATTACATTATAGATATTCAATGAGGCTGAGGTGTTTTTTTATTTAGTATAACCAGTACACAAGGGAGTCTTTTGGAAACACATGATGTAACACCCCAGTTAAATAAAGAATATGAAATTTTCACATTTATCCATATTTGTGAATAAAATATTAATATTACTTTCAATTGGACTCTATGCTCGATGGCATACCCAATATGCAACAACGAGTTTCTTGGGAGTCTTATGATGCACTCTAATAATAAAATAATATTATTTTAAATGGTAGTTAACGCCTAGCCTTTGTAATGGCGGGAATGAAAAAAACTAACTAAAAATGATTATATATGTTTTTTAAATATTTTTACTTTTTACAATAAATGTTATAGGATTAAAAATGCGAATGAATCCAATTTTAAGCGTAAACATTCTAATATTCTTTAAAAAGTCGATTAACCACTTTTTGACGGTGAACCTCTTTTAAATCCACTTTTTGATAATTTTATGTGTTATATTTGACAAAATAATATTCTTATTTAGAATAGGGACATAAAAATTTACTTTGTGTAAATTATTTGTATTTTTTTGATAAAGATCGTTTTTTAATGAATAGTGAGAAATGTTGTATTTTAATTCAAAACCAAATTTTAATATAATTTATTTAAATGATTAGATTATATTTTGAATTTTTTTAATGCCAAGTTAGAATATATTTTTACCATTTAATCCAATAGTGGTCTTTGGAATTAATTTCACTTTGAAATTAGACTTAAACTAGTGTCAATCATTTAATAGTTATTGTTTCTTAAAAACACGCTATTTATTTTGACAGCGGGAATTAATTATTAAATTAATAAATGAAACTTATATGTTTTGAATTTCATAAAATAGACATAATTTTTGAATTCGGAATATCAAATATAGATTAGGGTGATTTTTTGGTATTTTTCTGAAAAAACTTCAATTTTTGATGAATAGTGAAACCACTAAGTGGTAGTTTAAAAATTGTTTTTTCTTTTAAATGAATCTTTACCACTTCTATGGTCTGAATTTTAAAAATCCTACATACATGATTTTCATTAGAATTTAAAATGTGGTTTAATGGGATTAAAATAATTTTTTGGTGAATATTAACTCTTATGTTTTTAATCACGATTAGAGGTAATTAGTATAATTTAAGGTAAAGATAATGTTATAATAATATGAAATGACCATGAAACTTGTTCTACTCTAATTGGATGAGTCATGGACGACCAAGACAATCCCTGGGTCAACCTGGGGACCCCATGGAGCCACTTTTGTTGGAAAATGACATTAATACCTTTTTTAAGTTAAAATAAAAATGTCAGAAACATGTGTTGTTTTACTAAAACAATTTTTACATTGGGTGATATAAGTCATATTTTTTACTATAAATATTCATTATAAATATAAAAATATTTCCTACATCATGATAGTTTTTTATAATTTTAGGAAATTAAATAAATTAATTTATTTATGACACAGTGATGATGCAGTGATTACCTCATAAATGAACGATTTAAATAAAATTAGAAGATAGGGTGAAATATAAGTCATAAACATGTCCCAGTCCTATTGGATGGGTGGATTTCAAAACCTTATCACCTTATCCTCTAAATATATCCTTTTGGTACCTTTAAAATCCGAAAATCATTTTATAATAAAGTAATATTTTATAACATTCCAAGAGTACCCCTCCTCTCCTCCTATAAAAGGACCCCACCTCTACCACCTTACACACACTTCTCGAGACTTTGGCTCGGCCAACCCCTACCCATTTCATCTCTCCACATCTCTCTATTACTCATTTCATACTCAATTTTGGCATAGTCCTTTCCAAGGAATCCATTGAGCTCAAATCAAAGAGAGTTACCTGATTTAAAGGTAATGTCTTCCCTTGTGTTCTTTTGTTTTATTTTGCTTTTCCAAACCCCTAAAATCTTTTTATTACTTATTTTTTTAACAACAACAGTGTCATAAATATACTGTAATGTTCTTATAATAATTATTCTAGCTACACTTTCACACACTTACGTCTAATGGTTAAAGAACATACTGTTTCTGTGGATGGAGAATTACTGCCTCACGAAACGAAGATTGTTCAATATTCTTTTAAAAACTTCAAAGGTGGCCATTAATATCTCAATATATTTATATATGATTTATAATATGTTTATGTTTTCCTTAAGCTTCTGTATTTTTCATTTATGGCATACCTTTATGGTTTCCATTATGGGTAAACGCGATATCTTCATTTTAGGATGTGCGGACTACCGCCCCTCAAAGTGATTTGATTCGTTAATGCCATATGTGGGACGTATAAAGGATGGAATTAATGGTATTACATATTATATCCTACTTTAATTATAATATACCTTTATATCATTATTATTTCATTCTATTGAATACAAAAAAATGAAATGAAAGTAGCGTTCATGCGTACGTACGGCTTACCGTCTCCATGAAGGGTACATTTCATTTCTAATTTCCAAATGTTATGTACTATTATAAATACATATATATAATGGATATATATGTAATATATTACATATAAATGATGGATATAATTCTGTAATTATAATATATATATCTCTCATTTTGTTTTAATTCCATTAATATGACAAAAAATGAAAGTGGCGTTCATGCATACGTACGACCTACCTTCTCCATGAACAGTGCTTTTAAATTTTTCTCTCCAAATGCTATGAAATTGTATAAAAAGAAAATATACTGGATATATATGATTTTTAAAACATCAATACTATTCTGGATATGATTTACCTATAACGAAATGGAAAATTCTTTTCCTACTAGTTCAATTTTTACTCATGTACCGAACATCAACAAAAACGTCTGATATGAACTCACTTTATTAACAAATTATTATAAAATTATGATATGTGAAATGAACTGAATAATAATCTTTAATGGAGGTCCTTAAGAAATTATAAATTGACCAAATTCTATAATTCATGAGATTAAAGATCGATCGAGTCATGTCGGACATGAGGTAAGGGATCCTACCTCTCTCTTCTTTTTATGTACTGTCTTTTATGTCATTTCTTTTAATATCCTCTTTCTTAGTTGAGGGATGTTCTTTTATATTACTATTACTGTGATTTCTATGTCCATATAATTATAGAACATATTTTATTTCATTAATCCATTTTTCTTTGGAGGTTTTAAGTGGTGTCGTTAGGCTGCCGAGTTTTCGTAAGGGGTTTTTCTGCTCACTTTTATTCCCGTGAGATTTATGATACATTTTCCACCATTTCCTTTGAGGGGTATATGTACTACCCATTATTTTAATTTTTGTATAATATACTTTCAATTATGATTATTTACATCAATGTTGTATTGTCCTTATTTCATGGGGTGTATGTTTCGAAAGATACCCAAGTCGGTAAGGGAACCTTTCACCCTCATCTTTTTAAAAGACTTCTTTTGTTGGGTCTTTTAATTTACAAATTGAAATGTTGGGATATGTTCTCATATATCCTTATTTATTAAAATTTTATATCCAAATTATGAGTTACCCTTTTTATCTCTCATCAACTCATTTTCAAAATTTTGAACTGACGTCGTTAGGCTGTCGAATTTTTGCAAGGGAACTTCTTACCCCAATTTTTATTCTTTGGGATAAACTTGAACTCCTTGAATATGTCATTCTATAAATATATGTGAATAACCTCTGATTGTTTTACACATAATATCCACATATATTTTGTGTATTCGTTTGTCACACATAATTATGTAATTGATTTATCCTTAATCCAGGGATACCGACTTTGTATGGGACTTCGTCTCAATCTCCTTTCATTGAGGAATATTTTGTTTTATACACAACCTTATTTTATACAGTGTATAAAACCCTTTGACATTTACGTTTATCCAAAAGGAATCTTTTTATACAAAGAATTTTACTAAATGAAAAAAAGGAATGTTTTTTTTGTATGTATGCGGTGACAACAACTTCTCCGCCGGCATGACAATTATTTGAGTTTTGGCTTCCTCTAAAAGCCATACCATTTTTTAAATGAAAAATAAATACAATGTTTTACTTTTCCTTTATTTTGGTATTGAAAATGGTTTTCATAAAGTTTTTATATCAATGTGTTGTATTAATATCTTGTGATTGAAAAGTGGAAATGTTATGTTTCCTTTATGCATGTTTTATGTGATACGATTATGTTATGGTTCATGGGCATTATTATGAAGACGGGTGGTTCTGTGATAAACTATGGGCGGTTGAGACCGATATAGCTCTCCAATGCATTTGGTAACGCGAAGGGGTTAAACATAAAGGTTTCTCCGAAGTGATTTTGGGAATATACTGTGATAGGTATTCCAAACGTATCCAAGAGGGTTACTCCCAATGTAAGAATGTTATGAATGCCTCAAGTTACATTTATGCCTTATTATTTCTATGATTTATTCATGATTTGATGAGGTATGTTAAAATTATTATGTTTTATGAGTAATGTATTATTTCATACTTGGACTAATGTTTTCTTTTCGTACTTTTATATCCCTTATTGAGCTTTTTATTCTCATCCCAAGTTTTTGAATTTTTTTTCACAGGTCAAGGGAAAGGTGCATGATATGATGATAGTGTCAAAGAAGTTTCAAGAAATAATCCATGTTTTATTTTAAATATGTTTCCGTTGATGGGAAAAAAATACTATCTTTTATGTAACAACTTTGTTTAAATGTGGAATGTAATTCATGATTTATGATCTAAATCTCTAAAACTCTAAACCTGAAAATATCTTCAATGTGAATTATTCATTTAATTCAATATTAAGTAAGTTTTAAGTCCGGGGCATTATAGTTGATATCAGAGGTCTGTTTAGATAACTTTAGAGGTTAGGGTATTTTCTAAGCATAAGTGACATTCCCATAATGGTTAGGATTTCAGAAAAAGTCCTAGTTTTAGATAAAGTGAATGAGTAAGTATATCTTAGTGTTTATCTTTCTCATTAGTACATGATGGTTTTATTGATATAATCACACTGACATTCCTATTTTTATTGAATTGATGGATCTAGCAGGCACCAAAGTGACAACAGGTTTGAAGGAAACTGTGGTGGTTCTCTGATTAAGAGACTGGATGAAATGGGGGATTCAATGAGGAAACTTGTGGTTATTCTAAACCAACTATCAAGGAGTCATGATCAACCACTTGAACCTTGGTATGTTCTGTAATTCATCATATATGAGATGACCAATCGATGTGGAATTTCGGGTAATAATTATAAAGGTAACCATTAGAGTTTATATGATCCTTACTTTTGAGGTAATTATGGGTTATTATATGTTTTGATGGAAAATGAAAGGCATGAGATAAACATGAGGTTAAAATATGTTATGATTATTTTTGAAGATTTTATCTCGTTTTGGGGAATGTTTTAAGAATTATATAGTTTTGGAAAAAGGACAACACGCAGATAGTGTGATAACTCGTCGCGTCGACAAAGCTGAAGGAATTGAATCCACAACCAATGTGTGACTGGTATTTACCGCGTACCACTAGACTACATGAATTCCTTGGTTAGTTTGACTAATTATTTTTAGTCAGATGATATTAGGAATCAAGAGTAAGTTTATTTTGGGTTATCTATGGGAATGATTAACCTATCATGGAGGATATGTGATTAGGTTAATTACTTTTCAAATGAGAATATACGAGAAACTAATATTATTTGGAGATAAAAGTTAATTTGTACCATGGAAGACTATGTGATTAATTCTTTCAAATATTTGGGTTTCAATCTGAGTTTGGTTTACTTTGAAGAATTTTATGGAAAATTGTTTATCGAATGTTCTTAGTTGAACTTTGGGTTTTTTTTGTCAAATTTTGGATATTAAGAATAGATTTTCTTTTTATAAAGGATTATACTTTTGAGGATTATCTGATCTCATACTAACAATTTTGGTTTTGGTCTTTTTTCAAAAGACATGGAAAATATATAGTTCTTTTTCGTGGATTAGGTGATTCTCAATAAGTTGATTATAGTACACTTAAAGCGAACAAGTCTTCCTAAATACTCGTCTTTTCGAGAAAATATGAGTTTGATTAAGGAATCTAGTAAATGTTGAAAGTCTAAGTGACGAGTAAGTATGTTTCATTATCATTTAATTAACCTCAAAAATAAATTCCTCAATGAATAGTAACTTAAAACAAAAATGTTTTCTCTTAACTTTTCCTACTGGGGAATCGAATACCGTTAAACCCATCACAAGTTTGTGATTTTATTATGGTTAACATTCTCCTAGACATGTTTACTATCACTCTCCCTCAGAACATGACCCTTTGTTTTTTCCTCCATATCCATGTTTTCCTACATGGAATTCTAGTATGGGTTAACTCAGGTGACCTTTGTACTTCTCTTTCTTTTTTTAATGTGATTGTTTTAATGACTCTTGTTCTGATGTGTTATTTTCAATGAAGTTTCCAAGCCCAATTTTAAAATTGTGAGGACGCAATTCCCAAAAAGGGGGAAGGATGTAACACCCCAGGTAAATAAGGAATATGACATTTTCACATTTATCCATATTTGTGAATAAAATATTAATATTACATTAAATGGGACTCTATGCTTGATGGCGTACCCAATACGCAACAACAAGTTTCTTGGGAGTCTTACGTTGCACTCTAATAATAAAATAATATTATTTTAAATGGTAGTTAACGCCTAGTCGTTGTAATGGCTGGAATGAACAGAACTAACTACAAAATGATTATATGTGTTTTTCAAATTTCTTTACCTTTTACAATAAATGTAAGAGGATTAAAAATGTGAATGAATCCAATTTTAAGAGTAAAGATTCTAATATTTTTTAAAAGGTCGATTAACCGCTTTTTGATGGCGAACCTCTTTTAAATCATCATTTTGAAAATTTTATGTGTCATATTTGAAAAAATAAAATTCTTCTTTAGAATTGGGACATCAAAATTTACTTTGTGTAAATTTTTGGGATTTTTCCGATAAAGTTCATTTTTTAATGAATAGTGAAAAATGTTGTATTTTAATTCAAAACCACTTTTAAATCTAATTTATTTATATGATTAGATTATCTTTTGAATTTTTTTAAATTGAAATTAGAATATATTTTTACATTTTAATCCAATAGTGGTCTTCGGAATTAATTTCACTTTTAAATTGGACTTAAACTAGTGTCAATCTTTTAATAGATATTGTTTCTTAAAAACACGCTATTTGTTTTGACAGCGGGAATTAACTATTAAATTAATTAATGAAACTTATATTATTTGAATTTTGTAAAATAGGCATCATTTTTTAATTCATAATATCAAATATATCTTAGGGTGAATTTTTGGTATTTTTCTAAAAAACTTCAATTTTTAATGAATAGTGAAACCACTAAGTGGTAGTTTAAAAACTGTTTTTTCATTTAAATGAAACGATACCACTTCTGTGGTTTGAATTTCAAAAATCAGACATACATGGTTGTAATTATGATTTAAAATGTGGTTCAATGGGATTAAAATAATTTTTTGGTTAATAGTAACTCTTATGTTTTTAATCACGATTAGAGGTAATTAGTGTAATTTAAGGTAAAGATAATTTTATAATAATATGAAATGACCATGAAACTTGTTCTACCATTATTGGATGAGTCATGGCCGAGCAAGAAAATCCATGGGTCAACTTGGGGACCCCATGGAGCAACTTTGGTTGGAAAATGACATTAATACCATTTTTTTAAAATTAAAATAAAAATGTCACAAACATGTGTTGTTTTACTAAAACAATTTTTACATGGGGTTATATAAGTCATATTTTTGAATATTAATATTCATTAGAAATCTAAAAATATTTCCTGCATCATGATATTTTTTTTAATAATTTTTAGACATTAAATAAATTAATTTATTTATGACACCGTGATGATGCATTGATTACCTCATAAATGAACGATTTAAATAAAATGAGAAGATAGGGTGAAATATAAGTCTTAAACTTGTCACAAACCTATTGGATGGGTGGATTTCAAAGCCGTATCACCTTATCCTATAAATATATCCTTTTGGGACCTTTAAAATCTGAAAATCATTTTATAATAAAGTAATATTTTATAACTTTCCAAGAGTACCCCTCCTCTCCTCTTATAAAAGGCCCACACCTCTACCACCTTACACACACCTCTCAAGCCTTTGGATAAGCCAACCCCTACCCATTTCATCTCTCCAGATCCCTATATTTATCATTGGAGCATCACTTTGGGCATAATCCTTTCCAAGGAATCCTTTGAGCTCAAATCAAAGAGAGTTACCCGATTTGAAGGTAATGTCTTCCATTGTGTTCTTTTGTTTTATTTTCCTTCTCCATACCCCTAAACTATTTTTATTAGTTCTGTTTGTAACAAAACAAGTATCTTAAATATACTAGGATGTTTTTATAAGAAGGATTCTAGCTACAATTTCACACACCTCCGTCTAATGGTTAAAGAACATACTGTTTCTATGGATGGTGAATTACTGCCTCACGAAACGATGATTGTTCAATATTCTTTTAACTCCTTCAAAGGTGGACATTAAGATGTAAATATATTTATATATGATATATAATATATTTATTTTTTCCTTAAGCTTCTGTATTTTTCATTTATGGAATACCTTTATTGTTTCCATTATGGGTAAACACGATATCTTCATTTTAGGAAATGCGGACTACCGCCCCCTCAATGTGATTTGATTCGTTAACTCCATATGTGGGACGTATAAAGGATGGAATTAATGGTATTACATATGGTATCCTACTGGAATTATAATATTACTTTATATCATTATTATTTCATTCCATTGAATACAAAAAATAAACAAATGAAAGTAGCGTTCATGCGTACGTACGGCTTACCATCTCCATGAATGATACATTTCATTTCTCATCTCCAAATGTTATCTACTATTATAAATACATATATATAATGGATATATATGTAATATATTACATCTAAATTATGGATATAATTATGGAATTATAATATATATATATCTCTCATTTTGTTTTAATTCCATTAATATGACAAACAATGAAAGTTGCATTAAGGCGTACGTACGGCCTACCGTCTCCATGAACGGTGCTTTTAAATTTTTATATCCAAATGCTATGAAATAGTATAAAATGAATATATACTGGATATATATGATATTTAAAGCATCAGTACTATTCTGGATATGATGTACATATAACTTCATGGAAAATTCTTTTCCAAAAAGTTCAATTTTTACTAATGTACCGAACATCGACAAAAACGTCTGATATGAACTCACTTTATTAAAAAATTATTATAACATTATAATATGTGATATGAACTGAATAATAATCTTTAAATCAGGTCCTTATGAAATTATAAATTAACCAAATTTTATTATTCAGGAGATTAAAGAACGATCGAGTCATGTCAGACCCGAGGTAAGGGATCCTACCTCTCTCTTCATTTTAGGTACTCTCTTTTATGTCATTTCTTTTAAGCTCTGCTTTCTTAGTTGAGGGATTTTCTTTTATATTACTATTAATATGATTTCTACGTTCATATTATGATAGAACCTATTTTATTTCATCAATACATTTTTTTGTGGTTTTAAGTGTTGTCGTTAGGCTGCCGAGTTTTCGTAAGGGGTTTTTCATCTCACTTTTATTCCTCTGAGATTTATGCTACATTTGCCACCATTTCCTTTGAGGGGTATATGTACTGCCATTTATTTTACTTTTTGTATAATATACTATTGTTTATGAGTATTTACATCAATGTTGTATTGTCCTTATTTCATGGGGTGTATGTTTCGAAAGATACCCAAGTCGGTAAGGGAACCTTTCACCCTCCTCTTTTTAAAAGACTTCTTTTGTTGGGACTTTTAATTTACATATTGTAAAGTTGGGATATGTTCTTATATTTCCTTATTGATGTAAATTTTATGTCCAAGTGATTATTTACCCTTTTTATCTCTCATCAACTCATTTTCTGAATTTTGAAGTGACGTCATTAGGTTGTCGAATTTTTGCAAGGGAACTTCTTAAACCAATTTTGATTCTTTGGGATAAACATTCACTCTTTGAATATTTTGTTCTATAAATATGTGTGAAAAACATCTGATTGTTGTACACTTAATATCCACTTATATTTGGTGTATTTGTTTGTCACACATAATTATGTAATTTATTTATCCTAAATCCAAGGATACCGTCTTTGTATGGGACTTCGTCTCAATCTCCTTTCGTTGAGGCATACTTTGTTTTATACACATCCTTATTTTATACGGTGTATAAACCCCTTTGACTATTACGTTTATCAAAGAGTAATCTTTTTATATGAAGTGTTTTACTAAATGACAAAATAGAATGTTTTTGTCGTATGTATGCAGTGACAACAACTTCTCCGCCGCCGTGACCATTATTTGAGTTTCGTCTTCCTCTACAAGCCATACCTTTTTTTAAATGAAAAATAAATAAAAGTTTTACTTTTCATAATTTTGGTATTCAAAATGGTTTTCATAATGTTTTCATATCAATGTGTTGTATTGATATCTTGTGATTGAAAAGTGGATGTGTTATATTTCCTTTATGCATATTTTATGTGATACGATTATGTTATGGTTCCTGGGGATTATTATGAAGACGGGTGGTTCTGTGATAAACTAAGGGCGGGTGAGCCCGATATAGCTCTCCAATGCATTGGTTAATGCGAAGGGGTTAAACAATAAGATTTATCCAAAGATATTTAAGGAATATACTGTGATGGGTATTCCAAACATAAGCAAGAGGGTTACTCCCTACATAAGAATGTTATGAATGCCACAAGTTACCATTATGACTTGTGATTTCTATGAATTATTCATGATTTTAAGAGGTATGTTAAAATTCTTATGTTTTATGAGTAAAGTATGATTTCATACGTGGACTAATGTTTTCTTTTCGTACTTTTATATCCCTTACTGAGATTTTTATGCTCATCCCAAGTTTTTGAAATGTTTTTCACAGGTCAAGGGAAAGGTGAATGATATGATGATTGTGTCAAGGATGTGTCAAGAAAGAATCCATGTTTTATTTTAAATATGTTTCTGTTGATGGAAAAAACAAACACTATCTTTTATGTAACCATTTTGTTTAAATGTGGAATATAATTCATGATTTATGATCTAATTCTCGAATACTCTAAACCTGAAAATGTCCTCAATGTGAATTATTCATTTAATTCAATATTAAGTAAGGTTTAAGGTTGGGTCCTTATAGTTGGTATCAGAGGTCGGTTTAGATAACTTTAGAGGTTAGGGTATTCTCTAAGCATAAGTGACATTACCATAATGGTTAGGATTTCAGAAAGAGTCCTAGTTTTAGATAAAGTGAATGAGTAAGTATATTTTAGTGTTTATATTTCTCATTAGTACATGATGGTTTTATTGATATACTCACACTGAAATTCCTATTTTTAGTCAATGGATGGATCTAACAGGCACCAAAGTGACAACAGGTTTGAAGGAAACTGTGGTGGTTCTTTGATTAAGAGACTGGATGAAATGGGGGATTCAATGAGGAAACTCATGGTTGTTCTAAACCAACTATCAGGGAGTCATGATCAACCACTTGAACCTTTGTATGTTCTGTAATGAATAATGTACAAGATTACCAATTGATGTGGAAGTTCAGGTAATAATTATAAATGTAACCATTAGAGTTTATATGATCCTTACTTTTGAGGTAATTATGGGTTATTATATGTTTTGATGGAAAATAAAAGGCATGAGATAAACATGAGGTTAAAATATCTTATGATTCATTTTGAAAATTTTATCTCATTTTAGGTAATGTTTGAAGAATTATATTGTTTTGGAAAAAGGACAACATGCAGATCGTGTGACTACCCGTCGCGTCGGACAAAGATGCAGGAATCGAATCCACAACCAAAGTGCGACTGGTATTTATCGCCTACCACTGGACTACGTGAAGTACCTGGTTAGTTTGACTAATTATATTTAGTTAGATGATTTTATGAATCAATAGTATGTTTATTTTGGGTTATCTATGGAAATGATTAACATATCATGGAGGATATGTGACTAGGTTAATTACTTTTCAATATGAGGATTTAAGAGAAAATAATGTTATGTGGAGATAAAAGTTAATTTGTACCTTGGAAGACTATGTGATTAAATCATTCAAATATTTGGGTTTAAATCTGAGTTTGGTTTACTTTGAATAATTTTAGGGACAATTGTTTATCGAATGGTCTTCGTTGAACTTTGGGTTTTTTTTGGAAAAATTTTGGAGATTAAGAATAGATTTTATTTTTATAAAGGATTATATTTTTGTGGATTATCTGATCTCATACTAACAGTTTTGGTTTTGGTTTTTGTCTATTGACATGGGAAATATATAGTTCTCTTTTTTGGATTAGGTGATTCTCAAGAAGTTGATTATAGTACTCTTAATGCGAACAAGTCTTCCTAAATACTCGGCTTTTGGAGAAAATATGTTTTTTATCAAGGAATCTAGTAAAAGTTGAAAGTTTACGTGACAAGTAAGTATGTTTCATTATTATTTAGTTAAGCTCAAAAATAAACTACTCAATGAAGATTAACTTAAAACAAAAATGTTGTCTATTAACTTTTCCTACCGGGGAATCGAATTCCGTTTAACCCATCACAACTTTGTGATTTTCTTATGGTTAACTTTCTCCTAGACATGTTTACTATCAATCTCCCTCAGAACATGAACCTTTGTTTTTTCCTCCATATCCATGTTTTTCTACATGGAATCCTAATATGGGTTAACTCTGTTGACCTTTGTACTTCTCTTTATTTTTTTAAAAGTGATTGTTTTACTGACTCTTGTTCCGATGTGGGATTTTCAATGAAGTTTCCAAGCCCAATTTTAAAATTGTGAGGATGCAATTTCCAAAAGGGGGGAAGGATGTAACACCCCAGGTAAATAAAGAATATGTCATTTTTACATTTATCCATATTTGTGAATAAAATCTTAATATTACTTTAAATTGGACTCTATGCTCGATGGCATGCCCAATACGCAACAACGAGTTTCTTGGGAGTCTTACGTTGCACTCTAATAATAAAATAATATTATTTTAAATGGTAGTTAACGCCGAGTCATTGTAATGGAGGGAACGAATAGAATTAACTAAAAAATGATTATATATGTTTGTCAAATATTTTTACTTCTTACAGTAAATGTTAGAGGATTAAAAATGCGAATGAATCTAATTTTAAGCGTAAACATTCTAATATTCTTTAAAAGGTCGATTAACTGCTTTTTGATGGCGAACCTCTTTTAAATAAACTTTTTGACAATTTTATCTATTATATTTTACAAAATAAAATTATTCTTTAGAATTGGGACATCAAAATTTATTTTGTGTAAATTTTTGGTATTTTTCCGATAAAGTTCATTTTTTAATGAATAGTGAAAATGATGTATTTTAATTCAAAACCTCTTTTTAATCTAATTTATTTATATGATTAGATTTATCTTTTTAATTGTTTTTAAAGTGAAATTAGAATATATTTTTACCATTTAATCCAATAGTGGACTTTTTAATTAATGTCACCTTGTAATTGGACTTAAACTAGTGTCGATCTTGTAATAGATATTGTTTCATAAAAACACGCTATTTGTTTTGACAGCAGGAATTAATTATTAAATTAATTAATGCAACTTATATGTTTGGAATTTTTCAAAATAGACATCATTTTTGAATTCGGAATATCAAATATAGCTTATGGTGAATTATTTGTATTTTTCTGAAAAAACATCAATTTTTGATGAATAGTGAAACCACTAAGTGGTAGTTTAAAAACTGTTTTTTCATTTAAATGAAATTTTACCACTTCTGTGGTTTGAATTTCAAAAATCCGACATACATGGTTGTCATTAGGATATAAAATGTAGTTCAATGGGATTAAAATAGTTTTTTGGTGAATAGTAACTCTTAAGTTTTTAATCACGATTAGAGGTAATTAGTGTAATTTAAGGTAAAGATAATGTTAAAATAATATGAAATGACCATAAAACTTGTTCTACCCTTATTGGAAGAGTCATGGCCGACCAAGACAATCCATTTGTCAACTTGGGGACCCCATGGAGCCACATTGGTTGTAAAATGACATTAATAACTTTTTTTAAGTTAAAATAAAAATGTCACAAACATGTGTTGTTTTACTAAAACAATTTTTACATGGGATTATATAAGTCATATTTTTTACTATAAATATTCTTTAGAAATATAAAAATATATCCTACATCATGATATTTTTTTTAAATATTTTAGACATTAAAAAAATTAATTTATTTATGACATCGTGATGATGCACTGATTACATCATAAATGAACGATTTAAATAAAATGATATGATAAGGAGAAATATAAGTCTTAAACATGTCACAAACCTATGTATGGGTGGATTTAAAAACACTATCAACTTATCCTTTAATTATATCCTTTTGGGACCTTTAAAATCGAAAATCATTTTATAATAATGTAATATTTTATAACATTCCAAGAGTACCCCTCCTCTCCTATTATAAAAGGCCCCCACCACTACCACCTTACACACACCTCTCAAGCCTTTGTCTCAGCCAAACACTACCCATTTCATCTATCCACATCCCTATCTTCATTATTGGAGCCTCAAATTTTTCATAATCCTTTCCAAGGAAGCCTTTGAGCTCAAATTAAAGAGTGTTACCCGATTTAAAGGTAATGTCTTTTCTTGTGTTCTTTTGTTTTATTTTGCTTCTCCAAACCCCTAAACACTTTTTATTACATATTTTTGTAAAAAAACCAGTATATTAAATATACCACTATGTTTTTCTAAAAATTATTAGAGCTACACTTTCACACACCTCCATCTAATGGTTAAAGAATTTACTGTTTCTATGGATGGCGAATTACTACCTCACGAAACGATGATTGTTCAATTTTCTTTTTACACCTTCAAAGGTGGCCATTAATATGTAAATATATTTATATATGATATATAATATGTTTATCGTTTCATTAAACTTCTGTATTTTTAATTTATGGCATACCTTTATGTTTTCCATTATGGTTAAACACGATATCGTCATTTCAGGAAGTGCGGACTACCGCCCCCTCAAAGTGATTTGATTCGTTAATGCCATATGTGGGACGTATAAAGGATAGAATTAATTTTATTACATATGATATCCTACTTGAATTATAATATTCCTTTATATCATTATTATTTCATTCCATTGAATACAAAAAGAGAAATGAAAGTAGTGTTCATGCGTACGTACGGCTTACCGTGTCCATGAACGGTACATTTCATTTCTTATCTCCAAATGTTATGTACTATTATAAATACATATATATAATGGATATATATGTAATATATTACATCTAAATGATGGATATAATTTTTTAATAATAATATATATATCCCTCATTTAGTTTTAATTCCATTAATATGACAAAAAATTAATGTAGTGTTCATGCATACGTACGGCCTACCCTTTCCATGAATGGTGCTTTTAAATTTTTATCTCCAAATTCTATGAAATAGTATAAAATGAATATATACTAGATATATATGATATTTAAAACATTAATACTATTCTGGATATGATTTACCTATAACTACATGGAAAATTCTTTTCCAACAAGTTCAATTTTTACTCATGTACCGAACATCGACAAAAACGTCTGATATGAACTCACTTTATTAACAAATTATTATAACATTACAGTATGTGATATGAACTGAATAATAATCTTTAACGGATGTCCTTAAGAAAGTATAAATTGACCAAATTTTATTATTTATGAGATTAAATAACGATCGAGTCTTGTCAGACATGAGGTAAGGGATCCTACCTCTCTCTTCTTTTTAAGTACTCTCTTTTATGTCATTTCTTTTAAGCTCATCTTTCTTAGTTGAGTGATGTTGTTTCATATTCCTATTATTGTGATTTATATGTTCATATGATTATATACCATATTTTATTTCATAAATACATTTTTTTGGAGATTTAAGTGGTGTCGTTAGGCTGCCGAGTTTTCGTAAGGTGTTTTTCATCTCACTTTTATTCTAGTGAGATTTATGCTACATTTGCCACTATTTCCTTTGAGGGGTATATGTACTGCCCATTATTTTAATTTTTGTATAATATACTTTCTTTTATGAGTATTTACATCAATTTTTTATTGTCCTTCATTCATGGGGTGTATGTTTCGAAAGATACCCAAGTCGGTAAGGGAACCTTTCACCCTCCTCTTTTAAAAAGACTTCTTTTGTTGGGTCTTTTAATTTACATATTTTAATGTTGGGATATGTTCTTATATATCCTTATTGATGTAAATTTTATTTCCAAGTGATCAGTTACCCTTTTTATCTCTCATCAACTCATTTTCAGAATTTTGAATTGACGTCGTTAGGATGTCGAATTTTCGCAAGGGAACTCCTTAACCCAATTTTGATTCTTTGGGATAAACTTGCACTCCTTGGATATGTCGTTCTATAAATATGTCTGAATAACCTCTGATTGTTTTACACATAATATCCAATTATATTTGGTGTATTAATTTGTCACACATAATTTTGTAATTGATTTATCCTTTATCCAAGGATACCGTCTTTGTATGGGACTTCGTCTCAATCTCCTTTCGTAGAGGCATATTTTGTTTTATACACAACCTTCTTTTATACGGTGTATAAACCCATTTTACTTTCACGTCCATCCAAAAGGAATATTTTTATACGAATCATTTTACTAAATGGAAAAAGGGAATTTTTTTGTCGTATGTATGCGGCGACAACAACTTCTCCGCCGCCGTGACCATTATTTGAGTTTCGGCTTCCTCTACAAGTCATACCATTTTTAAAATAAAAAATAAATACCATGTTTTAATTTTCCTTTATTTTGGTATTGAAAATAGTTTTCATAATGTTTTTATATCAATGTGTTGTTTTGATATATTATGATTGAAAAGTGGAAATGTTATGTTTCCTTTATGCACGTTTCATGTGATAGGATTATGTTATCGTTCTTGGGCATTATTATGAAGACGGGTGGTTTCGTGATAAACTAAGGGTGGGTGAGCTCGATATAGCTCTCCAATGCATTGGGAAACGCGAAGGGGTTAAACGTTAAGGTTTATCCGAAGAGATTTAGGGAGTATACTGTGATGGGTATTCCAAACGTAACCAAGAGGGTTACTCCCTACGTAAGAATGTTATGAATGCCCCAAGTTACCTTTATGCCTTATGATTTCTATGATTTATTCATGATTTGATGAGGTATGTTAAAATGATTATGTTTTATGAGTAAAGTATGATATCATACATGGACTAATGTTTTCTTTTCGTACTTTTATATCCCTTACTGAGATTTTTATGCTCATCCCACATTTTTTAAAAAATTTTCACAGGTCAATGGATAGGTTCATGATATGGTGATAGTGTCAAGGAAGTGTCAAGAAAGAATCCATGTTTTATTTTAAATATGTTTCCGTTGATGGGAAACAAATACTATCTTTTATGTAACCACTTTGTTTAAATGTGGAATGTAATTCATGATTTATGATCTAATTCTCTAAAAATCTAAACCTGAAAAGATCCTCAATGTGAATTATTCATTTAATTCAATATTAAGTAAGGTTTCAGGCTGGGGCCTTGTACTTTATCTTTTGGATCAGTATTGTACAATCCCAAAGATCATATTCCAGTATCATTTTCATTTCCTCAATTGATATTCATCAATTTTTACAATTATAATCATATAAATGATATGTTATTCATTATCTTTCACACATTTAATAATATCGTGTGATATAGATAACACAATTTTTTTCTTCAATAACTACATTTAGTTCTTCCTCATGTATAGAAATAAAATTATAACATCTATCTATTCTGTGACATAACATATGTTCTAATAACTCTTTTGGACTAATTAGGATTCCATAACAACATGGTAAGCATATACAAAGTATTTTAGAAGTTTCATTTGAATGATCTTTTCCAAACATGAATAATACATTCACCCCATCTTCATAGTTTTTTTCATATGATTTTATTTTATCAAAATTAAATTATTATTCATTCCACTTGATTAAATAATATATTAATTAATAAAACTAAATAAATACACATAACATATGAGATTATAATCCTAACATTATATTCTTTTTATGTACACATGTATAGTCACCATATTTGTAATAAATTTTCATTACATCAACTACTTGTTAGAAAATACAACAACCTTGATTTATATAATTTTGAAGTATAATAAAACTTATTTTTTTATTAAATTATTTCAAATATAATAAAGTATTATTCTTCTATATGGATTCATCAAGGTATAAAATAACGTAAACTTTTCAAAAGGGGAACTTAATATCTATTTAGTATTCTTCATCAATGGAAATAAATAATATTGATAGTAATCAAAGATAACCTTGTATAATAAATACTTATAAATAATTTTGATTCATTAATGTCTACATATCATGTGGTTTATTTTAATTTATCTTGAAAATATGGTGGCCAACTATGAATTCTATTTTTCTTTTGAAAAAACAAAAATTAATAGATGATGTTCAATCATAAATCGTCATTGGATGAAACATATTTAACAATGTTTTCTTCTTTTTATGAACAATTATATTAGAGTATTTTCAAATGAGTGGGAAATGATACAATAAAAACCAAAATTAATAGTTGTTTATGTCATAACGCGGGCCGTACATTTTGTTAAAATGATTTAATAACATATTTAGAATTTTTTTTCATATTTATTTTACATTTTGGAACATTTAAATGATTCTATATGTGTGTTACACTATAATTACTTATTTAGATTTACTAACAACATTTGTGAAGTATTAAAAGGACCATTAAACACCAAATTCTTTTTTACTTGTTGATGCACACACATAGGCTATGATAAACTTCAATAAATCATTCAAACACATTAGAGATCGATTCAAAATCCATAAAAAATTGTTCAGACTATCATATCATCCATTTTGTGGAAATATATTTCAAAAAACAAGAGTTCAATTACTATAGATGAGAATGGTATGGTAAAGTCTAAAAATACGGAAAAAAACACGAATGATCAATTGATAATCCTAAAAATTGACTTCTAAATTTCAAAACATTTCCTTCGAATTATGATCTGTACAAAATAATAAACCTTCATTGTATTAGAGTTATTGTTATTGAAGAGAACAAATGAGGCAGTGAGGAATAAGAGAGCTAAAGGGATTATTTTTTAAAAAGGGTGAACATTTTTATCCATGCTTACTAAAAAGTACCGATAAAATATCATTTTATATGTGCAAAAAAATATAACCTATGAGGAATATCACCATTATCGGTATTTTCAGGATGTTAATAAATCATCACATTTATCATCATTAAAAAAAGTAAAAAATTTGATATATATAGGTTTTTCTATCGGAGTGCTATTCAAATAAATTTTAATCATTTCAAATAAAAAATAGAATAAAAAATAATAAATAAATATTATTATTCACATAAATAATAAAATTAATAAAAATGAATAATTCCAACAATATAAATTTAAAAAAATATTAACAAATCAATTTAGGTATGTTAATCATATAAATTAAAAACTTATTAAAAATATTAGAACATAACAAATAAATATGTATAAATTAATATTAAAAATTAAATAAAATTTTAAAATATTAAAAGTTAATAAATATTAGAAATAGATATATTTTATTGAATGAGAGAATAATAAAAATGAAAAAATTTGATAAATTAAAAAATATTAAAAAATTGGATTCATAACATCAATTAAATAAATTAAAATTACTTTAAAAATTTAATAAAAATAAATAAATAATAAGCATAATTGTATAATTAATAAAAATGTTAAAAATAAATAATAATAAATTTATAAATTTGAAAACATTAGAAAATTAATTTTAATAAATAATGCATATAAATTTCAATCATTTTAATAATATTTATAAATAATAATCCAAATTAAAGAAATGTTGATCATATAAATTACCAACATGTTAAAAATATTAAAACCTATTATGAAATTAAATTTCAAAAAACATTAACAAATAATAAATTCAAACAGGGATAAAAATTAATACAAATTAAGAAAAACATATTAAATGAAAGAACCATAAAAGTAGGTATATTAAATTTAATATATAAGCAAAAAATTATTAAAAAAAAATTCATGAGATTAATTACCTGAATTGTAAACATAAAAAAAGAATCAAAATGAATAAAAAGAAAATATTAATTATATTAATACGTATAAAAATTATTATAGTTGAATTATATTAATTATTAAATTTTGAAACATAATAAAAAAATAATTTAAATAAATTAATTATAAAAAATTAATACATTTTAAAATAAATAAAACATTGTAAAAAAATTAAATATATATTTATCATATAATTTTAAAAATTACTGAAAATGTTTAAATTTTGTGAATAAATAAATGTAAATACATTGTCGAAATCCAACCTCGGTCGACCCTGAACCGATTATCCGAGCCGGCCCGCGACATAGCCCGAGGGACCTTCATGATCCCCATGGGATGGAAACTAGAGACGGGTATCAAAACTAAACATGTGGGAACTATTTGGCCCCTAAATGAAAGTCAAATAAACAAATAAAAACCGAACAATGGAAATGATAACATGGAGTACCAAGAAAACAAAGTTGTACATACCACCATGTGACCTGATGGGTCACCATCAACCTCAAACCAACGTCGCTCTATGGCGACTGAATCCATGCAAGTCGTAGAAAACAAAGCTAAAAAAACAACAGTAAAACTATAGGTGTGAGTATTAAAACATATTCGGCAAGCCCAAACAATCTATTCTCATATGAATTTCCATTAAATATAAGACCCATCAACTTCAAGTTTGAAATAAAATAAATAGAACTAGGTTTTTATAAATTTTCTTCTTTAAATGCAAATCATGATCCATTGCCCTTCATATTTTAAACTAAGTCATTTTCCAAGGATGAAGCTTTAACCTTTTTAGAGAAAGAGGGATAGTGAAGTGTAAATCATTTTAAAAAGATTTTTCCACAAACTATTGATGTTCACTTTTATTGACTTTAACAATGAGGTGCATCATACATGAAGGCTAAATCAATAATCCCAAAAGGGAAATAAAAAATAACAAGTAAGAGAAATAAACCAAACAAAGCACCTCAATCATCTTCCGCAGATAACTAAGTGCCAATATACATGGGAAAACCAAGGAGCTGGTGAATAGTATAGAACGTACAATACATGTGACCCATCCCGAAGGCATGCCTCCTCTCAATGATGTCATAACACCGAAACGCTCGGTATCGCCCTACCATGCCTTACCGAGGGGCCAAATTCCCTAGTAGAGTATAATCCATACTAAGGGCCACTAGCTAGTGCGTAGTCTAAGCTAGTGCAGTAATCATTCACAAAAAAATTCACTCACTATGCTAGGTTCCCATATTCAGACAAAAAGGGGGTGAGCCAACAATGTCAAATAAGTATGCAGTCACAAGTACATTCCTCACACACAGTCAAGACACAGAACAAAGCCAACCCCGAGTCACCCTAAGGAATATGTCCTACTTAGCAGACTGTCCAAAACATTTAACTCAACCAAAGCTAGGGGACCACATCCAAGGAGAGTTTTCTTAAGATGACTATTTTTACAAAATTTCCAACCATGCCTCACATAATTTTCGCATGCCAAACCATTTCTTAAGGATTCACACACACACCACTTTGAAAACCACAAATACCCTTAGAAACCCATTTAAGAAACCCAAACCAACATTTTAAATATGAAACACATTCACTAAGTCCAATGGAAAATTTCATCTAGAAATTGATGTGAAAACACAATCAAACCACTTACTAGAAGACATTACAAGAAATAATCCACTATAATTCAAAAAAGAAAATTTTACTAATAGTTCTATATTAAAAATTAATATTAAAAATATGTATGAAATGTAAGAAATAAATTATTTTTAAATTTAAAGATTAATTCCTAGAGATCATACCTCAACATGCCGCTTTTTAAAGACGACAATTTGATCCATCCCCTTGCGATTATACACACATGAATTTATACATAAACATATAAATGCCCCAAGATGCATTGCACATATTCTCTTCTCCATGAGGGAATATGTACAAAGAGAGTGTGTGTGTGTATGTGTGACTTACCCTATGTATATACATGTAGGCATTCTTGACAACCGCAGCTCGAGACCACAATGTTGAGTTCAATGCACCACCCCATAAATACTGCAAACCTGAAAACAAATAAAGACCCTAATTAAGATGGTGGGAAGCCAAAAAATTGCATAAAATCCATCCCGCTGATCGTGGAGGTGAACCAAAATATTATGAACCGCCTCGCCTTCGGTGATGGTTGATGGAATCCATAAGAATAGGTCTGAGGGGACCATTCACACAACCCAAAACAGCAACAAAATCACAAAACCCTAATCAAACCCAAACCTAGGGTTTCAATTAATTAATAAATAAATCATTCCATCATTTAATAAATCAAGGGAAATCAATATCACATCACAAGTGACAACCAGAACTTCACTCGTATCAACTACATTTGGAAATTCATTTTTAAAAAAACTTTATGTGTGGACTCAATTCCAAGGAAAAGCGTACACACCCTTGATCATAACCAAATAGGTAAAGGGAATTCCATTTTCTCTTTATAAAACCAAAACACCCCTTTAAGGCAAGGAAACCTGTAACACCCGAGACTTTTTTGTTATATAAATAATCAAAGGAATCTTTTTCTAAAAACAACACTTGTTTGTCTTGCTTTACACGAAATCGAGAGCTTCCTCGATAGCTTGCGTCGTATGCAATACCAAGTTTCACTAAACAACGATATACTATTAAAATATTATTAAAACTAGCCGTTATGAATAGTAATAACCACTTTTTGATATTTTATAAAGTTTATTTCTCAAAATGGATATCATTTTTGGATTCGTAATATCGAAATTAGCCTAGAGTGAAATTTTGGTATTTTTCTGAAAACATTCAATTTTTGATGAATAGTGAAACCCCTAAGTGGTAGTTAAAAAAATGAATTTTTCATAAAAATTAATTTTACCGCTTCTGTGAGTGGAATTTCAAAAATCCGAGAGACACGGTTAATATAAAGGACTAAAATGTGGTTCAATGAGATGAAAATAATTTTTGGTGAATAGTAACTTTTTACTTTTTTTACCACGGTTAAAAGTAAATAGGGTAATTAACGGTAAAAATGATATTATTATTACCCTAACACATGTCCTAATTCTATTGGAAAAGTTTAATTCGACCAAAAACACACTTAGGAGTAAAATATGACCATTTTGGCCCACATGGATTAGATTAGGACAGTAATTATTAATTTATTTAAAGAAGGGTTAAAATAGTTAAAATCAAAGTTTAATAACTAAATCATTTTTAATATGGGGTTATACATAATATAAATTCGACTATAAATATTAATTAGAAATATAAAAATATTTACTACACAATGGTATTTTATTTTTAATTTTTAGACATTAAATAATTTTATTTATTTATGACACAACAATGATGCAGTAATTATCTTATTAATGAAATATTGACATAATTGATGTTATAAATACCCAAATAAATATAATTTTAGATTTTTATGAATTCCACTAATTTTATAGGTTAATATGAAATGTTAGTATTTATTTAATTAACTTTTTTCTAACTTACCATTCTGTTATGAGTTTCACAAAAATCAATTACTAAATAGTGTCAAAATTGACATAAAATAGTTTTTTAAAACAAATATTATATTATTAATTGTTATTTTATTCCTAGAAATCTAAGGTTAGGCCAAATGAATTATATAGGGTTATATATATTAATAATAAACATCTTGGGGTTCGTTTGTCTTGATATAGTATGTTTATTAACCTTATATTATAAGAACACAAGAAGAAACGGTAAAAGTAAAATTATTTAACTTAATGATAAATCAACATGATAAGGTCAAAATAGGAACCTAAACTTGTATAAATTATATTGGATGAGAGTATTTAGACCCATCCCCACCTTAGCCTCGAAATAAATCAATTTGGATCTATTTAAAACCGAACTTGACTTTATAATAAAATAATATTTTTAGTTATTCCAAAAGAGCCCCTCTCCTCCCTTATAAAAGGGCACCTCCTCCCTCTCTTCCTCACACCACATTGAGCCTTCAAGATCGGCCAACCCCTGCCACTTTCTCCTCTCCACTTCTATAGATACATCATAGAGGTCCTGGTTATCTTCTAAAGACCAATTTTAGTGCCCTATAAGAAGGTCTCAAAGAAGCACTTCAAAGAAGAGGTAATGTTCGTTACCGATTCATTCATCTTTATTTCTTCTTCCACTTATTCTTATTTAGTTGTTTCATTATGAAGTAATAACATCAGTATCACTCGTATACTGATATGTTATTATAAGTATGAAACAACCCTGTTTCACCATCTATCCATCCTACGGAAAAAGAAATCACCGCGCGTGCATACATACGAAATACCGTCTCCACGCCATGGTGTAATCTATTTTCCACCACCACCTTACTTGGATGGGTATAATGGTGTAAATAATGACTATATATGACTATTATAAATTGATATTGATTCTGAAATAGTATACATACACTCCAATACAATTCCACGATCATGGGAACGATATCATCGCACGTGCGTACGTACGGAATACCGTCTCCACGATGTGATGCGATTCGTTCTACATGATCTTCATTGCATAATGATTATATAAATGAATTTAATGAATAAATATGATATATAGTACATTAATAATATTCTGGAAATTATGTATCTATAATCTAAACAGAAGAATAAGAATTTATTCAACAAAACACGCATAAGAACAAAAAGTTATAAACACCTGAATAACAAGTAGCAATTAAATATTACTACCAAGAAACTAAGAATATGGCCATATATGATATCATAACAATAATTATGATTCTTTAATAAGTCAATAACATTATTTAAATCATTATACAGGAGGTTCGGACACTTACGAGGCAAAACGGACCTAAGGTAAGGGAATTATCACAATCTCATTTTTATCCGAGATTGTTTGTACTTTGGTATTTACTGAGATGTATTTTTTCATCAACATCCATGTTTCCTCAATATGTGATATTAATATACTTCTACAATTGTTAATATACAATTTTACACTTTGGGGAGTTTTTAGTAAAAGATATGAAAGGAATCTTTTGACGTTTTTCGTACGAGGTACTTTTTGAATTTTCCGACAAAAGTACGAGAATAATGTTTTTTTAACTTATACGGCATGAATGGATTTTAAAACATTATTTCAAAGAAGCTTCCTTTACAAGTTTTCATGTATATTTTTAATCAACTTCTTTTAGTTTAAAATTGTATGACATTTTAAGAAAGGAAAATTGTTTTTAAGGTAGAAAGGATATTTTCCTCAAGAATGAAGTTCAAATGTTTTATAAAAATTATTTTCCATCTACGATAATAAAGGGTTCTATTTCTATCCATGTTATTACATTGATTTTATTATGTTGTGATGGAATTATTTTTATGAATTCATTTATCTTATATGAATTTTTTTATGATGTCATGTTGTTTAAGAATCCCATTCTTATTACATTGGTTATGCAATGATGTATGATTTATGATTTTGTGGAACACATAAGAATGGTATCATTATGAGATGGGTGGGACCTATATCTCCCTCTAATGCATTGGGTAAAGATTTTATATCTCATGAGATAGACATGGCTGGAACGGTAGGTTATACCGGTTCAGTGAAATAGTACTGAAACGGGGAGTGAACACGGTTCAGAAATGGACTTTGTCCACTAAGATAGTCTTGGCAATGAGTCTTGACTAATAAGAAATGATTTTCTATGATTATGTGTGTATGACAAAAAGTTTCATGTTTTAAGTCATGATTATTGGGATTACTTTTCACTACTATGATTTATCCCATGTTATGAAATTATCCTCTCTTTTGCAGGTTACTATTTCCAAAAGTTATGTTCTTATGAATATGATGTGATTGATATTTCTTTTGTTTACCCTTACTGAGCATTTGAGCACACCCTTTTGTATTTTTTCTTTCCCCAGGTCAGGAAGTAGGTTATTAAGTAAGATATACCAAAAGGGACTATAGATATGATGAAATAAATGGGAGACAGTGTAGACGATTTATAAACCAGTTGTTTATGTTTCCCAGTTTTCTAAAGACACTATACCTATACGGTCCTTTCGTGGTTTTGTTATATGTTTTAAAAAGTTTGCTTCAATTTTTAAGTAATAACAATGTATGTAAAGTATGGGTCATTATAGTTGGTATCAGAGGAAAGGTATAGTCAACCTTTGGAAACTAGGTTGTGAAATCCTTAGTAAGAACCCTAAGGATAAGTCTAAGCATAGAACACAATCTTAGTGTTTTAGAAATGTCCATGAATATCCTAGGATAAGATCATAAGTGTGAAATTTTATTCTTGATTATGTGGTTTTCCTATTATAATTAGTGTTGCTCACACTATTCTTCTTGGCTTTAGTCAATGGATGGAACCCGAAGGAACCGTGTTAATGCGGAATGCGACGGGCAATGCAATGATTGTCCCCCGGAGCAACCAAACGTTATGGGAGATGGAATGCAAAATCTTGTAGCCATGCTCACACAACATTCTAAAGCTATGAATCATGCAGGACTTCCAAACGAGCAAAGGAAGGAGCAACATTCTGTTGAATCCTTCACGAGGCTGCGCCCTCCTTCATTCAGCGGGTCAACTGATCCATTAGTTGCTGAACAATGGAATAGTACTACTGAAAAAATATATTCAGTTCTTCAATGTTCTGAACATGATAAAGTCATCTTAGCAGTTTATCTTTTGGAAGGTGATGCTGATCAATGGTGGAATCTTATTAAAAATACGAGGCAAAGGGATGAAATTGAGTCCAAGGAATGGGACGAGTTCAAGAACTTATTTTTCAATAAGTACTTCCCTCGTATTCTCTGAACAAAGATGGAGAAAGAGTTTCTTGAACTGAAGAAAAAGGATGATGAATCTTTTGGTAACTATGAAGCAAATTTTACAAGACTTGCAAGGTACGCTTCTGGTATTATTATCCATCCTGAGAGTAAGATTGATCGATTCTTTAGTGGCTTAAAACCAAGTCTTCGAAGGGCCTTATCCATAAGGGACTTCAATAGCTATGAGGAAATCGTTCGATGTTCTCTAAAAATTGAGATGGAGATTGGAGTAACCCATCAGTCATATGGGTTTGATAAGAAAAGGAAAATGGAATTCAAAGGAAAATCTAAAGAGCACACTGAAAAGAAGATGAGATTTCCCATATGCTGAAAGTGTGGAAAGAAACATGGAGGGAGTTGTCTTAATGGTACAAGTAAATGTTTCAAATGTGGAAAGGAAGGTCATCGGGCATTTTAATGCTGTAATGATGGGAAGAAGATGTCTAATGATGCAAACAATGGAAGGGATGTACAGAATGAACCTACTACACTTCAATGTTTCAAGTGCAAGGAGATGGGTCATTATGCCAATCAATGCCCAAATCCAAGGGTTGATGATGATGGTCGACGTCAACAAACTCTTAAGGCTAAAGACAAAGTAAAGTCACTTGCAATTTCTATCAGCGATGTGGAGTACGATAACGATGTGGTGAAAGGTACACTTACCATCCACTCCAAAGTAGAAAATATTTTATTTGATTCTGGATCCACCCAATCCTTTATTTCTAAAGAATTCTCTAAGGATATCACGGTATTACATCAACAGTTAGATGTTGAGTTAGCTATGACAACCCCTAATGGCACAACAGTCGCATCAAAAGATTATAATTCTTCTTCGATTGAAGTTTGTGGGAAAGTGATTCCTGCAAATCTTGTGATCCTTCCTATAGTGGAATTTGATGTGATTCTTGGCTTGGATTGGAATTCTCTACATGGAGCTCATATCAATTGCCAAATAAGGGAAGTCACATTTCATATTCTAGATCAATATATTATCGTCTATTGATGCAAGGATGAACATAACCTTCCAGTGGAAATTCCTTCCATCTTATGGGTCTTGATTCCACTAAATGAAGGTTATTTATCTCAAATGGTTGGTGAGAAACTCAAAATTAAGAATATTCCCATTGTACGGGAGTTTGATGATGACTTTCCGGATGAACTATCGGGTCTTCCACCGAATTCTGAAGTTGAGTTTTCAATAAAAATCGTACCGGGTGCTTTGCCTATTTCAAAGAAACCTTATAGAATGGCCCCAATTGAGTTGCAGGAATTGAAGAAGCAACCCCAAGAGAATCTTGATAAGGGGTTCATACGCCCTAGTGCATCACCTTGGGGAGCACCTGTTCTATTTGTTAAGAAGAAAGATGGATCAATGAGACTCTGCATTGATTATCGTGAACTTAACAAGATCACTATCAAGAACAAATATCCTCTCCCGCGCATTGATGACCTATTTGACCAACTATGCAGAGCTCAATACTTTTCCAAGATTGATCTTCGTTCAGGGTATCATCAATTAAGGGTCAAAAGGGAGGATATACCAAAGACGGCTTTCCGTACAAGGAATGGACAATATGAATTTATAGTGATGCCATTTGGCCTTACTAATGCCCATGTTATCTTCATGGATCTGATGAATAGAGTCTTTAGAGACTATCTTGATCAGTTTGTGGTAGACTTTATAGATTATATTCTTGTATATTCAAAGAGCAAAGAAGAACATGAAGATCACTTGAGAATTATATTGAAGACCCTGAGAAAGGAGAAGCTTTATGCCAAATTTACCAAGTGTGAATTTTGGCTTCAAAAAGTTGCATTTTGGGGTCACATAATCTCAACAGAGGGGATATATGTGGATCCATCAAAAACAGAGGTTATCGAAAGATGG
Organism: Viscum album; assembly: GCA_963277665.1. Classification (NCBI taxonomy): domain Eukaryota; kingdom Viridiplantae; phylum Streptophyta; class Magnoliopsida; order Santalales; family Viscaceae; genus Viscum; species Viscum album. The sequence goes on from OY728155.1 coordinate 1,012,995,653, forward strand.
TCGAGACCAACAACAGTGACTGAGATCTGAATTTTTCTTGGTTTGGCTAGATATTATCGACGTTTTGTGAAAGATTTTTCACGATTATCTAATCCACTCCCCAAGTTGAATTGGAAAGGAGTTAAGTTTGTTTGGATGGAGGAATGTGAACAGAATTTCAAGGAGTTGAAAAGAAGGTTATCCAGTGCACCTGTGCTCACACTGCCTTGTAGTGGAGAAAGGTATGTGATATACAGTGATGCATCCAATAAGGGATTGGGGTGTGTTCTTACGCAAAATGATATGGTGATAGCTTATGCCTCACGACAGTTGAAAATACATGAGCAAAATTACCCAACTCATGATTTGGAGTCAGCTGTGTTAATCATTGCATTAAAGATTTGGAGGCATTATGTTTATGGAGAAAGGTGTGACATTTATACTGATCATAAAAGTTTAAAGTATATTTTCACACAAAAGGAGCTGAATATGCGCCAAAGAAGATGGTTGGAGCTGATTAAGGATTACGACTGCTCAATCCATTACCACCCTGGGAAAGACAACAAGGTGGCAGATGCATTAAGTCGACAAGACCATGCCAGTTTATCCATGATGAGGATCACAAAAGATCCAATATTTATGGATTTACAAAGGATGGATCTTGGAATTATAATGTAAGGGGGAAAATCGTATCTTTATCAAATGAATGTTCAACCATCTATACATTTGAAGATTAAAGAGGCACAGAAAGAAGATGTCGAGTTACAAAAGAAGGTGAGAAATGTTCCTGAATTCAACCTTGATTGTGATGGGATAATGAAGTTCAGGAATCGGGTTTGTGTTCCTCCCATCCATGAATTAAAGAAGGAGCTACTGGATGAGGCTCATAGTTCTTCATTCTCTATTCATCATGGAAGCACAAAGATGTATAGGGACTTGAAAGAGTACTTCTGGTGGGATGGCATGAAAAGAGATGTTGCTGAATATGTCTCTCGATGCTTGGTTTTTCAACAAGTTAAAGCTGAGAGACATAAGTCTAAGGGAACGTGACAACCATTACCCATACCCGAATGGAAATGGGAAAACATCACTATGGACTTTGTCACAGGATTTCCTAAAACATCCAAAGGAAATAATGCTATCTGGGTCATAGTTGATCGTCTTACAAAATATACACACTTCATTGCTATTAGAGAGGATTTTTCTCTGGATCAGCTTGCCAGGATATATGTAAAGGAAGTGGAAAGATTGCATGGAGAACCACTTTCTATTATATCTGATCGGGATCTGAGGTTTACATCAATGTTCGGGCGAAGTCTTCATCATACTCTAGATAAAGAGTTATGTTTCAGCACTGCTTATCATCCTCAGACAGATGGTCAGTCTGAGAGAACAATTCAAACTCTAGAAGATATGTTGAGAGCTTGCTCTATGAATTTCAAATGTGGTTGGGATCAACACCTACCTTTGGTGGAATTTTCTTATAATAATAGCTTTCACTCGAGTGTTCAGATGGCTCCTTATGAATCTCTCTATGGAAAGAAATGCAGGACTCCAACTTGTTGGGATGAAGTTGGGGAAAGAAAGCTATTAGGACCTGATCTCATTGATGAAATGGTAGAAAAGGTCAGATCTATTCAACAACACATAAGAGCATCTCAGAGTCGACAGAAAAGTTATTCCGACAACCGAAGAAAAGACTTAGAGTTTGAAGTGGGTGATAAAGTGTTCTTACTAATATCTCCCTGGAAGAGGGTCATGAGATTTGGAAAGAAGGGGAAGTTGTGCCCTAGATATATCGGTCCTTTCGAAATACTGGATCGTGTTGGGAAGGTATCTTACCAATTGGCACTTCCACCGAATCTCTCTCAAGTTCACGATGTGTTCCATGTATCTCTCCTAAGAAAGTACATACCTGATCCTTCACATGTACTCAGCTCAGAAGATGTACCGCTGGAGCAAGATCTTTCTTATGAAGAACAACCGATAGAGATTCTAGATCGTAGTGAAAAAGTCCTAAAAAACAAGACCACTCGATTGGTGAATGTTTTATGGAGGAACCACCAATTAGAAGATGCTACATGGGAGCTTGAGGATATGATGAGGGAGAGGTATCCTCATCTGTTTGTTACAAAGTGACGAATTTTGAGGGCGGAATTCATTTTAAGGGGGGTTGAATGTAACACCCGAGACTTTTATGTTATATAAATCATCAAAGGAATCTTTTTCTACACACAACACTTGCCTGTCTTGCTTTACACGAAATCGTGAGCTTCCTCGATAGCTTGCGTCATACGCAATACTGAGTTTCACTAAACAACGATATACTATTAAAATATTATTAAAACTAGCCATTATGAATAGTAATAACCACTTTTTGAAATTTTATAAAGTTTATTTTTCAAAATGGACTACATTTTTGGATTCGTAATATCGAAATTAGCCTAGGGTGAAATTTTGGTATTTTTCTGAAAAATTTCAATTTTTGATGAATAGTGAAACCACTAAGTGGTAGTTAAAAAAAACTGAATTTTTCATAAAACTTAAATTTACCGCTTCTGTGAGTGGAATTTCGAAAATCCAAGAGACACGGTTAATATCAAGGACTAAAATGTGGTTCAATGAGATGAAAATAATTTTTGGTGAATAGTAACTTTTTACTTTTTTTTACCACGGTTAAAAGTAAATGGGGTAATTAAGGGTAAAAATGATATTATTATTACCCTAACACATGTACTAATTCTATTGGACAAATTTAATTCGACCAAAAACGAACTTAGGAATAATATATGACCATTTAGGCCCACTTGGATTAGATTAGGACATTTATTATTAATTTATTTAAAGAAGGGTTAAAATAGTTAAAATCAAAGTTTAATAACTAAATCATTTTTAATATGGGGTTATAAATAAGATAAATTCGACTATAAATATTCATTATAAATATAAAAAGATTTCCTACCTAATGGTATTTTATTTGTTATTTTTAGACATTAAATGTGTTAATTTATTTATGACACAACGATGATGCAATAATTATCTTATTAATGAAATATTGACATAATTGATGTTATAAATACCCAAATAAATATAATTTGAGACTTTTTATAAATTACACTAATTTTATAGGTTAATATGAAATGTTAGTATTGATTTAATTAACCTTGTTCGAACTTATCATTCTGTTATGATTTTCACAAAAATCAATTACTAAATAGTGTCAAAATTGACATAAAATAGTTTTTTTAAAAAAATATTATATTATTAATTGTTATTTTACTCCTAAAAATATAAGGTTCGGCCAAAGGACTTAGATAAGCTTATATATATTGATAATAAACAACTTGGGGTTCATTTGGCTTGATATAGTATGTTTACTAACCTTATAGTATAAGAACACAAGAAGACACGGTAAAAGTAAAATTATTTAACTTAATGTTAAATCTACATGATAAGGTTAAAATAGGAACTTAAACTTGTCTAAATTTTATTGGATGAGAGGATTTCTACCCATCCCCACCTTAGCCTCGAAATAAATAAATTTGGAGCTATTTAAAACCGATCTTGACTTTATAATAAAATAATAGTTTTAGTTATTCCAAAGGTGCCCCTCTCCTCCCTTATAAAAGGGCACCTCCTCCCTCTCTTCCTCACACCACTTTGAGCCTTCAATCTCGGCCAACCCCTGACCCTTTCTCCTCTAAACTTCCCTAGAGACATCCTAGAGGTCATGGTACTCTTTGAAGACCAATTTTAGTGCCCTAAAAGAAGGTCTCAAAGAAGCACTTCAAGGAAGAGGTAATGTCTATTACTGATTCTTTCATCTTTATTTCTTCTTCCACTTCTTCTTATTTAGTTGTTTCATTATTAAGTAATAACATCAGTATCACTCATATACTGATATTTTATTATAAGTATGAAACAACCCTATTTCACCATCTATCCATCCTACGGAAAAATAAATCATCGTGCGTGCGTACGTACGGAATACCGTCTCCACGCCGTGGTGTAATCTATTTTCCACCACCACCTTACTTGGATGGGTATAATGGTGTAAATAATGACTATATAAGACTATTATAAAGTGATATTGATTCTGAAATAGTATAAATACACTCCAATACAATTCCATGATCATGGGAACGATATCATCGCTCGTGCGTACGTATGGAATGTCGTCTCCACGATGTGATGCGATTCGTTCTACATGATCTTCATTGCATAATTATTATATAAATAAATTGAATGAATAAATATGATATATAGTACATTAATACCATTCTGGAAATGATTTATCTATAACCTAAAGAGAAGAATAAGAATTTATTCGACAAAACACACATAAGAACAAAAAGTTATAAACACCCGAATAACAAGTAGCAATGAAATATTACTACCAAGAAACTAAGAATATGACCATATATGATATCATAACAATAATTATGATTCTGTAATAAGTCAATAACATTATTTAAATCATTATACAGGAGGTTCGGACACTTACGAGGCAAATCGGACCTAGGGTAAGGGAAATATCACAATCTCATTTTTATCCGAGATTGTTTGTACTTTGGTATTTACTGAGGTGTATTTTATCATCCACATCAATGTTTCCTCAATATGTGATATTAATATACTTATAAAATAGTTAATATCCAATTTTACCCTTCGGTGAGTTTTTAGTAAAATATATGAAAGGAATATTTTGCCGTTTTTCATACGAGGTAATTTTTGACTTTTCCGACAAAAGTACGAGAAGAATGTTTTTTTAACTTATACGGCATGAATATATTTTTAAAACATTATTTTTAAGAAGATTACTTTACAAGTATTAAAGTTTATTTTTAATCAACTTGTTTTAGTTTAAAATTGTTTGACAGGTTATGAAAGTAAATATGTTTTTAAGGTAGAAAGGATATTTTCCTCAAGAATGAAGTTCAAGTGTTTTATCAAAATTATTTTCCATCTAAGATAATAAAGGGTTCTGTTTCTATCCCTATTATTACATTGATTTTATTATGTTGTGATGGAATTATTTTTATGAATTCATTTATCTTATATGAATTGTTTTATGATGTCATGTTGTTTAAGAATCCCATTTCTATTACATGGGTTATGCAATGATGCATGATTTATGATTTTGTGGCACACATAAGAATGGTATCATTATGAGATGGGTGAGACCTATATTTCCCTCCAATGCATTGGGTAAAGATTTTATATCTCATGAGATAGACATGGCTAGAACAGTAGGTTATACCGGTTCAGTGAAACAGGACTGAAACGGGGAGTGAACTCGGTTCAGAAATGGACTTTGTCCACTAAGATAGTCTTGGCAATGAGTCTTGACTAATAAAAAATGATTCTCTATGATTATGTGTGTATGACACAAAGTTTCATGTTTTAAGTCATGATTATTGGGATTACTTTTCACTACTATCATTTATCCCATGTTATGAAATTATGCTCTCTTTTGCAGGTTACTATTTCCACAATTTATGTTCTTATGAATATGATGTGATTGATATTTCTTTTGTTTACCCTTATTGAGCATTTGAGCTCACCCTTTTTTATGTTTTCTTTCCCCAGGTCAGGAAGAAGGTTATTAAGTAAGATATGAAAAAAGGGACTATAGATATGATGAAATAAATGGGAGACAGTGTAGACGCTTTATGAACCAGTTGTTTATGTTTCCCAGTTTTCTAAAGACATTATACCTATACGGTTCTTTAGTGGTTTTGTTATATGTTGTAATAAGTATGCTTCAATTTCAAAGTAATAACAATGTATATAATGTATGGTTCGTTATAAAACCCCTCTAAACACAAAAGAATCCCACTAAAAACCCAATTCGACTGAAAACCCAATGATGAAGAGTATTTCATACTGAAAAAATTCACATGAATTTTTTATCAAACATAAATAATGCATAAAACCCCATTTGAATATAAGTGAGAGACACCATTTAAAGTCATTCGGGGGCACACCTCAATTTAAACACAATTCACATTAAAATAACATCTTCACCCAATGAAAACCCCAAGCATCCAAGACCCATTTCTCTACATTAAAATCATTAGAAAGACTCAAATGAATTTTATGGAATGCCTAGAATAATTAAATGTTACAATTTAAATCATAAAACAAGGTCACAAGAAACCAACCATTTATGTCAAGGCCAAGAACTAAGATGGGTTCAAATCAACACAAGGATTTCAAATATATTTATACTTAGACTCAAAGGTAAAAAGGAATAAGCATAATAGAATTCTTGAAATTGATAGAGAAGGAAGATGAATCTTACATGAGAAAACCACAACAACCACTGGAAGAAGAAGGGGATGTGCCGACCAAAGGTGTTTTGGGATGGCACTGGGTCGATGAGAGAGTGAGAGGGGAGGGGTCGGCATGTCAAGGGGAAGGGGTGGTGCGAGGTGGTGTACGTCAGAGAAGGCCAGATTCATCAGGTCGGGGGCTCATGTCGGCGAGCTGGAGGGTGTCGTTCGGGCATCTGTGTGCATGGGATTCGAGATGCTATAAAAGGGGTGTTCTGTTGGTTTGTGCACCGCTATAGGAAGGGGATGCGGTGCAAAAAGAGAGGAGGTGGATGGGGTTCGGAGATGCGATATCGGCTCGCCAGAGTAAGGGAGGCGGGAAGGGGTTCTCCATGCACAGGTGGTCGACGAGGGAAGTGGTTTTTGCACCATGCCATGGGGAGGGGGATAAGGCACCTCATGTGGATAAGAATGAGAAGGGGGGTGCGACGCCCCCTAGGCTTCGACCAACATATTGTTTTTCATAATAATATAAATAATAACAATATTATAATTAACAAAATATTAATATTTTTAATATTATAATGATTAAATTAAAAAAATTATTTTATTTCATTGTTATCTTAAATAATTTAGTTTTTAATTTAATTTATTGATTTATTATTTCAAAAGTTGGGGATCCACATGGATTGCGTGTCGTCATGTGCGTGGTTGAGCAGACTGCACTCAAATTGTGTCTCCCAACACTAACCATTTACATGGTTAAGTTGCATGATTTTCACACGGTTTTATAACTCGCAAACAAGTCACACATCAGTCCAGTTCGGGATGTGACAATTCTCCCCACCATAGAAAATTTTAGCCCCTAAAAAGTCACCAAGCCAAAGGATATACTAAACTTGTGTCTATGCTCGATCAAACCAAGAGAGGCCAAGAACCTCGTGTTACCTTTCAATCCAATGGTCACACCTGACTGATCATGAAAATAACATGATGTAAAACGATGGTAGAACATGAGAGAGTTCTCCCCACCACATGAATTTATCTGACAAATAAACTATAAAACCCATGCACGCCAACACGAGGAGGGATAACGCAGGAACTCCCAACCCGAACATACAAACTTCTCCACTTGAGATGTGCAGGACCACTGAGACTTAAACAGAACACCACGACAAGGCCACCCATCATATTGGGGAACATAAACAATGAAATCCCTATAAAAACATTTTTGGAACTAAGAATTACCCCACGAATATAAAAGAAACCAACACATTTAACACCCTTAGTACGAGTGAGACAACGCTTCCACTAAAACGTGGAACTCTCGGCACAAGTCAAAAACACCCAACAGTCACATCTCCAAACGTTCAATAATGAAATCATGACTAACCCACACGGGGGAAAAATACACTTTTAATAAAAACATACAATTTTAGGGGCCAGATTCAGAATACCGCAACTACTATGGTGATGAATGAATAAGTTCATCACAATATCACCACAATGAATGATCTTACAACAACCAAAAAAAAAGAACAAGAAAACCTGAATGTATCTATTCCATGACTAATGATAATGAACCATGAAAATGTCTCGCATGCCTCTGATGCCTTGACTATGTGCGAGCCTCACCCCGAGACCTGTGGCTGATGCTCTGATGGATGAAGCATCTAATGCCTCAAATTCAGACACGAGTATCCCCTGATCAGGACTCCTTGTTCGAATCAAATTTCTTACCGAACTTTCCATGGTTACCTGAATGTCCATGACAGCAGTAAGGCTTGGAAGGGATGCGATAAGGCATATTGGAATGCCCAAATCAGCCATACCGATGATACATTAGAAAATTGTCTGACCAACTAGAAGTAGACAATGAAAAATGGGATTTCTTAATAGGTAGGTTCCTCTCATACACCATGCTCGCAAAATGGGGGACCCTTACCAATGATGAGATGTGCTAGATTTTCCAAGGCATTGTGATCCAGATGTCAACTCTTTAATGTGGCTGAAACAGGCGTTCACCAACCACTGGCCTTGTTAAATATGGATGGGCTCTCACATCGTCTTTCTTTCACCTCCTGAGGTATGATCCACTGGATGAGACAGACTTTAACACCTCCCACATCATTCCAACTCCATGTATGATAAGACATAAACCCCCATTGGTCCAAGGCTATACCATCCACTAAATCCAAGACAATATGAACCCTAACAATCTTGGGAGTCCCCAACTACGCGAAGACATGCTCTACTACCCTCAAACCACTTCACTTCCCCTAAATAACCCTGAATTCATCAAAAGACAAGCAAAAATCGATAGAAACAGAATTGGGCACGACTCACTAACAAATTTTGAGGACATTTCTAGGTGGAATATTCAGAACAAGAAGAAAAAATAAAGCAAAATTGGCTTTAGGCCAAAAGTAAACCAAAAGAAACACCTCGAGCTGAGACAACTAGCCTGAAATTCTGATCAAGATTAAACACAACCAAACGTAACACCACAAGCTATCGGTAACAGACTAATAAATAAAAAATACATAAACATAGGTAAACTCAACTCTTCAATGTTTGTTGTTCTTTGTCAATTTACACTTCACATATCTACCCACTATATGCGGACGATCCTAAGGAATACCAATGGTTTCACTTTACATTTCATTACCAAATCCAAACATAAGCCAAAATATTCCAAATCAAGACACTTACTCTTTAAAAAACCACATCACCAATTTGAAAACTACATGAAAGAAAACTCCTTTATACCGGCTTCAAAACCATTAGTGAAAGGGCCCATTCAAATCATAACCGACTACATTTCCAAAAACACTCTAAAACCAACCAAAATCAAGACAAAGAATAACCAACAATGCACAATCATAATAAGTATCTAGTCTTTATTCCCAACCTACTGACATGGTAGTGAGCCACGCCCCATGTAAGAAATAACACCAAAGGACCTTGAATCAGGCACCCAGGCACCACCTGAGTCACTACTCCATGTGGGGTCATAGTGTGACACCGAGTCACCTCTATTGTCATCCCTCAATCTAAAACAAAGGCAAAAGACTCAAAACCTGGACTACCCTGGTATCTCAGGTCTCATCTCAAGTGGTATTGTTGAGGCACCGACCCAAAACATACTTCTTAATCCATGACGGTCCTAATCTCCTTCTATCGGACATCCCAAATAACAAGAACCTTCTCTGATTCCATTTTATCATGAACTAACCAGGGTTGACTGTGTTCTGATCATCCGAGCCAGCCGGCGACATTGCCCGAGGGGCGTTCCCAGTCCCCACAGGCTGGAAATTATTGTTAGGAATCAAAACTAAAAAAGTGGGAATGATTTGGCCAATAAATGAAAGACAAATAAATAAGAAAAACTGAAGAATGGAAACAAAAACAAGGAGAAGCGAGGAAAAAAGTCATACATACCTCCATGGGACTCTATAGGTCACCACCAACCTCAAACCAACACCATGCTATGGTGACTGAATCTAGTAAAGGTGCCATAACCGAAGCTAAAAAACATATATAAAACTATATCCGTGAGTATTAAAACCTAGTTGGCATGCCCAACCAATCTATTCTCATATGAATTTACTTTAAATAAAATATCCATCAATATCATGTTTGAAATACAATATATTGAACTAGGTTTTTTCATATTTTCTTCTTTAAATGAAAATCATGATCCATTGCCCTTCATATTTTAAACTATGTTCTTTTCCAAGGATGAACCTTAAGCATTTTAGATAAAGAGGGATAATAAAGTGAAAAACATTTTAAAATCATTTTCAACAATCCTTTGAATATAACCTTTATCCACTTTAACAAAGATATTCATAATACATGAATGAAAAGGAAATAATCACACAAGGCTAATGGAAAATAACAAGTAAGAGAAATCAACCAAACAAGGAACCTCAATCATCCGTCATAGATAACTAAGTGCCAATATACATGGGAAATCTAGAAGCTTGTGAATAGTCTAGAACATATTATACATGTGACTCATCCCAAAACCATGCCTACTCTCGATGATGTCATAACCCCCAAACGCTCTGTATGGACCTACATGGCCTAATCGAGGGGCCCAATCCCCTAGTAGAGTATAATCCGTACTAAGGGCCGCTAGCCAGTGCATAGTCTAAAGTAGTGCATCAATCATTCACTGAAAAAGCACCCTCTATGATAGGCTCATATATTCAAACAAAAAGGTGGTGAGCCAACAATGTCAAACAAGTAATCTGTCACAAGTACATTCCTCACACACAGTCAATGCACACACCAAAGTCACCCCCCGAGTCCCTCCAAGGAATATGTCCCTCACCATTCAACCATTTGATCAATAGAATGTCCTAAAAAGAAGACCTTCCATAACATATTACTCAACCAAAGCATGGGGACCAAATACCAGGAGAGTTTTCATAAGATCAATAGTTTTAAAAAAGTGCCAACCGGGCCTCATATAATTTTCACATGCCATGAAATTTCTTAAGGATTCACATGAACACCACTTTGAAAACTAGAAATACACTTCAAACCCTATTTAAGAAACCCAAACAAGAATTTTAAATCAAAAACACATTCACTAAGTCCAAAGGGGCATTTCATCAGGCATTTGATCTGAAAAAACAACCAAACCACTTACTGGAACACATTACAAGAAATAAACCACTCCAATTAAAAATAGAATATTTTACTAATAGTTCTATAATACTAATTAATATTAAAACTTGGTATGAAATGAATGAAATAAATGATTCTTAAATTTAAAGCTTAATGCCTATTTATCCTACCTCAACATGTCGATTTTTGAATACGACCACTCGAACCGACCCTTCACACTTATACACACATGAATTTATAGATATAAATATAAATTCCACTAGCTACATTGCACATATTCCCCACTCCATGAGGGAATATGTACAAAGAGGGAATATATATATATATATATATATATATATATATATATGTCTTACTCTATGCATATACTTGTAGGAATTCTTGACACCCACAGCTAGAGACCACAAAGCAGAGTTCAATGCACTACACCATAAATACTACAATAATTTAAACAACTAAAGTTCCTAATTAAAATAGTGGAAAAAAAAACAATAGTATAAAATCCATACCTCGGATGGTGTCGGCGAACAAAAATATTCTGAACCTCCGCACATTTGGCTGCATTTGATGGAATCCACAAGAATAGGTGTCAGGGGACCATTAGCACAACCCTAAACTGCAAGAAATCAATAAACCCAAATCAAACCCTAACCTTGGGTTTCAATTAATTAATAAATAAAAAATTCCATAATTTAATATATCATGAGAAATGAATATCACGTCACAAGTGGAAACCAAACCATCGATCTTATCAACTACATTTGGAAATTAATTTTTAAAACAACTTAATGTTCAGACTCAATTCCAAGGAAAAGCATACATACCCTCGAATATATCCAAATAGGTCAAGGGAAATCCATTTTCTCTTTATAAAACCAAAAAATCACTTTAAGGAAAGGAAACCCCTTTAAACACAAAACAACCACACTCAAAAAACCAATTTGGCCTAAAACCCAATATAGAAGTGTATTTCATAGTTAAAAAATTGATTGGCATTTTTTATCCAACAGAAAGAATACATAAACCAAAATTGGAATAAAAGTGAGAGACCCCATTTAATGTCATTCGGGGAACACCTCAATTTAAACTCAATCCACTTTAAATGAACATCTTCACCTCATGGAATCCCCAACCGTCCAAGACCCATTTCCCCACATTAAAACCATTATATAGATGCAATTGAATTTTATGTAATGCCAAGAAAAATTAAATGTTCAAATTTAAATCATAAAACAAGGAGAGAAGAAACCAACCATTTTTGTCCAGTCCAAGAACTAAAATGGGTTCAAATCAACACAAAGATTTCAAATATATTTATACTTAGAATCAAATGGAAAAAGTTATAAGTATAATAGAATTCTAGAAATTGATAAATTAGGGAGATAAATATTACTGGAGGGAACCACAAGTATTATATTGAATAAACTCTTTTAAAAAATCTTTTTTATTTCATTATTATCGTACATTATTTCATTTATCATTTATTTTAATGGTTTATTATTTCGAAAGTCGAGGAGCCGCACGGCTCACGTGCTGTCATGCATGTGGTTGAGTTTACTGCACTCAAAATGTGTCTCCTTGCACTCACCATTTACGGGGTTAAGTTGTGTAATTGTAGCTTGGTTTTATAACTCACGCACAAGTCACCCTTAAATCCCATTCGGGGTGTGACATACATATTAATAAATGAAAAACATGAAAAATTTTAAAATATTAATAAATACTACAAAATTTTATAATATTAAAAATGAATAAATAATACTGAGTACATTGATATATATATACATAAAGTGAATTTATAAAATTATTTACATGAATTACTAACAAATAGAAATTAATAAGTAAAAAACATTATAAATATAAACAAAAAGTTTATTAAAAATTTATTATATTGACAGAAAAAAAATATTAAAATTAATATGTAATTAAATTAGTCAATTATATTAATTTGAAACATAATAAAATACAAAAAAATAATCAATTAAAATGGTGAAATATTGTATATATAGCTTATAGATAGATTGAAAATAATAAAACATATTAAATTTGGTTATGAGTGGAGTCTATACCAGATCACGCTTTAAATGCACAACTGGAGGATCTTCTTCTGATAAGAGTATGGTAAAATCCCCAGGGACCAAATTCGGGCATCTACCTATTAAATGATCTCCACGGTTATTTGGACTGGCAGTGGCCTCAAATCCAGGGTTAAGGATGACATTCTCTCAAATTAGGTTCAATATAATATGATCTCGTTACTTGCTATGCTTGAGCCTATATAATTATCTTTGAGAATATCTGTTTTTTTTTACCTGATTGATTTGTGAATCTTCTTGATTGGGAATTATTGTTTTCAATATATAGGTATATTTTTTAATTATTTAAATTTTTTAGTAATTTTCATTGTATCTGAGAAAAATATTACATCCAAAGTCAGAATATAAGGTATCATATTCTTATTCACTATTGTCTACATGAAATTTGAGTCATGATTAATGGAGAATCTATAGTCATATTCGGAATCCTTCAATATAGGAGTCGAGACATGGATTATATGTGGTGATTTCAATATAATAGTGGACATGCCTAAGAATATATGGGCATATATATATCTATGGAGGTCTCGATAAGAGTTGTAATACTTCATTATAAAGATGGGACATTTGTAATTTGGGTTTTTGAGTGATAAGTAAACAAAGTGTAATAATTGAAAATGAAAATAACCAACTTGGTGTCTTTTAGATAGAGTTTTATCCGATATCTATGTTACCTCTATCATTTAGGATATTCATGCCACACATATGGCCCATTCGTTATCAGACCACACTGTTATGTTTGTTAACACATCTTCGAGAAGGTTGTGAAATGATCAATTTCACTTCTCCAACCATTAAGATTCAATCTAAGATTATGAAATCATGGTGAGGGTGTCATGGAATAATCTTGTTCATGAAAATTCATGGATTAGCATAAATTTAAAACTAAATCATATGAAAGTTTTCCTCAAGGTGTGATGTTTTCATTAACCATCTCGCATTTGAATTCTTGATGAGATCAAACATTAGATCGAGTTTATTAAGACAAAGTTTGATGATTCTTATATTTATTTTTCATTAAGTGTCCTTTTCACCAAGGAGAATAACCCAAACGAGCCACTTCTTGAACAAGAAAAGTTGTAATGTGTCAAAAAAGTGTACTTGTATTAAACAAGGGGATAAGAACACATCATATTATAATGACTATATTAATGAAAAGAAACAAGGATATGTCTAGAATATCCACATGCAAGATGGACCATTATATGATGACCCTACAATCATTGGAGGTTTTTCTGATACTTATATGAAATACATTCTGGAGGTTGTGAAACGTTGTTTGAAGGAGGTTACCCAATTGGAAAAGATGGTCATTTGGATTTCACACATTTGTGTGGTGTATGCTGTTTTAGATTGTATTATTTAATCAATACCAAATTATCTTGACGTATAGAAGATATGGGTTCCCTTAACTAGAATATCTCATTGGGTCTAGATGAATATCTAGATACATTAAAAATGGGATCGTGGGATCTAATCAAAAGTGACCTCATCAGAGCTATAAATGATTTTTTCCTGGGTGGAACCTTACTGTGAGTTGTGTGTGAAACCACTACCATTATTATCCCTAAGGTAAAATATTTGGCCTCTCTTAATCAATTTATGCACATCAGTATATTCAATGTATCAGTTTGGATCCAACATAGTATTTTGAATAAATGGTTTTCAATTTATCTACGCATATGTGTCTCTAAAGAGAAACATGGTTTTATCAGATGTAGATACCCCTATGAAGTAACTGTAACTTCTCATGAAATATTTATGGATTAAATAAGAAAAATCATTGATCATTCATTTTTATATAGATCCATATGGTTATCGAATATCACATAATTGAATATAGATTTATCTAGAAGGTGATTGCTATATGGGCCTCTCAAATTGGTTTCATGACCTATTTTCGAATTATTTTTCTCCCATTTGGTTATCAGTTTCAATTATTGGAAAAATATATGGTTGCATAAAATTAGTTCATGGTATTAGACATGGTGATCCAATCCGACTTATTTTTTCATCACAATACAGAATGCAGACAGTAGGCTCTTAGAAAAGAGAATGCATAATGGAAACATTCGACCATTCAAAAAAAAGAACCAACATTATAGATATATCACATATTTATTACACATATGACATGTTGGTTTTCATTAATGGTGGTATAAGATCAATCATAGGCCTTGGTAACATTTTAGAAGAATATAGCAGATAGAGTGGGGATGCTATCAATCGAGTTAAGAGAATAATGTACTTCCAATTTGTTCTCTAACATACCTTTGAAAAATATGAATAAAATTATTAGTATCCATAGATATCATTTTCCAATGGAGTATATTGGAGCTCATTTATATATATGGTGGTTGGGAATTATCCATTAGGAGTTGGATTTCAATAGAATTACGAGATAGATTACAGATTAGGAGAACAACTAGATGTAATTCAATGGGATAATTTTGATGGTGAATTATATATTTACATACATACAAATTCATGTTTTATATGTCCTTTGAGAGTATAAAATGATGATAAAAAACATTTAAAATATCCAAAAATCAGTAATATGGAACACACATGTTGAGGGATGGTATCATTAGGTTGTATGGAAGAGGATAAAAAAACTAGTCGAAATTGATGGAATCAACATACGTAATTTGTAGGGTCAATGTATAGTATTGAATCTAAACTGGTATGGGGGTCCTTAAAGGGTACTCTATATAGATTAAAATCATCTATTGTAAGTATGGTTCTCACCATGAGTCTCCATGTGGGAAAATCACATGTCTATAGTAGGAGTTATGTGGCAATGTTGTGGTTCTCATGAATCACAATCGGTGGATTATGGAATGCGAGGAAATTATTTCATGTTTGGATAATTAGGTAGGTTCAATGATTAGATTTCCAAGAATCCCACCTCATAACATATCCTTTTATAAAACATGGAATTACCTTGTTTTACGTAGGTATTACATAACTAGAAGAAATATGAATTTTTTAGAATATTTTCATTGCTTATGAAATCGACCATTTGGACATCATGGAGTCTTCAATGGAGGTTTAAAATCCAATAATTATAGGTATGCATAGAAAATTTTAAACTTTCCAAATTGTGGCATGAGTTTATTCTAGTGTAAAGAGACACATAGATGTTATAAATTCTTGTTTTGTAGGATCAATAACTTTTGTGTTCCTATGTATGAATTGATCAAGAAGAAAGGAATTTCTCTAAAATCAAAATGCTTGTGTTGTAAAAAAATAGGATTGAACAATGAACCACATATTCGTTGACAGTAAATGGACCTCAGTGAGTTAAGATGAATTGGAAACCTCATCAGCATAGACATGAAGTTTGTCTTATGTGATGACTTCTAGCAAAGAAAAATTTATTAGATTGGATTGAATGAGATTAAATTCATGGTGACATCAGTTTTAATGGAACTATGTTATTAGATTATATGAAATGTAAGAAACAAATCATGTAGTGACGGAAATTCATGTTAATATTTTGATTTTTTGGATAATTACATAATTTTGGTGATAAAACTTGCATATTTGGATAAACAATTGGAAAATATCAATTCCATATAGTTGATCATGATTGGTAGGAGGAACTCTCAACACCCTCAAGATGCACCTTTTCCAGGGAAATGGATTTTTTGGAAGCCACATGATTTTAGTTTGAAGCTCATTGTTGATGGATCATGTAACCTTGGTGTTATCCATTGTTTCATAGTCGTTCATTATCACAATAGTTCATTTTTCATTAGATTTAGTGGTTTTTATAGTTCATCAAATTCCATTTTTTTGGAGTCCATTGCACTAAAAAATAGTGTTGAGGTTTTTCTTTATAATATTTTTTTCATGTACCATTGATACTCACTCTTCAGTGATACATCGAATTATTCTAGGTAATTATTCCACACCTTGACCTATTATATATCATATTTAGATGTTTATAAGGCTTCTTCCTAATAATATCACTTATATACATTCATGGTGAGAGTGTAAGAATGTTGAAAATTTCTTATCCTCAAGAGGAAAGTAGACTGATCCTCATATGATTTTCTCTAATAAGGGAAACATTCCTTCTGAATGTGAAGGTCTTGTATGTGTAGATGATCTTGGTAAAGATTTCATTAGACCCCATTAACCCCCTTGTTTCCTTATGAAATGAACCCTTATTAACAAATTAATACCGTTGGTATTGTTGTTGTTAAACTATGGGGGAGGAAATCCGAGAAGAAATGTTTTCCATGAAATGGCTAGTAAATAAAGATGTATAAATTTTTAAATATGAACAAATACCAGTAGTATTAAAAATTATTAAAAATCAAAAAATTGAAATAATAAAATTATTAAATAGAACAATATAAAACATGATTAAATAAATACGAGTAATTTTTAGAAAGTAAAATAAAAATAAGATTTCATAACATTAATCACATGAATTCCCAACACATAAAAACTAAATGACAATGAATAAATTAATGATAGTATAAATTTTAATTTTTTTTATATTTATTTTTCAATTTTTTTATAAAAAATATTATTAATTAATAAAATTTATACTTTTCAATAACTATTAAAAATATTATTATTTAATTAGCTAAGAAAATGTATAAATAAAATTCAATATTTATTATATTTAAACCTATATTAAATGAATAAATACTGAAAGTGAATTAATTATTTGAAACAATAAATATAGAAAAATATAGATAATGAATAAATAATATGAAATGAATAAATGGAGATACACATTACTTACTTACACGTACACACATACATACTCGTAGACTTACACACACACATACATTAACTTTCAAAGAAATACGTATACACATACACACATACACGTACACATACCCCAACAAAAACAAATACAAAAACAAATACCCATAAAAACACAAACACACACACGTTCATATACATACACATAAACGTACACACATGTATACACATACACATACGTATGATTACATACATGTGCATGCACAAATGTACACATACATATTCAAACCTACACATACTACATAATCATACACATACATATTCATGGAAAAATGTTCACTAATACTTACATGGACATACACATAAACATACAAATACACAAAAAATTCTTACACACATCACAACCAAACATGTATATAAACATACATACAAACACATGAAAACATATAGATTCAGAAGAACACACACACACACACAAAACATACACATATAAAAAACACAACACCTATTTATATATACATTCAAACATATAAATAATTACACATACATCCACATACATAAATTTATAGGTTTATATTTTCAATTATTTAATATTAATATAAATATATAAATTCAATTGTCATCGATTTAAATTATATAAAATTTTAATTAAAATAATTATATAAATTGATTATATATATATATTCATTTTTAATTAATTTTATAAATATAGTATTATACCATTTTATTAATTAATGTAAATTATATAATTATATATATAGAAAATTATGAAAATCGGAGTGATATTATTTATATGATATAATATAGTTATATAATTATTAATAACGATGGAGATTTTCTATTTAGACACTCGAGAGCCTCTCTCTCTCTCTTATACATTGAGGTTTCTCGAACAATGAAGGGATTGAAGGACATATAATTGGTCATTATGAGTTATTTGAAGCTTATTGAGTCGGGTTACCCCATTCTGATTCACGGAAGCCAGAAGATTTGAGTGTTGGGTATGGGGGATTGACGATGGCGACTAGTGATTGCACCTAAATAGTGTAGGAGGGAGAGGTTTCGGATCAGGATGACATGATGGTGGTGGTTGTTGATGGAAAAATCGTTGAATTTTTGGGAAGAGATTTGTGGGGTGGTGCTGAAAATATGAAAATGTCTTAACATGCGTATTGAAGAGCTCTTGATTTTTTCGGGTGAGGATTTCATTATCAAAGATGATAATGTACTGGATCTTAGTGATGGAGTGAAAATTCATGGATGGGCTAGTGAATCTAAGATCTTAGTGGGATATAGGGTTATTTGTGAGAATGCAGACAGTATGGAGCGACGATGTTGGGAGGAAACATCGAGATGGAGTGGATGACCAGAAGATCTAAGATCTTGGTAGGCTACACAGTCAGCTACTAAGAGGTACTGGTGGACCCATAGTGGGCCTTCTATAGTATTATCAGAAGCTCAGATGATGGAATGGAAGATGTCTTATAGTTTTGGTTATCATCAGCTTCTAACGTATGCATGTGTCTTAGATGCATGATTCCTTATTCTAGGTGCCACATCTATGTTGTGTTTCAAAGGATTTCTATTTTAATTAATATATTTTTAAGACTGAGCTCGCTTGAGTCCTACACATTCCTAGAATAGTTGGATAAATCATATTTACATATTATATATATATATATATGTTTTTTTATATAAATATTATTTTATATATATATATAAACAAACAACCATATAAACTACATTATTCACTCTATAATTTATTGGTGATAATTTCATGTTTTTTAATGTGGAGATTTTATCAATGTTAATAAAATCATTAACAAACGAGTCTGGTTTTTATTGATTTCAACCAGCACTGATAAAAAATCATCTATTATCTTCACTTTTTATTTAGAACTGATAAATATGAGCATTGAATGTCTTGTGATATATAGTATTGAAGTAAATCCTAATGAAAAATGGTATTATTTAAATGAATTATTTTCTATAATGATAACCAATATGATCATCAATAACCATCGTGATGGCACCATAATCCATTATTAAATAAAATTACTTTTTATATGAAATTTTAAACATGCCAATTAAATTATTTTCTAAATTATACAATGATTTAAACAAATCCACTTTATTGATGAATATGTTCAATAATCTAAAAATGCATAATCATATAATTGCAATCAAATGAAATAAATATTTTTATTCAGAATTGATAATTTATAAAATTTTAGATATAATTAACAGAAGAATTTAAAAATAAGAGGTATGTTGTGAGGACCTAAAATTCCTTAGAAAAAAAATAAAAATTTAAATCTATATAAATTTTTCAATATTTATAGGTCTAAGATATTTCAAAATAATATAATTTATATCGATTGGCCAATTGGAATTGTGTTTCCTATCGAGGATGAACAGTTGGGTACAATGGTTAGATTGGAGTGTAGATAGTTTCCCCGTGTGAAACAAGTACACCCTTCCAATAATCTGGATGTCTAAAACATGATCATTTTTCCCCTATTAATATTTAGTTTACTTTATTTACTATTTTTTTATTTTAAATTATTTATCACTTATTGAACTCAACACATTTTTTAATCTCTACACACTATCATGGTTGTAATTGGAAACATGAAATCATGATTATGGGGATTTAAATAAAGATATATCAGAATGACTCAATCGAAGAATTAAAACCATGAAAATTAAAATTTAGTAATGAATGAAATAGTGCAAAGAGAATAAGTAGTTGGATGAAAATGAACCAACACAAATGTCACCATCAAAACCAATAAGAAAAAATACACAACAATATTTTTATGTCTGTCACCTCTTCCCCATGATCTACCCCAACCTATTGGGTGTCTAGATCTCCTCCATAGTTTATGATCATTCCAGGTATCACCATGGTGATACGTGTCTACAAAATCATCCTTCAAACTATGAGATAATAGATCTTCATCAATATCATCATCTGTCATCAAAACATATCAATGGTCATTAATGACAATTTTGCGGTATCATCATGCATGATGGTTTCATTATTAATATGCATATCCCCATGTAGGTGTTGATTGATCACAATGTCTGGATGTAAGGTCTCTTCATAATGCAAAGTACCAACTAGAAGTTTATCACATACAACCTGAAAATTCACCATAGTAGGAGTATGATAGTCATTAAATGTGGTTCACCTCCATTTATTTATAAATATTATATTTTTAATTATATAATTATAAATATATTTATAATTATATAATTAAAAATATATTTATATTTAAAATGATAAATAAATTTATTATATATATTTTTATAAAGAAACTCAAATTAATAAATATATATTTAAAATGATATAATTATTTATAATTATAATTAAAAATATTTTTTATTATAGATATATTTATTATTATTTTTATTATTAATTGTCAATATAAATTTATATAAATAAAACTATATTTTTAAACATAGATATAATTATATTTATAAACATATATTTAATAATTATTACTGGTATATTTATATATAAAAAAATTTAATTTGAAATTTATAGTTATTTATAAGCTGCAGTGGGTTTATATAAATTTTTTAAAACTAAAACCCCGTCAAAACCTGATTATGCGTTTTTCGAACCAGATATGTATTTAGAAATATTTATTAATCAATAAATTTTTAAAATTTATATCCTTATAAATATTTATGAATACATTTTTAAAATTCATTAAATATATTAATAAATAGTAATGCCCCATCCCTAGATACCCAGAGTCGGTGCATTATTACATAACATTGGCATGATCACAAGAAAGATCTAGTCTCTAAAGACCGATCAGTTTAGTAGCCCTGGAAACACTAGATATATTCATAAAGTTTACATTACATCAATAAATAAAAAAATAAAACAACATATTGTCTTCATATCCCCTCATACTATCCCTACAGGTCATTCATAAAATACTTCTTCACTTCCTGGGAAAAATAAAACATAGAAAAAGGGGTGAGCACAAATTCCTAGTAAGGATAACATTATAGAAACAACTTTTACAAATAAGAACAAACATTTAAGGCAATTATATCTGAAACAAAAGCCTTTTAAACATGAACTTCATCATAGTATGGAAAAAATAAAATGAAATAATGCCATTTACTTATTCACATGGATATTCTACTAATCAAATAATCACATGCAATATCAATAACCACTTTCATAATGATGGAATGCATAATGCCAAACTATCATAAGCACATAACCAAGGCCTCGTTCCAAGACTACAAATAAGATGTTGTCAAGGCCTTGTACCAAGACACTAGTTTGTCCCATGAGACGTACCGATGCATCGAGGAGCTATAGTGGGCTCCACCCATCACTTATTAAGTCCATTGCATTCCTCATATGAATAGGTTTAAACATAACATAAAAATGCATATTAAAACTAGCATACGAAATGTAAATACTTCATCCTTAAACCACGAATGGTATAAAAATAACACATCCACAGTCAAACACATCACAAAAAATTAAATACAATATTGATGTTTTGTATCATAATAAATCAACTTCAAATAATCATAAAATCTATCAATAGATGTGGACATTGATGAAATCAAAACTATTTGATAGAAATATCTCTTTTTTTAAAATCATTTAAAAGTCACACATTTATTATGGAAGTAATTTTAAAGAGATTTTTGAATCAAAGTGTCTCATACCACTTCGAAAATTTTGAAAATAAATACCATTTCAAAACATTCATGTCCATATAAATAAATCCTTAAAATCATTTGAAAACTTGGACATTAATTAAAAAGATTTAGAAAGATAAATCTTTAAAACATTTAAAATTCTGATTTTGATAAAGAGTACCTTTCAGAAAATCATAAAATATTCATTTTAAAATCATTTAAAAGTCACATAACTATAAAATAAAACATTTACTCTGAAAATATCCGTATAATCTTGTAAGGGAGGCTTCAAAAATTTTATAACGGGGGAAAATAGCCGCACCCGCCGTATATGTTAAAAAAACATTCTTACCTTAATTCTGTAGAAAGGGTTAAAAAGGAACTTGTTTGGAAAACGACGGAAAGATTCCTTTATAAACATCTTATAAAATGTCAAACAAGGGTATAAATGACTTTATCCCATATTCTATAAAATATTAAGAATGTTTTGGAATACACTTTCAAGAAACATGGATGTGGATGATAAAGAGGTCGCAGTAGAAAATGACGTATAAACAACCTCAGATAATGAAGAGATTGTGAAATAACCCTTACCATGTACTTTTCCTTGGTTGGGGTAGGTTAACATACTATATAATGTTGAAATAATTGTTATTAAATTATACAATACTCATAAACATTATTATGTTATCATATATGATCTTTTAACATTGCTTTGTTAATAATATCTTAGTTTTATCGTCATTTCAGGTGTTAACTTACTCGTTTTCTTTTATATGATTTGTTACGTAAGCCATATTTTTCATGGATAGGTTGTATCTTATTCATATCCAGAATGATATCAAGTCCTTAAAAATTATTTTTAAATCATCAAATGATAAATATACTTGAGAATGAATCTGATCGCGTTTGTGGAGACGGTAGTCCGTACGTACGCACGAGCCACAATATCATTATTTTGATATTAAACTAATATTTAATTGGATGGTATATCATATATACATGATAATTATCATGTTATATTTATTATTTACATGAATTACACATCATTATTATACCCATCCAAATAATAATATATTGAATAACAATTACACCACGACGTGGAGACGGTAAGTCGTACGTACACACATATGGTGACATGTCATTCAAAGGATGGATAGAATACTGAATATGGTTGTAAAATATTTATAATAATATTAAAGTATATAGGAGATACTAGATACATTTTTTTATAATGGGAATAACAAATAAAGAAGAAGTTGAAGAAGAAATGAATTTGAAAAAGGGTGGTGAAAACATTACCTCTTCTTCAGGTTCTTTCTTTTGATTTGATCAAAAGGGCTCCTTAAGATGGATTCCTGATCAAACTAAGGCCTCTAGGATGTACTGAGAGAAGATTAGAGAGTATTTTGGTAGGTTTTGGCAGAACAAAAATGCTTTTAATGTGTTAATTAATGAGAATGGGGAGTGCCCTTTTATAAAAGGGGTGAGGGGCACCTTTGGAAAAGTTAGAAATATTATTTTATAATAAATTCATATTCTGTTTATAATGGCTCCAAAATGTATTATTTAAATGTTAAGGTGGGTATGGCTTGAAAACCTCTCATCCAATATAATTTAGACAGGTTTGGTTAATTATATTAACCTTATCATTTAGTTTTAACTCTTAGTTAATTAGTTTGACACTTACCATGTCACTTTGTATTTTTATATAATATAGTTAATAAACTTACTATATACATCCAAGAGACCCTCAAGTGGTCCGATAATAATACACATATAATGATATAATTCTGTTCGCCAAACCTTATATTTTTAGGAATTTAATATCAATTAATAATATAATAATTGTTTTAAAATCTCTTTTATGTCAATTTTGACACTATTCAATAATTGATTTTCAAAAAAATCATAACAGAATGATTACTTAGAAAAAAGTTAATTAAATCAAACCTAAGATGTCATAGTAACCTATAAAATTATTTTAATTCATAAAAAGTCTAAAATTATATTTATTTGGGTATTTTTAATATCAATTATTTTAATTTTTCACTATTATGGTAATTACTGCATCATCATCCTGTCATAAATAAATTACATTATATAATGTCTAAAAATTATAAATAAATTATCATTATGTAGTAAATCGTTTTAGCTTTCTAATGAATATTTATAATCGAATTTATCTTATGTGTAACCCTATATTAAAAATGTTTTAGTAAATAAACTTTGATTTTAACTCTTTTAACTCTTCGTTGAATTAAATAATAATAAATATCCTAATCTAATACAAGTGGACCTAAATGATAATATTTTATTCTTAAGGTTTTTTTTGGTCAAGATTCACTTTTACAATAGAATTAGGACATGTTTTAGGGTAATATTAATATCATTTGTTCCCTTAATTACCCTATTTACTTTTAACCGTGGTAAATAAAAGTAAAAAGTTACTATTCACCAAAAATTATTTTCATCTCATTGAACCACATTTTAATCATTCATATTAACCTTGTCTCTTGAAATTTCTAAATTCCACTCATAAAAGCGGTAAAATTATGTTTTATGAAGAATTCATTTTTTTAACTACCACTTAGTGGTTTCACTATTCATAAAAAAATGAAAGTTTCCAGAAAAATACCAAAAATTAGGCTTCAGATATATTTTATATTATGAATTCAAAAATGATGTCTATTTTACCAAATTCAAAACATATCTGTTTCATTAATTAATTTAAAAATTAATTCATGTCGTCAAAACAAATAGCGTGTTTTTAAGAGATAATAACTATCAAAAGATTGACACTTGTTTATGTCCGGTTTAATTGTGAAATAATGTACAATGACCAAAATTGTATTAAATGGTAAAAATATATTCTAAATATACTTTAAAACCACTCAAATTCATAATTTATCAATATAAATTATTTCGATTAAAAAGATGTTTTTAATTAAAATTTAGTAATTTTCACTATTTATCAAAATATAAATGTTATCCAAAAAGTTCTAAAATTTCACCTTTGGCTAAATTCGATACTCTGAATACAAAAATGAAGTCCATTTTGAGAGATAAAATTTATAAAATTTAAAAAATTAGGTATTACTATTCATAATGGCTAGTTTGATTGGTTGTGGTGTGTGTTAGAACTCGAAGTTGCGTACAACACGCGCTACTGTATTATTCAATGGAAAGCGTACCGTGGAAGCTTGGTATGTTTCATTGTAGATTTTTGATTTCACCATTCTAAAAAGTAAATTTTTTATGTCATATTGAATATATAAAACTTTTAAATACTGGATTTAAAGAGGGTTCACTATTAAAAGTTAGTAAAAGTGCAATACTGAATATGAATTTGTTCTTACATTATGTCTAAGAAACTCATAAAATGGATTCTAAAATTATAAAGATTATATAAAGTTTAAAATTTAGTTAATACTATTCATAACATATTTTTAATGGCTTGTTTGGTAAGTCATGGTGTGCTTGAACTCGGTGTTGTGTGTAGTGCAAGTTATTGAATTATTTTGAAGAAATAACATACTATGTAATATTGGGGTGTTACATTCTCCCCTCCTTCAATAAATTGCATCCTCGCAATTTAAAATAGTTCTTCAAAATTAAAAGGTTGAATATAGAAAATATATTTGTGGGAAAACCCACATCGGAAATTGGGTTAATAAAATTTAATCTTAATAAGAGGAAAAGAAAATGAAAGGGTCACCACCAAATTATGATCTCTATTCGGAGAACATAAGTAGAAATTTGAGACAAATAATTGGTGAAAAAATGTAAATATTTATAGGTAGTGATTGAGGTCATCAATCACAAACAAGTGTAAAATTGAGGGCCTTAAATTCATCAATCTATTATGATTTAAAATACCATCGGTTCATCAAAACATATGGTATTAGGATAACACATTTTTTTTGTTTTAAGATCCCTTCACAAAAGTATGAGAATTAATTTCCTCATTGAATAAGAGAAGAAGAAAAATATATACATGACAAATAGAGTCTCATCCTTTAACTATGTTCTACCACAAACTCATCTTTCACTATAAAAGATAATAGAACTTAAAAATAATATTCTATTTATCCTATTAATATAGGGTTAAAAAAATGAATTTATAATTCATCTAATAGAAAAATTAAAAAAATGACATTATTCAATCCAGGATGTCACATGGGTCAGTGGTAGGTGATACATTCTTGTCACCCTTCGGTTGTGGGTTCAATTATCGCGGCCTTGCCGGATGCGATGGGTTGCCGCCCGACCTCTAGGTTGTCCTTTTATGGCAATCCAAAATAATCCAAACTAGAAAAATCCAAAATACTTCAGTCCAAAATTTATAAGGAAGGTAAACACAATGAAGATCCTTTTTTCCGCGTAATAACATGTGATCGCCTTCATCATGTATGCTTTTAAAACACGACAACATCCTGAATTACCATAAAACCATATTGATTACATTCATGATCACTTATTTATTATTGAATAATATATATACTCCTTCAATCCAAAAATGTTGTAAACCCCAACAATGATGAAATATACAAATCATTAATCAGTTTCAAGGAAGTCATGAATATCCAATATAATTATCCAAATCAATCATGTATTATTCTAAAATAACTACCTCGGTATCAAAACTATATTATGGTTTATCTTTCTCTCAACCATATATTTTCCAAAAATTTAACCTCCTATTGAGTCACTTTTCTTTGTTCCACACAATCTCAAGTCTTAAATGAAATAGTACTGCATTAAAATCTTTATATACTCCATAAATATTATAACAAGTACGTTGTTGATACAACACTCATATGACATAATCAACATAAGAACTCTAATCATTCCTCTTCATCCGTGGTAGTATCATAACCTGATTATTATCCAATAGCATCATTTGCGGCATAGTATGATGACTGGGACATAGGTTTGCGTAGTGTCCAAACTCCTTGCAAAGGAATAATTGTATATTTGAAACCATTTTCTTAACCTTGTAGTCACTTACTTTGTTCCCTTTTCCCCCACACTTATAACAAAATCCCATTCCTTTCAGGCAAGTTCCAGGGTGTTTCTTCCCATAGTTATCACATGTGGGAAAATTATTCTTTTCTCTCTTCCATTTATCCATCTTTCTCTCTTCCATCCTTTTCTACTCTTTCTTCCCTTCAAAGCCATAGGACTCAGTAAACTCTTTACTTATCTTATCAACACATGATATTATTTCTTCATAAAATGATAATACATGGGAGACGATTTCTCTTATAAATTCTAGCTTAAGACCATGAAAGATATGATCCTCTTTTCTATTTGGATCATGTGCATTGCTGGAGTTCTCATTCCTTCTACAGGGCGCCATTTCTAAACAATGGAATACACTAGATTGGTTTATGAATAACAATACCTAATCCCAAACTTGTAAAACACATAACATAAATTAAATAGTTTATGGATATAATCCATAATCATAAAAATATCTCCTTTGAGGATGTATATACTCATAAACCCTTCATAATGGTTTGTAATGAAAATGAGAATTATCCTAAGCATATCCCCCGGGAGTGTTGTAAACCAAGAGTGCAGTAAGGCCCGTTGTCGTGCACTAGTTCCCGTTCGAGTCTAGCTCAAAGTGGTGTTTTCGGGTTTTACCCCTAGGTACATCTATGCCAGAGCCGCCTCTACCTGCTCATATCCAGACAGGGATGTATTTCTCGGAAAACTCACAAAATCTCTACAATACCAAAATTCTAGGAAGTTCTTCTATACTAATCTTCAAAGTTCATCTTAGGTCTATGTTCTCTAATCAGAGTTTATCTAAACCTAGCTTCCAAGGTTTGTACTAAACTTCCTTTGATACCAGCTGTGACGCCCCATCCCTAGATAACCAGAGTCGGTGCATTATTACATAAAATTGGCATGATCACATGAAAGATCATGTATCAAAAGACCGATTAGTTTAGTAGCCTTGGAAACAATAAATATATTCATAATGTTTAAATTACTTCAATAAGTGAAAAACTACAACAACATATTGTCTTCATATCCCCTCATATTATCCCTATAGTTCATTCATAAAATAATTCATCAAATCCGGGGAAAAATAAAACATAGAAAAAGGGGTGTGCTCAAATGACCAGTAAGGATAAAAATACAGAGGAAACATTCACAAATAAGAACAAACATTTAAGGCAATGTATAACTGAAACAAAAGTCTTTTAAACTTGAACTTCAACATAGTATGTAAAAAATAAAATGAAATAATGTCATTTACTTATTCACATGGATATTGTACTAATCGAATAATCACATGAAATATCAATAACCACTTTTATAATGATGGAATGCATAATGCCAGACTATCATAAGCACATAGCCAAGGCCTCGTGCCATGACTACAAATAAGATTTTGTCAAGGCCTTGTGCCAAGACATTAGTTTTTATCATGAGACCTACTGATGCATCGAGGAGCTATAGATGGCTCCACCCGTCACTTATTATGTCTAATGCATTCCTTATATGAACAGGTTTAAACATAACATAAAAATTTGTATTAAAACTAGCATATGAAATGTAAATACTTCATCCATAAACCAAGAATGGTATAAAAATAACACATCCACATTCAAACAAATCACAAAAAAATCAAAACAATATGGACGTTTTTTATCATAATAAATCAACTTCAAATAAACATAAAATCCATCAAAGGATGTTGACATAGATGAAATCCATACTATTTGAGAGAAATATCTCTTTTTTTGAAATCATTTAAAAGTCACACATTTATTAAGGAAGTAATTTGAAAGAGATTTTTGAATCAAAGTGTCCCATACCACTTCGAAACATTTGAAATGAAATATCATTTCAAAACATTCATGTTCATATAAATAAATCCTTAACTTCATTTGAAAACATGGACATTAATTAAAAATATTTAGAAAGATAAATCTTTAAAACATTTAAAATTCTGATTTTGATAAAGAGTACCTTTCAGAAAATCAGAAAATATACATTTTGAAATCATTTAAAAGTCACATAATTATAAAATAAAACATTTACTCTGAAAATGTCTTTATATGCATGTAAGGGAAGCTTCGAAGATTTTATAACGGAAGAAAATCTCCGCACATGCCATATAAGTTAAAAAAACATTCTTACCTTAATTCTGTCAAAAAGGTTAAAAAGGACCTTGATTGGAAAATGACAGAAAGATTCCTCTATAAACATCTTATAAAAAGTCAATCAAGGGTATAAATTACTTTATCCCATATTCTCTAAAATAGTAAGAATGTTTTGAAATACACTTTCAAGAAACATGGATGTGGATGATAAAGAGGTCCCAGTAGATAATTACATATAAACAACCTCGGATAATGAAGAGATTGTGAAATAACCCTTACCTTGTACTTTTCCTTAGTTGGGGGTAGGGTAACCTCCTGTATAATGGTGAAATAATTCTTTTTAAATTATAAAATAGTCATATACATTATTATGTTATCATATATGATCATTTAACATTGCTTTGTTAAAAATATCTTAGTATTATCGTCATTTCGGTTGTTAACTTACTCATTTTCTTTTATATGTTTTGTTATGTAAGCCATGTATGTCATGGATAGGTTGTATATTATTCATATCTAGAATTATATCAAGTCCTTAAACATTATTTTTAAATCATCAAATGATAATTATACTTGAATGTATACGATGGAGAATGAATTTCATCACGTTCGTGGAGACGTAGTCCGTACGTACGCATGAGCGATGATATCATTCTTTTGATATTAAAATAATATTTAATTTTATGTTATATCTTATATAAAGAATAATTATCATGTCATATTTATTATTTACATGAATTACACATCATTATTTTACCTATCCAAATAATAATATATTGAATAACAATTACACCACGACGTGGAGACGGTAAGCCATTCGTACGCCCATATGGTGACATGTCATTCAAAGGAGGGATAGAATACTGAATATGGTTGTACCATATTTATAATAACATTACAGTATATATGAGATAATGGATTAATTATTTTAGAATAGGAATAACAAAGAAAGAAGAAGTTGAAGAAGAAAAGAATTTGAAAAAGGGTGGTTAAAACATTACCTCTTCTTCGTGTTCTTCCATTTGATTTGATCAAAAGGGCTCTGTAGGTTGGATTTATGATCAAACAAATGCCTCTAGGTTTTAGTGAGGGATGTTGAGAGAGTATTTTGGCAGGGGTTGGCCGAACCAAAAGGCTTTGAAAGTGTGAATTAGTGAGAAGGGGGAGTGCCCTTTTATAAGAGGGGTGAGGGGCACCTTTGAAAAAGATAGAAATATTATTTTATAATAAATTCATATTCGGTTTCTAATGGCTCAAAATTAGATTATTTATGGGTTAAGTTGGTGATGGGTAGAAAACCACTCAACAAATAGAATTTAAACAGGTTTGGGTAATTATATTATCCTCATATTTTAGTTTTTACTCTTAGTTAATTAGTTTGACAATTACAATGTCACTTCTTATTTTTATATTATATAGTTAACAAACTTCCTACATACCTCCAAAATACCCCAAAGTGGTCAATAAATGATACACTTATCATTATATAAGTATCCTGACCGATCCTTAGATATTTTAGAATTTAATATCAATTAATAATATAATATTTGTTTTAAAAACTCTATTATGTCAATGTTGACACTATTCATTAATTGATTTTTGTAAAACTCATAACAGAATGATTACTTCTAAAAAATATAATTAAATAAATCCTAACATGTCATAGTAACCTATAAAATTATTGTCATTCATAAAAAGTCTCAAATTATATTTATTTGGGTATTTATGATATCAATTATTTTAATTTCTCACTATTATGGTAATTACTGCATCATCATTGTGCCATAAATAAATTACATTATATAATGTCAAAAAATTATAAATAAAATATTATTTTGTGTGAAATATTATTATAATTCTAATGAATATTTATAATCGAATTTATCGTTTTTGTAACCTATATTAAAAATGTTTTAGTAAATAATCTTTGATTTTAACTCTTAACTTTTCTTTGAATTAAATAATAATAAATGTCCTAATCTAATCCAAGTGGACCTAAATGATAATATTTTATTCCTAAGGTTTTTTTTGGTCGAGATAAACTTGTCCAATAGAATTAGTACATGGTTTAGGGTAATATTAATATCATTTTTACGCTTAATTGCCCTATTTACTTTTAACCGTGGTAAATAAAAGTAAAAAGTTACTATTCACCAAAAATTATTTTCATCTCATTGAACCACATTTTACTCCTTGATATTAACCGTGTCTCTTGGATTTTTGAAATTCCACTAATAGAAGAGGTAAAATTATGTTTTATGAAAAATTCAGTTTTTTAACTACCACTTAGTGGTATCCCTATTCATCAAAAAATGAAAGTTTCCAGAAAAATACAAAAAATTATGCTTAAGATATATTTGATATTATGAATTAAAAAATGATGTATATTTTACCAAATTCAAGACATATCATTTGCATTAATTAATTTAAAAATTAATTCCCGTTGTCAAAAAAAATAGCGTGTTTTTAAGAGATAATAACTGTCAAAAGATTGACACATGTTTATGTCCAGTTTAATTGTGAAATTATGTACAATGACCAAAATTGTATTAAATGGTAAAACTATATTCTAAATATACTTTAAAACCACAAAAATTCATAATTTATCAATATAAATTACATCGATTAAAAAAGTTGTTTGTAATTAAAATTTAGTAATTTTCACTATTCATCAAAATATAAATGTTATCCGAAAAGTTCCAAAATTTCACCTTAGGCTAAATTTGATACTCCGAATAAAAAATGATGTCCATTTTGAGATATAAAATTTATAAAATTTTAAAAAGTAGGTATTACTATTCATAACGTCTTGTTTGATTGGTTGTGGTGTGTGTTAGAACTCGAAGTTGCATACAACACATGCTACTGTATTATTCAAAGGAAAGCGTACCCTGGAAGGTTGGGATGTTTCATTGTAAATTTTTGATGTCCCCATTCTAAAAAGTAAATTTATTTAGTCAAATTGAATATATAAAAGTTTAAAATATTGGATTTAAAAAGGGTTCACTATTAAAAGTTGGTAAAAGTGCAATACTGAATATGAATGTGTTCTTACATTATGTCTAATAAACATATAATATGGATTCTAAAATTATAAGGATGATATAAAGATTAAAATTTAGTAAATACTATTCATAACCTCTTCTAAATGGCTTGTTTGGTATGTCATGGAGCGCTTGAACTCGGTGTTACGTGTAGTGCATGTTATTGAATTATTTTGAAGAAATAACACACTATGAAATCATGGGGTGTTACATAAATAAATTATTACATATTTAAATATATATAAATATATAAAATATTTATTAAAATATTTGAAATTGATATATAAATATAATATAATTATAAAATAATTATTAATATATTTATATTTACATAGTTGTAAATATTTATTTATAAATTTATATTTATAATTAAAAAATTATAAATATATTTATAAGTAAAATTTAAATATATTTTTTTATTTTTATATATTTATATAAAAAAATTAATATTTGTAAGTATATATATTTACATACATAAATTTATAATTATATGTAAATATATATGTAACTATATTTATAAAGATGTAATTTTAAAGAGTGTGAATATGTTCACCTATTTTCTGATTCATCTTGCTCCTCTAAAAAGTTCATCTACTTCAAATAATACTAAGGGGAACGAGAAGGTGAAGATATTTCCATCCTCTTTAGTTTCTCAGGATGATCATGCGTCATTCTCAAGTATTGGGTTTCACAACGAAGGATGAGGAATGTTGTCACTTCTCAGTTATCAGCCTTATATGGAAGAATTATAGAATTAATTGAACATGGTAAACATTCATTTATTGGTCACATCGGACTATTGAATGGAATGAAACCTTGGAATGTTAGTGAACTACTCACTCATGTATCATCTCTTTGTGTATTTTCATGCTTCAAGTTTGTCTCTCTTGTTCGTTGGTTTTTCATATTCTATTCCCTTCTGTGTAATTGAAAGGTCAAGCCTTGAGTTTGGTCTCAGTCAATATTAGGATGGGTCCCCTATATGTTTAATATTGTAACATATACTTGAACCAAAATGTCTTTAAAGATACATGTCCATAAGTATGGATTTAAATTTTTAATTTAAATTGGGTTTTATGCAATCTGAATTTTTTTATATTGTTTCAGCAGTTGGCCCTCTAATAATGATGACACCACCATAGTGATTGTTAGTGTTGGTCACTTTGCAAGTTTTTTTGTTGATGTTGACATAATTTTGAACTTGATTGATAATTTTGATCTATCTAGACCTTACGTAGAGAACATTCAAGGGCTTGAGTTTGAAAAAAGACCATTGATTGGTGATTCATATAAAAAACTTGGACACTCAATTTCTACTTTTAGGGGAGAACTTATTTGTTCTAACTTTTAGTTATAAGGACATTATCTTCTTCACATACTTTTAATATTTTAGTTTTCATGTTATTATATATAGAAATTAAAATATTCCTTTTATGGTTAAATGGGTATTTTTCAAATCATTCATGGGATTTATTTGAATACAATTGTGGAAAATATATTCCATATTTAGATTGATCTAAACTATTATTTGTACATATTTTGTAATTTGGAATTTTCCCTTATTAATGAGTTGATTTTAGATCAGTGATCATCCTAGATCAAAAATATGTGGTGGATCTTGAGTGTGTCTTTTCTTTATGGTGTTCATCTATGTATTTACCCCTCCTATTATATGGTGCTCCAGGGTTCCCCTACTAGTGGCGTCACATATGGTTATTTAAACTATCTATTTCATTTTTTTTATATCCACATTTTATTTATTTGATAGTTCTACTCAAGTCACATAAATCCATCTGACATCTAATCAATGCACTAATCTACTTCCTCCATGGTGTAGCTAGTTTGGATCATTTGTTTCAATCGATGATCAATGATAGCTATGGATAGAGAAGAAAACAATTCAGGATTTGGGGATCTGAAAGGGAATAGGGTAATGATGTTCATTCTCTTATTAATGTTATACTATTTGTCGTAGTTTTGGTCTTATGGAACTGTACATCTCATCTGGAGGAGATTTAGTGATAGTTCTGCTGGGAAACATCAGTAGGACGATACTTACGCATTACAAAGTTTCTAATTGTTTGGAATCTTCATTAAAACAAGATTTTGGGAATGAAATTAGGTTTTGTAAGTGATTCACTCTTATTTTTATCAATCCCTCACAATATCATTTTATTTCAAGTGTGTTAGTGAGTTTGTCCCAAAGTGGATGAGGATGACTCCACATAAAGGGGTTCATCACTTCCACCTAGTTTTGTAATGATGACCTCATCTGACTATTTATCTGGTTCTTTAACCTAGTTACATAGTATTTATTGTCATAATATTTTATTTCTAATAATAATGTGTCTCCTATTGGTGTTCTTTCATTACACATTGGATCCCAATGATCCAAACCACAATACATATTTGTTTTATTTATTATTTTATTTTTCATCCCAATCATTATCATCCAACATAATTTGATTACAATGTTTTTCAACTAAAAATACTATAACTCACTTTATAACATTACAAAAAAAAATTAGTGGATATTGGTAATTTAATAAGGACAACTACATAAATTATTCCCCTAAAAATTGGTACAAGATCCTTTCTGATGCTTTTAAAATCGGTAAAATGATGTTTGAAATAGAAAAATTAATTCCTGAAAAAATATAATCTATGGTGAATTATGATGGATTATCTACTAGACTATAATTAATTAATTTATGATCACATTGTTTCTAGGAAAATGTGTCTAGTCTTTCCCTCGATGTACATAACTCTATTTCTTTTGTTTTTATTACTGATGATGTTCTTAGGAAAGACGGAAGCCCCATTTTATTTTCATTATGTGATAAGGTTCTTAGGGAAGTAGATTTCTAGTCACCTTTTTCTAGTATCTAGTCCATTTTGGAAGGACCTATATATAACCAATTCTTTAGTTGGAAAATAAAAAATAATACTTTATAAATTCAAAATTCACATTGGAACTGTACTCATTTCACATCATGGTGATTTTAATAGAATATTTCTTAGAGATCTCCAAAATTATTTTTCAAATGGTGGATTAGTATTGAGAAACAATTATTTTATCTTTATTCCATGAATCTTATAATTCTGTAAAATATTCTATTAAGTCTTGTGGAGGCTGTTTAACACATATAGATGTTATGACATCTATGTTACTAAAAAAATACAAAATATAGGTAATGTCAAAAATGATGTTGGGTGTTTAAGTATTAGATACATAGGTTAGAAGAGAAAAATGTAGTGAGAAAGGAGTTAATCAAGAACACATTTGTCTCAATATAAGAGTAAATATTTTATGTTTAATGTGTTCAAGTGTGTTAATTTAAAATATAATTGAAACATAAAAAATAATTTTTTTAATAGAAGGAATATATAAAATGAAATTAATAGTGACCATTAATTCGTAATTTAAAAAGATTTTGAAATAGATGGTGTTTTGAATGTTAGTGATTATCCTTATAAAGAGGAGTGGATCCTGGATTCAGGATTCTCATTCCATGTGCATCTAAATAGGTATTCCTTCATTAATATAAGAGAGAATGAATCAGGTAGTGTCCACAAAGGGAACAACAATATCTGCCGCATTATGGATATTAGTTCTGTTTCATTGTAACATTATGATGGGCTAGTTAAAATTATTAACAAGGTTATGTGGGTAACATTTCATAAAATAATCCTTGATTCCCAAGGAAAACTAGACCAGAAGGACTACACATTCATTTATGGTTCTGGTTGTCTTAGAATAAAATTTTGATATTGTACTATTATGTGATGAAACCTCTTTAATGGGATATATATGTTAGAATATATGAGTCACATTAAAAATCTAAATGGTTTTGTAGTTCTATAATTTTATAATACAACAATATGGAATAAAAGGATGGGGAGCACCATTTCAAATGTTTTAGATGAATTTAGAAAGAAAATTCCGTTATCCTATGTTAGTCTAGAAAGTCTTCCATTTTGTGGGGATTGTGTGTGTGGTAAGTACAAACAACTTAGCTTCGGTAAGCAATATCGTGAATCTAGAAAACCATTAGAGTCTGTACACTTTGACCTCTAGGGAGACTCCAGGATTGTCTCTCATGGTGGGGGCTCTTATATTGTGATATTTATAGATGAATACTCCTAAAAACTATGCATATACACACTAAAACACAAATCTGATGCGTTTAAACCCTTATGGAATTGTTAGGATACTGTTGAGACTGATTCTAGTAAGAAGATAATGTATCATAGAACTGATAATTATTTAGAGTATCTTTCCACTGGATTTTTTGAATTATGTTTCTATATGGGTTTTCATAGGTATAGGAATATTTTTAAACACCACAAGGGGATAGATTTGGTGAGGGAATAAATATAACCATCTTGGAATGTTTTGTATTTATGCTATCTTATACCTCCTTTCCCATGTAATTTTGGAATGAGGTGATTACTATAGTTGTGTACCTAATTAATAGATGAAAATCTATTGAAAATTTCTTTAAAACACCAGATGAACATTGGATAAACAAACCTCACTGTCCTTCTCTACATAGGGGGTTTTGATCCATAGCTTATGCACATTATAATAATGATAAAATGGAATCTAGGGTTGGAAAGTGTGTTTTTTTTATGTCTAATGGATGCTAAGGGGAATATTTTTTTCATAAAAAAACAATTTTAAAAAATGTATTATCAGTCAATATGTCATGTTTATAGAATCAGATTGTCCTTATAGGAAGGATATTGAGTCCAAAGAGTCAAATATGCCAACTCATTTGGGTCATGATGTTCAACCTGAATGTCAATACACATCATAACCAAAACAAAAACAAATTGTTAACCCTATATAACCAACAGGTGAATCAGAAAGTGATTATGATTCTAAAACTCAAGCATAAGTGAATGAT
The DNA here is from genome assembly GCA_963277665.1 of Viscum album. Classification (NCBI taxonomy): domain Eukaryota; kingdom Viridiplantae; phylum Streptophyta; class Magnoliopsida; order Santalales; family Viscaceae; genus Viscum; species Viscum album. The sequence continues at coordinate 1,013,033,124 of OY728155.1, forward strand.
ATAAGAGGATACCAATTGACCTGAGACAGAGAGAGGATGGTTATTAGACCCCATGATCAGTTATTTCATACTAACATGGATACATATTCCATTAATGTTGCTCATTATTGTGTGTAATCTTGATCCCAACACCTTTAAGATTTTTTTTAAAATAGGTCACTTCTTGTAGTGGATGGATGATCTAAACAAAAAGATGAATTCCATTCTGAAGAATAAAAATTATAATTTGTAAATAATCCACACAATGAATAGGTTATAGGTCGTAGATGGATATTCAGTAAGAATCATGTTTATGTCTAGGTTCGTTTCCAGTGGGTATCTATAGCATGAGGGAGTGGTCTACGATGATATTTTTTCATAGTTGTTAAACATTACTCTATATGTTTTTAATTTTTTTCCATTTAAATACGATTTCCCAACAGAACAATTTGATGGAAAAAACTAACAATTTTCAAGGTAATTGGGATGAAACCATTTATATGAAACCTCCTGAAAGGATTGCAATTAATATCAAATTAAATTCAATTTTCCTCTTATAAATTTTTTTGTATGGTTTAAGTAGTCTTCTAGGAAAGGGTAGAAACATGTTATACATATATTATTGGAAATCATTTCAATAGATGAAAATTTTATACATGTATTTATTACAAATAAGTTGACCATTACATGAATTATCTACATTTTAATGTTGCTGACTTGGTAGTTATTTGAGATAACATGAAATTATTTTTCCATATAAAAACCCAATTGAGTTATACCTTCTAAATGAACGATTTGGGAATTGAAAAAGGGATTTTAGGAATAAAAAAATAAAGATTGAAAAGTAAGAATTTTGTTTATATCCAATCATGATTATGTAAAATGGGTTTTAAAATGATACTTGTCTGATTACATTAAAATTGTATGAATACATTAAGCTCAACAAATTGTGTAGTATTTATAACTACCACCTTTAGTAAATCTACGATTTATTTTATGAGAAAGATCCAGTATTCGAGTGTTTTTGGCAGTCTTGTGTATGCAATGGTTTGTTCTATTCTATATATATCATTTTTTGTGAGTAATATATGTAGGTTTATGAAAAACCTTTTGAAAAGACATTAGAATGCTTTAAAATGGATTCATAGTTATGTCTCAATGTAGTTTAAAAAATATTATTTCCAAACAATTTTTTTATGTGATGAAATTAGAGAATTTTTAGACTCTAAAAATGTTCCTAATATCGACACTAAAATATTAAATAATGGATTATTTTTCTCTACTTATGTTTGTACCATTTCATGGAAATGTAACTTGAAATCGGTAGTGGATATTTCCACCACTAATTATGAGTATATATCCTTGACTAAATGCATTGGGGAAGATATTTCGTTCAATGGAATTGTTCATGAGCTTCCTTTAATTAATTCTAATACTATAGTTCACTTGGATCATCAGTACGCTTTACATTTTTATGAAAATATATTTTCTATGGTATATTGATGAATATAGACATTAGACTACACACTGTTATGTATATTATTGAATTATGGGCTTTGTGTGTAATTTAAATACACACATGGGATAATCCAGCTGATAATTTTACTATGGATATATCCTTTTATAAATTGAAAATTTTTAAAAATGAATTGATCCTTATTCCAATTTTATTTTATTAATTTCTAGAAAAACATCATAAAAATAATTTCTTTAAACTGCAATGTGACGACTGGTTAACTTTTTTCAATTCCCTATCTAAATATATTTCCTTTTTGGAATGGGGGTAACATGAATACTAATATAGAAAATATTTATAATAAATTTATTTATATAAAATATTATTTTCATCATATTTTAAATAATTATTTATTTATTGATAGAGAATTTATTTTGGATTTTTGATCATCTATGATCAAATGTATGTGATGGAACATGGGTGTGTTTGTTACCCATAGTGTTGATATGTTTTTTCTACCCTCCTACAATCTACTTCTTAATCATGTACCTTCTAGCCACATTTCATGCAAATATTCAAACTACCAGTTTTCTTTGGGCCATCCATGTGTCATTTATCTGATGGTTCTATAGAATCCTCCTGGTTCCCTATAATATGTAATCAATGTATTGCTCATCTTACTCTATGGGGGGAAATGGTTTCAATCTTTTAGATCACCGGACATTCAATGAGTGATATTTAGAGAGAGAAAACCCATCTAGTTTTCTAGAGATATGGAATAATATAGGATGTTGTAGTTCACGATCCTGATCATTGGTTTTTTATTGGATTTCTAGTCATACATAACAGGATATCTCATCATGTGGGTATTTAATAGTGATTTTATTGGGAACATCACTTAGATGGCCCTTATATATGACATAGTTACTGATGTTTTTACATCCTCATCGTAACTAGACTTTGGTAATGACATCTAAGTCTATAAGTTTTTCACTTACATTTTGTTTTAAATTCATAAATACTTCCTTTAATTTTGAGTGCATGTGAGATTTCGTGAAGGAATTATTGGGGATAACTCCATGTGTAATGGTTCATCAATGCCAATTTGATTTTTTAGGTTTGTTTGCTTAGATATCTTATCCAATATATTAACATTATTTCCGAGATTCTTAATTTTCTTGTTCACATACTTATAATAAGAATTTATTTCCTAGTGGGTTTCTCTCAATGTGTGTAGGATCCCAAGGATCAGAATCACCTTATAATTGTGTTTTCATTCTTCCATTATTATTTATTCTAATAGTGATACTTCACCTAATTCTTGATTACTCATATTTTTTAAAATACAATGAACTCTAAAATTCACATTGTAACCATATAAAATGACTTAATGGATCATGGTCATTGGGTAGGGACAACCAAATAAATGTTGGACTTAACACTATTAAAGTATGTCTAGTAATAATAATATCCATTGTATTGATAACTATGACAAATATTATCCTACATATGATTCTTACATGCCTTTATTTACACGAAATTGAATTCCACATAAAGTTAACGCCATGATAATATTTAAGTCACCTATAAAGGAAAAAAAATCATTACTCTAAATGTCATAAACAGAAAAAAGGATGAACAAAACGTAATCATATTCATATTTCTTCACCAGGAAATGGAATTTTGTTGGTTTATTCTTTTTAATAAATTGATAAACATATGATGTATTGGCCAATCATAGGAGACAAAAATAATTTAGATGATGATTTATTTTCTTTCAGAGATGCCTTAATTAGGGATATATGGGGTGACCATGATGGTGATGAATTTAAATATAGTCCAATATCCATGGAGGTTTCTACCCTGGTTGATTTGAACTACAACCTCTGGCAGGAACCAAAAATTATTTTGCAAAATCCTAAAGGTATTGCCATGATAGATGTTTCCGCATACAGTACCAAAAAGTCCCATGTCTCTATTTATCAAGATCAATGTATGTCTACCCTTGAGAAAACTAATGAAAAATTTCTCACTCCTTTATGAAATTTTTTTAATTTTAGACCCATTGGATCCATACAGATTCAATGATCATTAATTTGTATTAGAATTTATCATCATCTTCTTCCACTCTTACACTTTCCTTTTGTCTTACAGTGGATTGGAATGATGGTTCTGGGTATAGAAGAAGCATGTAGAGGTGGGAGATATGTTATAATTTCTTTTAAAAATTGTTTCATGAAACCATGAGCGATGACCTCACTCGTCAAATTTATAATTAATATATCAAATCTGTTAATAAAAAATTACTTTTTATTGGGCCCCTTCTTTATTAGTGAATGTTGGCTGTCTAAAAAGGACCCTTTCAGATTACCTTCCTTATGTTGTGAGGATCTATGTATAGAATCCTTCTATTGGTGATCTACATGTGCTCCTATGATCTCCGAGCAACACAACTCTATCTCATGGTTTTAGTGTGGTGAGTCAAATGTCTTTCAAAGATCATTATGGATAATTATGTTTGTGATATTGATGAAATATTATATACTCTTCACATTCTAGATAGGGAGAGAGATGGAGGAGTTTAGAGAGCATTCATTTTGCTCAAGAAAATTATATAATCAATTTTTGATGATAAATATTATTGAAATATCCTACTATTTATAGAGTTGGGATTTATGTTAAATTGTTATTTAATTTCATGGAAGCTGTTAAATGATTTTTATTAACTTTAATATATCACATTATTCATCATAATAACAATATAATTATTATTTTGTTTTCTGTACCAACTTGATCAATAACAACAATTATAAAATTTTATTGTTAATTAATATATGACACATAACTTGGCCTTTGTGTATCTGAACTCCTCTATCATTTAATGAATATGAAATTAAAAAATTCTTTCATAAATAAATATATTATTCACAATCAGGATAATAAATATATATTAATATATTCAATAAATAACATAAATATCGTATTCACTTGATAGTGGATAAAAATTTATTTATTTTATCTGATCAATTTGAATTGAATAAAAATATTCATCAAACATGAAAATAATATTGACACTATTAATTAAAATAAAATATATTTTATTTTAGATGAACTAAAAAACATAGTGTGTGAGACTCTAGGATTCATTCTCATTGGAATTAGTAGGTCTTGAATAAAATTCATGATTACTATTTAGAAATGGGTCAAAGAGCCCAATATAATGTACTTAATGTTGCAATGTTGAAAACAATAAACAAATTCTCATTGTTAAATATAATACCATTTTCACAGTATCTCTTCAAGTATATTTAATGTTTATATCACAAAAATATATGTTCGATTTGAAATTCATTTACTCAGTTAAATAAACATGTCATTACACCATGTCGAATGAATTTAATATGATTGTTCTATTTCTACCAATGGAACGAGATATCTACATCTCTAAATATTTAAGGGATAAATTCTTTATATTATTATTCATTAATGAAATCTCACATGTTCCACACCTAATGTATCCTACTTCCCAATGAATTTTTGTCATCATGTTTTATGAAATACATTTATACACCCAATTTATAAACTTGGATATTAATAATTTAAATTATAAGGACCATCACACATGACCATTGATAGGAATATATAATTACACTAAAACATTTATAATTCCTACTAGTGGGTCTATCATCATAATATGTCATCATATAGATTACCATGACTAAGCATCATTAGACAAAACACTCGTCTACATATGAGTAATCAACCCTAAAATTATAAGGACTATGTGGCACATCATTATACATTATCTAAAAACTGATCATTATATTAGAATATCGTCATATATAATCAATTCTCTTGTCATTGTGGGAAACTTCTATGACCTTCACATATATGTGATGTTATTACATTAGATTCATGTAGAATAGTAAAACATTTCTAATAAATAGTTTTATTAATATTCAATCCATAAAATATAATTGAAATAAAATTAAAAGTATGTGGTCGTAGAAAAAAAAACACTAACAAACATTCACATTGACTATGTCCAGATCCCTTAGAAAATAATTCCACTACACGTTAGAAGATTTTCATAGTTATGGTGAGTTATGTATTTAGTCATGTTTTACAAAATGTTGTCTTCTACAGAAATAATAATAACTACAACTTCTCCTATCTGTGAAAAATTACTCAATAGAATATACTTCCAATGTATATGGTTCATCTTTTGATGTAACCTTGGATCTTTTTTAAGAACCAGAAATACAATATTAAAATAATATAGTTTGAAATTATCTTTGCTGAAAGACACCACATCATGATCTTGGAAAAATAATTTGCATCTATACTGCTTTTATATATACTTTAGAAGCTGAAATATACTCAGAATCTTCTATATAATATAAAATAATACCATCTTTGAGATCTTCCATCTCACATCACAAATATTAAATTTGACTATTTATCGTGTTTATGGATTCCTATCATCTTGATCATTTTAAAAACTATCCTTTTCATATCATATGATGTCTAGTTATTCATCTCCTCCATAAACCAATAACATATCCTTAGTATGAATTAAACAATTAAAGATGGTCTTTACATCCATCCAAGGGAGGTCACTAGGGTCAATATGATATATTTATAAAAGAAATTATATATAGGTGACATGTAGCCATGTTCATATCACAACATAAATAATGGAAACAACAACATATGTGATTATAATCGTAATCATTATATTCAATTACTCACGTGTCTCAGGATTCATTTTCCAAGAATGTTGAATTCCATGTGATATTGGAAGAAATAACCTCTTAGAATTTTTCACACTAAATCTCTTTAGTATCATGTCAATGATTGTATTTTGGCTTAGGCCTAACAAACCACTAGGATCTATAAGGATGGATCTTTATCACAATAATAAAACTTTTCTTTAGCATGTTGTTAAGTTGCGAGTCATTTCACCAAAGGTATATTATCGGTGTCCAAAATTATTTTTACCCTAACAAGTATAGCACCAGTAAGGGGTCGATCCACATGGAAAATGCAGTTATTTTTATCTTGTTTAACTATGTTTTTTTTTTGTTTTAATGATTTTTGCTGAATTTAGAGTTGTTTTTTGTTGTTTGGATTATAAAGAATAACTGGTTTTAAGTATCTTTAATAAATTTCATAATGAATAAATGAAAATACAGGAAAATTGATTTTGATGAAAATACAGTGAGAAATGCATTTTGGTAATGGATTTTTGAGAAGTTGATTACGAAATCAAATTTCTTATGAGGTTGTTTGTTCCTAATATCCCAACACTCTGGGTTCAATTTGTAATAAAGACTCCTTGATCTGGTAGACTTTATATTTAGAGCTGAAGAAACTAACTCCTTTGTCTGGTAGTTTGTGTTTAACAGATATTTATTTTTCTTAGTCCATTTTTAGTAGATGAATAATTCCAATGGTCTGGAAATTATTCGTTGGTATTATTCTTTTTGAATCCCTGAAAATTCTACCCTTGGTATGGTACAGAATTGACAACGATAAGATTAAGTTATTTAAGAAGAATAAGAAGAGGATAATAGAACATACACATTCATAAAAACTCAATTTAAATTAAAACTCACCATCTCCCACAACACCAACACACTGGGTGTTTATTTACACATGGAGAATAAAATAAACACAAAACTGTTGATACCTAATTTTATCCAACATAATGCTTCCATGTGGATGTGATTCTTCAGTAAATGTTAGAATTACGGTAGTACGGCGGCAAAACATCTCTCCTTCGGAACATCAACCATTTTCTCCACACAACACCACCACCATGAACCGGAGTCCAAGGCCTACTTTTATAGATAACTTAGCTACATGGAATGTGGAAAAAGTACATGTCATGTACTTTTTTAAATGCATTATTTCCTTCGTTTTCTCCACTAGTAGGCGGCCTAAAAAACCCCCTATTTGACTTGGAACATGACACCTCCTCGTAGGTCAATATACACGATGTGTAGTGCCACCATACATGGCATGAAGACTTATTTTTTGGCCACTAACTACTTCTAAAAATGTATACAAAGCGTGTATCATTGGAACACAGTGTGTCTCCTTCAGCCTGCATCATGTCCATGTCGACTCTTCTCACCCACCGATTTCTTTTAGAATGGAATACACGTCTTGTATGGTGTGAACACGACGTGTACCGGTTTTTGGTTACTTGGTCATGTTCTTGTCTTGGTCAACCCGTGTCTGAGCTTGAATTTACATGGCATGTATATACGTACACGCCATTGAGTTGCAAATTTTTGCCCAGTTCTCCACCGTTTTGTGTATTCAGCCATAGAAATCTTGAAAATGAACAAGATCAACAAATTCAATGTATTTTTTCACCAATTAGTAGGTATTTGATGAAAATTTGTTCGTATTTTTCAAAAGAGTATGTGAAAGTTTATACACAAATCGGGTGCATCAAACTCCTCCATACTTAGTCATTTTCTTTCCCTCAAGAAAATATCAACATCAAATTAAAATAGTCTATATTATAAATGGAAGGACTTCAATTAATCATAAATGTAAATTATATGTGTCCTGAGAAAATTCCATAAATAATACAAAATAATTTCAACTCAAGAGATATTCAAATATTGCCTCATATATAATTCAATTAACAAGTTTCTTCTTCTTTTAACACAAGTTTCAACCATTCAAAAATAAACAAGCCACTTGAGGATTTACCTCACTGATAATATACTCAAAACTCAAGAAAATTTAAATAAATGTTTTTCTCAATCAAATATATATACACTCTATCCATAGCTTTTCAAGAAATATAGTTCCCTACTTCAGAAAACATGACTTACAAAAATCATGATGGCTTTTCAATAAGTATCAGAGGTTTCTTATGGCTATAGGTTGGAAGGTAATGATGTGAAAAAAACTCTGAGGCTTGAAAAATTAGGCTAAATTATTAAATAACAATGCATGATATTCAAAATTAACCTCTTTTTAAAAGCATCCCCAACAATCTCAAACAAATTATCTCACCATCTCCTTTAGATGTGTATGTAGGGTTCTGAAACCAACATGTGAGTATAAGTTCCCTTTATATGAATCATTTTTTTCATTAAAAGGGGACCTTTCATAACATTAACGAATAAAGGTTTGGAACAATTGATGCCCTGAATAATAAAGAGGATATCCCCCATACTTAAATTCATGACAATTCCTGGAAGTATGACATGTGTTTCTAATCCCTTATTTTGAGCTCAAATGAATAATCATGCAAAATCATAAAATAAATATGGTAGGAAGGGAAATAAGCTTGTAATATGGCTTCCTATAAATGTTATTCATGGTTTCTAAGGGATTCATGAAAATAAAATGTAGGGTAGATCTCAAGATAAAGGGGTTAGAACAATCTAATTCTTCAATCATTTTAATATAATTCAAAATTTACTCATTTTTTGAAAACAAATCATTCAAATACACATAGTTATGTATATTCTAAGAATATCTAAAGAAACAGGGTATTAAAATGAATATAACAAAGGGTTTATAATACCTCTGAATATTGGGAAAAATAAATAAAAGGATAATCCGGTCATGACTTACGAATAATTGATTAGTCTAATTGATGTAATTATCCAAGGATTACAAGTTGAAATTATAATTATATCAACAATAATTTTAAAATACTTAAGAAACAAAATGTACATGCAAAATTTTTAAAAAAAATCCACTTTCACCATTAATATTAAAAAATATGATTAACATAAAATTTCCTCCCATTTTAAAATATATATTCTAATTATTAGGTCTCCTAGAATCTAAAAAGGGAAAAAGACTAAATAGGTAGAGTGATTCCCAATACTTAATACCACACTCACTTGGTCCTCCATGTGCCCAAAAAAATGAACAAAGTATGGTGGGAACACAATAGTGGACCAGAATGAGGGGAAGTAAGGAAAAAACTAAACCATGACAGAAAAGAAGGCAATGAAAAAAGAATAATTCCCTCATGATTAGGAGAAGAAAATATGTAATAGTGTAGCCCAAAACGTGCCAGAGTACCAGTGATGGTAGAAGAAAGAGAACACTGCATGCATACAAAACATATATAGGTACAAGATATCACAAATATATATATATATATAACAAAAAACATGTGTCCAAAATCCAGTCAGGGGTTGCCTCTGAAAAAGGCATCATCCAGTATAGAACTCGATGAAGAAGATAGATCAGGATTTTTGAAGTTGGAGCCTAGGAATCTGCTCCCGGAAGGGAATCCATAGAAGTAGGATTCGCAGAGGATGGACTCAAAATAGGAAGCTCAAAATCACTCCCTTGACTAGCAGCAGCAGTGTTAATAGTAGTAGTAGAAGCAGTGCTCACAGTAGATAGGAGAACAGAATCTGTGGCCAGCATAGTAAAGGGCGGTTGAGCTACGGAAGAAGGGCCAAGAACCGAGGTAGAGGCAGGTGGCAGGGATAGTGGAATACCATGTTGCTGAAGAATACTCCCCATCATCTGCTCTAGGTGGTCCATGCAGCTATCGATACGAACCATGTGCTACTCCATTGTGGCTTGGTAGAGGAAAAAGGTGAGAACTACCAAGGGTGTAGGGGTAGGGTGGGTACGAAGGGGGAATAGAAGAAGATAGGATAGTCGATGGGGGGTCAGAATAATGGGGTGGGGTGGGGAAGCTGGAGGGGTTGGTGATGGAGGAGGAGGTGAATTAGCATGTGCAGGAGGGTCAGCTGGTGGGTGGGGTGGATCCTGTGCAAGGACGTAGGCACCCCCTACATCGGCCAATCTCATGTGAATAAGCATGATATAGTCCATCCGCTGGGGTGAACCTAACATGCCATGGGGTAGAGAAGGCCCATAAACCCCAAGGTTGTGGGCAAGGCAGGTGGCGTAAAACCCGTCATTCAGGTTTCCCTAGAGGCCGGTAAACATGGCATGAAAATAGAAGGTGGAAAGGTATGGGAGGTCTAGGTAGTACTTTCAGATGACACAGGTACAGAGACCCATGTCACGACCGGTCACAACCAGCATTTCCTCATGGCGGGGAAAGAGGATGGTGCTGAAACAATGATGGGTGAAACGAAGGATGTGGTTAGTAATAAAGATAATCTTCTAGGAGTTAGGGTTATAGTTGTGGTCAGGCCCAGAAATCTACCACCATAGAGCAATGATCTTAGAGCACTCAGGCTTCGTCAGGGTAGAAATAGGGAGTGGGGTGATGGGATGGGGATAGAAACCGCACCCCCAGCTGAACTCACTCTTGGTAAGGGAAAAGTGTCGGCCGCCTAACTGGAACCGAACTGCGGGTACCACATCACCAGGTGTCTCCTGGTACGCAGTTCTGTCAAACTCAAATGAAGCAGCGAACTCTAATAATAAATCATGAAATATAGGAGTTCTGAACAGGAAAATATTTGGAAGTGGGGTGTGTCCAAGGATATCCTCTAACTCTTCCAGATGCCTAGCTGCTAAGAGATACTTCTATCCAAATAGCAGGTTATCAATGAAATAGACCGATGATAGAAGCTTCAGACCCTATCGTGTGCCAAATCCGTGAACGATAACACCATACAAGGGTAGGGAACACCTGCCGGTCCCATCCCATATGGTAGTGCTTCCGTAGGATCTGGCACTGGGGGTGGATTAGTTGCAGTAGGTGGAGGGTTTCAAGATGGGGCGGTTGATGAGGGGCCATCTGCGGAGGAGGAGATCTCAGGTGGAGTTCCAGTTGTGAGGGAAGGAATGATGGTTCACAAAGGCTCGATATGTGATGGTGGAGGTGTGCTGCTACTCAGAATAACCTCGACTGATGGAGTTCGTGGTGGAAGGATGGACAACTGAGGGAGCTCATACACCGGAGTGTATGGGTCTGACAGCGTCGTAGGTCGGAGTCAGATCAGATGATAAATGGGCCTCCCTCCCTCAGTGGCGGAGGAGGGATGATTCCCATATGATGGATCTTGATCTGCCATAACATGAATTAAAAAGAAAAACCAAACAAAAGAAAATGAAATAAAAAGGAAACAATGAAAATTTGAGAAAACTGGAAAATAATTGTACAGGGCATGTACATCAAGAGTACACGATGTGTAGTGAAAGCTGAGTAGCATCCCATGTTCTCTGGATAAACACGTTGAGGGAGCAGAAGATAGACCAGGAAAGGGTACATGGCGTGTACCAAAAATGCACGTTATTTTCGTGAAATGTGGTCATGGTTGTGTATTAGTAATGACACGACCACTATTTCACAGCTCGAATGGTTCAATACACACCATGTGTGATGAAAACACGCAGTGTTCAAGAACAGAGGTAAATGGCCATGGGAAGGGCTAGACACAGGCTGGACAAGAGATATCCTATACACGGCTTGTACCGAACACACATGCCGTGTATAGGAACATGGCATGCAAGGTCATGTGAAGTGCTACACACGTATGTGCCAAAAGAAATGGCATACATGGCATGTACCAAACACACAAGCCATGTTTTTGAAAATGGAGTGTGAGGTCGTGCGGAAAAGATACTTGGGCATGATCAAGGATGGTACACGGTGTGTACCGAACATACAGACCATGTATAGTCAAATCTCAAAGCATTTAGTGGGTCGACGTGTACAAAAGTACACGACATTTTTTATTCATTTTTTGGTCTTATATTGTGGAAGTTGAATGGAAGATGATCCTTAAATCACCCTTAATGATACTAATATCATGATAGAGAGGGTGTAGAATGGCGTACCGGGACCGAGAATCAAAATGTAGTAGAAATTAAAAGCTGAAATGAACAAAAACGACGGATTTGAGATAAGGGGGTCGGGTGTCGTACGAGGGAAGAAAACAGGAAGAGGGAGATGCGTCACGCGACACGGCCTGATGCCGGGTGGTCAACGGATTTTATAGCTGAGGTACATGATGTGTATTATAAACTACATGTCGTGTATCCATTTTTTTAATATATATATATATATATATATATTATAGTAAACTATATAATAATTAATATTAATAATTAAAATAGTAAAAGTAAATATAAATATTAATATCCATAATTTAAAAATAAAACAATACATGTAATGTATCGGGAAATAGACGACGTGTGTTATAAAATTGTAAAAATAGAAGTATAACCTTTGGTCTTGTGGTAGGGGTGAGGATCGAACCGGCGATCAGCCGTTCCGAACGGATTCCCTCAACCACTAGAGCAAAGGTTTTACTGCCGCACTAATTTATTATTTATATATATTTAATGTATACGGCCTATGCGACACAGGAAGAAAGAAATGCACGATGAGTGGTTTTTAATTATACAAGAAGCGGATGAAGTAGGGAGATTAGCCGAGTTCGAACCCGGGTCTTTTGGATCGAGGGCCGAGACTTTTCCATTCTTCCAACATCACCTGCCTGAAGTTCGTTAAAAAACATTTAAATATAAGTTGGAAAAAATGATAGGCACAACGTATACTGAATGACACGCCATGTGAGTTTATTAAGAGGAAAAATGATGGAAATGGGGTAGTTGTTAAGATTTGAACCCAGATCTTTTGGAACCTGGTTTGGACCCTGGCCAACCGATCCATCCCAATCATGGGGTTTCTTATAAGAATATATATATATATATATATTAAAATCCACCACACACACCGTCTAAAAACACATGGATAAAAAGGAAGAATCCTCATGTCGAAGGAGTGTTGGGGAAGATTTGAACCGGTGACAGCATGGATAAATTCCAATGACTTTACCATCAGCTCAGGCATCATCCAGTTTATTTATTTGTTAAACTATAAATTTATAATAGTTAGAAAATAAATGAAAAGTAAATGGTACACGCCGAGTATATAGGTGGTACACGGTGTGTATCCATTGGGTTGCCTCCCAGGAAGCGCCTTTGTTTTCGGTCATTGGCTCGACCTACTTACTTCATGTTACATGAGCTATATGGTTGAAAATGTTCCCACCGTGTCATCTATGTGATGGTAGGTCTTCAACCTCTGTCTAATCACCTTTAATGGATGAGAAACCTCTCCAGAAATTCCCACCAATCCATGATGGAATACACATATAACATGGAATGGTCCTGACCAGCGTGACTTTATATTCCATGGTAAGAATCAAATATGAGAGATAAATAGAAGTACCTAATCACTGAGTTGGAAAGATTTATGTGATATCAACTAGTCATGAATTGATCTTGTCCACTCCTTGTATAGCGTGTCTTTCTCGTACGCCTCTAATATGATTTCATAATGTTTTGACAATTATAAATTTCACTTCTCTTAAGCTACCTTCATATCAAAAGTCCTGGCCTTGATGGCCCAGTAGGCTTTGTGTTCCAACTACACTGGAAGATGGAATGAATTTCCATAGATGAGGTGGAATGGGGAAATTCCCAGTGGTGTTCTGAAAGTAGTCGGATATTCCCACAGAGCATCATCTAACTCCTCAGACCAGTCATTCCTCGATCTGTTCACTATTTTATCCAGGATCTTCTTGAGCTCACAGTTGGAGACCTCTACTTTTCCACTAGTTTGAGAATGATATGCTGTCACCATCCATGCATTACTCCATACATCAACAGTATTCCTCTCATTAATGTGTACTCATAGTTGGCCCCTATATTGTTGATTAGTACTCAGGGAACTCCAAACCTACTAAAAATATGTTTCTTTAAAAAGCTCATGACTACATTGGCTGTGTCGTGTGTTTTAGCAGTGGCTTCCACCAACATGGAGACTTAGTCGATGAAGACGAGGATGTAAGTGTTCCCAAAAGATGGGGGAAGGGACCCATGAAATCTATGCCCCCAACGTCGAAATTCTCAACCTCCAAGATTGGGTGCTGGGGAATATTATCTCTTCATCCCTCATTATCAGTTCTCAAGAACATAATGCAATAGGAAACAAAGGCTTAGGAATCTTTATGCATAGTGGGGAAGAAGAACCTAGACTTCATGATATTTTCTATCATACGGTAAGGCCCATGATGTCCTCCAACTGGTGAGTCCTGACCGAAATCCAGCATGTCATGAAATTCATTCTCCAGGATGCAACGACTAATCACCCCATCACCACAGGATCAGAATAGCATAGGATATTCCCAGAAGTACTTCTTCACATCAGAGAAATATTTCATCCATTGCTAGAAGGAGAGGTCGGGGTGAACGACACCTGTATGCAGAAAATTATCAATATCATCATACCATGGTCTAGTTGTTTCATTAAAAAAAAGAGGTGTTCATTTGGGAAATACTCCCAGATATCCCATTCTTCCTCTTTCTATAAATGATCCAGCTCAAGGTGGGAGAGGTGGTCAACAACAACATTCTCACTCCTTTTCTTATCTTGGATCTCCGGATCAAATTCTTGTAAGAGGAGTACCCAGTGGATCAATCGGTGCTTCACATATTTCATGTTCAGTAGATACATTATTAATGCATGGTCATTATAAACAATACCTTTAGACAACACTAATTAAGAACAGAACCTATCAAATGTGAAAACCACTGCAATAATATTCTTCTCTTTGGTTGTGTTGTTGATCTGTTCCTCGTTGACCATCCTTCTGTAATAATATATAGGTTGGAAAATTTGATCATGCCACTGGACCAATACTGCTCCCATTTCTTACTCACTGGTATCACAAATCACCTTAAATTGTTTATCCCAGTTGGGAGAAATCATCATCGGAGCTTCCAACATGCACTTCTTCAGATGCTCAATGGCTATGGTTCATGTCTCATCGAACTCAAATATATAATCCTTGTTTAGAAAATTGGTGAAGGGTTGGGCTATTTTTAAGATGTCGCGGGAAAACAACATTTAGAAACCTGCATGCCCCAGGATGCTACAGATGGATCTGATAGAATTCAGAATAGGTAGTCGTGAAATGACTTATATCTTCACTAGGTCCACCTCTATCACTTTTACTAGGATTATATGAACAAGGAAGATTCCACTTTTCACCATGAAATGAAACTTTTAACAGTTCAAAACTAGTTTAGTGTTCTCACATCGTTCCAACATTAGCTCCACGTGTCGTAAACAAGTCGCAAATGATTTTCCATAAATGGAAAATTCATCCATGAATACCTCCAGGATCTGTTCCACCATGTCCTTGATGATAGCCATCATATAGCACTGGAAGATGGCAGGGGCGTTTCACATGAAAAATGACATCCTCCGGTAAGAAAACGTTCCATAGGGGAAACTGAATGTGATTATCTCCTGATCCTCTAGTGTAATAGAAATCTGGTTATAGCATAAATAACAGTCCAGGAAGCAATAGAAGTTGTGACCTTCTAGTATCTCTAGCATTTGATCCCTGAATGGCAGGGGGAATAATCCTTCCTTGTGCCATCATTTAGCTTTTGGTAATCCACATAGACTCTCCAGCCCGTGATAGTGCGTGTAGGGATGAGCTCATTCTTTTCATTTGAAATCACAGTGATACCCCTCATTTTGAGTACCACTTGTATGGGACTCACCCACGGACTATCAGAGATGGGATAGATGATGCCTTTATACAACAATTTAATCACATCTTTTTTTATAAATTCCTTCATGGGGGGTTTCAGGAAATGCTTTAGTTTCCGAGATTGTTTGTCTCTTTCTTCAAGTAGCACCATGTGGGTGAATATGGTAGGGATGATGCCCTTCAAATCAGTGACTATACAACCAATAGAATGCTTCTTTTAAAACCTGTAGAAGTGCATCTTCCTGCTCCTGTGATAGTTATGCATTAGGTATGACAGAAACAATTTGATTGGGTCCCAAATACCTGTACATTAGAGAAGATGGATGAAGATTCAGTTCTAGTTCAAGTGCCTATAAAATTTAAGGCACAAGTGGTTGCACCTTGTCCCATTCCTGAATATTAGGAACAACTATACGTTTCCAATTGTGGCCACCCTGTTCTTCTAGGAATTTCAAGTCCTCTGGTTCTTCTTCATCTGAAATTTCTAGAAATATAATGTTATCTGAAGTAAAATAACATACCAGATCATTCCCATTTTTGCTCAAATGATCATCCATGGAGGTTATAGCGTAATAATCGTCATGCTTAGAAAATGATGCATGTTTGACAACCTTGAAGACATATTAAGAGACACTTTCATATCATACTAAAAAAATCAACACCCCTTGGTGCAAATTGATTAGTACTTTCTTATTTTCCAAGAAAGGAATTCCATGTATTGGAGGTTCTTCCTGGTCATCCTCCATGTTGAGGATGATGAAATCAAATGGGAAAATCATCCTACCCCCTTTGACAAGTACATCCTCCAGTAGTCCCTTCAGAATTTTTGATGGATCGATTATCAAGTTGAAGGGATACTCATGTAGGCTTCAAATCAGGGAGCCATAGCTTTGTGAAAAATCCAAGGGGAATGAGGTTCACACGGGCCCCTAATCTGTAAAGGTCCTTCCCAAAATCACATAGTCTAATGGTACATGGAATATTGAAACTACCTAGATCTTGGAGTTTGGGATGAATTGAGTGCAATATGACAGAAGAATATTCCAGGTTTAGGGAAATGGTTCTTAGATCCTCCATTGTTCTTCTGTTACAGAGAATTTCTTTTATGAATTTAGCATATGTGGGCATTTGAATCATAGCCACTACAAATGGAATATTTATGTTCATCTTCTTAAACAGGTCCATGAATTTGATGAACTGGTGGTCCATCTTTCTTTGCTTCAATCTCTCTGGGAAGGGTAAGGCTTGATCTAAGGGTTTGAAAACCTCCTCCCCTTTATTATTCGAAGCCTCCTTTCATGGGACTTTAGATGAATATGGGTCTGAATTTTTACCTTCTTCATCAACAGGGGTTGTTGGTACACCTGTCTATGCTGGTTGCTTCTATTTGAGCTCTTTTCCACTCTGGAGCATGACATCATGTGCCTCCTCCCTGAGGTTCTTCTCTATGTTACCTGGTAATGTACCGGGTTGCATTCCAAAGAGTTGGTTTTCCAACTATACTATCTGATTCTATAGGCCTCGAATATAAGCCTTCATATTTTGGAACCTATTCTCAGTTGTAGATTAAAATTTGGTCATGAGATCCTCTAACCGTGTGGTGTTCTCCTGAATGAGGTGGTTGTTGAGATGGTGGAGGTGGAGGTTGTCGCAGCTACGGCAGGTGAGGGTTATTATACCCTTGCAGTTGGTAAGAGCCATGTTGGGGTTGTTTCTACATCTAGTATTGGTTCTGATAAGGAGGCTGGTTGTAGCTGGGCGGTCGTTGGGGCGGCAGATTCTACTGTTGTTGGCCCCAACCCGTTTTTTGTTGATCATGAAACGCGGGGTTCTAGTACTTCTGGTACTGGTTTGGCCCTCATTTTTTGCCACATTACTCACCTTAATTTTTGATGGGCCTCTAGTAGAACCCAGAAATTCTCCCATGATGGGGTTATCACCACATTCACTACACACCAGATGGTTTGACGCATGTACTTGGGACGTGCCATTCAGATTGAGTGTGTCGTTCATTTTGGACCCTTCGTCCAAGTGGGTAGATTACATGGTAGTTGCATCAATTTTATGCATACCTTGTTTCTATGTGCCCCTCTTGGAATTCCATTGGAAGCTGTTAGCATACTTGTCTTCCAGTAATTCGAAGAGTTCTTCGGGAGACTTCCTTATTACTGTACCTCTAGTAGCAGCATCAACGACAGACATGGTATTAGTTGTCAGACCTCCATGGAAGGTTTGGACCATCTTCAAAAGTGGATGTTCGTGGTGTGGGAATTTGGGTAACATCTCATTTAAGTGATCCTATGATTCTTACAATGACTCAGAGTCATGCGGCTGGAAGTAGTGGATTTCGTTCCGTAGTGTCACAGTCTTCATGGGTGGGAAGTATTTGGACCAGAACACCTGGTCTAGCTCCTCCCAGGTGATCATGAATCATTACAGAAATCCTTTAATCTAGTCATTCTCCATATCCCATAGAGAGGAGGTGATGAGGCGAAGATAGATGGAATCCATAGATACTCTGTGGTAGTGGATTGTGTCACAGACGTCCAGAAAATCATATAGATGGGAATTGGGATCCTCGCTAGGGAGGCCACAGAATTTAACGGGGTTCTAGATCAGTTTCATAATAGCAGGCTTGATCTTGAAGTGTTGGGCCTTTACTGGTGGATGGATGATGCACGTGTTAGCTCCGTCAATGGATGGAAAACTGTACTCCATGAGATTACGACGTGGAGGTGGCTGTGGAGGAAGGGAAACTGACATGTATTGTTTGTCCTGAGGGGCATAGAATGGCCCCTGACCTGGATGTAGAAATGGAATCTGCTCTAGTTGGAATTGTTGAGGCTTTTGCATATGGTATTCTAGAGCTTGTGGAGCTTTCTAGTTCGGGTTGTCATCCAGACCCAACTGTTGTCCAGCTCCTTGGACATCCACTGGATTTCTTTCCTCGTTCTATGCCATGGTGTAGTTTTGATTGTGATTGGACATGAGTGCTCGTTGGCACCTTAAAACGACCATTTTATCTTAGGGTCAGTTGGAGAAAAAACATGATGACTCAGCATTCTTGGAATGTGTGAGGTGACCACTAATACACCTAATAACATGCACAATTTAAAACACAGAAAGTGTAAATGAGGAAAAGGAAAGATAAACAGAAATTAGTTTAGAAAAGGAATTTTTATGCATTTTTTATTTTTATTTTCATTAAAATTTGTTACAAACTTAATTATATCATGATTAAAAGTAACTTTTATTTTTCTTGGAATCCGTGCCAAAATTTGTCAGTCATTTTACCAAAGGTATATTAACGGTGTCCCAAATAATTTTTACCCTATCAAGCATAGCACCGGTAAGGGGTCGATCCACAGGGAAAAAGAAGTTATATTTATCTTGTTTAACATAGTTTGTGTTTTTTAAGGAAGTTTTCTGAATTTAGAGTTAATTTTTGTTTTTTGGATTATAAAGAATAACTGGTTTTACATTTGACTAATAAATTTCTTAATGAATAAATTAAAATACAGGAAAATTTAATTTGATGAAAATACAGAGAGAAATGCATTGGGGGTATGGATTTATGAGAAGTTGATTATTAAATCAAATTGATTATGAGGTTGGGTTGTTCATAAGAATTCAACACTCTGGGTTCAATTTTTAATAATGTTTCCTTGGTCCAGTAGAATTTATATTTAGAGTAGAAGAAACATAACCCTTGGTTCGGTAGTTAGTGTTTAACAGATATTTATTTGGCTTAGTCCATTTTGAGTCGACAAATACTTCTAATGGTCATGAAATTAGTTGTCGATATTCTTCTTTTTGAATCCCTAAAAATTCTTCCCTTGTTCTGGTACAGAATTCTTAGTGATAAGATGAAGTGATTTAAGAAGAATTAGAAGAGGTCAATAGAACAAACACATTCATAGAAACTAAATTTGACTTAAAACAGATAATCTTCCACAAACTCAACACAATGGGTCTTTAGATACACATGGAGAAAAAAATAATGACAAAACTCTTGATACTTGATTTGATCATGCTTGAAGCTTCGAGGTGGAAGTTCTTCATTGCTAAATGGTAGAATGACAGTAGTTCGGTGACAAAACATCTCTATTTTGGAACTTCAACCCTTTTCTGCACACAAAACCACCACATTGAACCAGAGTCCATGACCTAATTTTATAGAAAACTTAACTACACAATGTGTGGAAAAAGAACATGACATGTACTTTTGTTAACATTTTTTTCATTTGTTTTCTCTACAGACAGGTGAACTAACACTCTGTCTTTGACATGGAACATGGTGCCGCCTAGTAGGTAAATATACACAGTGTGTAGTGCCACCATAAACAGCATGTAGAATCATTTTTTATCCACCAAAATCTTCTTGAAATGAATAAATGACATGTATCATTGGAACACGATGTGTCTCCTTTAGCTGGAAACATCGCCGTGTCGACTCTTCTCACCCTCCAATTGCTTCTAGAATAGAATACAATGCATGTATGGTATGAACATGGTGTGTACCAGTTTCAGGTTACACATGCTTGTACTTGTCCTAGTCAAACCATGTTTGGGCATGATTGTACATGGTCTGTATATAAGTACACGTCGTGTAGTTGTAATTTTTTGCTCAGTTCTCCCCTATTTTGTGTATTCGACCATAACACTCATGAAAATTAACAAGAACACCAAATTCAAAGTATGTGTTCACTAAGTAGTAGATATTTGTAGAAAACATGTTCTTTTTTTTCAATAGTGTATGTGAAAATGTATACAAAAATCGGATACATCATTAAGATATATGTATTTTTTCATCCAATCCTTAACAAATTATAAAACTGGTATTTAGATTCTAATGACTAATAATTTTGCAACATATACTATCATGAAAATGAAGAAACACCCATTAAACCTATTATAGACACACGACACAAATGTTTCCTTTATTTAACCAAATTCTGATATGGTCTCATAATAAAATTCTCCATGACTTTGATTCATTCATCAGTCAATAAATTGATTTGGACTCTTTTATACCTTGTTGGATTCCTTTGGAGCCGCAATCCATTCATGATGTTTAATTTATTAATCTACCTAAAGGGTCCAATTAAGGAAGTCTGTTATGAAATACCTTTATCAAATTTCATAATATTGGAAATCCAAAATTACCTGTAGTATTATGATGGATTTTAGTATTGAAATTGGAGAAATGTTTCCATCATAGGGAATATCTTGGAACTGTTTAAACCCTTTTTCAACAAGTTTCTACTTATAGTAACTGACTTGTCCTTCAATGTATAGTTTATTCATGAATAAAAAATTTCAACCAATGCGTTTTAAATGTATTAGAGGTACTCAAAATATATAGACATGGTTTTGGTAAATGGAATCCATTTCATATTTCATAGATTATTTCCACATGACAACATCTACTCCACTTTAATCTTCCTTGTAGATTATAGGATCATTATTATCAGCTAATAATGATTCACCATCATCAGTGACTAGAAAACCACACTATTCTGGTTCTCTATCTTTTCTATCACTCCTATGTTTTAATTGTGTCTCTTGGGAAATTGATTCTTCCATATGTTTTTTTTTGAATTTTTTCATGTTCCAATTTTTATATATCATGAGCATGGACATAATAAAAGCCTATCTTAGTCTCATAATATCTTATAACGATAATATCCTCCTAAAAAAAATTTGGACATTTTTTTACCACTACCAATTTTTATGAAATATTTTAACGGTAATATCCCTTGGTTTCTTTTTGATATCCAATAAATATAAAATCTATTCTTCATGGAGAGAACCTGTTACCTTAATAGTCTTTAACAAATTCATTGGAAGACCAAACATGTAAGTAAGACAACACCAGTTTTTTTCCATTCCATAATTGATATGGTAAACATTTTATTTATTTAGTTTGATATCAATTTAGTATTTATGTTTATTTTTATAATTTTTATCCCCAAAATAATAATGAAGCACTTTCAGGACTCATCATTGATCTCACCAAGTCCAACAAGGTTTGGTTACTCCATGTAGGTTTTGGGTACAACAAAAGTATGTGATGGGTGGTGCCTAACTTTCTATTTTTGTCCACAATCAACTATCAATTCAGGATATATACGACGATATATTCAATTATCCATGTAATTGATTCAATGAAATAGAAAAAGATGAACTTCTATAGAACCTAGAGAAAAGGATCAACACATATTGTTTATAATTAATTTAATTTGATAAAGAATTACCTATAAATAATTATTTCATCATTAATGAGACCGATTAAAGATATACATTTCACCATTATTTCATTGTAGTGACCAATAATAGATTTCCTCTAGTAGTTATCCAAACTTGTTATAAAAATCTCTAGATGTTGCAAAAGGAGTTCATGGAAGCTATCATACAAGATCCTTATGCTTGTATGATCTAGCTTTGATCAACACAATAACCTCTTCCAATGTGTTCTCCTTGATCTGGTGGATGAGGTGTCCTCTACATTTTTTGAGAGGTATTTGATAATAGATGTCTCTAGTCTTGATTGGTTTTTTCCAAATCCATTTTGCACAACCAAATGGTATTATGAGAAAATATCATAATTATTTATTTGTATTTATAGGGTTAAAAATAATAATTTCTAATGTGGACTTATTAATTATATAACTACCCACAAACCCTAATGTCATATAATAATAGTAATATTATTATTTCTTAAAATGTGATGAAATTTAGAATTATAAATAAATATTATTTAATTAAAAAATTAGTAATACTATCATTTTTCTCTAGACCATTACCCTCAATCTTCCATTCCGCCACAATTTTTTTATAGACTAGAATAATGTATAATTATTTATTAAATTAATATCACTTCATTATACTTAACTAAATTAATAAATTTTATATTAAATATATAGAAAATAATTATTTACAAAATATATTCCTTATAATAAATTCCCACAAATAACTAAGGATTTGATAAATATGATCAAACATACATGAATAATTATTCATGAAAAATCAGGAATAATATTTATTCAACTTGTTAAATAATAAATAATATATTATTTACATGAGACAATAGATTAACATGGAATGTAACCCTCTAGGCCTATTTCTTAGTAACATTAGGAAGATCATCCTAAATTCAATGGTTAGCATCTTGAAACACGTGAAAGGACCCATAGACAAGGAAGATAATGTTGCAATGGCATGTCGCATCGTATGAATTCTTAACGTGTAATGTAATACTTTTATCTTGATGACTCTAATCTAGTGGATCACACGCTATTCCCAACAACCCATGTCCCTAATTCCCCTTTATTTGACTTCCTATAAATTCAACATTCATATAAAACAGCTTTCCCATGAATTTATTTAGGCTATATAATTTCCATCAAATATAGAGGGACATAATATTATTTTAATGAACAAAATGGAAAAATCATTTCCTACATTATTCGTTAATGCAGTATTACTCATGACACACACAACATATCCATCATCACCGTGAACATATTCCATCATAGTTTTCATTAATACGTCTATGTTTACGAGTCATAATACTCGCTAATAATAATCATAATGTATATGTACTGATACATATTTCCATAGAAAGGATCTTCAACTAACAATTATATTTTTGGATTTCCTACCGATGTGCCTAATTCTCATAATATTCTCCTTGAAATTTCCAATTACGTAAACCATGAAAAGGTGCATGAAAGTCTTATGAGTCTCCACAGCTGATACAATGTAACATTTATACCCCCAAATGAAATAACCAGACTATACAACATTTATTCTACAATACATTCAATGCACTTCCAAGTTTTCATCATAATAGGGATCTTTATGGCCTTTTAGTGCGAAAAATACTTATAGTATTGTATTACGTACAATTACATGCATAATAACAATCATGATGTGAAAATCATTTAATTAAAATTAAAAACCATGAGTATAATATATGATGATGTACTGATGAAGATGGTTATAGGGAACAAACTCAAATAGACTCTAACTGTCCCTAGAGCCTATTAATAACAACCTTTAGTCTACTAGATCTCTGATGATATTCATTCTTAAAATAAGGTAGGCCTTTAGTTATGGGTTCCACCACATTCTCTTCCATTGGTACTCTTCACACATTAACATCATACATTTGATAAAAATCCCAAAAGAGTTGATCTTTCTAGATTATGCTCATTCTCTGTTGATGTATTCTAATCTCTTTTAAAGAAAGAAACATTGTTGTATTATCACAATAAAATATGATAGGGTCATTACTGAAAGGTATCACATCATGATCATAGAAAAATATCAGAATCCTAAAGACATTTGTCACAACATCATAAGATTTTATATACATCAAATCCACTGTGGATTCAGCTACAAGTGGTCTCTTTGAAGTCTTCCTGCACATAAATTCTTCATTGAGGGAAAAAAATATCTTGAATGAAAATTCATATTATTTTGATATGGCTAAAAACCAGAATTAGTATAAGCCCTAGTGACCACATCCTCGTATCCTATATGCAGTCAGAACATATCCTTATTTATTATTAGATATATAAGGATAACCTTAACAATAGTCCAATTTTATTCTCATAGATACTTTTGATATCTTCTATACATGATCAATACATAGGAAAAATCAAATATAGTATATTACATGGAAAATATGACTAATCCTATAACTATAGTGTATGGTATCGTACACCTTCTCTCTTTCTCATGCTGTGTCTGAGGGTAGATTTTCATTAAAATATGTAATCAATGTGACAATATAATCAATCCTCTCTTTGATTGATCCATTCTAAATCAAAATAGTATATAGTCAATATATGTATGTTGACATAGTCCTAATAGACTCTAGGATCTATCATAAATTATTGTGATCCTTAAGACATATGTTTCTTCACCTATGTCCTTTATAGAGAAATAATTCTTTTACCAGTCTTTAATAGATTGTAAGACTGGTATGTCATTTCCAATAAGTATTATGTCATCAACATATACTACCAGGATAATTACTGCATTCCCATTAATCATTTTATAAATTGATAGCTCACTTTATTTATAAATGAAACCAAATTGTTTTATGAATTCATCATATCGAATGTTTCATGACCGGGATGCCTAAATCAATCCATAAAATGCTCTCTAAAACATTCAAATCCTTTTTCCATGAGCTAGTTTCACATACCCTTATGTCATATCATATAGACATCATCCTAAAGGTTCTCATTAAGGAATTCTATTTTGACAACAATATTCTAAATCTCATAGTCATGGGAAGATGTTATAGGAAAATTTATCTGATATATTATTATATGGAAACTATTGGACACATTTCATTATAGTAAATTCCAATATGTTGTTTATACCCTTTATAATCAATCCTTGGTTAGGTACATAGATTACCATCTATGTCCAGTTTCCTGTTGAATACCAATTTTCATCCAACGATATTTACATCAACTGGTGCATTGAAAAGATAAAAAACATTGTTCTAATACACAGATTCATTACAAAAATTTTACCTTCGTTCCATATTGTAGAATTTGAGATCAATACTGCCACCTTGTAGGATATATGATCAAGAATTTTCAACCAATAAGGATTCACCAACCTCTTTAACCAAAAAACTAAATCTCTCGGGCTCTATTACCATTCTTGAGATCTGATGCAGTATTTGGGTTTCTAGAACTACATCTTCACTGGTGACCTGCGAAATATGTTCCTATATGAACTCATATGTAGCTTGAGCATTAACTTTATCAAAGTAAATATTTCTCCCACTTTCCTTTTTGAGGATTTCATCCCTCTCAGGTAAGAATACTTTTCTTTTGAAAGTAACTTTTTAAACTGAGGGGTTGTGTAGATACTATTCCTTTTATTTCATTGGGATACCTTATAATGATAAAATTCACACCACATTGCCATATAAGTCCTTTGAAATTTCATCTCAACCCCATACACTTGTATATGAAAAATTGGTTTCCTTCTACTCCTTAACATGAAGGGAAAACCATTTTCCTCTTTAGTTGGAACTCAATTTAATGTGTATGCTACATTTTTTAATGCATATCAACAATATGATGATGGATGATCTACACGGATCATCATCAAACCATTCATACCCAACATGGTACAATTACTCCTTTCACTAAAACCATTCCATTGAGGTGTATATGGTGGAGTGAGTTGAGATATAATCTGAGTCACTTGAAAAAAGTCAACAAACTCTAGCTTAAGATATTCACCATTTCAATTCAATTGATGATACATTATATTCTTAACAATCTTATTCTCTACGTCATTATATAATTCCTTTAATTTCTCAATGGACACTAACTTATCCCTCATCATATAGTTCAATACAAATATACAGAAATCAATAGATAATGTTATGATGTAAGAATACCAAACTCTAACCTAGACCAGAAATGGTCCACAAACATCAGTGTGTTCCAATATTATAAGATTTGTGGCCGAATCTCCCTATCCAAATAATGTTGGTTTGGTCATTTTTCAATGTTAACAAGCATGGAATATATAAATTTGTTTTATCTAATAATATTCTTGAATAACCGTCTGGATTGAGATTTTTCAAACACTTCTCATTTACATGACAAAGACGGTGATATGAAAGCTAGGAGTTATATGATTATTGAGAAAATGGTTTTTTAACAATTTCCAACAATTTGTTTTTGTAATTTAATAAATATATACAATTAGTTAAATTATCTATACCATAAAATATGTTGTCCTTATAAAATAAAAAATATTAATTTCTAAACATGACAATAAACCCATATTTATCTAAACATGATAGATAAATTAGGTTTTTTGTAACAGTTGGTATATAATTGAAATCATGTAAAACAAAAATCAATCTTGTTAGCAATGAAAGGTTGTAGTCAGCAATGGCTAAAGGATCCAATCTTGCACTATTGGAATCTCTTAGATCGACCCTTACTGTTCAAATATTATAGAAACTTCATGGATCAAACATTTGGATGTGGATGTGGGCACCAAAATCTATATCAAATACCTAATGTGATGATTTTGAAGGATTACACTCAATAATAAAGTCACATTTAGATTCACCGTGCTTCTTGATATAGTTCCTCTTCTAGTAACCTAACTTTCCACAAGAAAAATAAATTCTATCTCATATTCCATTTCCTACAATAGGATATTCTTCTTCTTCGTAGGATGGTGCATAGTAGATTTTGAATATTTATATGTATTAGGCCCCTTTTTCGTTTATGTCCTCTTCATGATCACTATATGTACTTCAGGTTTGTCACACATCATGTCCTTATCCACTTTTTTAATCAATTTCAGATGTTATGAACGAATATTCTCATTATTGATCATATTATAATTCATAATAATGTTGCATAAGGACTTGAAAAGTAATAATTTTATGAGATATGTATGAAACTTATCTGGGAATTTAATCCCTAAGATGTCCATGCATTTAATGTAGTAAATAAGATGGACTAAATGGGGCCGAACTGGAGAAGACTCACCAAGACTAGTGGTAAAAAAAGAATTGGAGATCTGATACCTTTCTTGTCTCTCCATCTCTTGACAGATACCCTAATGGTTAGAAAACAAACTGTAGGCATCCATATCCTCTCTTTTCATTAAATTATCATTGTAAATGGATGATAACATGAATAACTGAACATATGTGGTGTCATTCAGACATTTCTAAAATAGAGAATAATCTTGATCACATGCCTACTTTCTAGGAACAATTGGTAAAGGTTCTTCTAGCACATATAATTACATTTCATGGAGAAGGATGACACATAAAGTCCTCTTCCATTCCCCAAAATTCATGAAGTTGAGAAGGATTTCATTCTCATGTAAGGATCACAACCATATTTTTGATGTAATTTTTCTTGTCGGTTAATCAAATATGATGACCATAGGTTTAGTGTTTTATCTGATAAATTTATATAAATAAATAAATAAAAAATGTTAATGACACACTATTTTATCAAAGCCTAATAATCCTCACCATTAGATTCAGAATATTCTATTTCTTTGTTATTATAACGAAATATATACACAATTCCCCTCTAATTACCCATACTATGGTAAGTTAAGAAACATGAAATGTTTTAATTTGGCATTCCAAATGCCAACTACATTAACTCAATTTCCTCGCTCATGTGATTGGACTCTCGAATCCTGAAATCCTATAATTGGATTTCCAAAACCTTTTCCTCTCAGTTACACCATGTCCTACATTCGATTTCAACACGTGATGTAAACTATTTCATGTCCACCAAAAAACACATGTTTAAATTCCTCGATTATTGAAATCACCCCAAATTTTTATAGTCGGGAAATTTGAACTATGGTTTGATTCTAATTAAAGTAAGGGAATGATATATCATATTAATGTTTTACTGAGGTATTTTATTCATCATGCATAAATTTATAATTATTATCAATATCACATTCTTGTTAAAATTAATTGGGATTAATTAAGTGATCAACCGTGTATTTAGATAATACATGCTCAAAATCCAATTTATTTGAGTTCCATGTTGAATTCTTATTAACTCATTAATCTTGTAATCAAAAAAACATCAATAAAAAATAAACAAGCATGTAATAAAAATAAAGTAAATGATATGATTATGATCTTGTTCTAATTTATAGTTTATCTATTGGTTGATAAAATAACCACACACCTAGGGGAGAATTAAATTTAACTAATTTTAGTTTTATGTTCTCATTATTCCACCTGTCCACTGTTGTATCTTGGTTGGATTGGATTAACCTCCACTCCAAACATGAGTCACCTCCACTCTCATGGAAGATACATCTATTATATATTATTTTACTCACAACTAGGTGATGGGTAAAATAGGATTTTCATAAAAACCCATTAGAATATAGGCCATACATATTAATGTGGAGACATGGAATGCATGCCATAAATTTAATTACATAAAAATTAAAATGAAACCAATCACATATAAAGGTATGGTCTAGATCATGATTATCCACTAATATTTAAAGAATTATTCATTTAACAAAACTATCATTAAATTATTCATTTTTTTTATTTAAGATAAATTTTGCTCGAATAAAATAATTCATATCCTCAATTAATCTATTATTTTATATTAATCCTTTTCTGAATAACAATGAGATTCTAATCCATTATAATTTTAAACAAATTAAATAAATTCATTTAATTTTATCCATTTACATAAACGTACCATGATTGAGACACGGTGAATACCTATCCGATTATTTCCATCAAGTATTATCTTTATATACTATTTAACTCTTGTGAAATATAATATATATGACTTATAATGATCATTTATGACTTCAGTGATGATTTAATGAATTACATTATTTTTCAGGCACATGTTATGAAAAAATTCATGTAGAGTAACAACATGTAATAAAACTCATTTATGATATGATGATCTGAACATTACACTGATACTAATTAAACACATATATATTTATGCATAATAAAACCTATCACATAGAGTTTCTTATCATTAGGATAACACACAAGTACTATTCTCAAGGTTAATGTAGTGAAATAAATTAATTTTAAATCTATGTAATTTAGTAAAAGCACATGGCGTGTAGATCTGATTTACACAGTGTGTACACCCTTCACTATTTATCTATGTTGTACACATAGACACTCGGTGTGTGAGGCATACATCATTACTCATAGAGGACACAACATGACCAATGGTAAACACATCATGTTGACTCCATGTAACATAGTCACCAGTCAAGTAAAAAAAGTATTGAATACACAACCCGACACTAACGTGAAGGGACTATACACCATCTCTAATTTTCCACATAGTGTGTAGCCAGGTTGACCATGGCTCACTTATTCATGATCAACACATAGTTCATTAATTTTTTAATTAATTCCCTATCCAATGTAGAATATCAAATTTAACTACATATCAATTATGATTTATTGGGCATGACTACACTGAGTGTAATGCTCATTACATGCTGTGTAGTCTGGTCTTGTACATCCAGTATCATTGGAACCTCCAAATGAGTTTTTTTATTTTATTTTAACCTTATAATTAATCATTTATATTAGATTTGTGATAAATGATTGAGGTTTAAATGGATCTCAAACATTAAGAAAAAATTATTATTAAAAACGAATTGGAAAACAAAATTATGAATGTGAAAATTACCAACGAAACAAAATAATTATAAAAAATTATGTTCTCCTTCTGATACCACTTTTAGGTTCATGGTGGAATATAAGTGTGCAATGGGTGGTTACCAACATTTGTTTTTCCATAATCAATGATATATCCAGGAACAACAAGGAAATGAATTTCATGATCCATGTAATCTAATAAATTAAATACAAAAGAAATAATTGAATCTGAACTAAGACAAAATGATGAAGGAATACTTTTTATAATTAATTTATTTTGAAAATGATTTGACTCAATGTAATAACATATTCCTTGATATGTGCATCTTTAGATATTTAGTGCACAAATTTTTTGTTATAGAAACCAAGAATAAATTTCCTCTAACGGTGATCCACACATGTTCCATGAATATCTATACATGAACAAATGAGTCTTTAGGTGCATCCATAGATGTTCCATGAGCTTTCGTCATCCTCCATTGATTCCCTGATGAACTAATTCCAAATCATTCTCCTTGATTTCATGGATGATGTTTTCTCTCTTATCATGAGGAAGTTCTTATATAATATATCTCTTCAGGTTTGATGGTATTCAACCATATCTATTGTGAAAAATCAAATATGTTTATATGAAAATAAAATGATGGGGTATTTGTATTACTACGGTTAAAATAAAATAATTCAAAATGTTACCTTTTTATTTATTAAATCCCAACCAAACCCAATGTCAAATAATAGTAGTAATACTATTATTTATCTACATTCTCTAAACATGCGAATTATAATGAAATTTTATTTAAACAAATAATATTTAACATTTTATTTTCTCAACAGACCATTAAAATCGGTCCTACATTCCCCCGAAATATTTTTCGGGCCTTCAATAATGACTATTTATTTATTAATTAAATATAACTTGATTATTCAGTGATAAATGAACAACGATTATATTCAATAAATAGCATACAAATATTTATTAAATACTCCGCTCACAATATATTATCTCGAATAACTTTTTATGGAAGAAATGAAATCAGTTATAAATGAATAATTATTAAACCATGACCGTGAATATTTTTTATTCAAAATGTTGAAAAATAAGTATAATATTATTTAACTGAGATACTGGATACACTTATTGTGTGACCCTCAAGGACACATTCTCAGTGGCATTTGGCAGAGTTGCCTATTGTCCTATGACATAATCAAGAAACATTCCAATGAACCTATAGATAATGTAGTTAATGTTGAAAAAACATGTAACCTCATAATAATGCTTACCTCATAATATTATCCCTTTTTCTCGATATTTCTAATCATGTAGGTTACATGCTAGTGACATCAACCAATGTGCTCAATTTATGTTTCATTGAAATTATAGATATTGATCTTGCCTATAAAAAACAATGAATGTGGATTTATTTATGCTATATCATTCCCATAAAATGGCTTATGACATCAACTTACCTTAAATAATACAATGGAAAATCCATTCTCGCATTATTAATTAATGTAGTATTACTCATGACACACCCAACATATCCTACCTCTCCTCAAACATATTTCATCACAATTTTCATCAACATAACTTTGAAAATGAGTCATAATACTCATTAATATAATCATATATATTGATGACCAATTCACACATCCATATATAAGATCATATAATGACCATTATAAATATATATTCCATACTGCATTGTCTCATTCTCATAATATCCTATTGAACATTACCAAGGGTGTACAGAATGAGAAGGTGCTTCTATTTCCTATGAGTATCCACCATTCATAGCCCATATCATTTAGGTCCCTCAAATTATATCATAAAGATATAGAACATATATTCAAGAATAGTTTCATAACACTTCTGATTTATCATCATAGAAAGGATCATGTATGCCATTTCAATGAGAATGGTACTCTTAGGACATTATAACATACAATGTCATACATAAGAACAATCATGATGTGATAGGGAATTTATTAATATTAAAAACCATGACTATAAGATATCTTATTGTACAAAATAAGTTTTTTACACAAAACCAACTCCAACACACTATTAACTTAAACCATTCCATTAAGGTGTAGAAGGATGAGTGAATATAGATATTTACCCAAATTCTCCTAAATAATCATTGAAGTTTTGGTTACGATATTTTACACCATAGTATGACTAATGTTTCTTAATATTTTTACAAACATGGATCTCAATTCCATTCCAATACTCCTTAAATTTATCATAATATTTTGACTTATACCTTATTATGTAGACATATCCATATTTACAAGAATAATTAGTAAAAATTTTTAATTATTAATAAACCTCCCCTGGATTCAATAAGAAATCGTCCACACGCAATTGTATGAACTAATTAAATAAGCTCTATAGAACATTCATCTTTACCAATAATTGGTCATTTGGACATTTATAGTGGTAAACATGTTTGAAAATCAACAAGTGGGTTTACTTTAAATGAATCTAAATATCAATGTTGGTGTAATTTATTTATGATATATTCATATATATGACATAGTTGGTGATGTCAAGGTTGGGTTTAACGTGAGTAAAGTGAAGAAACTTTATTATTGATTTCCATTAATTTTTGTGTAATCCAATAGATAATGGTCGCTATTGAAATGTTCCTTAACATAAAAAATGATATATTTATGAAGGAAGATTTATTCAACCCAAAATTTTAAAATAAATTCCACTGAATCATGTATGCGTATACAAATAATGTTATTGGTATGTAATGGAATATGATAATTTTTTTTAAAATTACTTGTTTATCATTATTGGTTTCTTAAATATCTTCATCTCCTCATTTAATTTGACTAAATCTACTAGATTCATGTACTTCAATAAATAAGTGAGAACAAAAATCTGTATATAAAACTCAATCTGTAGAAACAAATAAATACACTGGATAAAAATTGGACATGAATATTCCCCTTTCTTCATTGGAAGGGTTTTTCTTCTTCTCCCAATGGTCCAAATTTCAAAATGTGAAACAGAAATCATCATTTTCTCTTCCTTGAAACATGATCTTCCTATTGTTGGGAGGGTGTGAAGAATCTTTGGGAATAAATATACATTCATTCCCTTTCCATTTTATCAACATTCTGATTGAATGTTTTTCATGATTTGTATCCTTATCTTATTGGTGATGAAGAGTAAGAAGTTATAGAAGCGACTTTTTAATGATGTTCATATTAAAATTCAAAACATTTATGTAGAATCAATAAAGGAGTGATTCTATAATGATTCATTCCCCAGTACATTGGGGAGTTTAAATCTAGGAAACTTTGACTGCTTAATGTAGCCAATGAGAGTGACTATGTGATTCCAAATTTGGGTAACCAATCCATGTATTCTATTAAATAGAGCCTTGAACATATAAAATTGGTCATGTATAGATCACTCTTGTAAAAGACCACTATGGTTCTCAAGCATGTAATAGAAATCCATGATTTCATGAGACGTCATTATTTCACTAGATATTGATGAAAGCATCAAAAATTGATGTTCGACCGCATTGCTCAAATTGTTTTCATAGAAAATGAACTCTTCATCACTCACCTATATATTAGGCAGATCATGTGTTGAGGATTCTAGCCTATAAGATTTCTATCAAGGCCAAAACACATCCCAAAGGCCTATACACCACTCTTGGAAGTGACTGCAAGTTAGAATTTTATATTTCACCAATATTTATCAATGGTATAGTTTGGATGATTAACATTTCATAGAATTACAAAATTAAAAGAACTTGATTATCAGAACTTTTTTTGATTTCAAAATTAGTGTTTAATAATAAAATAAAACATATTTTTTTATTAAATATAAAACTATTTTATAAATTCCCAATATCATTACCATTGAATTGGATAAATATAGTTGATTTAACATTCTAGCATCAAGGATTCCCATTAATTTCCTAATAATCCTAAATTTTTCTTTGAAATCTATAATAAATTAATTATGATGGTGGTCTTGCAAAATTAAGAACATGAAGATCAATGATATGTTGAGTGGATTCCCATATCTAGAAATCGTGGAATGTATCTCCTGAAATCATTCCACCAAATTTGTATTTAATAGACATTGGATATTAAACTCAACATAATTTTGAATAAGTAAACCCAAAAGTCTCATGACAACTCCTAGATAAATGTACGTTTCTTGACATTGTCCATGTACTACCCTCAGTTCTATGGTTTCATTCCAAAAAAAGTAATGGAGGTATTAACCTAACTTTATATTTAAATGATGTTTTATAATTTATTATGAATAAATTAAATCTTGTTTTATCCTATACAAGTATAGTTGATATTAATTTTATATTACATAATTAATTAACCATGTTGGATAAAACATTAACATAATTTATTTATTTAATTTATATCTTTTAAAAATAATTCATTTATTATTGTGACTACATCCTTGAATCATAAAATAAATAATTTCATAGATATAAATAATTTAGTAATTAAATGACCTGTTCCTCAGATATATTGAATGATTTATTTAACAGTATGATATTAAATCAAAATTTGACATTGTGGAATTATCTATTATTTTTGATAAAGTATTGAGTTACAACATTCTATCTGTCCACCTTTGTATCACCTTGGTTATTATCCTTATCGTTCTAACTTGGACTACATCCACATTCCTTTACATTCTATATTAATTACAAATATTAATTACTCAAATGTAGTCAATGGGAAGAAAAATATTAGGTAATAGGATTATATAAGTATCCTTGGACATTAAGGTCCTACATAATACTTGAAAAAGGGAGTAGTCACATGTAATATTTTAATTTAATACTAAATAACTGCAAACTTGTGAAATAAAATAAATTAAACATCCCACATGTATGCTAGTCTTTGTCAAGCCCATGAACCATCACCCATGATACTAATATTAAAATGTAAATGGATGTAATTCATTTTTTCATTTTTCATTTTATTATTTTGGATAAATAACAATTCAATAATTAATTAATAATTTAATTCATTAATTCTTTTTCACCATTAATGATCATTCATTTTTATTTATTGATAATAATCATTAATGGAAGTCATAGAATAAAATTATATAATAGATAATTAAAAATGGAATAATAATATATAATTGATCACTCAAAATTCATTTAAATCATTATTCAATTTTCAAACACACAACAGTGTGATAGTTATAAAGATGATTTTTAATGATACTTTTTTCAAAAAAAATTAATATTAATTTTTTCAATTAATGGGAGACTACATATAGTATACATGCAGGTATGTACTATGTACTTTAGTTTCCATAAATCCATGTCACATGCCTAGGTATTTGGCATGTTAACTCGGCCAGAATACATGGTGTGTACATGTCAGCTGCACACCTTGTATCTGTTTTCATGTTCCATGTTGGACTAGTTAACATGTTAGGTTCAATAAAATCACTATGTTTAATTAATTACTACATGAATAGGGACATAATGAGAATGGGAATACCCAATTTTATCCGGTTTCATGTCATGTAACCTAGCTTTACTGGCCAAATATTTTTCACTTCATAATGGCATCTCCTATAGTTATTATTTTTATCATAATCCTAGATGAAAATCAAATTCAAAAAAAATAAGATTAATGTGATTATTACATGTTATTTGAAATCTTATTAAATATCCAAGTAATTAAAATTAAAATAGAACCTAAATTGGGCTTAGAAAATTAATCAAATAAATAAAAATTAATATAACTTTTACCACTTAGAAACTATACTATTGTTATGTGAATAATAGAAGAATGAAAAGGTGGGTGAAATATTAAAATTTAATTTTATAACCTTTTCCTAAAAACAAGAGCATAGATATTCATGTAAAATTTATAAATAATTTATGTAATATTTGAAAAATAGTTACCTATTATTAGGAACATTATTGATTGGTGAATATTGACTATCTATAAAGTTCCTTACAGATTAACTTCATTGAACTGTGAGGATCCAATGATATAATCCCTCTAGTTTTGATCCAAACGGGCTCCAGTGGTTTCGCTAAATTTCACAGAAAAATATATATTATATGATGGTATTATTAATTAATATATGTCACAATAATCAATATTGGTCTAGTCAAACTCTACACCCATTTATTGAACATATGATTGAATATTTCATTCAAAAATAATTAATTTATTCCCGATATTGATATTAAATATTTATTAAAATTTAAAATAAATAATATAATTATTGTCTTTAAAATATGGGTAAAATATATATTTAATTTATGAAATCAACATAATGGAATAAAATTATTTCTCTGTCTTGAGATTAATATTTATTCCAATAATTAAACAAAAATATAATTTAATTCAGATCAACATAAACTCATATTGAGTATCCATATAGTAATGTTTCTATTCGGAATTAGGTAGGTTTTCCTAGTGTCCAACATTACTTTCTAGTAATGGGTTATGTCACACAAGAGAAAAAAACATAATGTCACAATTCCCACAACCACATACAAAAGATCACTGTGTTATATAATCCCTTTATCACATTATCGATCAAGAGGGATTCACATCTGTGTCACAAACCAATATGATAATATGAATTTCATTAATATCTAAAATTAACATGTCATTATACCATGGACATGGAATTTATTGAGACTATTTTATTCAAATCAACTAGATGAGATATCAGTATCCTTAAAGATGGAATAGAAAAATCCATCAATGAAGTATTCATTAATCACATGTCACTAATGATGCTCCATAGATATCCAAAATCACAAGGAAATGCTATAATCATGGATTATGATATACATCCATGCCCATCAGTTTTAACATTCATTAATAATAATCATAATATCTAATGAACATCACACATGCTCAAAGATATGAATATCTGTTGACAAAAAAAACACAAGGAATTTTGAATACCATTTATGTTAACATAATCTCCCATTTTGGAGATTACCAACTGTTAAATTCATGAGAAGAAGCCTCATCTTCTTAATATTACTCACATTTAATTATATATGTACTAGATGTGACATCTTATTATGTTATCCAGCTGAATACCATTATTTGATAATATCTTTATAGTGCATTGTGGTTCTCATCATAGGACGAAACTGTTATGACAATATCAATGCTACATATAATGTATGAAATTATTACATTAGTGTAAATTTGAACAAAAAAAACTAATAAAATGATTCATTAATATTCAATTGATATAATATAAATTTAATAAAAGTACAAGCAGACGGTCCTTCGACACCATCTCTGAAAATGAATAGGGTTGGAAAATAATTTTTTAGTATTATTGATTCTCCATGTCCTATAGATTGTGAGTATAACCTTTAGAATTATATCTGAAGTGACTAAATGACTCATATGAGACTCAGAATGTTCCAAAAATGTTCTCATAAAAGGGTGATATTACACTTTGTTGTTGTTAAATCTTTTTCTTCCAGGATAGAAGGTGATGAAGGGGCAGAAAATGCGAGGACTCCTATTGGAGTCTTGCGAGTCCTTTCTTCTAAAAAATCATTATTTCAAATACATTATAGGGATATGGTTTGGACTCAATTCCTATTAAGGGAAGGGAAAATATATAATCTATTTACATACCAAAGGATTTAAGGATGGACAGTTCTAGTGGATCTGTGACAATAGTTGCATCCTTTCATATCATGCTTAAGGTTAGTAATGAATATGGTTATGATTGATATAATATTTGGGCGTAAAATTTGGTGAATCCAAAAGTGGAAAAAATAATAATGAATGGCTATTCAATAATGGGTGATGACCCTATTCATCATATGAATAAAAAACCACTTTTCAAGGTTATTAATCATAAAACATTACAATTTCTTGCATCATGAAGTATCATGGACGATTAAAAAAACAATGACATGTATTTGGGGAATAAGAGATCATATAAATTTTTTATGTTGGAATTCCAGATGATGATGGTGGGCCATAGCTTTAGGTAAAAGCATAGATAAGTGGATGATATCCTCATGGTGTAGGCAGATGATTCTCTCACCAGAGCATCTCCACTCAAACTCGAGCTAATTAAATTATTGTTCATGGAATTTTTTTTATTTTACATGTTCATCCTCTGTAATTTTTTTATTTTTTATAAAGCAGACATTGGGCATCACCCGATCAAAAAAAATATTTTTAATTTTTTATATATATTTATAATTATATTTTTTACAATTAAAAATTAATATTTATATAAATAAATTAATATTCATAAATATATATTTATTACCATATTTATAAATTCGTAATTACATTTATGTGACAATATTTATAAATATGTATTTAGAAATATTGAATTATTCAGATTATTTTTATATAAAATCTATATTTATATGGATATTTTTATTAATAAGTATATAAATATATTTCATTAAATGTATTTATAAATATGAAATTATTTATAAATATATTTATAAACATATATTTATATTTATAATAATTTGTAATAGTAAATATATATTTATATATATAAATTTATATGTATAAATATATATTAATAATTATATTTTTAAATACATAATTATAATTATTTTAATATAATTATAAATATGAATTTAAGGAGATGAGTTTTCTTTTTTGAGGGTGTCACACTCTAATCCATGATTATTTTTAAGGAATAAAATCCTAGATTCCATCATCTCTTTACTCTTTAGATGATTTTTTCCTTACCACAGTTTGATTTGATTCCCATAAACATGCATGTGTAAGAATGGAACATCATAAAGTCACTTTCAGATGGACTGTTGTTGTTGCATCACATACTGATAGAGATACATGTCATTATTTCTATCTCATAAGGAGTTATTTTTCTTGTGTCATTCATTGGAAATATAGTGTTTCCAATGTAAGAGATGTTCAGGTTGATGTCTCTGAATGCCTAGAAATTGTTGAGCATCCAATCACTGTGCGTCTCATTTTTTAAAGTGTCTCTCATTCATTGATAATTGGGGATATAGTTAGCATCTCATGAAAATTTGGGTCATTAAAAATTGGATATTTGTAAAAATGGGCCCTGGGATTTCTACATCCTCTTCCCTTTCATGTACATAATGATGATGGTTGGTGTTTTGGTTTGATCTCTCTCATACCATATTTGCTTGACATCTTAGAATGAGGTCAAAAGATCAATACTTTGGAGGTAAGAAATTATTTAGGTAAGTTGTGGGTAATGTTATATGGATTATATTTTATTATTTGGAATCCAATAATTATATTTGATATTTAACTCTTTATGGGTGTTCCAATTGAAATCGATTATGAAATTAAGATAGCCAGATTCATCCACTCTGCATGTTTTTAGTTGAACATGATATGTTCTCAACATTCATAGATAGAGTTATTCTTTCAACGAATTATGATGTTATTGATAGAGGAATTGATCATGAACTATTTACCCCTTTTTTCTACGATTTAAATGTCAATGGGAATGAATTATTTTGTTGAAATAGATCTCTTTCTAGTTCTTTTGGTTCTCCTCAAGGGCATGATAAAATCTCACTCATCAAAAATATATTTTGTCTAAATCACAATGCTTGAGGTGGGATAGAGAATTGTATCTATGTTTAATCTCTAGATTATGGGATACATAATATATTAGTCTCTTAATTTTTTGTCTTTAAGAATGTAACTGTTGATAGATATTCGGTGTTTTTGCCTAATATGGATGTGCCTTTTTACATGGAGATTGCTTCCCATCAGAGGGAGTGATATGATATTATGTCACATTTGGTTCCTCAGAACTGTCTTACCTCTACATGAGTGTAAAAAATGGAACTAATTGGACATCAAGATTTCATGTCATGGGTGGACACAACTGATGAGGTGCTTGAAGATGAACTAATATAATATGTTAAAGTAGTGGTGTAATAGATTACTTAATAGTATATTATTCTTGTAAAATACATATGATTTGGAAGTAATGGTCTTTCGAGGTTGTGGATAGGTCAAGCTTATCGAGATGTTTTGGAGGAGGCCCTCTCAGATAGTCAGAGTCAGGGAACATGGTAGACGTAAGGTTAAGAGATTAGTCCAAGAGCGGTACCAGGCCATGGATCCTGAGTTTTAGATACATGAAGAGTTCATAGAAGACACAGTGGTGGTGTTAGTGGATAGAGAAAGGCTTAACACCATAGGGTGGTCAGACATCAAGTGGAAAGTATTCATACTAGGTTCATGCATTGGAGTGACTCGGGTTATAGAAGGCCAATGATCCATTTATGGTTAGAGGTATGACCTGGTCATAACAATATTTAATATATTTTTTTGTTTTGGAATGGCCTTTTTATAAGCATGTCCATTTGGGGTTCATGAGGTGAACATGATATAAAATTGAACTAACCAATCACATGATAGTGGGATGGGATTAGATAAGATGTATTATATATATGTGATGTGTGATTAATGAAGTTTATATGTGAGCATCATTGGATGCACGAATTGTGTGGATCATTAGCATTGATGTGATAGAGCATTACATGAGGCGTGTAGACTTCTATGAATTAATAGACCATCCCCAGAAATTGTATTGGCTGCTGAAATTGAAACTCATATGTCAGAAATTACATTAATAGATCAAATCCCTATGATCCCCTATAAATGTCACATATAACATACCCATATGAACCTGAGCTAATCATCCATCCATGGACCAATGACTTCCATCTATAGATTTACCTCATAAACTGAGGCATGTACAAGTGGTTCATGATCATCCAAACACATATGGGACTCTTCCCAACCCACAGAGGCCGCATCCGTTGAACGATCATGTGGAACTAGATCACTAATCTCATGATGATCCATTGGATGTTGTCTACGTGGAATCTCAATTAATATTTGTCCTAATGGTCAATCATCCATAACAGTATATATAAAAATATCATACAATGTGAGATCTGTAATAGGTGGTGCATCTGAAAACCCTTACACTATGATTCATCTCTATGTCACAAAAAATACATCTTTAAGGCCACATATATACCCATATCAGGGTTAGGTATCATGTTCAATTTTTATGGAAGGCCCCATTCCAACCCACATTAGAGCGCGACATAACATATAATCTCTCCATGTTACACCCTACCAATCGAATGTTGATTCTGGAATCATATATCATGTACCAATATGTTGTAGCTTAGTATAATTCCACCAAATTTTCAATACAGAAAAACACATTTTAATTTCTATATTGACACATTAAACAATTTAACACCAATCATCATCCCAAGATACCCTCTCAGGGTCATCCCCTTATATCATATGCATATATAAACACATATAGAAGTCATTATAACTATATTGACCTGATCTTTTTGAATAATCATTGTATCTTGAAAATGTATGTAATATTATTTTGTACTCAACAAAACTATATCCCTTTATTAATAATGTGAGTATAATTGAAATTAGACCACTGTATTTTGACTGTTAGTCAATATGACCTTTGGAAACAGTTCTCTTAACATTATGATTAGTGATTATTAAAATAATGATAATCGTAATTATTGTTGAAAGAAGAGTCTATGTCCTCATCTAGTTGACTCAGGCAATGGAAAACCCGTTTTTCAGAGCTTGGCAAGGAGGTGACATCACTGATATTTGTTTTGGAACAATCTCAAGATGAACATCAACACATAAATCTTGAATGGAATCACCTACAATGGACGTCCAAGTTGATTAAAATCACCACTCAGAAGATGTTTTCTATATCAAACAATTATTCAATCACCATGGCACACCTTAGTCTCAAGTTTTATGTGGGAGTTATAATGGGTTATGTAATAGGGCCTTATTTACATTGTATAATACCTTAGTAAAAATAAAATTGTCATTCCATGATTCATGTTTCAGTAAAAACTATTCTTAATAAAATATATGTTTAATTATGAAAATTTTGATAAATTGTTTTTAGAAGTAAAAAATTGTACATTTCAGATATTTCTCATACATAGAAAATCATTATGGTTAAATAAATACCATTTTTGAATTTTAAATGACAAAATTAATCTAGGCTGAATGTTTATATGTTTTCGAAGATGTTTTATGTTTTTGGAATTTAATGAATAATATGTGATATATAGTTGTATTTGATGTATAACAAGTTGATGAATAGTTTATTTTAGGAATTGTAAATAATTTATTTATTAGTAAATCACTTTTCCTTGAAATGATTTTAAAAAATTGGACATTCAAGGTTATAATCATGTTGAAATATGCGGTTGAATAAGATCAAAATAATTTTGTTGTGAATAGTATCTTTACCATTTAGAATATTTATTTTACCCTTATGAATTGTAATTTTACCAATTGAATAGTAACCTCATCTATGTAAGTATAAATATGGTTTAGTCATCTTATGTTGTAATGTGATATCATTATATCATAGTATAAGTAAATACATTTTTTAGAAAATATTATATATGTATTATTATTTTATTTATTTAATTACATTAAAAATGAAATTAATTTTAATAAAATGGATTTCAATTTTAAAATCTACTCATCAAAAAATTTATAGGTTTAGTATTTGGGATTTTTATGATGTAGTTTATTTTTTGGTGAATACTAAAAATAGAGTTTTTATTTTTCAGTAAGTTTAATGACATCAAACATATGTCATAATGATTTAATGAGTAATATCAGATGAATCTAAACTTATATTGATTTAAATATATTATTGGGTTTCCCAAGTGGCCAAAAGGACGAGAGAATACCATGGGAAAGCCCATGGTTTTGAAAATACCACTAATAAGGTGTCCTTTGAAATTAATAAAATATTCCCTCACATTGGATAACAATTCCCGCCCCCCATTCATTATTTTAAATTCACTACATAATCCTTATATACAATGTTATGATATTATAACCTCCCTAGGAGTCATCCAAAGTTTTCTTCAATCCCCCAGGTTCCCAAAGTCATAGTTATAGAAGATACTGTTCAAGTTAATGGAATTATCAACTTCTCTTTTTCTATTCATGTTATCTTTTATGTGTTATGAATATCATGTTTCTCTACCATGTCTTTATTTACATTTAATACTATCTATCTAATATATTATGAGCTACGTATCATCGGGTCACCCTTTTCACATTTCTTTTTAATGTTATCTAAAACCATTTTGCATAGTCGTTATGCTGCAGAACAGTCGTCTCAAATTATCTCTCTTTTTATCACGATATTATATTATTTTTATCCAGTGAATACAAAAACCTGTTTAATTTATAGCAGTATTTATTAATAAATTAAAATGATATATTTTATTCTATAATTTACATATATAATACCTGATGTCACATTATGTGGGTTATAAATGACATAATGATCATGTTGTTAAGCATATT
The DNA here is from genome assembly GCA_963277665.1 of Viscum album. Lineage (NCBI taxonomy): Eukaryota > Viridiplantae > Streptophyta > Magnoliopsida > Santalales > Viscaceae > Viscum > Viscum album. The sequence continues at coordinate 1,013,076,658 of OY728155.1, forward strand.
TTTAAAATTAAAATTTTAATACGAAACCCATTTCGTTTATTCTCATTGCGTTATCTATGAAATATTTGATTATGAAAATAAATACCTATCAAGGGTGATCCCTTATTGCTCTCTCATGTATTGGGTAATGAAATTAATCTCTAGACATGACAGGTTTTACAACACCTTGGTGAATAACCTTGGAAATTTTTATAACACCATGGGGATGGACCTTGGTGATGTGATTATGAATGTATAAATTAATATTTGTAGACAAATTTTCATGTTATGATTCATGTTCTGTTAATTATGAAAGTCCTATTTTACCATTTCTCATGTCATTATTTATTTTATCACGGTCTTACAGATATCCAAAGTAAACTCTTTCCCCTGTTTACCCTTACCGGCATTATAAAAGCCTTATCCTTTGATGTATTTCCACAGGTTATGAGATTCATTAATTATACATAGGATGAACTTATTATAAATCCTTACATAGTACTAGAATAATTATTTGTTTTTTACAATATTATGTACCTTATTTTGAAGAAATTGAATTTTTAAAATCCTCTGTTTGTTAAAAGGAAATGAAATGTTGTGTAATAAAGAGGTGGGATTCCATAGTCAGTTTGAAAGGATAGTTTAGTATTTTATAAGAATATTGATATTATTAATTTAGGAATAAACCTATATTAAAGATAAAATATAAGAAAAATTCTCTATATTTTGGTGAAATATTATATATGTTGTATCTGAAAAAATAAATCTATTTCTGGATTCGAATGAGTGGATGTGGCTTTGACACAGATTTATGTAGGGGTAAAACCTAAAAACACCACATTGATGTATACTCGAATGTGAATTCATGCATGAAAAAAGACCTTGATAAAATATTATCTTGACACTATCAGAGGATATGTTTGTTCATTCACATGATTTTTATGAATCATTATGGAGGGTTTATTTGAAAAGTACTCTGTTGACATTGAATAACATGTTTAAGCCTATTGTTTTATGATGTATAAGTTTTTTGAGTAATAAGCTTCTTAAATGAAATAAGATTCTAAATATGGTTTTCTTCATTTAAAAAATAGTGGGAAATAGGAGGAACTGTGCAAATGGTGACCACAATGGACCATGCACTAGTAGCCCTCCAATGGAAGATGAAATGGAAACATTAATTATAATGATGAATCAAATTACTCAAATTAGGATAAATACCATGATTCATGATGAGAGACCCATTTCACCAATATGGGAAAAACATTTCGTTGACCGCTTTACGCATCAATGACCAGTAACATTCTGTGTATCTACAAACCATTGATTTGAGAAATGTTGATAAGATCTATAGAGAAGCTATCCTCTATAAATTATAGTTCCGAACAAGTTAATGTCACAATAGATTTTTACCTCTTTGAGGGATAATCTAATCAGTGATGGGAACTGATTAAAAATAAACGTCCAAGAGGGGATATTGAAACTATGGAGTGGTAAAGGGTTAGGAAGAACTTCTTAAATATGTATTTTCCACATTCTATGAGAACAATAAAGGATAAATAATTTCTCAATCTAAACAAAATAAGAATAAATATGTGGGATTCTACGATATAAACATCACAATTCCTTCACATTGCCTATATATATATGTAATCGATCCTAATGTAAAGGTTGATAGATTATTTGGTGGACTAAGAGATCATATTTGGAAGAATCTAGCCAACCCAGACTATGCTTTCTATGAGGGAATCATATAAAGTGTAATGAATGTTGAGCTTGTGTTCGGTGATATAAGTTTGTTCACATTTAAAATTAAAAAAGTGATCCTTGGAGCAAAACCCGGGGAGGATAATTGACTAAGGAAGTGGTGGAAAGAAAGTGAAACATTTTATATGCAGTAAATGTGGTAAGAAGCATTTAGAAAACTGTATTCTTTGGACTGGGAAAGGGTACAAGTGTGGAAGGGAATTTCATATTTCATGGAATTGTCATATTGAGGCAAAACATCAAATTCCCAAAACTAAAAAAATGGAATATGTTGTAGGACCCACCTGATGTCCAATCCTTCAAGTGTGGATAGCATGGTCACTATTCCAATTCCTTCCCCCATCCAAGGGTAGTGGATGGGAATGGCCATCAACAACAACATAGGCCAAGGGATAAAGTTTTTTCATTTCCTATTATTATGGATGATGTTGAATCTCTAAATGATGTGTTGGTATGTATTCTTATTGTTCCATAAAATCTAGAAAGTACATTATTTGATTTTGGTTCCACACATTCCCTAATTTCCCCATGTTTACAAAGAATATAGAATCAATCCTAGTAATATTAAAATTAATTTATCAGTCAAGACTTCTTGATGGATTATCTAATTATGAACGGTGCTTTGAGATTCAAGTATTTACTTTAGGTAGAACAATCTTATGACAAATCTAGTGGTCACTTCCATTCTAGAATTCGACATTATACTAAGGATGGAGAGTCTCTCCAGTGATAATGATATGATCAAATGAATAAGAAAGGAAATAGAAATAGTTTTTAATGGAAAACCTAATTCTATTTTCCTAAGTGTGATATCTCAACCTGATCTTTCTCTTGAAGAACCTCATTTAGCGTTAGTTATGGAGTTGATCAGTGAAGAAAATTATAAAAATGAGAGTATACAGATAGAAAATGAACCCATGATTATGGAAAACACTGATGAATTTCCAAAGGAATTACCTGGACCTCCCTAGAAATATAAGTATAGTTTTCTATTAAACTCATACATGGATCTTGTCTTATATCAAAAATCCCATATAGAATTAAAAAAATGGATCAGGTGGAATTAAAGAAACAACTCCAAGATCTTTTGGACATGGGTTTTATCTTACCATGTGTATCTCCTTGGGTAGTGCATATTCTCTTTGTTAAGAAGAAGGATGGATCAATCAATCTATGCAGTGATTATAAACAATTAAATGGGATCATAGTAAGGAACACATAAACACATTCAAGAATTGATGACTTATTTGACCATCATCGCGTGGGTCAATTCTTCTCCACAAATTATCTTCAATATGGTTTTCATAAATTGAGTGTGAAAAAAAAAGATATTCCAAAAACCACCATTTGATAAGGATATTGGAATTAAGAGTTAGTTTTAAGCCCTTAGGATGGACTAATTCACCATCAATTTTTATATAATTGATGAATAGAGTGTTTAAAGACAACCATGATAAGGTAGTGGTTGTTTAAATTCATGATATTTTGATATATTATTACAGTAGAGAGGAGGATGAATATCATCTAACTGTTATCTTATTGACTATGAGGATGGATAGGTTATTTGGAATTTTTATAAAGTGTGATATTTGGTTACATCAAGTTACATTCTTGGAGAAAATTGTAAACAATGAAATAATCTCAGGCGACCTTATCAAGACAAAGGTTGTAGAGTAGTGGCCTTAGCCTAAAACAATAACTAGAATTCCTAGTTTCGTTGGTTTATTAGGCTATTATTAGAGGTTCATGAAACATATTTACAGAAATTATAATCCATTAACCAAGTTAACTCAAAATGGGTTATGTTCATCTAGACAATAGAGCTTGAGGAATGGCTGCAATAGCAGAAGAAGAGATTTCTTACTGCAATCATGTTAAATATTTCCTCACGCTAAGAATGATTCATAATTTTATCAATTCATCTCTAAAAGGGCTTGGGTGCATTGTTAGGAAAAATAAAAAGGTGATTGATTATTCATCTTGATAGTTAAAGACTCATGAGTATAACTATCCTACACATGATCTGGAGATTGATGTGGTTGTTTTTTTCTCTGATGATATATAGTCACTAACTTTATTGGGAGAAGTGTGATATATACACATACCATTAATGATTGAAGTATATTTTCACACAAAAGGAATTGAACATGAGGCAAAGTAGATGATTTGAACTTTTTAAAGACAATGATTTTTTAATTCATTATCATCCGAAAGAGGAAACAAAGTCACTCATGAATTAAGTTGAAAAGACACTATTGTGCTGGTAATGACTAAGATTCAAAGATATCCTTTGATCAATGAACTAGTAAAACTATGTAAGTTGATATTATGGGAAGATACATCATCAAACATATCTGAAATTATTTTTTAACCTTCTTTACTAGTGAATATCATGAAATATAAAAAAGATAATCCTTTATTATAGATGATTATTGAGGCTATGAAGAATTATAAGTATCCAAAGTTCAATATTGATCATGAAGGTGTAATGAAATTTCATACAATAATATGTGTTTCATATATTCTATAAATAAAGAAGGATATGATGGATGGATCTCATATATCATCATTATATATAAATCTTGGAATTACTGAAATTTATAGGGACCTTCGGGATAATTTTTGGTTGGATAACATGAAAATGATGATTTCTAACTATAGGAAAATGTGTCTACATTGTCAGAATATAAGGGGAGAGAGGCTAAATATTTAATAGGTATTATATTCACTACCCATACCAGCATGTAAATAGGAAAATATCACTATGGACATTGTCACTTGTCTCCCAATAACCTCCAATGGAAACAATGTGATATGGGTTATTATTGACCGTCTTACCAAGATTGTCTGTTATATCTTTATTCTGGAAGATTTCCCTATGGATAAACATTCTAGAATAATCATGAGGGGTGTAGTAAGGTTTTATGGGGTACCACTCTCCATTGTATATGATTGTGACTCAGGGTTCACATAAAAATTATTGAAAAGTCTTCAACATGCTCTGGGTGCTGAATTGAATTTTAGTATAACCTATCATACCCAAACTGATGTGAAATCTGATAGGAATATTCATAAAACTGATGTCATTCTGAGAACATTCACCTTTGAATTTATGGGTGGATGGGATCAAAATATACCATTAGTTTATTTCAATTACAACAATATTCTCTACCCAATAATTAAAATTGCACCATAAGAAGCTCTATATGGAAAAGAAATGTAGAGCTCCAACTTATTAGGATGAAACTAGTGAAATAAATATTGTTGGGGTTGATCTTATAATGATGATTAAAAAAGTTTCATGCAATCAAACAAAACATTAATGTTGCTCTGAGTTAGAAGAAATGCTATGTTGAAAACCATGGAATGGACATGGAGCTTAATGTTTGTGAAAAATTCTTCCTTTGAATTTATCCATGGAAGAGAGTCGCGTGGTTTGGAAAAAAGGGAAGATCAACCCCAGATAAATTGGCCCATATGAAATCCATGATCACATAGGAGTAGTGGAATATCATCTTGCACTACCTCTAAATCTATATCATGTTTATGATGTATTCCATATATCCCTCTTGATGATGTAGATGACTAACACGTCACTTGTACTAAATCCCAAGGTGGTGCAACTGGAACATGAAATCTATTATGTGGAGAATCTAGTGGAGATCTCGGATCATAGAAACAATGTTCTATGCAACAATACTACCAAACTTTTTAATGTTTTGTGGATGAACCAAAAATATGAAGAATCCACATGGGTAACTGAGTAGACTATGAGGCATAAGTACACACACCTTTTCACTTATGAGGGTATGAGTTTGAATTTCTGGGACGAAATATTATAAAGAGGAGGAGTAATGTAATGACCTGAACATTAGAAATATTAATTTTTTCCTGAAAATTTATGTTATATTATTTTTTACTCAACAAAACTATATCCCTTTATTAATAAAGTGACCATAATGGAAGTCATACTATTCCGTTTTGACTGTTATATGATCGTTTGTCTATATGAATCTTTTAAACTATACTCTTAATGTTATGATTAATGATTATAAATAGAAATGTTAATGGATATTATTGTAGAAGAAAATTTTCATAGCCTCATCTAGTATACCGGGTCCATACGAAGCCCATGTGTCTACTCTTGGGAATTATCCAACATCACTGGGATTTGCTTTAGACAAAGCCCAAGCTGAACATAAACATGTTAAGAATGATTGTAATAACCTACTGAAATATTTAAAGTTAATATAATTCACTACTCATGAATTTTTGTCTGAGCCATCCCATGATTCTATCTTCATTCCACACATTACTCTAAGTTCCTATGATAGCGTTATAAGGGGTAATGTAATGAGGCCTTAGTTACTTTCTGAAGTCACTTTGTATAAATAAAAAATTTATTTCAACACTCATATTTGAAGAATATTTTTTTTAATATAATTTATGTACAGTTATGACTAATTGGATTAATTTATTTTAGAATTAAAAATTGTAAATTTCATATATTTATCATACATAGATAATTAATTTTGTAAAATAAACATCATTTTCAAATTTCTAATGTCAAAAGTATAATATTCTAAATTTTTAGATGTTTTATAAGAAGTTTCATTTTTTAGTATTTTATGAATATTATTTTTATTAATATTGTTGTTTTATTAATATTTATTGATTAATAGTTATTTTTTAAAAAATAATAATAATTTATTTTAATATTAAATAAAATTTTCTTAGAAATGATTTTAGAAAATTAGACTTACATTGTTTTAATCAGGGTGAAAATGTGGTTCAATAAGGTCACAATAATTTTCTAGTGAATTGAAATTTTAACCTTGGGAATAGTAATTTTACCCTTATGACTGGTAATTTTACAAAAGTAACTATAAGCTCAGCTGAGGAAGTTAAATATTTCTTAGTCATCTAATGTGGTTATGTGATATAATTATATCATAGTATTAGTGAAAAAAACTTTTTGAAAATATTAGTAAAGTATTTTTATTATATTTTTTTAATTTAATTTATAATGTGAATAATTTCTCTTAAAAGAGGTTACTTATTAAGTCCACACATCATAATATGGTTTGGATATTTTTTTTTGTATTTTTCTGAAACAGTTGAATTTTTAGTGAGAAGTAAAAATGCATTTTTAGTTATTAGTAAGTTCAATAACATCATACCTATTACATAATGTTGTATTCAGTAATATAAGATGCTTGTAGAGTCTTATGGATCATTATATAGAATTAGGTGTTCCATGTGGCCAATTCCATGGGAAAAAATGATAAATTTCATCGTTTTTCAAATACCACTAATTATGTGTCCTTTGAAATTGACAAAATATTCCCTCATTGTTTCTATAAATACCCACCAATACTATGGTATCAATTAATTAAAACATCATTATACCCGAATTTATAATATTATTACCTCCAAATGAGTAATATAAATGTTCCATCAATCCCACATGGACCTGATCATATATTTTCAGAAGTTACAGTACAAGGTAAGTGAATTTTCAACTTCTCTTTTTTGCATTCAAATTATCTTTTATGTGGTATGACATTAAATTTTCCATACCATGTTATTATTTACAATTTAATATATCCCTATATAATATTATGATTCATTTATGAATGTGATACCTCATTTCTCATTCTTTTTAATTTTTTCTTAAACCATGTTGCATAGCTATTATGCTGTAGAATTATCGTCTACAAATCTCCGTCTTTTTCTAATGAAATTCACTTATTTTAATTATGTGAATACCCAAACCTATTTCATTTACATGGGTATTCATCAAGAAATAAAAATGATTTTTTTAATACACATTCATAAAACTCTCATTCCCATTTCAATGATTATAAATGAGATATAGATCATGTTTATATGCACTTTTTAAAACGTCCAAATTTTGATATGAACCCAATTTTTTCACTTTTTCAATATTTATGATATGTTTTATAATAATCTATATGTGTCAAATTTTAATAAATAAATTTTATAGTTTCTCCCTAATAGTTCCCTAATGAATTTGGTAATGAAATTAATATCTAGAAATGATAATTTTTACGATACCTAGGTGAATAACATTGGTAATTTTTATGACACCTTGGGGATGGACCTTGGTTATATGCTTATAAATCACTATATTTATATATTTTTTCATATTTTTACGTTATGATTCAGGTTAGTTTTATTATGATATGCCTCATTTTCCATTTCCCCTATATTTAGGTATTTTATCATGTTCTTATTGATATAACAAGTAAACTCTTTCTCTTATTTACCCTTACAGGGCCTTCTTCTCAACCATTCCATTTACATATATTACCAAGTAATGATATTTAGTAATTTCACTTACGATGAACCTATGATGAGGCCTTACAAGTGCATTAGAATAATTCTTGATGTTTTATTGTATTATATACCTTATTTCAACGAAACTAGTCTTTAATGATCTTCTATTTGTAAAATTTAATGAAAACTTATGTAATAAAAATGTGAAATTATATAAGATCTATATGATTGGTAGAATAAGTATAAATCCACTGAAATATTATCTCTAGTAAAATAGTATTTATATTCACCAGTAGAAAAACGGTTTTTAACGTCGGTTTTTTTTATTTTGGACGTCAGTTGTTAACCGACGTCGAAGTCACCGACGTAAAAAATATGAATTTTTACGTCGGTTTTTGTAAACCGACGCGAAAAATGAATAACATTCATTTTTTGGCGTCGGTTTTGTAAAAAACCGATGCCAAAAAAAATAATTCATATAATTGTTTGCGTCGGTTTTCATAAAAACCGACGCAAAAAATTTAAAAAAGTAGTTTTGGCGTCGGTTATTTAAAAAAAAACCGACGCCATAAATGAAAAAAAAACATTTTCGCGTCGGTTTTTATAAAAACCGACGCCAAAAATCAAATTTTTTTTCTAGGTTTTAGATCATTTCCTAAGCTTCGATTTGACAGGATGTGGGCCTAAAACAGAGTTACGGTTCAAAAGTTATCGCCGTTAGAAGTTGAACCTATCAAAGTTTTGATTGATACAACTCGTTTCAAAGAAAACATGATAAACATAAATTAAAATCATATACACCAAATGTAATAAAATAATCATAATACATCAAACATATTTCAATGGTTTTAGGGGCTTCCATCGAAATGATATGTGTTTTATTATCATATAACTTGTATTTAGAAATGAGAATGAATCATCATTATATGAAATCCAATCGAGTTGTTTAGAAATGAAGGATAATAATAATAAAGAAAACAAATGAATAGAATATGTACCATGTTCAAATTAATGATTGAAGTCGCATTGAAATCGTGATTGAATCGAAGATGTTGAAAATGATGAAAGAAGGAGAAACTGGATATATATATAGTAAACGAAAATATTTTCAATTGCGTTGTATGAAAATGTAGGCGGGATTTTAAAAAGTTAAACGCGCGTTGTGAAAAAAATTGAAATTCTGATCCCGCGTTACTCTTTGGCGTCGGTTTTGTTTGAAACCGACGCAAAATAGTATTTACATTGGTCTTTTGGCATCGGTTTTTTAGAAAACCGACGCAAAAAATGAAAAAAAAAATTTGGCGTCGGTTTTTATGAAAACCGACACCATAAAACTTTTAAAAAAAAATCTTTGGCGTCAGTTTTTTAACAAACCAATGCTAAAAATTTAAATAAAACTACATTTCACGTCGGTTTTTTTTAAAACCGACGCCAAAAACAAAAAATAATTTTTTTGGCGTCGGTTTTTATAAAAACCGACGCGAAAAGTTAAATTATATTTTTGGCGTCGGTTTTTATGAAAACCGACGCCAAAAATTAAAAACAAAAATTACAGTGTTTTAGATAATTCTCTAATCTTTGATTTGACTGGTCGTGGAGCAAAAATGGAGTTACGGATTAAAAGTTATGGATGTCGGAAGTTGACCTTCTCTAAAAGAAGTCTTAAAGAAGTTCAACTTTCAAAGGCCATAACTTTTAATCCGTAACTCCGTTTTTGCTCCACGACAAGTCAAATCAAAGATTAGAGAATTATCTAAAACACTGTAATATTTTTTTTAAATTTTTTGGCGTCGGTTTTCATAAAAACCGACGCCAAAAATATATTTTCACTTTTCACGTCGGTTTTTAAAAAAATCGACGCGAAAAGTAGTTTTTTTTTATTTTTTAGCGTCGGTTTGTTAAAAAACCGATGCCAAAAAATTTTATTTAAAACATTTATGGCATCGGTTTTCATAAAAACCGACGCCAAAATATATATTTTTTAGTTTTTTGCGTCGGTTTTTTTAAGAACCGACGCCAAAATAATTTTTTTCCCTTTTTGGCGTCGGTTTTTTTAAAAACCGACGCCAAAAAATCACCGTAAAAATTATTTACGTCGGTTTATAAGAAACCGACGTCAAACTGGCGACGTTAAAAATCATTTTTCTACTAGTGTTATTTGTTTAAACATGAAACAACCCAACCTTGATTATCACATTCCATGCTCCCATTGAAAATCACTAATAAAAAACATCATATAAGCCTAACTTCCTATCATGATGCATAATAAATAATAAATTTTCATACATGGAAATGTTTTTAAACCATATCATATATTAATATCACACCCAAGTGTTCCATCCATGTTTCAAATCAAATCAACTATTAATGAGAAATTTAGAACCTTAATTTTCTTCCTCTAAAAACATTGTCAATCCCCCATTCTTGGGGATGGAGGCCCCAAAAAAAGATATTTGTAACTAGTCCTGACTATATACTAATATCTATAATAAGATATATAAAATAGAAATAAAAAATGGGAAAATAAAACACGTTTGATACCATTTGTATTAACTGACCCGATTTTGTACCAGAATTGTTATCCAATTCAGTTGGAAAATAAGGATTAGATGAACCACCCCATAATCCAATGTTAGTCGACAAGATGAAACTATTTTATAGGTGATATAATTAGAGAATAACATTCAGTGGAGATGATGATAGTGATTATATATAAAAATATAGTATTAAGTACAATAAATTAGTGGAAGCAATTAGATGAAACATAATAGAAGCATATACAATGTAGTCGAAAGGTAGTATAAATATTGTGTAGTGCCCAAACCTAATTAGACTCCCTAATAGTGCATCAAATCATGTGACACTATACTTAGGTATGTATCCTCATATGTTAAAGGCTTCCTACTATATGTGAGGGTGATAAATAATGACAGTATAGAGATTATATGCTATGGGGATGATATTATAATAGCATAAGTATATATAATATGTAGTGGAAAAGAATGTCCAATGTTAATAGTAATAGTATCCCACCCATGTGGGAAGAACATTAAATATCATAATATAGAAGAATCAAAATTAATAATATCATCAGAATCGATAAAATATAAAACAATCTCTTTGTGGACACTAACAATAACATGAATCCATTTTAGGACATAAAAATCAATAAGTAGAAAAGGGTATAGAGTGTTCCACATCACTATAAAAATATATATAATATTGTGTTAATGAAAAATGGAAATAATTATAGATTACTTTAGATGAGATTAAAACCAATGTCCTTTTCCATTCATCCCATTCCAATACAAATACTAATATCCATATCATATTCTCGAACCTTTACCCAAATGCAAAGAAAAAAATATTAATGTGCCTCGATTGACCCATGTAGTGTGTGAGAATGTGTCTCCATTGGGAATCACTAATTTATGAATAATATATATTTTTGATTTATTAGTTCTATACTAAAAATAATGAAATAAAATGCAATTCATTAACAAAACATGTTTCCCTGTTACTCAACAGGCTCAAAGAAGCTATCACATACTTCAGCCAACATCAGAATAATGTTGAGGAGATGATCCTTACACTAAGCCCAATGAATCCCTTAATATAAAATAGCCTAGGTGAAGCCTCATGTTCTACATCTATTAAATTAACCCAACACCACATGAAAACTGTCACCTCTTATCCAAGTAATGTATCTAATGACCCGAAGGTTCACCACAACAAAGTAAATGGTATATCATATGTACAAAAATAGCCTTGAAAAAGAGGTCTCAAGTATGTTGAGTCTCATTACACATCTGAAAGTCTCAAAAAATTCTACATGTGGATCCTCACCATCCCTAAGGATTTATTCAACAAGAACATCCAACCATTTCTCTCAGACGCAACTACCAAATTCATCTAACCACATGATTTTTCACGACCCGTCCCGGTGGGGCCCACGCTGTGACTCCCCAATCCCACCTCCAATAGGCCAGGGGCTGGTGACTAGCACTGAGTAGGCATGTCACTAACATGGGAGGCATTGCCTAAGTAATTGTACACACACACACACATCTCCAAGCCCACAAATGCTGAAAAGTAAAACACTAAGGAACAAAAATGCATGCATAAAACTAAACCCTACCAATAGAGCATGATGAAAGGTCAAGTACTGTAAAAGTAAACTGGGCCAGAATACAAGCCCACCAAAAACAAGAGTCTGAAAAACTGCAAAGTCCAACCTGTAAGCACTAAGGTACTGGGACTGCTACTTGTAGCCGTAGGAACGCCTCGGCCTGTAGGAAACTCAGAAATCTTGGTCCCGTCCTGGTCCGCCCTAGAATCTGTCAAAAGGCTGCTCGTCTGCACAAGACACCAGACGTGCGGGAAAATCCTGTTCATGGGTGAGTATAACAATACTCAGAAGAGAACCCTGAAAAACCACAAAGCAGTACAAAGTAAAGGTACAATCATCTATGCATAATATATGTTTACAAAACATATAAAAAATACTAGATATACTCAAAACCCATGCCCGAGGTCTAGAGACAAGTCACGCAACCGCATACCCCCTACAAGGGATTCCATTTGAAAATTACGTGATGCGCTCATTCCGGGAGAACACACTCCAAGAGTCTTATAGTTCTGATGAAATCCGTCCGAGAAGTGGTGTTCATCGAGAACCATCATGATATATAGCTACACTCATTACGGGAGAAACACTCTTGAGTGGGAAAGATCTCGATACATAGATGAGGATCACTACCAGGGCCATGGAGGATACTGCGACTCGTCCGAAATTCACCTGCTAGGTAGAGGATCAATGCCCGATAAAGTTGTTCACGCCGATGCCTGACTCTACCTAGGGTGTGGAATGGATAGAGGATCTCGATCTGGGCCTCTCGAATGGATGCCAGACTCTATCACAGAAAAGTCCTGCTGAAGGGATCATAATTCGGCATGAGGGAATGATGCCTGACCTTTAGGGGAAAAGAAGAAGGGGCACTAACCCAAATGAAATATGTTCAAGGCACGGTGAACAAAAGGACCAAGCCATTCTCCAAAAAGTACACGGCATGTAGAAATGATACACATCATGTTGTCTGACCCTAGGTACTTCCCATGTACAACGACCCATGTCATGAGGACGGTCATGTAGAAAACTTTATACACGGCATGTAGTACAGAGTACACGCCATGTCTGGGTCACTGGGGCTAGCTCCATGTACTCTATCCATGTTTCCGTACACGGTCACCAACCTGTGTACTCCAACCCATGAAATATGCACATGGGGTGACCTGAGCTGGTGACCTCGCTTGGCCAGGTGAGGGTGTACACGGTCGTGTACTCCATCTTGTGTCCGTGTATCCCTGGGGTACACACTGAGCTCCACATAGCCGCCTCTACCGAGCTGTACACGCTATGCCGCCTGAAGCCGTGTAGAGCATCCCGTGTCCATGTACCAACTAAAGAAAACAACGAGCTTCGGGGAAGGTCCAACACGCCGTTTGACCGGGGTCACACGCCGTGTGATCCTTTTGTGACCCCAATACCATAGCCGCCACCATCATAACTACACGGCGTGTTATTAGGATGTACACTCCGTGTATTCTGGAAATTTCCAGAAACACGGACCTTCGTCGTCGCACCTCCTGTGGTGCTCCAATCATTGATCCGATAGTCCGATCGCCACGAAACTTACAGGTTTTGGTCGCCCCGATGCCACGAAGTTGTTTTTGTCGTTTTCGGACCTCTGATTGGCTCCCAAAACATGATTGATCTTCCCGCGTGAAGAACGCTCGATGAACACCCTTTCCGATCTGGTCTGATTTGTCGTCTGCCATCATCGTCGCACATCCATGAGAACGTGGCGATGTCGAACCATCGGTTTGGGATCATTTCGTCACAGAACGGATGTGCAACGATCCGTTGATCGTCGCCCCATGAAGAACACGAAGAACGTGCGGGGAAAAAGGAGGAAGAGATCCAAATAAACAAATTAAGGAACGAACCTCCACCGTTGTTCGTCACGGCATTGATCCGCTCCTGTTAATAGGTTTAAACAAAGCAGAGATCAACATGAATATAAATCATGGATTAATTCCCCAAAATCATCCCAATGAAAACCCTCCCGCATGAACATACGGATCCATGGATCAACTTGTTCGTGGTTGATCCGTGTTTGTCGTTTAAATTCAAATATGGGGAAAAGAAAAATCAAAACAACAACCCCTACCTTTTGAAAGGATTGACTGTTGACGACAGTGTTGTGCTTCCGTTGTCGTCGTGATCCTTCAACGCTGGTGCAATGATCCTTGGTTTCGATCCGTTTTTGTTCGTCGTCGAGAATTTCTCCAATGCCTCGTGGATTCGGCAGTGGTTCTTCTCAAGCGTTTCCAACGATCAACAATTGGTTAACCCATTAAAAAGGGAAACAAGTTGACATTTAATTATGAGGCAGCATTAAGGACATCGAATTTCCATTTTGAAGTTATTATGACGTGTCATTAATTTAGGAAAGAGCTGCACCGTCGCAACACTGTAGCAGATGTTTCCTTAAAAGAAATAAAATAAACTAGTTAATTTAATTTATTTTACATTACTTAAAACGTCCAAAAATTAACCTTTTTCTCTCGACCCGCTCCGGTCGAGGTTAGCCTAAATACCAGGTAAAGACTTCGTCCCAGATGCAATGGTGCACTCATATTTTTAATCTGAGCATACGTTTTGAAACTACCACAACTGCACACAAGTGCCGACTCACTTAACTAAAAAAAATTCAAACCACCATTCCGGGCTCACTGGACATCGGAATGATGTGCCGTCTTCACGCCCGGTCTCGAAATAATTCCATATAATATTTAAAAATAATAAACATAAAATCTGAGACATTACATTCTCCCCACCTTGGGGCTTTATATCCCCAAAAATCCAAAACAAAGGCTACGTAAGAAGATGAGGGTATTGGGCACGGATCTAGGCCTCCCGCTCCCACGGGCTCTCCTGAAGATTCTCGTGCTGCCACCAGATGCACACTAAGGGAATCGATCACCCACGAAGGATCCTCTTCTTCTGATCCTCGATCTCCACTGGGTACTTAGCAAAGTTAATTCCATCCTCGATGTCCAGCTCGCCCCAGTCGATGATGTGTGATGGGTCATGCACGTACCTCCTCAACTGCGACACGTGGAAGACGTCATGTACCTGATGCAACTATGGTGGTAGATCCAGGAGGTATGCCACCTCGAAAACTCTGCCTAGGATCTGGAAAGGTCCGATGAACCTCGGAGATAGCTTTCCACCTCATCCAAATCTCTGCAACCCATGTCGAGGTGAGACCCGAAGAAAAACGTGGTCTCCCTCCTCGAACTCTAGAGGCCTCCATCGTCTATCAGCATAAGACTTCTGCCGGATCTGTGCAGTCTTCATCCTCTCCCGGATGATCTGCACCTTCTCTGTGGTAGCTCGCACTAACTCTGGACCCATGAGTGCTGACTCTTCGGGGTCGGTCCAGCAAAGCGGTGACCGGTAGGGTCTCTCATACAAGGCCTTGAATGGTTCCATACCAATGTTGGAGTGGTATCTG
Source organism: Viscum album (assembly GCA_963277665.1). Classification (NCBI taxonomy): domain Eukaryota; kingdom Viridiplantae; phylum Streptophyta; class Magnoliopsida; order Santalales; family Viscaceae; genus Viscum; species Viscum album. The sequence continues at coordinate 1,013,092,284 of OY728155.1, forward strand.
TTGTTGTACGCAAACTCCACCAGTGGTAGGTGGTCCTCCCAGATGCGAACAAAGTCCAAGGTACATGCCTGCAACATATCCTCCATAACCTGAATGGTCCTCTCTTTCTGACCATCTATCTGGGGATGAAACGCTATGCTCAAGCATAGCTGAGTCCCAAAAGCCTCCTGCAATCCCTTCCACAACCGGGTTCTGAAGCGGGCATCTCAGTCTGAGACTATAGTCAAGGGGACGCCATGAATCCAAACTATCTCATGTACATAGAGGCCTCCCATGCTCTATACGGAAGTATTCTCTCTGATAGTTAGGAAGTGGGCTGACATGGTGAGTCGGTCAACGACCACCCAGTTGGAATCGTGCCCCTTGGACGTCCGTGGTAAGCTTGTGACGAAGTCCATCGATATTCCATCCCACTTCCACTCTAGAACTTCCAAGGGGTAAGCTAACCATGCTGGAACCCGGTGCTCATCCTTCACCTACTGGCATGTGAGGCATCGAGAAACGAACTCTGCTACTGCCTTCTTCATGCCTGACCACCAGAACTGTCGTCAGAGATCCTGGTACATCTTTTCCACTTCAGGATGTACTTTCAAAGGGTATGTATGAAACTCCCTCAGGGCCTCCTCCTGGAATGCCACTGGAACAACAGTGCGTCATCTGAAAATAATTACGTGCTCCCCACCTTGCGAAAATTCATCAGGATTATGTCCTATGGTTAACTGAGCACGTAAAGCCACACAGTCAACATCCCCAAGCTGTGCCTCCCTAACTCTCTATAAGAGTGGAGGGGTGACAACCATCGACTGTAGGTAGGTTGTGACCTCACCATCCATGCAGGATAACTATAACACGGCTAATTGTTGTCTTGCCTCACTCAACAGTTGTGAGCTCGACCTTCTGCTAAGAGCATCTACCACCTTGTTCCCCTTCCTAGGAGTATAGATGATCTCCAAATCATAGTCCTGGAGGAAATCTAGACAACTCCTCTTCCACAGATTCAGATCCTTATGTGAGAATATGTACTTGAGTCTCTTGTGGTCATAGTAGACAATGAACCGCTCATCCATAAGGTAGTGTCTCCACATCTTCAGTGCGAAGACTACCACTGCTTACTCAAGATCATGGGTCTCATAGCACTGCTCATGCGGTCTAAGCTGGCGCGAACCATAATCAATCACTGCGTGCCACTGCATTAAGACACAGCCGAGCTCGGTCCCTGATGCGTCGCAGAAAACTATGTACTCGACACCCTCCTCTGGCAATCTCAAGACTGCGGTGCTCGTCAAACTCTATCTTAGCTGCTCAAAATACTGATGGAACGTTTCAGTCCACACGAAGGGTTGCCCCTTCCTGGTCAAGGCCGTTATCGGTGCTGATATCCGAGAGAAATCAGGGATGAATCTCCGGTAATATCCTGCCAACCCAAGGAAGATTCGCACCTCTATCACGCTCTGAGGTGGTTCCCTTGCTAACACACCTTCTATCTTGGCTGGGTCCATAGCTACTCCATCTGTTGAGATGACATGCCCCAGAAAGTGGACCTCCTAAATCTAGAACTGAAACTTCGAGATCTTTCCATAAAGCTGGTGCTCTCGGAGTACGTCCAGAACCATCCGCAGGTGTCTCATGTGCTCCTCCTCTGATGCCGAGTACACACGGATGTCGTTGATGAAGACCACTACGAATCGGTCCAAGTACGGCCAGAAGATCCGGTTCATAAACCCCATGAACACTGTGGGGGTGTTCGTCACATCAATGGGAATCACCAAGTACTCATAGTGACCCCAGAGACATATGAAAGCCATCTTCGGTATATCCTCATCCCGCACTCGTAGCTGGTGACAGCCTGATTGAAGATCAACCTTTTAGAACCACTAAGCCCCTCTTAGCTGATCGAAGAGGTCATCAATTCTGGGATGTGGATAATTGTTCTTCACCGTCACCTAGTTCAGGCATCGGTAATCCATGCACAACCTCAGACTCCCGTCTGCCTTCTTGGAAAACAAGACCGGGGCCGCCCCGGGTGAAACGCTGGGTCTCACAAAACCCTTGCTCTGCAAATCCTCCAACTGCACCCACATCTCGCGAAGCTCTGCGAGAGCCATCCGATAATCCAATGAGGAAATCGGTGTCATCTCGGGGTGTAAGTTTATGAAAAAGTCAATTTATTGGCGGGGAGGTAACCCAGGAACATCTTCCGGAAAGACGTCCTCATACTCCGCCGCCACTGCTGGGAACTGAGATCTCACAACATCTACTGCTCCGAGGGTAAGGCGAGACAACTCGTGAGTGATCGGCTGGCCCCTCCTCTGCATGAGCCTACTTTGTGCTGCATGGGTTTCCTTTTCCCCATCAAAGGAAAACTTTGTTCCATCATGGCGGACACACCGCACTTTTTGCCTAAAACAGTCAATCTGGGCATGGACCGAAGATAACAAATCCATACCGAGAATGATGTCATAAGGCCTCAATGCTTCCACCAAGAGGTTCCAACTGAAACTCTCACCTCCAAGGGTAAGATCACACTGTCTACAAAGGTGAATGATCGTCGTGCCTCCTCCCGTAGGTGTCTCCAATCGTAAGGATTGAGTCAACGGTTCTACCGGAATCTCGAGGTTTTGTACAAGACATGTGGATATAAGGGAATGGCTGGAACCTGTTTCTATGAGTATGGAAACTAAGGTATAAAAGACACAGATCGTACCTCAAATCATCCCTGGAGCCCCTGGTTTGTATGCCTCAAGTGCATGCAGTTGTCCCTATCCCTATCCCCCAACTCCCTAAGCCTAGTGAGGACCTCCTGGGGGTGGTGGTTGAAGTAAGTCGAAGCGTATGCCACCACCTGAAGCTCTCCCAACTCCTCTGCCACATTCGCCACCTGGTGAATCTGCCTGCTCCATTCTCTGCCTCTGTCTCGGGGGCCCATCCACCACTTCCATGTCAGCAGCCCGACGTGTCGGGCAATCTCTAGCGAGATGCCCCCGACCTTCACATGTGTATCATCACTTATCACAAGGCTAACTGGATCCATCATGAGATCCCTAGATAGACGATCCCCTATCTAGGGTCCTCCTATGACGTCTACCATGTCGAGATCCCTACGGCTGACGTCGGCTCCCTGCTGCCGGTGACTCCGCACCTGTCTGCCTACTGCTGACTGCCGGTGGCTGTCTCTGCTCCTCCAAGAAGCTCTCGATCACCGAGGCCCGCTCGAGAACTCCTGCATAGGTCGATATTAATAGAGGCACGACACTTGCTCGGATGTCTTTCCATAGACCTTTCTCAAAGGTTCGAGCCTAGAAGTACTGATCCCTGACCATATCCATCGAGTACCTGGCTAGGTTGGTGAAACTTGATGAATATTCAGCCACCGTCATACTGCCCTGCTGGAGCTGAAGAAGCTCCTGGATGCGCACATCTCTGAGTATAACCGGAGATAAATCATCCCTGAAGAGTCGCTCAAACTCCATCCACGAAAGAGTCTCCTCGTCAGGAGTCTATGTGGTCAGACTCGACAATCGTTCGGCCGAACCCTGAAGAAGGCTTGCTCATAGGATCACCATCTGGTCTGCTGGTGTACTCACTAGATGGAAAACTCTGGTCACTGCCTCAAGCCAGTCCTCATCCACCTGAAGGTCGGGCTCTCCTCATAACCGGAGGGGCCTCTGTCTCTGAAACTCATGGAGGGCGCTAAGCCTACACTCCTCGCCAGTCGATACTGCAGGTACCATTGGCTTCTCCACCGGTGGTGGTATAGCAGGTGCACCACCTGGTGGCAACTCCTGGGGAACCGGTCCCTGTATCGAAGCCTCGTCACTGAGGGGGTCATCCTCGTGATCGTGCTGCTAAATCCTTGCAGGTACGTGTCGCGAAGGCATCCTTTAAAGAAACAAGATGTGTCATGGTCAATGAGTATATCTGGATAACTGACACCAAGAATATGGAAGACACAACCCATTCTTATATGATGCATGTACCTTTTATTTCCCCAAAACCAGTGTTTTCGTGAATCGGATCGAAAAGAAGGTTATCAGAGTCCTGGTGTATGGATACGTTGGCCGCCGCACCAACACTGGAGTCCCTGGCCTGAAATCCGAACCCGAAAGACTCAACACTGTTGCCCCAACCAAACTCATAGACTCTTGGTCCTAAGGTAGAACCGACCGGCCTCATATACCACTCTGTAATAACCCGTCCCGGTGGGGCCCGTGCCGTGACTCCCCAAGCCCACCTCCAATAGGCTAGGGGCTGGTGACTAGCACCGATTAGCCATGTCACTAGCATGGGAGGCATTGCCTAAGTACCTGTACACACACACACATATCCAAGCCCACAAATGCTGAAATGTAAAACACTAAGGAACAAAAATGCATGCATACAACTAAACCCAACCAACAGAGAACGACGAAAGGTCAAATACTGTAAAAGTAAACTGGGATAGAATATAAGCCCACCAAAAACAAGAGTCTGAAAAACTGCAAAGTCCAACCTGTATGCACAAAGGTACTGGGACTGCTGCTCATAGTCGTAGGAACACCTCGGCCTGTAGGAAACTCAGAAAGCTCGGTCCCGTCCTGGTCCACCCTGGACTCTGTCAAAAGGTTGATTTTCTGCACAAGACATCATACATGCGGGCAAATACCGTGCATGGGTGTTTATAACAATACTCAGTAAAGGACCCCAAAAAAACACAAAGCAGTACAGAGTAAAGGTACAGTCAGCTATGCATAATATATGTTTACAGAACATATAAAACAAACCAGATATACTCAAAACACTGGCCCGAGGTCTAGAGACAAGTAACGCAACCGCATACCCCCCCGCAAGGGATTCCTTTTGAAAATTTTATAATGCTCTCGTTCCGGGAGATCACACTCCATGAGTCTTATAGTTCTGATGACGTTCTTCTGAGAAGTGATGTTCCTCAGTAACTATCACAAGATATAACTACACTCATTACGGGAGCCACACTCCTGAGTGGATGTATTACGATAGATAGAAGCACTCATTACGGGCGACACACTCCTGAGTGGGAAAGATATCGATACACAGATGAGGATCACTGCCAGGTCCATGGCGGATACTGCGACTCATCCGAAATTCACAAGCTAGGTAGAGGATCAATGCTCGGTAAAGTTTGTCATGCTGATGCCTGAATCTACCTAGGGTCTAGAATGGATAAAGGATCTCGATCCGGGCCTCTCGGATGGATTCCTGACTCTATCACAGAAATTTCCTACTGAATGGATCATAATTTGGCATGAGGGAATGATGCCTGACCTTCAGGGGAAAAGAAGAAGTGGAACTAACCCAAATGAAAGATGTTCAAGGCACGGTGAACAAAAGGACCAAGCCGTTCTCCAAAAAGTACACGACGTGTAGAAATGATACATGTCGTGTTGTCTGACCCTGGGCACTGCCCATGTACAATGGCTCGTGTCGTGAGGCTAGTCATGTAGAAAAATATATACACGACATGTAGTACGAAGTACACGCCGTGTCTGGGTCACTGGGGATGGATCTGTGTACTCTGGCCATCTACCCGTACATGGTCACCAACCCGTGTACTCCAACCCATAAAATATCCACACGGGGTGACCTGTGCTTCTAACCTCGCCTTTCCAGGTGAGGGAGTACACGGTCGTGTACTCCATCCCGTGTCCGTGTATCCATGGGATACACGCCGAGCTCCGCGTAGCCGCCTCTGTCGAGCTGTACACGTCGTGGCGCCTGAAGCCGTGTAGAGCATCCCGTGTCTGTGTACCACCCAAAGCACACTCTGAGCTTTGGGGTAGGTCCAACACACCATGTGACGGGGTCACACACCGTGTTATCCTTCTCTGACCTCGAAACCCTAGCCGCCACCATCACAACACAATGGCGTGTTCTTCAGAAGTATACGCCGTGTATTCTGGAAATTTCCATAAACGCAGACCTCCACCGTCACGCCTCTCGTGGTGCTATGATCATTGATCCGACAGTCCAATCGCCACAAAACCTTCAGGGTTTGGTCGCCCCGACGCCAAGAAGCTATTTCCGTCGTTTTCGGGCCTCCGATCGGCTCCGAAAACATGATTGACCTTCCCGCACAAAGAACGCTCGAAGAACGCCCTTTCCGATCTGGTCCGATTTGTCGTCCTCCATCGTTGCTGCACCTCCATGAGAGCGTTGCGACGTCGAACCTTCAGTTTGGGATCGTTCCATCGCAGAACGGATGTGCAACGATCAATTGTTCGTCGCCCAGCGAAGAACATGAAGAACGCGCGGGGAAAAAGGAGGAAGAGATCTAAATAAACAAATTGAGGAACGAACCTCCGCCGTCATTCGTCACAGCGTTGATCTGATCCCGTTTATAGGTTTAAACGGATCAGAGATCAACATGAATATAAAGCATGGATTAATTCCCCAAAATCATCCCAAAGAAAACCCTCCCGCAAGAACATACGGATCTGTGGATCAACTTGTTCGTGGTTGATCTGCATTCGTCATTTAAATTCAAATACGGGGAAAAGAAAAATAAAAACAACAACCCCTACCTTTTGAAAGGATCGATCATTGACAAAGGCGACGTTCTACCATTTTCGTCGTGATCCTTCAACGCCAGTGCAACGATCCTTGATTTCGATCCATTTTCATTCGTCGTTTAGAATTTCTCTAATGCCTCGCCGATTCAGCAGAGGTTATTCTCAAGCATTGCCAATGATAAACAATTGGTTAACCCATTGAAAAGGGAAACATGTTGAAATTTAATTACACGGAAGAATTAATGAAGTTGACTTGCCATTTTGAAGTTATTATGATGCGTCATTAATTTAGGAAACAGATGCATCGTCGCCACGCTGCAACAGATGTTTCCTTATAAGAAATAAAATAAACCGGTTAATTTATTTTATTTTATTTTACGTAAAATGTCTGAAAATTATCCTTTTTCCCTTAACCCGCGCCGGTTGAGGTTATCCTCATTCTCAGGTAAAGTCGTCGTCTCGGACGCAACGGTGTGCTCAGATTTTTAATCCAGGCATCCGTTTGGAAACTTACACAACCGCACACAAGTGCCGACTCACTTAACTAAAAAAAGTTCAAACCACCATTCCGGGCTCACTGGACCTCGGAATGATGTGCCGTCTTCGCGCCCAGTCTCGAAATAATTCCATATAATATTTAAAAATAATAAACGGAAAATATGAGACATTACATGATTTTTCAATAAAACCTCATAATCTGATTCATCCAATGTGTAAAAGATCCAATATAATGCTTTGGATAACATTTGTGAGTGAAAATCACCAAACAATAACCTAATCCAAACCAAATGACACCCTACACCCCTATAAAAAATTTTCTCAATCATATGGAAACTCCAACCCATATATCTCATGAAATAATAGCAAACTAGAAACCCCTCCACCTACAATTAGACTTAGTTTACCAATCTTTGATCTGAATCACTCGTGGAATTTGATCCTCAACTAGCCTCATGATCCCATAATATCATATCGGTGGTCCTCACCACTTCAATAATTGGGCCATGTCTATCTAATATACAAGTAAAAAACTAAATCAATCAATATAAATATATAATAAAATCAATTTAATTTAACTAAACAACTCAATTTCGGTAAACTGATTCCTGGCCTAATCTGAGTAAGGTGAAAAGCCTTTATACTAGGCATAAACAGTTTAATAATGTAGGATCATTCCTAGAGACATCAATATAGGGTTCATTTAATTAAATAAAATGAAACAATATAATTTATAGGGCATCGCTCGGTCAAAATAAATGTGCGATCCAAGTGTAACCCCACTAACCACTTCTGAAATCATATAGAATGATGATCACCACCAGCCTCATAAGGGTATATGCATGAATCTACTTTTTTATCATATACCTAAAACTAATCAGGGTAAATTTTCATCTTATACGAGTTCCAAAAAAATTGGGTAAAACCCATCGCACAGATTTAGTGCACAATTGGAGAGGGAAATAAAGAAAATTTTTAAGAGGATTTGAATGCTTACCAATACAGATTGAAGATATTAGAAAGATATGTAAAAGAATTATAAAGGAAGAGTCAATATCAGTCCATATTACTGGAGTAAAAGATGGAGTTCACTATTATATGAGTTCACCACATAGGAAGAAATTGAATAAGAGGGTTCTATAGAAGTAGTGTGGAAATAATAATTTAACCATTTGAAGGGGCCACATGATTAGATAAAATGCTTTTCCAACTATGTGGAAAATGTGTGGATATTACTACTCAAGAGAAATACCTCACATAGTTATCCCACAATGTTAGGCCAAACTATGATGATTATGTGTGTAGTCATTTCCTATGTTGCACTTAAAATGTAGATTGTGCACAATTTACCTAAACCTTACACAAGTCGTGTGAATCAATATACTGAAATCTATATAGGGTCCCAAGCGATCATGAACTACATATTTTATGGTTTACTAATCTCTGATCAGTAAATTTGGAGGTCATTTTGTTCCTCCATGGTGGTTGTATAGACTTATCACATCATGCACCTCTATTTGAGAAATTTGAAATAATTGATTTTTGGACTATGACGAACACGAAACCCAACCGAAACACCAACTATTTTTTCCAAACTGCAATACAGTCCAAAAATATGGTATTTAGTGAAGGATAATCTAATAATTCTTGTCCTAAAAATGATCAATGATTTTTTATACCAACCAATCTATAAATATTCAAAACGAGTGTGGAATTTACCCCACTCTAAAAAACAGGGTATTAAAATCCCCCCACCATAACAGAGATCATACAGAAGCTATAAAACTAAACGGTTAGATGGTAGTAAACCTACCTATCCCCTTAAAATCCACCATGAGTACCCCAACAATAATGTATTATTTCTACCCCAAATAGAGCTCCCCACATTAGTAGTTACCCACCCAGTTGCATCCCATCCCCCAACACAAAGAAAATTTATTTTCCTTCAACCATCCCCAGATTTAATGTCCTCTGATGACACATTATCTATCTTGCACCTCATTAGTGTCTTCTATGTATTACCCAAAACACATGATATCCCACATATCAATAGATACCCATCATGTTTCCATTGTGCACATTATAACTATGAGTTCCTTCATCTCATCAGATGCACAAATCATCCACTATGCATCCCACCTCAAAGAAGTCATGTATCACATGGATTCATAGTTTCCTTCAATCCTCATGCAATGTTATATCAAATCAAATCTAATGATATTCACAAATTAAGCATCCAGTGATGCTAACATATATATCCTCATTCCTTACACATCACATATATTTAATACATCGTATATGATCCCATACTAATAACACGTGTTTGGTTGGTCCAAACGTATATCATGTTCACATCATTAGCACAAAATGGAAATGCATATAGAAAAGCCATTTAGAAACTAAAAATAAAATATGGTTATGCCCAGGGCGTACCTCTAACCGTAAATGGATTACTAGCATGCATTGACCTGAGTCGCTCCACTGCATGCACCTAGTAGGAAGACTAGACACTTAAAGTCTAACCTCTAAAAGGTTCTAGACCTACCACTAACCACAAACTCCACTTTCATGTCATCCATGACGTCTACATGTATATAAAACTTGGGAACCATGGACTAGTACTACTCTTGTTCTAATCTCATAAACCTATGTCTATCATGTTCCATGAATGAACTAGTCTGAGAAGGCCTACTCCAAAACATCTTGAAAAGAATGACCTATATATAACATCTATCATGATCCATGACTACAAAATAATGGAATTTCATATACCATCCCTAGAAATAACTTAAAATTGAAGTTTAACTCCAATAAAATAGAGTTTGGAGTGGGAAAATCCAGTCAATTTCATTTCATATTCCATGAAAGATAAGTAACTCAACTGATGACCCAAGAACCCCTAAGATCTCTATGCACTCAGAATATCATGGAATAGGAGTTTAGTGAATTTTCCCTCACTGTACTGCTAATAATGTCCCTTTTTCCCCTTCTCGAACCTCTAAATTCCAACTACAATTTTCCGGTCCTCTGAGTATGTACATATCCTACTTCACCATCCTCCCTGGTGGTCTCTCAAGCTACTCGAATATCATATGCATCAATTTGACCAATTTAATAGATTCCAATGGACCACCCACAACATAATCTTATGGTGGGTTCTGTGACTAGAAATCTTGAGTATGATAAAATATAAAAGTATCTATTCCATGATCTCCCATATCAATTCATGAGATAACAAGTATCAGGTGCACTCCGAGATACTCATCTAGATAGGAATCAAAAGCTGTCAAATCTTGTGAATTCCCCATCCAAATGTGAACATATACATGATAGTATAATCGATGATCAAGACCTAATTAACTCATAAAGTAATAATTCCGAACCTTATGTATATAATATTTGATGTGATCTTATGGGATCACATCACTACCCTTTCGATGCACCAATAGAATCTATCTAGGTAGTAACCCACTAAATACTACTAACATGGACATACAACCTAGATAACATATATAGATATATTTAAATACACAAATATAACAAAAAATGGAAATATGTAACATGAAACATTAAATCACAATCCTAAACCTCCCCAATCGAAACCATGTCTCATGGAATCCATCCAAATGGAAACTTACCTACTCATGTTAGGGCCATGTATCACATATGACCCGGACCACAACATTTTGGTTGAATCATGTCTCATCAAATTGACAACCTCGTCACTCAACCACATGATCAACATCACCCCATATCATCATCCCAACCTTCTACTATAATATCCATTCCCATGTGGATATATACATCAGAAAACACAAATATATTTCATTAGGTCCACTGTCCTGGGCTGGGGAAAAAATACCAATTTTTTTTCTTAACAGCATAGTATACCCATCCCCTCTTATTTAAATCGATGTCACCATTGAAAGTCATATGTATTTTTCATATTAAAATAAATTTAGAGAATAATTTATTATATTCCTATCAATATTAAGCAGAAAAGAACCCCTTGCCAGGATGGGCCAATGGTCCAATGTTTATCCCTATATTTACCAGACTAAGGGTCACATATCATGACAGGTAACAATCACATTCCATGTAATCTGATAAAGGTATAAATAAAATAAACTATAATATGATAAAGGTTTAAGAACAACTCCAACCTCCTGTAACTTGGTCCATCCACCAGGAAAGGGGCTCCATGAACTGAATCACGAGTTCTAAACATAGTTCAAAAAAATCATAATAACATCTCTACTAGAAACCAAATAGTATGACCAATGAGAAATAAATTAAATATATATGTAATTAGTATCTAATTTAATGTTTCCACTAATTCCATGTTTAGAACTGCTTTGATACCATTTCTAGTACCTCAGATTGGTTAGCCTCCTGAATAATGATTCAATGTGAGTTTAATTGGCCTTATGTTTTCTTATCCATATACCGATATATTTCAACTAATAGTGAAAGTTATAAATGTTGATGTTGGTGTGACTATACCCTATGATGATGATATATTATGGTCTATGTATATATAATTTACAGTGGAAAATAAAACCCAACATGCACCCACAAATATAAGAATCACATGAAATATCATACAGTAGTAGAAGCCTAATTAGTAATATCAGTGTAATAAATAAACAAGCCCATATACCATTTGTAGAAACTAAAAAAACATACTTCCAGTAAAGATCCAACATATCAATATGAATAATAGGGTCTCCCATGGATGACCTTAGTACATACTTATATATAATATCATGAACATAAAAAAAATAAAACAAAAATGAAACTCCATCTAAGGAAAGAACCCCAAGTACCCTTCCATTCATCCCATTATAACTCATGTAGTAAGATATAGCATTTCATCTTGAACCATTACCAGAATACAAATCCATAAAATCTACATGCTTCCCAATTGGCTAGTGTATGTTGTGATAATGAATCTTATTTGACCACCAACAATGTTTTCCTACCCTATATTTTTCATTTTTCAATTGAATAATAAAAATAATGAAGGTGAACACATGTATTTAATAAAAAAATTTATATTTCCCAACATCCACCAAGTATCTATCACCTTCTTCGACCAACACTAGGATACTATGGAAGATATGACACTTAGGATAATCGCAAGGAATTTCCTGATGTAAATTGTCTATTTTAACCCTTATCTTCAATCTCTAGTATAATCCCCTAGCAACACATGACAACCAACACCTTATTACAAAATCAACTAATTGACATCCCAAAGGAATCCCCCTACCAGGTTCCCAATACCTCAATCCTCATCTAAAAAGTATGACTGTTAGCTCGAATAACATCTACTATGAAACAAAAATTACTTCACTCAATGAAATAGCACCATCATATCAATAACTAGTGTCCAATGGAATTGTGATATCCATCATCCCAAAGTAGTCTCATCCCAAAATCCTCATGTATTGAAATCCGGAATCCCCAACCGACCATCTCAACACTATCAACCGATGGATCCTCAACATCCCTATGGATCTATATGACATGTAAATCCAACAATGCTATCTAGGAATCAACTATTAGAGACCACTACCCATATATTTGAAATTATTTTCATGTTATCTGAGTCACCCTATCTTCACATGACTCCATTTGTCTCATTGGCCAACACATGTGAGAAAAAATCAACAAATAATAACCTAAAAAAGATCAAATGGAACATCATGCCCCTATGATCATGTCACTCATTCCAATGGAAATTCTATATCATATATCCTTGGATATTGAAAAACCTAATGTTTTGAACACCAAATATTGAAAAATTATTCTCCTAACCTCATATCAACATCAATCATCAAATTCGGACCACACCCATCCTAATGATTGAATTATCTTATATCGAGTAGTATTCCCCAAAACAATATTTTGGAAAATCCTATATAGTTATAATAGAAATAATAACAAGAAATTCATATATATTTGTGTGTATATATATATATAACAATTCAATTTAATTTAATTGAACAACTAAATTTTTGTAAATCAAAAACCCAACCTAATTTTCCCATTATTCAAGGCCTCTCACTAGGATTAACCATTTTTATAATTGAGGATTAATATGATAGGTGTCCCCAATGGGTTCAAATAGTGAATTAAAGGAAACCATTTTATTTGTAGGTTCTCTATCATTCAAAATAATGTTGAAATCTTGGACTAAAGACTAAATCACTCATGAAATCACAATGGAATATAAGGATAAACTAAGTCATGTTGGTAGATGTTTGGACATTTGATAATAGCCTATAACATGAACCAATTTCTAAGAAATCATTATTTTTGATGAACACCCTAAAATAATGGCAAAACAAATTCTTCTGTTCTATGAACCATATGGAGATGGAATGGAAGAAAATATGGAATATTATTCAAATCCTTATCGATACAGATACAACACCGAACATAGGTCTGGAAACAGAATCTGAATAGAGAGTCAAGATAAATCTTAAGTGGATGATGAAAGTAGAGATCTCCATCTACTATGATTGACCAAAAAAGGAAGAAAAATGATAAAAAGGGTTTAATTAATGGATGGGAAAATCATCATTTAATACTTTTAGTAGGTCTCATGGTTAGATCACATGGTTTTTTAAACTGTTTGGAAACCATGTCTCTCATTATTCTTAAGATCTATCCCTCTCATGGTAATAAAATGCTATGTTGATCCCATGTATAACCACTGGTTAAGGGGGAAATAGTGTGTCTAGTGAATGGTTTTCTCAGACCGTGGGCAAGCTATACAGACCCCTCTACATAAAATGTCATAGATTAATGCCCAATTATAATCCCCAACATGTATGGTTTACCAAACCATGCCTAGTGCATTTGGATAGCCCATGATTTATACTTGAATCTTGAAAGGATTTTCTAAACCACGCACCTAAATCTACACAATTTGAACACATGGGTTCTCATCCTCCTACGAAACCGAAATCCAAACTAAACATTGAAGAATTTCCCAAGAATCTAAAACTATTAAAAAATAAGGCATTGGGTCATGGAAACTATTATAATTAAGTTTTGATAAACTAGAAAATAGGTTTTATACCCAACAATATCTAATAATTTAATATGGTTGAGAAAATCAGCACAATCCAAAAAACCTAGTATGTTAGAAAAAAATATCTATAGATTTACATTTTTAAAAATAAATGAATACCAGGTCACACAAATCAATAGATAAGTGTTTTTTTATGGTCTACTAGAACAGAATATACATATAAGGCGTGATAAAATTTCAAAAGTCAATACCAGATAATGTATAGGAACCACCGTGGTCCACTTCCATCCATTTGAATCTAAACATCATAAACGGATCACTATGGTCAGTTTCCTTAGCTTGATCTCTTACATGATCGTAGAGACATATTTTCTACACATGTCCTTAGGGGACCATATATAGTGTGAGAATAATCTAGTAGGGAATCATGAATGTGTTCCAGTCTTACATCCATTATTACAAAAGTGTATGTTAAAAATATATAAAAATTCATCACATGAACATTTAAGAATGACCCACTCACTTTGTGCTCAAAATCCATAAGGAATTGTTTACTAGTGTCCAAGATCACTATATATCTCTAAATACATTACTCTATTTATATATATGTATGTGTTTCATATATCACATGTCATTATATATATATGTATAGTGGAGAGGATACAAGGCTTTGATACCAGGGATTACCCTACAGAATGTGGAATCTGGTAAACCCTCAAGTTACACCAGTAATGAGGTCACTAACACCTTGTTTCATTAATAATGAAAACAAATTGAAAACTGGAAACCCCATCCAAGTATTTGGTCCCTCATTCCTCAAATTAGAAAATCACCATCAACTAAAATCCCAACATCCCAAGGCAAAATGATGTCCCTCTTATTAATAATAGTCACCATCATCTCATAAGTCAAAATCATGAGGATGAGAGATATCCATTACCCCATATCATTTCCCATAGTCTCAATTATACTTTTGATACACATCCCATAACTAATTGTCTGAACACCAACAACCAAGGGTTTGTGAGCATGCACATGGCTTTCTATGATGTTCACCCCCAACATATCTGGTTGTCAACACCATCTCCTAGTCCCCATAATCTAAGGGGGCCTCCACCCAAAATGATTGGTCAAAAGAACAAAAACAAATTTCTATTTTTGTGAATATAAATCCAATGAAACATCATTCAAAAATGGTGATTTGAAATCACCAAATATCATAAAAATTTCATCTGACACCTCATTCTCCTCAAAAATGTCTTTAATATAAAACGTCGATGCTATACCAAGTCACTTTTCCCATATACTCATCATGATAGACACGTTTCTTCATGTCCCAATGGCCATTTATCCCAAAATAGTGATCATCCTCGCCACATGTATCATAGACCAATCTCAACCTGATAACCCACAAAACCATAGTATAGGTTCTCTATAAAACCATGATCCCCAGGAAAATCTCATCATGTTCCAACAAAACTGAAGAATCCAATTTAATTCAAATAATACACCAATCCTAAACATCCCAACTTGGTCCTAACACCTTTCCCGATGTCACCATTGTTAGTGGTGTTATATCATGTACACATGAATCACATATCATCAATAAAATAATATTAAATAAGTCAACTAATTATCTAATGGTATCACTAATACTACACATGTTATGTATAGATAAAGAACCCTCCAAAAATCCAAAAAATAAATGGAATATCATGGAACCACCTACCTTATTCTAGTAGTCACTCACTTGTCTATAATTGGACTCTAACTCATACTGAATCTTATGAATATGATGTTTCTAACGACCACCATAAAAATAGTTCAAAAGTGATTTCATAGATTTATTGTGTTGTATTGAGAGATAACCAATAAAAAGAAACTAGTATATTAAGGTTATTACAAAGATAAATCTGTTGCAAAAAATTAATCAAGTATTAGAGCCCAGTTAGAGGAGTTGGTTCAAATCCTCCAAATAAAGGAAAATAGGACCCCCCATCTTCTTTGCAGTGGGAAATGGTGGAATGGATGCTGGTAAATGAAAATAATGAGAGATTAACATGTAGTAAATTTTATACAAATAAATGATCTGAATGATTTTGAAAAATTATCGGGAAAAACGTGAACCAATAGTGTTGTGCTCACTGCCTAAGCACCCCACACACATGAGCTAGGAACATGGTTTGGAAAATCAAACATACACTTGGGAATCACCTATGTTAAATGATATAGTGGTTACGTATAGTTTTCCATTCCCACCATCAAGGTTTTTTGAACCATGTTTATTGCGTATACTGGGCTGCGCAGTTACTCATGGGTGGCTAAATGGGTTTTCCAAACAATATTCCCGTTATCTATGCCATTGTGAAATGGGTTTTATGGGGTTCTCCCCACCAAAAAATAACTCTACATCATGATGATCTTTTCATAAGATCATACATGTCTAAAAAATCATTTGGTTTAATCAAACTCGTAAAAATAGTTCCAAAAGATAAAAAATAATGTTTCAACACTTGTCCAACCCAAAAATTTAGGAAGGATAAATAATTTTTTGTTACTCAGAAACCTAGGTGTTACATTAACAATAATATTTCTAAATAAGTTATTGTTTATATAATTTGATATATAAAATTATTTATAATTATTTTGATAAAGAAACTCAGAATAGCATGAAAAATAGTGTAAAATACAGGTACATGGTATATTTTATATAAAAATAAAAGGTCAAAAAATGGAAAATGGAATATAAATTTCTAAAAGTGTCCCAAAAAATTAGACCAAAGATAAAAATTAATTCAAGAGTTAAAATATTTTATATATGTTACTATTCTATATGCACCACCCTAACCTCTTGGTTGTCTACCCGTCTTCCACTACATAGGGTCCTAGAAATATAATTCTATACATCCATGGAAAATGATTCATTAATCTCATCACAAGCCTCAATTCCACCCATAAAATAATTTTTTATAATCATAAAATATTAATCTTGATTTAGGGTATTATCCATTACATCATAGTCTAACATTTCATTTATATTACCAGTGTCTGGATGATTCTGTTCAACTCTAAATGGGCTTCCATATTTCTCATGGAAAACATCCATACTATTAAATAATTTTATAATATCAAGTAATTAAATTATACTAATACATAAAGTAGTATCTAGTGGGAGAGTTTCACCATCACTAGTTGTCATCATCTCATATAGTGTACGACTGGTGATAATAACACACAATACCTTTTCATGGTTAGCTTGCACCTATTCCTATGATTTAAAAAGAAATAGAGACAAGGAATCATAATTCATGTATGGGAGAACATTGTAATTAATATTAGGGAACATATAAAACCCTCATTATCATGAACATACCTATTGGATTCCCTTTGCACCAAGCCACAATGTGAGTCTCAAGTAATAATGGGAATAGAATGAAGTTTCTCGTGTCCAAGAACTAATGTTGTTCGGGCCACTGGTACCTTAAAAACCAAAGTGTTCTCCATGGAGAAATGATGAGAAAGAACCCTCATGAAGAGAGTCTTTAGTCTATAAATGGAAATGGTTTTATAATTATTCTTCTTTAAAAGATGAATCATTTATTGAAAAAGTAAATGACCCTTCATAATATCCCAAATAAAACAACTTTATTGGTGGACTGCAATAGACATTGTGTGAACCATTAATTTCCTTACTATTTCACCATCCTAGACTAGCCTCTCTAATAAAATTAGAAAAATTTAGGATATAATTTCATTAAGATAATTTTTCCTACTATGATCCCTGCCCAAGTAGTGCCTTTTTAGGGTGAACATGATGATACCTATTATGATATTGTACAACCTTTTCCAAATATATCACCTTAAGTTTCCCAGATGTCTGGGAATATATTGACCTAAATCAACCCATATTAGCAGAAATAGAATCTTTAACTATGTCTTTATAGGAACTCCCATGATTCCTTCCACAGTCCTCAGCCACAATACACAAAACTACTCCTTTCATCTAAATTCCATTATCATGGGTCTTCTCATCTTTGTAGACCAGATCATGCCTACTACCAGGAACCAATTGAGGGTCCCATTTCTATAGATCAACGAGAAATTCGAATTTATATTGGTCCTACAGATGACTTTCCTTCCCAAATTTGATGTATTTCATATTAAAGAGACATCATTCTTTATAATGACCAATAAAATTACAAAAAATACAGAAATCAAGATGGTGTTCGAAGTAGACAGATTCAAAAAGAGTTGAACAATGACCCACCTATGCAAAAACACTTGAAATGTGACCATACTGAGACTGTTTAATTTACTTATCAAAATTAATGTGAGTTCCATGTGTATATGAAACATCCAATAGAATTTTGACATCACAAATATCTATTTGTGCCCCATTATATGAATCTAGTGATGAGTGTTCTAATTTTTTCACACAAAATAGTTATAAAAAGGTAGATCATTCTTGTATTCGAGGAGATATAGGTTTGAGGGAGACTGTTCAAAGTCCATATTATTTCAAATTAAAATAATTGGAGGGAATTATGATATAGAAAAATACCCTACCGATTACAATCATTTTTAGCCACTAAATCCTCAGATTTGAATTATCATTTTTCAAAGATATTTTAGTTGTCCAAATTTCTTCTCTTATAAAAAAGAAACTTGAGAAATAGTAGGTTTTTGGAACACCTTGATGTGATACAAATATATTTTTTGGATTGGATTACACAGTGTATAAATATCCATTTTTCATAATATGATTCCGATAAGATAGAGAATTGACCAACCGATTTGAGAAAAACTACGGGTTTATGCATTCACCACATCTAAACCCTGATTCAAACTTGAATCAATCATTGAAAAAAATTATTATTATTAACTATAAATCTAAATCCATCATTTTCTAGAATTGTACAGATATAAATAGCCTCTATATGAGGCATGTCCGAAAAAGTCATCTTACAGGGAAAACACACCCCAGTTGAGGCATGAGCATCTGACGATTCCCGACTAGAAACATGAACATCCTTTGGGTTAGAGAAATAAACCTAATAGGGTGCCCTGAGATTAAATCCCCAACCCCCATCCAATTATATAGAGAGAATATCTCACAACATGAAAACCCATTTCCATATTTATAAATATGTATTTATTATTTATTATATATCTTTATAGTTATGTTTATTAATAATTTTAAATATATATTGTTTTTTATATTTATAAATATATATTGTTATTTATATTTATAAATATATAAGTAAGAATATCAAAATATATTCCTAAATATATATTTAATAATATGAATTAATTTATTTATATATATGTATATATTTTTTATATTTATAATTCTTTTTTATATTTGTAAGAATATATTTATATAAATATTTTTATATAAATAAAAAAATATTAATAATTTTATTTATATGTATATAATTACAATTATTTAAATCTATATATAAATATATATCATATAATATAACTTGATCTAAAATTAGATTTATATATATTTATAAATATTTGAATATTTGTTATTTTATATATTTATTACTGTAAATATAATTTTATATTGATAAATTTATATTAATAAATATATATTTATAAATATATTTATTAATACATAATTATAATTCTATAAATATATTTAAAGATATATATTTAAAAATATGATATAACATATAATTATATATATATATATATTATATTATATGTATTCTTAATTATATGTATTTATAATTGAAAATATAGATTTATATAAATAAATTTATATTTTTTAGTATATATTTATATTTATATTTATTAATACATAATTACAATTGATTAATAATATTTGTAATAAAATAAAAATTTATTTATATAAATATATTCATATAAATATATATTAGATGCATTGGTGTATAATTACAATAAACACACACACACACTACACACACATGCCAGAAAGGTGGGTCATAGACCCCAAGGGATTTCCCACCCCTTAAGATTTATTTTATTTAGTACATGGCAATAAGGACTAGTGGGAATGAACCCCATTACATGTCCTAGAGCCCATAAATTGGCTCAAAAGGCCCAGTGCAACATCATACCTTCATCATGCCTGCATCACAATTTGACCGAGTTATGTTTGCTTCTTGTGCGTTTGATGTATGCATCACCGTGTGAGGGTCTTAATTAATGTGGATGGGAGGGATGTTTTTTTATTATTTTAATTGTTAGTTTAATATTTTTCTCAAGAAAATTAAAACGTGGGATTCTTCGAACTAAATATAGTAATTATATCTTTTGAGTCTTAAAAAATGGATCTTACATCTTCCATGATGTAAAGAATAGTTTATTTAACTTATAATGTATATATATCAAATTACCATATTTCACTTTTCCCCAATAAATCATGTAATTTAGAAAAATTTCAAACAATCATCATAAACATTTTTTGACATGAAGTATAAAAAATGGTCTTAAATTTTTTAATCAATTTTATAAATATGAGTAATTTAAATTTAAAATTTAAATAATAATTTACATAGAATATATAGACAATAAAATTTTAACTAATTTTAAAACACTTTATAAATATAGTTAAGGTCTCTGAAAATTATTTTAAAAACATAATACACCAATAAATTAATTTATGATTAGATTTTATGAAAAAAAAAATTCTTTAAAATTATTAAATTAACCAGAATATGTAAAATAAATATTTATGAATTATAAAAAACCAAAAGTTAATTAATCATTTTAATAATATTTATTTACTTATATTAAGATATAATTATACCATATTGTCACTTATAAGATGGATAAATTTTATTTATAATATAATTGGTATGATTACTAATCACATAGTCAATTTTCTATTCATATGTGTCATATTAATATTCATAAGGGTAGCATTACTATTACTAAGAGTAATTTACTATTCACAAAAAAATTATGTTTGTCCAATCATACTCCAAATATCTTACTGATTGCAAATGTGTCTGTCATATTTTTGAAATTAAAATAACATGTGTGACAAAATTATGTTTAACAGCCAATCTATAATGGTCACATAGTATTTAGTAGATCATTTCGAAATTATAAGGCATCTTGTTTCCTTATGTGATTTTATATGACATAATTATATGAAGGAAATTTACTTTGAAAAAAACAATTTCCATTACATCAGGATTCAAAAAATCAAAATAGAGAGGAAATGGTTAGGGGCCTCATTATTTATGAATGTTTGCTGTCAAAGAGAGGAAACTGTGCGGCCTCTCTAAGAGGGATGAGTGTGTTACATGGATTTTTAGAACCATATGCACCAGGACACAAAAACATGTGCCAGTTGTAGATCCCTAATGTAAGGGTAAATTCATGGTTTGTGTACAGTTTACCATGCCATGGTGATGCAACTTGAGACTGCCTCTTTATGTAGTTGCTTGAGCACCATTGGTGCTGAATTTGGCCAACAATGCGGACAAAACATGTGACTCATTTAAAGGTGTAATATTAACCTTTTCTAAATTTTACTATTTTCGTACATATATAATTTGTCTCCTATGCATGAAGACTCTCCCCACTGCCCGAGCTCCCATTTACCATCCTCCTAGTCTAGGATCCATCTCATCTGTTCTGTGTTGGAATTGAGCACCAGTAGTGTTATTAGATGCATATTCGTACGAGATTTGATTATTTAGATCCATTCTATATTTTTCTCCCTTTTGAAAAATTTATCATGGTGTGAGATTAGTCAACCTATATTATGAGAGTTAGTCATTTTTTTTATTTATCTTGAACAATACTAAATCTTTCCTCAATATTATACGTCTTGATCATCCTAATAATGAGGTATTAGTTATAACTATTTTATCTTCAAATATTTGAGTTTTAAAAATATCACAGTTCTAACGCATCCTAGTATTCTCATGTGATTCTTCCCTAATAATAAATAAATTAGGTAGATATAAAATCTATAATTTTCTACTTCATTTATGCTTTAAATTATCCCATTGGAGGTAATAACCACAACTCAATACACCCCCTTAGAGTGAGTTCGAATAAATATTCATAGTGAAGTATTTGTATATTAATATTTATTATGCCAATTTTGTGGTGTGTTAATTAAAGATTATTTAAATTGAATCTAAACTTGAGGTATGATAATTGGTAGAGAAAAATTTCATGAGTTAAAATTAAATACATCATTAAGGTGTGTTTCCTTCTAATCCAAAAATTAAATGACTAGTAATTTATATATTTATTTTCATTGTGGCATGGGTGTCTCCCAGGCCCGAAGTGGGTATTTTTAAATGAACTGAATTCTTAAGTACATTACCATCATTTCTTTATGATTGATATAATGTATTTACAAGGTTATTATTATTCATAATATAGATATGGTAAATGGTAATGACAATATTTTAATAATGACTATTGATGTAGAATTTTTATGAAAATTTCCCTCCTTTTAAATTATGTTGAGAAATTAAAAAAACACAATGAGAGATAATTGGGTTCAAGTTTATAGAAAACCTTGGATGGGCTCATAGACTATTAGATATTATATATACCATGGATGATACACAGGTTTCCATTATGTGGTGCTAAGGATGGGATCATCGATTACATTCTTTGTGGTATTCTTTGAGTGATACATGGTATTGCATGGATGATATTGACATGAATTTTCCTTATCTACACATGATACATATAGGTTCCCTATAAGGAACTCCGTGAATGGGAAGGCTGGATATATATTTATACCCAGTCATGAGTGATATTTATTCCCCTATGAGAGATACTAGGGACTAGTTCAGGGTGTTTTTTCCAAATAATACCAAGAGTTATACTTGGTATTCAATTTATGGATCACCTAGGATGGATTAATAAGTTATTGGGAACTCATGGGTACCATGTAGTGATACATCAGATTCACTTTAGATCACCTTTGACTATATTAGGTTTCCACTTATTGAATTCAAATGATGAACCCTATATTAGTATAAAATAATATTTCATAGATGTTACCCATGGATACCATAACAAGACAAATCACATTCATATGGTTTAGTCCATCAAGTAATACTTATGTTAATATGAATTGTTCTAATTACCCAATGATAAATTGTGTGCTTGTTGATTCACATTTAGAGGCATTTAAGATTAATCTGAAGTAGGTATGGTCAGTCTGGTTTCCATGTGGAACTCAGATCAAATTGTAATATTTTTTTATTTATTTCATAGTTTACACTTCTCATTTTATATGCACAGAATAGACTATGCATTATAAATCTTTGGTGTTGTCCTACTTGGTATATCTCACACCCTGGTATGACCTTCTACTCGTTGGGTTTCCCGTCTAGATCTCATGTTCTCAAGTCCATTGATTATTGTTTTTTTTTTCATACCCGTAGCGAGTACTAAGGAGTACATGACCAAGACGGATCTTAATATCTTCATTCGTTTATAACTCAGGTATTTTTTTATTTATTATACATTATTTTTTCTATATTTTACCTCCTCTTGTTTTATTAGTGTTTTAATTATGTAGCCTCATCTATTCATGTATGCATAGTTATTAATATGGTAGTGTACATTTCATATCATTAAATATTCTTATTTTTGTTTTTCTAATCTTTCATTCCACTATCTATAATTCTTCCATTGTATCTGTATTTATTATTTGAATCTTATACTTATGTTCTACTCTAATCACGAGGGTATAATGTCCCCAAATAACCATAATTAGACCCTCATTGATAGTCGATAGACTCAAGCATATGTGGAGATTCATTTAAATCCATTTGTAAACTAGTACGACTACATGACTCGTATAGAGTCTGGATGATGTGTTATAGCTTTCCCGATCCAAATTGTTTTTATGGTGTCAATAAGATAGTAGAGGGGTTGGCTTTTAATTTGTGAGGTGAGTGGAAAACGTATAATTTTTGAAATGGAAGAGGTGTAGCCACGTTTTTCAGATGAAACAAGGATAAATCACTACATAGGGAAATAAACTACCACAACCAATAGAGATATTCTCAAAAGAAAATACCCAAAATGATGAAAAATCACCCAAGAAAACTTATTCATTGTAATTTTTAGTTTTTAAAAAATATCTAATATGAAAAACCACGGACCACGAAAGAAGACACAAATACTGAAAATGAAATCATAAACAACTATTCAATCACTTATAAAAAACTATAATCCCACCATTTTGAAAACAGTTAAAAAAACAAGTTATACAAATCAAACACACACCATTGATATTCTATGAAACATCACACATGTATATATCCGTGTTCTAGCTCATGAATCTATCCAGACATACCAATAACCTTCCATGTGACACAAACATCCATCTCTATATTTGAACATTCATTAGAATTCCATGTTTTATATAATAAACTAGAAACATCACATTCTAAAAAACTCTTTAAGATATCCCAAAGATGATTTTAAATGTATCATTTATTAAAAAAAACCTACTTATATTCAAATTAAACTTCATCCGAATGGATTAAAATACTAGTTAAAATCCAAAATAATTTCCATTAATTTCTAATTCACTTTAAATAACAATTAATATTTTGAGAATAGTTTTGAAACCACTTTTCATTTTCAAAACAATGCACTTAATTTTGAAAAAAACCAAGGCCTCCACTGTGGAAAAATATTTTTAATTAGATGAAACACCATTTTAGTATTCAAGGAAGAACACCCCAAATTCAATGAAAATTTTACCAAGAAAAAACAAGAGAAACCAAATTACAAAATAATTCAAAATAAAAAAAAACTAAAAATAAGTACAATTACACACACCTTGGTTGTACAGTTTGGTAAGTGGTGCACTAACTTGGTGAGAACATTGGATGTCATCAATGGTAGTTGGATGGTCTATGGAAGGTTTTAATGACCATTCCCAATAACCATAAATCAATTAGAAATAATTCCAAAAAACCACTCCATTTCAAAGAGTTTCCAAAGATAACCCACAAAATAATGAAATCCAAAAAAACATAAAAGAAAAAACAAAAACCCCAAAAAAATAAAAAATCTAAAATTGGATTTTACAGCAGGCTTACCCCAAGAACCTAATATATATAAGCATACTTCTGAATAATTGGAGATCAACAATGTAACCTTTATTAACCACCACATTTCAAATATTTTTGGATCCAAACTATTTTAAATACCAAATTAAAAATGGATAACTTCAATAATACATTTTTTTATGAATAAAAAAAAGTAAACACCAAACTGGTCTCCTGATCCTGCTCACAACAAGGCCATATATGTGCTCTCAATCCTCCTAGGGTGGAGACTAGTGACATGAATCATGAATACATTGTTATGAATTATATAGTCCTTAAAATCTAGGTAAATAAATAAGTAAATAAATAAGAAATAAGACTAAACTTATAATGTAAAATAAATACAAACATAAATACCTCCATTTGAACCTCAAGGTCACCATGATCCACTATAAAAATATTTATCCACGATGACTATGTCTGTGATGGATGAAACAATTAATAATAAAAATGAGTATATATATATATATATTACTGTGTTTTAAAAAAATTATCCTTTCCTGAATAATTTTTAATAAACTATCGATAAAAAGGAGCGTATAAAACAAAACACTAGGTGTGAAAAACACAATGGTAAAATCATATCACATGTGCCTACATAAAATAGAAAATATAATTTTATTTTTGAATTATATTGAAAAATAAAACCAAGAAGAAGTATATTTTTTAAAATAGTTCCATATAAATCAGCCTAAAAACATGAGAAATTATTATGGGAAACTCCTATGTTTCTAGGGTTATTGGTGACTTAGGATCCTCAAACTCTATACGATCGACTATGGACATGATGGTTTATTTATATATCGATCCAAACAACCACCATAATCATATATTAGTGAGTGAGTTAATGTAATATTGATAGGGAGTCTAGTTTGGGTCCCTAGTGGCTCACCAAGTGTACTAGACATAGTCTACCCACAGAGGTATGTAATATTCCCATGTGACATGCTCAAATAGTGCCGAATTTATATCATGCTATTATATACATAAATATTAAATTCATTTTGTAATACCAAATTCCACTTTCTCAGTTATAAAAACTAGTTTTAATAACATCCGCATTATATTTCGAAAATACAAAACAAATCACATGGTCTAATATTGAACATACATTTCAGGTCACACAGTTAGCACACATCACATTTCAAATAAACGGGACATGGCGTCAACATCAGATTTCATTTTATTAAAACATTTAAGGTTACAACCAAGAATCATAAATTTTAAATTGAGAAAATTATTCTCGTTTGGAAACAATTGGAAAATTTAAATTTAACTACATTTCAATCATGATAAAAAAATTCTTAAACAAAGGGACCTACTATTTAGAATCATATGAAAAACATGGGAAGTGAGTTCAAATGAATTCAATAGAATTAAATCTACTTTTCATCTATCAAATTTTTTATACAATGATAAAAATTACTTTTAAATAAATCAATCATGCATGGAATTCAAATTAATGTTTTGGTAATATGGGAACATCCCCAAAATCCCATGCATTTGATGATAAAAAACTGAATCCACTATTTTATGATTATACGTGCATGAATTTATATATATATATACCACTGGCTACAATGTGGATATATCCCTTGCAATGGGGGAATATCTCTTAAGAGTGTATATATATGGCCCACCTATGAATATGTGTTTATATAACCCTAAAAATGGTTGTCCAAAATGCACTAGGGAAAACTAATAGAATCTAAAAAATCATAAAACACAAATATTATAATTTTGGTAAATATTAATAATAAATGAAACTTTACTAAAACACGATAGAGAATCAACTTCCTTAAATAGTTTTCACGACCTGCCTTCACCATGATGAGGGAAGGGACATCAAACTGCCAGACCCTTACATATTCATGTTGAGGAAGAGATAATGACCCCCCATGTCCGACCATCAACAGGACCTAGAGTGGAGACATGCACCAAGGATATAGAATCTCACGTAATATGAACAGAATTAATATTTTGATAGAACAAAATCATGAGATACGATGGTAAATCCCAAAAACTACAACAAAATTATGTAAAAGTAAATCCAAAAATCCATTCCCAAATGCATGTTCAAAATAAAATGATATGAAGCAATTGAAAAAATCTGATGAAAAGTACCAAAAGAAATAAAAGCCACAACAACAACTCCTGATGCCCAAGATAAAAATGTCCAACACTGTCCTCAATTTCCTCATTGAATCATGAAAGTAGTTTAATATACGAAGGGTGGGTATATAGATATACTCATTAAGAAAAACAAAATCTCTCATGCACAAGTGGGGAGACACTCTAATGGCCCATGTGGAAAGTGGTAACCAAAAAACCTAACAAGTCTACTATGCACTCGGCCACACCATGGAACACTCCCCAAATAATAAAATTTAGGCAATGTAATAGTTATATCACATCGATATTTTTGTAACCCACACCACATTCCCACTGGTTATTTAGCACATCCTAGGCATTTGACCTCCCAAACATGATCCAATGAAATCCCACTGCCGTCACAACAAGTACCTTATGGGACACCAAAACCATGAATCCTGCCTACAAACATCTGGACCAACAAATACACACAGAACCACTCCTACAGTTACATGTTCCACAACAACCACATCCACGCCCGAAGAAATCTGGGCCTCATCCCTAGCACACTTGGGAAACAAACATGCCCACACACACCTAGGCCAACTACCACCACAGAACCTGCCCAAAGATTCTTCGGCCATAATAAACCTTAGAATACCACATCCTGCCTGATGAGTCTTGTGATATCTTGGAGATAGAGTAGAAAGAATCTAATAACCATCTACTCATAAGAATTATGGGAAAAACACCCCCCCTTTAAATGGGGGAGTTCACCATGAAGTGCTTATCAAGGGTGGGGTGCATATAAGAAACACTAGAACCAAATATTATACATATAGGTAATCAATTACTCATCCTAACCTATGGGTTCCGAAATAGAAAACTAGCTGGTACACGACCACTCTCTCTACTATCACTACACAAACAAATGTACTACTACCACAACCAAAGCAAAAACCATTTCTAGTATACCATCCCCCAATGTAACCATTATTATTATAATGCTCATGTGATCCTGTTTAAAACATTCATATACTTCTAGGAAACTAACAGGCTTAACCAAAATCCAAAAAAACAACTGAAGGAATAATGGATAAGTGACATTTTTGCATTCATGCTCGGTTCTCTTGTAATGTACCAATATCATAAGGTATCTGTGAGATCCCTTGATGTACTAGAACCACACCAATCCCTAACATACTGGCTCCACACAAACTCAGATTAACAGGCCAACAACTTCTCAAATAGAACATTCCATACCCCTTTTTACATCACCACACAATCATTAAAGAGAACAACCATGCATTATACCAGAATAGAGAAAGATAGTTTTCAGTTTTAGCCACACCATTCATTAACATTATTCTTCTTTTTTGGTTAACTGTTGTGATCACAAAGGGGAACTTATTCATCGAGAATCCATTCAATTAAACAAGTTTATATAATTAACCGGTTTCAATGTTACATCCATTGAATCACAATGATTATCCAGAAAAATTAGAGCTTCATTAGTGAGAAATAATTTACCACCAATAGCCATGATTTTCAATGGAAATGAATCCATACAATTCACAACATAAAAACAATGGTAAATAATAGAAACATCAACATCATCATTCCCACCCCTTCATTCATTAAAAGTTCCATGAATTATCTTTTTCAATGTTTGTTTCATCTATGTTTTAAGGGAACTTCATAATACCCACCCCGCATGATTCACAATAAAGAGTGAATAAGGAATAAAACCTACATAAATTATCATGGATCGTTGTTTTCCTATTGCACCAAGAACTTGGGACGCGTGCATTGTAGGGGAATAAATCCATGGACACCAAGGATGAGGGGGAAGGGCTTCAGCACGGGTTCCTGATTTGTCTCGAGAGGACATTTCAAAGGGAACTAAGAGAAATAGAAAGGAATAAGGAAGATTGAATCTCAACATAAGAATAGGCTAGATCCTAAAATCAGGGAGACAATACCGACTATCATAAATGTCAGACCATTGATCGACCACATGGCTCAGTAGTTTCACGAATTGGAATTAATTTAGATTTAATAATTCTTCTTTTTATATGGTGTTGAAAACGGTTGTGAGTTAATATATTTCATTTAACAGGAAAAAACATGTAACGTGGGATAAACTAGAAAACACCAAATACTGGAAAACGTGGTGTGATAGCCCACATGTTTTGGTAACTCAAGGGTTTCATGACTCTTGAGTGTTTTAAAACATCATTTATGGGCTTAAAACGAACTTAAAAAATTTAAAAGGGTGTGAATACTTAAAAGAGATTTTACGGGAAGATTGGGGAATGAACCCTGACACCCAATGGTTGCATCATATGGGTGTGGCCCTGATCAGGGGGACAAATCTATGAGACTAATTGTTGAAACTGATCAGTGAGACACTTATTGGTAAGACTGATTGGTGGAACTAAGAGGTGACACCCTGACACCGACACTGATTCCCTCCTGACTCACCGATGGTTTCCAATACTCTCCAAACACTATAATTTTAGAAAGTAATGGATCATAATAGACTATGACATTACATCAGATACCTCTCAAACTTTTCTTGTGATCATGAATTATGGATAAAACCAAAAGGAAAGAGATGTGTATAAACAGGCACCTCGTAAGATAAATCTCAGGGACAAAACAACATAGAGTCATAAGAAATCCAGACATTCCTTGACATCTGGGGACATATATCTCACATATATATCCTGAAAAAATATGAAATCATTTAGTAACCACACAAACCCATGAAGCCACACCATCCAGATAAAGGGATTTGGGAGTCCCTTTTTCCATGTAAAGATACTATATGCTTTGGGCGTCACTGACTTGGATGCATGTTTTTAATCACATCCATATTAATTCATCTTGATAATTGATTAGTTTTTACCTCCCCTTAGTCATAACTTCTCACACAATACAGACAACATGGACGAAACTCAGCTTTTAGAAAACAAGGTCACACATTGCATCACATCAAGGAACAAAGAAAACCCGATATCAAACTAAAAGAAGATCTAGGTACTAGGTACCCATCTATGCCTCTCATTCATATGAACTCTTCTCATAGAATTTTTGCCTCCATAATACTCAAATCAAAGGAACGGTCCAACCACAAATCAACTTCTCCTCACAATCCTATATCTTCACTGGTAGCTCCACAAACATCGCATCATCCTTGATATCCCAATCTCCCTAGCCAAGGATGTTTGAGTAATCATGTAGATACATATAGATATAAGATACATAGATGTCGTTGTAGATCCTCTCTAGTGATAGTGGTAATTCTAGGTGAGACACCACTTCGTCAACTCATCTCAACACCTCAAAGGGTCTGATGAACATGGCTGAAAGCTTACTCCCCCTACCAAACCTACAGTGTCCATGCCGAGGGGAGTCATTTAAGAACACCTGGTCCCTAACCTCAAATTCCAATGACCTCTTCTTATTATCGGCATACGACTTTTTATGGTCTTGAGCCTTCGTCATCCTCTCACGCAAAAGCTGAACCTTCTCTGTCGTGCTCTGTACCACCTACAGGCCAAGAAAACCTTCCTCACCAAACTCTTTCTACCACACATGTGAACGAAATGTTATTCAATAAAATAAATATAACGGTGCCCCACCAATGGTATAGTGACATATATAGTGTTAGGAAAACTATTCATGTGTTCAATTTTCATACCCAAGATCCCCCGAAGTCCAAATCACATTCTTGTATCATATCCTCCAGTGTCTAGAGGGTCCTCTCAATTTTCTCATCTGTATGAGGGTGTAAATTAGTGGTATGAAACACTTGAGAGCTAAAATCACAGTATAATAACCTTTAGACATGTGAAGTAAAGCATGTATCCCAATATGAGATGACGGTTCTTTGGAACTCTATGTCGCTTCAAAACATCACCCATGTACTTATGATCCAAAGAATCCAAAATGCTTGACTCGTTAATTGATATGATTGAAGCCAATTTCATCAAAAAAAATCCACCAAAACCCAGACGACATCAAATACTGCCTCATAATTGGGCAGTCATATGCCGAAATCCATCGAGACGTCATCCCACATCCACTCGGGAACGTTTAAGGGATGCAACAGGTTTTCGTGAATAAGGTGTTCAACCTTCACCTGCTGACATAGTAGGCATGTAGACACACTCTCTGGCACATCGTGTTTTACTTCGAGTAGATAAAACATACCTCTAACGTCCAGGTACATCTTGGATACACTTGGTTTTAATGCCAGGGGAGAGTTATGGAACTCACCGTAAACCCTCTCTCCTATTTTCATCGGGAAAAAAATATTCCCATGAAACAACAATCATTTATGACTATAATCTGACTGTCCTACTGAAGTATTTCACTGGAAAACATGATCACACATCACTTTAGTCTCTGAGTCTCCCCACTGAGACTCCTCCACCTTCTATACCAAGGAAGACTACACTGTCATCTAAAAGAGACATCCTATACCATCCTCCACTCTCATTTCAAGATGTAGTGCTTCCAACTCCTCCTTTGTTTTCAGGTATCTACAAACACCCAAACCGCATCCTTATGTGACTTCCTAATAATTTCATCAGCAACAAAATTTCCCTTTACTAAGTTATATGATATCTCAAATTTGTTTTCTTGATGAAACTTCATCCACCTATACTGTCGCAAGTTCAGGTCTCGCTGGGAGAAGACAAACCTCATTCTCTTGTGAACTATGAAAACCACAAAGCGTTACTCGATGAGGTATTGCCACCACAGATTTAGCATGAACACAACTGCTGCATCCTCTAGGTATTTTTAGATAACTTTCATTCAAAAGGAGGTAACTTCCTAGAACCATAAAAGTTCTCTCCTCATTGATCCATCATCACACACCACAATAAAAAACTGGAAGCATCATAGAATACATCAAAAGTTACCCCTTCCTCTAGAAACCTCTACTAGGGGTCATTGACTAGCTTCCCCATTAGATATTTAAAGATGCCTGGAACTGCTCACTCCAATGAAAATCCTGAACTTTTCTAGTCAAGTCCATCAATGCAGCTACTACTCGAGAGAAGTCGGGTACGAACCTTCAGTAGTAACCTAACAGTACCCAGAAACTATTAACATCTTCAATGTTCTTGGGTTCCTCCAAAGAAACAACTACATTATCCTTTAACGGGACCACCAATACCCCCTAACAGAAAACCATGTATCAAAGGAAGGTCACCTCTAGTGTCCTGAAATGGAATTTAGACAACATCCAATAGAGTTGATGGTGTCAAAGGACTTAAAAAATTGTTCATAGATGTTATACCTGATCCTCCACTGATCTTGTGTATATCAAGATTTCATTGATGAAAATGACCATGAATTGATCTAGATACTCGTAGAAAACTGTGTTCATGGGACACATGAATAGATCTGGTGAATTAAAAATGCTGAATGACATGTCCACAAACTCCAAGTGCCCATATATTCACTTGAAAGAAGTCTTCGATATGTCACCATCCTTCACCCTCAACATGGGATATCCATACTACAGATCGAACTTATAGAACCAAACTACCCCCTTCAACATATCAAAAAGTTCATTGATCTTAATGAGGGGGTAATAGTTCTTAACTGTCATGGGATTCGTTCTTCGTTAGTCTATGCACAACTAGAGACCAATATCTTTCTTCTTTACAAACATGACTAGCGTACCCCCTAGTGACGCACTTGGTTTTATAAAATCAATCTTCTTCATGTCGTCATCCTAGATCCGCAACTCTCGTAACACAGAAGGGTCCATCCAATGGGTAGCCATCAAAATAGAACATGGACAAGGTTGTAAGTCTATCTTGATCCCAACATCACATCGAGGGGGTAGAGTAACAAGGTATTTTGAG
The DNA here is from genome assembly GCA_963277665.1 of Viscum album. Classification (NCBI taxonomy): domain Eukaryota; kingdom Viridiplantae; phylum Streptophyta; class Magnoliopsida; order Santalales; family Viscaceae; genus Viscum; species Viscum album. The sequence goes on from OY728155.1 coordinate 1,013,125,405, forward strand.
AGTACATCCATGAAATCATTGACAATTCCAAGGACATCAACCATCTCTGAGTTTGTTGACTCAACTGATAGCTTGAGTTACATGGAACGAAGGGGATCCACTCGACAGAGTCCCACCTAGAAACCCCATTCACCGACGAATGCTACACATAGACCACCAGAATCTATGAACATGACCCTTCTTCGAAATCATTCGATAAAATCATGCATATAAAATAGATATTCAATTTCCATGATGACATATTATGAAGCCCTTTTTAGTACAAATTGATCCCCAATAGACTGATGAGTCCCCAACATTAGCCTACATCCTTGAAAAACATCAAACATGATGGTTTCACCTCTATCTAGAATTATCAACACCAGGGTCTTTGAAAATCTCTCTACATATAGACCAATAGAATGGTGTATACTGGGTGAAACAAAGGATTGTGATGTTCTAGAATCAAACAATGAATATGAAATATTGCAAAATTAACTATTTTTACCTCTAATGACCTGTTAGGACCAAGATTAAGGAAGAGATGGTTTGCATGGTTTGTCTTTTGTTGATCTTGATGAAGTTTTCATAAAGTAAAGACACCTTGATTTTCTAAGAATTCAGAAGCTGGAAGTTTGAAAGTTTGTAACCGATAATATTTAACATTCGTAACCTAGTGTTCGAAGAATTTAGAGTCTGGAATGCAGAGTCGGGAAATTGAAAAGTTTGGAACCAGGATATTGCAAATTCTTGAAAGCTAGATAATAGGAGATGTGAAGGCCCATTAATTATGACAATGCTTTGATGTCATTTAATCTATTTTGTTAGTATGTGAAGGTACTTACGATGCATGAAAAAGTTATATTGATAAGTCATACCAAGATTCTGGTGAAGTCATTCCGAGAATCATAAAGAGCTGTTCTGAGAGCCAGAAGTTCAGAGTCAACTTTCTGAGTCAGGAGTTCGTAGCGGGGTGTTTAGAGTCGACTTGCTGAAGGATAAGTTCATAGTGAGAAGTTCAGAGTCAACTTGTTGAGTCAGAAGATCAGAGTGACAAAGTTCGAAGTCAACTTCCTGAACCTGAATTTTGTAGCCAGAAGTGCGGAGTCATGCTGAGAATTGGTGAAGTAATTACCAGAAGTTGTTCTGAGAACCTGAAGTCGTACCGAGAACTGGTGAAGTCGTATTGAGATCCGGAGGAGTCATACTGAGTATTCATAATCTTCAGTATCGATGAATAAAGAGGAGTCACACTGAGAATGAAAAATTTGACATACTAAGGAAAAAATGAAAAGCCATACCGAGACGTGATGAAGATACATACAGATATTTGAAATGGTGTCATGCCGAATAGGCGGTGAAGAGTCATGTCAAGAGTTGAAGTGATGCAGAATAATCAAGAAGGAAGGATCTGAGAAAGTGATATCGAGAATGAGGAACAGTGGATCTGAGAATACAATTCCGACAAGACCGATGACAGGATCCGAGAATCTGATACCGAGAAACTTGTGTATCAATGTCAGATCTGGAAAAGGCTAATGTTCTAAATAAAGAGAAGTGGAAGAAGATTCGAGAAGATTCTAGAAGCGTTTACAAAGTATTAATTACGCCGAGATTTCAGTAGAAATTAAGGTTTGGTTGAATTTATGTGAGTGAGAAAATATTTTGGTTTCCCACCAAAGCAAACATTTGAGTACCTATAAAAGGAGATCAGAGAACTAAATAAATGTATTGATGATGCTATAGTGAGAGAAGCTCTGATAATCTAGAGAGAGAAAGAATTTTGTAGCCGACTGAGTTTTCATTGCAGTTTCAATTGAAACGAGAATTTGATACTGGTTGACATCTTATTGAGTTTCTTGGATTAATGAAAACTCAGATTGATAAATTAGAGTGATGAAGAAAACTCGGATTGAAGAATCATAGTGAAGATGAAAATTCGGATTGATGTATCCGAGTGAAGAAGAAAATTTGGAGTGAAGAATTCAAAGTGATGATTCGTAGTGGAGATTCAGAATGGGGAATCAGTACTGGCTCTCGCTGTATTGAGTTTCTCAAACTGAGGAAGATTCGGATTGAAGAATCTGATTGGGAAAATTCGGAGTGGAGATTCGGAATGGGAACATCGGACTGTAATTGATCTATCTCAAGTCCAAGGAGTCCTTTCCATTCTTCTGGGTTAGGAAGTGAATATTTTTGCTGAACATTATTACACATGCGTATTTGGAAGGATGTGCAGGTATCATAAGTTGTTATAAGAAATGAGACTTTTCATTATTGTTCTAACAGGGTGCCCAAGCACTGGAGTGATTGTTTCACAGTGCTTCACGAGTGTAAGGGTATATCCTACTCATTGCAATCCAAGGATTGTTTCATAGTGGATTGTATGGGGATAGATTGTTCCAACCATACCAAGGATGTAGCTCTTATTATTGAATAGTGATCCTTGTAAATTGTTGTGTTCCTTTGGTCATGTGTTTTTTGTTTCTCAGTAGGGATGTATATCTTTAACAAGAGAAAAAGGATGTTCTCTTTTTAAGGGAAAATAAAGGAAGAAAAAGGGGTACCACTGATTCACCCCCCTCTCAGTGGTTCATTACTCAAACTGGGTCCTTACAAGTGGTATCAAAGCGAGGATGCCTTTGTTTTCCTTGCTGATGGAGAATCTGAATTGTGTGAATAGTAAAGGCATTCCGGTATTCGATGGGAAGAACTATCACAACTATAAGGATAGAATTCTGTCGTATCTCATGTCTATTTGTTATGATGTTTTTGAAGTTGCAATAGATGGGTTTCCCCCTTTGAATACAATGTTCCACTCACACATGTTGACAAGAAGTTTCATGAGAATGATGGAGAGCCAAGAATTCTATATTTTCTTCACTTTTTGAAACTGAATTATTAAGAGTAAAAGGATTGGCCACAACGTAAGGTATATGGGATAAACTGAAAAACATATACGAAGGAAACACAAAAGTCAAGAAGGAAAAAATTCAAATCTGTAGATTGAAGTATGAATACATGAAGATGGGAGACCATGAATCTGTTGGGGATTTTTTCACCAGGGTAAACGATATTGTTAAAACCATCCGATGTCTTGGTGAAGAGCTGAAATACTCTAATGTGGTGGAAACGATCTTGAGGATACTTCCTGATAAATTCGATGTGATGGTATCTTCATTAGAATACAGAGACATAGAGACTCTATCTCTTGATGATTTACATAAAACATTCATTACTTACGAGATGAGATGGGAAAAGTCTATGAAGACCAAGACCATGGTTGACAGAGAATTATCTTTCAACTTCATAAAGAAGGAAAAGACTAATAAGATTCAGATTGAAGAAGATGGTGGTGACACTTACTTTGAAAGCGAGGTATGTAAAAATATTAACTATATTTTATCCCAGTTCTCAAAAAATGTTAAAATAGGAACATGTAAATACAAGGGAAAACATCCCTTGAAGTGTTTGAATGTGGAGTCATTAGTCACTTTGTGGCTAATTGTCCTCAAAGGGATAATGAAGGAAACAATGAAGAAGAAAAAATAAAGTCAAGAAAGTTATGGAAGAAGCAGGGTGGTAAAGGAAAGTTGGGGAAAGAAAAGAAGTTCTTCAAATCCAAGAGAAAAAAGTCTTGTATCTATAAATGATGAAGATGAATAATTTGATGCTGAATCTGAAAAATCAATTGATCATGGTGTTGAAAATACTTTCATTGCAACATTGAATGATGAAGATTTCGGAAGCAACAACTCGGAAGAAGAAGATACTCATCTTGAGATGCATCTGAAAGAAGAATTGACGGAATGTTTAAGGAAGATCAGAAGGCTAGAGAAACTTAACAAAAATTTGGAAGATGAATGTTCCTCAGCATGAAATCAAGATAATGTTGATGAAGAACTGGAGAAAAACTTGAAAATTTCAAGAACACTCTTGAATATGAGAAAAACCAAAATGAGCACATGATAGATAAGCTTAAAAGAAAAGAGGAAGAATTAGAGCTCGTTCAAAATAAGCTCTCAGATATTGAGTTATGAAACATATCTTTTTAAAACTCAACAACTTTTTTAGGTGAAATCTCCCAACATGAAAATCCTAAGAAAATTCAACATAAGAATAAAGTGGTTCCTATGAAGAAGAAAGATGAGAAAGCTATTTATGTGGCCAAGACCAGCGTTATTTGGAACCCTAATGTTTCAAGGAATCTTATGTCTAACACTGGTGAAAAAAATCATAATCAGAGAAGGTTGAATTCCAGCAGATAAATCTTGCTACCAAAAGAATGGTTGGTGGAGATGAAGAATGAGAAACAATGAAGTATCAGAAAAAAAGCGTTAGAGGAAGGTACACCATCTATGGGTACTGTTGGTATTATGGTGGATTCGGGCATACAGAAAATATGTGAAGGATTAATCAACATTATTACCATCACACCACAAGTTATGAAAGGTAGTGATTGAGGGGGAGTCAATCTCCTCAAATAAAGAAGAGTGAAAATATTTTCTTGAATAAAGGTGAGAAGAATTAATTTAAGACATAAAATAGGTTCCAGCCTCTAGAGACCATTTGTGAAAGGTGTGAACAACCTGGACACCTTGAAAAAGGATGTCTTCTGCTGTTACCGGCTCAACAAAAAGTTGATAATTTTCAGAAGCTAATGGTGAAGAATGAAGTGATAGAAGAAAAAGCTCTTGTTGTTGAAACTGCTCTAAAAGCTAAAAAAGGAAGAATGACCATGGATACTTGATAATGGGTGTTCTTCACATATGACAGGAGACATGAAGTTCGTAAAGAATATGAAGAAGTTTAATGAAGGAACAATGACATTTGGAAATGATGAATCATTAAAAATCAAAGGTGTTGTATCATCCATCATTGGAAAATAAAAATTAATGTTCAGGAAAACTCTATATGTTGATGGGTTGAAGAACAACTTGCAGAGTGTATCACAACTGTGTGATGAGGGTAACAAAGTTATCATCAAGAAATATGGATTTATTGTGAAAAGTGAAGAAGAAGGGCAGATTGTTACAAGAGGCCAACGGACCAAAGGAAATCTGTTTCAAGTTGGAAATTCACAAAACTCTTGTTACATGAGCATAGTGGAATAAAATTAGTTGTGGAATAGAAGACTTGGACACATGTGTCAGAGAAATATGAGAAAGTTATCTCAAAGGGACATTGTTCAAGATATTCCATATTTTCCAAGATGAAGAGATTGGTGTTGCACAACCTGTCAAAAAGGAAAGATTACAAGTGGTGTGCATAAGAAAGTTGACATTTGTTCTAAACAACCCATTTAACTAATAAATAATGATATATGTGGTCCGATGGGAAAAGAATCAAAAAATGAAGAAAAGTACTTTATCTCTTTCGATGATGATTTTACTCGCATTACGTGTGTTATTTTTATTATGCACAAGTTAGACGCCCTGAAAATGTTTAAAAGCTTCAGAAGGAAAGATGAGATAAAATGTGAGTAATCTATGAAGAAGTTGAGAACATATAATGGTGGTGAGTATAGAACTTAAGAATTTGTTGACTATCTTGATAAGCATGGGATTCAGCATGAATATAGTGCTCCATATACACATCAACAAAATGGAGTTGCTGAAAGGAAGAACATAAGCGTGGTGAAAACGGGAAGAATCATGTTGCTTGAACATGGCCTTACTCATTACTTTTGGAGGCAAGGAACAAGTACAACTGTTTATATTCAAAATCAATGTTTCTACAGGCCTCAATCAAACACGACTTCATATGAACTTTTTTATGGAATTACACCAAGTATGAAGTATGCTAATGTTTTTGGGAGCCCATGAATTATAAAGAAGAAAGGTGGAAGCAGTGGAAAATTCGATCAGAAAGGAGAAGACTGGATTTTTCTTGGATATGCACCAGAAGGAAGAGGTTATAGATGCTATAACAAAGAAACCAGAAGAATTGTGGATGCAGTTGATGTAAAGTCATTGAAACTCCAGGAAAAGACAATGATGTCCAGAAAGACAAGGAAGATGAGGAAGATGAAGTTAACGATTCTGATAAGGATGCAATGAATTGTAATCCTAATCAAGATGATGAATCAGATTCAGTTATATCAAGTGATGAGGAAGACACACGAAAAACTTATCCAAGGCTGATGAAACAAGTGAAAGCTTAGAATATTATTGGTGATCAACTTCACATGGTTCAAACAAGAAGAAAAAGTAATTCTATATCACATTCTTCCTTGTATTCCAAAGTGGAACCAAATTATGTTATAGAATACTTTGAGCATCTAGAATGGGTTCAAGCCATGAATGAAGAATTGGATCAGATTGAAAAAAATGAAACACGGAAACTCGTACCGAATCCTGAAAGTAAGATCATTATTGGCACCAAATGGGTCTTCCAGAACAAGTTGAATGAAGAAGGTGATGTTATTAGAAAAAAAGCAATATTGGTTTGCAAAGGCTACTATCTGATTGAAGTAATTGACTTTGAAGAATATTTTTCTCCGGTAGCTAGATTAGAAACTATCTGAATCTTTCTTGCTATTTATGCACAACGAGGCTACAAAATCATTCAAATGGATGTTAAATCGGCATTTCTTAATGGTGATCTCAAAGAAATAGTTTATAATGAGCAGCCATGTCACTTTGTTGTTGGGAAGAATGAAATTTATGTGTGTAGGTTCAATAAAGCCTTGTATGGGCTAAATCATGTTCCAAGATAATGGTATTCCAAAGTAGATACTTGCATAAAGGAGATTAACTTCAAGAAAGGGAGGGTTGATAGGAATCTGTACATCAAGGAAAGCCAAGATCTTTCTCTCATTGTTATTGTCGATGTTGAGGACATTATTTATGATTGGAATGATGAAAGAAGCTGTGAAAAGTTTGCTGAAGAAATGAAGAATGTATTTGGGATGTCCATGTTGGGTGAAATGAGATACTTTCTTGGGTTACAAATTTTACAACAGAAAGAATTCATTTTTCTCTCCTAAGAAAAATATGCTATGGAACTTCTTAAGAAGTTTGGGATGGAAAACTCAAAACCGGTATCAAATCCTATCTTAGTGGGAACAAAGATATGAAAATGTGATAAAGGAAAAAGAGTTGATCAGAATGAATATCGAAAGTTGATTGGATGTTTGTTATACCTGACTGCATCAAGACCAGATATTGTTTTTGTTGTTACCTTGTGTGCAAGATTTTAGAGTGCTCCTAAAGAATCACATATTGTTTCTGGAAAAAGAATTCTCAGATATATAAAAGGTATAGAAGAATTCAGAATCAAGTATAGTGGCTCAGATAACATTTAATTATTTGGCTATTCAGATGCAGATTGGGCAGGAAATGTTGATGATAGAAGATACACATCTAGTGGAGTGTTCTTTATAGGAAAAAGTTGTGTTGGTTGGAACTTGACAAAGATAAATTTTGTGGCACTTTGTACGGCTGAAGATGAATATGTTGCTGCCACCATGGCCGACACTCAACTTATCTGGATGATGACACAGTAGGATGATTTGTATGTTGAAGTGATACTGTCGTTGCTCTTGGGCTGTGATAATCAAAGCATAATTAATATTACCATGAATCTAGTCCAACATTCTCGATCGAAGCATATTGACATCAAATATCATTTCATCAAGGAGCATGTGGAAAATAATGAACTGAAACTTGAGTATGTTTCATCTGCTAAACAAGTTGCTAATATTTTCACAAAATCCTTGTCATAGGAATCATTGTCAAGATTGATGTTGAACATGGGTGTCCAACCTCTTTCTCTTCAAGGATAAGGTATGTTGTTCTGTACCCTCCCTCTTCTTACCTTTGTATTGTTTTCTCAAGGGGGAGAATTTGATTTTATCATAAATCTATTGATCATTGAGAGAGTTGCGGGTAAGCTGTGAACTCAACACTACTTGTGTATGTGAACTATTCTAACTATTTGTTGGAGTGGTTGTAGGAAGGAACTTGAATTTGGTTACAGTTTTTATGAAGCTGAAGATATATGAAGTTGAGCTAAAGATATATTGTTTCCTACAATGAGTTAGCTCACGTAGGCTTAGAATTATTGATAATTAATCCATTTCTTAAGGTAACAACATTTGGTGATTTATGAAAACTTTGTTGAAAACCAAATCCAATGGGGGAGATTATTAGGACCAAGCTGGAGGAAGATATGGTTTGCATGGATTGTCTTTTGTTGATCTTGAGGAAGTTTTAATAAAGGAATGTCACATTGAATTTATAAGAATTCGGAAGCTGGAAGTTTGAAAGTTTGGAACCAATAATATTGAACATTCGGAACCTGGTGTTCAATGAATTCATAGTCTGGAATTCAGAGTCTGGAAATCGAAAAGTTCGGAACCAAGATATTGAAAATTCTTGAAAGTAGGCTGATAGGAGATGTGAATTCCCCTTAATTGTGACGATGCTTTTCTGTTTTGTAACTCTAATTTGTGAGTATGTGCAGGTACTCATGATGCAATCAAAAGTTGGATTGAGAAGTCATACTGAGAATCTGGTGAAGCCATTCTGAGAATCAGAAAGAGCTGTTCCGAGAACCAGAAGATCGGAGTCGAATTCCAGAGTCAGGAGTTCGTAGCAGGAAGTTCAAAGTCGACTTGCTGAAGAGGAAGTTTGTAGTGAGATGTTCGAAGTCGACTTTCTGAGTCAGAAGATCGGAGTGACGAAGTTCAGAGTCAACTTCCCGAACCCAATGTTCGTAACCAGAAGTGCGGATTCATGCCGAGAATTAGTGAAGTTGTAACCAGAAGTTGTTCTGAGAACCTAAAGTCATACCGAGAACTGGTGAAGTCATATTGAGATCCAGAGGAGTCATACCGAGAATTCAAAATATTTGGTATCGATTAATAAATAGGAGTCACACCGAGAATGAATAATTTGTCATACCGAGGAAGAAATGAAAATCCATACCGAGAAGTGATGAAGAGACATACCGAGATTTGAAATGGTGTCATGCTGAAGAAGCAGTGAAAATTCGTGTCGAGAATTGAAGTGATGCTGAAGACTCAAGAAGGATGGATCCGAGAAAGTGATACTGAGAATCATGAAGGGTGGATCCGATAATTTGATGCCGAGAAGACATATGACAGGATAAGAGAATGTGATACCAAGAAACATGTGTAACAAAGTCAGATCTGGAAAAGGCCAAAGTTCAACATCAAGAGAAGTGGAAGAAGATTCCTGAAGATTCTAGATGCATTGACAATATCTTAATTACTCCGAGATTTCAGGAGAAATTATGATTTGGGTGAATTTAATTGAGGGGGAAAATATTTTGGTTTCCCGCCTAAGCACGCATTGGAGCACCTATAAAAGGAGATCAGAGTACTAAGTAAATGGATTGATGATGCTGTAGTGAGAGAATCTCTGATAATCTAGAGAGATAAAGAAGTGTGTGGTCGACTGATTTTTCATTGCAGTTTCAATTGAAACGATAATTTGATACTTTTTGACACCGTATTGAGTTTCTTGGATTAATGAAAACATAGATTGAAGAATCACAGTGATGAAGAAAACTCAGATTGAATAATCAGAGTGAAGAAGAAAAATCAAATTGAAGAATCAGAGTGAAGAAGAAAATTCAAGTGAAGAATTCGAACTGAAGAATTCAAAGTGGAGATTCGGAATGGGGAATCATTACAGGCTGTCACCGTATTGAGTTTCTCCGACTGAGGAAGATTCGGATTGAAGAATCGGATCGTGAAAATTCAGAGTGGAGATTCAGAATGGGAAGTTCGGACTGTAATTGATCTATCTCAAGTCCAAGGAGTCCTTTCCTTTCTTCTAGGTAAGGAAGTGAAGATTTGTGCTGAAATTGCTTACACTTGTGTCTTCGAAAGGAATTGTAGGTAACATAAGTTGTTACAAGAAATGATACTTTTCCATATTTTTCTAAGAGAGTTCACATGCACTGGATTGATTGTTTCACAGTTCTTCATGAGTTTAAGAGTATATTCCACTCATTGTAATCCATGGATGGTTTTCATAGTGTATTGTAAGGTGCTGGATCGTTTCCAACCATACCAAGGACGTAGCTATTATTATTGAATAGTGAACCTTATAAATTGATTCGTTCCTATAGATGTGTGTTTGTTTGTTTCTCTACAGGGAAGTATATCTTTAATAGGAGACAAAGGTTGTTCTATTTTTAAGTTAACTTAAAAGAAGAAAAAGGGGTACCACTGATTCACCCCTCTCTCATTGGTTCATTACTCTACTGGGTCTCTGGACCAACCAGAGCTGATGCCTCTATGACATGCAACATCACACACTCAAATCCCCTGCCGTCGGTAATCATCAACCTCCCTGACCACTCCCTAGTCAAGGTCCCTAAGGAGGGCTCTGAGATCAGCCTCCTCTAGCATCATCCTCCCACAGTGGAGTAGGAGATCTCTGTCTATATTACTACTACAGAAATAGTCTCACTAGAAAATTGTGCTTCATAGGTGGGTACTGAACCTTCCCACCCCCACTATACTATAGTATTATTGGGAATTGATTCTGAAGGTTCCCATGACTACCCCAGATAAATAATCTTGGTCCTTGGCTTAGGGACAAAGGTCGGGGACCAGGAGATAGAAATATGAACTGTTGAGTCCTTCTCCCCATAAGCTGAAACCTGAAAGGCACTAATGCTGAAGGCCTACTGCTGATGACCTTCCAATTTTATGTGATCAAATTTATACCCACTTATGGTACACCTCCCATTTTTTCCATCCTATCCACTAATTCACCCTTCATATGAACATCCATGAACAATGGTAGAGTGATTGAAGTAACAACATACTATATATAAGGTCAGAGTGCCTCCTCTAAGTTTCCTGCCCACGATTCCTTATCCGGGAAGAGGTATGGAGGAATAATAATGATATACATAAAACTGAACCCCCAATCCATTATTGGCATACCCATTTGATAGTGGTGGACAATCTCTTTCATATTATAAGCCATCATCACGGATGAATGGAATTACTCTTATAACTCCTTGTCGAAGTCATTATGCAAAACCTAAACATCCTTCTTCTCCTTGAGATAGAGCATCCACCACTGACACACCACTCCCCCCATCAAGCTCATGGTCAGAGGAACCTAGTACTCTTCCAGAGTTTGGATCAAGATGAAATCTATCACTAGATCCTTGAGCCACATCTCCTTCTCGATGTCTGAGATGCTTCCCTCGTACTTCTTGAGTGTCTACTCCTAAAAGGGCTGAATCGTCTTCTACCACTAGTCGTCCTCCTCTCTTTTATCATCCATATACGGATCAACCGAATCATCCTCCTGTTCCACGATCTCCCTCACTACTCATGGACGTTGATTGGGTACCATAGCTTCCAGTTAAATAAGGAATTCCTAACCTCGACTAGTGTGGGATTTTCTCTAAAATATCATATAAAAATTTTATTAATTTTATATTCACAAAACACCGAAAACCCGCAAGAACACATGTAATTTTGATGAATGAACCTTTTCTTAATTTCTCTACCATGTTATACATTCCATCTCACACGGTCATTTGGTAGGTCCATAGTATTTTCATTAGCTCAAGAGGGTCCTAAAATACCATTTCCTAGCGTGTATTCCTTGGCGTAGTTCACCAAACATGATTTCCCAACATTGTTTACCAATAATCCTAGGAAATCCCCACTATTACTAACAATAATCTCTATCCTATATCTCTCCATCCATGATATGATACCATTATGTCATGAACTGCCATCACCAAGACGAGGGAATAAACAGAAATCCTCCATACCCATCCTTATTCATGTTGAGGAAGAGATAATGAACCCTGAGTCATGAATTCAATAGTCCTAGGAGTGGTGACTAGAACTAATGGTATTGAATCTCACATAAAATTAAATACAGTAAACATTTTATAGATATAAGATCAGGAGATAAAATGGTAAATCAAAAAAACTCTAAAAAATGAATGTTAAAGTAATGAAAAAAACCATTCCCATAGTTTTGTTCATAATATACTGATACAAATTACAAGAAAAATATAGTTGAAAAGCTCCAAAATAAGGAAAAGAATCAATGAAAACTCTTTAAGTCTGATCTAGTTTTGTCTGATAGGGTCCTCAATGTCATCCTAGAAACCTAAAAGTTGATTTATATATGTAGGGTCAGTATATAGGTATACATTTTAGGGAAAAACAAACTCTCTCATGCACAAATGGGGAGACACTTCAATGCCTCATGAGAAAGGTGGTAACAAAAACACGTAGTAAAGAAACTATCCACCCAGCCTCACCAAGGCACACTACCCAAATAATGCAATTAGAATAATGTAATAGTAGTATCACATCGATATTTGGGTACCCCGCACCACTTTGCCACAAGTTATTCAGGACATCATATGCATTCGACCACCCCCAAATTGTCCATTGTATTCCCACTGCCTCCCCAAAAACAACCTTATGGGAAACGACAACATTTCATCCTACCCGCAAACACATGGGACACCACAACCACAGATAACCATGCTCGCAAAAACCTTGGCCACAACAACCACTACCACCCTCAAAGACACATGGGCCTTATTCCGAATACACTTGGGAAACAAACCTGCCTACCGGAACTTGGGCCAACACCCAACACACACACATCCAGAAGAGTCTTGGGACATAATCAACCATAGACCATAAAAGCATGCCCGATGAGTCTTGGGTTACTTGGGCGAGTGAGCAGAAAGAAGCTAGTTACTAGTCACTCATAAGATTGTTGTGAAGAAAACTCCACAATGAAATTAGGAAGTTGGACCCAAAGTGATCAAAATGGGTGAGGTGTGTATAAGAAACCCAAGAAGTAAATATTATAAAAATAGGTAATCAAGAATTAAAGCTAATAAAAGGGTTCTGAAAAAGATAACCAACTTATAAAAAACTAGTCTCGCTACTATCTCTACATGAAAAAATAGAAAACATCCACAACCAAAGCACATCACATTTCTTGAAGAGAATCACCTTTTTCACCCGTTCTAATTATCATGTTCATGTGAATCTATTTAAAACATTTTTCCAATACCATGCAACTTACACACATAAACACAATCCAAAAAAACAACTGATATAGAAATACCGAAGAGAAATTTAACAAATCACACATAATTCTATTGTAAATTAACAACATCAATAGGGATCAATGAGATCCCTTGAATTATTAGAACCAAAATAATCCCCAACATACTGGCTTCACATGGACTCAAGTTCATAGGCCCTGAAATTTTCAACCAGAATTGTTCATCCAACTTTTTATGTAACCCCACAATCATTAAATAGAACAACCTTGTGTATTACCATAACATATGAATGGAGTTTTAATTTTTTTCAACAACATTCGTTAAGTACATTCTTTTTATTTAGTTAACTGGTGTGATCACATAGAGGATCCCATTCATCGGGTGTCCATTTAATCAAATATGATTACATAATTAACATGTTTCCATGTTATAGACATTGAATCTCTAGAATATCTAGGAAAATCAGAGCTTCATTAGTGCACAACAAAGGACCTCCAATGGCCATGATTTTTAGTGGAAAATATTCCATTAAATTCACAACATAAAAACTAATGTAAAACATATAAACATAAACTTCATCATCCTCAAAACATCATTCTTTAAATTTTATATTAATTATCTTTTTTATTGTTTGTTTCATTTATGTTTTGAGGGAACATCATCATACCGACCCGCATCATGCACAATAAAAAGAGACAAAGGAAGAACCTCAAACTGGATGATCATGCTTCATATTTTTCTACTTGTGCTATGAAATGGGGATCCATGAGTTGCATAGGATGAACTCCAAGGACTCCTAGGGTGAGAGGGATGTGCTCCAGCATGAGCAGACTATTCATCTCGGGAGTAAGTCTCAAGTCACGGTAAGATAAACAAAAAGTTATAAGGAAGAGTTGATCTCAGATTATGAAGAGGCCGGATCCAAAAATCAGGGATACCATTTCGATGAACAAAATAATCAGATCATCACTCGTCCATGATGATCAATGGGTTCACACCATGGTATTAATTTTGATTTAATAATTCCACTTAGAGATGGTGGATATAACAGCTCCATGTTAATATATTTCCTTTAATGAAAAAAACACATAATATGGGTGAAACTGGAAAACACTGAAAGATGGAAAACACAGTGTGATTTCCTACAAGTTTTCGTAACTCAAGGGTCACAATACATATGGGTTTTTTAAAACCACATTTATCTGCTTAAAACAACCTTAAAACCATGCAATGCATTATGAATACATAAAAGATATGATATGGGAAGACTGGGGAAAACCCAGACACCCCACAATGGAACTGTTTCGGTGCGACGCCGATCAGTGAGACTGAATTGTGAGATCGAATAGTGCAATAGATTTTCTAGACAAAGATTGGTGAGTCTGATCGGTGGCACCAATAGGTTTCACATTTTCCACCTACACTGACGCCCTCTGGACACACCAATGGGGTCCAGGACACCACAAAAACTAGAATTTGACTAATTAAAAGATGAGTAGGTTCCATGAAATTATAATAGGTATATAAACAATCACACCTACCAAATCCCATGAAAACTATACATCATGAATCAAGAAAAAGTAACATCCAAAATTTGGATAGGTTATACCATAAGTGTGTACACAATAATAGTATGAACGGGAAACCATGAAATAAAGTAAGTATATATAGGTGGAAAATTAAAGTATCTAACTACATTAGTGGGTGAGGCGAAGCTCACAATTGAGAAGCCTCTCTAGTGTGGTGTCTGTCGAGAGGGAGAGGGGGTGTGACCACTCGTGGGGGGAAGGGGAGGGTAGATATTTCGATAAATATTAGGTTAGGGGTAGAAAAAAAATAATAAACAAATAAGAAAAAGATAATAATAAATTATTATTATTATTATTATTATTTCAAAAGAAAGGAAACAACGTACGATTGGACAAATCATCTGCCAAATGTGAAGCCCTACTAGATGACATGGACACCTGGATAAGTAGGATTGGTAGTTAGGGAAACCATATTCCCGACCTATGACTGAATCAACCAAATAATATTGACACCCCTACATTTTATGCACATGGATTCTATTTACTATGTGATAAATATGTTCCTATACTGAATAATTAGAAAACTAGAAAACCTAGTGTAGCACAATTCACAAAAATTAAGCTAACCATTACTAAAAAATTAAATATGATTATTATATCATAGTCAGGAACTTATATTTGATCAATGCATCCCCTTAGTATTGAACACCTTAAGTCAGTTTTGGGAGACCAAAATTGATGTGACACTCTCCTTTACCCCCTCCAAGTTTACTCCTTGATCCATGGTGTATCTTTATGAGAACCAATGGTGAATCCATGAATAATATTTCCTTCTTATTTGATCCTATCCTCTTTTTTTACTTTCATAATTGTATATCACTATTGTGTTCTTCGTGGATGGTACATGTGGTATGTATAAACTCTTTTCATCCATTATTTTCCCATTCCCCTTTGAATATTCCTACCTCTTGATGATCTTGGTCATTGAATTTTCATTGAGAATGTTGGTGATTTTGATTGGAAGTTATAGACAATGTCAAAATGATGATAAACTTTTTCCCTTAAAGGATTTTTTGACCAAGGTATGTCCCATGATGATATCATAGTTGGTTTTTTGTTATTTGAGATGAATTTTCCATTGTATAATGGGATTTAAATGGGTAATTTTCTCATCCTAGAATCAGAAGTACACAAGGAGTGGAATAAACTCTATTTTATGATGTTCTGGATATGTTATGTCACTTGGTTTGTTCCCACTATATGTTTCATTTTAAATATATCAAATTGTACATTTCCTTATTTTCATGTGACGGGTATTCTTATTTGAGTGAATATTGAAATGTGATATACATGATCAATGGATAATTGATTATGGATTCAACAATGTGATGATATACAATAAATCTTCGACAAAGGATAACATTAAATTTTTGTTATATCTATCTTGTATTCATTGGATAAATTATACTTTTTTAATAATTATTTATTTTAAATTCGAGGGAATGAGTTAGGATGTCATTAATATTGGCGGAGGAAAAAGGACTTCAGATTCATGGACAAAACCACATGAATTTTCTTGGATAAGAGTCAACATGTGACACTTAGGTTGTTCAGAGTACATGAAACTAAAGATTATGATTACTCTATTGGAATGGGATGTGCCTTCACAAAACCCTAATTTAGTCCACCATGAGTATCACACATTTCCAATAAATTAAATGGAACCCCAATATGGTATTTTATTTTATTTGATAGATCATTTATAATGAGAGGCCCAATTATATGATTAATTAATTATTGAATTTACCAAATTAACTAATTAAAATAATATTGTAATAAATTGACATGTGAAAAAGGTCCACGTTATACCTTGTGTGTTAGATTGCAATCTAGCCACTTATCGTTAACGATTGACATGTTATGTGTTGTCTATCTACTTTTACTATAGAAATTCTATTTTTTGTTAAATAACATGGTGTAGGTAGAATCCGTTAACATCAATAAATATTTTATATGTGTTCCAAAAATTATTTTTAGCATTCCTATGTAGCATCAAGAGAAAATTATTGATTCCTGATCACATAATTTTTGACATGTGGTTGGGTTCCTTGAATATGTATTATAATAATTATCACACTTTCTCGGTTGATGTGATACTGATATTTCATTTGTATCATATACCAAAATTAATTTCATTTTGACCAAGAATTTGAGAATCCTGGATGTTCCCCCTCAACCATCCCCCCAAGTGGGATGTGAAATACATAATGTCCATCTTGTTTTGGATTATCCCTCAACTGTATGTGATACAAATGATTAAGACTATCCCATTAAGTGTTACATGTAAAATAGTAGATTGATGTTCCTTCCAGCATAGACATGAAATTGGTACTGGTGGGGATCATGATAGATTGATGAGAAAAGATATCTCAACATTTTATTGGTTTCTATTTCCCTCTGAGTTGGTCATTACATGTTATGATTTCAAATTTTACATAGTTCCTATTATTTTACTTAGTTATTTTTTTTCAAAAGGGTATACAATGATTTTTTTTGTCATTTCAATAACCATAATGGTTGTTTGAAACTTATTTTTACTCACAACATGATCTTGTGACCACTATTCATGATTACCATGAAAACCTCACTTATTATAGGTTTTCCTTATGCCTGAGTTGAATTACTAGCGTGATATCATTCTATGAGTACGTAGTTTGGGATGTAATGTGTCATAGAGAGGGAGAAGATCCTATTATAATTTTAATTAATATTATATAATGTTATCCTGGTATGTGATAAATATCATATTTTCAATTTTGAATATTGGTTCATTTTTATCCATTTATTCTTATATTTTTCCTATTTGTAGTTTCTTCAAAATCTTATTATCTACAATTTTAAGTTATTGTTATTTATTTATTATTATTTATTATAACTGAGGTTTTTATCTCCACTAGGATGCACTTACAGACCCTCACTGCTATTTGAAATCCTCTGTCATATGGGCAGGTGCACCTATAGTCATGTGGAATTCTATCGGGGACCGATTCAATTGATCTAGGCTATTAAAAAATTTTATTAGAGAACACATTGTCTTGTTTTTTTTCATATATTACAATGTCAGAAGATATTGAATAATTGAATGCGTCAAATCTTATTAGAAAACATTTCATGGTGTGTAATAATCATATTTCTTGACAAAAGTATAGGTTAACAGGAAACTTGATTGATTTTCATTATTTTCACAGTTATAAAAAAATGTTTTCACCTTCAGTGACATGCATGGAGTTCTTGGTTTGTGATTTTATAAGGATTTTTTCACTTTGACTTATTTTTAAGAGGAATAACATTCATAATATTGAACACATTGGTTTTTACATATAATTTAGGATAATTTTTTTGATTCTATTGAAGACGGTGGAAGATATTATTTGGTTTCTACTAATTTTATTGTGTTTTATATGTGATTTATTGATGATATTATTTTATATGAACCCATATGAATCTATAATTATGAAATTATGTTATATTATCCTATAGTGTGGTGATCTTGTATTATTATTATGGTGGAGATGATGAAAATTACATTGATGTAGAATATATGTGAATGGGAATAAAATCATAATTGGTTAGGTGATTTCTGTATGTTATTTCCTTAATAAATACTCTCCTATGAGAAACCAATAGGTAGATCTAGTGAATTTTGTTTCCTACTATAGTTATTATGGGGTTTTCTATAAAACACCAAGTTACATTCTATTTAACCAATCCTAGTGTCATTAGAATTGACATGGGTAGTCTTAGGGTGATCATATCATAGAATATCAAACGAGATGTGACTAGACAATGTTCTATGAAAAGTAACCCCTTATGAAATATTATTCTGTTTTTTTAGAAGTTCATGAGGAAATCTAAATGATATTAAAAATAAAATAAGTTCACTGATTCATACATGTTAGACATGACATGAGGAAGGGTATTCCTTCTAAATGGATTGTCAAGGTTAATGTAATGGGGTTGGTTTCCAATGAAAAACGTCCTTATGCTTGTGATAATCATTTAAATATCTATAAATATATTCCTCAGTGTTGTATTTCATCCATTGAGTATAGAGAATATTTTGTGATATTATACATTATTCTATCCTAGGTTTAGATTGTTTGGACGTTTTTTCCTGTAATGTTTGTACCAGAGGTTTTTGAACTATTAGATTAGAATGCAGGGAATGTTGGATTCTAGTTGTGGATCATAATGTGGTTGACCATATAAAGGTACTAGGATGGGATAATTCTCTGTCATTATAACAAATAATCATGTGATCTATGGTGTATAATTAATCCTGATAACATGGAGTTTCCCTTCATAAAGGGGAGCACTGAGAGGACTTAGTTAGTCGACAAGTCACCCTATGTTGCATGGATAACTGAAGAGGAAATAGAGTATAGTCCTCATTGTTCATAAAACATGGGAAAAATAAATATTTTTTAATAATGAGTATGGGTTTAATGACATTTATGGGAATCCTTAATGTTTTATTATTCATTTATATAGAAACATGTGGGGTCAATTCAGTCGGTGGTAGTGAGTTGGAGAGTAGACAGATGAGAGTGCTTAGGTTCTGTTGACGAATGTTGAAGAGATAGTTGTGGGGGCTCAATGGTTTTTTTGGTTCAATTTCATCCATAATATTCTTTCTCTAAAATTTTTGGGATGAATCTCATAGGGTTTGGAATCAAATAAGATATTATTTAGAGATATATCCATGGTTAATGATAACATCCATAATGAAACATGGTAATTTTTCAAACTCAAAATCAATTTATAATTTGATAAATATGTCATCGCTTGTTATAGATTAATTAATGGGAGAATGATACCTATATAGGATATGATTTATATCTTATTAATATGTTTATGGAGATAAAGATGTGTTTTGATAATGTATTTTTAAATTTAGTGGATTAGTTTATAGGAAATCCATATGTAAAAGTTATTGTAGTTTTTGTTATTGATATCTTATAAAATAATAATCACTTTTAGTCCTTGAATATGGATATGGAATAGTTTGGGCTAGGTAAAAATTTTCAGAAATTGATTGGAGATAATATGGATACTTATTTGGTGGGTAGAAACGACATGTTCACATGTTAAACGAACTCTTTTATGTTAATGGTCATGGTCTATATAAGTGTGTCTGTTGACATTCATGGTGAATATATGAGGGGTTATATCTACTATATTTTAATTTTTTTCATTCCATATTGTATTTATGGTATTTATTTATATGTAGTTCTAGAAGAATACTATATGATGGATTTAGTCTGAGTAAAAAAATAAGTGTCAGATGAGATGGAGTCTGATCATTGTTGTGTTGATGAAAAATTAAGAACCTTGGTTCTGGGGATATAATTTACTGAGAAAACTGGAAAAACTCCTGTGATATTGGTGAAAACATATTTTTTATGTCTAAAATAATTAATAATACATTTAATGACTAATTCAATAGGATAGGTGGTTTTTTTGAAGAGTGTGTTTTCTAGGCCGTGAACCCATGTATATAGTTGGCTATAAGTGTATCGGTTTGGGCACCTACATGAACATTAATATGGAATATTGGATCTAAATTGATCTCATCATTTTATGTACGAAAATTTTGATTTAAATAAGTTAGGTCATTTTATAATGGTCAGCCTTTTCTTGTTTCATTGGTCATTAGAGACTCGTTGGTTCTTCCTGGAACCATGAAATTTGTTTGGGTATAGAAAAATAACCCATGTCTAATTTTTATCAAGCGTGATGGAATTGAACTAATCTAAAAATTCCATTAATAGACCAAAATCATATTTTATATACCTAGTCTTATAATGGGTGTCATCTTGACTCTAAGTGATGAATAATTAGAGAACCCGTAGTGTGTTGAGTTAAACAATTTTGGTTATCATAGTCATGATGATTAAAAAATGATATTTTGTATCAGATTATGGATTTATTGTATAGAATACCATATCAGAAACATGATCTCCACTATGGAATAAGAATGTTCATTAATATGATAAGTATGATTATGATTAGATAACCTATAGAACTTATTTTGGATGATTATGTTTTATTGAGATGAATGTCTTATGTGCCACCACAACTTCTCAATGTTGAGAAGAACTGTAATGGTAAGACAATAATGACTTTTTTTATGAGTTATTAAATTCATAGAAAAAATAAAGTTTTTATCTGAATGATGTATCATTAAATGAACCATATTCTGAATTGTGGTGTGGCCTATTAGAATTTATTAATGAATGGTTTTTACACTTAAACAGAAGCTCTTTGTTTGGTCTGAGATCATATTTTTTAAAAAGGAGGCCTGATGTTTCTGAGTATGCTTATGTATCCAGTAGTGAGGTGGTGGGGTTGTATATACCGCAGATACCTTGTAGGTGTCACTGTTCATCCAAGGATCCTTTAATACGTGGATGTTGTACCATAAGAGAGAAGTAGTCCCCAATTGTCGAGGTGATGGGCGTACACTGGGAGGGTTTTAATGAGGATGACATTGTTTCCCAAGCCACTAAAACTCCCTTGAGATTTAACCTCTTGGATTATTATTTAGAGGCCTAATCGACTATGAAACTATCCTATACTGGCTCTCAGATCTCTCATTGATCTATTGTTGACCTTTATGTTAGCTGATGTAGAATATGAGAGGAATCATTTATCATATTCAATCTGTACATAGTCCCTCTTCCTATGGTGGTGGATATTTTTTTTCATTCAGTATGGATTGTACTTGTGGTATGTTTAAACTATTAAATTATGTTGGTGTCTCGTTTTTCATTGAATGTACCTTAATTTTGATGATATTGGGGATTTTTTTATTACATTGATTTTGAATAGAAAATAAGATGAAAATTTCATTAGATATTAGTAGAATTTTTTAAAATTTTTGGGGCTCTAGATCAACCTGGTTAAATAATTTTCTGTGATGATGGATGTCTTTCATTGACTGTAATTTGAATGAATGTATGTTCCTTGGAGATTGATCATTGGGTTTCGGTATATTGAGTTGAATTGACCGTCGTATCCAGTATATGATTTGGGGATTTTGTTGTCTTGTAACAAGGGGTTTACTGATTGTTGAACGTTTCCGTTTTTTTACAGAAACATTCATTTACATTTTTCAAATAGAAGATATTTTCACATTTTTCCATAGGAATAAGGAAAAAATTCATAAATGCATAAATATTTATTATAAACCAATTGAAAGGATTGAAAATAGGTTATTATTAAGGAAAATTTCTACATATATAAACATGGGGACATACATAATTGGAATGGGTGACCATATGGCCCTGTAAGTGAATGTAATTGATATAGTTTCTACATGACTGTGAGAAATATAAATATGAAATTGAAGAATATCAAAAAGGAATGAGAAAAATCAAAAAGGGGAATATAATTATTAAAATAAAATTAATGAAATCATGTAAATTATTCTATAAAAAATTAATGTGGAAATTATTTGAATATCACCATTTAATTCATCTAGGTTTCATTAAAATAACCTAGGTTACTCACCATGGTATCTTAAAACATCTCCTCTCGAGATATTAAATTAATTTTCCAATGCATTGGAGCTCTATCAGGGAACACCATTAATATTTAATAATTAATTTTAGACACATAGTACATAATCAATCATTTCATAAATAACTCGAGAGAATAAAATTAGTGGGTTTCAATTGAAATTCAAGGTGTTTTGTACAAAATTTCTTATAGATAATTTAATTATGTTAATTTTGACTGATAAAAATGGAATAAAGGTTTAACATATATAAATTTCATGATAAAATTATTTTTAAATCTAGTTTAATACAACTTGATGTGAATGAGGTTTGGGAATTCACAAATACAATATAAAAAAATAATTTTATAAGGACAAGATAGAATGTTTGAGAAGTCAATTCTATCACAAAACTTGTAGAAATTTGGTTTTATAAAAGCATAAAAAGTTATGTGGAAGGGGTCTCCCATTGATGAAACCTAATTTTGAAGTAATTTAATGAATAAAAATGAAATAATAGAGATTGAGATTATAATTCATTAGACATATACCAAACTAGGTTCATGAAATGAAGAGAAAAAAGGATATTTCCCTCACCTTGAAGAGATGTTCCTAAAACATTCGCATTGGGACCTTGTGAGCATTAGAACTCATTGGTATACATATGTGGGAAGTGAAACAACAATATATTTCTTTATGCTGGATTTATAGGGAAATGAAATAGATAAATGGGTCAGTATTTTTAGAAAACATAGATGATATGTTTACTAAGTTCTAAATATAGGCCTTAGAATAATAGGGTTTGAAAATGAAAAACCATATGATTGACCATGGTATTTGATAATGTCATTTGAAAATTTTGTTAACATTTTATTTCATTTTAATCCACATGAGTTGAAAAAAAATTATAACATATTTGGTCATAAAATTAATTTTTCCAAAAATAAAATTCTTTTAATGTTACTGTTTCCATTTAAGACTACAGATAGAATAATATAAGCTTGGAAATTGATGAAAATATAATGAAATAAATGATAGTAATAAAATATAATATTTCAGATTTGTTATTTTGGTCAATAAGTTGTTTACATTATTATTACATAATTATAATGTTTTCCAACATACAAAAAAACATAAATTGTATTTTCACGATTCATGAAAAAATTAATATATTTTTGAAATTTTCAAAAATTCACCCTAACGTATTTTTGACATGAAAATTTAGAAAATGATATATATTTCACTAGAATAATTATCTAAATATGAGAAATATAACTTTTAAATATAATAAAAAATAATTATTACAAATTATAGCGGATTGAAAATGCATAGTAAAATTTGTCACAATTGTAGAAAAATAAAATTTATTTTCCATTTATATTTAAATAAGAGTGCTTTTATCATAAAATTTCATTAAAATAACCATTATTCATAATATTTTATTTTATTATTCACACATATATATGTATATATATTATGGAAATTACAATTTCTATGTTAAAATTAAATTAATCATATTCAATCTCAATGTTTTTAAGGAAAAATATTCATAAAACATAACTGATGGATTAAAAAAATTAATTAAAAATGTGAAGTGTTCATTAATTAAAAAGTTCCTTGAGACATAAACCCTTATAAAAATAACATAAAACCATTGGGTAATGTTTGAAATGGTGATAGATTCATGGGGCGTCTCAACTAACATCTTATGAGTGGTAATTTCGACTAAGTTTACTTCTCATGGAGTTGATTTCATTCCAACATCACCTATTGAAGCTCAACATGTAATTTTTAAAGATATAACACAAAATGTTTTACATCACTACTAAGATCTGAAAAATGGGATTTGTATGAAAGTAATATTTTGGTTGAAGCCATCTTTCCCCCTTTATGCATTAATTATCCTCTATAATTTCAACTAATTAACACAAATTATAATGTTTAAATTATTATTAGCAATATAGTTTCGAATGGTCAAGTTCAAAGACATCCATAATTGACCAATGATCACAGAAAAGTTGATTCCAAATATTTTCATTTCAAATTATACTCATATAATTAATCAATATTTATAGTTGTATTGAGTAAAAAAGAAAATAAATAAAACATTCATAGGAAACAAATATCATTCAAAACGTCCAGATCGTTACATTTCCACACATAAGAAATATTTTCTTCAAAAATTTATACACTTTATCTCAGTTGATAAAAGGTATTTGTACTTCATCCTCATTAATTCCTCTAGTTCCTATGTAGATTATTCAAATTTATGGTTCCTCCAAAAAAAATTTGAGGTAGGTAGTATTTTTTTCATAGTACCATATCTCTATGGTCAATGACCTCTACATGATTATCCTCAAAAGAGTAGAAATGTCCATCTATACCTCCTTTATATTCAATACATGTGATGGGTCATGTATGTACTTCCTCAAGAGAGATTTCCAGAATACATAATGAACTTGATCTGGATTTTGTGGATGTTCTGTCTAATAGTCTGTTCCACCTCAATGACTAAGGATGTCATAGGGTCCAATATACAAGGGGATATGCTTCCTAATAATCCCAATGGAAATTGATCTCCACCATGGTGAAATATAAAGGAAGAATTTCTCACAAAAATCATAATACATGTCTTTTTAATGGTTTTTAGTATATCCATTCTTCCTAAGAATCATTTATGTTGTGTTGGATGGAATGAATCATTTCTTAATATCTTAAAAATTTTATTCCCTAAGAATATTAATCTCTCCTACATTATCCACAAAAATTGTAGTTATTCATCACTTCACATATAGAGCTTTATTGGGTTCCACTTGAATATGTGAATAGAAGAAATTGTTGTATTAGATCTTAAATAATTCAAGTTGTTGATCCAAACCACCATTAGATACCACATATAATTTTCATAACATTTCCTTGAGTGAATAAATAGTCTTCTTAGATTGGGCATCAGTTTAGGGGTGATTGGGAGTAATGAGAGATAATTCATTAATTAGATCATGATGAATACTTCTCCAAAATCGCAATATGAACTTTATATCACGATAAAAATTTATAGAAACTGTAAACACATGAAACCTCACCACTATATTTAAATAAATATTTTCATGTTGGTCATGAGTGAAATATTATCAAATAGTGAATAAATGGGAATCCATGGTTATATTATTAACTATACCCCATATCCCAATGTTTCATTTGGATGTTCTTAGGGTGTCTAGTGGGAAATTAAATAGTGATATTATCCCACATCCATATTGGTATGGGTAGTGGGTGTAATACCACATTAATAAGTTTTCTCTTTTCCTTCACTTTTTGACACATCAATAACCTTTTAGTATAGTTGGAAATATCCCTTTTCATATTACCCCACCAATAATGGTCATGAATGTACCAATACATTTTTGTGCTTCTTAGAGGAATATGGAATGCAGACACATCATCATCATCAATTAGTTCATTGTTTATCTCCAAAATAGATGGAACATGTATAATTGAAAAAAACTTCACTACACATTTTTTACCAATATTGACCTGGGGAATCATATCATTCTTAAAATCTTTTATCTTCAACTGTAACAAAGGATCTTTTCTTTTAAATTTCGTAAACATATATAGTAATGGTCATTGAGATGTAATTTGGGAAATGTTTTTTGATTTCCCTTCCGTTATGACTCTCATGTCCTATTGTACTAGGTCTTTGATCAAATTATGTCCTTTTATCCTCATCATGGCCAATAAAAATTGCTCCTCCCTACATAATGCATTAGTGACTCTGTTTTCCCATTCTAGGTGACAATGAATTGAAAACATATAGACTATATAAAGATAAAACCATATCGTATGTATCATGTTCAATTAATTTTTCATGAAAATATACTACAAATGATGGTGTTCAGTGTATATATCACATTTCTTCCTATAATGATAGTGCCTATAAGGCCCCGACCATAAACCTTACTTAATCTTGATATATTACAATATTACACATTGAGGATATTATCAGGTTAAGAGTTTTAGAGAATTAGATCCTAAAACATGCATTACATTCCACATATAAACTATGTGGTTACATAAAGATAGTATTCTTTTTTCCCATCAATGGAAACATATTTAAAATAAAACATGGATTCATTCTTGACACTTCCTTGACACTATCATCATATCATGTACCTTTCCCCTGACCTGTGAAAAACATTTCAATAAAACTTGGGATGAGCATAAAAAGCTCAGTATGGGTTATAAAAATATGGAAAGGAAACATAAGTTCCTATATACATAAGAATGAAATAATACTTTACCCATAAAACATAAGCACTTTAACATACCTCAACAAATCATGAATAAATCATATAAATCATAAGACATAAAGGTAACTTGAGGCATTCATAATATTCTTACGTAGGGAGTAACCCTATTGGTTACGTTTGGAATACCCATCATAGTATATTCCCTAAATCTCTTCGGAGAAACCTTAACATTTCACTCCTTCGCGTTACCCAATGCATTAGAGAGCTATATCGGGCTCACCAGCCCTTAGTTTATCACGGAACCACCCATCTTCATAATAATTCCCAAGAACCTCAACATAATCGTATCACATAAAACATGCATATAGGAAACATAACATTTCCAAGATTCAATCAAAAGATATCAATACAACACATTGATATAAAAACATTATGAAAACCATTTTCAATACCAAAACAAAATAAAAGTAAAACATGGTATTTATTTTTCATTTAAAAAATGGTATGTCTTATAGAGGAAGTCGAAAGTCAAATAATGGTCACGGTAGCGGAGAAGTCTTTGTCTCCGCATACGTACGACAGAAACATTCCCTTTTTTCATTTAGTAAAACGCTTCGTATAAAAAAGATTCTTTTTGGATAAACATAAAAGTCAAAGGGGTTTATACACCGTATAAAAGAAGGTTTTGTATAAAACAAAATATGCCTCAATGAAAGGAGATTGAGACGAAGTCCCATTCCTCGGGTCCAACTTGACTCGGTCGTTCTTTAATCTCATGAATAATAAACTTGAGTTAATTTATACTTGTTTAAGAACCCTTTTCAAGTTCATTATTCATTTTATATCACTTATTGCCTTGTCATGAACACTATGTAATTATTTAAGTTAATAACGGTCGTTTTTACGATCATTGGTACTTGAGTCAAAAATAAACCCTTTATAATTACAAGTTCATCATTTATCCATTATATCCAGAATTATAATCATGATGTATATATCATATATATCATATATATCCAGTACATACATGCATTTATAATATTACATAATCATTTAGAGGTAAGAAATGAAATGCACCATTCATGGAGACGGTAAGCCGTACATATGCATGAACGCTACTTTCATTACTATTTCGTATTTTATAGAATGGAATCATAATGATATAAAGGTATATTATAATTCTAGTATAATATCATATATAATATCATAACTCCATCCTTTATTCATCCCACATATGGTATTTAACGAATCAAATCACATTGAGGGGGCGGTAGTCCGCACTTCCTTAAATGAAGATATCGCGTTTACCCATAATGGAAACCATAAAGGTATGCCCAAAATTAAAAATACAGAAGCTTAAGGAAAACCTAAACATATTATATACTATATATAAATATAGTGTCATCTTAATGGCCACCTTTGAAGGTGTTAAAAGAATGTTGAACAATCATCGTTTCGGGAGGCCGAAATTCGCCATCCACGGAAACAATATGTTCTTTAACCATTAGATGTAGGTGTGTGTAAGTGTAGCTCGAATACTTATTATAAAAAAATCTTAGTATATTTAAGATACTAGATTTGTTACAAAATAAATTAATAAAAAGAGTTTAGGTGTTTGGAGTAGTAAAATAAAACAAAAGGACTCAAGTGAAGACATTACCTTATATTCGGGTAACTCCCTTTGGTTTGAGCTCAAAGGCTTCCTTGGGAATACTTCTGCCCAATGTGAGGCTTAAAGGAGTAATATAGGGATGTTTAGAGACAAACTTTGCAGGGTTTGACCGATCCAAAGGCTTTGGAAGTGTGGGTAAGGAGGTAGAGGTGGGGGCCTTTTATAAGAGGAGAGGAGGGGCACTCTTGGAAAGTAAAGAAATGTTACTTTATTTTAAAATGAGTTTCGGATTCAAAAGGTCCCACATTGATAAAATTAGAGGGTAAGGTGTTAAGGGTTATAAATCCACCCATCCAATAGGTTTTGGACATGTGTAGGTCATAGAGTTTACATTATCATTTCATTTTATTTAAACCCTTTATTAATGAGGTAATCACTGCATCATCATGATGTCATAAATAATTTAATTTATTTAAAGTCTAAAACTTATAATAAAAATAATATGATTTATAAAATCGTTTTAGCTTTCCAATGAATATTTATAATCAAAAATATGACTTATATAACCCCATGTAAAAATTGTTTTAGTAAAATAACTCATGTTTGTGTCATTTTTACTTTAACATTAAATAAAAAGATATTAATGTCATTTTCCTACCAAAGTGGCTCCATGGGATCCCCAAGTTGACCCATGGATTGTCTTTGTCTTCCATGACACATTAAATAAGGGTAGGACATGTGTCTAGGTCATTTCATATTATTAAAACATTATTTTTACCTTAAACTACACTAATTACCACTAATCGCGATTAAAAACATAAAAGATACTATTCACCAAAAAATTATTTTAATCCCATTGAACCACATTTTAATTCTTAATGACAACCATGTATGTCAGATTTTTGAAATTCAAAACACAGAGGTGGTAAAATTTCATTTAAACGAAAAATCAGTTTTTTAAGTACCACATAGTGGTTTAACTATTCATCAAAAATTGAAGTTTTTCAGAAAAATACCAAAACTTCACCCTAAGCTATATTTTATATTCTGAATTAAAAAATGTTGTCTATTTTAAAAAATTCAAAACCTATAAGTTGCATTAATTTATTTAATAAGTAATTCCCGTTGTCAGAGCAAATAGCGTGTTTTTATGAAACAATAAGTTTCAAAAGATTGACACCAGTTTAAGTCCAATTTCAAAGTGTAATTTATTCCAATGACCACTATTGGATTAAATGGTAAAAATATATTCTAATTTCACTTTAAAACCAATTCAAAATATAATCTAGTCATATAAATAAATTAGATTAAAAATCATTTTTGATGTAAAATGCAGTATTTTTCACTATTCATTAAAAAATAAACATTGTCAGAAAAATACCAAAAATTCACACAAAGTAAATGTTGATGTCCCAATCATAAATAATAAGTTTATTTTGAAAAATAGAGTTTATAAAATTATCAAAAGATAGATTTAAAAATGGTTTTCCATCAAAAGGCAGTAAAACAATCTTTTGAAAATATTAGTGTATTCCATGATTAAGATTGGATTTATTTTCATTTTAAGCCTCTAAAACACTATCTAATTCATTAATATACATAGATAAAAATATCTATTATTCATTACTTCCTTGGTATGTTACATCCTTCCCCCATTAGAAAATTGCTTCCCCGCAATTTATTTACTTATCGAATAAATGGGGGTACTTATCCCTCATTGCATTTTCAGATTCCCATGTTGCCTCTTCCATCATGTGGTTTTTTCACAAATCCTTTACCTAATTAATCACCTTATTCTGTAACACTTTCTCCCCCTGGTCAAGAATCTGGACCGGTTTTTCCTCATAAGATAGGTTCTCTTTCAGCTGGACTACCTCTGGACTCAAAACAGGAGATGGATCTGGCATATACTTTCTCAACTTCGAAACATGAAAATCATTGTGTACATGAGATAAACTAGGAGGTAAAGCCACTCGTTAAGAAACTGATCCAACGCTCTCTATAATTTCATATGGTCCAATGAACCTTTGACTCAGCTTTCCTTTCTTACCAAGTCGCATTACACTTTTCCATGGTGATACTTTGAGAAAAACATGATCACCTAAATCAAAAGAGAGATCCATCCTCCTGTTATCCGCATAACTCTTATGCCTACTCTGAGTTATTCTCATGTGTTTCTGAATCAGCTGAACTTTTTCTACCATCACTTCTACGAATTCTGGTCCCATCAACTTCCTTTCACCCACTTCATCCCAGAAATCCGGAGTTCGACACCGCTTCCCATATAACGCCTCAAATGGTGTCATCTGTATACTAGAATGAAAAATGTTATTATATGAAAATTCAACCAAAGAAAGATGTTGGTCCCAACTTAACTGATAATCCATAGAGCAAGAACGTAGAATATCCTCCAATGTCTGAATTGTTCGTTCTGACTACCCATCTGATTGAGGATGAAATGTTGTACTAAAATTTAATTCAGTACCCAACGACTTCTGAAGGCTCTTCCAAAAGTTAGAAGTAAACCTGGGATCACGATCAGATAAAATGGAGAGAGGAACTCCATGTAACCTGACTATCTCTTTAAGATACAAAAGGGAATGTTGATCTCGAGAGAAAGTATCTCATATAGCAAGGAAATGAGAAGATTTAGTCAAGCAATCAACAATAACCGAGATTGCATTATTACCTCGAGATGTCTTCGGTAATCCCACAACAAAGTCTATGTATATATTCTCCCATTTCCACTATGGCACTGGTAAAGACTGAAGCATCCCTTTCGGTAACTTCCGCTCTGTTATAACCTGTTGAAAAGTCAAACACTTCACAGTAAAATCAGCAATATCTTTTTTCATTCCATCCCACCAGTAATACTCCTGCAGATCTCTATACATCTTAGTACTACCAGGATAAACTAAAAACGGATAACTATGAGCTTCACATAACAACTCTCTCTTAAACTGCGAATCACAAGGCACACACAATCTCTTCCCAAATCTCAAAACACAATCATTATGAATGTTGAATTCATGCAACTTACCATTCTGAACCAGCTCTACCTTTTTCTGAAACTCACTGTCTTGCTTCTGTGCTTTCTAAATTCTGTCTGATAGAGATGATCTCACTGATACCTGAAACAAAACATATGAACTTCCTGCTCCAACAGCTTCTATGCCAATGTACATCAAATCCTTAACCAAAGGATCCCGTTCCAAACACAACATTGTTAATGAAGAATTACTTTTTCGACTCAAAGCATCAGCCACTTTATTTTCTTTTCCCGGACGGTAATGAATTGTACAATCATAATCCTTCATTAATTCTAGCCATCTCCTTTGTCTCATGTTCAATTATTTCTGAGTGAATATATAATTTAATCTTTTGTGATCAGTATATATTTCACACTTTACTCCATACAAATGATGACTTCAAATTTTTAATGTGAAAACAATAGCAGCTAATTCCAAATCATGTGTAGGGTAAATTACCACATGATTTTTCAACTGTCGTGAAGCATAAGCAATTACCTGATCATTCTGCATTCGGACACAACCAAGTCCTTTCAATGATGCATCACTATAGATAACAAACTCACTATTCCTGGAAGGTAGTACCAAAACTAGACCATTCACCAATCTTCTTTTCAACTCCTGAAAAAAATCATCACACTCTTTTTTCCAGATAAACTTAACACCCTTCCGAGTTAGATTAGTCACTATAACAGATAACGGTGAAAAATTTCAAACAAATATTTGGTAATAGCCTGCCAAACCAAGGATGCTACGAATATTAGTTACATTTGTGGGTCATGGCCAGTCTTCCACAGCTTTTGTTTTTGCAGGATCAACGGTTATCCCATCTTTTGAAACAATGTGACCAAAGAAAGAAATTTGTTGCAACCAAACTCACACTTGCTGAATTTCCCATACAATTTCTTTTCTTTTATGGTTTGCAAAATAACCCATAAATGTCTTTCATGCTCCTCTTTAATTTTAGAAAACACCAAAATATCATCAATGAAAACCACCACAAACTTATCCAAGAACTCATGTAAAATTCTATTCATTAAGTCCATGAATACAGCAGGTGCATTGGTTAGCCCAAAAGGCATTACTACAAATTAATAATGACCATATATTGTACGAAATGCAGTCTTCGGAACATCTGATTCCTTTACCTTCAGCTGATGGTACCCTGATCTCAGGTCAATATTTGAAAAATACTGAGCTCCCTGGAGCTGATCAAACAAATCATCGATATGAGGCAAAGGATATTTGTTCTTAACAGTGATGTTATTCAAGGCTCTATAATCAATGCAAAGTCTCATAGAACCATCTTTCTTTTTAACAAATAAAATAGGAGCACCCCATGGTGATGTGCTAGGTCAAATGAAACCTTTCTCTAATAAATCTTGCAATTGCTCCTTCAACTCTAAAAGTTCAATTTGAGCCATTCGATAAGGGGGTTTTGAAATTGGCTTAGCATCATGAACTAAGTCAACAATAAACTCAACTTCCCGATCTTGTATTATTCTAGGAAACTCATCAGGAAAAACATCATGACACTCATTTACCACTGGCACATACTTAATCTGAACAGTTCCTTTATTTTCGACGATGTGTGCAAGGTAACATTAATTTCCATCTTTTACATGTTTCTCGGCCTCTTGGTATGTTATCAATAGTAAGGGTTCATTATTGTACACAAACTGAAGTCTTTCTGAAAAGAAACTTCTTTAGATCTACATTCAATCTTATCATGGTAAATAGAGAGCCAATCCATACCCAGGATAACATCAAACTCTACTAGAGGTAGAACAATAAGGTTTGCAAGTAGGTTCTTTCCACATATAAGGATATGAAGATTCTTATAAATTTTTTTTGCCTCAACATTTCCCCCAGGTGTTTTTACCAAAAGTTTAGGAGTCATTTCTTGAGATGGTTTTCCCATTTTACTAGAAAAGTTTTCAGAGATGAAAGAATGTGTAGACTCCGAATCAAACAACACACTGGCATAATCTGAAAAAACAAACAAAGTACCTGATACAACTTCATTTGATGGCCCGACATCTGCTGAAGTAGTTGCAAAGGATTTCACCACCCCTTTCTGCTTGTTTTCTAACTTCTTACCATCACTCGAGCTCTTTGTCAGACACTCGTTTGCATAGTGACCCATCTCATTGCACTTAAAACATTTCACTAATTGTAAATCAAATTTGAACTTACCATCACCTTGATCTTTTTCAGTGCAATCACGAGCCTTATGTCCCATCTTACCACATCGGTAGCACTTTCCAGAATTCAGAAGACATTCCCCAGCATGCCTTTTTCCACATTTAACACAAACAGGAAACTTAGATTTCTTACCATTAGACTTTGTTGAAGAATTCGTCCCTTTCTCCTTCCACCTCGGTCTCTTCTTCTATTGGTTGTTATGGAACACTTGATCATCGGAAAACTCCATTTCCACCTTCTCAGCACATCAAACAAGATTTTTATAACTTTTAAACTCATGAGAATCTAATGCCCTTTGATATTTTGGCTTTAATCCTGAGTAAAAACGATTGATTTTACTATCAAGGTCTCGGATAAAATTTGGAGCATACCTTGCCAATCGAGTGAACCATTCTGCATAGGTAGCCACTGAGTCTTCTTCTTGCCTCAATTCCATGAATTTTTTTCCATCCTAAGTCAAACAGCCTTAGGAAAATACTTTTCAAGAAACATACCTTTGAATTCATCCCAGTCGAGAGCATCAATCTCATCAGCGTCCCTGATATTTTTAACCATTGACCACTACTGATCTGCTTCACCCTCCAAATGGTAAGTAGAAAGACAAACCTTTTGATTTTCTGAACGCCCCATGACATCGAAAATCTTATCTAGTGCATTAATCCACCCTTCAACTAGCACATGGTCAGATGATCTTCTGAATGATGGGGGATGTTGCTTCATGAAATGTTCCACCACTGACATGTTCCTCTACGGTTGATCTGGCTGATCTCATGCATGGATACCACCACCATTTATTGCTTGAGTCAACTGCGCCATTACTGCAACAAATTGTTCAGTTTCAATTCCGACCATCTCTGGATGCTGATTCGGAAGGTTATTTCCTTCTATATTCCTTCCTAGCACTGCTTCCCTGTTTCCTCTACGAAAAACCATTCTGAACAAACATTTCTTAGATGAAGAAACATAGTAATCTTCAAATGCTATATCATTTCAATTTGACCATAAAAAAATATTTTTGGATAATCATTTAATATAATTCTAACTCCTAATGTTATCTAAACAGACCTCTGATACCAACTATAAGGCTCCGACCTTAAACATTACTTAATCTTGAGTTATTACAAGATTACACATTGAAGAACTTTTCAGTTTTAGAGTTTTAGAGAATTGGAGAATAAAACTTTCATTACATTCCACATATAAACAAAGTGGTTACATAAAGATATTATTATTTTTTACCACCAATGGAAAAATATTTAAAATAAAACATGGATTCATTCTTGGCACTTCCTTGACATTATCATCATATCATGTACCTTTCCCTTGACATGTGAAAAACATTTCAAAACAACTTGGGATGAGCATAAAAAGCTCAGTATGGGTTATAAAAATATGTAAAGGAAACATAAGTTCATATATACATAAGAATGAAATCATACATTACCCATAAAACATAATCACTTTAACATACCTCATCAAATCATGAATAAATCATAGAAATCATAAGACATAAAGGTAACTTGAGGCATTCCTAGCATTCTTACGTAGGGAGTAACCCTCTTGGTTACGTTTGGAATACCCATCAAAGTATATTCCCTAAATCTCTTCGGAGAAACCTTAACGTTTCACTCCTTCGCGTTACCCAATGAATTGGAGAGCTATATCGGGCTCACCCGCCCTTAGTTTATCATGGAACCACCCGTCTTCATAATAATTCCCCAGAACCTCAACATAATCGTATCCCATAAAACATGCATATAGGAAACATAAAATTTCCACCATTCAATCACAAGATATCAAAACAACACATTGATATATAAACATTATGAATACCATTTTTAATACTAAAACAAAAGAAAAGTAAAACATGGTATTTATTTTTCTTTTAAAAAAGGTATGGCTTGTAGAGGAAGCCGAAACTCAAATAATGGTCACGGCGGTGGAGAAGTCGTTGTCGCTGCATACATACGGCTAAAACATTCCCTTTTTTCGTTTAGTAAAACGCTTCATATAAAAAATATTCCTTTTGGATAAACATAAAAGTCAAAGGGGTTTATACACCGTATAAAATAAGGGTTTGTATAAAACAAAATATTCTTCAATGAAAGGAGATTGAGACGAAGTCACATACCTCGGGCCCGACTTGACTCGGTCGTTCTTTAATCTCATGAATAATAAACTTGAGTTAATTATACTTGGTTAAGAACCTTTTTCAAGTTCATTATTCCTTTTATACCACTTATTTCCATGTCATGAACACTATGTAATTATTTAAGTTAATAACGGTCATTTTAACGATCATTGGTACTTAAGTCAAAAATAAACCCTTTATAATTACATGTTGTTCATTTATCCATTATATCCAGAATTATAATCATGATTTATATATCATATATATCATATATATCCATTATATACAAGAATTTATAATATTACATACTCATTTAGAGGTAAGAAATGAAATGAACCGTTCATGGAGACGTTAAGTCGTACGTATGCATGAACGCTACTTTCATTTCTATTTCGTATTTTATAGAATGGAATCATAATGATATAAAGCTATATTATAATTCCAGTATAATATCATATATAATATCATAACTACATCCTTTATACATCCCACATATGGTATTTAACGAATCAAATCACTTTGAGGGGGCGGTAGTCCGCACTTCCTTAAATGAAGATATCGTGTTTACCCATAATGGAAACAATAAAGGTATGAACAAAATGAAAAATACAGAAGCTTAAGGAAAACATAAACATATTATATATCATATATAAATATAGTTTCATCTTAATGGCCACCTTTTAATGTGTTAAAAGAATGTTGAACAATCATCATTTCGGGAGGCCGAAATTCGCCATCCATGGAAACAGTATGTTCATTTACCATTAGATGTATGTGTGTGTAAGTGTAGCTCAAATACTTCTTATATAAAACATCCTAGTATATTGAATATACTAGAGGTGTTACAAAATAAATGAATAAAAAGATTTTAGGGGGTTGGAGAAGTAAAATAAAACAAAAGGACTCAAGTGAAGACATCACCTTAAAATCGGGTAACTCTCTTTGGTTTGAGCTCAAATACTTCCTTGGGAAGAATTCTGCCCAAAGTGAGGCTTCAAGGAGTAATAGAGGGATGTGGAGAGACAAAATGGGCAGGGTTTGGCCGAGCCAAAGTCTTTGGAAGTGTGGGTAAGGAGGTAGAGGTGGGGGCCTTTTATAAGAGGAGAGGAGGGGCACTCTTGGAAATTAAAGAAATGTTACTTTATTTTAAAAAAAATTTCGAATTAAAAAGGTCCCACATTGATATAATTTTGAGGGTAAGGTGGTAATAGTTCGAAATACACCAATCCAATAGGTTTTCGACATGTGTATGTCATAGATTTTACATTATCATTTCATTTTATTTAAATCCTTTATTAATGAGCTAATCGCTGCATCATCATGATGTCATAAATAATTTAATTTATTTAAAGTATAAAAATTAAAAAAATACTATGATGTAGGAAATATTTTTATCTTTCCAATGACTATTTATAATCAAAAATATGACTTGTATAACCCCATGTAAATATTGTTTTAGTAAAATAACTCATGTTTGTGTCATTTTTTACTTTAACATTAAATAAAAAGATATTAATGTCATCTTCCTACCAAAGTGGCTCCATGGGGTCCCCAAGTTGACCCATGGATTGTCTTGGTATTCCATGACACATCCAATTAGGGTAAGCCTTCTGTCTAGGTCATTTCATATTATTAAAACATTATTTTTACCTTAAACTACACTAATTACCACTAATCGCGATTAAAAATATAAAAAAGTTACTATTCACCAAAAAATTATTTTAATACCATTGAACCACATTTTACTTCTTAATGACAACCATGTATGTCGGATTTTTGAAATTCAAAACACAGAGGTGGTAAATTTTCATTTAAACGAAAAATCAGTTTTTTAAGAACCACTTAGTGGTTTAACTATTCATCAAAAATTGATGTTTTTTATAAAAATACCAAAACATAACCCTAAACTATATTTGATATTCTGAATTAAAAAATTTATTCTATTTTACAAAATTCAAAACATATACGTTTCATTAATTAATTTAATAATTAATTCCCGCTGTCAGAGCAAATAGCGTGTTTTCATGAAACAATAAGTTTCAAAAGATTGACACCAGTTTAAGTTCAATTTCAAAGTGAAATTAATTCCAATGACCACTATTGGATTAAATAGTAAAAAATATATTCTAATTTTACTTTAAAACCAATTCAAAATATAATCTAATAATATAAATAAATTAGATTAAAAAGCAGTTTTGATGTAAAATGCAGTATTTTTCACTATTCATTAAAAAATGACCATTGTCAGAAAAATACCAAAAATTCACACAAAGTAAATTTTGATGTCCCAATCATAAAGAATAAGTTTATTTTAAAAAACATAGCTTATAAAATTGTCAAAAGATAGATATAAAAATGGTTTTCCATCAAAAGGAAGTAAAACAATCTTTTAAAAATATTAGTGTATTCCATGCTTAAGATTGGATTTATTTTCATTTTAAGCCTCTAAAACACTATCTAATTCATTAATAGACATAGATAAAAATATCTATTATTAATTACTTACTTGGGATGTTACAGTGCCTCCATATTTTTAGAACAAAAATGACAATAACCTTCTCTAGTGCATCAATTGGATAACTCTTCTCATTAGACTTTATAGTGGAGATGTAAAAGTCATCACCATTATAATTTTGAATTAGGAATCACCCAATCCATTTTAGAGACTCATCAATAAAAATAATAAATCCTTATTCGAAAAAGGATACTGTTAACATAGGTATAGTTACCTATATATTCTTTATCTCTTTGAAATATTCTTCACGCTACATTTTCCTTATGAACGTAGATCCATTTTGAGATTACATGGTTAGATTATTATAATGTTATTAGAAAGTTTCCACAAACCTCTTATAATATTCTGCAAAACCAAGGAAACAATGAATCTCTATTATTGTTGTAGGATGATTCCACTCCTCCATAATGTTTTACTTGTCGAGTCAAATAATATTCCTTTATTGGAAAAAAATGTTCCCTATGAATGATAATTTTTCTAACAAATAGTCACATTTGATGAACATTCTAGATAGCCACTCCTTACTCATATTTTTCAACATATCACTTACATAATCCTAATTCTCCTGGTAAATTTTTAAATATCTTCTTTAATGAACCTCAATTGATGAAAACCAAGTTTACGATAAATCATGGAGAAGCATTGATCCCCACGAAGCTTGTCAAATTAATCATTTAACTATTAAAGAGTTTATTTTTTCTTCACAATGATCACATTAAATTCTCTATAATGAATTTATATCCACATTGATACATCATTCTACATCAAAATTATAAAAGGTAATATGCAAATATACACACTTCTCCCAAAAAAACCATCCCCAAATTATCATGAAGCCATTTTTATATTTCATCCTTCATCACATTATAAGTTCTATCCGAGGTAATTGATATCATCATGGATCCAAGCATTAGTTCGAAGGATAATTCTACCCCTATTTCTAGTGTAGATCTAAATAACTCTATAAGAAATATATCAATGTATTAATGAATTATGGGGACATTGATTGTTCATATACATTTATTTACATCATCATCATCACCTATCAAATCCCATAATAATTCTATGTGAGTTTCCTCAAGAAAAATATTGGGTCGGTACACATCTACATTGAAGAAAACTATTGGATTTTCATTGAATACTACTCACATTAACATTCTTAGTCAGTTCATCTTAGAATTATACTTTGAGGTCCAATCAATCCCTAGTATAGTGTAGAATTTCTAAATGGGAATAACTTGAATTTTTTATGATATTGTGATCACCAAAGTAAATAATAGAGTTTCTATACATTAATGATTGATGTATAATCCCTCTAAAAGTCATGAATGATTACTATTCTATTAGAAGTTCTGGGATTGATTCTATATTATTTTAAAACAAAGTTGAAATAAATGAATCTATAGAACTAGGATCCAATAGTGTACATTCATGCATTGAGAGAACAATTATAGTACCCGACACCACATAATTTAGATGATATAATTCAGTATTCAAGATAGAAAACTCCCAAACATTATCTTTTGGTATATATTAATGCAGATAGTGATTCCCCTCTATTGTATTTTGATTTTAAAAATTGTTGGATAAGTTCCAAATATGTCCACGGTTACAGCATTGGACTTCATAATAGGCCTCAACCATACTCCCTTTTTTAGCATTGAGTAGTTGAGGGTTGACCTCACTGTGATAGTTTTGAGTAATATGGACATCTCTATCAGATGTCTCTCATTTTGACCTCCCATTAAATCAGTTCCCTTAATACTTCTTTAATATATTTTCATGTGGAAAGTTGATATTTTTTATCCCCTTTTGTGATCAATGTTCATGTATATATTTGACTATATTGATCTATTAATTTCATTTAATCTATGGGACTACTACATATCTTCAGACTATAGTTTAACCTTCATAGAATATCACACTATCTCTTCCTAGCATTCATATTTTCGATTGGGTCGATCGTTACCTAGACGGGGTAAAATTCCATAGATGAATCTATCAACCATTCAATTGAGATCTACAAAAAATCTAGAGGTGTAAAAATAAATTCTTCTAAAGATCATCTCATAGTATCAAAATGATTCATTTTCATTATGATATAGTTTTATTAATGTGTTCTCTATTTGAATTCATATCAAAGGAAGAATATAATTTTTTTTAAAATGTTCCCATGAACACTTCCCACTCTATAGAATCAATATCCACTATTCTGACTATGTTTATAATTAGTTTCCACCACAAATTCACTTCCCCCACTATGTGGTACATATCTTGTGTGATATAATATTTTTCCAAATAATTGATCAATGAAAAGATCTTTTCTATAGAGCTTGTCCCCTGTTCAACAAAAAATGGTTCGGTAGATCCACTAGAAGAAGGTGGCCACTGGCATTTAAAGGATTCAAATTTACAGTTTTTTCCATTGAGGTGAATTAGGTATCTCAACCTGATTCAATTTATTTCTAATAAATCAAGTGAATTTATTAAACATTATCATGATGTTTTCCATTATATCATTCATCAGAGGGCCATCATCACAAGGTCCATTATGCTAACCATTTATGAGGTCCCACATATTTCCCATCATATTCAAAAATAATAAATCATTAGAAAGATATATATGTTTCCTTTTATGATTATTATATTTATTAAGGTATTTCATGTCTTAAAACATCATGCTTAAAAATGTCATTCTTTTTAAAAAAATTGATTTTCTATAAATCCATCATAATGGCTCATAAGAAGCATGTAATTATCCAAACACATACCATGGGAGTGACAAAAATTGAGTGAAATAAGGACCATTTCCTTGAACTAGTTCCCATTGGATTCTATATCATAGAAGTGTTTTCAGGTTTACCCCTAGATACATCTACACCAGAGCCACATCAAATTCTTTGTATCTGGATAGAGATTTATTTTAATGGAAACCGCATAATTAATACTTCAACTAAATAATATGATGTTTTCCATTATTTTATCTTCTCCCTAATGTTCTTCTAAATGTTTTTAAGTGTTAATTTTAACAAATTACTAAACTAACCTTTTTTACTAACTATGAAATACCACCTTTTTATTACACAACTTTTTATTAACATTGTATAGAAAGATGATATTTTAATGTATAGTTTCATTTAAATAAGGTACAAAATACATGAAAACATAAAAAATTATTATAATCTACTTGAAATACATTACCATTGGTTAATCCTAAGTATACATACAGAATCTCATAACCTAGGGACACACATTAAATGATGGGTGAGAATAA
The DNA here is from genome assembly GCA_963277665.1 of Viscum album. Lineage (NCBI taxonomy): Eukaryota > Viridiplantae > Streptophyta > Magnoliopsida > Santalales > Viscaceae > Viscum > Viscum album. The sequence goes on from OY728155.1 coordinate 1,013,166,531, forward strand.
GGATGACCAAGGGAAATTATGGGAAATAGTTTGTTTGTGACAATGAGAAATACCACTCAGAACACGATGAATATCATAAAAGAATGAGAAAAGGGAAAAAAGAAAATATAAAAATAGAAATAATTATAATAGTTGAATGTAAATGTGTCTGAAACACTTAAATGAGACATTCAAAAGCATACCACCATGGTTTTTCACTGACGTGCCGTAAAAATTTCCAATGTCATTCACTATGGTATCATAAAACATATCACCTATAGAGATTAAACAATTTACCTAATAAATAGAAAAACTATTTGGGATCAACTCTAAAATGAATTAATTAATATCATAAACAAAAATAATAACAAAAAAATCATTAATAACTCTTGTGGAATACATGGAATTAGTATCACATCAAAATCATGGCGTCTTTAAAAAAGTTCATAATGTCTAGTTTATTATGTTATTTTTATCCAACATAATTGGAATGTAGGATTACTATATATTAATTACCAATATATGTTATTTTTAAATATATGTGTATAAATATTGAATATAATTTTGTTGGTTATTAAAAAACACAAAATGTGAGTTTCATGATAAAAAATAGAGAAATTTTGAGTAGTAGTTTCAACAACATTGCGAGAATAAACTATAGTTTTAGACTATGGTAAAAAAATTGGGACTGGGTATGTCATTTATAATAATAATTTCAGAGCTGGTAATTAATTAAAATGAAATAAGAGATAGTTAACCTAACATTCATAATTCATTAACAAAAATATCTTTATAAAATGAAGTGGAAAGAAGGATATTTCTCTTACATTGAAGAGATCTTCCTAAAAACGGTGGATTGGGATATTGGAATTATTATTACACATTGGGAGGGATAAATTAGAGTTAAAAATATGTGATATTTTCTGAGGATGGATTTGGAGTGAAATTTAATGGAGAGAGGAGTGGATATTTATAGAAAAATTTGAGAATTTCATTATTAATTTCTCATTAATGTCCTTGGAAATTGAGGTTTAGGATAATGAAATGTGATCAGATTTATCATGATATTTTCCCATTTTTTTAAAAACATGGTTCATATTTTTGTTCATTTTAATACACAAGAGTCAATGCGATTTTTATATTACTTCTTATGTCATGGAAAAGTATATTTTCCACCAAAATAATGTTTTTAATGATTATGATTCCATTTTGGTCATAAAAAATAAATTATAGGTTTTACAATTGATTAAAATATATTATAATACATTATATTAATAAAATAATTTTTTTATAAAGATTATTTTGGTTAATTAGTTTTTTATGTAATAATGATGTAATTAGAAATTCATTAAACATAACGAAAAACACAAACTGTATTTTTACTATAAACAAATATTATAATTTAAAATATACTAAAATATATACCCTAAGAAAATTTTAATGTGATGGTATCATAAATGATATTTATTTTTTAGATTAATTATCCAAATATGAGTATTCTAACTTTAAAATATAAAAAAAATTGTGAATTATAAATATTTGCAGATTGAAAATGCATTGTAATCATTTGAACAATTAAAAAAATATATTTAATAGTTTATATTTAAATAAATTTGTTATATCATAATAGTTTATTACAATATATATTATTAATAATATATTATTTTATTATAAATATTTATATATTTTCTAGATTGTACAACATTTTTCTGAAAAATCAGTTTATCAAATTCTATATCGCTTTTATTAAACAATAATATTATCAAAAAAAATAGTTGGAATGAAATTATTATATTTAAAATTGAATTGTAATTCAATTAACTAGTTCCTAGAAACATAACCCATTATAAAACCCCCATATGACATGTGTGTTTCATTTGTGATGGTGCTAAATTCATGGGGTGGATCCTCTAACATTGCCCAAGTGGTAATTTCCACTAATGTGAACTCCTCATATAAGTTATTACGCTAAAGCCTAACTTGTGGAAGATAGGCTTGGGTTTGGAAAAAATAAAACCCAAAAGATGATATTATCATCCTAATATCTGAAAAATGGGCTTCTAATGAAAGAAGTCTATTAGTTGGGGAAATTGTTTCTCTATTATGAATTAATTATCCTTTTAATTTATACTATTAAAAACCGATTAGATTGTTAAATCTACTAGTAGGATTGTAGTTTAAAGTGATCATATTGTCTAATAGTCAAAATTGACCAATGAAAATAAATGAACAATTGGTATATTCATTGTGAAACCCAAGGTCATATTTAAAATTATACTCACTTCAATTATAATGAAATATAGTTTTTTTGGTTAGAAATAAAATAACACATATTTTATAATGAAAAATTATATAAATCACACATTCAAGACCATTACACTGATAGTGGATCAAAATATGCTTGATGATGTTGTAGATAAGTTAATCAGTCAGTTGGTTTTCCCCTAATGGACAGAAATTAATTATAATAAATTTTTCCTTTCCTTTTTTCCATGAGACTGGCCTTTGGGACATCAGTTTCGGCCTACAGGGCATAAGGGACTTCATTCCATCAATTGGGGAGGAGATACAGGCGTGATGGGAAGGAGGTTATTCATGAGTGATGTAGGAGTGTATTTTATGAAATCCAATGGTGTCTTATGAGCAATGTAATGGGATTCATTCTCAATGGACCTTTGGACAAAAAATCGGCAGTGTAATAATGTTTCTGGTAGTGTGAGTTATCCCATGGGGGCCTTTGACATTCATTTATATTCTTAGTTTGTGTGAAGTGAGTTTTTTAATTGAAATGGTAGACCCATGCACCTAATACGATACATAATTTAGTTATAATTAATTATTTAAAAGGCATGAAAATGACATAGGAACTTCTGGGGATTAGTGGATGTTGATACACATTGGAGACTTGAGAAAATGAATTAGGATTTTATTGTATGGGAGTTGACTATATTTTAGGTATGTAGTTCTAACTACTAGAAAATAATTTTTATAATTAGTCAATTTTCATGGGATATAAAATTTCACATTCCTTTGGTGGTTGGCCGTGAGACTAATGCCAAAAATATAAATTAAATAGAACCCCATAATGATATTCTAATTGATTGGTCAGATAAACTAAAATGAGTGAGTTAATTGTATACATAATTAGTTAATTGAATGTACCTTAATAACTAATAAAATAATTATTATAATAAATTGACATGGTGATAATGGCCACTAAGGACCTTGTCTGTTGGATTTTTTCCTATCCACTTATATTCATGTATTTAATGGTTTTTTCTTTCCGATATAGTTTTGTTTTTGAGAATATGTTTTATTTTTTAACATTTACTGTGTGTATAATTATTTTTAATTTACCTCATATTTAATGTGGGTTCTAGAAATGATTGTTGCCATGTGTGTACTGAATTGCATGACCTATATAGATTGTTGACCAAAATATTATTGAACATTCCATATGATGTTTTCATAAATGTTGTGATTATTATGTTAAATACTTGATTGAAATGATATTGATCTATCAATTTTATATATTTTTTGTAATGTAGATTCTTTATACCCATTTATTTGAGAGTTAAGGATGGACCTCTTGAACTATCCCCCCAAGGGGGTTTTTGTAGACATAATTGTAACCATGAATTGGAATATCCTTCAAGGGAAATTATCAAATATTCTCTAGAATATCTACTTAATTAGGATGTTTTAGGTAGTGGATTGATGTTTCTTCTAGATAGAATCTGAATTTTCCATCCCCAAAGATCTTGATGGCCTATTGAGTGCACAATCGTTCGATATATGGTTGGGTTTTGTTTTCTAATGAATTTGTGATTACATTTTATGTTTTGTAAAATTATGTATTACTTATTTACTAATTCATGATGATTAACACATAAATAAAAAATGAATTTAATAGTCAGGCATAGAACCATATTTTTTTTTCTAATGGTTTGTACTCACTCCATTCATAAGAAACCATAAATCTTGGCTACCCATGAACCCATAACATATTATAGGTAAATGTTTAGATGACTCTCAGGTTGATCATCTATCTAGAAATCCCTCTAGAAGTCTATATACGGGGACTTAATGTTGTATGTAGACAGATAATATCCCCTGGTAATATTCATTTCTATTGTGTATATGATCTACCTTGTGGAATATCATTGTCTTGTTTCCAACTATGACTGTTGGGTATGTAGTTTCTACTTTCATTCATACAATAGGTGTGTTTATAGTTTCCTATTACTCTAATTTTATACCATTTAAATGTTCAGTTAATTATTTTTTATCTTTTTACATTGATTTTAGGTATAGTCTCCCAACTATTCTACCTTTAACCCATGATACTCATCACTATCATTTGGTGTGTGATGAAGCATGCCTTAGGTCATGTGCAATTTTATCTTTGACCCAGTGATTCTGGTTTGGATGTTACACTATTGAACCTTTTCACTATAATGAGATGAAAAATATTGATTGACACATATAGAAATTATGGAATATTTTGAAGAATTTTTTTGACTTCTAGAATTGCAAAACTATTTGAGAGAATATGAACCCAACTACCCCAAAATGAGATCATGAACTATACCAATTAATTAATTAAATGATAAAAGATAATAAATTAAATAAATGGAATATTAATAAATGAATTAACGGGAAAATTTCTTGAAATAGGTTAATAATTAATTTAATTGTATTAATAATATGGATCTTATTCTTATAACGTGATTTAAGGAAATATGTTAAAGGATTATTCTTTTAAACCATATATTAAGTATTTTAAAATTTTTTAATTAAATTCATTCTCTATTATTCCAATTACTATTCAAGAATTTTTTTTATATATTAACTAATAATTTCAAACTAATTTTATAAAATCTTTTAATTTTTAACAACAATTTTAAAAGGAAATTTTTAATGTTTTCAGAAAAGATAATTATTACATTCTTATAATCTCATGAAAATAATGGTTTTTAGTATTTACCACATCATCACCTTTTCCCACTATTATGTACATTCTTTGAAAGATGCTTCTTTTTATTATTCCATGTTTTTTCAAATTCAATTTAATTGTAATTATTATGTGAATCTTCAATTTTGAAGACTCTTCAGAGAAAATGATACTCCCTTAATTTTTATATGATTCCTACTAGTGATAATAATTATGGATTAAAATTTATATTCTTAAATTTGTTAGGATTAATGTGAAAGACACTATGTGTTATATTCATGTTATTTTTCTTGGTTATTGTATATGATTATGGGTGGGTCTGTTATACCCCTCCAATGCATTAGGTCATATTGAAAAAATCTAACTAGATATAAGTTTCTCCTACCAATATGTTAGAATAATTTTGTTAATTGATTCCATAATAAAAACATGTTGATAAGATAAAGTGGATTATTCCATTATAAGTTTTATTATAAGTGTTCATGTGTGACTTATATGAACATTAAATCCTATGTGACCTATGTGATTTTGTTTTTTCTTTTATATTTTCTACTAATATGTTTTATACAAGTTTATTTTCCTTGAATATGACTTCATGATTACGAATTTATTATTTGATCTCAAATTATAATATTATAACTAAAATATTCTCATGTATTTTTTTTGTAAATAAAATTAAACTAGTAACACAGATTCAGTGGCTATTTTATTACATTGGTTTTATATATAAACAATGAAACCCAAAAAGGATAAAATAGTTTAGTAGTCTTGGAAAAACATACACATATTTTAATATCACATTACTTATAAAAAAATATAATAAAACATCATATTTTATTTTTGGTAACATATATATTAAATATAAAATGATTTCAAGAATCCTAGGAAAAGATAACATAATAAAGCAGTGAGCTCAATTGACTAGTAATTTAAAGTGTATAGAAGAAGATATATGGTGTGAAAAATATATAATGATTAAATCATGATCATATAAATACAAACTAATAATCACATGATATTGAATAATATCCTTGCATTTAATTAGAAATAAAATAATACCATAGCCATAAGTAACTGAATTTATAAAAATTGAATGAATAATTTTGATCATCTGAAACTTAACACAAAGTCATTTTGGAATGAAATTTGAAAATACAGTCAATGATTTATTCATATACATCTATATAATTGGAAATGACTTAGCCAAAACCCAATCTAGTTGGTCTCATTATTCCTACTGATACAACGAGTGACTATAGTGGGTCCTTCCCATAACATAATAAGTCCAATGATTTAATTATATAAATAAAAAAATCAACATGAATTAAATAAATATATATATATATATATGTACTAGAAAATACAACATAAAAATATCTATTATTTTTTAAAAAGTATCATAAAACATCCAAATAAATTTTGTATAGGGTATCATTTAGATATTATTCAAAACATAATATTCTATATTGGATGTTTTCATTTGTAAAAATACATTAAAATACCATAGGAAAATTTCATAATGATAATATCTATTAATCTGTGAAATCATTTATTTAATGTAAAAAATAATTTCCAACTATTAATGAAAATTTTTTCTTTAAAATGATCCCTGTAAAATTTTAAATAATTCTTAAAATTAGTGTGTTTTCATGATTGTGGGAAATTCCTTTCCTGACATATAAGATAAATATATATTTTAATTTCAAATTTTTGTAAAATGTAAAATAGAACCCTGTAAAAATAAATAAATGGATATTCCATTTTAAAAATTTATTAATATTTTGAAATGGTTAAAAATTAATGTAATAAATCATTGTAAAATTGTAAAACATTTTTTAGAACATTTTTTTTCAAAAATTGGATATGGATGGGAATGTTTTTTCGAAATGAGAGAGAAATAATATAGATTTTCCATAAAAATATATTTTCATGAGAATGAATACATAAATTGTAGAAAATGAAATGAAAACATGTATTTTTAATAAAAAATAATATAAGAAAAAAATATGTTGGGTTTAGGATAGAAATATCAAATAATACTCCCATGTATGTCTTTAACATAGGTAATCCTGAATAACAATGAGGTTATGAAATAAACCATAATAAATTTGTTTACTTTTGAATAATAACCCACATGAAATAAATAAATTAAAATTTACATTAAATAAAATGAATATAAATATATTCATAATATAAATTATCATAGGGTTAGTATATACACCACGTAAATAATGATATGTCTATAAAAAAATATTCCACGAAGAAGACAATTATAGGTGAAGAACCCGTACAATGATTATAAAATTTATGTAACAATTAATTTGTTAAGTGATTTTGTGTAATAAAATAATTTCCAAAAAACAAGTTTACATAAAACATAAATCATAAAATTTCTATTTAAAAAATAATATTCATATAATATAATCTATGATGATGTGATATAACCCAATAAAAGAATGTTGAGTTATAAAACAGTAACCACTTAACAATTAATTCAAATAAATTTAAACCATATAAATTTAAGTGAGATATAAAATAACAAGATTTATTATTTCTTCATTATATAACATTTAAAATGTTCATTATATAGCCTATATAAAATAAATTAGGTTCATTAAAATAATATATTCCTTTATTAATGAAAATTGTAATGAAATCTCATTCATCATGTTTGAATTCATTCAAATGTGTTTTTCACTCATATATAATAAATATATATTTTATATATAACAATTGAAAAACCATAATCCTATATACCATAAAATATAATATTTAATTATAACATTTTATCACCCATTTATTAATGATTCATCATTTAAATAACTATTTCAAGGAATAACTACATCATTTTTAATGAATTTTTTGGTTTTTTAGTTTTAGACCTTATATTTAGATCATGGTTCCATGATCAACATAATTTAATAGTGATATAACTAAAATATATAATAATAATATACATATTTAAAGTCATCAATTACTTTTATTGAATAAAAAATTAATTACACAATTCATTGTGGTGGTAGGCCGTACATGCACATGAAAAATGTTTTCATTTTTTTGGAAGATGGAAAAAATGTAAATAATAATTAAAACATTATAGAATATTTATTATATAATATATATAATATATATTCATTAAATAAATCTTCATTATCATCCACTAAAAATTTAAAGGAAAAATTCACATCGCTTCATGGATGTGGTAGTCCACATGTATACATTATTAGTGTCATTTTATCCCAAGGATTTTATGGTAAGAAGGATGATGTGATTTTATAAATAAAAAAGTATACATATTTCATAAGTATAATATATAAACATTTAATATATTATTATTACATTTCATGAAATATGGTGGTTGAAAATGAGTTGTATCTCTACGAGGAGATAGTTGATCGTACCTATGCATGAGCGATAAATTCACTTCCCATTTGATTGAAAAGAAGGTGGATAATTGTTATTTCATAAAATTGAATAAATTTAAATACATATAAAACAAATAACATATAAATTTATTATAAATGCCATAAATTTAGAATATTTAATAGATAATTTAAAATACTTGATCTGTTACAGTGACTAAATCTTATTTGAAAGAACTGTTTTAGATATCCATTAATGATCATACAGTTGTATTTTATGAAGAAAGACACATCAATAATGTGTATAATGATGATTATAATGAATTTAATTATTGGATTATATATATAGATATATAAGTCTCAATGTTATGTAAATACGTTATAGAGGATGATCCCTTTTATAGTTGCGGTGAGGGAAAAATTTAGAATTTTATAAGATATTAAAATATAATACAGTTATTATCTATAAAAATTATCCCATAAGGTTAGGTATTAAATTTTAATGAATTATGGTTTTTAAATAACATAAACAACTTTAATTTGGAAGGGTTTTGTGGTGTTTTTTACTTTTCCTTTTGGTTTAACACCTAAATTGACATATTTTATCATTAGCTGAGGTAACATATTTTTAACTATTAAAGGTTAATAATTTAATATATGAGGATGAAAATGTATCTTAAAGGGCCAATATATAGAACTATAGAAAATATTTTTTCCTTATTATACTATTTAAATATTTTTTTTGTTTTTCAAATTTCTTAATAAAATACTAATTTGATAAATTATCATTAATGTCAATTATGACATATTCCATTTATTTCAGATTAAAAGATAGAAAAAAATTTCGAATTTGAATATAATTCATTAATAAGAAACAATAATATATAATTTTTTAACACTATATAACATACAAATTATACTACATTTAATATTTTAAAATTCATATAATATATTTATTTATGAATTAAAGAAATAGCCTCTCAGCGATGCATTACTATTTAAGGAAATTATAAAATTACTAAAATTTGGAAAGAAAATTATATAATAAAAATAAATTCATTATTATTAAAATATTAATTTCTATAATTTAATATAATACTTTTTTTCTCTATAAAAACACATATGACATATTTAGAACTAAAAAGTTCCATTTTATAACTTTTTCAGATTTAAATATTATATCAGTAATTTTAATATAATAGTGTCCATTAAACAAATAAATTTATAGCCTAAGGTGAAAAGGGTATAATTAAAATTTTGTAATAATAATAAGGATGAAAAAATATGACCTTATCACTTATTATTATCCAATATTTACTAGTTATACCCTTTATCATGGTGATAACTTTTACCCTGATTGACATTCATATTAGAAAAAACTAAAAGGGGAATATTTATAAAATTTTAACATACTTATTGAAATTTTTTTATATTTTTTTTAATATTCAGTGTTTTATAAGTTTTATAAATTAATTTAAAATAAAAATAAAAAATGCATTGAAAATAAATTTTTTTTTTTTAAAATATTTTAAATATCTAAAAAAAATTAAAACCAAATTCAATGATAAGAATTATTAATATGTCCATAGTTTCTTTATTTATAATATAATAAAAATAATATTGTTCTTAAATCATTTATGAAAAATTTAAATTTGTATATTCATGAAACCAAAATATAGATTTCAAACAAATCAGTATTTATCACTATTAATTAGATAATAAATATTTTAAAATTTTAAAAAATGTCACCTTATGTTAATTTTGAAATAATAATTATCAAAATTATATTATATTTATAAAATAAAATTTATAGTTCTTCCATATATTAATTATATTATTTTCAAAAAAAATTAATAAATATCATTTTTGAAAAAAAACACATTTTAATGAATAAAATAACATTATTGAAAATTGGGTACGTTTTCAATATGACTTGATGAATGAATTTTCATTTTGTAAGTATTTATATATCACTCATAATTCAATAAATACAATTCAACCCATATATTTAAAAAAGTAGGTCATCATTATTACAATTAATTATAATTATTTAATAGTGTATTGCAGTTGGTTTATATATGGTTTTCCATGTTATGTATACGTTTTAAAATATTTTTGTTTCAAAATCTATTTGTGTTAAATTACCCCTTAAATAAATTGAATCCTCGCTATTTGAACTTGTTCTTAGTAATCAATGGTTTTTCCTTGGAAAATTCCCCAATGGAAAATCAAAATTATAAAATGAGATAATAAAACATCATCTTAAAATAGTTATTGGGAAATATTAAAGTAATAATAAATAACATAAAAAATAGAGAAACGTTTCAATTATTTGAAAATATTGAAATAGAATTGGAAAAACATTACCTAGAGTTAATATATAGTGATAAATAACATGGTAATGAGAAATTTTACACATATAAAACCATTAATATTAGATGGGTTAAATGAAAATTTATTATTAATAAATGAATGTCATTGGATTTTTTGGAGACCATTTCCTAGAGTTGAGTAATTAATTTACCAACTAAATTGAGAAAAAAAGTAAATATACTTCCTTGATAAGTAAAATTTCATCCTATAAACAATTTCCTCCATAATATCCCCATCTTATCCATTAAATGAGTATATAAGATTAATATTTTTCTCTATAAAGAAATAAAAAAAATTCTAATGGATTTTGTAATTTTAAAAATAATAAAAAGGAATAACTCATGTATCTAGGCTTTATCCAAATAAAAAAAATTTAGCACAATGTAAGATAATTTTTAAAATGAATAAACCTTCTTTCAAAAAAAAACCATTAATTAATATCTATATTTAAATAGTAATAATAAAATTTCAAACATAATAATTCTATAAATAACTATACATAAAGACACTCAAAAATATTTTTAACTAGGATTAACACCCAAATATTTTATTGATTATATAACCAATACATCAAATATAAATTTTAATATTATCTCCAACAAATATTAGTTACTCAAAAAGTCATATACCAAAAAATATAAATTTCCCCATTATATAATATACAATATATGATAATAATTTCCATATATAAAATAAATCACCATAAGTCAGAATCATATATATATCCAAAAGTGAACTCAACCTTGATTTATCAAATGATATTCTATACCTTAATATATTGTTTACTAAAATAATTCAAACTAATTATTTTAACATCATTGGTAAAAGTATGCCTAACTTTTATAAATAAAATTAAACATATTTCAAAAGAATATAAATGAATTATTCCTCAAATAACTATTAAACTAAAACACATAATAAAATAAATAGATGTATTAATTAAAAGTCTCTAATAATATATATAATAATACTTAAATCCAATCAAATGAAAGATCTAATGGGGTTTCTATGCCTTTAAAATTATGAAAAAACATATAATAATCCTCAAATTCTGTCATAATATTATGTTACCTAATCAATGTGATCCTAAATATAGTTACAATGTTTTATAGTAAACATTCTATGATGCAATATGTAATGCCATGGAACATAGTTTCCATTCCTAGGTTGTTAATTTATTATATTGGTACTAGCTACAAGTGATCACAACCAAGAAATTAATCGTTCCTTAGTCTTAAATGAAAAATTAAATACCTAAATCTCACAATATATTTATAAAAATAAAATACAACATAATATTTCCATTACATCATAATTATTTATGTTTGAATATCCATACATATACATCATTAAACATATTCATTCATCCTGGTAAATTGAAACATATAAAAGGGCTTAGCTGAGATTCTTAGTAAGGGTAAGTATACACCATAATCTAATAAGACATGAATAATATTTAAGGAATAAATTGTTATAAAATAATTCCATTCAAATAATCACATGAGATAGAAATTTATCAGTTAATATAAAAAGAAAAAAAATTAAATGTAAACAAATAAAATATTTCATAATATTGGAATGCATAATGTTTTATATCTGAAATGTAACATTGATAACATATGCTAAGACATAAGAAGATATCTTTGAGAACATGTACTATAACATCTACATAAATGGGTAATACCTTAGAAAAAACAAATCTACTTTGTCATATGAGAACAAAAAATTAAACAGGGGCTATAGTGGGCCCCTCCCCTAACTTAATTAGACCAATTCAATCAAAATAACAATAAACAATACAACATAATCATTATTCCTTATAATTGAATCACTATAAAAATTAGAATAACTAGCATGTGAATTTTCTATACATTATTTTTTCAAAATTATCATAATACATCCCAATAAATATTGTGGGTTGTATTAGTAGATTATATACTAAAAATAATATTAAATAAGAGATTTTGAAAAAAATGAATATGAATTAAATTTGTGACTAATATTTCATGAGGAAAATACCAATTCGACATTGAAATAGCTTAATTAAGGTTTATAATATTTACAACATACTAAGGAAACCAATTTATTTGAAATATAAATTGTAAAATGTTAAGTGATTCTTTGTATAATTGATTGGTCATCATGGCGGCCACTAATGATGTATAAGTTAAATGAAGACATCCATTTCACGTTATTCTAAATTTTTTAAAATTAACTCGTTTCGAAAACAACAAGAATATTCATTTTAAATATTTTTTTTAAAAGTATATAATGGGTAAATATTTCTCTAAAAATCATAGTAGAATATGAAAGAATTATAAATCATTTTTAAAAAACATGGATATGGAATAAATGGGTTTTCAAATGAAGAATGAAATATAGTTGATTTAAAAAACATATTTTTTGCATCTAGAGTACTCAAGATTATCAAAATTAAATTAAAACATGTATTTTAAATAAATAACTAGATACTTATTAAATATATTTTGGTTTATATTGAAATATAATTTAATACCCCTAATAGAGACATTAACATAAAAATTCATGAATAATGTTGATATTGTCAAAAAACCTCACCAATTTGGTAGCATTAGAATATGAACCCCATTAATGAAACAAATTATATTAAAAATTAAATAGCATTAATATAAATAAATTCATAATATAACATATAAAAGGTTATGTGGATACACCTATTTAATTAATATAGTAGTATAACATATAATATATTTGAAAGAAGATATTTCGAGATGAAGAAGCCTAACAATTATCATAATGTTGAAGTAAAAATTAATCAATAAAGTGATTATTTGTAAAATATTTAAATATAATAAGTGGAAATAAAATATAAATAAAAAAACCATATCACATATATTTTGATGTAATTTAATTAACGAATAATTGATATAACCTATGAAAGAATATTGAGTTTCAAAGCATTTTCCACATGGTAACATTCAACTCAAATCCCATGAGATGAATGGAATTAAATCAAAACATAAATTGTCATTAATTATAAATTATTAATTATATAACATGTAAATTTGGAAATATATACATGAAATAAAATAAGCGAGATGCATAATAATAAATATTGCATTAATAAAGGAAAATTAAGATGATATTACTTACAATGGGTTTGAATTCCTTCTTATGTTTTATACATACATTATAATAAATATATATTTAATATATATATATATATATTAAATAAAAATAACCATATATATAATATGATATATTATATTCTTATAATATTTTATCACCCATTTATTAATGATGCTTTGTTAAAATAAATTTTCTAGGTAATAACAGCTTGTTTTTCAAGTATATTTTGGTTCAGTGGTTATTATCCTTGAATTTTTATCATTGGTTAATAATATAGAGAATATTAATCCTAATATAAAACCATAAATATATATATATTCATTATATACATATTTATAGTCATCCATAAAATTTATAGATCGAAAAATGAATTACTCAATTCATAGAGACTCTAAGCCGTATATACACATGAAAATTGTTCACATTTTTGTAGAAGTTGGAACATTGGATATGAAAATATTAAAATAAATTTAAAGAAACTTTTTAATATAATATATATCATATATTTTCATTGACATTATCCTAATTTCCATCTTGAAAAAATGTAAAAAAAATGAAATCAAATCACTTTGTGTTGGAGGTAGTCAACATGTATGCTTAGTGACGTTAATGTTTTTCAATGGATCAAAAGGTCATAATCTAGATGTAATATAATAAATTTTGAATTATAAATATTTCTTAATTATCATATTAAAATATCATTAAAATCATAATAACCTTCCATGAAATATGGTGGTTAAAAATGTATTATCTCACTACGTGGAGACGATATGTTGTACATATAAACAACCAATATATTCAATTCCCATTTGATTGGGAAGTTGGTGTATAATTATAATTTAAGAATCATAATAATATTTATGTATATTATGGACATTTATGTTATTATTATTTGATAAATACTTTATATTAATAGGACTTAATGAATAAGTAATAATGAAAGTAACCAACTATGGAGATTACTTCTTCATTAATAGAACTCCATTAGTTATCCTCTTAAGGATCATAATGTCCGAATTTTTGAAATAATAGAACCTTTATAATGTTTATAATGAACTTTAAAATGTATTATTATGGTATGGTAGATCTATAAGGCTCAAAATAATATAAATAAGTAACAGAGGAGGTTCACATATATAATTGATTTGAGGTGAACTTTTTAATGTTCATCAAAAATTTAAAAATATAAAACTATTTATCTAAAAAAATTATTCAAAATGGAGAGGTATTAAATTAATGTAATATGAAGATTAAATATCACCAAATAATGAAATTTTGATAGGTTTAGGTGATGTTTTAATCATTATATTTTTGTTTAACCACTTAATTAATATATCTTAACATTAACAGCAATAACGTATTTTTCACTCTTAAAGGGTTATATTATTAATGATAAGGTTATAATTATATCATAAATTGAAAATATTTGTCCTTTTTTCCCTTATAATATCCTCCTTGTCATCTTTAAAATTTGTATGGTTTTTAAATAATATAAATAAATATAAATTTGATAAATATCAGTAATGTAAATTTTAAAACTATTAATTTTATTTGGTTAAAAAGGAATAACTAAAAGTTTGATTTCCAATATAATAATCTTACACAAATATTTTATTAAATAGTATTCTAATTTTTTTTAATCTATAACTGAGTCAAATTGTGTTACTTTTAATATTTTAAATATTATTTATTCTTTTTTTATTAGTTTAAGAAACAATTTATTGGCATCGAATAATCATTTAAGTAAATTATGTAATACATAAAAAATATTAATATATTAACATAATTAAAATAATATTAATGAGAGATATATAAAAATTTATATTCATTTATGAAATTCTTTTACACATATATGAACGTGTAATAGTTATTTATAACTAAAAGTGTGATATTTTGAAACTTTCTATGATTTAAATATTATATATGTAATTTTTGTGGAAATTGTCAATTTTATAGATATATTTTAATACTAATATAGAAATGGTTTACTTAACTTTATCATATAATAATTGTATTTAAAATTTATGTAAGTATCATATTTTTTTAACTAATATTAATGTGATTTACCCTTTATTAGGGTGATAATTTTTACCATGTTTAATACTCATTTTGGCCCCCAATTAAAGGGGAATAATTAAAAAAATTTAATCTCCTGATAAAAAAATGAAATACATAATTAATGATTTAAATTATAAAATTGGTAGTAATTAATTTAAAACAAAACTGAAAAACATAAGGGAATGATGTTTTCTTGAAAAATACATTTTCTATATAAAAATGTTTTATACAATATTTAATCATAAAATTGAACAAAAATTGACCTAATTTGATTATTAATAATAGAATATAAGTAATTATATTTTTAAATCATCTTGAACAAAAATAGATCTTGTTAAATTCTTAAATAAAATACAGATTTCAATAAAAATATATATCTTCTACTATTCACTAGAAGATATATTTTTTTTAAGAAATATAAATATATTTCACCCTAAAATAATATTGATATTGGTATTAAAAATTTTTATTTGTTCATGATATGAATTTTATTGAACTTTCAGAAATGACTTATAATATTTTCTCAGAAAAATTAATATAAATTATTTTTGACGAAATCGTATTTATGAAGTATAAATTTACTTTATTGAATATTGGTTACTTATTTTATAATATTAATTAATGAATATTTATTTTGTATTTCCTTAATATATATATTGAACAATTCTATTAATACTACTCAGACTCACTAATTGAACAACTAAACAATACAATTTATATGAAATAATAACATTTTAATAGTATATTACGACTCATTTAGACACAAATTTGAATATTTTTTATGTTTTCAAACATAATGTTATTTTAATATATCGGGGTGTAACATTTTATTACTTCTCAATTATAAAATAGTATTTGATTATTTTATTAACCATTATTGATATTTATTTTTGTCTTCCCACATTTTCAAATGATTTTACTAGATTTAAGTATGCATATTAAGTATATCAAGGTCAATATTTTAGTTATGAAGGCTTACCATGAACAAAGGGAGTGTGTCGGGAATGAAACAAGTGTATCAATTAAAGAGCATTTTTTGTGGAAAAAATGTATATTATGTGAAAGTTTTCTCCTTAGTTATGTAATAGTCTTCCTAATTCTCTAAAACAGTAAATCTAGAAGGTAATGGGAATATTATGAGATGAAATCCTTACTATAAATAATGAAATTATGGGATGATTATGTATGTGTTGTAATATATATATATATATATCCATGTGTGTGTGTGTTTTTATATGTATGTATTTATATGTGCTTGTATATATGTGGGTCTATGTGTGGGTGTTTGACTGTACGTATATGTGTGTGAATGTGCGTATATGTGTATATAAACATACATATTTGTATTCATGTGTATATATGTGTATTTATATGTATTTATTTGTATAAATTTGCATGTATGTATTTTTATGTATATGTATGTATGTATGTATGTGTGTGTGTATTTGTGTATGTGTGTATGTATGTATATGTGTATGTATGAATGAATGTGTATTTATGTGTATACATGTACAAGAATTCATATATATGTATTTTTAAATGAACATATGTGTATATGCATACATGTAAGTATGTGTATGTCCATATGAACGTTTGTATATTTAGGTTTATTTGAATGTTTCTATATGTATATGTACGTGTATGTATGCATGTGTGTATGTATGTGTATTTATGTGTTTATATGTATGTGAATATAAGTATATATTTTTTATGTATATATATGTATGTGTACATGTATATATGTTTATATGTATGTCTATGTGCATATGTATGTGTTTGTACGTATATTTGTGTAGGTGTTGGCATGTATGCATGTGTATGTTTTTGTGTGTTTGTGTGTGAATGTATGTGTGTGTATGTGTATTATTGTGCATGTATGTAGGTATTTGCATGTATGAGCATGTATTTAACTCATTATAAAATTATTATCTATTCATTTTGAAGTAGAAATTTATTATATGTATTTTGTATTTATATGTATTTTTATATTTGTATATAATTTTTTTACATTCTTGTTTTAATTTAATTAATTACCTTTATTTATTCATTATGTTAAATATTTTCCTATTTAACTCTTTTTAATTATTTCTAATATTTACTCATTTAAAATTATTCAACCACATTAAATACTCATTAATTTTGATTTTTATTAAAAAAAATTATTCAATTTTAATATATAATTATAAATTTTTATTAATTTTAACATGTATGTAATTATTTTAATTTAAACTCATACTTTTATGATCTCATATTTTTGAATTGAATTCTTTATAAAATTATAATTTATTTAATATTATTATAAAAATATTACAAATATTTTTTATTTAAATGATATTATTAATATTTATTCATTTTTATTTGATTAGTTAATCATTATTTATTATTTTTAATATATTGAAATAATATTTATTAATAATATAATATTTTATTGTTGGATAATTTTTTATTTATTTTTACATTTTAATTTTTTAATATGTAATATTTTTAATATGTTTTTAAATTTTTTTCTCACGGCCCCATCCCTACAAAGATAGTCATTCTGAGGTAACAATTAATAAATCGATATAATGATGTTTGAAACCTAAATCTAATTGGCCATGGGATTTTGATAAGCACTGGGGGTTTATAATCAGAAACATGTGGGGTATTACCTCTATAATGATTTATGATGTATGAGATAAGAAGACAACAACCACCAAACAACTCCAACTCATAATAGATAAATAAGATAACCCAATACATGATGTGATGTCATATATAACCAGACACAACAAAAATGGAAATGTAAAAGAGATAAGTCATCAGTAGTGACCATGAGACTCAAACAAATCCTGATAAACTACTCAAACTATTAATATAAATAATAATCACCAATATGATCTTATTTACCTAAAATACTCTTTTATATACATTGGGATATAATAACATGTATACTCAATAGAATACTCCATGAAACCACTTGAATAAAAGGTAAAATAAGCATACTAAATCCTTATAAATAAATAAACGAACCTAAATCATCACCTAAATAAGCATAACATTACATTCTAATAATCTCCCTATATCAATAGCCAAATAAAAAACAATGGTACAATAAAAATTTTGAGAACACATACATACATATATAAATAATTTGGTACCTCAAAACTACTTCCCCACTAGTTTTATAATCCCACAACCCTACATCACACCTCACGATATCTATTTCCTAATATAAATAAAGTCATCCATTCTATGATTTAGGTCTCAACCCTACCTAAATTAGTCCCACAATGGGCCTAACATCTCATTTTTGTATTACTACACATATCCATTTTATCATCGTCACAATCCAATACATAACCACAAGAATCTATAGAATGTACTACAAATCATTTAAATTAAATATAACTCATCCTATCACATCCAGTGAATGTAAACTAATGGGAAGATGGAGCTACCATGACAATAATGATGTATGCTCTATAACCATATGTTACAATATACTGAATCATTAATGTATAAGAAATCACTCTTGGGCATACCCTCATGTAATTCTACAAACAAAGAGTGATTGAGGGAGAGAGATTATCCAACCATCTATATCCTCACCATCATTGATGTTGGGTAGAATACCCCGAGTACCATTGGTATCCATCTTCCCTTCTGAAATTGGTGGGGGTCATATGAAATAAATAAAATTTACACAGTAGATATATCCCACACCAACACTAACGAAATCCACCTAGCCTTCGACTCATCTTCTGTTGTCATCGCATATGACACCCTGGTCCCACTATTAAGGCCCTGTTATCAAATAAGAATTAAAAAAAGGTCATTATTAACTACTTCCGGAAATATTGAATATTAATATTCCATTTTCATTTATAATATTAATATTTTAATCTTCTATGAAATTTACTAACAACAATATTAATTTATATTTTTTAGTATCATTTAATTCAGCATCATAAGTAATAATCAATAACCAATCATGTGTCTTCATGTATTCAAATATCATTCATAAACATCTAGGTACTATAGGATCAATCCCATGATACCACCTAAAAGATACAATCATAGTGTATTGCATCACACCTAATCTCCTCCAATGGCCCGAATGCCTTTATTTTTATTGATTTTTTTATAATCCACCAATCAATGGGTGAGGTGGAACCCTTACAAGGCCCGTAGGCGTAATTATTACATGAACCGTAATCCTTATATGAATTCATTTCCCGTAGGCTTTAATCATACATAATCTCAGAATTTTAAATTGGCCATATAAAAATCAATCCCCCATTGGTCATCAAGTAAGCATCAAGCTATAAGTAAGCATCGATGAGAATGTCACGATCATAACTAATCCCTTCCAGCCCAGTGTCCCACACAATTTCCAATAAAATAAATTTTAAAATCATGTTCCAAATATATCATTCTAACCGCCACCATTTTCCTACAACATCATTGAAATCGGATCCCAATTCCACCATTATCAATATAACCAACACCCTCTACTACCATCACATCTTCTGGTATCTCTCCCATTACTCATCAAATATTACTACCGTCCAAGGTAA
Organism: Viscum album; assembly: GCA_963277665.1. Classification (NCBI taxonomy): domain Eukaryota; kingdom Viridiplantae; phylum Streptophyta; class Magnoliopsida; order Santalales; family Viscaceae; genus Viscum; species Viscum album. Next base: position 1,013,186,924 of record OY728155.1, read on the forward strand.
TTAATCAATCACATAAAGGATATAAATCTATATGGAATAAATATATATTAAATTTCTTATGCCACATATAATTTCAAGGAAACCAAGGAAAAATAAAATAAAGACTTATATACTTTATCAAATAATGATGATATCTCTCCGCCTAAAACAAATGATTTAAGAAAACATTTAATTTTCATTACCATATTTAATCAATACATTTATAATGAATAAACACCCACATAACTATCCATATAATTTCTAAAATATAAATATTATTTATTTAATACAGTTTCCACCTTGGTCTTATCTTCCACATATCTACAATCTCAATGATAATGATTTTAGTAACTCTTTCCTTGATGATCTTTATAATAATCGAATTATTTAATTCCATGATCAATCAATTATTGAATAAATAAAAATTAATATTTTGATCCACCATGTTAATTCTCATGTCTTTTAATATATACAAAATGAAATAAAACATTCTCTCTCTAGAATAATATTAAAATTCAATTATACAATAATTATTTCACTTAAATAATGTTATATACGGGATATGAAAAACATTTCATTTAAATTCCAAATTTTCATAATAAAAAAATATAAATATTTAATAAGAGATAAGTAATTATTATTTATGGAAGGTAATATTTGAATTACGGTACCATTATTATACATCAATAATTTAATTTGAAGAAATTCAAATTATAACTCTACACGATACCCAATAATTTCATTTTAAAATATAAAAAATTCTAATTATATAAATTTGATTATAAAATTCTCTTACCATGATAATATTGTGATTAACTAAATTATAATAACATGAGAAATGAATAATTATAATTCTATTATCAAATTTAACTACTAAATAGTCATGCCATGAAAAAAAATAATCCACAAGTGATATTTTTTATCTACAAAATTAAATAATAAGGTTTATATATTACTATACTAATTAATTTAGTTGAATGATATCACTTCAACAAGTGGTAAAATACTTTTTTTATAATTAATTTAATTTGGAAATGTAATAATAATTTATAATGTTGAATGTATTTCTTGAAATAACTGATTATACTTTTCACTCTCTTGGATAATTTACTAAAGGATACGAGTTTATTTCTTCATGAAACCATAAATAATTTACAATAATTTATTTTTTAAATTAATTTCACCCAATGTATTTCATTCCCCTCCTTTACAATATATATATATATATTCATTATCCACATGATTATTTTAAAGATTATTATATGATTATTTTTAATTAAAATCATCTAAAATATTTGTCTAAAGGATGATAGTTTCACACATTCAAATTATAATATAAAGGATACGTAATATATCTCCAACATGGATAAGAAGGCATCACATGCTATATAAACAAAATAAATTAAGGAGAGAGAGAGAGGAAAAAAGTATGCATGCATGATTTAATTTAGTCATGAAGCCATGAATGTAAAATAAATAACTTATACTACTTTCGGTGAAGGATTTTGGATCACCCACAGTTGGGATGAGTTAGCCTAACTTGAAGGTATTGGAATTCCCTAACAATGAGAAGAAAAATATATGTTTTACTAGTTCTATATAAAACTTATCAAACATCAAATTTATTACTCATTGAATTATAATTTTACCCAAAATTATTTTATATCCAGATAAAACCTTTTAAAATTCTATATAATTTATAATATTCAGGAGGTATTTCCACCCTTGACTTTCAACATTTAAAATCAATAAAACCCTGAAAAGGTATTGCATATTGGTATTAGAGGGAAAATAATATTTTATAAGAATTAATACATTACCTGAAGGAATAGAGTATTTATTTACATAAGGATAACATGTTTTTACTCATACGTGGCTGGTCACCATTTCCTAGTTTTTGGAAAATAAACACCAGCCCTTACAGAGGTCGAATATTACCATTACAGAAATATTATACCAACCTTATATAAGAATGGCAAAGATTGAGATACCCTTATGAATGCTTTGGTACATAGATGAACCTGTATCTGAGTCTTATATTATCCTTGTGTAGGTTTAGGAAAACCAATACAACACATTATTGTGCAATAAATAACCTTTACACAGTGTATGAAAACAACGACATACAATTACAAAGCATTTTTAAAAGAAATGATACCCTTAAGAAACTATTTAAAGACATTGTCCTCCTTTATTTTGATTTACAGAATCACTCCAACACCCACAAACTAAGAATTTCTCACCATTATGTTGGTATAAAAAATAATTATCTAACCTTATGTTGAATCTAAATTTAACTCATATGAAAAGGTAAACTATTTTACTTTTATGAAGTGAGGGTTCCTTGAATAAGGGATTCTGTTATTGAAAATATTATCTTTTTATATAGATAAAAATATAAATAATAATGTAATAGATTTATTCCTATTTCCAAAAAATAATAAAATTTCATAGAAATTGAATTTCTTTTAAAAACATCCAAATTAATTTCCAAATAATCATTCAAACATCTAAATTTCATCAAAAAAATTTCCATTTAAATTAAACATAAAAAATAATAAATAAATTATTTCTAGGAAAAAATTTATAAATTAAAAAATAATTCTATAAATATTTAATATTTTTTGAAACTACTATAGAACCATTGGAAAAAGAAAAATGATTAAGGAGGGGATTCGGAAATTCCCAACCCTTACATTTGGTAACCATCATGAGATTATTATCCTCGGAAACTAGAAAACCCCATAAATAAAGGAATTGGAAATGAGAGGAAATTTAACCGCCACATGGGATACCTCTCAAGGATCTTGCTACATTTTGAACACATTTACAAATGTATATGTTTAATGAAATAACTATAACAATCTCTAATTCAGTCTGAAAACAATATCCCAATGGAGATTCCTCTCAAATAGGAAGAAGACAAATAAAAATCATCAAAAAAAGGAAAATATTCAATTCCATATATTAATAAGAGATCTGATATATCATCCCATGATAAACTAGAATTATGTAACATGGGACATTGAGAAGGCATATGTGATGCGCGTTCTCAATTTAGGTCACCAAAATATCCACATCATACCCAAAAAAATTATATCAATGAAACATACATTATATGAAGAGAACATGATAAATATAAATTCATTCAAGAATGATTACTTTAAATTGATTGAAATAGAGAACATAGAACATCATGTATGAGAAGACATTATTATACTTAGTAATTCAATAACTTCATATAGGAATGATATCAAATAAAAATATATAAATTATTTATTTACACTTATTATTCAAAAAAAAATTATAACATTTTTTATTTATCATTTATAACATGTTATTAAAAAAGAATATTATGATGCTTGTATAATAATTTATAATAATATTACATAAGGTACAACAGTTCATTAATTTATACTATTTAATAATATAAAAACATAAACATTCCATTCCAATTATTCTTTAGATTATAAACATGCATCATTACATTTCATTTTTAAACATGTTGAACATCATAATTATACTGATTAATTTTTTACACCAATACTCGTGTCCTTATAACGTATAAGTCGGAAACAATTTCAATGAAAATAGTTTAATCATTCTTCACAATAATATATTTACCAAAACACTCTTTTTGAATACATATCTAATTCATTTCACTAAAATTATACTAAAATTTATATAATTTTAATAGATGAACATTAAATATAATTACAATTAATCATGTTAATAAAAATTATCTTTTATTGTGTGTCTAAATAAATATTATTACAAAAATTATAAATGTTCATGTAGGAAACATCCAAAGATAACATACTCAAACATAATATTTTTTTTAAATAAAAATTATTATTTGTCACATTTTTATGATTCCAAAAAAAATATTTTTTTTATCATGAACCAAAAAAATTATTTATTCTATAATCTAATATAAATATAAAAATATTAATATTTGATATTAATAAATAATAATTTTTTTTAAAAAAATAATTAAACACTCTAATCATGATATTTAACAATCTATATTTATCAATTTTCCATCCAATAAAATTTATTCAACTATGCTACTCTACCACACTATTAAGCATTTTAATACCAATACATGTAATTTGACAATTAGAGTAAACACTTTAACATATACATGAGTCATAAAAAGAAGAAACAAGTTTGAAACATTGCACCTTATTAATAATTAAAAAGGACTCCATGTTTGTTAAAAATTATTTATTTACCCTGTGAACAGTAATGAAAAAATATAAATGATCTATTGTTCTAATTTCAATTTACCATAGGTTTATGCCCTTAATTTAATGTTTTTAAACTAAAAATAAATAATATTACATAACCAACACAAGAAATTACATCTGCATAAAGCTGTTAGAGTAAGCATGAAAACCAAAGGAACTCGTCCAATGTATCATGAAATTTTCCAATTAGGGTTACACTAACTCACCTGAAATGTTTTAAAACATAACCTAAAAAATTACTTGTCAGGATGGTTGAAATGTCCCAATAATCCTCTAATCGAGTCTATATCACAAATTACCTGTAAAAAATAAATCCATCTAGGGACATTAATCACTTAATATCACCATCACATCATAAAGAGGTCTCATGAACAACCCACAACATACACAATTTTAATTAAAACAATACTGATAAATAATCTAATACTGGTAATAGAATAAATTAAAGAAGAAAACACAATATTCTATTTCCCCAAACTAGGTACAATATCACATTTATGGATGGAAGAGTATATTTTTTAATATAAAAGAAGACAAACATGAACCCCTTACCCTTGAAAAAAACTCTACCATATTAATCTTAATATAAGAGTATAATATACAAGGGTTGGTGGGGAAGCAATATCCTATTGGATTAGTACATTTTATAAACAAGGGAGACCTTCTAGAACATTAGAGGAACCCTAATTTTATGATGTATGAACCATATGATGTAGTTGGGGTTTGGATTAGTGGTAAGCACCCCTTAAATCTACAAGAAAAACGGGGGTTCAAAACCCGTTGGGCGCAGGGACTGTAGCAGTACTGTAGCGTACTGTAGCAGCGGCGGCACTGTAGCAACGGCAGGCACTATAGCGGCGGCAGAGCACTATAGCGGCGGCGGGTACTGTGAAGTACTGTAGCAATGCGGGTACTGTAGCAGTACTATTCACAGAATGGACTTTGGGCCAAAAAAATGGGCCTACGGGTCATGTTATGGGCTAAATTCCCACTGGGCCTTCAGGCTATGTAATGGGTCTCCCTCTACCCAGTTAAAGAGGTCTTTGCTTTGCTTTAATAATAAAAATGAGGCTTCGGTCCCAACCTTTTAAATAAAAAAAATTAATTCAAATGTTAAGATAATTAATACTATATATAAGGTTAAGACATAAGAAATTATCAGAAATCATTCTAGTATGAGCATGTGTTTTAACTTGGTAGAAAATAAATAATGGGTTAGAAAATTAATTAATTAATTAAAAATAAATAAATCCATATCCTAGGGTATAATTACATAATGATTGTTATATTGTATGAAAGGATCCAAATATTGTCCCCAATTGTTTTTTTCAATAATCATTTAACCAAATATGATAAAAAATCACCGAAGATTGGGGGGTGATAACAATGATGAGAAGAGGAAACACTAAGCGTTACAATACTATGGTTCACAGAAATATGGTCGGTCAATTTAAGATCCTATGATAGAGTATTGGTTGGAATACGTTTTGATATACATTGGTTTTGATCATGGCTATAGGAAGCATTGAGTTTAGTTGATTTTGATTATGAAACTTATGATATCTCAACATTTTTTGTTCTTATTTCTCAGGAATCCATAACGAGTAATAAATAAAGAAATATAATAACTCCTAAATCCCTCCTTTAATATTCCAGAAGTTAGTGACATGAATAGTGTGTATATTATAAATAATTGGAGGCATTACCCAATAATGAATTATAGAGTAATATATAAGAAGTGTACAACCACAAAAAAAATATATGATAATGAATAATTATGAAATTCCAATAACTAATATGATGTAATATATAATTAAATACAAATATAATAAAATTAAAAAATATTTGAATCTTTAATGAGGACAATGAATCTAAAAAACATCTTCAAAAACTTCTCAAACAATTAATGTATAACTTGATCGGTGACCAATTCTTGGTAACCTAAAAAACTGTGTGTGTGTGTGTGTGTGTGTGTGTATTTTGGGAAAACATTACATGTGTTCCATCGGGATATTCCTAAATAATCTCCTGAAAAATGTGAATGATGAACAGTAAATCACATTGAAATAATAAATAAAACTAAATCAACACCTAAGAAGGTGCACAATTCATTTACCATCATCACCATAGATAACTCACCAAATAACACAAGAAATATTAATCAAAATATTGGGAATATATATATATATATAAATGGTTTCCTCGTCACCACTTCCCCATTCATTTTTGACTTTTATTCCCCAACATCACACATCATTATCTCTCATTGAATCCCTAAATAAATTCATCCATGACGCAAATTTGTCATTAACCCTACATACCATAGTCCTGTACATATCCTAATATATCAAAACAAAATCAATAGGATATATAACTAATCCTCATCAATATTTAACTGGTAACCAAGTGTATGTTTGGATGACACTATAGACTATGTAGATTCATTATACCTCAATCCATCATGACCCTTTCACGTACACTTAATGGAATTACGATCCACATTGAACATATATATGTATTCACTATTTCCTCACTCCTTCAAAACGTATAAACACAAATTTAGATAGAATAACCCCTTTATATACCTCCACACTGAAGACAGAGTGAGGATAGGGGGTATTCATTTATCTGTTCCCTCTCCAATATAGATATTTTGGAAAGAACACCCCCACACCATTGGTTGTTGGATTACATATTAATATCGGTGGGATGCATATAAAATACAAAAATATATAGAATATATAAATATATATATAATCACAAAAATTATTGAAACTACCTAATCATACTCATATACCTCTCTCATCCTACAGATCAACTGGCATACACTGCTAAGGTCTAGTCATCAAAGAAAATTTGAAGCACAAAGATCAATATTAAATAGATCATTATCAATTAAAAAATATAATTTGGTTTTCATTTCAAATATATATATTTTATTCATCTATGACTTGTTTCCAAAACACCATCAATTCATTTATTGTATTCTGAAGCATTTCATCAGCATAAGTAATAATAATAAACAAAACAAGTTCGTTATAATTTAAAATATCATTCATAATCATCTATGTACTCAATGAATCATCCTAATATGCCACTAAAAAGAAAAACAAATTATTTCTCATCAATCTATATTCCATAGTTGGAAACTAGTCATATTGATAAGTATTGTCCATTATATATTATGTAATAATCTATCTAGAAGTATGAATTAATGGGAAATCCCCACATTGATCTCATAAATACTACTCAGATATCCAACAAAATTGTTCCTAACATCACCTCCTTAATATTTTTCTAAAACCATAATCATAACTAGAATCCCATGATACAAACACTATCATGAATGAAATCTCATCCAGAAATCATTACCATAACTAGCACTCATGCTGCCATCACATCCTAAGGAATCCACACAGATTACTTTTTCAATAATCCAACAACATAATGTTATCAAACAATCACGCCAAGCCTATAAATCTATATACAATAAAAATAATTTAAAAGTATTATTCCACACATAATATAATGGAAACTATGGCCAAATTATTCAAGTAATTATATCCATTGTCAAACAACGACGATCTATATCATGCCAAATGAAGTGATTTAATAAATCAATATATTATCATTATGATATTTAGTGAATATATTAATAATGAATAATTTTGAGAATATTTAACCTTAAATATTAGTTTGGATAATTTTAATTTATATAATCTAGTCTTTATCCTTTAAATAATCTTTCACATATCAAAAATATCAATGTAGAGACCCTAAGCTTGACGTACATGGACATTACATTACTTTTGCGGAATACTTAGTACATAACAAAAACACACACAAAAGGATCATAATAGTTTAGTGTCTTTGGAAACTCAGAATATAATCTTCTAATCGTAGTAAAAGATCTTCAACATCTCCCATAAATATCTTCTTTTTTTTAAACCTAAATCATTTCTTTATGTCCTGGGGAAAAGAAAACATAAAAGGGTGAGCTCAAATTCTCAGTAAGGGTAAACAAAAGAAATATCAATCACGTCATATTCATAAGAACATATCTTTTGGAAATTTTAACCTGCAAAAGAGATCATAATTTCATAACATAGGATAAATCATAGTAGTGAAATGTAATCCCAATAATCATAACTTAAAACAAGAAACATTGTGGCATACACACAAAATCATAGAGAATCATTTCTTGTTAGTCAAGACTCATTTTCAAGACTATCTTAGTGGACAAAGTCCATTTCTGAACCGAGTTCATTCCTCGTTTCAGTCCTGTTTCACTGAACCGGTATAACCTACCATTCCAGCCATATCTATCTCATGAGATATAAAATCTTTACCCAATGCATTGGAGGGAGATATAGGTCCCACCCATCTCATAATGATACCATTCTTATGTGGGCCACAAAATCATAAACCATACATCATAGCATAACCCATGTAATAAAAATGGGAATCTAAAACATCATGACATCATAAAACAATTCATATAAGATAAGGGAATTCATAAAAATAATTCTGTCACAACATAATAAAATCAATAGGGATAGAAATAGAACCCTTTATTATCTTAGATGGAAAATAATTTTGATAAAACACTTGAACTCCAGTCTTGAGGAAAATATCATTTCTACTTCAAAAATACTTTTCTTTCTTTGACATGTCATACAATTTTAAACTAAAAGAAGTTGATTAAAAATAAACTTGAAAAATTGTAAGGGAAGCTTCTTGGAAATAATGTTTTAAAAATCCATTCATGCCGTATAAGTTAAAATAAAACATTCTTCCCTTACTTTTGTCGGAAAAGTCAAAAAAAACTCGTATGAGAAATGACAAAATATTCCTTTGATATCATTAAATAAAAACTCAACGAAGGGTAAAATTGGATATAAACTATTTTATAAGGATATAAATGTTACATATTGAGGAAACATGGATGCAGATGATAAAATACAACCCATTAAATTTCAAATTATAAACAATCTAGGATAAATATGAGATTATGATATTTCCCTTACCTTAGGTCTGATTTGCTTCGTATGTGTCTGAACCTCCTCTTCTTTGAAGCGCCTCTTTGAGACCTCCTTTTAGGGCACTAAAATTGGTCTTTGAGGAAGACAAGAACCTCTAGGATGTTTCTAGGGAAGTGGTGAAGAGAATTTGGCAGGGGTTGGCCGAGCTTGAAGGCTCAAAGTTGTGTGAGGAAGAGAGGGAGGAGGTTCCCTTTTATAAGGGAGGAGAGGGGCTCCTTTGGAAAACTAAAAATATAATTTTATTATGAAGTCATATTCTGTTTTAAATAGCTCCAAATTGATTTATTTTAAGCTAGGGTGGGGATGGGTCGAAATAATCTCATCCAATAGAATTTAATCAAGTTTAGGTTCAAATTTTATCCTTATCATGTAGATTTAACATTAAGTTAAATAATTTTACTTTTACCGTGTCTTCTTGAGTTCCTATACTATAAGGTTAATAAACTTACTATATCCAGACAAACGAACCCCAAGTTGTTTATTATTGATAAATATAACTTTATCTAATTCATCTTCCCGAACCTTAGATTTTTAGAAATAAAATAACAATTAATAATATAATATTTGTTTTAAAAACAATTTTATGTCAATTTTGACACTATTTAGTAATTGATTTTTGTAAAAATCATAACAAAATGAAAAGTTAGAAAAAAGTTAATTAAATAAATACTAACATGTCATATTAACATAAAAAATTAGTGTAATTCATAAAAAATCCTAAATTATATTTATTTGGGTATTTATAACATCAATTATGTCAATATGTCATTAATAAGATAATTACTGCATCATCTTTGTGTCATAAATAAATTAATATATTTAATGTCTAAAAATTACAAATAAAATACCATTATGTAAGAAATATTTTTAGCTTTCTAATGACTATTTATAGTCGAATTTATCTTATATATAACCATATATTAAAAATAATATACTTATTAAAATTTTATTTTAACTATTTTAACCCTTCTTTAAATAAATTAATAATAAATGTCCTAATCTAATCCAAGTGGGCCTAAATGGTCATATTTTATTCCTAAGGTTGTATTTGGTCGAATTACACTTATCCAATAGAATTATGAAATGTGTTAGGGTAATAATAATATCATTTTTAACCTTAATTACCCTATTTACTTTTAACCGTGGTAAAAAAAGAGTAAAAAGTTACTATTCACCAAAAAAATTCATCTCATTGAACCACATTTTACTTACTGACATCAACTGTGTCTCTCGGATTTTTGAAATTCCACTCACAGAAGCGGTAAAATTATGTTTTATGAAAAATTCATTTTTCTAAACTACCACTTAGTGGTTTCACTATTCATCAAAAAATGAAAGTTTCCAGAAAAATACCAAAAATTAGGCCTAAGCAATATTTGATATTATGAACTCAAAAATGATGTCTATTTTACCAAATTCAAAACATATCAGTTTCATTAATTAATTTAAAAATTAATTCCAGTCGTCAAAACAAATAGTGTGTTCTTAAGAGATAATAACTATCAAAAGATTGACACTTGTTTATGTCTGGTTTAAATGTGAAATTACATCCAATGAACAACATTGTATTAAATTGTAAAAATATATTCTAAATATTCTTTAAAACCACTCAATTTAATAATTTATCACTATTAATTATTTCGATTAAAAAAGTTGTTTTTAATTAAAATTTTGTAATTTTCACTATTCATCAGAAAATGAAAGTTATCCGAAAAGTACCAAAATTTCACGTTAAGCTGATTTCGATATTACGAATCCAAAAATGAATTCCATTTTGAAAAATAAAATTTACAAAATTTGAAAAAGTGGTTATTACTATTCATAACGGCTAGTTTTAATAATATTTTAATAGTATATTATTGTTTAGTGAAACTCGTTATTGCGTACTACACACGCTATCGAGGAAGGTCGTGATTGCGTGTAATGCAAGGTAGGTCAAGAATGCGTGTTGAGCAAGCTCCTTTTGGTGTAGCGTACAACACAAGACATTAATTAAATTAAAAAGAATATTTTTCATAAAATCTCAGGGTGTTACATTCTACCCCCCTTAAAATGAATTTCGCCTACGAAATTCGTCGGGGTTATAAATGGTTTACTACTTGAAATTTTCTTTAATAGAAACCCACATCGTAAAAAGGAATACCAAAACCATTATTTAAAAACAAAAGTATGAAACGTAATGGTTACCCAAATAAACTAATCACTGGGTTTCCACATAGGTGAAAATATGGATATGGAAGAGAAATCTAACCATCATGTTCTGATGGAGAGTGGTAGAGAACATGGCTATGGAAAAGCCGGAAATGACAAAGCCATAAATTTGTGACGATCTAAGGTACCATCTAATTCATCAGATATAAGAGTACTAGGACAACATTTTTGGTTTTCAAGATCATTTCCCTAAAGTTGAGGAAATTGTAATTAGAAGAAATACTTTCGTGATTTTGGTACTATGTCACCGTTGGTCATTCTTTGGACAATTTCTACTTCAACTCTTAAAGAAATGAAGTCGTATTTGTCTTTCGGGAAGTGTTAGCAGATCATGTGATAAAATGATGGGTCATTCCATCTGTCTCAAACAAAAGGTTACAAAAGTTATCAAAAATACATAAGACCATCTATGGTGAATTTAATCGTATACGATTCCAAAAATGAACTTATACTTCATATATCATACCGCGTAATAAAATAAAACTAGTTTCTATTAACCAGGGACTTCCTGTAGGCCAGTGGTAGGCGATAAAGGCCAGTCGCACTTTGGTTGTGGGTTCGATTCCCACAGCCTTGTCCGACGCGATGGGCTGTCGCCCGTCCTGCAGGTTGTCCTTTTTCTAATACTACATTACTATAACATCACATAAATAATATCAAAAGTTCTATCCTTAAACAATACTAACTTATGTCCAACATAATCCATTCCAATCTTTAGGAAATACTTGAGTCCAATCTCCTAATATAAATAAAATGATCACGTGAATGCCATCATTTATCCCCCATATATCATAAGATATATCTTGTTGGTCAAATTACAAACATGTGAATACCTTAATCATGTATTCTCTTGAAGAATGAATACCCATTGAACCTTAGTGAAAACATGAATGCAGTCAAAAGTTAACTCTTTACACATACCAAAATCCAAAAATTCTATATACTCAAACCATGATATAACCTTCTCCTTATATCATTCATGAACTCATGAATACTATCAAACATTTAATTTTCTCCTTATCTCTTCATTATGCGCATATCATCTACATTTCAAAAATATCTGAATAACCTTTCATGGATACTGGTACCATTAATCATACACTTTCAAAACTCAAGGAAAGACAACAATATAACAATACTTAGATGTCTCTTTATTCCATAGTACCATGAGATTACTTATACAACATTACACATTATAAACATGTAATCATTCCACTACATTCTTAAACCATTGACCGAGCTTCAACAATTCTTTCATCTCACATATCATTTGTAGTATCTTCATCGTCATCAACATAAATACTACCCATATGACCATACTGATTCTCTTCATGAGAATTTCTCTTAGGGAATTGGTTTTCGTAATGCCTATACATTCCACATTTAAAACATTTAACCATTGTTGATGTCGTAGCAATACCATTATCCTCATCCCTGGTGTTAACTGAACCTTTTCCTTTGCACTTACTAGCTTTGTGTCCTTCTTTTCCACACCCAAAGAATCTTCCAGTTCCTTTGAAACATTCTCCTTCATGCCTCTTCCCACATGATTTACATAAGGGCAATTGAACTTTCTTTCCTCTATGATCATCATGAAACTCCATCTTTCTCTTATTAGCTGAGTCAGGAAACTTAACAAATTTTACTTTATTGATCATATTATGAGATTTCTAATTCGGCATAATAATGATGTTTGGACATAGAAATCCCATTTCATTTGGTTTATCATGAAGAATATCATTACATTGTCCATCATATCCTCCATTATCATGAATCATCTTGTTTCCAGCTATTTTCTAAAACCCAAAAAAATAGTGTGAGAGGAAAAAATCATAATAAAGGGGGAGTAGCTTCAATATCTAACATATTTGGTTTAATCTAATATCGTTACCATATTTCTAGGACTATATCCTATACGTATACTTATCCTTAGGTACATCCCTAGATATACCTTAGAAATATCTCTAGGGATCTCACTAAAGTTCTCGCATCCTAGTTTCCAAAGGTTGACTAAACCTCCCTCTGATACCAACTGTAGAGACCCGAAGCTTGACGTACATGGACATTACATTAATTTTGCGGAATACTTAGTACACAACAAAAACACACACACAAGGACCGTAATAGTTTAGTGTCTTTGGAAACTCGGAATATAATCTTCTAATCGTGGTAAAAGATCTTCAACATCTCCCATAAAGATCTTCTTTTGTTTAAACCAAAATCCTTTCTTTATGTCCTGGGGAAAAGAAAACATAAATGGGTGAGCTCAAATGCTCAGTAAGGGTAATCAAAAGAAATATCAGTCACGTCATATTCATAAGAACATATCTTTTAGAAATCTTAACCTGCAAAAAAAGATCATAATTTTGTATCATGGGATAAATCATATTAGTGAAATGTAATCCCAATAATCATAACATAAAACATGAAACTTTTTGGAATACACACATAATAATAGAGAATCATTTCTTATTAGTCAAGACTCATTGCCAAGACTATCTTAGTGGACAAAGTCCATTTCTGAACAGAGTTCATTCCTCATTTCAGTCATGTTTCACTGAACCGATATAACCTACCATTCCAGCCATGTCTATCTCATGAGATATAAAATCTTTACCCAATGCATTGGAGGGAGATATAAGTCCTACCCATTTCATAATGATACCATTCTTATGTGTGCCACAAAATAATAACCCATACATCATAGAAAAACCCATGTAATAAAAATGGGAATCTTAAACATCATGACATCATAACAAAATTCATATTAGATAAGGGAATTCATAAAAATAATTCCGTCACAACATAATCAAATCAATAGGGATAGAAACAGAACCCTTTATTATCTTATATGGAAAATAATTTTGATAAAACACTTGAACTCCATTCTTGAGGAAAATAGCCTTTCTACTTCAAAATCACTTTCCTTTCTTTGACATGTCATACAATTTTAAACTAAAAGAAGTTGATTAAAAATAAACTTGAAAACTTGTATGGGAAGCTTCTTGGAAATAATGTTTTAAAAATCCATCGATGCCGTATAAGTTAAAATAAAACATTCTTCTCATAATTTTGTCGGAAAAGTCAAAAAAAGCAACTCGTATGAGAAACGACAAAAGATTCCTTTCATATCTTTTAATAAAAACTCAACGAAGGGTAAAATTGGATATAAACTATTGTATAAGGATATAAATATTACATATTGAGGAAACATGGATGCGGATTATAAAATACACCCCAGTAAATTTCAAAGTATAAACAATCTCGGATAAAAATGAGATTGTGATATTTCCCTTACCTTAGGTCCGATTTGCTTCGTATGTGTCCGAACCTCCTCTTCTTTGAAGCGCCTCTTTGAGACCTCCTCTTAGGGTACTAAAATTGGTCTTTGAGGAATACCAGAACATCTAGGATATTGCTAGGGAAGTGGAGAAGAGAATTTTGTAGGGGTTGGCCGATCTTGAAGGCTCAAAGTTGTATGAGGAAGAGAGGGAGGAGGGGCCCTTTTATAAGGGAGGAGAGGGGCTCCTTTGGAAAACTAAAAATATTATAGTATTATAAAGTCATATTCGGTTTTAAATAGCTCCAAATTGATTAATTTCTAAGCTAGGGTGTGTATGGGTCGAAATCCTCTCACCCAATAGAATTTAGGCAAGTTTAGGTTCCTATTTTATCCTTATCATTTATATTTAACATTAAGTTAAATAATTTTACTTTTACCATGTCTTCTGGTGTTCTTATACTATAAGGTTAATAAACTTACTATATCAAGACAAACGAACCCCAAGTTGTTTATTATTAATATATATAACCTTATCTAATTTATTTGGCTGAACCTTAGATTTTTAGGAATAAAATAACAATTAATAATATAATATTTGTTTTAAAAACTATTTTATGTCAATTTTGACAATATTTAGTAATTGAATTTTGTGAAAATTATAACAGAATGATAAGTTCAAACAAAGTTAATTAAATCAATACTAACATGTCATATTAACCTATAAAATTAGTTTAATTCATAAAAAGTGTGAAATTATATATATTTGGGTATTTATAACATCAATTATGTCAATATTTCATTAATAAGATAATTACTGCATCATCTTTGTGTCATAAATAAATTAAACTATTTAATGTCTAAAAATTACAAATAAAATACCATTATGTAGGAAATATTTTTAGATTTATAATGACTATTTAAAGACGAATTTATCTTATATATAACCATATTTTAAAATTTATTTACTTATTAATCTTTTATTTTAACTATTTTAACCCTTCTTTAAATAAATTAATAATAAATGTCCTAATCTAATTCGAGTGGGCCAAAATGATCATATATTATTCCTAAAGTTTTTTTGTTCGAATTACACTTATCCAATATAATTAGGACATGTGTTAGGGTAATAATAATACCATTTTGACCCTTAATTGCCCTATTTACTTTTAACCGTGGTAAAAAAAAAGTAAAAAGTTACTATTCACCAAAAATTATTTTCATCTCATTGAACCACATTTTACTTACTGACATAAACCATGTCTCTCGGATTTTTGAAATTCCACTCACAGAAGCGGTAAAATTAAGTTTTATGAAAAATTCATTTTTCTTAACTACCACATAGTGGTTTCACTATTCATTAGAAAATGAAAGTTTCCAGACAAATACCAAAAATTAGGCCTAAGCTATATTTGGTATTATGAACTCAAAAATGATGTCTATTTTACCAAATTCAATACATATCAGTTGCATTAATTAAGTTAAAAATTAATTCCCGTCATCAAAACAAATAGCGTGTTCTTAAGAGATAATAACTATCAAAAGAATGACACTTGTTTATGTCTGGTATAAATGTGAAATTACATCCAATGAACAACATTGTATTAAATTGTAAAAATATATTCTAAATATACTTTAAAACCACTCAAATTAATAATTTATCACTATTAATTATTTCAATTAAAAAGGTTGTTTTTAATTAAAATTTTGTAATTTTCACTATTCATCAGAAAATGAAAGTTATCCAAAAAGTACCAAAATTTCACCTTAAGCTGATATCGAAATTATGAATCCAAAAACGAATTCCATTTTGAAAAATAAAAATTACAAAATTTCAAAAAGTGGTTATTACTATTCATAACTACTAGTTTTAATAATATTTTAATAGCATATTGTTGTTTAGTAAAACTTGTTATTGCGTACTACACACGCTATCGAGGAAGGTCGTGATTGCGTGTAATGCAAGGCAAGTCAAGGATGCGTGTTGAGAAAGCTCCTTTTGGTGTAGCGTACAACACACGACATTAATGAAATTAAAAAGAATATTTTTCATAAAATCTCAGGGTGTTACAATCAACGACCATTATTTAAACTTGTTTCATTCCCCATTGATCTATACAATCAAAAAATTAATCATTAACATGTACTAATAACTATTTAATTTAAAAAAATTAAATTTCAATGAAATTGATAATTTTTGGGTGATTAAACATTTAGAAAATTACATATAAATTTATCTATTGAAAAATGAAATAAATGAAGCATGTGATAATAGTTTTAAAGAAATAAAGTTATCATCATGTGATAAAAACATATTTTTTAAATTTCCCATTTTCATATCATAATGATATGAATCATATAATAAGATATAATTAATCCATATTTATGGAAATTAAGAATATTATCATGCAACCAAAATTATAATTCCATCAATTAATTTCTAATACATCAGATTATAACAATGGTTTAAATTCTATAAATTTCTTTTAATATAGTAATAATATTTATTATAATTATTTGATGTTAACTTTCTCTTCCTAGGATAATTTTTTGATTTTCTAAAATAAAACAACATGATATTATTATAATAATAATTCTCTACACTTGTGATGTAATTATCATTTTCAACTATAACTTTTTTATGTTAGGAAATAAAAATATTCTATATGTGATATTATTTCACTATAATATGAAATATGATGTTGAACATTATGTTTTAAAATTGTATAAAGTGATAATTATATCTATACAGGTTGGTATAATATACCTCTCTATAATTAGTTAAATTTAATCATTTAATAACAATTTGTAAGGGTGAATAATATTTAAAGAAATAATTTATTGTCCTTTTTTTCAGTCCTATATTATTACATAATTGATAATGTTTAATTCATCATCATACATAAATCAATAACCACTAATTAATTAATAAAATAAAATCACAAATTTCATTTAATACCCTGATTTTACAATTTATAATGTATCATATAATATTTATTCATGGTATTATGATTTATATTAATATCATATTATTGTTAATCAAATTATTTAAAAATAGTGGAGTCTAAATAATGAAAGTTTCACATTTTCAGAAAATAAATTATATGAGATGTAATAGATCCCCTACCATGGTAAAAGGGTTCACATGTTTTAATACCAATATAGAAGAGGGGTAATGATAAATAGATAGAGTGTATGCATGAAAAATATAATTTGTAGAATAATCCTCAAAGCAGCACTGAAGGATTCACAAGAATCCTTGAAAAGGCTCTTGGATCAACTAGGCATGAGTAAAGGTAAGTATATTTCAATAATAAATAATTTCATGATATTATGAAGAAAATGTATGATATATTAATACTACATAAAACTCAAAACTCATCCAATTTATATAAAATTTAATTTTCATCCAACATAACACATATTTTTAGTCTGGTTAAAAACATTGAAAATGTATAATATAATTTAAAAAGTCCATAAGTCATTTTAACCATTTATTTTCAGTGTTAATAACATTTAAAAACCAAAAAAATAAATTATATATATAAATTAGAGGAAAAATATATAAAGACCCAACCTTATTACATATATAATCTTGAATTTAGTCAATAAAACACTTCCTTTCACATTGAGAGTATTTTCAAGTTTAGAGATTTAGAGAATTAGGACAACACATTAAAAACATTACACATTATTACAGAGTTCATACCATAAGAATAGTACTAATTCCGTACAAAATATAAAACATTCCAAATAAAACACGATTTATTAAATAGATCATCGAACATTTAACTTGGCTTCCTTCACATTCATAAACATCCATATAACCAATGAAAATAATTTAAAAACATGGGATGGGCACAAAAATCTCAGTAATGGATATAAAAAACACATTATTCTAAGAATAATTGTAACATATGAAATCACTTTCAAAAAAAATTCTTGTCACACATATATACTTCCTTTTTAAATCAAGAGATTTAAAAAAACATACACACAAGACACGAGAACAAAAATATAATCATAAAGGTATATTAATGAATTAGTTACATAATCTTGTAACCATTATTGGTTACCTTATAATATGTAACCCTCACGGATACATTACTTTGTCTACCATCGCAGTTATACTTAGAGTAACCATATGGCTGACTTTCAACATACTCATACCCAATGCATTGGAGGGAGATATAGGTCCCACCATTCATCATAAAAAATTCCCGATAACAAAAAAATAATCATAAAACATGAATAATTCCATAAAAACATTGCTTTATAATTTCATAAAACTAAATTTAAAAATAAGATTTTTAAAGAAAATCCCTTATAAATATCATACAATTGAAGAGAGACATAATAGAGTGGATGGAGTTTGTGAATATAAAGAAAATAAACACAGTAAAACACAATATACACATATCCCATCACACAAAAAATTTAAATATAACATAAATAATGAAGTAGAAGGTTAGCCCAAAGAATGGAAATCAGGTTAATAATTCCCTTACATCGAGTTTGTCTTACTTCCAACTTGTTTAAACCTCCTTGTAGAATAACACTTGGATCATGATGGTTGGGACCTTGGGGGCTTGAGGAAATATTTTGAGTACAAATATGAATATAAGGAGTCCAAAGCTTTATTGAGGAGTAATTGGGAATGAATTCAGTGAAGGGAAGAGTTGGTATTTGTAGGAAAAGTGAGGGGTTATTATAATAATTTCCAAGGGGCACCTCATGGGCGGTATTTGCAAAACCATGGGATTTCCAATGGTATTTTTCCATGGTATAAGCCACTTGGTACACCTCATATATTATTTAACTATACACAAGTCTACCAGATTTATGACATAATAATTATATCATTAAGGATGTCTTTAACAGACCGAAACTAAAAACAGTATTTTTTACTATTTACCAAAAAATCAACTATTTCAGAACATTTCCAAAATTTCACCCTAACCATTTATTGAAGAGTAGATTTCAAAAATGAAGTCCGTTGTATGAAAATAATTTTTTAAATATTTTTAATTTAATTTTTAAATAAAATCATACTTAATTCAAAAATTAATTATTTGAGAACTATAAATACTTTTATATCACATTGAAAAATTAATCAAGATTCCATTATCAAAAAGCCTTAAGATAATAAAATAATAATACAATTTACTATTCATAATAGCCATATTAATCAACATTTTACTATTCATAAGGGTATGCAACTATTCACCAAAAAAACAAGTTGGTTCCAATATACTTCAAATAACAGACTAAACACAATTGTAGACGATAGTTTCATGAAATTAAAAACATTGAAGTAGAAAAATTATGTTTAAATGCTAGTTATAAATATCTACATAATACAATGTTCCATGCATTTCTATTTATTATTAGAAAACATGGAGTGTTACATTATCCCCACCTTCCTTAAATTGCGTCCTCACAATTTTATTTACTTATTAAACAAATGAGGGTATTTTTCTCTCATAGGATTTTTATACTCCCATGTTGCTTCTTCAACCTTGTGGTCTCTCCAAAAAAACATTACCTAGTGGATGATCTTATTTCTTAATAACTGTTCCCTTCAATCAATAATTTGAACTGGTTTCTCTTCATTATAAAGGTTCTGTTCCAGCTGAACTGCTTTTGGGCTCAAGACATGTGATGAATCTGGCACATAAGTTCTCAACATTGAATCATGAAAAACATTATGTACCTAAAACAAGCTTGGAGGTAAAGCTATGCAGTATGAAACTGTTCAAACTATCTCCAAGATTTCAAAAGTTCCAATGAACCATGGACTTAAATTTCCTTTCTTACCTAAACGCATCACACTTTTCCATGGAGCGATTTTATGGAAAACATGGTCACCTTCCTCGAAAGGGAAGTGTTTCCTTCTATTATCTATATAATGTTTCTGCATCCTCTGAGATATCCTCAAGTGCTGCTGGATCATATTACCTTTCTCAACCACGTCTTCTACAAATTCTGGCCCCATCAACTTTCTTTCACCGACATCATCCCAAAATGCTAGATTCTGACACTGCTTCCCATACATGGCCTCAAAAGGTGCCATCTGAATACTAGAATGAAAACTATTTTTATAAGAAAACTAAACTAATTAAAGATGATGATCCCAAATTTTTTGATAGTCCACTGAACTAGCTTAATGTATATCCTCCAAAGTTTGATTCATTCATTCTGGATACCCATTCTATTGAGGATGAAAAGCTGTACTAAAATTTAACTCAGTTCTCAACAACTTCTGAAGTCCCTTCTAAAAGTTAGAAGCGAACCTAGGATCTTCGTCAGATACAATGGAAATAGAAACTCCTTGCAACCTGACAATCTAATTGAAGTACAATTGAGAACGCATATCCAAAGTCATTATATCTTGAATAGAAATAAAATGTGAAGACTTTTTAGCCGATCAACAATAACCCAAATCACATTGTTACCTCGAGAAGTCCTTGGTAGTCCCACCACAAAGTCCATGGATACATTCTCCTATTTCCACTCGGGAACTGGAAAAGCTGAATCATCCCCTTCGGTAACTACAACTCTAGTTTAACCTGTTGACACATCAAACATTTCATGGTAAAATTAACAATATCTCCTTTAATTCCATCCCACCAATAATACACTTGAAGTACTCTGTACATCTTAGTAATTCCATGATGAACAGAAAACGGAGAACTATGATCTTCTCACAACAAATCTTTCTTCAACTTACAATCACTAGGCACAAAAAACATTTTTCCAAATAATAAAACACAATATTTATCAGGTATAAATTCTAGAAACATACCCATTTTAACCAATTATACCTTTTTCAATAGCTCACGGTCTTCCTTCGGTGCTTACTTTATTCTGTCTGACAACAAAGACTCCACTAAAATTAAAACAAAATAGACGTATTCATAACGCCAATAACTTCTAATCCAAAATTCATCAAATAATTAATCAATGGATCATGTTCCAAACATAGCATGGTTAATGATTCATGATGTTTCTGACTTAAGGAATCCACCACTTTGTTTGTTTTCCCGTGATAGTAATTGATCGTGTAGTCATAATCCTTTATCAGTTCTAGTCATCTTCTCTGCCTCATGTTTAATTCCTTCTGAGTGAATATATACTTAAAACTTTTATGGTCAGTATATATTTGGGATTTGATTCCGTATAGATGATTCCTCCATATTATCAAAGAAAAAACCACTGATTCCAATTCAAAATCATGTGTTGGATAATTTAGCTAATGATATTTAAGTTTTCTTGAAGCATAGGAAATTACCAGATCATTATGCATCAAAACAAAACCATGTCCCTTCAGAGAATCATCACTGTAGATGACAAACTCACCATTCAATATGGTAAGGAAAAAACTAGATCATTCAACAATCTCTTTTTTAGTTCCTGAAAACAAACATCACATTCCTCTGTCCAAAATAATTTAACCCCTTTCCATGTTAACTTAGTTATCTGACTATATAATCATGCAAAGGTATTAACAAACTGTCTGTAATAACCTGCTAACCCATGAAAACTAGTAATCTATGTAACATTTGTGGGTCTTGGACATTCATCAACTACTTTTGTATTAGTAGGATCAACTATTATTCCATCCTTATTTATAATGTTCCCAAGAAAAGAAATCGTTTGCAACTAAAAATCTCACTTGATGAATTTTCCATATAGTTTCTTTCATTTAATGTTCCAAAAAAAACCTTAGATGTTTTTCATGATCCTATTTATTTTTATAAAATTACAGAATGTCATCAATAAATACAACCAAAAACTTATCAATGAACTCATGAAATATTTATTCATAAGATTCATGAATACAATAGGTGAATTAGTTAATCCAAATGGCATAACAAAAAAATTCATAATGCCCATATCTTGTACTAAAGGCTGTTTTTGGGATGTCATCCTCCTTCACCTTCAGCTAATGGTATCCTGAACTCATGTAAATCTTGGAAAAGTACTGAGCTCCATGTGGCTGATCAAACAAGCCATCGATATGAGGAAAAGGATACTTGTTTTTAATAGTGATGTTATTCAAAGCTCTATAATCAATAAAAAGTCTCTTGAAACCATCATTCATTTTAACAAACAAAATAGGGGCTCCCCAGGGTGAAGTGCTAGGACGAATGAAGCCTTTTTGAAGAAAATCTTGCAACTGATTTTTCAATACAAGAAGTTCTATTGGAGCCACACGATACGGGGTTTATGAAATTGGCTTATCATCATTAACTAAGTCAATTGAGAATTCGACTTCCTGATCAGGTATGGAACCAGGTAACTCATTAGGAAAAACATCAAGGTATTCATTTACCACTAGCACATCATTAAATTGAATAGTTCCCTAGTTTTCAAAAATAATAGAAAGATAAATTTCATTTCCATCTTTCAATAGTTTCTCATATTCCTAATATGTTATAAATTGTATGTGTTCATTAGAGTATAAAAATTGAAGCGCTTACTGAAAAACAACTTCATTAGCTCTACAATCAATCTTAGAATGATAATAAGAGAACCAGTATATCCCCATAATAACATAAAACTTAACTTAGGTTAAAATAAGAAGGTTTGCAGTTAAAGTCATTCCACAATCCATAATAGAAAGATTCTTATAATTCCTCTTTGCAATAACATTTCCCATGGTGTTTTAACAACATGTTTGGGTCACATTTGTTGAGGTGATATTTCCAATTTACCAGAAAATTTCTCAAATATGAAGGAATTTGTTGACCCCTTATCAAACAAAACTTTAGAAAAATCTGAGTGAACAACCAATATACCTGATACAACATCATTGGAATGCTGACATCTGCTTATGTAGTCATAAAGGATCTAACTACACCTTTCTTCTTGTAGTCTTAATTATCTGCATCATTCAGATATCTCTTTGGACAGGCATTTGCATAATGACTCATTTTACCACATTTAAAACACTTTACCGTATTCTTATCAGGATTAGTCTTTGGATCATTTTGGTTACAATCTCAGGCCATATGTCCAAACATACCACATTTGAAAAACATCCCATTTTTGCTAAGACATTTCCCAGGGTGTTTCTTGCCACACATTTCACAAGCCGGAAATTGGATTTTCATACCATCAGATTTGTTTGGTTGATTCTTACCCATTTCATGTCAACTGTACCTCTTCTTCTCTTTGTTTCCAAAATGCAATGATAATCAGCAAACTCCATATCTACCCACTCAGCACATCATACAAGTTTCTCAAAACTTTTGAATTCATGAGAGGCCAACGCCCTTTGATAACTAGGCTTCATTCCTGAGTAAAATTTGTTGATTTTTCCTTCAAGATCTAGAATACGATTTGGAGCACACCTCACCAATTGGGTGAAGTTTTCTTCATACACATCCACTGAGTCTTCCTCCTTCTATTTCAATTCAAGGAATTTCTTCTCCATTCTTCATTGCACCACCTTCGGAATATATTTTTCAAGGAAAAGACTTTTAAATTCATCCCACTCGAAGGCATCAAAATCCTCTCTATCCCGGATATTCCTTACCATTAACCACTACTGATCTGTTTCCCCATCAAAATGATAAATGGAAAGACTTTACTTTTGATTATCTGAACATCCCATAACATCAAATATATTTTCAAGGGATTTGATCCTTCCTTTAGTTGCTACTCGGTCAGATGATTAATTGAATTCATGAGGATTTTGTCTCATAAAATGTTCCTCTACTGTCATGTTCCGATGTGGTACCTCTATTGATTCTCTTGCATGGAAGACACCACCATTTATTTCTTGCGTTAGTTGAGCCATTACTGTCACAAACTACTCGGTTCCAATCCCTACCATTCCAGGAAGTAGTTCCAGAAGGATTTCATTCTGTCAGTGCCTCTCCTTTTTAACATTCTTGTTCCTTCTGCGGACAACCTTTTTGAACAGAAATGTCTTAGATAAAGCCTCATGGGAATAATTAAATGCTATAAAATTTCAAATTAAACATAGTGTGAATATAATTTATGTTATTATATGATCATCACCCCAACCCCTAAAGCTATCTAAACCATCCTCTGATACCAACTATAAAAACCCATCCTTATTACATACATAATCTTGAATTTAGTCAAGAAAACACTTCGTTTTACAATGATGATCTTTTCATGTTTAGAGCCTTAGAGAATTAGGACAATACATTCATAACATTACACGTTATTATAGGGTGGATACCTTAAAATCAGTACTCATTCCTTCCAAAATTGAAAACATTCAAAATAAAACATGATTTTTTTTGATAGATCATCAAACATTTAACTTGGATTCCTTCACTTTCTTAAACATCCTAATATCCTGTGAAAATCATTTAAAAAGTTGGGATGAGAACAAAAAGCTTAGTAAGGGATATTAAAAATAGATTATTCTAAGAATACTTGTAACATATGAAATCACTTTCAATAGACATACTTGTAACCCATATATACAGACTTTGTAAAAAATGAGATTTAAAAAAACTTACACACAAAACATGAGAACATAAATATAATCATAAAGGTATCATGGGAAATTACTTACATAATATTGTAACCATTCATGGATACCTTATAATATATAACCCTCACGGCTACCTTACTTTATGTACCATTGCAGTCACACTTGGAGTAACCATACGACCGACCTCCATTTTACTCATACCCAATGCATTGGAGGGAGATATAGGTCCCACCATTCATCATAAATAACACCCAAGAGAAAAAACCTAATCATACAACATGAATAATTACATAAAAACATTGCATTGGAATTTCCTAAAACCTAATTTAAAAAAAGTATTTTTACAGAAAAGTCGTTATAAATATCATACAATTTAAGAGACACTTAATATTGTGGATGGAGTTTGTGTATATATTGTAAATACACATAACAAAACATAATATAAATAGAACCCATAACACAAACAATTTAAATAGAACAAAAATAATGAAGTATATGGTTACCCAATGAATGGAAATTAGGTTAATAATTCTCTTACCTCGGGTTTGTCTTACATCAAACTTGTTTAAACCTCCTTGTAGAGTAACCCTTATAACATGAAGGTTAGGACCTTGGGAGCTTGAGGAAACCTTGGGAGGACTACTATGAAGGTAAGGAGGCCAAATTTTTATTGAGGAGGAATTGGTATTGAATTAAATGAAGGGTAGAGTTGGTATTTATAGGAAAAGTGAAGGATTATTTTAATAATTTCCAAGGGACACCTCATGGGTGGTATATTCCAAACCATGGGCTTGCACATGGTATTTTCGCATGGTATAATATACTTCGGACACCTCACATCTTATTCAACTATACACAATTCGACCTGATTTATGACATCATTATTATATCGCTAATGATGTCATTAACAAACTGAAACTAAAAACTGAATTTTTTTTTACTATTCACTGAAAAATCAACTATTTGAGAAAAATTCCCTAAATTCACCCTAACCATTTATAGATGTGTATATTTCAAAAATTAAGTCCATTTTTTGAAAATAAATTTTTAAATATGTTTAATTAAATTTTAAAATAAAATCACACTTAATTAAAAAATTAATTATTTAAAAATAATAACTTCTTTTATATCACATTGAAAAATTAATCAAGTTTCAATTATCTTAAAGCCTTAAGAAAATAATATAATAATAAAATTTACTATTAATTAGGGTCATATTACTATTCATATTACTATCCAAATGGGTATGTTACTGTTCACAAAAAATAATTTGGTTCTAAAAGACTCAAAATAACATAATGAACACAATTGTAGATGACAGTATATTGAAATTAAAAACATAGAAGTGGAAAAATAATGTTTAAATGCTAGTTATAAATATCTACTAAAAAAATGTTCCATGCATTTTTATTTTTTTAGATTAACTTGGGGTGTTACCAAATCCAAATTTTCAAGATTATAAAAATAAAACATACCCAAAGGGTATATATGTCATAAGGGTAACATGGTTTTACTATTACATGCCTTTTTAGACATGTAAAGTTATAGGAAACCCATATCCATGTCTTTTCCTAGCTTTATGTTTCTAATGGATTAGCCTTTCTTCGGTAATATAAAAATTGTTATACACTTATGTATGATGAATAAATTATATATACCCTTTTTGAAGGATCATATTACCCTTAAATGGGTATTTGAAAAACCATACTATGCTCTTGTGATTAGGGAAGTACCATTATTTAGTCATTAAAATAGGCACATACCAATTCAATGGCTTTTTAAAAATAATTATACCCCACCATAACTAGTTCATGGCTTGTTATACATTCTAGAATAATTAAAAAAATGCTTTAATACCATTACCCATGGTAAATATTACCTTTAAAAATAATATGAAACCATTTTCTACAACTATTTAGACTCCAAATATAACCCCTTAGTAATGGTAAACAAATTTTAATTTACACAATGAGGGTTTCATGAATAATGGTAGGTATTATTGAAAATATTAAATTAATTATTAAAAAACTACAAAAAATAATGTAAAGGGTTTATTATTTGAGTGAATTTTAGGGGCACGACATTTGTTGGGCTCACAAGCCTTATGTTGTGATCATATTTTTCTTCCCTCCTTCCAGGGTTTCTATTTTCTACCACCCTCAATTGATTAAAATCTGATTTATTTTTTATACTCCATCTCTTTCTCTCTATCCTTCAACAATTGCGTCGTCGTCCTATCCGGATGGTGAAAGATCTAATTTCTTCTCCTCACATGCATATTCATCATCCAATAATTATTTGAAAGATCTAGGATTATCTCTGAATATCTACTTGTAATTGTGGTTACATCATTCATTGGGAGCCTATATCAGATGTGGCGGTGTTGTGATATCAGCTATGGTTTGTCTTGACAAATGTGGTGGGACAATTTTGTATTTTCAACTATACATTGGGTGGGATGGTGAAGCTTGTGGACAACGTCAGTAGTGGATGAGAGTTCTCCACAATAGTGGGATATAGAATGGTGGTAGAAAGATTTATGTGTTTTCAATGATTAAATCATCGGTTTTCATGAAATGAAAATGTGCACGATGAACGATGGGTTGGATTGGGCCTTGTTTCAGTGTCATCAAGGTTCCAACTATGGAGGAGGGACACGTGTTTCATAGTAGTTGCTTCTCAAATGTGTAACATCATATTTTTATTAGCGGCTAGGGAATTGTTTTGGTTTTTTGGTTGAAGTGAGAGGGACTATTTGTTTGAAGGTGTAATAGATGTCATTATAGGATTTAGATCTTATTTCATAACATTAGGATGGTTGTGTATCTTATTTCTCGTATTGCTGTGCAGGAGGCCACAAATGAGGGATGTGTGTGCTGATAACCAACATATATCTATATGTCCTCATTGTGTATGAATGGGTGGGATCCTTCATTTAATTTTACATAATTATTATCTTTTTTTTTTTGTGTTTTGTCAGGTTGAAATACATAGTATGAGGGGTGCTCTTCCACATTGTGCTTCTAACAGAGTGTAACTTCTTGGTTGACAGGGTATCATGTTTTCATTGACTAACATCACTATTGTATTGTATTTCGAGGGGGGGGGGAATGAATGTTTTTACCTTATTTATCTTGATATTTATTTAACAATGGAAAGTAGGGATTATTTTCAAAACATTTGGTTTATCTTAATTATGAGATCACTACCACAATGTTTGTAATGGGTTTCCTATTTCTGATTCATCAAAAGTGGTTCTCTTCTCATTCTACTTTATAAATGGGGATTTTCCCTCAAGTTGTTTAAAAAAAGTAGTGGCATTATTAATAGTTCATAAAATATAAACAAACATTAAAGTATTATTAAAATAATAATTTTTAAAACCAACAAATATAATACCCAAATAAATTGACAAACATTGAAATTAAATCTGAAATGATAAATACCAGTTTAACTACCATATAAATATTAAATATCTATCTTTTTAGAATCAAATTAGTAATTTCAAAAGAATTTTTGGACATCTAAATTTTATTAATCTTTAATGAACCATTCTACATCCATGAATAACATTGGAATGTCTCAAGAAAATCCCGACCCTTAGATATATATATTTAATAATCATTCATTTATATTTAAAAATTTTTTTAATTATTCATATTTTTTTTTAATTTTAAATATTTTATATCTAAATGAAAATTTTAATTTTTCATCATTTTTATATTTATATTTATATTTATTTTATGTTTTTTTAATTTGCATAATTTTTTAATTTTTTAATTATTTTTAATATTTGTTTAATTTTTTCATTTTAAATATTTATTAATATTAATTTTTTTATTAATATTTAATAAGTAAGAATTTTAATTTTTTTCGAATTTTATCATTTTGAATATCTATTTTGACATTTTTAATTAGTACATTTTCCAGTTTTCAATATTTTTATAATTTATATAATCAATATTTTTCATTTTATTCTAATACTGTTATATTTAAATCCTTATATCATTATTATTTATTCCTTTTTAATTAGTAATTTAGGATATGTCCTATTTATTTAAAAATATTTTTTTAATATTTTTTACCTTATGTTATTAATATATTACAATTTCAATAAATTGGTAATATAAAATTTTTTATTTGTTTATTCATGTTTAACTATTTGTTATTCATTTTTAATATATTTATATATTAATTAGTTTTTAAGGTAAAAAAATATGTATTAAGAGAAAATTTTACATTTTATTTAAACATATTGTGTATTAGGTGTTTATGAATGATATATTGAATGTTGATAAAGGTCCCTGTTATTCGCACTAACAATGTGATAACAAATTTTCTTTTATCAACACATAGTTATTGATGATTAATCTATGCATTTATCAATAGTAAGAATTTATTGGAAAATGATTTAATTATTAATCATTTTCCCATTAGCATTGATATTGGTCAATTTTGTCAGTACTTTTTCAGAGAGTGTAGATAAAATGATTATACCCTTTTAAAATGACTGTAAAAGATATCACTTCTCCTCCCC
Organism: Viscum album; assembly: GCA_963277665.1. Lineage (NCBI taxonomy): Eukaryota > Viridiplantae > Streptophyta > Magnoliopsida > Santalales > Viscaceae > Viscum > Viscum album. The sequence goes on from OY728155.1 coordinate 1,013,216,700, forward strand.
ATATTATTCATTCTCTCCTAGAACTGAAGTATTATAGTATTTAAACTCTAATATTTTTAATGAATAGACCCCAAATACTAAAATTATGGTATTCATAACTCTTTTTTTTAATTTCTCAACCATTTATTCTTTTTTTCATGATTTTTTATGTCTATTTTCCTCTGATCACCTATAATATTTCTTTCACATACATGTTCTTTTGTAACTGATTTTTTATATTTAGATTTTATAATAAATCAACCACAAAGTATTCTCAAAAATTATGTAATCAATTTTATTGTTTATTTGGCGTAATGTTGAACTAATATAATTTTTTTTTTGTTTTCATATTTGTTTCATTTTATCACTATAAATCCATGATAAATATTTATCTTGATGTTTTTATCATGATCATTTGATTATCAATAAATACCCACTGTTAATCCCTCTATAATAGGCCACAATTATTTATCTTTATTATCACATTAAATGGTATAAAATAATAATTTGAAAAACTAGTGAATAAATATAATATATATATAATAAAAAAATATAACTCATATCATTTCATATCTATAAATAATAATTAAAACCTTTTATATGTTTATTAATATATTTTAATTAGATAAATTATGTTACAAAAATAACATTATAAAAATATTATTATTATAATATAATTAATAATAGTCCTAAAATATTAATTGTGTATTTATAGTAAATAATTAACATCGTCATTTTCAATGGTACTTGGGATTTTATTTGTCTAATTTCATCTCATTTTTGTTCATTCATTGTATTTTCAACATGATCGGGTTCATAAGAGTAATGAAATTATTTTTTGGATACAATGGTACATTCTTTATAAAACTGTCAAATGATAATGATATTTAACATTGATAATAAAAAAATTATGAATAAATGAAACTATCATTCCATTATTTTAAATATATTATAATTTTAAAATTTTACCAATTTTAAGTAATTTTAGGTAATTGTTACAGATTAGGTTCAAAATGTTTGTAACTAACCAAATAAAATATTTTCTAAAACCAAAATAAAAAACTATCATGTAATCGAAAAAAAAATCATAGAGTTAATGCAATTTATTTTTATTTCATCATAACAAATGAATAATTTAAAATTTTTTTTCTTATTTTTTACTCGATAATATTTTTCTTCATGGTTTATAACTCTTAAAACAGTCTAATTCTATCCATTATGATGTTAGATGATATTTTTATGTTATAAAACTATATTCTTATGTGGTGAATTATTATATCTGTGGATTTATCCATTTTCATTGACATTGGAATTTGTGGATGAAATGAACATTATCAGAGTTACTTAAAATGAGTAATATTTTAAAATTATTCTTATTATATTCTAGAAAATAACAATATATAATATATATTATGTCTATTATCATATTTTTATTTCCAATAATAATATTATTCTTATAGTACATTTTGATCTTACTTGGCCTTTTTGTTTTAAAGATACTCCAGAATGCATCATTTAAAACATATATTTTTATATTATATTAATCCAAACTACCATGAATCTGATTTCAAAATACATTTTATTATTTGAATCAAAGTAAATAATAATTACTATAGTATTTTTTTAAATATGTAACCATTTTTAGAACCCTATCATCAAGTCAATTTAACTTTTATTATTCTAATGAAACATTCGTTGTTTGTTGTCATGGATTCATTTAGATGAAACAAATAAAAAGACTAAATATTTTAAAATGAATTATAAAAAATAAAATTTATATCAATTATTTTATATAAATTATATGTACATATTATAATATATTATTATATTTATTAGTGTTATAATTTATATAATTTTTTCTAGTAAAATATGGGACAATTTATACATTCTTTACTTGCAGTTAATTTTTTTTATTAATTATTAAAAGTATTGAAAAAATTGGATGTTTCTAAATAAAAAATAATAAATGGTAATTATTTTAAAAGAAATTTCATGAGTATGGTGTGAATAATTTCTTCATGTTTACAACATAGCATACATTTTATCCTTTTAAAATCATGTTTCCATTTTATGTTTTTAAATTTCAATATAAAATTTCAAGAGGAGTTCAAAGAACACAAGATCTATCATAGAATAGATCAATGTTATAAATATTATACTTATCACGCGGATGAATTGAATTTAGAAAGTTATAGGGATAACACTATAGTTTTTGGATCATCTAATATTATTACAACAACAAATGAAGATGTGGATTATATTGAGGAAATGAAGTTTTTTTTGTAATTGAACATTGTGATTGTCTAAAACTATTTTAGGAGGCATGAACTTGGAAACATATACCACAATATTGTAAGATTACTAAATATAAAACATTTTCCACCATACTAAAGCAATATAATTATATATCTTTTATCATATGGAGAAAAACAGTTGTACAAAACTACATGAAGTCCTTATTGATATGATACTATTAGATAATGTGATACCATGAAAAAAATAAGACACTAAATGAATGATTTGTTCAATGGGTATGAAATCTACAAATAATAAATTCATTTCTGAATGAATTTATATTGTTTCATAATGATATTTAATCACATAAAAATATTCAAATGCTTGGTGATAATCGATACAATAATGACCAATCAAATACCTCAAAAGTCAGGAAATAGTTTCCAATTACTCAAAGGTTTATATTCCTACATGGAAGAGAGGTTACTTGAAGGATATTGATGTCTCACACATATACGAGAATTCATGATGAAAAACTTATTCACTTAAAAACTCACTTTAGTAGATGAAATTGATCATGATCATCCTAAATCATTAAATAATATAAAAAATATAAATATATATTTATATTAAGATTGAATGAATTATTTTTCTATATAAACTAAAAATTATAATAAATGGTCAGTTATATTAGTAAATTTGTACATTCTATCATGGTAATGGATGAATCAGAAATTTATATTTTTTATCTCTAATTATATCACAAAAAAACCAGTTAATAATATTGATGTTTATTTGTATCCATATATCAATGATATAAAATTAATGTGGGTTTAAGGCCATACATTTAAAGACCCTCATATAAAATATGAGTTCGAACTGAAAAAAAAGTTGTTCGTAATGATAATTTTTTACTAATTTTTTCATGATATATAGTTAATGGGATGTTTTCATGTTCCACTTATAAATAAGTTTGACAATTAGTTTTTTGGACAATCCTCTATAATATTGTTTCTATGAAATCTCTATGTTTTTTCCTTAATGAATGAAATATGGATCCTAGATGACATAGTTTGATAGGAATTCAGAATAAGTTACAAAAGATTCTCCATTAAGAGGTTATGTAAAGTTTGAAAATGTAAAATATGTTTTCAAAAAAATAAAAACACTTTTTGAAAATTATTACCATAATTGGTTATATAAAATGATCATTTATTATTATCACCTTGTTTTAATATTTTTTAAATTAATAAATTTTCTGATGTCATGAATGTAGTGGAAAATATATGTGAAAATGTGTTAGGAATACTTATCACCCTTCATTATTTTTATGATTACATATTTAAACATGCTAATGTAACATTCATTGCATGTACATTTAATTTTATAATAACAAATGAAGGTAATTTGGTATTTCTTTTAAAATTTATTTTGTATGATAAAAATGTTACAATTAGTTATAAATGGATTTAACCAGGAATGTTATTATATATGTAGGAACAAAACATCCTGTCATGGATATTTAGAGAATCCAATAATAAATAAAAATGACCTTATGAGTGTATCGTTACCCCCAAAAATTCCATTTGATCATTTATAAACATTAATATCTCATGATAATATAATGTTAAATGACCAACATCTTGCCTATGTTAAATTTTAATCTCAAATTTTTGGAGATACTATTATAAAAATTATTTGTCTTGATAACTTAAATGAAATTATGAAGAATGAATAGTTAGGATACTCTTTTATGAATATAGATATGTGGCATAATAACATAATATGGTAATAATATAATTGGACATCAATGTTAATTATACTAAAAATAAAACTCTTATTTTCTATAAGTATATATATAATTACTATATATAGTGAAAATCAAACAAATAAATGTATGGATCTAATAGTGCTCATATCACATTGACATAAAAACATTCAAATGAAGAAAAAGAAATTTTCAAAAAATAACAACAACAGACTATATCATTTGATAATAAAATATAAAATGATGGACTATTATTAATACCAACCATGAAAGGTTAAAATAATACAATATAACCATGTAAAATATATTCTCATTTCTTCCCCACTTATTGATTATTATTTTTTAGATACATTGGATTCTCATTGTATTCAATTTGGATACTCATAAAAATTATCTTTTATAACTAAATCAATAATATCAAACAAATAAACCGCAAAGATTGACATTATGATTTTTAATAAAATGAATCTATATTTTACAATTAATTGTCAAATTAAACAATTTATATAAAAAATTAACAAAATTGTTTTTGATATGGTGTTGTTTAGTTCTAATCATAATCATCATATGAGGGATGGTAATAGGATCATAAACCCATGGGTTTATAAAACTAGATATGTATTATTTAATATATAATAAGTATTCACTATCAAAACAAACATAAAAACAAGTTAGTTTAGTATTTATATGTTTCTACATTGTCTAAAACAAATTAATTAAAATTATTGTGGTCATTAAATATAAAAATTTATGACAAAAATCATATTACTTCAACAAAATATCATCCGTGAAGTGGTATTTACAAAGGTAATTACATTTTCCATTAAAATAGTTTTCAATCATTTTTTTATCTATATTTCTCTAATTCATTAATTACAATTTAATTTCCATGTATACAAAAGAGATATTTTTTAGGAAATTATTTTTCAACATAAATTGTGGAAGAATGTTTATAGATATCACGAAGAGATGATTTATGATCACATTTGTAATTTTTTATATAGATCATGTAAAAATGTTTAATATATTATTTTTTTAAATATTATTATCATTTAAAATAATATCATTAGAGAGAGAGACTTTATTATTTAAATATTTCTACCCAATATGTAATAAGATGGAATATGTGATGTTTTATTTTAGAAAAGTACTATATAGTTATGTGATAGATTAGATATTGGAAACCCGTATAATTTTGAAATATTTTCAATTTTCAAATTTAAAGAAGTTTATAGTTTAATTAAAATATTTTTTATATATTTTTTATATATAGGAATTAAACTCACATCAATCCACAATATGATGAGTCAATTTTTACCAAAAGTGAATGTTTTTAGATTAAAAGATTTATTTTAGTTAAAAACACCCATCATGTACTCATGACAAATAAATTGTGTTTATACTTTTTTTATACATTAGAAAAATGATTCTATATTTTCAATGTTTATAAATCAACCACATGTCATTTTGATACATTTTATTAATTAAATTGAATTATGTGTTTTTAGTACAAAATTTATTCTTATTATAAATTGTACATCACATACACAAAATTGATGAAATGAATTTACATTATCATGGTACTTTAAAAAAATCATTCTTAATTAAAATTAATGTTTAATAAATCACCTGACACCAATTTGACACATGGTGTATATAAATTGAAAAAATTGTATGTTTTTTGTTTGAAAGTGATATTTTATAACAAAAAACATGTCACATAGTCATAAATGAAGAGCCAAACTTTGATTATCTTGAAACATTAGTTAAAATATTGATTATTAATTTATAATGGGTAGTAATTAACTTCATGTGAATCTAACACATAGTGTGGCTGGTATGAATAAAAGTTGCTTCATTAATTTTGATGTAACAATTGTTTTCAAAACTCATGCCACAGAATTAAAAAATAAAAAATCTTATCAGGATACAATTATATATGAGTAAAAATATATATTATTTATCTATGATGTGTATAGATCAACTGAATATCAATATGAAACATTGTATGATTGGACATATTGAAAGTACATGTTTTTACATTAAACATGACATTTGAAGATATAAATCATGACACATGCACAAAATAAAAAAACCCACATATTTTCTTGGTACATTAGTAAATTTATCAGTTATTTATTTTTAATTATTAGGGATTAATCTTACACAAATCTAACATATGGAGTAGATGGATTCACTAAAATATTATGTTTTCATATTAGAAGTAATATTTCATTTCACAACATATGTCACAAACTAAAAAATGTCAAAACGTTATGTTTTTGTATTTTTTATTTATTTAAATGATGTGTGAATTATATATGATTTCTATGACTTTAAAAAATATATCTACTACATTGTATGGCCAATACAACCAGAAGTGTGTGTTTTAGGTTTAAATGTTAAATTTTAAGCCAAAATAAGTTTCGTGTAATACAAAATGAGTAAATTAAATCCTATTTTAATAATTATTTAAGAAATTGATATATGATTTATGAGTGATATTTACGAATTGACCACAGATTAATAGGACACATGGTGTGTCTGAATTCCTTGAAGTTGTTTGTTATAAAATTAAATGTGAAATTTTGGTCTAAAATTTCCAGCACATACTCAAACAAATTAGTTTGGACAATGTTCATAAATTCTGATTTTGATCCATGATGAATTTTTTATGTTATGTAATTAACAACCAGACTATATTACACACTGTGTGGTCATCGTAATTTGTAATATCTATTTTAATTTAAAAGTAAAATATTCGTTCAAATCTTAGGTCCACATTTCAAAATAGTTATAACACACATCGATTGTATTGATACATTAGAAAAATATTAATAATTATTTTTTGATTTGAATGAATTAATCTCAAGTAAATATAACTCACATTCTTTTGGTTATAAATGAATGTACATATTTTCATTTAAAAGTGAAATTATAGTTAAAATATACATCAATTACTCAAAACTAATAATTCACAATATATTTTCTTGATATTGTAGGAAATTGACCTATGATTTATTTGTATTGTGTTTGAACTAGATTCATGTCAATTCGAAAAAAGTGGGGACTTATTAACAGAATGTGACCTAAGTCCATGATTTATTTGTGACCTGTATGAATTAACAAAACATTAACCAAACACATGATTTGGCCTGTATAAATCAAAGTTACTATTTTATGTATAAAATTAACATTTTATCTCAAATAATGAATCACATATTTAGAAAAATAAAACATACTTGGATTATATTTTTTATTTTTTAAAATAGTTTGAGATTATATTTTAATATTTAAGAAATAACCTCAAATAATTTTAACACACAATTTGGTCGAGATGAATAAAAAATATTATTAACAATTAGATATTACATTTTAGTTTCAAACACACACTACATGATAAATAATAACAATAATTATTAATCTTTCTCGATATATATGGAAAAATATTACTATTTCATTTATAACATGATAAGATTAACATTAGATCAATCTATCATATGGTGTTTCCGTATTGTCTAAAAGAACATTCGTTTAGTTTAAAAGTAATATTTTAGTGAAAAATATTCATCTCATAATCAAATCAAAGAACAATTGTCTTATTTTCTTGTTAGATTTCTAAAATTAAATATTTTATAATTTTGGCATATCAATATTAATCACATGTAAATATGGTATATTGTATGGTCGGTATGTTTAAAAGTACAAATTTTCATTTCAATGTGAAAATTTATTTTAAAACTTGGATCACATACTAAAAAACCAAGAAAACAAACTCAAATCATCTTCATACATTAGGAAAAAAAATCCACAATTCTTTTTTTAGGTGAATGAATTCATCACATGTCAATCTAACATATAGAGTTTATATTATTTTTTAATATGATTGTTTTTGTTTAAAAGTGGTATTTTAATAAATTCCATCACATAATCAAAATCATGAAAATGAATTAGGATAGTTTAATAGTTTAGTGCAATGATCGATGATTCATTTTTGACACATATTAATCAACAACATATCAATATTAAACATCACATAGTCAACATCTCTAAATGTGAGTGTTTTAAGAATAAAATTAACACTTTATATTACAAAACACATTTCATAATAAAATATAATAAAATATAATTTTATTTTCTAAAAAATTTAACAAAATTATTGATGACTAATTTTTGTCATGTATAAATTAATTTTACATCAATATGGCACATGATGTAGTTTTATTGACAGGAGATTCATGTTTAAAATTTAGATTTTATATTTTAGTCTAAAAACAATATCAAATAATGAAAGCTAAGAAATGTTGGTCATATTATCTTGAATCTTTTGAAAAATGATGCAAGATTCATTTTTTGAAATGTAGAAAAATAAAACAAATTAATCTAACACATTATTTGAGTAGTATGAATAAGAATATATTTTTTCTTTTAAAAAAGAAATTCTTGTTGAAAAATTCTTATAATTATTAATATAAATGAAACACACTCAATTTGAATTGATATTTTAGGAAAATATCTATACTTATTATTTAAAATATTGGAATTAATCGCATATCAATTCCACTCATAGAGTAGATAATAAGACATAATATTAATTTTTTCATTTGAATGAAACAATTTACATGGAAATATTTTTTGAATAATCAAAACCATGAATTAATGTAGTACTGTATTTTTTTGATACATTCATTGAATGATCCAAAATTCATTGTTTATGTCTAAGAATCATCCTGGTTTTAACCTGATACTCCTTACTGATGATATACCTCAATGTGTGTGCTTTTAGAATAAAAGAAAAAAATTAGCTCTTAATATTCATCACATAGTAAAAAAATCAGACACAGTTGTGTTTTAATGATATTAAATATAAATAACCAATTATTAATTTTTGAATTCTATAATGTAACCACATTTCACACAAATTGAAATTCATTTGTAATTATAAAACAATTTAGTCATGATATTTTTGTGTGAAACTATTAAAATAAGAAATGTTTAAATTATAGGAAAACATTAATTTTATTCAGGGTTTGGATACTCATTTGAGAAGGATTTATATGATAATTGTTTTTAATGGTTGTAAATATTTGTTTTAGTGAATTTTAAATTAATATATTTTTATTGTATTGGACATGTTTAATATTATATTTTTTCAAATAATAGTGTAGGGTAAAAACATTCTGTGTAGTGTAATGTTTTTAATTAAATTTAAATTAACTGTTATGTCATTTAATGAATTTTACAAGTTATTTATTTATATAGGTTCTAATAGTATGTAATAACTAGTATTTTCATTTATCAATGCTAGGGGTAGCATTAATAGAATCTATTTTTATTAGTTTTAACTATAGCACAAAGAAAATAATTTTTATGATTGTTAAACCAAGAGAAAATCAAGGAATCTATTACCACAAAAAATGGAGATCTTTGTCAATACTAGAATACACACTAATGATGTATCATATTTATCATTGTTGTTTTTAGTACAAATAAACTTTTCGACTTTTAAAATTTCTGAGGAGATAAATTATTTTCAATTTCAATAAACTAAATATCTATTGTTGATAAATTCAAATTCTATAGCATTGAACTATATACATAAATTTTATAATATATAGATATATATATTAATATTTTTATAAATATATAAAAATATTGAATCAAATTTGTGTAAATCCCCATCATTAAAGAGATAATCATATTTTTAACTCTATTAAGAGGGGATCCTTAAATTACATGAAGGCCCATTAGTTCGTAGCGTGTAATCCAAGAGGGAAAATTTCATTAAATACATGTCCGGAGGCCGATGATGAATAGTTTATTCTACAATACTAGCTGATTCCACAAACATATACACATTTTATAGATACAAAAATGTATATAAACATTTTTAAATAAATACAAAAAACATTAATATAGGAATATATATATATATATATTATTTATACATAAATATATATATATATTTACATTATAAATATATGAATACATTCATAAAAACTTTTTGTATATATATATATATTATATGCACACTTTTGGGATAAAAATATATACACATTCTAAATATATGCAAATTCAAATGAAAATGTTTAAATAAATATATAAAAATTTGAAATATTCATTAATATATATACACATTATATACATAAAATATATATATATAAATTTCACATATATAGACACATTATATATATATATATATTAATACACGAAGACATAAAAAGAAATATATATTTATATAGATTTGTGTAAATATATAAATTTATCTTTATGTAAAAAAAGAAAAAATAATGGTAGTGTTATGATTACTCATTTATATGGTGTTGTGTAGGGGTTCAAAACTCACTAATGTCTAATTAATTATGATTTTTGTGTGGTATTCATGTGTTGTGTTGTCTTCGTCTTGTAGTAGTGCATGCATACTATCATAAGCACATTGGGTATCTAGGGGAATGTCGTTGTGGGGGTGTTCATCGAATAAAAAGTTAAATTTATTGGGATTATTTTATCAATAAAACATTCAAGTGTTGATAATGTATCAGTTTATCAGCGAAAAAAATCATGATAAATGGTTTATTTGTTACTACTACGTAAGCAATGATAAAATGCACTGGCCTTTATGAAAAAATATATAATAAATAATTTTAGCCCTGATTGAAGAAAGTTTTATGAATTTTAATACACTAATTATCAATAGTATCCCTTGGACATGGATCTCATTGTTTATTTTTCAATGAATACAGTGTTTAAACTCTCCCCCTAATTCATTTTTTCAGATGAACTGTATACATCATGAATAATTTTTGATTCCCACACATGTTTTTTTAGTTGTTATATGTTATATATAATAATTTCATTGTATTCTCATATATAATTACATATTTATTAGAAATATATATTAGTTTAAAGCATTAATTATTAATAATAATTTACTAGAATTAGTCTGATATTAAATACATTAGATAATTATTTTTATTAAATGCTTCGTTGTTGCAATAGTAAAAAAATGAATTATTATTATGGTTCTTGTCTCTATATTTTCAAAATTGGTAAATGATTTCAATAAATAGTTGATTAATTAATTACTTATTATGTTTTTTGCAGATCACTTTATGGGAATTAATTTTTTTAACTTTGTACTAAATTTACTTTTTTTATTTTTATTATGAATTATTTGACTAATTAATTTAATTCAGATTGATTTATATATTAGTATAATATAAAGAGAAACATATACATATATACATAAACATACATATATAAAAGCAAAAATTTATAACTTTAAAAATATATGAGTAATATATATATAAATATATAAGATATAAAATTTTTAGTTTCATCATTAAAAACTTATATTTTTTTAAAAGGTAGTTTTAGATAAAACAAACATATTTTTTATTTCCATTAATAATTTTTTTATTTTTTTATCCCAAAAATTTGGCATATATTTGGGTATGCGTGTGTTTATAGACAAACATATATGTTTATGTCTATGTATATATATACTACTCTAAATCTATATTAAAAAAATATAAATTATCATAACATATATTAGTTTAAAGGTTCCCTATAGTTTATCATATATTAATAAAATATATATAACTAAAAATAGGTTTATATGACTCATTTAAAATGTATAATTTTTTTATAATGATTTTTATGTAAACTGAAAATATTTTTAATTTACATTTATAAATTTATTTTAAATTATTTGTTTTCTCAACAAATTCTTACATTGTATTTGATATCATAGAATTATTGTCTCAATTTGTTTTTTATAAATTTTTTAAACATAACATAACAATATAACTTATTTAATAGTAATGATAATATAATATAATATATGAAAACTACAATTAATTTTTATACATTGTGATCATTTAATTTTACTTGTAATATTTTTTCTATATATACTCTTTATTTTTTAAATGATAAATATTGTATTATTTTGGTTGATTTTTCTAATTGGACGCTCAATATGATAAGTATTTATCTTATATTTCAATAGTTTATTATTTTTCAGATACATATAAGAAAAAAGATTTATTTATTTACTAGATATATCTCAAATATATTTTATTACTTCATCATAAAGAACATGTGAGAAAAGGTAGCCTTTCCAACGATATATTGTAAGGGAGTATTTGTTTATGAATTAGTTTTTGAGAAAATAAAATTATTTAACACATCATGGGAATGTGTATGTCACATATCACCATCCAAAAAGTGTTCATATGGATATTGATACGATAACAATTGATCTTATAAATTAATTAAACAAAAAATAACATTCCTATTTCCTCATGAAAATCGTAAAATTGTGATGATGGCACAAGAGTTAATAATCCCAATTGTGGTGAAGATGAAGAAGAAATTAATATCAATAAAATTAGTTGAAATTATTTAGGTTTCATCTAATAAATTATATCCTACAAGGATTGGATTTTTTAACCCATCTTTCATCGCGGTGATGTTACCCTTGAATAACATGAATCAATGGACATACACATCATTTGATATATTATTGATATTGTAATCGAGGGTACACCCTATTATAGTGCTGATTACAGCAGGTACTACCCAACTCAAAAGTTGACTACAAACTCAAGGCTAATATATCAGACTCTTGATGGGTGTCCCAACATCTATATGTTGATAACAAAATATAATGCATTGTTCAGTGCATGGAGTGACATAACTCATCCAACTGTATGGTTTATAAGGTAAATGAACATCATCACATTATTTCTAGTATTCCATTGAACTTTGAGAATATTATAACTATTATGTGGATGTGTTTATTCCAAAAATACATTTAACAGAATAATAATGTTAAAAACACTAAATTGATCCCATGACATGAAAATAAAATATAAAAATTATAGTTATCTTACACAAATAATTATTTTTCATAAAAATATTATATTAGAGTCAATAAAACATTTAAAAAAAATTTGTTAATGTTTGAATGGGTTTTATAGTATATGGGTTTAACCCTTTTAGATCTGTGGTTTTTTCAACCCATATTATGATTAGAACGATGTTTGTTCTATACATCCTTCACCAATTATTATATATGAATATACCATTTTAATAAATTACCACAATTATTAATAAACCAAAATGACCTAGTAAAAAAATGATGTTCATATGAAACTATTGATTTTCGAGAAAAATGAACTATGAAAAGAAAATATGACTGGTTTTAACATGTTATGTAAAATAATATTTAGACGAAGAACATATTTTTTGGACAATTAATGATTTACCTATGTATAATAATATAAAATGGTAATAAATAAAAGTATAGTTTTATTCTATTTATTGTTAAAATAGTAATAAAATAATATCGTTTAATAATCATAATAATTCGACGTATCATAATCACAAGAACTTTTCCCCTATATCCCACTATTGTATAAAGAAACATTTAATGGAATAGGGTTCCTGAACCAACACATAAGTCATGAAATGTGTAAAAATATTAGATATTTTTTTACAAGAAAATGGAAAAAGAATTCTGAGAAATTTTATGAAAATAATCGATTATTTAATGAAATTTAGAAAAATAATAGAAGGTAGTATTTCATGTAGTGTGGTTGAAATTATTGAATAAAAATTTTGAGTATAAATTTATTAAAAAATGATATTATAACAACCTAGGATTTTCATAAAAATTTATTACATCTTCATATATTATTATTCAATCCATTTCCAAAATTAAGTCTTGGGGACCATAAAAGATTATTATATTTAGAGACTAGATTCCCAATCAATTAATTTTAAGAAATATATTTTACATATAACACAATGATCATTCCATTTAGTACACTTCATAAACACACCATATATAAATCATTCATCATATACTGGGAAATAAAAAAGAAGAAATGGGTGATCTCAAATGCTAATTGAGGGTAAACATGAATGATATTAATTTGATGATAGTATGAAAGTATATGATAAGAATAAAGGAATGGTATTATGAAAATAGATTAAAATTTTCTCACATAATCGATCATGGATCATAATAATATTCCAATTAATAATGTATTATCATTTCCAAGTACCGGAACCATAGGGTTGAGAAATCTCCATAAATCAATGCTCAATAATAAGTTCATATCATAAAATTTTAGAATGATTACTAGTATACAACCCCCTTTATATAAAATGGATTAAATTTGATACCATAAAGTAATAATGGATTATGAATCAAAAAATATTTCAAATTACATAAAACATCACACATCATCACATGTATCACATATTGGATCAGGCATAATGACATATTTCCTATATTGGATCATACACATTGGCATGCCTCCCATCATTGTCTCTTGAGATATAAAACATCAATAATTGAATTGTAGGGAGATATAGGTCCCATCCATTACATTATCAAAATATTTTAGTTACAAAATTTAATAAACATTCATTATATCATAACACATAAAAAAGGTAATAAGTTTCATAATGATTTCAAAAAAATATAACCAGACGAAATGAAATTAGTGTCACAAACATTTCATCATATCATTATATCGTAACTCATTTAAAAGGAATGGGTTTCATAAAATTCATTGCATCATAATCATAGAAATAAACCATCCTAAATAATAATATTAATTTTATCATTACATCATATCCCTTCTATAATATAAGAAACAATCATTTCTTTTGTTATTTATGAATGTAATTTCCATAAAATATTATTAAAACATTTATGAGGAATACATAATATTCAATTTAAATCCCTTTTTTAAAATATAAAAATTTCTAATACATCAGCGTAAAATATTTCTTCGTGAATAAAATTGTATTTATATTTAAATAATCGAGTGGTTATGATGATACAAAATTTTTTTCATGTCATAAATGTTAGAATAAAGATTTCGTTAATATATTTAGTAAGAATAAAAAACTAACTCATTTTGAAAAAATAAGATTATTTTGTTTGTTTAAAAAAATTTAAATATTTGTATAATTTCATTAAAAAGCTAAGGGAAATAGAAAAACATTCTTTAAAATACTTTTTGAAATCATGTGCGGTTATGAAAATTGGTTTTTAATAGAATAGAAAAATAAATTAATTTTTTCCTTAAAATATCATTTTGAAATCATGATTACAAAAAGAGAGTAGAATGAAATTGAAACATGTATTTTCATGAAATAAAATTATTATGATAATTATTTTTAATTTTTTATAAATATTTCATAATATTTCTTTATTATAAAAATAATCATTTATAATATGGATGAACAATAATATTATAAAATTTACCACATTGGTGTCTTTTAAATCCTAATCTGTGTAAATGTAATAAAAAATGATGAATATTCATATCCTATAATTTCATGATTATCTTCATAAAATTATTTATTTGGTATTATATTC
This sequence comes from Viscum album, assembly GCA_963277665.1. Taxonomy (NCBI): domain Eukaryota; kingdom Viridiplantae; phylum Streptophyta; class Magnoliopsida; order Santalales; family Viscaceae; genus Viscum; species Viscum album. The sequence goes on from OY728155.1 coordinate 1,013,232,080, forward strand.
AACACACAAAATAATTAAGTGGTATATAAGTCATTTGTCCAAAAAACAAAATGAAGAATAAAATCCATTACCTTAAATATTGAATTCATTTGTACTTTTTCAAACCTCCATTATAATAAATATAATTTTAGTATACATATATTTTATAACCATAATCATATATATAAAACCATATAGTACTTCCTTATGAAATTTTATTTTCCCATTTATTAATAATACATTTTTTAAATCACATTTCAGAAAATAACTTCTTTTTTCTGGAATGTTATGGATTATTATTTTCAATTATTTTATATTTATCATGGTTTCGAAATATATATAATTTTAACCATTATATAAATATCAAATATATTAATTATATATTTATTTAGAGTAGTTCATACATTTTAATTTTAAAAATGAATTACTACGTTCAAAGAGATAGTCGGTTGTACGTATGCAAGAAAATTATTTCAATTTTCTTGATGAAAAGAACATAGATAATGTAAATAATATATAAAATTTACAAAATAATTTATATGTCATATATATCACATATTGTCTTTAAATATATCTTTATTTATAGCCATATAAATAATATTTGAAGAGCCAATCACATCGCTTCACGAGGTGGTAGTCCCTTGTTCACATGAGAGACATTGTTATATTTTCATGGAATAGAATGCATTAAGTTATATGTCGTATTATAATAAAATAAGTAAATAATTTACCATTCTTATATATATATAAATTAAATCTATCATTGTATCTATTTTTTATAATGGGTGATGGAATATGAATTACATTATTTCATCATGCGGTGGTCCGTCGTACACATGATTAAGAGTTTTATTTCACATTTCATGGAACTAGAGGGTAATATAGCTTACTAAATTGAAATTAAAACATACTAATATATTTAAAATAATTTTTTTGTTATATCATAATAATGTAGGAAAATATAATAGAGGATGAAGAGTAAATAAAATATAAATGCTCTGTTGAGAATGATACATCTTTTTCTGATAACCTCATAAAGGTTCACACAAATATCATTTCCTAGGATATCCTCACAATCAAATTAAGGAATGAATTATGTGTTTTGGGAAGTATGGAATCAGTTTGATATGGTATTTAAGGAACCAAGTGGTTTTATAATATTTAATAGAAGAGGAGAGTAGGTGCACTATTATATAATTGGGGGAGAGGACAGACTTGGAATTTTTGAAAAAAATTATGTTTCCTTGTTTTAAACCCGAAAAAGGTTCCAAAATGGATCATTAAAAATATTCGAATATATAAGGTTTAAATATGATCATAAAATGGTAATTTGATATGTTTTAGATATTTTTAACTTTCATATTTTTAGTTTACCCCCGTGGAAACTTGTTTTAACCTTACTCATAATAATTAATTTTTAATGTTTTTAATATTTTTTACAGAAAATTAAGTTTAATTTATTATCGATGACTAAAGATGTTTATATAAAACATGGACTAAATTTTTCCAAATTCCATTCAAATAATTATGAAATTTTAATTATAAAATAATCTGGACGAAATGATGAAAAATCATTTTTTCAAGGAGAAATTTATCATAAGTATATAATGGTTTAATATCAAAATTATCATGAAGATTTGTTATACTTACATAAATTTATTAATATATATATGAATAAGTTTGTATTTTTAAAATATATTAAATTAATGTTTATCATGTAAATTATTTTAATGAAAATACAGTTTTTAATAAAAAGAAGTACTATGTAACTATTCATCGAAAGAATTAATATTTTTTTGAAAATTATCTAAGTATCAATTAAATGTAATTTTAAAATGTATATTTTAAAATTTTTGTTTATGTTTTCAAATAAATTCCTTAAAATTTTAAAAAAACATGTTCATTGTTTGTTCCTGAAAATCTATAAAACATTTTATTTGTGAAAATTTTATTTTCATAATTTATGAAGACCTTAGTAAAAATAAATCATTTTATAAAAATATTATCTACAAATATATTACAATTATAGATAATATTTAAAATTTAAATATTCTTATTCATTCTACTGATTTTAACAACTAGTTTTTAAATATCATGATTAAATAATATTATTAATATTATATTTTAGTTCGCTAAAACACATTGTTTTGTGTAACAAAATGCATCAAAAGTATAATTTTTTTAAAAAAAATCATAAGGACTCAGGGTGTTTCATTATACTGCAATTAAACTTAATTTATAAATTTAAATTCAGCTTGTATATATAAACAGTTGACGATAAATCAACCTCTTCAGGTCCTTTGGATTCCATTTAGATATTTGAAATTGGTGGGTTTGAAAAAAAAATATTGAAAAGATGAGTTGTATTTTTTTTAGAGATTTCTCATAATTATTTAAAATATCAACTACTAGTTACTCCAAATAAATAACTTTATCTAGTGGTATAACCTTTGATTTCAATACATGTAAAGTATTATGTATACACTTCCTTAGGATATATACAAGGAACACATTTTGGTATTGTGAGAGGTTCAATTGAAGCACCAATTGTTAATCTAGAATCCTAATATGATCAATAAGTTCAAAGGGAATAGTTTTTGAAGGGATTATTCTTCCCAACAATGATAAAATAATTACAGTCCACCATGTATATATTAATAGAATCACATTTTCACCAACATAAAATTCTAGATCATGTAGATGATTGTCACAATAAATTTTCTATAAATTTTTTGCTATATTAATGTGATACTAAATGGATTTAACCTTATGTAATATTTTTATATAGACTCATCCTCAAATATGTTTCTTTCTCTAATTAATTACTAGTACATTGGAGTTCTATACTTCTTTACACAAAGTTATTCATAACAATCTATCTTCATATTCGAGAGAAAGTTATTACTGTATAAAAAATCAAATAAAGAAATGTTTTAATCCCAAAAAGAATATAAATAAATACAAAAATAAATCAATATAACATATATGGTTTGAAATTTTCCAAAAGACTAACCATATATCTGAGGATGAAAAAAATTATTGAAACTCTACTCTGAATCATGATCATACTAAAGTCATCACTTGAACATTAAGGAAAACCTTGGATCCTAATCAGATAAAATATAATTTATCAGTCCATAATTCCATAAGATTTAAATAATGTATATTCTATAAATATGATACATACAGTTATATTATTTCATAGTGATGATGTGTGATGTGGTTATTAGTAGATTGACTATATCCCTTATAGAATTATCCCATTATATTTTTTGTGGAGTCTAATGAAAAAATACATAAATATTTTTTCTAATTTCCACTATAGAATGGTTAAAAATTGTAATATACCATCATTAATTTTTACGTAAACAATAAATTTTGAATATACTAATAAATGAGATACAAATTCAACGATATCACTATTTCTTTCGTCCCACCTTAAACACTCACTCAAATATCTATACATGTTAAAACATCAAGGATGAATAGATAATGATGCATTATGATCCTACTCTAATAGCTCCTTTGTTTTACATGGTATAGATGCAATATATACAGGATTACAAAACATTATCATTCCATCATAATCACTATTAAACACCTTGAAATTTAAAACCTTCTTTTACGACTATAAATATTTCATATATACCTACTTTTTATTTACTCTAATAGATGATAAAACACTCATAATAGAGAGATAATACTATCCCCCATCATTATGTACATATCCACTATTTTAAAAACACATTTATATTGGATTTTTTATCCTCGTAATATGTAGGATATAATTATAAATTCAATATAAAGAATCATCTTCATTTTTTTCTTTCCTAGGGTGGTAGTATATTGAGCTCTGATAATATATAATTAGCTCCAACCATGTTTTTTGAAATATGTTCAACTCCACCAATGTTTATATATAATTTCAAAATTTATAACTGATATATATATATATATAAGTATATATCACAACATTTTTCCTAATGATAATTGAAATATATTCATAATTAAAAAATTACCACAACTAACGTCAAATCATGAGTTGGTTAATTTTTCTCACGTACCATCAATTATTGCGAGGCATATGATATCACCATATCATTTTTAAATCCTATGGGTATCTCTATGATACAGCATAAGATCCCATAAACAATATAATATTTATATATCGCATAATTTAAAAAAAATCATACTAACAAATTCATCACATAGGTCCATGATAGTAAAGAAAGAAGAATTTCCCAATATATATTTCAAAGAGTAGAATGTATCATTGCTGCTGAAAATGACTTTTTATTGAAGGTCCCACCAAGTCAGGGGGGAAGAAAGTGGTAAAATCCTAAAGAATCATTACTAACAAGGAGGTTGCAGGCATGGGGAAGAGATGCAAGGCTGTCGGAAATAATACATCTATTGTTTGGGTTCCGCTTGGTGGAAAGGCAATCATAGACCAAGTGTCCCTCCCTCAATGCGTGTGTAATATCAGTGTCTGTGCTCAGCAAGAGCATGCATTTCTTGATAATGTAACATAAGTACCATAGGGGTCTGTCTTTATTGATCAGGAAGTTGACAAGGAGGCACAAATCTGATTCAGCTACGAAGACCGGTATGTGGTGGTCATGACAGATGGAAAGACCTGTAATCATGGCTCTGGCTTCAGCTGTAATAGGGGTGCTCGGTCCATAAAAGGTGCTAAATCCAATGACCACAGACCCTCTTCTTTCTCGGATCAGCTCCCCTCCTCTCATACTACATTGTGCGCAAGAGCTATCCACGTTATGTTTGAGACCAGAGCTAGGAGGGTTCCACATAACCCACATCCCTTGCCCTGTGCTCTGACCATTTAGGGGCAGAGATGTTGTCGTCGTCCATCCATGAAGAAGAGAACTGAGCTCCTCTAGCAAGGAAAGCAAGCGAACCTTGAGGAAAGTAAATGACCTGCCACTACCTCTGTGTTCTATGTTCCTCATTTCCCAGATAACCCATCAGATCGAAACAGAAGCCATGCCACGAAGATTGCACTCCCTGGGTTGATTCTCCGTTCCCAGAAACCACCAAAGGAAGAAGTCTAGTTCGCTGTCATGGCACCCATATACTCTCATCTGTTTTCCAGCTAGTTCCCATTAAAAGTTATCCCATTCACTCTCAAAGAACAGGTGCCATGCTAACTCGGTGGTTGGGTTGTTGCAGCACACACATCGGGAGGCGATCTTAATGCCTTTCTTCTGAATGTTATCATCCATTGGAATGGATCTGTTGTGGATTCTGCAGACAAGAATGTTCATATTTTTTGGGATCTCTTTGCACTAGAGGTGTTTTGCCTAGGAATCTACTCCCTGTCTGATGTGGAAGGATTCGACGTAGGATCGGATGTGGAAAGATTTAGATGCAGAATCCAAAAATACGCACTTGTCTGGGTAATTTGAAAGGATGATATTATCGAATAGGTTCTTTTGATCGGCATATATAGTTGTAGACATTAAGGTCGGGTGCCTCCTGGCCTAGTTGAAAGTGATCTCCAGAAAAGGACACCCTGGTAAATAGAGCTTATCCCCTGCCCAGTTGTCCTTCTAGTACTGGATGTCACCTCTACCAATCACGCATCTCGCCTTGTTCTCAAGCACAATGAGAACCTCTCTCATGCATTTGGAAAGAGCCGAGAGGATTCTGGATCGACTCCCCTAGTTACTCCAATCACCACCATACCGATCGCAGATGAATCTTCCCCACAGTGACTTCCATTCAATGATGTCCCAAGCAAGTTTGGCGTGCATTCCCTGCATTCTCTCCATAACGTTCTAGAGGTCCACACCACATTCATCAACAGGTTTTTCCATCCGAGTCCATGAATCCCATATACATTTTCCCTCTTTTCTATTATCCCAAACGAAAGAGTTCAAGATTTTTCCAAACTAGATAATGGTCCCTTTGGGGGGGATAATGGCAGAAGAAGTGTGAATGGGAATGGACGTCAAAACGTTGTTAGCCAATGTGATTCTGCCCCCAAATGAAAGAAACTTGTTCTTCTAGTTGTAGACACGAGTTTTGATTCTGCTTATAAGTTTATCAAACTCCACCTTCATTAATTTCCCATTCAAAATGTGGACACGAGATATTCCATCGGGAGTGGTTTCCATTTGATTATTGATTCCAGCCCCACTACCTATCTCGATGTGATCTATAGTCCATTTTAATTCAAATTTTCTTTATATAATTATTATAAAATCAATAGAAATATGGTGAAAATCATTGAAAATAAATTTAAACATCAAGGATCACATAATCATTTATATGTATCAATATATTTAAACTCATGAAAAGATCATTATTATCCATTAATACTTCATGTTGAAAGTAAGAATTCTATTCATATTATATTAAAAATACATCTCCAAAAATTTCATTAGTAAAATTAAATTCCAATCACATAAAACCCCAAAACATGTGTTCAATAATTTTAACTTTAAAAAGTTCGTTAACACAAAACCTAATTTTGGAAACAATAAACATGATTTTAATCCTATAGGATGGCATATATGATTCCAAAATTTACCAAAAATAATATTTTTTTGGATTATTATAACCAAAATAACATTATTAAAAATAAATATTCAAAAAAATATTAACTCCAAATACATACACACATAAATCATCTCACCTCAATGATTGGAATAGAATAGGTCCATATTTCATCCTGGGGATAACGCTTATTTTAAGTCATTAACATTGCTAATTAACAAGATCCCCATATATGAGACATCAAATTTCATGTAAAGTAATTTTTTTATGACATTTATTAACAAAAATAAAAAATATTACCCAACATATACGATATTCCTATATGTTATTTTTTCTACTTTATAAAATTATATATAGTCGATTCTTCATTCCTATAAGATCATTACGACAAAAACCTTCATAAATCCATCTCCCCATTATTTATCATTTTCGGAATCTCACTTATGGTTATATTGTTAATCATATATCTCAATAACTGATTAGTAATAATCCCACAACCATTATCTAAATTCAATATCCAATTTGGTTTCTCCTAATAATTTAATCATCAATTATATTTCTTGTTAACATGATTCTTCCTAGATCTATCTATTGACAAAGACCACAAATCATAGTATGATAATAAATGATCATATTGGAAAATAATATAATAATTGCAATAAAATTAATATGATCTCTAAGTGATAAAACATTATTTTCAACATGTGTCCCTATTGGTTCATACAAGTTCATTAATGGCCATCTTTCAAATCTATCATGGGGTTTATAAAGTGTTTTTCTAAAAAATCCAAATCATATACCCTATGTGTGTAATTATAGGTGGGCATCAAATACCATAATTCTGAACTGGTTGATGATCGCGTCTAGAACAATGGAATCTCTTCAAAGTTATTACCCCTATGCACAATTGCAATAGATCCATATCAACATATAATTTCCATACATGGATGTAGTTTTTTGGAAATTACTTTTTCAATCATTCACCAAAATTGAATGAAATATTTCTATACATTGACTTATCTGTGCAATTATACATATACATATCCTCATAGATATCTCTTTTTTTAACATTGTAGTTTATAATGGTCAGAGAAACGTAGCACTGATATCAACTATAATGACCCATGTTTTCATACATAGATATTACATTTTAATATATTAATATACAACATAAATCGTAACTAAATGCCTAAGGAACATAAAATTTTTTTTTTTTTTAATACTTGATTCAAAATATTCTTATTTCATTAATGATATTCCACATCTATTATAAAGAAATTACTATTTAGAAAAATCCATTCAAATTACTTACATAATCCTTTCGTCATAATCCCATATAAAACATAAATAATGTGTGAGATTTGATACTCCGTAAAGGAAATTGGGAAACCTAACATCTAATGATCAAATTAAACTATAAGATAAGAATATTGTTATAAGACTATGAATAGAGAATAAATAAGATATCACCAAATAAATCATGGATCAAAATCATTATCCATGACATAAAACATTATCATTTCAAAATACATGAACCACAATGGTGATAAATCATCATAAATCATTCATGAACCCTATATTCATGCAATATAATTTTGGAATAATAATATGTATGTAAACCATTTAATATATCATTTTTATAATCCAATACAATCAAATTAAAATTGAACTTCCATAAACACATGTATCACATTTCATAATGAATCATGCATCGTCACCAGGTTCTTATTTTTTTTCAAACACAGCTGTCCTTTTCCCGTATCTAGTCTAGAACATGACATTTTCCCACTATTATCAAATGTGACATAAAACATTACCCAAAATATTTTAAAGAGATATCAGTACCATCAATCATTTTAAAAAAACAATTTTTTCCACAATATCATTAAACATTAATCACATCATACACCGTGAATATGGTAATTTCTTCCTTAAATATTTTATCATATCATGACCTGAGGTAATGCTACATTTTTAACTATCATTTCATCAATTCATTGTATCATTACTCATGGAAAAGAAACATTTTTTCCAAATATATTTTCACTATAGTCGTAACATAAAAAATCCAATGAATGAATAATAATTTCAAAATTATATAAAATCACTATTAAATAATAAACAACACTAGAGGTTTTTGTCATTGAATAATATAAATTTGATATAAGATTATTAATTTTTTTGAAAATATCCTTATCATTTGAAATATTTTCATTGAAAGAAATCCTAAAAAATAAGGAAATTTTTTTATTTCAAAATAAAATGTAAATATTTTAATTGAAGCTTAAAATATTCTAGTGGTCATGATGGAGAAAAATTCATATCATTCCATACATGTAAAAACCAAAATACCATTCAAATTTTTTGTATGAAGTAAAAAAATAAAACAATTTGAAAATGAAACAAAATATTTATTTTCATTTTGAAATTGGTCAAAATTGATATAATTTATTATAAAAATGATTGGATAATTGTATCAAATTTTAAAAAAAATTCTGAAAAAAAAATCTTTTAGAAGAAAATAGGTTATAGAGTAAATAGTGAAATAAATTTGTAATGTAAATTAAAAAAAATACCTTTTTGAATCATTAGTATATACATATAAGAAAAGAAAATGAAATAAATCTATTTTAATTAAATAACTACAGTATAAGAAGTTAATGAGTTTCTTTAGATATATATCATTGGATTTCATCATTAGAAACATATTCATAAATATACAGAAGAAATAATGAGATTGTAACATAAAATCATTTACCACTATGTTGTTATTTTATTTTTAATACCAATGAATGAAAAAATACTCTATGGATGTTTAAAACCCTGATTTCATTATAATAATCATAAAATTAATTCATGTTTAGTATATATAACCCACAAATGAAACAATAATGTATACTGCATCAATCCCGCCTAAATAAAAGTGGGAATCAGATCCATTATCTTTAGTTTTGAATTACATAACACTCCTTAAAAATAGATGTATAAAACATATAATTTTATGATAAATATATACCTAAACCATAAAAATATATAATACAAGATATAATTAATTTATTACCCTATATTACCAGTATATTATTTTTTCCTTGTTAAAATAACATTTCTGGTGATATGTGCTTCGTTTTTCATTTATATTTCATTTTGGTATATTAGGTCATTTTATTTTGATCATGGTTCCATAATATAATAAATTTAAACAATGATATTAGTATTTTATATATTCATTACATATTATTTTTCTCTATTACATAATTAATAATGACAGAAAATCAATTATACCGTTCATGGAAATTGTAGGTTATATGTGCGAAGCAACACTGCTTTTGTTTTATCAATTGAATAAATAAGGGAATGGTAAATATCATATTACCTTCATAATTTTTTTTATTTCATCTATATCACATATTTTCATTAAAAATAACCTCATTTCCTACCATTTAATGTTTAAGTGATGAACTAGTGATATTTATTTGTGATATGGTAGTCTATTGTGCAAATGAGTATCAATATCATATTTCCATGAAATAGGAATTGTAACAATGTGTGTGGTTTTATAATAAAATAATTATAATATTTCTCGAAATTCGATATATATAAATTAAATATTTTATTATATAATAATAATATATGTAGTGATGAAAAATGAATTATATCTGTTTACTAGGAAGCAGTCATCCAGACACATGGTTGACGGTTCCATTTTCCATTTTATGGAAGAAGATATATGTATACGTTACACGATTTTGATAATAACGTATAACTATATAAAATATTTTTTTGTTATATTACCATTATATTTTAAGAATATATCGATTAATTGGAAGAATATATAAAATTATAATGTTCGATTGACACTAACACCTCTTCTTAGAATAAACTACTTAGATTTACACTAAAAGCATTCAAATGAGGAATTGCATCTAAAATAATTCCTAAAATATTTGAGTATGGATGGAAGGAAGGTATTTGGGTAGTAATGTTATGAAAAAATAGGTTTTATAACTTTTAATATGATAGATGACTGGGTTCCCTTTAATAAGTGGACAATTTTAATTTAAAATAAATTCAATAGATGCGAATGATATTTTTTTTCAAAAAGAACATTTTCATAAGTATATAATGTTATGAAATCAAAATTAAATAAAAATTTGATTAAAATAACCAATAATAGATTAATAAATATATAATATAAAAAATTTTACTTTTAAACACATTTTAATATAAATTTGATCTTTTAATAGCTTAAAAGGTCAATTTAAAATGAAATTCAGTATTTTTTTAATCATCGAAAAATTAATATTATTTAAAAAAAATTAGATATTATTTACTAAAATATTTAATGTATATTTCAAACAATAAGTTTATTTTTTTCAAATAATATTTTAATACATGTAAAATTTTACTTTTTTATATTTTTTTACAAAAATAAATAAAAATATTTTTTAGAAAATAGTATTTTCAAAACATAAAAAGACATTATTAAAAATAGAGTAATTTTTCTATCAATATGATTATTATATATAAAATCATTATAATAAATATTTGAAATGTTTTTTTTACTATTCATAACACCATTTATAATATTTAGGAAATTACATTCATGTTTGAATAATAATATTAATAGTATTTTGGGATTTGTTAAAACTCATTGTTGTGTCAAACGCAAGCTATCAAAAATAGATAAAGTTATTTTAAAAGAAATACTAAATAAATGGTATGTGGGTAATATTATTCCACAATTAAAAGGTAAGTTTCCATCATGATTTATTGATTTGATAAGAAAATATGATGGTATTTTTCCCCATCATATCCTCAGGTTTCTAGACAGCTTCTTCAAATTTGTTGTTTCTCCAACCCATTATGACTAGGTGAGTGGTCCTGTTTCATGGAATTTTTCTCAATGAAAAATAATCTCCAATGATTTCTCCTCATAAGAAAGAAAATTCTCTAGCGGAATGACCCTTGAGATTATTACATGTGAAGGTTCAGGTATGTACTTCTTAATTATAAATACATGGAACTCAACGTGAACTTAAGAGAGGCTCGGTGAAAGAACCAATCAATATGATTCCATCATGATAAGGTATTTAATTTAAAATATATTGATATAACTAAGGTATATCATCCAAGTAGTTTTTAATCTCATTAGATTATCCTATGGTTATATTCTTAAGAACACATTATCCTCAACATCAAATTTTTTATAATGTCAGCAATTTTCAGCATAACTATACTACCAACATTGTTATACCCTTATGTGTTATAGAATGTGTCAAAGCTTATCTACCATTTAATGAAAAAGTAAATTTCCCAATATATTTTTTAACCAAAATCATCATAGAACACTAGAATTATACACTTCATTACATATAGAAAACCATAAGGAACGAAAAATATCTGAGAGTGAATGATATGGTTATATGAGAAATCGACTAGAGGAATGTGTTGATCCCAAACACCATTGAAAAAAAGAGAAAAATAAATGATCATATCACATGGGGTTTGAATTATTTTCTTAGATTAACCATCTGTATGAGGATGATACACCGTGTTAATAGTGGGTTTTTTATCAAGATATTACTAATGAAATATCCCAAACATTGAGGTATTCCTCAAATCCTGATCAGATAAAATAATATATTATACTCGATGAATTCAAAAAAATTACATAATTTATATCATGTAAATTTAATCTCAATGGAAATTATCTAAAAAAATGATGTTTTAAAACATTTTTAGGAGAACTGCTACAAAAAATAGTGCATTATTCCCATTAGATGTTTTGGGGATCCTAATGAAAAAATCCATATTGATGTTTTCCCATATCATTTATTTTATGGGTAGTTGTTGTAACATCCACTATTATTTTTGTATCTCCACCTAACTTTGTTAACTTTCCAAGAATTGAGATAAAAAATCTAAAATATCACTCTTCATGCCATTCAACTTAGAACAGTCTTTTAGAGCTCAAAAAATCATTGTACATCCAAGGTGAATATATAATGAAACAGAATAAGACATTTATAAAAACAACTTCTTCACATCTATATTTTAATAGAATAAAATAAAAGATCATTAACCATATCATTCCTTCATAATCAAGGTCAAAATAATGAATATTTTTTACATTCTTCTTCTCCTCTATATATTCCAAATGTTCCACTTTAATCTTTACATGGATATATGTTTTAACCCGCATTTAAGAGATATAGGATGTACTCCATTACTTCAATATTCCAGGATCCTTCCATTGAAAAACCATAAATATTGGATATTTGTTTATCCTAGTCATAGATAATCTATAATTTTCATTTTATCACAAATAATTAACCACATCATTCTCTTTAAGAGGGTGGTATTGTATTGAGAAACTATAATTCTTAATCAGATCCAACCACCTTCTCGGGTGCATGATAACCTACGTCAATGCAAATATGTACATTGAAATTTTATGATTAATATATATATATATATATATCACACTATTGTCTAAAAAGATAATGCCTCCATATTTTTAATGAAAAATTTACCACTGCTATCTCCAAATCAAGTGTTGGATAATTTTACAATGAACCTTCAATTTTGTTTTGGAATAAGATATAATCATATAATTTTAAATCCAATGGTTATCCATAAAATAAAACATATTTTTCCAATATCAAAATAATCTTTATATAATATTCATTAAAAATAATAATTTCATACTAACCAAGACATCATATAAGTTAGTTGTTGGTGTTTCACCCTTCTGGTCATTTGGTTGTGGGTTCAAGCCCTATGGCCTTTCTTTATGTGATAGGTTGTACTTTTTGTTAACTAGAACTATAATAATATATTGATTATAACATGTAAATAAATATAATTAACATCCTTTAAAATAAATTTATACTTCTATGATCATATAGACCTTGATTTTCATTAATACCATTAAACTTATGATAATATAATTATTCTAAAATAGTAATTTATGTTGAAAATAAGGGTTACATAAATATTATCTTAATAAAAATACCCCAAAATTTCATCACTCACATTAATATCCCATAACAAAAAACCTAATAACTGGTTTTTTAGACTGCGAGATTATGAACAACAATGAATTCATAAACCCAATAAGGTATCCATAACCATTAATGAAATCTTACATAATGACATATATTCATAAAAAATCAAAAAAAATCCATAGATGTTCCAAGATTCGTATAACCAAAATACAATTGGTAATGTTACTTCTACAATGTAATTCCTAAATCCCAATATATACGAACTAAAATCCTTTAATTTAAATAGTTTGAATTGAATAGATAATTCTTTTGTCTCGAGAAAAACCCTCATATTATGGAATTGATTTTGATAATTTCCATGTTACCCAGAGATAATATATCAAATTAACTGGAACCACATAGCACTATTATATTCATTTCCATGTAGAAAATAATTTTCGTTCAATTTTAAATATTCCTCTAGAAGACACTCCACATTTTCATAATATGATAGAATTTCAATCTTCCTTATTCAATGTTCATTAATAGATAAACTTTCATAATATATATTATTCATCTTGTTTTACATGTTAGGAATCTCACAAAATCTCAGGTTGTCAATCATATATCATGATATCTCATTCTGAAAATCGAAAATATATTTCTATCAGGTATTCATCCAATTTAGTCACTCATAATCATGAAATTACCTCAACAATTATTGTTACCATGATTACTCTTCTTTATATCCATTCACTAAAACCAAAAATCCTAGTATAACAATCACTGATCATAATGGGAATCCATATAATCATGAAAAAACATTTATATGATGTTTAAATCATGAAACATTAATTTCAATATTTGACTCCTTAATTTCAACATAGGTCATTTCTGGTAATCTATTAATTAATTTTAGGATGGTTAATGTATTTTAGGACTTCCAAAGCATATCCCCTAAGAATTTTCAAATCAGGTGTGAAACAGGGCATGTTTCCATTCATCATGTAATTATTGAGTGCATCTAAATTCTCCATTTTTTCAAGTTATTACCCCATAATAAATATTATAACAGATCCCCATCCACATTTAGTCTCAAGATAGGGATTTAATTACTTTTAAACCAATCACTCTATCCTTTACCAAAATCCATAACATTATCCCATGGATTTACAAATACTTAGAATTATCCTTAGAAATATCCGTAGGGATGTTAATAAATGTTTCAATTCATTGTTTCAAGAGATTCTCTATTCTTGCATATGATAATTATTTCAATGAACCCGGATTATCATTCATAGATATTACATAAAAATATATGAATATTCAATATATGTTAAAAATATGTTCACATGGACTGTAAGGTTAAAGGTTAATGGAAACTAGGTGTTGTCGAAACGTCGCTTTATCAAGTGAGATTAATGTATTCTAACGATCTCTTCAAGGGTGATAAATATGAAATGAACCCCATAGGGAAAAATAGATTTTCCTAATATGGTAGGCATGCACATTCCTATGAATTAGAGTTCTCATGTACTCCCCCTGTGAAACACCGAAAGGCAATCCATCCATATTCAGGATAACAATGATGGGTACCTAATCCCTACACCTTTGAGGGTAATCTACTTCAACCCGGGTCCCCTAATTTCCTTCAAATTGTACACCAAGGATCCTTAATTTTGCAACAAAAAAATGGATTCTTACCAACAGCTCTAATCATGAATTCCCATCAACCAAGGCCACCAAATCCCCTTGCGTAGCCTTCTACATCCTAAGAAAAGATTGAATTAAGGGGCGTAAAGAGATCAAATTACAACATTCTTCAAAAACACATGAAACATATCGAAGGAATCATTTTCCTTTAAGTGTATAACCACCTATTTTCATTCCTTTCCATAACAATGGACCTACATGAGCCTCATACAAGAACACCTAAATAGAACCATGGTCATAAGGCTAAAGCCTCGTACAAGTTTTTTTTACTTAGTTGTAAATTTCCAAAGGCTTATCCAGATTCTGAATGAATGCACCCCACTCCATGATGTACTTTATGTTCCTCCCATAAATTGTGTGAGGCACAATATCTCTCTTTTAAAGGACCTAAATGATCCCCACATTTAGTCCTCTTCCATGTGACAAATGGAAGAGATCCCCTATTTTTTCTTACCTTGTCGTATAGGGACCCAATTGAAACTTCTAATGAGTACTATTTACATTAAAATGATTTAAATAGGATCCCTAATAATTGTTCCATTTGAATATTAATTCTTACAAATAAATGATTCCCACACATTCCCTACCATAATTTAAGTGTTTTTGTGGTGCCTTTGGGAAATAATTCTTACAATCACGAGGCCCCTGGCCTTGTGTGAGGTGCCATAGAACTCACAATATTTTCTCACATGGATAGCATAATGCCCTCAAAAATTCATATATAAGACCCAAGTCATCCATTTCTATAAGTGGGTGGTGAGGATTATACATTATTTTCTCTTAGATATGGAATTAGTTCCTTCTATTCTACTACATAAGAAATTTTATTACATCTATCAATGTTGTAATCCCCAAGTATTTCATGAAATACATATCATGGTTACTTATATCCTACCTCTATATTACATGAGGATGTTTCCAGAGATATAAATAAATTATACTATCCAATATATGAAAAGAAGTACAGATATGGGAAATTGGAATCCATTTCAATCTCCATTTGGGTCTAGGGTAACATGAATGGAGGGATGTGCCATCACACCAGCCTCTTCCTCTAAAATAATAATTTTTATGAGGATTGTGGTATGTTGCACTACATCTAATTTCTCACATTAAATAATTAATCATAACAGACTATCTAATCGTAGAGGGTATCCATGATCACTAAATACACCAAGTCATATGCATGTTTTGGAAGAGAATATTATTTTGGATCATTCTTTTCCCTTCTATAAAAGTGCCTCTAAAGGAATTGGTCCTTAGGAACATGTATCCCACCTCAGGGAAAATATTATTGTGTGGTTTTCACATATATTCTATTTCATCATGTTTATCAAACTGATTGTGACTCCCGTGGTCATAGAGGTTAAAGGTGGTCATGAAATATACAAAATGACAAACATTTAGGCATTATTAGAAATGTACGACCTTAATAAAACCTTATGAATACATATCATGATTACTAAAAAATCATAACCCCATTTAATAGTGAATAGTTATTAGGAAGAATCCCTAAAATCCAACATTATGGCCTCAAACATGGTACAAGTCCCAATAATATCACCATAATTGTCCATGAGACTCCTATTAGGTATAATCCCAAACCAAAACAAATATGGGAATACTAATTGGGTTTAATCCCCGACATAATAATATAAACGTTCTATACTCCCCTCAGAGAAAACACTTTAGAGGTAATCCATATGTGTGGGTCCTCACCCAAGAACAATGTGAAGTTTGATTCTCATCCAAATGGGGTACGTAAGAAGCCTACAAAAGGATTAAACTAAACCACTATAATTAACCATATTCTCTTTTGGTAACATTACGATTTGGGTTTTTCTTATCCTATAAATTTATATGGATTATAGGTTCCCTAGGCTACTTTGGTGGAATCCCCAATAATAACATTCAATAAGACCCTTACACCTAGAAATCCTTGCAGGACGGCGTTAAGTTTCTTGGTTTGGTCCCTATCAAATGAGATTAAAACTAATTATGTGACCCATTAAATGGATCCAATCTATGTGGGTTATGATTCATTTTATAAGGATATTTAGGAATCACATCTTATGAGTTTGATCTAGCCATCAAAAAAACTCACGTACTGTTGGACAGTGATAAACTCGAGAGTTCCCCATAGTGTTGATGGGGAGTAGAATTATTATATTAACAACCAAATAATATCTAATAAATAAATATGAGTATACCATTGATAGATAACCATATATAAATATATATGTACACATTGATGAAGAAAATCACATATATAAAAATGAATCTAAATTTCATACGTACCAAAATTTGATTAGTAATTCATGGGTGGCCCATGTCAATATTGGAAGTTAATAAAGGATTCATGATCATATATTAAATCTATAAGAGATTCATAGAGTATGAAAAAATCACCCCCTAAAGGGTGTGATGAGCCAGACCTCCTATCCACGCAAGCAGTGTGAGTTATTAAGTAATGTTGATGAAAAAAATACAAATAACAGATTGCCTGTGGAAAACAAGTACCTCACAAATATAGAACGATTGGGTGTATTTGGATATATGATCAAACCCCATTAGAAGTTGTTTGAAAATAGTGATCTTAAAGTGAATTATTTAACAATACAGAAACCCCTATAATCAATCATTGGGTTGATTATTTCCATGTGAAACCAAAATAGTGAACCTGACATAAATCCTTAACCAACATGATGGTGTCACCAATCTATTAGTACCCTTTAACTATTTAAATTAATGATAGACAAAAAATAAAATATATCACGAATTTGTTCATTTAAAATGTATTATTCATTTAAGTGGTTATTTTGATGGTTTTTCCATCTATATTCTTATACAATCACTCTGAACCCCCTTAAATATAATGACATACCTCCTTCTCTAACCAAAGCCTACCTTGACTACTGATAATGTTGGGTCTTCCTCAAAGTAAAGTATTTTATACCCAACCCACCATCTTCAATTCTTGGATTTAAACTCACTAGTCTATAAGTATCATCAGTATGGTACAATCATGACCCTGGATCCCACCTGAAAGGAACTCTAGCTTGTAAAGCCCCACTAATCATTTGTTTAGTGGCTTTATTTCTATAATTAGTTGACATCATTCAATATCATCAAACATTTTTTGATTTTATACCATGAATGAAATAACCATACCCTCTCATATATTTGGGAGCTGGTTCAGGAGGAACAATATACCCTCACCTACAATATTCGGGGGTCCATCCAAAGGACTCATACCAGTAATCATTGTCGTCAATTCTGCATGGAAGTGAACCCTCAACATGATGTGTGTGTTGTCATTGGGAGTTCGACCAATGCCATTCACAACATATCATACAAGACAGACCTCTAGGGGTAGATACTATCTATCAGATAGTATGACTACTGATCTACCCATTTCAATGACACCCCAATTAAATTTGATGGTTGACTATGAGTGGCTAGATACACCTAAAAGTCAAAATTCTCTTAGTTAGAAGACTGACCAAAAATCATCCATCTAATACAAAATTTAAATCATGCAGGATATATCGACTAGGAATATTGAACTACATGCACTAAACAATCCTACTAGTAGAATAATTTTAAAGAACCGGGTCAATACTTAAAACCCAATATGGTAGCACTAATATTTTTGGAAAAAAGATCATCCCTCACCATGAATGTATGCCATAAGAGTTTGGTCATGATCTATAAGAAGACACAAATCCAAAACTGTGTCCTATATACCTACAATAAGACTCACCAGATAATGTTCAAAGTAGCCTTATAACAATGTTTTGTTGAAAAATGAAGGCATATACACACAAAAAACCTTCATTCATCAATAGTGAGAGCAATTTTTTCTAGTTATACCAAGAGAAGACATTTAGAAAATCCCGACAATGAATAGGGGAAGGAAAATATCTCTACCACCAAAAATGAGTAATTTTAGTATCCACTTATAAGAAAAGTCAAAAATGGGATGTAACATTCCATTGGTCCAGACGAAGAATGTGAAAATATCCTTATTTAAGTCAATAAAGTTAAAATGAATATCCTATCAATTGTGAAGATTTGTACAAAAATACCTTCCCACATCCTCTAGACCTCTCAAGACATCATAATGGTAAATATAGTAGTTATTGAGATATGGTAACATAGATCCATCCCCAAAAATTGTGTGTCTCATCATAATTTCTATAAGTAACTCACCAGGGTTACCATAAAACCTGGATTCTGACCCAATTCATAACATACATGAGGGGTGTTCCATATCCCCCTGGGTTGGAGACAAGAAATCAGGAATCAAGTGAAAAATGATAGGAAATAATTTCTACCATCTTGAAAAAGAACATGGTATATATATAAACAAGGTAACAAGAATCATTAGAAAGCAAAAAGAAATTTTCCCTAATTATAAGAAATACAGTGGAAACAAAAGATTGAAATGGAACCAAAATTCCAAAATACATTTCCAACTGAAATGAAAAAAAACCAAATAGACAATCTATATAGATGGTGTGGATGAACTCCAACCATATCACCACCATGTACCCATATTAACTGACAGGAAACCTCACTACCTCAGTTCGACGCCTAACCTTTCCCGTCATTGGATGACATAAAATGTTCTATGCACCACTAAAGATGAGAATAGTGTGTAAGATTTCATGCTGAATAGGATCTTAATCTGGCGTTCCATAAAATTTCATTGTATAAAGAATTATATATGCTCATTTTAAATAAAATAAGACATGATTGGTAGTAAATAGGTTTTATAGAAAACATGGTAAACATTTCCCCATTATCTTAATTCAAAAAAAGTGGGTATATCAATTTCATAGAAAATGGTCAATATCATCATTAAAAAACATCAACGTTAATATAAATGATCAAATATTAAAAACATAAGATTTAAAAAACAACATTTTCATCATAGGTATTGCAACACCAATGGAATACAATAGGTTAGCTAGTAAACTAATCATGCCCAAAAATCTATGAAAAATGCATTGTGGTACCTAATTCCAATTATCTAAAACATTAGGACTATGGATAAACCCTATAAAATGAAACCAAAACTTCATATAAATACAAATATCTAAAAATCTACTCTCTAGGATTAGAGGAATACCATAGAAAATTAAAACCAACAATGGATAATGGCCTCAATCTAAAACGCCCACCTAGTACCCAAGGTAACCCATGTGCTCGTTTTAAAAATCATCTCAATGTTTCAAAAATAATTTCTATTTTTTTAAAAAACTGATTTCAATGATTTGAAAATAACCATTTTCATTTAATTTTTCATAAAATAGGTCAAACCACTATAACTCAAAATCTCATTAAAACACACAAAAATGATCATTCTAATTTGAGGCCAATTTATTTCAATGCTAATTTTTAAAAACAAAAAAATATGGTTTATCAAACATTGGATAGACATAGAACCACCAAACTAAAAAAATCAGGTGGTTCACACACTCAAGGAGATCCACCAAAAATGAAAATCCAATTATTTCAATGAAGGACCAAAGAACCCAATCCACACAACCTAGGATTGACTCAATTGATGAAGAGGTTCAGCGGAGTGGGTAAAATACCACATTCCTTGATAACGAACAAACAATGCACCAAGAAAAAAAAAGGAACTACCTATGGAATGATATCATACATTATATCATAAAATAAGATAAGAAAAACCAGTTAATTCCAACATATCCAAATATGAAAACTAAGGGTGCTACTACGATATATGGAAACAAAGAAGCCGAAAGGTCGCTTTCCTGGAGAGATGCACCACAACTTAAATGAATATCTAATGCTGAATATATCACTATAGAAGGAATGGATTTGCATAAAATCATCTAGGAATTTCCATAGGTTGGTAGAAATTTAATATGAATATGGAACCAAAACAAAAAAAAAATCTCCATGCATATTTAAAAATTTGTTCATAGGTCGTTACATGACATGTAACCTCCAAAGTGCCTCATATACCGGAAAACCCTTCCCCTTAGATTTAAAATTAACTTTTTAAATAAGTAATGATGTTTATTATCTATTAATATCATTAAAACCTTCATAGTGTGTACCATTTATTACATTCATACAATATCTCTTACACAATGTGTAACCTGCTACAGAGTGTGTTGTCCTCCTGTAGCCTGTAAAAAAAGCAGTTATATCTAAGAGTCCAAAAAATATATGACATCACCATTATAGGTATCCTCCCAATTAAATATCTTTCACATATAAAAAATGAAAAAAGGAAAACCACGTTGATTTTAAATACATAACTGACATATCGTTAACAAGAGTTGAGAAACTTCCCACTATAATAATTTTTATCCACGAGAAGTCAGGTGGAGAATGTAATACATGTTTAAAGATGATGCCATTAATCCCTCATCAATTACTCAGATTAAAAAACACAATGAGAGTCTCAATTATGCTTCCATAGTACAAAAAAATTTTCTTCCCATTAATTAATTTCATTGGACAATCAAAGATCACAACTGATTTCACCATGAGAAAAAACAACTAGCTCTAACATAATTTATTACCAACTAAGAACGAAAGTTGGATCAAGGTGATAAATCATAACCTGACACATTTGTAAAAGATAATGAATAACTATAAAATAAACTCGATATACTAACTGATAAGTAACCTTCCTGAGTCACTATGTGACCTCAAATTGTCCCACATATTCTACTGCCAACTTTTTCTATTTTCCATGCTGACGGTGACCCAATAGTGTTGAAACATTAATGAAAAACCATTTTATAATAGAAAACTCTATAGGATGGTGTCTTTTATTTTCTTATGACTTCTATTGACTCTAGGTTTTCAGAAGACTTAAAATTACATCTGAAATCATTACAGACATCTCTTGAACCAAACATAGTATATCTGATACTAATTCACCCACATTAACACAAGAAAGAGTTTATATACAAGGGAGACCATAAAATTCATCTAAGGGATACATTATTATAAGTGAATGTTATATATTTTCTGTAATTAAAATAAACCTGTACAACATGGTAATACCATGATCCACTAAAATCCATGACACATGCACGAAGCCTATCCTTAAGGGTCTAAATTACTCGTTCTGTCTGACCGTCTATCTATGGATAGTATGATTTGATTAACTATTCCTAATTTCCCATTTCCTATTGACATCTCCCAATGAACCTCTTGTTAAACCAAATATCCTTATCTAAAACAAAGTCTTAAGGACATCCATGTAACCTCACAATGTTCTGGACAAAAACCTTACCATGATCTTCAACCATGGTGGTATCCTTTATCAGAATAAAATGATTATACTTTACAAACCAATCAATGACCACATATATATTATTCATACCTCATGGAATCCATTTTGATACCAATAAAAAATCTATGGACACGTCATCCAACTTTCATATTGACACCAGGAGAGGCTGATACAAATATGATGGTATCAAGTGTTATTCCCTTTATCTTTTGGATTGTGTAATAGAGGGACACATAATCTGGAATGTCTCAATGCATAACATGCCACCAAAATCATCTTGTCATTAAATTATACATCTTAATATTTCCTAGATGAAGGTCCCAAAATTAGTTGTGAAACTAATTACCAAAACCCTCACAAATTCTAGGATGACAACTATCTTCCCAATATTGAGAATACCATCATAATAAAGAGAACAACCATAAATGGTCTCCAAACTATTAAGAATTTCTCATTCATTTCAAAACACATAATTATTTTTATTACCCTAAAAATAGACTCCAGTGGTGATTATAATGATTGAACAATCTTCAGAACCATACATGAAACATCCTCATTAGCGACCAAGTGAAACCGAGTGAAAATTCACATAAGGTCCCACTCGTCAATCGATTCCAAAATATCTTCTGATGGTACAATTATGTTTAGAGAACCTACAATCAAATTTCACTCCAAATGGTGTAGGTGATATTGAATTCAAACATTTGACGGTATTCTACCAATTTTCTCTGATTGAGATTAGTGTCTCTTTTATAAATTATATCAATAATTCTCTTTTGATTAGAGAATTCTGTTAACCTATTTGCAAAAATATATTGCATCTAACATGTAATGTCATGCATAACTGAAATATGTTCTAAAGCATGAGTGAGGTAATTCTTATAAAGTCACTTAAGATGATGGGATTTGTAATCTACCACATGGTCATATTGAATTCGCATAAATCCCAAACTCACACTAGAAGCATAAAAACCCACATACCCCATATCGGGAAAATGAAAGATCAGAATATGAGATGATTCTAGAAGTCATTTCAGTTCATTGAAATAATACTCGTACTCCACTTCCCATGTGAATTTTTCCTCTTTACTGGTAAGAGTAGTTAATGGTGATGCCAAATTAGATAAATCCTTAATAAACAATTGATATTCTCCATTAAGACCAAGTAAACATCACATCTGAAATAATATTTTTGGTTCCTTCTAAGACAATAAAAAATTCACCTCTGTAGGATCAACTAATAATACATGTTAAAAAATCATGTTCCCTAACAACATCACATCATGAATATAGAAAATATATTTAAAAAAATATCCATAAAAATGAAGAGATCTAAGACTATATAGAACCAAACTCTGTTGGTTCTCATTCTCCTTCTCGGATTTTGAATAGCTGAGAATATCATCCACAAACACTTCAAAAAATGATACAAAATATTAAAGGAATATCCAACTGATAATATCCATAAAAATAAAAAGATAATTAGTAAGACCAAAATGCATCACAAGATATTAATAATGGTAATACCTTCTCCAAAAACTATTTTCCTTATATCAGGCTCCTGAATTATGATCTGGCGATAACGTGACTGGATATATTTTATTGAAAACCTTTTTTACATTTTATCTGATCAAAACAATAATCCAAAACTATAAAAGGATATTTGTTCATAACTGTTACCGGGTCAAACATCTGATATCCCGCACACAATTTATGTTATCCATATGCCATCATGGAAAAGATAATAGGTGCTTCCCATTATGAAACCCATGGGTGAACAAACCAATTTTCAAATAGTTCAACCAATAGAATCTTTATCTCATTGTTCTCCTCTTGTGTAATTTGATAAGAGGTTATCAATAGAGGTTGCGTACCTAGAACCAGTTAAATCATGATATCTACCTCTCTCTCTAGAGGAAGACCAGATATGTAATCTATTAAAACATTAACAATGTCATGCAAAATAATGGGAAGGTAAAAAATACAAGATACATCATTGGGATCAACTACAATAGTAGACTAAAAACCCTTGAGCTATGGGTGGGAAGGCCTTAAATGAATATAATTCAAGTCCCACTCCCCCTGAAACACAAGATATATACCATCATCCGAATGAAAATAAAGGCACCATTCATAGAAATCCACCTCATCTCAATTAGATACAATCCAATCCATAATGATGATGACATCAAATAGATGAGGATCAAGAATGATAAAATCCTAGACCAACTCCATATAATCTACCGTTAACGAACAAGAAGGAAATTGAAACTGCATATCACATCTATTACCAATAGGTATCACCAAATCCATTATGAAGAATATGTGTTCCTTTATAAAGATACGAGTGTCAACCAAATGTGTATATATAAATGAGTGGGAGGAACTAGACTCGAATTTTAAAATATCTCTGGATGTTGAAAAAATGATTATACCCTTGACTATTTTCGTACCTTCATTAAATTATTCTAGAAACTAATATACCTAATTAAAGTTCTTCATTCCTAAGGACTATGGATGGAACCCTATAGTCTATGAATCTTTTGACCTCAACTTAGTAGCATTTTCAGATCATGAACCTTGACCATAATGAGTTGTAGTCATATCCAAACAGATGCATTGTAAATGACCAACACGTCTATATATATTGCACATCTTCACAAGCATTTGAAAATAATGATAGGTTTTTTATACTTTTCCACAATGATTATAATGTTGAGAAACTATTTTTATCAACAATACATTATTTTATTATTATGGCAAGATTGGTGAGAACAATACTCTATCTTTTTAGGATGATTTTAATGCTCATAAATACTCTTATTTGTGATTTTAATGATTTTACTTTAAATATATTTTATTAAATTTATATTATTTTTATGTTTATTTATGGATAAATATTAAAGAATTTAATCCCCATGAAACTGTTTTTTCATGTTCTGGAAATATTGTTCATGCTCTATGTGTTCAAAAATTACTTTTGACATGTTCTAGAAACACTGTTCATACCCTACATTGAGGATCATAGTGTATGGATAAAAGTAATTGCATACATGTTTTTAAAAAAGTATCGTTAAGAAACAATATGTTATCATAGAAGAACCCTATGTTTGGAAGACTACTTACGTTTGGGATATCAGAATTATATGGAAGAAGAACCCTACATTAGTATATAATTGTACAATTGTTTTTCAAAAGTATGGTTCATAACCCTTACTTTGGTGAACAATATTATGTTGTATCAAAAAGTATGGATCATGTACCATACTCTTAGAAGAAATGAAAAGTATGGATCATATACCATACATTTGTGAGTTGAAGAGAAAAGTATGGATGATCAACCTTACATTTGAAATCAACCATACTTTTGAGATCAACCTTACGTTTGAGATTAACCTTATGTTGTGAACCTTACGTTCATATAATGTATGTTATGAAGTTAAACCTTAGTTTTGGCATCATAATTTTAGACTGTGACTTTATTAAAGAAACAGGATTTATGCAGATTATTTAGAGGATTTTAAGACAGATTAATTTCCTGAGTTTAAAAAACATCTACGACTAATTCAAAATTGTTTATTTGTGATCCAAAGTATTAGTTTAAGAGGATATTCTTATGCTAAATTTTCAGGGGAGTTACAACTGCTCTGTTATTCATTCGGTTGAATATCGCGATTATAAAGGTGACATTTGTAGATAAAAATTTTAAAGAAAAAGGATTGTATTTATTATATATATGTGTTCATTATTTTTCATTACATATATAAATGCGAATAATCGAAAAAAAGAATAATATATATATCAAGATATTGAGTTTTTCACTGCTACAATTTACATAGACAGTCGAGACATACATATCTGTGGTTACAATGAGAGACAAAGCTCTGCTTTCTGAAGAAGAAGAAACACGATAGAAGATTCACTGATTCTACATAGAATATCATTTGTGAATCGACTATTGTTATATTTTTGGATTTTATTTCATGATATACTACAACCATATCTACTTAGAACTTCTTCTAAATAAAGAAAATATTCTCTAATGAGGATGATCACTCCCTTGTATGTTGCGTGTTGTTACAACTGTGAAGAACAATTGGAAAGTATTTTGAAAAAAATAATTTTTTTATTTTGAGAAATATGCTTCTTGTACTAAGTTGTGTATTGGGTTTTGTGTATGAACTAGAAGTCTCTTTTTTAGCCTTAATGTTGTAAAGGTGTCAACTGCCTGCACTCTGTTGTGGAACAGTCTGTTGATAAGAAGACCAGATATTGAAAATCACCATGCTTGTGGAGTAAAGGTTTGGTGGACTGAACAAGGGGCCATCGGTTCCATGAACCACTATCCATCGTGTGTCATTTTATATTTCCTTCCCACTTCTTAATAATTATGATAAAATTAAAAGGATATATCATGATCCGGTAAAGAACTTTTAAAAGACACAATTCCCCCACTCTTATGTATGTTTGGTATAACTCGATCCAACAATTTCTATCAGAGGTTTGTTTTTTTGGTAAATCTATAACATGATGAAATTATTTTACTTATACTGAGCTCATTGGATGATACACGAGAGGGCATGCCAATGGTTCGATCTCCTTACATCAATGGTGAAAATTGTGAATGTTAGAAATCAAGGATGATTATTTATTTAAAGAACCATCGATACAGAGTCTAATAAAAAATTCATTCTCTCTAGGTAATTCCATTGAAACATGAAACATGGAGTGATTATATAGATGTAGTGTTCGACACAAACTCAAAAGATATGAATGCTATCATCTGTGGTCTTGGACCAAATAAATTCAATATAGTATCTCAGTGCCTGACGACTAATGATATGTGGGAAACTATAGCAGTTTCTTATGAAGGAACTGATAATGTTAGACATATGTGGTTTTATACTTATAAAATAATCTTCAATTCCTTAAGGATTATTGAAGGAGAAATCGTCACCCAAATGAATGGAAGGTTGACCGAGATTGTCATCAATATCACTGCTTTGGGAGATCCGATCAAAAAATTTGATCAAGGCCTGAAAGTACTTAGATAAATACCAGCCAAATGGAATGGAATTTCTTCTTCTATCAGAAAATCACCTCCTGTAAAATATTTAGCAATGAATGATTTAATTGGAACTATTATGATGTATGAGGTTGGGATGAAGGATGAAACAAATGAGCATAATATTCTGATCAAGAAAGAAAGAACTTCTTTTAAAGAAACATCTCAAAATAATAGAAGAATGCTGAAGAAAAATAAAATAAAAGTAAATTCAAAATTTTCTGATTCATCTAATTCAGATTTGGAACTGGCTCTAATAGCAAGAAAATTCAGAATGTTTTATCAAAATAAGAAAGTCTTTAGAAATTCTTTCAACAAGGACGAAAATGAAGTCAGATGCTATGAATCCAAGAATATAGGTCCTATCAGACCAGACTGTCCTCAATTAAAGTATTATAAGAAAATGAAATTATTCAAGATAAATGACTATGAGGAGAAAGAGAATAAGGGAATAAAATCTACTTGGATTTTATCTGAAGACTTCAACAACTCAACAATGTATGAGTGAGAAAAATAGGGATCAAATCTAAAATCCAATATGTAATTTATGGTAGAAACGGATGAGGTACCATCTTATTACTCATATGACTCTAATTAAAGCTTCTCAAATAATAATCTTGCAGCTTACTAAAATATTCTTGATGAGATATATGATTCCTTATTTAAGAAACGTAAGTCATTGAGAAATATTCATACTGCTATTTTAGGATAAAGGGACACTCTGCTGAAACAACATCAAGAGTTAATTGAAAAAAATAATTCATCAAACATAAACTGTATAGATAATGAAACTAAAATAAAAACACTACAAACTGATGTAGAAACATACAAAAGTGAATCACTTGTTTTTTTCAAAAGGATAAAATTCTCTAAATTAAATTCTTGGAATGAATGTGATTATGAAAGAAATATATGGATTATACAGTAAATATAATGAACCTAAAGAGTATAAAAATGATTTTATCGCAAGTACAGAAGGAAAAATTTGTAAATACTATGGAAAAAAGCTCAGATATCAAAAAACTATTATTTATGGAAACAAAAAAGAAGTGGGAATAAGAAAACCATTATTTCAAATATCTTATATGATTCTGTTGATTGTAGAAAAACAAAGCAAGTCTGGATTCCCAGGTCTTTTCTAGCTAACACTACTAGACCCAGTAGAATATTGGTACAAAAAAATCATTGTTTAAAATCCATTGTAGGAAGGAGGTCACAGAAGCCACACTAAATATGCTATGTGGATAGTGGATCATAATTTGTTGGTGACTTTTTCATTCCCCTTTCCCTCTTATTAAGACTAAATTTTATTATCCCAACTTCCGATGTGAGTTTCCCCACAAAGGTATTTTCTATTTTAAAACTATTATTTTCAAAAAACAATTTCAAATTGCGAGGACACAATTTATTGAGGGATGGAATAATGTAACACCCCAAGATTTCATATTACGTTATTTCTTCAAAATAATTCAATAACATGCACTACACACAACACCGAGTTCAAGCGCACCACCAGATTACCAAACTAGTCGTTCAAATGTGGTTATGAATAGTATTAACTGAATTTTGAACATTATATAATCCTTATAATTTTAGAATCCATATTTCGAGTTTCGTAGACATAATGTAAGAACAAATTCATTTTTTTCAGGTAAAAGAAGTATTTTAAAAAAAATGCACTTTTACCATCTTTTAATGGTGGACCCTTTTTAAATCCAATATTTGAAACATTTATATATTCAATTTTACAAAATAAACTTTTCTTTAGAATCAAGACATAATAATATAGTTTCAATAATTTTTTGGTGTTTTTCTTATAACTTTAATATTTGGGTGAATAGTTGTAAATACTATATTTTAACTGAAAAAAACTTTTTTAATCAAAATAATTTATAGTATTAAAGTATAAATTTTAATGTTTTATAAGTACAAATAGATTATATTTTTACCATTTAATCCAATGATGGTAATTTTAATGAATTTTACTTTAAAATTGGACATAAACAAGTGTCAAACTTTTGATAGTTATTATTTCTTAAAAATAAGCATTCTGGTTTTGACAGTGGGAATTAATTTTAAATTAATAAATGAATCTTATATGTTTTGAATTTGGTAAAACAGACTTCATTTTTGGATTTGGAATATTGAAATTAGCCTTGGGTGATTTTTTGGTATTTTTCTGAAAATGTTCAATTTTTGTTGAATAGTGGAAAACACTGAGTTATAGTTTAAAACCAAATTTTTATTTAAATAATTATTAATTTAATTTAAATATATTTTATGTCAAAATAGATACATAATACTTATATAATTTCTATGTAATTCATTTGTGTAAGTTTATAATAATTTTAGATATATAAAAATTTTATTAATCTTTTCACCGCCTTTTCACAGTCTTTTTCCCACCTCCTAGGAGAATTGGAAAATTCACATAAAAAATAATTTAACCACTTCTGTGAGTGAATTTTGAAACACCGAGAGACACAGAAAATATCATGGAGTAAAATTTGTTTTAATAAGAATAAAATAATTTTTGTTGAATTGTAACTTTTTACTTTTATTTACCACGGTTAAAAGTAAATAGGGTAATTAATGGTAAAACTTATATTAATATTACCCTAATACAAGTCCAAATTCTATTAGACAAGTGTATCTCGACAAAAAACAACCTTAGGAATACAATTTTATCATTTAGGTCCACATGGATTAGATTAGAACATTTATTGTTATTTAATTCAAAGAAGAGTTAAAAGAGTTAAAATCATAGTTTAGTAACTCAAATATTTCTAATATAGTGTTATACATAAGATAAATTAGATTATAAATATTAATTAGAAATCTAAAACTATTTACTACATAATGGTATTTTATTTTTAATTTTTATACATTAAATAATTTAATTTATTTATGACACAATGATGATGCAGTATTTATATAATTACTAAAATATTAAAACAATTGATATTATAAATACCCAAATAAATGAAATTTGAGGATTTTTATGAATAAAAATAATTATATAGGTTAATATGACATATTAGGATTGGTTATATGAAAATTTTTCTAAGTAATAATGATGTCATGAATTTATCAAATATAAAATACCCAACAGGGTCAAAATTGACTTAAAATAGTTTTTAAAACAAATATTATATGCTTAATTGGTATTATATTCCTAAATATCTATGGTTCTTCCAAAGGACATATATCATGATAGGTGTATCATTTATTGTCCACTTTTTGGTCTTTTTGATGTTTGTAGTATGTTTATTAACCATATAATATAAAAATACAAAGAGACATGGTAAATGTCAAACTAATTAACTAAGAGTTAAAACTAAACAATAAGGTTAATAAAGTGACCCAAACCTATCTAAAACCTATTGGTTGAGTGTATTTAGTCCCATACCCACCTTATCCTCTAAATAAATCAATTTGGAGCCATTATAAATTGAATATAAAATTATTATAGAATAATATTTTAAGTTTTTCCTAAGGTTCCCCTCACCCCTCTTATAAAAGGAAACTCTCCCTTCTCTCTAATTCACACCTTCAAAGCCTTTTGGATCTGCAAAACCCTGACCAAATAATCTCTCAACTTTCATCACTTCATCCTATAGGCCTTCCTTTAGTCAAAATTCCAACCTAAAGAGACCTTTTGATCAAATCAAAAGGAAGAACCCGAAGAAGAGGTAATCTTTTCACCACCATCTTTCAAGTTCCTTTCTTCTTCAACTTCTTATTTCATTGTTACATCCATTTTAAAATAATGACTCCAGTATCTTTTATTTAAATTTATTTTATTACAAAAAAGTTAAAACCATATTCATTATTCTATCCATCCTTTGAATGACATGTCACCATACGTGCGTATGTACGACTTACCGTCTCCACGTCGTGGTGTAAATTTTATTCAAAAAATTATTATTTGGATGGTTATGATAATGATGTTTAATTGATGTAAATAATAATTATAACATGATAATAACTATGTATATATGATATACCATCCAATTATTTATTATTTTAATATCAAAAGAATGATATTGTCGCTCGTGTGTACGTATGGACTATTGTCTCCACAAACACGATGAGAATCATCCCCCATCGTATCCATTCAATAATAATTTTCTTTTGATAGTTAAAAATAATGTTCAAGGACTTGATATCATTATGTATATGAATATGATACAACCTATCCATAACAAACACGGCTTATGTAACAAAAAATATAAAAGAAAACAAGTAAGTTAACACCAGAAACGACAATAATAATAAGATTTTATTAACAAATTATTGTTAAAAGATCATATATGATATCATATTAATGTATATGATTCTTGTATAATTTAATAACAATTAGTTCATCATTATATAGGAGGTTAACTAACCCCGGACCAAGGGAATGTACAAGGTAAGGGGTTTTCATCTCACCTCTTATCCTCGTGAGATTGATGCCATATTTCCACTGTTACCTTTTGTATAGTGTATGTACTGCCCATAATTGTATTCATTGTGTAATAAACTTTAATTTATGTGTATTTACATATTCATTGTATGATAAATCTTTCATGGGGTGTATTTTTTGTATGCTTCCAAATTGGTAAAGGTTAATTTCAAAATCTCTTTTTTATCCAAGGTTGTTTTTACATAAGTATCTACTGGGACATATTTATTACCCATGTCCATGTTTTATGAAACAGTTTTCAAAGGGATTATTTTGAGGAACTTTTTCAATAAAACATAATTTCAAATATTTTAATTATTTATTCTTCTAAATGTTTCTCATTAATGTCCATGTCTTCAAAAAAGCTTTTAAGGATTTATTTATATGGACA
Organism: Viscum album; assembly: GCA_963277665.1. Taxonomy (NCBI): domain Eukaryota; kingdom Viridiplantae; phylum Streptophyta; class Magnoliopsida; order Santalales; family Viscaceae; genus Viscum; species Viscum album. The sequence continues at coordinate 1,013,264,468 of OY728155.1, forward strand.
TGAATGTTTATAAAATGTTAATTCCATTAAAAAGTTTCAATGTGGTATGGGACACATTGATTAAAAAATTTCTTTAAATGTCTTAATTTCTAAATTGTGTGACATTTAAATATTTTCATGAAAAGGGTTATTTATCTCAAAAAGTTTTACAAATCATTTTATTCTATATCAAAATCATTTAATGGATTTTAAACTCATTTTGAAGTTGATTTATCATAATACAAATCTTCCATATTGTGTTGAAGGTTTTTGTGATATGATTGATTGTGGATGTGTTATTTTTATACCATTCACGGTTTATTGGTAATGTATTGACATTTTTTATTATAGTTTTAATACAAATGTTTATGTTTTGTTTAGAACTTTTCAAATGAGGAATGCATTGGACTTAGTATGTGACGGGTGGAGCCCGATATAGCTCCTCGATGCATCGGTAGGTCTCATGAGACAAACTAGTGTCTTGGAAAAAGGCCTTGACAAAATCTTATTTGTAGTATTGGAAAAAGGCCTTGACTATGTGGTTATGATAGTCTGGAATTATGCATTCCATGACTATGAAAGTGGTTATTGATATTGTATGTGATTATTCGACTAGTAGAATATCCATGTGAATAAGTAAATGGCATTATTTTGTTTAATATTTGACATATTATGTTGAAGTTCAAGTTTAAAAGCCGTTTGTTTTAGTTATACATTTCCTTAAATGTTTATCCTTATTTAGGAAAGTTTACGCTATATTGTTATCCTTACTGAGCATCTGAGCTCACCCCTTTCAATGTTTTATTTTTTCCAGGATGTGAAGAAGTATTTTATGAATGACTTGTAGGGATAGTGTGAGGGGATATGAACAAAAGATGTTGTTGTAGTTTTTTAACATTATGACGTAATGTAAGACTTATGAATATATCTAGTGTTTCCAAGGATACTAATCTATTCGGTCTTTCGAGATTTGATCTTTTGTGATAATGCTAATGTTTTGTAATAATGCCCCGACTCTGGGTAACTAGGGTCTGGGCGTAACAACTATCATTATTATATATATGTGTGTGTTATATTTCATTACATATATATAGGAAAAACATCGAAGAGAAGAAAAATATAAATATCAAGATCTTGAGTTTTTTACTGAAATAATTTACAGAGACAATTGAGACTTACATATCTGTTATTTCAATGAGCAACAATGATATGATTTCTGAAGAAGAAGAAACATTTTTAAAGATTCACCAATTATAGATCAAATATGTTTTGTGAAACAACTATTGATAAAGTTTTTAATTATATTTCAATATCTACTACAACCAGATCGGCTATAAACTACTACAAACTAAATAACATCTTCTTTGAAGACGATGATCACTAAACTATTAGTTTCATGATGTTGCAACTATGAAGTACAATTGGAATGTATATTAAAAAAACTCATTCTATTTTGGGATATCATCTACTCCTACTAAGGTGTATATTCGGTTCTGTATATGAACCATAAGGCTCTGTTTTAGCCTTAATGTTGTAAATGTGTCAACTCCCCACACTAGGTTGTGGAAAATTCTATTGATAAGATGACTAGATAGAGAAAATCACCAAGCTATTAGATAGAGTGTTGGTGGAGTGGACTAGGGGCATTCTGTTCCCCAAACTACTATACATAGTGTGTAATTTTTTATTTATTTTTTTATACATAGTCATTCTGATATATTTAACATGATAGATAACGATCTCTCAAAGAAATTGTAAAAGACACAATTAACCCCCCCCCCCCTCTAGTGTATATTTGGTATAACTTGATCCAACCAGTATGTCATAGGCACACAAATTTCTATAGAAGATGGGGTGGAGGATTCTCTCTATTGAGACCCAACACCACCACTTTTGTGATGATCATAGAACTTTGTACTCATCCCATTAATGTCACTAAAACATCCACAATATAGAAGAGAATGGTTTCATGAACCAAATTTTTTGTTCATATCAATCAATCGTATCTATAAAGGTAGATATTTCATCATAAATACATGTGATCAGATATCTAGTCGCAAACCTTATAGGTATATACAAGACTTCATATATTCATTCTTCACCATATCTGGAGAAAAAAGGACAAGCTCGTCAAACTGGTTGGTTTATTTTGAAATAGGATGCTCTCATTGCTGAAATGGAAAAAACTCCAGAGACCTTTCTAGAATCATGTAATATGGAAGAATTACCAGAAGAATAGTGTTTTGAAACCCTTCCAATCCAAGTCCATGTGTTTGTATAATTGTACCACAGAATCCCACCATCTCTTGTTGAAACCATTGAGCCTGAACAATACACATTTTACCTTGATGATTTCTGTTGTTTCTAGGATATAAAATATTAGGTCGATCTTATCAGGTAACTCTTACTCCCCATAAGGTTGATTCATTCCTTTTAATGGATGGTAACATCTCACATAAGAATTCATGTGATGAATCTCTCTCCCCTCCAGCTACTGGATGTATCTCAACAACTTCATTCTAAACTCATGGTACATCCGGATATATAGTGTGAACTACAGGTATGGTAGTCTTGATCAGTTTATGATCCACTGGTGTATTCCCTTATGCAGCATCTGCTACACCTTCCTAAGGAACTCGTCGAAGATGTCTCTTTGAAATATTTTTCCACATCGAAATAGAAGGATTGATATCCCTGTAGAGTAAATATTACTTCAATCCAAGAAAACCCGTAATATAATAGTGAGATCCAAAACAATTCCCAACACCTAGAGATACATATCCCAATATCACATTGCTGCATGAGTCTCTTCATGACAGGAGATGGTTAGGAACATATCGAAACATTCCTCCCAAGTCCTGAAAAACATATATTCAATATAATAGAAGTCTTATGATAAGGAATCTTGGTGAAAGTCCATTATTTAATACATTTTTGTAACATAGAAAACTATGTTTCCCACAAACCTGTAACCCAAACCAATTCATCACATACCCAAAGTGCATTCCCAATCCCCACTGGATGGCAAAAAGTACCCAGGCATCGAATTATAATACATATGAAACCATTTTTCCCAACTACAAAAAAACATGTCAAATATATATACAATTAGAAATAATTAATAGGGGAAATTTAAAAGATATATTCCATAACTGTTAAAAATATAGAAAAAACAAAATATTTTAAAAGTATCCAAATCTAAAAGAGACAAGTTCAATTAAAATGGATCAAACCCAATCAAATAATCCATGTGATGGCATAGCAGAAAACCCACCATCTCATCACTAGCTACCAAACTCATAAAATATGAAACCTCATTTCCTAACTATGGTTAATTTTCATTCCTTACATTGGAATAAATTCAATGGACTACATATCACCAGATAGTATCATAGGGTGTGTGATAAGAGTCTCAATAAGATCACACCAAGGTGTTCCATAGAAAGTCTCTATATGCTGATTATTATATTGACATTTTATGTAAAACATGGCATGATAATAAGAAAAGAAGTTTTATTGAAAACATGGTAAACATTTCACCATTATCAATTATCTAAAATAAATGTTTGTATACAAATTTTAAAGCACATTTTCCATAACATATTTCTCATGAATAAACATGAATATTCCGGATAAAATAATAGAAATCCATAAAATATATAAATAATATAATAATAGGAATCGTTATACCAAGGGAATAAAATGGGTCTGATAGTAATCAAAACATAGCCAAAAATACATGAACAGTGAACAGTGGTACCTGAGGCCAATTATCTAAACTACAAGACTAAGGAGACACCCAAGAAAGTTAAACCCAAACATCATATACATTTTTATAGGCAATAATGTACACTCTATGACAAGAGGAACATCCCAAAATGTGGACCCCAAGAATGAAAGATTTCTTGAAGCTAAATCTTCAACCTAGTTCCCTTGGTGTCACATGTGCTCAATTTAACAATCATCCCCATGTTTAAAAATTCATTCAAATCTATTTCAAAAATCCCTTTTCAATGCTTTTAAAATACCCATTTTTATTTCATTTATTTAAAATAGTTTAATCCATTTTAATTCAAAATCTCATTCCATCACACACACACAATCATTCCAATTTCTTTGTAAATCAATTTATAAAAAAAATATCCATATGTTTTATCAAACACTGATAGATTTGGTATCGCCTATATAAAAACAAGGGGTCACACATGCCAGTAAGAGGATACACCAACAATGAAAACCAAAGATTTCAACTAAGGCCCTATATCTGCACATCATAGGATTGTTTCAATCGAGGAAAAGGGTCTGAAGATGAGGGTAAATATCACATACCTCAAGAAAAACAACCATCACACCCCAAAATACAATGGAACATCATCTATAATGAGGACACAAAATATATATTGGATGAAGACAAGAAGAAAATGATAATTTAGATCAATGTGTCTGATGAATCTACCTAAGGGTTCTTCTGTGATCTATAGATATGAATCAGAATAAAGATCGCTTACCTAGACAGATGTACCACAACAATGACAATGATCGAATGAAAAACATATCAATCCAGAATGAACATTGTGCCAAAAATAACATTAAAATTTCCATGAGATGAAAGAAATATAGTATGATGAATGTAATGAAACAAAACAACTTCAATATTGTTTTAGAATAGAATGGTTGCTATTACATGATGTGTAATTTCTAAAGCCACACATATATTGGAAAACACATCACCTCAGATTAAAAATCTTTTATTAAAATGGATCATGACATGTAACACCTCTTTACATCATGTAACCCTTCATAGAATGAATAATTTCTTGACTTGAATCTTGAAACCCATACATGATGTGTAACCTAGTTACACAGCATGAAATATTTTAGTATCTGGTAGAAAAATCAGATTAGAGAGAAGGGTCCAAAAAATTGTGGAAATCACTATTATAGGTATCGTCAAATATTTTTCTTGGATCCATACTATCAATGAGAAAATGGAAACCACAAGCATGTTAAACATGTACCTGATATATCAGTAACGGGATGTTACAATTTCATCATAAAGAAGATACACACCTATACTTCTATAAATGAAGGTCATTGGAAAACTCCATCATGATATATGGAAAAAACAGATCAGTAACATAAACAAATTCCAAAAAGTGATAAAAAATTCATATTAGTAGAAATTCTTATGAAAGAACACAGCAAGGTCCATCAAAACCACTTCCCCCAGAAACTATCACTAGTTTCTCCTAAAAAGGCATAGAAAAATAAGCTTCTCCCGAGATGAATAGAAAATGAAGCGTAAATATTTGATCACTCTCTACTTAATTTTGGGGCGCATGAATCCCTAAAATAATTATCTACGAATGATCTTGAACATAATATCCAATTACTAAATTATGGGTTATGTAGAAATAATTTTCAATATCCCCCTTGGAAACTTCACCATGATGTCTTACTTCATAACCATAATATGATCGGTCTAGAGATCTGATAGCATATGAGAGTTATACTAGCCATATAATTCACCTGAAAATAAAGGTGAATTAGTGTATTATAATTTATATAATCAACCATGGACTTCGTTTCCATGATGGATAGCACATAATATGTTCTCCCCATAGAATTATTTCTCTTCATCATATGGGTCCTCCCCTCAAGGATGTAGTGATGAGAATGTCCTCATACTACAAGGGTCTTGGGAAAGAAAGGAAAATCATTTCAATTTCCTTATCATTGAAAATTGAAATTCATTCTTAGACATAATATATTCCACAACAAAATTCATTTTCTGAACCACCCTTGGCCTCATATCATTCAATGCAATGGAGTAATTCTCAAATAGTCTTGTTAATTATGACAAATCAATAGGAAAACAACCACTTTGGTCAGGCCATGTTGAAGAACAACCAAAAATGAATGATGTTTAAATACTAAACATGGGAAAACATTTATCCAATAAATACATACTATTCATGTTCTCACATTTATCCACCCCAAAATACGACATTCCAGAGTCACTGTTGGATGATTGTGTTCATGCCATCCTCCTCAACATATAGAAAAATATTCATCGTATTATTTTTAATGGATAAACATATAGAATTTATCAGTGTAATGTAATGGTAGAAGATGGCATACCATGATAAATTTGAATAGAGGCTGTATAAGATAAACATCATCAAAATTGGGGATGTAGTACGGATCCCTTTAACACACACACCTCAGTAAATTAGATTGATTGTTAATAATGATCACAAATTCCCCATCTAAAGTGGTATAATGCAATGTCATAGCTTAAGGCCAACTTCAACAAATAGATCCTGTCTGAAATAAATGATATGGTACAAAATATGTATTGACCATCTCACACCTATATATGGAAAGAATAAATAAGGTTATTGAGATAATATTTCATTAATAATAAAAATATAGATAGAAATACTTCAACTAATTGGAATTCATTCATCCAATCGTGAAAATGTCTGCAAAAGAGAACTGATATTTTTAGGCGAGGTGATTCAGGTGCACACCAAGTGATGCTCCCAACCTGTGTATGGAAAAATATATGTAGAATCAATAGGGATTCCATGTTTATCTTAAGCATGATTGTCTAGTATAACCATATCCAATAGGGTGGGGGTTTTTATTAACTAAACAATTGTGGTCTATGAACCAAGAGTGAAAATTTTTGATAGTGTAATGACAATATCCCAATCTCATAGGGCTTGGTGATTTTCACATTGACAACCAAATCCTTATTAAAAATAATTCTTATATCATCTAGGAAAAATTATATAGAATGTATCATCTCATTTTTATGAAATCATAGGATCTAATATCCCCACTGGGTATGTGCATGACTGAACAATCAAAATCATCCATTCATATTACTATCCATAAAATGGATCCCACATAAATAGTAAAGGAGAGAGATTAGCGTCGGAGAGTGTGCGGAAATAAGTAGTCTCACAAATACACTGGTAGAATGTCATCAATATACTACACGTTAGTAAATTCCATAAGTTCCTCCATGGTAATAATAAAATATCATAATTCCAATTTATTTGAGGAGTTTGACAAATATATTTCCCTTGAAAATATAATTTATAATAAAATTACTGAAGGAGTTGTGTATTCAGGGAACCAAAGGCCTACCGTGAATTAGGGTATCCAAAAATTACTCAACCATTACCTTCTCAAAAGGAAAAAAATAATGAATTAGGTAAGTGTTAGATTGAACCTATAAAAATTCTTAGAGAGGTTAATCAACATTCACTTTACGAAATATTTTATCAACAAAAGGAAGAGAGTAAGTAACTAAAGAGACAAAATGAAAAAATACTCAGAGGAATCCTTCCTACATAATAAAATATATATGTAGATCCACAAATCACCCTCCAAACTAGCCCACCCTAGCATAGAGGGTTGTAAACAGTAAATAAAGATGATCTATAACTTCCTTTAATCCTAGGTTACCAATAACCAATTTACATGGTTCCTGCAACAACATATAGGGAATTCCCTCCATTGGTTACACAACCATGACATGTTGTGACACATTCTTGCAAACATTCCACTATGTTCAATCAATAACAGATACATCTAGTGCGGCCAAAAATGGCCCTACCAGCTTTGACACACTTTAAAACTCTATAATATCATGAAATACATATAGTTATTATGAACGATATGGAGTAACTTAAAATTCTATTGGAAAACATGGTGGAATATTTCATGATGTTAAAACCAGAAAACCATTCCAGGAATGATTCTACCTATCTCCACCACCATTGATCTTCAGGATCCATAAATTTCTAATTTTCAATGGCTTGGGAAACCCATAGTTGTATTTGATTCATTTCTTCTCTCATTGTTATCCCGTGATGGGTATTCAAAAAACATTAGGTAGTAAAAATAAAGTGCTTCCTCAAATCAATATAGTGACCGTACAGTATATAATGTAGTAGAATGAAGGCTTTGTCAATTATGGAGTCAGAATAACTCTATTAGAATATTCTATTCCATTATATCTCATCATTTTTTAAGATAACAATCACCATAAATTAAAACATTTAATATTGGAAGAATTAAAGGTCCTTATATTTCACTGCTTTGTGGAGTTTGTTGATGTACTCATCAAACCTACCACCCCCACAATAATAATTTTTACCCATCTATATAGTGAATCCTCACGACATGTTATGGACATCACTTATAAAAGGTAAATATATAAGTCGGTAACATGACCATTCCAAATCACTAAATGAGTGGATGAATCCATCATATATACCAAATTAATGTCAGGAGTAATTCCATCATCTCATAGAAAGTCAATGGGGAATGGAGATATCACTACTATTACACTTAATAAAGACCTTGTACAATATCTCACTCTAAATACCACACCATATTGTGTAGTTATACTTCATTTGAATCTGAATAAATTCCCACATCATTTGGATGATCAAAAAGTGAAAAGTAAAAAATTGTTTGAAGATATGAAAAACAAGGAATATTATTTTTAAAATCACCATGTTCGTGGCTACTTATTATTGGTATTTTAACAAAACATTATCAAGTAATGATGCTTATTAATCACATAAAAGATAGAGAAAAAGATCTCAAAAACTGTTTCCCCATCCATCATGTACTGGGTAATAATATTCACATTTTTTTTCAAATGCAGCCTAAAATATAGGGTGCACTCTGAGAATGTGGTGTAGGTAGGGTCACATTCTATGTATAATGTGTTTATTCAACCAATCCAAATGTGCGGTGAATAGCATGTAGTTAAAAGAAATGGTTCACATAATTTCAGTAATTTTATGGTCAGAAATATGATCATTTATACTCATTCTATGTTCGGATATTTGTTCAAATAACAAACGGTGCCTTCAACAGCTTCTACAAAAAAATTCCACCATCAACACAAGCATTGTACTCCAAAAGATGGTCTCCTAAAAAATGACATGGCTGAAGGAGAATGATGAAAATTAAGGATCGAAAACGTTTCACAAGGAAAAATTTCGAATTGAATTTTTTAGAATTTATACCTATATTTTGAAAAGAGTTGGCACTGCCACACCAAATGGTACAACAAGGTACAAAATTCCATGTGTAATCTCTATTAGATGGGGTGTTGATATTCGTTTCCATTATTATTATTATTTAGTTAGTGGTTCACTTCTCATAAAATGAACATGATTATGAAACGAAATTCCCTTAATCATATTAGAGAACTATGGGATGAATCCATCAGGGTCTAGGATACCGGGGAAGTCATATTTGTGTTAGGGGAAATTAATTTAACCATGTCCAAAATCATACCATCTATGCAGCTGAAACATGTGGGAGTTATCTCCAACAGATTCAGTAGGAGAAAAGAAGTTCAACAATACATGAATGGTTCTGACATGACATGATCATATTGGATGGTTTTCTAGATTACATAATGGTACTTGATCACCCATGATGTGCTAGAAGACATAGTTGACTTTTTTCTCCAGGATCATAAGCATGATCAACTTCAGTTAAAAGGGATTATCCAGCTACGTCATGTACATTAACACTTATGGAAAATAATATAGAGATCCATATAATTGGAACCATATAAATTTAGACAAAATTATGAATTTTGATGAATTTATCTCATCTTTTTTAAAAAAAAATCAATCCTGGATGATATGAGTTTATCAAACGTCATCCATAATGAACTCGTAGAGGCCTTTACAATCCCCCATGAATTTGATGTTGAGGTCATTGTGATCTAATTGTATCATTCAGAGAATGATCATATATAATACCAAATGGACATCACATTCATAGATCAACATGACGATTCCCCTATATTGGGACATGTCTGACACTTGTATATAACTATTATGATAAATGACATTGGTATCTAATGATAATTCATTGACAATGGCTCCAAATTCAACCTCATTCCAATCTAAATACATCATCATCTAGGTTTAAAAAATCGTTAATTCCCCCATCCACTTTAAATATATATGGTTTTGAAATGAGTGAGAAAATACCCACTAAGAAATCAAACTCAGGACATAGTTTGGGGATCTTGTGTTTGAATCTGAATTCATGGTTGTAAGGAATAACAAGGCCTTCTACATTCTACTAGGTTGACCATGGAAACCTCAGTATGTGGTTATCCCCTCTTCATACAACCAATGTCTGAAATATTGTATCAATGGAATAATCTGAACATTTCTTGGTGAAATGTACCATTTCAATAATGTGATCACAATACATTGTTGCATGATTATACCATTATGAAGGGACACCATTGATTGAAGATTATGTCACTGGAATCAATTCCCCGAACAGTGTGGATATGATTACAACTTACCCTATCAAACTTCTTAGTGTAGTGTATTTGATACCCATCATCATAATTGATGATATGAGTTCAAATTCAAGGACAAATTAATTGACTTCCATGATTTCAATTTTTAAAACTAGTACCAGAGGAACTATAGAAGATATTAACTCTCTATTCTCTAATGATATCATGGATGAAAATATCATCATTCCATCCACCGAGTTTGAATACATCCATATAGCATTAGTTCGGCAAGAATAGTCCATCATGTCAATGGGAGAAATATAATATTATCATCCTCTTTCCCTCAAATCACATTCAATGATATGAAAGGAATCACAACATTAATTGTGCTGAAAATAGTTTCATTGTCTTTTGAATTTCCAAATGTCAACTCCTACATTTTCTCTTTGAAATATTATTCATCACCTACATCCTAGGAATTGGATAAATTGGTAAATAATAAGGAAGGAGAAGAAGTGGAATACCTCATGTATTCCCCTCCATCTTTTTTTGAAGGCATCCCCAACAATTTTGAAAAATATGAATAAATAAATCTCTGTAGCGATGGAGATCTGTGACCCTCATTGATCAGCGAAATAATGAAATCTGAGGAAAAGATGATATATAAATCATTCATAGCGAAATACCAGGATGATATTAATATAATTACATATATAATTCAATCATCAATTCCACGATGGCCACTCAATACTTTTCATTTCCATAAGAACATGAGGGATAGAAACATGCAACCTAGAAAAGCCACCCAACTCATGCCACCAAAATTGACAATGTGGTTGAAAGTATCATAAATGATGAAATCATATTATAGGTATAATATCTAAAATGTAAACACAAATCATCCCAATGAACAATAACAACAATAAAACTATATATTTTCAATTACATTAGAGATCTCCTCCAACATTTTCTAAAAGATGACTTATTAGTTCCAATCCTAGAAATCTTGATAGATACAATGACAGATTATCAATACCTCACCTTAGTTTATGTATATTCAAGGTAATACAAATAAAAAGACCCTGGATTATGTAGAATTACTTTACTTTAGATCCTCTCATAAATTATTATTCAATTAGGTAATACACTTTGGGTTAAATAAAGATAGGACCACACACCAATGTTCCATGCATCACATATCAAAACCCATTTTCTGAATTTTGATGAATGTTTTATATATGATCTAGTGGTGATTTCCCAAATTATTTGAAACCACCATGAAAACCCAAAGACCATCTTCATCTAGATACGATAACACATCCCTAAGATGAACCCCGTGAAATATTAATTCTAGGTAACCTCATGATGGTTTCTCGACATCTTTATATAGAATCATGGAATCAATGTTGACATGGAGAAAAAGATATATCCATGCCATTTAACCTAATATAAACCTTAAAGAGTTTGATGAATTAAATGACACTTTTCCTACATCTAATACCACAAAGACAACCTTGTAGGAAAGTGTATCCACATCACCAAACTTATGTTAAAGGGGGTCACATTATAGTGTTCTTGTGACTGTCATGGAGAATTTCAAAATTCAAATTTATACATCTTTATCCCACCTATATTAATTACAACTATTGAGGAAAATATTCTCATTAAATATGTGATGGAAATAGAGGAATAAATAGGCACCTTCATTTGTCAAAACAATGATTATGTGAATTAAAATAACTTTTATTATCATTTTGGAACCATGCCCAATGTTGAGACTCATTTTTTAGATATCGAGAAAATATTCAGCAGGGTAATCATTACAGTTTATAAACTAAGGAAATATGTAAAGAAGCCTATGGTCTATTTGGTCTCTCTTAATAATTCACTCAAATAAATCCTCATACTTCATGTGATGATATGATTTCTAAAATATTTTGTGGTTACTCCATGTTTTTTTGATATAAGAGTCATGCCTCAGAAAGCAATGAATGTGTAGGACATAGAATATTACCATGCGTAACACCCATATATAGAAAAAACATAATTAAATACTATATTTATAGATGATGAGATATTATCAACTAAAGGGATCCACCAAAAATGGGAAATTTATTTTTCTAGTACATCCAAACTCCAAATGTGGAGGAGAATGGAGGACCCTAAACCAAATAATGTCTAATTAGGGATCATGCTTATATCTCAAAAAAGTGTAGTCTAGCCTTACGACAAATTTGTATCATAATTTTGTACTAACAATGAGGTAGAATATAAATACCTCATCATAGGCCTTCAACAAGCACACCAAATTCGATTGGACCACTTAAATGTGAAAGGAGATTTAGATTTTGTGAAAAAATATCAATAGGGGATATGAACATAGAAAAGAATAACTAGTCCCCCTTAATTATTTAGTATGAGGTTTAATTAAGGAATTTCCATTAGGTAGAATATTAACTCATATCTCATGATAAAAAAAATTCCTAGGAAAATGCATTGTAAAATGATTCTACAGCTCTCACGGATCGAAACAAGGAAAAAACATTCATCAATGTTATGCATCACTGAATGGTCTTGCCTTTAGTTTAGGTAGAACAATAGAGATTTTTGATGTCAGTTATATCCCTTATCTATAGGGTCCTACCACTAGTAAAATATTAAAATCATAGAATACCATTACAATAGAGTACCCCCACAAGATAGACATCAGGATGATAAAATCATACGGTGAGAATTCAACATCACTCTTTATGATTTACCTAATCATTAGAATGTAATCTATTAATTATGATTCTATGGAGTAATTATCATATGTATTGATAGAGGATAGATAGTTTCCTTCATGAAAGAAGTGATAAAGGAAAACTGCATTGGCCAGAAGTCTGGATATAATCATTATAACCAAATCCAAATTATTTTATAATTCTGGACCACTATGATGTAAGATTGAACATAATTCACCAAGAAAAATCATTCTTACCAGGTGCATGCAAACATTATCCATCAACCCATGCATTTTATAAATTTAGAAAAATAATCTGGGATATTATCTAAATGTGGAGTGTATTTTTTGTGCCCATACACTCTATCTACATCAATAATCTCAAATACTTCTCAAATGCATCCTACTTCTTCCTCAAATGGGTTGAGGAAGTACCCCTCAATGAATATGGTGCTGAATGAATTTTTAACATTGTTAAATACCAACTCATAATAGATTTTGTGTCCCCCATACAATACTAACTTAGAATCATATAAATTTTCCTTTTTTGAGGTAGATAATCTCTATCCAGTTTACAATATATATAAAAACAAGTTATCCCACTATCAGATAGTGGTTATTGGATAGATAAAGCTTTCAAAAATTACCTTATTAAAAATTCGCATGATGATTGTTGATAATGTTAAAAATCCTTGGCCTACTAAATTTTTTCATTCCATATGGACTTACTAGAATAAAACCTTTATTTTCAAATGATTTACCCCTTTGTCACTGGTATACAAAATAAAATAAATCCTTCCCATTCATGGTCAAATTCTATCCCAAGTATTTCAATTTATCACTATATTTCAACTGATGAAAAATTCTAGAAATGACATGATGAATTGGAGAGGCTTCATGATAAATGATTGAATATCATTCACCACATGTAATTATACTAGTATATAATATATTGTTATTTTAACAAGGGGCCCCACCTCCACTCATTCCCCCAATGAGAACTGATATTGGTCCTTACGATTCTAGTGATGCCTAGAAATAATCCTCTAAAGCATGAACCATAGTGGGAGGGAAATTACTCCATACCCAATTAACATTATAACAGAGATTATTCATTAATCATAATAGATGAGGATCTTATTAAGACCCAAACCAATGCGAGGTTTACGAAACAATATTACATTAAATCACATGACATACATCTATTTTGTAAATTGTAAAACCATATAGTTTGTCCATGTTGCATGGAATTAAATGGTATGACATGGCGTCAGAGTTGCATGATGTTAAAATAAATGGATTCATCATCATTTTCCCTTGACAATAAACAGCATGACATATGGTTTTGGAAATATGAACTAAAACTTCAAGACACCATTTTCTATACGATATGATATGAAAATTCATAGTTAATTTCCCCCACATATCACATTTAGAAACCACCAAAATAACTCAAACTGTGACACCCCTATTGGTCCATTAAATATGGGACACTGTCTCAAGTGTAATTCCTAATCATGTACCTTTAAATCCTCATTGGGTCCAGATTTCATCTTGTCCAAAAATGAGGAATAATGTATAAGATGCTCTGATTCATAAGCCTCAATAAAATCATATCAACTCCATATTGACACATATGCTATATTAATAGGTACCAACCCCATCAATATCAAATCCCTACCAAAAGATGCTTAATTTCAAAAATAACGTACTCGTTACATTATGAAAACCTATGTGATCTTTTTAGGAACTAAGTGCGAGATTATACTCATTCTAATTGAATATGTAGTGATGTTGGGGTCCTATACCTGGGTATAGCAGCAAAAAACCAATACTCCTTATGTTCAATCTAGACCTTCCTGGGGTACCATTAAAAAACTATGTATGGATTGATTATCAATTTCGTGAGGTATGTTTTGATTCTTATAAATCATATCTTGGGACCATCCATCAATACAGAAAATACTAAATCCCAATTATCCCCACATAAGAACATCCTTGATATGGGGAACTATTTTCAAGAACTAAGTTTCGATTAATTTTTTTTCTCTATCAAGATACATAGTGACAGTCATTACAAATTAAAGGGGATAGCTACAATGAACCTCTTCTTTTTAGTAATCCTACTTCCTCACCATGTGAAGTTAAAGTAAACTCTTCTTAATGAACTATATGTGGCTTGATTCTAAACCCACTGAGATATTTAGTGACTCATAGATTTCCATATGTAGGTCAAACCAAAATAAAATATTCAAAAAATCCATTCTACCCATGCATGGGTCTGACGTACATTGGTAAAAATTTAGGAACCTGATGTTTATTGATTCTTATTCTAGTGATATATGATGTGACACCTATATTTCCATCCTTGGGAACAATCGTAATATTACCACTCTTTCATAGTAGGTCACCATTATTGTAACCACATGATGTTAAACTACATTGGGGTTCTGAATTAAATGGGACACGATTCCCATTATAATTATTTACATTGTAATTTTTAGATCATACCTCATATCACAACCACCGAAAAATCCAAATTATAGTATCTTTTGATTTTTATTTTCTCTGTGTGGTATAAGAAACCTTCCCCACTCCTTGTTTCTCACATCATGCAAAGATCATGTGGACTTAGGATTTTTTTTAAATTAATCACCTTCAAGAGAATGAAATATCAATTCACATTGGTTATATCATGATCCTAGCTACATGGACATAAATGGAATATAAAACATACCATTTTGTGAAAATAAACATCACAATTCTCCAATGAACTATGTGTGGCCTGGTTCTCATTCAAATGAGATACATAGTGACGTAAAAATCATTAATATTTTGACTAGTTGAAAGAATATGGGAAATTATCCAAATCTTCCATGTATTAGTTAGATCTACATAATAGTATCCAATATGGGTTCCCACCATATGTGTGAACCCATATTTAAAAACCATAATTATTCTTCCATACATGAATCCAATTAGTGTGTGGGTTTGGGTTTTAGAACTACCTGTGGACTGATTAATTTTTTTGAATTATATGTAGTTATACCGATGTTATATATCTTCATACATCAATAATACTATAATGAAACATTCAACTTATACATCGTTAATACAAGACATTAAACATGTAACACTCTATGTTTTTACACTTGTTCTCATTGTTGAATAAATTATATTTTAATTGATGTATTTCATTCTTATTTGTCAAAAATTCCTTTCACAATGAAATTAAATGAAACATTTTACACGGAAATTGAATGTTCATAGGTTACCTGGTACATTTACATGGCATACGTTACACACAACACTGATGTTTCTAAGAGACATCATTGTATTGTTATAATTATTTAAATGAGATAAATATAACCTAGATATTAAAAATATTAATTTTATTTGTAATAAATAACATCCATATAATTGATATTATGAATTTATATAACTCAAACTTATTGATAATGAATGATCTGATTTTGGGTAGGATCTTTTTTATGTTTAAAAATATTGTTTTCTCAAATGAACTGCATTTAATTCCCTTATATGAAATATAATAAAAATAAATTTTAGACAAATTTTGAAATTGAATTTGATAAAATAAACATTTTTTTGACATATAATGTCTAAATTATCTTCTATTTTATTATTGGGATTTTACTATGAAACTTCATTTTGGGATTAATAGTTAAAAATACTGAATTTTAATTTAAAACTTCATTTTCATCTAATGTTTTTATAATGGTAAGTTATAATATAATTTTTTAAAAAAATTAATTATATACTATATTTATCTATTAATAAAATATATTTCATTGGATATAATTTCACATTTAAATTAAATATAATAAATTAGAAAACAATTGATCATTTTTACTTTAAAAACCCAATGGCGCCATCCCATTAACAAGATTGATTTTAATTTAACTTATTCCACTTATGTGATTTAAATTTTGAAAAATGGATTCCATTATTAGAATAAAAATAATTTAAAATTTCTAATAAGGTCAAAATATTTTTTGACCAAAAATAGTTTGGAATGTAATTAAATTTAATTACATCGATTAAGGTAAAATTAAGATTAAATAATGAATAAAAAATAAATTTATAACCCAAAATGAACAAGAAACTCCTAGAATTATAATTTTATTTCCATTATTTAGAACTGATCCTTACATTATTATTTTTTGATAATTTCTTTTTTAGGTCAAAATGTCGGAACACCTAATTTATTTTCAAAACTGCCAAGTTTGTCCATTCCCTTCCCTATAATAGCCCTTCACATCTCCCTCATCTTCACATCTCTCAAACCACATAGGTTTTGAAAGGATATACCAAATACACTAACCAAAATAAATCCCATAATCATATAAGCTTACTGTTGGGCATAATAAAATCCAATGAATCCTTTTAGAAAGAACCAAAAGGCATTACCTGATTAGGAGGTAACATCTTCTATTAAGCTCCTTTATTTTATTTTATTTCTTTTACCCCTCCACTCTGTTTATTACATTATTGTATAAAAATATTATCTTAAATATAATATGATGTTTTTATACTATGTGAAGGAAATAAAATTTCACACAGATCCATATAATTGGTAACACAAATACAGTTTATTTGATGAACAAACCACAACATCCAAAAATGATGATTGTTAATATTTTATTACTACCTCTCATTGTAGAAATTATGATGGAAAATATGTTTATATATTTGATATATTAAATTTCTTATTAATGTTTTCTACTTGAATTCTTTAAAAAAATATCATCATGCTTTTCATTCATTGTAAATATGATAATTTCATTTGAGGAAGTGTGGACTACCGCCACCTCAAAGCGAAGTGATTCATTCACAAACAACATGTAATGAATTGAAGAGAAGATATGTGAAATTATATGATATATATATATATATGATATAATAATTCTAATTTAATAATTATATATATATATATAAACATATATATAAACACATATTTCATATACATTTTTTCTTTCAATATGGCAATGAAAACAAAAACAATGATGATGCGTATGTACAACATACCATCTCCACGAACGGTGTTTTCCATGAATTACATATATATTATATATATTTTTATAATAAAAATATACTAAATATAAATGATATTTATATTTTTTTTTGAATAATTCAAATCATTTTATAATTATAAGGAAAAAAAATATAACAAAGTAAAACACATGTGAAGAACAAAGAAAATATTACCCGATGTGAAACCTTAACATAAGATTGTTAACAAATTCATGTTATAAGGCCATAATAACATAATATAATGCATAATACAATGATATGGTTCTTCAAAATATTTATAATAAATTTATAACTATTATTATGTTGGTTAGAATGAGTAGGATTATGGTCAAGACACTAGGTAGGTGTATTTCATCTCAATTTTTATTTTCATGTGATATGAGATTTATTCACCACCCATTACTTTTGTGTAATGTGTATAAATCCCCTGGATGAAATAAATTTCTCACAGGAAAAAAATTTATT
Organism: Viscum album; assembly: GCA_963277665.1. NCBI lineage: Eukaryota > Viridiplantae > Streptophyta > Magnoliopsida > Santalales > Viscaceae > Viscum > Viscum album. The sequence goes on from OY728155.1 coordinate 1,013,282,989, forward strand.
GCTATTTAAATATCAATTTTATTATCTTTCATTCATGCGGTTAATGATTCAAAATATACCAAATTCGTAAAACAAATTTGTCTCAATTTGACTTCTATGTGACTCAAGTTTTCTTATGAATGTAAATTATTTTCCAACATTTATATAAATAAATTATACATGTTATAAATTGAATAAACATATTTTTCTAATGTTATAAGCTTCATGTAATTTCCTTTTCATACATTGATAGTATGATTCCATGTTACCAATTTATAAAATTTTATTAATATAATCTCATCGCCTTTCGAGATTGTTTATGTTTTTTATTCCTTGGATGAAATATTATAATCCTTCTCTCTAGAGAATAAATATTTTCATTAATGTCTTATTATTCATGATATATTCTTGTATTTCTTCCATTTTTCCTCTGTTTGAATCTAATGATAATTAAGAAATTGTTTTTATGAAAACATGACATTACTTCTATCTTTGATTTTAAATCCCCTTCTTTTCATAAACAATGTATTCAAAAATGATTCCAAATCATTCATTAGATAATTTTCATGGAAAAGGGTTTCGATATATTTTTAATTGTTTTTAATTATTCCTTTATATGTTATGAAATATATTTTCAATGAAAAATCTATTCAAACGGTTTTTTTCTTTAAACAACATTTTTCTAAAGAAGAAAGGAAATTTTCCTCAAGAATTTTTTCTATATGACATTTCGAAATTATTTCTTGTTTGAGGTAATATATATTTGTCTTACTTTTTACTTTATAGGAAAATTATTCAATGATCCCATTAATACTATTTCTTTTAATGGATTTTGTTTTAATGGAATGAAATGTATGAAACATGTTTCTATTTCACAGGTAATATGCTTTTGAAACTAGATTCTTTTCTCACGTTATGTTAATTATTAAAAATTTATCAAAACCTATCTATCTACACACGTTATTATATGATTGAATTTTTATAATTACCATTTAATTTCATGGGTTATGATTTTCATATTTAAAATCTTATTGATCTTGTCTGTAATATTTAATTTTGAGTTGGGTGGGATCATTGTCTCCCACTAATTCATTGGTTATAGATTTATATCTCATGATATATACATCACTTTCACTAGAAATGATATTGGTTCAGTATTATAGGGTTAGAAACAAGTGTGAAATATCTTCATTAATATAGTGATGGAATGAGGAGTGAACTCGGTTCAGTAATGCATGGATATAATGGGGTGTAAAACTAGTTCAGTAATGGAATTTTTCTACTATGATGGAATCTATGTTAATGCCTTTCCTAATATGGAAATCAATATATATGGATATGTTTCTACCATAATTCCCTATTACATTCTTTTGTTATGATTTTATGGATTATGTTATAAATTTCTTTATGATTCATATCTTAATAACATATAGGATTTAGGCCATGAGTCATGTTTATAATCTTTGATATACATGGTATGATCATATGTTATCATGATCATCTTATGACACCCTTATTCCCATTAGTATTCTTATGTAGCTCTATTTTTTACACATATCTAGCATCCAAGAAACCCATTTTTATGTCTCCTTATTCAATGTAATGAAGATAAGTATTATGTATAATGTGTCTAAGAATGGTTCTAGTCAAGAATAATATTATGGGATATGATGTAATTCATTTATGTACCTGTGTTAATGTTTCCATGTTTCCAATGTCATTGTACTCGTATGGTATTTACGCAGATATTTGTATAATTTACTAATTATTCTACAAATTTTATAAATGGTAATGTATGAAAATAATGGGTATCTATATTAAGTGTTACTGAAAAAGTCAAATTAGCCTTTGGATTATAGCATGATAAATCCTTTGTGAGAAAAGTAATGACATTTCTAAGATTAGAATAAGGTTCATGAGAAGTATAAGAAAATTTTCAGAACTTTTGGTAAAGGATTGAGCTAGTTGATTCCAAGAAATACATCCACGTGGGAATACTAATAGTATATGTGGCTCTAGAACAGATGTACCTAGCAGTAACAACACCAAAAATATGTTATGGGACTCACTTGGAGTAACCTGGTACAAGGAAATGGTATTTGATAAAAACCTTGTTTGACAATCTCAGGGTATATGCTTTGAGAGTTTAAAAAGTATATAAGATCCTCAATGGAGGAAAAATATAGAATTTGTATATAAATATATTAGGATAAGACTAATATTCCTTATATTAAGTAGGTATTATAATTTCGATATCCTATATGTTAATTTTCATGATTATATAGCTTCTCAATATGATAAATATTTATCACTCTTTGGTATTGGTTTTAGTGAATTGATAAAACCCACAAGAACTGTGTTAATGCGTTTTGAGATGGATAATGCAGCAGTTTTCCACTTATGAAACAAATTGATTTTTAAGTTGGAATAAAAACTAGAATCCCTATGGTCATATATCTTTATCAAATTATGAATAATGGTGGACTTACAAATGTGAAAAATAGGGAACAACATTCTATTGAGTCTTTCATGAAAAAACATCTGGATTTATTCATAGGGTCTATTGATCCAAGTATTTCACAACAATAGGTTAGTAATACTAAAAATATATTCCTCGTTATCTACTGTTAAGAGCATGATAAATTCAATTATTTATTTATCATTTATAAAAGGGAAATAGACCAGTGGTGGACTCTAATCATTAATAAGTGGAATATTATTAAGATTTAATCCATTAGATGGGACGATCTTAATAAATTATTTTAAAAAAAATTACATTCCTCAGATTATTCATACAATGATAGGGGAATATTTCCATGATTTATAGAAAAAGGATTATAAATCCTTTGGTACCAATAAAGATTATTTCAGAGTAATTGTGAGGTACACTTCATGAATTATCATTATAACCAAATGTATATTTTATAGGTTATTTAGATTCATAAAGGAAACACTTAGAATTGCACTAGCCATTTGAGACTATTGTAGATACAAAGAAATTGTTCATTGTTCAAACAAGAATAAAATAGTGGTTAGATTCATGTATCAACCTCAAGGATTTGAAAAGAATATTAGTATGGAGATCAACTGAATCTCCAAAAACCATGGGGAAAAGAATATGATTTTTCCCTTATGAACTAAATATGGGAAAACCATGGAGAAATTCATCTTAAGGGGCCTATTAAACGTTTTTAGTGTGGGAAGGAAGGTCACCCGGAAACTAATTGTCATAATTCTGAGATGATGTTAGGTCAAAATACTAAAGGACCCTGGAACAAATTATGTAGGGAGAGGTGATTCATGGTGTGATATTTTTCATCAAATGTTATTGATATTTTCTCATGTTGGTATATAAATTTTAAAACTCTTTGATGGGAATTTGTTAATAATAAAAAATCACATTTAAAGACACAACATAACAATTTGACACAGTTCACCACTAAGGGATAATAAAAAGAGGATACAATAAATGTGTTTCATTAATACTTTAATCCATTACTCATCAATAGTTTTGTAGTACAATAGTAGAGATATAATCAATATATTCCAGACACACAACCTTTAAACGATTCTATGGATAACACAATGTGTTTCTTTGAACACTTCTATCAACAACCCCTAGATCACTACATGGAGATACTTATTAATCATTTTATATACTTGAATGTCTTTGTAAGAGATTTTTATTTAAGTATTTGTCTATAACATGCACAAGACTCTTCTTGTACCATTGACATAAATTGATTCAATTGAGAACACTAATAAAAAACTGGATATCTAAACCATATTAGTATCTCAACATTTCACTAGAATATAACACCAACTCTTGTGTGAATGTTTTTGTAAATTTTTAAAAATATTTCATTCCTAGAATCCCTATTTATCATGTAACCACGACACGAGATTCAATTTGTCTTAATGGATACAAGGATTATTCTGTTCGTATGATTTACTATGCATAAGATATCCATAGACACCTTATTCGGGTAAAAGAAACACAATATCATTATTGGAAAATGTTTTTAGTCTTGAATAGGTACCCACATATTTATAGACCTTGACAACCCTGCGAGCAATATTCTTGGAAGACAAACAACTTGTATGCAATAATTTCCCCTAGTGTGGAAATCATTTTTGATTTTTCATTGGGAACATAAATCCCATATTCTCTACCTTGTCTTTCACATACATTTAAACATTTCACAAATTTTTTCCTTGTCCATAAGATGATGCAATGATCCAAATACATTCCTTGCATACCACATTCCAAAATACCTTCAATATTGTACGCAACATCCTTTTCCAAAAACACATCTCTCCATTATCTTTTTTTAGACACAACTGTTTGAAAATTACTAGTAAATATCACCACCTTCATCAACATTTAGAACCTATATTGTAATATCACTTATCCAGAAAGCTCTATGATCATCTTAATGTGGATTAACAACAAACACAGTCCAAAATCAATTTATAGTAATAAACATCCTTGGTTCCTATAAACTCACCCTTTTAGTTTGTCAGAAATCTTTAGATAGAGTTAGTAAAGCATAAACCACTATCAAAACCCGATACACAGGAAACAACTCATCCGAAACATTAACTATACATGACAAAGTATTAGTGTAGAAAAAAAGATGGGAATTATGAATTGGGTTCTCCTATTCTGAATTACTTTATTATATCTACTCTAAACTCTGACTGTATCCTCATAAAAATGAATTTTTTTTCATTCTCTTTTGTTCTATTGTAACTCATCATTCTCCCCCTTTGTAACTCATTGAATATATCCATTTATCCATTCTCCCCATTTTGAAATAAATACAAGTAACATTGTTTTACATTAAGTGATAAAAAAACTACCCCTAGATCGTATCTACACTAAAAACATGAATCACATCAAAAAAATAGCTTAAAAATTTAATCAAACTATGGATTGGGGACCGACCATGACCTCCTCTTGCATTGGAAGGTGGTTGAACACAAAGGTTCAACTGATTTTTCTCGAACACATATGCTTCCAATGGATTGGATAGTATGTCGGCCACTTGATCATCAGTTCCAAAATGATCCATTTTACTCATTACTTGTTTAATATTTTATTTAATGAAGTTATATTTTGTTTTAATATTATTTGTCAGAAAATGATAAAAATGATTCTTTATATGAACAGTATCACTTTGTTAATCATACTGAATCACCATTTGTTGTTTTACCTCATCAAAAATGTCATTCATTTGATTATTCATCCAAAATATGATATTGAATGACTTTGTAGAAAAGATGTATTATTCTTCATCAGTAATACAAGTAGTAATTTTCTATTTCTTACATAACCACCCCACATATTTCATGCCAATAAATAATTATTCACCACATGTGGACATTCTATCAACCACATCCCTATCCTAGTCATCATCAGAAAATTCTAATAGTTTAATATCTTTTTTTGCATCACTGTATAAGCCATAATTGGGAGTACCATTAATATACCCCATGATTATTTTGACTACCACGATATATTATTCCATTGGACTACATTGAATGTGATCAACTAAGCATGTTGCAAAGACAATATCTAACCATGTTGAAGTTAAGTACAACAAGCTCCTGATGATTCTCCTGTACATGGTGGGATTGAAAAAATCCCTCTCCCCATGATTTCCATATTTTTTCCAACCACAATTGGAGGTGAAATTGGTTTGGATTTATACATATTTAATTTCTTCACAAACTGTCTAGTATAATTTCCCTATCAAATAAAAGTGTGGTATTAACTCTAAATTACTTGTAGCCCTATGAAATATGTGATTTCACCAATCATATACATTTAAAATTATGATTTAATTTTATTCAAGTATTCATCCACATAATTATAAATGCTTCAACCATATATAATGTCATCTTTTTCGACCAATTACATTAACTAATTAATATGATAATTCCTTACATGAAGATTATGACCCACTTCTCATATTTTAAATTCGATCATCCATTTCAAACACATTATAACCTCATAGAATTTACATGAAAAAAATTTCATTTACTCTTGCCTTATGACCATATAAAATTTTTCTTCATTTTAAACACATTCAATATTTGAATATCCTTTACAATACAATAATACCTAATTTAATATCACATTACCTTTCATATAAAATTTATTCAGAAAAAATCCAATTCATACCAATAACATTGTGATTTTTGGGTGTCTGAATAAGATAACATGTAAGGTTCTTGTTAATAGGATATGACACTTCATTCATTACTTTAATCCATGATTCATCATTTTCAACTTCATCATAAGTGGTTGGTTCCACAACTTATAGGAAAGAATATTGTACATTTTTCTTCATTTCACATGTATATATGGGTTCTTTCAAATCCCCATTTATGTTGTATTGACCCATTTACGCACCTCAATTTCTCTTTTGAGGTTTAATTTTTTCCTTAGACAGTATTTCCTCTTCTAATTCTTCTTTTGTAGCAACATCATGTTTTGTCCCCTAAATTTTTTTCATGAATTAATCCTTAGAATAATTTTCATTTTCCCCATGAACATTATCTTCATCATCTTCTATCATACCAGCATATGGTCATATCATGGTCATTTTACTGTTTTCATTAATGATCACGAAACCACTTCTTTACATAATTTATAAAAAATGATTACAGAGTCATATGTAGTATTTTAACATCATTGAATTTCTGAGGATTAATATCTCATCTACAACATCACCATACTTCCCTTTATTTACTTCTTTATTTATAATGAAACATTTACCTTTAAAAAACATAAATTAATTCAAATTGGTAATCCTTTTATTAAATAACTCATATGGTGTCTTATTTTCTACCATATAGATCCCTGTTCATTTTTGAGGATACACTGTCTCTTGAACAACCTATTTCAATTAATGGAGGGAGATAAGACTCACACAATCCATTTTTTTATTTTATTGAAAATTCACTTTTAGGGTATGTTAGAACCTACAAACCAGTCCATCTGCATAAACTCATGCCCTATCAAAGCCCACAATATAGAATTCAAATATCAAAATGATAAAATTGTACCAAATCATCAAACCAAGTCTTTCATCGTGCACCTGTATCAAAATTCAAACCACCATCGCCAAAAATCACACGATTTTACTAAAGAAAATAAATCAACTGCAAATATCTACACTTCATGACAATCATCATGTCCACCATGACAATCCGCAACTAACATCAAAAAATTCTAATAATCACATCACATCATAATGAACTACATCCTCCATGATCCATCCCCTACTAGATTTTCTCTGAAAACCATAATCAATGTCCAACCAGAGAATCAAACTTCAACCTCTACCTCATCAAATCATGAAATAACAATTGAATCAGAAAGAAATAAAAAAACCAGAACCTCCTTCCGAATCAAGCCATACAAAAATCATGGATGTGTATTTCATTCCATTTTCATTCCAAAAAACCTCTATTGTTTGTCTAGTATTATTATTAGTTATTGATTGATAAGTTTCATTGAAATAAATCCATAATTTTTTATTGTTATAACCATAATACAATACATAATTCTAAACTCATCAATGAAAATAATTAATTAGCCATCTCTATATGTTACAATAACATTTATGAGACCACATACATTTGTGTAGATAAGATCAAGAAGATTTAAATCCCATTTCTTCATTGGCTGATATGAAATTCCGACCAACTACCCTCCTATGAATGAATTAGATGTATTTAATGTTCATGATTCATATTGGGGATATCCCTGAAAATATTGATCTTAGATATCATTTTCATGTCCTTTTGAATAATATTCCACAAAATTGTATAACACATGTTGTTTTCTTCTTCAGCTGTTAGATAAGAAATGTTATCTTCACTGTTAACCTGATATATATTTCTATCTTTTTTATAATATTTAAAAAGATAACTCCCTATATTTCCTTCAATAATTCATCCTTATTGATTTAAAATCACTATAATTCTTTTGTAATAGAGTTGACTCACACTCAAGACATTTTGATGAAACCCATCCACCTAATGAAATTCAATTTTCTAACACTCATCATTTTATTGGTATATGCTTCCATCAAAATTTATCGTAAAGAAAACATCATTATCCAACCTGGCCATTCCATCAACCCTTACCCTTAAATTCTTTAATAAATCTGTATTTTCTATAATATTGTATTATCATCTTCAATCAAGAATGTGGTTCTACTACTCTTTTTATATTTTAGAGTGACTACTAAATGAATGTATTTATCAACGTTTTTCTTTTCCTTCTATGATATATTTGATTGAGTTGAAGGTAAATATGGTCTTTCCACATTCATTTCTATGTGTATTGTTTCATCAAACTCATATTGTTATTCCATAGGAGAAAACATATTTGTGATACAAACACCATCTGGTAGGAAACTATTTACTTGTGCAAGAGTTATGTAGGTATCATTTCAACCTTTACTCTATCTGCAATGAATTGAATTATGGCTAAATTTAGGTAATTGAAAACAATATCCATAAAAAATATTACTTATATATGATGTAGGAATTGAATTGATTATACTTTGTTGATTTCCATTCTCTTTCCTATAAAAGTATCCCTTTGAATTTAAATAGTATGACATAGTGTGACCAAGATAGCTGTACAATTAAAATTTCACAAGACAAAGCATATTATCACTTCTCTTTGTCCTCATGTCCCCTTCTATAGGAAAATATATTGAATGTCATTCATTTTTTTATACCGGGGGAATGTTTTCAGTTCATCATTTAGTTTGACTTTAGGCATTCTTTTTTATGAAATTAGGTGTCTCTATAATATGTCCAAATTTCATCTTGCCCTTATTTTTCTAATGTTACTTAGATATTTTGATGTTTCAGCATCACATCTATTCCAATTTTTCCCATTCGTGTGGATATTTTATTATTCAACGATTTCTCTACCCATTTAGAACCATGATTATATCTAACTAGTATATGAAAATTTGAGAACATTCCAAACTATATTTTCATCTTTGTTTCTTTTAAGTCTGATTCACTTTCACTTTTACACCTCAGAGTAATAACTTTTTATTGACTTCCATCAGTAGTCTTTGACTTATCCTGCATTAGGATTGTTTGTTCATTGATGAAATTTTCATGTTATTAAATTGTGAGACTAATTTATACAATATCTTCTCATATTTAAAAAGATATGAAATATTCTTTTATTAATTCTTGCAGTCGATTAAATTCCGTTTCAAGTTGATCACCATATTCAGATGAATTTTTAAAAACTACTCTCAAAATATTTCTTCTGATTCATTTACTCTCAATCTCACCTAGAAAATACTCAATTTTCTTCTAGAGATAAAAAATAGAGATCAACTAATTATATATATATATTTATCATTTGATGTATCTAACTTTTCAATTGTATCCATCATATATACTTGGTTACAAATTTGAACTCTGGTTATTATTCCTAAAAATACAGTTTCCTCATCTTCCAATATATATAAACATATATTTCTCTAAAATTAAATCAATATTTGAATTATTGTTTTTGATAAAACCTTTTCTATGGATTCATGAGTTTTCGAATTCAGTTTTTTAATTATCAAACTTACTTGATCACTAAGAGGCTATGTGCTAAATTATACTACATGAAAAACATTACAGGGGTATCCCTCCTACAAATATTCATTTTCCACTCTTCAATATCTTGGAAAATAGAGAAAACAGTTTGTCTTCATCAATATCTTCACACATAATAACTCATATTTTTTTCATTGAATTTAATTCCATATCTTCTCAAAAATGACTTTCTTGATCCTCTAGTTTAACTCTCGTTTAATATGCTTCTAGACTACTTAGAAGATCATTCAAGGAATGTTTTGTAAATTTTATTTCCTCATGGGATAAAAATTTTAGATTATAAATAAATGTACAACATCTCATGATTTTCATCACAATGTCAATGAATTTTATTTCATCACCATGCCCTAAAATTTGTCCTACAACATCACTAATCTGATTGAAAAAGAATTTACATTTTCATTATGATTCATATTGAAATCATAAAAGATATTTTGTAAAACTTTATGTTTTAATCCTTTACATGGTTATATCCTTTGTATATATTTTTTATAGTTCCCCATAGAAAATTTCATGAGGTTAATCTCATCATAATTTGATATATTTGATTAAATAAAGCTTTAGTGGGGTATATTTTCCTTCAGAATCACCATCAATGATTTTCCTATTAGTTTCTGTCATACACATTCTGGTCACATCAGTGCAATGAATCCAAAGTGAAGAGGAAAGAGGCCATCCATTCCAAGAGATCTGAGGTTAGACTTCATCATATCATTATATACCTAAAAGTTACATCCATAAAATATAGTCACTCCACTAATATTTAATTAATTATTTATGAAGAGAAACATATTTAACTCTAACAACCTCCAAATGATACAACATGATAAACTCCAAAATAACAGGAGAGGGGAAGGGTGAATCACTTCTTCAAATGTGATAGTTCCTGGACCCACGTTGGCTGGATCCTACTAAAAAAATTTGATGTAAAAGTGAAGAAAATAGACAATCTCATTCAAATTGAAAAAAATAGTATTAATTGGTTCACCACTTAGGGATATTACAAGGATAATATTTTTAATTTGTTTTTGTTATACCTAAATACAATATTCTTCCCTAGTGGGAGATTTCAATAGTTTATATATAGTAACTCTATTCCAAGAACACTTCCATTATAATATTTTACAGATAGAACACTATGTCCCACAAAACTCTAATGTCGAATCCCACTAGCTCACTTCTTTGAGAGAAGTATTAATCAGTTTATAAACATTAATTTTTCTTCATGATATTATAATTAAATTAATTTTCTCTTAAAAGCATCAGAATATTGTTTCACCGTTAACTTGAACTGATGCACTTGATAACAATAATCAGACAAACGGGATATATAAACCCTATTATAAGCTCAGCAATTCACATGTGCATAACACCTCATCTTGCACATATGTTTTGGAGTTTTCCCAAAGGATTTAATTCAAAAAACTCCTATATTCCATTAAAAGACAACATTATTTACTTAGTATTGATTTAATAAAGGATCATTCATTATTTTGGATTTATTTCGCATAAGTATTCTTAGCCTTCCTATTTCATACAGTAGATACAATGTATATTCAATGGAATACATTCTTAGTCTTGATTGGGGTAGCCTTGTATTTAGTGAACTGAACAACTCTACTTGCAAACTTATCTCCCACAAATCCCCTTGCACACAATTGTGTCCCTAATCATTGAAAACCACATGTGATGTCGCATTGGGATTGTATGTATGTTCCATGTAACATCTTCCTCCATACACATTTATATATTTTACATGATTTTTTTCCTTTCCAAATTTTAATGTTATGATCCAGAAACACGCATTGCATGCAACTTTTCAAACCACCATCATTAATGATAACAACATTTATCATAAGATCACTTGTCTTGAAAACCACTAGATCAAACTAATGTGAATTGAAATCAAACAAAAACCAAACTCCATTTCCACTATATAAAAACATTTGTTACCAAAAATTATAATGGATAAAAATATTCACAAAATGATCCTCCCACAATTCTATTCTACATTTTTTAGGTGAATGGTCACTATGTTAACCACTAATCGAACCCAAGGGATAGATACGATGATAGATGTTAGCAACCTCTTATGACATGGGACAAGTGGAAATATCATGAATTCACTATTTATAATGAGGGGTGTGAAAAATATGTGATTAATTGTACACTTATCAACAACTATTGAATTGTTAATATAATATTTGATTCTAGATCTACCAAATATTTCCGATATAAATATTCTTTCTAAGGGTTATATGATTCCAACAAAATAATCTCATGTGAAATTAGAAGTGAAAAATCTTCATTGTGTTATGATTTCATCCATATTCAATGATTTCTATTTGGTAAAAGTTTTAGGGAATATGATTCATGAATATCTTTTCATTATTTCTATGTAGAAATGTAATGTTATCGTCGAAATGGAATGGATTTATCTATATAACTACCATAAAAATGTTCATGTTATGGAAGTTATGTTTAATATTTCAAACTCTTCTATGGTCATCCATCCATGTGATGATATGTATGAACTTCCTGTTGAAATTACTTATAGTGCATGGGTCTAAATTCCCACTCAGAAGTTATATTTATCTCAAATTGTTTGGTTGAAAATTGACTTCGATAATATATCTTTTTTCGGTATTCTTATGTTGTATTTACAGAATAGTTTCATTTATTTAAAGAAACATCTGATGTTGGATACTCAATATATCTCATATCTAGTTGCACACCAGTTTTAATGACTCCTTGTAGAACACCCATGATTGTGTTACTACAACTGAAGAATAAAATTCAATGAAACCTTATTAAGGGATTAATTCTAACAAGTATGTAATCAGGGGGTGTACCATACTTTTTTTATTAAATATATATGGTTCAATGAGATTGTGAATTGATTATAAGTAGTTTAAAAATATTATAATAATAAACAGGTATCTTATTCTCTAAATTAATGACTTTTTTAATCAACTGTGTAGAGTTCAATAATTTTCCAAGAATAACCTTTGTTCTGGATTTCATTAATTGAGGGTCATAAAGGAGGATGTATCTATAATGACATTCCATACGAGGTGTCTACAATAAAAATATATATTGATGACTTTTTGTCTTACCAGCGACCCTACTATCATCATGGATCTAATGAATATATTTTTTAGAGATTACGAAAATCAATTTGTGTAGTATTTATAAATTATATTCATATCTATTCATTGAGGAAAGAAGATCATGAAGATCACTGGAGACTCTTACTAAAGACTCGAAGGTAGGGGAAGGTATATTAAGAAATTAGAATTTGTTATTTTAGGCTACAAGAGGATTCTTTTTTGGTTCACATAATCTAAATAGATTGTATAGTTATAGATTCATTAAAGATATCAGATATTCAATTATGTATGAGATCAACCATGATGACTGAGATATACATAATTCATTTTTTATATGTATATTATCAATGGTTTGTGTATAATTTCTCAGCTCTACCTAATCCTCTGAACAAGTTAACTCAAAAGGGTGTTATATTCCTCTAGACAGATTAATGTGAGGAACATTTCAAGGATGTAAAGAGAAGGTTAGTTATTGAAACTGTGATTAAATTATCCTATAGTACGGATGGGTACATAACCTATTTCATTGCATCCTGTAAGGTATTAGGTTGTGTTTTTCTATAGAATGGCGTGGTTAGTACATATTCCTCATGAGAGTTTATTATTCTTGAGAAATTTAACCAAACTCATTATTTTTAGTTAAAAAAAGTAATTTTTGTATTATGATATAGAGGCATTATTTGTATGAAAAAATGTGATATAAATGTTGGTCATAAAATTTTGAAATACATAATCACATAGAAGGAGTTAAACTTGAGCTAGGGAATATTGTTAGAGTTAATAAAGGATTTTGACTTCTCAATACATTACAGGACTAGAAAAAAGAACAAGGTGGTTAAAATATTGAGTTGGAAGGATCGTTAAAGATTATCAATGATGAGGATATCAAAATATCCAATATTTCTAGGTTCGAAAGTGATGGACACAGTAATTTTTAAGGATAATGGAAAATGTTTTCTTTTTTAAATGAATGTTCAAACCTATATATAAATGATGATATAGGAGGTAAAAAAGTAAGATGTAGAGCTACAAAATAATGTTAGAAATTTTCCTATGTTTAACATTTAATAGGGTGGAATTATAATGTTCATGAAATATGGATTTATTTCTTCCATACCAGATATGATTAAGATTTTTTAGAGGAAGCTCATAGTTCATCATTCAACATTCAACCTGTAAGTACTGAGATATATATATGTAATTGAAATAATAATTCTGGAAGTGTAGAATAAAAAGAGATATCATAGATTTTGTATTTCGGTTCTTGGTATTCCAATATGTAAAGGATGAAACAAAAAAGTTAAATGGGAGGTTTCATCCATTACCAATACCAAAATGGTAATAGGATAACATTAGTATATATTTTTTCGTTTGACTACCCAAAACCTCAAATGGTTTTAATGCTATATGAGTTATAGTCAATATCATTACTATGTTATCACAATTGATATCTATCAAAGAAGACTTCTCTATGGATCAACATGTAATTATATATATTAATGAAGATGTATGTTTTAATGTAGTACCTCATTCCATTGTATTAGATTGGTATCCATGGTTCACCTAAACGTTTTTCAAAACTCTTTGGTAATCACTTGATAAAAAATTGAGTTTCAACAGATCATATCATCCTTTAATAGATGTTCTACCTCAAAAAACAATTCAAAGAGCTGACGATATATTGATATCTAGTTCTTTGGGGTTAAAAGTTGTTTGAAATAAACAACATCTCTAATTTATTTTACTTATAAAAATATATTTAAATAAATAATTCAAATAGAACTGTGTGAATATTTATATGGTAAGACATGTATATCTCCAAAATTTTGAGATATGGTTGGAGAAAAAAAGATAGTGGTACATAATATTGTATACGAAATTGTTGAAAAGGTTAGAACTATTTAGCGTCATATAAAGGTAGCTCAATATTGGAATAAAATTTATGTTGATAAAAATTGTCATGATCTATAATTTTACGTTGGTGAAAATGTGTGTAGAGACCCGAACCTTGACGTACATCGAAATTACATTACATTTGAGGAATAAATAATACATAACAAAAAACAGACACCCAAGGATCGTAATAGTTTAGTGTCTTTGGAAACATGGAAAATAAACTTCTAATCGTGGTGAAATATCTTCAACATCTCCCACAAAGATCTTCCCGCTTTTGTTTTATTACCTAAAACCTTTCATTATATCCTGGGGAAAAGAAAACATATAAAGGGTGAGCTCAAATGATCAGTAAGGGTAAGCATGGATAATATAAAACAAATCATAAACATTTGAACTTAAAAACATGAACATAATGTTTAAACATCAAAAGCATGAGAAATAAAATAACACAAGGAAGTATGTAAGGAATAGATCATAAAGAAACATTAAGAATGATAAAATAGAATGGGAGTAAAACATGTAATTGTGGAAACCATTCAGCACATTTCATGATTTCCATAGTAGCCAACGCATTGCTTTCAAGGCCATCTTAGTGGAAAAAGTCCCTTTCTGAATCGAGTTCACTCCTTGTTTCAGTCTTGTAACACTGAACCGGATTATCATGTCATTACATCCATGCCTATCTCATGAGATATAAATTTTTACCCAATGCATTGGAGGGAGATATAGGTCCCACCCATCTCATAATGAAAACATTCTTAATTGTGCCACAAAATAAACATACATCTTCCATAATAACCCAACGAATAAAATGGGTTTCATAAATATCATCCCATCATCACATAATCCATATAAAAGAAATGGATATCATTTCATAATATGAAATATGAAACCATACAAATCATAGAGACATGATAATTGAAATATACACATTAGAAATAATGTCATCTTAGATGAAAAATTTATTTGATAAAACACTTGAAATGAATTCTTGAGGAAAATATCTTTTCTTTTTCAAAATCATTTTAATGTCACCAAATATCATGAATTTATAAAAGAAAAGGATTTTCTTGAAAATATTCATGAAATATTTTGGAGGAATATTATTGAAAATAAGGCTTTATAAAACCATAAAGATCCTTTCATGCTGTATAAGTTAAAAATAACATTCTTCTCATACTTTTTTCAGAAAAGACAAAAAGTACCTCGTATGGTTAAAAAAAGAAATATTACTTACATACAATGTATTAAAAGTAATAAATTCTTAAAAACGACTTTAAACCTACATTAAACCATTTTTAGGAAACATGTACATGGATGATAACATTAACCCCAGTAAATACTTACGAATAAACAATCTCGGATAAGAAAGAGATTGGAATAGTTATCCCTTACCTTAGGTCCTACATGATTTGTATGGATACAAAACTTCTATATAATGAATTAAATAATTTCATTTAATTATTAAATAATCATATTCCTTGTTATGATATCATATATGTTTCACTTATGACTTTATATTACCCGTTCTTTTGTAAATTCCATGTTAAAGCAACGTTTTGGGTAAAATCATTTCATTTGTCGTCTGTGTTTTGACTTGTAATTATTCATATGATTACTTAGATCATGATTACTTAATTCCAGAATATAAAACATTATTTATATATAATATATATTCAGAATATACCTATATATAATAGATCGATAAATGGAAATAAATACACCGTTCATGGAGACGGTAGGTCGTACGTACGCATGAACGTTGTTTTCGTTTCCTCATTGAATTGAATGGAATTAATTGGATGACATACATATATATATATATAAATCCAGTATCTTTATTATTTTATATATTTCATGATTACTTATTATATATACTTTATAATCATTCATGAATGGTTAATCATTGAGAATGAATCTCATTGCGTCATGGAGACGGTAGTCCATACGTAAGCACGAGCGATGATATCATTCCCATAATTATTGAATTGAATTAGAGTGGATGATACAATATATCAGAATTAGTATGGTGTTATAATAACTATGTATAGTTATTCTTTACATCATTATACCCATCCAAATAAGTTGGTGTTGGAAAAACGGATTACACCACGTCGTGGAGACGGTATTCCGTACGTATGCACGCACGGTGATTTCATTTTCTGTAGGATGAATTGAAGGTGAAATGGGGTTGTTTCATATTTATAATAACATATCAGTATATTATGGATACTGATGTTATTAATTTATAATTAAACAACTAAAGAAGAAGAAGTTTAAGAAGAAATAATCTTGAAATAATCGGTAGAAGAGATTACCTCTTCTTCGATGCACCTCCTTTAAACTTCTTCATAGGGCACTAGGGTTGGTCTTTTGAGAAGACCAGTACCTCTATAATGTTTCTAGGGAAGTGGGGAAGTGAAATGGGAAGAGGTTGTCCGAGATTCAAGGCTCAAAATGGTGTGAGGAAGAGAGGGAGGAGGTTCCCTTTTATAATGGGGGTGAGGGGCACCTTTGGAATCCTCAAAAATATTAGTTTAATATAAATTTAAAACCCACATAAAAACCACATAAAATGACTCAATTCAAAGTTTATATGAGATAGTGTTTTAATCTCATCAACCAATAAAATTGAGACATGTTTTTATGTTATTTTAAACCTTATCATTTTGATTTATCCTTATTTAATCTATTTATGTTTATTTGTGGTAATAAAATTATAAATTTCAAATGGTTAAAAATAATCACATATGTGTTGTTATTTTTCCATAATTGGATACGTTATATCATTTTAGACTATATAAATTTAAATTTATGATTTTTCAATATTTTGGTGATTTTTAAACAATTTAATAATATGTTATTTTTATAAAATAACAATAGTGTCAATTTTAACACAATTAAGTTATGTGAATTTTAATAAAATCCAAAAAGAGGATATATTCGAACTAAAATATTTAATAGGTCCCTAACAGGTCATATTCATCTATAAAATTAGTGGAGAACATTAAATAGTTCATATAATATTTATTTTAATATTTTTAAAGCCATGTATGTGATATTTCTCTTAATAAAATAATTACTACAACATTTTTGTATAAATATTTAATATAATTATTCGTTGCATAAAAATTAAAAATAAAATACTAGGATGAAGATAAATATTACAGATTTCATAAAAATTCTTTTAGTCTGCTTTATCTTCTAAAACACCCAACTTATAAAATGTTATATTTATTAAATTATGAAGGTGACAACTTTGGAATCATTTAAAATAAAATAATATAAGTGTCATAATCACTTTTATAAGACTCCAAACGGTTATATATTCAGTAACTGGATGATTATGTTGTATATTTACACTACCAATAAGTCTTGGGCAGGTTTTTAGGCCTTTTAATGGGTATTAGTATTTTAAATAAAAACTATATTACTTATTTTTCAATAAATAAATAATTTCTGAATCCATAATGTATAAGCTATTAAGGTAATTAAATATCTCTTTAAAATTATAAATAAATTACCTTGATAAAGAAAACAATTTTATTAAAATGATTATTTATAACCGAATTTATATTCTGTATAAACTTATATTAAAAATTGTTTAATTATTATTGTTGAGTGAGACATATTTCACTTTCCTTTAAATAAAATATACTAAAGGTCTTAATCACCTCCAAGTGGGTTCTAATGGATTCCATTTTGACCCAAATATGAATTAGAATGAAAGATAATCATCCAATTGTATTAATAAAAGTGTTATGATAATTTTATAACATTATATTTACCCTTAATTACCTGATTTATCTTTTACTATGGTAAATAAAATTAACCATAGTTACTATTCATAATGCCCAAAAAATAAAAACTAGTCTATTAATATAATTTGGAACCACCGATTCCAAATATTGAATCCATTTTTCCAAATTCAATACACAAAAGTTGCATAAATTAAATTAAAATTAATCCTTTTGTCGAAAGAAAATGGGTTTATGGTTCAAACATTGCAAAAGATTGAATTGATTTAACCTACGAATTTAAGTTAAAATCAATGCTAATGACATAAATTATATTAAATGGTAAAAATATAATATATTTATATAATAAAACCATTAAATATTATAATTTAACCAAATAAATTATTACGATGAAAAAAGATGTTTTTAATTAAAATATAGCGTGTTTTTACTATTCATTAAAATTTGAAAGTTATTAAATAAATATCAATAATTTATCGAATGTAAATTTTTATATCCTAATTCAAAATAAGATGTGTATTTTATAAAATTGTACTTATAAATATGACAAAAACTAGATTTAATGTGGGTGCGCCATCAAAAGGCGGAAAAATAGCATTTTTTGAAAAATACTTATTTTACCCGAAAATTTTATTTTATTTCCATACCATGTTCTATTAAATGTGTAAGATGAATAATAATGTTATAAAATTCAAAACATAGTTAATACTATTCATAACAGCAAGTTCTTGATAATATTATAACCATATATCTTTTTTTAGTGAAACCTGGTATTGCGTACAACACACGCTATCAAGGAATGTCGTGATTGCATGTAATGCAAGCCAAATCAGGTTTCGTTTTGTGAAAGACTCCTTTTTTGTTTTGTATAAAAAATACAACCATATTTTATTTATATATTGAATATATATATATACACATACACAATCATTGTTGCGTAGAATAACAACTATCAATCAAACATGAAATTGTGTGTAACATGATCCAAGAATAATGTTGTGTATACTACATGCTAATACGGTGTTGCGTATAGCGCAAGATAATCTTGGTGTATCATACAACATAATATATGAGTGAAATTAAAACGAATATATCTTATAAAATCTCAGGTTATTACATTCTACACCCCTTAAAATGAATTTCGCCCTCAAAATTCGTCGGGTTTATAAATGGTTTTCAAGTTGAAAGATTCTTTAATTGAAACCCACATCGTAAAAAGGAATACCAAAACATATCTTTAAAATCTAAAGTATGAAATGTAATAGTTATCCAAATAAACTAATCACTGGGTTTCCACATAGGAGAACATAGGTGAAAATATTGATATGGAAGAGAAATCTAACCATCATGTTCTGATAGAGAGTGGTAGAGAACGTGGCTATGAAAAATCCAAAAATCAAAAAGCCAGAGATTTTTGATGATCTAAGGTACCATCTGATTCATCGGATACAAGGGCACTAGGACAACATTTTTGGTTTTCAAGATCCTTTCCCTAAATTTGATCAATTAAAAGAAATACTTACGTGATTTTGGTACAATCTCACTGTTGTTTGTGAATTGAACAATTTACACTTCATCCCTTAAATAAATGAAGTTGAATTTGTTATTCATGATGTGTTAACAGATCATGTGAGAGAATGATGGGTCATTCCATCTGTTTCAAACAAAATGCTAGAAAAAGTTATAAGTCCATCTTATGGTTAGATTAATTGTATAAGATTCCAAAAATGAACTTATACTTCATCTATCATGTCGTTTAATAAAAAAAACTATTTTCTATTAAACATGGACTTCCTGTAGGCTAGGGGTAGGAGATAAAGGCCAGTCGCACTTCGGTTGTGGGTGCGATCCCCATAGCCATGTCTGGCGCGATGGGTTGTCGCTTGTCCAGCATGTTGTCCTATTTTTTCTAAAAGAATACATTATTATAACATTCCATCAATAATATCGAAAAAGTTATAGCCTTAAACAATACTAAATTATGTCCAACATAATACATTCCAATCTTTAGGCTTATCCAAAATACTATTGTCCAATATCATATTATATTGAACACGATTACAAAAGAGTTCATATAACAAGCATGTTAATACCACCGTTGATGCCCTTATATCATAAGATATGTATTGTTGGTCACATTCCAAATATTAGAAGTCCTTAATCATGTATTCTATTAAAAAAAAGTAATACCCATTGAACGTTAGTGAAAACATGAATGCAGTTAAAAGATAACACTTTCCACATACCAAAATCCTCAAAATTCTATATACTCAGACCATGATATCACTTAGTCCTTATATCAGTCATGATCTCATGAATATAATCAAACATCTCATTATCTTCTTATCCCTTCATTATGCGCATATCATCTACTTTCCAAAAATATCTGAATAACCTTCCATGGTTACCGGTACCATTCAACATATACTTTCAAATACTTTAGGAAAAACAATAGTGTAACAATCCTTAGATGATTCAATCTTCCATAGTACCATACATTATTCTTTATAAACATACAATCATTCCACTATCATTTTAAACAATTGACTGAGCTTCATCATTTCATTCATATCATATTTCATTTGTAGTCTCTTCATCATCATCCACATAAATACTACTCATATGGCCATGGTGATTCTCATCATGAGATTTTCCTTTAGGGCATTGGTTTGCATAATTCCCATACATTCCACATTTAAAACATCTAATCATTGTTGAATATATAGAAATACCATTATACTTGTACATGGTGTTAACTGAACCTTTTCCTTTGCACTTACTGGCTTTGTGTCCTTCTTTTCCACACCCAAAGCAGCTTCCATTTCCTTTGAAACAATCTCCCCGATGCCTCTTCCAACATGATTTAAATGAGGGAAATTGAACATTCTTTCCTCTATGATCATCATGAAACTCCATATTTCTCTTGTTATCTAAGTCGGGAAACTTAACAAAGTTGAGATTATTGAGCATATTATGAGATTGATGATTAGGCATAATAACGATGTTTGGACTTCCAAATCCCATTTCATTTGGTTGCTCATGATGAATATCATTCCATTGTTCGTCATTTCCTCCATTATCGTGAAGCTTCCTGTTTCCAGCCATTTTCTAAAACCCAAAAAGAACAGTGTGAGAGGCAAAAATCATGCTAGGGAAAACAACATAGAAAAGGGGTACTACCCTCGATATTTATCATATTTGGTTAAATTCTAAGATCGTTACCGTAGTTCTAGGACTATATCCTATACACATGCTTATCCTTTGGGACATCCCTAGACATACCTTAGAAATATCTCTAGGGATCTCAGTAACGTTTTCACATCCTAGTTTCCAAAGGTTGACAAAACCTTTCCTCTGATACCTACTTTAGAGACCTGAAGCTTGAAGTACATGGACAATACATTTCTTTTGCGGAATACTTAATACATAAAAAAACAGACACACAAGGATCGTAATAGTTTAGTGTCTTTGGAAACTCGGAATATAAACTTCTAATCGTGGTGAGATATCTTTAACATCTCCCATAAATTTCCTCCCCCTTTTTTTTCTTACCAAAAACCTTTATTTATATCCTCTGGAAAAGAAAACATATAAAGGGTGAGCTCAAATTCTCAGTAAGGGTAAGCATGGATAAAATAAAACAAATCATATACATTTGAACTTAAAAACATGAACATAATGTTTAAACATCAAAAGAATGAGCAATGACATAAAACATGGAAGTACGTAAGGAATAGATCATAAAGAAACATTATGCATGATAAAATAGCATGGGTGTAAAACATGTAAGTGTGGAAACCATTCAGCACATGTCATGATTTCCATAGTAGCCAAGGCATTGCTGCCAAGACCATCTTAGTGGAAAAAGTCCCTTTCAGAATCTAGTTCACTCCTCATTTCAGTCCTGTAACACTAAACCGGATTAACCTTCCATTCCATCCATATCTATATCATGAGATATAAATATTTACCCAATGCATTGTAGGGAGATATAGTTCCCACCCATCTCATAATGAAATCATTCTTACTTGTGCCACAAAATAAACATACATCATTCATAATAACCCAACGAATACAATGGGTTTCATAAATATCATCCCATCATCACATAATCCATATAAAAGAAATGGATATCATTTCATAATAAGAAAAGTGAAACCATGTAAATCATAGATACATGATACTTGAAACATACATATATGAAATAATGTTATCTTATATGAAAAATGGTTTTGATAAAACACTTGAAATGAATTATTGAGGAAAATATCTTTTCTTCTTAAAAATCATTTATTTTTCACAAAATGTCATGTATTTTTAAAATAATGGGATTTTCTTGAAAATAGTCATGAAATTATTTGGAGTAAGATTCATGAAAATAAGGCTTTATAAAACATTAAAAATCATTTCATGTTGTACAAGGTAAAAATAACATTCTTCTCGTACTTATGTCGGAAAAGTCAAAAAGTACATCATATGGTTAAAAAAAGAAAGATTGCTTACATATAATGTATTAAAAGGCAAAAATGGTTGAAAAGGACATTAAACATAAATAAAACCATTTTTAAGAAACATGGACATGGATGATAACAATAACCCTAGTAAATACTTACGAATAAACAATCTCGGATAAGAACAAGATTGGAATAGTTATCCCTTACCTTAGGTCCTATATGCTTCGTATGGATCCGAACATCTTGTATAAGGATTTAAATAATGTCTTTGAATTATTAAATAATCATATTCCTTGTTATTATATCGTATATGTTTCACTTATGACTTTATATTACACGTTCTTTTGTAAATTCCATGTTAAAGAAACATTTTGGGTAAAATCGTTTCATTTGTCGTTCGTGTTTTGACTTGTTATTATTCATATCATTTCTTAGATCAGGATTACTTAATTACATAATATAAAAAATGATTTATATATAATATATATTCATAATATACATATATATAATAGATCGATAAATTGAAATAAATACACCGTTCATGGAGACTGTAGGTTGTACGTACGCATGTACGTTGTTTTCGTTTCCTCATTGAATTGAATGTAATTAACTAGATGACATACAAATGAATATATATATAAATAAATCCAGAATAATTATTATGTAATATATTTCATTATCACTTATTATATATACTTTAAAATCATTCATGAATGGTTAATCATTGTGTACGAATCTCATCACGTCATGGAGACGGTAGTCCATACGTACGCACGAGCGATGATATCGTTCCCATAATTGTTGAATTGAATTGGAGTTGGTAACACAATATATCAGAATCATTATGATCTTATAATAACTATGTATAGTTATTCTTTACACCATTATACCCATCCAAGTAAGGTGTTGTTGGAAAACCAGATTACAGCACGACTTGGAGACGATATTCTGTACGTACGCACGCACGGTGATTTCATTTTCCGTAGGATGGATAGAAGGTTAAATGTGGTTGTTTCATATTTCTAGTAACATATCAGTATATTAGTGATACTTATGTTATTAATTTATAATTAAACAACTAAAGAAGAAGAAGTTGAATAAGAAATAAGCTTGAAATAATCGGTATAAGAGATTACCTCTTCTTTGACGCACCACCTTTAAAATTCTTCTTAGGGCACTAGGGTTGGTCTTTTGAGAAGAACAGTACCTCTATAAGGTTTATAAGGAAGTGGGTAAGTGAAATGGGCAGAGGTTGGCCGAGCTTCAAGGCTCAAAATGGTGTGAGGAAGAGAGGGAGGAGGTGCACTTTTATAAGGGAGGAGAGGGGCACCTTTGGAAACCACAGAAATATTAGTTTAATATAAATTCCAAACCAACATAAAAACCTCCAAAAATTAATCAATTCGAAGATTAGATGATATAGGGCTGTAATACCATCAACCAAAAAAATTTATATATGTTTTTATCTTATTTTAAACCTTATGATTTTGATTAATCCTTATTTAATCTATTTAAGTTTATTTGTGGTAATAAAATTCTAAATTTTAAATGGTTATAAATAATCACTTCTGTGTTATTAATTTTCCATAATTGAATACTTTATAAAATTTTAGACTATATAAATTCAATTCATAATTTGTAAAAAAAAATGTGATTTTTAAACAATTTAATAATATGTTATTTTTATAAAACAACAATAGTTTCATTTTTGACACGATTAATTTATGTGAATTTAAATAAAATCCAAAAAGAGATTATATTAGAAATAAAATATTTAATATGTTCCTAACATGTCATAAGCATCTATAAAATTAGTGGATAACATTAAATAGTTCATATAATATTTATTTTAATATTTTTAAAACCATGTATGTGATATTTCCCTTAATAAAATAATTACTACATCATTTTTTTATAAATAATTAATATACATATTTGTTGCATAAAAATTAAAAATTAAATACTAGGATGAAGATAAATAATATATATTTCATTATACTTATTTTAGTCTGATTTATCTTCTAAAACACCAAGCCTTTAAAATGTTATATTTATTAAATTATGAAGGTGACAAATTTGGCATCATTTAAAATAAAATAATATATGTTTCATAATAACTTTTATAAGACTCCAAACGGCTATATATTCAGTCATTGGATGATTATGGTGTATATATACACTAAAAATATTTTGGGTCAGGTTTGTGAGCCTTTTAATGGGTATTAGTTTTTCAATAAAAACTATATTACTTATTTGTCACTAAATAAATAATTTATGCATCTTTAATGTATAATCTATTAAGGTAATTAAATATCTCTTAAAAATTATAAATAAATTACCATGATAAATAAAAACATTTTACCTTTAAAATTAGTATTTATAACCTAATTTATATTCTGTATAAATTTATATTAAAAATACTTTAATTATTAAAGTTGAGTGAGACATATTTCGCTTTCCTTTAAATAAAATAAACTAAAGGACTTAATCACCTCCAATTGGGTTTTATTGGATTCCATTTCGACCCAAATTTGAATTAGGACGAAATATAATCATCCAATTGTATTAATATAAGTTTTAGGGTAATTTTATAATATTATATTTACCTTTAATTACCCAATTTACCTTTTACTATGGTAAATAAAATTTACCGTAGTTACTATTCATAATGCACAAAAAATAAAAAGTAGACTATTAATATAATTTGGACCCACCGATTCCAAATATGGAATATATTTTTTCAAATTCAATACACAAAAGTTTCGGAAATTAAATTAAAAATAATCTTGTAGTCGAAAGAAAACATGTTTTTGGTTAAAACATTGCAAAAGATTGAATTGATTTAACCTACGAATTCAATGTAAAATCAATGCTAATGACATAAATTATATTAAATGGTAAAAATATATTATATTTATAAATTGAAACCATTAAATATTATAATTTAACCATATACATTATTATGATGATAAAAGTTGTTTTTAATTAAAATATAGAGTGTTTTTACTATTCATTAAAATATGAAATTTATCAGAAAAATATCAAAACTTTATCCAATGTAAATTTTTTTATCATGATTAAAAATAAGAAGTTTATTTTGTAAAATTGAACTTATAAACATGTCAAAAACTAGATTTAATGTTGGTGCACCATCAAAAGGTGGAAAAACTGAATTTTTTTGAAAATACATATTTTACCCGAAAAAATTATTTTGTTCGCATACCATGTTCTAGAAAATGTGTAAGATGAATAATGATGTTATAAAATTCGAAACATAGTTAATACTATTCATAAAGGCTAGTTCGTGATAATATTATAACCCTATATCGTTGTTTAGTGAAACCCAGTATTGCATACAACACACGCTATCGAGGAAGGTCGCGATTGCGTGTAATGCAAGCCAAATCAGGGTTGCGTGTAGTGAAAGACTCCTTTGTTGTTTCTTATAAAAAAATACAACCATATTTCATTTATACATTGAATATATATATATACATATATATACATACTCACTCAATGTTTCGTAGAATAACAACTATCAAACAAACTTGAAATTGTGTGTAACATGATCCAAGAATAATGTTGTGTATACTGCAAGCTAATACGGTGTTGCATATAGCACAAGATAATCTTGGTGTATCATACAACAGAATATATGAATGAAATTAAAAATAATATATCTTATAAAATCTCGGGTTATTACAATGTGTTTTTATAAATTTCTCCCTAGATGAAGGCTTAGAGAATCTTGAAGAAAGGTAGATTAATCCATAGGTATTTGGTCACTTTGAAATTCATGATCATATTGGGATGGTATCCAATCGCTTAGAACTTCCTCCAAATCTCTCTCAAGTACATGATCTTTTCCTATTTGTAATGAAATCACAGTTCATACTACTAGAGTATGATCATTATTAAAAAGAATAACCAGTTGAAATTATGGACAGATCAGATAATGATCTATAAAGAAAAACCACTCACATGGTGAATGATGTTTTTGACATGTTAGTAGATATAGGAATCTTTGAGGGAACTTTAGGATATGATGAAGAACCACTATCCTCAATTTTTTAATCTAAATGATGAATTTATAGGGTCAAATTCCCTTTATGAGGTGTAGAATGTAACACCTAAAGATTTTATGAACCTCTTTTTTCTCAAATAAATGAATTTTCGATTGATTTTATCCATTTATCTATGTAAAACAATCCATTCACACAGAAGTAACTCAATAATTACTCCATGGGAAATCTACTTGGCATACATTAAATTGAAAATCGACTTGACCAATTCTTAACACAACACTGATGTTTATATGAAACAACATTTTGTTATTATAATTATTCAAATGACATAATTATATCCTAGAATTAAAACAAAGTAATATGAATAGTAGAAAATAATTTTAAAATATTGATAATACTGGTTTTATATAAATAAAACATTTTTTAATGAAGTATATAATTTTTGGTAATGTATTAATAGATAAAATAATAGTTTTTCCTCAAATGAAATGTTCGTAATGTACTTATATGAAAAATAATATTATTATTTTTTATAGATTTATAAATTGAATTTGATAAAATAATGTTCAATTTTTATCTTATAATGTCAAAACTATATTTGGGTGAATTATTTGGATTTTTCTGAGAAACATTATTTCGGATGAATATTAAAATATTCTTGATATTATTTCAAAACATCATTTTAATCTAATTTATATACAAGTTTAAATTATATTTTAAAACATTTTTAATGATAATTTGAATATAAGGTTTTTATATTAATCCAATTTAGGCCATTGGATCCATTTTAAAGTTATTAGGGGATATAAAAAAATAGAAAACTTTTCATCGTTATTACATAAAAATACTACATTGTCACCCCGTTAGAGAAGTTAATTCTTAATTATTTTATTTAAACTAAGTGATTTTATTTTTAAAAAATAGATTCCATATTTTTAATCATAATAATTTATAACTTAAAACATGTAAAACAATGTTTTTTTACCAAAATAATAGTGACTATAATTAAAATTAATTACATATATTAAGGTAAATGTAATCTAAACTATGCAATGAACCTTAAATTTAAGACTCCAAATAACCTATAAATTTAACCAAGATCCATTGGATGGACATTACACGTCAATTAACCAACCATTAATGGGTTTATATAGAGTTTTATGACTTTATTATGTAAAATCATTGGTTCACCTAACTTTTTTTTGAAAATGCCAAGTGTGTTCTTTCACTTCCCTGTAAAAGAATGCCAAATCTCCCACTTCTTCACACCTCAGAAAAACCTTCTGATCCTATAAACACTTCTGAATAAAAATCCTAAGAATATTACCATCATCATAGAATCATCCCCTTAACATAAAAAAATCCATGTATTGTTTTTGGCATAAACCAAAAGAGTTACCTGATTAAGAGGTAATGACCTCTCTTAAGATTCTATATTTTATTTTCTTTCTCCACCCCTCTACTATCATTATTAAATTATTTTATAACAAAACAATTAAATTAAATACAATAGGATTTTTATGTTATTTTTTTGACCGAAAATTACAAACTTCTCCATATAATCGGTTATAAAGATAATGTTTACGTGTACAATGAACAACTACCTCACAAAATGAAAATTATTCATTTTAACTTACTTAATATCATGGTGGAAATTATAATGGATATAATATATTTATATGATATATGTTATATTTATTATTTTATTATTCGTAATTATTTCTTTAACAAAAAATATATTTTTATTTACATTTTTTGTAAATGCGATAATTTTTTTTGAAGAGGTGTGGAATACCACCTCCTCGAAGCGATGTGATTTGTTCACACACAACATGGAATGTATTGAGGATTGGATTAGTGAAATTTAATTATATAAATGATATAGTAATTTTAATTGAATTAATATATATATATATATATACATATTTCATTTACATACTTTATTTTAATAACACATTAAAAATGTAAACAACGTTCATGTGTTTATACGACATACCATCTCCAAGAACAATGTATTTCAATTCATACATATATATTATATAGATTATTATAACACCTATATAATTAATAAGAATTATATATATATATATATCAATTTTTATATTTTGGTAATCAGGATATAAGTATATGGATCAAAGATATAAAAACATAAGACACATGAAATGAAAAAGGTGAATATTAGAAAAAGTGAAACCTTAACATAATATTTTTGACATGTGAGTAATATAAGGACAAACTAAAACCATATATGGTATTTTATATAAATTTATGGTTTTGTAAAATATGTTTACTAAATTTATATTTATATACAGGTGGTTTGAATGAGTACGGTGAGAGTCAAGACACAATATAAGATGATTTCATCTCACTTTTCGTTTCCAGAAGGTACATGCTATATTGACCATAAATTTCTATTATGTGATGCATATACATCCCATATATTTAATAAATTATTATTATAACTAAATTTATTATTATTTACAAATAAATTTTATGATCTTAATTTCTGAGGTATTGTGTTTCATAATTTACCAAATCGATAAATAAGTTGTTTCTGATTTTTCCTTTTTGGGACTCATGTTATGTTCTACCCATCATTGTTTTTCAAGGTGTATATATATTTATTTTACATATAATTTCATTAATTTACATTTTTAAATTTTTTTTATGATTCATGATACTTTCTTTTCTTACATAGATAGTATGATCCAATTTTAACATGTTATAATAGTTAATTGAAACAATCTCATCGTTATTCAATATTGATTATGACTATGCGTCCTTTGTTGAAATATTATTATCAATATCTCAATAATATTCATGATAATCCTTATACTATATTTATTCATGATATATACATGTATTAGTACACTTTTAACAACCATAGGTACATAAGATAATAAATAAATCTGTAAGAATATCTGACTCTATTTATGTCTTCGATCTGAATTATTTTTTATTTCTAAGGTCTTGTTTTCTTAAATATTTTCAAATGATCCTTGAATATTATTTTAAATGAAAATTCATTTTTTCACAAAAAATGTTTTATAATTATTCAAATCAATTTTCAATGAAAATGATTTTCAAAAGTTTTTGAGTTAAAAAAAGAATTTTCAAAGAAGAAATGATATTTTACTGATGAAATTTTTTAAAAATATATTTAGAATTTATTTCCCACCAATTATTGAATATTTTGGTTTTACTCGTTCCTTTATTTGAAAATCATTAATCATTTTCATTTATAATCATTATTTTATTAGATTATATTTTTGTGGCATGGTGTTTATAAAATTTGTTTCTTTTTAATTGGTACATTGATTTTGAAACCAGATTATTTTCAGAGGATATGCTTATGATGAAATGATTGTGAAAACTATATTTTTTAATCAGTTATGATATGATTACAAGTTTACAACACAAATTTCATTTCATGTGCTATGATATTATTGTTTCTGATCTTATGGAACAGGTATGAATGATTTTATTATGATATGGTTGAGACGTGAATCTCCCTCCAATGTATAGGATAAATATTTATACATCATGGGAATAGCATTGATGGTTTGGAAAATGAACATGGTTTAGTATTGCAGGGATTTAATGTTGAGTGAAATGGGTTTAGTAATATAGGGAAGGAACTAGATTTGAACTCATTTTAGTAACACAAGACTTGAATAAGGTGTAATCATGGTTCCGTAATGGAAAATGTCCACTAATATGGCCTCAGCAAAAATAAATTGAATACTATTGAAATAATTATATATGATTTTTTGTCATAAAAAATTCCATGTTTTATTTCTATGTTATTCTATCATGCCTTATGTTCATTTTTTCCATATGATTCATGTCTTATGAACTTCCAAAAATTATTCCAGGATTCATGTTTATGATCCATGATATGAAGGATGTAGTCTTCTATTTTCATAATCATGTTCTTGTACCCTTATTCTCCTGAGTTCTCTTATATATATATATATATCCCTTTTTAGCCATTAACGAATATCTTAGATTAGTCTTATTTATGTTTCCTTCCATTAGGTTTTGATGATATGTGTTATCTTTGATGATTCTAATATGGGTTCTTGTCATGAAAAATCTATTGGGATATGACGTTTCCAATTTATGTACCGGTGTTTATGATTCAATGTTTTGAAATAAAAACAATTTATATAATGTTTTAGGAATTCTAAACATGTTTTTTAATGTTAATGTTTTAAAAGAGAGGGTTTCTATAAAAATACATGGATAATGTCTTTTTCGTATATCATTATACTATTTCCTGCCTCATGAACTATGTGTCTATATATTATTACTATGAAATGATATGTAGACATGCGTTGGTGTCGTACCCTAATATAGAAAAAATCACACCGAGGAAACTTCATCCTGGAAATTATTACTACATGAATTGACACATCATGTTGAATCTTTTCTCTGCATCAGTATTAACCATATGGTATATCAAGGACTAAAGATTTATTGATTATTATTCCAATGAGATACATAGTGAAACTTAGGCCTCACAATATAGTCCTATACGTGGGGATAATTGAAATTCCCCCTCTTATATACAAAAAAATGATCTATGTAAGAAATCCTAATTTGATTCCTCTCATTAGGGGGACACCAAGGTAATTGAGATATCCCACATCACTTTTGAGTTAGATATATGAATGGGAATCTATAACTTGATATCAATATCTGTACTAAATCATCCTTTAGGTTCAGAAATATCCCCTCCAAACATCATAATCATTAGCTTGGGAACTTTTGTACCTTCATAATATTTCTCCAACTTCTGGTGAAAGAATGTTTGAAACCTGATATTTGTTTTACCTGAAAATGTTATAACAGTCCCTAGTTGGGAATACATTAATTATCACTTGAAATAGGTTTTTATACAAATGATATCACAATTTGAATATATTGTAACATTCCCCATTTTTATTTCGATATAATATCCAAAACAATATGGGTTTCAACTAGTGGGAACATCTCCCTTAGAAAAAACATGTTCATTCATCATATGTTATGATGAAACTATGTTAGATCCCATGATTTGATGTAGTCTACGATCATCACTTGAATATTGATTTGATATCCTTTATATGTATCTAAGAACCCTACATCATTTCCAATATATACTGGAATGACTTTTGTCCTAATGAACACATATCACATATCGTTTCTAAAATGCAATGGTCATAGATGTATGACATAAAAAAATAGGCACAACATTTATTAAAATCTATTAAATCATATATAAGAAACCTATTCCCGCAGTTATTAGGTAATTTTTACATAACATTCTTCACCCTTATTCTATTTCCCTCCTTCTACACACCAATCTCAATGCCTTTTGAAATCTGATTCACTATAAACATCCATTAGCTGTCTGTAATAGCATGTTGTATTTTCTATGAAATTACATTTTTGACTATGTTGTGACACTATATAGATGTGTTATCTTAAATTCAACCAAAAATGGGTTTTCTAGGCAATGAATTAACCTATTTATTATGTGATAACTATCCCCAATGGATTTCTCATAAAGTATACCATAAAATGGGTTTTTCAACCATCGATAACTTCATCCTTAGGAGAGACCACCTCTATCTCAATAATACCTTCCTCTGCACCACTTATTGAATATATAAATACCTATATCAAAGCTAACAAAATTCCCCACATCATTACAAAATTTGATGGCACATTCCCAAAAAAATTACCATGAATAGTAGAGTACTTAATAATTCAATAAAAACTAAGGACCATAAATTATATCCCACAATGCCCTTGTATTAAGACATTAAAATACTTGAAAATGTATTTTCAATATCACATTAAACTATGTATACTAATTTCATGGTCAACAGATCATAAACTATACAATAACATCCTTATTGAATGACATTAAACTACCTATTCAATGTCATGGTAACATAAAACTAAACCAAATAATGATCCAACCCTTTTAGAGTAGGTGAATTCCCCAATTACATTCATTATTTACCAAAAGTTTCCCTCAATATAAGAAACCAAATTCCAGTAGGAATGGATTTTCATTGATGCATAATGATAGAAGAGATTCTCTCTTCATTATCAAACATCCTCCCCTAGAGAAACCACCTATTGTGGTCTTGGGAAATTCTAATCATCATAATATTTATTTAGGAATTAGTAATAGAACATCATAATTCTTGTGAATTCCTTTTCATTACAATATTATAAAACACCATAGATATCATTGCATGATTTCCCCACATAACGAGCTTATCATCCAATTGATTCCACTATTCATTATTAAGTAACACACCTGAGTTGTTTTGCATTAAATAACCCAAAAAACATGTTTTTCATCCAATGTTAACATAATCTTCATAAGAGACATCGTTTATTCTTGAATATTATGTTTTTTCCTTCAGGAACCAAAAAACATTACTCAAAATTCATTATTGGGTATCCAATTATTGCCAAAAAATAATTCCCAGACAAGCCTTGATTAATTCAACAGTTAAAAACAAATGGTCAAAGATGTTCATCCTAAAACACCGGCCACATTAGTCTAGTTTGAAATACATTAAATTTACCACAAAATGATACATAATATTTCATAGATTGAAATCATAAAAAGGAAATTCTTGGAAAAACGAATGTCTCATCTCTGTAGACCTATACATCATATGGTTTTCCAAAAAAATGACCAAATGAAAAGATAAAGGAAAAAATTATTATGATAAAACCCCATAATGGGTGGCATAATAAGAAGTAACATCTCACCCGCTATGTCATCTTTGTATAGAAAATAGGAAAATATTACATTCATGGAATAAATAAGCACAAATTTCAAAAGGTTTTTCATATATCCTAATTGACCATAGAACAACACACTCTACGTCCCTCGTATCGAAATAAAAAATTTAGGATTCTCTCATCCTTATCATTACAACTATAACATTATGAAGTACATTCTAATGAGTGATTTTTGGGTGTTTTATTATAGTTATAATAAGGATATAAATGCAAGGAAAATTATTATGAAAAAAAGTCCTTTTCAATTATGTTACATGATGTACGGGAACATCCAAAAGCTGAATACTCTTGGCCAAATATTATTATTTTTCCAAAACATAGAATTTGAGTTGTTGAAATTTACCTAGTGCAGTTCCCATTATATTACAATACTCAGATGACTAAGTAAATATATCCTCATAATATTTATGGATCTTTTTCTTCTCTACAGAAATGACATCTCTTTTTTGAGAGAAATACCCATTCAATGATCAGTGGAGATGGAAAAACTCTTCCAATTTGTAATTTAATTCATCTTCTAAGATAATCATTTATAAATAATTTTCATCAATATAATATTGATTCTCAAACACCTTTATAGAGTTACTTAACATAGCATGGATTATGGAACCTCTGAGTTCATCAAACCGGCATGTTAATTGCACCTCATTTTTCTATTATCTCAACTTCTATTCCTTTTAAAAAAGAAAAAATTCACCAGATTGTGGATATTGGGGTAATTAAATCATGGATATACTATAATGGATATATTTAATTGAATTCAATGTTGTTTGTAAATAATGAATGCAGTATGTTTATCCCAGATTATATTCAAAAATATACCACTAGACTAAAATTCATGTAGTTTGGAAATAATCATGCTACTCTAGATTATAAAAAGATCTCCTCCTAGAATGAGTGACATAGTCCATGTTTAATACACTCAATGGTCCACAATATTCATCTATTTCAACAACTGCCTCAATATCTAGTACCATTTTTGATGGAACTAGCATGGAAACTCCCACCATAAGTTTAGTTAGCAAAGCCAATGACAATGAATCGTAGGGGACATTTATCCTCAACACCAGGAGGTCAAAAGTTATCAAATTCAATGAAGCGACGAGAAATATTTATAAAACTCACTCATTATTTGGTTGGATATTGGAATTGATACTTTAAAAACACCCACGCCTCATATCCCTGAACAGTAACCTCTTAAAATGAAACATTCTCTTGACATTTCTCAGCAACTGGGATTAGAGGCTCTTGAGAATCACCCAATTTTGGTTTCTAACCTATCATTCCATCAAAAACAGGACCAGGATAGTCTTTTATGCCTTATATGTGTAGTGCCTTGGTAATATTATCTACATAAAATTATTTTCCAGATGATATTTGGCCTAAAGAATATGGTGAATGAAATTAAACAATTATTTTAAAATAATGAACTATATAACTCAAATCAATAAAATTACCTCCAAAATTACCAATCTCAATCAGGTAACCTGATATACCAATGTATGGTTTAATTATACCCATAATTTCATAAAACATAGTTTCAAGTATTTTATCATCCTCATTTGTAGGGGTATCCCATACACAATCCTCATGAACATAATTGGAATCATGTTAAATCCCATATATTATATTCTCAATAGTAACAACTTCGCTAGTCCCTACGAAGTTAGGGTTACTATCAACACCGACATCAGACCATCTGAGATCCCTGTCAACCCCTTCTAGAGTGAAAATAAGACCAAATTTGACTACTAAAAGGTTATATGGTGTATGCAATATATATGAAATATCATGAACAGGCCATATTCATAAATCACACATCACACCTCAGAACCTGCATCTAACATTACCATAGACATATCCCCACACTACAATATTTGAGTAAGACATGACTACATATCTTGAAATAGCATCCATCATGATGATATATTCATCAGGACTTGTCAGTTCTTCTAAAATGGAACCGTCCTTGATCTCTAAAAGGTGGTGTCAGATCAATTTATAAGGGAAAATATGCATATTCTAAAAACAATATAAGTACGATCAGATTGTGTATGTCTAGAATGTCATTATATTGAATAGCATAGATAATTATAATAGATCATGTGTTAGGCCATCTTCATTTCACATTTTTATATCCTGTTTTGAGAGGATGATGAGACCATATCCTTCAATTTTAGGATGGACACATTAGGTGGTTCTTGAAGAATTCCCAATCACATCTCCAAAATCATGGTTCTTATACATCGAGATAGTCATGGGGGCATAAGGGCCTCATATGATACCCAAATGGGGGATCCTATGGGACCAATCCTTTGAAATTCCATCTACTCTCAACCATTTCTTCCTATTCTTTTCTCTTTAGATAAAAAATCAAAGACCCTAATTATTAATAATAGAGGATGAAATAGTAGGAAAATAAATGTAGAAAAGATAAATACATTAGAAGGGTGAAGTGAATTATCCAATTTCTCTATAGGATAACCAGCTACTCCCTTAAGCTCAATTTTGTCTAGCATATTAGATAATCACATTATAAATGAGATCTAATCCTAATTTTCATATATCAAAGACAATAACTCAAGAATATACCACCCCACCATTTCCAAATCATGGGTGGGATGAATATTATACGGATATATGATATCTCCTAGCATATGGATTCAC
This sequence comes from Viscum album, assembly GCA_963277665.1. Lineage (NCBI taxonomy): Eukaryota > Viridiplantae > Streptophyta > Magnoliopsida > Santalales > Viscaceae > Viscum > Viscum album. Next base: position 1,013,319,345 of record OY728155.1, read on the forward strand.
ATTCTAGCATAGATAAACATCCATGTGTCTATATAATCATGAGTTACTCATTGAAAATATCGGATAGCCTAGGGGCACACATAATTTCTCTCTAATGAGGCTGGATTTGAGGAAGACTGGTGAAACTTCACTTCCAATACTCTTAAAGACTATTTCCTCTCATCGATGAATGTTTGGGTAAAACATGATTATCCTCTCGATGATAACGACTGGACGACCTTGGTATAAGAGGTGTGGTTTTTTCTACCCTGACATACTTGGTGGTATGTTCCCAATATTTCCTCTAAGGATCTAGAGTTTTATCATGGTCATTTTTGGGTTGAGACTTCTTACATTCATACCACCACCAATAGTTTTCATGAACATGACATAGTATACACCCATTTTCAATATGTCTAATGTGAATGATGAGATCCAAACATTGGAATACATGAACTATATCCTGATTGATCCATCCTTTCAGGGTAATATAATTTAAATTTTTAATTCCTCAATGGATTTCAAAATCCAAAACAATCAGGGTACCATAAAATGTTTTTCAAGACTATCATGAATTGGGGGAATACTTATTGAATGTTGTAGGAATTTTAACTTTTGATAAAATTGACACAAATCATAGGCCAAACATATTAATTCTCTATCAATGGGTTATGCTAGTACATTGCCTCTGAATTCAACCATATTTGACCTCGATTCTTGATTCTTTTCCAATACATAATCATTGAGAATCCCTTATGGTGGACTCCAACATATTATGAATTTTAATTCTCTATATAAATTTTGTGTCATCATCTCCTCATCATACATAAGACTCAAAGGCTAGATTCCATAAACAACTGTAACAAATAATTAAAATTGGATGTTGGGGACTTCTACAAATCTAAGAAACACATATGAAATAATTTTTTCTATAATCATCACTTAAATAACTAGATATAGAAATGAAATTAAAAATAGATCCTCCATGTTGAATGCATGTAGGAATCACATATAAATATTATCCAAAACAGGGGAATCCAACCCTATGTGCTTCCCCTATACGAGTTTGGTTGTGATAAAAAATTTCCATGAACTAACAATGCCAAATGATTCATGGACCAAAAGACATTAAATACATAGTCACTTTGTTAGGATAGGTTACATGAGAGTTTTTTAACAACATCGTGATTAAACTTATAACCCTCACACTTTTACTGGCCCTTATCCAGAATAGTAGAGAATGTGTTGGTAGCACCCCAATTCTCTATGGTGGGAAATCTTATAGATATACTTCTAGTGGTACATTATTCTACGAGGTATAAAAAATGCATCATCCACATTCGATGATTTATTTCACCCCTGGGGTGAGGGTTTTTATTCAATAGTTTCCTCACCACATAAAAATGACACCGGGATAAATACGGCATCCTTTCATTTTCATATCATGTTATCTTTATAGGGATTAACTCATTATAAATATCCCCAATATTTCTAGATCTATAAATACAATGGACGTGCCACATTCTAATGCCTCCTTCACCATGAATCAGGTGAAAGGCATTCATCTGAGCGCTCCATCAGCTCAGTAGATCAGGGATGAATTTTTTGTTCTTGTAAAAATAAGTTTTACATTCCCAAATAGCTTCATAGATATGAATTTGTTGAATCATTTTTTTACTTCCTAACATGTCTGGTACACCCAGTACACTCAAATCCACTCTATCCTGACTCCACCTAGAAAATAGAAATCACAGTACTCCCTGTATACTTTCATATGATCTGTACATGAAGCATGAAAATTTATTTCATAATATTGTGGCATTAATTCTATGACATGCGGCTTCAGATCCAAAGTGCTGCTTCTATGGTGATTGAATCAACTAGTGGGAATCATTTCATTATTAATATAAGAACCCTTGGAAGATATTTTGGTTAAATTGATGTTGTTATTCTTCACAAACTAGGAATTTAAGAAGTAACTCCAAGATCTAGGGTTGAAGTCGTCCCTCCGATGTCCATGATCATACAATTATAGGTAATCAAATCATTGATACTTGTATTGATACAGTGCCAAATTTTTATCTCTATTATAAATGATTTGATCCAAATTTTTCATAAAAATCCATCACAATAGGTTTGATCATCCATGTGGCATGTTCAACAGCCCGTTGTAGGGATTTCATTATGGAAGCCTCTGAAAACCTAAAAGAAGTAACCAAATTTCACATTCATTAAAAATATTTAAAAAGAGATGATAAAATAATGATATATAATAATTCAAATTCTTAGAAAAGGATATAACTAGTGATGGCCCATAAATCATGTGACACTTGTTGGCCCTTCTATGATGTTCCATATGAAATCCCACTGATCAGGTTCCTCACAATGTCTCCTCAATAAGGATCACCCCATTGAACACAGTCGCTCAAGTGGTAGTAATGTATGAAATTAATCAGTATACCTTCATAAAAAGGGATGTGCATAATATTTAGTTGAATGACCTACATGATGTGAGTAAAAAAGTACCAACACCGATGTTGAGAAATCAGAAAAGGGGAGAGTAATATTTATAGATATTGTTGGCCTATAAACTGGACCCACAACTTAGATCTATGACACAAACACGTACACAGTGCATGAAAACTATCCCTTTGACACCAATATACTTCTGTTCCTTGCAATTTTGATAAGAAATACATTCAAAATTTTCCCCAACACAACCTCAAGACTAAACCCTCTAATTTTAATATTATCCAATCCTCAGGCATGAATTTTATTGAAACCCCATTTGTCAGGTTCGATGAATAAATCAATTATAAAAACTCAATAGTGTAAAATAGGTAATAACCTCAAGTAAAAACCAACGTACTTTCTCAACGATCATTTAAATTTATAATTCTATGCATCAGAAGCCCCACAATACCCCTATTCACTGAAAAAAATGGTAGTACATCCATGTGGGTCACCTATGACAGTTAGTTGTTCCCTACACCTAAGGCTCGATGCTCCTTCATCTATGGTCCATATTTTCCACCATATTGGAATTCAGGGATCACCATTTGGAAAAATTGAAAATCAAAAGAAACCCTAATGCTCTGATAGCATAGTACCTACCCCCAAGTCCTCCAAAACCACTTAGGTAACCCTATGCAACCCATGATAATAATTAACTAAGTTGATAGAGAGATCAATTTCCATTCTGAGATTCACAAACAATAGACTTATGGGAGAACTCTATTTCACCTCAGTCGATACTCTCCGGAATGATCCTTGTAAAAGAACACCAAAGGGGACCCTTAGTTCCTACTCTAATGCATCGCCCATGCGTTGATACCCAAGTGGTCCATTGACTGAGGAAAATCCATCCCGCACTATCCAATACTCTACCCACATGTGATGAACTTCTGGTTTCTCTGAGGCCCTACACAAGGATCCATTTCTCACTATTCAATGACATGAATGATCCCACCCTTTGATTCCTGTTACAAGACACTAATGGTATCACTCCTCTTCCATTTTATCCCATAATGGAGAGTGACCAAAATGAATCCACCCCTGAATCCTATTTACATAAAACCCTTGGAATTAGGTAAACCAACATGTCTCCTAGTTGGGTGTGAATTTATACAATTATAGGTTTTTATGAACATGTCGTACCTAATTGTCAGGGTCATTAGAGTGTGTGTGAGTATGAATTCCTACAATCATGATGACCATGAGCCTAGGGATGATGGTAGGAACTCACATTAATAGGTTCTATGTTTACTAACATATCCTTCCCTTATCGTATATAAGTCCTGGAGACTACAGGTCTATGAGGGTATGGTGAGGATCATTCTTACATTCCAATTGGATGTGGAATTAGATCCTACTCTCCCACTACATAACAAATTTTATGGAATCCCCCAAGATTAATACCCTAGCCTTTTTTGTAGGACTGATCCTTCTTATTTCATTCTTTCATATCTATACCCATGGTCCATAGCAAGGTAGATTATAAAATGGGACTATCTTTCCATAAAAACAATATGATAGATGGGAACATCAAATTTATTTATATATCCCTTTTTGTAAATGTTACCTTATTGGGAGGGATATGTTGTAACACAAGCCTCTTCTACTAGAGGAAGAGTGGTTTTTTGATTTTATAGAACTTTCGCTTCATCTTTAGTCTCAAATTTGAGAATGAATCATCATTAAATATTCGGGGGTTTGAGGATAGTGTTGATCACAAAATCTACCCAGGGATATGCATTTATTGGTTGAGAATATTTTTTCAGATCTTCCGCACATCTTTCTTTAGAGTTCCTACATTGGTCTGGGACCCCAAGTCCATGTATCCAACCTAAGGGAAATAAAATTGTTTGTTTTATTGTATAAACCATTTCCTCTTATTTCTAACAAATAGTATGACTCACTTGGTCATTGATGATGAAGGGGGTTATAAAATACACTTGATCCCAAACCATTAGAAATCATTCCTAGTTTGAAGACCAATTGAACAAATAGGATTCATTATCATGATTAGGTTCCAATCACAAACCACAATCACCAAGTCATCCTTCTTGGTATTATGTCCCTAAATAAAGCCTATGGGCCCCATCATTGTTATATGTCATAATCATACCACCATACTAATCCATGAGACTATTAATTACTATAATTCCAAACCAAACTCAATAAGGGTATCCACTATGGGAGTAAGCCCAAACATAATCCTCTAAAATTTTAATACACCCTTGTGATACAAACCTTCATATGGCCTCCATGGGTGTGGGTACTCAAAAATAAATAATGTGGGATACTATTCTCATATAAATGGGATACATAGGAAGCATCCCTCAGGTTCAAACTCAACACACAAGGTTAACTCTATTAAATATGGGTCATATTCCCATTTAGGAATTATTCAACCTAGAAATCTATACCCCTTTCTGTTAACATAGGATTCATCAATGTAAATAACACACATAACATTGACTTAGGACATTATATAATGAAATACTTGTAGCGTGATAAAAAAACATCCAAATTTTGTCCTTATCACATGATTGTAAAAGCTGGGATGCACCTAATTAAATGAAATAATACTACATGTGTTCTAATACCATTCATAAGGATATATAAGATTCCCATTTTAGGGGTTTCTTCTTTGTCATCAAAACAACGTACGTCTCCATGGATGAGGAAACACTTCATAGAACCCCACAGTGTGAATGGAAATGAACAGAATCTTAATAAGAACTGAAGAATGTCACATCAAAACGTAAGAGGATTCCATCATTGGAGGAACTTATATACGAATAGATATCACCATTGATTAATAACCTCTTATATATATAGATGATTATCAATTAAATACATTACAATAATTGATTATTAATTGATGGGTGCACCATTTAATAATTGGACATTAGTAATGGATTAATAAAAATATCATAAATATATATATGAGATTCCCATATAAGGTAAAAATTCACCAAAAAATTGATGATGATCCTTCCTCCCATATTGTAATCCAATATTAGTTCTTAAGTATCATTGACTAAAACTCCCCAATAAACACCTACCTTTGGAATAATGGTCCCTATTCCTTATAAAACCATTAGGTGGTTCTAGTTCCATGAAAAAAATCCCATTACGATACATTCAAAAATAGTTTTCATCGAGGGAATGATTGTACAAATCTCAAATCCCAAAAATCAATCATTTACTGACCAATGTTTGTGTAAAACTGTTACATAATCAGGTTATTTCTGAAAATATCTTCAACATGTACCATAATTTTCTTCCCATTTAGTTAAATTCATATACATATCATACATAAAATTTTCATTAATACCTAAGTAAAGTAATTATAAGAAATGTGTGATCTCATATGGATAGTAAGGGAAAACATGGAATATATTAGTAGATGATCATATTAAATCATAAGATTAGAATAAGATTATGTGATAAATAAATAAATAAAAATTCATACTCAAGATATCAAGGATCATAAACATGATACATGGCATAAAACATTATATTTTCAAAATACATGAACCATATGTGTCATAAATCATCATAAATAAATCATGAATCATAATTTTTTTTCATACTAGTGTGGAACCATCATTATTATAGAAATTGTTTCATATGTTATGCCTATAAACTGAGAACATAAAATCATAACTAATTAGAAATAAAAAACTTTATCCAATTTTGTAAAATATCGCATATCATCACCTAATTTCCATTGTGGATAAATTACATCAACTTGTATGTCATATTGGATCAAGCACACTGGCTTTTTCCCCATCATTATCCCAAGAGATATAAAACATAACCCATTACATTTGGGGGAGACACAAATCCCACTAGTCACGTTATTCATACAGTTTTGTTCCAAACAATAATAAAACAACAATCATATCATATCCCATGAAAAAATAGGCTTTATTATTATTTCATCATAGAATAGCATGATATAAATAAATAGTTTAATAAACATTTAATCAATTTATTATATCAAAACTCATGGCAAATGAATGAGTTTCATGAAAATATTTTCATCATAATTTAAACAAATAAGACATTAAATTAGATAATAGTAATATTACCATTGAATCATATTAATAGTGAAATATAGTTAGAAAAAAATTTTATTGTCGGTGGTGAATATAAATTTCATAAAATATCATTAAATCAATCTTGTGGAAAATATCAATTTCATTTGAAATCACTTAATTATAATCAAAAAAACATCCAAATATTAAGGATAAAATTTTGTTTCAAAATAACATCAAATAATTTTTAGTTAATCTCCCTACATTTTATTGTTCATTAATTTAGAAAACTAGATTTATTCCATTCACATTGAAACGATGATTCATTATTACTTTCTTTAAAATATACAAACAACCTCACCTAGTGAAAAAAATATTACCATTAAATGATTTGATGATAATTAGTATATATTTATAATGAATTTCAAAAAACATTTTATACTATAAAATACTTTATGAGTCATTTTTATATGATATGGATACCGAAGAAAATTTATTTTTTACTAAAGGGATAAAAAAATTTAGTTTAACCTTAAAAACTATTTTACAATCATGAGCATATAAATTGAATGAAATGAAAAGAAATTTTTTATTTTCATGAAATAAATATAGTATAATATTATTAATGATTCTCTTTAGTTAATGATAAAAATAGTTAATCACTGGATTCTTATCAATAAATAATCCTAACAAACAATAATATTGTAACATAAAACATTTTTTCAATTTTCTTGATTTTGAGTAACAATCCCATTATAATAAAAAAAATTGGACAAAATTTTATTTCCAATAATTTCATGACAATAATAAAAAATGGCATTATTATGTATTATATACACCATAAAACATAAACAAGAAGTGTATAAGGCAAATGTATGAAATAAATAAATGTAACTCAAAAATACCATACCATATGTCATTAAGTCATTTGTACATGTTCATACCAACTATGTAATAAATAATGATCTATTATATAAATATTAAAAAACCTTATAATATATATATATATATAATATGACACATGTTATTCATTTTTGACCTTTTATTACCCATTTATTAATAATATCTTGCTACAAAAAAAATAGCAAGAAACAAGTGCTTTGTCATTAATGAATTTTTTGGTTTGGTTTTTTTGTCCTTCTATTTTGATCAAGTTTTTATCATATCCATAATTTTAGCCATGATATAAATATCATATATATTCATTATAAATTATTTTATATTAGTCCAGACATGTTAGGGATAGAAAAAATAATTACATCTTTCAGGGAGATGGTGAGTCATATGCACACATGAACTATGTTCCCATTTTATTGATTGTAAAAATAAAGGAAAGGTAAATACTCTATTACCATTACAGAATAATTTTAAGTCTTTTATATCAAATATGTTAATTAAAATTAACCTTGTTAACATAAAATTAAATCTAATGTGAATAATGAATCGTATCACATCGTAAGGCAGTACTCTACCGTAGACATGCACGACATTATCATATTCACAAGGAATGGAAATAATTATGTTAAATATATATCGTAATTTGAGATGTATAATAATTTAAATAATATATATATATATATGTAATAGTTATATTCATAATTATATATTGTCGTGAGAGTTGTTGAGGGAAAATGAATTACATCAGTTCATAAGACGGTAGTACACCATAAACATGTTCGACGATTCCATTTTCAATTTGATGGAAGATGAAATTAATATAGGTTATTATATAAAAATAAAAAAATACATTAATTTGGTAGATATAGTTGTTCTTATATTATTATAATAGTAATGAATATAGAGGTGGTGGATAAATTAAAAAATAAAAATGATTGGTTGATAATTATACATATTCTTCGTGTATCCTTTATAGGTTAACATTAAAAACATTCCATGGATGGATTCATGATCAAACAAAGAAATATAATATGTGAGGTGGTAATTAGGGAAAATATTTTAGTAGGTAGTTTTTGAACAATGTTGTTTTATAATTTCTAATAGAAGATGAGATGATCTTCCCTTTTATAAGTGGGAGGAGAACACACATATAGAATTTTTCCAAACAAAAAGGAATTCCAACATTTTAAATATGAGACAATTCTCCCAAATATATCATAATAGAAATTTATATGTTTTAAGGTTGAAATATTACCATAAATAGTCTTTTGAATTGATTTTAGTTTTTTTACACTTATCATTTTTGTTTAACCCCAATTAAACCACATATAATATTAACACTGTAATTGATTTCTACTATTTTTACTTTTCATTTTTTTAAAAAATTGAAATTATTTTATGTTATCAATTATGTTTAATAGAAATATTGAAAAAAAATTCGAAATTACGTTCTGAATATTTTAAAATTTTAATTAAATATTAATATTACAAATATATTAGAGAAGTGGGTTTTCCAAGATAAATATTCCATAAGCATAGAGAGCATTAATATAAATATTGAATATGATATTGATTAAAGTGAAATAACTTTTATTAACAAATATATTGTTGAACATATTTCTATTTAAAGAAATATGAAAATAAAATGGATAATGAAAATTTTTTAAATGTAAAGACAATTTTTAATAAAATTATTTTTTTTTTAACTTTTTGTTAAAAAAATAATCTTTCTATAAAATTATAAAAAATTCACTCAAACATAATTATGAAATGTATATTTAAAAAAATTAATTTTTTATTTAAATTTATTTCCTAAATTTATAACCATTAATTTTATTATATATTCACCAAAAATAAATATATTTTGTTTTGAGAAAATAGAATTTTCCAAACAAATAATCATTAATAAAAATTAATTGTTTTTATCAATATAATTTATTTACATAAAAATATTATAAAAAATATTTGAATCTTGGTTATTCTTATTTATACCAACATTTTTAACATTAAATATATAACGGTCATGATTAAGAAAAAATATTAATAGTATATCATAGTTCACTAAGATTCGGGGTAATATATAATGCATGGTGTTTACAAAATTATATTTATCAGATAAAAATATTTCATTAAAACAAACAGTATTATAGATATTTCCAAAACAATTAAAAAAATTAATTTTCCATAAAATCATAGGGCAGTGATATTTTATTAATTTTGACATTTAGAAATAGACTACATGTCAATGTAATGTTTAGTGTGTTTATAATGGCAAAAAAAGGACTTTGTTGTAAAACGTTATTAAAAATAAGTGACATTTTCAAAACCTATAAAATATACATATAATATCATGTAAATAAAAGGACAACAATCATAACATATTTAGTGACATGTATAAATATACCACACATAAATTTTATAAATATTATAAATTAAATTTTCAATTAAAATCATCATTTCCATGGTAAATAATGATTTTAAAATCATAGAAGTTTTTATAACACTTTAATAAATTAATTGGGGTCTCAGGAATTTATATTAAAATAACAAGACAACAAAAAATTATTTTCTGAGTTTATTTTAAGAAAAATATCTATCAAATAATTATATTAACTGTCAAATTATAAATTAATATTTATGTTTTATAAAAAAACTGACACTTGATTAATAATTTTAAAAATATTTATCTACTTATACAATGATTTTATTATATCATATTATCATTTTTAAGATGGCTATATTTTATAAATAATTTCATATATGAGGATAGTATTTTATTAGAAAAATTAAAATTCCTAATGATCATGTTACTATTCCATGGGTCATGTTACTATTCCATCAGGATTTGTTCCATAATTTCTAGAAATACTTTTTATTACAATCATTATAACTCTTTATAAACCATTTTTGGGTTTTATAAAATCCAAATTTTAGATTAGTTGGAAAATTAAATCCCTAAAACCCAATAATCAGATTCAAAGAGATTGTATCATCCTACCAAAAACCATCAACTAGAAATAAAATTCAATGTTTAAACAAACAGAGTTCATATTCAAGAATTTAATATTAAATATTGAACTTCAACCCTAGAATTGAATGTACCATGTTCCTCATGCGATTAACATCATTGGTGTCATTCACATCATGCAAACATCCACCACATCATCATCCCCATAAACAGATACTATTGTCACCATCTCGTCCCTTACAATGAACACTGTCAACCTCCATTAATCACACATGCAACCTGAAACGAGAAATAATTCCATCCACATCGTCGAACCAGATCATCCAATCATAGAATATACTTACTATATTTAACTGAACAAAATTAGTAACAATAATACCTCGTCATCTCTGAGCATTTAATCCTCAATAAATCACTATAAAATACATGAACAACACGCCCAATGGGGATCCCAAACAGAGACAGAGTAACCATGGTAGATGCCACCGGGAACATTGATGACCACTCAAAACCACCTACCCAGACACCATTAAAAAGCATCACATAACATTGACTGTGAGAGGAGAGATGGAATCCATGATAAAGAGCATAGTAATGATCAGATAAAGGCATTTACAATATGAACCGACCATTATCATCATAATAGAGGAAACACAAAAAACAAACGCTACCTGTAAATCACACTCACAGTCCAAATCCAGAAACAAATCCATCATAAAAAAATTTCTCACAAATAGAAACCTAAAAGCATGGTGATAAAAAATTGAAAACCATAGAACAAAAAGAAACACTAAGAAAAAATTGAGACAGTTAAAGGTATAGAATAATGTAAGGAAGTGAAAATGTTTTTTATTTATTATGTAATTAAAAAAATATTTCCATACATTTTCATTGTGATTTTCAGATGTTATAGGTGTTATGTTATAATTTAGAGGTGATTAATAGTATAGTTATTGATTTGTTTAATAATGAAAACAATGATAAATATTTTTAGTAGGATCTAGACATTTTTAAATATTTGGTAATAATTATAGAATATTAGTTATATGTTGTAATGGTGATAAAGTGGTTATAACTATTTTGACCTTTGGTCTTCATATTATGGTTCCTTGAAAAATGAACCTTTTGTTTTTATCAACACTTGGGGATAAAAAAATATTGTTAAATACTTTAATGGAATTAGGAGGGGTGAAATTTTGATTTTTGTTTCCATGGTGGTATTATGACATTATCATTGAAATGTTCTAGCATTGTTGGTCAAAGGGGTGTAATGAAATAATGATGTAGGTTCCCTCATGCCATGGTTGTTCTTTAATGGTTGTTGGAGTTAAGGATGATATTACCAGTTTTTATGACTACATCATAGTGCTGGTAAAATATATTTTTAAATCATTTAAAACATTATTAGTTTATTTGGTTAATATAACCATTTAGAATTTTTTAGATATCAAATACATTATTGAGGTTGAATGAGTCTCTTGTTTCATATATCAAAACTCTCATTTTGAGGGTCACATAAATTTTATTATAGATAGGGGTCAATAAATCCCCTCAGTTTGAATTATTTTTTCTTTATTAAACCCTAACTATCCCTAGGAATCCTCTCGGTGTTCCCAAGGAAAATACATTTGGGATTAAACCATTTTATTAATACTGTGTAATATTCAAAAAATTGAGGTTATTTTATTTTCCCAATTCTATATTTTTCTCCATTTTTATGTTTCTTATATTTCTCATGATTTTATTGTAGTGGATTCCTTGGGTGTTGGTTGGTTTTTAATTTTTTTAGTCCTTTTATAGTCCACTTATACTTTTAAGTGTTTTTATTTTTTTATTCTCTCTCATTCTAGTGTCATGTAAATTGAAGATTTAATTCATGTTTGTGATTAGATAATTCACCTTCTTATATTAAAGTGTGAATGTTGAATTAAAATGTATTTAATTTTATTAGTTTAATGGTAATAATTCACATCAAATTTTAATTAACAATATTCAAATAAATTAGAATATAAAGAGTTATCACATGTTATTTACATGTTTTTCATGATTTTTTCAACAAGGATAGATAACTATTCATTGAAATTTTTCTAATTTGAAACCACATTTTTTGATACCGGTATGATTCTTTTCACCATTTATAGAAGAATAATCATGTCATAATGGTAATTTGTTGATGTAATTTAAATGTATGTTTAATTAAGTTATTGTTTATGATTATGATGTTAAATGGCTATTAATGGATGTTTAAGGAAGGTTGTTTGTTGTGGGTTTTTTGTAATTATAATTTTTTTTGTTTTCATAATGTGTTTAATATTTATATGATGGAAATTTGTTTATAGTAGCATTTTTTGTTGGATTATGTCATTAACATTGTGTAAGTTGTGTGGCATGATAATGTGGAAAGGGGATTATATGGTGGTTGTGGTTGTTTTTGGTGGAATCTATTAGTGGGTTTTGTATAGTAATTTATTTGGTTTCAGGATAATTCATATGTAGTTTTTTAATAGTTTATTTATAATGTGGATCAAATTTTAATTAATAATGTTGAATATAATAATTTATGTAACTGGTGAATTTATTTTGTAATGTGGGTTGGTAACATTGTAGTCGAAGTGCATACATAATTTTGTAATGCATAGAAATAAAGTTTACCTAATTAATATTATATGGTTAGTAATATAAAATATCAAAACTAATACTAACAAGATAAAATATATGGTTGTCATTTTATGTGGTTCTTATGGCGACAAGTGTTATAGGATCATATTCAGGTTGTTCAAGGAATTGTGTTTAGTGTGAGTTAATTGTGTTATTGTTCTAATGGAAGGTCATAGTGATAAATAGAGACATGTTTTTGAGTCAATCATTAGGTTATTATGTTTATACTATTATATCACCTTATTTTCCATTGTTATTTTTTATTACCCACTATCAAATTATAGTAATCTTATCAATACCAATAAGTTTTTTAGTTCTATATATTTTGTCCAACTTTAGGTTTGTGTGGGAACAGATGACTAAATACTACCTCTTCCTTTCACTCTTTTCCTAACATATTATAGGACCTAAAAACACATGTATTTTATAGATGGTATATGATTGATTGAAGTTTGAGTTCTAGTTATGGGATTTTTAATTGGATCTATGGTGGGGTACATGGATGGAGTGGGGAGATAATGAGGTTAATTTCCTTCATGTTCTTATTAACATCTTATGATATAGATGTGATTTTATGTTTTACTGTTGTTATATAAATTGATTTAGTGTTTTTGGTTTTGTGTATTTTCATAAAATATGTGCTATGATGTTTGGGTTTTCATTTTTGGATGTGGATATATCGATACAGAAAGGATGGTGGAAAATAACCTATATTATTGGGGAGTGGGAGTGAAAAGAATAATGTAGAAGAGGATAAAAGGTACTATATCTTATATTATTTTGATTAATATTATGTTACAATCATATATGTGTTATTTGGTTAGTTACTCATGATAGGGAGGGATAGTATATGGACAGACATAATTGATTACTTTTTAATCTATTAGTTCACAATGGTATTACTATACCCCATACAAATTTTTAGCATATGATTAGTGAATGATCTTAAAAATAATCGTATTTGGTAAACCCTATATATATATATATATATCATTTAGGTATTTAGAAGGTTTCTAGTGGTTAAGATGGACTAATTAGAGCGTTGTGATCATTGGGGTTCATGGTGTCTCTTCCATATTTGTTTCATTTTGGTATTTCATTTCGGAGACATTTCTATTTGTATGATATTTAAATAAATAATGGATGTGGTATTCATTTATATTAAAATTATTTTATGGTTTTTTATCTTGTTTCAATAGGATTACAATGGTTAATCCATCCCATGTATTTTTTTATACCATTGGTGCTAATCACCAAATCCTATCCAATTAGAGGCATGTTTTGAAGGTCACTATCATCGTTAGTTCCATTTGAGAAGAGGTTATTGTGGGGGAAGTTCATGAAAAAGTTGTATTAGTGGTATTAATTAGATTTATTATAGATTTCATATTTTTTTCACATCATTATGTACTAAAATAGTAAATTATAATGTGTTTATATTAATATTTTTTGTGGTTAATTATTCATGAACACCAATATTAGTGAATTTTATAATTTGAACATCATCTGACATAATGTTAACAATTAATTTCTACATTTATCTAATTATAAGTCCCACTTTTATTACCTTGTGAAACACCATATTCCATAATTTTTTATGATATAATAGTCTCATGTTACCAATATTAGGAAGAATAATTTTACCATTGGAAAAATTGGATATTATTGAAGATGATCATCATCTTTGGACATGAATAAATAAAATTATGGGTGATTTGAATTTGAAAGAATCCGAATAAAATAATTGAAACTACCACAATAGAAGCCCTATGTAGGATAAATATAAACTATATATAATTAATAAAATTTTATTCAATTATAAACTAATCTATTTTCAACATTAAGGATATGATTTAGGTGGCCTATGTTGAAGATGAAATTCCAAGATAGATTCTATGTCTCAGAAGGAAAACCTACTATTTCAATTATAACATATTATTGATGTATCCAGTTAATATGAAACATTTAAAATTATTAGAATAAATCATCAATCATCTTTATTATTTATAATATCCATCCCAAGTTGTCCCTTTAACATAATTGGTATGGTCTATCTATTAAAGGGATGTAAGATGTCTCTGCTTTTTTGTCCAGGGTGGAAAATTCATTATTGCGCAAAATTTATTCACACCTATTCCTACCCCAATAATGTTATATGACATTTATATTTTGGGAGAATATAGAGGGCCTAAAAAATGAATATTTAAGGTATTGGTGGTGATGTTATTGGGAGAGGTTTTTTTATATTTTCATTGTAATGTTTTATTGCTTCATTATTCTTGAATATTCATTTTTATCACATATATGTAGTCTGAGTCACCATAGTTTCTAAATAAAATTTCCTCATATTAATTTATCATGTCTTTAATCATAACATATTGATACCATTTCATCAATGTGTGAATTTTTTCAAAAAAAATGAGAAATTATTCATAAAATAGAGGATTGTTCATTATCTTTTTTTATCTTCATCTTTTATAGCCTTCATGAGTAAACATGAATATTCTGTTTATAAAATTGTATTAATAAAGGGATAAACCTAAAATGGGATGTTATAATGATGTTTTATGGTCCATAATTTAATGTTATTTATTTTCATAAAAATAGTAAATAATTTCATTCAGTTTATATCTTTATTCAGTGATTTTAGTTTTTCCTAATATTTATTGAAATTAAAGGAAACACAATTAAAATGTTAATATTATCCTCTGCCTTGGACTGATTTTAAGAATCCATAACTAAAAACTAAGAACTTGTTATATAAACAAAATACTTATATACTCTATTTGATACTGTCTCGTGTGACCCTATTTTAATGAACCACAATTATGTAAATTGAAAAAAATTATTGATTCACATACATACTGAATACATTTTATATTTTAAATCATGAGGGAATTTTGAAACTATTATTATCATAATCCATATCATTCCCACCTAATATGAATTTTTCTTAATATACCCAAATTATATTATTCTGTAATAATTGTTCAATAAATATCATAAAATCATCCACACATATTACCCTTATATATATATCTTATGTATTACTCTAATTGTTAAAATGGGTAAATAGAAATTTAATAAGGGTGATATCAAATGATTAGTAAGGGAAAACCTTCAATAGATGATATCAAAGAAAAAAAGTAAACCAATATTATTAGGGTACGTAACAATTAAAAAATTAATTTTACATATAATATGATACTAAAATAGTTCTATGGTTAACATAAAAATATAAATGGTCACATAGAAATCTTTAACTGATTTTATAATCATTTAATGAATAATTTTGGACATCATATTCAATCCATCTAGGCCTCAACCAAGACACATTACACACTGTAATGGTCTCAGCCAATATATTATAATCAATTGGGTAGGTATACATTAAATAACGTGATTATTTTTTTTAGGAGACCTATACAAGCATCAAGAGGCTTTCCACTATCAGGCCACACACATCACAAAATAGAACCAGTAAATTAATAATAAAAGGGGTGAATAAATAATAAAATAAAAAAATTCCTTATTAATTAATAAATGGCCATATTGAATCGAGTATACCTAAATAAAATTTTACCAAGTACATAACAAACCCACATTATAAAACAATTATAATCTATAAAAAACTAAAAAGTATACAAACTATCAATATTTTCATAGTAAATAAATCAGTTATCATTATTGGTAAACACCCCAAATCAAAATTATGAAAAATTAGGTGTTTATATCATATAGTGCATTGAGTATATGGATATTTTAGTACTAGAAATGATTAAAAAATACAACCATGATAACAAAAAACATGTACATAAAAGAGAACATAAATTAATCATAAAGGAATTTTTTTGGTAATGACATTTCATTTGGAAAATATTGGGGGAAATGGATGAAATATTTAAAAAAATGGTTAAATAATTTATAAATGTATTGTAATAAACAAGGTAAAAGCCTCTAGATATAAAATTTTATGACATTTCTATTATCCCATTAAATCATTGTTTTCAAAATTATATATAATATTTTAATATTGAAAATAAATTATATAAAAGTATGAAAATGTGGATTGGAATATAAATATAAATATAAGTGGATGTTAGTCCCTTTTACAAACATTTAATAAAAAAATATTCTATTATTTTAAAAAATTCATAGAATAATGGGAATATATATTTCATTATTATACTATAAATAATTTTTAGTTAAATAATGAACATGATGGAACTAAAAGTTGTAATATATAAAATGATAAGAAATTGATTATTTCAACAATTGTTTTTAAAGAAATTCAAATTTATTTTATATAGAAAAAATAAAAAATATTTCATCAATTCATTTGAATATAAATGAAATGATAATTGAAAACTATTTTAAATACATATTTTATGTATAAAAAGAAAATTCGTTAAATAAAATTTTTAATATGTATAGGGAAGTTAATGGTTCCTAATCAAAAAAAAATAAATGAGGCTATATTTTCTCACATGAATTTTATATGATGTTGTTAATACCTAAGATAAGTTATATGGAAAAAATAATTTTAAAATAATAAATCATTCTATTAATAATAAAATATATATATTTGTGGAAATAAAGGTCATTAAATTCCATTGATGAAGAATTTATATATAAATAATCCCAAATAAAAATCGGATTGTAAAATAAAGCCAAATGATTATTATAACACTTGAATCAAAACCTCTTAAAATATATAAATTGAAATTGATAATTAGTTAATAATATTAAATAGTGTATCATTATATAATATTTAAAATTGGTATAATATAAACTCTATAATGTGTAGGTGTATAATTCAATAAATATCTCAATGATGGAAGTGTGGGTCGAGAAACCCATAGCTCAACTCTCTACTTCAAAAAAAGGATTTAACATACTATACAATAAAAATATTATTGGTAATTAATTATTAATAAAACTGATCCTCTATTATATTAATTTAATATACTATTATTATTATTTTAAATTTTGTTTTCATCATTATATGATAGAAATTTTTAATTTTTTTTATATATTTGGAAATGCTGATGTCGGTCCCACATTCATTGAAAAAAAACATTATCATGGAAAAACCATTTAATTTTTTTGAATATACTTTACCTAATGATTAATAATTTTATTATTTCATTCCATTATTTTTTTATTGATAGTTCTTGAATATAAAATTTACGATGAGCTAGGTTATGAGTAATATAACGATATCAATACTCTAATTTTTAATGATGCCTAATGATTTTATTATACTAGAAAATAATTTTCATGAAATACATAAATATTTAATGTCATACATATTCTTCATAGTAATTTTTAAAATCAACCATGTAAATAATATATGAATAATTAATTACATCACATTCTAGAGGTGGTTGTCTACACATATGAAAATGTGAGGAATTAATATTTTAATGAATGAATATAAATAAAGGGAGGTAATTATTTTGATGGTATAACCATAATTATTGAATAAATATATTATCAAAAATTTTATTTCACCTATATAACCATCCATTGCTAGTGGTGTTGAAAATTTAATTACATCACTTCCTGGATGTGGTATTCATCATATTCGCATGAGCGACAGTTTATGTTTTTCAATTTAATGGGAAGGAGTTATAAAACATTTATACCATTGAAATAAAAAAATAGAATAATAAATATAATTATGTTATCATGTTAATATTTTAATCTAATATTTTAAGGATATTGTGTAGAACAAAATATGAAAAACTAGGTATGAATATATACGTATTCCTTTGATAATCTTCATTTAAATCGCATTAGGGATTCATATACAACTATTTTAGGAATAAAATAACTTATAGGTCATGAATAAGGGGCCTTTTGGTGCCTTTCACCTTTTGGTTTAATTAAAATTTCTTTTGGATGGATGGTATAATATAATGTTAAACATAACGAAACCAATAAGATATTTAAACATTTTAGAGTTATTTCAGTCCTTATTTCAAAAATTAACCTCGTCTTTGATGCTTTTAACCCTTACCATGGTAACACACATTTTACTATGGAAACAATTAATAGTGGCCCAATTAATTAAATGGTCATTTTTAAATAATTTGAATTTTATTATTACAAATATAGAATCAATTTTATAATATTCAATTCATATATATTGAATTTTTTTAATATAATTATGAAAACATACTCGGAAATATTATTTTACAATAAATATTTTTTATCATTAAAAAATTATTTTAAAAATAAATCATGATTATAATTGCTTCACAAGAGACTTTTGTTTATAAATAAATAAAAAATATTTGTGTTATTTGAATAAATGTCCCAAAATAAATGTATCCTTCAAAATAAATAATTATAAAAAAGGACAATGTTAGTTATTTTGTAGGAATATAAACCCACTTATGTTCTACAGGGTTACACATATATAAGGAAATAAAAAATAATATATTTAAAATCACATTTTCAATATTTTGAAGACATATATTTTCTAAAAAATTTCTTTATAAATTTTTAACTAATTATTATATCTTGATAAATTTATAAAAATTATAGTATTTGATAAACATGTATTTTTCACTATTCAACAAAAAATCGTACATTTAAAAAAATACAAAAACACCACCATAATTTTATTTTGAAATTTTATATAACGTATGAGTTTAATTTCATTAATTTAAAATTAATATTTTAATATATTTATTGATTACATCAAATAAATACTGAAATATGTATTTTGATGAAATATTAACATTTAAAATTTTATTTTTTAGTCATATAAATTTAAAATTAATTTAGAGTAAATATATGAGTTCAGGCATTTAAATAATACATATTATCCTAATAATATTTTAAATTTGATCAATTTAAATTCTTAATAAAATATACAACACTATAAAAATAGTTATTTAAAAGTATCCCATTTAAAAATTGAATAATATTAATCATGTCATATTAATAAATTATCTTTTAATCGTTAATAAAAAAACATATAATAGAATGTAACTATAATAATTTTATAATATTTATATTTGATAAATATTTATTCTAAAATGAGAAAACATATTTTTTTTTCATTGAATGTAATAAATGATATTGATCATAATGTTATTTGAATAAGAATTCCATAATAAAATTTATGGGTGTTACATTATCCCAAACATAAATAAATTGTGTCCTCGCAATTTTAAATTATTCTTAAAAAATGAATATATCATGATAAATTTATAAAATTTGCTGAAGATCTTATCATGATAATTAATTTTTGAGAATCTATTATGAGATCAAATATTTAATTACTAAATATTTTTAAACCCACTTCTATGTCATTATAAGACTCATAATATTGAATGGGTTTCCAATATCATTCCCTCGTAGGTGAGCGTTATTTTCCATTTAAGTATCAATAGATTTTTATTCCTATATCTTGAGATAGGGAATTATTTTTTCATTAAGATATAGAATATGAGAAAATATAAATAATTTTTACATTTTGATTTTATAACCACAATTTTTTCTTTCAATTGTGTTTCGAGTAGTTTTCCATATCGACTTCATCTTATATTCAAAATGATAAATAATCATAAATAATTCATCATAATGAAACCAGTAAAATTAACAATGAATGGATCATAATATAGACAAAATAATGAGATATTATTCCCTATGTCTCAGGTTATTTACTTAGAAAATTGTTTCCATAAGTAATTATTAAAAAAATGACATTTAAATAAATATTAATATAAATAAATAATCCACTAATCTCTAAAAACATAATCATAACACATGATATAAATATGAAATCATTCTATAAATAACAAACCCTTAAATTGTTCATACAATGTATGACTAAAAATGAAAAAATCATTTGATAACACCAACTCTAAAAATCAACCTTACATTTATCTCGAAATTTATCACTACTACAAATCAAACATTAAATATCGTGTTACATTATCTACACTAGAAAAAAAACATTGATGATAAAGGTTGCCTTTATCAATTAATTATTTTTGGCACTCATAAAGGTAACACTTTCTTATTTTTTATTGAACCATAATAATGGTCTGAAAAAAATGAAAGAAGAAAATAAAATATAAAAAATAGAAAAATGAAAAAAAAATTATTAGAATTTTTATTAATTAAATAATTATTGAAAAAAAAATTGTTTTTATGGATATGGGAATGTCCCTTTGATTGAGATCATTCGCTTCTATTGTTATCTTTTTCGTCCTTTTAATAAATTTTTTAGATCATTTCTTCAAGATATATTTTTTCGATAAATATTTACATATGAAAATTGGGTTAAATAAATTGAATAAAAATAAAAAAAATAAAAGATTAAAATTAGAAAATAATTAAACATTAGATTAAATAATTAATTATTAATATATATTAATAAATTTAATATTTATATGTATAGATTATAAGAAATAAGAAATATTATATATTTATTTAAAAGGCATTCAATTTAATAATTAATAATAAAAATTAAAAGGATTACATTGTAATATTAATATAGAAAAAAATGAAGATACTAAAAAATTATTGACATATTTATTATAAAAACAAATATTAAAAAAATGAACAATTTTAATATATATATATATATATATTAATTAAAAGTATTCATAAATAATATATGTTAAAAATAAGTATAAAAATGAAGAATATGTATGAATTTGAAAATTATTAATTTTTTTATCTTTTTTCATGGTTTTATACCTAATTTTTTAGAATATATAGAACATAGAAATATATATATTTATATATATATAAATAATTATATATATTTGAATGTATTATATTGTCCACAGTTTAATAAAATATAATACAAAATATTTATGCATGCATCTTAAAAACTTCACATATTCAGTGATGAATGGATTATAATTAAAAATTATTATTAATTAAAAAATATAATAATTATAATGAGTAATTGACATAATTAAATGTTCATTGGTTTTAAAATAAAATATATATCAAGCAAGGGTTACATTGATTTCTGATACATATATTGAATATATTTTTATATTCGACACATACCCAAATATTTATGAAATTAATGAAATCCTATATATATTCATAAACATATAGATCTAATATTTATTTAATTTTTTCTTGTTTTAGTCGTCATATTTTCAAGCATGTATTTAAGATTATTCAATCCTTTTTAATGATAAAAATTTTCTAAATAAATATTTTTAAATTAATATATTTATGATTATATAATTATTATATATTAAATTTATAAATTTATAATTATAAATAAATAAATATAATTTTTTCAAAAATTATTTATAATATTTTAAATAAATATATATATTTATTTATATGTATTTATATAATTAGAAAGTTAAAATATATTTTTGAAAAAGTGAATATTATATATAATATATATATATATATATATGATTTTATAAATATATCTAAACTTACACAAATATACAAATATTTTTTAAAATTATTCATAAAAATACAAAAAAAATTATATTTTTAAATGATTATAATATTATTATAGATATATTTAAATAATGAATATATTTATTATATTTATATTTATATTTATTTATTAAAAATATATATATTTATTTAAATATATATAAAGATAAAAATATATTCCTAATTATAATATTGTAAAAATATATATTTAAATAATTAATATATATATATATATTTATTTATTTATTAAGTGTGTATATAATTATATAAATATGTGTAATGTTATAAATATGTTTTTAATTTTTTAAATATTTAAATATGTGTATTTATTATAGTTATAAAATTATATATTTATAATTAAAAAAATAAGAAATGTGTTTATATAATTATAAATAAATAAGTTTTTATTTAAATAGTTGTAAAACAATAATAAATAAATATATAATTTTATTAATATATTTATGAATTTTTTATATTTATACTTATAAATCCATTATCAACGCTAATGTTTTTGGATTGATAAAAATAGTGCTTTTATAAGTGCAATGAAAGAACTGAAAAAAGGTATATTTATCAGTTCTTTTTTAGAAGCACTCATAAAAGTATCCCAATATATTTAAATAACCCATATCATGAGTGTTTCATTCAAGATATCAAATGCATTCCTCATAATCCACCTATTGACACACTCCTCTTCCTCCTAAAATCTAGACTCAAATCAAGGTACTAAGTCGGTCTCAAATGAATCCATGCCTAAAAGGAATCACATTTCAAATGAATACATGGCTCAAATGGTTCCATATTTATGTACACAATATATATTCTTTCTCTTGGAAAAATCAATGCATGAATCCAAGGAAAGTTATTTTATCCTCCTCCACACTGATATATTTTTTGTTTGGGTTTCTTGTTAGGTTCTTTTTTCTTATGTGGTGGTCGTATTGATGACTACACATGTGATTTTTGATCATATTGATTAGACAATCCAGTAATGAGGTATTGTTAAATATTAACACATCCCCATGTATTCATTATAATATATATTACCCCCATATTATTGGGGAATGAAAAAAATTATATCTTGTGTTTAGTAATCATTTAGGGAAAATAAAGAAAGGTTCCACTATATAAATAATAAAAAGGTGAACTTTCTAACCATTTTTATGTGGTTCCTCTCTCCATATAATAGTGTACACATTTGTTTGATGTCATTGAATCGATAAGGATCAATTCCTATAAGGGGTTAGTTGTACCATGAAACAATATGAATACTATGATAAATAACATTTCTATCCCTATAGAGTATGAAATTTTCATGGATTGTTATAATTTTTTTATTTAATGAATGTTCAAGTTAATAATACCTTACTTGAAATCTAATCATGTTAATGGTATGTGTTCCCTAAAGTATTTCTATAATGATGAAATGTATTTTTTGGACATCTATATATAGGAATCTTTTTTGGAACATGTAATTCGTTCATGGGTAGTTTTTCCCAACTACGGTTTTGGTTGGTAATGTTAATATGCATCAAAAATTATTTACAATTATTTATTTATATAATATTTTTCTATTTTATTTATTATATAGGGGATCATGTGAATGTAGAATTATTTAGTGGGACTTCATCAAACGAGGACAATGATTCTAATATAGTGAAAATCATTAAAATGTGAGAGTTAATAAAATTATCATGAAATGCTTTTTATGTGTTTTGGTGTAAAATGTGATATTCGGGAATAGTTAACTGAGGAAAGTGAACCATAGTGGGTTATGATATGGGTTTATGATCATGATGTATAATAGGTAATTATTATTTTTAATGAAATATCCCTTATATACTCTTTAGGAGAATAATAGTATCACTGAGTGGTTTCATTTCCATTGGATCCTTGAAATGGTTTGTTTGGAAGATCCTACAACATATTAAAAAAATAAAATAAATAGGGTGAACCTATGATATTCATATTTGATTTTGTGAGATGTAAATTTATGAGTGGATTATGCCTTTTATGGTTGTAAATGGAATCTTTAATGTCCATAGTTCCTGAATAATGTGAGACATAAACGTAGGATAAATGATATCACCATGGAATTTAATTTCATGTACTATATAGATTAGATTATAAGAGTCTTAGTAAGGATAATAATGGATAATAGAATATTTTCATATGACTATAAAAATATAACAACATCCGTAAGATTATTTTTAATATGGTTGTTATTTTCTAGGAGGAATTATATCTTCACCGTAGTAGAGATTTGAGAGGTGGTTTAAAATTGAGTACAGTCCCTTTAGTCATAGTTTGATGACAAAAAATTATATGATGGAATCATTGATCATATAGTGTACATTGTCATAATATTAGTGGTCTTTGGGTGATGAATTATTCCCTACGAACTATGTTATTAACTAAAGTGTAATCATTGATATTTTAGTATCATATATGAGAATATGATAGGCACAATTTGATTTCTAGTTATGGTATGCAAGAATTTGAGTTACTATAGGCATGTTGGGGATTCATTAATGGTTATGGTTTGGGCGATGTTACATTTTTTTTATTTTTTTCTTCATTATGGATTTTCAGAAGTTAGGTTTAGCAACTATATTTTTTCACTCATTTTAAGGTTCTTTCATAAGGGAAACCAATATTTTTAGACTTCCAAATATTTAAAATTCACTTTCGATAAAAAAAATTATATTTTATACCCATTTAATGATATTGTTGTAAATAGTACAATTGATGGTTATCCACGAGGGATAGTCCAATATAATATGGATACGAGGTTGATTATCATGGTACCCATGATTTATTTTTTTCCATATAGAGATAAATAATTTTTTATCCTCATATGGAATAAATATTAACCACTTATTAGTGATATTATTAGAATGATAGGGAACAACCAATGTGAAAATTTATGTTATGATTACTAAAATTCAGTGGTATTGAATGAAGTAGGTCTGTTTTATATTAATGGTCTCCTTGTTAGTACCAAATGAACTGACTTACATTTTCATTTTGAGTCACTACTGGAAAACTAACCTTTACCAACGGTTTGGAACCGTTTGTATAGGCCTCCAAACCGTTGGTATAGCCTATACCAATGGTTTGAAGAACCGTAGCCAAGTAAGCCGTTGGGATAGGTAATATGAAATCTATACCAACGGTAATGGAACCGTTGGTATATAACTTCCAAAAATAAAAAATCCACTAGGATTTGATCCCAGGACCCCTCGTTTATAGTCGAACGACTTAACCACTAAGCTAACATCACTTTTGTAAACATAATTTCATAAATATATATATGTTTTATCATAATTATTTAAAATTTTGATTTATATAATGTTCTCGGTTAGTAGATCTGGAAAAAAAATAAAGAACCTATCCCAACGGTTTTCAAAACCGTTGGGATAGGTTAGTGGTGGGTTGAGTTGTTTAGCCCGAAGGTTGAATTTCTGGGTGTTTTTTCTCAATGGTTTGGTGAACCGTTGGGAAAGAGGCTCAAAAGACAGCCTTTCCCAACAGTTTTGGTGAACTGTTGGGAAAGGGTCCCTCATTCCCAACGGTTCACCAAAACCGTTGGGAAAGAGGCTCAAAAGATAGCCTTTCCCAACGGTTTTGGTGAACCATTGGGAAAGGGTCACTCTTTCCCAACGGTTTTCCAAACCGTTGGTAAAGGTGGGGAAATCTATAGATTTCCCAACGGTTTTGGTGAACCGTTGGGAAATGGTAGCTATACCAACGGTTTTTACAAACCGTTAGTATAGAAGTGTTGGGAAAGATCATCTTTCCAGTAGTGAGTGTTACTAAATTTAAAATAAACTCATATATATGCATTGATGTATATTATTTTGAGATTATTAGTATTTATTTGTTTCTTTTGATACATATAACCAACAAGAGATCCTCAATTGAAATAGATCTATTATATTTAGATACGTGTGGGGGCGGGGAAGGACTAGTAACATAGATTTGAGTTTTTACATCTCATTTGGGTTGAGTTAATATTCTCATTGTACAATTAGATAACTTTATCATTTTAATATGAGATTTTAATTTTTAAATTATGATTTGATAATTAAAAATGATTTAATGGTAAAATTTCTATCCTCAATAGATTCATATTTCCTAAGACTCATCGCAGAAATCATAGATGATTCTATAAATACTCTTACCATTTGTCATCCAAAATGATCATTGTTTGCCATTATGGGATTACTATGTCTAAGAGAAGTTCAAGGAGGATAGCTACGTGTCCTAATGTGATGGTGGAAGAGTCTCAAGAAACCAAATTACAAAAATATTTTTTCCTTAGATAATTCTAGTGTAGATTACTGTTTTCTCAAACAGTCCCCTTTGGAAGAATTTATAGGATAATAGCAACCATAGTGGAGTAATTTTTTTCGTAAATTCAATTACCTATTTCCTTCAAAATGTATGCATGATAACAGTTTGAGAAAATATAATAATTATAATGTTAAATATATCATCATGGTTTCAATTAATCATGCATATGATCCTTCTTAAACCCATTTTTAATGTTTATGTTGTTAATATATTTGAAAAAATATATGATTGATGACTCATGTAAAAAATAACATCTAATCATGATGAACTGACCAATACCAAGGAAGAACAAACAGTTTTTTATTAAACTAAAAAAATATTTATTGATAAACATCATGTTGATGAAAAAATAGATAATGATGGAACCTTATATTGGTGAATATAATTGCAAAGGTATGATGTAAGGGTATAAAATTTGAGGTTGATTAGAATAAATTAAGCCAACATGTTGACCCTAATAAGTCAATGTTTATTAGTTCTGTTATTGTTACAATATATATGATTGTGATAACTGGTATTGACTCTTTGTGTCTTGTCCAACCTATAATGAAGTAGAGCATATATAATTATACAATGATAATGTTATGGTGTATATTTTATATTTCATCGATAAATTATCTAATGAAAAATCGATATAATATTCCTTATTGATTTTAGAGTTCATTTATGTAATAGGTTTTCCATAATATATTTTCAAATTCGACATTGGAAATCCCAAATAGAATTTGGTACTCTTCATAGAAAATTAAAACTAAGGTAGAATGCGGTAAATGTAAAGCCATACCCAATAGATAGTTTTTTAACATATATTAATGTTGGAATCATGGAATTCTTTCTTCAGTCATCATGATGAGAAATCACTTCACGTGAATTATATTGTACAATATATTATTTTAAATTGTCCATTTTATCCAATTGTATTTAAAAAAATTAATTTATAAATCAGAAATATATTTCTGAAAATAAATAATTTTCATGAAAACTGATGAACCCTTATATCAAATTAATGATCACTTACATTTCACTAGGGTATAAATTTATATATATTTATTTACAACCATAAATGTTTGATGTGATATGAAAAAATATTTTTTACATTTTTTAAATGAAGTTAAATGACTAAAAATATGAAGCCACTTCCATCCCACACCATTTTTTTTGTAAGGTTGCTCACATAAATAAGGAGGGTAAACTATTGGGCGAAATAAACATATCATGATAAACATGTGTATATCTGATATAATAGGGATTAATTATTAATTATAATAGTATTACATAAAAATATCTATTATGTTTATATTATTTTTATATGGTTTAGAAAATGAATCTCTAGTGAAAGTACCCAAAAAACTACTTTTGGTAGTTCTGATTTGAATGAAAAAATATGGTCACATTAAGGGAATGGGTTTTCGAGTGACTTCTCTAATATATTTTGAAAATATAAAATAATATAAAGATAGATATAAGATTGAAAAAGTATTATAGGATAAAAAGATATTAGGGATGAAATTAATGTTTGGTCAGGTCAGGAAGAGGAATATATTAATAAATATAAAATAAAACCTATAGGGGAACAAATATCCACACATAAATAACCAATTGAACCCACTATCTATGAGTCTTTTCATCCTCCACATCCTAATTCCTTACTAATGGTAATTAATTTTTTTATTATTCAATCTTCTAAATTAGAATCAAACAACTTTTTATAACATTGTTTTACTAAAATTCATAAGGTTGATGTTATATGTGATTTCTATATGTAAACACCCATAAACATACTTTTGGTGAGGGGTATGGTGTATAATACCCCTAGATAACTAATACACCTGAAATGAAATTTTTTTTCACATGTGATTAGGGATTGAGGTTTCTTATGATTCAACTATTGATTTCCCTATTCCACTTAATGATCCAGATATTAATGCAGTTGATGATACTATTGGAGATTTCATAGCATGGAAATCTAATATCATAAGGATACATGAGGTATATATTTAACAATTTGTTTCATATGAAAAAAATCTAACAATTAATGAATAAAGGTCGAATATGAGGTATGATATTATATATGGAAAATATATTGGGAAATTGGTAGTAGGATCATGTTATTCTAGGGAATCGAACATGAAATAAAATGGACCTTCCACGAGTTCCTTCACAATAGCAATTCTAGGAAAACATTTATTGTCCTTAAATATTCATTAATATACCACATTTAATGATGCAAATATGCCTTACATTTTATATGAAAAATAAATATATAACACTTCCATGACTGACATAATTGGTCTTGAGAGTATAAATGTGATTCACATGAATGAATTGTTTAAAGAATTCGTTTTGAATATACACATATAATATATTTTCATAATAATTCTATCCAAATATTAATAATATAAATCTATTTAAGTTATTAACTATTCATATTTTCTATTGGAATTTATATAAGTAATATATAAATGTAAATTCATGATAATAGCAATTTGGATTAATTAATCATTTTATTATTTAAATTGTAAAAATTACATTGAATAAAGAAGAAATTAAGAATAAAACAGATGTGTTATTCAATGCATTTGAGAAAAAATAATTGATGATATACTATTATTGATTCTTATAATGTTGAGGTAAACTATAAAATATAAACATATAATATGTATTTTTGTTTTTGTACTACTTATTTGAAATTTTTTAAGCAATGTATGTGATCGTAGTTATTTGAGATACACGATTGATTTATTTTTTGGATCCAATGCATGATATCTAAAAAATGACCAAAAATGACGTGTATTGTGAATTTATAGTATACTAATGTCAATAATTTCTGGAAAAAATTGATATTTTTTGTTTCAATATTTTTAACAAGATTTTTTTTGAAAGGGAGGTCGATAGATATAAGATAAATCATTGAGTGAAGTTGGTGAATGAACATTAAAAGCCAATGGATTAATAAAAATTGAAACATATAAATGTTTACATAGAAATATTTGACTATTAATACATATTTTAAAACAATTACTTATTTATTTCAATTTTTATGCAATTAATAAAAGATGAAAATTCCATGTATTTTTGATATTATGTTTGAAAATTTTTTAGGATGATCATAAACCATCAAAATACCAGTATCCTTGAACAGGTAATTTAAAAAGATACTTACAATTTCATTAAACAATATTCTTAATCATTAGTTTGCCTATATTCTTTTATTAGTATAAAGATTATTGAGAATCGTCATACTTATAAGAACAAGTAACATTTTTAGAAATGAGTTGGAATCATACATGTTGTTATAATTGTTGATGATAAAAAAATTAGAGGATTACCTGCTATATTTGTGACCTAGTACGGTAGATGACCATAGATATATATTTTTAGTGTGATGCATTAGTTTTCAAATTCATATATATTATTTTGATCAATTTATCAATGATAAGTATAATTGATGAAAATAATTTATTTATATGTGATGGCCTTAAAAAGAAATACAATTTTCATGCAATGGTAGGGTAGATGAAGTGGTGGATGTGTAGGTGGGGTCAGTGTCATAGTCAAAGTCTGAGGTGTAGGAGGTGACATAGGTGGATATTAATTTGGAGAATTAGATGATGAAATGTCCTATGAACAATAAATTTTTAGGAAATAGTATTTTAATTTGGAACATACCAAGGTTTTGTTTGAGAAAAATTGTTTAAATATGTTAACGAAATATATAAATTTAAAAAAGATCCATTGTGAATGTGTTTTAGGTTTGTTGATGAAAAACCATTCATTCAACACTTATTTAGGTGATATTTTTTTCGAGAATTTATGTGGAGGAATATTTTTAGGAAACAAAAAACACATATTAAAATTTTAAACTGATTATCAGAAGAAACATTTATATTATAACATTCCATGTACAATTAAATATTACTGAACTATGAAAGAAACCCTTCACAATGAACAAACAGAACAAAATAATATATGTAGATTCATTCCCATGGAATATCAACATGATAAATAAATGGTCAATGTAGGGTAGCCAATAGTTTTTTGGGAGTCATACAACACCAATACAATCATCAATCATGTATATAATCTAACACAAATGTCTGAATAAATATGTGTGTAATCGACCACTGAATCCAACTAGTTTTTTAGGGAACTATTAGTGGACATCTATCATTAAGAGAATGTGATTATTTATGGGGGATGGTGTCAGTGGAAATATGGCATCAAATGAAATGAAATTGAATTATAATGAAATAACTGAAAATGAAAAAAATGTTTCAAATGAAATCGAGAAGAACATAACATGAATATGAACACCCCTTTAAAAATTATCTAGTATATTGATCCAGCCTGTCCAAAATTAAATAAATAAAAAATTTCATCGAATGAATCATGAATTTTTAGAAATGAACAATGTAGTGGTTTCACATTGGTGGGTGTTGGTATTGTTTGGGATATTTGACCAACATTTATCTTTATAATATAATATAAAAAATTCTTGTGAAATTTGTAAATGTAACATTCATTATGCATGTGAACATTCATTATGTAAAATGATCCATGTTCACAAGCACATTAATAAAAAAACACTTCATAATTATCAATAAATGATACATTAGAATAGGGATTGTACCATTTTGACGTTAAAATAAAGATAAGCTTATGTTAGAGGTTATCATCCCCAAAAATATTGAAAATAAATTACCAATTAATACCAAATTCTAGGAATAAATATAGGATATTCTATATTTTAGTTTCATTTGGAAGATATGAACGACTATATGGATGTTTAATACTGTCAAAAATGGGTGAAAATTTTAACGGAGTCCAGTGTCATATGAAAATACCAAATGGGTAACACAGATGTTTTTTTGTAATAAATGTTAAATGGTTAATCATTGTGTTTTTACTATCTATGATGGTGAAATGGAAAGATAGATTATATTATGTTCCAAAAAAACATATTTATATATTTATTTTGGATTAATCAATGACCTATAATATGTTTACAATAATGTTCAATTTTATTATGAATAAATGAATTTGTCAATAAGGATGATTCACTCAGGTACAATGATTAACCGCAACTAAAAATTAATGTATTCGCGACTGGATCACATCACAGAAGATCATTTGAGATGGGGTCTAGTTCGAAATGACCTATTGTAGAAAATGTCATCGTAATTAATCATTGTTGTGAGGGTTCATCACAAAAAAAAGAATATTGGTTATGAGAGCTAAACAACTTACAAATCGTCGTTCGTAGTTTAAAAACCCCTCGTGATTGGTGGATGTACCCGTTGCAAATAAGAATATTCAATGGGATGAATTACCCACCATACAAAATATTAAAATATTAAAATTAATAAAATTAATTTAATAAATATATAATAAAAATAATAACAAAAAGTACACTAAAGATAATTTGATATATCATAATTAATAAGAATAAAATAAATTAAAAATATAATAAAAATTAAAAAATAATTAACTAATAAAATAAATAAAAATATAATAAAATTTATAATAATATTAAAAATGAAAAAACTAATTAAATAAAATAACAATAATAATTTAATAAAATTAATAAAAGAAATAATAATATAAAAAAATAATAATATGTAATAAAATAATAAAGCAAATGTACTAACAAAATTATAAAAAAAACTGTTAAAAAAATTTAACAATTAATAAAAAATTAAGAAAATTAAGAAAATATAAAATAATAAAATATAAGAATAATAATAAACTTCAAAAATATTTGTTTCTATATAAAAATTTAACTATGTATAAATAAATATATTTTAATGTAAAAAATATTACAAAAAAAAATTACATTCAATTTTTTATAAATGATGTATATATATATTACTGTGGGGGAAGGGGTCCATGTGGAGTGATGGTGAAGGGAACTCTAATACTAATCCTTGAGTAAGCTATTATGTGTACTCCATCACCTGATTGTGTTATTGTGCCTGTTGTTGACACATCTTCTCCTCATAATACTAGTGTTGTTGACAATGATCCTCTTATTGCCAACGCATAGTCACTATATTCTCACCTTGAGCTCACAACTATTTTAGAAATTATGCAACAGATGATGACTACTCTCTATGAGATCCACATGAGTTGGATGCCAAGATCATGGTGGTAACATAATAATTCCCTAGTGTTAATCTATAGTCAATACCCACATCTTAGACAATTTTTGAAGGAATACTTAGTCACATGCATCAATGCTATGCCATTAAATGTTGACACACTAGTATTTAGATCATCAGTCTCAGACATACTCTCATGTTGTGATTGAGAAGTCTTAGCCATATATAAATCCTTATAATTCAATTTAAAATTAAAATTTTTATTAAACTATTTGTAGTAAATGATAAAACATAAAAATATAAATATTAACTACAATATGACATTGGAGGTCACCTATAATCTATCCAGAAACTTGATTGTGGTACATCCACTTATAAATATCAAAATCTATAATATTGAGATGTTATAATTCCTTTATGAGTATAGAATATACAATTAATATTTAAAGATATATAATATTAAAAATTACTCACCATATGTTGCTAATTCATACTGAATATTGGATTACCAGCTCTATGTGCCACCTCCTACCTACCCATATTCTATCAACCTATTGATTATATTTGATTAAATTTAGGTCACATGTAGTATTACCAGAATCCATCCTAAACTAGATGTGATATGGAATCTAGTCAGTGGTTTTACCAAGTTTGATCAAATTCTATAAATCCTACTTTCTACCTGGTTGTCATATTCATATTGTGCAAAAACTCATGTAAACTGTCACCCATAAAGATCTCTCATGCCTACCAGATAGATAATTTCATTCTATCTTCATCAAAATTTCATAAAACCTTCAAATATTTAAAAATATTATGTTATATACTAAATATATTTCATGCTAATTATTTTTCATTTACACCCATCCAATGTTCAAATAAGTGGCGCATAAAATCAATGGGAATCTGATCACATGCCTCCAATGTTATAGAAAAATAATTTTGTAATATCATAATTTCCTCTTCGATACATATATATGTGAAAATCATTGAAAAATACAACAAATAATAAAAAATTATTATATAAATAAATTAATGAATAATAATGATTGATAAATCAAATAACCAATTAAGAAAACCTTTGCATGAATGGATCAACCTCCCAACATGGATGCCTCTCAAAGGTAGGGTCGAGAATCATTAATATTAGAAGACATCAGCCTCTCTAAGTCATTTCAAAAATGCAAGAAGCATGAGGGTCGTTTGATGAAGCATTATGGTTGTCGCCAAGTAGTTCAGCCTCCTCCAACTAACGAAACAGATCATATAACCATTCTTCATCCATATGAAGCCCAGAATGAATGTTGTTACAAAAATTTAAAAACGCCTTTATAAATTTATATGTATTATAAATACATAATATATATGATTATAACAAGTGTTAATCTATATCAACTTTCTTCTCCATCCTCATCCGTGTATATGATGGTGTCAATGTAATCATTTTCCTCCTTAGCATGATCAATTTGCATACGTGTTTCAGCTTTATCATCTCATTCTATTACAAATTCATTGGTTACATAATAAAATCAACATCATAATTGACCCATAATAGTGGTATGTCATCATCAATATTCAAGTATCTCCATGGAAAAGTCATATTTGGAGTATTCTCTTGATATATTTTTATTTTTTCTACTTCAGCAGAAGCACATTTTGTTTGGATATATTGATTTCTCCATGAATTCATTTTTATTATTCTCTACCAAATCACATAAATATCTTTAAGAAGAAGAATAAATTGTATCATAAATTTTATGTTCCTGATGAGACAACAAAAATTATTGATTTATTGCATGAATAATTTTATATTTAATATCAACAATTCCATGGTGAAGGTGAATACACAAGCCACTACCGGTATCCATCCATTGACATTTAAAAATCATTAAATAATTTTTTTACAGTTTAAACAATCAAATTATTTCTTAAAACACACTGTAAAAGAAGACTTCCCAACAATTATGATATGATCCTTCCATGAAAATAGCACAATTCATTAATTTTTTTGACTCCCCATATTCATGTGAATGAAATTGAAAACAATTCACCACATATGCATTATATATTTTAACCATTTTAGATGATGGGTTACTCAATACACAAAATCGATTTTTAATTTTATAATTTTGTTGAAATACTAAAAAAATTCAATAATAAATATAACAATAATAATTTTTTTAAAATTGTTAAACAATAATAAATTTTCATTTATAGTTTCTATAAACAGTGTGAAAAATTATTTATCGAAAATTATTGAAGGGAAACTACAATAATTTGGGGAAACTATTTATTTATAGGATTATCTTATTTTCTATAAATAAAAATATATAAATTTAAATTAAAAATATATATAATAAATTTTAGGAGTAATCATAGTATATAGGGTGTCATTTATTTACAATTTAGAAGAGCATATGTATGATTTTGATGATGTTCGGTATTAGAAATAAATCTTCGATGAACTCCTGAAAATCCATATTCAGGATGATTAAAAATAGAAAATGGATTTATCATTTCATGATAAACATTTCCCTCACTATGGACCATGTGTTTATGTATTTAGGGATATTTATATTGAAAATAACAAGATACAAATGAGGAAATTTCCTCTTATAAATAATCTTATGCAATTTATCCTTCAACTGATGCATTGTTACATATATGTTCCTTCAATTTCATCATGCATATTAAGAATGGTTACTTCCAAAAGAACTATTTAATCACTCAAAATTTTCTTCATATGTCAAATGTCATATGAAATGTTCTATTGAATCAAATTAATCTAGTGGGAAAATTGTTTTTCAAATTTACATAAAATTAAAACAACATCTTCTCATAGTTACATAGTATATTGTATTCTATCATCTCAAAAAAATAGAAACAATAATATATTAATGTTTGAGAATCCCAAATTATATAATTTATCATAACTTTAAATATAATCATTATATTTCTTTCGATTATATCAAGTTACTCATTAATTATTAATCCTATAATATGACTATTTCTAAAACAACTATCCAAATTGGAATCATTGCTATACTGAAGCCTGAAATCAATAATCCACTAAAAAATGATAGTGTATTTTCTATGGGAACTCTATTTTCCACATTTGGATTCATTAACTTATGTGATTTATCATTTTTAAATAGTTTAGTTTATAGTTTCCTGTAAAATATGGAAATACATAATAATGCTTCTATATTATCTTTAATAAAGCTTTGTGTGTACAGAAATTTTTAAAATATATTATTAAAACAATTATTTTTATATGAATGACATCGAACATGTTATGGACCAACAAATCATATAACTATAGTAGATCCAAAAAATTCCCCATTTTATCCAATTGTATTTATTCCCTAAAGCCATGTTCTTTACTGTCGGTACAAATGTAATATGAGGTAGTGAAAAGAATAATGAATCTAAACACATAATTATGATCGTTGTTGGAGTTCCATATCTTTCAATTATTCCTTTTCTGAAATGATATTTTATCCTACGAAAATGAAGATTGGTTGGAAGAAATTTGCGATGACAGTCTATAAAAACAATCTTTTCTTCCATTAACAGACTAAAATGCTTTGATGTCTCTTATAAAGTAGGGACATGATTTAAGGCCATATGTACTCTAGAAAGATAAAATGTTGTATTTTATGAATTAACTTATTATCCAAATATATGTAGATTTAATTCAGACACCATCATCATATATTCTGACTTCATTAATTCAAATAAACATAACTCATCAATAAATGGTATCAAATAAAAATCAATAGTCTATTTTGGATATCATATAAATAATAAGGTCATAAAGATATATGGATAATTTAACAACTTCCAATGAGGTCAATTTTACAGAGTTATGAATATGGTGCCAAAATAATATTTACCACCATAAGAACCCCATGTACAAAAAACTGTTAGTAGAAATACCGAATCGTACATTTTAGGATTCTAAATAAAAAGGTAGATTTACATGGTCAAAAAGATTACATGATTCATTATTACATGTATTATTTATGATCTTATTATTTATGTATTGGAATATGTCATGAAATCAATTAAATTATGTTCTGAGAAAAACATTAAATGTATCTCTCTGGGTGAATGTTAGACACACATCAACTGTTTTACTAGAATCAATCAATACATTCCTCTTTGAGTCTCTTTGCACCACAATTTTCCACATGTAGGACAACTTATCAATGAAACATTTCACAATAATATAGAATGTAATCATTTGATCACACATGAATCTCCTAATAACCAAAATCGAGAATATGAAGCAGCCTCTTATTTTAATAAAAATTTATAGGAAATACATTTCATTCTGGTAATATTGATATAACTAAATATAATATCTTATCAAAAAAGATATTTTATATTCCATTATTTCATTTAATAATCATAAATTTTGAACCCTCTCAAATATTTACTTATCATTCAACCAGTAAATAATGAATCCTTAAAATACATCAACAACTCAGAAAATTAAGATTGATACAACACATGAATTAAATCAATATCATCCTTAGATTCACTTTGATAAAAATAATAACCATCATGATCATGTATAAATATTGAAATTGTGAAGTTTAGGGAACCAAATTAATATTATCTTCTCCATAACATCATTAATCACATTGATACTGAAAATATAATCTCTTTGAAGACCAAAACTCAATAGATTACCGATGACACTGTCAGATAAGTCAAACATACATAGATCACAATTCATATATGCTCACATGATTGTTTATTCTGAAAACCAATTTGTTGTTGATGATCTAAATGGTAATCATGCATCATCACCGTCAATATATACAATATTTTTACCAGAATAATTTAGATTCATACATTTATTTATCTCAACATGATCATGTAATAAACATTTTTGTTAACTTCTTTATACAATATTTCACTTAGAAAATAAAATAAATAAATAATTTCTAAATAATGTTGTAGAAGGGAAATGAAAACCAATGTAGGGATGAAAATTAAAAAAAAATTAAATATTTTTCCAATTTTATCTCTTTACTACTAAATAATACTAATTACTACTAATTATTACTATTTTTTAATTCATTTTAACAATTTATTACAAGTTTTTAATAACTATTACTATTTAATAATACATTACCCTATTAATTATTAATTATTACTAATTTCCAGTCATTTGTACTATTTATCATTAATTTTAAATAATTATAAATAATAACCCTTGATTTTGACTAACTACCGTTATGTTTTACTACAAAACACTTTTTATTACTAATTTCCTCAAATTATTACTAATGGGAATTAATTTTATCTAATTATTACTAATTAGTACTATTTTTTTCTAATTATTATAGATTACCACTAATTATTACAAATTATTGCTAATAATTACTAATCAGTACTAATTAATAGTAATTAACAATAATTATTTCTATTTTTTACTTATTTTTACTTATTACCACTGATTTTTACTATTTTGTTTCTAATAATCACTAATTATTTATCATTATCATTAATTATTACCAATTTTCATGATTTATTACTAATTATTACAAATTAACTGTAATTTTTACTTATTTTTACAAATTTTTACTAATTATTTTTATGTTTTAATAATAATTACATACTACAACAAATTAGAACTAATTATAACTAATTACTCATAATTACCACTACTAATTACTAAATACAACTAAATATTAATAATTTTAAGGAATTAATACTAATTATTACTAATTATTATAATTTTTTACTAATTCTTACTAATTATTGACAATTACAAATAATTATTACTAACTACCACTAATTATTATTAATAATCACTATTTGATTCTAATTGCCAATAATTTTTACTAATTTCAACAACTTATTACTAATTCTTACTAATTATTCCTAAATGTTAATAATTATTATTAATTATTAGTAATTTTCTCTAATTACGACAAATTACAATTATTTATTACTAATTTCAACTAATTATAATTAATTTTTACTAATTTTTACTAATTGTAACAATTTTTCACTTATTACCACTAACTAAAACAAATTACCACCAATTATTACTAATATTAATAATTATTACTAGTTACCACCAATTAAAATAATTTTGTACTAATGTTTTACTAATTTTTACTAATTTTCAATAATTGCCACTAATGTTTACTAATTAATACTAATTTTAACTAGTTACCACTAGTTTTTACAAATTATGACTAATAATTACAAATTATAATGAATTAAAAATAATTATCAAGAATTATTTCTAAGTATTACTATTTACCACCAATTATTATTAATTTTAACAACTACATACTATTTAACACTAATTATAACTAATTTTCACTATTTACAACTAATTACCACTAATTACGACTAATTACAAAACATTTGTACAAAATATTACAATTTTATAGAAATTATTTTTAATTATTTATTAATTACTACTAATTATAAGAAATTTCCACTAATTAATACTAATTATCTCTAATTTTTACTAATTACCAATAATTTTAACTTATTCCCATTAATTTTCACTAATTAAAACAAATTTTTGTTAATTTTTTCTATTTCTAACTATTTTTACTATTTTTTACAATTTACAAAAAATGATTACTAATTATTACTAATTATAAAAAAATTAATAGTTACTACTAATTTTTAATTATTTTAACTACTTATTAATAATTATTACTAATTATTACAAATCATTACTAATTATTACTACTTACAACTAATTTTTAAAAAATATTACTACTTAATTGTAATTTAAAAAAAATTATAATTATTAATAATAATTATTAATTAATATTATTTTATAATAAATATTACTAAATATTACAAATTATTATTAAATTTAACCAATTTTTACTAATTATTACTATTTTTAACTAATTATTTGTAATTATTACAATACTTAAATAATTATTACTAATTATTACTAGATACAACTTATTTTTACAAATTATTACTAATACTTAATAATTATTACTATTTATTTTTAATTTTTTTTAGTTATTATAAATTAATACTAATTATAAATAATTATTAATAAATATTGTCAATTTTTATTATTATTAATAATTATTACCAATTACAAAAATTACCAGTAATTTTTGTTAATTATTAATTTTTTTTCTATTTATTACTATTTATCAGTAATTTTAGTTCTTTTTTTAGTTTATAATATCTTATTAAAAATTATTTCTATTTACAACTAATTATTATTAGTTAGTGAAAATTAACACTAATTATTACTAACTATCTCGAATTTTTACTAATTTTTACTAATTTTGACTAATTTTCACTAAATTTTATTATTTTTTATTAGTTTATAAAACAATTTAAAAATTTTATTAATTTATTTCAAATCATTACCAATTACCACTTCATATAACTAATTACCATCAATTATTTCTATTTTTCACTAATTAATAGAATGTTTTACTAATTACTTGTAATTGTTACTAATTTCCACAAATTTTTATTAATTACAAAAAATTATTACTAATTATTGTTAATAAATATTAATTATACTAATTTAATTATTTTATATTTATTATAATCTATAATAATTTTTACTATTTTATTAAAATTTATTATAAATTTTTATTAAGTAATTACTCTAAATAGTTAATTAGTACTAATTACCACTAATTATTAATAATTATTTTTAATTATTACTAATTACACCAAATTGTAACTAATTAGTGTTAATAATTACTAATTACTTATAATTAAAATATATTATTGCAGATTAAAACTATTTCATTTTAATTTAATACCGTACTGAAAATAAAATAAACTAAATATTTTGAGAAATTATTATTTCAAAATAAAACTAATTAAATCTATTTAAGTTTAATTACTCATAATTAATAATTATTTTTAGTAATATTAATGTAATAAATTAAATAAAAAGATAAAAATAAAAAGAAATAAATAGATTGAAACTGATTCTCTCAATGGTTGTAAAGCATTAAAGCTGATCCCCATTAAAGTTAAAAACTCAGAACAGTATAAACTAAAAAATATCATAGCAGAGAAGTTCAGAGATATTTACAAAAGATGAGAATGAGATATATTTGGTAGGGTATCTATAGGTTAGATCAGTTGCGATGAAACTATTTTTGACGAGACTCTTGTTGCAAAAAATATTAGTTATGATGGGTCAAGATGCAAATAGTTATAAGGTTATTAATTATAGTAAGAGTAAAATTGTATTTGAGATGGGATCCTTGAAAAAAACTTTCCTATCGACACATCATTTCCAACATGATTAGACCCTTGTCGCAAATAACAAGAAAAAACAGGGTGAGTATTTATTAAATCGGGTTATCCGTAACGGAAAAGCGTATCACGTGCATTGGCCTACATAGTGCACAAAACTTATGTGTGACGTAAATAACATCTCATCGCAAAAACATGTTTTTATCGACTATTTATAACGGGTCCTCTACCTATCACAAGTATCCAATCACAGAAATCTAGAGTTCTCATAGATATACGCTCTATACGGATTACACAATAAAGATGATGCAATATTCCTTTTATTCTCCAATGCCTTCAACACTCTAGGTTATCAAACTTCAATGTTTTTAGATGACCTCGAGTTTCAAATACATTATATTATAAAAATACATGGTGGATGAAACCATTCCTCAAAGCAATACATGATGTTCTCAGTAGACTCAAATTAGGTGGTTTCATTTTAAAATTAATATTTTTTTATTGAATTGTTTCACATTTATGTTTTGTAATGACCTAGAAATTTCAAGGAAATTTTTTTTCTTAATTATCTTGGAATTTTACAAGAACGCAGTTTCTGACGGCACCTGATTCCGAGGCCCGGTGTGCCCGGAATTAATTTCCGAAGTTTGGATCGTGTACGTTCAGTGAACGAACGATCGGGAATTTCTAACTTTTGAACCGGTGCTCGGAATCGAATTCTGAGGGAACCGATGAACTCGCAGCGCCGGTTTTTGCTTAGTAACTCCTGTTCCGGAGTTGCGTTCACACGAGTGTTGATAATAAAAATTGCGGAAGTTTATTTTATAACTAAACTACAATTTTTATTAACTTAATCTAAGTGTTAGCTCATGGTGGAAGTTGGGTAACCACCCAACCTCCCTTGGGAGGTTATGAGGGTGGTGGGGTCTACATGAACCCCACCTCTTCATATCCTCTAAAAACACTCAACTCCCACTTAAATGAATTTAACTTAGTTATAACTTAGGTCTTAAATGAGTTGAATTTAATGTGGTGAGTTGTGCGAGTCTTTTGAATTTCAAGCACTTGAATTTCAAAAGCCAAGTGAAGTTAATAAAATAAGTGGAGAACTTATTTTATTTGGTTGGGTTGTATTGTTTGAGAGCTTTTGGAAAAAAGGCTTAGAAGTCTTGAAGTTTCTTCATCCTCTTGACGAAGAACGCGAAGAACAATCACACATCGACGAAGAACACTATGTTCTCAGGAACCGTCTTCTGCGACGCCATACCCGCGACACCGACGATGTCTTCTTCCGCGACATCTCTTTTCGCGACGCCGAATCCCGTCACCTCTTAAATCAAGGTAGGGGATTATTTTGAGAATGATATTTTCTCACTTGGTTGTTCTTCTAAAACAAAGAACCGGATCAACTCATCATTAAGTTGATCCGCGAATGTTTTATTTTAATTACGGGTTGAGATTATTTGTATGCTTCTTTTTATTTAAGAGGTTGTAGGGGTTTTCATTGGTATCCTTGAATATCTTTTTCCGGAGTTCTTCATTGTTTTAAATAATCACCTGTTATCGGATTAACGGAAGGAGGCTGGACCGCACAAACACGGCCGACCTTCCTCCCTTAGTGATTATAATTATTACGGATTGGAGCAGGGTAACGTGGTGCCACTGCACCGCGCGGAAAAGAAGAAACTACGGCCGGAATGGGACGGGACAAAGAAACACGGCGCTGTCACGCCGCACCGTTGAAGGCGGAAGAGACCGCGCCCGGATTTGGGCCATGGCGGAGGGGCACGGCGCCGTCACGCCGTGCCAATCAAACAAGGGTCGCGGCTTGAGCCGCGACAGAGCAGGAAAAGGCGGCTGGAAAACCGGCCGCCGGCGGATAAGGAAGAGCCGCGACCCTACGGCTGCGGCGGAGCAGCCAGAGGCGGCCGGCCTCGCCGGCCGCCAGAGATCAGGAGAGTCGCGACCATCGGGCCGCGGTGGAGAAGTGGAATGCGGCCGGCCGTACCGGCCACCAGATTGCTTAGGAGGCGGGACCCGCGGGTCCTGCGTGTGAAAGAAAAACGGCCGGCCTAAGGCCGGCCGAGATCCACCGCGTGCGGCACACGTGCGGCGCCCAGGCCGCGCCGCCATGCCGGGCCGTGCCGCCGCGCTGGCCGCACCGCCGGCCAGGCCAGGTCCAGCGGGACCGGGTCGGGTCAGCTCAGTTTGGGTCGGGTCGGCCCGGTTCGGGTCGGGTCGGCCCGGTTCGGGTCGGACCAGGGGGGGTCGGCCCGGGTCGGCCCGGGCCCAGACCCCCGGTTTCGGACAGGTTTTGGTTTTTCGCCCATATCTCGGGCTACGGACCTCCGAATGACAAACCGTCAGTGGAAACGCGATCCTTGGATCGAGACGGTCGTTTTGGTATATTACACTCAAGGTTTCGGAGAACTTTGGGTTCGGGCGGGTTGGTTCGTACACGAAGCCAACCGGGCCCTTGTAGCAGAAACGCTCATATCTTGAGCTCCGGACGTCCGATTGACG
Source organism: Viscum album (assembly GCA_963277665.1). NCBI lineage: Eukaryota > Viridiplantae > Streptophyta > Magnoliopsida > Santalales > Viscaceae > Viscum > Viscum album. Next base: position 1,013,363,042 of record OY728155.1, read on the forward strand.
TGCCGTCAACTTTGATGGATTCATCTAATTGAGACAGATCTTTTGGCTTACTCCTCTTGAGGTTTGGATGTCGTCGGAGTGTGGTCAGGTTGGTTCGCACACGAAACCAACCGGGCCCTTGGAACGAAAAAGCCAATAACATCCAGACCAGGCGTCCGATTGACGTGTCGTCTGTTACGTTGAGTTCCTGTTGACGATACGAAACTTTTGGCATACTCCACCTGAGTTTTGGACACAGTTGGATTTTGGCTGGGTTGGATCGCACCGAAATCCAACCGGGCCCCTTGAACGGAAAAGCTGATACCTTTCTGACAGAACGTCTGTTTGACGAACCGTCAGCGGCGTTGGAGATCTCGTTGAGAAACGGTCCCTATGTGTATACCCTATGAGAGTTCGGGGTATAGTTGAGATACGGCCGGGTTTGGTTCGCTCACGAAACCAACCGGGCCCCTGGGACGAAAAGGCTAATAACTCACAGACCGGGCGTCCGATTAACACGCCATCTGTTGCGTTGAGACCCCTATGACGAGGCGGTCCTTTGAGATACTTCTTCATGGGACTTTGAGATACTTGGAGTATCGGCTTGTAGCTCGTGGAGCGGACCCTCCCAGAGACGAGCGTGCGGAGTATGGAGACCGTGTAGCCGGCCGAGACCTGAATACTGCTTGTCCGATTCGATTCGGAGTGACTTACGTAGCCCAGTGGGGAGCACTACTTTGTGAGGTGGCAGACCCATAGCGGAGGAGCACTACTATGTGAGGTGGCAGAACCGCGGTACTCGACAGGAGGAGTACCTCTGTAGGCTATGAGGGGGGAGCACTACTTTGTTGGGTGGCAGACCCTGGCGGGAAGCACTACTGTGTGAGGTGGTAGGCCTGGGGTACTCGACAGGAGGAGTACCTCAGCAGTCTTAGGTTAGTGAGCAGTACCTCGGAGTCGTGACAGGACCACTGTACACTCTAGAGACGGAGCTCTTCAGCAGTTACGGTTTCGATAATGAAAATCCTGGTTTGAGCTGAGACTTTTGACCTTTGTGTTTCCTCATGATTGAGATGGGTCACTTGATAACTTAGGTATATGTATGGGCATATACCTGGGTAGTGGTTATTCGTTGATTTCACAATCCTTGTGTTTCCTCATGATTGAGATGGGTTACTTGATAACATAGGTATATGTATGGGCATATATCTAAGTAGAGGTTATCTGTTGAGATCTTCTTGTGGTTATATTTGTTGGTTTTAGTGAGACCTTGAGGGTCTCGGGGTCCCTACTGAGTATCGTTATACTCACCCCTACACGGGCTATGCCCGCACTACGTTGTGTTGGTTGCAGACGACGAACAACGTTGATCGTGGTTGAGGCTTGCAGAGCAGGACGGTACCTGGAGGTGGACCACTGGGCGAGACGTGCACGGAGCGGACGGCGGGACCCGAGGAGCAGTGGAGCTATCTGTACCCACCCTTCAGGTGGGATTTCCAGTGGACAGCTCGGTGTAGAAACTTTTACTTTACAGTTGTTGTTTTCCCTTTCGAGTTGTACTTTACTTTCAGTTTGGGTTTGTATACTGACCCATTTACTTTTCCGCACTTCAGTTGTACTCTGTTTTTACTTAGTGTTTACTTTTCCGCTTTCTTACTCTGTGGTGCTTGATTACTTTACAAAGGCAATGCCTTCCCTTTTTACCGGTATTTACGCCTTGGTGCTAGTCACCAGCCCCTGGCCTATGGAAGGCGGGCTCGGGGTAGCCACGGCACGGGCCCCAAGGACGGGTCGTGACATATTTAATTTATTTCGTTGTAGTATTACTATATTAATAATTTTTTTCTTATTTAGATTGATTTTTTTTGCCTGAATTGGGATGTCTATTTGAATCTTCTCTTGCACATGAGATATTGGAATTCGAGGCCGCAACTGAGAAAAAATTAGGAAAATGGGCCAAGATTGTATACAACCATCTCAAAAACATGAATTAGTACTACTTATTTAGATAAATTTGTTTCAAATTTATATACTATTTATATATTAATTTAATTTCCATGTATATCTAATAGTATTTTAAAAGATCATTTTCTATGTCATATTTTATCCTTGACTCCCCTTTATCTATCTTTAAAGGTGAGACTAATTTCATTTGGATGTGGCATTTTGAAGTAACATGGGGTTTAATCTTCCACCAAAATGAATCATTTCTTTCTTCTCTAGCACGGTGTAGAAAGGTGAATGAAAAATTTCACATACTCAATATGTCACACCTCAATCTAATGCGTTATGTGATCATTATGAATAAAACTAATTGTTTTTAGTATATAATATTCATTTTATTTCATAACAGAAACAACATATATAAAACTAAGAAAAGTATTTCCAATTATCCTGATATTTTAGGAAACTTTTCCATAAGTAATTTATGATTTGTAAGAATACGATGAACCTCTATCTGATACATGATTTTTTCTACATGACTCAATGTGTCCATTATATGATAAAAATTAAAATTTTTGTTCAAAAAATTACACTCATTGAAAATATAGAAAACCCCATCAAATTGCCTTCATAATTTATAAAAACTATTCATAGATCATAAATGATGTGTGACAATTATTTTTAACTAAATCTGATTTACATTGTGATAATATGACTCTAAATGAATCATTTTATTTAAATATTTAATTGTTTGACTATAAAATATAATCAACATACTCAAATCCAACAAAATAATCATATTGTTTTAATAATTTATGAAAAGTTTCCATTAGATATTTGTGACATATATGAATCAGCCACACCTCAATGTGATTCATGATGTTCCCAATGTGAGACAATGTCTGTGTTACTAGATTGAACAATACAATTTATTTCAAAAAGTTTCATTGATTAAAAAGAATTAAAAAATAATGGATTTTACATATAATTTAAGAAATCAATTCTTATGTCATTTGTGACGTGTATGAATCTGTCTCATATTGTACTGACATGCAATGTGACCGTATTGACTCAAATTCCGTGTTTCCAATTTAATGTAAAATTTTAGAGAAAAAAACTTGTATTGTACTCTAAAGCGTAAAAAACATTTTTATTATTTTGAGAAATTAGTTAATAATTCTATAAGCCGTTTAGGTATATAGGAAACAACCTCACCTCAATATAGATCATGGTGTGGTCAATTTATCAAAAATAGTGTCGTTTTATATAAAATTTACAGTAATTTTTGTAAAAAAGAAAACAAGAATAATTAATTATTATATGATTAATTAGTATTTTTTGAAAAAATATAAAATCAATCCAAATTTCAATTTTTTACATGTAGCAATCATCCACACGTCAATCAGATATAAGATGTTCCTGACATGACTTAAAGTGTCAGTTATCACTATAAAATTGACATTTTAGTTCAAAATGATTCACTCTTTGATGTCGAGTAAAATTTGATCTAATTTTATTCATAATTTTTGAAAATGAAAAATATGTAATTTATTTCTATTATAATCAGTATCATGTTAAACTGGAAAGCAATGAGAAATGTATGTCTCATTGTGTGTGTTTCCGGTTTAAAATAGTATATTAGTATGAAATAAAAGTAACATAATCAAAATAGAGAAAATGAATAATTATTATTTTGAAACATGAGTAAAACGGTCCATAATTAATCTGGGATGTGTATGGATTATGCTCACCTTAATAAAACACACAAAGTCACTAATTTGACTCTAAGTACAATTTTTTATTTAAAATTGATATTTTTTAAAAAAGAAAACCAACATTCTGATAATTGAAAAAAACACATTTTTATTTTTTTATAATTTAGTAAAATGATCTATAATACATTTTTTGACATTTATGAATCAAATTAATCTCAATATCATAAATTATGTTCTTGGTATAACCCATTTTTTATGTTATTAAATTGATATTGATGTTTTTGTTCAAATATTTTAAACGACTAAAAATCTAGTAAACATGCTCTGAATGTATTGGTAATTTTGGGAAAATATTCACAATTCACTTATTATTTGTATGAATAAATCTCACATTAAATTAACATACTATGTTACTTGTCTGACTCCAAGTATTTGTTTCCATATTAAAATGAATGATTATTAAAAACTCAAATAACATATTGAAAACTCAAAAAAAAACATCTAGATTTTAAAGATTCATTAGTACAAAAATTCATTCTAAATTTGGGATATGATGGAATCTTATTTACATCATTACGGTGAAAAGTGTGACCGGCATGACCCTAAGTACATCTTTTTATTTATAATGGACTTTAATTTTAGTAAAAAGGACAGCCGAAAAACTAAAAACCAAAGAAGCATATTGTGGTTGTTTTAATACATTGTATAATTGATCAATATAGAGTTTTTGTTGTCTAGGAATGGCCCTCATCTCAATATGATTCTATATTTTTTTGATGTGACTCAAAGTTTCATTTATTTGATTAAAATTGGCATTTTAGTTCAAAAAGTGTCCCTTAGTGAAAATTGAGAATACACAGTTACTTTTTATTCATAATTTTGGAAATAAATCATTATTTATTTTTTTAATTTTAGGAATCATTCTCACATCAAACTAGAAAAAAAGAGACATGTATTAACCATGTGTGTGTTTTTTGTTTTAAATGATATTTTAGAAAAAAGAGTTGTGAAATACCCAATACCCATCAAACACATTATTATTATTTTAATAATTTAAGAAAATGATTCATAAGTTATATGGGATGTGTAGGAATTATCTTCACCTCAATATTATAGTTGGGGTGACCATTATGACCCCATGTGCCTCTTTTCATTTAAATTTGACATTAATTTTAGTAAAAAAGAAAATTAGGAAAATAAAAATCATCGAACACAATCATATTGTTTTGAAATAATAAGAAAATTAACGATAAATCCTTTTTGACATGTACCAATCAACCGTACATAAATATGATACATGGTGTTCCTGTTTTGAATCATAGTGTTAGTTATTTGTTTGAAATTGACATTTTTGTTAAAATAGTGTCACCCAATAAAATTTTAGAATACATTCCCAGTTTGGTTGATAATTTTGTAAAATGATTCATATATTAATTTTGAGATACAAGAATCATTATCACATCCAATTTAATCATTATGGGACAGATATGTCTCAAAGTCCTTCATTCATGTTTTAAATTATTTTTTAAAAAAATACAATTTGTGTAATCAAAACTAAGAAAAGACATTCGAATTGATATGATAATTTATGTAAAAGATCCATATGTTGTTCGATATGAATAGTAATCACCCTCAGCTCAATCTGATGCATGATGTCTCTGATATGACATCATGTGCATCATCTTAATTTATAAGTGTCATTTTATTTTAGAATGCACATCACATCACCAAATATATAAAATGATCCATGATTTTTTTCCCATCATCCTACATGTAGTTACTTAACTAATTTACTTATCATTTTTATGTTATTATTAGATTTTTAACTTTCATATGTATTATTATTGAATATGAAAAAAAATTGTGAATTGAATTAATAAACTAGAACACAATTCGATACACAGTGTTCATGGTATGCCTCAATTTTTTCTTTTAAATTAACACTTTATTCTTAATTTATTTCTTTATATTATTACTAACAAATGAATTCTTTTCAAATATTTTTGCGTAATTTTTCTCTAGAAGTTTTGGATATTTCTTTTATAATGTTTTACTCTTTTTCTCTACAATATAGATTTTCTTATATTTGATGTACATTTTTTTCATATATATTATTTTTTAACTCATTTTACATATTTCTTGTCTTTTAGTTTAATGTTACATCACATATTCCTATTTCTTGTGATTTGGTGTGTTGTTACATCTCACAATAGTATTCCCCTTTATAAATGCTACTAAACAGGTTGATAAATGCATCATTTATTATCACCTTTATTATTGCTCATAAAGGTTCCCTTTATTATTAATAAATAAAAGCGCAAATAAATGGGTATTTTATCAGTGCTTCTAGAAGTTCTAGTAAATATATACATTATCATCTATTTTTAGTAATAATAACATAATTTTTTTCTACCCATCACTATCATTTCTAATATCTTGGATATTTTAATCGTGCTCTAGTAGTCAGCGCTTTTTTAGTTCAAATAAAGGCTAATTCTATCAATTTTAATGACTGGTTTTATAGTAGTGATACATTATCCCTCAATAATAAATAAAAGACTTTTATATTATATCCTTAAACAGAAAACCATGGAATAATATGTTACACAAATTCAACATAACCTTATACCTAAACAAGCTTAGTCACCCTCAAAAGTATATACTTTTCAATACATACCATAATCACATATACTCCAAAAATAATAGTTATATTTTTCCCAAATTTCATTATTTTTTTGTCACCCAACAACTACTCAATTCTCATAGTTATACATATTTCTCAAATTTTATCATCAATAAGAATCAACCCCTTGTCCCCAATAACTATAATTACTCTAGAATCAAATCTATAAAAATATATTAAAATTTAAAATCATAGTTCACGATTACTTTTTGGATCAACCCAGGAATATCCCATGTGAGTTGTAAACCATGTGTGCATTTATGCCCCCTTATTGTTCACCAAGTGAGGAATTATTTAATTCCCAAAATGAATTTGGTTTATTAACCCTTGGTCTATCTATTAAATTTTCTTATATCTAATTTATTGTATCTAGATAGAGAATTTATTTCTAGAAAACCACAAAATATTTTCATTAAAAATGTTTTTGAATATTATCTTCTACTTATACATATATATAGGGATTTCACATTGGTTTTCTCATAATAATATGTAAAAATAATAAAATACCATAAATATTACTCTTACTTCTACATTATGTCATATAAAAACACAAAGGGTTATTTAGACCAAATGCATTTCGCAAAATATCATTAATCATCATAAACTCCCATAACATTAAACCTAAAAAATTAATCACTCACTTTAAAAATATGATTAAATTTAATCTTATTAACACAAGATGATATCTAAAACTATTAAAATATTATCATCATTTTTCATCTCAACCTCTAATCTTATCTATATCATTCTATGATACCAACTATAACAACTGAAATATGTAATCTTTTGTCCAGTTATAGAAGACTTTTTTTTAAATTCTATCATTGATAGAAACTCATGTGACCCAATTATAAACAATAATAATTAAAAAAATAAAATAAATTATCAAGTAACATAAATAACCAAATCCATTTCATGATTAGACACTTAGATAAATTTTAAAACAAATTCTTAAAAACCCATATCTTTTTCAACCCAAGGACGTTTTCTCACAATATCAGGATTTTCTTATTCAACAATAAGTCATTCACATATACCACAAAAATTATCCAAAAATGATAACCATATTGATATATCATATATATTTCTATTATTCATAATATGTTGAAATGAAAACATAAGAATGGAGATCACCAATGAATAATAAAATAACTTATACAATGAAAGCTATCATAATATATACATTGTATGACCAATATGGAATGAGTAAATAATAATAAAAATAAATTAGAATTAAAATTAATAATGAATTTTAATATTTTGATAACATAACAACATCAATGATCACATGGAAAAAAATAATTCATTCCATATTAATAGATATAATAATTATAGAATTCAGAATCTTACTATCAAGGTGTCAAACATGGAATCATATGTATTGTTGAGTCCACAACAAATACACCATAAATAATTGGGAAAACATACACATAATATCCAAGATAGTTTTATCCAAGAGAAATATTGATGCATCATGGGGCTCTCAAATATCATCCCCACTTATTACTTAATACTTCCAATACATTCATAATTCAACGGAGTGAATAAATAATAAAATAAATAACTTATATGGATTACAAATTAATAAATTTTTACATTTAATTAATTAAATAGAATGATACTATTTTTAATTACACTATAAATATGCCATATATATCAATTATTGTCTATACTAAACTAAAAATTAATTATATATTTCAACAATTATTTGTCAATAAATGGGATTTATTTTCTATTAAACAAGCCTAATCAGACTGATGTAAAACATGGTGTTTACACTTTATAGAGAAATGAATATTAAAACCAGTCAACACTAGAAATGTAATAGTATACATATATGATAATAGAAATCATGGGAATTAAGAATACTAGAAATTAATCCATAATTATGGAGTTATATTAAAGGTATGTATTATGTAAAATAGGGATAAAATTGGAATCATAGCTTTTAAAATGTTTTTCCTTCAAAACATTTGTAACATCATAGAAATTTTTTTCAAAAAATCACATTAAAAATTATTTATATTATATGTCACAAATACTTTTAAAAAATTATTTAAAAAATTATGTACAACAATATATTGTATAAACAATTACATTATATATATATATATAGAAATAATGAGTGTAAGATAAAAGTATTCAGAGGTGGAATGAAATCCCTTTTCAAAAAAGCTCACACAAATAATAAAATTTTATTTTAGAAAAAAAGTAGAGTAATTGGAATATATATTATATTTAATATATATTAACAATTGAACTGTAATCTTTGTATTCTGGAATGATCATCATGGTGGGAATATATGTAATGTTGAAATTTTTTGAAAATAAATATTATCGAACATTTTTAAAGATGATAAATGTTGGATTGTAAAGAAGTCATTAAAATATTACATTAAAACATCTTAATTGAAAAAAATTAATATAAATTGAAATTTAAGTAATAATTGAAGTATATAAACCATTTTTGGAAGAATAAATATATAATATTAATTTGGAAGAGAAATGTTCCAGACCAAAAAATAGAAATAAGGTTGGATTCGTTTATTAAAATTTTCCTGATAGTTTTGAGTATGAAAGAGATGAAACATGTAAAGAATACTTTTAAACATAAAAAGTAATCAAATTAAAATAAAATAGACTATATTTAGGAATGTAATAGTATATAAATCCAAATCAATTACATATCTAATTACATGATTTGTTGACAAATATATCAAATAAGTATAACCCTAGAGATAATGAGGCCTACTATATTTGGAATAATAGGTTCAGAATACATCAAAAGGAATATTAAACATGAAATGATTGTTTTATTCTCTATAATTATCTCTTAAAACCATTTTATAAACTAAAATTTCATAGTACAATGTGATGATTACATTAAAGAATGTGAGGAGATAAAAAAGCTAGTGAGGAATCAAATATGACATGGATACAAAACGTTCAAGTCCATGGTATAACTTGATATCATAAAATATAAGGATAATAATTAATAACATGGAATCAAAAAATAAATAACATCGTACCATAGGATCAACGATACATTCGGAATATGGAAAAAAAATATAACATGACATAAACATGATTCAATAGTGATTTCATAGGCAACATTAAAAGGTGTAAAAAGTCGCAAATATGATTAAGATAACTCTATAATATCATATATATCATATATGAAACAAAATCATTACAAAATTCAATGGATTACTATATTCTTAATCCCATATTAACATTTACTTCTTATGTGTTCTACAAATGGAAATTAATCATAAATAATAACCAATAAAATTTCATGGGAAAATGGGTTTCATTTGAGAAAAGAACTTATATAATATATTAACAAATATTAGTAATGGAGAATAAGAAAATTATATATGTAATAGAATAATATAAATAATTTATAAGGATTCCTTTATTTTCTTGAGTGATAGAATGTGATTTAGAGATATAATAGGCATAACCCGAGGAAGGGGTTGTTTAGATTGGTCCATTACCTTGAGATTGACTTAATATACTGTTACATTTATTAATAAATTAAGAGACTTATGTTATTTATTTGAATTATTGAAATACTATTTATAGTTTTTTTAAATATTTTTATTTTATTCATTATCATTTTATACTTAGTTACACAATGATTTTTATTAATGTCATATTTTTTCATGATATTCAACTCACATGTCCAAAATCAATTTTCTATGTTGTCTATGGTGAAAAATATTTTCATTTTTTCATTAATATAATAATAAAAATAATAATCATATTTTTTTTAATCATTAATTATTCGTATAATTCTAACAATGAATTATAGAAATGAAAAATTAACTATGTTACAACCATGGTAATGCTATATTGTATGTACACACGAGTAACACTTCCATTTTCTAACAATCATTATGGAAAGACGATAAGGGTAATTTTAAATTTATAAAATTGTAACTGTAGCATAAATATGCTGTTATTTATTAAAATACACTTATATATAACACCCACATGATGTAGTATTGAAAAGAGAATCAAATTCCTTCATAGAGGTTGTAATCCTTAGGAGTGCATGGAGGATGTTACCATCTTTTAATGAATGTATATGTAAGAAACTAATTGATATATTGACATTAAATAATATTAAATATTTTTTTATTAAATTATATATACATTAAATACACCATTATAATTGTTTGTGAGAGGTGATGATGAAAAATGAATTACATCATTTGGGAAGTCGGATGTTCTTCGTATACAAGAACAGTTGTTTTATGGACGGTCTTTTACCATTTCATGGACAAACTAAATTTATTTTTAAGTGTGTATATATAAGGCAAATACGAATCCTTTTATAAGTTGGGAGAGTGGCGCAATAATAATTTTATGATGTTATAAAATATTGTGATTTACCTTTCCTTGATAAATGGATCCAAATTAGATTATATATTAATATGATATGAAAAAAAATAAAAATAACAAAATAAAATAAGGATTCATCTTTTTTTGGGTCATTTTAGGCTTTATATTTTCAGATTAACCACTGAAATACCTGTTTTAATCTTAACCCTCGTAAAATTATTTACTATATTAACTATTCAATTATGAAATAAATAAGTTCAACTTTTTTAAAAATATTTATTATTAATATTAAAAATATATAATCCTTTTTAAAATAAATTAATACATATTATTGGGATGATTTAACATAAAATTTAATGTGCAAAACACGATGAAAATTATTTTTTAAAAAATTCATTTTTTAGGAAAAAAATGAACTATCATTAATTATATGGATTGAAATAATCAATATATTAATTAATATATATATATATATATGTAATCTATAAATTTTATTTAAATAAATCCCTATGATTGGTTATTTTAATTAATTAAAATTGATAAAAACTATTCACTTAAAAATAATTTACTGAAAATCATGTTTTTTTGACAAAAGAGAAAAATATCCCATAATAATGAAAATTACTAAATAATATAAAATTAACAATATTATCATAAATAAAATGGTTCATATATTACATTAATTCAAAATTTAAAATATAATGGTAATTTTAAATTACTTTATTTACATAAAATAAATTATAGTATTTGAAAAATGGGTTGTTTCACTATTCACTGAAAAATAACTCATTTCACAAAAATAAAAAAAATTCCATAAGAAAAATTGATATTATAATTAAAAAATCTAATTTCATTTTGAAAAACGAAATCTAAAATTTCAATAAATTAATTATAATTTTTTTGAAATAAATCAATATAAATTATTTTTGAAGAAAACATTGTTTTTGAAGAATAAAATGTCAATTAAATTCAAGTGCTATTTTCTTTTGAATATAGCAACAATTTTAAATTTAATAAAAATATAAATGTTTTGAAATCATTAAAGTTGATCCCCATTAATGTTAACAACTCAAAATAGTATAAACTAAAAAATATGAGAGGATAGAAGTTCAAACATATTTACAAAAGACGGAAAGAGAAATATTGGGGAGGGTATCTATAGGTTAGATTAGTTGTGATGGAAATATTTATGATGAGACTCTTGTTGAAAATAAAATTACTTATAATGGGTTAAGATGAAAATAGTTATAAGGTTATTTATTACAGTAAGATATAAAAAGTATGTGGGATACATAGTGCACAAAACAAATGTGTGACATAAATATATTCTCATCACAAAGACATGTTTTTGTTGACTATTTGTGACGGGTCCTCTACCTGTCAAAAATTCCCCATCACAGAAATATGAAGTTCTCGTAGTTATACGCTCTATATAGAAAACCCACTAACAATGATGCAATTTTCCTTTTATTCTCCAATGCATTCAACACTATGGGTTATCAAGCATCAATGTTTTTAGATGACCTCAACTGTCAAATACATTATATTATAAATAAACATGGTTGATGAAACCATTCTTTAAAGAAATTGATGATGTTCTCAATAGGACTCAAATTAGGTTGTTTCATATTAAAATTAATATTTTATTAATACATTGTTTCACATTTATGTTTAATTTATATCTTTTTTATATTACAATGTTAATAATTTTTTTCTTATATAGGTTTATTTTTTGCACGAAGTGTGGTGTTTGTTCGAAGATGCTCTTACTTGTGAGATATTGGAATCTGAGGCCACAACAGAGGAAACATTAGGGAAATTGGACTAGAATGTATAAAACCAACACAAAAACTTTAATTCGTGCTACTTATTTAGATAAATTTGTTTCAAATTTATCAAATATTAATATATTAATTTAATTGTCGTGTTTATATAATCATATTTTAAAAGATAATTTTCTATGTCATATTTTATCCTTGATTCCCCTTCATCAAGCTTGAAAGGTGAGATCAATTACATTGGGATGTGTCATTTTGAAGTAACATGGGGTTTAATCTTCCTCAAAAATGAATCATTTATTTCTTTTCTAGAACGATTTAGAAAGGTGATTGAGGAACAAAAATCATATAATCAATCTGCGACACCTCAATCTGATGCACGATGTGCTCAGTATGAATCCAACTAAATGTTTTTAGTTTATAATATTCATTTTATTTAATAACAGTAACAACATATATAAAACTAAAAAAGGCATTCTTATTGTCTTGAAACCTTAGAAAAGGTTTCCATAAGTAATTTATGACATGTAAGAATATGCCGAACCTCCATCTAATACATGATTTTTCGTACATGACTCAAAGTGTCCATCATACGATAAAAAATGAATTTTTAGTTCAAAAAGTTCCACTCATTGAAAATATAGAAAACACCATCAAATTATCCTTATAATTTATTAAAACTATTCATAGGTCATTTATGACGTGTGTGAATCAGTCATACATTATGCCAACACATTATAAGATTGGTATGACTCAAAGTGTGTATTTCTATATTAAGATGAAATTTTAGTATAAAGTTAATGTGACATAAAGAAAACATGGAAACACATTATTATTATTTTAGATAATTTATCACAATGTTAAATAAGGCATTTGGGATGTGTGATAATTATTTAATTCGAAATCCAATTTACATTGTTATATTATGACTCTACGTGAATCATTTTATTGAAATGTACATATGTTTTACTAAAAAATAGAATCAACATACAAAAATACATAAAATATTCATATTGATTTAATAATTTAGGAAAAGTTTCAATAAGTTATTTGTGATATGTAGGAATTAGCCACATCTCAATGTGATACCTGATGTTCCCAATGTGCGACAATGTGTCTGTAACTAGTGTGGAGTTTACAATTTATTTCAAAAAGTCTTATTGAGTAAAAACCAAGAAAAAGTAAAGGATTTTACAAATCATTTTTTAAAACAATTTATATGTCATTTTTGACATGTAGGAATCTATAACAAATTGTACTAACACGCAATGTGAGAGTTTTCACTCAAAGTGTGTGTTTCCAATTTAAAATAGAATTTTAGAGAAAAACACGTATTGTACTCTAAAGCGTAAAAACTTTTTTATTATTTTGAGGCATCAGTTAATCATTATATAATTCATTTTGGCATTTTGGAATCAACATCACCTCAATCTATATCATGGTGTTGTCAATTTAATGAAAAATGTGTCTTCTTATTTTTAATTGACAGTAATTTTAGTAAAAAATAAAACATGAATAATTAATGATGAGATGATGCATGAGGATTTTTTTGACAAATTATAAAATCAATCCAAATTTCTATTTTGACATGTATGAAATAGCCACACATCAATCGGATACAGGATGTTCCTAACACGACTCAAAGAGTCTATTATCAGTATAAAATACAAATTTTAGTTCAAAATGTTTCACTCTTCGAAGTATAATAAAATTCAATCTTATATTATTGATAATTTAGGACAATGAATAATAAGTAATTTCTTTCGTATATGAATCAATATCTTGTCAAACTGGTAAGAAATGACAAAATTATAACTCAATGTGGGTGTTTCTTATTTAGAATAGTATATTAGTGTGAAAAAAAAGTGACATAATAAAAATAGAGAAAATGAGTAATTATAATTTTGAAACATTAATAAAATGAACCATATATCATTTGGGAGCTGTATGTATTTTCCTCACCTCAATAAAACACACAAAGTGACTGATATGACTACAAGTATATCTTTTTATTTAAAATTGATATTTTTTTCTAAAAAAGAAAATTGACATTCTGAAAATGTAAAAAACACATTTTAATTTTTTATACTTTAGTAAAATGATTTATAAGACATTATTTTTAGATTTATGAATCATATTAATATGAATATGATATATTATGTTCTTGGTATAACCCAATGTGTATGTTATTAAATTGTTATTGATGTTTATGGTCAAAACTTTTCACCCACTAAAAATCAAGTAAACATGATCGGAATGTATTTGTAATATTGGGAAAAGATTAAAAATTCACTTATTATGTGTATGAATAAATCTCACTTAAAATGAAAACACTATGTTACTGGTATGACTCAAAGTGTTTGATTCCACATTAAAATTAATGATTATTAAAAAAACTATAATAACTTTTTGAAAACTCATAAAAACATCTAGATTTTAACGATTCATTAGTATAACAATTCATAAGTATTTCAGATATTTTGGAGTAATCCTTACATCAATATAATGCACAGTCTGAATATCATGACCCCAAGTATATCTTATTATTTAAAATTGACTTTAATTTTAGTAAAAAGCGAAACTGACAAACTAAAAACCAATGAAGCATATTGGGGTTCTTTTAATACATTATAGAATTGATCAATATGGCCTACTTGTTTTATAGAAATGATCCTTATCTCAATATGATTCCATATTATTGTGATGTGATTCAAAGTGTCTGTTATCAGAATAAAATTAGCATTTTAGTTCAAAAAGTGTCACTTAGTGAAAATTGAGAATACCCAGTTATATTTTCTTCATAATTTTGTAAATAAATCATTAATTATTTTTTGAAATTTTGGAATCACTCTCACATCAAACATTCTCACATAAGACAAGTATTAATCATGTGTGCGTTTTTAGTTTTAAATAATATTTTAGAAACAATAGTTGTGAGATACTCAATACCGATCAAACACATTCATATTATTTTAAAACATTAAGAAAATGATTCATAACTTATTTTGGATGTGCATGAATTATCTTAACCAAAATATAACACATTGTGGGACTAGTATGACCCCAAGTGCCTCTTTTAAATTAAATTTTTCAATATTTTTAATAAAAAAAGATAATTGGCATAATAAAAAATCATCAAACACAAACAAATTGTTTTAAAACTATAGTAAATTAAACCATAATTTTTTTGACATGTAAGAATCAATCTTACATAAATCTGATACATGATGTTATTATTATGAGCCATAGTGTTTTTTATTAGTTTGAAATTTACATTTAATTTAAAAATGTGTCACCCAATAAAATTATAGAAAATATTCATAGTTGTCTTGATAATTTTGGAAAAATATCCATATATTAATTTCAAGATTTAAGAATCATAATCACATCAAATTTAAACGTAATGGGACTGATATGTCTCAATGTACTCCTTTAATTTATTAAAAAACATTTTAAAAAAAAATTAACTGGTGTACTCAAAAGAGAGATAAAACATTTGCATTGTTAGTATTATTTATGAAAAAGATCCATATGTTGTTGGGTATGAATAGTAATTGGCCTCAGCTCAATTTTATGAACGATGTATCTGATATGACATCATGAACATATTCATAATTTATATGTTCCATATTATTTTATAATGCACATCACATCACCAAAACAGAGAAAATTATCCCTGATTTTTTCCCATCATTCTAGATGTAGTTACTTAACTAATTTACTTATTATTTTTATGTTATAATTATGTAGTTAAATTTCATAGTTATATTTATTGAATATGAAAAAATTTTGTGAATTGAATGAATAAACTAGAATGATATTCTATACATAGGGTTCATGGTATGCCTCAATTTTTTGATTAAAATTAGCTCTTTCTTCATAATTTATTTAATTATATTATTATTAAGAAAATAATTCTTTTCAAATATTGGTGCATAATTTTTCTCTAGAAGGTGTGGTTATTTTTTTATATAGGTTCATTCTTTTTTCCTACAATATTGTTTTTTTATTTTATATGTGATGTACATTTGTTCATATAAAATATTTTTTAACACATTTTACAAATTTCTTGTTTTGTAGTGTAATGTTACTACACATATTCTTATTTCTGGTGATGTAGTGTGTTGTTACATCACATAACAATATTCACCTTTATCAATGCTACTAAACATGTTGATAAATGCATCATTTATTATCACTGTTTGTAATTCTCATAAAGGTTCCCTTTATTAGTAATAAATAAAAGCACTAAAAATGGGTATTTTATTAGTGATTCTAAAAGGTCTAGTAAAGATATACATTATCTACAATTTTTAGTACTAATAACAGAATTATTTTTCTACCCATCACTAGCATTGATAATATCTATGGGATTTTAATCATGCTATGGTATTTAGCAACTTTTCGTTCAAATAAAGGCAAATTCTATCACTTTTAAGGACTAGTTTTATAGTAGAGATAAATTAAACCTCAATAATCAATAAAATAATTTTATATTATATCCTTAACCAAAATTTTATAGAAACCAATGTTACCAAAATTTAACATAACCATATCCCTAAACAAGCTTAGTCACTCTAAAATTTATTTACTTTTCAATACATACATTAATTATATATACTACAAAAAATATAGTAATATTTATCCAAAATTACATTTTTTGTCACCAAACAACTACTAAATTCTCATAGTTATCCAAATTTCTCAAATTTTATCATCACTAATAATCACCCCTTTTCCCCAATAACAATAAATACTCTAGAATCAAATCTATAACAATATATTAAAATTTAATATAATAGTTCATAATTAGTATGTGAACGAACCTCAAAATATCCTATGCGAGTTGTAAACCATGTGTGAATTTATGTCCCCTTATTGTTCACCGAGTGAAGAAATAGCTAATTCCCAAAATGATTTAGGTTTATTAACAATATTAGTATCTATTAAAGTTTATATATCGACTGTATTGTATCTAGATAGAGAATTTATTTCTAGAAAACCACAAACTATTTCCATTAAAAATGTTTCTGAATATTATCATATACTTATACATATATATAAGGATTTCACTTATGTTTTATCATAGTAATATTTAAAAATAATAAAATACCATATATATTACTCTTAATTCTACATTATGTCAGATAAAAACCCAAAGGGTAATCTAGACCTAAATCATTTCTCCAAATATCATTAATCACCATAAACTCCAATCACATTAAACCTAAAAAATTAATCCACGGCTTTATAAATATGATTAAATTGAATCATATTAAAACATGATTATATCTAAAACTATTAAAATGTCATCATCAATTTACATCTCATCCTCTAATATTATCTATATTTTTCTCTGATACCAACTATAACAACTGAAATTTGTAATCTTGTATCCAGTTCTAGAAGAAAAACATTTTAAATTCTATCATTAATAGTAACTGATGTGACCCAATTATAATGAATAATAATTAAAAATTTAATATAAATTATCAAGTAACATAAATAACCAATTCCATTGTTTGATTAGACACATAGATAAATTTTAAATCAAATTTTTATAACCCCTTATCATTTTCAACCCATAGACTTTTTCTCACAATTTCAAGATTTTTTATTCTATAATATGTCATTCACATATACCACATAAAGTATCCAAATATGATAATAATATTTATATATCTTATCCATTACTATAATTCATAACATGTAGAAATGAAAATATAAAAGTTAGAGCACTAATGAATAATAAAATAATTGATACAATGAAAGTTATCATAATATATACATGGAATGACAATTATATAATGGGTAATTAATTATAAAATCAATTAAAATTAAAAAATAAGAAGGAATTTTTATATTTGGATTACATAACAACATCAATGATCACACAAAAAATAATAATTCATTCCATATCAATGTATATAATATTTCTAGAATTTAGAATCTTACCATCAAGGTGTCAAACATGACGTCATATGTACTATTGAGCCATTAACCAATATATTAAAAATAATTGGGAAATCATACACTGAATATCCCTGATAGTTTTATCCATGAGACATATTGATGCATCATGAGCCTCTCTAATATCATCCCCACCTATTACATAATACTTCCAATGCATTAATAATCCAATAGAGTGAATAAATAATAAAATAAATAACTTATATATCTTTGTAATTAATAAATGTTCACTTTTAATCAATTACATAGAATGATATTATTTCTAATTACACATTCAATATTACATATAAATAAATAATCATCTATGTGCAACTAAAAATCAGTGATATTTTTTCATAATTATTTTTCAGTAAATGAGTTTTTTTCTCAGTAAATAGGCCTAATCAAACTGATGTAAAACAAGGAGTTCACACTATATATAGAAATGAATATAAAAACAATTCAACACTACAAATGTTACAGAATACATATATGAAAATAGAAATCATGGAAATTAAGGAAACCAGAAATTCATCCATAATTAAGGAGTTATATGAAAGATATGCTCTTAGGAAAATAGAGAGAAAAATGGAATCAAAACTTTTAAAAGGGGTTTCCTTTAAATCATTTGTAACATAGTAGAAAAAAATTTATATGTCACATTAAAAATTATTTTTATGATATGTCACAAATACTTTTAAAAAAGTATTTAAGAAATTATTTCAAACCATATATTGTATTAAAATTTACATTACATATGTAAGGAAATAAAGAGTGTGTGATAAAATTATACAGAGTTGGAATGAAATCCCTTTTCAAAAATGTTAACAAAAATAATATATTTTTTATTTTAGAAAAATCATAGAGTAATGGGTATATATATTACTTTTAAAATATATAAACCATTGTAATTTCATCTATGTATTCTTTAATGATCATCATGGTGGGAAAATATTTAAATTTTAAAATGTTTGAAAATAATTATTTTCACAGATTTTTAAAGATAATAAATGGTTGATTGTATAGATGACATTAAAATATTTAATTAAAAAAATTTAATATAAAAAAGATAATATAAATTAAAATTTAAGTAATAATTGAAGTATATATACGATTTTTGGAAGAATAAATATATAATATTCATTTTGAAGAGAAATGTTTCATACCAAAAAATAAAAATAAGGTTTGATGTTTTTATTAAAATTGTCCTGATAGTTTTGAGTATGGAAGAGATGAAACATGTAAAGAATACTTTTAAACCTTATAATTGATCAAATTAAAATATAATATATTATATTTATGAATGAAATAGTATAGAAATATAGAACTATTACATATATAATTACATGATTTTTTGATATATATATCCAATATTTATAACCATAAATATCATGAGGCCTTCTATATTTGGAATAATAGGTTCAGAATACATCAAATAGAATATTAAAGATGAAATTATTGTTTTATTCTCTATATCGATATCTTAAATAAATTTGAGCAACTAAAATTTTATAGTACAATGTGACGAATACATAAAATAATGCGATGAGATAAAAAACCTGGTGAGGAAACAAATATGACAATGATACATAACGTGTAAGTCAATGTTATAACTTCATTTCATAAAATATATGGATCATAATTAATAACATGGAATAAAAAAATAAATAACATTGTACCATAGGATCAAAGTTACATTGGAAATATGGAAACAACATATAACATGACATAAACATGATTCAATAATGATTTCATAGGCAATATCAAAAGGTGTAAAAAGTCACAAATATGATTAGGATAACACTATAATCTCATAGATATCATATATGAGACAAAATCATTACCAAATTCAATGGATTATTATATTCTGAACCCCATATTAACATGTACATTCTTATGTGTTCTATAAATAGATATTAATCATACTGAATAAACAGAAAAACTCTCATGGAAAAAATGGGTTTAAAAAATTATATAATTTATTAACACCTATAATTAATGGAGAATAAGAAAATTATATATGTAATATAATAATATAAATAATTTAAAATCATTCCATGATATTCTTGAGTGATAAAATGTGATTTAGAGATATAAGGGGCATTATCCGAAGAAGGGGTGGTTTAGAGTAATCCCTTACCTTGATTTTGACTTAAGATACATGTTACATATATTAATAAATAAAAAACTTATAATATTTACTTTATTTATTAAAATATTATTTATATTTTTTTTAATATTTATATTTTATTTAATATTATGTTATACTCAATTACGCAATGATTTTTGTTAATGTCATATGTTTTGATGATATTCAACTCACATGTACAAAATAAATTTTCTATATTTTCTAAGGTAAAAAATATTGTGATTTATGAATTAATATAAAAATAATAATAATCATCATCCTTTTTAATCATTAATTATACTTATAATTCTTACCATGAATTGTTGATATGAAAATTTAACTATGTTACAACCATGGTGATGCTAGATTTCACGTACACATGAGTAAAACTTCAATTTTCTAACAATCATGATGGAAATATTATAATGGTTATTTTAAATTTATATAATGGTAAATATATCATAAATACGATATTATTTATTTAAATACACTTATATATAACATCCACATGATGTCGTATTTAAATGAGAATCAAATTTCTTCATAGAGGTGGTAATACTAACGTGTGCATGGAGGATGTTATCATCTTTTAATAAATGTATATGTTAGAAAATATATGATATATTGACATTAAATAATATTAAATATTTTATTGATATTTTTTATATATATTAAATACCCAATTATAGTTGTCCATGAGAGGTGATGATTGAAAATGAATTACATCATTTGGCAAGTCAGCAGTACATCATTTAGATGAATAGTAGTTTTGTATCACATTTGATTGTAGAGGTGATGGATGTTAGATATACCATTAACATAATAAAATATAAGTAATTGGGAAATATTTTCATTATTATAACATTATGGTTTAATAATATTTGAAGGGTTTGGAATAAGAAATTTAAAAAATGTTGATTAAGCACAATACCACTTTTTTTAGAAAACCACATTAGGTTTGCCACAATATGCTTTCTAGAAAAGTTGCATAATTTATATATGAATTCAAAGAAAAGGTTAACGTAATGAAGGAATGTTTTTTACAATTTCATGGACAAACTAAAATTATTTTTAGGTGTGCAGATATAAGGAAAATAGGAATCTGTTTATATGTGTGGAGAGTGGCACACTAATAATTTTACGAGGTTATAAAATAATGTGATGTACCATTCCTCAAAAAAAGGATCCAAAATAGATCATATTTTAATATGATATGATTAAATTAAAAATAACAAAATCAAATAAGGATTCATCTTTTTTTGGGTCATTTTAGGCTTTATTATTTTAGATTGACCACTGATAAATATGTTTTAATCTTAACCCTGGTAATAAGTTTTTAATATATTTACTATTAAATTATGAAAAAAAAAATTCAATTTTTTTGAAAATATTTATTATTAATTTTGAAAATATATAATCGTAGCTAAAAAAATGAATTCACATAATTGGGGAAATTTAACATAATATTTAACGTGCAAAATACGATGAAAATTGTTTTTTATGAAATTCATTTTTCAGGAAACAAATGATCTAACATTAATTATATAGCTAGAAATAATCATTATATCAATATATATATATATATATATATATATTTATGTAATCTATAAATTTTATTTAAGTCATTACCTAGGATAGGTAATATTAATTTATTAAAATTGATAATAATTATTCAATTAAAAAATATTTTATGAAAATCATGTTTTTTTGACAAAAGAGAATCATTTACCATAATAATGAAATTTAATAAATTAAATTAAATTAACTAGCTTATAATAAATAAAATGGTTCATATATAACATAAATTAAAAATTAAAAATATAATTTTAGTTTTAAATTAGTTTATTTACTTAAAATCAATGGAAGTATTTGAAAAATTGGTTATTTCACTATTCACTGAAAAATCACTCATTTCTTAAAAATAAAAAAATTACCATAAGAAAAATTGATATTGTAATTAAAAATTTTATTTCCATTTGGAAAAAATGGATCTAAAATATTAATAAATTAATTATAATATTTTATGAAAAAAAAATCAATATAAATTATTTTGGAAGAAATATTTTTTAAAGAATAAAATGCCAATTAAATTCAACTGCTACTTTAGTTTGAATATATCAAAACTTTTAAATTTATTAATAAAATTATTTATATTTCATGGGTAATTCAATCTTATTCCCACATTCCAATTGAAAGGCTAGCATATAATGATCATATCTGAATAATAATGGTTTCTTTAGGCTTGGTGTTGTGTGTTGGTAACAAACATAGTTTTCTACTCAAAATATATTTGTGTTACATTCATCCAAACATAACGAAGTTGTCTATATATATTAAATATTATAAAATAATTTGAAAAATGGTAGGGTTCATTTTCGTCATGTAGTCCTCTAGTTCCCAAGTAGCCTCTTCGTATTTAGGGTTTTGAAAATAGTAGTTTGACCAGCCGAGTAGACTATTTGCATAGAACATTATCTATGTAGTATAATATCTACAAGAACTTCTCCTCATAAAGGATAACTTTTTCTGTGGAACAAAAAATGAATTTTGTACTTATAGAGGGATACATAGATTCTTCTGTATACTTGAGAAACTGTTGGTGGGTTCAATAGTCGATAAGTGATTTCAATGATGCAATCAAGAATCTAAAGGGTCAAATGCACCTAGGGATTATCCTTCCCTTTATATCAGATCATGTTATTATATTCCATATATATACAAGGAAATAATTTATCCCCAACCACAAAATTTGGGTATCATAAATTATTTTTAGCAGAACTCTTTCATTGACTCAACGAAGTTATATTATACTGGTGAATGGTCTTATCATTTTCTAACATTTACTCAAATATTTTATTTCCCAACATCTAATGTTCACAATGTTCATCCCAGCATGTAGGGGTTTGATATCTACTTCATTATAGGACTTATAAATGTTTCATTTGGATGATTTAGATAAAGCTATTATTGTATGATAATATTAATAAAAGAATATATTGATCAAATCCTCCATCATCATTGTCCATTCTTGCAAGATTCCTTATATTTTATTAATAGTATGCTCAGATATGACATTAGTTTAGGAGATATATGTCGCACTAATGTTTATCCCGTTATTTAGATAATTTTGGTGGTACAATTGGAACATATAGTTAAAAAATATATCTTCATCAGATACAATTAATACTTGTGTTATATATAGCCACACCACATTTTTGATGTATAATCTTGACTGTTTTTCAAGTATCATTTCCTCTAAAATTGAAATTAAGTGACCCCGTTTTTTAAGACAACCGATCACAACCAATATAGAATTATATCATCTTGATTTCTTGGAAATATCAACGAAACATTCAATAGTGATTGTTTCTCATTTTCATGTTGGTTTTGGATGTGGTTTAATATCCCATTAGAATATTTCCTTTATGAAAAAAAATGATTAAATATATGAAAATTTATTGTATATTATAGGACCCCATATTTATATTGTCATACCTATTGTGTTCTCAAATAATTCAATAAAACTTTATGATCCCTTGGTATATGGAGAAGGCCAAGCTATATGTATCATTCAATAACTAATTCATTACCTTAGGATTTTATTATACACATATTTTTGACTAAAATATTACATCCACATCTTCATCTATTCGAATCTACGAGGAATTACCTTTCTTATTGCATGTAACTACATCTAAATTTGAACATCAACTCTTTGAACATCATATATATTATCAAAATGGGATGAATGTGAAATTTATTGATAGATGATTGGTGATATTCCATAATACTTTATTGTTACTTATGCCATTTATAAAATTTATTTATATTTTTCCTTCTCAATTATCATGATTAATAAAAAATTTGAATACTTTATACTTTTATCATCTTCCACTTAGTTTGCTTTCATAGGATAGTAATTGATTAAGCGGTCATTATCCATAACAATCCTTAACCATTTTTTTCGGAATATATTATTCCCCTTCTCTGTGAATATATATATGAGTCTATTATGATCTATATCTATTTTATACATATCCCCATCTAGATAATATCACCAAATTTTCATTGCAATATTCACTCTATAAAACTACAGATCATGTGTTGGATAGTTATATTCCTGAATATTCAATATCCATGTAATGTATTTTTTCAGCTTATCATTCTTCATCAATACAAAACTGAAAACCTACAGTAATGAAACACTATATATGATGAAATGTCCCCCACATGAGGGAACCATGAGGACTAGTTCATTGATGAGAATAAATTTTAACATCATAAATTTGTATTTGAGTTCAATATTCCATTAAAAATTTACCCACCCGAGTTATCGT
The DNA here is from genome assembly GCA_963277665.1 of Viscum album. Classification (NCBI taxonomy): domain Eukaryota; kingdom Viridiplantae; phylum Streptophyta; class Magnoliopsida; order Santalales; family Viscaceae; genus Viscum; species Viscum album. The sequence continues at coordinate 1,013,387,902 of OY728155.1, forward strand.
GGTTAGTTGGCTTGATAATCACGTGAATATTCACACAAATCATCATTAATATCCTGCCAGTACTAGGAATATATGTCTCTCTGTTTAGATTTTGGTCTTGACAACTCAAAAGTTTTCTTTTTTTATTATATGTTTCTAAATTTATCCCTTTTAGGGTGATAATATTTTTCAATAATGATAATTCAATAAATTTTGAACTAACATTAATTGTGATTTGTATATATAATATCTTTTCAAAATGTTGTTTGTATACAATTAAACTTTTTGTCATACTGCTCATTGATTTTTAATTATATTATAATATCATCCAAAAATACCACTATAAATGTTTTGTAGAAATATCTAAATACTATATTCATTAACTCCATATTTTTTTATGGCTAATAAGGGATTATGAATTGAATCACTCTAAACTCATAGTTACAATACATTGTTTGAAAGGAATTTTGGGAAATTTAATCATCATTCATTTTTAATTGGTGATATCCTGATCAATTATCAATGACATTGCTATTTTGTATCAATATCTACATATATTATATATGTTAATCTCATGGTTATTATTGGATCACACATGATATTAATGTCTCGTATTAATATTTTGTATATTCTTATGATACTAATGTTAATTAGAACAATGGAGAAGAAACAATATAAATTAAGAAACATAAAGGAAACTTACTCTGAGCCACATTAAGTCACAACTTTACAATGAAAATATGATAAAGATGAGTCAAAATTACAAACATTTAATCTAAATTTCACAATGTAAAATCCTTGAGTAGAGAACTATTGTTCTAAAGGCCATCCATTGATTCCAACTTATATGACGTGAAAAAAGTCCATTATGAAACTCCAATTTTCACATTGTGTAATATTCACTATCTAAACCTAATGACAGTACCCAATATTAACTCCTTTAATATCATGACAAGATCACATTTTGAATCACTTGGAAGATACATTCCAAGAAATTTAGAGATCCAAAATATTCGAGTAGAATTTTGGATCTAAATAACATGACGTGAATACCCATTACATGTCGTGAATTTTGTGATAGAGAAGCCACGTTAAACAGGATCACTAAGTGATCTATTTACATGTCATGAACCGCTGAGGACAATTTAGTTTAATTCAAACCTATGACAAAAAAATGATCAGGGACATAATAATTCATTCCACATTTATTCTTCATTTCTTTTTCATTTTTTTCCAGTTTTTTATTACATTTTATTTATTTATTATTGATTTCATTGCTTACCCTTTCGATTCGAAGGCAGGTTCATTTTAAGTTATTGACCAACCATTGAATCCAATTCCTCTTTCTTTTCAAACATAAATTTCATCATTCTTATTTATATATTTATTCATTTTATTATTAAATTTGTTTCATATGGTTTTAATTGAGGATTTTATTGAGTTATACTATTAATTAAATATTTTGATCATGTTACCCATTTAACTACATTCATGTAATATATTCATGCATGTGTAATCCTATTACAGATATGGGTTTAGGGTAGGGGTATTTTTGAACCCTCGGAATATGTAAACAAAAAATGATGAAACCATATAGATAGTAATTAAGTAAAAAACTGGTTAATCAAATTCATTTATTTCTACCCAGACCATTGGAGATGAAATAAAAAGGCAACAATATAATTAGAGTTGTGAAGGATATGAAAAATAACATGTGATTATTTTATCCCAGAATATAATATTAATATACATAGTTTTTCAGATACATCATGACTAAGGAGTAGTTTCCATATTATGTAGATAAATTAGTTGGACCAATAAAAGTTGGTGACCTCCTCACAACTTTGTAACCTATGAAACAGGTCTATTATGAGCTATTTTTAAGATTATATTTTTCATATACCCTAAAATTGATCCTTATGCTTTTTATTTATAAAACATTAATCCCATTTATGAAAAATAGTTAAAAAATAGAAAATGGTATTTTAGAGACCAAACCAATTGTTGAAAGTATTCTATTTTGTTCACTTATTTTAGTTAGATCGACACTGTAATTTAGAAATAATAATCCATTGTGGTACGTGTGGTTATGAAAAACATATATTTATACTTTTGTTTTAATGGTAGGTTTTACCATATCATTTGGACACATTATCCTTTATTAGATAAATAATATGCCTCATAAATTTGACTAAACAATTCATCTATCATTGAAATGGGATACTTATTTTTATCACACTTTTGTTGAGTTCATGACAATCAATATATAAGATCATTGATTCATTCTTCACCTAGACAATGAGGATGGACATAACCAATGGTAAAGCACTCCAATGTTTAAAACCATTTTCTAGACTCTATTATAGCCTCCTTTTCATTTCTTCAAATTAAATAGTCAACATTCTATAAGGTGTATACAATATGGGAAGACATATAAGTTCATGTTATATTGATAACTCAACCTCTAGTTCTAGATAAAGACTAGGAAAATCATTGGGGAATAAAATAGTATACCCCATTATAATTGGTTTTTCTTAAAGTATTATTCTACAATTTCTCACAATCATTTAGGCTATATATGATTGACCACAAGTCAATAATATCCTCACATAAAACAAAATATTACAAGGGAGATTCATCCACATCCTTACACTTTTACATAATCAAAGGATAATATGTGATGTGAAGTGTGATCTCCATATCTCAGGCCTTGATGTTATCATTATATAATGTCATTTAATACATGTCTAGTATATCATCATAATATTCTGTTATATGTAAGATGTGTTTATATGGAGTGTTCATCACAACAATATTGATTATGGAGGAGTAATATACTTGGGAGAAAATAATTTCTCCAATTTTATTCTCACAAATAGCTCAACATCCCATGTTGTTATGGGGGTTTTAAAAGATCTATTAATCAAAAAAAATATTAATTAATTCATATAATAACAATGATTTAGTAAATTTACGATTCTAGAAGAAATAATTAGAATAATAGGCACCACATCATTTTCACTAACCCCCACACCAATAGGGATAACATATTCTCATCCATGTTATCAAGTCCATGGAGGTTGTTATCATCGATTGACTCTAACAACCACTGGGTAAGGGAATGTTCTTACATAATTCACATGTTCCTTGTAGTTGAAATTGGGTACTATATGTTAAATATTGTAATGACCATTATTTTATTCTTTTATATTGGTGGATTTCATCATTTGTATATCTCAACTTATTATTCTCTAAAATTCAATCCAAGGTTATCAATGTTATTGTTTACTATTCGATTTTTTAAACTAGCAATTTGATTTGGTCTTTCATAATGATTCATAAATATTTTGTTAATACAGAAAACATATTCCATATGAGTGTCAAACCAGTTATATAGCATGGTGTATTTTTCATGCACCTGGGGAAGATGGAGTCAAATCCAAATGCGCACTTTTTGGATTTATTGCACCTACATATATTTATACAGATCCATATATAATTAATATATCTTGACAGGGTTGCAATTTATTGGAAACCTCTTGCTCTAACTCTTATGAAATTTTCAGTATATATTCCAATATAATGAATCATCTATAGGGTTAGCATGAAATTATCATACTCTAAATCCCCAAATATAACTAGACCATTCATTTTAACCAACTTGAATGACATGATCATTCTACACATATTATTACATAATTTGTAAATTTAAATATTCATTAAATATAACACAAATATCTGGATTCATATTTTATTTGGAATCCTATGATCATAAAACAAAAAAATGAAACTAAAATAAAATATAATTATTTTATTTTATTCTTTATAGTGAGATCGTAAATCCATGTGAGTTGCGAAAATTATATAACAGATTTTATGGAATACATATAAGAATTGAATGAGGTAAAAATCCTTATAAGGGAATAAACATGATATGGAATCATAAAATTTGTGTCAAAGGTATTACATGGTATCACAAGAGACAGGGATCATGATTAATCTCATGGAAGTATTACATTAAAATAATAAAAACAAATATCATAGGGCCATAGGAAATGTGGCTGCAACAAAAAAAAATCTCATAATGATGAGTCAAGGATAAAATCCTAGACAATATCACATGTATAAAGAATTATAATAGGGTATTAGGTTTACTCACTAACACAATATATAATTCCTAATAAGAAATAAGATTTACCCAATGCATTATACTTAACCTGTGTGATTCCATTATATGTCCTATATTCTTATGTGTTCCATAAGAGAAAATAAATCTTAATGAATAATGATTAAAATTACCCAGAGAAATTATAGGGTTTCATTTCAGAAAATAAATTATGGAATATATTAACCCATAAAAGGAAGGGAGAATAAGATATTTATATATTATATTTGAATATATAAATTTGATTCATTATATATCATTAAGTAGAAAGATATTTTTAGTTAATGATATAATTTTCATAAACTAATTAAATGGTGATTTAGAGTGATCATTTACCTTGAGTCTTACTCATTACGTAGGGTATTTTTATTCCTGAATAATATAAATATGTAACTTATTTACTTGGTTGACAATAATTTGTAATTTTTTTTATTTTATTTCTTATTATTTTTTATTTAAATACATAATAATTATGGTTAATTTCATAGGTTTTGATGATATTCAATGTATATATCAAAAATAACATTAGCATGTAATATAAGGTCCAAAAGATTATTATTTCAACATCCCTATTATAATAATAATGAAATTATTATTAATTTTATTAATCAATTGAACATTAAAAATAAAAAATGAAATATGGTAATGAATAATAATCTACACTTCATTCATAGAGGTTCTAAACCATACATATTAATGAGAAATGTTTCGATTTGATAGTGATCATAATGGAAAATATTATTGTGTTATTTTATCTAAAAATGATAATTATGACATAAATATAATATCATTTCATTATATACAATTTGATGTAGTAACGAAAAGATAATTAAATCTATCCGGGGTGTTAATAGTCCACTCATGCACATGAATGACGTTATAATCTTCTACTGAATTGAGTTAAGAGAAAATAAATAGCATATTACTCTTATATAATGATTTATATGTCATTAATATCATATATATAAATTATTTCGGTCAAGATATTATATTGTGAGAGGTGATGATGTGAAAAAGTTGCATCCATTTGTGAGACAGCAGTCCGTCGTACACCTGAATGATGGATTCAATTTAATTTTGAAGGAAGATGAATTGGATATAGGTTGTGAAATTAACAAAACAAAATATATGTATATGATTTATAATTTTAATATTATATCAACATTTTTTAATTATATATTAGGGATTTGAAAAATGATATAAAACAATAATGTCCAGTCAGGAACAATACAAATTCTTCCTACAACATCATTAGGTTTTCCCAAAAAGGCTTTTTAGGATTTGTTTATAATCATGAAGATTCTTATTAGATGTGGTAAGGGTAATAAGGATGTAATTTTGGTAGGTCATATGAAAAATTAAATAATTTTTATGCATACAAAGAAGATGAGAGGATGTGTCCTTTTATATGTGTGTGGGGGGGGGGCGACACACTTGTAATTTTTGAAAGATTTAAAATAATATAAAGCCACATTCATAGAAAAAGAGACCAAAAATATTTCATATTTTTATTTTTAATTGTTATGTTATAAATAATACAAAAATAATTGGTTTTGGCATGTTTTTAGTTCAGTTCAACATTTATCATTATAGTAATCCCAGGTAAATATGATTTATCATTAATCATGCTTATAAATATTAACTAATATTAACAATTAATAAGAAACAAATAGGTCAACATTATAAAAAAATTAAATTATTCTGATTGAAAATATTCAATTGATTTTATCAAATTCAATTTACATAATCAAAAAAAATTAATTTTATATTAAACACGCAAAATGCATCAAAATTCAGCTTTTAAGGAAATTAATTTTTCTAGCAATAGATGGTATTATATTAACTCTATGACATTAGACAATAATTATATGAATTTTAAATTCATATGTTTTGATATAATATATATATATATATATCATTTAAATCATTTCTTACTATGGATATTTTTATAAATAATATTATACAAACTTTATGCACATTAAAATTATTTCCATAATACCAGGGTTTTAAGAATAAAAATAAACTTATACAAAAATCAGGAAAATTTGGGATTCAAATAAAGTTGATAAAATGAATATAAATAAAAATTATTATATTTAACTTTATTACCAAATATAATATATAATTAAACCATTAAATTACTCGATTTAAGGAAGCATGATAGTATTTGAAATAAAGATAATTTGCACCATTCACATAAAAATTAATAATTTCATAAAATCCAAAAATTTCACACTATGCTAATTTTCTTATTCTTATTTCAAGAATTAATTTCACTTTATAAGATTACATTTTTTGAATTTATGGAAAATAATTGTAATATTTTCTCATAAAAAATAATTTTTGAATAAAATATATTTTTGAAGAATAAAATCTCTTTATTTAACATGAGTAATTATTTCAATGTAAATTTTTAAAAATTATATATTATGTATCAACTTTATATATATATCACAAATTATTCAATCCTATTTAATCACCTCAATTTAATTGTTGTTTCACAACATTGATATTTAAATAATCACAGTTCATTTAGGCTCAGTGTTTCTTATTGCAATTGAATATAATTTTAATCATAAAATATAAGGGTTTTATAAATATAATATAATCCCACAAACATAAATCTAAACATAAACAATCCTAAATATTTGTCAGATTGAGAAATAAAGCCTCACTAATTTTATATCCCTTGAATGAAAACTGACTGAATGAATGAAAGTCAAATAGAAATAAATTAATATTATTAAAGTGTAGATCCTGATAAAAATTAAATATATATTAAATATACACCATAAAATAAAAATATATTATTATTCAAAACTTGTCTAAACTATGAAACGATGAGATAAAAACATTTATCATAAATCTGTAATTTCTCAAAATATTATAATCCTTTTGTATAATAATCAAAATTATCATAATGAAATATATTATAATATTATTCATACCTATTGACATATATATAGTTAAATAATAATTATTTATTATTAATATGTTAGTTAAAAAAATTTTATTTTCATCATAATATGTTGGTAATTTCGATATTTATGTGTTTGTTTTTTACAGTGATGTTAGACAACATTTTTGATCAAAATTATATCATTTCAAAATAAATTAATGTACAATAAAATATGTACATGATGATTTAAAATCATTTAATTTCATTCTATGATGTTTTTAGATACTATTATTGATGATTAAATCTGTTATGAGAGTTTTTAGAATAAATGTATCGAAATCGATGGGTTACATTTTAATGATTATTAATTCTTGTGTTATTAATAAATAGTACTATAAATTAATTATATTAATCCTAAATATCATATTTATATATATATTTCTAAAATATATTATTAAAATCATACATGTAGGGAGGTTTTCAAAATTAAATTACATCACTTCATGGAGGTGGTAGTTCAAACGTACAGACATGTGATGCAATAATTTTAAACTGAATGGAAATAAGTAAATATATATTACTATTTACCTTTAATAAACCATAATTATATCCTATATATCATATTTTATAAATAATTACATCTACATAACCAACGATATCATATAATTATGAAAAAATAATTGCATCGTTTTATAGATGTTGTAGACCACACGTACCCGTGAACTACATTTTTTATTTTTCATTATATGTATGTGGGATAAAAAATGGTTTTCTCATTAACAAAAAAATTTCAATTATATTAAATATACTTATTTTGTTATTTTAACATGGTTATTTTATATTTTTAGGCCTTTTTATACGAAATAATCATGAAAAGTATTTGTATTAATATGTACATCTTCAATAGATAATATTCTTTTCAAAACACATTAATTATTTTTATGTGAGTGTTTCTAGATGATAATAAAATTTATGTCATTTATAAGGGTGTCTATATGATATTTGGGATGGTATTTTTTAAAACCCCTAGATTTTAAAATGAAAAGTGTGTTCCATATCATATATAACATGCAACATCTACCCTAAACAAATTGTGATTATTTAAATAGGAACAGTATAAACAAGACATTAAATTTTAAATTATGAATAATATTAAATTATTTTTTAATTATATAAAACTATTTTAATATAAATTTATTTTTCATAAATTATGTGGAAATAAAAAATCATGTTTTAATAATTATATTTTATTGTTCAAAAAAAATATTTTCATCAAAAATGATTTTTATTACCTTCTAAGACAATATTATTATTTAATTAGGGAATATTTATAAAATTAGATTTATAAAAGTATATTTAATATTTATATCATTATATTATAACTACATTTTGTTGAAATTTTGGGACATTTTTTCAAAAGATATATTATTCAATGAATATCGAAAATTAAAATTTTATCTAAAATGGTGATTTATTTTTCTTAATAATTTAATTTAAAAGTACCATTTTATTTTATATTTTTTAATAAATATAAAAATGAAGCATTTTATTTATAATATTATAATTAATTTAATTTTGATCAGCAGTTTTAATGCATTTGGTATGAGTTTATTTTTAGGCTCAGAAACACTTTTGATTGAAAAATGATTATTAGTTCACAAAGATTATCCAATTTAATTATTTAAAATAACAACTTATGAGGAAATTTTAATGTTCAATTAATATATTATATATCTATTTATATTAATTTATATTCATATAATTATGATTTATAGTCGCACTTTTAATATAAAACCATCTATTGGTGAAAAATGCATTTTCCTAAAAACCATCTTTTCCATGCAATTTATAGGATTAATTTTAAATTAAATTATTCCACTTCCATGAAATGAAATTGATAAATAATATTGAATATTTGGAATCAAAATGTTCAATATTAAAAAATATGTTTATATATTTTTCACAATGAACAGTACAAAATATTAAAAAATATTAACATGGGCAATGATAAAACAGGAATACCTTGAGGGTTAAAATAAAGATATAGGTGTTAAAATGACAAATAGATTTGTCTAATATTTATTTTATGGAAATATTTAAACCCTATATTTTATGATATTTATTAAAGTCTCTTTTTGAAATATTTTATTGAATAATACATTTATATATATTCTTATTTTCAAATATTCCATATGGTTCCTCTTCTGCATTTTTAAAATGACCACTCCAATACTATCCTTTCCCCAGAAAAAAATCATTTTTTCCATGAATCCAAAAAAAATATTCCTTATTTCCATTAAGACATCCTATCAATATTTTTTCTATGTAAAACACTCATGGGATGGAATTTTCTACAAACCTATTAAGGGTTTTTGAAGAATATGTTTTCTTCTTAACCACAACATTATGATTTATTTCTTCATCCACCACATCAAAATAATATTGAAAAAAAATGATATAGAAAAAGAATTATCTATTATATAATAATATGATCATATTATAATGTATAAACATAAATCCATCCCTTATTTGATCAAAGGATATACAAAATCGCCATTCATCTATATGGAGCACTACCACCTTGTTGACCGATGTAATTTATTTTCCGTCGTCACGTCTCATGAAAATTTATGACAATGGATTCAATATATGTGAATATATATATATGAAATATGTATCATAATTTAAAAGTAATATATCAAGTATTTTTCAAACTTTACACCCACTAAATTATGATATGTTTGTTCGTGCACATGTGAGGATTACGACAAATACTAAGCCTCTTTGGGCACCGATCTTTCCCCCCAATGACCTCCATTTGGCTTCCTCGCTTCTTGGCACATCGTTTCTTTTGCCTCGAATTTTTGGTGTCCCTACTCCAAATCTAGAGGTTAGTTCGTCATGGGATGTTCTCGGGACCTGTTCCTCTTCAAATCTGGTTGTTGGGACTTCTTCGCGGTTGATGGAGGTATTGTGGACATCTGGCGCTGGCGCGTTGTTGTCGACGGCGGTTCTCTGGTTTTCTCCCCTACAGATCTGGCTATTTGCGACCCTGGTCACTGATGGTGGAGGGGATGGGTTCGCTCGTGCGGAAGGTGATGGAAGCACAGGCGGGGGTGTTCTGGTGGGGGCCCTCAGTTGGGATTGATTATTGTTTTCCCCCTTTTCGGCGGTGGTGGTTGGCTCCTTCATCGGACGACAGCCCTTCAGCTTTATCTGCGACGACATCATGGTTCAATCCACGATGATTGGGCTGCATTCTTGGAGTTGACGATGGATGGAAGATATTTGAAATTGCAACATCAGGGTGATCTCCGCTTTGGCAGATTGATTTTTAGGGTTTCGAACCCCGGCGCTCATGGATACTGTTTGTGCTGAGAGGAGGTGCGACGCTCCTCGTTCAGTTGTGGGGAACCGAGACCTGGCTACGGCGGTGGTGAGGCGGTGACGATGTTTGTCTTTGTATGAAACTATCTATGGCAGTTCGCGATTATGATGATGAACGTCTTGTGTCAATGACCCAGGAGGGCACCGTTCGGATATGGGTGATGATCTGGTCTTGATCCAGTTCCCAGACCAGTTCTGGTCGGACTTGGCGACCCTTATTGTGCGGTTTCATGTCGGGATTAACAGCGGGCCTCCCATGGCTAGCGATGTGATGACATTGCTTCTAGGGTTTTCTCTGGTCTTATGGGCGTGTGTTGGTTTTTTCCCTATGGGCCTTTGGGCTGTTGTAATGATCCGTGGACTAGGTTTTGTTGTTGGTTGTTCCCTTTGGCTTTAAGATCATGTAATGGTTTTCCCTTTCCCATTAAAAAGGGTTTCTTTTCTTTTTCTTTTTCTTTTTTAATAAAGGTGATTGACCCCAATCTTTTGGCTATGTATGACCCACCTTTTCTAGGATTCTGACACAATTATTTTTTCCTAACAATTTTCCAACGATTTTTATAAAAGTACAATGGATATATATAAATGTTACTTATTTCATGATAATCATTTTTGAAATGGTTAGATAATAAAATCATTTCCCTTACTCAACATTCCAATGTGATTTTGGAAATATTATTTGAGTATCATCATAATGTCTATCATGAACCTACATGAATTTTAACATAATATAAAATGATAATAAATAAAATAAAAATAATAATGAAATTTAAAAATTATCTTAATCAGTTAAATTACTTATAAAATTTTATTATTGAGGGTGAGAGAGAATGAACATAATGCTTCAGAGTCAAGGGAGGGGATCTATTTAAACCAAGATTTTATTCATGTCATGACTCTTCTCTCTATTAAAATTATTCACTATATCTTTAAATTTATGGTATGATTATAAATTATATCTATATATATCTCCCCATATATTCCTCGATTATTCATTTTTGTTGTTATGGGGAAATTCATTCCTTAGGTTCATTTCATAAATACCGTTACTATGAAATTCCCTTTGATTATGAAATGAGGAAATATTATATAACCCATTCTTTGTTCATGGGTAACTCTTAAGTTTATTTATTATTACTGATTTCTTTTTTGTGTCAAAAATAATAATGAACATATTATGATAGTTTTTCATAAATATTTCACTTATAAATTAGGTACATATTTTAACTCTTGAGATGTCACATATGGGATATAGGTTGTAAACATATAACACTGTAGGACTTTGTAAACCATGTGATGTGGTCTTGGAAGTTATCAATAACATATTTCTATATCATTATTTTCTTTATTTTAAATTTCATATATTTCTATGATCTTTTGATACCATTTTTTTATTTTAGTTTTTAATTTTAATACTCATGATCCTTCTCAGTTATGATATGATTTTATTCCATTGACTCACATGTTTTGTTTCATAATCATGTTAATTTCCTTACATATAATTTTAGCTTACTCGGTTTTTTTGATGTACATATCAAAGTAATACCCTAAAGTTTTAGTATATGTTGTTGTTTTAATATCTCAATTTCAAGATTAAAATAAGGATATCATGATTTAGTTTCCATTCGATATATTATGAACTTCTTCTTCCAAGGAAATTATGAATCACTATCTTTTCACTCTACTTATTAGAAATTTAAATGAAAAATCAATTAATAATTTGAAAAAATTCTTCACGGTCAATATTTTATGTAATATAATGTTATTGTGATTTTTAATGATTACGAATAAAATTATTATTGATAACCAAATTTATAGATCTATTTATAAGAAAATATACTAGAATTTTGGTGAAGAATTGAGTTAGTGGTTTCCTATAAATTACATGATAGTTTATTTAGTACCAATGGATGTGAGTCTAGAAAATTTGTATATATTGTTAATAACTATAAAAAGATCACATTGGGATTTGAATTGATCATCACATGGTGTATAATTAATAAGTCTTGTTGCACACATGTTTTAAACTCCCATGGGGTATAATTTTGAATTTCATAAAATATGTATAAACTATTATGAAGCTTATGAAAATATTGTTTGAATAGAATATCCAATAGGAAACATTAAAATGGATAAAATATAATTAAACAAGGTTAATCATAAAATATCATTTAAATATCATTTATAATATATTAATTCTAGGACTATGTTTTTATTTCTTTATGTATTTTAGTTAATGTATTTTCATCTTTTTCACTTTAGAGTTCATGGTAAGAAATTGGAGATACAAAACAAATGATTATGATATGAAATGTGATTATTTACCTAATTATGTGATTATACATATGGGATTGGGTCCTGAGAAAACATGGATGTAATATCCCAACTTGAACGTGTTATTAATAAAAACATGAGTTGTCGGGAATATTCTCCTTATCAAAAGAATGTGAACAATAAAGTATTTTATACTATGAGATAAAGGAATCATACCATTATTTAATCATATAATCCCCTTATAATGGATCGATGGACTTATAGTGACCCATAACTTTTTTTATAAAGATATAACATTATTTTTTATGAAAATTTATTACATTATAGAACCACCAATCTGAGGATCACAAAGGAATAGTTTCTTATGAAATAGGGAAACACAACAACTGGTTTATTATTTAACTACACATTGTCACATTGTCTACTTAATATCCAAAACCTTTATTGTAAATATCATATGTAATACAATACATCATAACCATGGGAAGGGAAACATAATAAAGGGTGATCTTAGATGTTCTGTAAGTGTAAAAAAGATATATATGTAAGTATAACATGAGAATAGGGGTGAAATAACATGGATATAAGATTTTAAAACTTTATTCAAGTTATAAAACATCGTAAAATTGATTCATGGAATATATATTTTATTATCATAAGAAAAGTTTTATAATTATTTCGAATATCAAAATTCATGAGAGAAAAAAATGGTATGCGACATGGAATTATTTCATAAACATAAGCATATAGATTCATTTCTATAGTAACAAAATCCCATTTAAAAATTTATCATAGTGGAAGGGGTTTACTCTAAAACCCATCATTGTAGTAATTGTTCACTCCTTATATTATCATAATAGAATCATTCCCTTAATGAACTATTTTCATTCTCCATTACAGTCTTGTTTGTATCATGAGATAAAATTCTATATTAATTTCATTAGAATGAGATAAATCTCTCACCCATAAAAAAATAATAACATTTATGTGTTCCATAATACCATAAAAAAATTCACTATATCATAACGCATGAAATGAAATGTCTTTTTTAAACATTTATTTGTATCATAATCTTTAGAAAAGTGATGGGTTTCAAAATAACTTCATCAAAGAATACCCCATGAAAAGAACTGATCTAGTAATCATATTATCATGGTATAAACCATGGTATTGAAACTGATTTCTTAAATATCATGTAATCATAAATATAATCTATATCGAGAAAGAATAAAATTATATCCTTAGATCATATCCCCGGTAAAGCCAAAGAATAATCAATTGATGTCATCTTATATTGAAAATGTTATTAAATGACCACAATTTTTTTTTAAATTAACATTATTTAAAAACTAATTATTAAAAAATTATATAATGAATTCAGAACCCTTTTCTGTGAAATAAAAATTAAAACTTTAAAAAATATTAAAAAACTATTTAAAAAATATTTATTGGAAAATTTATGTTCTCATATTAAAAATAAATTTCAAGACATAAAAAAATTTGAAAATATTTTTTCTTCAAAATTAAACTTTAATTTTTTAAAGGGATATTATAAGATAATATTGGTTGCTATGTATGTAAGATACCAGTTTTTTGGAAGGTATGTTTTCGTTATGTGTTGGTTTAATCCCTTGTTTCGAGCTTCAAGGGATGTCTTCTGAATGTATGAGAGGTCTTGGGGGTGTTTCAGAGGTTCAAGTCATGAAAGAAAAGGGATGCTCAGCAAGAAAAGCAAGGGTGCAAGACCTATGCATGGCCAGGGAAAATCATGTGGCCTACCCAGGAAAACCGTATGACCCCTCCTCCTCCGGACAGTGTCATGAAAATGGTTTGCGCATGGTTTTCCAAACTGTGCAGACAAACCATGCAGCCTCTTAAAGTTAGGAAAAATTACAAGTTTTCCACTCCGAGCTTTTAAACCTCAAATCGATATTTTCCTCCTTTCATCTCTTCTCAACCCTAGTGATGAACTTGGCCGACCCAAGCTTCCCAATGGTGGTTATCCATCGATTATTTTCCATTTAGAGTGTCTTTGGTTGCGGATCGAAACTCTGGGTAAGGCTAATCTCATCCTTGGTTCTATTTTTGGATTAGGATTTGTATCTTCTCTCCCCCTAGTTCTGAAGCTCTAAAACCCTATCTTTTGGGTGAGTCTTAGGTTGAAGCTCCAAAGGTTGGTTGGATCGAGGTCTAAGGACTCGATTGAGAGTGCGTTCAATCGCGGTTTCGAAGTAGGTGGTCTACAAGTTATATCCCATGGTTGTTTGGGTATTTGTGCATGTTTAATTGTGTTACTGTTTCCCCTTGGTTATTTTTTGAATAACATTGTCATGTTTGGTAATAATGGGGTTTTAAATGGAAAATGGGAACACTCACGATCCCCGTGGGATGTGTTGGGTTTGACTGGACCTAAATTAGGGCCTTCCATGGGATGCGCCGGCTTCCCGAACATAGGGATTGATATTAAACAAGTGACCATGTTGTAATAAATTGTAGATCACTTGATAAACATGATGGAATGATTGGATGAACTTTGAATATAAGTTAGTTGATGCACCTACACATGGGAATAACCTAAATGTTATTTGGAATGGGTTTAATGGTTGATTCATGAAATGATGAACGAGATAAATGGGTTAATGTGTAAACCGATTATAGACCATAATGGGATAGATTATGGGTTTAGTGTTGAATTCTTAGTGAGATAGGCATAACACATGGGAATGAGGTGAATGGTAAATGATGTGATATGATAATGTGTTAATGGGTTAAGGCATGATGTGGATTCCCATGTGGGTTATTGTGAATATTAATTGCTGAAGGTCAATGGTTTGGATGGTTGATGTTTACTTATATATATATATATAATCATGTGCACATGGCTTGGTAGATTGGGTTATGACTAGAGGATCTATAGCTATAGGATGATCTAAGATTGAGGTTCTAAACTCCACCCTAAATGGACGATCTAGGAATGGGGACTGATGATCTATTCTCCGAGTGGTTGCATCTACCAGTACTGAGGATTCAAGGTGAGGATATGGCTGCTATGAGGGGTTTAGTCCTAGTGAGATAGGATAATGATGTGTTTTCCCTCTTGAATGTGATCGTTGGCCTTAGACCCATGTAACCTAATGTATGTGATTAACCCATGGAAATGTGATGAAATGGTAAGTGATGATAAAGGTTATGAAATGAATGGTAATGGAAGTTGCAATGGATTTGGCTCTAAACTGGTTAATGGAACATTAAATAATGGCTTGGAATTTATCTTTCATATTTCCTTTTTCATGCACCGCCTGTTTATAATAGATATTTTGTAGACACCGTTGGTGGTGGCCCACTGGGTTGTACTCACAGCCAGCTCGGGCAGCCGTTGGGTATGGAAGATTACTTCATATTTGTAGGTCAAAAGATTCACAATGGTCCTTTCTAGAAAAAATGAGTGGACATGGGTAGCACTTAGTGGAGGATCTGGACATGGAGTCGGGTCCATTTTGGGGATTTTGGCCGTTGTCCTTATTTTGGGATTTTTTCACTCTTGCACTTGTAGTATGACATTGCATATTTATTAATGGAATTGGTTATAAATGTTCCTTGTTTATTGGTTATTGTTTCCTCTATTTGGTTTTTTTCTTTTGTGTCTTACTCTGAGAAAAATGGTGTATAGTTTCCTGACCCGAATTAAAAGAACTCTGCTGCTAGACGGCAGCCTTTGGCGTATGGGGAGGCATGCTTAAGGTCATGTAACCATCCGAATCGGAGCACCAGTTTAGTGGCTTCTGGGTTGGGGACATTACAATGTTGTATTAGAGGGGTCTTTATTCTCCTTCTCTTAGTTGTTTTTATTGGGGTTTGGTATCAAAGGGTTAATACGTGGCGGGCCTTGGTAATGATCTCGTGCTTGGGAGTAGCTAACCAAGGTACGGGGGAAACCCAAGTCACCCGGGGTGGGAATTGTTGTTCTTGGTTGTGTGTTGTTACAGTTGATGATATTTCACTGTTGGGTGATGTACATGTGGTTTGATGTGACTATTTTATGATATTTTACTCGTGGCCTTAACGATATGAGGATTTGCATTCATGCATTATTATAGGCACCTAGAGAGATAGGTGACATGCATTGTATTAGGCACATGCACGAGATCGGTGTGTGAGGTAGGAAAGTAGGGTGCATCATGAATTTCATGAAACCAAGAAATAATGAGAAGAATGAAGTAAAACAAGTGGGTAAATGGTGTTTAACAAAAAAATAAGGGTTTTAAATGAAGTGGAAAATGTTTTGCGAAATGTTGTGTGAGTTTGGTGGTAGTGAATGGTTGGTTACCCCATGTGGACCATGGACCGTGGTAGGAATGGTTGGGGAGGTGAATTTGAGGTGTTAATGTTGTTGAATTAATATATGAAAATGGGTTGGTGTAGCTAGTAAAGAGATTTTTATGAAGTCGTGAATGTTTTATGGTATGTGTGCTAAATCTTGTGCTTGGAAATATAGAGAGATGCCACCACGACGGCGGTTTCCAGTTGGGAAACGGGAGGGTGTTGCTGAGAACACTCCTCTGGTAGAAGATCCCGAAAATGTGGTGGTCAATGAAGGTAGAGAAGACCAGTTCTGGGAGAACTTTTCTAGCCTTATGCAGATGATGGATCGGGACCTAGGGCGGCTTGCACCGAGTATTTTTGAGTTGACCAGGGAGTTACAACTACAACACCCTCCGAAGTTCACCGGAGAGGGTGGGCCATAGGCAACGGAGTTCTAGTTAGAGTCTATCCAGATTATATTTGATCATCTGGAGACCCCAGTTGAAAAGTAGGTAAAGTTGTCCGTTTATATGTTGCGGGGCCAGGCTAGGCGTTGGTGGGACATTCAGGCTCAAATCGATCAGGATGAAGAAATATCGTGTAAGGTTTTCTAGGGAAAGTTTCTGGAGAATTTATACCCAGAAACTTTGATATAGGAGCGAGCTGCAGAGTTTATGATCCTGACTCAGGGATCGCTATCAGTGATGGACTATGCTAGTCACTTTACTAATTTGAGAAGCTTTGTCCTAGTGTTATCATGGGATGAGGCAGCAGTAGAAAAGCGTTTCTAGGATGGGCTGAGACATGAGATCATGTCTCAAGTAAACATCTTCTTCTTGAAGAGGTTCGCAGAGGTAGTAGATCAGGCACTGATCTCAGAATGAAAACCTCAAGGGAGCATTGGGTAGTGGGCTTGTGGTTTCAGTGGGACAGATGAGTGGTGCAGCTACCGAAGGTCTAAATAGATTCCATGAGAGCTCACAACATGGTGAAAGTGTGAAAAGTGGGTAGAAGATATGGTCATCCTCTCAGAGTGGGAATCAAGTATTCTTCTATCAGTGTTGTAGGCCATGGAATATGAATGGTCATTATCCTCGACCTCCAGTTGAGTGTCGTTCGTGCGGTAGGATGGGGCATGTGTAGAGGTTCTACAGGATCCCTTGGTAGACAGTTTAGCATGATGTTGAAAAGTAGGTGTCGGGTATGGGAAGGGGATCAGTTTCCCCATATCAGTCATGTAGTTGGAGATCCATGGGACGTAATGGAAAGGGTGGTGGATGTGGAACTCTAGGGCAAGATCTCTCATGCCAACAATGTAGTACAGTGTAGGGCGTTCAGGCTAGGTCCCAGGGTGGAGGAGCAGTTCAGCTTCCGGTAGTTTATTTTGTGCCAAGTGATGGCGAGGCTGAACCATCAGCCATTCGAGGTACAATCCTTGTAGCTTCTACTTTTTCTATTGCGTTGTTTGACATAGGTGCCACAAACTCTTTTATCTCTTCTAAACTTGTGGTAGCTATGGGAATACATGTTGAGGGGGTGTGTGGAGTTATTTCAATTGACACTCTGTTGGGGGTGCGGGATGAGGATTTCAAGCAATGCAAAGGATGTGCCCTGGAAGATGGTGAGAATCATTTTCAATGGAATTTTTTCATTATCGAGATGTCAATGATTGAATTAATCATGGGAATGGAATGGTTGGTGTTGTATAAGGCACACATAGACTGTTATGGTCACAGATTATTGTCCAGGTCACTTGGGGGTGACTTTTATGTCCACCATGGCAAATGGGATATTCGAGCAGGTCATGCAGGACTGTTTGGTCAGCAGTTGAGCAGACTCACGGTGCGAGTGGCATGTATCAAGCTTGATGATAAAGAAAGAGGAGAACTGTTTGTTTCCCCTCCTATGGTGGATCGGGTTAAGGACGTGTTTCCAGAGGATTTATCAGGGTTACCCCCTGAGAGGGATGTTGAGTTCATGATCGAGTTGCTACCGGGAGCAGAGCCAGCTTCTATTCCGCCATACCAAATGGCACCGGCAGAACTCCGGGAACTGAAGGTTCAGCATGAGGAGTTGGAGTGTAAGAGGTTTATCTATCCAATTATGTCTCCTTTGGGATCTCTTGTTCTTTTTGTATGGAAGGTTGATGGGTCCTTAAGGCTCTGTGTTGATTATCGAAAGTTGAATCAGATGAAGGTGAAAAATCGGTACCCTCTTCCTAGAATTGATGACCTATTTGATCGATTGAAGGGTGCATCAGTGTTTTATAAGATTGATCTGAGGTCAGGTTATCATGAGATGATGGTGAGGACTTCTGACGTACCAAAAACAGCTTTCTGGAGTCGGTTTGTGTTATTTGACTTCATGGTAATGCCTTTCGGCTTGACCAATGCACCAATAGTGTTTATGGCTTTGATGAACCGGATATTTCAACCCTATCTAGATCGGTTTTTGGTCTTCTGGTAATTACTTCAATACTCAATGGTGGGGAGACCATTGATGGCTGGAAACTAGAAGCGGGGTTAGTTTTGTGTTTTAGAGATCAGATGGTTGTACCTATATTTTGTCAGGAACAACTCCTTAATTCTTACCACCATTCAAGATGCGATGTACATTTGGGTACACATATTATGTATAAGTTACTAAAGGCGTGGTTTTGGTGGATCTGCATGAAAAGGAAGGTGGAAGAGTTCATCTCGCGATTCTTAACATGTCAGCAGGTTAAAGAAGAGCACCAGAGACCAGCTGGTATGTTACTTTCCTTACCTATCCCAGTGTGGAAATGGGAGCAGATAACAATGGATTTTGTTACAGGTCTTCCAAGAACGATCCGGAAACACGATTCCATTTCGGTGATAGTGGGTCGTCTAACCAAGTCATCCCATTTCATCCTGATTCATGACACTAATACGGTGGAAGATCTTTCAAAAATATATATCCGAGATGTGGTAAAGAGGCATGGTGTACTAGTGTCTATAGTCTCATACAGAGATTCAAGGATCACATCTCGTTTCTGGAAATTGTTACGGCAAGCCCTGGGGACTCATTTGACGTTGAGTAGGATGTTTCCTCCTTAGACAGATGGGCAATCTGAGCGAATGATAAAAAATTTGGAAGACATGTTGTGGTCTTCTATAATGGACTTTGCTGGCTCATGGGAGGAGCATATCCCATTAGTGGAGTTCTCATACAATAATAGCTATCAAAACTCGATACGCATGGCTCCATTTGAATCATCGTATGGGATTCCTTGTCATTCACCACTATGCTGGGTGGAAACTGGTGAAACATCACTTCCCGGGCTGAGACATTTCCAAGAAACAACAGAGAAGATTCAGTTGATCAGAAAGAGGATGGAGATAGCTCAATGTCGTCAGAAATATTATGAAGATCACCATCGTAGATCATTGGCATTCGTTATGGGTGATCATGTCTTCTTGATGATCTCTCCAAGACTTGGACATTGTTATTTTGGGAAGGAGGGAAAATTATCTCCATGTTATTTAAGACCTTTTGAAATACTGG
The DNA here is from genome assembly GCA_963277665.1 of Viscum album. Classification (NCBI taxonomy): domain Eukaryota; kingdom Viridiplantae; phylum Streptophyta; class Magnoliopsida; order Santalales; family Viscaceae; genus Viscum; species Viscum album. The sequence continues at coordinate 1,013,408,433 of OY728155.1, forward strand.
AATAGGTTGGAGAGGTGGCATATTGGGTGGTATTACCACCATGGTTTAGTTCAGTTCAAAATGTGTTCCATGTATCTCAGTTAAAGAAGAATAAACCTGATCCTGACCATGTGATCAGATGGGATCACATTGACCTAGAGCTGGATGCTTCGTTGGAACATATCCCGGTGCGGATTATGGGTAGGAAAAATACATTATTGCGGGGGAAAAGCATCGGTTTAGTGCCGGTTTTGTGGAAACATGGTCAGATTTAGTTAGAGACTTGGGAACACGAGAATGAAATGAAGGAGAAGTGGAGAGAACTATTTCAGGAAAGCGATGGTTTTCCACATACTCAGGACGGCAAGGCCATTGGTGGGGAGAATGTAGTACCTCGGTTTCTGGTATGTAACACTTACATGATGTTTTCCTTGTTTATAATGTTAAGGGTGTCATATGGGAGAGTCAGGAGAACATGGAATGAGTTTTAGGGAAAAAAGGGAAGTCTCACGGGAGGCACACTGTTTGTCTAAACCGTGCGGAGTTGGTATGGGAGGCAGTGGCTTCCACATGGTCGGCGCACAGGTTGTCTAACCGTGCGGTCAAACCATGCGAGAAGGGTGGTCGTGGCAGTAGCTAACACACGGTTAGCACACGTTTTGTCAAACCTTAGAGACTAACCGTGCGGTTACTTAAAATTATATCCTTAAATTGTGGATCTAAATCGTTTTGCCTCAAATTTCCTCATTAATGTTGTTAAGGGGCCCTAACTCGTTATTTTGGTTCTCCTAAGATCGAAGAGGGTTCTCCCATTATTCTAGAGGTGATCTGAAGGCTTCTCTTGGAAAATCGAAGCCGGATTATTGAGGTATGTGAACGTTCTCCTTCATTCATGAATTGTTTCATAGATATACTTAGATCTACTTCTCGTCTTCTCTCGGTTTCTTAGATCTATGCCCATTATGTCTAGATCTAAGGGTGTGGATTCCAATTATGATGATATTTGGTCTTGGATGTGTTAGGATAAGAGATATAAAGAGGATTCTTAAATATTTAACCCGGTGTTCTTGAGCATGCTTTGTCCATTCCTTGGTTTTTCCTTTTTGGATAAGGTAGGCGGATTCAATCTTGACTCCTCTTGTTAGAATTGGTTGGATTAGTTTCAAATTAGTTATTTTAATGGTATTGATTGTGAAAATCATGGAATAAATCTTCTTTAGTGACGATTTATGGTTTTCAGGAAATAATGAAATCATGGAAAATTGTTGTGCAAAGTTATTTGGCTATTTGAATTTAAAATGTTTATTTTAAATTATAAAATTGCTGAAATTGTAAATGTTTTTAATGAGAAATGGGATTTCAATATAGATGAGTGTTTCATTGAAATGGTTTGTGATTGAACTGATTTTGATGGATTTTGTTTTCAATAAAAAGTGAGTTTTATTGAAATGGTTTGAATTGGTTGAACACACTTGGTTTTGATGGGAAAATAGTTTTCTATAAAGGGTGTTTTATTGAAGGATTGTTTTGGAATGATTGTTGGGAATGTGTGGTGTGTGTTCATAATGCATTGTACGAGGCTTGTTTGAAATTTGACCTTCTTCTCAGTGCCAAACATTTAATGGCACTATGGTAACTATATGTACGAGGCTTGGTTGAAATATGACCTTGTTCTCGGTGCCAAAGGAGTAAAGGAAAATGGGAAATAATTACCTTGTGATGACTTGATAGAATGACGAGAGACCGCTCATGAGTATGGAACTGTCAAAACAATGAAAGCATGGTTGATTTCACGGGTTTGTGAAATGGTTGGGTATGCCAAAATGGGATGTTTTTTAAACAGTTTTGGAAACTTGTTTGGTTATTTTTTCTGGAAAAATAACGTGTTGGAAAAGCCGGTTTAAATTTCACGTTGATACTTTTGAGCATAGATTGTTCTAGAAAAACTATTTTATAATTATTTATTAACTGCTTTGGTGAAAATGTTTTATATATACTTTTTTATGTAAATGTGGCTGACTCTTCTATCCTAGTGGCGTGAGTAGGGAAGTCATTGGGGAAAACCTAATGAGTTTTATACTCACCCCTACTTTGGCACATTGGTGCTTTTGCAGATGTCGTATTCAGAGACATAGGTAAAGGTAAAGCATCTCACTATTAATGTATCTTGGTGATGGTTGGTAGATGTCGTGGAGCTTGTGGACCACTGAGTCATGGTGCCTTTTGAGAGTCTTGTGTTATTCTTCCTCTTTGTATTTTGATGTTTGGTTTGGTATTCGGTTGTTATGTACTCTGATGTGGTTTAACATAAATGAATTTTTTGTTGGCGTTTCATTTGTTCATCCATTATATAGTGAATGGTTAATGGATTTTTTTATTTTATTAAAAGGTAAATTGTCCCCCAATTGTATTTAAAACCATTCGGCATTTATTTCCAGCCTTTGGCGTCTTGGAGATGTCGTTTAAGTCATAGTAATGACTTGTTGAGCTCTCAAGACAATTAAAAATTGGCGGGTCATTACAGATGTGTTGGGATTGAGTTGACCAGATTTAGGGCCATCAATTGGATGTGTCGGCTTCTCGGACATAGGGATTGATATTAAACAAGTGACCTCATGGTAAAAAATTGTATAGCCCATGATAAACATGTTGCATTGATTGGTTGAACATGGAATAGAAGTTAGCAGATGCACCAAGACTTGAAAATAACCTAATGGTTATTTGGAATGGGTTGAATGGTTGATTCGTGAAATGATGAACGGTTTAAATGGGTTAATGTGTAAACCGATTAATGACCATAATAGGATATATTATGGGTTTAGTGTTGAATGATTAGTGAGATTTTCATAACACATGGGAATGGGGTGAATGGTTAAATTATGTGAAATGATAATTTGTTAATGGATTAAGGCATGATGTGGATTCCTGTGGGGGTTGTTGTGAATAGTGTTTGTCGAAGGGCAATGGTTTGGATGGTTGATGTTTTATTATATATATATAATCATGTTCACATGGCTTGGTAGAGTGGGGTATGACTAGAGGATCTACGCCCATGGGTTGAGCTAAGACTGAGGATCTAAATTCCACCCTAAATGCATGGGTTGGGAATGGGGACTGATGATATATTCTCCTAACGGCTGTATCCACTCAGACTAAGGCTTTGAGGAGAGGTTATGGTTGCTATTAGGGGTTTAGTCCTAGTGAGATAGGATAACGATGTGTTTACCCTCTTGCATGTGATTGTAGGCCTTAGACCAATGTAACATAATGTATGTGATTAACCCATGGAAACATGATGAAATGGTATGTGATGATAAAAGGAGTGAAATGAATTCTAATGGAAGTGGCAATGGATTTGGCTCTAAACTGGTTAATGGAACCTTAAATAATTACTTGGAAATTATCTTTCATATTTCCTTTTGCATGCACCACTTGTTTATATGGGATATTTTGTAGGCATCGTTGGTGGTGGCATACTGAGTTATACTCACACCCTACTCAGGATTTCGTTGGGTACCCTATCAGACTTCATATTTTAAGGTCATGATAATGGAAAGGGTCCTTGCTAAAAAATGAGTGGACATGGGTAGTACTTGGTGGAGGATCCAGACATGGAGTCGGGACAATTTTGGGGATTTTGTTCGTTGTCTTTATTTAGGGATTTTGTTCACACTTGCACTTGTAATATGACGTGGCATATTTATTGTTAGAATTTTTTATACATGTTCCTTGTTTATCCATTATTTTTTCACTATTTGGTTTGTTTCTGTTGTGGATTACTCTGATAAAAAGGGTGTATAGTCTCCCCACATGACTACATAGACCCCCGCTACTAGTCAGCATGTAACGCCCCGACCCCAGCTACCCAGAGTCGGTGCATTATTACATAACATTGGCATGATCACAAGAAAGATCAAATCCCGAAAGACCGATTGGTTTAGTAGCCTTGGAAACACTAGATATAATCATAAAGTTTTACATTACATTTCAAAGTGAAAAACTACTACAACAACAAAGTCTTCATATCCACACTATTAACCCCTCATAATATCCCTGCAAGTCATTCATAAATTACTTCTTCACTACCTGGGAAAAATAAAACATAGAAAAGGGGTGATCTCAAATGCCCAGTAAGGATAACAATATAGCGGAACATTCAAAATAAGCATAAACATTTAAGGCAATGAATTACTAAAACAAAAGCCTTTTAAAATTGAACTTCAACATAGTATGGCAAAAGTAAAATGAAATAATGCCATTTACTTGTTCACATGGATATTCTACTAATCGAATAATCACATGCAATATCAATAACCACTTTCATAATGTTGGAATGCATAATGCCAGACTATCATAACCACATAGCCAAGGCCTCGTGCCAAGACTACAAATAAGATTTTGTCAAGGCCTTGTGCCAAGACACTAGTTTGTCTCATGAGACCTACCGATGCATCGAGGATCTATAGCGGGCTCCACCCGTCACTTATTAAGTCCAATGCATTCCCATATGAAAAGGTTTAAACATAACATAAACATTCGTATTAAAACTAGCATACGAAATGTCAATAATTTCACCATAAACTATGAATGGTATAAAAATAGCACATCCACAGTCAAACATATCACAAAACCTTCAATACAATATATAATAAATCAACTTCGAATAATCTTAAAATCCATCAAAGGATGTTGACATAGATGAAATCAAAATTCTTTTTAAAGAAGTATCTCCTTTTATTTTGAAATCATTTAAGATCCATATAAAATAAAACATTTTCTTTGAAAATATTCTTATAAGCTTGTATGGAAATCTTCGACGATTTTATAACGGCGGAAAATAACCGCACCCGCCGTATAAGTTAAAAAAACATTCTTACCTCAATTCTGTCGAAAAGGTTAAAAAGGACCTTGTTTTGAAAACGACGGAAAGATTCCTTTATAAACCTCTTATAAAAAGTCAAACAAGGGTATAAATGACTTTAACCCATATTCTTGTAAATAGTAAAAATGTTTTGAAATACATTTTGAAGAAACATGGATGTGGATGATAACGAGATCCCAGTAGATTATTACGTATAAACAACCTCGGACAAAGAAGAGATTGTGAAATAACCCTTACCTTGTACTTTTCCTTTGTTGGGGTAGGTTAACCTCCTGTATAATGGTGAAATAATTGTTATTAAATTATACAAGAATCATATACATTAATATGATATCATATATGATCTTTTAACATTGCTTTATTAATAATATCTTAGTATTATCGTTGTTTCGGGTGATAATCGATTCGTTCTTCTTAAATGTTTGGTTACGTAAGACATGTTTGTAATGGATAGATTATATCTTATTCATAATCAGAATGATATTAACATTATTTTTAACCCTAAAATGAGAATAATACTTGAATGTATATGATGGAGAATGAATCTTATCGCGTTCGTGGAGACGGTAGTCCGTACGTACGCACGAACGCTACTTCCATTTAATTTTCATTTTAAAAGAATCAAATCCAAATGATACATAGGTATATTACTATTCCTGTATAATATAATATTTTATATATGTTACTTAAGTTCATTAACACCATCCTTTATACGTTCCATGTGTGGTATGAACGAGTCATATCATTTTAAGGGGGCGGTAGTCCGCACTTCCTCAAATGAAATTATCGTATGTATATACAACATGAAACGAATAATGGTATGAAATAAAATGGAATTACAGAAGCTTATATATAAAATATATATCATTAATATCATATTTAATTACAGTTCCATCATAATGGCCACCATGAGAGGTGGTAAGATGTATTTGAACAATCATCGTTTCGTGAGGCGTTAGTTTGCCATCCACAGAAACATTATGTTCATCATCCATTAGATGGAGTTGTGTGTATGTGTAGTTTGAATCCTTCTTATAACAACATCCTAGTTTATTGAGGATACTGGTGTTGTTACAAAAGAAAGGAAATAAAAAGATTTTGGGGGTTGGAGAAGCAAAATAAATGAAAATACTTTAAGAGAAATTGTTACCTTTAATTTAGGTAACTCACTTTGGTTGGAACCAAAGGACTTCTTGAAATGATTTCTGCCTAAGGGGAAGCTTCAAGGAGGAGGAGAGGGATGTGGGGAGCTTAGTTGGGCAGAGTTTGGACGAGCAAAGTGGCTTGAGAGGTGTGAGGAAAAGAGAAGGAGGAGTGCCCTTTTATAAGAGGGGTGAGGGGCACCTTTGGAAAAGCTAGAAATATTAATTTATAATAAATTCATATTCGGTTTCTAATGGCTCAAAAGTTGACTATTAAAAGTTTAAGGTAGGGATAGGTCTAAAACCACTCAACCAATAGAATTTAGACAGGTTTGGGTACTTATATTAACCTTATCTTTAAGTATTAACTCTAAGTTAATTAGTTTCACTTTTACAATGTCTCTTTGTATTTTTATATAATATGGTTAATAAACTTACTATATACATCCAAGAGACCCCCAAGTGGTCCATTAATGATTAACCTATCATAATATAAGTCTCTTGGCCGAACCTTAGATTTTTAGGAATTTAATATCAATTAATAATATAATATTTGTTTTAAGAACTCTTTTATGTCAATTTTGACACTATTCAATAGTTGATTTTTGTGAAACTCATAACAGATTGATTACTTCGAAAAAAGTCAATTAAATCAATCCTAATATATCATATTATCCTAGAAAATTATTTTAATTCATTAAAAGTTTCATATTATATTTATTTGGGTATTTATAATATCAATTATTTTAATTTTTCACTATTATAGTAATTACTGCATCATCATTGTGTCATAAATTAAATAAATTATTTAATGTCGAAAAATTATAAATAAAATATCATTATGTAGGAAATCTTTTTATCTTTCTAATGAATATTTATAATCGAAAATCCAACATGTATAACCCTATGTAAAAATTGTTCTTCTAAAAGATGTAAGCTTATGCCATTTTTATTTTTATTTTAACTTTATTAATATAATGTGTCATTATCACTTACAAGTGGCTCCAAGGGGTCCCCAAATTGACCCAAGGATGCCCATGGTCGGGTATGTGTACACCAATAAGGTTAGGACACGTTTTAGGGTAATTTTGTATTATTATAATATTATTTTTTTAACCCTTATTTACCGGATTTACCCTTTAACTATGGTAAATAAAATATTTACCACAGTAATTATTCAAAATGTGTAAAAATAAAAGTTACCTATTTACATAATTTGGACATCCTGATTCCAAATATGGAATCCATTTTCCTAAATTCAAAACTCAGAAGTGGCAGAAATTAATTTAAAATTAATTCCCGCTGTCAAAACAAAAAGCGTGTTTTTAAGAGGTAATAACTATCAAAAGATTGACACTTGTTTATGTTCGGTTTAATTGTAAAATTATGTCCAATGACCAACATTATATTAAATGGTAAAAATATATTCTAAATATACTTTAAAACCACTCAAAATCACAATTTATCACTATTAATTATTTTGATTAAAAAAGTTGTTTTTAATTAAAATTTAGAAATTTTCACTATTCATCAAAATATGAAAGTTATCCGAAATGTACCAAAATTTCACCCTAGGCTAATTTTGATATTCCGAATCTAAAAATGAAGTCCATTTTGAAATATTGAATATATATGATTTCAAAAAGTAGGTATTACTATTCACAACGGCTAGTTTAATTAGTTGTGGTGTGTGTTAGAACTCGATGTTGCGTACAACACACGCTATCGCATTATTCGAAGGGAAACGTACCATAGAAGCTTGGGGTGTTACACAGCAGCCTTTAGCGTACGGGGACGCGTGCTTAGGGTCATGTAACCACCCGACTCAGAGCACCGGTTTAGTGGATTCCGGGTCAAGGACATTACATTTCAGCTGAACTATATTCTTGTTTTATACATAAAAAAGGAATAATCCTTTCACATTTTTTGTAAAATCCAAATTGACATTGTTTGGAGAATGACATAAATGATTATTTTGAATATGTTTCTAAAAATTAATATGTGGGGTAAAAATTATTTAAATTTTTTTTTTTCTAATTCAAATAAAAAATGATTTGGATTTAAACAATATTTGGATGAAAATATATTTTTTTACAAAATAGATAAATAAATATGATATTAATTTAAATAATTATATTGAACCATTATGTACATAAAGAGATAAAAATAAGGGAAAAACATATTCCCATTTCCTAAATTTAGGAGAATGAAATTCATGATTTTATGGAGAGTTGGGCCATAATATTTTTTTCAATCAAAAATATAAACATAAACAATATCGATAAAAAATGATATTGTGAAAAAATATTTTCTACCTTTGGAAATTTGAATTATAAGCCCCATAAAGGAATAAAATCATCTGAAACATAAAATAAGATGATAAAAAATAAATTAATTATATTACATGATAATTGTGGTATGAATACAACTCATAAAGGTTATTGGTTCATAACATAATATTTTTTTCAAGGATTGAATATTGAGATAATATCCATTATATTAAGTCTTATCACCAATCGTACACGTTAAATACTATAGTATAATAAATAATAGATTATTATACATATATTATAGACTCATATATATATATATCATAATATATGTTATTTTCTTATAGACATTTATTACCTGTTTATTACCAATTTCATATTAATGTCAGATTTAAGGAAATAATTGCTTTTTCATATATGTTTTCATTTTTTATTTTCAGTTATCGTATCCAGATCATAGTAACATTATATAAAGAATATTAACCATGATATAAATATCATTTATATTTAATATTTATTGTTTTAGTGTAATCTATAATAATTAGAGATAAAAAATTAAATACATCGTTCATAGACACTATAGGTAATAGGTATGAATGAACTCTAATTCCATTTTCTTAAATGATTGAAATAAAAGATATATAGAATATATTACCATTATAAAATTAATATATATATATCACATATACACATTAAACCATCTATATTACATTCTATGTAATGTGTGAATGAATCACATCGCATTTTATGGTGGTTGTTCGGGTATACATGAGCGACATTATCTTATTACCAGAGAATGGAAAGTATGTAGGTATATGTGTTATAAAATTATTAAAAATATATTAATATAAAAAATTCCATATGTAAAAATTGTATCCATTGTTATATTCTTTTGTGAGAGGTGATGATTGAAATAGAAAAACATGAGTTTGCGAGGCAATAGTCTTCTGTATACATTAATGATGATTTTGTACCCCATTTAATAGAAGAAGATAAATTTTTATGTCATGAACATTACACAAAATAATATAAATATATTTAAGATACTAGATATATTATATAAAAACTATTTAATATTAATTTACAGAGGCATATTATAAAATAAAATAAAATCCCCGGTTAGGGGTGTCACCACTTTATTGGAAAATTTAATTTGGTTTGCACCAAAAGGATTCATAGGTTAGTTTTCTAACAAAAATATTTATTCTGTGATGGGATTAAGTAACTATAATGTTATTTTGGTATGATATTTTTGATCCAATTCGTTTTTTATGTTTGAAGATGAGAAGTGGAAGGGCTGTCTTTTATAAGGTGGGTGAGTGGCACACTTTTATTTTCTGAAAAGAAAAGTCTATACTAATTATTTTCAAATGAAACTAGCATCCAAAATAGATTATTATAGATAACATATTATATAATATCTAAATAATTCCATATAATTGTTTTTTTGAATTTTTTAGGTTCATTTTTAACCCTTATAATTATAGATCAACCTCTGGGTAAACCCATTTACACTAATCACGACAAATTATTTTTTATATTCCTTATGGTCAAAAATTAATGAGAAATTATTATATAATATCAATTATTCTGATTTCAAATATAGAATCCATTTTTTTCAAATACAATTCATATAAGTAGAAAAAAATACTTCAATATTAAACTTCAGAGAGAAAATGAGAATGTTCTTTTGCAAAGAGAGATTGTTCAAAAGTTTAAATATAGTGAATATGAGGCATAAATATGAAAAGGATACAAATTACATAAATTAGATTAAATAATATATATTTAAATTTATTTCAATTTTATATAGATTTAAAAATCATTATTATAATTTTTCAATTTAAAATGTTTTGTTTTCAATAAAAGCTAGTATTTTTCACTACTCATTGAAGAATTATTCTTTTCTTAAATAACCCAATAACATACACCCTAAGATAATTTTTACATGAGTATTTAAATAATTAATCTTATTTTATGAATTTATTATATAAAACTTGGAAAATTTAATTTTACTATTTTTCAAAAAAATAAAGAAAATACATATGTTTAGGTAAATAGTATTTTCGAAACATAGAAAGAAATTAAAAATAATTTGTTTATCAATATGATTTATTTACATAAATAATTTTTTATTAATATGTAAAATGTTTTTCTTACTATTCTTATCATTATGTATAATGAATTTTTTATAATTATCATGTTTAGATAATATTATTTATTATAAATTACAGTTCAATAAGACTCAATGTCGTGTGAAATAGAAGCTAAACATGATGTGGTGTATAACACATGTTATTGAAAAATATAAATTATTTTAAAAAACTGATTCATAAAAACATCAAGTCAAACTGGACTAACTACTTTGAGAAAATATTCTCTATCCTCTGATGTTCATAAAAATAAAAATATAAGGTGGTTATTTATCATAAGGTAGAAACATATGATCATTGGTGGACCAATGAGGATATTAATTTCATTGAATGGGAATAATTAAACAAAATATATTTCAATAAGTATTTTCTATAAACTGAACATATTAAAATTGATAGTGAGTTTCTCAATATGTGGCAAAAATGAGATGAGTCTATTGAGGAATATTAGGAAAAAATCACATGGACATCATGGCATGCCTCCAACTTCATCATCAATATCGAAATTAAGGTTTTCCAATTTTTATTTTTAGCAATGAAATGTATATGAAAATATTTTGATATTCAAGGAGTTAAAAGATTTTAGGAGATTATTTTTTGTGCCCTCTTGATTAAGATTGTTATTGGAGACTCTCGGCAATATCTTGAGCCTATAAATAAAAACATTCAAACAAGAAAAATAAGAGGAAAAATATATAAATCTAATAAAAGGATGAAAAACCAACATCACATATGTCAAATTTGAGGGAAGAATTATCCTAGAAACTATCTAATGGGTATAAATTAATTTTAAATTGTGGTAAAGTTTTGTATAAGTCTATTCAGTTCTGAAAGGAAATGAATAATACCATTATTGAAAATAAATAAAAGAGGCTTAACATCACCACTCAACCTAGGTATAATATTTCAAAGACAATGAACATTGGGATTATGAAAATACAATGCCATAATAGAATGATTTTTAGAGACAATTAATGAAAAAACCTACCAATTCCTACTGATAATGGAATGAAATAATATATCACTATTATTGAGGTGGATCACAATAATTGTGTGGTTACATGTACACAAGTTATTCATTCAAGAATAATGATCATAATTTTTTTGGTTCTAAAACTTTTTGCATAACTTACTAGTTTAGTGGATCTATCATAATATTTGCCTATTACATGAAGATTTATCTATTTATGAGAAAAATAAATAGAACAAGAATCAAATCATAAGTACATAACTCCACAAAAATCAGTGTTTGTGGACTGAATCTTCAATAAAATCAGTCCATACATCACTTCGTAGAGTTTGACTATATATCAGGAATTGATTATTATTACATGTATAAAATGAAAATCAACTGTACTGATAGGGATGTCAGTCTCTCTATATCCCATGTCATAAATATGTTCTACACATGATTATAGAGGAATATGAATCTTGTAGAGACCCGAAGATTGATGTACATGGACATTACATTACTTTTGCGGAATACTTAGTACATAACAAAAACACACACAGAAAGATCGTAATAGTTTAGTGTCTTTGGAAACTCGGAATATAATCTTATAATCGTGGTGAAAGATCTTCAACATCTCCCATAAAGATTTTCTTTTTTTTACCTAAAACCTTTCTTTATATCCTGGGGAAAATAAAACATAAAAGGGTGAGCTCAAATGCTCGGTAAGGGTAAACAAAAGAAATATCAATCACATTATTTTCATAAGAACATAACATTTTGGAAATCTTAACCTGAAAAAGAGAGCATAATTTCATAACATGGGATAAATCATAGTAGTGAAATGAAATCCCAATAATCATAACATAAAACATGAAACTTTGTGGCATACACACATAATCATAGAGAATCATATCTTATTTGTCAAGACTCATTTCCAAGACTATCTTAGTGGACAATGTCCATTTCTGAACCGAGTCACCCTTGTTTCAGTCCTGTTTCACTAAACCGGTATAACCTACCGTTCCAGCCATGCCTATCTCATGAGATATAAAATCTTTACCCAATGCATTGGAGAGATATATAGTTCCCATCCATCTCATAATGATACCATTCTTATGTGTGCCACAAAATCATAAACCATACATCATAGCATAACCCAAGTAATAAAAATGGGATTCTTAAACATCGTGACATCATAAAACAATTCATATAAGATAAAGGAATTCATAAAAATAATTCCATCACAACATAATCAAATCAATGTAAAAATAGGTATAGAAACTGAACCCTATATTATCTTAGATGGAAAATAATTTTGATAAAACACTTGAACTCCATTCTTGAGGAAAATATCCTTTCTACTTCAAAAACACTTTTTCTTTCTTAACATGTCATAAAATTATAAACTAAAAGAAGTTTATTAAAAATAAACTTCAAAACTTGTAAAGTAAGATTCTTGTAAATAATGTTTTAAAAATCCATTCATGCCGTATAAGTTAAAAAAACATTCTTCTCGTACTTTTGTCGGAAAAGTCAAAAAGAACCTCGTACGAAAAACGACAAAAGATTCCTTTCATATCTTTTACTAAAAACTCACCGAAGGGTAAAATTTAATTTAACAAAAATTGTAGGTGGATGGAAATAATATTACATATTGAGGAAACATGTATGTGGATGATAAAATACACCCTAGTAAATACCAAAGTATAAACAATCTCGGATAAAAATGAGATTGTGATATTTTCCCTTACCTTAGGTCCGATTTGCCTTGTACGTGTCCGAACCTCCTGTATAATGATTTAAATAATGTTATTGACTTATTCCAGAATCATACTTATTTTTATGATATCATATTTGGTCATATTCTTAGCTTCTCAGTAGTAATATTTCATTGCTACTTGTTATTCGGGTGTTTATAACTTTTTTTTCTTATGCGTGTTTTGTCGAATAAATTCTTATTCTTCTCTTTAGGTTATAGATTCCTCATTTCCAGAATGGTATTAGTGTAATATATATCATATTCATTCATTCAATTCATTTATATAATCATTATTAAATGAAGATCATGTAGAACGAGTCGCATCACATCGTGGAGACGGTATTCCGTACGTACGCACGAGTGATGATATCGTTCCCATGATCATGGAATTGTATTGGAGTGTATGTATACTATTTCATAATTATTATCACTTTATAATAGTCATATATAGTCATTATTTACACCATTATACCCATCCAAGTAAGGTGGTGGTGGAAAATAGATTACACCACGGCGTGGAGACGGTATTCTGTATGTACGCAGGCGCGGTGATTTCTTTTTCCGTAGGATGGATAGATGGTGAAATAGGGTTGTTTCATACTTATAATAACATATCAGTAAATGAGTGATAATAATGTTATTACTTCATAATGAAACAACTATAGAATAATAAGTGGAAGAAGAAATAAAGATGAAAGAATCAGTAACGGACATTACCTCTTCTTTGAAGTGCTTCTTTGAGACCTCCTTTTAGGGCACTAAAATAGGTCTTTGAAGAAGACCATAACCTATGGGATGTTTATAGGGAATTGGAGAGAATAAATTGTCAGGGGTTGGCCGAGCTTGAAGGCTCAAAGTGGTGTGAGGAGGAGGGAGAGGAGGTTCCCTTTTATAAGGGAGGAGAGGGGCTCCTTTGGAAAAACTAAAAATATTATTTTATTATAAAGTCATGTTCGGCTTTAAATAGCTCCAAATTGATTTATTTTGAAGCTAAGGTGAGGATGGGTTGATATCCTCTCATACAGTAGAATTTAGACAAGTTTAGGTTCCTATTTTAAACTTATCATTTAGATTTAACATTAAGTTAAATAATTTTACTTTTACCATGTCTTCTTGTATTCTTATACTATAAGGTTAATAAACTTACCATAAGCAGACAAAAGAACCCCAAGTTGTTTATTATTAAAATATATAACCTTAACTAAGTCATTTGGCCAAACCTTATATTTTTAGGAATAAAATAACAATTACCAATATAATATATGTTTTAAAAACTATTTTATGTCAATTTTGACACTATTTAGTAATTAATTTTTGTGAAAATCATAACAGAATGATAAGTTCGAACAAAGTTAATTAAATCAATACTATCATATCATATTAATCTATAAAATTAGTTTAATTCATAAAAAGTCTAAAATTACATTTATTTGGGTGTTTATAACATCAATTATGTCAATATTTCATTAATAAGATAATTACTGCATCATCTTTGTGTCATAAATAAATTAAATTATTTAATGTCTAAAAAATACAAATAAAATACCATTATGTAGGAAATCCTTGTAGATTTCTAATGAATATTTATACTAGAATTTATATTATGTGTAACCCCAAATTAAAAATGATTTACTTATTAAACTTTGATTTTATCTATTTTAACCCTTCTTTAAATAAATTAATAATAAATGTCCTAATCTAATCCAAGTGGGCCTAAATGGTCATATTTTAATCCTAAGTTTGTTTTTGGTCGAATTAAACTTATCCAATAGAATTAGGACATGTGTTAGGGTAATAATAATATCATTTTTACCCTTAATTACTCTATTTACATTTAACCGTGGTAAATAAAAGTAAAAAGTTACTATTCACCAAAAATTATTTTCATCTCATTGATCCACATTTTACTTAATGACATCAACCATGTCTCTCGGATTTTTGAAATTACACTCACAGAAGCGGTAAAATTATGTTTTATGAAAAATTCAGTTTTTTAACTACCACTTAGTGGTTTCACTATTCATCAAAAATTGAAAGTTTTCAGAAAAATACCAAAATTTCACCCTAAGATAATTTTGATATTCCGAATCCAAAAATGAAGTCCATTTTGAAAAATAAAATTTATAAAATTTCAAAAAGTGGTTATTACTATTCATAACGGCTAGTTTTAATAATATTTTATTATCATATCATTGTTTAGTGAAACTCGGTATTGCGTACGACGCAAGCTATCGAGGAAGGTTGCGATTTCGTGTAAAGCAAGCCAAGAAAGTGTTGTGTGTAGAAAAAGATTCCTTTGATGATTTATATAACATAAATGTCTCGGGTGTTACATTCTACCCCCCGTAAAATGAATTTCACCCTCAAAATTTGTCACTTTGAAACAAACAGATGAGGATACCTCTCCCTCATCATATCCTCAAGCTCCCATGTAGCTTATTCTAATTGGTGGTTCCTCCATAAAACTTTCACCAATCGAGTGGTCTTGTTTCGTAGGAATTTTTCGCTACGATCCAGAATCTCTATCGGTTGTTCTTCATAAGAAAGATATTGCTCCAGCGGTACAACTTCTAAGCTGAGTACATGTGATGGATCAGGTATGTACTTTCTCAGGAGAGATACATGGAACACATAGTGAACTTGAGAGAGATTCAGTGGAAGCGCCAATCGGTAAGCTACCTTCCCAACACGATCCAGTATTTCGAAATGACCGATATATCTAGGGCTCAACTTCCCCTTCTTTCCAAATCTCATAACCCTCTTCCAGGGAGATATTCGTAAGAACACTTTATCACCCACTTCAAACTCTAGGTCTTTTCTTCGGTTGTCGGCATAACTTTTCTGTTGACTCTGAGCTGCTCTTATGTGTTGTTGAATAGATCTGACATTTTCTGCCATTTCATCAACGAGATCGGGTCCTAATAGCTTTCTTTCCCCAACTTCATCCCAGCAAGTTGGAGTCCTGTATTTCTTTCCATAGAGAGCTTCATAAGGAGCCATCTGAATACTGGAGTGAAAGCTATTATTAAAAGAAAATTCCACCAAAGGTAGGTGTTGATCCCAACCACCTTTGAAATCCATAGAGCAAGCTCTCAACATATCTTCTAGAGTTTGAATTGTTCTCTCAGACTGACCGTCTGTCTGAGGATGATAAGTAGTGCTGAAACTCAACTCTGTATCCAGAGTATGATGAAGACTTCACCAGAACTTTGAGGTAAATCTCGGATCCCGATAAGATATAATAGAAAGTGGCACTCCATGAAATCTTACCACTTCCTTTACATATATCCTGGCAAGCTGATCAAGAGAGAAATCCTCTCTAATAGCAGTGAAGTATGCAGACTTTGTAAGACAGTCAACTATGACCCAGACAGCATTATTGCCTTTGGATGTTTTAGGAAGTCCTGTGACAAAGTCCACAATGATGTATTCTCATTTCCATTCGGGTATGGGTAATGGTTGTAACATCCCCTTAGACTTCTGTCTCTCAGCTTTAACTTGTTGACAAACCAAGCATTGAGAGACATATTCAGCAACATCTCTTTTCATTCCATCCCACCATAAGTACTCTTTCAGGTCCCTATACATCTTCGTGCTTCCATGATGAATAGAGAATGAAGAACTATGAGCCTCATCCAGCAACTACTTATTTAATTTGAGGATGGGAGGAACACAAACCCGATTCCTAAACATTATTATCCCATCACAATCAAGGATGAATTCAGGAACATTTCTCACCTTCTTTTGTAACTCGACATCTTCTTTCTCTGCCTCTTTAATCTTCACATGTATAGATGGTTGAACATTTATTTGAGAAAGATACTATTTTTCCCCTTTCATTATAATTCCAAGATCCATCCTTTGTAAATCCATAAATATTGGATCTTTTGTGATCCTCATCATGGATAAACTAGCATGGTCTTGTTGACTTAATGCATCTGCCACCTTGTTTGCTTTCCCAGGGTGGTAATGAATTGAGCAGTCATAATCCTTAATCAGCTCCAACCATCTTCTTTGGCGCATATTTATCTCCTTTTGTGTGAAAATATACTTTAAACTTTTATGATTAGTATTAATGTCACACCTTTCTCCATAAAGATAATGCCTACAAATCTTTAATGCAAAGATTACCGCAGCTAACTCCAAATCATGAGTTGGGTAATTTGTCTCATGTATTTTCAACTTTCGTGAGGCATAAGCTATCACCATATCATTTTGCATAAGAACACACCCCAATCCCTTCTTGGATGCATCACTGTAGATCACAAACCATTCTCCACTACAAGGCAGTGTGAGCACAGGTTCACTGGATGACCTTCTTTTCAACTCTTTGAAATTCTCTTCACATCCCTCCTTCCAAACAAACTTAACTCCTTTCCGAGTCAACTTGGTGAGTGGATTAGATAATCGTGAAAAATCATTCCCAAAACGTTGATAATATCCATCCAAACCAAGAAAACTTCGGATCTCGGTTACTTTTGTTGGTCTCGACCATCTTTTGATAACCTCTGTTTTTGCTGGATCCATAGATATCCCCTCCTTTAAGATTATGTGAACCAAAAATGCAACTTTTTGAAGACAAAATTCACACTTGGTAAATTTGTCATAAATATTCTCCATTCTCAGGGTCTTCAATATAATTCTCAAGTGATCTTCATGTTCTTCTTTGCTCTTTGAATAGACAAGAATATCATTTATAAAGACTACCACAAACTGATCAAGATAGTCTCTAAAGACTCTATTCATTAGATCCATGAAGATAGCAGGGGAATTAGTAAGACCAAATGGAATCACTATAAATTCATAGTGTCCATACCTTGTACGGAAAGTCCTCTTTGGTATATCCTCCCTTTTGAACCTAAATTGATGATACCCTAATCGAAGATCAATCTTGGAAAAGTATTGAGCTCCGCGTAGTTGGTCAAATAGGTCATCAATGCATGGGAGAGGATATTTGTTATTGATAGTGATCTTGTTAAGTTCTCGATAATCAATGCAGAGTATCATTGATCCATCTTTCTTCGTAACAAACAGAACAGGTGCTCCCCGAGGTGACGCACTAGGGCGTATGAACCCCTTATCAAGATTCTCTTGGAGTTGCTTCTTCAATTCCTGAAACTCAATTGGGGCCATTCTATAAGGTGTCTTTGAAATAGGCAAATCACCCGATACGAGTTTTATTGAAAACTCAACTTCACGATTCAGTGGAAGACCCGGTAATTCCTCCGGAAAGACATCATCAAACTCCCGTACAATGGGCATATTATTAATCATGAGTTTCTCACCAACCATTTGATATAAATAGCCTTCGTTTAGTGGAATCAATACCCATAAAATGGAAGAAATTTCCACTAGAAGGTTATGTTCATCCTTGCATCGATAGACGATCATAGATTGATCTGGAATATGAAATGTGACTTCCCTTCTTTGGCAATTGATATGAGCTCCATGTAGAGAAAGACAATCCATGCCAAGAATACATCAAATTCCACTATAGGAAGGATCACAATATTTTCAGGAATCACTTTCCCACAAACTTCAATCGGAGAATAATTATAAACTTTTGATGCGACTGTTGTGCCATTAGGTGTTGTCACAGCTAACTCAACATCTAATTGTTGAGGTAATACGGTGATACCCTTAGAAAATTCTTTAGAAATAATGGAGTGGGTGGATCCAGAATCAAATAAAACATTTTCTAATTTAGAGTGGATGGTAAGTGTACATTTCACCACATTGTTATCATACTCCACATCGCTGATAGAAATTACATGTGACTTTCCATTGTCTTTAGCCTTAAGATTTTGTTGGCGTCGACCATCATCATCAACCCTTGGATTAGGGCATTTATTGGCATAATGTCCCATATCCTTTCACTTGAAACATTAAAGTGTAGTAGGTTCATTCTGTGTATCCCTTCCATTGTTTTCATCATTAGACATCTTCTTCCCATCATCGCGGCATTCAAATGCCTGATGACCTTCCTTTCCACATTTGAAACATTTACTTGTCCCTTTAAGACAACTCCCTGCATGTTTGTTTCCACACTTTGAGCATAAGGGAAAGCTCATCTTCTTTTTAGTGTGCTCTTTAGATTTTCCTTTTAATTCCATTTTCCTCTTCTTACCAAACCCATATGACTGATGGGTTACTCCAATATCCATCTCAACTTTGAGAGCACATCGAACGATTTCCTCGTAGCTATTGAAGTCCCTTATGGCTAAGGCCCTTCAAAGACTTGGTTTTAAGCCACTAAAGAATCGATCGATCTTACTCTTAGGTTGGATAATAATACCAGAAGTGTACCTTGCAAGTCTTGTAAAATTTTCTTCATAAGTACCAACAGATTCATCATCCTTTTGCTTCAGTTCAAGAAACTCTTTCTCCATCTTTGTTCGGAGAATATGAGGGAAGTACTTATTGAAAAATAAGTTCTTGAACTCGTCCCATTCCATGGACTCAATTTCATCCCTTTGCCTCGTATTCTTAATAAGATTCCACCATTGATCAGCATCACCTTCTAAACGATACACTTTTAAGATGAATTTATCATGCTCAAAACATTGAAGAACTGAAAATATCTTTTCAGCAGTACTATTCCATTGTTCAGAAACTAATGGATCAGTAGACCAGCTGAATGAAGGTGGACGTTGTATCATGAAGGATTCAACAGAATGTTGCTCCTTCCTTTGCTCGTTTGGAAGTCTAGCATGATTCACAGCTGGATAAAGTTGTGTGAGAATGGCTACAATATTTTGCATTCCAGCTCCCATAACGTTTGGTTGCTCAGGGGGACAATCATTTCATTGTCCGTCGCATTCCGCATTAACACGGTTCCTTCGGGTTCCAGCCATTGACTAAAACCAAGAAGAATAGTGTGAGCAACACTAATTATAATAGGAAAACCACATAATCAAGAATAAAATTTCACACTTAAGGTCTTATCCTAGGTTATTCATGGAAATTTCTAAAACAATAATATTGTGTTCTATGCTTAGACTTATCCTTAGGGTTCTTACTAAGGCTTTCACATCCTAGTTTCCAAAGGTTGACTATACCTTTCCTCTGATACCAACTATAGCGACCCGAAGCTTGATGTACATGGACATTACATTACTTTAGTGGAATACTTAGTACATAACAAAAACACACACACAAGGATCGTAATAGTTTAGTGTCTTTGGAAACTCAGAATATAATCTTCTAATCGTGGTGAAAGATCTTCAACATCTCCCATAAAGATCTTCTTTTTTTTTACCTAAAACCTTTCTTTATATCCTGGAGAAAAGAAAACATAAAAGGGTGAGCTCAAATGCTCAGTAAGGGTAAACAAAAGAAATATCAATCACATCATTTTCATAAGAACATAACATTTTTGAAATCTTAACCTGCAAAAGAGAGCATAATTTCATAACATGGGATAAATCATAGTAGTGAAATAAAATCCCAATAATCATAACATAAAACATGAAACTTTGTGGCATACACACATAATCATAGAGAATCATATGTTATTATTCAAGACTCATTTTCAAGACTATCTTAGTGGACAAAGTCCATTTCTGAACCGAGTCACCCTCGTTTCAGTCCTGTTTCACTGAACTGGTATAACCTATCATTCCAGCCATGTCTATCTCATGAGATATAAAATCTTTACCCAATTCATTGGAGTGAGATATAGTTCCCACCCATCTCATAATGATACCATTCTTATGTGTGCCACAAAATCATAAACCATACATCATAGCATAACCCATGTAATAAAACTGGGATTCTTAAACATCATGACATCAAAAAACAATTCATATAAGATAAAGGAATTCATAAAAATAATTCCATCACAACATAATCAAATCAATGTAAAAAGAGGGATATAAACAGAGCACTATATTATCTTAAATGGAAAATAATTTTGATAAAACACTTGAACTCCATTCTTGAGGAAAATATCCTTTCTACTTCAAAAACACTTTTTCTTTCTTAACATGTCATACAATTCTAAACTAAAAGAAGTTGATTAAAAATAAACTTCAAAACTTGTAAAGTAAGATTCTTGGAAATAATGTTTTAAAAATCCATTCATGCCGTATAAGTTAAAAAACATTCTTCTCGTACTTTTGTCGAAAAAGTCAAAAAGTACCTTGTACGAAAAACAACAAAAGATTCCTTTCATATCTTTTACTAAAAACTCACCGAAGGGTAAATTTTCATTTAAAAAAAATGTAGGTGGATGGAAATAATATTACATATTGAGGAAACATGGATGTGGATGATAAAATACACCCCAGTAAATATCAAAGAATAAACAATCTCGAATAAAAATGAGATTGTGATATTTTCCCTTACCTTAGGTCTGATTTGCCTTGTACGTGTCCGAACCTCCTGTATAATGATTTAAATAATGTTATTGACTTATTCCAGAATCATAATTATTTTTATGATATCATATTTGGTCATATTCTTAGCTTCTTAGTAGTAATATTTCATTACTACTTGTTATTCGGGTGTTTATTACTTTTTGTTCTTATGTGTGTTTTGTCGAATAAATTCTTATTCTTCTCTTTATGTTATAGATACCTCATTTCCAGAATGGTATTAGTGTAATATATATCATATTAATTCATTCAATTCATTTATATAATCATTATGAAATGAAGATCATGTAGAACGAGTCGCATCACATCGGGGAGACGGTATTCCTTACGTACGCACGAGTGATGATATCGTTCCTATGATCGTGGAATTTTATTGGAGTGTATGTATACTATTTAAGAATTAGTATCACTTTATAATAGTCATATATAGTCATTATTTACACCATTATACCCATCCAAGTAAGGTGGTGGTGGAAAATAGATTACACCACGGCGTGGAGACGGTATTCCGTATGTACGCACGCGCGGTGATTTCTTTTTCTGTAGGATGGATAGATGGTGAAATAGGGTTGTTTCATACTTATAATAACATATCCATAAATGGGTGATACTATGTTATTACTTTATAATGAAACAACTAAATAAGAATAAGTGGAAGAAGAAATGAATATGAAAGAATCGATAACGGACATTACCTCTTCTTTGAAGTGCTTCTTTGAGACCTCCTTTTAGGGCACTAAAATAGGTCTTTGAAGAAGACCAGAACCTCTAGGATGTTTCTAGAGTAGTGGAGAGAAGAAATTGTCAGGGTTTGGCCGAGCTTGAAGACTCAATGTGGTGTGAGGAAGAGGGGAAGGAGGTGCCCTTTTATAAGGGAGGAGAGGGGCTCCTTTGTAAAAACTAAAAATATTATTTTATTATAAATTCAAGTTCGGTTTTAAATAGCTCAAAATTAATTTATTTATAAGCTAAGGTGGGGATGGGTATATATCCTCTCATCCAATAGAATTTAGACAAGTTGAGGTTCCTATTTTAAACTTATCATTTAGATTTAACATTAAGTTAAATAATTTTACTTTTACCGTGTCTTCTTGTGTTCTTATACTATAAGGTTAATAAACTTACTATAAGCAGCCAAACAAAACCCAAGTTGTTTATTATTTAAATATATATCCTTATCTAAGTCATTTGGCCGAACCATATATTTTTAGGAATAAAATAACAATTACTAATATAATATTTGTTTTAAAAACTATTTTATGTCAATTTTTACACAATTTAGTAATTAATTTTTGTGAAAATCATAACAGAATGATTAGTTCGAACAAAGTTAATTAAATAAATACTATCATATCATATTAATCTAGAAAATTAATTTAATTCATAAAAAGTCTCAAATTACATTTATTTTGGTGTTTATAATATCAATTATGTCAATATTTCATTAATAAGATAATTACTGCATCATCTTTGTGTCATAAATAAATTAAATTATTTAATGTCTAAAAATTACAAATAAAATACCATTATGTATGAAATCCTTTTAGATTTATAATGAATATTTATAGTAGAATTTATCTTATGTATAACCCCATATTAAAAATGATTTACTTATTAAACTTTGATTTTAACTATTTTAACCCTTCTTTAAATAAATTAATAATAAATGTCCTAATCAATCCAAGTGGGCCTAAATGGTCATATTTTATTCCTAAGATTTTTTTTGGTCGAATTAAACTTATCCAATAGAATTATGACATGTGTTAGGGTAATAATAATATCATTTTTACCCTTAATTACCCTATTTACTTTTAATCATGGTAAATAAAAGTAAAAAGTTACTATTCACCAAAAATTATTTTCATCTCATTGATCCACATTTTACTTACTGACATCAACCGTGTCTCTCGGATTTTTGAAATTCCACTCACAGAAGCGGTAAAATTAAGTTTTATGAAAAAATCAGTTTTTTAACTACCACTTAGTGGTTTCACTATTCATCAAAAATTGAAAGATTTCAGAAAAATACCAAAATTTCACCCTAGGATAATTTTGATATTACGAATCCAAAAATTAAGTCCATTTTGAAAAATAAAATTTATAAAATTTCAAAAAAGTGGTTATTACTATTCATAACAGCTAGTTTTAATAATATTTTATTAGCATATCATTGTTTAGTGAAACTCGGTATTACGTATGACGCAAGCTATCGAGGAAGGTTGCGATTTTGTGTAAAGCAAGCCAATAAAGTGTTGTGTGTAGAAAAATATTCCTTTGATGATTTATATAACATAAATGTCTCGGGTGCTACAAATATCCCTTAATTTTGGAATTTTTTTACTTATGAGATACAATATCTATCCCAGATTATTGACACAATATTCAGACTCCTGATTGTATGCATGACTATTGTGAAGATTATACTGATGTATTCCACAATGTGATTTCTAGTCATCCTAGTAACCAATAGGTTTAGTTCTCCATTGATCGTATACTTGAATCTCAACACATATCCATGATTCCTAAAAAAATCAACAACATTCAGTTGGAAGAGAAAAAAAAAAGTAGTTAAAAGGGAATATATAAAAGGGGTTTATACATCTAATTGATTCACCATAGGGTACATCGTTATTATTACTAATGAATAAGGATGGTTTAATTCACCTCTACATTTATTAACATGAAAGAAAAAAATCCAAAGAAAAATGAATCCCCTACCATAGATAGATGATTTTTTATCAAATATTGGGCCCCAATATTTCACTAAGTAAAATCATTGTTTTGAATATCACCAATTAATGGTGAAGAATTAATATGTTTCCATAACAACTATTTTAATAATGTAATGAAATTATGTGCTCATTGTTGTGCAGTAAGTAATCATTGATTCTATAAAAATATATTTGGAATTATTGATTACATTCTTTAAAGAATACCTCAAAACACATCTGTTTCCATTCATAGATGGTATTTAGATATACTAAATAATCAAGTGGGATCATGAGATTTATTTTAATACTAGGATAAATACTTTTTAAAAATATAATATCTAATAAAATAACAATTCATGTGAGTTATTGTTGAATGAAGTATCTTACATGGGGAATATTATCCACAAACGAAGTGATAGTTATGGACTCCTCTATGGAAAATTAAATAAATTTTTTTTTAGACAGACATATGTAATATAGATATAGAGATATATTTTATACTTAGACTTGTTGGATTTTACTGATGATTTTTTAGAATCATCACATGTGATTAAAATCCACTACCCAAGAAAACTTGGATATGGGTAATGTTTTTCTAGACTAGTGAATATGTTTTAATCATAATGTAGTGAAAAAATATTCTTATCATTTCACCAGTCATAACAAAACCCTCATGTGAGATTATTTTTTTGGAATATAGATATTATTCAATGAAAGCCTTTGTCTATGTAATTATGATGAATTATAATGTGATATCCAACATCTAGATTCAATTGAATGTTTATGAATAAAACTATCCAACACATGATATATAGTTTGATGTAGTGGTGTTTGAGTTGAAATTATAGAAAAATTATATATATAGGGAGAAGTGTGATATATATGTGACTCCAAAAAATCCCCAAATATATACTCCCACTAATTGAGATTAATATGCAGTAGTGAATATGGTTATAGATGATCAAGGACTATGACTACTCAATCCATTAAAATCTCATGAAATAAAAAATGTGGAATATGACTTATGTATAAATGATTTGAAAACCGTATAACAGATGAGAAATTACATATATACAATATTTTTCGACATTCAAATGTTATAGAGGGGAATAAATAAAAATCAATTGGGTTTGTTGAGTACTAGGGTGTTATAAATCACTAGCTAAAAGTGCTGATAAAATCCCACTTTGTTAGTGATATAAAAATTTCTATTAAAAGTGGTATTTAATAGAAATATTTGTAGAGTTGTTGAAGGTTTATTTAACAACACTAAAAGACTCTATTAATGGGGTTTTTTTATTCCAACCTATAAAAATGTAACGATAAATCCCCCCACCATTATTAGAGCAAGTGAAAAAGAACTAATAAAATGGTCCTTTATCAGTGCTTCTAAAAAATCACTGACAATGGGGGGATTTATGTGCACTTTCTAAAATGTGATCATAGTATGGGGTCATTATCAACACTTTTCTAGAAGAAATAATAAATACCAACCCATTTTCAAAACGTTTTTATTAGGGTAGATAAATGATATATTTCAATTAATATTATATTTCCCAAAATAAAACGTATTAATATATTATCATATTCATATTGAAAAATATATAAAATATATTTTTTTAAATGTGTTTTAGATAAACATAAATAGCCATTTACCCATAATATATAAGATATTTATTGAAAATTGCTAAAAATATAATATTTGTTTAAAAAATAATTAATAATTTTCTAATTACTATTGAGTTATAGTGATTTAATAAAATTTTGATGATTAAAATTGAAAATATTAATAACATAAAAAATTTATGTTGAAAATAATAGTTAAAATTTAAACAACCATAACTTTTTGATTCTTGTGACTGTTTGGGAGTTATCATATTTCAAATTGAAGCTTTTGATAATCTCAATGTTGTGTTGTTTGGGGGTGATTTTCTCTATTCATTGATGCCAGAAAATGATCATAAGGCCCCCAAAATAGTTTTTTTAAGATGGGGTACAAATGTTTTATCATTTAATAGAATATGAACTTTGTTTTAGGGGTTAGTTTTCAATTTGACGGTGGGGAATAAATTTATTACCAATTATTACATTCATTCTCACACTACGTATTTTAAATTTTATCATTTTCAACAATGTGCTATAATTTAAAATAAATTATATAAGAATATATGCATATTTTTTAAATATTAAAATCTAAAAAAATTATTTTATAAACAAATAATTAAACATATTTACATATAAAATATATTTCTCAATATATAATACTTATATTTTTAAAAAATAATAACTATTTTATTTAAAATTATAATCTATGAATATTTATATATCTATAAAAGTAATATATATATATGTGTGTGTCTGTCTGTGTTTTTGTATTGGAAATATAAAATATATTTATCTATACTTTCTAATATATATATATATACATCAATATGTAACATGTTTAGTTAAATATAAACATGTAAAATTATATTTATATTTGAATATATAAATATATATATATATATATGATATATGTATGTTTTTATGAATTTATAAATAGATAGAAAGACACAAACAAAACATGTTTTATAACTGTATTTAAAATAATATACACATATATATATTTATATGAACATATATGAAAATACTTATATAAATATATGGATAAAAATGTAATTAAATATATATAATCTTTTAGATGTATTATAAAATGTAAAAAACAATAAAATGGAGTGGTAAAGACTTTGGTGTATTAGCTGGAGGTCTCACGTTCGAAACTGACTAGTGGCAGTGGCCACACGAAAGGTTGGGATTATCTAAAGTGTGGATAATGGTGTAGGGTAAGCACTGATTAGGTGGGTATTGATAAATATGGGGTGGAGGTTGTAATGAACAATGAAAATACATCATCAGTTGGGCATTTATCAGCACTTTGATTTGAACTTTTATAGGGTACCTATAAAATTGCTAAAAAAATCCATGATAAATGACCATTTTATCATTGACATTATTAGCACTCTTAAGGGGGGACATTAATAGAGATTCTTAAGAAAGTTTTTAATTCTTTCCCTTTAACATCACATACATAATGATGACTTATATATAACTAATAAATATCATTTATAGTGTTATTAAAGACATGATTTTCAATATTAAATCATAATGCAAGGAACATCATCATATCTTTATCAAATGATATATAAAAAATATCTTCAGTATAATATAAAGTAAGATCAAGAGACACTGTGGAAATTCAGAATTATAGTGAAGATATAAGAAAAATAAATTCCTTAGATAACAAAATTGAAGAATAATGAGTTTTAATATTTGGTTCATAGAGAAGTGTACCATCCAATACTGAGTTAAATAAAGAGATTTTGAATGATAAACATAGCTAGACATTCTATATCACCCTAGGATGAATGGATATGTTTTGAGATATATAAGATAACAATTAATGGTTAAATATGTAGATGTATACCACATAATATAATTAAATTGTCTAATATGTCAAGAAGTGAAGCTAGAATGGAATACTCTAAGGGGATGATGACGCCATTACTAATACCTGTATAGAAATGGGAAATGTCACCATTGAATTCTTCACTACTTTTTTAATTTAATCAAGAGGAAATAATTTTCTACAGGTCGTGGTATATCATCTTACAAAGATATCCAACTTCATTTCAATTTGAGATTACTTCCCACATAATCAACTTTCACGGATATACATTACAGAGGTTTTGAGTCCACTTGGAACAAAATTATTGATTATTTATGACTGATATCTGAGATTTACATACATGTTATGGAAGATTCACTGACATTATTTAAGTAATGATTAGAACTTAAATGATACTTATCACTCCAAAACACATTGAAAATATGAGAATTATTTTCAAAAACCATAAGTCTTTTTTTAGAGAAGACAGATATCATTAATGACAAAGATCATCAGACATACATAAGCAAAGACACCTAGGGAAAATATCCAGCCAGAGCTGGTTGGAAAAAACCACAAGACTTGTTGTAATAATACATAGTATAATTCAAAGTAGGATGTTATCAACATATTCCTATAATAATGTTCTCGTATAATAATTTATTTCCGTCATGAATCCATGTGTCTCTTTATAATGTCATAAATGGAATAAATGTAAATTTCCTTCATGTTGGCTTGAAGTTAGTGAAAAAAAGATGTTGGGAACTAAAATTGATTTAGAAATGGTAGAAAAAATTACGACCATTCAATAACACATCAGGAATTCTTAGAGTCTACATAAGATTTATGCCGAAAATAATCGATGAAACCTATAGTTTTAGGTGGGTAATAAAGTGATCCAACATATATTTCCATGGAAACAACTAATTATAATTGGTTAAATGGTAAATATAATATCTTGTTACATTGACCCGTTTAATATTTTTCATTACCTCAATGCTGGGGATTATTGATTATCACATCCACCAACCCTTTCTAAGGTAGATGATATATTCCTTGTATCCCTCATGAGTGAGAACGTAATATTTCACTCATAGGTATTGAATTTATTGGTGGTAAATCATGAAAATCATTTCACTTATGTGGTGTAACTCGTGAAGATCATGGACAATAGTGATAATTTGTTATGCAGTAACATTTCTATCCTGGTCAGAATGCTATGATTGAACCATAAATAAGAAGAGGTTAAATAAAAACTAGAGTAATCCATAATGAATAAGTACCCTCATAAATATTTAAATATTTTATGTAATATGAAAATTTTAGGGTGATATTTACTACTGTTGAATAATATAAAAACTTGAGAATTTAAAAATAAAACAAATTTTTGATAGCATAAAAGACACACAACACTGATCCTAAACTAACCATGATTATTTAAATATGACCATAAAAATTGATCTATTAGATTGGTCGGTGTGACTAGGGTTATATAATATATGAAATATATATAAGTTTCCAAATAAATAAAAATTTATTGATATATTTTTAGGAAATTAGAACTCAATTTTTAATTAATATATTATTTTTATTACAAAACACGTTTTCTTCATAAATATATTTTAATTTAATGTATAAAAAAGTATTATAATTAATTTATAGAACATTTAGAACATCTATTTGATAAAATATAAATTTTTTCGTTGAAATTATTAAATGCAATTGATATATTATATCTCCATTTATATTTATTTACTTTTCTTTATTTATTATTTAAATTCATAGATTTAATATACGATAATCTATTGCTTGAAAAAAATCATTTTCCTAAAAAAACCCTTTTGGTTACATTTTTGGGGATTAAGTTTAAATTATCTTCTTCTACATAATTTAATTGAATTTGATATAATTGTTTCTATATTATTATTAAAAATATTCTATATTTTTTAAAAAAATTATTAACCATATATTTTGTTTAAAATGTATAGTAAAAATTGAAAAAAAAATTCTTAAAATGATTAAAGTTGAAATAAGTTTATCGGGGGATTAAAATAAGAATATAATGACTAAAATGAAACAAAAAAACATATAATTGTCATTTTATGGAATGAATTATTACTTAAATCGTATAATATTTAGGAATGGCCCGTTTTGTGTTAATAAGACTTTAATATATATTATTTTTTCAATAACACTATGAGGGTCCCATATCCCACTTATAAAAGGACACCTCCTCTCCATTCATATCATCAACTAAAAAAATTATTATCTATAAGATACCTAAATAAATTTCAAACATGTTTTACCAGGTCTTAAATAATTTTTTAAAACACTGTTAGAAAGGCTTTTGGTTTATACCCAAAGTGGTTGTCCAAATAATATATATCAATATTAAATGAATGTTTTTTGTTTATTTATTATTCAACCACATTCAAATATAATTTTACCATGATGATATAAAAAATAATTATCTTAAATAGAATGATATATTATTATGATATTGGTATTTCCGACAACCATATCCTTTTCCCTCAAATAGGAAATTAAACCACCATTCATGTGTATGCTAGAAAACCGCCTCAAAACTGATTTAATTAATTTTACATCTTCTCAAACCATGGATATATATTATGATGGATTTGATAAATAAAAATTTTATTTAAGAAATATTTATTATTTTATAATTAATATATCATATATATTTTTAATTTCCATCCATTAAAAGTTGATAATGTCATTTTTGCACATGTGTGCATTTCCACATACAGAAAGCGATATGATTTTTTTATTTATCACTTCACATGGATGGTATTTATAAGTATATTTTGAAAAATGATTTCATATTTATTATACAATTATAATTTTTTAATGATAAAACAAAACATTATTTCTTTATATCATGATCATTGAAATATGTAAACCTTACTTATGCGTACATACAACCCCCCGTCTACACGATTGTAATTTAGTTTATTTTTCATTACCATATCTAAGGGATGGTTTTAATATTAAAATTTATTTATAGATATTATAATTATTTCATTATAATTTTTCTTGGTATGTTTAAATAATAATCAATTGGACCTTATAGAACTTTCCAAATTGATGTTGTATATATAAACGGAATATGTTCATAACCACCAACATGAATCTAATTGATTATGTAATTAAATGTAAAATTATAATAAACAAAATAAATAGAATAATAAAAAGGAAATATGTTATTATTAAAGTAAATAATTAAAATATTTTTATTATTCATGAAGATAAAGAATGTATGTGACAATCTAGATTAAAATAAAGGGGTATATCTAAACCATCATTTTCATTAAGTTATGACTGTTATCTCTCAAACTAAATTTATCTCTCTATTTAATGTAATAGTATGATACAAAATTCTATATATGTTTATCTCATATATATAAATACACTATTTTAATCTCATTTTATTTGGTAGAACATTCCTTAATTTCATTTATCAAATTCCATTATTATGAAATTTCATATGATTATGAGATGAGGCCATATTTTTTGAACCATTTTCATTCCATCTGAAATTATTGTTTTTATTAATTATTGTTGATTTAAATTTTCTGTAAAACATATTAATAAACATGATATGATGGTAATAACCTGACTGTTATTCAATTCATTGTGTAAATCGTTTGTCTCCAAAGACATTGTTCATGGGATTTAGGGAGTAAACTGAATCCCCCCAGGGACTATATCCACAATATGATGTTATCATAGAAGTTGACCTTAACATATTTTCATTTCATGTTTTTTATTGTTTCATTTCCTTTGATACGATAAAATTTTAATACCATGTTATTTATTTTTTGCGTCCAGGTTATTACTCATGAGAAATCTCTATTAGGATATCATGTTATTCCTTTGACTGTCACCTTCTGTTTCTTTATGATTTTTATTCCTTTAGGTGTAATTTTAGACCAACAATTTGTTTAATTAATCTATGAGGTTACTCTATGTATTTTTAGAATATAAAACGTATTTGAGATCTCATTATTGAAAAAAACAAAATTATCTATTGTATTAGTTTTCATATATGAACATTGTCTTCTAAAGACACAAGAACACATGGTCATTATGTTATAATTATTAGATATTAATGATAAAATTAATGTTATAAAATGTGTAAAAGTCATGTGTCTCTATATATTGGTTACATTAATGGATATTTGGGTGTGTGAAAAAATTTGAAGAGGCGGTTCCCTTTTTTATGTGATAGAAGTATCACCCATGTTAATACACTTAACAGTGTAATAAGATAATAACAATTTCATGGGAAAGTTGTACAAATGAACAATTTTTTTAATGATATGATATGGTAAAGATTGAATCCACTAGAGAACTAGAAAATAAATATTATTAGTGATATATGAAACAAGATGACTTAGTTTAACCACGTTGTTAACCCTTTTAACCCTCACCACAGTGAAATGTTTCTTACCGTGGTAAATATTATTTTTAAAAAATGGCCATTATTAAATAATTTTATTATGATGATTCCAACAATAAATTTTATAATATTCAATTCCAATAGTTTTTTAATATTTATTTTAATATATGTATTCATGATGCATTGGAAAGTAGTTTTATAGAGATATAAATTTTTAACAATAAAAATTGATTTCATTCCAATATCATTTCTATAATTGATTATCATGAAACATAATGGTTTATGAATACATAAATTATATTTATTTCATATTAAAATTAAATAAAAAATTAAATTTAACCTTTTAAATAATTTATTAAATAAAATTATAAAATATAATTCTTTTATTTGAATAAAATATCAGAGATTATTCAAAGTGCTAAACAATTATTCCTAAATCCAAAATTATTTTAAAAAAATTTTACTAAACAATTTTGAACACATATTGTTTTTCAATAAAAGGGTTTTAAATGATTATTTTTTATTCTTATTGTTTGATAAATGTTAAAAAAGTGACATTTTTTGTAAAATTGGTATCATTACTATTGACCAAAAATGAAAGATTTCAGAAAAAAAAAACAAAATAAAATCCATTGTATTTTCAAAAACATGAATTAAAAAATAAATTCATTTTCCTATAATCAAATTAAAAAATTAAAAAAATTATCTTCGATATGAAAAAATAAAAGAAAAACACTTTTAGAGAAAACATAACCCATTAAACTATAAGTGTAAATATTATAAATATTTTATTATTTATGTTTTAAAATATTAGTTCTCACATTTAAATATTAAATTTTACAATAATTACATTTTCATATTAATTAACTTAGAAAAAATATTCAACCACTAAAATGATTTTGTTGAAAAATATCCATTTTAACATTAATTAATTATAATCCTATCATGTTAGTTATTTATTTTATTATTACTAAATTAAATGATTAAATAGATACAAATTTAGAATCATAATTTATTAATATATTTAAATTTAATAACTATTAATTATAATATCTAAGGAATTGTTTTAGTTTGAAGTTTTATGAAACATAAGATATCCAACAAAATATTATTTAAATATTAATTACATATAGAAATTTCATGTTGTATAGTGCTAATGAAACTGATCTTAGAAGTATATTGGTGATTAATACTCAGTTTTTATATATAATAATCAATTAAATGATGATGTTAGTTGTATCTCATTGATTAAATAACTATCAAATTTTTGAAATTGAAATTATCTAAAAGAAACTTATTCAATCAACCCTTAGTAATTACTCATCCTCAACTATTTCACAAAAGTTAAATTTTACTACTTATTTTATATTCGAATAACCCCTATCCAATCAATCCTATTTTTTCAATTTATATCCAATATTATCATATGAATTTCAAGTGTCTATATTCTTCATCTTATGTGTATTAATATTAGACATCCAAAGTCTCACTAAAAGCCAACGGTTTGACAATAACATGGTTCAATTTTGTGTCAAACCAAATTTTGGAATCATTTATAAGGGAAAAAAGTTATCATATAAAATAATTCAATTTTAAACCAATTAATTATTTCTTACCCCATTTTTTCTTATATTTTCTCATTTTTTCTTTAAGTTTCATGTACGACCTATAAATATGAACAATAAAATCATCTAGTAATGGTGGATAGTTCTAACGGTGGGGATTCAAGTTTATTTATGGTTATGATTCATAATATATAATAATTTTTTTAAGAAATTATATTATAAAATAGTTTCCAATAGAATAAATTAATCTTTAAAGAAACACTATCACACATCTAATAAGAACCGAAATGAAAATCTAATCTAGACAGCCCCTAATAAAGGGGAATTTATTAAGTCAAACAATGAATGGAATTATCACACAATATTAGACCAATTTACCCTATTATTTTAGGCATGACTCTCTAAAAGATTCCCATTATGTCTTCAAAACATGTATCCTATATTGGTGTTGGCATTATGGAACCATCACATTGTACTCTGGAATAAATTTATATTATTAAACTTGAATATTAATTAATTCTCTTGTTACATACCTTTTAATGTTCTAAATGAATTTATTGTTAAAATGTCTAATATTATATTTCATAATGAAAATTTCATAACAGTTCTACTACAAGATGATAACCGTGAAATTCCATAGAGATATGCATGAACAAAATTCTAATTATGGATAAAATTATATGAGGGGTAATATAGTATGCTTACATCAAAGTGTAAATACTCATAAGAATATGATCATTTTTATCATGATGTTATCACATTATTATACCCACAACGATATATTATGAGCATAGTTCTTCTAATTGGAATTCCAAATGTTTATGTGTCATTGTATATTATGTTCTGTAAGTGTATATAATGTTCCATAGACCTTTATATTATTATTAATGTGTGTTATTACTTGTGCACTTAAATTTACCAACCAAAACCATGATTCCTTGTGTTTATGGGAATTATGGAATGTTGGTTGTCTCACAAATGATGTGTTGCTAATGAGAAATTTAATAATGTATTTATATCATACATAATTATTAAAGTTGATTTTTGAACCCTTCGATTGAAATACAAAGGTGGAATCAAATTCCATGGAAAAGGTGTAATGAAGAGTTTATTTCATATAGTTAATTAAATATATATCAAGAATTTAGGTTTATAAAACATGTTTGAAACCAACATGATGAAATATGTTGAAATATGTAATATATTATACCAAATGTTATTGTGTTTGGTTATTGATGTTGTGACGTTAACATCTTTTTGTTGGGTTGATTGGATCATTGATAAATAGTAATATTAGACATTAGGTAAGGTCATCTAGTTCTGGTGATAAATTATACTACAAGGTTACGCTCAAATTATTTTAGTTCGTCTTAATTAAATCTTATTTGTATTTAGTAAATAGATTAAATATATTTATCATGATATATGAAAAATTATTTTTATTAATAATGGTCTCATAAATTAAATAAATTTTTATTCTTAAGGTAATTATTAAATAATTTTGATATATAATATTTATTTATTTAATTTTTTAATGATTTGATATTTTATATATCCAGGTATTCAATAAATTACAAATAGGTGTATAGGAACATGATTAGGCCCAAAAATAAATATCACTTTAGAATATAGTAAAATAATATTTATCATTATTCTAGTTAGTACACACTATAAAATTCAATAACAATATTATTATGATGATAATTCATTGAATGGGTTCGTACATGTGATTATTGTTTTATTATATAAAATTTTAAAATTACATAAATTACAAACCCTATAATTTGTTTTATAAATCTAAAAATAATGATAAATAATATAGGTTAATAAATAATCATATTGCACAATGATTTTCTATCTATAATCCTCCCCTACCTTCTCACATATTATCAAGAATGATAAGATCCACTGAATTTCTTCAATACCAATGAAATTTGAAGTGATAATGATCAATAATAAAAGATTATCAGTTGCTTTTTCTAGAAAATGATGATTAATTAAGGTCATTCAGAGATCATAGGAGCATGTGTATAAGACCCTGACCATAAACCTTACTTAATATTGAATTAAATGAATAATTCACATTTAGGATCTTTTCAGGTTTTGAGTTTTAGAGAATTAGATCATAAATCATGAATTACATTCCACATTTAAACAAAGTGGTTACATAAAAGATAGTATTCGTTTTTTCCCATCAACGGAAAAATATTTAAAATAAAACATGGATTCTTTCTTGACACTTCCTTGACATTATCAACATATCATGCAACTTTCACTTGGCCTGTGAAAAACATTTCAAAAAATTGGGATGAGCATAAAAAGCTCAGTAAGGGATATAAAAGTATGAAAAGAAAACATTAGTCCATGTACGAAATCATACTTTACTCATAAAACATAAGAATTTTAACATACCACATCAAATCATGAATAAATCATAGAAATCATAATTCATAAAGGTAACTTGAAGCATTCATAACATTATTACATAGGGAGTAACTATCTTGGTTACGTTTGGAATACCCATCACAGTATATTCCCTAAATCTCTTTGGAGAATCCTTAATGTTTAACTCCTTCGCGTTACCTAATGCATTGGGGAGCTATATCGGGCTCACCCGACCTTAGTTTATCATGGAACCACCCGTCTTCATAATAATTCCCAAGAACCATAACATAATCGTATCACATAAAACGTGCATAAAGGAAACATAACATTTCCACATTTCAATCACAAGATATCAATACAAAACATTGATATAATAAAAACATTATGAAAACCATTTTCAATACCAAAATAAAAGAAAAGTAAAACATGGTATTTATTTTTCATTTAAAAAAATTATGGATTATAGAGGAAGCCGAAACTCAAATAATTTTCACGGCGGCGGAGAAGTCGTTGTCGCCGCATACGTACGACAAAAAAACATTCCTTTTGTCTTTTAGGAAAATGCTTCGTATAGAAAATATTCCTTTTGAATAAATGTAAAATTCAAAGGAGTTTATACACCGTATAAAAGAAAGTTGTGTATAAAACAAAACATTCCTCAGTGAAGGAGATTGAGACGAAGTCCCTTATGAAGATGGTATCCTTGGATTAAGGATAAATCAATTACATAATTATGCATGACAAATAAATACACCAAATATAAGTGGATATTAAGTGTAAAAAAATCAGAGGACTTTCACACATATTCATATAATGACATATTCAAGGAGTACAAGTTTATCCCATAGAATCAAAATTGGGTTAAGAAGTTCCTTTTCAAAAATTCGACAGCCTAACGGCGTCACTTCAAAATTTAGAAAAAGAGTTGATGATAGATAAAAAGGGTATCTCATCACTTGGACATAAAATTTACATCAATAAGGATATATAAGAACATATCCCAACATAATATTATGTTAATTAAAAGACATAACAAAAGAAGTCATTTAAAAAGAGGAGGGTGAAATGTTCCCTTACTGACTTGGGTAACTTTCGAACCGTACACCCCATTGAAGAAGGGTCATACAATGAATATGTAAATACCGATAAATGATATTATATTACACAAAGATTATAATAATTAGAAGTACATACACCACTCAAAGGAAATAGTGGAAAACATAGAATAAATGTCACGGGAATAAAAGTGAGATGAAAAATCCCTCATGGAAACTCGGCAGCCTAACGGCGCCACTTAAAACTTCCAAAATGGATTTATGAGATCAAATAGGGTCTCTCATAATATGAACATAAAAAATAAAGTATGAGGAATATAAAATAACATCCCCAAACATAATAAAGTTGAGCTTAAAAGAAATTACATAAACGAGAGTACTTAAAAAGAAAGAGAGAGGTTGGATCCCTTACGAAAATTCGACAGCCTAACAGCACCACTCAAAACTTCCAAAATGGATTAATGAGAGAAATATGGTATCTAATCATATGAAAATAAAAATTACAGTAAGAGTAATATAAAATAACATCCCAATCATAAGAAATATGAGCTTAAAAGTAATGACATAAAAGAGTGTACTTAAAAGAAAGAGAGGGGTAAGATCCCTTACCTAGTGTCCGACATGAATCGATCGTTCTTTAATCTCATGAATAATAAAATTTGGTCAATTTATAATTTCATAAGAACCTAAATTAAATATTATTATTAAGTTAAGATCACATATTATAATGTAATAATAATTGGTTAATAAAGTGAGTTCATATCGGACGTTTTTGCCGATGTTCGGTACATGAGTAAAAATCAAACTTGTTGGAAAAGAATTTTCAATGTAGTTATAGGTAAATCATATCCAGAATAGTATTGATGTTTTAAATGTCATATATATCTAGTATATAATCATTTTATACTATTACACAGCATTTGGAGATAAAAAATTAAATGCACCATTCATGGAGATGGTAGGTCGTACGTACGCATGAACGCTACTTTCATTTTTTTGTCATATTAATGGAATTAAAACAAAATGAGATATATATATATATATATATTAATTCCAGGATGATATACTTAATTTAGATTTAATATATTACATATATATCCATTATATATATGTACTTATAATAGTACATAACATTTGTAGATAAGAAATGAAATGTACCGTTCATGGAGACGGTAAGCCGTACGTACGCATGAACGCTACTTTCATTTTTTTTTGTATTCAATGGAATTAAATAATAATGATATAAATGTATATTATAATTACATTATGATATCATATGTAATACCATTAATTCCATCCTTTATACATCCCACATATGGCATTAACGAATCAAATCACTTTGAGGGGGCGGTAGTCCGCACTTCCTAAAATGAAGATATCGCGTTTATCCATAATGAAAACCATAAAGGTATGCCATAAATGAAAAATACAGAAACTTAAGGAAAACATAAACATATTATATATCATATATAAATATAGTTACATCTTAATGGCCACCTTTGAAGGTGTTAAAATAATATTGAACAATCATCGTTTCGTGAGGAAGTAATTCTCCATCCATAGAAAAAGTATGTTCTTTAACCATTAGATGGAGGTGTGTGAAAGTGTTGCTCGAATAAATCTTATAAAAACATCCTAGTATATTAAAGATACTGTTTTTGTTAGAAAAAAGGTAATAAAAAGATTTTAGGGGTTTAGAGAAGAAAAATAAAATAAAACAACACAAGGGAAGACATTACCTTTAAATCGGGCAACTCTCTTTGATTTGAGCTCAAAGGCTTCCTCGGAATGGATTCTGCCCAAAGTGAGGCTTCAATGATGAATAGAGGGATGTGGAGAGATGAAATGGGCAGGGTTTGGCCGAGCTAAAGGCTTGAGTGGTGTGTGTAAGGTGGTAGAGGTGGGGGCCTTTTATAAGAGGAGAGGAGAGGCACTATTGGAAAGTTATAAAATATTACTTTATTATAAAATGATTTTCGGATTTAAAAGGTCCCAAAAGGATATATTTCGAGGATAAGGTGATAAGGTTTCTAAATCCACCCATAAAATAGGTTTTTTACAAGTTTAAGACTTAGATTTCACCCTATCTTTTCATTTTATTTAAATCGTTCATTTATGAGGTAATCACTTCATCATCACGGTGTCATAAATAAATTAATTTAGTTTATATCTAAAAATTATAAAAAAAATATCATGATGTAGGAAATATTTTTAGCTTTATAATTAATATTTATGGTAAAAAACTATGACTTGTATAACCCCATCTAAAAATTGTTTTAGTAAAACAACACATGTTTGTGACATTTTAATTTTAAATTTAAATAAAAAGTTCTTAATGTCATTTTCCAAGAAATGTGGCTCCGTGGGGTCCCTAAGTTGACCCATGGATTGTCTTGGTCGGATATGACTCATCCAATGATTATAGGACATGGTTATAGGTCATTTCATATTATTAAAACATTATTTTTACCTTAAACTACAATAATTACCTCTAATCACGATTAAAAATTAAAAGTTACTATACACCAAAAAAATTATTTTAATCCCATTGAACCACATTTTATTTTTTAATGAAAACCATGTATGTCGGATTTTAGAAATTCAAAACACAGAGGTGGTAAAATTTCAGTTAAACGAAAAATCCGTTTTTTAAGTACCACTTAGTGGTTTCACTATTCATCAAAAATTGAAGTTTTCCAGAAAAATGCCAAAAAATCACCCGAAGCTATATTTGGTATTACAAATTAAAAAATGATATCTATTTTACAAAATTCAAAACATATAAGTTACATTAATTAATTTAATAATTAATTCTCACTGTCAGAGCAAATTGCGTGTTTTTATGAAACAATAAGTATCAAAAGATTGACACTAGTTTAAGTCCAATTTCAAGATGAAATTAATTCCAAAGACCATTATTGGATTAAATTATAAAAATACATTCTAATTTCACTTTAAAACCAATTCAAAATATAATCTAATCATATAAATAAATTAAATTAAATAGAGGTTCTGAATTAAAATACAATATTTTTCTCTATTCATTAAAAAATGAACTTTATCAGAAACATTCCAAAAATTTACACAAAGTAAATGTTGATGTCCCGATTATAAAGAAGAGTTTTATTTTGTTAAATATAACCCATAAAATTTTCAAAAACTGGATTTCAAAGAGGTTCTTCATCAAAAGGTGGTTAATCAACCTTTTAAAGAATATTGAATGTTTACGCTTTAAATTGGATTCATTCGCATTTTTAAACCTCTAACATTTATTGTAAAAAGTAAAAATATTTGAAAAACATATATAATCATTTTGTAGTTAGTTATGTTCATTCCCTCCATTACAATTTCTAGGCGTTAACTACAATTTAAAATAATATTATTTTATTATTAGAGTGCAATGTAAGATTCCCAAGAAACTCGGGGTTGCGTATTGGGTACGCCATCGAGCATAGCATCCCCTTTAAATTTATATTAATATTTTATTCACAAATATGGATAAATGTGAAAATGTCATATTCTTTATTTACCTGGGGTGTTACATCCTTCCCCCCTTTTGGGAATTGCGTCCTCGCAATTTTAAAATTGGGCTAGGAAACTTCATTGAAAATCCCATATCGGAACAAGAGTCAGTAAAACAATCTCTTTAAAATAAAGAAATAGAAGTACAAAGGTCACCCGAGTAAACCCATACTAGGATTCCATGTAGGAAAACAAATATATGGAGGAAAAAACAAAGGGTCATGTTCTGAGGGAGAGTGATAGTAAACATGTCTAGGAGAAAGTTAACCATAAGAAAATCACAAACTTGTGATGGGTTAATCGGTATTCGATTCCCCAGTAGAAAAAGTTAATAGGCAACATTTTTTCTAACTTACTCTTCATTGAGGAATTTATTTTTGAGCTTAACTAAATCATCATTAAACATACGTACTTGTAACATAGACTTTCAACTTTTACTAGATTCCTTAATCAAACTCATATTTTCTCCAAAAGACGAGTTTTAGGAAGACTTGTTCGCATTAAGAGTACTATAATCAACTTCTTGAGAATCACCTAATCCACAAAAGAGAACTATATATTTCCCATGTCTTTAGAAAAAATCCAAAACCAAAATTGTTAGTATGAGATCAGATAATCCACAAAAGTATAATCCCTTATAAAAAGAAAATCTATTCTTAATCTCCAAAATTTGTCCAAAAAAACCCAAAGTTAAACGAAGACCATTCGATAAAAAATTGTCCATAAAATTATTCATAGTAAACCAAACTAATATCGAAACCCAAATATTTGATGGATTTAATCACATAGTCTTCCAAGGTACAAATTAACTTTTATCTCCAAATAACATCAGTTGCTCTTAAATTATCATATTGAAAAGTAATTAACCTAATCACATATTATCGATGATAGGTTAATCATTTCCATAGATAACCCAAAATAAACTTAATCATGATTCCTAAAATCATATAACTAAAAAGAATTAGTCAAACTAACCAGGGAATTCACGTAGTCCAGTGTTAGGGGATAAATACCAGTCGCACTTTGGTTGTGGGTTCGATTCCCGCAGCTTTGTCCGACGCGACGGGTTGTCACACGGTCTGTTTGTTGTCCTTTATCCAAAAATATATAATTCTTAAAACATTCCCCAAAACGAGATAAAATCATCAAAAAAAATCATAACATATTTTAACATCATGTTTATCTCATGCCTTTCATTTTCCATCATAATATATAATAACCCATAATTACCTCAAAAGTAAAGATCATATAAACCCTAATGGTTACCTTTATAATTATTACCTGAACTTACACATCGATTGGTCATCTCGTACATGATGCATTATAGAACATACCAAGGTACAAGTGGTTGATCATGACTCCTTGATTGTTGGTTTAGAACAACCATGAGTTTCATCATTGAATCCCCCATTTCATCCAGTCTCTGAATCAGAGAACCACCACAGTTTCCTTCAAACCTATTGTCACATTGGTGCCTACTAGATCCATCCATTCACTAAAAACAGAAATGTTAGTGTGAGTATATCAACAAAACCATAATGTACTAATGAGGAAGATAAACACTAAGATATACTTACTCATTCACTTTATCAAAAACTAGGACTCTTTCTGAAATCCTAACCATTATGGTAATGTAACTAATGCCTAGAGAATACCCTAACCTCTAAAGATATCTAAACCGACCTCTGATACCAACTATAAGGTCCTGACCTTAAACCTTACTTAATATTGAATTAAATGAATAATTCACATTGAGGATCTTTTCAGGTTTAGTGTTTTAGAGAATTAGATCATTAATCAGGAATTACATTCCACATTTAAACAAAGTGGTTACATAAAATGTTGTATTAGTTTTTTCCCATCAACGCAAACATATTTAAAATAAAACATGGATTCATTCTTGACACTTCCTTGACACTATCAACATATCATGCACCTTTCCCTTGACCTGTGAAAAAATTTTCAAAAACATGGGATGAGTATAAAAAGCTCAGTAAGGGATATAAAAGTATGAAAAGAAAACATTATTCCATGTATGAAATCATACTTTACTCATAGAACATAAGCATTTTAACATAACTCATCAAATAATGAATAAATCATAGAAATCATAATGCATAAAGGTGACTTGAGGAATTCATAACATTCTTACATAGGGAGTAACCGTCTTGGTTACGTTTGGAATAACCATTACAGTATATTCCATAAATCTCTTCAGAGAAACCTTAACGTTTAACTCCTTCACGTTACCCAATACATTGGAGATCTATATCGGGCTCACACTCCCTTAGTTTATCACGGAACCACCCGTCTTCATAATAATGACCAAGAACCATTACATAATCGTATCACATAAAACATTCATAAAGGAAACATAACATTTCCACATTTCAATCACAAGATATCAATACAATACATTGATATAATAAAAACATTATGCAAAAAAAATTCAATACCAAAATAAAAGAAAATTAAAACATGGAATTTATTTATCATTTAAAAAAAGTATGGCTTGTAGAGGAATCCGAAATTCAAATAATTGTCACGGCGGCGGAGAAGTCGTTATCGCCGCATACGTACGACGAAAAAACATTCCTTTTGTCGTTTAGTAAAATGATTCATATAGAAAAGATTCCTTTTGAATAAATGTAAAAGTCAAAGAATTTTATACACCGTATAAAAGAAAGTTGTGTATAAAACAAAACATGCCTCAATGAAGGAGATTGAGACGAAGTCCCTTACAAAGACAGTATCCTTGGATTAAGGATAAATCAATTACATAATTATGTGTGACAAACTAATACACCAAATATAAGTGTATATTAAGTTTAAAACAATCATAGGACTTTCACACATATTCATAGAACGACATATTCAAGGAGTACAAGTTTATCCCAAAGTATCAAAATTGGGTTAAGAAGTTACCTTGAAAAAATTCGACAGCCTAACGGCGTCACTTCAAAATTCAGAAAAAGAGTTGATGAGAGATAAAAAGGGTATCTCATCACTTGGACATAAAATTTACATCAATAAGGATATTTAAGAACATATCCCAACATAATAGTATGTGAATTAAATGACATAACAAAAGAAGTCTTTTAAAAATAGGAGGGTGAAAGGTTCCCTTACCGACTTGGGTAACTTTTGAAACGTACACCCCATTGAAGAAGGGTCATACAATGAATATGTAAATACCCATAAATGATATTATATTACATAAAAAGTATAATAATGGGCAGTACGTACACAACTCAA
Organism: Viscum album; assembly: GCA_963277665.1. Taxonomy (NCBI): domain Eukaryota; kingdom Viridiplantae; phylum Streptophyta; class Magnoliopsida; order Santalales; family Viscaceae; genus Viscum; species Viscum album. The sequence goes on from OY728155.1 coordinate 1,013,452,282, forward strand.
AGGAAATAGTGGCAAACGTAGCATAAATGTCACGGGAATAAAAGTGAGATGAAAAATCCCTAACGAAAACTCGGCAGCCTAACGACGCCACTTAAAACTTCCAAAAATTGATTTATGAGACCAAATAGGGTCTATAATAATATGAACATAAAAATCACAGTATTAGGAATACAAAATAACATCCTCAAACATATGATAGATGAGCTTAAAATAAATGACAAAAACAAGAGTACTTAAAAAGAAAGAGAGAGGTTAGATCCCTTACGAAAATTCTGTAGCCTAACAGTGCCACTCAAAACATCCAAAATGGATTGATGAGAGAAAATAGGGTATATAATCATATGAACATAAAAATTACAGTAGGAGTAATATAAAATAACATCCCAATCATTATAAAGATGATCTTAAAATTAGTGACATAAAAGAGTGTACTTAAAAGAAAGAGAGGGGTAAGATCCCTTACCTCGTGTCCGACATGCCTCGATCGTTCTTTAATCTCCTGAATAATAAAATTTGGTAAATTTATATTTTAATAAAGACCTAATTTAAATATTATTATTCAGTTAATATCACATATTATAATGTTATAATAATTGGTCAATAAAGTGAGTTCATATCAGATGTTTTTGTCGATGTTCGGTACATGAGTAAAAATCAAAATTGTTGGAAAAGAATTTTCAATGTAGTTATAGGTACATCATATCCAAAATAGTATGGATGTTTTTAATACCATATATATCTAGTATGTATTAATTATATAACAGTCCATAGAATTTGGAGATTAAAAATTAAAAGCACCGTTCATGGAGATGGTAGGCCATACGTACGCATGAACGCTACATTCATTCTTTTTGTCATATTAATGGAATTAAAACAAAATGAGAGATATATATATTATAATTCCAGAATGATATCCTTAATTTAGATGTAATATAATACATATATATCCATTATATATATGTACTTATAATAGTACATAACATTTGGAGATAAGAAATGAAATATACCGTTCATGGAGATGGTAAGCCGTACATACGCATGAACGCTACTTTCATTTATTTTTTTTGTATTCAATGGAATTAAATAATAATGATATAAAGGTATATTATATTTCCCTTATGATATCATATGTAATACCATTAATTCTATCCTTTATACATCCCACATATTTCATTAACGAATCAAATCACTTTGAGGGGGCGGTAGTCCGCACTTCCTAAAATGAAGATATCGTGTTTGCCCATAATGGAAACCATAAAATTATGGCATAAATGAAAAATACAAAAACTTAAGGAAAAAATAAACATATTATATATCATATATAAATATAGTGACATCTTAATGGCCACCTTTGAAGGTGTTAAAATAATATTGAACAATCATCGTTTCGTGAGGCAGTAATTTTCCATCCACAGAAACAATATGTTCTTTAACAATTAGACGGAGGTGTGTGAAAGTGTTGCTCGAATACATCTTATAAAAACACCCTAGTATATTAAATATACTTGTTTTGTTAAAAGAAGATAATAAAAAGAGTTTAGGGGTTTAGAGAAGAAAAATAATACAAAAGAACACAAGGGAAGATGTTACCTTTAAATCAGGTAACTATCTTTGATTTGAGCTCAAAGGCTTCCTTAGAAAGAATTATACCCAAAGTGAGGATTAAATGATGAAGAGAGGGATGTGGAGAGATGAAATGGGCAGGGTTTGGCCGAGCCAAAGGCTTGAGAGGTGTGTGTAAGGTGGTAGAGGTGGGGGCCTTTTATAAGAGGAGAGGAGGGGCACTCTTGGAAAGTTATAAAATATTACTTTATTAGAAATTGATTCTCGGATTTAAAATGTCCCAAAAGGATATACTTCAAGGATAAGGTGATAAGGTTTCGAAATACACCCATACAATAGGTTTGTGACAAGTTTATGACTTAGATTTCACCCTATCTTCTCATTTTATTTAAATCGTTCATTTATGAGGTAATCACTACATCATCACGGTGTCATAAATAAATTAATTTATTTAATATCTTAAAATTAAAAAAAATATCATGATGTAGGAAATATTTTTATAATTCTAATGAATTTTTATAGTAAAAAAATATGACTTGTATATCCCCATCTAAAAATTGTTTTAGTAAAAAAACACATGTTTGTGACATTTTAATTTTTACTTTAAATAAAAAGGTATTAATGTAATTTTCCAAGAAAAGTGGCTCCATGGGTTCCCCAAGTTGACCCAAGGATTTTCTTGGTCGGCCATGACTCATAAAATGAAAGTAGTACATGTGTCTAGGTCATTTCATATTATTAAAACATTATTTTTACCTTAAACTACACTAATTACCTCTAATCGCGATTAAAACTTAAAAGTTACTATTTACCACAAAAAATATTTTAATCTCATTGAACCACATTTTACTTCTTAATGAAAACCATGTATGTTGGAATTTTGAAATTCAAAACAAATAGGTGGTAAACTTTCATTTAAATGAAAAATCAGTTTTTTAAGTACCACTTAGTGGTTTCACTATTCGTCAAAAACTGATGTTTTCCAGAAAAATACCAAAAATTCACCCTAAGCTATATTTGACATTCCGAATTCAAAAATGATGTCTATTTTAAAAAATTCAAAACATATATGTTACATTAATTAATTTAATAATTAATTTCTGTTGTCAGAGCAAATAGCGTGTTTTTATGAAACAATAAGTATCAAAAGATTGACACTAGTTTAAGTCCAATATCAAGATGAAATTAATTCCAAAGACCACTATTGGATTAAATGGTAAAAATATATTCTAATTTAACTTTAAAACCAATTCAAAAGATAATTTAATCATATAAATAAATTATATTAAAAAGAGGTTTTGAATTAAAATAAAACATTTTTCATTATTCATTAAAAAATGAACTTTATCGGAAAAATACCAAGAATTTACCCAAAATAAATCTTGATGTCCTGATTCTGAAGAAGAATTTTATTTTTTCAAATATAACTCATAAAATTTTCAAGAAGTGGATTTAAAAGAGGTTCTTCATCAAAAGGCGGGTAATCGACCTTTTAAAGAATATTAGAATGTTTACACTTAAAATTGGATTCATTCGCATTTTAAATCCTCTAACATTTATTGTAAAAAGTAAAAATATTTGACAAACATATATAATCATTTTGTAGTTAGTTCTGTTCACTCCCGCCATTACAACGGCTATGCGTTAACTACAATTTAAAATAATATTATTTTATTATTAGAGTGCAATGTAAGATTCCCAAGAAACTCGTTGTTGCGTATTGGCTACGCCATCGAGCATAACGTCCCCTTTAAAGTTATATTAATATTTTATTCACAAATATGGATAAATGTAAAAATTTCATATTCTTTATTTACCTGGGGTGTTACAATGTGTGGGTCCCTGATGGAGGAATTGTAAACTGGGAACCCATAATCATAATAACTAATTTTCAGAAAGGGTCTCAGATGATCCACATACTCCAAAAATTTATATTTCATGAATGAGGTAATATATATTCCTATAAAATTAAATAATTTTTAATTTTTTTTTTGCGAAAGATATTCTATTTTTTCGGCATCCTTTTGTGAAAATATAAAATTGAAAATTTCCTTCTTATTGATGATTACATATTTTATAATATGTGAATGAATCAGAAAAAATTACATTTTCTAAGTCAAGATCAACAATGATATGATCTTCTATTATTCTTGAAAATATCAAGTGATATCATAGTAGTCATATTCAAATTTATATTTACTTATTGGATTCATTATCATTATGCATTTAAAAGTTAAATTTAATTTTGATGTCATAATTTTGTCTTGATCCCTTATAAAAATATCATCCTAAACATAATTGTTTCTTATTGGTGTTACCTTGAATGGTTAGTAGTTAATTAATATATAATATGAATAACCCATTCTAAGGTTCCATGTATTATGGATGGATAATATAAGACAACATGGTATTTACCGTTATATTATATATTGTGTATCCTAGATCATTGAAAAAGAACACCCATATGGAATCTAGTTCATCATGTAATTTTTATTTTCCACATTCATTAAATGAACTACATGTACACTACCAGGGTGGAACATGTTTTTATTAGAGTACATTTTGTGTATCATGACTACAGTGTGTTGTAAATAGGTTTTCAAGGTGGAAAACATGCGGTCAAACCATGTCGTGTAATTAATACACCCTTGTATTTATTAGATGAAAAATAAATACTTGTAGGTATGTAACATGATTAAAAAAATTTGTATTATTATTATTATTTTCCATGAACTTCATAAATATCTATGTCGAGAAAATGTATAATACCATGGAATTTTCTTCCGTTATCCATTGAAGAGAGTTACACGTCATTTGGGCTACATTGCAGACATCATGTAGATTAACTCTTTACATCAAAATATTAAATTTGAATAATTACTCAATTAAACCTCATTGACATGAGGTTCATTATATTTCTCCTACATTCATACTAAAAGGTTTAATCTTTTATTTTATACATAATTAATTTTTTCTAATATTTGAAACTATGAATCATATCTGGTTATTATATACAAATGAATCAACACATTAAATTTTACAATATACATAACTTTCATTTGTTTCATGTGACATTAAATTGGATATATATCGAATGAAATTTTGATACATCTAATATTAAAAATATGTCTTATTTTTGAATTATTTACAATTAAAACCCATAATGAGTTGTAAAAACCAGTTATCATAAAATTTATTCAAGTAAAATGTTTTTTTTTCAGTTTTAAATTATGTAAAATAATATATTTTATTTAAAATCAATGTGTATTGGAATCTATTAATGATTGAATTGAGTAATATTTAATGAATTAATTGATTAATAATATAATGTATTGGATTAATTTACGTTCATTTTAAATTATTAATTAATATATAAAATTTATTATAAATAAAAAATTTAAAATGCATAATCATTGAATGTTTATAAAAAAATCATGAGATTTTACCATACCTATGAATTTTTTGGTTTTATTTTTTTTATTTCATGGTTTTGAAATTATTCATTATTAAATAAAAATAAGATGGTATACAATCCTCCCTCCATATTTTTTTATGTAATGATTTCGTTCCCTTGATTGATTTATGTACTTATACATTACCACTAAATTAGTTCCCATCAAATTCATTTTATTTGTAAAAATGTAAAAAAACGATTATTTGATTGTGATTGGAGTATTTCCATAGAATAATCATTTCTAGATGAGCCCGTAAGGGGCCTTACGTACTAGGTTTTCCCCCTCATCACCGCCGCCTCCTTCACCTCGGGATGGCACGTCGCTCCTCCTTATGCTCAGTGAGATGTGGTGGCAGACCGCTTTTGCAGTGTTCTTTTCAGGTTCAGATGAATCTTCTCGTAGCTAGATATGTTTTCTTTGGCGGCGTGGTGACACATGCCCGAGTTTCAACTTCTGAGGGCTTTCGTCTCATCTTTGGTGGGTGCGCAGGGTGGTTCGTCGCGTCCCTTTGAGTGTTCTGGTCGGAGGCGACGGGATCTGACCACAATGGGACCTTCTTCATTCATTTTGGTGATTTCTAAATCCTTTTTTTTTTTTTTGCAATAGTTTTGGTTTCAGATTATTTTGTTCGTGCTGCGCAACGGATCACATTGATAGACCATTGGAAATCTGTGATGCTTGGTTGTTTTTTGTTTTCATGATTTAATTTTGGAGTCTCAATTCGGGTTGAGTAGCGACGGTGGGTTTTGTTCCTCTGGGAGTTGGTAATTCGAAGCTTATTGGCTTCGGTTTTCGGCTTGGGTGTCCTGATTTGGTGGATTCTGGTTTTTATGGGTTCGGAAATCGTGAATATCTCACATTGGTCTTTAAGAAGAATGCGCGATGGTGTGTTGTGGTGATTCCCTGTTGAAGCAAAAGCTTTCGACGGTGTTATTGTGAAGATTTTTTGAGGAAGTTGTGGTGATTTTTTGAAGCCGTGATGTTTTTTTTTTGAGAAAGTAGTGGTGATTTTATGAAGTAGTGGTGATGTTTTGTTGTGGTGTTTGATCGGCGACGCCAATGGCGGTGGTAGATATGAGTTTTTTGTTGGCGGTGGACATCAGATGAGGCTGGTGGTGAGGACAAAGACGCGATGATGATGACAGTGTTGTGATGATTAGGCCATGATGCGGTTAGGTCTTCCTGGAGGGGGGGTTTCTCGGGCGGCACGCTTTTCTCGGGATTCCAATTTTTTAATTTGAAATTCTGTTTTGATTATGGATTTTTTGAATCAGGTTTTTGGTGAATGCAGTTTTATGTGTGTGCTGCTTCAAATTGTCTTTCAGTTTTTTTCTAATGTTCTCAATTCACCAAAAATTGGGTTTTTTAGAAAATGAAAAAAAAGATTGGTGGCCCAAAGTGCTTTGAGTCGGTTTTAATGTAGATCTATGGGGAGGAAATTCCGGACAAAACTGAGATGAAACCAATATGGGATATATATATATGTGTGAGTGTGTGTGTGGAAATGTCAAATGCTATAACTTATTCAAATAACATAACAATGTTCTTATCCATAGTTTCATTGGTTGTTTTATTAGATTATCAATAAATCAACAATTAGATAAAGATCAATATTAAGTAATTTTTTTATTTATTATATCTCTACATAATACATTATTTATTTTGTGGATTCAAGACTGTGATCACATAAATAATTAAAATAATATTTCATGATTGAATTAAAATAAATGGGTTGTGAATAAATGTTTTTTAGAACATGGTTCATCCATAATGTAAAATCCATTGTATATTAATAAGACTTGTAGTGGGTAAAACAACACTTTTACATATAAAAAATAAAATACCTCAACATAATATTAATTCCAAATAACTATTACCTTACATAACAATAATAAATTCCATAGAACTAAATATTTTACTAACCCATATTGGTAAACTTGTATAAAAAGTTTTGGGGACTATAACTATTTTATTAAAATAAGAATGGAAAACCACTATTAAACTATACTAAAAGGAAACCCAATAAAAATCACAATGGACCATAGGAATAAATACTAAGGACAATATGGCCTGAAGGTTAAATCAAGTTCAAAAGGATGGAATGACCCATAGGATGAAAATGGAATGAAGTCCCAATAATAATCATGCATCATGCCAAACACTAGTCAATCTTATCAGCAGTCCGGATTATAGTTAAACTACCCATGTTCGTCAAGTGAAATGAGTTGTTCCCCCCTCCCTAATTGAGTTGTTCTGATATAATATTCCAAAAAATGTAATAATAGACCCCTCCATCATAGATTGTAATTTGGGGGAGGATTAGATGATAGGTTCTTGAAAATAAATCTATCCTTTGGTCAATATTCCTTTTTATTCATGCATGAATCACACTACACAATAAACTTCATAAACCTCACCACCTTGAATAAAACACTATACATAAGTCCATGATATTGGGAACCCAACCATCCCTCATTGTGGTGGGGATTCATTGTTGAACTATGGATGCCAGCGCATCGGTCCCTATTCCGTGGTTTCACACCCCATGTAACATTCATTTATTCAGTTTTATCATCTACCAAATGTGATGAGTAATATTTCTGGTTTTATATTTTGTCATGAAACAATGAATAGTGTCCTTATGTCCTGGTTTCCCAAGGAAAATACATGTGATAAAGGACTTTGAACAAGACAGGAAACCGTAGGGAAAATTATTCATACACATCCTGAAGGCCCATAGGAAAATGTCCAAAAAATGAAATCCCAAAGTCCACATCAAACAAGATCTTAAAAAAATCCCTCACATGCTATGTTGTTGACTAGTAGATTGATTTTTTATATTGGGAAATTTAGTTAATGGATCAAGGATCTACATGAACATAGTTAGGGAAGTTCTTTCAACCGGAATACCATCCCTTAATTGACAAAGACCCTTTTTGAGTTCTGATAAGGGTTATATATGTCATTGCCACTGGAATGTATTACAAATTTAAATTCCATGTACAATGCAGCGTGTTTTTGGGACATGATTAAATATTCATAGAATTTAAAGAGATAATATTAATATAGTCTCAAAAAATCAATAATAATGTAATTTACTAATACCACGATCTTTTAGTACTATCGAATAATGGGAAATTATTCAACGAAATTATCACTATGATCAATTTTGGAGATTGAACATATCCTTAGTCAAAGAAATATCTAGGAATTGTTAATATGCCTATAGGGTTTGTTGAACCATGAAGGGAATCATTGCATGCAAGAATTATAAATGACAAATGCACCTAATTAATAGGCGAGTGATGAGTATTTTGATATCTAAGATTAACACATGAGTCATAGTATTGACAGTCTGTTTTTTTAATTTCATCCATGTCTAATTAACACATGAAGTCACAAGAATCCATGGATGTGTATAGAGTGAACCAATATCTCCATGGTCAATATTGGGAGATATTTTTGTACAAATTTATTGAGATATCCAATGAATTATTTTAGAGACACTTCATGAAACTTCACCATATATGGAACACGTAGTTGTAGTCATTGGATACACTGGGCCCCTATAGATTCTACAATTTCATGTTCAATAAGAACTATACACCTTTCCAAATAATTCATAACCCAATTATTGATTCTTGTTGGGCAAAAATCCCTCAAGGTAACATTACAGTATTTTGGGTTGATTGTGTTTGTTGACAAAGCAGGTTTCCATGGAGAATTGTCGAGTTCCCGAGAAGTTGTTGCCATTCCATGTTGACAAAGAACTATGACAAAGGAAAGGACGATCTGGAGGCGGTACAAAAGAGCAGTACAAGGTGGCGCCGTTTCCCAGTGTTTGCCAAATTTATGAGCCTGAAAATCGTCAATGGAAAATGGAGTGATATGTTGTTGGCAAAGGTTGAGGAGAGAGAAATGAAGGAGGTGCGCGGAAACATTAAGCGTGACGCGCAAAATTAGCGGGTTGCGCGAAATTGTATTTCGCGCAAAAGATGTTTCAAGGCCGAAAGCTTGAAAATCGGTAAAGGCATGAGGCACGCGAAATTTTGGAGGCGTGCGCGAAAAATTGAAGTGGCGCGCGAAATAGCGGATGAAGTATTTCGCGCAAAAGATGTTTCGAGGTCCGAAGCTCGGAAAATGGCAAAGGCATGAGGTGCGCGAAATTATGGAGCAGTGCGCGGAAAATGGTTGTGTGCGGAAGATTTGTATTTCGCGATCAAAGCGGATTACGCGCTCAAGGAGGGTTTTTCGCGCGGGGTCGATTTTGCCTATAAATATGAAGTGACCCTCCTCCATTCAGCAGAGTTCAAGACATAGAAAATACACGAGCTCTGGTGTGCGAAATTGAAGTTAGAAAGGGTGTTGCGTGTAAACTTAAAGTTTGCGCGTAAAGTCAGATTGCGCGAAAATAAAAGGCTGCGCAGAAAGTTGGTGATTGGCGCGTAAAAGGAAGATTGCGCGAAAAGTGGATTTCGCGCAAAAGTAGTGAATTGAGCGCAAGGCAGTTTCTAGGCTGCGCGTAATATTTGGAGGTTGCGCGAAAAAGGAATTTCGCGCAAATCATAGAAATTTCACGCAAGACACCGTAAGGGTTGCGCGTAAAAATTGAGGTTGCCCGGTACATCCGGTGCAAAGTGAGATTCATCTGCGGGTGAAAGTTGGACTTCAACAGAGAATCTACATACAGAGGAAGATGCATTCCTTCATGAAAATGAAGAGACCTACAGGTCTATAAACTGTGAGTGAATCCCTTCTGGAGCAGTGAGGTTAGGAAGAGGAAAAGGTGATCCTCTCCACCGGCAGTGAGCCAGAGAGAGAGAAACAGGGAGTGACCCTTGGGAAAGCAGTGAGCTGACCCTAAACCTTGTAAAGGCAGTGAGTCTGGGCATAGAAGTGATCTAGCCCGAACATTGTAATCCACAGCTAGTGAAGACTAGTGGAATTCGGTACGAACCGGCAACTTGTCGGCGTATGCTCCTTGGACGTAGCCCTTAGCGGTGAACCAAGTAAAAATCTCTGTGCCTGCCTGCTTACTCCCCTGCATTGCATTCAAAGCATCATCACCAGGTAAAGGAGACAAGTGATCACAGTAACCACACAGATCACAGTAACCACACAAGTGCAAACAAAGTGACCCTTGTAACGAAGAGGTCAAGATCCAGTGGGGCAGAAAGAACTTTGAAAAAGAATATCCATTCCCTGATTCACCCCCCCTCTCAGGTTATATAGGCCCCTATTAGTTCTAACAATTGGTATCAGAGGAAGGTTGCTTTTATCAGATTTGTTTGCTTGGACTTGGTGTAGTCTTTCTGTGCAGTTGAAGATATTGTTTTCACTTATCTCGGTCTACCATGGGGAAAAGAAAATCTTCAAAGAAGAATCAGAAGTCAGGTGGTATCCCTCAGTGTGGAATTGTTTTTGGAAAAAGTGTGATTCAACTAAAAGAATCAAATAGCTTACTAAAGGAATCATGTAGTGAACAGAAAAATGATTTGGATAAATCATACAACAAAAATACTTACTCATTCAAAGATGTTGACGGAATGAGTGAAGAACCTGACTTTCCAAGTGACGTTGGAACCACTGACGATGAAGAAGAAGAAATTGATGGAAGAATTGATATGCGAGCTGAGTTGGAGGCTGCTCTTGAAGAGATAGATGTTTGGAGGGCCAAAACCATGAAAGCTAACAAAATTGTTCGCGATGCAAAACTCTATATGCAGCAGCAGGAAGAAGAGAAATCTGAGATGATGGAAGAAATTGAGAATCTAAATTTATCAACATCAGAGAACTCAGAATCCGTTAGTAAGTATAAGCTGAAGGTTGAAGAACAGAAAAGAGAGATCGATGGCCTAAACAAAAAGGTGGAAGTTGTCCATGGGACTAAAGAATTGGATCAGAAATCCACTGAAGAAATTAAATCTAAAGGCATACAGATCCATGCTCTGGAAACTGAGGTCAACAAGCTAAGAGGCTTAAATCAAAGGCTTATTGATATAGTTACTGACCTAACAAAGAAGAATGATTCTCAAGGTGAGGAACTACAGAAGCTGGCTAAAGGAAAAGGAAAACAAAAGGCTGGTAAGTGTGAAGAGAATCAAGAGTCCGATGAAGTTCGGAATCTGAAAGCCAAGAATGATGATCTAGCTACACAGCTGTCTGAGTTAGTTCAGAAGAATCAAAGACTACAACAAGAGAATGCATGTTGCTCCGATTATCTTGCTCAAGAAAAATTGAAAGTAAAAGAGCAAAATGACGTGGTTAGTAAGATGAAGCATGAACTGGAAGATGAGATGAATTGTGGAAAGAATCTCAGAAAAGAACTTGATGGTCAACTTTTATCAATAGATTTGAAGATTCAAAAGTTGGAAGAAGAGCTACAATCAGTCAAGAAGGAAACGGAGAAGTCTAAATCCAAAGATAAGCCCAAGTTGAAGGATGCACTGCACTTGTTATTTGATCATCCTTCGGCAGGTGATGATAAAATGAAGTCCAAATATGCTGCATCAGAGGAGAAGCATGAAAGGATTGTATCTTCCCAAAGGTCAACCTTTTTGGGAAAATCTGGAATTGGATATGATAATTCCACTCCTATGGATGATAAGAAAAATGCAGTGAAAAATTCAAAGGGTAAGAAAAATCCTGTAGGTGCTGGAGATAGGCCTATGAGGATAGTTTCAAGGAGTGATGATATGTGCTATTTCTGCGGAGTCCATGGCCACACATCAAGCTTCTGTACAGAGGCTCTGGAGTATATTTCAGGCTGTGAAAAGAGAAACATTAATAAATCTGAGAACAGGAAGAAGCATCATGAGAAATTAGAAAGAAGAGCTTCTCAGAGGAAAGTATACATTAGATGCTATTACTGCGGAAGAATGGGACACACCATGAGCATGTGTCAGGAAGCTCAGGAGAACAATATCAGAGGAAGAACTCAAGGTGCATCAACATCTCAGCAGAGAGATGATAAAATGAGGTATGCCTTTGACGGAAAATGTTTTATATGTTCTCACTATGGGCACATGGTGAGACATTGCAGTAAGAAGAAAGCCGGAAAGGGAAAGGAACAAGAAAAGAGATCTCCACCACAGGAAGTGTACAAGAAAGAAGCATGTACTGGGAGACAAAGTGGTAAGGAGAATAATAGGCTTCGAGCCTCGGGGAAATCACATGGAGCTGAACGAAAGGTGTATCAGTCACCTCCTTTGTCATACTCACAACAGCTCTCAAGGAGAGAATGTGAGCAAACCTGGAAGATTAAGGGGAGATCTACTCCAGCGGTGATAAAGAAGAATGGACGTTCAATGGAGGACCCACCACCAATTAAAAATAGGGTGGTGACCCATAAATCTGATAAAAGGCAGATAAGAAAAGAATGCATCGAAAAATCCACATGTCGTGTTTCTCAGCGAGAAGTGAAGGAAAGAGGAAGACCCCTAAGATGGGAGAAGAAGAAATAGAAGATGCCAAATAGAGAGGTTTCTACTCAGAGAAATAATCAAGGAAAGTGGAACTTTGGTAGAACCTCAAAGAAGGAAATGTGTACCAGTGGGCTTATACCTCAAGCGGTGAGAAAGGCTGAGCCTACCAAATCTACATATCAGAAAAAGGCTCAGAATGTAGGCAATGAATGCCTAGTCATATGGCCAGAACAATTGAAGTTGGCTAGGCAATTGGAGGAAGCAAGAAAGGAGTGTGATGCTATCCAAGAAAGAATCAAAGGGTTGACCCATCAGGATCAACCACAATCCTCATCTTGAGGAGTCCAGAAGATACCCCTCTCCCTATATATTTAAATGCTATTAACTGATGATTCATGTGTTTCAGGTTTTAGGGAGATACGATCCATGGGGTAGTGGCATCTAAGGATGCAAAGTGGAGAAGTGATTTGCTCTAGAATTTCAATTGATTCAAATCAGGTACTAGAGTTGATGAAGAAAGGGAGCAACAGAGCACAATAGGAAGTGATTGTGTTATTAACTTTATCTCTTGTTTCCTACACCGAGTTTCAACTCCGTAGGCTTAGAGATTTTGTTAATGGATCAAATTTGAGTGGAAGATGAGAACAAATGATGCAGGAGGAAAAGACGTGTTATGGGTCTAAACTGTTGGGCCTAACAACTGGAAGAGTTGCATAACACAGGGGGAGCATTCTATATCCAAATCAGATTCAAGAGCCATCAATGCAATAATTGGATGACTCGGCTCAGGTGTTTCCTATTGAGGGAAGAAAGACACACAGGGAGAAGCAGCAATAACAATGCATTTCATGCTTATCTATTTGCTCTAACAATATGGTATCAGCTGACTGTTTTCAGGATACCAAGAAGCTGCAAGAGAAAATCAAAGGCGTCTCAACAAAAATTTGAGAAACCTAGCTGAAAGAAATGAAGCCATTGAAAAATGAGTCAGTGAACAACTTCCTGATGGAAGTATTGAGGAAGAAAGAAACATAGGGAGATCAGAAGTGGCTTATGCTGATTCAGAAGAAGACACCAATGATGAACATGAAAGTGTCTAGTTTGTGAGTACAAGGAAGTAAAAATCCTCATCTGCACAACAGTCAAAGAGTTGAGCTGAAATTGACATGCAGAATATCATTGGTGATTAGTTAGCTCTATCTTAGACAAGGAGAATGAAATCACTACAGAAAACATCTTTTATATCTCAGGTTGATCCGAAATGCTTTGCTGATGCAACTAAAGATGAAAACTGGGATCATACCATGGATGAAGAGATAGATCAGACTTGAGAAGAATCAGACGTGGGAGATTGTTTCGAGGCTAGATGATAAAAATTTCATCAAGAAAAAATGGGTCTATCAAGACAAGATGAATGAATATGACATGATGATTCGGAACAAAGCACGACTGATGTGCAAAGGAGACTCCCAGATAAAGAGTAATCAAAGGATGATGAGGATGGCAAGGCAGTTAATATCACAGAATACAGGCAAATCATTGGAAGTCTATTGTACTTAACCACAACAAGGCCTGATATTGTTTTCGCCACATGCCAAGCAGCGAGATATCAGAGTAATCCCAAGGAAAGTCACATGCTTGCAGTGAAAAGAATACTTCGGTATATCAAGGGCACGGTGGACTTCGGCTTGACATACAACGACAAATCTCAGACAGAGTTATTGGGATATACTGATGCAGACTGGGCCGGTTCAGCAGATGATAGAAAATCAACATCAGGTGGTGCTTTCTATCTTGGTGGATTGTGTATTTCTTGGCTAAGCAAGAAACAAGATTGCATTTCATTGAGCACCGCAGAAGCTGAGTATATTGCGGCCCCTCAAGCATGCACACAGTTATTGTGGATGAAGCAGCAGCTTGAAGATATGGGAGTTGAAGCGAAGTCTCCGATCGGAATCCAGTGCGATAACTCAAGTGCTATAAATCTCAGCAAAAATACCGTCCATCACTCTAGGACAAAGCACATTGAGATAAAGTATCATTTTATCAAGGAGAAAGTTGCGCAGGGGATCGTGAAGTTGGAGTATGTGCCTATAGAGCTACAGGTTGCAGACATTCTGACAAAGGCCTTACCCAAGGAAGCTTTTGAGAGGCATCGACTGGCTCTGGGAGTTCATTCGATTCCCCACACTTGAAATAGTGTAGATATGGGACCCACCCCCTCTCCCCAAGGTATGATGTGTTTTCCCTACTGTGCTAATGTGTTCTCTACTATGTTATAGACTACAAAGGCGTGACCTTTGGGTTCGTTGACAAAGGGGGAGAAAATAGTGGTTGTTCAAGGGGGAGACAGTGCGAAGATTTGATAAATCATTTTTGATACGGGGAGAAGCTGACAGGTGGAGCATCCAGAAAGGGGGAGCAATGAGAAAGGGGGAGTATATTAAATATGACGATGCTAGACATGATCGATCAAATCATAGAAATCATGACAGCTGAGGATCGTGATAAAAGAAGAACAGTGGTGTTGGAATGGTGTGAGACAGTGTCTAGCTATCAACAATTGGTATCAACTTAAGAATTCACCAATTGGTATCAGTGTGGTTCAACAACTGGTTTTATTTTAAGAATTGGTATCAGGGTGGAATCGACAATTGGGGTCTAACATGAAGTGATTAATTGATGAACTTTTCATACTACTCTTGTTTCTCACGCCGAGCATTGCTCATGTGGGCTTAGAGTACGTGTTAAGTGAATCCTTGAACTCTATCATAATCGCAAGAGGCGAATGGTGGTAGCAGCTGGAAGAAGACTCAGTGAGGTATCAACGTGCAGAAAATAATTCTGAGCAAATTTGTAAAGAGTTGTCAACAAACCCAAAGGGGGAGATTGTTGGGCAAAAATCCCTCAAGGTAACATTGCAGTATTTTGGGTTGATTGTGTTTGTTGACAAAGCAGGTTTCCATGGAGAATTGTCGAGTTCCCGAGAAGTTGTTGACATTCCATGTTGACAAAGAACTATGACAAAGGAAAATACGATCTGGAGGCGGTACAAAAGAGCAGTACAAGGTGGCGCTGTTTCCCAGTGTTTGCCAAATTTATGGGCCTGAAAATCGCCAATGGAAAATGGAGTGATATGTTGTTGGCAAAGGTTGAGGAGAGAGAAATGAAGGAGGTGCGCGGAAACATTAAGCGTGGCGTGCAAAATTAGCGGGTTGCGCGAAATCTTGAAGTGTGGCGCGCAAAACAGCGGGTTGCACGAAATTGTATTTCGCGCAAAAGATGTTTCAAGGCCGAAAGCTTGAAAATCGGTAAAGGCATGAGGCACGCGAAATTTTGGAGGCGTGCGCGAAAAATTGAAGTGGCGCGCGAAATAGCGGATGAAGTATTTCGCGCAAAAGATGTTTCGAGGTCCGAAGCTCGGAAAATGGCAAAGGCATGAGGTGCGCGAAATTATGGAGCAGTGCGCAGAAAATGGTTGTGCGCGGAAGATTTGTATTTCTCGATCAAAGCGGATTACGCGCTCAAGGAGGGTTTTTCGCGCGGGGTCGATTTTGCCTATAAATATGAAGTGACACTCCTCCATTCAGCAGAGTTCAAGACATAGAAAATACCCGAGCTCTGGTGTGCGAAATTGAAGTTAGAAAGGGTGTTGCGCGTAAACTTAAAGTTTGCGCGTAAAGTCAGATTGCGCGAAAAGCAAAGACTGCGCAGAAAGTTGGTGATTGGCGCGTAAAAGGAAGATTGCGCGAAAAGTGGATTTCGCGCAAAAGTAGTGAATTGCGCGCAAGGCAGTTTCTAGGCTGCGCGTAATATTTGGAGGTTGCGCGAAAAAGGAATTTCGCGCAAATCATAGAAATTGCGCGCAAGACACCGTAAGGGTTGCGAGTAAAAATTGAGGTTGCCCGGTACATCCGGTGCAAAGTGAGATTCATCTGCGGGTGAAAGTTGGACTTCAACAGAGCATCTACATACAGAGGAAGATGCATTCCTTCATGAAAATGAAGAGACCTACAGGTCTATAAACTGTGAGTGAATCCCTTCTGGAGCAGTGAGCTTAGGAAGAGGAAAAGGTGATCCTCTCCACCGGCAGTGAGCCAGCGAGAGAGAAATAGGGAGTGACCCTTGGGAAAGTAGTGAGCTGACCCTAAACCTTGTAAAGGCAGTGAGCCTGGGCATAGAAGTGATCTAGCCCGAACATTGTAATCCACAGCTAGTGAAGACTAGTGGAATTTGGTACGAACCGACAACTTGTCGGCGTATGCTCCTTGGACGTAGCCCTTAGCGGTGAACCAAGTAAAAATCTCTGTGTCTGCCTGCTTACTCCCCCGTATTGCATTCAAAGCATCATCACCAGGTAAAGGAGACAAGTGATCACAGTAACCACACAGATCACAGTAACCACACAAGTGCAAACAAAGTGACCCTTGTAACAAAGAGGTCAAGATCCAGTGGGGCAGAAAGAACTTTGAAAAAGAATATCCATACCCTGATTCACCCCCCCTCTCAGGGTATATAGGCCCCTATTAGTCCTAACAATTCTCTAGATTTATTCCCATTTCAATGGAAATATCATTAGAAATCCTCAACTAGATATTCATAGACTACTTTTGTATGTTGAAAATTACATGAAGAGTGAAAATATGTATTTAAATATGGTGAATAAATGGAAAGGATATGTGATGTGAAAAAACTCCAAAGATGTTTTTATAATCAAATTACAATGAGATGATGAAAATGTGAAATGAACTACAACATGATTCCATCTATTCCATATGTGTAATGATGGGACACTTGATGATAACTTAGTCTTAGGAAAAGAAGAAATCCTGATTTTGTGTATTCATTATCTAGTGAAACGTATTCATTCTTTGTAATTTTTGTATATACATTGTTTTACCCAAACAAACAAACACACACACACACACACACATATATATATATTAACCGAGGAACCACTTAGATTATAGAGTATTGTGAAATGGGAGTCAGATATATGAAATGTAATTGGTGCCCGAATTTCTACTTTTTATATTGGAGAATACCATGTCACAACATATATGGTAATGATCTAGGTTTTAGGAGGCTGTTATTTTGTTTCTTCGATTTCATAAAACATTATTTTCATATCCAGATTTGATAGATTTGGATTTAATTTCATGTTTGGAAATAAATGATGTTTCATTTATAATGATAACATAGGTTATTGTAAGGAATATTTAAGTGTATCTGGGTTTTTTTGCCTGAAAACCAAGTAAATGTAATCGATAATGAAACTAGTGCACATGAAACATAAATCAACCAAATTACACTAAGATGGATATGTGGATAACATTCATCTATGGATAACATATAATGTATGACTATTCATTCAATAATATAATGTATGACCAAATTACACTAAGATGGATATATGGATAACATTCATCTTAAACCACATGTTGAATTTCACACATTTTTACTACATAAAATGAGTAAACCTCCATTTAATGGATTATATAGAGTGGATTAGGAGATACATATATTAGTTTATAATGACATGCATTGACCATTTATTGTTTAAAATATGGGTTGGTAGTCATACATCATAAATATTACTAATGATTTTAGTATATATCTATTTGTATACTTAATGAGTTATAAGTTAATTTATTTTAAAAAATTAAATGAATACAAGAGTGATTTTCATAAAAAATATGGTATGAATATTATCAAACTACACTCCAACAAAAATAGTGAATATATTGATGAAGTCATCATTTTTTATTTATAAGATTTTTGGATTCAATCCCAACTTCTTCCTCCTTATAAAACCTAATGGAATAGTATATGGGAAAGGAGGAACCACACCATCATTGACACGGTCAGATCAATAATGATATATATGAGTCCGACAATATAATTTTGGGGATTCTGGTTATAGAAAACAACATATATACCAATAAAAGTAAAACTATTATTAAAAAATGTTATTTTGTTTAATCATTGGTGTGGAATAAAATACATGATGTAGAATTTACATGTGTGGGGTTCTGAATTATTTTTTATGGATTTTCTTGGTAAAAAACGTACACCACAAGGATCAAGGTCTACCATTTTGGGAGACTCCAAAGATAAAAGTGGATTTAACTATATGAACCATAATAAATAAATGTAATTTTTGTAGGATATTCTCTTTTTATAATTAGGAGGACATTTCTAAAAGAGATAGTGTGTGAAATGTAAACATTGATGAAGTCCCAGCTCAACATATTCCTGATTTATTCATAGGAACCAATTCCAAAAATTCCAATGGAATAAGATATACAAGAGAAATAATTACTATGTAGGAGTACGGGAGAGGATAGATAACCAAATTGATATGGTTTTATAGTCACCATGTATGGTGACTGATTATTAGCTGATAATAATGATCTTGTATTCTACAGGGAAACATCAAGTGGAACCGAAATTTCCAAATCGAAAAAGTTATTAATTTTGAAAAGGATTCCTTGTGCTCAATCCATGAATATAATTTTGTAGATCATCTAGTGGATGTAAATAACATTGGATATAAATGGTTATTCAAAATTAATCTAGATATATATAGTCAATTATGTATATATAATGGATGGATGTTTGCAAAAGGGTTAAAATAGTGTCAAAGAATAGAAAATTACTAATCCTTTTAACCATTTTTTTGCAGAAATCTGATATAATTGTACATACTATTACATTCTACCATGAATATGATATTTGTAAAATATATTTCAAAACAACACTACTTTATGGGGAACATCAGAATGATTTAAATATGATACAAAAATAAGGGTTTGAAACTTTAATGGATATGAAAAAGTTATGAAAATTTAAATTATGTATTTATGGATTAATTCGGGATTCCAGTTTATGGAATATTTCATTTGATGAATCCATAATGGAAATTCATTTCATAAAAAATTCATTTTAGCCTTTTGTATACCAATGGTTTAGTGGGATTTCTGTCATTTTATTAATAGTTCATGTCGATGGAATAATAAATATTTGAAGCAAAATTATTTCCATAGTGTCTAATAAATCATGGTTAAGTACATGATTTCCCAGGACGGACATTGGTAAAGAAACCTATATTATTTGGATCAAGAACTATCGTGGTAAATCTAGGAGACTATTTTTATAATTCAAAATACATATATTGATATGATACATAAGAGACTAAGTATTAAACAATCAAAAGGGGATTATTGACAGTTTTACCTAGAATTCTCTATTAAAAAAATTCAACAACCACCAGGGTAATGAAATAGGATTTCAAGGATTACATATAATTTAGGGATTTAATAAATATTTTATTATATGATATATAATGATTTTGATGTCACCAAGCCCCTAAGTGTGTTAGGAACATTTCAAATTGACCCAAATTACAACCATGTGACGAAATTCCATACTTCCCATAATTATTTGATATGAAATTAGTATATTTTTCTTGTTTGTAGAGTATATAAGGGAAGAGTCATTAGAGGATATACGTATTCATGTTTATAAACTAATCAGTATGACTTTAAATATTATAGAGGATATATCCTCTCCATCAATGATGGTGCTGTGAGATAGATGATTATAATGAATGATATGGACATAGATTATACTACCGAGTAAATCTATATTATAGCATCTAAAGTAGATAAATAATAATTTTATATAATCAAAATCATCCATGTTATAGATATCATGCATATAAATAATTATCTTATCACAATAGATTATGATAATATTTTACATTTTCCTCTTGTAAAGTATCCAAGGTCATATCAAATAATGAAGAAAATAATTTTAATGTATCATCTATTGAGGTTTTATTCAATTAGAGATGAATTTTTTTTAGTTTAGTATCCATATAAGACAACATGGTGGACTACTTAATTAAAACCATAACATAACAGAAACAAGTTCTTCTTTTTAGATTTAGAAAACTGAACTTAATTGTCAGGTTATGATAGTCTATGTACGAGTTAGTTGATTTTTTTTATAGAACCAACAATTTGTAACATGAATTAAATTTTTATTCATAAAAATGAATATTAACTCAACATTATATTACATACTATACACTTTTTCATGAATTTAAAAAAATAATTTCTTAGTGTGTCTATCTCATTGAATAAGGGAATTCAAGTTCCCTATTATAATGATAAACATGAAATTCCCTAAAAAATTATAAAACCTAGTTATATTATCAAATAAAATTATTTGATGTAGAATATAGTATGTTGTATATTATGTGTGATTTCAAAAAAAATCGTTTACAGAGGATGGTTTTCCTTGTTAATCTTAAATGTGGGAGCATATGTGAAAAAACATTCCAACAAAAAAATCATGTTTATGTCTCATTAAATATTCCTATGTATGAGTACAAAGCCTACATTCCATTTATTCAATGGAAGTAGGCTATATTATGTGGGTCATGAAATTTTATTAAAGAATAAGTTATGGAATGATTTTTCTCTTCATATTTATATTAGTTGATATCATTGTAATTTGATTGAAATAGAACTATCACATTAAATTTTATTGAAAAGGGTTTATGATGAGTTTATTTCAGATAGTAAATGAAATAGTTATCATGAATATTGGTTGATTACATTGGTTTTAATCTATCTTTAGGAGATATTGTGACAAATGGGATAATATTACACTATGAACACACATATGTTGTTATTGATGTTGTGATATTAATAATTTTTATTTTGTTACTTTACCTGTTGCGAGATAATAATCATATAATTTTGGAATGATTTCTTATTTCTTATGAGAAAGATACATATAGGGACCCATGCTGTGTGTTTTCATTGATCTAATTTAACTTCGATTTAAATTTAATTTTTTAAATAAATATTATTCTCAAGACTGATGAATAATTATATTGATGATTAATGCTCGAATAAGTTAAATAAACATATATTCACAGGGTTATTATTAAATTATTCAGATATATAATTTTTCGTATATACTTTTTGATTAAATAAAATTTTAAATTATTCGAGTATTCAATATAAACCAATAAGGAATAGGGGACCATGATTGATTCTAATGATGTATATTTATTCAAAATATTGTAAAATAATTTAAATCATTGTGTCAGATATGTAACATAATAGAGAAAAATAAAACTACTATTATTTTAATATAAGGCATTGGGTTATTCATGGGTTTATTATTTTATTAAGGATTCTAGTGTAGTTAATAAAATTATAAACAATAATCCCAATTCTATAAATAAACAAGTAATAAAATCTAATACAAGATAATAGAGAATCATTGTGCACAATGGATTACTCTCTAGAATCCTTTAATTCATTCTCATATCCTCTCAATAATGAGAATATCAAAATACATTCTTCATGAACAAAGAATCATGAAGCGACCGTGATTAAAAATGAAAGATAATCAATTGAATTTTCTAGAACTCCTTGATTAATTCGTGTTTTTCAAAGAACATAATAGAAAATGTTGACCACTACTAGAGAAATTCCACACTTGAATCATATAAGCTCTATGACAGATTACCAAAAATCTTTCTAGATGATCAAAACTAATATGAATAAATATCTTAAAAACATGGAATATTTATATTGAATAATCTAAATTAAAAATAAATTTAACATGAAAAATATCTTCCCTTGTTTGTAGTGTTATTTCGTATCAATATTTTATTGGAATGTTTTCAATGTTAAAAAGTTTTTGTTTAGTACAATAAGTGAATAATTTGTCGAATCCAAAATATTTTGACTTGGGATTGGAAATATTAATCATTTACACTAAACCTGAAACTATAATCATATGAAAGACTCCATCATTTTAGGGTATGGGATCAGAGATTCATTAACATTATATAAAAGAGTTCAATAACATTTTTTTGTCCATCTGAACTCCATTTAAAATTATGTTAGATAAATTGAATCCATTTCCTTTCCCTGCAATTAAGGAGAAAATAAGTGGTTAAAAAATTGAGACCATCATCCACCAATTCATAGAACCCATTACAAATATATTTCAATAATAATACATTCCCAACCACAATAAACGAACACATAGAAATACATAATTTTATTGATAAAGAATAAGTATAATTTAATAAAGAATTTAAAATGTTTAAATACAAACTCATTGTGGTACCTTATATTTTTTTCAATCCTATTAAAATTTTATATCTTTTATAAAGTATGTGGGATATGAAATATGAAGTCTATTAACTTGATATGTAATTGTATCTTTAAAAGGAAACCCCTAAACGATGCCTATGAGAATCAATAAGATCATTTTCTGTATAGATAAACATAGACAACCTAACCCTACCATTATAAACATCCCAAATATGATTGGATAAAAAATATTAGGGAGGAATAAATCCTTGAGGGAAAAAATTCTTCTCACACATGGAAATTAAAGGTAATCCATCCTAGGAATGACTATGAAATTTAAAATATTGGCCCAATTTCCACGTTTTTTTTCAAACATTACCTAAATACCAAAAATTGAAAAAGAATTTAATTTATAAATTTAATTCTTATTATAGGACCAGTAGTGAATATAAATAATTCAAACTTTTGGAATGAACAACAGAAAAAAAATTCAATCCATGGTGCATGGATGATCTAGGATTCCGTAGTAAATATAACCAACACCCCATTCAATGAAAATTAAAAAATATGTTCTCTCATTACAATTTTACAACCCAAAACAAGTGTCCACCCAAATTGGGTTAATTTCATCATCCCCTGTTACCACTCCAACAACATATTCAAAAATATATCAAATGATCTAATTAGTTTTTTTTGATAAACCATGATGTTCTCAAATTTGGAAAATATGTTCATGATCAATTAATTTAACAATTTTTCAATAAAATGGTAAAAATGAATTATAAACATTCATCCCGTAAACATGATTTGAAAAAAAAAACATGGAAGGAACTCATGCCTTATAATGTTATCTATAACCCAGCCTTAATGGGACACTTCTGTTTCACACAATCATATCTCAAACAACACAAAGCCATGACCATATTAATAAGTGGAAATTATGTTGAGAAAAGTATTCCAACAATTCCAAAAACATTTAAATCATAAAACAATAATTTCAATGTTAAATAATAGATTAATTTATTTGACAATTTTTTTAGAAAGTTGAGGAAAGACCACTTCACCAAACAATCTAGAAACATACATATTTCCCTCAAATAATGAGAGGAAAATATAAACATGATGTGAATCAAACATTAATGCAAAAATTATCTCGATATTTGATTGACATCCCACTTATTTATCCTAAAGAAATACCTTTATTATGAATGTGATATAGGTCCATATGCATAATAAAAAGTAATTTCAATGTCTAAAACCATTTCCTTTTGAATATTAATTTGTGCACCAGTATCCTGAACACCATGACACCAATGATAAAAGACAAAAAATTCCAACATATTAATGTTAAGCACATATATATATATATATATATATATGTATTTACAAGGTCATATATTATCTAGTATAGTGTCTGAACCATATTTCATATGTCCTATATTTTCAATGGGGTCTTTATTATTTTGAACCATGATCATTCACTATTATACTTTATAATAATATAGTTTGGGATCCTAAGGATTTCTTGATGGGTTTTTTTCAATGTTGATAAAATCTTCTATCATTTCAACTTAATTTTACATGAAAATAATTTAAACATAGAAATTGTGGAACAAACACCAATAATACTAGTTTATCCATTGTTATCAATAATCAACTCAATCCTTATATTAAGAAATTAAATAATGTATAATTTTTTTTGAAAATTAGACTCAATATATGCATTAATAATTTAATTTATGAAGCATGGAAGGAAGAGGAAGTTTTGGTACCAAAATACAAGCTAATAGTGTAATGGGGAATTTCATAGCTGGTTCGAAGATAATTTGGTCTCAAATAGCCCAAAAATTCATCAAAGGAGTCCACCTCATTAATCTAATTCATAGAGAACCCTAACCACTACACATATAAAGGTAAATAATGGTACCTACATGAGTCTGACAATCCACACACCCATACAGATGTATTTCATGGACAACTACACAAGTTTGGTGGACCCCTCCACTTCATGGAATATTTTATCCTTCTCTGTGCACTCAAAGAGTGTTTTGATCATCATTTCCTATAAATATGCTTCTATATCCCACCAAAAAGAAACTATAACTAAACATTCAACTTCTGATCTCCCATTTCACAAATCTCCCAAGAACCACAAACCTCACCCAAAAATAAATTTCCCAAGGTACTTGAGAATCATGAGTCATGCTTTCATTTGATCCTCATAGACTCTAACTAAGGTAAGGATTCACCTCATAAAGGCATACACCCTTTGTTAAGGAATGATAACCTTTGGGTTTCTTGGGGATTTGTGAAGCATTATGACTTCATGAACTACAATTCTATTATGTTAAGACTCTATGCTACGACAAGGTCCCTATGCTTCGTGGGACCCTCTCCTTCGCGAAGACCATTTTTTTGATGAAGCAACAATGATTCAAGAACATCCCTTGGAAAGGAATATTTATTCATGAGATCCTCTTATGTGTGGGCCTATGGGCTCATGTGTAGTGATTTCATTTCCCCCCGTGTCATATCCCCTGTTATGATGTCCTACCTATTAATTCTATGTACTCTAATAGATCTGGTTTTTGGAATAGCCATGCTAATGTGGAACCCAAGAGTGGAAACTCATCCACCATGCTCCCATAAACAATTTCTAATGCCTTCCATTCCCCATATGTGGGTGGGATTCAGTTATTTTTGTATAGGGGTATAAAGCATGTCTGGCCCATCTGAGCTGTGAAATGTTAAAATGTCAACCCCAATCTTTCTCTGCACACGATGATAAATTGTATTCTCACCTAGTGAAATTCACACGGGGTGTTCCGGTTGGGAAATTATAACTTCCTATTCATATCCATGATAGCGAGATCATTATTGCCCCACCTTGTAGGTAATGTTATCCTCATCGTGTGTAATGATATCCTCTTCAAGAATCAACTTTGAGTAATTAAAAATCTCTATCTCCCTATGTAAACATATTGTGTAAGCCTCACATCGCCTCTCATGGATGCACTATTCATTACATGATCATCATGCCTAGTTATAAAAAATTTATCTCAAATATAGAATGACTCATCTGGGATTATGTGTTAGTAGTGACCATGAAACCAATCCACCAAGGCCTCTTTAGTGTGTAAATCCCCGGACCCTCAATTCCGAATTATGCGGGTTTTGATCCCTGTCTTCTAAATAGGGTATATAGAAAGCCACTAAGATGTTTGATCCAAGTCAGTTGTAAAATTTGGTGCTCCCTTATAGGGATGTACCCTCATGATGTTATATCATCTTTTTATAGGGAACATCACATAGATCCACCTATATGTGGTGTTCTAATCCATCCTCCATCACTTCATCCATCACCTCACCATTATCCTGGTGAGATCACATTATATATGTTCCATGAAATATTGCACCCTCAACATGTATTCTCAGACCACATGCCTCATATCCTTTTGGGGAATAACAATTCATAAGCCCTAACATTTCAAAGGGTATATATCCATGTGTAATCCCTAATTCCATCCTTAACTCTATGATCTTCAATCCCTAACTCCTACACCGGGAGAGTAGAAAGCCTCCCTAAGGTTCCAGCCCATCATTTATTCCCATACTAGTTTTTTCCATTAGTCACTATGTCTCTAGATGATCATTCTCAATACTAGAGGTTGAACTTTCATTGTGTCCCTATCCATGTTCTCCATTCTCATGAGCCTCCACATTAGGTGTCACAGTGTCATTTCCAGAACTATGTGGAATTTGATTCCCATCCACTAGGATATGTAGGTTTCCTCCTTGAGGTCAAATCAAATCAAATCACCCCTCAAATTCAATCCAATACATAAATTACATTTCAAAACATTATCCATTTCCATATCTTTTATTACCAAAGACTCCATATCATGGTGAAACCAAGAAATCCATTTGGGTCATCCTAGATAATAAGACACATCCACATCTTTCATGCTACTAAAAAAACCTAGGTTGTAATGATGCATAATCCCTACATAAATTGACTTTATCCAACCAAGTGTTATTTTCTTGATATGGGAAGATTACCATGTGTAATCCTCAAATCACCCCTTAGATCTATATGGGTTTTGATCTAAAAATTATAAATATGATATGTATGAAGCCTCTATATGGTTAAATTCTTACCAATGGTAAACTTTGGGGTCCCTATCATTGGGTTCCACCTCCCTGATCAACCCTTAGTGGCATCCAAATAATCCTTCATGTTTTTAATGCTTTTTGTTTATGGTACACAACACTTAGGTTCTTCAACAAAGGCATTCCCACACATCAAATGGTAACCTTTTTCCTCCCTTAAATGGAAAATAATGTTTTTTCTACAGAAATTATCTTACCATTATTATTTCATATAGTATAAACAAATAGATAGGACAATATATGATTTATAAATGATACATGAATTAAATAAGAATCTTTTCTAATTATTTAGGGACTTATACCAATGAAATACTAACATGTTTTTTGGAATAGTATTTTGACCCTTACGGATAGTGAACTAGAAAAATCAATAGTTACCTCGCCAATGAATATATTAATAAATTTATCCATCTTATATGTGAAAATATGTTATATTTTTATCATAGTATAAGTAAATAAATATTTCATAAATTATTAATTAAGTGTTGTTTTTTTATTCGCCATAAATATTTAATTCAATTTTTGATATATTTAATAATTTAAAAGAAAATATATGTTCATAAAATGTATTCATAAATAAATATTTATATGTCTTATTTTTATAATAAAATTTTTCATGAACTCTGTTAATTTTTCAATGTGATATAAAATCTGTTGTAATTTTAAAATTTGTATTTTTGAGTAAATTATGATTTTAATAAAAAAATAAAATTTCTCATATTTTGAATATTATTTTCATAAAATGGATTTTTTTTAATTTTACATGTCAATAAATAATCATCTTTAATTTTTTATATTTTTATAAAATACTTGAATTATTGGTGAATAGTAAAATACATGGAATTTAAGGTATACATACAATTTAATCTATATATAATATTCATCGGGTCATGGAAAATGTAAGAACTATTTATTCTAAATCACATGATATTAATACTTTATTGATTCACATGAATCAACAAAATTTATTTTCTTGAGTAAAAAACATAAACCAATGACTTATAAATAAGAAAATTACACCTCCTCCACTATAAATACCACTCAAACAACCTATTCTCCTCACACCACACAAGCCTTGATCCTTTCCCATATGATAACTATTACTATTCAAAAACATATCTAACACATCAAGGAGATTTTGTTCATTAAAAAAAGACCAAAAAATCCATAAAGGAAGTTCTCAAAAAGAAAGAATCAAGATTTAAAACACTCTCCCATTTTTGTTCAATTTAATTTCATGTTTCATTATTTTATTTTATTTTCGTCACATCCTCTCATCCAAATGGCATGAAAACTATAGTATCATAAAAACACTATAATTTTATCATGCTTATATAATAATTCTTCATCAATGGTCTTGTCCTCTCTCTTTTACATTAATAATGAAAACACTATCTGTGAGGTGTTGATTTACCAACATTGTGGATTATGTGTTTTAATAATTCAATTTAGTCTACGAGGATGTTCATGAAACCATTTTTATAGTTCAAAAAGATTTTAATATATGTATTATATCTTATGTAATGTTTTGTAATCACTTTTTACACATGATGTTAATTAATAAAACAAAATAATTACATTGTGATCAGAGAACACTAAATTAGTCTAAATGATCATAATTAATGATTTATCTAATTAATCATACTAAATTCTATAAAAAATGTATTTTAATATAATACATGTTCATTAATAACATATACATACCTTTAGGTATAACTTTATTTATTCTAAATGATTTCCCACACACATAAACAAGTAAACTGATTATGAAAACCAAGATAATCAACACTCCAAAATTTGAAATTGAATATTTTAACACATAAAAGGCCATAAATGAACATAAAAAATATAATAAAAAAGAATATTCTTCAATTTTGTTTAAATCATTAACTAATTAATCTAATTTTATTATTAATGTCTTTATTATCAAGTGCAGAATCTTTTTGGACATAATGCAAGGAATTCAACATGAACCGCCATTATTCTGTCGGGTTATACATCCTCACATTTTAACCAAATTAAATTCACTTTTCTTTTCTATGTGAGACTTATAAATTCTTTTTATACGTTCCAAAATCATGTATCAAGATCATTTTGTCCTTATTTTTCGGTATATGTATGTTTCTAAAAGTTTCCATTCTAAATTAATCTTCATAAGAATGCTCGATTTAGAGGAACATACAAAATTCTTACCTAACGTCAGATGAATTATATTATATGTTTTAAGGCACCATTATTTTTATAAAATAACTAATTTTTTTATGAGAATAATTATTTTTTCACTTATATATTTATATAAATGATTATATTTCTTTTTTGATTTAAATTCTCATTATGATTTTCCTTAAACAGTACAAAGATATTTTAATTTTAATGTTTCGTAAATAATATTCTTACATGTTATCACCATAGTATGACAATACTAATAATTTAAAATGACTATTACACTTTATTAATTTACATGTATGGTTTAATTACATTGATTAATCGACACTTTTATGTTAGACCCAATTATTCTGGACTTGACATTATTATGATACTCTATTTATTCCATGGATAAAATTTAGGATCATGTTTTATTTCATACAAATCATTATTAATGAAGAAATAATATTCACGAACATGTTATTATTGGTGCAACTATATATCCCCTAATCCATTGGGTAATATTTAGTCTCATGAGGTTTTTTGTGTAACAGACATGGAGTTTTTCCTTAACGTGTGCTCTTATATATTCAATGACCCTTGACTCATGATCCACTATGTGAAATGGTCTCTAACTCGGGATAAATTAATGATTTATATTGACTCCACAATACTATGAATCAAATATTATATGATCCCAGGTAATGATTCCTTATGTCTAATAATGTTCCATACATTTATATATCTCTATGTTATGTCTTACAACTTATATTATATGATTTATTTTAATATTTATTCCCATAATAGGTTTTTTAGATCATCCCTTTGTTCATGTTATCCTGAGGCCATCCTATAGGGATGTAAGGGATCAATGGAAGTCAATAGATCATAATGGATAACAAATAGTGAAATGTTTTATTTAGTTCAATGATTTCAGTTTTATTTTCATAGTCTTACCAGATAAAATACTTTATGATCAATGGATATGTAAAATAATTAAATGATATTTTAAATAAAAAGTGTATCTACATTAGGTATTGGAGGAAATTCGTCGTTATTTTTTTAAGGATATGAATAGAACACAATAACAATATCTTTTATCGATAAAACTAACTCTAATAAGATGTACCTAAAATTTTATAAGAATAAATTAAGTGGTTTATCATGAAAATACATCCATGTATGGATAATAAATTTTTATGTTATTCTAGAACATATGTACCTCAGAGTAATATCTCTAATAAGGTGTTATGGGCCTGAACTGGGGTGAACAGGTACATGACAATGGGCCTCAATTCATTCATAGTTTTCAACTCCCTTGGGATATGAATTGGTAAATTTATAATCTCATTACAAACCATTATTATGGGGAAAAAGAAAATTCCCATAATAATATATGTTAATAAAACAAATTATGGATAACCTAGATTGAATCATATTGAATCACAGGTTATTATAAACTTTTCCATATTGATTCATTACTTTTTTGTCTATATATTCCTTTTTAATATTATTGTCTTTGTATTCAATCACCATTATTGTAATTTAATTTTTTTATTTAATGGAGAGAAATATAAGAACACATTCCAACTTTAAATATGATAGGAAATTTGATGGTTTCTCAAATTATATTCCAAATATGATGGAAACAGCTGCTCAAAAATTAATGATAGTACTTTCTCATCTTGATCATGTTTTTAATATTAAAATTAATAATTTGGAATGACCTCATTCTACAAGGATATTTAATGTTTCCATTGAATAATTCATAATGAAAAGGCCTCCCATTTTTAGTGGATATTTTTATCCCCTCCTCGCATAACGGTGGATTATCTCCATTCAAAAAATATACTCTATCATCTGTTTCTCATAAGTAGAGAATTTTCTACTCACAGTCGTTAGTTCTAGTGGGGAATATGATCATTGGTAGACGCTAATAATTAAATTGGAAGCTCGTAGAGGAAATTGATTCCATGGAATGGTAGGAATTTAAGAAAACATTTCATTAAATATTTTCCCCAATCCCTCTATCTAAAGATTGAAAAAGGGTTCATCAATCTTATGAAGATGTAAGATGAGTCTATCTGTGTGTATAAACAAATCATTACTACTTCTTCAAGATATTCCATTGGTTTAGTCATGAACACCAAAATATTTGGATCAATTGTTTAGTAGATTAAGGATTAGTCTATGAATATAATTGTCGCTTTGATACTTCAACAGTTATGAGGAGATAATATCTTTTCATAATGGTTGAATTAGAGATCAAATTCCCCCAATGGTCTCATGGTCCTTCTAAAAAAATATGAAAATTGATTCCAATATGGGTGTATTAGTAAATAAATCCCATGGTGGAAGAAAGATCTTATATACCACGTGTAAAAATTGTGGAAAAAAACATCATTGGAACTATATAAAGGGAACCAAGAAATGATTCAAATGAAGAAGAATTGATCATCTAGATAAGAACTTCGAAAGGGATATGAATAATCCCACTAATGTGAAAGAATAAAAAAGGGTCATATCAATTCTAGGAAATTAGTTCAGTGATTCAACTGTTTGGAACATGAGATTTTTTCATACCAATTACCCAAGTCTTGGGTTTTCATAGGCAATCAAAAACAACCTACAAGGAAACAAGGAAGGAATTATTTAATCACTAGTACTGATGTGCATATAGACATTGATGTGTTGAAAGGTGGAGAAGTTATTCATTCAGTAATAGAGAACACAATTTTTGATTCTAGTTCTATGAATTCATTCATATATTTCAAGTTTAGTATAACTATTCAAACACCACCTCAAAATTTAGAGTTTTAATTATCTATGATAACATTTAATAAGGAAATTATTTCATCCAAAGTACATAACTCCACCTCGGTTAATATTTGTGGACCAAACCTCCTATAAAATAATGTCATACTCCATTTGGTAGAGTTTGATGCTATTTTGGGGAATTTATTTCAATCATTGTAATAAAACAACATAAACTATCTAGAAAGAGAGATCACTCTCCACATCTCAAAGAATCCTTCAATTCAGAACATGTGTTTCGAGGATGATGAATCTCCTTAAAAATCACAATCTCATGTGTAGATACTACATCCTTATGAGAAGGAATATCTCATTCACATGATTAATACATAGGATATGATCATATTGGAATACATGCATGTCTTGATGGATTACACATATTTATTCCCTAAATAATTGTCTGGAACTCCTCCCTATTGAGTGGTTATGTTACTAATTGAACTTCTTCCCAGATCACTTCCTATATCAATGAAACTTTTTATGATGGCTACCATTGAGATTGATGAACTAAATAAGAGTTTATAAGAGAATCATCACAAGAGTTTTATATTCCCAAGTGCTTCATCGTGGGGTGATCTAGTTCTCTTTATCAAGATTAAGGATAAAACAATATGGCTCTACATAAATTATCGTGATCCCAATGAATTAATGCTAATGAAAAATTATCCTTTTTCATGGATAGATGACTTGTTTTATCATCTACACGGGGCCAGTTATTTCCTTAAGGTGTACCTTCTGTCGAGATATCACCAATTAAAGGTGTAGAAAAAATATATACCCAAAATACCATTCAAATAAGGTATGGAAACTATTTGTTCATATTTATTCCATTTGGACTCACTAATTCTCAAAAAAATTAATATATTTAATGAATATATTCTTTATAGATTATATTTACAGTTTTGTGGTAGTCATTATCGATGATATTCTGGTATTATCCAAGAGTAAGGAGGATCATGATGAGAATTTGAATATTGTGTAAAAGAAATTACAAAGGGAGAAACACTATGAAATGAGTTTGTGAATATTAGTTCTGGATGGAGGAAGTATCATTCATGGGGAATTTCATCTCTAATAAAAGAATATCTATAGACCCTTCAATGATACAGGTAAGCAAAGAGAGGCTGAGGACAACATAAAAACAAATATTTGTAGTATCCTTGGTCTAGATGGATATTATAGGTGATTTTTTAAGAACATATAAATATTTTTAGACCTAAAAACCAAGGTTAAACAAAAGGGAGTGATGATTTTTAGGATTTAATATTGTCAGGAATGTTTTATGGATCACAAAAAAGGCTTATCACTTTGCTAGTACTCACACTCCTGACAGATAGAGAACTCTTTATGGTTTACAATGATGCTTCAAAGAAAGTATTAAGATGTTTACTGAATAAAAATTAAAAATTGATCTATAATGTCTCATATTATTAAAAATTCATTTGAAAAAACTATTCTATATGTGATAGAGAGTTTCTAGCTATGATCGTTGCATTTAAAATCAAGTGCCATTATATTTTTTATGGAGAATCTTGAGATATATACTAATCAAAAGAGTCTCAAATAAATTTTCACATGAAGGATCTTAAAATGGACCATCAATGATAGTTAGGGATCATCAAGGAATATGACTTCTCATTCCACTGCCATCCTGGTTAGGAACAAAGGTGAAAGATTCTCTAAGTAAAAAGGATCTAAAATCCTTATAAATGATGATAAATAATAAGGATCCAATATTCTCAAACATAGAATGGATGTACAAGGGAGTTATTAAGGGGGGAACATCATCAATAATTTATTAAATGATTTCTCTACCATCTCTATTAGATAAAATGATGAATTATCAAATAAATGATGGTGAAATTATGAAAACGGTAGAAGATATCTGAAATGGAGAATCCTACGAGTTCATGATTGGTGAGGATAGAGTCATATGATTTGGGTCATGACTATGGGTAACATCGAATCCGTATATAAAGAAAGTGTTTCTTAATGACTGATTTATCTCATCCTTCTCTATAGTCCTAGGGAGAAAAAATACTTATTAATATCTCTAAGAGAAGTGTTGGTGGGAAAAAATAAAAAAGGAGACCATTGAATATAAATCAATGTTCCTGGTATGTCAGCAAGTGGATGATGAATATAAAATTTCTAGAGTGGTGGCGTAACCATTACCCATCCCAATATGTTAATAAAAAAACATCACCATGGAGTTTTTCACTGGACTTCAAATGTCATTCAATGAAAACATGTGATATGGGTTATTACGGATGGTATTATAATTATGGCTCACTTTATCGCAAATCACGTTGGATTCTCACTAGATCAATATGAAATTATATACACAAGGTATGTTGTAAGGATGAATGGAGTACCAAAATCTATTTTATCCGACCGAGATTTGATATTCACCTCCATGTTCTAGAAAAGTCTCTTACATGCTTTAAGTCTTGATCTAAACATTAGTATGATATATCATCCTAAAACTGATGGAAAATCATAGCAGTCTATTTACAAACCATAATACATGATGATAGAATGTCTATGAACATGAATGTAGGATTTTAGTAACATCATCCTTTATTAGAATTATCCTACAATAATAGTTTTCACTGGAGATTCCAAATTGATCCATATAATGCCCTTTTTGTGAAAAGGTGTAGAACACTTGCATGTTGGGATTAAGTTAGTGAATAGAAGTTATTAAGACATGAAATGGTCAATGAAATGGCAGAGAACATGAAAAACATTCTGCAGAACATAAAGGCATCCCAATGATGACAAAATAGCTATGCTAACAACCATAAGTAGGAACTAGTGTTTAGGGTTGGGGACATGGTATTGTTCCACATATCTCAATGGAATTGGATTATGAGAATTAGGATGAAATGGAAGATATTTCCAAGGTACATCGGTCCTTTTGAGATCCTTGATCATGTTGAAGTTATATCCCATTGACTGGAACTTCCCCCAGTCTTGTCTCATGTACATGATGTCATCCACGTATCCTCTTAAGGAAGTAAATACTAGATCCTTAACATGTACTAACTTTAGAGGTGTTACTATGAGAGTCTTACCTTTCTTACATGGAGAAGCCATTGGAGATCACAGATCGTAGAGACAACATTATAAACAAAAAGACTACTCACATGGTCAATGTACATTGGCAGAACCATAAGTACGAAGAGGCAACACGTGAACTAGAGTATATGATGAAATAGAAGTAGCCACACCTATTTTCAACATTAAATTTGAAATGAAATTTCGAGGGCGAAATTTCATAATGGGGAATAATCTAACAAAAATGCATTTTCCTATATAAACTCCCTCCATATAATTATTTCATATGGAAAAAACACATAGAGAACACAATACAAACATTATAAATGACGAATGAATTATTAGTGGATCATTTCAAGATGTTAAAGAACCTATATAGATGAAATAGTTACACTACCATTAGAATAGTAATATAAATGTTATGAATATTAAACCAACCAATTGAATCATAACACCAAAAATTAATTTTTAAATATATTTATCCAACTTATAAGTGAAAATATGATGTAATTATATCAAAGTATAGTAAATAAATGTTATAAAAATTATTAATTTACTGTTGGTATTTTTTTAATACATAAACTATTTAATTAGAATTTGTTTGAGTAATTTATTAATATAGCTGAAAATTTATTTTCATAAATTAATATTTTAATGTCTTTTGATTATAAGATAATATTATGAGACCTTATTTAATTTTTCAAAATGATATAAAATTAGTTTTAATATTAAAATATGTTTTTGTGGAGTAAATTATGGTTTTAATTAAAAATTAAATTTATCATATATATATAATAATTTTCATAAAATGGAGTTCATTTTTAATTACACATATCAAAAAATTATTACAGGGAATTTAATTGAATTTTTTAGTATACATGATTTTTTTTGAATAATATAATATGGTAATTTATGATATTTATATATATATATATTATAATTTAAATTCACTATTAATTGAGACATTAATAATTTAAGAACATTGGTACAAATCCGAATTATCTAATTACTATATTTAGTCTACAGAATCAACACCATTTTTTTAAAAAAATTAATAAACTAATTAATTAAATAATTAGAAAACACCCCCTCCTCCACTAAAATACCAATTGTCACCACCTCTTCTCCTCACACCACTCCTTCCTTGATCCTTGTATATATTCTTCCCAATAATATTCTTAATCATCTCCCCAATATCCAAAATATTTTTTTCTTAAAAAAACAAAAACCAATCCCATAAGGAGGTTCCTAAGAATATGGAATCATGAGGTTAAACACTATTCCATTTTTGTTCAATTTCATTTCAAGTACCATACTTTTCTATTCCTATAGTAAACTTCCATCATTCAAATGGATAACGTACTTTACTAAAATTCATATACTAGAATTTTATCATGCTTATGGAATAATTATTCTTCAAAGGTATTCTCCTCTATTTTTTTTAAGAATGAAAATATAATCCGTGAGATGTTGATTTTCCACCTTCGTGGATAATGGGCTTTCATCATTCAATTATATCTTCAAATATTTTCATGAACCCATTTTTTTGGTTGAACCAAATTATAATATTTTTTTTATATTATGTAGTTTTCTATAATTATTTTTTGGATATGATATTAATGTATAATAAAAATTGAGTTTGTTGAGATTAAAAAATGTTAAATTAATCTAAATGATTTTCTTTAATGATTTATCTACAGAATCATCATAACTTACGAAAATTGAATACTATTTTATTGTTAAATAAGTTTTTTAATAACAAATATCTATATTATGGACAATTATACTAATTATACATGATTTTTCATTCTCATATACAACTAAACTGATCATGAAAACAATGGAAATTAATGTTCCAAAACATTGAAATTTAATATCTTAACACATAAGAAAGTCCAAAAATGAACATAATAAAGTTATAATAAATAAAATAAAAGTATAAGTCGTTTTATAATTTTTAATTAATGAATCAAAATTAATTATTTAGGACTCTACGATCAAGTACAAAATCTATTTGGACATATGATAAATGATTCTACCCGAACCTCCATTATTCCTTTGAGTTACACTTCCTCTATTTTTACCCAAATGAAATCCAATTTTATTTTTATGTGCAACATATAAATTCAGTTTATATGTTCCAAAATCATGTATCATGATCCATTCATCCTTATATTCCATTATATACATTTTTTTAAAATTTTCCCTACTCAGTTGTTCCTGATAAGAATGCCCAATTCAAGGGAACTCCTAAATTCTTACCCAACATCAGTTGTATTATATGATATGTTTTAAGCCATAATTATTTTTATAAAATCAATAATTCTATTATGAAAAAAAATTTGGTTCACATTTCATTTTATATATAATATTATTAAATTTTCTTCTTAAATTGTCTTAAATATTTTCCTTAAACCACATTAATTGTTTTAGTTCTAACATTTCTTAAATAACTGTCTTACATGTTATCACATTAGTTTGAAATCCCTAATCATGATCTGTGGCATTTATTGTTTATTAATGTCTATGAATTATTTAATTCATTTATTTTAGGTACACTTTAATTTTATGCCCATTTATTATTCTTTTCATGTGATTATGATACCTAATTCATTCCATGGGTAACCCTTATGTTTATGATCGATTTCTTGTGTGTGATTCTTTATATTGAAAACATAATCATGAACATATTATTATTAGTTTTCCCCAATAGTGCTCCAAATAATTGTGTAATGGTTATTCTAATGAAAGGTTATGTGAAACAATCCTGGTGGTTTGCCTTGACTCATTCTCCTCTATGTGAAATGAGCGTTGACTCATTCTCCTCTATAAGAAACAAGCCTTGACTCATGAAAATGTCATTTTTTATTTTTATGTCCTATTATAATGAATCCACAAGTATTTGATCTCATGTAACAATTCCTTATTTGTAATCATGTTCCATTACTTTATATATCATTTTGTTTTTCCTTTACACTGATGTGTAATGATTTATTTTAATGTTTATTCACATATTGGGATTTTCAGCTCATCCCTTGGTTTATGTTATTCCCAGGTTATCTTATGTAGATTTAAGGGCTCAAAGGATTTTTGGAGCTAATAATGGATGATAAATAATGAAATGGTTTATTTAGTCCTGTGTTTTTAGTTTTATGTACATTGTATTTCAATGCACTATAATTTATAATCTGTGGATTGTAATTTTATGTTTAATTATGCAGAAAATTAAATAATGATATTTTTTAAAGGCTAGGGTCACTATAGAGAATTACACCATCGTGGTGTGAATCATTTTCATCATGTATTGCATCACCTCAGGTCCTCCATCATTGGTATTTTTGATCAACACATCTTGTAAACCTACTAGGTGATCTCTCATAGGGTTGTACCTATCTGATCTGCCTTTATTGGGTATCCTCATCAATCCATATTCATCTCTAATAGATGTTAAAATCATGACCTACCCAGTTTTAAATATGAGATGCCTATGGAAAACCTCATAATACATGCATCTAGAATAAAATAAAATTTGACCGCCATATGATGCATTAGGTTTTAGTGCCCTTGTTAATCCCTTGTATGAGGAAAAATACATGTGACCAATGTTATAATGTCCAAACATTCTAGTGATTCCCCACATAAAAAATCCCCTGATAGACAGTTGTTACCCCAAATGGACCCTTATTAATTTCCAAAAAAAATGTAAAATGATGAGGAATCCATTAAAGGAGTAACTGATATCTCATCACCATATTTTTATCAATGAGAATACATCTCTGAATAAATGATTAAGGACAACCACCATTGGAATGTAGGAATGTGGGGTACAATGTAGCCTATCATTAAATGTGAAATATGTGAAATGAGTGGATGTGACCTTATAGAATCTATTAAAAATAGGACTAATGAACCCAACATGAAATATTCTCTTAAAAATGGGATTAATAGCATTAGATACATCAGTATATGAGATTTTCACTATAGCTTGGTATCTGGATCTTGGTAACTCAAGGAAAATAATAACCATGGAAAGAAACTGACAAGAAATTAAGGTATTTAATTATAGAGAATTTTGATTTGTGCCATCATCAGTTAGGTTTAGTATCTCCAATAATGGAATACAGAATGATGTTGTGGAATTGGGAACAGATTTCCAATTAGACATAATTTTGAATGATTATTCATTCTTATCATGACCCAAACTACAAGAAAATAATAACTATCTACCTGCAAATGAAAGGGTATGAGAAACAATAATGTGGTAACCCCGCATGATTCTATCTACTCTATGACGTCATCCTCATCCATGGATACCGGGTACCCACTCCCCCTCTCAACTTCCAAAACATCAATAGGATAGTAATAGTTGTTATCATATGATGATACATGAATAATGGGATCATTCCCATCAGAGACATGGTCCACCAGGACCTAGAGACTTCTAGGCCTTTCCATCACCGCCACCTCCATAGGGAGCACATGAAACCACTTCTCTCAACTCCCACATTCAACTACCTAGGGATCCATTAAATGAAGTTATATTATGACTCACTCTCTTATTATGATGATGTAGGGGATATATGGGTCATCTCGGCCTTGAAAACCATTTGGGAGCCTCCATGGAGGGATCCCACGAGGCCCCATCACCACCAAAAACTGATACATATGGCTAAAGAATAGGTCGTATATATCCATGATCTTACATCCCTAGTAGAGATAGCCTAACACCAGTATATAAATCAAGACTATGAAGATTCCCCTCAAGGGACATCATATTAAAAATTTATCATTACTTATGCCACCCCCGGTGTATTCGACCATATCGATTCCACTACAAAGTAGTGATTCACAAGTGACTTATTGGAATAAAGGCCTCAAAGAACCCACAGGTTGGATAGGTTGACCCCTTCAATCGAAATCATCACCATCATCCATCATCGGCCAACGACAATGATGAGATATAGTACAGAGGCCCTAATTATAACACCTTTAATTAGAGTGGAGTTCTCCCCCACTCTAATGCTGAGTATGGAGGTTGTCCATATGTTCTCAATACCCATCTAGGTAGAGGTCCTCCTCAACTTGTTGAAAACCAACCAAGAGGTCCTATATGTTTCCCTGAATAACATCATTGTGGTCCTCCTCATACCATTTTTGGTTCAAGAGGTGATCCTCCCCATTGAAGCATTATCCAATAAAAAGGAAAACCCTACATTATCACTATCCAGTATATAACACATCCTCGTACTGCAACCACACATAGTAGAGGTCCTCCCTGCTCTAGAAACTACCAAATTAGAGGGAATACCCCCTACCTCCATGATATATATGAGGGCCCTCCTCATGTGATCACTTACAATCATCATGGTGGTCCTCCCCATTATACAAAAATAAAAAAGGTGGTCCTCCACTTATTCTCATCATATCTAGTGGAGGTCCTCCCCCTTTTACAACTCACCACCAAAGTGGTCCTCCACTTACATCTCGTGAAAAATATCAAGTCCATATCCTTATCCCATTTTACCTATTCCTTGGCTCTCCCCACATCATATTTCATCATAATGAAGGACCTCCCCACTGTCAATCCAGTCTAATAATTCATCATCGCTTTATTGATAACAGGTCAGGATGTCCTCCTTGAATCATGAAAAATCAAAGTAGATTCCCCCCTTGCAATCAATCGGTAGCACGAAGGTCCCCCCGCCATTCTAAAAAGTTCCCTGTCCCTAGGCACCATAAAAATTTATAAGGGATAACTTCCACTATCGAAGCAATAACTCTGGGAGGCCCCAATTCATTGTGAATCCCACTCGCTTATCAAATTATATGGATAAATGGGACCCACAAATAGAGCCTTACCCTTAGTCATCTAAATCAGAGAATATGGAAGGATCTCTTCATGTGAGTTTCAACATACCAGATGGTCTGATTCAACAGATCCCTGAATCCCTTTGAAGTTACATGTAGGAGGATGAAAATTTTTCCCCTCCAGGAATTCATCATGAATTCCTCTATATCGTTTCTAGTTTCATTATCTACCTCAAGAATAAATAACGTAGAGTTATTTTAGTAGATTGTTGATGATGAGAACCCACGAGATCCATAAAAAATAGTCACCTCCATCACACATAATGTAGTAGTCATTACCACTTCACAAATTGATGTGATGATGCGGTTAGTACTACCTCTACGAGAATACCATGTGATCAGTGGTCAATCAGACCACACATCATTATCTCAACCATCTAGTGCATTCAAAAAGTGATCTAAATTAGTATTGTCTCTATTTCCTCAGGCAAACCTGACTGAAGCATGGGGTAGTTAGAAGCCAAACCTCACTTCTAAACACAGTTTCTTGTTGGACACTCTTGTCATGGATTAGTTGTGTGATATATTCTACCAGATTGATACTCCCAACATAAAAATTATGGAGTCCCTTACTTTGGATGAGGTTTTAGGAATCCAAAAAAATCCTTGGGATACACATTTCAACCTTCGTAATCACCAATTATATTATCCAAAGATTCAGGAACATTTTGATAGACACTAGTGTCTCATGTTTGACTTGG
Organism: Viscum album; assembly: GCA_963277665.1. Taxonomy (NCBI): domain Eukaryota; kingdom Viridiplantae; phylum Streptophyta; class Magnoliopsida; order Santalales; family Viscaceae; genus Viscum; species Viscum album. The sequence continues at coordinate 1,013,493,606 of OY728155.1, forward strand.
AATCACTCCTAGTGAATGACCATCCAGCATCACATGGCTACTACCATACTCTTAAACAAAGATTATTCGGATCATTATCGTGCTATGTATAATTATCAAGGAAACACTACTACAAAATAAGTCTATAGACACGGTTTGGAACCAGGTGTATAGGCCCAAAAACCGTGGCTATAGGTTATAGCCACTTTTTCATAATTGTCGCTAGTATTGGTGTGACTATAGGGAAAAACCTATGGCCACAGTTTAAAACTGTGGATACAGACCTATATATCTAATGTTCAAACCGTGGATATAACCCTATAGTCATGGTTTGAACCGTGGCAACACCCTATAGCCACGGTTTTCAAACCGTGGCAGAATCCTAAGTCTGGCAATATATATAGCCACTGTTTTTAAATTGTGGCTATAAGCCTTTTTCCAGGACATTAATCCTTGGTTATATCCCTATATCCACGGTTTAAAACTGTTTCTATATGTCCCCCCATTCCCATAAAAAACACCCCTGAGCCCCCTTCCCTAGCACTGCCCCCTGCACCCCCCCCCTGCCACTGCACTTCCCCCATAGCCCACTACCCCCCCTCCGGCAAACAAACCCTGCCCCCAGCAGACCCCCTTCCCCTACAATTCTCCCTACATACCCCATTACCTAGAAATCTACCCCTACCCCCTCACTGTGTCCCCTTCACACACACCTTTCCCACTGCACCTTCCCCCCTTTCCCCCTACACCCCTCCCCCCTCCCCCAGCACACACCATGCCCACTGCACTGCCCCCCATCCCACTGCACACCCCCTTCCCCTTACCCCCCTGCCACCAAAAAAACCCACCCATGCCCCCTCACCCTATCCCCCATTCCCCCTCCCCCCACCCCCAGCAAACCACCCCTGCCCCCTCACCCTGTCCCTACACACCCCCTACCCCATTCCCCTGCCCCCCCCACCCCCACCCCCACCCCCACACCCCCCACCCCTCCCCCCCCACCCCCCACCGTACACACACCCTGCCACTGCAATTCCCCCCCGGCCCACTGCACTTCCCCCTGCCCCTCACCCCCTGCCACTGCCCCCCCCCCCCCCGCACACACCCACTGCACCACCCCAGCCCACTGCACACCCCTTGCCACCCCTGCACTTCCCCTGCCCCCATCCCACTACACTCCCCCAGCCCACTGCACACCCCCCTAACACCCTGCCCCTACCCCTTGAAAAATAACCCAACACCACCCCCTGCCCCTTGCCCCCTCCCCCTTGGAACCTGGTTAAAAGACTTTTGAAGAACAATAACACATTATGATAATGTACGCTAATTGGAGGATAGATTATTCAAATGACAAGGAATCAATTTATTTTTACCCATTAGTTACCATATCATTTCATATAGGCTGGGAGAAGGTTAGTATAGAATTTAACACTGTGTTTAATGAGATGCAGGAATAACTAGAAAGTGGTAAACTGACACTTGAGTGTTCACTATTTGATGATGATGTGTTACAATTTTATAAGAGTTATAGTCCTTGAATCATTTGGTGAATAGTTTATGAGAGACTCTCTTAGCTCTGTGTTTTCTGATCCTAGAGAGAAAAATATGGGTGATGAATTTGGGTGTCTATTTTGGTGGCCATGGACCTAGTAGAAAATATAGGAATGTTTTATATCTGTGATGACTAATACTATCATGGAGTTTCCATAAGAATTATATCATAGATAAATTCACAATATTATGCCATGATTTTTGGAAATGGTTTAATTTGAACTTAGGGAATCATCTAATTTCGAGCACAACATACCATCAAATATATAGACAGACACTAAGAGTAGATGATACAAATATTGAGGATATACTTCACGATTGTGTTCAATACATCGATAGATCATGGGTTTAATATGACCTTAGGGAATCATCTAATATTGATAGAGAGATGCGATAGCACACCAGCAGGTGAAACCAAGAAATTATCATGAAAATTTATCTAGAGGAGAACATACAGGTGTTTTTCATGGGGTTGGAAGCAGTAAGCTGAAAACCGCATTAAGATCATTTTTCAAAATCCAATTACCAGGTTGATAGACCGTTGGAAGATCATTCTCAGTTGGAAATTCATATGGTTAGGAGCACCATTATGTTTAGTTGAGGGGTGAACCCCCTATCTAGAACACTTCTGGCTGTGAACCTCAGTTCAAGCCATGAAATTCCAAGGGGTAGGGATTCATCGTGTGAAAAACCTGGTCACACCGTGAATCATGCCTAGGTGGATCTATTTTAATAGGTTGTATTCTATCTTTTTCTGGGTAAAGTGTTTTATAATGATGAAACTGAAGAAAGTATCATGTTTTCAAAGACTGTTGTTTGTGTCTGATGAAACGAAAACAAATATTTTCATTAACTTTTAGATTTTTATGATAATTCTCGGTTGATGTTTTCTCAAAATGAGGACATTGTCATCTCTAAATCGAAGGAAATTTCATTTTCTACTATTGAGTTGGCTGACACTTTCTACTAGTCCACGTTGAAGGCTAAGGGAAATCATGTAAAACAGGCAAAAATGTCATTATAAAGAGCCAAAACCAATTTGAATAGCATATACACATTATATAATAATGAAAAGAAGTTTGTAAAATACTTGAGAAATTATAGAATTCAAATTAAAGGTATAGGCAGAGGAAACTTACCTCAACCTCAAGGCGATGCTTTTGACGACAACTACACTCTTCCTTTTTTTCACTTGCATGCATATGAAACTTCACATATATATATAAGGACACCTAGCCCCTATGTACATTTTTGAATTGCCAAATATGCACAAGGGGGACTTTAGATATATTTTTATACTTTCATATACCCCATTACACTTACACATGTATGTATTTTTCATATCTATATATAAGCACACCTAGACCCAATATATATATTCATACTGCCATGAGTGAATATATATAAAGGGGGACTTATATATTTATATGCCTACTAATTCATACACATTTAAGCCTTCGTCAACGGACCACTTGAATCCACCTGCACCCCCACTACCCCACAGCCAGCACCAGTCCCCCCCACATCCCCACCCCAAAACACCCCCACTCCACTGCCCCCCAGCTAGCACCAGTCCCCCTACACCACTCCCCCCAGCCCCCCGGCACCCCCCACCTACCCCAGCCCCCAACACCCCCCCCCCCCCTCTTCCCCCTGAACCACTCCCCCACTGCTCCCCCTACACACCCCCACCCCACCCATCCCCCACCCCCACCCCAAAACACCCCCACCCTACTGCACCACTCCCCCCAACCCCTCCCCAGCCCTCAGCCCCCCCACAAACCTGCACCCCCACTTCCCCCCAGCACCCCCCACCTGCACACCCAAAGCCATCCCCAGAACCACTACCCCCAGCTCCCCCCCACCTTCACCCCCTAGCCCCCCCCCCCGCACCACACCCCCCAAACCCCACCCCCCTACTACACCATTATTTCTCTACTTCTTCTGAAATAACATTGGTATTATTTGGAATAACATTATTTTGAAGTCAGTATTACTCTTAATCTTCTAGGATATATTTAATTAAATTAATTCTACGATTCCTTTCCGGAATTGATTCCATTTGTTACTTTAGCTCACTTCCATCGGTCATGACGTTAATGGCCAATTTTCAATGGTCCATGATCTGGACTATTCTTCCATAGTGTGGGCATTTCATCTCTATTTCAACATCCTCCTCACTTCCATCAGTCATGACATTATTATGCCAACATTCACTATACATCTGTCCAAATTTCTAGTATCACTATTATTGGAAAATAAATCACATTCTCTTTCTATTGTATGGAGTATATCTAGTTTTTCTTTCTTTCTATTTGTGGAAAAAAACAATATGATCTTGATCGTTATTTAGAGATCCAAGTATTTTATTAATTCTCATAGCAAAATTAGATGATATGGATGGATTATCATTATTTAATCACACCCATATTTGTACAGAATTTGTTATCAAACCATGGGTAATAGATTAATATGAATGAGTAAAAACTGATTTATTAGGATTGTCTGTTACATTCCTCCATGATATTACAGTGAAAAAAATATTGGATCAATTAAAGTTATTTTGACATAATTATGATTCTTTTTGTTATTAATATTATCATTATTAGTTTGTGTGGTATCTACTCTTATTTTCCTAAAAACATGTAATGATTCAACTTGGGTGACTTCTTGATTTAAGATCGCTATTTTATTTTAATTGACTCTGGTCACTATAATGGATAATGCTCATCAAAGAATGTGTTAAAAACAATTGGATAATGAATGCCACTGATGATGAAAAATGGAAGAAAACTTCCATTGGAAATTTTTTAAAAAATGAAGTTGGAAACACTATTCCCAAGAAGTTTTTAAAGATGGAAGATAATACATCCTTGGGTAATAAACCTAAGAAGTCTAATCCAAGTGCTTAATATAAAAGGATCAGTTCTTCTATAATGGAAGAAGGAGAAAAACATAGATTCATGCCAACAATCGTTGATTTTATGTGAAAACAATGGCAACAAATAGCATAATGGAAGATTTGTCCAAGGAGAATACAAATGTAGGTGGAAGGGGGATGGTGTGAGCTAGATATGGCTGGAGCAGGGCCAAATCACGTCATTAACGCGGGCGTGACCGTGGTGTGGACCGTTGATGTGTGGTCCAGTCCAGAGACACTGCAGGGCAGCATCTTCCTACCAGAAGAAAAGGGAGCGGGGTGAGGCTGGAATGCTGGTGGAAGGGGGCTGGTTGCAGGTGTTGGGGGGATGGTGCGGGTTGATTTGAAGGTGGCAGGGGGGGATGTTGTGGATGGAATGTTGGTGGAAGTGGGATGAAATGAAGGTGAAAGGGGGGTAGTGTGGGCTGGATATGGCTGAGCAAGAAAAATCATGGCATTACCATGGAGTGACTGCAGCGTGAGCGCGGCGTGACTGCGGCATGACCACGACGATATTGGACCAGTCTAGTTTCATTATGTTATTTTATGGGCCTCTTGATGAGTTATAGGGTTTAATAACATTGTTCATGAATGTTCATTTTTATGGTTCTCTTGAGTGTTAACTTGTATTCTTAAATGAATTATCATATAGAACATGTATAAACATCCAGAAATGATATTTCAAGTTATTAATGATATTCTAGTAGTTAAATTATCTTATAATAAATTAGATGATATTCCATGTAAATGAATAATTAGATAAGAATTAAATGATGATTATTTGGGTAATTTGGGATGCTTTTTGACCACAACGAAATTGATTTGATTAATAATTTAGTAATATGTACATAAGATAGTTAAAGAAAATAAAATAGGTCACCCCCTTCCAGTCCCCCCTGCCCTCCTCCCCACTGCCCTACAGACAACCATCCCTTCCCTTCTTCACCCTCCCCCTCTACCAGATTTCCCTCCCCACCCTGCTCCCGACCTTCCCCCATGCACCCCCTACCCCTGCCCATTCCACCTGCCATCCCTCCCACCCGCCTTCCAGTCCCCCTTCACTCTGCAAATTCCCCTCTCCAGACACTGTAGACCCCCACTCCCCCTTCCCTCCTGCACCCCTCCCTTATAGCCATGCAGACCCTCCCCCCTTGAACCCCTCACCACTGGCCCTGCAGACCCCCTTCCCCTTGCCCCCCAGCACCCTCTCCCCCTGCCACCCTCCCCTTCCCTCATATACCTCTCACCTACAGACCCCCCCACTCCCCCTACCCTCGTGCACCATCTCCCCTTGCTAGTCCCCCCTGCCCTCTTGCACCTCTCCCCTACAAACCCCCCCTTCCCTCCTTCACCCCTCCCCTATGCCCTACAGACCCCCCCCCCCTACAACCTCCCCCCCACTACCCTCCTCCCCACTGCCCTCCTCCCCACAGCCCTCCCTCACACTCCCCCAGCCAGTCCCCCCCCCCCACGAACTGATCCCCCCAAACCCGGACAGGACCCCTTCCCCTTACCTACTGCCACATCAAAATCATCTTAAAAAATAAAGAAATATGTATTCTTGAAGCTACTGCATTGAACATCCTGCAATTACAGGACATACCTGACTATATAGACTTTGAGAGATCTTCCCAAGTAGGATTTTCAGCATGAAAAAATAATAGGGACCATCCTCAATCAGGAACGTTCCTAAAACTGATGACGAGTGTATCCCTTCACTTCTGCAATACCATAAACTACTTAATAAGTAGAAAATTCATAAATAAATATTAGAATAATAAATGAAGGATTGAAGAAAGAGATGAAGAAAAAGAGGCATAAACTCTTACATAATAGGCCATTTAATCATGTGGAAGGTCGAAGAAGTTAGTGACACATAACAAACCAGTTTTCTGGATTAAAATATTGTTTCATACATAAATATACAACTCGCAAGGCCTAGAGGATTTGTCTACAACTCAAATCAATGTGTAGAATTAACTAATTGTAATTTACTGTGGAAATTGTAGGGGGTTTAAAGAAAGTAGTTTTAAGATTAAAAATAAAAAAAATCTGGAATTATCCTATCCAATAAGGGGACTAAGTTATGAAATTCATATTTGAAGGCATGAAAAAATATATTTTTTTCATCATATATCTTGTGAAAGAAGTTTCTTGGGAAAGGGGGAGTAGAGATGTGAATGAACACCAAATGGGGAGAATATTTTAACCAAAGATCTTGTGTGTTGGTTTTTTGAAAATAAAAAATGATGTAAAATGTTTAAATCATAAGAATATATTAATGAAATTATAAAAAGAGAATTCTCTAAGGAGATATAGAGAATTGGTTCACATGGAAGTATGTGGATGCGCATGTGGAGTTGGAATGAAAAATGGTGTTTGATGTTGTTTATTATGTTTATTAAAGAATAATCAGTAGTTGGAAGGATTTGGAGCTTTCAATGAATTATCGGGAGCATGATAAAAGTGATATGGTGAATGAAAATTTCACAACAGCCTGCCTCATTCCATAGTGAATGAGGCTGAGAAATTTTGGAGATGGAAATGGATAGATATTAAGGGAACTAGTTATTAAAAAATATCCATGCCATGAAGAGGATGAAACATTCAATAATTCCAGATGTGGGTAATGGTCAAAATAAAGAACAAAGGGCATGGAGTTTTGGGTGTTAGCAGAACCATTTTATAAGACCACTCAATAATGGACATCACAACACTAATATGAAAAGGAGCAGATCATGGAACATTATCCTGGGAATTTATATGAATTAACAGGAAATGTATTGAACAAATTAATACACTCTACCACACCTAGAATGAGTGTGGAAAAATTAGAATGAGAGATCAATTATCAAACCTTGAATGGAATGTGTATGTTTCTGGAATATATAAAACTGATATAGCAGGAGCTGTGGAAAATAAGAGGATAATACATAACATATTGAAAATCTAATTTTGTAGAAGTTGTAGAAAAATTGTAGCTTAATTATTTTTCAAAAATAGATTTCATAGAATGAAAAATGAGTTTCACCAATAAAATGTGATGGTTTACATAAAAAAATGTGTTCTAAATATAAACTTTAAATAGAAAGAAAATTAAATAGTTCATACTATTGAGTATGAAGATGGCATTGGTGTAGTACTTGAAATAGATTGTCGAGAGATTGCATCAGAAGGCACAACCTATAATACAATGAAATTTATAGTCAGACCACAAAAATAATGATTCATCATATGAAATATGGGGTCTAATAATGCATTTTTAAGGTTTATTATAATAACAATATAAAAATAGCAATGTATGATAATCAAATGTATTTATTATGATAACATCAATTATTGGATGTGAACATAAATGAGTTGGATTAATTATGTTATTAAATCATTGTATAATTGTGATGTACTGTTCATAAAAAAAACAACAATACATAATAATAAATATACCAACAGAATTGAGTTGGATCTATTATGATTAAAATTTTAATTGTAGTTTCCAATTTTTGTGTTAACAAACATAATTTTTTGTTGGTTTTTTCTAAATAAACTCTAATCAACTCCTTTAATTTAAGAATGAAAACTTCCTTGGTTATTAAAAATACATATGATTATTAAATTCTATTTATAATTGATGTTATAAAAATAGTTTAGAATACATCATTGTATATTAATCACAATGTATTTTTATGATTTCATCAATTATACATTATAATTTGTTAACATACAAACTCAAGTATTAATACTTCCTAACAGATTAATTTAAAATATGTTAACATTTTCAAATTGGTAATATTCTTGAATTGAAATTGATTCAATTCAAGATGTACTATTTTATTTAATTATGATGTAGTGTTGGTTTATTAACATAACTATGCATTAATATGAAGAGTATTTCATCCTAATTGATTTGTATTTCTTCGCTAGATGTACATCTGATGATTTATTTAATATACAAACAATATATCATGAGATCAGGGAGCCGATCGAGTCCTTCACAAGAGTAGTAGGCAGGGAAGGGCAGTTCGGTCGGGAGGAGGACAAGGAGCTCAATCTCGGAGAGGGGAAACATCGGCTGATGCACCGTATATAGGGGGTACACTCGAAGAAGGTTATGTGGGAGGAGATGAACGTGTGAGGGGTGGAGGAACTACGAATGGAGATGTCGTGAATGGATGTGTAGTGAATGGAGAAGCTGGTGAGGGTGAAGGAGAATCTGGTTAGGATCGGATGGGGGGGAAATCACTAGGGAGACGATCGAATTAGAATGGTTTCGAGGGAGAGATTGGGGAGTGGGCGAGTGGATAAGAAAGACTCGATGGAGGATAAAAAATGAAGAAGAAATTCCCACGGGGAATGATCTTCTCGTGGCTATATCTAATCTATAGCCATAGACCATTTATATTGTGGCTATAAAGGTGAGGCTATATGTCATCTTTTTATTAGTGACAGTTATCAACATGCATTCCTTATCATGCCATTGAATCAAACCACTTTCATTTCATCATTCCAACATGAACATGTGCATAGTAATCTAATAGAATGATTATTTCATCAACGCTGTAATATGATATATTTTCTGATCGAGGCTACCTATATGATGCACTCTCATAACAATATGTTGTGGCGCTTACCATGACACCATCATGTTGTGTTGCCATTTTTTTCACAACTATTTATAAAAAATTTAAATCCATTGACAACCATTGAATGACAATCACGTACCACATCATTTGGACCAAAGGACAATGATTTTATTTCATCTGGTACTTTAATCATTGGTAGAGATAAAACCTAAAAGATACCAACATATAATATTAAATAGAGACATGTGATTATGTTATGAGAAGAATAAAAAGAAATCAATTACCTTTGACTTTAGCCAGGCAGAAAATTCTTTGTTGTGCAACAGTTCCTTTATCTTAATAGATAGAGAGAGATGTCTCTTTTTTATAATTTCTAAATGTTATCTGTAGATATGAAAGCATTAAAATGTCAAAAGATATAAATAATTAACATAATGAAAAATATACATATTTATTAGTTTACATACTTGATTAATTATCAAGCACACCACAGTTGAATAATATTGTGCGATGTGCCATTTCCCACTCTTCCCTGCTTAAAGTACTCAACGAGTATGATCTAAATATCCCCCCTGTTTGGGGCAGTGAAGAAAATATAGGCTCAATGGGATCATATTTCTCATCTTTAGCTCTCATTAGTCGATTAGACCTCATAGCGACGTTATCCAAGTAAGATGAACAGAAATCCATGAATTCTTGTGCTAAATAGCATTTCACAATAGAGCCTTCAGGATGATATTTATTTCTCAAATATGATCTCAATGTAAAAATCATTCTTTCGGTAGGATACATCCACCGGCTCGAAACAGGACCACCAAAGTGAACTTCCGTGGGATGATGCACAGTCAAATGTAACATACATGTGAAAAAAGATGGTGGGAAAACTTTCTCCATGTCGAAAAGAATAATCAGTGCATCTCTCTGCAATTTCTTAACAACACTTCTTCTCAATCTTTTGGCACTAATATCTCGATAAAATTGACATAACTTAATCACTTCCACTCTAACATTATGTGAATGTAAATGGCAAATGACAATGGGAATCAACTCATGTAACAAGACATGGAAATCATGTGTTTTAAGAGATTTGAGTTTCACATCTTGTATATTCACCCTTTTCTAAATATTACTTGCATAACCATCCAGAACCTTCAAACTATCCAAAATTTGAAGAAATTTTTTTTCTCCACATTTGTCATCGAATAACAGGAAACATGGACTTTACACTTATTTTAACCAACTAACTCAGGATGAATTCTCGCTTTTATACCCCAATCCATCTAATCACGAAGACACTGCAAATCGCCTTTTGTTATGCCTTTGACATTTAAAATAGTAGCAAGTAACATCTCAAAAATGTTTTTCTAGATATGCATTACATCCAAACAATGACGTAATGAATTCGATGACCAATACCGTAACTCAAAGAATGTGATTTTATTTCTCCAATTGATATTGGAATTCAAATTAACATTCTTATGCTTTATGATATTTGATTGACTTTTTCCAAGAACATAATTCAAATAATCACGTTCTTTAACAATATCAGTCCCTAACATTCGTTGAGGTGTCTCATCTGTATCAATGGCATTATCGAACTGTCTCCGTTTTTTCCTGCATGGATGATCCATTGGTAGAAAACGTCGATTCCCTATGAAGCTGAATGTTCGTCGAAACATTAATCTTCAGAAACATGTATCTTTCATACAAATAGGACAGGATAATTTCCCTTTGGTACTCCAACTAGAAATTATTCCGTAGGTAGGGAAATCATTTATCGTCCATAATAAAGCTGCACGAAACATAAATTACTCTTTTCTGAATGCATCATACTCTTGTGAACCAACAATCCAAAGCTCCTTTAACTCCTCTATTAATGGATGCAAGTATATATCAATATCATTTCCAGGATCACTGGGTCCAGATATAAATATACTCAGCATAGTGAACGTCTTCTTCATACACATCTGTGAAGGAAAGTTATAAATATGAATGAAAACAGGTGAAGTACTGTGTGTAGTATGCATTTGGAGAAATGGGTTGGAACCATCACAGGATAATCCCAATCTAACATTTCGTGGGTCGGCTACAAAATCAGGATGTAACCTATCAAATTTATTCCATGCCAACCCATCTGCAGGATGCACTATTTCATCGTTATCCTCATTTCTTTCATCTGCATGCCTTCTCATTTTATTTTCCATTTTTTCTGACATAAATTTTTTCTGAAGCCTGGGAATTAAAGCAAAGTTGCACATCACTTTCTGTGGTATGAAAGATTTAGATCCATCTTTATTAGTCTTCCACCTTGATGTACCACACTGTTTTTACTGACTCAAGTCTACATTCTCCTTCCAGAACAAACAACAGTATTTGAGACAATAATGAATCTTACTAGATGAAAATCCAAATTTTTCAACCAACTTTGATGCCATGTAATCATTTTTGTGAATACATGCATCATCAGGCAGTAAATACTTAATAAATGTAAAGAGATAGTCGATTTCAGTATTACTAAATCCATTCATTGTTTTCCCATGATATAATCGCATTAAAAACTCATGTTTTCTCATTTTTCCACATACTTGATATACTGGGGTATTTGCATCTTTCATCAGCTCTCTTATAATATAAAAATCATCATCCAGATTAATAGATGAGAATTGTGTTCCGGTATTCATTCACTCTTGCACTAGTCTATATGAGTATCTATCTTCAAAAACAAAAGGAAACCGATCAGAAATCAGAATTTTCATACCAATATTTTCCGTTGAATTGATGTCATTCAACACTTTAGGTTTTTCTCCATTGTGATACCACACATGATAATTTTCTTGGAAACCACTTTTAGTGATATGATAACTCACTTACTCACTAGTTTACCAAGGTCAAACAACACAATCAAAACACGGTCATCGAATCAATCCGCCATCTGAATCATTAGTGAATGAAAAGTCCAAAAAATATTGTAACTCCTTCTGAAATTTTTCAGTGATTCGAGAAATGTTGTACATCTACTATCTATCCATTCTGAGGAAGATAAATATACATTAAATAAATTATCTATAAAATGACTTTACATTATATGTATTGTTTCATAAGATATTAATTAATCATCAATAACAAGTTAATAAAAAAACATAACAAATATATTAAAATTATGGTTTAGGGGATTCTTAAATGTTTTAAATTATATAAATTCAAGAATAGTCATACATAAGTTCCAAGAATGAAGATTGATTATAGTAAAATGAGTTTATATGAAATCTAAGAGATAATAATAATCAATTCCCAAAAGTGTTTTGGTTAATTCATAACGAGTTGTGATGTTTTGTATTAAATCTACAAAAATTTATTGAAATTTAGAGACATTTTTATAATATAAACAATATCATATACCGAGAATTAATATTAAAGAATTGTATGAGAAATACAATGGTATGAAGATGAGAATAATAAATAGAATAAAGAATATATTTCTACTTTATTGTTAGAATATTAAGATTATATAATTTGAAGAACGATTATTTATATGAAGATGAGATACAAAAATGGACTATCTTAACTTGTGTGTGTTCCCCTTGGTCATCCCCATGAGGGTAAATTTTGGTATTACATCCTAATAATAGGACTGTGATCTCCTCTGTGGGATTAGTTTCAAATAGTGTCTGGGAATACCTCTGTGTGACCCGGGGTGTTATCCTCTATAATTTTTTCTATTTCTCTATGTAGGTTTTGTGGAATCATTATTACTAACTTATTAGTGTGTAGAATCCCATACTTAGTGGGATATTCTAGGTATGGTATGGTATACCCCAGATTCCCTTGGAGATATCCCATATCTATGTATCGAGATCTTCGGAGTTACATTGAGTACATAGTTGGTGAGGTCTGATGAGCATGACCTCTTGGGAATGCCCCATCAGTTAAAGCATAGATCATGTTGTGAGTGCAACTAGAAGAGTGTAAAATTTTATCCTTGAGTATAATCTTATGGATAAAATAATTGTTAATATGCCATTGAGGCATGTTTTATGTTATTATTATATCTAGTTTATTGTTCCTATTGCTATATCTCATATTTGTCATGATGTTTATATGTTATTATGAGATGAATACTCACTAACTGACCACTCTTTATTAATTTTGGAGTGTCCTATTGAGCATTGTTATACTAAACATTGCATGGGATCTACCCATACTTTTCATGTCTTATATAGGCAATATTCCTTTTGAAGGAATCCTAGGAGGACCAAGAGAAGATATAAGATAGTGATCTAGATAGACCATGGTTCATGCTAGGTTATGGAATATGTCAGTAGTCCCGTCCCTCATAACAAGTTAGTATTTTTTATCTATTTTCATAGGAATCTATTTTCCACTTTATTCTTTTCATGTGTATAGGTATCATAGGCTAAGGGAAACCTTGTGTGTGTTATGCCTACTCAGGGATGGTCACTAACCCCTAACATATTAGAAGTGGGCGTGTGGTGTCACACTCAGCTTACCACAAGCCAGGTGGGCCTCAGTGAGTCAGTTTATAAAAAAAGTCCACCCCAATGTTAATAAATTCAAAAAAATTATTTTACACGAATGAAAAAAAATTCAAAATCATTGAATAGTTATTTTACATGTTTTTAAAATTTAGTCTCACCTTCTTTGGTCATTCCCTATTTTTCCCAACTAATGTAAAAATTGTACAACTTTCTTTAAACTAGCTAACTCAAAAATCGATGTAACTATTTGTGAGCTCTCCATGCTATTTTCTCTAATAAAATAATTTATTAACTCATTAACATTTTAGTCACTGTATAACAGAATAATGAATTTAAGATGAATAACATTTATCAAATTAAAACCAATCAATAGATTGTTAAAATTTTTATTATCTAAATACCTCTAATGATTCCATATATCGATGGTTAAAACAACATGTAAGTCCCATAAATAAATTAAGAAATAATAGAAGATCTAGTAAAATAGTGTGTAATATTTCTCAATAAAACTTCATGGACATTTTGGAAATATTGGAGGTTGAAACAGAGAATAATTTGTGGGCTATAAAAAAGTTAAAATAATTTAAAGAATAAATTTTAAAATGGGATAACTGATGATAGTTTTGTTGATAAAAAAATCAAAACTCTAGATAGTCATTGTAATTATTAAGAATAACGTGGAAAATAATGAAAATTAAGGAAGGAATCCAATTTTTGATACAAAGAATGAAATAGTGTAATTTATTTGACAGATCAATTTAACACCTAAAAATTACATAAAAGCATCATATGTTATGGTCCCTAATCAATATATTGTAGATCCCTCTCTAAAAGTAATGGTGGTGTGGGAATGAACCTTTTTTCTTGAAGGAAATAATTATGTGGGGATGATGATCTAGAACACTCATATTCCATGGAATGAAAATATAAATCAGCATAGGATTTATCAACTACATTAAGAATGTCCTTCATGCTTTGAAAAAAATTATGATGGTCTATTATCACTTTTTATGAGTTATTATTGGTGTTTCCACTATATAACTACAATTATATTGTCTCAAGAATCTAACGGGTTAATTACAAGGTTTAAAATTCACAAATTTTGTTGATTTATGTGATGAATAATTAAGGATTAAAAATATAGTAAATTTGAAGATGTTAATAGTGGTAATATGGCATTTATATTTATATTTCCAAATATATGTGTTTAAGGTAAAAATTACCAGACACTAAGTAAAAGATAACAAGAAGCCAAAATAAAACAATATAGATAATGATCAAATTGAAAACTAATATCAATGGTATAATTTAAAAGAGGTAAAACCAATAGAAAGAAGAAAAGAGAGAATGCTTGAATGTTCTTCTCACTCTCTTTTTCCCCTGTTCTCTGTCTTCCTCCTCCTGCAATTCCGATTCTTCATAGCTGCTGTATAAAAATATACAAAGTCTCCGTTATGCAGTTTATAAATTAAGCATGACAATTCATGTTGGTTTTGTGTTCTTTTTTTAGAACCTCACACACAGACTACTGAAGTTGGAGACTCTAAGGAGAAGATCATTTTAAAAACTCTTCACCAGTCACATTATACGAGGATGATGTGGTCAAGTCCCAAATTAGTGGTTATTGTGTGGTAAATTGAGGGGTTATAGCAGTGCATATCAGTGTGGAAATGGGAGTAAGTGCAGAATAATATTAAAATACTTAAGGTTTAAAAAAATCAACATGAATGGTGGATGGGGATGAAGGAAGAGATAGGGTATTACCTCTTGTGTTGAGGGTTGTGGGGTAGAACCGTCGGGAATGGAGGAGGAGAGGAGGCAACTCGGAGCAGCTTCGCTGGAGGAGGGTCGGGGTGAGGAGGGTCACGACGAGGTGAGGTCGATGGTTTTGAGGGTTTCTGGTGAAAAGGTGTCGGGGAGGGTGATTGGGGTGTCGACCTTGGCGTCGGATGAGAAGCATCGGGGAGGAGGAGTCAGGGAGGAGGGTCTCAGTGAGAAGGAGGGTCGTGGAGAGGAGGCATCAGAAGTGTAGCGTCGAGGAGGAGGGTCGCAGCGAGGAGGAATCGGGGAGGAGGGTCACAGAGATGAGGAGGGCGCGATGAGGAGGCGCCGGGAAGGAGGTTCATGTTGATAAGGAGGGAACGGTGAGGAGGCATCCGGGAGGAGGAGGGCGTGGCGAGGAGGAGGCCGTGGCGAGGATGAGGGCGTAGTGAGGAGGAGATCACGGAGGAGGAGAAATCGTGAGGGCATGAGGGGTTCGTTGGAGAATGGGAGGGTTTGAGGATCGGTTAGAATGAAGGGTTTCCAAAAAATAGACATGATCATCCTATTAATCAGTGTCTATAAACAAGCTATAGTGACAGACCAATAAAACAATGTCTATAGGTCCGTGGCTATAGCCTGAATTTCTAGTAGTGAAACATCCTTGCATGTGCAAATACATGGATGGGGGAACTATTATTTCAATAACATTAGTCCCATTAATTTTTAGCCTGATATACCTACTGAAATTGAGGATATTCCTCTAGTTACAATTAAAATGAATATGGATGAGCTTTGTACACATAATAAGAGGAACACCAAAGTAGTATATGAGGCAGAGGACTCACCCCAATAACCATAAATCATAAGTCGGACACTCTTACATATATTTTAACTCACTTAGAGTGGTAGGGATGTAGATCTGAGGACCCTTCCATCTCATTGCTTGTCAATAATAATTCCAACAAGGTTGATGACCAAATCAAAACCTATACACCATCTGAACCAAACGATACTGCAAAAGAGATAGGTATTGGCATATCGATGACTAACTTACATAAATAGTTGGTATATCAAAATATGTTCATTGATTGTATCCTTACTAATAACCATACATAATTACATTTGAACCATGTTGATCCTCGATACAATTCTTACCCACCTCTATTCGGGTCGTTGGGGTAGCCATAGGTCTTCATTTGAAAGATTCCTCCTATAAATTTCAACATTATCATACATACTAATAGGTTAGAGAACCGATCCGATGAAAATATTTTGTAATATCTATCACCAAATCAACTCTACTTGCAAGAGGACACTCCTTGAGGTTCAGCTCATGTCATTCCTCAACCAGAAATTCCTTTAGGTCATTCCTCAAGCACATCCACAAGCTGCTCCATGAGAGGCCGAGCATTACTACTATGTTGTTGAGAATGTGAATGCATTGGTGGATAGGGATCCTTATCAATATATGGATCCCCACAAGGAAAATTTGGGGTCTTCTCTAATATCAAACCTTCAGGTCCTTGAGAAATTAAAGGTGGAAATCACACTTAATGTCATGATGTATTCAACATGGGTGGATGACATAAAGAAACCCATGAATTTACAGATTCTATATTTTCCACCATAAATGGGATGGTAGACCCACTTCATCATTTTTCCCACATCATATCAAGATGCAGATCCATGGTGGGATTTACATAGTATATGTAATAGACGATGTTTTGATGTTTCTTTCACATATTGGAAGGGAAGCCATCTGTTTAGTATAGTCATCTACAGATTGGGGCTATCATTGGTTTGATAGATCATCATAGACGGTTTAATTATTAGTTTATATCGAATACCCACTATAAAAGTATCACTAACCTCTGTAAGTGAAATAAATAACATATTTGAGATTCACATAATCTTTTGCAAGGTTGAAAGGCCACACATATTAACTCGGCTTTCCACTAACTCAAGGGAAGATGCTGATGATGTGTATGGAGAATGTTAAGATTGAATTGGCCCCATCACTCATCAGTCATAAAATTCAATTTAGATTTTTGGTATTGTTTCACAAGGATTAGCACTTAGAGGAATCCTAACTTCTTTCAAAGTCAGTGCACCCATTGTCTCTTCTTTATCCTACGAGAATATCCACCAAGGATGAGAATACATCTATTTAATAGATAGAGGCCCCCATTATATAAGATTTGTTATTCGTAGAGGTTTACCCACATCCACACTGATCAAAATATCCTCTATCCCATTCTTATGATAATTATCACCCATTATAGAATAGGTTGGAGTAATCTCGTAATGTACCACCATCAACTAGGTGGGACAATCATGTTCCAGCCTATGTTTGGTGTCAATCACTTATCTTCCTGTGGATCCCATTGTTACCTTTTTGGATAGTCTAAACCATACTAATTAATTAAAATAGGATTCGTTACCCTATATATTCAATAGATATTTGATCATCGAATTCTAAGGCATCTATAATTTTGGAAACACCGGGAAGCTGATCTTAGTGATCAACCCGACAAAACTTCTTATCAGAGGTTAATTAGACATAACATTAAACAATGATACGTAATCATGGACTGGATCAAGGTCTAATTTGATAAAAATTTTCTCAAACTGGTCCCTTCCCCGGTACAGGTTGGATGTGTTTCTATTATTCATAATAATGATAGAAATGGTGACTAATAGTTGGTCTCCGGCTGTGTGACAAAAAATTATGACTATTGATTGTATTATAGGGAAGATTATTTCCACATTGGTATCATCAATGCCCATTTGAATCGATATTAGCCTCTTGAAACAGATATGCCACCTCCAACTGCCTCTTCTAGATTCACGTCTCATCCTTTAACTTCTCAGAAGAAAAGACACAATAGTGGAGAGGAAAAATCGTTCCCAAATGGTACAAAATCAATCTCGTACTCTGAGAAATATTATTCCACTAGAAATGGGAGTATTCCCAAGAATCATTCAAACATTGGATCACTAATTAGAAAATTATTATGAATGATCATCAAGATAAGATGTACATGAAAACGAGACCAGAGAGTAGGCTCAGGGAATATCCTAGTAGGAAGGGACCACTCAACCAATATTGTTATATTCATCGCTACAATCGTTTGTGCTACATCACGAGGCAGAGCTACCAGAATGACATCATGATTCATTGTATCATGAAATAACAATACTTTAGCTATCATATGGTTATATGGTAGTAATATTTCATGGATAAAATTTGGATTAGTTTGATATTAAAAGCAATAGCCATAATCTAATGGTCCAGCCAGTAGAACCCTTCATATATTCAGCCAAGGAGAAACATTCACCTAGAAGAATTTAGCTCCTAGAAATTAATAATGATATTCTCATGAACATTTCCTTCCTTCAATCAATTATTTTGATTATTAAGGACCTTTATCTATCAGATGATATGTGAATATCCCTCGCATAGTCTTTGAGGAGACCCCTTCATTTCGAGACAGAGGTGGTATACATAAAGGACATCCATGATGAGGAAGATGAATGTGAATAGTCCCAATACATCATATCATTCTTAGGATAAAATTATTGTTCTCCCATATAGTTTAACATCTTCCCACTGTACATCACTATACAGTTTGATGGTGTGGAATTATTTCTTTTTCTCATTGACACATGTTATGGGATCAATATCATTATGAACCCAACACTCTGCAATATATTACCGAATGAAGCATGTCTATGTCCTTATGACATGATGATTATGGGTTATTATAGGACTATGAAATGGACATGTGGAAAATACAACTAAAGGCATAGTTCATTGGTCTGGTTGTAGGCACTAAATTTATGTTCTTCTCACATGATATTTTATAAAATACATTGATGGGTATACCCTGGCTCCATGTGCATAATGTAGCTCCCTCCGCTCATAGACAATGCCTAAAAACTCCGTCAATGGTCTAGTGGTAATTTTCCAAGGTTAAAAAACTACTTTCATCTTTTGAGAAACCCACTATATGGATGATGACTATTTGAAATGAAAATGAAAACCGGTGCATTGAAATGAGGTTGAGCATACTCATATTATGGTCAACCCCTAGATGGACCTTGATGATAATTTCATCTTCCGAATTCACTGGTTGGATGATACAATACCACACATGAAACACTACTTCATCGTTTATGAGATGAGGGGAAGAAATTTACCTAGGTATAAGGAACGTTGAAAAATGACTTTGTTCTTTTACATAGGAAATATTAGTATGATACCAAATCCTATTTTCCCAATGATGAATTTGAATGTTCCCTCTATAGATATTGTATTACACCATAAATTCTTATCCAACCAAGATGGGTTCAGTTAACACAGACTAACCCACCACCACTACATTAACATCATCATGTGTGGGCCACTCGGTCAAAGGCCTAATATAATCTGGTTGACAACCATTGTTGACATGGTTTCAATAGTACAAGAGTCACCTAATGATGATCACATTTCCTTCACGATTACATTAGTATTAATATAGGTTCAGCTACCATAAATGAATTTCATCAAACTGATTATTATTCTTTCTTAGATGATGATGATAATTTGATGATTCTCCTCCAGCATTCAAAGAGGGAATCTCCAACACGATTAATGTGTTCATACATATGAATATTGGTATTGAAATATATCTACAGACAATTATTATCATTACATATATGTATTTATATTAAAAAAATAGTATGTGCATTTCCTTAAGTTACATCATGATGTGATTTCCTAGAGTTATGATTATATGATAGGGTCAGACCCTTAGGTCACCGTCAATCCTCTTGGCCACCCGAAAAATCATAGTGAGTTTATAAATCTTCCTAGGAAGATGAATCTATATCATGATGACATATTTGAGGAATTAGTTGATAATATCATCAAAGACAACTTCATCAAAGAAGTTCAGTATCCGATATGAAAGGAGAACATCTCTCTTATCTTGAAAAAAATTGGTAGATCAATATCTGCATTGACATTCTTGATCTCAACCACCACTAACCAATGTATGATTTTCCCTTTAATGTGAATGAGATTTTGGTCAATCACATGACATGATTTCAAGGTATCTCTATAATGGATGACTATTTGGCGTATAATCAGATCTAAATAGATCTCTATGATGTAGAATATTCTACATTAAAAGTACCATAAGTTACCTTCTTTTATCAATATATGCATTTTGGTGTGATGAATAAAGGAGCCACCAATTAGTGTGACTCATAAAAAACCCTCATTCTAATCATAGGGACAAAAAGTTAATGATACATGGACGATTTTATGAACAAATACTACTGGTGTCTTGTCCATGGTAGGGATCTTTATAAAGTGTTCGACATATTACTATCACATAATTTCATGTTGAACCCCTTGAAATATGATTTAAGGGTTACTTGTGGAATGTTGATTTGTTTCATTTTTAGATACAGTGGCATCATGATTGACCGAGATAAGATCAGTGATACAAGATATATTACACCTCTAAGAAACCTATGGGATCTCCAATGTATTTAAGGCCACTTAATAGAAATTGATTGATTCATCCCGAATATATTAGGATATTTTAATCCCTTTTCGAGGATCATGATGAAATATGAAATATTCAAGTGTGATGGATAATGTTAAAACTATTTTGATGAGATCAATAGTATAATCTATAACCTCTAGTAATGATGCCACCCATCTCAAGATATTCTCTGGTATTTTATATTACATCCATGGAATGAACCCTTAGTGCCCTTTTTTCCTGAAATAACAAAAACGGGTCATATAATTGTTTGTTCTATCTCAGTCTCATGTTTATCAACACGAATTCTAAATATTTTTCTATCAAAAATAGAATCATTTGAGATAGTTTTTTGGGGTAAATGTTGAAGAACTACTTGAAGTACACAAGATATAGATGGGTTACTATGTGGATCCTATAATGTATATTCTAAAATGCCTTATGATGATTGGATATCAAAAACATGTGTGGTGAGTATTCATCAGTTCAACATTAGATTCATTCTGTACAATTATTTCAAGGGTTATACACTGAAATATTTCCGTGATTTTCACCCATAAACACATAATAATCTCTAGATACTAATTTTCTAGATGAGGTGATCCTATCACTGGATTGGACTATTACATTTTGGAATATTCACATCCATGGCATCTCTCAGAGTCCTACTATATGAAGCCTCAATATATCTAATATCAACAGAGTAGGCATGGTGATTATTTTCATTACACCTACATAATTTTTCCAAACTATTTCATTCCTAAGATCAGAGTGATGTATCATTAATGATTTAGAGTATCAGTCTCTCATCATTGGTCTTGAGTTGGCTCTGGATGTCGATGTTCCATACCAGCATGAGAATAGACACTCTGAGATAGTGATCACACAAATTATTAGTGACTATATCATCAAGAAGCATGATCTCAAGCACTTACCCAATCATGGTCTTTATCTGATGGATCAGATCCCTTCTCAGAAATTAGTGACTAATATTCTATGGTCACATAATAGTCTATTTGATGGCCTAGCCAGTATGAAATATTCATGTGAAAAACCTTTCTAGGAAGTTTTTTTGTTCATCAAAGACTTATCACCTATATACATTCAGATGATTATGAACACCAATAAGTAATCCACCACATTTCTGATTATTTCACATTAGGTCCCATATATACATATGGAGATGAATAAATCTTCGATTGGATTAATCCTTTTGTTGTGTGTCTCTAGCATGAAAATCTCCCGTCATACAGAGTTGAACATTATCATATATGATTCTATGTAGTTTAGTTTATCCACCATAGTGGTCCAAGACTTGAGTATGTGCTCTTTAAAATTGGGTTTTATGAAAATATGCTCCACTAAATTCATATGTGTTGAGATTCCCTAGTTTCTGAAATAGGTCCAAGCTGGGTCTTACTGTGCTAATCGGGAAGGGATGAAGCTTTCCCACAATATTCACTGGATGGTAATATTCTGGCCCACCATGTTACTTGATTTTATTGAGTAATCCAAATGGTTCAACATGTGTGACATCCATACCATTTTTTTGAATCAACCTCCAAAACCCTTCGACAATACAAATTACTATTAGACCTTTATGGACTGAGGACATGAAGTTGTGGGGCCAAACCCACCAGCAACAGCTCGCTAGTTCATGTTAATCCTGACCACATAATATATCTATCGATGTAGGAAAAATATATTCCAATCAAAGAATTGATCGACCATACTATTATTGAATTCTTGAGCTCCAACATCATCCACCGATATGGATTCCCTCACATTTTTATCACTAAATGTTGTAAAAACTTATAGGAAACTGAGTTGATGATGTTCCACGCCAAGTTCAATATCTAATCCAACCACACATTTTTTTACCAGGAACATGAAAATTAATAGACTGTGGCATTAAAAAAGACAATCTAAAATAATTTTTAGAATATGTTGTGTCAGAACAAGATATGTTGGATAGAAAATCACCCAACACTCTTAAGTATTATCGTACGATGACTCATAATTATACTCAAGGGACTCCATATTCAATGGTGTATGGAACAGATTTAGCCCTTCCCATCAAGATTATGTTTCCATCACTCTATAAAACATTATATAATCAGTATATGTCATAAAAAGTAGAAAATTTTATCCTATTCAATAGGGATTCTCTTGATGAGAACATGTTCTAGGCCTTGCATAATCTAGGGTGGTACCAAAACAAGATTTCACAATATTTTAACAAGTTATTTTGTATATGCACCAGCCAAATAGGTAACATGCTATTGGATATAAGGACTCTAATGATACTAGTTAGGAAATTACTAATGTTAGAGATAAAATAGGAGGGACTCTACATAATTAACATGGTCTATCCCAATAGTGAATACTATTTTGTCAGCATGGATAGTTAGTGAATTACTCCTCCCACCGAGTCTGTGTTCCACAAAGAGTGCAATGCATTAGCTACTATTTAATCAAAGAAACATGACGTTAAACACTGCTTCCTCATCCTGCATGATGTTAAATGGCCGCATCCTAGTTGAAAGACATTAAATTTTCAAAAAACAATGGTTATTTCTACATGACCGTAATTAGAATGATCCAACCATCTAACATGAATATATGTTTTTATTTCATCTTCATTGTGTGACATTAAACTACCCAAAAAATCAACGTACTCCTTACATAATGATAATCGACACATTACCCCTATCATCCATGATCTATGACTTTTGAGTACTATCTATGTCATCTTATATTATGTTAAAATATTGTAGGATCCATGTAGAATGACCATAAACTGTATCCATTATCACACTGCTTAATGTTAAACTAAAAATTCCTAGTTATAAGATATCAAACTGCACAATATTGATGGTCATTTCTGTATAAAAAAAAGAAAATGCCTCCTATCCTCCATGACACTAAACTGCTCTATCCAACATGACATTAAACCGCATCCCATGTCTTTACGAGATGATGTTAAACTGTATTGATCTTCATAACTACATATCACTTTATTTAAATCCTTATGGGATATGTAGTGATCCCAGAAACATTATCTTGGGCCCAGACCCAAACTCCCCCAATCCTTTTTCTTCACCCCCCATGTTGTTAAATGTTGTGTGAGTTATTATTTGGATTGTGTGGTGCGGTGTGGATCTGATTTTTGCTAATTAATATTGGTATGATTCATGGAACCTCATTATATATTTCAACTTTATAAGACACATCCTACGGTCCACGCTCCAAGACCATAAACAAAGTCATCCAGATTACATGTTTCATGATAATAAACTACATAAAATCCTCTCATCCATACAATGTGACATTAAACTGTGTATTATATTTCCTAGATATATGCTGATAAAAAACACAGTGTTGCGATATAATAATGTAAAAAGACATTTCCCCTTAAGAATGTTCCATCTATAATTACATTTTATTGAACTACATAAGGCTTAATTTCCATCCTTATTGGAAACATAACAATTCCTATACATTTTTTTCATTGGGTATAGATTTAGAATCAAAATCTATACCCTTCGGGCCCTTATATTTTGTACCATTTGGGAGTATTTCATGTGAATTCTTTGCCTCCATGGCCCTCAAGAATGTTGGGTTGCCTCATGGTTCCACACTACACATCTCCACCTTAATTGGTCTGAACTACATGAACATAAAAGAAGATTTTCATTGTCCTATTTTTCATGATAATATATAGTGTGTCGTCCATGATATTTTTGTTTGAGAGGATACTAGAAATTTTAGAACATTATGTTTTCCATGACATCTTCATGATCTATGTATGGTTTGATTCCCATCGTTATGGGATATGTAGAACCAATAAGAAATTTTATCCCTCGGCTCAGAAACAGAATGAAAAAAGTTTTTGGCTATTTTTCTAGGTTTCCCATGTGAATGTGTGGTACAGACATCTTATATCCTCATTAGATTCATGTTATTGTGGTCATGGAACAAATTATCATTTTGATTTACCCCTCTGATCTCTATCCTTACCACATTATGATAAAATGTAGGGATACCGAGAACTATGTATGGACTGATTCCCATACTCAATGTATACATATGTACACTCAGAAATTTTATCCTTGTTCCAAGAAAAAAAAATCACATTCACAATTTTTCCCATTATCCCGAGTTCCCCTTTGAGAGTGTATAGCGTAGTGTAGAACTATTTGGTTCTAATTAAAATCAGTTTATCTAAAACACCATGCACTTAAAATTTGGGATATATCTATCTCTCATAATCTCCTAGTCTCATGATGATAAACAACATGAAATTTTTATCTTTACCACAAGTCATTGAACTACATGGATATACCCCATGAACATGATGATAAACTAGGAACCTATGGTCAAAACTCTATGACCATTAATCTATGATCCTATAGTGAAAGGAATAGGACCGTAAAATATTTGAAGACCAGAGACCACTACCTAGAGTTTCATCTTGGTCATCATCCCCCTTAGGAACTACATCCTTGGGGGAATATCTAATCAAACCTAGGGATGTTATGCACCAACATTCTTGAATATATGATGGTAAAAGGAGTATATTTTTTTTTATTTTGTAGGAATGTTCTGCCAATCCAACTCTTCGCTTCACATATCCCTTTACCTAGCTCCCCAACCACTTTCATGTTTTAGAGGACCCCATAATATCCTAGCTATGCCACATACATTCACATACCAATCTAGTCCAATTCCCCAGATGATGATGTCAGACATTTTGAGATTGGTTCCATGTTTCATACTAGGTCAGTGATAAACCTTCATATCTCTACCCCAAACCTAGTAACATGATTTGAATACTGTGTTTCAATGAATGTTTGTAGTAATCCTCCATCACTAAACCACCCTAATTTGGTACCAATTTTCAGGTGTCGTTATTCACTCATCCCACATCCTTATATTTTCGTGGATCTGTAACACCCCTTGTATTTTCCCACCATGAATATGTGCACGTTGAGTTGGAATATTGTTATTATGGGGTCTTTCAACCTCTGTATTTTATTACCATTATTTTATGCTCCTATGTGATAGTGAAATCATGATATCACATATCATTTACCACACCTATCATGGATCAGATGGCCTTACAAATCTTGGTAGTGTTTTTACCCATATGGAAATTTTGATCTGTTATTGTGGTCCATGATCAATGTAATTAAACTATAATCCATATGGTCCAAACTCTATTATCATAAACTAAGATCCTTATCATGATTCTCTTATGAATATTTTGTGCATAATTTGATCTCATTGGTCTTCATTCGCATTGGATTTTTCTTCCATCACACTGAATATTTCTATTAGAGATACTCAACCTTAATTGGTCCAAATTCAATAACCCTAAATAAAAAAATCTATAGTCTGATCTATATTACTCAAAACTATACAGTGCATCATTCATACTGTGTTATGCTAAACATTATGGATATATCCCACACACATGAAATAAAATTTGGCACCTATGGTTCAATATCTATGACCATTATACTAAGATCCAATGGTCTATGAAATATGACCTTAATCTATTAGCAATACTAGGGTATTTAATCTTAGGTTCACTTGGATTCTACCAATGACATACCAATAATCCCATGGGTTGTGATACATAATGTTTGAAGTTAAATCTGAATATCATCCCAAACAAAATCTATACATTGAGTCATTGAGGGTACAAATTTTCACCATCTTTAAAAACCTAAAGGACCCCCTAATGGTGATGGTCTCATGCTTCTTAAACTCACCTCCCTTCCAAAGATAAATCCCTACAGATTTTCGGAAAAAATAATCATATCATGTGTTTCGAACATGGTCAATAGACAATTTTGTGTTTGAATGCCCCATCCTTGATTGGTGATGTTGAGGATCCTATGTTGTGAATTAGTTCAATAGTTATCTGACTCATATTTATCCCTGTTTTAAATCTATCCCTCATAAGATTCTATTTATATCCCATCCACTTCACTATGATATAGTATAACTCTATCACCTATAGGGATACACCACAGTGCATCTTCACACGTCAAGTGAGAAGATACTATTGTGTACACTTTTACATGTGATGGGGAAAGCCTAACATAACTCCTCTTTTCCCACACTAACCATGGCTCATGTTGTTTGATGAGTCTTTGTTTTTTATAACCACATAAAAAATTTATACAACTTTATGGTAAAAACACTATGAACGTAAACTAGGATCTCTATGGTCCAAACTCAATATCCATAAACTAAAACCATATTAATGGATTTATCATAACTGTTTGTTTTGTTGTGGTCCTCTTTGATAATCATTCTCATTGGATTTCCAGTAGTGACTCCATTCAATACCTTTTGAAACACCACATTTAATATCCTCACCACAAGACGAAAAAATGAATTGTATGAACATGTCATATGACCTTAAAATGTAGTATCATCACCCTCACCCCATGATGAAAAATGGCACAAAAATTGTTGTGTTCTCACCTGAGAGGGAGTCAAAATTGGAATTAGTAATCTACCATGCCAACTGTGATGAACTACATATGGATTTATTCTTATAGATACACTTGAACCATCAATCCTAGTCCAGCCTCTCGTAAAAAACAATAACCAAATGATCAAACCTGAAATATATGATGACCTGTATCTGTGTATGGATTAGACCTAAAAATGATGTTGACCTTCAAGAACAACATGTGTCTTGATTCCCATCCTTATGGAATATTTAAGACACAAATACCACCAATATTGGGTCCAACTGCCACATTATTTTTTATTTTCATGATGATTCACATTTTCACATAACACATGATGTTAGAAAACTTGGAATTATAGAACATCAAATTGAAGGATTACAATATATATGGGTTACATGGTGATGCTGAAACATTTCTTCTTTAACCACAATCAAAAATTCTGTCAATCCTTTGGACCATTGGCCTCGATCATAGTCCACAATCAATAACCATAAACTGTATATCATTCATCTAAAGGAATCTATGTGAAATATGGGATCCCTTTGGTCTCATTGACATCAATTTTTTCCTCCTATGTGTAACATGTGTATCCTTGGGTTGATCATTACTCTTTATAGGAAAATAAAATTGACTTTAAATTTCATGGAAGCATTTTTTGTAATCTGTAGTGTGGTGTTGGGAATCAATTTCCTTATTCACATCAGGATTTTCATAACACCACACTATACATCATCTAGAGATACACTATTTGGTAAAAAAGATATGTCTCTGAACTAAGAGATGTTTTCCACCATATAACATTTAACTGTGATATTACTCGTGTGTATTTTAGGATCCCCCATGGTAATTAATGGATGAATCATCATCCTCACTAGAAGTGATTTCCCCCCACTAGTTTTGGTCTCTTACTACACTGTGCTTCTGGAAATACGCGAGGCTTGATTCCATTCCTTATGGGATACATAGAAACATCCTGATATTTTTTCTCTGCCCAAGAAATAGATTCATTAACCTATTTGGGTCCTTCTTCCTCGACAATGACCCAATCATTATGACATTAGACTAAATTTTTTGACATGATTTTCCCCTTTCTATATCACATGTTCTTTTTCACCATTTGTTTCATGATGTTTATGTGGGTCTATTAGTTACTCCTTCATGTTGGTTTTATTTACTCTATGCCACACAAGAATTATAGTAATATACATTCAAATACACCATGAAACATAAATCTAAACTATTGACAAGGGTCTATGAAATATGATCCTAATCTTTATAAAAAGATCCTTCCACATAATGTTAAACTGTGAGATATGTCCTGATCACATGATTTTTAATTTTTCTATGAATATTATTTATTTTTCACAATGTAATAATGAATCCTTGGTCCTCATCATACAGTTCCTTATGAGAGGATGGGTTTAATCCTTACTCACCATAATGTTCTTATTCCAATGAAATGTATTCCTATTGGATGAATTACATGAGTAATGGAATCCATTAGAACATTAAATCACTCCACCCCTCCCATTTCATGTACCTCGTTTGAATCCATAACCTATTTATTATTTTAAAGGACCCACTAATGGCCAAGTCCCATGCCGATTGAGCTCACCTACTATCCTGGGCCAATGCATCGAAATAAATCGGATGTCATTTCAACATTGGACTTCTGGTTCAAAAAAAACTATGGTTAACCCTTATTTTTTTTACATTATAGGCTAAGTGAAATATTTTTTTTCAATATGACTATCATCCATAATATATCATGATTCAATAATATCTATGTTCAAAATTCATGGTATTATAATTCACACTAATCATTTCCCTTTGTTATGATTGCTTCCAAAACACATTGTCTAATCCCACTTATGGACTTGTTCACATTTGGGAAAGTGAAGTTTTTTTCCCAAAAGATCCATTATCCATATATTTACACTATAATCCCAAATAACCTAGATAGAGATGTCTCAGTTCACATGAATAATTATTTGTGAGGAAAAACACTGAGAACACAATATGCATAGTTGTGTTTGTGAGGTAGATGGATTCATGAAAAGATATACCCAGTGCAGTTATTCATGAAGATATGATATGGACAATGGGATCCTCGTTCCATATTTATAGTTAGTTGCCAATAAAACATTTTGAATGACTTGGCACCATAAACTGAATGAAAAAATGGCATATACACACGACACCTCCCTCCAATGTGATCCACATTTGGGACCAGCTGTGTTTTTTTTTTGGAAATTGGAACTTATAATACAACCACAATTCTTCCAATAACCTCCTATTCTGAGGTGAAGACATTTTGTTAGCACTAAAAAACATGATTATGAAGAATTTAGGTAAGGACAATGCCAGTTCAAATCCAATTTGGGCTCAAACATCCAAAAAATTAATCAATGGAGTCTGCCACATGAAGCTCCTTCATGGAAGCCCCTATCCAACACATGTACAAAGGTAGTGGTCAGTTCGTAAAGAATTTTAACAAGATCGATGATCACATGAATGTATTTAACAGATATCTCCATGAGGCCAACATAGCCCCTTACCTTTGTATTTTCTATTTTCTTTTCATGGAATTCCCCCGACCATCGCAATATTCATTGCCTATAAATATACTTCTCTACCCCACCCAAAAGGCACTATAACTATGACCTTTTAACTTATGGGATCCCATTTCATTATTCTCCAGATAACAAAAAACCTGACCAAAAACCGAATCACCCCCGGTTCATGAGCATAGTGAGACGTTATTTCCTTTTGTCTTCATAGCCTATAACAATGGTAGTGATGGATTTCAAAACGACATTTATTATTCACAAAGGAATTACCCACATAGACTTTCTTGAGGCTTCTCAAATGATTTAGCCTTCATGAGGTAATCTTATATTAAGTCATGAAACTATACTTTGGAAAGGTCCCCATGCATTGTGGGGCCCTATCCTTCACAAATCCCATTCCATCAATAATCACCCAAGCTTTGTAAAGATCTTCTTAGAGAGTCCCCTTGTTTCATGAGATCCTATACTGTGCAGCCCTTCAACCTCACACATAGTGATTTCATGGTCCCTCATATGGTATCCACTATTGTGATTCCCTACTTCTTTCATTTTTAGCATAGTTACTATAATTTATCTTCCTTTTTTGAGTAGCCATACTATCATGGACCCCACTAGTGACCACTCCTCCACCCCACTCCCATAAAAAAATTTATTCCAACTATTTCCCATGCATGGGTGGGTATCCTTTATGTTTGTCTTCAGGGTAATGAGAATGTCCTCCCCGTCTAAGATGTATACTGTTAAACTCGCAAGCTCCATCATCCACATCACATAATGTAAAAATGTAGCCTCACCCCATGTAATTAACATGGTGTTCTCTTCCTCAGGAATTCTCTATGCCCACTCATCTCTAATAGAGTGCGATCTTCCTTTCCCCTCCTAATAGAGAATGATAAACACCTTGTGAGAAATGAGGTCATATTCGGGAATCCCTCCATGGATTAAGCCCCAATCTCTATATTCCTGATCCACCTTAATGTGTAATCCCTATATCACCTCTTGTGCCCAAACCATTCATGAAAAGATAGTTAGGTTTACTACAAACACTTGTTTCCCACAATGATCCAGACTCACATGGGATTTTAGGAATGTAGTGACCATGATACCCATACACCAGGTCCACCACAATGCGTAATCTCCACGACCTTCAATTTCGATGTACATGGGATTTGATCCTTGTATTCTAAACATGGTATGTAGGATGCCTCTATGAGGTTAAATCTCAATCAATGGTACACTATAGTTCTTACTCCAAGGGATGTATCCTCATGATGTAAAATGTTCCCTTTATGGGAGACATAACCCAGATCCACATTTCTAATGTGTTCAGATCCATCCACCATTGATTCATCCATCACCTCACCATCATACTGGTGAGATAACATTATTCAATTCCATAAAAGTGAGAAACCTTAGCATGTTAGAACCAACCACATGTATTATATAAATTTTGGTGGCTAAGCATGTGTGTGAACCACCATGTCAAAGGGTAGCTAGCCATATCTAAGCCCTCAAAAAATGATGAACTACATGAACATTGCTCCTAGTCTCCTACACATGGTACATAAAAATAATCCCAAATTTTCAATCTCAGTAACCAATCCCATCATGGTAATTCCCTCAAGTCAATATGTCTTGGAAGTATAATTAATTTACATGGAGGTTTCTAGTACTTTAGGACCCTGTCCATTTTCCACATTCTCACGTGTCGCCTCAATATGTGTCTCATCGGCACATCATGAATTACATGGACTTTGATTCGTAGAAACTGATATATGAAGGATTCCTCCTTGAGGTTCATTTTCATTGAACCTTAAATTTCATCCATTAAATTTCATCACATACTACATTTACATCCTAATTCATACCCAGGCTTCCAAATCTTGGTGAGATCATGCCATATTTTTTGGTAGTAGAAGCATGTAACCCGCATCAATATTATGGATGCTCCTCGAAGCACTGGGGAAGCTACTCATGCATGAGACCCAAATAATCCAATCTTATCCTACCTAGAGTTATGCTCTTGTGATGAGAAGCTAGCCATGTGTGTTCCCCAAATCACCCCTTGGAATCACATGGTTTTGATCCCTTTATTCTAATCTGGTATGTAGCAATCCTCTCTAATGTTCAATACCTACCAATGGTAATCATTGGGATCCCCCACATTGGGGTCCACCACACTAATCTTCACTCAGTGGTATCTAAATTAGACTTCCTTGTGTTAAATATTTACCATTGTGGGAAAATAATTTTTGTTCATCATTATATGTGTTCCCAACCATTCAATGTTAAGCCTTGTTGCCCCCCTTTAATAGGAGTAACCCTTCATGGTGAAAACTTTTCTCTTCATGAGATGCACCATCGCGGTTCTGCCCACATTGGGAATTTTGGTCCACCCAATTGGTAAACCATTCTTGGGATCCCTCCTATGGATATACCTCCTTGATCTGATTTCATTGTACTTCCTAATCAATCCCTATTCATCTTTGCTAGACATTAAACTCACAACCTACCCCAGGTTAAACATGGGATGCATGAGGAAAAAATCACCAATAATTAATTATAGCATAAGATTCCTTGTGATTTCCACATGATTCATTGGGTTTTCAAACCCTTGTTAAGACCTCCTATGAAGAGGAATAAAGATGACCAATGTTCCAACATCCAAGCATTCTTCTAATGCCCAATGTGACTACTCTCCAAACCACATGTTGTTTCACTCACTTGACCCTTTAGAATTTCCATACAGAATCATCGTAATAACCATCGTCCATGAATAGATAGAGTTTTTAATACGTTTCATCATGGTATAAATCTACAAGGGGGACCCAGAATTGTAGAAAAATTCCATAGAGTAATCCATGGAAGGAAGAACCAACATTCCATCATCGCATTTCGATCATGGAGAAAACAACTCTAATGAAGTGAAGATTTTCACCTTTCTTTTGAAAGTTGTAATGCATGGTATAATTTAGTACATCAGTGATTTTTAATGATGCATGACGGTCGGAAGAATACCTAATGGAATGTGTCAGGAATATGAGGATGATGCGGTAATTTTTTTACATATATTTTATTGTGAACTCAAGGAACATCAAGGATTTCTTGAAGGATTTTTATGAAAATAATTGACAGATGTACTTTTCCACATGTGGAAAATTGGTCTCCTCATATTAAATAAAATTTCTATAGAGCCTATAGTGACATTGTAGGTTCATTTCTAAATGGAAACATCATATAAATGAAAAAATTATAGTCAATACACATTCCCAAATCTAATAAAACCAATTTGGTTAATGAAAAATCTATTCTAAATGAACTAATTATATATGCAATTCATGAAAAAGATTCTCGAATAAAATTATCAATACCTATTTTGAAATTTTAGCTATCTTGAGGTTGATTTATAGGTTCTAAATATATAAATAAAGTATGAATTATTTGGAGGAAACAAAATTATTCTCTTTTCATTCTTTTCTTCCATAAAATACCACTAAGTGGAAATTCATCTAGAAGTCTTTATAAGAGAAAAATAAATTTGAAATACCTTTTATGATATTCATGGAATATAACACTCATCGAGACCAATAATAATGTTTTATAAAATGGCTCAAATATATATCACCCACTTCATTAGAGGTTATTTCCAAATCTCATTGATGTTATATATGAGGAAATCCGCATGGTTCTTAATGAAAATATCATCTACCCCCTAAATATTATTGAGTTGGTATGCCTAATTCTTGTAGTTAAAAAAATGATTAAATCAATTTGATTTACAATGTGGATAGTCATCTTCTCTATACAATGGTGAGTAGTGGATGAAGTGTGTACATCAAATATTGAAATTTAAACTCATGTACCAAAAAAGGAATTTTACATTTCCCTTCATTGATGAAGTCGTTGGGAAAGTGGCAGGGCATGAGTTCAACTGCTTTGTAGATTGGTATTAATTATACAATTAAGATGATTTATCCTTTAAGGATTGAGAAAAAAACATTCATCAATAAATTTCTCACATTTACCCAAAAAATATGATATTCATGTTATGTAATTCCCATGATACCATCCAAAGGTTCATGGCGGGATCCTTTTTTTGACATGGTGGTGGATTATCGAGAGGTATTTACTGATAACCACTCCATTATTTACGATAAATTTTTGGGATTACCTTGAAATAATGAGAGGGTTTTGTCTCGATATAAGGAAAAATTAGTTTCCTAAATTAGATAAAATATTGATCCAGGCTAATGAATTGACTAGTATTTGGGAATCTTATCTATTATAGAGGGATCAAGGTTGACAATTCCAAGGAAGATATAATTCCTCACCTTCCCTTTACAAAAATTTTAAATGAAGTGAGGTTCTTCATAAAATATAATATTTTTTAATAAATTTATGTTATATTGTTTAGATATCCTCCATGATCCCTTTTTCCTGTACTTGTAAAATATTATCAATTAATGTGGATATATAATCTAATACAAATCATTCCAAACACCGAATTCATGTCTTATATCTCCATAGACCATGAAAACTCTTATTATGAAACAACCAAATGAAATTATGTATGATGTCAGTGAAATTTTTGTAAGATACATATTAAGTAAATTTGGTGGTAAACCCTAATTTTTCAATGATTAGGCAAGTACACCATTTAATTTATTCCAAACCAAATACACCACCACTACGAATGTGTCAGTTTATATTGACTTTATCTTTAATAATTAATATATTATATCATTATATCCATTAAAAATATTAATTGATCATTCATTATTATAATACATTTTTAAAAAACTAAATTCATATTATTGATTTACTTTGTGGGTCTCTCTATTATAATAATTTGATATAAAAATCAAGGAAAAAAAGGTTCTGTAATTTTGGGACCCAATAACGAATAAAGGTTCAACATCAAGGATGCCTTATCCTATCTTTCTATGTCATATTCTTTCCCGGATGAGAACATTTATTCTATGATTGATTTCCCATTGAATGATGGCAATGAAAAATATTATTTTATTATTTTTATTCCAAATAATTCATGGCCTCAGGTGAGCTATAAATTCATCAGTGATGTAAAATAATCGATTTTTTATGCTCCATACCTCTATATGTTTTTTCATGATCAGGTACATAGAAGATTGTTTTAGATTCCAAGAAACTTTACATTCTCAAATTCTTCTAGAAAGATACATGTTTATGTAACTTTCAATTAAATAATACCACTATAAAGGTTCAAAGTTTATTTATCTCGAATATCAATTGAAGCATTCCATCAAAATCAAACAAAAGTTTCCTCAGTTTCAACCACTAGGATCCATAAATAATGGAAATAAAATAACCCTTACTCCCTTTTGGATTTTGGAAATATTTTATTTTTGGTGAATAGTTTTCATTGGACATTTTTCTAAACTATTGGTGATATCAGAATATACAATTTGATGTTGATTATGTCTCCCAATGGGTTGGGGATATTCCTAACAATTCCAAAAATCATCATGTTAGGATCCCATTATTCAAAGAAATCAAATTTTCAATATTTTTAATTCCTAATAATTTCATAAATGACCATTGAATACATTTTGTCAGCTGTCCCTTATTAAGACACATGTATATGTATGTTATTTATCACATTGTATCCACTACCTACCATACTCAAACCAGTGGTCATGAATATTTGAAGGATAGGTAAATGAAACAAATTTTGGTAATAACTATCAACTGATGAATAAGATTAAATTGATAAAAATTATTTTTCAATAAATAAAAGAAATTATGAAATTTCTATAGAAAAATAAAGAGGAAACTAGTCTATAATGAACATGAGGAACTTATGATGGATGCTTATCCAAATTATATAATCATTACAGATAACATTTAATATTAGAAATCAATGAGTATTAGAGTCATGCAAATTAAACTTTGAAAATATATCTTTATATAGAGTTAAAAATTAATTTCCACTAACTAAAGTGATGTTCAAGGTGGATGGGGAGCAATATTAAGCATAATGTGTATAATCATGCAAAAATTAGTTTTAAGATCCTAACATTGGTGATACATTTAATGTTTATGGTAATAAGATAAAACCAGACATATAATCCTTTAATAACTAAGAAATTGATGATCAAACTTAGAGAATCTAACAACATGAATAAAACAGATAAATTTGGGATCCATGTTGATATAAAAACTATAATTAAATATTTTTTTGGGTAGAAACCCATGCTCTGAATCATTTTAATTTCATTTATTTTCGTTTTCATGTTATGATTTCCACTTTTCAACAAAAACACATGTCATTTGATGTGTGCGGAGTTTCAATATAATAAAATTAATAATTTATTTTTTATTAAAATTTTATAACAATAATTATAAAACCAAATATGGAATTTGGAACATGTTTGGGATAAAAATTTTGATTCCAAAGACCCATGTTCATGTGGTGGTGCTAACATCTCAACGCAA
Source organism: Viscum album (assembly GCA_963277665.1). Classification (NCBI taxonomy): domain Eukaryota; kingdom Viridiplantae; phylum Streptophyta; class Magnoliopsida; order Santalales; family Viscaceae; genus Viscum; species Viscum album. Next base: position 1,013,529,968 of record OY728155.1, read on the forward strand.
AAATTATTTCACATAAATAAAACCACACACTATGTAAATATCTTTTATTTTTTAACTTTATCCATTAAATTTTCACAATTTTGGGAAATGGTTATGCCTTATGTGAAATATAGAAAAATCCCCTATTGGTTTTAAACCCATAAATAATGAGAGATAGTGGACCATGCCTACGACTAACCTATGTTCTATCCAACTTATATATTATATATTATATATATATTAACTTATATTTATGATTATATATATGTGTGTAAATATATATATTTTTATTCTAAACATTCCATGATTTAGTTTTTTGAGTTTTAAAATAAAGAGGTATGTTTTTTAATGTATCTATTTTTTGTTCTAGGTAAGGGAGAACCATGATGTTTCAATGGAATTCAAAACAAATTTGTATAAGATAAAGAAGATCTATAAAAAAAATTATTATATATACTATTGATTAAGACCAATTTTATCATTTTCATTATGGAGACTTCAATAAGTATAGATCAATAATGATTAGTTGGTTGTGTCATGTTGTTTGTCAGAAGCTCGTCATTTGAATTTGTTCCATATTTTTTATTTGAAATTAAATTTTATAACTAATGTCATCGTATTATTTTATAATACAAATTTTATTTTGAAAATACCTAGGTAAATGTCAATCAATATTGAGGGTAGGGTTAAAAAAAGGGGGATTGTTTGTGTTCGTCAAAAGAAAATAAAATTTCTTTAACCATTAATTTTATAATATACATTTTAAATTTTGAAACTAAATATTAAATAATTTATCATGACATGACACAATGTTTAATTCATGTCTATGTTTATGGTTTTAATGTTTGGAAAGTATGGTTGGCTGATGTGACTTTTCAATATCTACATTTTCATCTATTTATTAAAATATCACTATTCATGTCATTTATATTATGGTGAATTAATATGAGTTCAAGGGGTACCTAATATATAAAAAATGTTTTCTAATATATTTTTAATTAAAACCTATTTCCAAGAAATGGGAAAACTCAAAAAATTACAAATAAAAATCAATATAAGTTGTGTGTATAGTGATGGAATAACATAATGTGTTGTGTTTATGATATGAGGATCATGACTCCATACTGGTATAGCCTAGTCTGAATAAATATATATCAATATGTAGTATTTATAATTTTGTATTTATTTAGTTATCTCAAAATTAAACTTGTGTATATTATATTAACTTTCTTCCTTAAATTATTTATGTCTACGAGTCATCATCAAATTCTCACTATACAGGATGACCTAATTATTCCCAATTTCAATTACTATAGAAAAAATGAAAAAATCTATTTTTTTAAAAAATTGAAAACTCACTATAGGGTTAAAACATTATCCTATCATATAAAATACATTGCCCCCCCCAATGAATAAAAACACACCCCATGTATGTTTTGGTGAAAAACACATCATTTTGTTTCATTGAATTTTAAAAGAATTAGTTAATTTATTTGAGAAATGAATGGGACAAGGAATGGGATGAGCCTGTGAATCTAGATTGTGTTAATTTTTATTTATGGGTTTGACGATTTTTTATATGAGGTCTCAATAGTGAAAATAGTATGTTAAACAGTTTTTGGAAAATGGAATTTAATTATAATCTTTTTGAGATACTTTTCACTCTAGAATGGAAAAATATTGATTATTGGTGTAAATAACCACTGAAATATGATAATATTTAGTGTTTATATAATTATTTTAATGTGATATAATTTTATTAGGAACTAGTATTAGCAGACATTACAATTTTAACATTTTTCACATCACGTTTTCAATTATTTCATAAATATCCAAAATATATGAATAAAATTTCATAGAATTACAATCAAAGAAAATTCATAACTTTTTTTATATATTTTAGGATAATTTTTACAATGTTATGAGGAAGATATTTTCCATATGAACTTGTTGTATATTTATTGACTAAGGATGTATTATTTTGATTGAATCTCAAAAATTATGGGTGAAGTGAAGTGGACAATATACAACTAAATTTATTATATTGTCCACAATATAATCCCTATAATGATAAAATATAAAATATAAATAGAATATTTAATAATGAAAAGTTAATTTACCTATATAATGAGTTAATTATAATGATTAATAAGCTATCTAGGGGCATATGTTGAAAATAAAATTCTAGTATAAATTCTATATACAAGAATGAAAACCCACTATTTTAATGATTATTTCTGGGTGAAAAATATAGTTTGGTTGAACTATTACCAATAAATAAATGAAATGTGGTACACATTAGTTTTTAAAAGGAATATTAAAATCATTTAAGCTGTACTTTTTTTGTCTGTTTGAGGGATGTACACTAACTGTGATTCTTGGTTAGGGGTGTAAATCCATACATTCCACAAAAATTCTACCAACACATGCCTACCCTAAAAAATTGGCACAATTTTGAAATCATGAGTATTGAACTAAATCTCTATAATGTCTTATATAATGTAGTAATGATGATGAAAATAAAACAATGTTTTCATTTTCATTATAATGTATTATTATTCTTTATTATTATTTGTTTTTTTTCACGTTTATGTTTTAAAAATTAATATATATTACTAATAAAAATTATTCTTATTATGTTATTATTTTCTTCTTCATCGCAATTTGATAACACTTAATAACTCTATGAATTTGTTTCTCACAATGGGGGAGTGTTCATTAATTTTTTTGTTTTATCTTCTTAACAACCACCGTCTTGATTCAACATCAATATTTCATTAAGTGAAATGAATCAATAAACTGTGAATCCTCAAATAATTTAATCTGATGATGTTTTAAGTGGATGTGATTAATGTTATTTTTTACAATAACTGTTTAATCATATATATGAATTGACATTTTCTTTCAAAGATTTTCTTTCTTCCTCATCCTTATTGAAATTCAACGCCAGAAATATCAAATACTCATACAATACTTTAACCTTGATTGATCATAAAAATTATCTTCACAGTCTTTTCGTTATTATAATTAAAAATTTTAGGTATTAAAATAGTATGTGATAGAAGTAGTTTTCTATCATTAAATAAATAAATCTAATTTTTGAAAATATGGAATCATCTAAATGAAATTATTCCACTAATCCCTTGTTAATTAACTAGGATAATAATGATCTCATAAATTGAATGTAAAAAGGGAAATTATATTCTAGTAACCCCACTCATAATAAACCCAATGTAGGATTCATTATAGACAATATACTCATATGATGTTCATGTGTTGTTGGTTTAAAATTAATGTTTTTGATAATTTTTTTAACATAGTATATACTACAAGAGACCACCTCAACCCTTCCATGGGTAAATTTTGGTGAAAATATAATTGGTGAGGAGTAAATAGTATTGTAAGGAAAAATATTCCTAAAAATAACATGTGAATTAATATATATACCTTTTAGGAAAAAAGTGTTTGTGGCCCCTCATAAAACAATGAACGGACAGTCAGCATATTGATCATATTATGTATCATAATTCTAATTGTTGTGTAAAGAAGTAGGTAATTTAAATGAATCACGTTTGATTATATCTACTATTGAATTTGGTTATTTTGGGAATGTTAAAAAGAATAAAATTAAAATACCATAAACGAATAAAATTTTCATGGCATATATGTTACCTTATAAATTTTGGTAGTGATAGGTGTTGAGCACCATCCTCATGTGGGTCTGTTTGGTGAGGGAAAATATGATACTTTGGTTGACCATATGATGTTTTAAATATTAATGGAAGATTGCATCTTAGATGGAGATATTGTATGGGTTTCCACATCATAGATTGTAATTATTTTAGGGGATTATCTTTGACCATAATATATAGAAATAAATGGAGGTGTTTGAGATTTTTTATAGACTAATACATGAATTGAAGAAGCATTTGATTTATTTGGCCATTAGTTAGGTGGGAAGATATACTAATAAATAATGGTTTATATGCCATGGGGAAAATTTAGAGGATAAATTATCATGGTATGATTTCTAAATGTTTTTATATCTAGTTTTTCTCTCATAGATGATCAATTTGTTTAAGAGGTAGAGGTTTCACTATTTTCAGTATTAGAGATTGAATATACAGGGGATCATATTTCAGGTCAAGGGTCTACTTCATAATCCCCATGATATTATCTATGATTTTATGGATATAATATAAAATTATAAGGAGGCATTGTATCTAATGAATAAATTTAATGTCAACCACATTTACACATTGAATTTATTCTGAGGTGCTAGAAATTTTTTAATGTGGTAGATAAGATGAAAATTTTGGTTGGGATATCTAATAAGGTGGTTTACTAAGACTTCCATAGTAATAATGATATATATAGAGGTTATATGATGACTGGTTAGTCATGGACATAAATAACATGCATGTTTTATTTACAATATTATTCATCATTTTATGGGAAAGGTAGTTCATATGACTCTACAGGTAGTTATGTTCATGTGTGATTTTTTATAACGGCCTTATACCAAAGTGGTTCCAATATCTTACCTTCCATTATGGTCACCATAGGGTACCAGTGGGTGGTTCCCTATATAGTCTCAAGAATTTTTTCCCATGATGTCTTATATGTAATGTTATGAAATTAATTTAGATTATGAAAAATAGTGGGGAGATGGATTTAATGGTGTAATAAATCATGATTTTCGTCATCAATAGGGATATAGGGATGAACATAGTTATGTAGGGGGTCTTCTCCAATGTTAGTGTAGTATAATAGTATGACGTGGTATGTTTCATTCCATGGAGATTATGGTTATCAGAGTGAAAATTATTTTTTTTGGTACCCATAGTGAATTTAAATATTTCACATGAATGGAATAGCTCATTTTTTATGATTTGAGGTCTCATGTTCTAAAAATTACAAAAACAGTAAATTTACCCTAGAGGAAAACCTGGAAAATAATTATAATGGATTCATTGATCTTATAGAATTTTATATAACCCGGAGATGGGATTAAGATGAATTTTCTTCTATTCATTCATTGGGGGATAATTAAATATTTTTTCATCAAAATAAATAATTTTTCCAAGAGTGTAGATGATGATATATAAAAATTAAGATAGTATTTAAAAATTATTACATCATGTTTGTGTCAAGATCAGTGTGTTACACATATAAGAGGTGTAACCTTCAATTGAATTTATAGCCCAGGTCTAGGCCATGCATGATTCATTCATTTAAATGGTTATTTTAACCTAATAGTTATAATAGTTATAATATCTCTATTCTGTTAACTAGTTATTTAACCTACCTAAAATAGAGATTCATATTATATATGGGGGGAGAATATAGAATTAATTTTTCATCAATTATGTATCAACATCATTTTAAAATTTCATTTCCACTTTAATGGTTATCAAATTATAAGGTGCCGACAAAAAAATTTAAGCTTCATTTTTTTCATCATGATGGGTGATTTTATTTCTATGTTTATCCTATTATAAAATTTATTTGAGTTTAGTATTTTTTTTGTGGAATTGTTTATAGTGGGGTATCTTAAAATATTATTCTAACTATGACAACATGTGGGAAACAACGACAATAATCATAGTTCGTATCATTCATCATTGAATTCATTGATTACATAAATTCTAATTCATTATATGATTCCATGAATATAACCACCTACAGCCCCTTTCAAGTCCCATTTTTTCATTATCATCTTCTTCGTTTGTTTTGGGATCTCCTAAAATATTCACGATAATTATTATTTTGGAAATAGTTTCCCGGATTGCTTGTGATACATTACGAAAGAAATGGAATGAATAATGGTACAATTGAATAATTGTAATTGTATGAGTGTGAATAAGTAGAGGAATGTTAGTAAAATAAATTTTTTCATTCAATAATAAAAAAGAGTAAAATGGGGGGGGGTACAAACCTTGTATAAACTGTTTTTGATTCTAGATGATGATGATAAATCAACATCATAGTGGTCTGAAAATAATGGGGTGTTCATTGAGAAAGATCCATTATAGTTTATGTGTGAGGTTGGTGGTGTGATCAGCTTGGATTATAGTGAATCTGGTGGAAATTGTGGAAATAACATAATATTATCTAGATATGTATATAATATTACAAAAATGTCTATAGTTCATGAAATTAAAGTCATACGTCTTTTTTGATGTGATATTGGGGTTTCACATGTTATAAATTTCACATTGTGTGTGACTTTAAGGAACACACCATGCTCTACCACATTTTGGGAGTTAATACTGTAATGTTGTGATAATCATCACAGAGTATTATAAAATGTGAAATGTTTATTCGAAAAAACCAAATGAAATTTTGTGGTCAATGGAATATTCTTGACTATCCCCATAGAAAAATAGACCATTTGGGAAAAAGATCATGTTGTTTTGGTCTAGATAGATTCTCATAGAATTCCCAAGGATTGTTATTGGATATCAAATACTATATTCAGAGATACATGATATGGGTATTGGTATAGTACACATAGACTAACTCACACACTCTATGTAAAATTGAAAGGAATGAAATGTATATCGAGATTACTCAATATGACAATTATAAATGATACACACTCAGGGAAATAAAAATTCACATAAACATTGTATCCTCTTAGGCATGTCATGTATGTGAACTCCATTATTGTAGGAAAGTGGTAGTACATTAATCTAATATTTCATCATGGAAACGCATTTTCTCCCAGAGAGTATATATAATGTATTTTTTCTTATCTTATAATTTTTATAACCTTTTTTCTGAGGCTCATATTTGCGCACTTGAGAAGTCAATTATATGAATTGTTTCACAAAAAATATAATTGTATTTACTTATTCTATATTAGAGTAGACATATGTGGTGATTAAATCACTTTTAGGATATATATATATATATATATCCATATGGATATTGTTTTGGATTGGGAGAATATGATTGAATGTTAAAATAAGTTAGTTATGTAGAAAAAATCTTTTCATACATAAATATTACATCTTCTACAATGAATGTTCAATACCTGACACAATGATCCACACCAGAACCATTAGGGATCTATGTATGTTTATACTATATACATAAAAATATTATTTATGTTTATTATACCTATTCTATCATAATTGTCAAATAACATTGTGCTATTATTTAAATAACCTACTTGAAACCTATCTTCATAACATGGGGAAATCAAATATAAGCAACAGTGATCGCAAATGTTCAATAAGGGTAAACATGGAATTTATCAATCGGTGATATTATGAAAAAATATGATATGAATAATGGTATTATAACATAAAAAAGTTCATATCCAATATATCATAGATGATAGACATTATTTCTAGAATAAGACATTTTCATTTAAAAAATTAATAATCATAAGAATGGTAAAACAACATAAATAAATCACAAACCATACATTCTGATCAGTATCTTATCATAAATTTATGAAACCATAATAGGAATATAAACCATTTAATATGTCAATATTTAATATTTGGGTCAAAAAATCATAGTTTATTTTGAATAAACACCAATTTAACATATCATAACAGGTTAGGAAACATAACATATTTCCCATAATGGGTAAGGAATCACCACTTGTATCCTATAATAGATCATGTATGTAAACTAACATCCAGTTATTATTTCCATATATATAAAACATTATAAAATATATTAGTGGTATATATAATTATATGACCCACTTTCACATAATTAAAATGATAAATTAGTGCAAGAAATGATAATTAATCATTCATCTAATTACCATACAAAAACCCCTACAAAGAAAATTCCTTGTATAATTTTTTTAAAATTTATCATAGAATAAAATATGGAAAACAAATGGGTTTTCTAAAAATCACACAACCATAATAATAATCCATCAAGAGAAATAATAATTATAGTATCATTGGATGTTATCATGGATGAAATATTCAATTAAAATACCAATGTAATATTTCATGTTGAATATATCCATTTAAATTTGATATAATTGAATTAAAATCAAAATAATTAAAAATTTAAATTAATAATTTTATTTTAAAACAACCCTTTAAAATTTTATAGTAAAAATTTACCAATTTAGCATTCTGGTTAGTGAAAAAGTATATTCACTATATATATGTTTAAATAATGAATCTATTCATATTTTGTTTAAAAATCATGAAGTACCTCATTCGGAAATTGATTAGATGTTTCCTTTGAAATATGTTTATAAAAATTAAAAAATGGGTAAAAATTAATTTGAGATTTAGTAGGTTAATAATAAAATAGTTTTTAAATCAATTTAGACAGTCCATAGGCATTGAAGAGACTGATTCTGCCCGAATCAAAATTAATGTCCACTTTTATTAGAAAAATTTTCCCAGTAATTTCATGTACAAAAGATAGAGAAATTGTATTATTACATGAAAATTACCTGAAAAACATGAGGATAAAAAAATTAATGGTATCTATTATATAAGGATCTTATAATTTCATAATGTGATATTAAATCATAAATAATCCTAATTAAAATGGGATTGAAACCAAAACCCCTTATCACTGTGGAAATGTTTGAATAATATACCCCATAAAATAATAACATAAAATAAAACATTAAATAACATGATCATCATTAAAATAATGATATATAATGTCAATGAAGTAGTTTATACATCACATAAAATAATATATGTTCATAACAACAAATATTCCCTAAAGAATATAATTTGAGATGTTAAACCCTTTCCAATTTGATAACATTAAAATTAGAAACTCATGAATGAGAGAACCTCCTATAAATTTGTAACTAAAAATTATTTTCATGAGTAGAATAATAAATATAATCACAATACGTATATAAACCATATGAGGAGAAAAAGTGGTCAATATATCATGTATCACGATGAAATAAAAATGATATAAGAATCGTGTAACAAAAGTATTGTATTTCTTCATATGCATTGAAGACTCCAGAATAAGAAATATATATTTGATATAAATGGATTAAAAAACCATACTAATATCTATAGGTCCTTATATTATTTACATATAACAATTTATCCTCCATTTATAAATAGATTATTACTAAAATTACTTTTCCAGCTGATAACTTCTCTATTTTCCATGCATGTTTTGGTTCAAGAGAACCACTCCTTATACATTGATCACAGTTATATAATATAAATAATTTTATTCATGTTATTAATATAATACATATCAATTAAATATATAAATATTTAGATTTTTATATAAAGGTAGTGATATAGAAATTAATGAATCCATTAATGGAGATAATAGGTTGTATGTATGCCAGAACCATATTTTCACTTTACGACAGGTGTAACTGAAGAGTACTGAATTGTAATTCACATTTCAAAAATAATTATTATATAATATATATTTATTAAATTTTTACTTATTATAATCAATGTAAAACATAAGGGAATAGAATTACATCTCTACATGGAGGTGGAAATCCACACATACACATGAGTAACATTACCATTTTCCACTGGATGAGAAGAATGTGGATAATGGTTGTCCATAATCATAATAAATATTATTTATGTTTATGATACTAAATTAATTATTTTTTTAATGTATACCATAGAATCATAGAAGGTATAATAATAAATAAAATAGAAAATTCATCGCTGAGAGTTAAACCTCTTAACTAAGAATCTTTCTTTGTCTAAAAAATTATGCCATGAAAAGATGTTATTTTGGAATGAAAATAAGATACCAAATTGGGGTTAAGGAATATATGATCATATTATATTAGGAATTTTTTTATATAAAATTCGTAAACATTGTGAATAATGAAGGGGAGTAATATCATGTTTACAAGTGAAGCGTTGGGCACTCTTAGAATTATATAATGTTTTAAATTAATATAAATTATTATTAATGAAAAATTGGATCCAAATTAATATAAATAAAATATATTGTGAGGAGATTTGAAATAATCTCGTACATTAAAATTTTTAAATGTTTTTTTCAATATTTTTATTATCACATTGTTTTAAACTATGTTAACCCATTTCATAATTATTACAAATCAAGGTGTTCTACTCTTTAAGGGTTATGAAAGTTACCATAAAAGGATAAGTGACTCATAAATTGAAATTGGTTAAAATATTAAAGTATATATCATTAATTTTTCTTAATGTAGTATTTATTTAATTTAGATATATTTATATTATATTATTTATTTAAAAATACCATTGATTACATTTTTTTGAACTAGTAATTTAATTTGACATTAAAAACATCCTGATAGTAAAATAATGAAAATATAAATCCTTAACACATTCCAAATATATTATATATACATATTATATTTTGGTATACTATAAGTCACTAAATAAAATAATTTTCTACCATTTAATATAATTTATGTTATTTTTCTACTTTTTTAAATACTCTTTGTTAATGTTGTGTAATAATTTAAGATAATTACTCTATTAACAAAATTTATAAGTAAATTATCATCACTAGAAGTTATAATTAGTAATTTAAATAATAATTTAAAATTCTAATTTTTTTTGTCACCTTTAATAAATATTATACATATTAAGACCAAGAAAGTGACATTTTTTACATTATATTATACATAAATATCATAGTAGTCATAGTCAATGATAAATGAAAAATTACTTTTTTAGATAAGATGATTATGGGTGTAAAAGAATAATATAATTGCATAGAGGATCTTTTTAATGATTTTTATGCCTTCTCATATTATTTATAACATTAATTAACAAAATTTACATTTACCATAGTACACAAAAATTACGATGGTTTCTAAACATTTTCTAAAAAACTGAAGGATAAAATATACCAAATTTAGTCCTCCTTATAAAAATATGGAATAAATTGTTCTTGATTCAATTTCCTAATTTGAAAGAAATTAATTTAAGATAAAAACACAAAATGTAATGAAAACAAATTTATTAAAATTCCTTATTATATATTAATTATTTATACCAAATCTAATCATAAAATAGATTAAAATCAACTTAATTATAGTATATATAATATAATATAATTTAATTTACTTTTAATCAATTTAAAAATATATTTTATATTTCCAAATACTTAAAAAAATAATATTTTTTCCAACAAAAATTATTATTTTTCAGTACCTATTAACAAATCGTTCTTTACAAAAAAATTAATAAATCCACCCTAAGAGATTTTTATTATAATTTTCTCAAAAATTATATTATTTTAATCAAATAAAATTTCTAAATTATCTAGAAATCAATTACAACATTATCTCATAGAATGAAACATAGACCATTTTTAAAGAAATACTAATTTTTATATTAAAATGATTACTAGAAATTGATTGATTATTTTTTCATAATTAATTAATAATTTTATACTTATATGGACCATTAGTTATATATTTCATAATTTGGATAATCTTATTATTACTTTGAAATAAAATAGTTATGTGATAAATGTCACATTAAATAAATATATTTTAATCGTTTAACCCAATGTATTTAAACATTGTGTTATGTGTAATGCATTTTGTTAATGAAATAGTATTTTTTTGAGAGAAATAAATCATAAAATATAAGGGTGTTAGATTCTTCCCCCTTAAAATTAATTTCCCTCATAAATCTATATCACCCTAAGATAAATTTTTTAGATATCTCTATTTCCTCACATCATCGAGTTCCCATGTATCTTCCCTTAATATATGGTTTTCCAAAAAAAATAATTACCAAGTGAATGGTATTATTTCATATAACGTTAAATCTATGATCCAAAATCTCCACTAGTTATTACTCATAAAATTGATATTTCACTAGTGGAATGTAATATATATTTAGTGTATATGAAGAATCCAGTGTGTACTTCATTGTGAGAGATACATGGAACACATCATCAGCTTGAGGGAGATTCAGTGAATTTTCCAAACAATAAGCTACCATCACAATATGTTCAACAATTTTAGGTGTTTCAATATAACCAAGGAACATTACGTCATTTTGATTTATTCTTAAAACCTTCTTCTATGTTTTTATTCAAAATAATACCTTTTAAACAATATTGTAATCAAGATCTCACTGGTGATTGTCCGCATAAAGTTTTTCTCGACAATGAGATATTATTATGTACTAATGAATATCTCTTAACTTCCCTACTATTTTGTTATCTATATTGGGTCCCAATAAATTTCCTTATCCAAAATCATCCAAACATGTAGTAATTATTCACTTATTTCCAAATATACCTTCATAAGGATCCATTTGAATACTCATGTGAAATATTTTATTTTAAAAATATCCCACCACATTATATATTGATACCAACATCCTAATAAATATATAAAACAATATATAATAATATAGATTATAGATTTAATGGTTTTACAATGATGAATATCAATATAAGTATGAAAAGTAGTATAAAATGAAAACTCTTAATACTAATCCATTATAAGAATTCTCCACAGCTTCACAGTTTTCTTTCAATCCCTATCCAATATAATTGAACATGGTACTCCATGAAATCATACAAAATTATGAATATATAAATTAATTATTTTATCAATAGATAAACATTAACTAATGTTAAAAAAGTGTTATGAGTTCATATTATGGTTGAATATAGCCCAAATAACATTTTACAATTTATATGTTTTCAATTTCAAATGATGAAATCTGTGGTAATGTTTTTCCATTTCCATTTAGGTAATGATTTTGGTTGTAACATTCCAATTGAATTTTTTATATTATTCACAACCAACTGGAATTCAAATAATCATTATATATGCACTTTAATAATCATTTTCATGTTTTCCCACTAGAAATAATCCTTTAGTTTTATATACATCTTTATACTTCTAGGATGTATAAGGAATTACTAACCAAGATTTTCATATAATAATTCCTTCTTCATTTTTCATAATAATGGGACATATACTCCATTTCAAAACATTAGCATCCCATAACTATCATGGTTTAACTCCAAAATAACCGTTTATTTATTTGGTAACTCTTTATCTGTCATTCATGCCTTTATAATCATCACATGGATGTATAGTTGAACACTCATATAAGAAATATAGGATCTATCTAATTTCATAAAGATATCATGTTTCCTCTTTTATAAATCTATATATATTTAATCAATTTATATATTAGTTGTTGTGGAACTAGCATGGTCTTTATGACCCATTGAATCAACCACCTTGTTCACATTACAATGGTGGTAATATATTGTTTAGTCCTAATATCCAATAAATTGCAACCATCCTCTATATCTCATATTCAACTATTTCTTTGTGAATACACACATAAAAGTATTATGATCGATATATATGTCACACATTTAACCATAACGATAACGATTTTATATTTTCAATGAAATAATTACCAACAATATCTTTAAATCATGATTCAGGTAATATTTCTCATTTTATCACTATTCATTTTTCATGAGGGAACGTCTCAATATGTTTTATAATCTATCATTATAGATTATTAAACCCAGTCTATTATAGTGTAATGTGAGCTTAGGTGTAATGATAAAACATCCCTTTAGTTCCTTAAAATTCACTTAACATTTATCCATCCACAATATCATAACCCCCTTCCGAGTCAACATGGTGACAGGATTATATAATCATAATAAATCTATCAAGAGGAATTTTAATGTATAACTAGACCATGAAAACATGGATTTTGGTTAAGATGTGTTTTCTAGGAAATTTATAAATAACTTATATTTTTGATGGATATAGTGATATACCCTTACTTGGGATTATATTAACAATGAATGAAACTTTCTAAATCCAAAAAATCACAAATGGAAACTTTTTCTGACAACAGATCCTTCCTTAACGTTATCATAAAAATTAGAAAATGATAATCCTGATCTTCATTCTCCTTGAATATATAATAATATAATCTATAAATAATATTTTAAATTGATCAAGGAAATATATAATGACTCCATTCACAATGTTCAGAATATAGTAGGGTTTTTATAATGCCTCAATGGAATCATTATAAAGTTTATCAACCATACCTCATATTAAAGGTTCTCATGGGTATTTACTTATTATTAACAGAATATTAATGATATATTAAAGAATAATCATTGTTTTAAATTTATTTATATCTTTATAATTGATAAATGAATAATTGATATGAGGTTGGGGATACTATTTCTTCCCAGTGTTGTTGTTAGGTTTTTGATAATCAATAAAAAGTCACATTAAAAGATCGTTATTATTAAAAATAATAAATGGTGAACCTAATTGGGATAACTATGGTGTATGTATCTCTTATAAATATTCTCATTTTGGATATTCTTCAATTCATACATCTGAATTGGGTTCATTATATATAGAGTCATTGAAATTTTTATAGAATAAGGTATGAGTTCAATTGAAAAATCACCTTCATGATTCATAGGAAGACTGGGAAAATTTTCAGGGTATAGATGAAAAAATCCCATTCAATTGGTACATATATAATTTTATGTTTCTCTCAAACTGTGTTAGATATAATCTGTTCATGGATTTAAATTAATACCCACAAGAAAGAAATAATTTCAATTGGATGTTCATATTCATCCTTCAATTGATAAATGATCTTAAGTTAATTCAAAATATGAAATATGACATCACTTCCTCACAATTTGATGTTTTATCGATATAAAAAATACAAATCCCATAGTTTAATCAAATAAAATTAAATTAACGGAGAATCACATGATTTTTAGGAAACACTTTCACCCAAATAGAAATCAGAGAGAAATGATTGGCATGAGATATAACCATAATTATATTATGATTTTTAACTTCCAACTCATTATAACATCATTAAGGATATAAATTGTCATTCCTTTATAATTTTCATGATATATTGGAACTCATATAACAAAGATAAAATAATTCACTTAATTAATTTAAAATATATATTTCCACCAAATATTTTTCCTTATTTCTTCAATACCATACAATAACTAAAATGGTTTGCATAAAAATTAATAATCATTAATCATAGAGATAAATAATGAAAAATCAATCATATTGGTGGGGTTTATTTTATTAGTTATAAGTGATGTAGGATTAGATATGTTGATGATTATTTTGGTGTTGTTCCCTGTTTGTGGATCTAGTTTTTCTCCGAAAAAGTGGTTGTTGATTCTAGTTATTTTGGTCAATGAATATATAAGGTGTTTCTTTATTGGGGGGGGGGTGGCTTGATTTGATTAAAATGATCTTATCACGAGTTTTTCTAGTGATAGGGGTGGGTGACAATGATGTTGAATGGTGCATCAGGGTGTGTAGATCGTACCAGCTTATAGTTCGTAGTGAGGTTTTGTTATATTTTTTCAAATTTTAATTTTCTTTTGAATTTTATAATATGTGTCTTGGTGATGTTTTTTTTGGTATGTAGTATGTTATGAGGTTCCCACTGAACCGGAAAAAAAATTTCCCAAAAATTAAATATATTGTTTTGAGATATCCTCATTTTTATTCATTAATAGGATTTAAAATTAGTGACACCTTTTTTTAATATATGGAATCTTATGTTTAACCATTTTTATCCATGTTCACTGTCATATCATAAGGATTTTTTCCTATATATAGAATTATCACCAAGGTTTTTAGTAAATTTTTTTGAATCTAATTCTCACTGAATAACTAATCCATACCATGATACCAACTTTAATGACCCAAACTTCTATTCATAAATATTTCATATTTTTATATAAATAAACAATATAGAACACTATAATCCATAAAATAACAATAAAATATTCATATATTTAATGACTTGATAGATATTTATATTATTTATTTATATTATTAATAATATATGATAATATTTTTCATCATTTGTTCCATTCTTAAAATACCATATATAAACACTTTATTCAAAACACATGGAAAGGAAACATAAGAAAGGGTGAGATTAGATGCTCAATATGGGTAATCTTGGGTGATATAAATCAATGATAATATGGAACCATAATTTAAAAATCATGGTATTATATTATGAAAAAAACTACATAGATTATCTCTAATCTGTCATAAACATTAATCATGAGTCATGAAACAAAACATTATTATTTTAAATTATATTATTCATAAATGTGTGAAAACATCATAAATAAATCATTAACCCTAATTTCGTATTATAATCATGTCATAAAATTGTGGCACTATTATAGGTCGAGAAACATTATACTATATAAGGATTAGAATCAAGATCATGGGTCATAAATAAATATTTTTTCCCCATATCATATCAAAACATGCATCAAAAACTATTTCCTATTGTGTATTAGGTATTTCAACCCACCTCCTATAGTATATCGATCACATCATTTTACATCTTATAATTATATTGTGAGAAATAATAATTTTCCCAAAACATTATAGATATATATTATTCTAGGCCCTCTGATAATATAATGAAAAACATACATATGTGTTATATAAGGTCATAAAACATTTCTCATATCATAATATCAAACAATATAAAAATAAAAAAGATTCATAAATGTTTCATAAATTCATCGGTGTATAACTAATAGAAAATAAATGGGATTTGTAAAAATATGACCATCGTAATCATAAACCATAACAAGAAATAGTAATAATGGTATTTTTGGATCATATCACTAGTAAAACATAGTAAACATCAATGTATAATATTATGAATGAAATATTACCTTAAAATAACAATTGAATATTTCATGAGTAAAATTCCTTTTTAATTATTAAATAAATAATTTAAATTCAAAATAAAAAGGAGAACATTTTCTTTGAAATTAAAATTAAATCTAGTATCAGAACTTTTAAAACGACATATATTGATGATTGAAGAAAATTTTTTTCATTACATATTCATTAAAATAGTGATTAGGTTCACATTTTCAGTAAAAATCCAAAAGTGCCTCATTTGAAAAACGATAGGATGATTAATTTTAATTTTTTAAAAAAATTTATAATCATGAGTAAAAAAAAATTCGAAATATTATATGATTATTGTAAGACATTTTTTTTAAAACATTAATGATAAAACAGGGACATGGATGAAAAATACTCCCGATAAAAGAGGAAATGATTCTTGTATTTCATAGAAGCATTTTCATTATCATGTTATATTCCAAGGAGAGGAAAACACAATTTTACCTTAAAATTATATGAATAAAAAATTTAGAATAAAATTAATTTCATTTCTTATATTGGGATCACATAATTTTCAAAATATAAATTCATGCTGAAAACCCCCTGATTAAAATGGGATCAAAACCGAAACCCTTTATCACAATATTAAATTTTTTTCCTAAGAACCATGAAATAATAACATCAAGTGAAACATTATGTATAATGATTATAATAATAATCATGATATAACATGTCAATGTAGAAGTATACGAATCACATAAATTAATATAGGTGCATAATGTAACATTTGTATTAAAGAAGAAAATTTGAGAAGATAAAATGTTACAGTATTGAAAACATTAAAATAAAAACCTATAAAATAAAGAAACCCATATTTATTTGAAAATTGAAATATTTTTCATGGAAGAATAATAAATTTTTTAATTGGTAGTATATACACCACACACATAAAACAATTGTTGATTATATCCTCTGTCTCGCATAAACAAAAATGAGGAGAGAACCCCTTATATCATGTGTCATATTTCATTATTCATGTTTCAAAATAATATATAATAAATTTATTTTTTTTAATTTCATTATTGGACCATTATAAAATCCATCATACCATATATGATTTATATATAATATATTACCACCCATTTATTAAAAACTGGTTATAAAATTCACCCATCTACGTGATAACTGCCTCAATTTTCATAAATGTTTTGGTTCAAAAGTCTGAGTACTTATACAGGGATCATGGTTGCATCATAATAAATTTTATTAGTGATACTAATATAAAATATATAAATATATATAAATATATATTTATGCAGCACTCATGCTCCAATTATTGTAATCATTTGTTTCTGGAGAAATAACAAACACAATACATTTTATTTTATTCAATAATGTGATTAAAAACTAAATTTAAATATTTAATAAATTGAACTATATAAAAAAATTTATTAAATCGTAATAAAAAAATTATCATTGGGTGGTATTATTTTATTTTTCTATATTTATTAATTTTTTTGGGAATTGTAAAAATACAGATATTTATGTAAAAATAACACTTCATATCATTGAAAAAAACCTACAATGATTTGAATTTGACCCTATATAAATATAATACTCATTTAAATATAAATATTATAATTAATGTCATATTAACCGAATATATACTTTATCATTTTTAAAAAATACTTTTAGAATTAAAATACATTTTGTTTAAAAATAGATAATTTTTTTATCACAATTTGAGGGATTATTATAAAATGATTTTATTCTAATTATAGAGATTTAATATTTCAAAATTTATTATTTATTTGGAATCATAATAATTAATATTATTAGAATATGTGAATTTTTTTTATTCATAATGAATAGTAAAATATTAAAAATATGTCACTATGGTAAAAGAGTAAATTAGGTTGACCTATGTAAAAACATTGTGATAAGGAAACCATTGTTCTGAAAAATTATTATTTTACTAATTTATTTCTACCAGTATCAGCTTAGGTTAAATATTAATTATTTATTTGAATCATTCTTATTGAAATGAGCCATATAATATTTTTGTGTAAATAAAAGTACATAATATCACTTTCTTGACTTTATACATATCGTTTTTGTCCATATAAGAAAAAAATAAGTTGTGAAGAAATATTAATGGGTTTTTTGTGAATAATGAATTGTGTTTTATTATGGTAATTGTATTTTAATTTTTAGTAATTATATAGTTACCCTAAATGATGATACAACTTCGTTAGATTATTTATTCAATTATTATAAAAAAGATAAATGACATAAAAAACAGTAAATATAGTATAATTCGGTAAATATATAATTTAACATGAATTTTAAAGATTAATTTTATATATTTGGGATGTGTTAATTTTTTGATTTAAAATTAAATAACTATATTGATGGAATTAATGTCAAAGTAAATAAATATTTTCAAAAATCACAAAACGGTGATTTATAATTATCAATATTTTATTAAATTATTTAAAACACATAAAAATATCGACGTAGTCCAAGTGAATGCTATATTTTTTAACACATCATGAATGGTCTATATATGGTCGAATTTTTCTTTTATACTAAAATTCTTAACCGATAGAAATTATAAAACATTTATTTTGTGATAATTTTTCGATGTGTTAATCTGGGGGTTAAAACTAAGAGATTAGAGTTAAAATTACATAAAAATATTCTTAACCCCAATTTTTATGTTGTTTATAGACCATTAAAATTAAATTTGAATATGATTTGTTTAGGAACAATTTTTCCATGAAATTTGATCAAAAATAATTTTAATATTTGAAAAAATTACCTGTGTCCCACTCACCTCAATTAAAAAAGTGCACATAATCCCATCAGTTATTCACACCATTTATCCCATATATCTTGAATAAAACCCTAAAACATCTACCCCAAATTACTTTTAATATTATATTGGTTATGGTATTACCAAAACAACAACCATAGGGTCCATATGCATAGATCCAAAGGATGATTCTTTAAGTGAATATAATCGTTTTTTAACACTTTAAATTTTGTATCTTCTTCTATATCCTATAAATATATTGTAACCATAATAAAATAAAAAATAAATAATAATAAATAATATTATATATCATTATGATGATCATAAACCATTTTAAATATTTTTAACATCCTACAATAAAGAGAAAAATATTTCTTCTGCATATATATGAGCTATCGTCTCCACGTTGTGGTGTAATTAGTTTTTAATAACCATTTAACAAGGATGGTTATAAATATAAAACTAAGGAATATATATTATATTTTTTATATAATTATAATTACATATATATATAAATATAATATGAATTTTCTTGATATCCTTAAACTCAATTAAAAAATAGTAATATCACATGTTCATATGTGTGAACTACCACTTACATGAAGCGATGTGATTTATTTTTCATGCCCTCCTTTCAAGGAAGATTAAAAAATTGTTAATAATAATTATTTATTATATTTATATAATTATTATAATTATGTATATGATATATCCACTATAAATATTCCTATTCTAATACTAATGAACCAATCATAAATGAAAAATCAAATAGCTAACACTGATAAATGGATATCTTAATAAATATTTATTAAAATCTGTGTATAAAAATATTATAAGAGGATCATATATGATATTATAATTATGCATAATATTTTTATATAAGTATAATATATTTTATTTTATTTTATAGGTGCATAAAAGTAATCAAAATTCATGTCACACTTAAGGTATGCGTATATTTAACTATCGAATCATTATTTGAGATTGTAGTGTTTATGTAACAATTAAAATAATTATATGTTCTTTATTTATTAAAAATAAACCATGTTCATATAATCTAGTAAATTATATTTTTTCTATGTTATTTTTCCTTTTTTAACTTATTGGGAAACTAAAAATTGAAAAATAATTTTCTTAAAGAAAATGCACTTTTTTTTATTCATTTGAGAATATTTTTTCCATATACGTATTTTCATCAAAAACATTTTCATGAATATTTTACTATTACACATTTATTTATTAATTACATATTTACCCTTGTATTATTGTTTATAAAATGGCTTAAATGAATTTTTTTTATCATTTTCCAAATAAGGATATTTTTACCAATGTTGGTAAAAGAATATTTATATTATTATGGACATGACATACCACATTTCCCACAGTCATGTATACTATTTGAAAAAGTGATTCATTTACAAGTTTCCATAGTTATTTTCAGAAATTTTTCTTGCTAATACTTCAAAAAAATTATATTTTAGCATATGCTATTTCCAAATGATAAAGATAATTTCAATAGATAAATAGTATAATAAACTTTATTTTGTGAATATTATTCATTAATTAGAATTTAATATATTTAGAACATACCTAACATTACTATAGAAAGATTATAATTTTAATGACCTAGACATAGTTACCCAGTGTCCATGCATTATAATATAACATTGGTATGATCACAAGAGATCATGTCTCGAAAGACTGATTAGTTTAGTAGCTTTGGAAGTACTAGATAAATAAATAAGTTTTACATTAAATTATGAAATGGAAAAACAAAAAAACTGTTAACACTATGAACACATTCATATCCCTTAGCCTATTTCTGTAGGTAAATTGTAATATAATTCTTCGCATCATAGGAGGAATAAAAAAAATAAAGGGGAGAGAATAGATGCTGAGTAAGGATAAAAATACAGCAGAAACTATCATAAGTAAGCATAAACATTTAAGGAAATGTATCACACTAAAAAATAATTTTAGTCATAATCATAATCATAATATGGAAATGAGAAATAAATTAATGCAATTTACTTGCTCACAAGGATATGCAACTAGTCAAATAATCACATGTAATATAAATAGCTAATTTCATAATGATGTAATGCATAATGGCAGACATCATAACCAAAAAGTCAAGGCCTAATGACAAGAAAAAAATATATTTTTCCATGTACTTGTGCCAATACACTAGTTTGTATCATGAGGCCTACCAATGAATTGAGGGGCTCTATCAGGCCTAGCCAGTCACTTACAGAGTCAAACGAATTCCTTATATTAAAAGTACTAAACATAATATAAACATTCCTATTAAAACTAGCCTAAAATTGTAAATACGTTAACCATAAACAATTAATAATATAAAAATGGAACATCCATAGTCCAAAATAACATAATAAATTCAATACTATATAGAAGATTGTATCATAATATATCAAATTCAAACAAACTTAAAATCCAACAAAGGATGTTGACATAGATGAAATCAAAACTATTTGAGAGAAATATCTCTTTCTATATTGAAATCATTTAAAATGCACAAAATTGTTAATTAAAGCATTTATTTTGAAAATATTCATATAATATTGAAATGGAATATTCAAAGGTGTTATAAAAGAAGAAAATAGTCGCACCCACATTATAAGTTGTAAAACATTCTTTCCTTGATTTGTCAAAAGGTCATAAAGTACCTTGTTTGGAAAGCGACAGAAATATTCCATTCAAACCATTTTATAAAACATCAAACGAGGGTGTAAATGACTATAACCTATAGTCTAGTAAATAGTAAAAATGTTTTAAAATACATTTTTATGAAACATGGTTGAGGATGATAAATATTTTCCTAGAAGATACTTACGTATAAACAACCACCGATAATAAAGAAATTGTAAAATTAACCCTTACCTTGTAATTTTCTTTTGTTGATTTTACATTAAACTTATTTATTATGGTTAAATAATTGTTATTAAATTTTCAACAACCACATGAATAAATATGATAACATATATAATCTTCTAATATTTCATTGTTAACAATATTTTTGTAATATCATTGTTTTGGGTGTTCACTGATTCATTTTCCTTTATATGTTTTGTTACCAAAGTCATGTTTGTTATGGATATGATGTATTTCATTCATATCCATAATTATATTAAGTTATTAAACATTATTTTTAATCATCAAATGAAAATTATTCTTTAATGGTTACGATAGGAAACAAAATCTTATCAGGTCGTGGAGTCGGTAAGCCTTATGTACACACGAGCTAAAATATCATTCTATTAGCGGTGAAATCATATGTAAATGAATGATATATTATATATAATGAATCATTAAATTGATATATTTATTATTTACATCAGTTATTATCGTTATTATACACATCAAAATAATGAAGCGTTGAAAAACAAACTACACCACGACGTGAAGACAGTAAGTCGTATTTATGCATGTATGGGGACTATCTCATTACTGGGATTGATATAATATTGAATTTGGTTTTATCATGTTTATACTAAAATTTCAGTATGTATAATTTACTATAGTTATTATTATAGTATTTCAACAAAAAATAAGTAGGAAGTGGAAAAAGAAAAGTACTTTGAAAGGGGTGATGATGTAATTGCCTCTTCTCCGGGTTCTTCCTTTTGATATAAACAAAATGACTCCTTAGGTTGGCTTTATAATTAAATTAAGGTCATTATGTTAAATTGAGTGTAGTTGGGTGGATATTAGAGCAGGTTTTGGCTGAGCCTAAAGGCTTTGGAGTAGTGAAATTAAGAGAAGGAGAAGTACCATTATATATGAGAGGTGAAGGTCACTATAAGAAAAGTTGGAAATAATATTTTATTATAAAATAATTTTCTATTTCAAATAACTCAAAATGGAAATTTTTTAAGGCTATGGTGTGTATTGGTTGAAAACCACTATACCAATAGGTTTTAGACAAGTCTAGGTCATCATATTAAACTTATCATTTAGATTTAACTCTTAGTTATATAATGTAACTATTACCATGTCTTCTTTTATTATTATAATACATTGCTAATGAAGATACTATAAAATAACAAAAGAATGTCACATGGTTAATTGATGAAATATATATCATTATATAAGTCCATTGTATAAACCTTATATTTTTAAGACTATTATATAATTTAATAAAATAGTATTTGTATTAAAAACTCATTTATGTCAATTTTGACACTATTTAGTTTTTTGTTTTTGTGAGAGTCATAACAATATTATTTCTTAGAAAAAATACAATTAATCAACTATAAAATGTCATATTAACCTATAAAATTTCATATTAACCTATGAAATTAGTCGATGGAATCAATAGTTTCAATTGAAATTTATTTTAATATTTATAACATCAATTATTTTGTCATTCATTAATAAGGTGGTTGTTGAATCATCATTATGTCTTAAATATAATTAATTATTTTAATTTATATAATTTATAAATAAAATTTCATGATGTATGAAATATTTTTAGATTTGTAATGAATATTTATATCTGAAATAAAATATTTTATAACCCTATATTAAATTTTTTTTGTTATTAAATTTTGAATTGAACACTTTTAACTCTTCTTTATATAAATCATAATAAATGTTATAGTCTAATTAAAGCGGATCAAAAAGGATCATATTATTGTCCATATGTTTATTTTGGTCGAAATACACTTATCCAACAGAATTATTACATGTTTTAGGATAATTATAATATCATTTTTACCTTTAATTACCCTCTTTACTTTTAACCGCGGCAAATAAAATCCAAAATTTACTATTCCCCAAAAATTATTTACATCTTATTGAAACAAATTTTACTTAATAATGTCAACTCTATCTAAACGATTTTTAAAATTCAATTCACATTTGTGGTAAAATTACTTTTTATGAAAATTTTCAAATGTGCCTAGAAGATGGGTAAAAGACGTAAAATAGTTCAGTAAAATATTATATATCTAATATTATTATAAACTTAATCTAATGAACTAAATTGTAATAATATAGTTATTATGTATCTATTTTTAATTTAAAATAAATATATATAAAAATATAATTTATTTAAATAAAAAATTCAGTTTTAAATAATAACATAGTGTTTTTCACTATTCATCAAAAATTGAATGTTTTCAGAAAAATATAAAAAATTCGCCCTAAGATAATTTTTATATTACAACTAAAAACTAATTTCAAATTAACCAAAATTAAAAAATATAAGTTAAATTAATTTATTTAAAATTATTTTCTTTTGTCGAAATTAGAAAGTGTATTTTAATGAAGTAAAAACTATCAGAAAGATTGGCATGTGTTTATATTCAATTTAAATTTTAAATTACATAAAATGAACTAAATTTTACTAAATTATAAATTTATAAACTAATTATACTTTAAATCCACCTGAATGCATAATTCTCACAATACATTTTTTCAATTAAAACATTTGTTATCAATTAAAATATTGTATTTTTCACTCTACATCGAAATATAAAAGTTGTCAAAAAAGAACCAAAAATTAATCCAACCTAAATTTTTATGTCCCACCTATATAGAGAATTTAATTTCATTAAATATAATATATAAAAGATTCAAATATTGGATTTAAAAAGGGTTCTCCATTAAAATGTGGAAAACTGCATTTTTCTAAATACTTCGTTTATCTGAAAAATTTAATGTGTCATTATAATAGGTCTAAGAAAAAAAATATGAATGTTAAAATTATATAGAATATATTTAAAATTCAGAATGTGGTTAATAGTATTCATAACCGCTTTTTAAACGACATGTTTGATTGGTCGTGATGCGTTTGAACTCAGTGTTGCATGTAGCGCAATCTATTGAATTAAATTATATAGAAAACGTATAATGAATTATTGGGGTGTTACATTATCCCCTCCATCATTAAATTTTTCCCTCGCAATTTGAAATTATTCTTTGAAAATAATTTGTTGAAAAGAGAAATTTACATTGGGGAAAACCCACATTGGTAATAGGGTTAATAAAATATTTTCTTAAAAAGATGGAAGGGGAAATGAAAACATCTCCACTAAATTAGGATTTCAAATAAGAGAACATTTGTTGAAATTAAAGAAACATAACTGGATAAAGAACATAAATATTTATTGTAATTTATTGGAGTCATCAATCAAAAACAAGTGAATAATAAATGGAAAATTGAGGGTCTTAAATCAATAAATCTATGGTGATTTAAAATATCATTAGTTCAATAAAACATAATTTATTAGGATAACACATTTTATGTTTTATGTTTCGTTCACTTATGTTTAAGAAACAATTTATTCATAAAATTAAGAAAAATAATAATATAAGTTATGTATAGTTCCATCCATTAAATAATTTCTACCACAAACTCATATTTTACACCAAATATAATAGAACTCAAAAATGTTCTATTTAACCAAATTGTACAGGGTTTCAAAAAAAATTAATTTATAATTCATATTTATTAACTTTTAAAAAAATCATTATAAAAACTAGGATGTCAGTTAGGCTACTGGTAGGTGATGTACCCTTGTCTACATTCGGTTACAGGTTCAATTCTCATAGCCTTTACGGACAGGATGAGTTGTCACCCGACCTCTAAGTTATCATTTTTATAAAAATAAAAATTCAATATTAAGAAATGTTGTAACCATTAACAATAGTATCAAATTTCTAGATTAATTATTTCCAACCATTAAACTTATCCAAAATACTTCTGACTAAACTCATAGTCAGAATTATATAAAAGGAAATTTTTTTGAAGATCTATTTTTCCACATAATAAAATTTGAATACCTTCTTCATGTATTCTCTAAAAAAATATTAACATCCCTAAGTGCAATAAATACATATTAATTACATTCATTCTCCCTTATTACTTATAGAATATTGGATTTTCTTTTTATATAAAAAAATTATTTAACTCCATCAATAATAGAATAAACAAACAATTAATTACTTTCATGGTATTCAAGAATATCCAGTAAAGTTTTTCCAAATAAATAATTTCTTATTCTGAAATCATTATCTCGGTTTCAGAAACATAATAAGTGATATTTCCCCCCAACCATTTATTTTCCAAATTGTTTAACTTGAAACGGTTTCACATAACATGGTATCATAAAATCTCAAACCCTTAGGGAAAATGTACTGCAGTACAATCCTTCACTAATTTATAATTCATATGACTTGTACATCATTAATAAAACATTGAAATGAAACAATTATTTAATAAAATCTTAAGAGCGCTAATCTTTCCTCTTCATATACGGTAGTGTCATAACATAATTAATATTCAATAACATCATTTGGGTTATAATCTGATTATTGGGACATTAGTTCGGTTAGTGTCTCAACTCTTTGGAGATGAAGCATTGTACATTTAAAACCCTTTTCATATCTGTTCAATAATTAACGTGGTTTCCTTTTTCTCCACACTTATAACAAATGCTCATTCCTTTCAAGAACTTCCCTGGGTGATTTTTTCAACAGATATCACATATGGGAGAATCCCTCTTTCCCTTATTCCCATTATCCATCTTTCTCTGTACCATCCTCTTCTTCTATGGATTCCCTTAAAATAGAAAAAACATAGAGAATTATTTACATATAATCCTGAAATATGATACTATTTCTTCATATGATGAGAATACATGGGAGACTATTTCCCTTATAAATGTTTGCTATAGACCATGAATGATATGATCCTTCTTACTCAATGGATCCTGTGTATTGTTGGATTTAAAATTCCATCTACTGGGAGTTATTTATACATGACTAAATTCTCTAGGTTAGATCATATCATAATGTATAATCCAAAAACTAGAATAATTCCCAATATCAATTGAATGTTTTCACACATCTATTCTCAGAATCTTAAAAATGGTTAATTTTCTGGCATATTTAATCATAAATTATATATAATGGATTGTAAATATAATGTGGATTATCCTAAGACTATCCCCCAATAGTGTAAAACTAGGTGCGCAATAAGGACCGTCATTATATACCAGGATGCCCCGGTCAAGCCCGAAACTCTGTGTCAGAGTCTTCACTCCTACATACAACTGTGCAAGAACCACTTCTACTTGTAGTATCCATACATGGATGTATTTCATGGGAAACCCACATAATTTCTACATTACGAAAAAAATTTGATGTTCTTCTATACTAATCCTCAAATTCTATCTTAGGGTAATGTTCACTAATCATATTTTTTCTAAATCTAGTTTCCATTGATTGTATTAATGTTCCTCTGATACAAACTATAATGCTCTGACCCTAGTTAGTCAGAGTCAGTGCATTGTTTTATTACATCGGCATTATCACAACAGATCATTTCTCGAAATACCAGCTAGATTAGTTTCCCTGGAAGTACTAGGAACATGCATAAGTTGTACATTAAATGATGAAATGGAAGAACAACAACATTGTGTCCCCATTGAATGCACTTATATCCCTTAGAATATTATTGAAGGTTAATTGTAATATATGTCTTTTCATCCTGGGAAAAATAAAACATAAGAAAGGGGTGAGATCCGATATTCAATAAGGGTAACAATAAAGAAGAAACTATCATAAATAAGCCTAAAAATTTAAGGAAATGTATAAGACAAAAACAAAAACCTTTTAAATATAAAAATCAGCATAATATGGAAAAGATAAATCAATTAATTCCAATTACATATTCACATTAATATCCTACTAGTCGATTAATAATAAGGAATATCAATAGCTAATTTCAAAATTATGGAACACATAATATCGTACATCATAACAATATAATCTAGGCCTCGTGCCAATAATAAATTATAAGTTTTTTTCAAGGAATTGTGCCAAGAAACTAGATGTATCATGATACCTACAAATTCATCGAGGGGAAATAGCAGGCCCCTCCTGTGATTTACTATGTCCAATTCATTATTCATATGAAAAAGTTGAAAAATTATATAAACATTCATATTAAAACTATAATACAAAGTGTCAATACATTATCCATAAACATTGAATGGTAAAAAATAGCACATCCATAGTGATACATATCAAAAAACCTTCATTAAACCATGTAATATTGTATCACAATAAATACACTTCATAAAAATGTAAAATCCAACAAAGGATGTTGAGATAGATGAAATCAAAACAATTTGAGAGAAATATCTCTTTCTCTTTTGAAATCATTTAAAATTCATGAAATTATAAAGGAAAAACTTTATTTGGAAAATATTCTAATATGTTTCTAAGGTAAGATTCGAAGGTGTTATAATGGTGGAAAAAAGTCACACATGCCATTTATGTTAAATAAACACTGTTTCCTTAATTTTTCTAAAAGGTAATAAAGTACCTTGATTGGAAAGTGATAGAAAGAATCCATTAAAACCATTTTATAAAAATTAAAATGATTGTATAAATTAATTTAACCTATAGTCATGTAAATAGTAAAAGTTTTTTGAAATAACTTTTTACGAAACATGGATGTGGATAAAAAATAGGTCTTAGTAGATACATACATATAAACAACCTCATATAATAATGTTATTGTAAAATTAACCCTTATCTTCTAATTTTCCATAGTCTATGGTACGTTAACGCCTTGTATAATAGTGAAATAATTGTTATTAAATTATATAAGAAACATATAAATATATTTTATATCATATATTATCTTCTAATTTTTCATTGTTAATGATAATTCAGTATTATCATTATTTTGGGTGTTAACAGATTCGTTTTCCTTTATATTTTTTTTTGCGTAAGACATGATTTTTATTGATAGGATTTATTTGATTCATATAAAAAATAATATTAATTTCTTAAAAAATATTTTCAATAATCATGTGAAAATTATTTTTGATTGGTTATGATGGAAAATGAAATCTCATCGCGTCATGGAGACTATAACCCGCACGTATGCATGAGTGCTAATATCATTCTATTAGTGGTGAAATAATATGTAATTTGATGTTATATTATATATAACCAATCACTAACATGTTATATTTATTATTTTCATAAATTATACTCATTATCATACCCATCAAAATAATTAAGTGTTGAATAACAAACTACACGACAATGTGGAGATGGGAAATCCTACAAACGCACGTATGGTGACTGTGTCATTCATAGGATCGATAGTATAATGAATATGGTTATAACATATTTATAATAATAAATAATTATATAGAAGTTATTGGGTTTATTATTTTATTATGTAAAACACAATTAATGTGTAAGTGGAAGAAGAAAAGAACATTGAAATAGGTGATGAAGTAATTACCTCTTCTTCGGGTTCTTCCTTTTGATATGAACAAAAATGTCCCAAAGCTTGGCTTTCTGATCAATTTATGGACACTGAGTTGAATTCAGGGTAGTTGGGAGGATATTTGAGAAGGATTATTTAGACACAAATGCTTTGGAGGTGTGAAATTATGAGAAGGGGAAGTACCCTTTTATTAGAGATGTGAGGGTCACTTTAGGAAAAGCTTGAAATATTATTTTATTATAAAATCATTTTCAGGCAATAATTAGTCCAAATTTATTTATTTCATGGATAAATTGGGGATGGGTTGAAACACATTCATCCAATATGTTTAGAGATGTTTATGTCACCATATTATCCTGATCTTTTATATTTAACTCTTGGTTAAATACTTTAAGTTTTAAAATGTCTTCTTTTATTATTATAATACATGGTCAATAATCTTACTATAAAATTATAAGAGAACCTTAAGTGGTTCATTAATTACTTATAAATCATTATATATGTATTTTTTTTCCAATCCTTATATTTTTAGGAATATTATGTAATTTAGTAAAACAATATTTGTTTTAAAAACTCATTTATGTCAATATTGAAACTATTTAGTATTGGATTTTTTTTGAAAGTGATCAAAATATGATTTTTCGAAAAAAAATTAATAACATAAACTCTAAAATGAAATATTAACTTATGAAATTTTTTGATGGCATAAAAATTATCAATTTACATTTATTTTAATATTTAGAACATCAATTATTTTAGACTTTCATTAATAATGTATTTACTGCATCATCATTGTGTCATAAACAAATTTAATTAATAAATGTTTTAAAATTATAAAAAAATACCATGAGGATGGAAAGAGTTTTATATTTCTAATGAATATTTATAGTCTAATTTATCTTTTGTATAACACTATATTAAAATGTTTTAGTTATTAAAATTTGAATTTAACACTTTTAACTTTTCTTAAAATAAAATAAAATAAATGAACTAATTTTAATCTAGTGGATCAAAAAGGATCATATTCTTTTCGTAAGGTTTATTTTGGTCGAAATTAACTTATGCAATAGAATTATGTCATGTGTTAGGGTATTTATAATATCATTTTTACTTTTAATTACCCTATTTACTTTTAACCATGGTAAATAAAATTCAAAAGTTACTATTCACCAAATATTATTTTCTACCTATTGAACAAAATTTTACATAATTATTTCAACTATGTCTCTAGTATTTTTGAAATTCAATTCACATAAGTGATAAATTTACATTTAATGAAAATTTTCAATTGTTCCAAGAAGGTGGGTAAAATCGTTAAATATTACAATAAAATGTTATATATCTAATATTATATTAAAATGACTCCAATGAATTAAATATGACTAATATAGGTATTATGTATCTATTTTTAGATTAAAATAAATTTAAATAAAAATATTATTTTTTTAAATAAAATTTTCTTTTTAAACAATAACGTACATTTTTTCACTATTCATAAAAAATTGATCGTTTTTCAGAAAAATATCAAAAATTATCCCAAAGATAATATTGATATTCCTAATTAAAAAATGATATCTATTTTAACAAATATAAAAACTAGCAGTTATATGAATTATTGTAAAAATAATTTCCATTGTCTAAATCAGAAAGCGTGTTTTTATGAAGTAAAAACTACCAAATGATTGACATCTGTTTATGTCCAATTTAAATGTGAAATTACATGCAATGACCTACATTATATTAAAATATAAAAAAAATTAATTTAATTAATCTTTAAAACCATACAAATCCATAATATAACACTATAAATTATGCCTATTAAAAAAGATTCTTTCCATTAAAATTTATAAATTTTCACAGTTAATCAAAATATGAAAGTTATCAGAAATGTAAAGATAATTATCCAAACGAAATTTTTAGGTCCCACTTTTAAATAATTATTTATTTTATTTAAATTTAATATATAAAAGTGTGAAATATTGAATTTAAATAGGGTTCGCCAATTATAGGCAGAAAAACTACATTTTAAAAAAAATACTTAATTTATCTGAAAAATAGAATTTGTCATTATATTATGTCTATGAAATATAAAATAGGAATGTTAAAATTATATAGGATATATATAATTAAACATGTGTTTAATACTATTCATAACCACTTTTTAAACTTCTTGTTTCATAGGCCGTGGTTCACTTGTACTCGGTGTTGCGTGTAGCGCAGGCTATTGAAATACTTTAAAGAGATAACGTACTATGAAATATTGGCATGTTAAAATGATAATGTCATATTTATTAATTTGGAATCATATAATAATTTTTAAACTAGTTTTTCAATATGAATGTTTCTATAGATTATGTATTGAATTATTGTGCACCCATATCATATGATGAATGTTAGACATACAAAGTGACAAAAATGGGATGTTTTATCTTCTTGATGCATTGATAAGTCTCATGAGAGAAAATATTTTTTATATTTATCCTATTAATTTTCTATTTATATATAGTGGTTTTGTATTAGTTATTGATTTTTTGATTAGAATGTCCAAAATTATGCATTCTTCCACTTGAAATTTTTTATTATTATCCATGTTATTATTTATTTTATTAAGTTATAGATTGAACTAGTCGACAATTATTGTATTAGTTATATAAATATTATGATTATTTTTTATCTATAACATAATTTTATTTTATTTTTATTTTATGATTGATTCCATTTTATACATTCAATTATTTAGCATCTGATCTCACCCTTTATGTGGTTTTCAATACTTAATAATACCGAGAAGTGATCTATGAATAAATATTGGTTATTGAATAGAAAAAATAATAACAGGATCACAGGAATAAATATATTTTACATATATTTATAGATGTAATATGATAATAGAATATTTATCTATTCTTACAAGATTTCTAAACCATTCGATCATTCAGGATATGATTACTTTTATTTTGTACAAATGTTTTATTTTAACTGCCATCTCTAGGATACTATATTCAGGGTGATACATTTGGTATTAGATAATGTTTAGTAGAATCTTTTGGAACTATATTTAATATAAACAACATTTGGGAATATAACCTTATAAAAAACATCAAGGATATGTATAATTATATTATAATATAATAAATGTTTTGGTAAGGAAGTGATTATAATGTTTTCTATAAATTCATATCAATCGGGATCCTTCAACTGGATGTGGTTTTGGAAAAAATTCATTTATGGTTAATATCCCTAAATATAGTTTTCTGTATATATTTATTCCATAACTTTACTACACGGTGATTGTGACATTACTTTCCATGTAGTTTGACACTCCTTGGATATTTTCATGAGTTAATTAACATATTATTTAAAAACCATTATTAATGATTTTAAAATAATTTTAGGATTTGATAATATTTCCAATGATACAAAGATTATGATTATAATATTATCTATTTCAATATATTTAAGTTATGTTATGTGTTTTAGTATTATTAGGAATTATATAATATGATTCATAATGTAATGGTTAAATATAATATGTTACATTATATATAAATGGTTCATAATACAAGGAATAAAAACATTTTCAATGCCCATAATCAATTTATATATTTCCCTCTTGGCCCAGATAATGAAACCAAAGATAAAATTGGACATGAAGATGGATATAGACAAACTATAACAATATTGTTGTTAGATAATAATGTTATGACCAATAACCTATGTCGTATACAGTAGCCTAATAATTTTCAATATGGTTAAAAAATGCTGGACCGCATCATGTATAAAAAAAACAACATTCAATGGGACCACTAATCCATTTATATCTATGTAATGGATAGGTTGCTTATAAAATATTTTCCCTAACTTGAGATGTAATAAATTCAAAAATATTTTCATCGTTGTTTTTTATCTCATGGGGGATGAAGATAAATTATTGTTATTGATTTGAAATAATAACGATCATAAAGAGATAAATAATATGATGTTGAATGATTTTAGGGTACCTTTATTGGAAAAATATACTCCTCATGATCAATGAGCAGATATGAGAAGACAATACATAAGTCTAAGATAAAATGAATATGAAAATGTTTCTAATTAATAATATATAATTAAAATTATACCAAATAATTTTGTACAATATATATGTAATTAAAAGATTAATATTTACCATTTCATTAATTGGATAAAGAAAATCCTTCAAAGGGAAACAATATCTCAAACATTCCCATTATAAGAAGACATTTTATCATATAATATCAACACTGAGAAATATTTATCCATATATTATGACATCAAATTGTTACAATATAATAATAGTGATGCTTAGTATTATATAAATAAAAAATTTGAGAAAAAGTTACATTGGAAGGATGTAATTGCCAAATTTTAATAAATGTTGAATGAAACACCATGGAAGATGCTTTCTATGAATGGAAGTCTGTTTGAAGTGAAGTGATAAAGTCCACCAGGATCTTTACATCAGGGGAAAGAAAAAATTTTCTTATTTTCAATGGTCCCACTCTATGAAGAAGGTGTACTATAAAAATCAATGTCCCGTGCATCATGGGAATGCACTCCAAAAATTACCAAGGGGGATGTTCTAATATTATGTGATCACCTCAATTGTGGTTGAAATTATTAACGATATAGAAGCATGAATGTTTTTTTATAGCCATAAATTATGCTAATGATTTATTTTATTCTTGAACATCGCACTCTTAATTAATCATTTTTTCTATGAAAATAAGATATTTCACATTCATAAAAAGACGATAATTATCAGGCATGAATGTAAAATCCCAAGTAAGTAATGAATAATATATATTTTTATCTATGTCTATTAATGAATTAGATAGTGTTTTAGAGGCTTAAAATGAAAATAAATCCAATCTTAAGCATGGAATACACTAATATTTTTTAAAGGATTGTTTTACTTCCTTTTGATGGAAAACCATTTTTAAATCTATCTTTTGAAAACTTTATATGCTATGTTTGTCAAAATAAACTTATTCTTTATGATCGAGACATCAAAATTTACTTTGTGTGAATTTTTGGTATTTTTCTGACAATGTTAATTTTTTTATGAATAGTGAAAAATACTGTATTTTAAATCAAAACTGCTTTTTAATATACATTATTTATATGATTAGATTATCTTTTGAATTGGTTTTAAAGTTAAATTAGAATATATTTTTACCATTTAATCCAATGGTGGTCATTAAGATTAATTTCACTTTGGAATTGGGAATAAACTAATGCCAAACTTTACATAGATATTGTTTCAAAAAAAACCCGCTATTTGTTTTGACAACGCGAATTATTTTTAAATTAATTATTGAAATTTATGTGTTTGGAATTTGGTAAAATAGATCACATATTTTGAATCAAAAGGTCCAAATTATGTAATCAAGACTCTTTTATTTTTGGACATTATGAATAGTAACGACGGTAATTATCTTTAATTATCTTGATTAATGAGTAATCAGGTAGTTAAGGATAATAAAATGATATCATAATAATACAAAAAGACCACAACATGTGTCCTAAGGCTACTAGTTGCCTCATGGCCGACCATGGAATACCTTGTGCCAAACTTGGGGGCCTCATGGAATCACTTTTGTGAGAAAGTGACTTTTTATCTTTTTATTTTTAAAGAATGTTAAATGTGACAAAGAATGTATCACCTAAGTAAAATATTTTTAATTTTGTATAAATAAATGATCTTTTTGACTATAAATATTAATTATAATTATAAAAATATTTCCTACATCATAACATTTTTTTATAATTTTTAGACTTTAAATAAATTAAGTTATTTATGACATCATGATGATGCAGCGATTACGTCATTAATAAAGGATTTAAATAAAATGAAATGATAATGTGAAATCTATGACCTACACATGTACAAAAACTATTGTATGGGTTGATTTAGAACCCTTATCACCTTACCCTAGAATTATATCAATGTGGGTCCTTTTTAATCCGAAAATCATTTTCAAATAAAAGTAACATTTCTTTACTTTCCAAGAGTGCCCCTCCTCTCCTCTTATAAAAGGCCCCCACCTTTACCTCCTTACCCACACTCCCAAAGCCTTTGGGTCGGCCAAACCCTGCCCATTTTGTCTCTCCACATCCCTCTCTTACTCCTTGAAGCCTCACTTTGGGAATAATTCTTCCCAAGGAAGTCTTTTAGCTCAAACCAAAGGGAGTTACCCGATTTTAAGGTAATGTCTTCACTTGAGTCCTTTTTTTTATTTTGCTTCTCCAATACTCTAAACTCTTTTTAATCATTTCTTTTGTAACAACTCCAGTATATTCAATATACTAGAATGTTGTTATAAGAAGTATTAGAACTACACATACACACACCTACATCTAATGGTTAAAGGACATACTGTTTCCGTGGATGGTGAATTTATGCCTCCCGAAACGATGACTGTTCAACATTATTTTAACACCTTCAAAGGTGTCCATTAAGATGTCACTATATTTATATATGATATATAATATGTTTATGTTTTTCTTAAGCTTCTGAATTTTTCATTTTGGGCATACCTTTATGGTTTCTATTATGGGTAAACGCGATATCTTCATTTAAGGAAGTGCGGACTACCGCCCCCTCAAAGTGATTTGATTCGTTAAATACCACATGTGGGATGTATAAAGGATGGAACTATGATATTATATATGATATTATACTGGAATTATAATATACCTTTATATCATTATGATTCCATTCTATAAAATACAAAATAGAAATGAAAGGAGCGTTCATGCGTACGTACGGCTTACCGTCTCCATGAACGGTGCATTTCATTTATTACATCTAAATGATAATGTAATATTATAAATGCATGTATATAATGGATATATATGAGATATACATCATGATTATAATTCTGGAGATAAGGGATACATGAACAACTTGTAATTATAAAGGGTTTATTTTTGACTCAAGTACCAATGATTGTTAAAATGACCGTTATTAACTTAAATAATTACATAGTGTTCATGACAAGGAAATAAGTGATATAAAAGGAATAATGAACTTGAAAAAGGGTCTTAATCAAGTAGAAATAAACTCAAGTTTATTATTCAGGACATCAAATAACGATCGAGTCAAGTCGGACCAGAGGTATGGGACTTAGTGTCAATCTCCTTTCATTGAGGCATATTTTGTTTTATACACAACCTTCTTTCATACGGTGTATAAACCCCTTTGGCATTTACATTTATTTAAAAAGAATCTTTTTTATACGAAGCTTTTACTAAATAAAAAAAGAGAATGTTTTTGTCGTACGTATGTGGCGACAACGACTTCTCCGCCTCCGTGACCGTTATTTGAGTTTTGGCTTCCTCTACAAGCCATACCTTTTTTTAAAAGAAAAATAAATACCATGTTTTAATTTTCTTTTATTTTGGTATTAAAAATGGTTTTCATAATGTTTTTATATCAATGCGTTGTATTTATATATTGTGATTGAACGGTGGAAATGTTATGTTTCCTTTATGCATGTTTTATGTGATACGATTATGTTGAGGTTCTTGGAAATTATTATGAAGACGGGTGGTTCCGTGATAATCTAAGGGCGGGTGAGCCCGATATAGCTCTCCAATGCATTGGGTAACGCGAAGGAGTTAAACGTTAAGGTTTCTTCGAAGAGATTTAGGGAATATACTATGATGGGTATTCCAAACGTAACCAAGAGGGTTACTCCCTACGTAAGAATGTTATGAATGCCTCAAGTTACCTTTATGTCTTATGATTTCTATTATTTATTCATGATTTGATGAGGTATGTTAAAGTGCTTATGTTTTATGGGTAAAGTATGATTTCATTCTTATGTATATATGTACCCATGTTTCCTTTCCATATTTTTATATCCCTTACTGAGCTTTTTATGCTCATCCCAGGTTTTTTTGAAATGTTTTTCGCAGGTCAAGGGAAAGGTACATGATGTGATGATAATGTCAAGGAAGTGTCAAGAATGAATCCATGTATCTTTAACCTGTTTCTGTTGATTGGAAAAATGAGTACTATCTTTTATGTAACCACTTTGTATAAATGTGGAATGTAATGAAAGTTTTATGATCTAATTCTCTAAAACTCTAAACAAGAAAAGATCCTCAAGGTGTATTCTTGAAATATCTCAAGATTAAGTAATGTTTAAGGCTGGGGCCTTATAGTTGGTATCAGAGGTTGGTTTAGATAACTTTAGGAGTTATAATTCTATTAAATGATTATCCAAAAATATTTTTTTATGGTCAAATTGAAGTGATATATTATTTGAAGATTACCATGTTGCTTCATCTAAGACATGTTTGTTCAGAATGGTTTTTCGTAGAGGAAACATGGAAGTAGTGCTAGGAAGGCATGTAGAAGGAAATAACCTTCTGAATCAGCATCCTGAGATAGTCGGAATTGGAACTGAACAGTTTGTTGCCGTAATGGCGCAGTTGACACAAGCGATAAATGGTAGTGGTATCCATGCACGAGATCAGCCAGATCAACCGCAGAGGAACATGTCAGTGGTGGAAAATTTCATGAGGCAACACCCCCCATCATTCATAGGATCATCTGACCCTGTGCTAGCTGAAGGGTGGATTAAAGCACTGGAGAAGATTTTTGATGTCATGTGGTGTTCAGACAATCAAAAGGTTAGTCTTGCTATTTACTGTTTGGATGGTGAAGCAGATCAGTGGTGGTTGATGGTTAAAAATATCAGAGATGCTGATGAGATTAATGCTCTCGATTGGGATGAATTCAAATGTATGTTTCTTGAAAAGTATTTTCCTAAGGCTGTTCGACTTAGGATGGAAAAACAATTCTTGGAATTGAGGCAAGAGGAAGACTCAGTGGCTACCTATGAAGAAAGGTTCACTCGATTGGCAAGGTATGCTCCAAATTTTATCCGAGACCTTGATAGTAAAATTAATCGTTTTTACTTAGGATTAAATCCAAAATATCGAAGGGAATTAACTTCTCATGAGTTTAAAAGTTATGAAAAGCTTGTTCGATGTGCTGAGAACTTGGAAATGGAATTTTCCGATGATCAAGTGTTCTATAACAACCAGCAGAAGAAGAGACCAAGGTGGCAGGAGAAAGGGAAGAATTCTTCAAAAAAGTCTGATGGTATGAAATCTAAGTTTCCAGTTTGTGATAAATGTGGCAAAAGGCATGCTGGAGAATGTATTTTGAATTCTGGAAAGTGCAACCGATGTGGTATGATGAGACATAAGGCTCGTGATTTCACTGAAAAAGATCATGGTGAAGGTAAGACCAAATTTGATTTACAGTTAGTGAAATTTTTTAAGTGCAATGAGATGGGTCACTATGCAAACGAGTATCCGAAAAAGAGCTTGAGTGATGGGAATAAGTTATACTACAAGTAGAAAGGGGTGGTAAAATCCTTTGGAACTACTTTAGCAGATATCGGGCCTTCAAATTAAGTTTTATCAGGTACTTTGTTTGTTTTTTCAGATTATGCCAGTGTGTTGTTTGATTCGGGGTCCACACATTCTTTCATCTCTGAAACCTTTTCTAGTAAAATGGGAATACCATCTCAAGAAATGACTCCTGAACTTTTGGTAAAAACACCTGGGGGAAATGTTGAGGCAAAAAGAATTTATAAGAATCTTCCTATACTTATCTGTGGAAAGAACCTACTTGCAAACCTTATTATTCTACCTCTAGTAGAGTTTGATGTTATCATGGGTATGGATTGACTCTCAATTTACCCTACTAAGATTGACTGTAGAGCTAAAGAAGTTTCTTTTCAGAAAGAAATTCAGTTTGTGTACAAGAATGAGCCCTTACTGTTGATAACTTATCAAGAGGCCAAGAAACTTGTAAAAGATAGAAATGAATGTTACCTTGCACACATTGTTGAAAACAAGGGAACTCTTCAGATTAATTATGTGCCAGTGGTAAATGAGTATCCTGATGTTTTTCCTGATGAGTTTCCTGGAATAATACCAGATCGGGAAGTTGAGTTTACTATTGACTTAGTTCCTGATGCTAAGCCAATTTCAAAACCCCCTTATCGAATGGCTCAAATTGAACTTTTAGAGTTGAAGGAGCAATTGCAAGATTTATTAGAGAAAGGTTTCATTCGACCTAGCACATCACCATGGTGTTCTTCTATTTTATTTTTTAAAAAGAAAGATGGATCAATGAGACTTTTCATTGATTATAGATCCTTGAATAACATCACTGTTAAGAACAAATATCCTTTGCCTCATATCGATGATTTGTTTGATCAGCTCCAGGGATCTTAGTATTTTTCAAAGATTGACTTGAGATCGGGGTACCATCAGCTGAAGGTAAAGGAAGCAGATGTTCCGAAGACCACGTTCCGTACAAGATATGGCCATTATGAATTTGTAGTAATGCCTTTTGGGCGAACCAATGCACCTACTGTGTCATGACCCGACCCAACGGGGCTCGAGCCGCGACTCCCCAAGCCCGCCTCCAATAGGCCAGGGGCTGGCGACCAGCGTCGAGTAGGCTATCACACACATGGGAGGCATTAGCCTAAGGTACCTGTACACACGCACCCACAAACACCTCCATGCAACAGTGCAGAGATATAGAAACTGAAAAGTAAAAGCATGCATACACTATCCCACAACCAGAGAGCAACAGAAAAAGTACAAGGGCAAAACAGGGCCCACCAAAAGAAAACTACAAGAACGCCCAACCTGCTCTGACAAGGGGAACACTGCCACAAACACCCACCGGAAATCTCCCTCAGCACAACTCCGGTAAACACCCTGGTCAACTCGCTCACTAAGCTCCGCCTGCTCCGGGTCCTCCTAGGACTCTGTCGAAAGGCCTGTGGTCTGCATAAGACACAAACATGTGCGGGCAAAGCCCGTGTAGGGGTGAGTATAAACATACTCAGTAGGCACCCCAAAAACCCAAAACCAAAGGGAGCAACTGAAAGACAACAGTCCGCTCAACCCAGCCGGAGGGAACCCATACGAGAGATAAACTCCATCTCGTGACCATCCTCGGCTAAACACAACCAGTTAGCTCAGCTCAGGTGTATGCCCATACATACACCTTGAACAAACCAGATATAGTCAACTCACGCCACAAAGCCATAAGAGGTACCGACCTCGTCACCATCAACTTTCCCAACCAGGAGAGTACACCACACGATCACTGTCATCCCACATGACACTCATTCAAGAGATACACTCCATCGGGTCCCAAACAAACATCTCAAACGCTCACCCGAGAGACCACGCTCGTCGGATAACATCACTGAGGAAACATTGCTGAAACAACGTAACCAAAAAAATCCTCGGATAGGAGATCGCCACCAGGGTCCGCTAGGGGATACCAAGAACCACTCCGGTATACGTAGCTCACAGATAGGGGATCACTCCTAGGGTCCGCTGGGGGATACCACGACCCGATCTGGCATACGTAGTTTTCACAGATAGGAGATCACACCCAGGATCCACTGGGGGATACCACAACCCGATCTGGCGCTCGACAGAAGCTCCACACTCAGATAGAGGATCATCGTCCATATAAAGATGGTCACGATGATACCGGAACCCGATCTGGTACAACTCGCGATGTAGGGGACCGAACTGACGATGCCGCAACCCTACCAAAACCACGCGCTGAGTAGGGGATTGCATAACCAATGATACCGCAACCCTACCGACACCAAGCGCTGAGTAGGGGATCATATAACCAACGATACCGCAACCCTACTATAAACATCATGCTGAGTAGGGGATCGTAAACCCGACGATGCCACAACCCTACTGTGCACGACACACTGCGTAGGGGATCATATTCCTGATGATGCCACAAACCCTACGGGGTAAACCTGCTAGATAGGGGATCACCGCCCGTGAATAAGCGGTCACATCGATACTAAGAACCCGATCCAGGGTAAATATGCTAGAGGATCCGCTCCGGGCCCACCGTAGGGATGCCACAACTCTAACAGTTTAAACATCTCATCGAGAGGATCACAAACATATAAGAAGGTTGTGATACCACACGAACCCTCGTAGGAACGAACCAAGGGAGAACCCTCAACCACTGCTGGTCCAAACGTCGCTAACCCAAGCGACCTGCCACAACTCCACAATGCACACCTCCTAGGCCAAAACCAAGGCCACCATCGCGTTCCACGCAGAAAAACACGCAGGATAGGCTATTTACTCGCCCGAAACGGAGCACCATTGTAAAAGGAACTATTCACCGTAGCTAGCTCGTGCGGGGCCCACACAACGATCGCGAAAACCATCGAGCGGATTAAACCACGGCGATCCCCTCGGAAAAACAAGCGGAATCGACTACTCGCTCGTCCAAAACGGACACCCGGTGACAAAGGTACTATTCACCGAATGCCAGCTCGGGTGGGGCCCACGCTTGGATTCCGAAACTCATTGAACGGATCGCACCATTGCGATCCCCTCGGAAAAACACACAGGATCGACTATTCATCCGCCAAAATCGAACTCCTGGTGCAAAAGCTGTGTTTCTCCGCAAACGTCAAAACCCGGCCTCGTGGGGCCCGCACCCCGTTCACAGACCCAACACCCGGAAACCATCTCAAAAAGTCTATCGTACCATCAGGGTCTCAACGCCACTGACGACACGTCAATCGGACGCTCCGGGTAGAAGTTACAACGGCTCAAAGTCGTAAAATAATAAAAATAATATTATTTTATACGACGTTTCTAACTCCCGGGCCACGATCCTGAAACCTTAAACCCTCAAAGTGAGTTCAAAAGGTCTGTCTCGACGCAAGGAGCGCGTCGCCGCAAACGGCTCGCAAATCGGAGTTACGGTTTGCGAGTTACAGGGGTTTAAATAACCCCCGGAAAATCTTGGCCGGACCACCGCCAGCCTCGCCGGAAACCACCGCGCCGCCGCCGGATTCCGCCGCGCTGCCGTCGCCGTCGCCGGAAACCGCCGCCCCGTCGCCGGATTCCGCCATCGCCGCCGGAAAACCGGGTTTTTGCCGGAAAACTTCCGGGAGCCACCGGGAGCACCCCGGTGCTCCAAATTCAGATCCGAAAAATGATTCGGAAAGCTCGGGACCCGAACTATACAACCCATATGAAAATTGAAGAAAAACAACACAAAAACGGGATCCGGGATTGTAAAACTCAAACCGCCTACCTCGCGGGCGAAACGCCGATGTTCTGCCTCAGATCCGCGCTCCAGAGGTTCCGCTGCGCGCTCCTGGAACGTCCGCCGTCGAATTCCGAGCTCATGGGCGCTTCGTTTGCTCGATTCGGCGGAGCAGCGATGAAGAACTCCGAGAGGAACAATAAAGGGGGGGGGGGGGGGCGCTGATATTTATATCAGCCGCCCGCTGACGCCAAACCCGCCTCGGACCCGACGCCCGATGCGAACAAAAGTAAGGTCACCCATAGGGTAAACGCACCATTATGAACGCAACGGAGGACTCATATTTTCTATCCGAGACTCCGTTCAGAAGTTATTTGAGCCGACACTCGCCCACTAACTTCGCCACTTATTTACGAAAACGCCCCTGGTGGCGTTTCTCACCGCAGGCCCGCGCCCGCAAAGTTTACACCTCGCCTAGGGTAAACGGCACGTTCCGGACGCAACCGTGCCCTCAGATTCCCGTTCTGAGCTACCGTTTAGGATATATCACACCCCCACCACGTGCATAGTATAAAAATACTTAATATTTTTATAAAATTAATTTCAGGCACACCGGACCTCAGAATCGCA
Organism: Viscum album; assembly: GCA_963277665.1. Classification (NCBI taxonomy): domain Eukaryota; kingdom Viridiplantae; phylum Streptophyta; class Magnoliopsida; order Santalales; family Viscaceae; genus Viscum; species Viscum album. Next base: position 1,013,573,451 of record OY728155.1, read on the forward strand.
CGCCGTCATCGCGCCTAGCTCTAGAATTATTCATAGAAATATTCCAAAGTCTGACAGGGCCAAAAACCCGAGTCACTACATCCTCCCCCCTTAGAACTTTTCGTCCCCAAAAAGCCCTAAGCACAAGGAAAGCGACTGGACTCTCAACTGGGTCTCACACACCAGCGAGCTCACCAACCAACACCCACACAGGGTCTTACCAACGCCCTGAACAAAATTCGAGCAAGCAACAAAAGGAAAGTGTACTACTAAACAGTGTCTATCAAACTACTGCAGTAAGTAGAAAAGACAAAAGGCATACCTCTATCCATCCGCGGTGCCTCTGGGTCGACTGCCTCCTGGGCATGCAGCTGTCCTCGTCCTCGACCACTAGATCCCAGAGCTTGGCGTGGACCACCTGGGGGTGGGGGTGGTGGCAATTGATACTGCCTACCACCTCCTCCTCCTGCACCAGCTCTGCCGCCACGTCCGCCGCCCTGCGGACCTCCTTGCTCGAGACGCTGCCTCTGCCAAGGTGGTCCATCGACCAGCTCCCTCTCAGCAGCACGTCGGGTCGGACAATCTCTAGCAAGATGTCTCCAACCGTCGCAAGCGTAACACCGCCTCTCTTGCGACTGACCAAAACTGACCTGCGATCCCTGTGAGCCATGCGCCTCAGATCCTCCACCCTGGGGTCGCCTCCTGAAACGTCGACCACGTCCTGACCCCTGAGTCTTTCATCGACTACCAGATGCCGATCCGACTGAAAAAGTCTCAGCCCTTGAGTGCCCAGCACTAACAGGGGGAAACTGCTCAGCCAGATAACTCTCCACCACCAACGCTCGCTCCAGCACTCCAGCCTAGGTGGGCAGGCACAAGGAAACCACACCTGCTCGGATGTCCCTGCGTAAGCCCTTCTCGAAGGTCCGAGCCCTAAAGAATGGGTCTCGAACCATATCCAGGGAGTAGCGCGACAGGTCTGTAAACCTCGCTGAGTACTCCGAAACAGTCATGCTCTCCTGTCGAAGCTGCAGATGCTCCTGGATCCGCACTGACCTCAGCATCACCGGATAGAACTCCTCCCTGAAGAGCCGCTCAAACTCTGCCCACGTGAGCGTCTCCTCATTATGGGACTGCGTCACCAAACTCCACCATCGCCCGAAAAAACCATGCAGAAGACTCGCCGCTAGGACCACCATATGATCTGGAGGTGTCCTCACTAGGCAGAAAACCCAGGTGACTGCCTCAAGCCAGTCATCAGCTGCCTGGGGGTCTGGATCACCCCGAAACCTCAGAGGTCGCTGCCTCTGGAACTCGTGCAGCGCACTCAGCCTGCGCGCAACCTCGTCATGCACCTCCGGAACAACCAGCTGCTCGACAGGTGGTGGATCAACTGGCAGACCACCTGGAGGTGCAACCTCAGAGCCTGCGCCATGCTCCACAGCCTCTACATGGGGCGGGTCATCATCACAATCCTACTGCGTAACCCTCGCTGGCTATCGTCATGGAGGCATCCTGAAATACATTCAAGACGCACCACAGTCAAAGAGTATATCTGGAGAGCTGACTCAAGAAGGACAAGGAAAACCCAAAAACCCAGTCCTATATGATGCATGTACCATTATATCCCCGCGACCAATGTAAGAATGTTCCGAGTCGAAAGGCGGGTTATCAGAGTCCTGGTGTATGGATACGTCGGCCGCCACACCAACACTGGAGTCCCTGGCCTGAAAGCCGAACTCGAAACACCCTAATACTGCCGCTATGCAACCCAAACCAATCTCACAGCTAAACCAGCTACGCTCTGAGATCCCAAAGGTGGAACCTCCTCTGATACCACTCTGTCATGACCCGACCCAACGGGGCTCGTGCCGCGACTCCCCAAGCCCGCCTCCAATAGGCCAGGGGCTGGCGACCAACGCCGAGTAGGCTATCACACACATGGGAGGCATTAGCCTAAGGTACCTGTACACACGCACCCACAAACACTTCCATGCAACAGTGCAGAGATATAGAAACTGAAAAGTAAAAGCATGCATACACTATCCCACAACCAGAGAGCAACAACAAAAGTACAAGGGAAAAATAGGGCCCACCAAAAGAAAACTACAAGCACGTCCAACCTGCTATGACGAGGGGAACACTGCCACAAACACCCACCGGAAAGCTCCCTCAGCACAGCTCCGGTAAACACCCCGGTCAACTCGCTCACTAAGCTCCGCCTACTCCGGGTCCTCCTGGGACTCCGTCGAAAGGCCTGTGGTCTGGACAAGAAACAAACATGTGCGGGCAAAGCCCGTGCAGGGGTGAGTATAATCATACTCAGTAGGCACCCCAAAAACCCAAAACCAAAGGGAGCAACTGAAAGACAACAGTCCGCTCAACCCAGCCAGCGGGAACCCATACGAGAGTGAAACTCCAACTCGTGACCATCCTCGGCTAAACACAACCAGTCAGCTCAGCTCAGGTGTATGCCCATACATACACCTTGAACAAACCAGATATACTCAACTCACGCCACAAAGCCAAAAGAGGTACCGACCTCGTCACCATCAACTGTCCCAACCAGGAGAGTACACCACACGATCATTGTCATCCCATATGACACTCATTTGAGAGATACACTCCATTGGGTCCCAAACAAACATCTCAAACACTCACCCGAGAGACCACGCTCGTCGGATAACATCACTGAGGAAACATCGCTGAAACAACATAACCACCAAACTCTTCGGATAGGGGATCGCCACCAGGGTCCTCTAGGGGATACCAAGACCCACTCCGGTATACGTAGCTCACAGATAGGGGATCACTCCCAGGGTACGCTGGGGGATACCACGACCCGATCTGGTATACATAGTTCTCACAGATAGGGGATCACACCCAGGATCCGCTGGGGGATACCACAACCCGATGTGGCGCTCGACAGAAGCTCCACACTCAGATAGAGGATAATCGTCCATATAAAGATGGTCACGATGATACCAGAACCCTATCTGGTACAACTCTCGATGTAGGGGATCGAAGCGATGATGTCGCAACCCTACCAAAACCACGCGCTGAGTAGGAGATCACATAACCAACGATACCGCAACCCTACCGACACCAAGCGCTGAGTAGGGGATCGTATAACCAACGATACCGCAACCCTACTATAAACATCATGCTGAGTAGGGGATCGTAAACCCGACGATGCCACAACCCTACTTTGCACGACCCACTGCGTAGGGGATCATATTCCTGATGATGCCACAAACCCTACGGGGTAAACCTGCTAGATAGGGGATCGTCGCCCGTGAATAAGAGGTCACATCGATACCAAGAACCCGATCCAGGGTAAATATTCTAGAGGATCCGCTCCGGGCCCACCGGAGGGATGCCACAACTCTAATAGTTTAAACTTCCCATTGAGAGGATCACAAACCCATAAGAAGGTTGTGATACCACACGAACCCTCGTAAGAACGAACCAAGGGAGAAACCTCAACCACTGCTGGTCCAAACATCGCTAACCCGAGCGACCCACCACAACGCCACAATGCACACCTCCTAGGCCAAAACCGAGGCCACCATCACGTTCCACGCGGAAAAACACGTAGGATAGGCTATTTACTCGCCCGAAACGGAGCACCGGTGTAAAAGGCACTATTCACCGTAGCTAGCTCGTGCGGGGCCCACACAACGATCGCGAAAACCATCGAGCAGATTACACCACGGCGATCCCCTCAGAAAAACAAGCAGAATCGACTACTCGCTCGTCCAAAACAGACACCCGGTGAAAAAGGTACTATTCACCAAAGGACAGCTCGGGTGGGGCCCACGCCTGGATTCCGAAACTCATCGAACGGATCGCACCATTGCGATCCCCTCGGAAAAACAGACAGGATCGACTATTCATCCGCCAAAATCGGACTCCTGGTGCAAAAGCTGCGTTTCTCCGCAAACGTCAAAACTAGGCCTCGTGGGGCCCGCACCCCGTTCACAGACCCAACACCCGGAAACCATCTCAAAAAGTCCATCGTACCATTAGGGTCTCAACGCCACTGACGACACGTCAATCGGACGCTCCGGGTAGAAGTTACAACGGCCCGAAGTCGTAAAATAATAAAAATAATATTAATTTATACGACGTTTCTAACTCCCGGGCCACGATCCCGAAACCTTAAACCCTCAAAGTGAGTTCAAAAGGTCCGTCTCGACGCAAGGAGCACGTCGCCAAAAACGGCTCGCAAATCGGAGTTACGGTTTGCGAGTTACGGGGGTTTAAATAACCACGGAAAATCTTGGCCGGACCACCGCCAGCCTCGCCAGAAACCACCGCGCTGCCGCCGGATTCCACCGCGCCGCCGCCGGAAACCGCCGCGCCGCCGCTGAGCCGTCGCCGGATTCCGCCATCGCCGCCGGCCCTCGTCGCCGGAAAACCGGGTTTTCGCCGGAAAACTTCCGGGAGCCACCGGGAGCACCCCGGTGCTCCAAATTCAGATCCGAAAAAAGATTCGAAAAGCTCGGGACCCGAACTATACAACCCATATGAAAATTGAATAAAAACAACACAAAAACGGGATCCGGGATTGTAAAACTCAAACCGCCTACCTCGCGGGTGAAACGCCGACGTTCTGCCTCAGATCCGCGCTCCAGAGCTTCGGCTGCGCACTCCTGGAACGTCCGCCGTCGAATTCCGAGCTCGTGGGCGCTTCGTTTGCTCGATTCGGCGGAGCGGCGGCGAAGAACGGTGAAGAACGCCGAGAGGAACGATAAAGGGGGAGGGGGGGGGGGGGGTGATATTTATATCAGCCGCCCGCCGACGCCAAACCCACCTCGGACCCGACGCCCGATGCGAACAAAAGTAAGGTCACACCTAGGGTAAACACGCCATTCTGAACGCAACGGCGGACTCATATTTTCCATCCGAGACTCCGTTCAGAAGTTATTCGAGCCGACGCTCGCCCACTAACTTCGCCACTTATTTATGAAAACGCCCCAGGTGGCATTTCTCACCGCAGGCCTGCGCCCGCAAAGTTTACACCTCGCCTAGGGTAAACGGAACATTCCGGACACAACCGTGCCCTCAGATTCCCGTTCTGAGCTACCGTATAGGAGATATCACACCCCCGCCATGTGCATAGTATAAAAATACTTAATATTTTTATAAAATTAATTCCGGGCACACCGGGCTTCGGAATCACACGCCGTCATCGTGACTAGCTCTAGAATTATTCGTAGAAATATTCCAAAGTCTGATAGGGCCTCGGAATCGCACGCCGTCATCGCCGCCGGCCCTCGTCGTCGGAAAACCGGGTTTTCGCCGGAAAACTTCCGGGAGCCACCGGGAGCACCCCGGTGCTCCAAATTCAGATCCGAAAAAAGATTCGGAAAACTCGGGACCCGAACTATACAACCCATATGAAAATTGAAGAAAAACAACACAAAAACAAGATCCGGTATTGTAAAACTCAAACCGCCTACCTCGTGGGAGAAACACCGCCGTTCTGCCTCAGATCCGCGCTCCAGAGCTTCCGCTGCGCGCTCCTGGAACGTCCGCCGTCGAATTCCGAGCTCGTGGGAGCTTCGTTTGCTCAATTCGGTGGAGCGGCGGCGAAGAACGGCGAAGAACGCCGAGAGGAACGATAAGGGGGGGGGGGGGTGCTGATATTTATATCAGCCGCCCGCCGACGCCAAACCCGCCTCGGACCCGACGCCCGATGCGAACAAAAGTAAGGTCACCCCTAGGGTAAACGCGCCATTCTGAACGCAACGGCGGACTCATATTTTCCATCCGAGACTCCGTTAAGAACTTATTCGAGTCGACGCTCACCCACTAACTTCGCCACTTATTTACGAAAACGCCCCTGGTGGCGTTTCTCACCGCAGGCCCGCGCCCGCAATGTTTACACCTCGCCTAGGGTAAACGACACGTTCCGGACGCAACCATGCCCTCAGATTCCAGTTCTGAGCTACCGGTTAGGAGATATCACACCCCCACCATGTGCATAGTATAAAAATACTTAATATTTTTATAAAATTAATTCCGGGCACACCGGGCCTCTGAATCGCACGCCGTCATCGCGCCTAGCTCTAGAATTATTCGTAGAAATATTGCAAAGTCTGACAGGGCCAAAAACCCGAGTCTCTACATGCTGTATTCATGTACTTAATGAATATAATTTTCCACGAGTTCTTGGATAAGTTTGTGGTGGTTTTCATTGATGATATTTTGGTGTTTTCTAAAAGTAAAGAGGATCATGAAATACATTTAAGGGTTATCTTGCAAACCTTAAAAGAAAAGAAACTGTATGGAAAATTCAGCAAGTGTGAGTTTTGGTTGCAACAAATTTCTTTCCTTGGTCACATTGTTTCTAAATATGGGATAACTATTGATCCTGCAAAAACAAAAGTTGTGGAAGACTGGACAAGACCCACAAATGTAACTGAGATCCGTAGATTCCTTGGTTTGGCAGGCTATTACCAAAGGTTTGTTAGAAATTTTTCACGATTATATAGTCCAATGACTAAGCTAACTCGGAAGGGTGTTAAGTTTATCTAGACAAAAGAATGTGATGATTGTTTTCAGGAATTGAAAAGAAGATTGGTGAATGCTCCAGTTTTGGCACTACCTTCCAGGAATGGTGAGTTTGTTATCTACAGTGATGCTTCATTGAAAGGACTTGGTTGCATCCTAATGCAGAATGATCAGGTAATTGCTTATTATTCACGACATTTGAAAACTCATGAGTTAAATTACCCTATACATGATTTGGAATTAGCTGCTGTTGTTTTCACTTTAAAAATTTGGAGGCATCATATGTATGGAGTAAAGTGTGAAATATATATTGATCACAAAAGTTTAAAGTATATATTCACTCAGAAAGAGTTAAACATGAGACAAAGGAGATGGATGGAAATAATCAAGGATTATGATTGTACAATTCATTACCATATGGGAAAATCAAATAAAGTGGTTGATGCTCTGAGTCGAAAAAGTAATGCATCAATATCAATATTGCGTTTGGAACGTGATCCTTTGGTTAAGGATTTTATGAACATTGGCATATAAGTTGTTGGTGTAGGAAGTTCATCTGTTTTGTTTTAGGTATCAGTGAGATCATCTTTATCAGACAGAATCAAGCAAGCACAGAAGCAAGACAATGAGTTGCATAAAAAGGTAGAGCTGGTTCAGAAAGGTAAGTTGCCTGAATTCAACATTGATAATGATTGCGTTTTGAGATTTGGGAAGAGATTGTGTGTGCCTTGTGATTCACAGTTGAAGATAGAGTTATTATGTGAAGCTCATAGTTCTCCATTTTCAGTTTATCCTGGCAGTACTAAGATGTACAGAGATCTGCGGGAGTATTACTGGTGGGATGGAATGAAAAGAGATATTGTTGATTTTACTGTGAAGTGTTTGACTTGTCAAAAGGTTAAAGCAGAGAAGAAGTTACCGAAAGGGATACTTCAGCCTTTGCCAGTTCCAGAGTGGAATTGGGAGAATATATCCATGGACTTTGTTGTGGGATTACCGAAGACATCTCTAGGTAATAATGCAATCTGGGTTATTGTTGATCGCTTGACTAAATCTACTCATTTCCTTGCTATACGAGATACTTTTTCCCTAGATCAACTTTCCAGTTTGTATCTTAAAGAGATATTCAGGTTACATGGAGTTCCCCTCTCCATTGTATCAGATCGTGATCCCAGGTACACTTCTAACGTTTGGAAAGGCCTTCAGAAGTCGTTGGGTACTGAATTAAATTTTAGTACAACATTTCATCCTCAATCAGATGGGCATTCAGAACGAACAATTCAGACCTTGGTGGATATGCTACGAGCATGTTTGATGGATTATCAGGGATGTTGGGACCAACATCTTTCTTTGGTTGAATTTTCATATAATAACAGTTTTCATTCCAGTATACAGATGTCACCATTTGCGGCATTATATGGGAAGCGGTGTCGGACTCCAGCATTTTGGTATGATGTTGGTGAAAGGAAGCTGATGGAACTAGAATTGGAAGAAGAGATGGTAGAAAAATTTCAGTTGATTCAGAAACACATGAGAACAGCTCAGAGTAGGCAAAAGAGTTATGCAGACAACAAGAGGAAGGATCTAACTTTTGAGGTAGGTGATCATGTTTTTCTCAATGTCTCACCATGGAAAAGTATGATGAGATTTGGTATGAAAGGAAAGATGAGTCTAAGGTTCATTGGACCATATGAAATTCTGGAGAGTGTTGGATCAGTTGGATACCGGGTGGCTTTACCTCCGAGTTTATCTCAGGTACACAATGTCTTTCATGTTTCGATGTTGAGAAAGTATATTCCAGATCCATCTCATGTTTTGAGTCCAGAGGTAGTTTAGCTGGAAGAGAACCTATCTTATGAGGAACAACCGGTCTAGATTATTGACCACAAGGAGAAAGTGTTACGAAATAAGGTGATTAATCAGGTAAAGGTTTTGTAGAAAAACCACATGATGGAAGAGGCAACATGGGAATCTGAAAATGCAATGAGGGATAAGTACCCCCATTTATTCGATAAGTAAATAAATTGCGGGGACGAAATTTTCTAAAGGGGGGAAGGATGTAACATCCCAAGTAAGTAATGAATAATAGATATTTTTATCTATTTCTATTAATGAATTGGATAGTGTTTAAGAGGCTTAAAATGAAAATAAATCCAATCTTATGCATGGAATACACTAATATTTTTTAAAGGATTATTTTACTGCCTTTTGATGGAAAACCATTTTTAAATATATCTTTTGACAATTTTATAAGCTATGTTTGTCAAAATAAACTTATTCTTTATGATTGGGACATCAAAAAATACTTTTTGTGAATTTTTGGTATTTTTCTGACAATGTTCCTTTTTTTATGAATAGTGAAAAATACTGTATTTTACATCAAAACTGCTTTTTAATATACTTTATTTATATGATTAGATTATCTTTTGAATTGGTTTTAAAGTTAAATTAGAATATATTTTTACCATTTAATCCAATTTTGGACATTAGGATTAATTTCACTTTGTAATTGAGCATAAACTAATGCCAAACTTTTCATAGATATTGTTTCAAAGAAAAACCCGCTATTTGTTTTGACAACGGGAATTATTTTTAAATCCATTATTGAAATTTCTATGTTTGGAATTTGGTAAAATGGATTACATATTTGGAATCAGAAGGTCCAAATTATGTAATCAAGACTCTTGTTTTTGGACATTATGAATAGTAACGACGGTAATTATCTTTAATTATCTTGATTAATGAGTAATCAGGTAGTTAAGGATAATAAAATGATATCATAATAATACAAAAAGACCACAACATGTGTCCTAAGGCTACTGGTTGTCTCATGGCCGACCATGGGATGCCTTGTACCAAACTTGGGGGCCCCATGGAATCAATTTTGTGGGAAAGTGACTTTTTATCTTTTTATTTTTAAAGAATGTTAAATGTGACAAAGAATGTATCACCTAAGTAAAATATTTTTAATTTTATCTACGTAAATGATATGTTTCACTATAAATATTCACTAGAAAGATAAAAATATTTCCTACATCATGATATTTTTTTTATAATTTTTATACTTTAAATAAATTCAATTATTTATGACATCATGATGATGTAGCGATTACCTCATTAATAAAGGATTTAAATAAAATGAAATGATAATGTGAAATCTACGACCTACACATGTCCAAAACCAATTGGATGGGTGGATTTAGAACCCTTATCACCTTACCCTAGAATTATATCAATGTGGGACCTTTTGTATCTGAAAATCATTTTCAAATAATGTAACATTTCTTTACTCTCCAAGAGTGCCCCTCCTCTCCTCTTATAAAAGGCCCCCACCTCTACCTCCTTACCCACACTACCAAAGCCTTTGGCTCAGCCAAAACCTGCCCATTTTTTCTCTCCACATCCCTATCTTACTCCTTGCAGCCTCACTATGGGAAGAAGTCTTCCCAAAGAAGCCTTTTAGCTCAAACCAAAGGTAGTTACCCGATTTTAAGGTAATGTCTTCACTTGGGTCCTTTTGTTTTATTTTGCTTCTCCAACCCCATAAACTCTTTTTATTCATTTCTTTTGTAACAAGTCCAGTATCTTCAATATACTAGGATGTTTTTATAAGAAGTATTAGAGATACACTTATACAAACATACATCTAATGGTTAAAGGACATACTGTTTCCGTGGATGGTGAATTTATGCCTCCTGAAACGATGATTGTTCAAAATTCTTTTAACACCTTCAAAGGTGTCCATTAAGATGTCACTATATTTATATATGATATATAATATGTTTATGTTTTCCTTAAGCTTCTATATTTTTCATTTTGGGCATACCTTTATGGTTTCCATTATGGGTAAACGTGATATCTTCATTTAAGGAAGTGCGGACTACCACCCCCTCAAAGTGATTTGATTCGTTAAATACCATATATGGGATGTATAAAGGATGGAACTATGATATTATATATGATATTATACTGAAATTATAATATAACTTTATATCATTATGATTCTATTCTATAAAATATGAAATAGAAATGAATGTAGCATTCATGCGTACGTACGGCTTACCGTCTCCATGAACGGTGCATTTCATTTCATACCTCTAAATGATTATGTAATATTTTAAATGCATGTATATACTGGATATATATGATATATACATCATGATTATAATTCTAGATATAACGGATACATGAACAACTTGTAATTATAAAGGGTTTATTTTTGACTCAAGTACCAATGATCGTTTAAATGACCGTTATTAACTTAAATAATTACACAGTGTTCATGACATGGAAATAAGTGATATAAAAGGAATAATGAACTTGAAAAAGGTTCTTAAGAAAGTAGAAATTAACTCAAGTTTATTATTCAGGACATTAAAGAACGATCGAGTCAAGTCGGACCCAAGGTATGAGACTTCGTCTCAATCTCCTTTCATTGAGGAATATTTTTTTTATACACAACCTTCTTTTATACGGTGTATAAACCCATTTGACTTTTACGTTTATTCAAAAGTAATCTTTTTTATACGAAGCATTTACTAAATGACAAAAGAGAATGTTTTTGTCGTACGTATGCGGTGACAACGACTTCTCCGCCTCCGTGACCGTTATTTGAGTTTCAGCTTCCTCTACAAGCCATACCTTTTTTTAAAAGAAAAATAAATACCATGTTTTAATTTTAATTTATTTTGGTATTAAAAATGGTTTTCATAATGTTTTTATATCAATGCGTTGTATTGATATCTTGTGATTGAAAGGTGGAAATGTTATGTTTCCTTTATGCATGTTTTATGTGATACGATTATGTTGAGGTTCTTGGGCATTATTATGAAGACGGGTGGTTCCGTGATAAACTAAGGGAAGGTGAGCCCGATATATCTCTCCAATGCATTGGGTAACGTGAAGGAGTGAAACGTTATGGTTTCTCCAAAGAGATTTAGGGAATATACTGTGATGGGTATTCCAAATGTAACCAAGAGGGTTACTCCCTACGTAAGAGTGTTATGAATGCCTCAAGTTACCTTTATGTCATATGATTTCTATGATTTATTCATGATTTGATGAGGTATGTTAAAGTGATTATGTTTTATGGGTAAAGTATGATTTCATTCTTATGTATATATGTACCCATGTTTCCTTTCCATATTTTTATATCCCTTACTGAGCTTTTTATGCTCATCCCAAGTTTTTTTGAAATGTTTTTCACAGGTTAAGGGAAAGGTACATGATGTGATGATAATGTCAAGGAAGTGTCAAGAAAGAATCCTTGTTTTTTAACCTGTTTCTGTTGATGGGAAAAATGAGTACTTTCTTTTATGTAACCACTTTGTTTAAATGTGGAATGTAATGCAAGTTTTATGATCTAATTATCTAAAACTCTAAACCTGAAAAGATCCTCAAGTTGTATTCTTGATATATCTCAAGATTAAGTAATGTTTATGGCTGGGGCCTTATAATGAATCCTAGTGGAAATATGGCTACAATATGATTTGTATGTTAGTTCCTATTAGGGCACATAGAAATAACCTATATAAAAACATTAAAATTATACCTATGGTTGTATTGAATATGTTCCATGATAAGGATTCCCTCATCCTCATAGTCAAGACTACATCATTTAAATTATATCAAAATCAATATCCCTTTTCTCTCATTAATGAAATGATTGGAAACAAATACAATAAAAAACCTATAAATGGGAAATGTAAACATAGTATATAATATGTTTTTATTGTGAATTAAAATATTAATTATTTTATTCAATAATTACTTGTAAATTCACTAGATATGAAGTTGAGTTTCATATTGAACTCATCCCTTATGAAAAACTTACATATCTAAGACCCTACAAGATGGAAAAACAAGAGAATGTCGTGTTAATGAAACAACTAAATGAGTTTTTTTATAAGTTATTCATACTCCCATGTGTTTCAACTTGGGGATATAATATTATATTTCTCACAATAGAACGACAGGAAAATAAAGCTATGTGATGATTAATGGGAACTCAATCGCACTATTATGGTGAAAAATTATCTTATTCTTTATATAGATGACATGGAAGATGAACTACGTGGGAAAAAATATTTTTTAAATATTGATCTTCATTTTGGTTATATTCAATTTCATGTAAGGAAGGGACATATTACAAAGGAATCCATTCATATGAGGTATCGTCATTACGAGTTTATAGTAATTCACTTGGGATTGACTAATAGACCCTATATTTTTTGTGATATATTGAAAATAGTTTCAAGTAATATATAAATAATTTTTATGGTATTTATTTATGATATATAGGTATAATAATGATGTTATAAAGAGCATAGGGGTCATTTATAAATCAATATTAGGATTATTAGAAACAAATATTTCTATAAAAGATTTTGAAATTTTAAATTTAGGATTCTAGAAGTTCATTTTCTGGTAAATAGTAACTCTAGGGATTGAATATCAGTTTGTCTAGAAAAAAAATCCTTCAATGAATGGTTGATGTCTATAATCATAATCTAGGTACATATTTCACTTATATTACCTGGCCATTAATACTAAATTGTTAAAATATCTTCATATTTAGGAACCTTATTAACCATGTTGACATGTAAAGGGGTTATTTTCAAATAGATAGATGAATGTAAATAATGTTTTGATAAATTAATGGATCATCTAATTATTCCACCATTATTATTACTAAAATTAAGAGTTGGTGGATTTTACATATATAGTGCCACCAAAAAAGAAATGATTTTAATGTTTCCTTATGAAGAATGATATATTTGATGCCCACAAATCAAGGTAGATAATGATACCTAAACATACTTATCCAACCCATGATATAAAATTTAAAACTCTTATTTCTATCTATTATTATATAGAGGCACTATCTCTATGGTGAAATATTAAAGATATATATATATATATATCACAATAGTTTGAAATACATATTTACATAAAGGAATCTCAACATGTTACAAAGGGGATAAATCTAGCTACATAAGGATTCTTTTTTGTCAATAATCTACCACTGAAGGAAAGAAAATATGGTGGTGGATGAACTGAGCTAAAATGTTCATTGAGTACAAATAAAAATGAGGATTGAAAGTGATATTATAGTCAAGGATTTAGTAAATATGGATCATGTAATTACTAAGTGTAGAGAAACATCACTTATTCTTCAAACTAATTTCAAACATTATTTAGTGGAAGGTAAAAAAATCTCTCCGTAATGATGAGATTTTTCAGAATAAAATTAATGTCATCAATGATGGGATCATGATGCACTTTCATTGTAATAATGGTATTAAAAAATTTAAAAAGAGGTTATATGTTCAATATATACAGGAGTTGAAACATGATTCATTATATTATTTTTATATCTAAAATTTATATATACACCCTAGTGGAAACAATTTGTATATGTATTTACATGATGTTTTTTTGGAATATAAAAGGATAAAATTATTGAATATAAATCTATATACAAGGATTGCCAATTTTTAATGGTCGAGAGACAACATTACAAAGGGTTTCTAAAACATAAACCTATTATTATATGGAAATGGAAATATTTTACTTAAAATATAACATAATATTTTTAAATAAATCATCAAAATAATAATTTCATATGGGTTTTAATTAATCAACTTTCCAAGTCTGAATATTTACATAATATAAGGGATGATTATCCTCTTAAACATATTTCCATAAATTATATTAATCAATTTTTAAGGAATCATGGTGATCATATTTCTATAGTGTCTTATCATTATTAATTATATACATAATTTTTTTGGAAAAATATTTTGAAGTTTCTTAATACAAAACATTATTTGATCACTTCTTATAATCCTCAAATTGTTGTAAAATCCTACGAGGACTATAAAAAAATTAGAATACATGTTAAGGTCATATTAATTTATCTTTAATGGTATCTGGGATCAATATTTACCATTTTTATAATTTTCCTATAAAAATTCCTTACATTAATGTTCTAATATGGTTCTATGTGATGAAGTATATTTAAAAATATTTCATACTCCAATTTGATGGGATGAAGTTGGTAACTAGAAGCTTGTTGGCCTATAACATATGGAAGAGACAGATGTGAATGTAAAGTCTATATAAAAACATATTTAATCATTTTAATTCATAAAAAATATATATAATTATCCCATGGAAATATTTTTTAGTTTACAATGGTAGATCACATTTTACAGAACATATCCCCATTGAATGATTTTTTTAGGTTCAGTATGAAAGTAGAACGATGCCCTAGGTACATTTCCCATTTTTAAATTAGAGAACGAATTGGTGATATGGATTATTTTTTGTAAGTTTAACATATCCCATATAAATTTCAAAATGTTTTCCATATCTCCTTGACAAGGAATTACATGTAACACCCAATGTGTTTTTGTAGATCTAAAGAAATTGAATATAATCCATCATTATCTTATTATGATGCTCTTATCCTGTTTCTAGACACTAACGAACAAATGTTTAGAATCCAGTCTACTTAGATTGTAAATTTAAATTGGAGAGATAATAATATATAGGAGGAGACATGTGAACCAGAAGATTTTATGATGGAGAACTCAAAAAATTTGTTCATGAGGTTAAATTATAGAAATTTGAAGGATGAAATTTTTTTAATGTGGGGAAGAATGTTACAACCAACCTCAATTATAGTAATATTTTATTTCTATAGAAATAATAAACATAATACATATAAATTTATTCAACAATGTGATTAGAACAAAAATTTTAAAATATTATAAATTTTTTATTCAAAAATAAATTATATATTGTAAATTACTATAACAAAATTATCGTAGGTTGAAATGTTAGAATTTTTTTTTGGAAAAATTATTTTTCAGTTAATAATGAAATATACAAATTTTTTGTAAGACTGAAATTTATATTCAATAAAACAAATAGATAATGTTTTAAATTTTATCAAATATTAAATAATAATTATTTAGTAATTTATAAGTTAATTTATTATATAGTAAAAAAATTTATACCATAATTTTGTATAAAAATACATTTAGACGTAAAATGATACTGTTAAAAAAACTATTTTTCAGTATATATGTCAAGATTATTGTAAAATAATGTTTGGCCATATATAGAGGTTAAATTTAGTAAAATGGTTAATATATTTTAAATCATCATAATTAATTTTATTCTACTATTTCAACATAATTTCTAGTCATATGTAAAAATAAAAACTGTAAAAATTTTTAAGCGCTGTAAAAGAGTAAATCGGGATGACCTTGGTCTAAATAAATGGATAAGTACAACAGTTTTTATTTTAATCCAAATTTTTTGACTTAATTTTTACCCTTATCACATTTTGTTTTATAGTTAATTATTTATGGGAAATTTTTCCTCAAAATAATGTTGATAACATTTTTAGTAAAGATAAAAAGTGACTCCTTATTTACTTAAAACAACTCTTTTCATCAAATACTGATATAAAATGTTTTTAATGAATATTAAATTTTATTTTTTGCATAATAAATTCAATTATATGAGGGTAATTATTTTATTATTTTTATTTATTATATAAATACCTAAAAAATTATACAATAAGGAGAGAATATTTAATTGATTAATCATAAAATTAAGTAAGTAATTTTAAAAATATTAATATTTAATTTTTTTGAAAAAAATTTGTTCCCCGTGAATTTTATTGGAAAATATGACATATTTTTTAAGAGTTAAAGATTTATAATAAAATAATATTTCAATATTGATGACTTTAATGTCATGTAAAATCGGTTTTCCCAAAAATGTCATTAATCAGATATTATAATAAAAAATATATTAATAAATGATTTAAAATTACTAAAAATATAATATTCAGATAATTGAATAGTATTAAAGTAATAATATTAACTATATTATATTTATGGGTAATTTTAATTTTTATGGTTAAATTCATGACTTGTTGAGAGTAGAAAGTTTTTATTTTGTGGTAATTATCATAAGGGTTAACGGGATGGTTGACAATAAGAGATAAGAATTAAAATGGACTAAATATTTTATTTTGAAAAATTTTCTATTTTTATATCATCATAATCTTTTTAAAATTTTAATATGAGTCATTTTAGATCCATTTTTCAATGAATGTCACATAATAATATTTTAAAACATTCTAAAATTACAAGTGTCCCAATAATCGTGATTATAAAAAGAACCTCATCCAATCACATCGTCACACAAATAACTATCTTGAAAAAAACCTTCAAATTTTTTTCCCAAATGTACATATACTCATTCTATTTTTTTTTATTTAAAAAAAATAAAAACCCTATTGTAATTATGAATATACTCAAAAGAGTTTTCCTTAAGAATATGTAATCATCTTTACAACTCATTCAAAATTATTTTTTATTATACTTTAACTATATATATTACATAATTATTACAAAATATATATTTAATAGTTTATATAATAATTTGTTATTATGATGTCAGGATGACCTTTTTCATCTGTTTTCAATCATATGAAAATAAACAACATCACTCATCTGTATATTTGACATACCATTTCAACAGAGCGGTGTTATTTTTTATCAGCAATTTAATTTCATGGTTATAAATATATAAATATTTAATATATATTATATATGTGAAATAATTATAATTGTTAAAATACAATATATAATTTACATTCTTATCCATCCAACCATAAAATAATGACACTATCACTGATTCGTACAAGTGGACTACCACCACAACTACGTGATTCTATGGATTTTTAATATATGTCTTTAGAGGAATATTAAATATATTTTTATAATGAATAAATGTGATATTTATATCATGTTTGAGATATTATTTCTAATGTAACCATGATAAAAATGCATGGATAGAAACTACTAAATATATACATATATGAAAAATTAAACAGTTAACACCCAGAAATGACGATTTGAATAAATATTTATTAAAAAAGTTTATTGAAATGTTATAAGTGGAACCTATATGATATTATAAATATTTATATGGTTATTTAATATAATTATAACAAATATTAGTTTAATTTACTGGAGGATTGAATTACTTTCTAATCATATCATGCAAGTAGAAAGGGTGTACTTCACAATCACATCCTTTCTGAGGATTTTTATGTCTATGTTTCTGTAATAAGAATTTTATGATCATTATTTTTTATAAGTAATAATATTTATTCTCATACAATATATTATATTGTTTCTATATTTAATTTGAATTTGTTTAACATCCTAGTCACTCAAAAAACAACATAAATATTTTAAGGAATACTTTCATTGATATTTATATTAGATCATGAGTCTTTTATTCCATACCCTTATTTTATTAAAAATATTTCCAAAACATATATCTAAAATTATAAAATAATGTTTCAAATAGATTTTAAACCTTTTTTAAAATTTTATACTCTTTTTAATGGAATCTTCTTTCCATTTTTTTAATAAGGAACTTTTTACTGATGGTGTTAATAAAATATTTTCTTAATATGCACTACACAAATGAATTTTCCCACATTTAGGAATAATATTTACATGGAATAATACATTATAGTTTTTTAGAGATAATTACCAAATATAGTTCCTTATATTATGAAATTGTTTAGATTTTAATAATAGAATTTTCAAAATAAATGGGAATTTTCATAAAGAAATATTCCATATGTATTTTAACATATTTTATTCTATGTAAATATTATATTGTGAATATTATGATTTAATGAGTATATAATATTATGATAACATCTACCATATTACTTTTGATTTATTATGATCATTTTATATTTATTATTTATTTAAAATGTTAACATTTCATTTGCATTGTTTTCTAAAAAAATAATGTATGTTGATTGTATATTGAATTGTTATTCACACCGTTCATGTGATTATTCAATTTTAATTAGTATGTGATGGTATGGGATCATTATTGAGCATATATTCACTTTAGGTATCACGAGACATACTAGTTTGGGTATTTTTAGTATGCCTTACTTGTTTACAAATGGTTTCTTCGCACAATGCCTTCATAGTCAAGTTATAAAGTCTATCATTATGTATTTTATCAGTATGAAGCTATTTATTTTCATCTATTTGATTATTTATGTTGTTATTTTATCTATGTATTTATTCCCCTTTTTATTATTTATATGTATTATATGATTGTAGTTTATTTCTCCCATATTGTTCATGGTTTATTAATTTTATGATTTAATCTACAGTATGGTTTCACTTAATGATAATCCAAGATTAACCATTTTTATGTTTTTCTTTTTCCCATAGAACAGTGAAGGGATCTATGAATTAATCCATGTATTTAATGTAAGAAATAATAAAACACTCTCAGAAACATTTAAATTATATAAAATATTTTCATATAAAAAGTGATAATTATGTATGTATCTAGTATTCCAAAAATACAAAACTATTTGACCATTCATGATACAATTCATTGATTTTTTTTCTAAAAATGTATATTAACCATTAGTATTTTTAAAATTGATTAAGGGTGTTACAATATAAAATATTTATAGATTGAAAAATAAATTGCATCGTTCAGGGTGACTGTTGGGTATACTTATACATGAATGTTATTTTCACTATTCAATGGACTTAAATATAAAATTGAAAATAATAATTTAAATTGAAAGAATAAATATTATATCATATAATATATATATATATATATCCGGATTATCATTCATGTCAAATATAAGTGAAAACTTAGTCACATTACTTCGTGGACGTGGTAGTCTACACGTCGGTATGAGCGAGATTTTCATTTTCCAATAGATAAGAAGAAGGTGGAAAATGGTTATTACATCATAATAATAGTAATTCATTATATGGAATGATGTGAAATCATTATTTATTATGGGATACCATAGATTCCAAGGAGGTATAATAAGATTGAAAATTGGAAATGCACAGTTAAAAGTCATACAACTTCATTTAGAAACATTCATTTTCATACACCTTAAGCATTGAAAGGTTGGTATTTTGGAAATTCCAACAAAACTAGTATATGGTTAAAAATGTTGAAGAAGATTAGATTTTTTATTACATGATCTATTATGATCAATCATTGTGAATAATTAAAGAGAGGTGGTGGACATTTATATTTAATGGTAGGGGTACTCTTTGATGTTCCAAAAATATTAAATTAAAATAAATGAATTTTCACTAAAATTTGTATCTTAGTTGATATAATAGAAGCATAATTTGATTTGGAGTCTATATCCTCCCATTTAATAAAATTTCAACAATTATTTGAAATTTGTTTACCCTTACATCATAGTTTTATACCCTATTATCCCTTTTTACACTTATTGGAAAATAACTGTTTTTTACTCTTTATGGTTGAATAATGCTTCCATAAAAATAAAATTTAGTGATAAATAGACCATAGATGATATTGAAAAGCATTTAAAATTCATTTTTCACAAATAAAATAATTTTATATATATTATACCATATAATGAAATATAATTCATTATAATATATAAATAATATCATTTTTAAACGATTCATTTATATTAAATTGTTAAAAAACATGAAAAAATTAATTCAAATATAAACTTGTAAATGTATATAATATTTTATTTTTATCTATAAAATTTTTTAGATACTATAAATCAATAAAAAATACCTTTATTGTTTTAAAAATAAATTACATGATTTCTATACATCTTGAACAGGAAGAATATCAGAATTATATAAGCATTTAAGGAAGTTATTTCATCATTGAAAATATAAAATCATTTATAATGATAAAAAAATTAATTAATAGTAAAAATAGTTATTTCTAAAATAATTTAAGTTTTTTAACACTTTTAAAAACTATTATAGATATAAAAATTTAGAATGATACATTTTTAACATTATATTTAAAATAAAATTTATAAAGGATAAAATATAATATAAATAGAAAAATGTCATATTTCAAAAATTAAGATTGAAATGGATGATGGAGAAGTATCCAAAGAAATTGATTCATGTATATTAATGAATATGAATCCTTATAACATCATGTTCAACCCTAATTAAAATAATTTACCTTTACCATGGTAACTACATTTATTATTATTACTATTCATGTTGACCAAAAATAAAATGGAATTATTATGAAATTTTTTTCCTCATGAATAATAATGTATTATCCAATTTTTGAGATTAAATTTATATATGTGGCATAAATTAATTAATGATAAAAATGCAAAGGTTATCAAAAATATTTTAAAAAAAACATTTATTTTATTGTATAAAAATGTTTTCTTACCAAATTCAATCATAAAATAGCACCAAATGAACAGAAGATAATTTATAAATTATAATATCAAAAATTATTTACTTTTTATAAAATATAATTATGAGAATACCTATAAATTATTTTTAACTTTTCAAAAAATAAAATAAATCCATTTTATTTAATAATTAATTTTGAAGACTAGTATAACATTACTAAAAATTATTGCTTATTTATTATGTATTTATTAATATAGATGTATATATTTGGACCTTTTTATATGTTTCATTACTTGGGTAATATTTTTTATATCCATAAATTCAATGACCATATAATAACTGTTACATTAAATAAAACTATATTTTTAGTATTACACTGTTTTTTAAACTCTGTATTATTTGGAAGTAATGTTATCAATGAAATAAAATTTATATTTATTAAATTATATGATCAAATATAGTTATTTGATAGCATACCCTCAGAAATGTTCTAGTGATAGAGAATAAAAAGGCTATATATTTTCGTCGAGTTTAATACTCCCCCCATACATTGGGAATATGTCATACAAATTTGATCTTTATTTCATTAATCCCTTTTTCCTAATGAGGCGTCGGTCCCCTATATAATGTATAGTGCTAGGAACTCCCCCATTAGTAGGAAAAATTCCAATATCCATGTAGTCATGGACTCTATAATTAAACATACACTGATCAATGAGGCATGATACCTCTTTTGGGATTTGGCGCTCTATTAGATTATACTCTTATATCCTAGAATGATTCATGCCCAAACTGTATATTTCCTATCTAAATATGGGGTTTTTTCATGGATGTGTGGTTATAGATGATGGGGTTTAGTCTCCCAATATGGTTGTGGATAATAAAATTAATGTAAAAAATACTGAGTATTTCAGATTCATCAACAATTATGAATCTTCAAACACCATTTTCCATTGAATATACAGATTACACACCCTTATTTGAATTTATTACCTGTTGTAATATTGGTAACCTATTTATCTATAGTTACCTTTGTGATATAATATTTCATGGAGGTGATTTGTGAAAAATAATATTTCACTCTGTCAATGAAACTTCTAAATTAATATCATTTGTTT
Organism: Viscum album; assembly: GCA_963277665.1. Taxonomy (NCBI): domain Eukaryota; kingdom Viridiplantae; phylum Streptophyta; class Magnoliopsida; order Santalales; family Viscaceae; genus Viscum; species Viscum album. The sequence goes on from OY728155.1 coordinate 1,013,595,325, forward strand.
ATTATAACCTTACTTCTAGTTCAATTATAGTTTTAGATATTGAGTTAACATAATATTTCATCACTTTTTGTATGGTTTTAGGGGGTCATAATATCCATGTTTATAGTCACCCCTCAATAGGTTTTTCCCACATGTGTTGTGTCAATATAGAAGATGCACATTTTGGAGGTGATCTAATTGGGAATGGAGTTAACCTAGATGGTCATATTGATGTTTGGTTCAAACGATTTTCTATAAATTTGATTGCTACTTTCAAAGGTTGTTCCATGAGTTCTCATAGTAAATAGGTGTCTTCCCATATCTTTTACATACATTACTCGGTGATGTTGGTAGACACATACATATTTCCTTTTCGATGATTAGTTATGTGGTGTTGTATATATTTCATGATGCTCCATGTATTAATTTTTCATACTTCAATTGATTATATATAATGCTATTATTATTATTATTTATTATTCATATTTGAGATATACACTTGACATTAGATTTTTATTAATCAAATAATTCCATGCACGATATGCATTCGGGGAAATAATAGAAATTTATTATATTAGTATTTTGGGGCTTGGGGTGGAACAATATGCTAACGACGGGCCCAAGTGGGGTCTGAAGGGGTCGGATCATGTTCGAGTGGTTTCAATGTAATTGAGTCAAGGGGATGGAGTTTTGAGATAGTGTACTTATGAAAATTAGACTGGGAAATAAGAAAATCGTAAAGGGAACTTTTTAGTTTGGTATTCAGACTAATGAAACCAATTTTAATGTTATATCCATCATATCTATTCAAAATGAATATGATAATAAATTTGTTTACTAGAAACTCAAAGGAACCAATTTCAATGTATTTCCAGAATAATACATATATCCTAATTTATTCAGATAATTTTCGTCATATCCTTCATGTGATAGATCTTATAAAAATGCACTAGTACCTATGGATTAGTCCAATCTAATAGAGGACTTTTCCATTATATGGAGAATAGAATATTATATGTAAGACTATGATGAGACTATTCTAGTGTTTTATCCTCTCAGAAAAATATTAGTTAAGAATATAAGGCATTGTTATATATACCAATTTAAAGGGATATTTGACCCTTAAAAAGAGGGCCGATCATCCAAAAAATTTTGGTAGTGTAAAATTCCTTCTATATAAGATGGTATTTCCAATATATTTATAGAAGAAAATCCATTGACTTAATGTAGTACATACACACTTGCAATAGATGCCTCATGAATTGATGAGGTGATTCTGATACTATTATTTTCCAATATGGTTTAAATAATTATTGATGAAAAAGTGATTCTTGAATTTATTTCCCCATCCTAGGAAATTAATTCATTGGTTATACATTTCCCAAAATCATGGAGAAACATTTATATAATAATTAATGTTTTATTTTAAGAAGTACTATCCAATGTTGTCGGTGATGGATTTTTTTGTAATCTGTTAGCCTTGATTTAGGTAAGAATGATCATTTGTTAGTATGTGTGAATATTTTTAGATGACATACACATTGTGAACAATTTTGGGTTGACATCATCTATCTCTATATTTCTAGTAATTCCTTAAGAATGAATGTGATTATGAAGTTAAAACCCCATTGGGGGTAATTTACCCTAAATTTAATGAAGGAAAATGTTTCCTCTTTTGTAGTTTGAGAGGTTCCATGGATGAAATTCACATTAGAGTCATCATTAATCTCATGAAATTTCTGCCTATAGGTTCATAAACCATCATGATGAGATTTTATAAAATGGATTTTATAGTGTCAGATAAGATGGGAGTAGGATATATTAATAACCATATCCATAATTACCAATTATTAGTCCTCATTAGACACATATTTTTGATGACCTATTTAAAATTGATGCATGCGTTTGATAGATCTATATAGGGGCCACAAATTTGTTTTCATGGTTTAATTTATGTCTTACATAATGTATAGAACCAACTCTACACTAAAATAGTGGCCAAACCTTTGGTTCCAAAGGCCCCAAGTGTTCCTACACATATGACAGAGTCTTCCGAATAGCATAAATTATCGGTTGAGGATAGAGTTGGGATATTATACCCTCAGGATCATAGTAGCGCTACAAAATATCATATGATAAATAATAGACAATACCGGAAGTAGTAATAGTATAAAGATATCTAAACAAAAGAATAATATAATATGATTAATAAATACATTCAATGACAATGTATATAATAAATCCTTTTCAATATGGTGATACATAAACTAAAATAAAATTCCAAAAATAGGTAGTGATGAAGTCCATTATAAAAAGAAGTAAAAAAAATAATGTCCCCAACAGTGATCTCCATAAGCATCACAAGCTCTATATTGTTCATGTGGTCATCACTCCCAACTACATGAAACCCTTAAAATCAATAATCCATCATCCTATGAATAACAAGTATACTAAACTACCCCAGTGCAATGGTAGCCTCAGTAGGGTGTAAGATATGAATCCTAGTATATTACCTCCCATGATGTATATAGAAGAGTCTAGTTAATGAATAAAATTTTAAAATAGTGATAATGTAAATGTAATGATTAGAAAATTGACTAAATAAACCACACCCCACTCAGGATCCTATTGTACAACTACTGTCTGTACTTTAATTAGCTCATGGATGGAATAAAGTGTTTGACTCGTAACAATATATATATTAATAATTATATATATAGTTTAGTTATGTATTACATCCACTTATATGAGTTAGGTATGTAAGGATGTACAAGTCCATATACCTAGAATAATGGGTTCTTGGTAGACCAGGGAAAAACTCATGTATACTTAACACGTACAAATGATCATTTAAGCTCAATAAATAAGGTACATTTCCTACATCCCAGTATAGTGTGATACACCAAGAACAAAACATGGTATGATGAGTGATACATCATGTAGACACTCTAAATAGGGAGCATTGAACCTCATCCCAACCTCCTACACAGCATCAATGGTGTGATATGTATTGAATATACACATGATTCATGGGAGATTGATTTTCATCCATGCTCAATAGAACCCTTACTATAATTACATATCCTATATGGAGGTATAATCATAGTGCAATAATAATAACTAGGTTCATGAGCCATTACCTATCAATATCACTATTTATTATGATTTTATGTCAAGGCACCACAATTCTATCAATTTATAAAATCCATTTCATATATTCAAGAGGTGTGGTTTTACAAAAAAAATTAACATCATTAGATATTACATTTAATACATTAAAGGAAATAATCCATCCTAGATAAGCTATTGAAGTTCATAGGTCCCATTTAAATCACTTAAGGGAGATAATACATCATTCCGTTACATCTCATGTATTAAAAAACAACCATAATGAATGAACAAGAGAAACAAAAAAAATGTCATTTAATATATCAAAAAAATTAATTTAACCACGATTAATGAACTTCATAGAAGGTATCGTGGTCAATTAGGATGTTTATAAAATTTTAAAATCCTTTTATTAAGAAATATACTCAAATACGAGGTGTTTGGTTCACTGTTCAACCAAATATGAGAGGAAATTCCATGAACATTGATGGTCAATTGGTTAAAACATGAATTTTTTAAACAAATAGCTCCAATAAAATAAAACCGAACATCTTATAAACTAAAAATCGACACAGTTTAATTTTAAGGACAACACACATCATATGAGGAGTTTACAAATAAAAGAATGACATTGTTTTGAGACAATTCATTTAGACCAAATAATCATCACATTCATGATTCATAATTCAATTAATCAAAAGAAATGATTTTAGAAAGATATCATACACGGAATGCAAATTATATAAAATTCAACCTTGCACATAGGGGGTCCCATTACCATTTAGACTAATGTATACAATGGTAAATTCCATTAACAATTTAAGTCAAACTCATTGATGAAGTTCTTGTAATTTTATTAATTAATTATAAAGTTGAAATTAAATATGAGACACCAAAGTGTTGTACGTGATCGATTTTGACATTTTATATTTTCATTACAATGATTAAAAGGTGTGTTTCTAAAGGTGTTGATCAGTTTCATATTATTAACTCAACAGAAGGGTGACACTCGACAAAGGATTACACACAACACAACTAAAAAATTATTAATTCAACAAAAATCTTAGGTAAAAGAAATAGACCACATACCTGATTCATAAGATGTTACACTTATCTAATATGAAGGTTTGAATCTACCCATTTAGTATGAAATTAATGAAATAGCCATTTTCCTTGAAAATGTGTAAAATGATCTTGTACATTGATATCTTTTTCACGAGAAGATTAATGGAAGGAAAGATTAAATTTAATCAAGGTCTTATCGATGTTGATTTATAGTGATCTACGAAATTAAATTATGATGATGGGTGGAGGAGATCCATTAAATCACAGGATAGGCTTTGGAGAGAGACACAACAAGTAATGTGGATGAGGAACCTTCTGGATGAAGAATAAATAATAATGAAATGCAGGAAACTCAATAATTGAATTTTGTTTATTTTACCCCCCAAAACTAGGTCACACAGTTTGGCCAAACTGTGTTCCAATGATGCGTCACCCACTACCTTGGAAACCCACCACACATGGTTTTTCTTTCATGGTTAGCCTAAATGTGCACCAAAAATATGATAAATAATTCTTATGTACTACCTAATAATTTCAAATCATCTGGGATAGGTTCATGGTTTTTCCACACCATGTGCATCCCATGCGCTTCACCCTTACTCATATAGTCTAGGACACATGGTTTCTTGCACTACTGGAAAACTAACCTTTACCAACGGTTTGGAACCATTGGTATAGGCCTCGAAACCGTTGGTATAGCCTATACCAACGGTTTGGAGAACCGTAGCCAAGTAAGCCGTTGGGATAGGTCTATTCCAACGGTTTTCCAAAAACCGTTGGTATAGACCTATACCAACGTTTTTGGAAACCGTTGGTATAGGTAATATGAAATCTATACCAACGGTAATGGAACCGTAGGTATATAAATTCCAAAAATAAAACATCCGCTGGGATTTGATCCCAGGACCCCTCGTTTATAATCGAACGACTTAACCACTAAGCTAACATCACTTTTGTAAACATAATTTCATAAATATATATATGTATTATCATAATTATTTAAAATTTTGATTTATATAATGTTCTCGGTTAGTAGATCTGGAAAAAAATCAATGAACATATCCCAACGGTTGTCAAAACCGTTGGGATAGACCTATCCCAACGGTTTTCAAAACCGTTGGGATATGTTCTGGGTGGGTGTAATTTTTTGGTGGCCGAATGCTGATTTTTTTCCTCTTTTTCCCAAGGGTTCTTGAGAACCGTTGGGAAAGGGCCTAAAAACACACCCTTTCCCAACGGTTTTGGTGAACCGTTGGGAAATGGTGGCTATACCAACGGTTTTTACAAACCGTTGGTATAGAAGTGTTGGGAAAGATCATGTTTCCAGTAGTGTTGTATGGGATAGCATGGTTTTAGACAAACTGTGCACCCTGTGCGGACCTTCCAAAATCTCAATTTTGGGGCATGACACTCCCAAAACTCATTTTGGGTACCCATGGGATCTCTCTTGCCTTCAACCAAATCTAAAAACATCCACATTGAAATGTTCAAATCCTTGGAATTTTATTCAAAATATCAGTTCAAAGAACAACACAGCCATCCAATGAAAAAATTGAAATTCCCTTGGAATGTGACATTGGAAAGAAAAACACTGGTCGTTACAACTTATCTACCATAGAACATATTGTCATCAATACTCCATCAGGAACAATGAATACATCTCCCAAACAAATAGGGTCGTGATTCCTCGTTCAAAGGGTCACACAACATTTCCACACACCTAGTGAACCTCTATACATTCACTTAAGAATAATACACTTAAGACATCAAAACCCGATCCAAATCTCATTTTCAAAACAAATATATAAAAAATATCTTACCCAAAATTTTTTTGATAGAGACACAATCAGGTCATTATCTGAATAAAAATATGGCCAATTTTGTTCGCCAACTTATGTGTTAACATAGAAATGTACCCATTTAGATCCACACTACCTCCACCGTTAGAAATTACTTTCAAATAATTCATCTATGAGATCTAGGGATGATCATGGAATTATTTCATTATCAGAGGATACCTGATTACTTAATAGTCTAATATATAAAACTCACTATAAAGAGAATGTCAAATTCTAATTGGATAAAATGAAACTGGTCAAAGAATAGTTCTAAGATGAAACATCCAACCCATACACCACCCTCACCACAACTAGATGGAATTCATTAAAATGGTTCTATTCTACCGTAAACAACAAATAAGATGGAAATTATGTTTAGTGACTCTATAAAACTTATCTTCAACACACCATTCATAAAAGGCTTACGAGTTTACAAGGAGAACATAAATTCCTTCCTCCATAGAATTTCACATATACGATGGGCACACCCAACGAATCATGTACCTTAATTTTGGTGACATTCTATGAACAAGCCATCACCTTACCATTTAAGCTATTATGCTTCATCATGAAAAGGGGAAACCTATATATAGCATAATATAATCATTACACATTAAACATAACCTCTAAGCATGATGATATCTCTGGGATAACCTCATAACCAAAGAACTATATTCCAAGGTACTTACCTATGGTAGTTTATACATTAAATTAAAAGATATATATCGTTAAAAAGAGAAATGTTCACATTAGTATATTGACGAATCCAATTGTGGCATCCACCTGGAATTCAACTCAATTAAAAATGAATGGTGTCTAGGTGTCCGCCCACATAATTCTTACATGGGAACCCACGTATTACTCAGGACTTACAATCATATCAAAGAAAACAATGCATCTATACTGAAACTCTGGTAGTGAAGACATCTCGAGTCCAAAATATTTAAAAATTTTGCATCGGTTAAGACAAAAACACTCTTAGTGAGTAAATGATGACTTCAAGATAGGTGAAATTATATTCTCTTTAAAAGAAATATAATATTTGAAAAACAAAAACTTGAAATGTTGAACTATTAGTGGCCGACCTCTTGAGGGATGATTAGTTTCACCCTGCTGACTCATCTACATCAATAGATAAAAATACCTTACCACACTAGGCCTTTAGTAATCGCTCTATATAACCCTTTATGTACATCCAAAGACCAAGGTGATTACAAAATTTTCATAAAAGTACAACCACATCAATATCATTATTCAACAAATTCACTAACACATACAAACAGAACTAACATAGATTCCACAGACATAGGTATTTCATAGTCATCGAAAGAAGAATGAAAGGCCAGATGGTCTCAAGTGATATTGATTAGGTTCAAATTAAACATAAATGTGTTGCTAGACTGATTTAAGATCACCACATCACTACATCAATTCATTCATCATGAGAGCCAAAACCAACCTGATTACGGTGTCGAAAAAGATGACCCTATTAGAATTCATCACAGGGATTATGACAAACCGTATTCCATTAACTCCCATGTCACTCTACTATCTAAATTTCTGGAGAAAACAGATAGAAACACTAGGCTCAAATATTAACTTAACTTAACTAGTTTTCTAAACAGCTTAGCAAATCAATGGGTACCGCATATATCAAATAATACTACCCCAGTATTATTGATGTTGGAAATCACATCATCAATATTGTCTATAGGTTTTATTCCCTATACATTCAAGTATCATATAGGCCATGAATAAACTATATCAAAATAATATTATCACAAATGACTAAAAAATATATTAAAAAACACATGGTTCACACTATTATAAAGAAAATGTGTCATGAGATCTAATTAACAGTCGACCATGTCCTATGAATGTCTCACTAGCTAAGAACTAACATTAAACATTGACCATTCTTAAAACAAGGCTAAAGGATACAATTTCCACCCGTCTAAACAAGGGATTCATATAGAAAAAAAGATTCATACTATGTACAATGTCACTATCAGAGTACAATAAAATAAAAAATTTAGGGAATTATATAATGAATTTAAGATCAATGGGTTATATTCACCCCATGATATCCCCTTGAAAAATCATATGTGTCATCCCCATCACTATTTCTTGAAACAAACATCACTAGTTCCATAGAATATCATATCATAAATTAATAAAAGGAATAATATACTTTGGAAAATGATCATGTTTGTATTACAAACAAACTCTATGAGAAATTTAAACTACCCTTACCTGAGGGTGTAAGTAAAGGACACCACTTCATGTTTCATTTTCAGGTCAATTATATTGATTCACAACCAATCATTTTATATTTTGAATATTTATGAAAAAACAATGAGGTGTGATGGTGGTCATATCAAAATTTCCTTTTAAACATTTACCGTATACTAAAATTCTCTCATAATTATGAAATTATTAACATAAATTTATTTTTAACAATAATTATATTAAATAAGAAAGGTGAGCTTCCAAGGTCTAATTTAGACAACCCTATTCTATAAAATACAACACAATATTATTTGATAAATTATGAAATGATTCCAACACCAATTATTAGTGATATCATAAGAAACCCACCCAAAATGACCAACATGGGTACAATTTTACATTTTGGGAATATATCCATCAGTTTCATTAATCCCAAGTAATAGATGTACAATTTTAAATGAGGAATCTAGTTCATTTCATATTAAAATTAAACAGATTTTACTTTTTGACCATTTCAAAACATACCTATCATGCATAGTAGAATAGTGATATGGTTGGCCATATGCCATTCTACAATGCTCCCATACACTTTTTAGTTTTTCATTTGGCTCAAGATAACCCAAATAGTTTCTCCTAAACATTGTATGACTATCATGTTTAAATATTAACAGGGATATTTGTGTATACATACAAAACAAGAAAAAAATTGGTTTGAGTACGTGGGTTATCATTTCCAACATATAAGGTTCCCATACATCTTACAATAGAAATATTGTTCCCAACTAATCGCATCCAATAAATTCATACCATGAAAATGATTTTAAAACATCATAACTAAAGATTTATTCATAATAAATAAACAAATTGACAAATTATATTAAGAATAAAAAATGGCATATAAACACTCATTCATAGAATCATATCCAAATGTCAACTAAATCAGAATGATAAACCATTACCTATATAGGTACAAAAACAGTCACAGAATAACACTCAATGCACAAAATCCAAATAAAAAACGTGCAAATGAAAGTACATGGCATGGGATATTCATGGATTATGAATTTCTGTATACCTATAATGATTCATGTAATTTTAATGACTCACATATTCTCTGATTTTATTTTTATAAATTAATTGGGAAAATTATGAGTATATGTACTAAGACAGCGTGATATTCAAAGGCCTAGTATATCTAAAATGATTCATTGAAAAAGATTGGTTTTTAATAATGTTCATGTGCATTTTTTTTCCTTATAATGGAAACGACATCTAAACAGGTTCCTAGATCAATAATAAGATTGCACCATTTCACTCATAACAAAATATTTATCTTAGGAAGGTACAAAATTTGATTGGAATAGGTTGATGGTTAATGTTATATTTGGGATGTAGACGTCGTTAAAATATTTTAATAAATATATTCTATTTTATTTAGATGATATTCCATTTTTAATAAATTCCTTGTAAAAAAATATATGGTTATCTTTATAACCCTGGAGATTTCCTAAGATAGATAAATTAGAAGGCTATATAAAGGTATGGTGTATCAGATCACAGCATGATGAATCCAAAAATATCGGTGGATCAACGATCGATGACGACACAGACATTCGATCTTCATAAATGACTGATCCATGCTCAACGTGGGGTGTCCATCTCTTCGTGATTCTATTCCACTTCTAATATTCAACGATGAATGTGTACCATCCTAGGAACAGGTTGATCTACATTTCAATCATTCATGCATAATGGTTTTTATTGTAGAGATTAATGGGATGTCAGATCTCTATGAATATCGATTCATTGATCTTTGTAAAACATTATATCATTAATGGATCAAATCCAACGTCAATATGTCCAAGATTCATCCATTAGATAATTCATGTTCTTTGTCTCCCTCCTATATCTGCATACTTTGTTCCTTGTGAATTATGATAAAAGGGATCATTGCACCTTTGATCCATAGAGGTACGATCTGATACTATCGATTCGATTCAGTAGCGACATAAGGTGATGGGAGATCAAGGAAACCACCAGAAGCATCATCTATTGTTCACTTAGGAAGAGATCAATAGGGCAAGGCTGATGGTGGGGTGGCTGGAGGTGGAGGTGGCACCAATCGGGTAGGGGTGTTTGGGCCAGGTGGGGTATAGTAGGAATGGGATGCTGGAAGGGTGGCTGATGGAAGTGACAAGGGGCCACTAAAGCTGGGAAGAGACCCCAAGACATGAGGGACAAATGACCTCGTGGTGGAACATTCAGGGGAATGTTAGGATGATTTGAGTCATCTTTGTGAAATGCAGTTCAACATTACTTTAACTGTGGGATGGATGGCCACCTGGTCGGGCGACCGCATGGACTAGTGGGACGTGGCAAGGGCATTCTTCATCTGGCAGAGTTGAACCGACCCACATGACATGGGATAAGATGGATAATATGGACTATCATATGGACCATTAGACTAGAATATGTGGGCCAGTGGCCCAGTGAGTTGGGACAGTTCGAGATGGCTCATACCCAGCAGGTCTTTTCATGTCATCCAAACCAAAATCTTTTTAATAAGTTGGAAATTTCCTTCAATATGTGTGTCCATTTTTTGATACAATTTTGGATTTGGGACCCTTACAACTATGCGGTCCTTTTGAAATACTCTATGTGATTTTTTTTGAATAAGGTTTATGAAATAACGGGAGGAGTACGTTCTCCCAGAACACGCGCACTACGAGTGGAATCCTATGGCTTGTTTTGACTATGTGATCTTGGTGACAATGTGACATGGGGGATGAATGAACCATTGATACTCTATGAACATCCAACACTCTATGAACCATCGACACTCTATGCTATATTGACACCCAAATCGCCATCGCTACTCTATGCACCAACAACGCTCTATGCTCCACCGACGTTCTGTGTAGAATTCACACTCCCTACGCTACCGATTATTTATGAACCATCAATGCTCTGTGCACCTTAGACATATCTAGTATCATGGAGACTGGGGGATCTATGGAATGCAACTAGAAATCCACCACTTTGTGTTTCAGAATTACACCTATGTGAGCTAACAATATTTATTGTAATTAGTGTGTTTTTATTGTGGTGTACTTCATTTATTTCCTTTGTGGTGTACATCAGTTGTTTCATTTGTGTTCAACTTTATGTTTTTCCTTTCTGGTGAATTTATTTTTTTCCTTGTTCTATAATTCATTTATTTCTTAGTGGTATTAGCATTCTTGTTTCTAGTTGTCATACTAATAATTTTTTTCTCACCCATGTGTGGGCTCTAGACACACATGCCTTGCCTTTTGTAGAGGATTGACTCTTTGACACAGTCCTAGGTGGACTAGACTAGGTGCTTCTTAGAGTGTTCATACAGGCGAGGTGTTACCCTGTAGCTTCTGACAATTGTCTTACACAAAACATTATGGTAGGGTATTCTATGGAAGAGTTTTAGGATATTTTTCATTCACATTGACATAGAATACTTTTAGATGGCTTTTATTTAAGACCTTTTTACTTTCTATTATTCATACTGTCATACTATATTATTGTTATCATATTGGTATGAATGCTTGTTTACGTAGTGTTTTTACATTCATAATTTTGGGTTTGGAGATGTTTTTGATTGTATAGGTACTTAGGTAAATGCCTACCATTTGTTGGATATGCCGACTTAGTGCTAGTAGTAAGCCCCCAGCCTATCGAAGGTGGGATGGGGGTAGTGATGCCCTAGGACCCTTTGGGACGCATTCAAAAAGAGTGTTATCAAATTTGGTTGTTTCTACTAAATGAACCATGTGTCTCTGAGATTTTTTTGGGGAAATGGTGTAAGTGTTTCAAGTATAGTTTTCAAGCTAGGGAATCCAGTGTTGGTACAGCAGCTGACAGATCCATTCACCATTAATCTAAATTATTATTTTTGACTTGGTACATGAAGACACATGTTTATGGGATCAAATAGTACATGAATCAAAAATGAATGTTAGTATGTTCCCATGTATTTCTTGTGCCAGTGTCAGATCCCAAGGTATACTCTATTGACTATGGTATCTCTTGATCTATTTTATGCTTTCTATACATGGATAAGCATCTAGGATTCTAATGAGTGATCCTAAGGATGATCCTCCAAGGGATATGGAGTTAGTACAAGGACCACTACCACTGATAGAACCCCCAGGTGGTGTATTAGTGAAAACACAACTTGGAGAGCAGCAGTTACTACCAGAATGACTTGTAAAGGATTAACAAAGGCTGAGAACGTTGCATGAGATCCAGATGTAGTGACCACCCAGTTTTAAGTGTGAGCCAGACCCCCAGGAAGGTGAAGATTGGATGGATGTGGTAACATGTTTCTTCTGCCTGGTGAGGTTGCCTCTTGACAAGTTGGGAGTCCTAGTTGTGAGTTTTCTACAGGGATCAGTGGGGATATGGTTGAGTTGAGTGATATAGACGCATGGTAAGATTACCACTACGGGGAAAACTTATTTTTGCAATGGGTAATTTGTAACGGGAGAATCTACTAATCACAAATAATAAGTTATTTGTGATAGGAAATGGAGTCCCGTCGAAAAACGTTACGCGCAGTTTGGTGCAGTTTTTGCGCCAAACCACGGGGAAGGGGATTTACGATTGGGAGGCACATCTCGTTGCAAATATCAGGATGCAGAAAATACTATTTGCAACAGGATGTGGTCATGTCGCAAATTGTGTGTCGACATGTCACTTTTTGGGATGGGACCCATCGCAAATACCCTTTTAACCGCAGAGAGTAATAAATGTTGTCGAAGGTATTTGCGAGGGGACCCCTCGAAAATCGTACTATTTGCAACCGGTATACCATCGCAACTAATCTAACCTATATATACCCCCATCTGTTTTTTTTCTTCTTTCCCCTCAATTCATACATTCTCTATCTCTCTAAAAAATAAATTTATAGTCAAAATTTTTCTGAGTTTGTTTTTTTACGAAGAAGATGTGAAGCCGTCTATAATTATAATACATCATGTTGATAGGTATTAATATTTTATTCAGTTTAGTATTCATTTCATTATAATATATTAATTTTAATTATTGGTGATAAGTTGTAATTAAATTAGATTTAAATCATTTTTTTTCTATATGTATTTGTAATAATAAATTGAAATTCTTAGTACCAATTCTTAGAAATTAGAAGTAATTAATAATTGTTAAGGATAATTAGTGATGTATATAAATAATTAGCGGTAATTATTTATTTGTATCCATTATTGGCAGTAATTAATAGTAATTTACGCTTATTTGTAATATTTAAGAAAGATAGTAATATTTAGGGAAAATAGTAATAAATATTTACAATTTGTAATAAATAGTAATAATTAGTACTAAATAGTAAAAAATAGTAACAATTAGTAATAAGTAGTAATAAATATTTATAAATAATGATAAAGAGTAATAAATATTAAAAAATAGTATTAAATAGAAATAATTAGTAATAATTGGTAATAAATAAAAATAAATACAAATAATTAGTAATAAATTGTAATAAATTGTAATAAATTGTAATAAATAGTAATAAATAGTAATAAATAGTAATAATTAGTAATAATTAGTAATAATTAGTAATAATTAGTAATAAATAGTAATAAATAGTAATAAATAGGAATAAATAGTAATAAAGAGTAATAAAGAGTAATAAAGAGTAATAAATATTAATAATTTTTATCAATTTTTAATAATTTATAATAATATTTAATAATTTGTAATAATTTGTATAAATAGTACTAATTATTAATAATAAGTAATTAATATTAATAATTAGTAATAATTAGTATTTATTAGTAATAATTAGTAATAGATAGTATTATGTAGTAATAATTAGTAAACATTAACAATAATTAGTAATAAATATTAATAAATTGTAATAAGTAGTAATAATAAGTAATAATTAGTAATAATAAGTAATAGTTAGAAATAATTTGTTATAATTAGTAAAAAATAGTAATAAATGGTAACAATTACTAATAATTATCAACAAGTAGAAATAATTAGGACTAATTCGTAATAACAAGTAATAATTGCTAAAAGTTATTAATATTTAGTAATAATTATTAATAACTTGTAATAATTGGTTATAATTAGTAATAATTAGTAATAATTAGTAACAATTAATAAAAATTAGTAATAGTTAGAATAATTTGTAATAATTAGTAGTAATAAGTAAAAAATAGTAAAAAATAGTAATAAAAAGTAATAATTAATAATAAATAGTTATAATTAGTAAAAAATATTAAAAAATAGAAATAAGTAGTATTAAATAATAATTACAAGTAGTAAATATTAATAAATTGTAATAAATAGAAATAAGTAGTAATTACTAGTAATAATAGTGAGTAATAATTAGTAATAATTAGCAACAAATAGTAATAATTAGGAATAATTTTGCAATAATTTGGAATAATTAGAAATAATTTGGAGTAATTAAGAATAATTAAGAATAATTAGAATAATTTTGAATAATTTAAAATATTTATGAATAATTGAAAATAGTTGGAAGAATTTGGAATAATTAGGAACAATGAGGACTAATTAAGAATAATTAAGAATAATTATGAATAATAAGTAATAATTAGTAGAAATTAGTAATAATTCATAATAATAGGTAATATTTAATAATAATTAATAATAATTATTAATTTTTTTAATAATTAGTAATAATTAGTAATAATTTGAAATAATTTGGAATAATTTAGAATAATTAGGAATAATTAGGAATATTTTGTAATAATTTGGAATAATTAGGAATAGTGTGGAATAATTAGGAATAATTAAGAATAATAATGAATAATTAAGAATAAAATAAATTTTCATAATTTTTAATAAATTGTAATAACTTGGAACAATTTCCAGTAAATTGGAGGCACTCATTTTGCTTGATGACTCCCTCTTTTCAACTCTCAAAATATCACATCATTATAAAAAAATATGATTCTATGTATGCATATCCAATCGCATATGCATGAGTTTGTATATACATTCGTAGGACCATATTTTTAATAATGTTTTCAGGTGGTGAAAGTTGCAATAAGATGATTCATCAATGAAAAGGGGCTCTTTTATTTGATGACTCATTTACTTGAATCTTTCTCACATAGAAATCACAATGAAGAACCTGCTCAAGGGCACACTTATACAATTATATATGCATGAGAATGGATATTTGTACCTTTGAGTAGATTCTTCATTGTGATTTTAAAGCGATAATGTTTCATGTAAATGAGTCTCCAGACAAAAGAGTAACTGTCAACCCACTATAAATTGTGTCTACCATAATTAATGATAATTATTAAGAAGTAGTTGTAATTATTTATATTTTTTTATAGTGATTTTCTAATTTCAAATTATTCAAAAACAGTAATTATTTTATATTGTGTAGTAAATTATGGAATAAGTAAGTCAACAATTGTGATTATTATATGATCACGATTGGATAAATTAGCATAAAAATCCAAACGGTTCTGGTTTAAAACCTATATATATTGATGGTTTTGAAGTTTTCTTTTCATTTTCATCATCAAATCCATAATTTTTTTAGAAGGCACAATTATGTGTCCTTGTAAAAAATGTTCTTTGATAGCATTTGACACATTTGACAAGGTTGGGGGACAAGCCTTGCATTTTTTTACAAGCAGTTATGTTTTTTGGAATCAAAACGGTGAACACAGTTCCAAAGAAGATAAAAACCTTATGATTCCGGATCCATCACAGTTTCAAAATTTTGTGCAAGATGTTGCAGGCCCATCTGTTCAACAAACTGAAACTCAGAATGATATTGATTTAACTCTTGAGTTAGAACCATAAAATTTTATGAGCTGTTGTGGTCTTTTAAGGATGAATTACATCCTGGTTTCAAGATAACAAAATTAGAGGTGGATCAAAAATTTATTGCTATTAATCAGATAATGAAATTTCAAACAATTATTTTGACAAAATATTTCTTTGGTTAATAAAATATTACCTAAATAAATATGTTTCCTCTAAATTACTAAGAGGGAAAACGACTAGTTTATAATCTGGGACATAGTTATCATAATATTTAGGCATGTGAAAATTATTGCATCTTATATTCTGGTGGAAAAGTATCATTGGATAGTTTCCCTATATGGGGAAAATCGAGGAATAAAGAAGCTCAACTATAGAAGTCTGGATCGGTTCCTATAAAAAAGATGAGATATTTCCCGCTTACATCTAGGTTGCATCATTTATTCATGTCTCAGAAGACAATTTCAATGATTTTATGGCACAAAACAAATATTTTAACATGTAAAAGTTTTAATCATTCATCTGATGGTGATTCATAGAATTATTTTGAACGACTGCATCCATCTTTTTCATTAGAATCCTGAAAGGTGGTATTAGGTAATTATACAGACAGTTTCAATCAGATTGGTTCTTATGGAAGTCACCATTTATGTCGGTATTTCTATATAACACCATACAATTTACCTCTATAGATGTTGATGAAAATCCATATATTATTTTGACCTTATTAATCCTAGTACATTCTAAACAAATATTGGTGTTTATATGAAACCATTGATTGAAGAGTTAAATTCATTGTATAGTAATGGTGTATGTACATATTATGTTATAGTGATGAAATATTTCATATTTAAATATGTATTGATGTGCACAATAAGTGACTTCCCGACATATCACAGGTTATCTGGCTGAAGCATACGTAGTCTGAAATCATTTTCTTACTGTATGAAATACATCAAATAATTTATGCTCATCAATGGAAAAACCTTGTAATTTTGACTGACGTCGTAGATTTCTTCCAACTGATCATCCTTTTCGAATGAAAAAATATCATTTCAGAATAGGAACAATTGAAAGGGATGAACCCCCAAATAAGATATTAGGTACTGAGTTAAACTCATTTGTATTTTCATTACCTCCTATCAGATTTGGTCAAGCAGTAAACGAACAAAAAATTCGTGGCATTTGGAAAGAACACAATAAGATAAAACAGAGTATTTTTGAGATCTTCCATTTTGGTCTGATTTGTTGGTCCACAACATGTTGGATTCCATGAATATTGAGAAGAATTGTTTTGGAAAAAGTTTTCATACAGTTTTGGATACATGATTTAAGGATAATGATAATTCAAATGCATGATTAAATCTTGCCCAAATTTGTAGGCGACTGAAACTTGAACTATTTAGAAATTTTTTATCAAAGAGGTTAATGAAGCCAAAGGAATATTATACCCTATCCAAAGAGAGTTTCTTGTTATTTTGTTAGTTTATAGAATATTTGAGACTTCTAGAAGGATATGCTACCAATTTTTTTAGATGTGTTAAGAATGGGGATAATATCAGATTATGAAGTCATGATTTTCATGTTATTGTAGATACACTTATGAAGATTGGATTTATTGGTTTGTTGAATTCTATGATTTTAGTTTTGATAACAGACATATAAAATTTGTTTTTGATTCATTTTTGTGGAAACAATGGACTATGATGCACTAAGAAAACTCAATGCAGATGTTTTTGTAATTATATGTAAACTAGAAAAAGTATTCCTATTGGATTTCTTTGACTCAATAGAACATATGATTTTACATTTCTCATATGAAGCCAAATTTGGAGGGCCGGTACAGTTTTGATTGATGTACCCATTCGATATATGCATGATGAAATTGAAGAAAAAAAGTACGTAACAAAGCATCAGTTGATGGCTCAATTGTAGAATCTTATTTGCACGATCAAATCGCTTTTTCCGAGCTCATTAGACTAAATCAAAATATCCCTCCAAAAAATTTCATTGGATGGAATGAGTGGAATGTTGATAATGAAATGAAAAATCAATTATCAGTATTAATCAGCCATATATTGGCTTTGGGGGAGTTCATGAATGATGACCTTCAGATGATGTACATCACAAAACTCATACAAATGTTCTTTTCAACTATGAAGAAATGAAATCGTTTTTACTGTTATTGATTCTTTCATTTATTATATAATTAATGATATTGTATATAAATTTATTTTGTTTGTAGTTTATATGATAATCATACCAATAAACAGCTTTCACAAATTACAATAACTGCTCTTGAAGAATGCAGAAAATAATATCAATGGTTTAAAAAACTAATAACATAAATTATTGATGGTTTAACATATCAATTATGTTTATTATTTATTATATTGATAATTGTTTTACAAAGTTTTAGGTGTCTCAACATTCTAATAAAATTTATTTGAGGCTATGTATATTGAAAAACCTAAATTCCCAAATGGTTAAATCATATAATTCTTATGTGGTGAATGGTTTTTGATTTCATATACATGAATATGGGGAATCAAAAAACAATGAAATGTTGAGTTTTCATGAGAGGATCACATCATAGAGAAACTAATGTTGACTTTGACAGAAAGATGGATGACATAATTGAACTATATTATCTTGGGACAAGTTACATTAAGATGTTTAAATGTTAGTGGTTGGATACTGAGAGATGATTACATGTTAATATGATTCATGGAATCATCGATATTAAATATTATAGTCTTATTACAGCAAAAGAAGTGTTTTAACATGCTTGACAGGCACCTCAAATATATTACGCAAAATATTGTGCTACTTCAAGAGCCCTGAGTGATTGGTGGAGCAAAATAAAAATGAATTATTGGGAAAATCAGTTTACTCAAACTGAATGTGGTTCCTTTGAAGTGAAAGTAATTGAAAATTTTCAAGAGACTACTGAAAATCCATCTTTCTTCATAACGAGACATGAGTATCGATAATGACATCCCACAATTAAGGGTCTCTGTTGACAATGATTTTAAGGATTTTTCAAAGGAATTTGAAATGGAAAGTGATGAAGAAACTAAAACTCATATGAATATTGATGATGCCGAGGATGAAAATGAAGACATTAACATCATCAGATATGATGATGATGATGAAGGTGAACATTGAAACAATTAAATAATAGTTATAATAATAACTAATATATATCTATATCTAATAGTGATTTTCATCTATCTACTTAAAAAATTATTTTTCTATTTTATATGGACCCGGATCTACATCGTGAGTTTTAGTAGGCTAAGCAACCTTTGGATGAAGAGGATTTTGGATCATCTGACCCTTAGCCTAAAATCAGTTTAGGGGGTATGCAGAGGGGGCACAATCTTGCACAAATTATGATTCCTAACCCTATCAATGAGAGATTTCTATATCCTGTCTTGAATCCTGGCATGTGGAGGAATGATAACCTATATAATTTAGTTAACTTTCATTAATTTATTTATATACTAATTGTTTTATTATTTATTCTATTTTCACAGTTTTTCGTGTGTAGCTGTTGGAGAAGGGAGCACTATTATGCGTAGTTATTTTTCCCAACCATGGATCACATGGGAATAGATTCCCATTGATTTTCATTTCATCATGTACAATCGTTGGTCAATATGTAAATAAATAATATTTATTTTGAAATTTATGTCATTAATAACATGATATTATAAATTATTTGTAGGGTTTATGGTATCTTATCACTAAGAGAATGCATTTCAATATCCATGCGACATGGGTGGTGTCTATTCATGACCGTTTCCGTTAATGTTTTCATAATTTTAGAAGCATGGACATTAAGAAATCATGAGTGATAGTATTTGATGAGTCATGTATAGAAAACCGACCAGAGTACATTTTATCTCACATTTGGTATTGATTATGTTCACATTGATATAGTGGTGTATTTTAGAGGATATATTCATTGTGCGAGCATAACCACGGGAGACAAGAGGTGATACATCAATCTTGTAGACTTGCATTCAGTATGAATAGGGAGCATCTGGTAAGTTTTTAAAAAAATATCTTATGTAACATTAAATATAAATAGTTTATTTTATATTCATATAGCCAGTAGAGTTTCCCAATATTACGGAGTACGATGTTTATCGATGGATATACAGTGATCCTACCATTGGAGAGATTATAGGTGATAGCCAGTGTTAGATTGTGTTCAATATTATTTCTTTTTCAGTTTCAAAACTAACAACATATAATATCTTCACAATTTTAATTTCAAATTGGAAATAATGGAGTCATATAAGGATAGGACCTCTTAGACACATGCTAAGATACCAGGATGAGATGGATGATCAGATAGGTGCCTACCATTTCGATTACGTGGCATGGATGTAGGAGAGCCAGTATGCCTTAGAGAAGGGAAGAGTAGTTGGTATAAACTCTCATTTGACTCATGGAACTTATTATTGTACTAAGGTGATGTCCGCGTTCGGCCTGAGAGGAGCTCATGGAGAGGCATAATCTTCTGGCTCACTATATCTTGAGGAGTTCTGAGGTCTGAATGAGCTTATATAGTGTTTTCATAAGCAGCAGGAAGCGATGCATCTACAACAGCACCAGCAGTAGTAGTATGAGTAGAATATGTGTCGATTGCAATTGTAAAACAACACCACCATGATGAGGAGATCTGTCGATAGAAATAGTAGCCGTACGAACTGATGGAGTACATGTGTCATCTGACTCGTAGTTTTGGGATAAGTTTCCTCCACCATCTCCTCCAGCTCCTCCACCTCCTCTAGAAGACTATCCCCCAGTGATTTTTTTGTTATGTAAAAACATTTGAATTCAAAATCTGTTGTAATATGAACTATTTATAGTTTTTTTCTTTTATATTATTGTCTATGTTGCATAATTTAAATTTTTATTACTAATTATTATGTTTTATTATATTTAATATTTTATTATTTTAAAACTTATTAGTAGTATTATATTACTTAATTTTTTCTTATTTTACTAATAATAATAATTATTATATTTTATGATTTTTTTATATTTATTATTGAATATTGTGAATTTTATTAGTTTTTTATTTTTTTTTATTTTAATAATATTAATATTTTTTCAGTAATCATAATTTTATTTAATATTTATTTATTCAGTATTTGTGATGGGTTATAATGTGATGGGGTTCCATCACAAATATTATATATATTTTCTCTTTAAAATGGTATTTATGATGGTAAAATCACCCACCCCAAGTACTTTTATATGATGCGCCCACCGCAAAAGATTTACCTATATATAACATATATAAAAGGAGAACTATTTTAAACTGAACGACATTCCCATGACAAAATGTTTAATTATATATAACGTATAGAATCTAAGATCTATTTTCAATGGGATTGTTTCGTCTCAAAAATTGTATTTTTGGGGATGTGCCCTTCGCAAAAAAAAATCTATTTGCGATGCCGTTTTCCGCAACTGGCTATTTGCAATGGGACCCTGTCACAAAAGATCATTTATGACAGGATACAATCCCAAATATCCCAGTGTAAATAACTCAAATTCTATTAGTGAACCCTCTCTTAGACAAAAATAAAAAATCTCATTAATATTGAGATATTTCTAGAGACGTTATGCTTTGTGCATATATATGAGTTACTGCATCTACATTAGTGAAGCCAGATATTAATAAAGTACTCAGAGATATTTACTGGTCTTTCTCTCTACTCCAGTGATATGGTCCAATAATCATTCTTTAGGGATCGAACCATCTTTTAGGGGCTACATCAGAAGATATGTGCATTATTTATATCCCTTAGTATCCCTCCAAATGTTGGGGTACTGGAGCGACCCTGGATCATAGAAAGATTTCTAGTGAAGCAGAAAACGGTAGTGGGAGCTACCACCAAGCGTCTGGTAGCAGAATATTTAACAGAAGGTAGCTGACAACTAATGCTGGTACCCAATAGGATAATATAGTTCATGGGATATCCCCATCGCATGGGGACAATGTTTCAAGGCCCATAGGGTAGAGCAATTCAACCGAAGGACAGACTGTGTTACTAAAGTAGTGGTCGGGTATATCTAGATAGAGATTGTTTGACCCATAATATGAACTATTAAGAGATGTTCTATGGAAAAACAAGGAAGTGTAAAAGGAAAAAAATCAAGTGGTCCAATACGCAGAGGATGTGGTTGAGGAGCTGGTTAGGTAGTGTGAGGTGGTGGGAGGTTTTAGGTACTACCACCACCACCCCAAGGTGGACATCCATGAGCTCTAGGAGCTAGTGGAATGGGAAGAGGCATGTATCAAGTGATATACAAGTAGGGACCTGATACTAAATATATTATTATAGTTATAATATGTGTATTTTTCACACTAGTTGATGCTCTGATTGACATAGGTTACAATCACTATTTTTTCAGGACATCCTTTTTTGAGACTTTGAGATTCCAATGGAATCATTGAATCAGTCCCTATGCTTATAGACACCTACGAGGGAGATATTAAG
The DNA here is from genome assembly GCA_963277665.1 of Viscum album. NCBI lineage: Eukaryota > Viridiplantae > Streptophyta > Magnoliopsida > Santalales > Viscaceae > Viscum > Viscum album. The sequence continues at coordinate 1,013,617,871 of OY728155.1, forward strand.
ATCACACAACAGTTCCAATAGAGTTACCATACTCTAGGGGGTTATGGTTTAGGTTAGGGACACTAAGTGTATGTGTCGAGGCCTTATGACATCATTCTCGGTATGGACTGGTTATCTGCAATTCATTCCCAAATTGACAATTTTAGGCATAGAGAGTGGTATGTCTGTAGAGATTTTCCTGAGTGTACTTTTTCCTACAAAAAGGAAACACATTATATATAGGATGAAATCACATGTAAGAGGGTGAATCTAATCACCCACCAGTTGGATAGCCTCACCGTCGATGTTGTAGATGAGATGAGTCCTCAGTTTCATCTAGTGGTGGTGGAGTATGAAGAATCCTTTCTAGAAAATGTTCTAGGATTACCTCCTTACAAGGAAGTGTATTTCTGAATACATATGTACCCAAAGATGGCACTGATATCTAAGCATACATATCTATTGGATCCTTCATAGCTTAATGAACTGAGGGTATAGATGGAAGACATACAGAGGAAGGGATTTTTGAGGCCTTCTACATCACCCTGGGAAGCCCCGATGTTAATTTCCAAGAATGTATATCATATTAGGAGATTATGTGTGGGCTTTCGGTGCCTGAAACTAGTGATCGTGAAGAATATACATCCACTACCAAGGATTAATGACCTATTTGATCAGTTGAAGAAATAAATGTGGTTCTTAATAATATTCCTTAGATCATGCTTTAACCAAGTTCATGTAAGGGATGAGCATATCCTGAAGATAGCCTTCAGATGTTGGAATGACCATTATAGACACTTTTTGTTGCTATTTGGCATGCTTCATAACTCAGTAGTATTCATTGGACTCAGGAACATGTTCTTCCAATCATACATATACCACTTCATTATGGTCTTCAACGATTACATACTAGTGTACTTGATATATACGGAGGATTACACAATATTCATAAGGATGGTCGTGGACACACTCCAAGAGAACAAGATTTATGGGATGCCGTAGAAGTGTCAGTTATGGATTATGTAGGTCCAAAATCTTTTACACATAATTTTAAATGATGGAATAATTTTCGATTCAGTGAATGTTGATGAAATGATTGCATGTGAGCCACCTAGGAGTGTTACCAAGGTGAGGAGTTTCAATGTCTTGGTTGTGTACTATTAAATGATTGTAATTTAATTTCCCAAAATAGAAGTACCCTTGACAACCTTAACATGGAAAGGGAATCCTTTCATGTGGTCAACGAAATGTCAATATATCTTTAATGAGATAAAATAGATATTGATGAGCTCTCTTATCTTAAAGTTACTAGAGGTGGGTATTGAGTACATGATGTTTTGAAATTCATTACGGACCAGACATGGTTGTGTAATGATATAATGGAAATAAGTGATTTTCTATAGTTCATGCTAGTTGTGATAGCTTGAGTAGATCTATGCGACCCATGATCTTGAGCTTGTAGTGGTAGTATTCTCATTGAAGATGTGGTGACACTATATAACGGTAGATCACATTACCATCAACACTGACCACAAAAGTCTCAATGATGTCGTCTCTCATAATGATCTAAACTTCAGGGAGAGATGATGGATATATATCCTATAAGAATATGAATTTGAGGTTTTTGATACTCTTGGGATGGGGATTGTTGTTGTAGATTCTCTCAGTAGGAGGTCCATCATGCAGTTACTAAGTGGGAATCAGAGAAGATTCCCTAGTTGTAGTAATGCATTGGGGACAGATTCAGAATACCTTACCTCTAGTTATTGGTTTTCACCCCTCATCTCAGACAATCAGTTAGGAGGGTACATCTTGGAGACACTGACTATGATACATTACATGATCAGATGTCTATTATGAATTCCATCTATAGATATTCGAAAGGTGGGGAGAACATTATTATATTTAGAGGGTGCACTGTAGTACTATGGACATTGTGGGATGAGGTAATGAGGGAGTTATATAATTCCCCATTGTAGGTACATATAGGATTGAAAACTATATATCAAAACCTCTGACAACAGTTATGTTTTCCCAGGGTGAAGAAGGTGGTTGCATAGTTCGCTTCTCGACGCCTCACTTATATGAAAGTGAAGGCATATGACCGGGTTCTAGGGGGATTAACCCAACCTGTTGAGGTTGTGTAGGGGAATTGGGAAGGGATATTGGTGGAATTCATGATAGGTTTACCAAACACATCTAGGGGACACAATACAATCTGTTTGATTGTTGACCGATTCACCAAGTCATCCCACATCTTATCGATCCCTGAGTAGAGATCAGTAGGGAGGATGGGACACCTCTACGTGCCATATATATTTCAACCTCATGTATTCCATTAATCATAGTCATAGATCATGATTCTATCTTAACATACTGGTTATGGAAAGGATTTCAAGAGGCATTTGGGACTCAGCTGCGCCTGATAACTGCATTTTATCCCCATACGTATGGCCATACGGAGAGAACCATCCATGTTCATGAGGGCATGCTATATAATTTCTTACTATAAATTGGTGGGAGTTGAGAGTATTACCTACCTATGGTGTAGTTAAAAAAACTGCTACCACTCACCATCAGTATGGAACTATTCAAGACCTTCTATGGGAGACCCAGTAGGTCACCAATATGATTGAAAGACTTAAGAGATACAACACTAATGGGTCCAAAATTTGTATGGGCTACCACATAGAAGTTGAAGGTCATCTAGGATAATATGAGGGTTGAATATATACATCAATATTCCTATGATGACATGCGATAGATACATTTGGAGTTCCAGGAATGAGACCATGTGTTCTTTCAGGTCTCACCTCGACAAGGATTGTGGGGATTCGGTTGTGGTGGAATGTAATCTTCCAGATACATCGGCCATTTTTAGAATCTGAGTAGAGTTGGCAAGGTTTCCTGCCTCCTAGACCTACCCCTAGTTTTGCTGGGTGCATAATTTATTTCATGTTTCACAGTTGAGATGTTACGTGCATGATCCATCACATTCCATCGACTAGGTTTAGTAGGACATTGATGAGGGGGAGACATTTGTGTAGTACCCCATAGAGATCAAGGATTGACATGAGTGGTTCCTTCATGGGTGATAGATTCATCCGGTTCATGTTCGGAGGTAGCATGAGAGTCTCTTGGAGAAAACATTGTAGTGGGAGGCTCAGATTCATGCTCAGTACCCTCATCATTTTGTTGAGTAGCATTTTATTTGGCCTTCGAGGAGGAAAATTCCTAATGTGGAGAGAATTTAATGAATATGATTTTATCTTATTTTGATTTTTAAACATATTTTTGACAATTATGAGATATGGCACTGAGATGGGGTGAGATTTTGATGGATGGTATGCCCAAATAAATAATTTGAAAAAATTTATGTTTTAAATAAATCCCATATGATGATTTTTTGAAATGGGAATAAATTCTAAATGGGTGTTCATATCATAAAAATATGGGAACTATTTCTCTATGAATAGAAACATTACATTAGATAAGGACAAGCATATATATTTTTGGGTTGAGAGTTAATGTTTGATTAGTGATGAATATCTCATTAATATATTTAAAAAATAATATTTCTTTAGACATATCATAGATCTTATTTTTGACCATGTCATTTTCTTAAATACAGGGTTATTTCCATAAGCATATATATTACTTGTGGCAGATAAAGAAGAAGATCCTACCAATTCTTTGGTAAATCTGATCAAAGCACGATGGATAAATGAACGTCTGCAGATCAAGGATCAATGGTAACACAGAATTATGTTCTTCTTCAATGATAGATCCACCAACAATGTAGGGTGTCAATATCTTAATGATTTTATTCCACTTCTTAGATTCAATGATGAATGTGGACCAACCCATGAATAGATTGGTTAGTTTTTCAATCACTCTTTCAAAATTTCTTTTATTACATGGATTAATTGGATGTTAAATCATTGTGAATTTGGGTTAATTTTTCTTCATTAAACCTTCTAGCATGAACCAATCACATCCGACACTAACAATTCAAATATCCTTACATTGGGGTTTCATGTGCCTTTTCACTCCCCCCAATCTCCGCATTCTTTGTTCCTCGTGATTTATGATAAAAGAAATTTTTTTTCCTTCAATATAGGTTGCAACGATCTTAGGGTGGGGATCTAATCATGCACCAGTGCAAGGAGAAGTCTATGGAAGGTGTTGGTCAGAAGTGCCTGCTCCAGCTCGCTCACGTGGAGCGTAGTGGGATGACCAGTAGTGGAGCAAGTACCAACCCAGCAAGGGAGTGTAGGCTATGCAAGGTGGCTGGACCAAGTGGGGTGCGGTAGGAACAGGCTGCCAACGGTGGCAGTGAGACTCAAAATAGGAGGGACAATGTTAGAGGAGGCACGTAGTGGTGGAGGCTGTAGGAGGTGACCATAGGCCACAATAGTAGTTAGAGGTGGTGGTATCTTTGACATGGACCATATCCACATCGAACAGAGGACCCCACGACGATGCAACCATGAGACCAGGAGGATGGGGTAGGCTAGCTATTTGAAACGTAGTACAAAGCCTTGTTGATCGGGGGATATGTCATTCAATGTGGTTAGGAAACCGCATCGGCTAGTGGGACACAACCATTTGAATACCATGTCCATTGGATAGAATTTTCCCAACCTATGTGGGTCATGATGGAGATCCAGGATTCTCTGTAGGTCCAGTGGGCCAGGCCGGGTCAGGTCAGGTCCACCTACCCGGGTCAGGTCGGAACGACCCGAACCAACTAGGTCAGGATGGACACAGACCTAACCGACATCTTTTCACTAAATTGTTCATATAATTCATCCTGTGTGTCCATTTATTGTTACATTTACTATTTCGGGACCCTTATGGTGAGAGGATCCTTTTCAGATATTATAAATGAGTTTTTATGGAATTTGGTTTAGAACCTAATGGATTGGGGTATAGGTTCTCATAGAAAAGAATTAAATGAGAGGAATCATATGAATGGTTTTCACTAAGCGATCATGGTGAAATTGTGACTTGGGGGATGTATTACCCATTGATGTTATGTGCTCTATTTACACTTTGTTCACCATCAACACTTTTTGTACATCGATGCCTCGGGCACCATCGATGCACTCTGCGCCACTGAGGCTTCATATTCCACAAACGCTTTGTGTGCCGCCGATGCTCTCAACAACTTCAACGCTGCATGTACCGTCAGCACTTCTAGTGTCATGGATACTATTTCATCAATGTACTACAACTGTAAATCCTTTTTTCATGCTTTAGACTTATACCAATATATGTTGACCATGTTAACTATACTTTATGTGTTTCAATTGAGATTTACTTTATGTTTTTCCATTATGGTTTAATTTGTTTGATTCATTTATGGTTTAATTTGTTTGTTTCCTTTTTGGTATAATTAATTTATTTTTTTATGTATTACATTTTTTGATTCTGGGTGTCCTAATGAGAATGGTTTTTCTCACCCTTTTGATGGATTTTCCCACACATGTTGTGTCTTGTGTAGAAGATTAGTTCATTGAAGAAGTCCTCAGTGGATTATGATTACTTATTACTTAGATTGATTAGATAGGTAATGTGTAATCCTTTTTATTTAGATAGATTTCCACCACCTACCCTTATTGTTGTCTTCTCTATGGACAAGTTGAAGGAACTGTTGTTTTTTCTTTTCCAGATATTACTTTTTAGGGTCTTGTATTCTGGATCTATTTAAATTCCAGTTTTATAAATATCCTACACAATTGTTGGTATCTTATTTATATGTTTTCGTATTTACATAGTAATTTAAAAACAATAATTTTGGGATTGGGTATGTTTTTGTGTGTATAGTTACCTATGGAAATGCCTCATATTTTTTGTGATATGCCTACATGGTGCTAGATTCCTTCCCATGGCCTATCAATAAAGGCATTGTGGCAGTCGCTTCATGAGCCCCTTTGGGATGGTTCATGGAAATAATGATTCATCCATTACATACCAGAACAAGGGAAAAATTCCCAATTCTCATAAGGTAATAATTAGTGGATCAAAGTTCATTAACTGAAGGTGAAATCAAATGAAATATAATAACAAATGGTATGAATAATAATCATAGGATTCACCACTTAGACATTTCCACATGGTTGGGGTGATTCATCCAATTAATAGGTATTTACAAAGTTCCAACACATTCCTAGTCTCATATCTACTTTCCCAAAACAGAAATAAAATGGAAAACCCATATTGATACAATAATATAACATGTTGGACCAACTCACCACTAAAAATGTGGCTAGATCGATGGATCAAATTGCCTCAAGAATGAAACCACGTATTCTAGATATTGTCTTATACTATTGTGGGTCCAAGGAGGATATTGTGGTGATACTATACCCATATTTTATAGGTATAACATTGGTATATTAGAATATAAATAAAATAAAATAACTAATGAAGAAATAATATTTAGGTAGAGTAATGGATGAATAGTATAAACTAAAAATGAAAGATGGGAAAAATAAATGTATACAATTCATGCATTTGTAGATAATGATATATAAACTAAAACAAATACATTAAGAAATGATTAATAAAATATAATTCCAACGGAATGAAAAAAAATAAATGACCCAGGGGTGATCTACATGAGAATCCCATGCTCCATCTCAGTCATGTGCTCCTAACTCTATGTTACAAAAAGCCACCCATGAAATCATCCACGGTTTGTAAAACATATAGCATACTCACATACACTGGTGAAATGGTGTCCCATGTTGGTGTGTGATATAAATCCATGTTAATTACCACCCATGGTTTCTACAATGAATCATGTTTGTGAATGCCATGTAATACAAATATAAAGTATATAGAATAATAATAAAAATAGATAAATAAACAACATAATTCTCAGGTTCCCAATGGACACTTGTTGGCTCTACCTGCATCTTCACATGAAATGAAATATATTAGAAAATAGTAACCACATATAGATTAATAATTATATATATATATATATTATAGTTATATATTATACCCACCTATACGAACCATGTACATACAGATGTAAGTGTCCATATACCTAGAATACAAGGAGTTATCTTGGCCAATGAATAACTTTGTAATCCTTAACCAGTTTAAATGTCCTTATCAAATCAACAAATTGGGTTTACTCTCTAAATTTTATTATAGTGTGGAATTTCATGCATGAAATTCAAGATGGTGACTAAGACACCATGTTAACACTTTAAACTGGTAGTGTGGGATCATAAACAAACATCCTACATAGTATCAATGTCATGTGTTGTCATTACTCAACACCTGAGGTAAAGGATCATGATTTTCCACAATACCCAATAGAACCATTACCGTTGTTCCATAACCTATATCAAGGTGTAATAATATTAAAATATTAAACTCTAGAGAAATGAGTCATTGCATCGCATGCTCTACTTTTATTAAGTCATTATAGTAAGGAAATCCATTTATAAAAAAACATATAAGCTGTTTAATATAATAAATATGTTTGGTCATACCACAAAAATAAATTAATCTAATTGAACAATTTAATACATGAATGGAAATAAATCCTACAAGAAGAAAAAATTAAAATTAATATTTTCCATTTAAATCACTCGGGGGAGGAAATCCACCCTTTCATGTCATCCCATGTATTTAAAGTAAAAAAATATCATGAAAAATATACTCAAACAATATCATGCCACTGTATCTATGAAAATAATAAAATTTATTTTAACAAGGATCAAGGAATTAATTTTATGGTCCCATTTTTAATTTGAAATTTTCCCAGTTGGGAATATCCATTTACAAAGTAAGCTAAAACATAAGGGGTTCATATTTCATTAGTAAAAAAATATGACTCGCATAGTCATGTACATAGAATATGCATTGTTTAAAATAATTATTAATATATAAAGAGGCCAAAGACAATACAAATAAATTAATTATAAACTAAAAGACATCACATTGTAATTTTTATGAAATCATACCTCAACTGAGGGTTGTTATCTTTATATCAAGATACTGTTTACCAGATAATCCATTGAGGCCAAATAAACATCAAATTGAATATTCATAATTAAATTAATAAAAATAAATAAATTTAGAAAGATTCCATTCATGATTATTAATTTATTAATAGTTTATTAAGGCACATAGGAGGTCCCATCACTATTTCGTCTAATAACAACAAGGTCCAATTAAATTATCAATATTTATCAAATACATAGACATAATTCTCAGCATTTAATCAATTTATTATAAAGAGAAAATTAATGAATGTAGTCCCATGGGGAGTCCATGATCGAGGTTAAAAACAAGTATTTATATAACAATGGTCATAATGAGTGGATATAGGTTCATTTATCAATTTCATATGAATAACTAGTCAAAAGGGAAATGCTTGAAAAAGGTCGGCATTCAGAACAACTAAAAAATTAATTTTTCAGTCTAAATTATTGTAAAATCCATGGAACTACAAAATCATGTTTAAGAAATTACTATAATATAATTTTATGATCTGATTCAGTCCCAATAAGATGAAATTTATTAAAAAAACATTTTCCCAGGAAGTAGGGAAAATGAGATTGCACCTTGATAAAATTGTCGAGAAAAGATTAAAAGAAGAAATGTTCAAAAGGAATTGAGATCTTATCAATGTGTATCCATAGAGAATGACTTCCTTAAAATATAATTATTGTTATATTATATCAATGAAATCCTATTTTAGGCATTGAAGAGACCAACAATGTGCAAGGAGGGAGAACTCATAAGAGGATGAAGGAAAAATAAATAATGGGGAGAGCTTAGTAATGGAATGATTTTCATTTAACCCCCAAAATAGGGTCAGACTAATTTTCCACACTGTTTGTCCAAACCCTATTCCATCCATTTTTCACCCACTTCCTTTGAAACCAACCTCACACGGTTTGTCCAACATGGTTATCCAAACTATTCACCAATATTATGATGAATTTTTCTTTGTTACTGCCTAAGTAGAAATGACAATGCAGGCTATATCCATGGTTTGGCCAAACTGAGCAAAACCCATGGGATTTACCATTTATAATTCGGTCTAGGTTTCAATGTTTTCTACTAGAATATGAATGGTTATTAAAAAACCATGTTCCCTATTTAGACATTCTAAACCAGAGATTTCAGTGCTCGATGCTCCTAAAACACAAGAAGACACATGTCAGAAACATTAGGCCATCATCATTGTTGCTAAATAACACTTTGATGTATTTTGACCCTGTTAATTTATTTCCAAAGATTTATTAAAAATAAAACTTGTCTACCAAACAAAAAAATTCCAATTCTTATGGATTTTACCATTAGCTCAAAAACATAGGTCATTACATCCTCAATAAAAACTCCCATAATCATTAATACGAGTGTGATAAATTATATTCTTCATAAATGTTTTGAAGGTATTATAATTCTAGTAAGGCTCTAATCCAAGCCCCTATATCTGGAGACACCTACTATATGTGATAATGTTTTCTCACATTGGATGGGAGAGTGAGATTTCTCAAATGAGAGGATTAATATTATTGGATTCCATTATGTTGGGATGGTTCCTAGGCAAATAAACCATGGTGCGGACAAGATGCACCTCTTGTGTTTTTAGATGATGTGTTCTCTAGAAAATTAGTTAATTTTCAACTTGAATATTGAGTAGGACTCCAATAGTGGATATTTTGGTCGAACCTAAATGTTAGTAAATGAATTTCTACCTTTTGGACCATTCAACTTGCAATTAATTTATTTCATAGAGGGGTGGTTTTCCATATTGGTGGAGGAACATGTGGATTTTTGTTTAATGGATTCTTTGGGGTGACCAATATCATGAAATCAATTAAAGTATCATATTTATTCGATTGATGTATTGATATCTTTATTATGAATACCAAATGAATACAATAAGATGATGATGAATTTTTGAGACCTATTGGAGGAAATTTTTTCCATTATTAGTCTAATTTTATTATCAAATGGAAAGTAGAAGTAAATGCTTAGTTGAATTAATGTAGTATAATCCAAAAATTTATTATCACTATGGATACATTCCACATGAATCACACATGTGTTTCTATGGATATATCAGGATCATATTGATGATAGATGAGATCAGTCATTCTAATGTTGATTTTTGGAGACCCATTGAGTGATGACATTACTTGGGTGAACCACCAGTATAAGGGACTCTTAAGGGGTGAGTTTTTTAAATTTAGTGACCCAAATTATTTGGAAACACTATTCAATATTCTAGAGTAGTATTTAAACTTATCTTAGTTTGAGGTTGCAACTAATTTTTTTGTCAGAGTGGTAGATGATATATTGATGTTCATTTTAATTTATTTTAAATAGAGTAATTGAAACCCAAATAGGTTCTATTTTTTAATGGATATAACATTTTATATGCTAGGGGACCTTTGGTTACTAATGGATTTTGATATTACATTTTATTATGATCTTTTATTATCCTCATTCCCCTCCTGGTTATCTTGAGTTATTATTCAGGTATCAGTGAATAATTCTTGGGGATATTATATATAGTAGTGCTTATTGTGATAATCCTTATTTTATAATAACATTAGTTTCTGATTAAAGGCAGGTATCATGAAACTTCCTCCTGGGGTTCACATATTAATAGACAATGCCTACGCTAACTTTGATGGTAAATGGATTTTATATTTAATATGAGATTCATCACCCTATAGATGTAAAATGATATGTATTTATCCTCTTGTAGATATTTACTAAATTAATTGTCAATATTTCATCATGAATTTGTTCTAGATCCATCTTGGGCTAATATTTCACAGGAATAATACAAATCTCAAAGTGGGAAGAACTGGATTTAATATTTAATATAAGTATATGTTTTATTTCGTTGTTTCATCCTCTTTTAATAGGTAGTGTGATCATATAGTTATGTGTAAAGTGTGTGTGAGATTTGTATGTTTCCATACAAGGTTATTCTATGAGATCATTTGTTTAGATGTTCCATTTCTATTTTTTTCGATAATGAAGTGGTTTAATGTTGTGGATGATATAAAAAAGTATATTTTTCCTCAACCATGACTCAACACGTTATTATGTTACCAGGTCACAATTATTTAACAAATTTAAAATGAAAAATTTACCCGAGAAGATATCAAAATAATTTGTTACAATGAATCCATTAATTTTGGGAAATGGGGTTTATCCATTGGAAGTGATTTGTAGAAATATTGATCTAGATGGATTTTTAGGTATTATTTTTAATTTATTATGTAAATAAATAACATCATGATGATTAATAATGGGAATATATCCAAATAAGTATATTGGAAGGGAATTATGATGTTATGGTATTTTATAGGATGAGGATATATTCCTAGGATTGGAGTGACATTCGGTTGGGTTTTGAGCCCTATGCTAGGACAGTCACACACATTTAATTGAAAAGCCATGTTTAATCTATTTTGATGATATAAAATTTTCCTTGTAATTTATATATATGGGTACTTACTTATGAAATAGACATAATACTAATTTCAAGAGAGTATTTGATAGAGGGGATCTAAATATTTGATGGCGAGGATGGATCAATATTATATTGAAAGAAGATTTCCATGGTGACAACAATAAAAATGAAAAATCTCAACAAAAAGAATAAAAATTGTAGATTTTGTTGGATTGATGTATGGAATGTTATTTTTTTCAGTATATTATTCATGTATTTGTGAGATATAAAATCTATTATAATTTTTGAAAAGTGATGTATATGATAAAAAGATTATAGCAATGAGGAAATACGAAATAATCTCATAGTCCTCATGGAATTTATCTTCCTTCATTGAATTCATTTTTGAATGAATTACAAATGAATTATTGTGTGTCCAAAAACACCCCAACCACCTATCCTTTTATATCCAACATTCTTCATAATTTTCTTCCTATGATTTAGGATCTCTATTTGGGGTTACAATATGAAATGTATAAATAAAGGGAGACATAGATGATAGTTCAAATTATTGTAAAAAGGGAAATAATATCAATAGACCGACAAATTCATAGTAGTATGGGTGGAGACTAGTTGAGTGTAGTCAATTCACCGATGGATGTTAGTTGGTTGAAAAAAGGGTGATTATGAGGGATTGTTCCATACATTATTTGGAAATAATTTTAATAGATGTATATGGATCAATGATTAAAAGGTGGGATGGTGATGGGTTTTTCAAATAGAATGAATCTCGATGGTGCTTAGTTGTGGTATGAAACTCAATCAGCATGATTCAAAATGAATCTATAATAATAGAGGAATTGGAAGAGAAGATAGATGTGGGGGAAATCTAAATACATGAAATGTGTTCTAAGAAACACATTTTATATATCATTATAGCGGTGGTAGTAGGGTTTCCACTTCTTATAAATATCACACATTTCTTAGCCAATGAAAAAAATGATGTAAAAAAATTAGTTTAATTTGGTTTGGCACATAAAAGAAAAAATGACATTGAATTTGACCACATTTCTCATACCATATTCCTGAAAACCACATGTCTTAGTGTGTACCAGAGTATATGCATATATAACCCCATGGACATAGAAAACTTATGGTATGGTTGTCCCACTTGTTATTTTTATATAAACACTCTTTGGATGAACCTTGAGTGTATTTTGAGATTGCATTCCTTATTATTGTCTACACAACACATGCATCAAAATGGGGAACATTGGATGACCCTAACAATCCATGTATGGTTTAATGTCATGTTTTTATAATAGGATAGCTATACTAAGTGTTTAGTTGACATAAATGCATAGTAAATATGTGAGTCAAACATTATTTATAGCCTATCAAGAATATTGTAATGGTATACTCCCATATGATATGATTAAATTAGAAAAATAATCGACTAAAACTTATGTTCTATATATCATTATCCTTTAATATTTTGGAATGTAATATTACCCCCTTTTTATTTTTCCATAAAAAATTTCACATGACCCTTATTTGGGCTTATGATAACCCTATTTTTAATATTTTTATAGGGTTATTTACTATCTGAATGAGGGATGATTGATGGTATAGATCAGAGTACTCCCCCAAAAGAATATTGATGATACAGTGTGGGTTACTAGAACTTTTTATGATGTTCATTAATTCCCAATATTCTCAAGGCACAATTCCTCCACATTTGGGCATGGATTCAATACTCCATTGGGATAAAAAAATAACAAGTACCTTATACAACTTATAGAGTTAATAACACACATGTTATTGGGTAATGATTCCTCTATCTCTATATTTAGGCACACCCTCATTTGAATAGTAATGTTTCATGATTTGTGGACGCATTTTATGTTTTATCATGCAATCTTCTTATAATATCATATCATGGTGGTGTTTTAATCCCTAATTAAAAGTTCTATGTAAAAAAGACGGGTTTGGTATGTCTTATTAGTTTTAGAGGATTGGGTTTGACTATATATAGATTGATATGTGTACATCTGTATAGTCAACATTTTCCCCTCATGACAAGGTTATTTTGAGAGGTTTTTCATAGAATTCATATATAGAGATCGTGACATCTTTTGTTTGCTGTATATTGAACCCCATGATATTAGGCTAAAAGTATATGATTCCATTTAAATGGTGACTTATGTTCCATTGAAATTGTTAAATTCTCATTAATAAATCATTTTCACTGATTATATATATATATATATATTGATGTATTTTTTAGTTATTTTTCAAACTATATATATACATATATTTATGAATATTGGATTTTATTTTCCATAGACTATCTTGTGTGATATTGATTATTGGAATTATAATCTGGTATCTGGTCTATTGTATGTGGGATTAGGTTTGAACACTAGACTCACCATTGACCCTAGTTGGTTACCAATGGGATGGATAACATCAGTAGTATTTCATAATCATCGACCATGTGTTGGGAATTTATTTATTTTGTAACATCACATCCATTTATTCTTCTTAATTTATCCAATATGTTAGAATAATATTATAGATCATTTTAGTCCACTTGTTGTAATTCAATCTAGTACAATGTTATTTTTTATTATCTTGAGGTGTATCATGATTTTAAACTGATGAAGGGGTAGCACATGTCACAGGTGGATTTTTTCTTATTTTATTTATGACAAAACGGTAACATGCATGTAAAACATTGATTTTAATCTATATAGTATATTATTACTTTCTAATAGAGTAATGTTTTTTTGATATGGAATTGTCAGACATAATTTCCATTAGCAAGAGAGATCATTAGATGGATTATAGGTATTTGGAGACCATATCATCGAAATTTCCATTATGGATGTTGTTAATTTTTAAAAATCATGAATCATTTTTATTGAGTTTTAATTGTTAATATCCTAATTTTTTCCCAAATGGATTTTTTTTGATTTCTCGTCCAAGTTATTCCAGGTTTGTGTTACAGTTATATTATTTTGTCTCTCTAATTTTTTTGGTCTATATCTTATAGGTCAGTATATACTGATGGATTTGCATATTCAAATTGATGATCTATTATAATATGGTTTCATAAAAATTAATGTTTCACTATAGAGTTTTATATTTATATTCCCCATGAAGGAAGAAAGAAATTGAGATTTTGAATATAATAACATTTATAGAAATATGTGGAGATGAATAAAGGTTATTCCCTACCATGAAGAAGATGATGTTTTTGTTATTATATGATCCGAATACCATAGTTAATAATCATAAAACCTGGTAAACTAAGTCAATAATATCACTGAGGAAGAATAAATATATTGATATGGCTCATGATCTATTTCAATATTCATAAAAAATACAATCACGACAAAAGAGTGAGTAAATTTCCAAAAATAAGGGTTAACACAAAAAATGGAATATTTTGAAAGTGGAAGGAATATTGGGAATGTTAAATAATCATATATATAGTAAATTTGATGAAAGAGAACTCATAATTTCTTTTCTTATATGAACAAACACATTATGCATATGCATGAAAAATTGAGAAAAAATCATTATGACCATTCGTACATGAAAAAATCACTATTCTAAAGAATAAATATCTCACGATATATAAACATAAACCAACTAATTTTTAATACATATAGTTCCACAATAATCATAATCTTTACATATGTTTTCCACATAAAATTAATCATCCTCATATCTTAAATAACCAATGAAAATAATAATGGGTTGCAAAGAATTTTCCAAAACCACGACATAAAGTAACCAAAAAAGCATAAGATATAAAAAATATCATTTAAAAAATGAATCTTGTTATAAAAAAATATGTTTTTTGATTCAAAAACTCACCTAATGATAAGTTAATCATGGAGAAAATATAAAAAATGAAAATGTAATATTCTTTAAATGGATATTAAAAAAATACAATATATGATAATGTGAAAATTACATAACAAATTGTTTTGAGAAGGGAACATGAGGAATTTGGAAAAAAAATATTTAGAATATTTCCAAATAGAGTATCTTAAGAGAATCAAGAAATCATGGTAATAAATCTGCAATGGAAAATAATAGAAAAAAATTTCTTTAGTATGGTTTTTATATTTATTAAATAAAAAAAACATTGAACAAATATTGATTGGAATTCAATACATATAAGAGGTAATGATAAATATGGGAAATTTTATTTTAAAACTTATTTTCATTTCCCTAAATGAAAAATTTCTCATAGGCTAAAAAGACAATGAAGAATACGTTACAATGGTAAGAATGAGAATAGTTTTTTCCAATATTAAAACTTTGTTATGGAAAGTTGTTTTATCAGATGAGTAGTTATTCATAACATCCCAGTCATTCATATAATGTGTTTATATTTTAAATTCCAATTAAAAATTTCATATTTATCCATGAGAACTTTTCAAATAGATTGTATAATGATCCATGAGTTTCTAGGGCTCGTTCGAATCCTGAATCCCTGGATTTTTATGAAGTATACTGGGCCATAGATATTGTATAAAACTATTCACCTTAGTGTCACAAGGCTTGTAGAATCCATGAATGATTCAATATATGACTATATAGGGGTTCACGATCAGTGCATGATTTTCCTAAACCATGCCCCGATCCTACACCCGTCGTGCCACTTAGGTAGATGGTGTGCACTGTTGGCGAAAAATTTGGATAAACCATGAACCCATTATAAACATATGAATTTAATACTTTTTAACATGAATACATATGAAATTAACCATTTTCCCTCATTTATATCACATGATAACCCATACCTGAACATAGAGGTCCCTTATCTCCATCACATAGGAAATTATCTCAGTTCTTCATACGTTGTTTCAATCCTTTGGCATTGATTGTTTTGAATAGCCACCAATAATAAATTCAATAAAATTACTTCCTTCCATTGATTATCTTTCTGTGTCGATTATTAAATCTATGAATGAAATATCCCAATATGTTTATTCAATTATTCTATTTTTCCAATTCCACGCATTCTTATTAAAATATGATGCTGGTAATGGATGAGGATAGTTCTACAAATCAATGGTATGTGGTCGAAAAAAAAAATCAACAAATGTGAGTTTTTTTAAAAAAAAATTGAATGAAAAAAACTAAATTTTCTATGAGCTTCCTAAAAATAATAATTTTACTTATTTATATAGTTAACCATGTTTGAAGAACTCCCCTTAACCCTTATTTACCATCGGAGGCCACCCACCTCAAAATCTGAAACCCTATATTGTTTTTCTAATTAAATCTACCTGAATTTTTAAATTTCTACTTGAGAAAACATATTTTGTGGTGTTGGTTATCCCCCATAGTTTTTGGATCTAGGTAACTAAATGTAATGTTCATGAAATAAATACATCATGAAAACCTTATATGTGAAATGTGTTATAACATTGGTTAAATAGAATTTTAAATGGTTTGAATCCATCTTTATATTATGTTAAATCATTATATACCTGATTTAATATTATTATTATATTTATCCCATTTGTAACAGACATTGACATATAATTAATTATAGTGTTGTAAATGGAGCTTCACTCACACTTGATGTGAGATATTGGTCATGAAGTCTCACATTGATTATTGAATGACGTACATGATGTTTCATGTTCTTATGGAGGGTATCTAACATGATATTTCACTTTTCATATTGGGATAAATATATGATTAAATTTGTATTTCTTATCAAATTCATGGTCTACTACACTATATAAAGTATGATACACTTATGGGTTATAATATATTCTTGAGATACACCACAAATCATGGATATTAATATTATATATACATATATATATGTCTATACTTTTCAATACATATATACTTCATATATATACATTCATATATTATTATATATATAAATATACAAACATATATATATGGTGAAAATAATCCAAGGTATCTTGACATAGGCCAAATAATATACTATAATCCTAATGTAAATTATGAACTAGAGTTATCATTATTATATTTTACATTAAAAATACACATTTATTGTATATGAACACTTTTATTTTATATTAATTGGAAGGATCATACTAAACTCCATTTAAGTTGGCCTACTGAGTATATCTCAAGCAATATTCATTCTAGCCATTAGTACCAAAATAGGATCCCTATATATAGGTAGAGATAAAGGATGGGATCCATTTATGGATACTTTTAGTCAATTATAGGATTCAATATGGGTGTAGAGGGCTGATCATATGCTCATGTTAAATCTAGAGATAGGTTTTGAAATTATTTTATATTTATACTCTATTTCCCAAGTATTCCCCTTCATTACTTAGGTAGTACCATGATATGAAATAATGTTGTATGTGAAAATATTGATATTTATTTGGATATTTATTTTAACTAATTATTATTCATATATTAATTACAAGACTACTATATATTTATCAATTATTCTTGACATTCCTCTACTTTGAGCGATGAAAATAGTCTCCCCATAGACACACATGAGGCCCTCAATGTTATTTGGAAGCCTTTGGTGCATGGGGAGATGCTCTTGACGCAATGTGTCTAACTGTATCAGGGTACTATTTATGTGTATTTTAGGTCCTGACACTAAAAATTATTATTGGAGCATCAAATTTTCAAAAGTTTTATTATGCTTTGGGCATGGTTAAACTGGAGATTAGAATTTGAAGGAATTTTTTAAGAACATTAAGATTGGAGTATCTGACCCACATACAGGGAATAGAAAATTTTGTTGGGATTTAACTTTTTGTTCTGCATTATAATTTTTAATGTTATATTAATCTGAACCTTGGTTGATACAAGTATTTCATGATATGAAATTTATTGATTTCTCATTCACCCTTATCCTAGTATAGTAAGGAACTACTATACATACATAATCAATGAAATATATATATCCACATGTCATGCATTATGTAATTCCATATATGTTTATCTCATTGTTTTCATATCCCTTAGTTGTTTTGGATACTATATGTTCATTGATATATATATATATATATATATATATTCATATTAATCTATCATTTCATGAAGGGATATAAATAAATGGTTATTTAGTATGCCTACATCATCCAAAATGGTGTATACCAATAAGTCTGAATGGTGGAAATATTACTAACAAATTCTGGTATGTTTGAGATATAAACCATTTGTGACATTTTCTAATAAGTATGTGGTGAAAATTAAATGGATGTCAATGGAATTTTATGAAGAGTGTGTGCCTCTATAAATTCGTAATGGTGATTAAGATATTTTAAACATTATAAATATTGGTGTCTTTTACTTGAGGTACCATTTTGAAACTTATAAATATTATATCATTTAAATGTGGGATTGGTGACTAATATAACCAGACCATGATAAATATATAAATATAAATGTGTACAAATAGAAATATGTTTATATTCTTAAACAAAATGATTACCATTAATGTAGATACCAATTTAAACAAAAAGGGTGTTTTCCACTATAATATATAATTGAATCCCCCCTGAACCGAGACCTATTCTATGAAATAATGAACCTTCACCATGATGCATAATTAGTAGTGGGTGGTAAGGGATTTCCCTCAAAACTCTTATGATCTTTTGAAATCACCTAGTTCAGAATTTTGGATAAGGTTGATGGGTGTTGAATCATGTATCCGAAGGGTTTTTACCTATGATATTTCAATTTCTGAGATTGTTTTTGGTATGAAATTTTCTTTTGAGGCATGTTTTTAGTAATTTTATAAATATTATAGAATGATGACCTTTGGTAGAGTTCCAGGAAGGATGTGAGAACCATTCTATATAGGTGGTGGTATGTGATACACTAGTATTACCTCATACAGTTTAACATGTGGAACTACTAGCTATAACTAAGATGGGATCTAATTCATAGATGCAAGTGATCTTCCTATACTTTATAAAACCTATGTATGGTGTTTTGTGAGCTACCACTACTATAGAATAATTGAAATGGGAGCTCTAGTAGTAGTACCCTCCATCATTTTGAGGGGATGGTGGTCACATGGATGTTGATTCATGGATGGATCCGTTTCATTCTATATTCAAGAACATGGATACTTATTAGGTAAAGAGGGTCATGCTCACAACGAATATGATATGTGATTATAAAAAGTGATGTTGGGATGTTGTCACTCGGTCTGGTCAATATTGTGATATGGCCTAGAATAATTTTAAAATATCATTATATTATTACACATAAAATATGATAGATTTATCGGATTCAAAATTTATGCACATTAACCAAGGTTCCATGTAATGATAGAGTAATCTGTTCAATTAACAGAGCTATAGATTTTCAAATTTATTTTCACTAGGGTCTAGTTAAGGACAATTATACAGATTGAGGATTGGGTTGTAAATGAAATCTATTATTTGGTTAATATCATTCACATTACTACAATTTTAGAGATTGTGAACTATGATCTCATTATTTGGTGGAATTGTTTTGATGATGGTGGTGTTGGATATGGATGTTAATCCAAAATATTTTGTAGTATATTATTTAGTATTATAATGTGGTACTTTATGTTTTCATATGGGGGAAGATACAGTTATATGGAATGTAACTACCATTATGTGATATGAACCCAGTGTAGAAATCCAATTCATAAAAATGCCCAATGAAAAAGAGATCTATTTTTTAGATGAGATTGTTTAAAAATGATCCATCTGTAATGTTTTTATAGAACATGTACCACAACACATAGTGAATATTGGTGTTCACCTACACTGTTTTCAAAAGTATGATCAACATATTTACATAAAATTGGATGCTACTCTATTATCTTCTAATGTGACAAAGGATGTGTACATGGACATGGGAGACTATATTATGAGGTATAGATATAGCAATTAGATAATACTCAAGATGTCCAGGCTATGGCTCAGAGTTTTGGTACTATCTATAGTAATTAATTATAGTTTTTACTAAAGGACTAGAGAATATGACATTATATAGGTAGATATACTATTCTAGTTTCTTCTGTACTAGAGTATAAATTATTTGTCCCAAATTTCTTACCTTCATTAATATATATGGAAACTGTGGAATTTATATGAATTCAAATTTAGTACCTTTTTGGGGTTAATGACACTAGGTAAACCATTGAAAATTATATAAGAGATTATATGTAGTCGTAAGTAGTATCCCCTCGAGGTTGGTATATTTTATTTCATGTGTATCATCTTCATTTGAGAGATGAGTGGATTTTATTTCATTATTGAAATTGGATCATTAGTCCTTTATCAGTCCCATATCAATTGAAATATCTCGAGGTTTTCTTTTATAACACCTAAAGGTGGTACATATATTAATATGGAAGTATAGTATGTCCATGTGAGTCGGTATTAACTTGATAATCATGAGACAAGAAGATTGATAACCCATATTTATTGTCTATTTTTGAGCGATCATGGAATGTGATGTACATATTTCCATCCGGAAGATGATCTTTATAAGGACATCATCTCTAAAACGTATTCTAGGTGGGAACATATGAGGGAGTTTTTGGTCACTATTGATCTAATTCTAAGAACAATACTAGTATATATTACTCCTTGGAATATGAAACATACTTATCAACACAAACATTAGAAGGAGGTAGAAAAATTTTAATCAATGTGTTTTATATGACCTGGTACATCAACATGGGGTTCACCTATTCTTTTCCCTATTAAGTCAGATGGTACCCTCAGACATTGGGTTGATTAATTAAGGTTGAATAAGTTTACAATGAAGAACCATTATAATATTCCCCACATATATGATATCTTTAACCAACTCCATGGGGTGCTGGTTTTCATGATGATTGATATAGGCCCTAGATATCAGAGGTTTCAAGTCATTCCATATCACATGACATGTACACCATTCCGTAGTATATATATCTTATAAAACAATTAATTTTTTTCATTCATATAAATACACAAATATTTTTCATGGCTGTAATAAATAATGTTTTCCAAAATTTATATATATTTTTTATGGTAGTATTCATGGATTAAATCTTGGTGTATTACCATATTTGACTCACCAATTCAAAATATATTGGGATCATACTAAAAAATAAAATATTGAAATTGGTATATGCTATGCTTAGAAAGTTCCACTTCTGGATCGGTAATTTCCACTATCTAGGTCACATAATATTAGAGGATGGAGTATTTTATGTGCCAAAGAATATGAGATTCATAGTATCATTGGTTAATCCCTATATTTGTTTGGAGATACAGAGTTTATTTATGTTGAATATATATTAAATGCATTATATTATTTAATTTTCAAGTCTAAAAAGGTGACTAAAAAGATGGATGAAAATATGTGTCATGTCATTGTGGTTTGAATACTATTAAGAAAACTATCAAGTGTTTAAAGGATTATTGAATTCATAAACAATACTGATTCTACCAGTGTTGGGAAGAAGCTATAACTTTGATTATTTATCATCAAGAACTAGGATGGGGATGTTTTGATGTAGGGAGATGGACTTTTTGTATATGAGACGTAGAAATTTAAGCCCCACGAGTGTAATTACTTGACGCATGAAATCATGTTTTCAGTTCTACATCAATTTTTACATTGATGGAGGAATTATTTTTTAGGATAACATATCATTTTTACACAAATCATCAACATATTAAATAAATTTTCACAATTTGTAACTTGAATTACAGATGATGTATATGGTTTGAATACCTACCTTTATTCAACTTTGAAATATCATATCAAAGTGGGAAGAAAATTATAGGTGCTAAATATCTCATCTGGAAGAACAAAAAGATGGCATTTAAGAGGATATTAGTTAGTTGAAACTGATTCCCATATTATTTGAAATACATTTAGTGGTTCATAAGTATCACATGAAGCCAATTTTACTATATATTGAAATGTAATCTTCTATTTTGGAATCAGATAAGTTGAGATAACTTTATTAACCTGAGGGAATACTCTTGAGGGAGAGAATCTTTGCTGAGGACCCAAAATGAGGATGGGTTATCAATGAGGATTATATTACATATATTCATATTATTTTTTTGGGTACCTGCATACATATGATATGAATTTACGTTGGATTATCAGGCCTCTTCATGGGTAGTACACCCTAAACTCACCAAGATATACCTTGATGTATGTTTCCAGTATTGGTGATCAGGTATGAAGATTCCAATTGTGTGTTTTATTTCATGGTGTTCCACCTATCAGTGGGTAACGGTAGTGGACTAGTGTCTTGATAAGTTCTATATCCTCTATCCATTCTATAATAGAAATGAGGCGACATAACTATATATTTTATTAAGGGTCTTATAACAACATAATATTTTATTAACCTTTTTCTAAAAATATTAATTTATTTTTAAATATCACATTGAACGATATAATAATACAATCATTAATGATATTATACACACAGATAAGTTGGTTCTACACACAATGCTAACCATGATTGTGTTACACACAACACTAAGTTTCAACGAAACATAATTTTATTATTATAATTTATTAAATTAGATAGTTATAACCAAGCCATTAAACATATCAATATAAATATAAATATGTAATTTTGAAATATTATTTATAATGGTTTTATATAAATAAATAATATTAATTTAAAATGTATAATTTTTTTTTCAGTCTTTATAAGATTGAAAATACAATTTTTCAAATAAACTATTTTTATGTCCATATATGAACAATAATAAAATTAATTTTTAACACTTTTATATATTTAATTTGATAAAATAAAATTCTTTTTTATAATTCATAATTTATAAATTATCATTTTTTGAAATTTTTATAATTTTTCTGAAAAACTCTTCTTTGGATTAATAGATAAAAATAATTATTTTTATTTTAAACAACTTTTTCATTTTATTTATTTATATAGATAAATTATATTTTGATTTAGTTTTAAGGGTTTATTATATAATATTAAATTTAATTAACAAAAATTTTATCATTGGAACTAATTTAACATTGCAAATGTATATAAAAATATATCAATCATTTAAACACTTTCGATTATACCCAACTGACATGACACATCTACGAGATTCATTAAAAATTATATTTAGCCACTTATATATTTGGAAATTAGAAATATGGGTTATAAAATTTTAATCATTTCAATTTTTCATTCTTAATAAGTTCACCTTTTTTCAAAAATAATCAAGAAATAAATTAAAATTAATTGTTGTGATTAAGGTAAAAATGAGCTTAATTAATGATTAAACATAGAAAATAAGTTTTCAAAATTACACTAAACTTGTATAATTTTTTTCCATGGTTCCTGAATTAGACCTAAAATGATATAAAAATATCCATTTGGGACCCTTTATAGAAAATTAAAATGTGAATGCACTCAAAACATTCCAAGAATACCCAATGTGTTTTCCCCACTTATAAAAGGCCTACTATACTCTTAACACATTACACCTCTCAAGAACTTTCATATCATCCAAACCATACAAACATATCTTATAGTTATACCTAAATTTATTATAAAATCATCCCTTTGGTATGAAAGCCATCATTGGATGTCATTTTCTATGAACCAAAAAGAGTAACATAAAGAAGAGGTTGCATCCTTCCTTAGTCTCTTTTGTTTTATTTTCATTATCCAACAAATCAACCAATATTATTCCTTGATTATATATGAAATTATGTATCCCAAATATAATGATAATTTTTATTTTTCCAAAATTAACACACAATTCAATATAATAGGTAACAAACATACGGTTCTTCTATATAGAGAAATACTGCATCACAAATCAATGTTGTTTGTTTTTTCCTTGACCACTTATGATGTTTGGGAATTATGACAAGAACTATATTTTAATATGATATGAATATTAATTATGATTTATTTTTTCTTATATATTTTTTATATAAAATATAAATTTATGATTTCAATTTTTTGTAAACAAGATAACTTCATTTTTTGATGTGTTGAGTACCCCTTCCTCAATGTGATGCGATTAATTAAAAATTCTAATGGAATATTTTAATGATTGTTTTGGAGAGAATATAAAATAAATATGAAATAATATATCTCATATAAATATATTAAATATATAATTTTTTTTAATTTACATTATTTATTCTATAGTTATGATAAAATTGAAACAACGTCCATGCATACCTAGGTCCTAACATCACTATGAACAATGTATTCCATTTCCTAATTCAATTTTTATACATTATTATAAATATTTACATAAAAATTATATATGATATTCATTTAATATATTACATTATTCAATAATGTAAATCATGATCTATTTATGTGTATAAATAATAAATATCAAAAACATACATGAAAAACAATGAGGATATTACCCGAAAAGTATCATAAATATGGAATAGTTAAAAATGTGGTAATATAAAGACAGAAAATATTATATGGTATTATATATAAAAATATGGTTCTATAATATATTTAAAAAATTATATTTATTATATTGGAGGTTTTTATGAGTTTTATGAGAGTCAAGACATAAGATAAAGGTTTTCTTGACACACTTTTATCAATGTAAGATTTAATCCTTATTCACCTCTTGTTTATTTTGTGTGATGTATATAATTACCATTAATATATTCTCTGAATTTTATCCTTAATCTTATGTGTATTTACATAACTTTTTTATCATCTCTATTTCATGGGGATATTTTTTTATTGTTACCAAATTAGTAATGTAATTTCATCTCAATTTTTCTTTCTTTGATACACATGTCATGTTATGCACCTATATTCTTCTATGAGGTGTATACACTACACTATAATATGTAAAATCATGAATCTAATTCTTTCCATGATATTTCAAAAATCATGTAATTATATTTTCATACATGTCGAGTATGATTATATGTTACCAAGTGATAAGAGTGTGTTGAAATGATCTTACCATTTACCAGGATTGTTTATTATTATGCTTCTATCGATTAAATAATATGATAAATCTCAAAAAACATATCATTTATTTTATTATTTTATATTAATTCATGATGTATTTATTTAATGGTAACTTACTTACACTCTTTTGTTCTTATCATAATTATGAAATGTTTTTTATGAAAGTATTGACTTATTTATATTTTCGTTTGAAAATATGTTTCTTTCAAAAACCATGTTTTCAAAATTGTTTTTTAAGAAGATGTTTCTAGAATGTTATTTCAATATAATAACCAAAAAAATATTATTACAATTTTTTTATAGTTTCCAATATTCCATTATGATTTTACAAAGTTATTTTCAAATGAAACATTATTCAAATTTTTTTATTGATTCCATTATATCATTTCAATGAAAATGGTTATCAATAGGATTAATGTTTTAAAAAATTTTTTTTGATGAAGAAAGGATTTATTCCTCATGAATTTGTTTCAATGGATATTATAAAATTATTATCCTTCTAAAATGAAATCCATTGGAGGTAATAATAATTTTCTAGGAAATTATCCAAGGGTTATATTAGTATTATTCATTGAAGGGTTTATGTTTTTATTACATGATAATAATGAAATAGGTTTCTCTTTTATGCATTATATGATTATGAAAAGTGTTTCCCAATCATAGGTTATACATATCTGATCCAAACATTGATTACATGTTTTTTATACCCATTTCATTTCATGAGTTATGATATGACAGTTTAAGATCCAATGGAACACATATGTATGATTTCATTATTAGATGGATGGGACTTATATATACCTCCAATTAATTTGATATGTATTTATATATCATGAGATATACATAGCTGTAATGGACATTAAACTATATTTTGTAAAGGGATTTTCCCACTATGATGATATTAGGAGTGACCATTGGCTACTAAGATGATCATGGAATGAACCATGACTTCCATGATGCTATGGAGATTGAGGCGATAAAACTAATACAACCATGTCATTAAAGCCTTGAATTATATGGAAATAATTTTATAGGTTAATGTGTCTACCAGAATTCAGTGTCATAATCCAATGTCATGTATTCATATCTTATGAACATTAATCCCTTATGAATCATGTATTTTGAACTATAATTAATTAATCCATGAATCTTATTTATGATCATTTTTATGCAGGGTATGATCTTCTAATGTCATTACCATGTTCCCCTATGCTTATTTTAATAGTGATTCTTACATATTTCTTTTGTAAACCCATACACAACATTTAATATATCCACTTTTTTTGTTTCCTTTTCCCATGTTATGAAGATATGTGATATGTAAGATCTTTATAATTATTTTTGTACTAATGAATAACCTAGTGGTATATATGGTAGCTCACTTATGTAACTGTGTTTTTGATTCCATTTTTTCAAATGCACTAGACTAATGCAGTCATTGGGCGTATGTTTGATTAATATATTTTGTATTATAAAAAAACAATGATGTATTCTTAATGTAAAAAAATAGTTGGCCGATATAGATTATTTCAATTAAAAATTTTAGTTAACAATTAGAAATTATGATATAAAATCCTTAGTGATTAAACAAATCATATTTCAATGGATACATCAATATATATTAAAATGTATAAAAAAATTCCGAAAATTTTATTAAAGGATATAATGAGTACTATTTTTGGAAATACATCCCACTCTAGAAGAATAAGAGTATTTTTATTTGTAATAGATATACATAGGTGCAACAACCAGGAAATCATCTTGTTGAGATAGTCTAGATCAGGAACTAGTGAAAAAAATATCATTTGCTGGAAACATAGTATAAAACAATAAGGGGATATTATTTTGGATTCAAAAACTCACATCAAACCTTGAATAGGGATTTAAATACAAATTATCAATGAATATCCTTGGATAAACATAAGGTCTTAAAGATTAAATGATGGGTCACAATTTATAAATCCAATAAGTGAGGGAAAAGGGAATGATTGTTCACCTGGGAATCAGAATTATAAGAGATCATCAATGAAAAATATCTTTTATATTCTCACAAAACATTATCAAGCATTGAATACTATTGGAAATAAAAATTATAATAGGAGGGAACAATATTTGGTTGATTCATTCATGAGTCTACATCAACCATTATATAGTGGGTATTCTAATCCACTTGTTTTGGAATAATTGATAAGTGCCACTGAAAATAAATTCTCTATTCCCTAGTGTATGAAACATGATAAATTTATTTAGGATATTTATCAGTTAGAGAGTGAAATGGACTAGTGGTGGATTATATTAAAGATTAAAATGTTGTATGAATAAATTTAATCCATGGACTGAGACACATTCAAGAACATATTATTCAATAGTACATTCTTCAAATTCTTCATAAAAGAGAGAGAAAGAGATTAATGAGTTAATGAAAACGTAACAATTAATATATTGGTACCTTTGAGTGTAATTTATAATGGATTCTTAGGTAAAATTTTGGTATTATCATCCAACCTGAATGTAAATTTGATAGGTTCTTCATTGGTTTGAAAGATAGTCTCATAAGGGAGTATCCCATAAGAGACATCAGTAGATATGAAGAAATTGTACATTGTGGAATAATTATAGAATGATGGTTGGTGTTAAGTAATAATCTCATGGACACTAAAATAAAGGAAGATTAAGTTCAAAGTAAGATATACATAAAATTAATAGAAGAATATTTTCATTCCATTATTCTAAATTTTTGGAAAGAATCTTGGATGAAATTTTCTTAAGGGGTATAATAAATGTTTTATGTTCCGAATGGATGTTTATTGGGCATTTAATTACAGATAGTATGGGTAAAAGATACCATACAATTCAAATATAGTGAAAAAATAATACAATATACCTTCCTAGATTTTGTTCTATGAGTGTTCAGAGAATATAAATTATTATAATGAGAGCTCGAACCAGAGGGTTGGTGATGATGATTGGTGTTAGCAACCACATACAGTGAGGGACAAGGTAAACTCTCAGGAAATCACTATTTATGATGAGGGGTACGATAATTACCTGGTTTAGGGTACACATATCATCAAATCTAGAACTATAAATGTCTTATTTGATTCTAAATATAACAACTCATTCATATGTAAGGAATTTTATAAGGAAATTGAGATTCCACCCAAACGATTCCATTTGGAATTTGATGTGAATACCACTAATGGTATTATGATTTCATATGAAGCCTATGTGTCCTCTAAAGTTGACATTTTTGGGAATGTATTTCCTACCAATCTTTCCATTCATCATATACGTGAATTTCATGTCATCATCGGCAGGAATTAGATTTTTAGTCATAAATCCAAATTCAATTGTCAAGAAAGGGATGTTATATTTTATATTTTAAACCAATCTATGATCATCTATCAATCTGATGATATGTATGAACATACATTTGATATTACATCTATTATATGAGTCATTGTTCAAATTCAGAATGGATGTATATATCAAATTGCTGGGGAGAAAAAAAACAACGATGATATGGATATTTTCTAGGAATTTTTGGAGGTATTTTTTGAATAGTTTATTAGAATTCCACCAAAACATGAATTTTAGTTCTTGATAGATCTCATACATTGTTCCAAAAAAATTTCAAATAATCCCTAAATAATAGACCCATTTGAGATGTAGGAATTGAAGAATAAACTACAAGAAATCCATGATGAGTGATTCATTTTTTCCATGTTTGTTGCCTTTGGTGGAAAATTAATCATATTATGGGAATAAAAGATGAATGTGTGAGTGTTTTCATTGATTATCATGAGTTGAAATAGATCATGATCTAGGACAAGTATCATCTTCCCCAATTTGATGGCTTTGTTGATAAATAGTGTAGAGATCAATACATTACCAAAATTGGCCTTCATTTTGGATATCATCAGCTGAGGGTCAGGAAAGAGGATATAACTAATATGGAATTCTGTACAATTTATGGACATTATGAATATATAGTGATTCTTTTTTTACTAATTCCCTTAGTATCATCATTTATTTTATGAATATAGTATTTGTAGATTACCTCAATCTATTAGTGATAGTCTTTATATGTGATATTCTTATCTATTAAAAGTGAAAGGAATAGAATTAATAACACTTGATAATTGTACTAAATACCCTATGGATGTATATACTGTAAAAAATATAGAAATTTTGAATTTTGGATGAAAAAAAGTTTCATTTTTTATTTCATATAATTTCATGGTACGGTATATTAGTAGATCTATCAATTATGGAGGCTAAATGATGTTTTCCATGACCAACCTAGGTTAATAAGATCCATAGTTTTCATTGTTTTATTAGTTATTATCAAGGGTTTGTAGTGAATTTCTCACAACTATCTATTCCACTAACCTAGATAACATGGAAGGGTTCCAGTTTTATATGGATTGATGAATGCGAGGAACATTTTGAGGAAGTATAGAAGAGGTTATTAATCCCACAAGTTATTACATTACCCTATAATGGATAAGGGTTTGTAAAATACCATGAATCTTCAGACAATAAATTGGTTTATTTTATTATGTATTATAAAATGGTTATATCTTATTCCGTATGATAGTTGAAGCATCATGAGAAAAGGTACCCATCAATTGATTTGAATATTTTAGATGAAATTAATACATTAATGATATACAGGCTTTATATATATGGAAACATTGTTATATATATATCGATCCTAAATTAATGAAATATATATTCACACAAAAGCTGTTGAAAGTTCTATAGAGATGATTCTTAGAGATGATAAATGATTACCACTCATCAATGCATTAGCAATCTTTGAAATTAAATAAGGTTTCTTCTGATTGAGTCAAAATGATCATTCTAGATTATCTATATTGAGGACAAAAAAGATCCAATATTATTGGATTTGAAAATGGAAAATATAGATATCAAGATGGAAGGGTTAAATTATTATCTTGATAAATTTAATGTTAAACCCTCAATCCAAGTAAATTTAAAAGAGTCATACAAGGAAGACATAGAGTTTCAAAATAATTATATAGATGTTATAGAGTTTTACCATGAATGGGATGGAATGATAAGGTTGAGGAAATGTGTTTTCATTAAATCCATACCAGATTAGAAGAATTAGATATTATTAGAAGATCATAATTCTTCATTATCTATTCATATAGTTAGTAAAAATATATATAGAGGTGTGAATGAGTACATCTAGAGGGATGTCATGAAGAAGGATATCACAATGTTTGTATCTATGTGCTTGTCATTCCATCGTGTTATGTATAAATGCAAAATTCTACGGGTATGTTCCATATGTTACCAATATGAAAATGGGAATGGGAGAACATCATAGTAGTGTTTTTCCATGGACTCCCCAAAACCTCTAAAGGGTATAATGTTATTTGGGTGGTATTCAGTCACATTATTATGTAAAAACATATCATTTCTATCATAGAAGACTAATATCTAGATCCACATGCTACGATATACAGTAATGAATTTCTATAGATGCATGGAATACCACAATATATTGTTTCTGATCAGGATATAAGGTTTACCTCTATGTTTTGGTGAAGTCATCAGAAATAATTCGATATTGAATTGAGTTTTAAAACTATTTATCGTACATAGATGGATGGTTATTCTAAAATAACATTTAAAACACTAGAATAATTTTTTATATATTTTCCTTTGGATTTAAAAAGTCATTAGTATCAATACTTTCCTCTATTTACATTTTCATGCTACAATATATTACAATAAATAATTTTTATTGAACCATATGAACACATATGTGGTAAGAAATTTATATTTTAAACATGATCAGATTATGTGGATTAATGAAAGCTATTGGAATATGACATAATGGAATAGATGACAGAGAAGGTTAGATCCATTCAGTAGCATATCAAGATAGATTAATATTGGTAGAAAATTTATGCTGATAATTGATACCATGATATAGAATTTGTAGTTGGTGAGACAGTTATTCTAGGAATATATTCTGTATTGAAGGCTATAAGATTCGAGAAAAATGGGAAACAATTTCCAAGGTATATTGATCATTTTGAAACTATTTATTTTATCAGGATGGTATCCAATCACATGGAACTTCCTACAAATCACTCTCAAGTCCACAATATGTTCCTTGTATCTCTCATGAAAAAGTATATACTTGAACCTTCACACGTATTGATCTCGGAGGTCCTACCACTGGAACATGATCTTTCTCATTAGGAACAACCCATTGAAAATTGCAATGGTAAATAAAAAGTTCTATGAAATAATACAACTCACCTAGTTAATGGTTTTTGGAGAAACCATCAGTTATTAGATGATATGTGGGAATATAATGAAATGATAAGGCAAAATTATCCCCATTAGTTTGTATAAAATTATATAATTTTTATGGAAAGAACATTTTAGGGTGGTAAGAATGTTACTCCCATATATTTTGACCCTTTTTTGAATAAATCATTTTTATTTAATTTATTGGACTTCTTATATACTAAGTAAAAAATAATTATACTATAATCTATGATAAAATTGTGTTATAGACAACAACGACTGTTTTTTCATTGCACACAACATTGAGTATCTATGAAATATCATTTTATTATTATTATTTTTAAAAACAAAATATTTATAACGAAGATATTGAACATAGTAATATGATTAGTAATAATAAAAATTAAATAT
Source organism: Viscum album (assembly GCA_963277665.1). Taxonomy (NCBI): domain Eukaryota; kingdom Viridiplantae; phylum Streptophyta; class Magnoliopsida; order Santalales; family Viscaceae; genus Viscum; species Viscum album. The sequence goes on from OY728155.1 coordinate 1,013,649,970, forward strand.
TATTTATATTGAGTTTCAATAAATAAAACATATTGATAATAGAACATATAATTTTTGGTAAAGTGTTTATAGGATTTAAATTATAGTATTCACATATAAAATATTGTTCATGTACTTCTTTGAATAATAATAATATTATTTTTAGTAACCTTTATAAATTGGATTTTATAAAACCATATCCATCTTTAATTCATATGTTTGAAATTATCATAGGTTTATTTTATGACAATTCACAGAAAAAAATCATTTTTTTGATAAATATTGAAATATACAGAATTTAAAATCAATATTTATTTTTCATCTAAATTACGTATTTAGAAAAATTATATTCATATTTGGTCTTAAAGTTTCATTAGAAATTTTATACATAAATTAATTAAATTTTGTTCATTTAAACTAATTTTACATAGTAATTACTTATAAAAATGATTCAAACGATTAAATGATTTCTTTTATAAACCATATATCATGACATTTTTATGGGAACAATTTTAAATAATTTTTTACCACTTATTTATTATTAATTTGTAAAAAATGGATTCCATATTATTAATAACTATAATATAAAATTTCATTTATGTTCAACATAGTTTTCAAACAAAAATCCGAGTGAAGGTAATTAAAATTACATACACTATTTAAGGTAAAAAATTGCTTACTTAATGACAAAACATAGAAAATAAGTTCTAAAAATTACAGTACACTTGTATAAACATTATTTTAGTTATTTTCTACCATAATGATATAAAATCATCTATTTTCAACCCTGGTGGGACATTTAATAATTTGGTGGCAGTAATGAATTTTCATTAATACCCAATTTGTCATTTTCCCTTTTTATGAATGGCCTCTATCATACCCCATCTTTACACCTAAAAATCCATTTCTTCTCAGCCAAAGCCTATTTAAATATCCTCCCAACCTACTTTACATTATCCTATAAGCCTCCCTTTGGTAATAAAACCATCCAAATATGTTCTTTGGTTGAACCCAAAATGAGTTACCCAAACTTGAGGTAAAATCCTTTTTGATGGTCCTTTCTTTGATTTTGAATCTCAGTAGCTCAAATAATATTATTACATTATTACACAATTAAATTAGTATAATAAAAATACATATATTTTGGTATTCTATGTTTTAAAACTACCCTTACAGAATATTCCATCTAAAGGGTAATAAACTTACCATTCCTATTTATGGAAAACTATTACTTCACGAAATGAAGTTATTCATTTTTACTTTACCAAATCTCAAGGGTGATATTTATGATTGAATCTATATTTTTATATAATATTTGAAACATTTTTTATGAATTTATTATTTTTTAAATATTATATAAAAAATATTTCCATGTTTTCCTTTTTAGTAATCATTATAACAGTGTTTTTCAACAAGTAGAAAACTATATCCTAAAAGTGATGATATTTGTTCACACAATACATGGACTATATTAAGGATCAGTTTACTGAAATTATATGATATATATTATATTAAAATTAAATATTAATTATGTTATATGTATACATATATTTCATTTACATTCATTTTTTATATGCGAATAAAATGGACACAAATATTCAATTGTAGGTACGACATACCATATCGATGAATGACATATTCCATATTCAAATTATATATTATATACATTATTATAAATATTTATATATAAAATTTAAATGATATTTAAAAAATTTTTTAGGTTCATTAAAAATGTAAATAATTATCTGATTCAGATTAGGAATTAAAAAAATTAAAAATATATTTAAAAATCAATGCAGATATTTCCAGTTATGCCATATTGACATGGAATTGTTAATAAAATATAAATATTAAGTCATAATAAAATAATATATTGAATTATATATAATAATATTTTTAAATTATATATTTATAATAAAATTATATATATTATATAAGAGGCTTTGTATGAGTATGGCGACAGTAATGACATAAGGTAAGGGTTTTCTCATGTCACTTTTATTTCAATGATATATATTAATTATTCCCCACTCATATACATTCATTGTTATGCACATATATTATTCAATGTGGTTTATAAAAATCCATTTAAAATGTTATATCTTGAATATACATCAATTCTAAATTTTAATTTTAATTTAATTTCAATTTGTTAAACAGGGTGTATGATTAAAGGTTACCATGTGGTAAGAGTCTATTCAAACAGTATCAACCTTTATGATGATTGTTTATTATAATGATTCATTCGATGAAATATTATGACACATATATCAAGATCTAAAACAAATCATATCCACTAGTAATTCATCATTTATTCAGGTATTGGTACCATTTTCATCTATATGGTAGTAATGGTAATTAATAAAGCGTTTATAATAAATTTAGATATTATTTCTCATTTAAGTGGGAAATCTGTATATTTCAAAAAATGGTTTCAAAAATTTATTCAGATTTTATTTAAGATTATCAAAAAATAATATTTTTAAGGAAAAAATAATTAAAAAACATTTTCATTGATTTATAATATTATTTTATAAGTTTTAACATCTATTTTTATAGGAATTTTTTTTCAATATGTTTTCAATCATCCATTATGTTTATAAAAATTACTTTCATGGGAAATGATCCAAATGATCTATTTATATTACTTCTTTGAATGGTTTATGTTTTCATAAAATTATGACTATTAATGTTGATTATATTTCTTAGGTTATAGGTTTATGAATTTTATTTCACTTTGACATGGTACTTGTTTCTGAAATAAGATTCTTTTCATGGGTTATAATTTGATGTAATTATTAGTAAACATATCTATTTTATAAATTTTATTTTAGTATTTCATGATTATGATACCCATTTTATTACATGGGTTGTGATATGATTGTTTTTTATCATGTGGAATGCATATTTATTATTTAATAATTATATGGTTGTGACATATATCTCACTCAATGCATTTGTTAATGATTTATATCACCTCAAATAGACATGGATGGAACATAGAGTTAACAATGTTTTGTAACTAACTTTATCTCTATGATGTTCATGGGAGTGAAAATTGAATTCAAATATGGTCATTGGTGTGAACCATTTCTTCCAATATGGTATATAGAGTGAAAATATTATACTAATATTGCATTTTTTAAAATGGATTAACTAATATGGAAATCATTTTATATGATTTTGTCTCTACCATATTTTTTTAATATGTCAGTATTTTATGGATAATTGTCTTTATTCCCTTATGAATCATGTCTTATTAACTAAATTATTTTATTCAATGAGTCATGAATTTTATTTATTTATGTAGGGAATGATATTCTAATGATAGTATCAAAATTTTAAATTGTTAGGGTCATGCTTATAATTACATGTCTCCTTTGTTTACCCTTAATGAGAATCCATGATCACCAAATTTTATGATTACTTTCCCCATGTTATGAAGTTATATGTTATTTATGATGTTTATAATAAGATTTATAGTCATTAAGAATCTATTTAGAGATTAAATAGCACAGTTATGTACCACAAATTATGTTTCTATGTTCTGAATGTGACTTGAACAATACACTCATTGGGAGACTATTTAATTAATGTATTATGTGTTGTTTGAAAAAAAATATAGGAATATATTGTGTCATTGTAGTTTTGATGATATCCCTCTTACAAAGTAATTAGTTAAGGGTGATTTTTCATAGTTTATCCATTTTTAACACATTCTATAGATCAAAGAGTCCTTTTCTAGATGGTATTGGGAGGGTTGGAAATCAAAAGATTAAAAGTCTTTGTAGTGTTCATATTTTCATCATATAAAATATATAAACTATATTTAGATCATATTTCTTGTAGGGATTATTGGAAGAACATGGTTCATATGTGATTCTTAGTAAAATATATCACCCTCCAAGTAATGATCAGTCTGTTTTTAAATTAAATATATTAGAGGACATGATCCTACCATGTGTCCGTAATTTTGTAGGTTCATAGGAGAGATATCTACCACTAGAAATATTTTATTACAATAAAATATTTTAGGTAACTATAAATATATATCTATATTAGGCTCTATATATTAGTATTTTTTGTTTACCTCGAATATTTCAAGATGTTTGGGAGATAGTGATACTCATACTTCATGTCTTTTAGGGTACATAATAGTATATAGAACTAATCTAGAAGGGTATTAATATTGATAATTATTTGAATATATATTAGAACCATTTTCATTATTAGCCTCTACATTTCATGTTCGTACATTGAGAATTCTATGACATTCTCAACATTTGGGTTATAAAAGGATTTGGTTAAAAGAAACGTTATCTTATTGTTATGCCTATAAATTTGAGATCTCATAGAGTGTCATACTTGTAACCTATTGGTTACCCTTACCTCAGGAGAATCAGGATGTTCATGACATCTTCCATGTATCACATCTTCACAGTTATATTCGATCTCATTTCGTTCATTTGACATTATAGATATCCCGAAAGAGTCACATGTTTATTTTGAGGATCTTAGAATTAATATCATTGATTAATGAACATAGTCTCACCAAGGATGGTTAGTTACATAATTATATGAGCTATGGAAGCATCGATGTGTAAATGGAGACTCCAGAGAGTGAGAGGATAACATACATGATTAATGGACCAAACATTTTCTCGATAATGTTTTACTACCATTGGAGTACAACATAGTGTTGAGTTGTTTTAATTACAGAAGGATATAATAAATTATTGTATATTAGGAGTTCGTAATCCATTAATGATATGTTTAATCTTTTCCACTTATCCTTACGGAAGTTACCAAGATATATAATAAAATCTTAGTCATTTTAATTGATCATTCAGACTCTAGACGCCGAAATTTTAGAGAAAAAAAGCATGTCTCATGGATTGTTTAATACCATACACATGAGGACACATTATTTATATTATAAATATAGGTTTTTATATAGCCTTTTAGATGTGTGCACAATCATTTCTTTTTTTTCACAAACTTTTCAGATTCACCAAACCTCCATTTTTATAGTGCTTTATATTTTCCATCACATAGGCTTTGAGCTACGGTCCACATAAGGTATCTGATTCATTATGAATTAGTTGTGTTGAATAAATAATGGTTATCTATTTTATCATATTAATTACTCTCATTGAATTTATTTCTATATGGAATGATAAATACATTCCATCTCATTTACTATATTTTTAAGGATTTTATATGTTTTTCTAATTTATCCCCTTCAACTTCAAATTAGAAGGTGAGATAAATGAGGGGAGTATTTCCTCTCTAAGGTATATGGTTTAGTAATTATTCTCTAAATTATATTTGTATAATATTAGTTGATGTCATACCACATGAAATATTATCCATCTGATTCAATTAATAAATCATTTAAATTCATTAAATTGGTAATCATGATAATCAAACCCCTAGAAAACCCCTAATTATTATCGGGTTTCTCTCTCCTCAAAATGATCTCCCATATTTGGATTTTCTCAATAAATGAACCTAACTAAATAAATTATACTGCGGTCAAACCAAATTCTAATAAGTGTTGGTGGTTCTCCCTAACTTTGTTGGATCAATTAATATTAATGTAAAATGAGAGGAATGTTTACATCACATGACCCTCATAAGAGAAATCTATAATACAATTGGATAAATGGAATATTAAATGGTTGAAAACCATAAATTGACTATGTTAATACATTATATACAAGATTTATCATTATTACTATATCTAATTAAATTCTAATATAACTTTATTCAAGGTTAAGGATAGTTTTGGACATAATCCTTCATGCTCCCATGATGTGTGATGTTGGTCAGGATGTCTCCCATCATTTATCAAATGTTGGACATGATTTCTCATATTTCTCTAGAGATTGATGGACATGGTGTTTCATTTTTATCATGGGCTTAATGGAGATAATTACCCCTATATCTGTAATCAATTTTTTTTTCTAGAACCAAACGTCTAACATGAACATCTTATTATTGAGCATCGATGCTTTACATGTTCCATAATTAGTATCTAATATTATATATATATGGACTTATATTTTACTATACATATATAAAATATATACACATACATATATTAATATACATATAGAAACACACACACACACACATGCTTGTATATGGAAAAATACCATAGGTATCCCACCGTTTGCTGAACTATGTTGTGTCAACATAGTTCCATTTCAAATATAGAGATGACTTCCAATAGTTTAAATTTCTACATTAAAGTAATTATACCTTAACCCAACCATTTTATATGGACATAATGGATTATACTAAAAAAAAATTGTGGTGGCCTACTAAGTATCTCTTACACCGAATTCAAGACACTAATTGGTAACCGAATTGGCTCCTTGTTTGTATATAAGGATAGAGGATACATTCTATATATATATTCATTCATTTTTTTGTAGTAGGATGAAATATAATATAAGAGGACTGAGAGTATGATCATGATGGTAACATAGATATATTCTTAGATTATAATTTTTTTGTAGGTTTTTATATATTCATTTAGCTCTACATCCTAAATATTTCTCACAGTTTTTTGTATTATCATTACATAAAATACCTTATTGTATGACAATGGTGATTTTTATCTCAATGGGTTATTTATGCCTCCATTGATTTAAATACTCAATACAATATTTTATCTCATTAATCTATTGTTGTAAACTATTTTTCACTGATATTATAGGTAATATACTCCTCATATACAAAACAAAGGCCCTCATTTTTAGTTGGTAGCTTCTAGCATTTATGGAGTCATGCTTGACGCCATGTGGACAAATGGTTGTGGAGCTATTTCAGGGGATTCTGGGTTGGGGTGTCACATTAATGATGATCATAATTAATATAAATAAATAAAATGTTGTTTTTTTATATAAAATATGAAATTTATTGATTATAAATGTTTTAAAACTACATTAATGTATGAAAGGATGTGAACCAGTGAATGAGAAATTGACTTAATGAAACCTTTCCTTAAATTTCTGCTTAGTTGATCACACTCAACCCTCTTGTATACTAAACATAACAATATTAAACATCTATTTTTTAATTTATTTATTTTTTATATCACATTATGAAAATAATTTACAATTATTACACATATTTATATATGTTATATATTACATATTTTCTATATCGGGTATGATTAATATTTATCGTTTTGAACTAGTTTCAATATAACTGGTTTGTTCATAATTTTACTGCAAAAATCAACATTACCAAATAAAAAAATTTACATTAATCATTGTTTTATTTACTTTTTAAAACATAATTTATTAATCTGTGAGAGTCTTATTTACATTTATTATTGATTAAATATGAAATAAAAATGTTTTAGAGATTATTATCAAACTAATAACGATATCTTAATTAACGAGTTTAATATTAATAAAAAATTTATAGAATTAAATAGATATAATTTCATGATTATACATACTTATATATCATATATCATTAGTAATTTAGCATTCCTAGTCATCTGTGATATTATATAATGCCATTGATTACGTAGGTTGTTAAACCGAACCCAACAACAACATACCATAATTAATGGCTGAGTATGGATAAAAAAGTGGATTAGTTTCTAACAATACAAATATTAAATAGTAAGAATGTCATTATTTATTAATATTATTTCTTTTTATAATATATTATGAGATATTAATATATTATAATTAAACTAGAAGAAAAATGACATATTCTACTTTTTAGCGGCGTTACTACTCACCTCATATAGTTAAACTATTCTTTTCTCGAAGAATTAGTGAGAAATAATGTTGATTATAAATTGAATATTAATAATCGTAATTAAAATAAATTTATACCATTATTAATTTATTTCTACTTTATAATATGTTATGATAGGTGGTGGAGAATAATAGGAAATCATAGCATCATGAATTTAGTATTCTACACTATAAAAGAACTATGGTATTGACTTTATTAATTGAAAAAAAGTAAATGTAGAAAATAGAAATTACTTAATAATAATAATATTTTTTTTAAAAAAAATTAGTTAATTATATATAAATTTGAGAATAATATTCAATTGTTTTGATAAAAATGAAAATATGTAATGTAAATGAGTAACCATTTTGAAATTTTGTTCATTTTACATGAAGGATAAAAAAGAAACATATGTCTTATAACAATATTTAGTGAAAAATTAACATATAATTGTTAAAATATTTTAAATGATTTAATATAGGTAGAGTTTTAGGTGCTAAATTAATTCATTATAATGACATGAATTGTTGGTGAATGGCCCCCTCTAAAAATAGTTTAAATTTTATTTTTCTAATTATATCCAATCAATTAAAATAGAGACCATGTTAAACATTTTATGTGGTTCTAAAAAATGTGAAATAATGTATTATATAATTTCTTATATTGATACACACATATACATATAAATTATAAATATTTTTTTAATGTTTTATTCCTTATACCCATGTTGAAAACTTATTTTACACTTTCACCTTTTTCGATAATAACATGTTTTTTCATATGTAATTAATTTTTCATGACTAAAATTAACATGAAAAATTCTAAAAAAATATTTTAACACTAATTAATAATAAAAAATATATTTTATCTGATAATTTATATTTGTATAAAGAAAATTAATTTTCCCATTTTCTCATATCACACATAATAACTATATTTAAGAAAACTCAGATTTCATGCTTTAAATTTATGTATTGGAAAAATTTATAAATGATTGTTATTTTTTATTGTAAAATAATTGATTATAAAAAACATTTATGTGGAATTAAATAATAAAAAAATAAAATTTTATCAAAAATAAAATTTATTTAAAATAAATTAAAATAATAACATTCATATCACTTATGTCCTTAAAATGTTAATCAGTTATTGTCAAAATTAAAAATATTAATTTAAAAAATGTAAAATTTTATATTTCAAATACATAATTGAATAAGGTTATATAAAATTATAATATCCCTTAGTTTTACCACATCAATATTAAATATTTTTATATGAATACTCATTACATAACATAATGATACACACTATAATCATTATGATGTAGTGACTTTAAAAACAAGGATATATAATCAACTTGTTATAAGTGAAATACGTCATCTCTAACTAAGTTATTTATAAATATCATATTTATTAGAAATATATTACATAATACCTTTCTAAATAACATGGGTATATGAAACAAAGTTAAAGTTGAGATGATATGCTTATAAAAGGGAAAACAACGGATATATCAATGAAACATGACCATAAAAGTATGATAAAATTAAAATAACAATTAAAAAATAAATATCAAATTATATATCATAAACATGAGTAGTAGAATTAATAATTATAGTTCATTCGTCATGAATCATAATGATATCCAATAATTTATTCCATGATTGAATAACATTAGAATAATACAAAGATTTATGGCATACACATAAATATAAATCATATTGTGTCGGGGATACAGACCAAAACATTCAAAACATTTTAATATCGGTATAACCAATAATGTACCTGCATCAAGTTTGGGATAACCTATTGTATAATACCATTTTCTCCTAGGGATAACCTTGTGTTTACCCACTAGTTTTATCCTTGGGAGTCCTCCTGTGCAACCACTTGTTTTAGACTTGGGATAACCACTTGTGTACCCCCATTCTTTAGTATTTTAATAAATAATCATATAACCTTTTCTATTAAATAATATTAATAACATAAATATTATATGGAGGGATATATATGGCCCAAATGTAACATAACTTATTAATTTTTTTTCAATATGATAAATTTTTTAACATCATAACCTAGAAAAGGTAACATTATTTATAAACATTTCTTCATTATATAACCCATGATAATGAAAGGCATTTGAAAAAAATATTATTATCATTTACCAAAACTATAAATTGAATTAATAAGTATATTACCATTATATCATATCCCTAGTGAAATATAGGCAAAAAATATAGGTTATGTGATTGATGAATATAGATTTTATATGAATACCATTGAATCATTTTTGAAGTAAATATCATTTCCATTTTGAAATCAATATGAAAAAATATATAATTAAAAAAATACTAAACAAATAATTTTAATTAAAAACATAAATGAAAAAATGTAATGGAGTATTTAAATAATTTAGTGGTAATGGAAGTGAGATATTCAATATCTAATATACATGTTAAAAATGAATAATTTCATATTTTGTTGAAAAAATTTAAAAGTTTCTCATCTGGATAATGATAAGTAGATTCATATCAAACCATTTTATAAAATGCATTAAAACATTTCTAGAAAACATGTACACAGATGGACAATTATTTTTTTCGAAGAGTTAAATAAATTATATTTTTCTTGAAAGAATTCTTTTAGTCTATTTATTTATTAATGTGATGAAGGGAAAATATTTTTTTCATATAAATAACTATAATATAAAATATAAATGATTTTTTGAGATTTATATAGATTATTAGTTTATTATTATATTTTTAATCAATATTAATCATGATAATCATTTATATTGTTAGACAAACCTTTTACAAATTTTGTAACCTATTAATCATTTGACATAAGAAATAAAATGAAAAATATATGCTATTTAAATATATAATTTTAATTAATTAATCATAAGTGAAACACATCATTGGTATATACACACCACAAAAATAACTAATTAGATAATATGGCATATTCCCCATGGAAAAATGTTGAGATAAAATCCAATGTCACATTAAAAACATTGGAATAGATATATCTATAAGTAAATATAATATAATGGAGTTTTAAATAACATTAAGATAACATTTCATATGATATTTAATGTAATAGTTTCAGTTTTTACACCACAAAAAAATGATCGGTGAATTAAACGTAAGTGTACCTAAAATAAATGTTACACTAGAAATACCTAACCTTAAATCTTGAAATTATTCCAACAAATTAGAACCATTTATATTATTAATATTTTTTTATTATAAATATATTAAATATCTATTTTAATATATGTCTTACCATATATGGTTTACTTATAACTATATATCACCAGTTTAATGACAATTCATTATTACAATCACGTTTCAAGTAATAATTGCATCATTTTTTAATGTATGTTTTGGTTTGTTAGTTTTTGTCTCATAACATTGATCATGTTCCTATTATATTCATAATATTAATCATGATATAATATCTTATATATTAATTATTTATTTTAATAAATTAATTTTATAAATAGAAAATTGATTAAATCAGCCACAGATATGGTAAATTATACGTACGCATGAACATGGATTCTATTTTCTTAATGGATGAACAAAATAGTGGTAAATAATCATTCCAAATTATATAATAATTTTTATAACATATCTATCAAATATATTCACTAAATCATTCATTTATTTAAGCCATGATAAAGTAAAATGAAAAAACATATCACAACGCTTAGTGAAGGTGGTAGTCCGCACATACTCATTGGTGTCGTTATCAATTTCCAATATTTTGCTAGGTAAGAAGTTATATTAGATATTATAATTACATAATTAGAGTAATTACCTTAATATAATATACATATGTAAAATCAATCAATATATATCCATGAATGTTTGTGATGGAAATAAAATTACATTAGTTTATGAGGGGTAGTCCTCCAAAAACATGATTGATAATTTTGATTCTCGTTTAATGGAAGATGAGATGGATATTGGTTATGAACATAATATAAATAAATATAAGTAGATGGGATATAGTTATTTCATTATGTGAAAAGTTTAAATATCCTTTTGGTGTCATAACTTGGTTGGATCGATCAATGGTTTTCTGGGCTTCCCAAGTCCTATGTTTTCTTTCAGGGATGCCGGTGTGTATCCTAGTATCATCACTATCTTGTTGAATTATTATCAAACTGAGGAATTTGATAATATTATCTTAAATCAACAACCATATAAATGTGTCTTCACAACCTCATGTTCCTAGGTTTTTCCAAAAAATATTTTCATCAAATTTCTAATCCTCAAGGAAAATAGGACAAAAGGAATAATGTGGTTTAGTGCATCATCATTCCGACAATGTTACACATTATTTTTTGAAGGATAAAGAACCAAGATATTCCCATAGAAAATAATGTGAGGAAGATGGGTATAATCCTGGTTTCTAAATTCCATTATTTCATGATATACAAGGAGTAGTATTATAATCAAGTTCACATAACGATTGATTTTTTACATTGTAGTTTGAAGGTTCATTCGAGAGTTCACTGAAATCTTATCCCCAGATATTATTGGAACCAAATTTTTTGAATGATGGATTCATGGATTTAATTGTCAAGGTCCGAATAAGATGAATATATATATATATCCTTTAAAGTGAAAATTTTTGGTGTATATTGTAGGCCATGGACAATTCTAGGTTATACGTTACTATATCCATGTAATGTTTTGTTATCATAAGTATGAAATTCCTCATGGTCAATCTAGTTAGTGGCTCTAAAACTGGAATGATTCCCCCTCCTTGTGCACTATACAAGTTAGTGTTTTGGTGATCCAACATTATATTCATAGTATGAGAGGAAACTATAAAGGCTAGTTACCACCAACCATGGATTAAAAACATAGTTTTTATGTTTTATGAATTATGGGTATCATGTGAGGTGGTTGGGTAGCTAGTGATTTTAGGGGGTGTTCCCTGCTTGCCTATACATTCTACTATTAGAGGGGATTTCTATCCAAGAATAGGACATGGATATTCACATAGGACATAGTTTATGAATCCAGAAGAATATAACCCTTATTCACATTTAAACTGATTCTCTAAATATCCATGATTCCATTCATGAAAAAATTCATTCTGCATGGTCGATAGCCTATATTATCCAGATGTGTAGAGAAAACCTCAACAATAATAACATCTAGGTTGATTATATGTTCCGTGAGGGAAAACAAATTTCATACCATCTTGATACAAAAAAGGGGTAATTAATAAAAGAGTCAAGAGGGGGTTAATTTGATTAGGGTAGATCAACTTGGTCTCCAATACTTTAGGCCGCCCTAAACATGTATATATAGCCCTACCCAGGGACTTTTTCATTTTTGGGATATATCTTTTATTAAAAATGTTGCATTGAACAAATAAAATAATAATAAATAAATAAATAAATGAGTTGGAAGAATAAAAGATATAAAAATTCTCGATTATGAATGATAACTCTTCTTCAGAGAAACATTTTAGGTTTATACCTAAATCCGACATAGGAGGGTTTCCTTATCAATATAGGAACACAATAACATTGTGATTTATTTAATGAAAATATATTTTTATGTCCTATCTGATCCATACAAATTTTTAAATATGATGAGGAGATAAGATATGTTCCCTTTTTAAGTGGGGGAGGGTACCCTCTTGGAATTTTGGTAATGAAAAATTTATACCCACATATTATCATATGAAAAATGTATTAGAATAACTAATTATAGAAATTTATATGAGGAATAGACTAAATATTTATGTAAAATAGTAATTGTATACGTTTTTAGTTCATTGTAACCCTTATCCACTAGGTTTATCCCCAAATGATACCATTTTAACCTTAATTGTGGCAATTTGATTTTTATTGTTTTTACAATACATTATGACCATAAATTAAGGTGAATATATTAAATAATGTTAATAATTTGGATTAAAAATAAGGGATACATTTGTTTGAAATTTATACAAAAAATATAAATAAATTTAATTAAATTTTTTTGTTATAGACGTGATGAAGAAATAATTTTCCAAGGAGAAACATTTGAAAAGTATAGAAAATTTTAATAAAAATATAATGAATTTATTTCAATCCAATGACATAAAAAGGATTAATAAAAAATAATTGGAAAAATTAATTTTAATAACATATTAAAACATAATATAATGTGTAAATGCTTAAAAATAAAAGGTAGTATTAAATAAAAATAATCATATATAACTTTTCATTACAAAATAAAATTTTCATAAAATTACCCACAATTCCCTGAAATATAATTTTGACATGTTGATTCAAAAATATAAGAATCTTTTTTAAAATTAATTTTCTAATCATTGGAAAAAGTAATATTATTATTTTTTTTATAAAAAGTAATAAAATCACAGTTTTGAGAAAAAATATTCTGTAAATATATAAAGAGTTTACTAAAAAATATCCTCATAATTATAAATATATATTTCATTTTTAAAAAATGTATATCCGTGTTTGAAGACATTTTTATTCATATTTAGGCCACAAATTTTAATTTCAATGATTTAATGGAAATTTAAAAAAATAAAATTTTCATAATATCATTATTCGGTAAAACATAGTGTTTCGTGCAACGCAATCTATTAATGAAATGAAATATATAGGGAAAAATATTTCATAATTTTTTGTTGGGATACAATATCGCCCATTGTATAATTAATTTCTACATGAAAATTGTATCACTCCAATATAAACTACTATGTATTGTTCAAATTCATCATATCCTTAGGTTCCCATGTAGTTTATTTAAGTATGTGGTTTCACCATAAAACCATGATATAATGTGTGGACTGGTTTTATATTACATAGACTATTTGATCAAGAATCATGATAGGATGTTCCTTATAGGAGAGGTAATTCCCCAGTTGTCCTTCTGTTATGTTATGTACATGTAAAGGATCAGGTATGTACATCCTCAGTAGAGATACATGGAAGACATCATGAAAATAATAGAGGTTTATTTGAAGAACCAATGAATGATAGACCATACATACTCGATAAATAATTTCATCATGGTCAACATACCTTGGGTTCAGTATTACTTTAAATAATAATCTCATAACCTTTTTACATTGAGTAATTCATAGCGACACGTTCTCACTGACATGAAAATCAATATTACTATGAATATTATCAACATAAAACTTATATTGAGTATGTGTTACCATTTTCTGTTTCTAAATTGTCCTTATATCTGAATCCATTTCATCACGTAGCTCATTTTTAAATGGATTTCATTCTCCTACTTCATCAAAGATTTTTTTTAAAATTTATTTCTATGGGTTCTTTCATAAGGATCCATCTAAATGCCTAATTGAAAACTATTATTATAACAAAACATTACTAGAGGATGTTGACTATCCTAACCACATTTGAAAAGAATATATCAATATCTCATTATATACTATGAAATTATAATTTTTATCTCACACGAACAATCTTTTTTAATATGATACTAGTGGTGAAGATGAGTTCCATGTCAAGAGCGTTCAGAATACTTCACCATAACATAGAATTAAACCTCAGATCCTTATCAGATATAATATAATGTTGTAATCCAGGAAACCTAACCACTTAATTGACACATATTCAATAATATGATCCATTGAGAATTATTATTAGATTGTAATGAAGTGTACTGAATTTTTATATTGATTGAAGAAAACCCATATAACATGGTTCGTTTTTGATGTTTTGGATATTTTGATGAAACAATATATGGTGATATTTTTCCACATTTATTATAGTATGGGTAAGGATAGTAACAAAAACTTTTAAAACCCATGGGGCGCAGGTTACTGTAGTGGTAAGAACCCCATAATACTACATGGAAAATGGGGGTTCAAAACCCATGGGGTGCAAGTTACTGTAGCAGTACTGTAGCGGTACTGTAGCAGCGGTGGTACTGTTCATCAGTAGGTACTGTAGCGGCGGCAGGGCACTGTAGCAGCGACGATACTGTGCGGTACTGTAGCAGCAGGTTACTATTCACAGAATGTGAATTGGCCTTAGACTTTGGGCCTACGGGCTATGTAATGGGCTATAAGCCCACTGGGACTTCAGGCTATGTAATGGGTTTCCCTCTACCCAGTTAAAAGAGGACTTTGTTTTGATTTAATTATAAAAATGAGGCTTCGGCCCCAACCTTTAAAAAAACAACAACTTTGAAAATCATCTATGAGCCTTAATATGAAAACATGGAAATAATTGAGATATAAAATTTGTAATATCTTATTTCATTCAATCTAACCATAAATACTATTTCATATCATTATACATATTTTGTTTGTTTTATTTTGAATAGGTAATGAAAAACTATGATATTCCACTAATATATATTTTTTCAAATCGAGTATGGTTGGAAAAATACATGGTACTTGATCCTGATTATTCTATCATAATATGGGTTATACTCTAGGAAATCTATAACCATATTCTACCACTCTACATCTTCCTCCTACACCTCTATAATTTTTCTATCGATAGATGGTTAAAAATACCATTGATTAGGATATGATATTATCCCAACATTATGATTTCTTGATCCATCATTTCTAAATAATTTTTTTTGTCATTCATCATTGATAAGCTAGAACGAACCATTAAACTCAAATCATCAACCTCAATGTTAATATTCATTTCTTAGTAACGAATTGAGTTGTAATGATATTTATTAAACTACAATTATAGTCGATAGAACATGTTCACCTATTTTTATGTGAATATATACATTAAACTATTATGATCAATTTATATATCACACCTTTTAGAATAATGATAATTCCAATGTATATTTAATGAATAATCTAACAAAAATAACTTTAAATAATGAGTTTTATTGTTTTTCTATTGATTCATAAATTAGAATGAGGCATAAGATATCATCATATGATGTTGGAGTGGTATGAAAGTGATATAAACACCCTATAATTTTAAATCTGGTCAAGGGTTTAAATCCTAGATAGATTTACATTTTGAATTCAAGGTTGTATATTCTGTTGATGTAAGGAAAAATACATCTTAGTGGAGAACATAAACTACGTAATGATGAGTGTCTACAAAGAGGAACGAACATCAGTAAGGGTTAGCAATGAATGTCTACATCAAAGGAGCCTTATTAGTGGTCGATGGCATCACCTGAATGAAATCATCATTAGTGATAGGGTGAGACACATTATGACGATGGGGGTATGAGGGTGACGATGAGGGGACTACAATGACCATCATAGTGGGCCATAGGAGTTGTGAGCTTTATGCGGTTATGGTAGTGGTATACACTATCAAAAATCAAGATGATCAAGAGAGTTGTAGCATCTACGTAGTGGGTTAGGGGGATTCTGTAGAGGATGAGAAACTAATGTATATAGCAGTTTGATGGAAATCCTGATGAGTGATGGGCATAGGTGATGTGGTGTGTGGTACCTAATGGACATAAAAAGTTAATCACATTGAAAGAAAAAAATTTGATCCTACTGGTCAGATTTTTTCAATGGGTTTCATACCCCACTGATCCTATAATCCATGAAATTACTTTCTACTTCCTGAATTAATTAGGTTGTTTTTTTTAGTTCAAATTAAATCGGAGGGTCTTCCACCCCAGCTATCAAAAAAACTCATTTCCTTATCATTCATCATAAGGATGCATCTCATTACCTTATTTGATGCATTACTATATATTATAAATCATTATCCACTATTGTATAGTGTATGGTAAGGTTAATTTTCTAATCTACTCTTTAGTTCATTAAAATGTCCAATAATTCATCTTTCATGAGAAACTCGGATCCCATCTCAGTTCACACTGTGATTGGACTAGTTAATCCCTAGAAATTTTCCACAAATCATCAATAATGTACATCCAAATGATTTAAAATTCATATCTCAGTCATAGTGGTTAGTCTGGGTCGACATTCAATAATATAGGCCTTTGATGGATTACTATATAATCCCTCTATTGATGTTATATGTCCAAAAATTGAATCATGATTCCAGAAAAAATTAAATTTTTTAAATTTTTCATACAACTAATCCATCATTAGATTCTTTAGTATAATTCTCACGTGATACAATTTTTTTCCTTAGTATTTTAGTATATATATTTGTTATCTATAATAAAAACACAAACTAATCATGGTTATATTTAAATATTATTCATTAAATCCCAGAAGATAATAGTGTAATTAGTTCGAATAAATTGATTCACTATATATACACAGTGTTCATACCCTTATTGAAATGACATGTTAGAAATATCATCCTTCATGACCCCCAATTTATGATATCTATAATGAATGTAAATCGTGAAAATGTATTGATCTATGTGTGGTTTATTAAAAAATTCATCAAAATGGGGTAGATTTAACTTGTTCTTGATAGTGAACAAGTTATGTTTCAGATAATCAATGAAGAGTCATGTTGTTCAATATTTCATCTTCACAAACTGAACATTCTCACCCAAATGTGAAACACATATAAAATTAAATTTTTGGTCATGATTTTCCTAGAATTATATCTTCAATTCCTGCAACTCAGTTGAGTCAATTCTATTGAGATTCATTGATATAGGTTCAGAACCAAGCAATAGTTATATAAGATACCCAACTCCACCATTTAGATAATGACAAGAATTTTATTCTTAGAATTCATTAAAAAACTCATAAACAATAATCATATAGTTGATACTAAGTTTCTTCCCAATCATCATAGATAAAAATGCATTTTTGGTGGGATTAAAGACACATAAAATTGATTTTATTTCCATGAAAAGGTCATATTTATCATCACATAGTGAGACATTCATAAGTTACTTTTGAATAACAAATTGGGAATCAATTACATCTGAAATGAAGTTCTATTTATATAGATAAATATAATAAATTAATAATATAACATAAAATTAATCATGAGGGAGAATAACATGATTTTTTGGAAAAAAATTCCCTAAATCGCCTGCTGAATAGGAATCATATTTATGAGATTCAATCATCATACCATTATAGGTTTTCACTAATAATTAAATATATAATCATTGGAAATTGGAATTGATTTTAAATTATACAATACATAATATATGGGAATTTATATAAATGATATAAAGTAATATATTTCCATATTTGATCATACTTTTCACTATCCCAACATTGTTGTTCTATCATTAATTCCAGAATAAAATAAATTTTTATAGAATAACCATCATTCATATTTAATCAAAGTTAATTTTTATGAAACATCATTTATATGATGTCTAAATCATCAGACAATCATCGAATCCTACCACACCATGGGATAAACCATGGACATTCATGGTCCTCAACTATTAAAATCTGTTATGATGAATTGTAAATATATTTTGAATTTCCAAAATATATCCCGTAGGAGTGCCAAACCATGTCTGTGGCAATATACCTTGTCATTCTCTAGGTGATGATCATAGAAATGCCCAATGCACCCTTTCATATGTTATTACAGCAATGTAAAAGTGTGCCATTGAAAAATTAACTTCCAGTACCCAAAAATGGATATAATTTTATTCAAAACACTCAATCTATCTATCACCAAAATATTAGATATTTTTCAAGGCCTATAATTATCCATTGTATTGCTACTAAATATTTTTCATCGATGTTTACAAAGGTTAAATAAACATTTATTTTATACCAAAAACAATGGCTCAGACATTTAATAAAGAGATATTACATCTTAATAGATAAATATTAATTACTAAAGAAAATGATCCATCTTATAATTATTTAGGTATAATGCATTTGAAAATGAGAATCCATATAAAACTAGTTCATAGGTGAAAAAAATCGTCTCCCAATATATTATTCATAACTAGAAACTTTATTAGAAATATAATAAATAATAACATCCATTGTTACCTGAGTAATGAAATCATATGAAAGGGTGATCTCATTTTCTCAATAAGGGAAAGAAATGAAGATATTAACATTAAATTAGCGGAAGGGTATGGCAAATAAAAAATAATAGTTTAGAACCTACCATGTATATCATATATCATAGATATGATTCATAAAATAAATCCTGGATGTTCATAAGAAAACAATAATAAATTTGTAAAATATCATAATAAATCCGAGAATATTTTGGAATAATAAAAATATTTTTGGTTTGAACTTACCAATAAGAAATGATATATCATGGATACCCACAAATACATTAATAAAAACGTTTTCTTGGGATAACCGCTAATACACCTACTTTTATAATGGGATAATTTCCCATGTAAACTCTTTTATGCTTAGTATAAACTCAATTGTAGCATCAGATTTGGGGCTAGGAATAACCTTTCATGTATTATCATTTTAAGGCATGGGAATACCTATTCTATACACTCTTGTTTTAGTTTGAGGATAACCTCCAATATACACTATTTTTATCAGGCATTAAAAAACCAGTTGTTTACCCTTTAATATCATATAAAATCATTTATTATCCAATTACTTTGAGTACATTATATGTTCCAAAAATAATATATTCCATAAATTTTTATTTCACTGTATATTAAAATATTCACCATTTTATGTTAAGTTAATTGTTCATAAGTTTCATAAATATTTTCCAAAGTATAAACAATTAGAAAAAAAAATATTTCAAAAATATAATGTCATAATAATAATAAACTATTTAGGGAAAGAATTATAATTTTACCAATTAACCATATGTTATATTAATCATAAGTAAAAGAGTCTATTATCATTTATGAATATTAATTACATATAAATTTCATTAAAATATTCTTGAGAAAAATATACTTTAGATTTTGAAATCAATTCATAAATTTCAACATGTTGAAAAAAATAATGAAAAATATTTCCCTGAAAATAACCTTGGATTACTAAAAAGGGTGGATTAAATCATTAAGTTTCCAAAAGTGAGAGAAAATATATTCATATTGTATATATTAAAACCGTGATTCATTTCACATTTTTTATAAAAAGTCAAAAGTGTCTGCTTCAGAAAAATAAAAAAAATATTATTTTTAATTTTTTAAAAAATTGTATTATTAAAAACAATTAAAAATTAATTTGATAATATTAATAAAATTATTTGAATCATTTTTAAACTTATATTTGAAGAAAATATATTTTCAACTAATGAGGGAAATACAATTTATTTCTCTAAAAACAATATTTTTGTATATTTAGTTATAGAATAGAGTTAAATTAATTAATTTTTTTTATATAAATAAGATTTGGATAAGAAAATAGTTGAGTTTCATGATATTTAAATTATAATATTTCATCATCAGAAATATAATAATAAATATTTTTGTTAAAAAATGTAAATTTAAATAAAATTCCTATAATATTGTTAAATTTTGAATAATAATACCAATGAAAGAATGAAAGTTATATTAATATTTATATATCATAATTATAATTATAAAAATGAAAAAATAAATGACTGGTATGTATATACACAACACAAAAGACACAATTGGTAATTATGACATATGTCCCATATTAGTAAAAAGTGAAACAAAAATCACAATCCTCATTGGTGACAATTGACTCATAATACCTTATAATGAATATCATAAAATGATATATTATATATAATTAATAAATTTATATTAATGATATAAGAGTATATAGGGTTATTATAAACACCACACCAAAGAAAAAATATGTCAATTCAATATAAGTCTCCAATAAAATAAATTTCCATTTGATATCCCTTACCTTAAGTCTAAAATTTAATCATACGAATTCAAACCGGGTGTGTAATAAATATTTTTTTACAATTATATTATTGATAAATAATAAAATATATCATACCATATATTATATACCTGCAACCATTTATCACCAATTAATTAACAACTCCTAATTAAAATCACCTTTTAGTTAAAAAATTACATTTCTTTTCATATATTATTATGTTTGGTAGTTTTGGTAAATTTAAATTTAACACAGTTCAATCATCTCAATATTTTTAAAATTTATATAAATTTTATATATATTACTTATATAAATTTATAGTAATCCAAAAAAATTAGATAGGAAATGGATTACACCTTTCATGGAGACATTAGGTCATTTGTAGTCATGAACATTTTATCCATTTTCTCGATGGATGGAATGGGAAAAGGTAAATAATATATAACAATTAGTGAATAAATATTATTTCATAGATAGAATTTATATTAAATTAATCTGTATTTATTACCTTAAATTAAAAAATAAAATTAAAAACATACTTCATCTCTTCTAGGATGTGGTAGTCGATATGTACACATGAGAAACATTATTATTTTCAAAAAGACTGGAAGGTGATAATATTATTGTAATATAATAATTAAATAATAATAATTATTTCATAGATATCATATTAATATGTTAAATCCAACATTATTTTAATCCATTCATGTTGGTGATGGAGAGATAATTATATCAGCTTATAAGGTAGTAGTCCAGCATAAACAAGATTGATCGTTTTTTCCAATTTGGTAGAATAGTATATGAATTTAAGTTACTATATACACAAAATGTTAATTCAATATATCAGTGATACTTATGTTTTTATATCACCATAATTTTATATTATTTTATGGATGTACAACAAGAAGAAAAATATAATCTATCAATTAAGAATGATACCTCTTCTTATGAGAACTTATTTAGGTTTATACCTAAAGAATTTGTAGGGTATTAAAAATAAATATATGGCCCCTATAAAATGGTGATGGAATTAAGTAATATTATTGGGTAGATATCGGATTAACCGAAATTATTTTTAATTACTTAGGGGAGATGATATGGGGTTCCATTTTATAAACGGGGCGGAGGACAATCAAGATAATTTTTAGAATGAAAATGTTATACCATAATTTAAAACATGCAAAAAGACTCATAATATAACATATTATAACGTTCATATATATATTTATTAATTCAACATTGAAGAATATTTCATACATAACATAACAAAAACCACGTTAAGACAGTATAGGTTTAGTGTCTTTAGAATCCAGGAAACAAAAAAATTCGGTTCATAAAACCTCCACATTGTCTCATACTTATTTCATTATAACTACACTCTTTTTTGACATATCTTACTTATTAGAATTCATCATGACCAGGGGAAATTAAAAATATGAAATTTTGATCTCCAATTCTCAGTAAAGGTAAACAAGGGAAATATCAATCATATCATAATCATTTGAAAATATCATTTGAAAATCCTATCCTGTATGTAGAAGATCATAATATCATGTCACGAGATAAATCATAAAAGTAAAATGTAATCCCAATATGAATAATATAATACATTAAAATTTGTTTCATACTCACATAAGAATATAAATTCATTTCATATTAATCAATGCTCATTTATGACACCATCATAGCAGACATATTCCATTACTGAACCGAGTTCCATTCCTCGTTTGAGCACTATATTACTGAATTGGGTTTTCATTCCATTATATTCTTGTCTATATCATGAGATATAAATCATTACCCAATGAATTGGAGGAAGATATAGGCCTCAAAAATACTATAATTAATCCAGTTTTATGTGTTTACAAATACATGAAATCCTTTACCAAAGCATAACCCATGAAATCAAATGTGTTTCTTAAACATCATTCCCTCATAATTGATAATTTAAAAATGTATTTTCTAAATAATTAACAATCAATAATAGTAATAATAGGTTTATAACTATAACCTTATTTAATGAATTTCATCTTTTATGGAAAATAAATTTGAGAAAACTCATGAAATGAATTGTTGCGGAAAATATAATTTTTTCTTAAAAAATGATTTACTTCCTCAAAATTAAAAAAAAAAATTAGTTGAAATAATTTTATTTTTAAATAAAATTGTAATATTTTATATTAATACTCAAGTGAATAATTCAATATAAAATCCTACAAATCCTTTCATTCTGTACAAGTTAAAAAAACATTTTTCTCATTGTTTTTTAGGAAAAGTCAAAGGTACCTCATATGGAATAAATGTAATATTTTTTCTATTCCATTTAATAAAATTATCCAATGTGAAAAATTCACTTAATTAAATGGTGGAAGAATAGAAATAATTTTCTATATTTTGTAAACATGGATGTGTATGATAAATATACACTTGTAATTACATACGTATTAATAATCTAGGATAAAAATGAGATTTGGAACATTATCCCTTACCTTATGTCTCATATCCTTCGAATGTATCTAAAACTAATGATTTAGATAATGTTATTTAATTACTACAGAATCATAATATATTTTATGATATCATATTTTATTATATTATAGTCTGTTTTTTAGTAACATTACATTGTCACTCACTATTCGGATATTGACTCCTTTATATTCTTATTCATGCTTTTTTAGATTAGTTTATGCTCAAAATAATAGGTTATAGTTTAATAATTATTATAATGAAATTAGTATAATATATATCATATTTATTCCTTAAATTTATGTATATAATCATGTTTTAATTAATATCATATAGAATGAATTACATCACATCGCGCAGACGATAGGTCGTACGTACGAACGAGCGATGATATCATTCCCAAAACTATTGAATTTTATTTAATTGGATAATTTATGTTATTTCAGAATTATTATAATTTTTTAATAATGGTTTATAGTTATTATTTACATAATTATTTCCATTTGAAAATGGTGGTGGCAAAAAACAGATTACCCAACGGTGTGGAGACAGTAATATGTATGTACGCACAAGCGATGATTTCATTTTTCATAAGACAAATAGAAGGTGAAATATGGTTGTTTCATATTTATAATTACATATTAGTATATGATTTATTGTACTGTTATTAATTTAAAATTAAACAAATAATGATGTAAAATTATATGAAGAAGTCATTTTAAATGAATTAGTATAAGAGATTACCATTTCCTTGACATGCTTACTATAAATCATTCCTTAGGGAACTAGAGTTTGAATCGTGAAGATGAACATAACCTCTATAATGAAAATTTTTGTGTTTAGATTGAAAAAAGGGAAATTTATTTGCATGAAGGCTGAAAATGGTCTGATGAGGTGAGGGAGGAGGTGCCCTTTTATAATCAAGGTGAGTGACACATTTGGAAACTCAATAAATAATAATTTATAATAAACTCAAAACATACCCAAAAATCTAAAAAATGTTACCATTTAGAAGATGAGATGAGATATGCTTGTAATATCATTTTCTAATAATGTTTGGGAATGTTATTTTTTCAACTTAACTATAAATTTTTAATTAACAATTTTTTATTCATTTTAATTTTAATTGTGGTAATGAAATTATAAATATTCAATGGTTATAAATATTTAATTATATGGTGTCAATTGACAATGAATGGATATTTGATGAAATTTTGGATCTTATAAATATATATTTATAATTTTAAAATATTTTTATTTATTTTTAAATAATTTATTAAATGTTATTTTTATAAAATATCAATACTGTCAATTTTGACACCATTAAATTATTTCGATTAATGAAAAATACCCATAGAAGATATATTTGAACCAAAATGTTAAATACACACATATCATGTAATATTAACAAAGAAATGTTTTTGAGAAAACTAATGAGCTCATATGATAACTCATTTAATATTTTCAAATCCATTTATTTGATATTTCAATTAATAAAATAATCTTTACATTACTATTGTCTCAACATTAATGTTAATTTTTTTATCTCAATGAATTATAAATAAATATATATTATGTTGGTAAAAATTAGATCTTATCACATGCTATTTATAATAGATTTTATCTTTTTGTTATCCATATTTTAAAATTAATATACTTTTATAAAATGAGATTTAGACATTTCGTCACTATCTTTAGATTTTTTTACATTCATGTCATATTTATAGGTTAGTGCCCATATAGTAATTCCCTTATAAAAAATAGATAATAAGATTCAACTTTATTCATACAATAGGATTTTTGTAGGTGTTAAGGTAATTTTATAAATTTATGTTTAACTTTAGTTACCAAACATACCTTTAACAATGGTAATACAAATAAGTACAAAAGTTACAATTCATAATGCCCAAAAATAAAAGTACCATATTAGCATAATTTGGAACTATTGATTACCAATACATAGCCCATTTTTAAATATTCAAAACTCATATTTTAGAGTATTTAATTTAAAATAAAACCTATTTTTGGAAGAGAGAATGGGTTTTTTAAAAACAATTAAAACATTGAAAAAGATTGAAATTTTTTTACATATGAATTCAATGTAAAATTAATCATAATGAAATAAATTATATTGAATGATAAATAATATTATATATACACATCAATAATATTAAATATTTTAATTTTAGTATATAAATTATCTTGATGAAAAAGGTTGTTTTCAATTAAAATTTAGCGTATTTTTACAATTCCTCGAAACATAAAATTTATCAGAATAATAATAAACATTTATCAAAATTCAATTTTTATAACTCACATAAAAAAAATTCTGTTATTGTAAAAATTATTAATGTTTGAGAATATTAATTTAAAAGGGGTTCACCATTTTACATTATAAAAATAAACATTAAAAATAGGTTTTTTTACATAAAATAGTGTTTTATTCATACTCTATGACTAAAATATCCAATGGATAAATATAATTTTTTTTATTAGGTATGTAAAATATATATATCAAATTAATTTCATTACCAAAATTAATTCACTCAAAAATAATAATTTCAAATTAATTTTTATTTTTTCATAAATAATTTATAGCTAATCAATTCACAATGCATTTTCATAAGTCAATATATTTATTCTTATTATCCTAATACATTTGATAAAATAGTTATTTTATAATAACGGTGTCTTGGGGTTTGTTTAAAATTATTATTGTGTGAAATGGATGATACTTAATTATAAAAATTATTTAATGAAAAATATCATAACAACATCCGGGTGTTACATTCTACCCCCTTAAACTGAATTTATTCCTCAAAATAGTCACTTGGAGACAAACAGATGAGGTTACCTCTCCCTCATCATATCGATATGTTCCAATGTATCTTTTTCAAATTTGTGGTTCCTCTATAAAATGTTAACCATGTGAGTGGTCTTGTTTCGAATAAAAATTTTTCTATATTCAAGAATCTCTATAAGTTGTTCTTTATAAGAATGATATTTATCCAGTGGTACGGCTTCTGAGCTTAGTACATGTGATGGATCAGGTATGTACTTTCTAAGAAGAGATACATGGAACAAATCATTAACTTGATAGAGATTCGATTGATGTTCCAATCGGTAATAAACTAACCCAACACAATCCATAATTTCATAAGGACTGATATACCTAGGGCTCAGCTTGTTGGTCTTTCCAAATATTATGAGTCTATACTTCGGAGATATTTCTAGAAACACCTTATCACCCACTTCAAACTCTATGTATTTTTTTATTTTCATCAGAAATTTTATGTTAACTCTAAGATTATCTTATGTGTTGTTGAATGGATCTAAAATTTTCTAAAACTTCATCAACAATATCAGGTCCAGATAGCTTTCTTTACCCAAATTCATCCCAACAAGTTGGAGTTATGGAATTATTTCAATATAGTGATTAATAAGGAGCCATACGAAAACTAGAGTGAAACTATTATTGTATGAAAATTCCAGCAATTTTAGGTGTTGATCACAATCACCATTGAAATCCATAGGGAATGATCTCAACATGTCTTCTAGAGTTTGAATTTTCCTCTCAAATTGACTGTATATATATGGATGATAAGAAGTGCTGAAACATAACTCTGTATCTAGAGCATACTGAAGACTTCACCATAAATTCGAGTTAAACCTCGTATCCTAATCGGATATAATAGAAAGTGTTACTCCATGAAATATTACCACATTATCTACATATATCCTATCAATATGATCGAGAGAGAAATATTCTCAAATAACAATGAAGTGTCATGAATTGGTAAGAATATCAACTACAACCCAGATATCATTATTGAATATGTATGTTTTAGGAAGTCTGATAAAAAATTCCATAGTGATTTTTTCCAAGATCTATTCTGGTATGGGTAATATTTTTAGCATCCCCTCAGCTTTATGTCTCTCAACATTAAGTTTCTGAAAAACCAATCATCGAGAGACATATTTGGCCACATCTATTTTCATGCCATCACACCAGAAGTACTCTTTCAGGAGCCTATAAATCTTTTTAATTACATCATCAATATAGAATGAAGAACTATGAGCCTCATCCAATATCTCATTATTTAATCATTTTATTGGAGGGTACAAATATGGTTTCTGAACCTTATTATTTCATCACAATTAAGGTTTAATTTAGAAACAATTTTCACCTTCACTTGTAACTCTACATCTTCATTTTGTGCCTCCCAAATCTAGACATGTACTAAGGGCTGAAAATTCATTTGATAAAGATAATATTTATAAACATTCATTAATATTTAAAGATCCATCTTTTGAAATCCCATTAATATTGGATCTTTTGTAATCCAGATCATGGATAAGATAGCATTGTCATTCCGACTCAAAGAATCTTCCACCTTATTCCCATTCCCATGGTTGAAATGTATTGAGCAGTTGTTATCATTAATCAACTCCAATAATCTTATTTGGTTCATATTCATCTCATTTGTGGTCAAAATATAATTTAAAATTTATGAACAATATAAATATCAAACCTTTTACCATAAAGGTATCTCCTCTATATCTTTAATTCAATGATTACCACTACTAACTAAAAATCATAAGTTGGTTAATTTTTCTCATGAATATTCTCCAGTTGTCAGGAATAATCTATCAAAATATCATTTTTTCAGGGAATTCATACCAACCCCTTCTTGGATGCATCATTGTGGATCACAATCATTTCTCTACTATAAGGCAGTGTTTGCTTAGCTGCACTGACTAACCATCTTTTTTGCTCTTTGAAATTCTATTCACAATCATCCGTCCAAACTAATGTAACTCCTTTAGGTTTCAACTTGGTGATTTGATTAGATAATTAAGAAAAATCATTCACCAAACATATATAATATAAATCCAATCAAAGAATACATTAGATCATAGTTACTATTTTTGATCTCTACCATCTTTCATTAATATTTGTTTTTTATAGATCCCCAAATATCATCTCTCTTGAGATTATGTGACCAAAAAATGAAATTTTATGAAGCCTACATTAACACATAGTAAATTTTCATGAACGCTTCTTCCTTATTAGGGTCTTTAGTAAATTTATCTATTTATCTTCATGTTCTTCCGACATCTTTTAATAGAAAAGAATATTATACATAAATACCACCATAACCTAATCAGGATAGTCTTTAAATACACTATTCATTAGATACATGATGATATCAGTGGAATTATTAATACCAAAAGGAATCACAATAAATTCATAGAGTCCATACATTATGAAGAATGTCATATACGGTATATCCTCCTTTAGGACCATTAATTGATGTTATCATAAATGAAGATCGATCTTGGAAAAGTAATGAGATCTATTTAGTTGGTGAGAAAAGTCACTAATATAGGGAAGATGATATTTTTCCTTGATTGTGATCTTTTTACGTTATCGATAATCAATGAAGAGTCTCATTGGTCCATATTTCTTCTTATCAAATAGAACATGTTCTCTCTAAGGTCACGCACTAGGGAATATGAATATGTTATCAATATTCTCTTGGAGTTTATTTTTTCAATTCCTGCAAAACAATTAGGGCCATTCTATAAGGTGTATTTGAAATAGGCATACCACCCAATATGAGTTTTATTGAAAACCCAACTTCCTGATTTGGTGGAAGACCTGTCAATTCCTTTGAAAATACATCATCAATCTCTTGTACAATGGGAGTATTGTTAATCATGAGTTTCTCCCAAAGCATTTGATATAAATAGCCTTCATTTATAGGAATAATGACACATAATATGGGATAAATTTTGACTGGATTTCTATATTCATCACTGTATCAATAGATTATCATAGATTGATTAGGAATATGTAATATGACTTTCCTTCTTTAGAAACTGATATGATCACAATATATATAATGATAATCCATGAAAATAATCACCTCAAATTCCATTATAAGAAGGATCACATAATTTTTATGAAGAACATTCCCATAATCTTAAACCATTGATAAATTAAAAACTTTTTATGAAACTATTTTTCCATTATGAGTTGTCACCAAAAACTAAAAATCCAATTATTGAGGTAATACATTGATACCCTAAGAAAATTATCTAAAAATAAAGGATTATGTGGATCCATAATCTAATAAAGAATTTAGTACATTATAGTGGATGGTAAGTCTACATTTCACCACTTCATTATCATACTTCACATCATCGATATTGATTGCATGTGACATTCCTTTGAATTTTTTCATAATAGTTTGTTGACATCAGTCTTCATCAATAACACTTAGATTCGAGCATTGATTAGCATAATGCCATATTTCCTTTCATATGTAACATTGAAGTGTAGGAGGTTCATTTTATATAGAATTATATTTTTTGCATCATTAGACAAATTTTTTCCATCACATTAACATTCAACTTCCAGATGACCCTCATATACACACATATAACATTTACTTGTCCCATTAAGACAATTACCTCCATGTTTCCTTCAACACTTTTATTATAGGGGAAAACTCATCTTTTATTGAAGGAGGTCATTAGAATTTCCTTGGAATTCCATTTTTATTTTATTTTCAAACCCATATGACTGATGGGTTACACCCATATCTATCTCAAACGTGAGATCACATCTCAAAATTTCCTCAAAGCTATTGAAGTCCCTTATGGCCAATTTCCTTTGGATACATGGTTTTAATCCACTAAAGAATCATTAAATTTTTCAATGAGGATTGATAATAATTCTAGAAGTGTACATTGAGAGACTTGTGAAATTTGTTTTGTAGGTACAAAAGGATTCATAATACTTTTCCATAGGTTCATGGAACTCCTCCATAATTTATAAAAGAATACGATGAATGTAATGATTAAAAAACAAGTACTTCAACTAATCCCAATCCATGTGTAGGACCAGAATCATGATATATAGATGCACAATTACCAGAGGGGAGGAATTGTATGTTTTAAAAAAAAAATTTTAACCTTAAGTAAAATTATGTTTAACAAGGTTAAACATGGTAAATTCACAGGACATCTCTTAGTTCTATTAAACACACATTCTAGGTTCCCGAAATATGGTTTTGGAAATTAAACTAAAAGAAGGATTACAAGGAATATATTCCACCTTAAAGCCTATAAAATATTACTTATCATAGAATACCAAAAGTAAAAAAAATTTATAATAATATTATACTTTAATTTTTTTACGAAAAATACTTCTCAAATAAACTTGAAACAAAAACTAGTAACAAGTATGAAATATTTTAACATAAAGAGTAGGGAATCCAACAACCTTGGATAAAGTTCAAAAGATTTATACTTTCAAGAAATTATGTCTCACCCACACCAGAGTTTTCCCTTGATAGGAATATCGGAATCTATCTTTTTATCCCTACAATCCCTCAATTTTTAGGTCGTCAACACCTCTGACTTCTTATCTGTGGAAGTCCTTGAACATTAAGGTCGTCAGTACCTATATCATTCTATCCCCAGTATCCCTAGTGTAACATCCCAAGTAAGTAATGAATAATATATATTTTTATCTATGTTTATTAATGATTAAGATAGTGTAATAGAGGCTTAAAATGAAAATAAATACAATCTTATGCATGGAATACATTAATATTCTTAAAAGATTGTTTTACTGCCTTTTGATGGAAAACCATTTTTGAATCTATATTTTGACAATTTTATAAACTATGTTTGTCAAAATAAACTTATTCCTTATGATTGGGACATCAAAATTTACCTTGTGTGAATTTTTGGTATTTTTCTGACAATATTCATTTTTTTAATGAATAGTGAAAAATACTGCATTTTACATCAAAACTGCTTTTTAATCTAATTTATTTATATGATTAGATTATGTTTTGAATTGGTTTTGAAGTGAAATTACAATATATATTTACCATTTTATCCAATGGTGGTCATTGGAATCAATTTCACTTTGAAATTAGACTTAAACTGGTGTCAATCTTTTGATACTTATTGTTTTGTAAAAACATGCTTTTTGCTCTGGCAGCGGGAATTAATTATTAAATTAATTAATGTGACTTATATGATTTGAATTTTGTAAAATAGACATCATTTTTGAATTCAGAATATCAAATATATCTTAGGGTGAATTTTTGGTAATTTTCTGAAAAACTTCAATTTTTGATGAATAGTGAAACCACTAAGTTGTAATCAAGAAAACTGATTTTTCAGTTAAATGAAAGTTTACCACTAATGTGTATTGAATTTTGAAAATCCAACATACATGGTTGTCATTAATAAGTAAAATGTGGTTCAATGAGATTAAAATAATTTTTTGGTGAATAGTAACTTATTAAGTTTTTAATCGCGATTAGTGGTAATTAGTGTAGTTTAAGGTATAAATAATGCTTTAATAATATGAAATGACCTAGACACATGTCCCAACCTTATTGGTTGTGTCATGGACGACCAAGACAAGCTATGGGTCAACTTGGGGACCCCATGGAGACATTTTGGTTGGGAAATGACATAAATAACTTTTTTATTTAATGTAAAAGTAAAAATGACACAAACATAATATGTTTCACAAAAACAATTTTTACATGGGGTTATAAAGATCAGATATTTGATTATAAATAGTCATTGGAAAGCGAAAAATATTTTCTACATCATAGTATTTTTTTTATAATTTTTAGACATTAAATAAATTAAATTATTTATGACATAATAATGATGCAGCGATGACATCATTATTTGACGATTTAAATAAAATGGAAAGACAATGTAAAATATATGAACTACACATGGCCAAAACCAATTGGATGAGTGGATTTCGAACCCTTATAACCCTATCCACGAATTATATCAATGTGGGACCTTTTAAAACCGAAAAACAGTTTCAAATAAAGTAATATTTCTTTACTTTCCAAAAGTGCCCCTCCTCTCCTCTTATAAAAGGCCCCCACCTCTACCTCATTTCACACACTACTCAATCCTTTGGCTCGGCCAACCCCTGCCCATTTACCCTCTCCACATACCTCTCCTCATCCTATAGGATTCCCTTTGGGCATAATCCTTTCAAAGGAATCCTTTAGGCTCAAATCAAAAGGAGTTACACTTTTAAAGGTAATTCATTCTCTCATGTTCATTTGTTTTATTTTGCTTCTCCAACCCCCTAAACTCTATTTATTTACTTCTTTTGTAACAACACCAGTATCTTCAATATACTAGGATGTTTTTATAAGATATATTTGAGCTACACACTCACACAACTACATCAAATGGTTAAAGAACATACGGTTTCCGTGGATGGCGAAATTCTGCCTCCCGAAACGATGACTGTTCAATACTCATTTAACACCTTCAAAGGTGGCCATTATGATGTCACTATTTTTATATATGATATATAATATGTTTATATTTTCCTTAAGCTTCTGTTTTTTCATTTTGGGCATACCTTTATGGTTTCCATTATGGGTAAACACGATATCTTCATTTTAGGATGTGCGGACTACCGCCCCCTCAAAGTGATTTGATTCGTTAAATACCATATGTGGGACATATAAAGGATGGAACTATGATATTATATATGATATTATACTGGAATTATAATATACCTTTATATCATTATGATTCCATTCTATAAAATACGAAATAGAAATGAAAGTAGCGTTCATGCGTACGTACGGCTTACCGTCTCCATGAACGGTGCATTTCATTTCTTACCTCTAAATGATTATGTAATATTATAAATGCATGTATGTACTGTATATATATGACATATATGATATCTACATCATGAATACCATTCTGGATATAATGAACCTTTGACCAAATTAACAACATGTAAGTGTAAGAAGTCTATTTTTGACTTAAGAACCAAATACCGACAAAATGAACATTATTAACTTAACTGATAACATGATGTTCATAAAATGGTATAAAAGGAATAATGAACTTGAAAAAGGTTCTTAATCAAGTAGATATTAACTCAAGTTTATTATTCAGGAGATTAAAGAACGGTCGGGTCAAGTCGGATACGAGGTATGGGACTTCGTCTCAATCTCCTTTCATTGAGGCATATTTTATTTTATACACAACTTTCTTTTATACAGTGTATAAACCCCTTTGACTTTTACGTTTATTCAAAAGGAATCTTTTTTATATGAAGCGTTTACTAAACGACAAAAGGGAATGTTTTTGTCATACGTATGCGGCGACAACGACTTCTCCGCCGTCATGACCGTTATTTGAGTTTCGGCTTCCTCTACAAGCCATACCTTCTTTTTAAAAGAAAAATAAATACCATGTTTTACTTTTCTTTTATTTTAGTATTGAAAATGGTTTTCATAATGTTTTTATATCAATGTGTTGTATTGATATCTCGTGATTGAAATGTGGAAATTTTATGTTTCCTTTATGCATGTTTTATGTGATATGATTATGTTATGGTTCTTGGGAATTATTATGAAGACGGGTGGTTCCCTGATAAACTAAGGGTGGGTGAGCCCGTTATAGCTCTTCAATTCATTGGGTAACGCGAAGGAGTGAAACGTTAAGGTTTCTCCGAAGAGATTTTAGGGAATATACTGTGATGGGTATTCCAAACGTAACCAAGAGGGTTACTCCCTACGTAAGAATGCTATGAATGCCCCAAGTTACCTTTATGTCTTATGATTTCTATGATTTATTCATAATTTTATGAGGTATGTTAAAGTGCCTATGTTTTATGGGTAAAGTATGATTTCATTCTTATGTATATATGAACTCATGTTTCCTTTCCATGTTTTTTTATAACCCATACTGAGTTTTTATGCTCATCCCAAGTTTTTGAAATGTTTTTCACAGGTCAAGGGAAAGGTACATGATAAGATGATAGAGTCAAGGATGTGTCAAGAAATAATCCATGTTTTATTTTAAATGTGTTTCCATTGATGGGAATGAAGAATACTATCTTTATGTAACCACTTTGTTTATATGTGGAATGTAATGCAAGTTTTATGATCTAATTCTCTAAAAATCTAAAACCGAAAAGATCCTCAATGTGTAATCTTGTAATAACTCATGATTAAGTAAGGTTTAAGGCTGGGGCCTTATAGTTGGTATCAAAGGTCAGTTTAGATAACTTTAGGAGTTAAAATTCTATTAAATGATTATCCAAAAATATATTTTTTTGAAATGATATAGCATTTAAAGATTACGATGTTGCTTCATCTAAGACATGTTTGTTCAGAATGGTTTTCCGCAGAGGAAACAGGGAAGCAGTGCTAGGAAGGCATACAGAAGGAAATAACCTTCCGAATCAGCATCCTGAGATGGTCAGAATTGGAACTGAACAGTTTGATGCAGTAATGGCGCAGTTGACTCAAGCGATAAATGGCGGTGGTATCCATGCACGAGATCAGCCAGAACAACCGCAGAGGAACATGTCAGTGGTGGAACATTTCATGAGGCAACATCCACCATCATTCAGAGGATCATCTGACCCTGTGCTAGCTGAAGGGTGGATTAAAGCACTAGAGAAGATTTTTTATGTCATGGGGTGTTCAGACAATCAAAAGGTTAGTCTTGCTATTTACCGTTTGGAGGGTGAAGTAGATCAGTGGTGGTCTATGGTTTAAAATATCAGGGACGCCGATGAGATTGATGCTCTTGACTGGGATGAATTCAAAGGTATGTTTCTTGAGAAGTATATTCCTAAGGCTGTTTGACTTAGGATGGAAAAGCAATTCTTGGAATTGAGGCAAGAGGAAGACTCAGTGGCTGCCTATGAAGGAAGGTTCACTCGATTGGCAAGGTATGCTCCAAATTTTATCCGGGACCTTGATAGTAAAATCAATCATTTTTACTCAGGATTAAAGCCAAAATACCAAAGGGCATTAGCTTCTCGTGAGTTTAAAAGTTATGAAAATCTTGTTCGATGTGCTGAGAAGGTGGAAATGGAGTTTTCCGATGACCAAGTTTTCTATAACAACCAGCAGAAGAAGAGACCGAGGTGGCATGAGAAAGGTAATAATTCTTTAAAAAAGTCTGATGGTAAGAGAACTAAGTTTCCAGTTTGTGATAAATGTGGCAAAAGGCATGCTGGGGAATGTCTTCTGAATTCTGGGAAGTGCTACCGATGTGGTAAGATGGGACATAAGGCTCGTGATTGCACTGAAAAGGATCAAGGTGAAGGTAAGAACAAATTTGATTTACAGTTAGTGAAATGTTATAAGTGCAATGAGATGGGTCACTATGCAAACGAGTGTCCGACAAGGAGCTTGAGTGATGGGAAGCAGTTAGACTACAAGCAGAAAGGGGTGGTGAAATCCTTTGCAACTACTTCAGCAGATGTCGGGCCATCAAATGAAGTTGTATCAGGTACTTTGTTTGTTTTTTCAGATTATGCCAGTGTGTTGTTTGATTCGGGGTCTACACATTCTTTCATCTCTGAAACCTTTTCTAGTAAAATGGGAATACCATCTCAAGAAATGACTCCTGAACTTTTGGTAAAAACACCTGGGGGAAGTGTCGAGGCAAAAAGAATTTATAAGAATCTTCTTATCCTTATCTGTGGAAAGAACCTACTTGAAAACCTTATTGTTCTACCTCTAGTAGAGTTTGATGTTATCCTGGGTATGGATTGGCTCTCTATTTACCATGCTAAGATTGACTGTAGAGCTAAAGAAGTTTCTTTTCAGAAAGACATTCAGTTTGTTTACAAGAATGAACCCTTACTTTTGATAACATATCAAGAGGCCGAGAAACTTGTAAAAGATGGAAATGAATGTTACCTTGCACACATCGTTCAAAATAAAGGAACTGTTCAGATTAATGATGTGCCAATGGTAAATGAGTATCCTGATGTTTTTCCTGATGAGTTTCCTGGAATAATACCAGATCGGGAAGTTGAGTTTACTGTTGACTTAGTTCCTGATGCTAAGCCAATTTCAAAACCCCCTTATCGAATGGCGCATATTGAACTTTTAGAGTTGAAGGAGCAATTGCAAGATTTATTAGAGAAAGGTTTCATTAGACCTAGCACATCACCATGGGGTGCTCCTATTTTATTTGTTAAAAAGAAAGATGGTTCTATGAGAGTTTACATTGATTATAGAGCCTTGAATAATATCACTGTTAAGAACAAATATCCTTTGCCTCATATCGATGATTTGTTTGATCAGCTCCAGGGAGCTCAGTTTTTTTCAAAGATTGACTTGAGATCGGGGTACCATCAGCTGAAGGTAAAGGAGGCAGATATTCCGAAGACCGCGTTCCGTACGAGATATGGCCATTATGAATTTGTAGTAATGCCTTTTGGGATAACGAATGCACCTGCTGTATTCATGGACTTAATGAATAGAATTTTCCATGAGTTCTTGGATAAGTTTGTGGTGGTTTCCATTGATGATATTTTGGTGTTTTCTAAAAGTAAAGAGGAGCATGAAAAACATTTAAGGGTTATCTTGCAAACCTTAAAAGAAATGAAACTGTATGGGAAATTCAGAAAGTGTGAATTTTGGTTGCAACAAATTTCTTTCCTTGGTCACATTGTTTCTAAATATGGAATAACTGTTGATCCTGCAAAAAACAAAAGTTGTGGAAGAATGGAAAAGACCCACAAATGTAACCGAGATTCGTAGCTTACTTGGTTTGGCGGGCTATTACCGAAGGTTTGTTAGAAATTTTTCATGGTTATCTAGTCAAATGACTAAGCTAACTCGGAAGGGTGTTAAGTTTATCTGGACAAAAGAATGTGATGATTGTTTTCAGGAATTGAAAAGAAGATTGGTGAATGCTCCAGTTTTGGCACTACCTTCCAGGAATGGTGAGTTTTTTATATACAGTGATGCTTCATTGAAAGAAATTGGTTGCGTCCTAATGCAGAATGATCAGGTAATTGCTTATGCTTCATGACAGTTGAAAACTCATGAGGTAAATTACCCTACACATGATTTGGAATTAGCTGCTGTTGTTTTTGCTTTAAAAATTTGGAGGCATCATTTGTATGGAGTAAAGTGTGAAATATATACCGATCACAAAAGTTTAAAGTATATATTCACTCAGAAAGAGTTAAACATGAGACAAAGGAGATGGATGGAATTAATCAAAGATTATGATTGTACAATTCATTACCATCCGGGAAAAGCAAATAAAGTGGAGGATGCTTTGAGTCGAAAAAGTAATGCTTCATTAACAATGTTGCGTTTGGAACGTGATCCTTTGGTTAAGGATTTGATGAACTTTGGCATAGAAGTTTTTGGTGCAGGAAGTCCTTCTGTTTTGTATCAGGCATCAGTGAAATCATCTCTATCAGATAGAATCAAGCAAGCACAAAAGAAAGATAGTGAGTTGCAGAAAAGGGTAGAGGTGGTTCAGAAAGGTAAGTTTCTTGAATTCAACATTGATAATGATTGTGTTTTGAGATTTGGGAAGAGATTGTGTATGCCTTGTGATTCACAGTTGAAGAGAGAGCTGTTATGTGAAGCTCATAGTTCTCCGTTTTCAGTTCATTCGGGCAGTACTAAGATGTATAGAGATCTGCGGGAGTATTACTGGTGGGATGGAATGAAAAGAGATATTGCTGATTTTACTGTAAAGTGTTTGACATGTCAACAGGTTAAAGTAGAGTGGCAGTTACCGAAAGGGATGCTTCAGCCTTTACCAGTGCCAGAGTGGAAATGGGAGAATATATCCATGGACTTTGTTGTTGGATTACCGAACACATCTCGAGGTAATAATGCAATCTGGGTTATTGTTGATCACTTGACCAAATCTGCTCATTTCATTGCTATAAGAGATACTTTCTCTCTTGATCAACTTTACCGTTTGTATCTTAAAGAGATAGTCAGGTTACATGGAGTTCCTCTCTCCATTGTATCAGATCGTGATCCCAGGTTTACTTCTAACTTTTGGAAAGGCCTTTAGAAGTCGTTGGGTACTGAATTAAATTTTAGTACAGCTTTTCATCCTCAATCAGATGGGCAGTCAGAAAGAACAATTCAGACATTGGAGGATATGCTACGAGCTTGTTCTATGGATTATCAGGGAAGTTGGGACCAACATCTTTCTTTGGTTGAGTTTTCATATAATAACAGTTTTCATTCCAGTATACAGATGGCACCATTTCAGGCATTATATGGGAAGCGGTGTCGAACTCCAGATTTCTGGGATGAAGTGGGTGAAAGGAAGTTGATGGGACCAGAATTGGTAGAAGAGATGGCAGAAAAAGTTCAGCTGATTCAGAAACACATGAGAACAGCTCAGAGCAGGCAGAAGAGTTATGCGGATAACCGGAGGAAGGATCTATCTTTCGAGGTAGGTGATCATGTTTTTCTCAAGGTTTCTCCTTGGAAAAGCGTGATGAGATTTGGTAAGAAAGGAAAGTTGAGTCCAAGGTTTGTTGGACCATACGAAATTCTGGAGAGAGTTGGATCAGTTGCATACCGAGTGGCTTTACCTCCGAGTTTATCTCAGGTACACAATGTTTTTCACGTTTCGATGTTGAGAAAGTATATGCCAGATCCATCTCATGTTTTGAGTCCAGAGGTAGTTCAGCTGGAAGAGAACCTATCTTATGAGGAACAACAGGTCCAGATTCTTGACCACAGGGAGCAAGTGTTACGGAATAAGGTGATTAAGTAGGTAAAGGTTTTGTGGAAAAACCACATGATTGAAGAGGCAACATGGGAATCTGAAAATGCAATGAGGGATAAGTACCCCCATTTATTCGATAAGTAAATAAATTGCGGGGATGCAATTTTCTAAAGAGGGGAAGGATGTAACATCCCAAGTAAGTAATGAATAATATATATTTTTATCTATGTTTATTAATGATTAAGATAGTGTTATAGAGGCTTAAAATGAAAATAAATACAATCTTATGCATGGAATACACTAATATTCTTAAAAGATTGTTTTACTTCCTTTTGATGGAAAACCATTTTTGAATCTATATTTTGACAATTTTATAAACTATGTTTGTCAAAATAAACTTATTCTTTATGATTGGGACATCAAAATTTACCTTGTGTGAATTTTTGGTATTTTTCTGACAATATTCATTTTTTAAATGAATAGTGAAAAATACTGCATTTTACATCAAAACTGCTTTTTAATATTATTTATTTATATGATTAGATTACGTTTTGAATTGGTTTTGAAGTGAAATTAGAATATATTTTTACCATTTTATCCAATGGTGGTCATTGGAATCAATTTCACTTTGAAATTAGACTTAAACTGGTGTCAATCTTTTGATACTTATTGTTTTGTAAAAACACGCTTTTTGCTCTGGCAGAGGGAATTAATTATTAAATTAATTAATGTGACTTATATGATTTGAATTTTGTAAAATAGACTTCATTTTTGAATTCAGAATATCAAATATAGCTTAGGGTGAATTTTTGGTAATTTTCTGAAAAACTTCAATTTTTGATGAATAGTGAAACCACTAAGTGGTAATCAAGCAAACTGATTTTTCAGTGAAATGAAAGTTTACCACTAATGTGTATTGAATTTTGAAAATACGACATACATGGTTGTCATTAAGAAGTAAAATGTGGTTCAATGAGATTAAAATAATTTTTTGGTGAATAGTAACTTATTAAGTTTTTAATCGCGATTAGTGGTAATTAGTGTAGTTTAAGGTATAAATAATGCTTTAATAATATGAAATGACCTAGACACATGTCCCAACATTCTTGGTTGTGTCATGGCCGACCAAGAAAAGCCATGGGTCAACTTGGGGACCCCATGGAGACATTTTGGTTGGGAAATGACATAAATAACTTTTTATTTAATGTAAAAGTAAAAATGACACAAACATAATATGTTTCACAAAAACAATTTTTACATGGGGTTATAAAGATCAGATATTTTATTATAAATAGTCATTGGAAAGATAAAACGATTTCCTACATCATAGGATTTTTTTATAATTTTTAGACATTAAATAAATTAAATTATTTATGACATAATAATGATGCAGCGATGACATCATTATTTGACGATTTAAATAAAATGGAAAGACAATGTAAAATATATGAACTACACATGGCCAAAACCAATTGGATGAGGGTATTTCAAACCCTTATAACCTTATCCACGAATTATATCAATTTGGGACCTTTTAAAACCGAAAAACATATTCAAATAAAGTAATATTTCTTTAC
Organism: Viscum album; assembly: GCA_963277665.1. Lineage (NCBI taxonomy): Eukaryota > Viridiplantae > Streptophyta > Magnoliopsida > Santalales > Viscaceae > Viscum > Viscum album. Next base: position 1,013,691,030 of record OY728155.1, read on the forward strand.
TTTCCAAAAGTGCCCCTCCTCTCCTCTTATAAAAGGCCCCCACCTCTACCTCATTTCACACACTACTCAAGACTTTGGCTCGGCCAACCCCTGCCCATTTACTCTATACAAATCCCTCTACTAATCCTAGAGGATTCCCTTTGGGCAGAATCCTTTCAAAGGAAGCCTTTAGGCTCAAATCAAAAGGAGTTACACTTTTAAAGGTAATTCATTCTCTCATGTTCATTTGTTTTATTTTGCTTCTTCAACCCCCTAAACTCTTTTTATTTACTTCTTTTGTAACAACACCAGTATATTCAATATACTAGGATGTTTTTATAAGATATATTTGAGCTACACACTCACACAACTACATCAAATGGTTAAAGAACATACGGTTTCCGTGGATGGCGAAATTCTGCCTCCCGAAATGATGATTGTTCAATACTCACTTAACACCTTCAATGGTGGCCATTATGATGTCACTATTTTTATATATGATATATAATATGTTTATGTTTTCCTTAAGCTTCTGTTTTTTTCATTTTGGGCATACCTTTATGGTTTCCATTATGGGTAAACACGATATCTTCATTTTAGGAAGTGCGGACTACCGCCCCCTCAAAGTGATTTGAATCGTTAAATACCATATGTGGGACATATAAAAGATGGAACTATGATATTATATATGATATTATACTAGAATTATAATATACCTTTATATCATTATGATTCTATTCTATAAAATACGAAATAGAAATGAAAGTAGCATTCATGCGTACGTACGACTTACCGTCTCCATGAACGGTGCATTTCATTTCTTACCTCTAAATGATTATGTAATATTATAAATTCATGTATGTACTGGATATATATGAAATAAATGATATCTACATCATGAATACGATTCTGGATATAATGAAACTTTGACCAAATTAACAACATGTAAGTGTAAGAAGTCTATTTTTGACTTAAGAACCAAATACCGACAAAATGAACATTATTAACTTAACTGATTACATGATGTTCATAACATGGTATAAAAGGAATAATTAAATTGAAAAAGGTTCTTAAGAAAGTAGAGATTAACTCAAGTTTACTATTCAGGAGATTAAATAACGGCCAGGTTAAGTCGGATACGAGGTATGGGACTTCGTCTCAATCTCCTTTCATTGAGGCATATTTTATTTTATACACAACTTTCTTTTATACAGTGTATAAACCCCTTTGACTTTTACGTTTATTCAAAAAGAATATTTTTTATACGAAGAGTTTACTAAACGACAAAAGGGAATGTTTTTGTCGTACGTATGCGGCGACAACGACTTCTCCGCCGTCGTGACCGTTATTTGAGTTTCGGCTTCCTCTACAAGCCATACCTTCTTTTTAAAAGAAAAATAAATACCATGTTTTACTTTTATTTTATTTTAGTATTGAAAATGGTTTTCATAATGTTTTTATATCAATGTGTTGTATTGATATCTCGTGATTGAAATGTGGAAATTTTATGTTTCCTTTATGCATGTTTTATGTGATATGATTATGTTATGGTTCTTGGGAATTATTATGAAGACGGTTGGTTCCGTGATAAACTAAGGGCGGGTGAGCCCGTTATAGATCTCCAATGCATTGGGTAACCTGAAGGAGTGAAACGTTAAGGTTTCTCCGAATAGATTTTAGGGAATATACAGTGATGGGTATTCCAAACGTAACCAAGAGGGTTACTCCCTACGTAAGAATGTAATGAATGCCTCAAGTTACCTTTATGTCTTATGATTTCTATGATTTTTTCATGATTTTATGAGGTATGTTAAAGTGCCTATGTTTTATGGGTAAAGTATGATTTCATTCTTATGTATATATGAACTCATGTTTCCTTTCCATGTTTTTTTTATAACCCATACTGAGTTTTTATGCTCATCCCAAGTTTTTGAAATGTTTTTCACAGGTCAAGGGAAAGGTACATGATAAGATGATAGAGTCAAGGATGTGTCAAGAAATAATCCATGTTTTATTTTAAATGTGTTTCCATTGATGGGAATGAAGAATACTATCTTTATGTAACCACTTTGTTTATATGTGGAATTTAATGCAAGTTTTATGATCTAATTCTCTAAAACTCTAAACCCGAAAAGATCCTCAATGTGTAATCTTGTAATAACTCATGATTAAGTAAGGTTTAAGGCTGGGGCCTTATACCTAGATTATACTCAGAAACAATAAGAGTCACACAATGAAATCTGAACAATATGTTCAGTACGAACAAAGAATGAGAATCTCTCTCTATATAAATCACTTCAAAATCATGTGCTCTCTAGATTGATGGAATGATATTGATCTCATACACATGAGCTCGTATTTGTAGGAAATTATTTAATTATAGGTTCCCTCCTCCAACGCTCATATTTTTCCCTTAATTTCAGAGGGACCTGTACACGTGTCAGTCAACCAATAGGTTGTTAGAAACAAATTGTTCGACATTGTTTCATAACAACAGTAAGGAAAAAAGAACTTTCAAAACCACATATTTTTTTCAGAGTCAATGGAATTATAGGAATCACAATCTAATTAAATAATCATTTGGAGTCTATAAGACATGGATATTAAGATTTGGTTTTTCAATGAGTTTGGAATCTAAATTCTATAGACTATGGAGTCTAAATATTAATGAATTCAAAATATTATTTCTGAAGAATTTAGAGTCTGAATTATGTGGAATTTGGAATTCGAATTATGAGTAATTCAGAGTCTAAATTTGAGGGAATTTGGACTCTAAATTTTATAGAATTTTGAGTCATAATTTATGAGAATTTGGATTCTGAATATCATAGAATTCTCAGTCTGAATTATAGAGAATTCAGAGTCGGAATTTTATACAATTTAGTGTCTGAATTTTGGAGAATTCAGAGTCTGAACTTCAGAAAATTTAGAATATGAATTTCAGATATTACGATGTCTGAATTTTAGAGAATCCGGGCTATGAATTTCAGAAAATTCTGTGTCTAAAAACAGAATAATTTATATCTAGGGAAATATAATATTATGAGGATTTGAATATGGAACAAAAATTTTCCATAGTAATAAAATTTTTTATATTTAGAGATACTATAAAAAATAACAATGAAAAACATTGATATGTATAAAAAAAATTTGGAAGAGAAATTTTATTTATAGAATGGAAATTTTCCTTATGAGAATGGAAATTTTCCAGATGATAATAATCCTTAGGAAAAGTCAACTTTCCTTAAGATAATTGTTTTGTTATTTTCAAAACAAAAGGGATGATAAAGTCAAAAGGAAACCTTATCGACTCAACAAATCTCCCACTTTTTTGAAAGAACATCCATCCTTACAAAAAAGAATATAAGGACTAAGATTTTACTTTATGAACATTAAAAGAAAAACATATATCTCATTACCTATGAATCATGGTGAATACAACAAACTCCCACTTATGTTTTTAAATCCTTAAGGATGGTATTCTTGACCTCCTTAAAGATATTTCACTTTTTATTTCATAAGGAAGTATTTTTAGTTAAAACTTACCCTTAGACAAAGTCCCCCATTGAAAGGTAATTCCTTTCTTTACTATGTATTCTTTTGATCATTCCTTTCTCCCCCATTTTGATTTTCAAAAATAAATAAATGGAATGGAAAAAATATGGTACTTGAAATATTATTACTAAACTACAAAACAAAAAAAAATAACAAAAAATTTCATTAGTATTGAATGAATTTGTACAAGGAAGAAAATACATCTAAATATTGGATTGGGAAAAAATCATTCTTCTTTCCCCTTGGGCATTATATTACTCACGATGGTTTTCCGTTTATTAATCTCATTACAATCTTCTTTAAGGCACTTGAGCAGTCAACACTAACCATCATTTTTCTTCTCTAAAGCATTGATTTTTTATTCCCGAGCTATAAGAATTTATCATTGAGTCATCAAAGACTCCTCATGATTACTAAGTGTTTATTGGAATGAAATAATAAGATATCATTTATTTTTCTAATTCAATGATAACGAATTAATCGTCCTATTAAAATATTTGAAATCCTGCTTTCGGCTTGTTTGTTCGACACATAGCTTCTCCTAAAAACATTTTGTAATATCTGAACATTCCATATTCTGTGTCAAATGTGTCTTTCATAGTATCTCTAAAATCATCAATCATTATTAGCTCATTGATTTTAATATTTGACCACTTGGTAATTTATTTTCATGGCCTCCAATAACCATCATACCTGATATAAAATGTTTTCAAATAGTCCTTAATCCTAAAAAAAATATCCATAAGAATGGAAACAAACTCTGATTTTTGATTACAAGAGTGCTCAAGTATCTGGAACCTCAAGTATATTCATGGAAACCTTGATATAATATCATCCAAATTCTTAGACGATTTAACCATAGTGTCATGTCTAAGAGAGGACGGTTCCTAATAATATTTTTTGGTTAGTGAGGATTCTTTCTCTATGTCGTCATCTTTTCTCTTTGAGAAACCACCAATATCATTCATTGTCACTACGACATTCCTCAGTTTATCAACCAACCCCTATTTTCCTTTATTTTCTCTTGGAATGATCTCTTCTCTTTATGGAAACTCATGTTCACTAACTGATAGTTGAACTATTTCATCTTCCTCAATGTTTTATTTTTCACCATCTACCACTAGATCCTCTATTTGGACAATTTCATGTTTTTAACTCTCTTCATAAGCTATTTTTTTTCCACTTTATGCCTCATTTCTTCTTTTCATGGCGTAGCATGTTTTGATGATTTAGCTTGGGATGTTCTGAACAATAATTTCTCAAAAGGACTCTCCTCATGATATTAATCAACATGCCTAATACCATCATCATTTTCGTCCCCTTCCTCTTCCTCTTATTCACCTTCTACTACCTCTTCCTCCACAATTTCTGTATCTAGTTCTGTTTACGGAATCACCATTTTCATTCTTGGTTTCACTAAGAGTTATTCTTGTAGAAATGATTATAGAAATTGTACTTATTCAGAAGCTTTCTCAGTAGCCTTGAGTAAAGCGTGAACAATTTCGTTCTAGGATATATTCTTCTTTTTATTCTTCTCATTTTCTTTCTTCTCAAAATTCTCAGCATAATTATTCTTTAATGATTTTTCCATAGTAGGATCTAAGACAATACTACTCTCCACTTTCATCCTATTATTTTTATCTTCTCTCCACATGGAAACCACTTCATCCAGAAAAGCCTTTTGCGTCATTGGATTAGGTGATATGATTTGGTTTCCTGAAAAACATTAGTTTTTTCTTTCTTTTCTAGATCCATCAACTCAAATATATTTCAACCTTTATTTGAATTCTCATACACTTCTGGTTTCATTTATAAGGATTCAATTTCAGCTTCAGATAAATCCTAAAATTCTATGGATTCTCTATTGAATCCAACCATCATCCTTGTAAGGGTGTCATCATTAAGAAACAAGACCACAAATTTCTTTACCTTAGAACATCACAGAATTTTTAATAAATCAGTACAAAGAATGATTATCGTAGATATAATAATAGAATACATAATGATCTGAGATTTTAGAGTCCTATTCTTGATATTCATACCTGTAAGCATAACATACTTCACCAAATTTATCTTTCTGAGGATTTCTATGAAATCCTGAACATAGATATCACTGTTCCTCATGATATCCTTATAATATTTTCTCAGAATGAGAAATCCCTGAACCCATAACTCTAAAATCCAATAAATTGTAAAAATATAACTAATCATACGAGTCTAAACCCTTGATAGACCATGTAATTATATGGATTTATCCTTATCAGAAGATACTGAAACATCTGGTAGCTTGTGGTTGTAGAACACAACTTCTCCCTCATAAGGAATTTATATTATGTTGTTAGCCATAAAATAGGAAAGAGAATGGGTTTTATAGTAACATTTAAATGAATACTAGTCTCTCCCACCTTCATTAAAAAAGCTTATATACTCATAAAACTCTACCAACAATTCCAGATAAACTGGATCATGTGCCTTTAGTTTGGATATACACAAACTCTCCCTTCTATTCAACTTGATATTCTTTGAAATAAGAGAATAATGAATAGATAAAAACTTTGTATCTACTAACCTTTCTATGTATATCTGTCATTCAGATATTTCCATTACTATCAAAATTTGTTTCTGAGGAGAATCTTCCAAATTCATTCGAATTTCTAAAAAACATGGATATTAGGAACATGCATAAAGTATTGCAGCATGGTTTCAACCCACCAAAGTTTGATAACCGACATGGGACAACCATTAGGGTTTATTTATATAGGATTTTGGGGAGACATTTCATCTTTTCAAAAAGATATAATGGAGGAAACATGCTCAATCATATCTAATTGCTATGATGATAGCCGATGAAGTAATTTGGTAGGCTCCGATCCTTAGAGGTTTTTAAGATAGGAATTTAGATTTATGGAAAATTTAATCCAAAAAGATTTGTAAAACAATATTATAATACCACCATGTAAAAAATTGATTATGAAAATTTATGTACTGAAACATACCTTCCGGAATGCTAGGAAAATTATTAGTAATAAGAAATATTCTTCTTAAAGAACATTAGAATCCTGAAAAGAAATCTTAATTAATAATTATTTTTTGAAAATTGATTGTTTTTAGACTAAGAAAATATTAATTAAGAATATATTAATTAAGAAAAAATTTTGACTAAGAAATGTCTACTACGAAAATTTTGAATAAGAAAATTTTTACTTCGTAAAATTTTGATTATGAAATTTTTCATTACGAAAACAAATTATTAAGAAATTTTGGATTACGAAAAAATAATTATTATGAGAATTTTGACTACAAAAATTTTGATAAGGAAAAATATTTTCTGATAAGAAAATGTACTCCCCCTATGAAAAGGAGTTTCTTACTATAAGAAGATAGGTTTCAACAAGGAGTTAAAATGGAAGATTACCTTATAGTTATCATTAATAATTTCTGTTTAATTTATTCCAATCTTTCGTATGGTAATGATTTTTTAAAAATATCAATATATTGATCTTGCATTCCAGTAAATTGAAGAATAATATCTGTTTTTTTATGTGATCCCATAAAATTGATGCCTAATATCTATGTGTTTTGTACAGGAGTTATGTGCATGGTTTTTTCTTAGGGAAATTTAACTAGTGTTTTCACACAATATCAATGTTTTGGTAAAACATATTACAAATTATGTGAGTGTGTGTTTCATCCACATCACTTGGGCACATCAACTTCCAGCTGCTACATATTTATCTTCAGAAGTGGAAAGTGATATTGAGTGTTTCTTTTTTGCATGACCAAGAAACTAATGAATCCCCTAACAAATGAAATGTTCCAGATTTTATTTTCTAAACCATTTGACACCCACCAAATTTAGCCTCCAAAAATGTTTTTAAAACAAAATTATTTCCTAAAGTATAAAAGAGTCCTAAATGAATATTCCCCTTTAAACAGAAAAAAATTATTTTTACTAATTTTAAATGAGATTCCATAGGATTTGATTGATATCTTGCTCATGATAATACTAAAAACATTATATCTGGAGGAAAAGTTGTCAAGTATAGTAAACTTCTAATCATTACTCTAAATAATGTTTGATCTTCTGGTTTCCCAGCTTCATCAAGATAAAGATAATTTGAGGTACCGTTTGAAGAGCTTTTAATTTTATTTTTTTATACTTTATTTTTAAGAAGTTGGTTAATATAATTATGTTGGGATATATACGTTATTTTTAGTTTTTGAGAAAATTGTAAACCTTGGAAAAAAGTTAACTCACCCATAATACTCATTTCATACTTAGACATCATTAAATTCACAAAAGAAGTAGTTAAATATTTCTAATATGAACCAAATATATTGTCATCAACATAAATTTGAACCATCAAATTTATTTTCATATAATTATTTATAAAAATGGTTGGATCATCAATTCCCTTTACATAATTGTTTTGTAACAAAAATCTTATAATTCTACCATACCGGGATCTTAGAGTTTGTTTAAGTCCACATAAATCAATGGTATGTTTGAAAACATGTTCAAGATGTTTTTTATATTAAAAAAAAACCTCCTCTTGAAAAAATCAGTTACGTAAAGCACATTTTACATCCATTTTAATAAGTTTGAAATTATTTAATGATACAAAGGAATGTAAAATATGAAAACATTCAGGTTTAGCTAATGGAGTATATGTTTTTTCATAATCTACCAATTCTTGTTGATTATAGCCTTTAGAAACTAATCTATCATTATTTATTACTATGATTCCATTTTTTTCACATTTATTTCTGATGACCCATTTTACTCCAATAGTAGATGTTTCCATAGGTCTTTCAACCAAGGACTGGACTTTATTTCAATAAAATTCATTTAGGTCATATTTCTTAGCTTTAATACAATTATAATCACCTAAAGCTTCAACAGTAATTTTTGTTCTAATTTGGAAATGAATGATTATTGTTTTAATTCATTTCTTATGGAACATCTAGTTCTCATGGGTTGATTTACATCAACAATGATACTATCACTGGGATGATTCTTAAGAAACAACGGATTTGTGTTTTGTAAAACCTATTCATCAACTAACGGTAGGGAATATTCTAGGGAAAATAATTTAGAAAAATTTTCCTGATCATTTTCTTTATCAGAAGTATCTTCTATCAAGGTTTTAAAAATCAGTTTTTGACAACACATCTGAAGACGCAGGATGAAGTTATTTAAAAAATGGCCAGTTTCATCAAATTTAACATGTACTGTTTATTCAATAGTACAAATATTTTATTAAAAACTATATAAGACTCATACATTGTGAAGTAGCCTACGAAAATTCCTTTATCAAATTTGGTTGAAAATTTATAAAAATTATCTTTTGTATACATAATGAATACTTTGAAACCCAAAACATTGAAGTAGGAATGTCTATGTTTTCTACCATTCTATAACTGAAATGGGGTTTTATTAAGAAAATGTCAAATAAAAACTTGATTTATAGTATAACAAGCAGTACTTACAGCTTCAGACCTGAAATTTTTAGCTATTAAATATTCACTCAATAGGGTTCTTGTTATCTCTTGAAGAATGATATTTCTTCTTTCAACAACACCATTATGTTGAGGAGTTCATGGAGATGATATGTTATGATTAATGTCTTTCATACTACAAAAATATTCCAATTCCAAATTTTGAAATTATCATCTATAATCACTATGAATAGATATCAAGGGAAGGGTTTTCTCATTTTTAACTTGGGATCTAATGATTTTAAAATAGGAAAAATATTCATAAATATTTTCTAGAAAATAGAACCATGGTAATCTAGTGTAATCATTAACTAAGAAAAATACATAATATTTTCTTCCAATGCATCATGTTTTTGTGGGACCAAAAATATCCATATGAACTAACTGTAATGCATCATAATTTGAGACATCACCGACTTATTTAAACAATGATTGATGTTTCTTTCCAATTTTGCAATGATCAAAAAATTTTGAATAATAAAATCTAATCTCCAGTATATCATTAACATGTCATTTCATTGAGAGTTTACAAAGTTTCTTAAGGTTACAATGTCCTATCCTTTTATACCATAACCAATATTGATCGTCCATTGCACTAAGGAAAGTTAGATCATAGCTCATTAGGTCTTATATGATTAGGGTGTATACATTCTCTTATATGTGGGAAGAAAGAATAAAGTCATCCTTAGAATTGTGTACTATGAATTTATCATTCCTAAAATTCACAAGGTAACATTCATTACATAATTAAATTATAATAATGACGTTATCCATAAAACCTTTAATAAATAATAAATTTGAAATAAATGTTTTTTCAAGACGAAAAATGTAACCTATACCAAAAATTTCACCCTGATCATTATCACAAAAAGATATTTTTCCTCCTTTCATCTTGATAATCCTTTCAAGGACATGTTTGTAATGTGTTATATCATGGAAACATCCACTATACATTTACTATTTATTGTTGTTGGTATTATCATTATTTCACTGAAAATAAGAGAGTTAAACTTTGGGAATCCAAACAGTCATGGATCTAAAAATTTAATAAAACAAGATTTTAGGTTTCCATATTTTCATAGACAAATAAGTTTTATGAAAACCTAAAGACATGGTTTTGGTTAAAGAACAAATTTTTTACCAATGTCCACCACACTGACATATAGTGTAGAATGAAGCACTTTGAGGAACAAAATAGTTATTAATGAAAACTAGTTTAGATTGGGTAATAACAAATCCCTAATGATCCATTAATGGTCAAATTTTGGAATAAATGTTGTCAATGTTTTCCTTACTTGAGGTAAATCTAAAAAAACACATCCTTAAAGAAAAAAATTTCAACTTTAGTTTTATAAAAAACTTTTTATCATCAAAAAAATTACTATCATAACTATTGTAAGTCCCTAAAATATTTTTCTTAGAAATTACTATTTCAAGATCCTTATAATGTTTATCCTTCTCAGAATTAAATTCCTCAAGGATTTTATAAAAACCTTAAAATTCAATATTTTTCTTATCATGACCATTAGAATGATTTAAAACTCCATTTGTTAAAATAGATAATCTAGAATTTTCCTTACGAATATTTTTCTTGAGTTTATAATTTTCATTCTCAAGAAGATTACAAAACCTAGACACATATTTATAAGAAGGTAATGTATTATCTTATAATGAGGAAGATTCAACATATGAATAATTATACTATTTACCATTAGTATAATTTGAATTCAATGATACATTAGTGATAGATTCAGCATTGGGTACATTATCCATTAGACAATTATTTTCAATGGGTAGCTTTGCTAGTAGACCTAAATTCTTCTGACTACAAGATTTAATCTCTATGGATTCATTTGACGAGTCTCTACCACTGGCAGTCCATGATTCATTAGATTTTAAAACATTCAAAGCATTATCCTTTTAGTACTTTTTTTATTCCTATCAAAATGCATCTCAATAAAACTTTTTTCTTAAGAAATTGGATAATCTGGCCTTATATACCCTACTATTTTGAATTCATATCAAATGAATTAAAATTATTTCCTGTTTTTTCATTATATCTTCTTATATATATAATAAAATCCATTCATTCCAAGAATATTGTTCATCTGTCAACATGACTCTCTATTTTATTCACACTATGTTCAATTTCACTAGATTCAGATAAAACAGTGACTTTCTATGACCTTGATATTGTAACCATTTATGGACTTATAGCTTTAGTAGTGGTAAGGCTACACTTCCATTTCCATTTTTCTTCTTATTAATATCAGTATCTCTTTTAATTCTCGTCTCATATTGAAGAAGAGTTACAAAAATCTCACCTAGAATAATTTGAGATACTTTCTTATTCTCATTTATATATATTCTTTTGTATTTACAATCATTAGGTATGATATATATAATCTAGTCTACAAGAGCTTCATCATCTAGATCTTTCTCTCTCATAGACTGTAAACTACTGATGATAGTCATAAATCATTATTGTACCTCACATACCGGTTCAACATAAGGAAATATAAATACATGTTATTCTTCTCTTAATATATCTCTTCTAGTCTCTATGATATTGGATGTACCAAAATGTGTAATATACAATTTCTTCTAGATACAGTTAGAATCTTCACAGTAATAAATTTCACTATATATATTCCTAGTCATTGAAAACAACAATCTATTTTATACCTTGTAGTTTATGTTATATTCTGAATTTTCATTATTGTTAAAGGTTCTGACTTACTTTTCATGAATTTTGTATTCTCTAATAAGCTTAATTTTTTTTCGACTCAAGTATTAATAACTAAGTTCATCATTAGATCTCTCTAATACTCATAGTCATTCAAATCAAAAATAGGTAGTCTAGAGGTATTAAAGTTGTCAATAGAATCAATATTCATTCCTACCATCCTAAAAGTCAAAATTTCTTTCTACTAAAACATGTTAATAGTAAAAGGTTTTTAAACAATGATAAAAATCTCTAACCAAAACATCTACAACATAAGTTAAGAATGAAAATATTGGACAACAAAAAATATCTAGAAAACTTTTCTGTGAATATAATTATTTCAAAAACCTTCTTTGATACCAATATTAGGATCAAAATGATGATATGGAGATGCTGAATTATAATATGGGGTTAAATTTTATGTTTAAAAACATTCATTTTTAACGTTATGAAAAACTATGTTTAACAAGGTTAATCGAGATAAATTAATAAGACCAATTTTAGTTCTATTATACAAACATTATTGGTTCCAAAAATATGGTTCTGGTAATGAAACTTAAGGAATGTTTACATAGAAATTATTCTACATTAAATCATATGTAATATTACTTACCAGAGTATAATAATGTTAAATAATGTATAAGAATGTCATACTTTATTATTTTATAAAATATAAAGTAGAAATAAACATGACACAAAAACTAGTAACTAGTATGATATCTATTAACCCAAAAATTAGGGTATCCAAAAAACATGGATAAAGGTCCCTAGATTTATACATTCACGAAAACCTGTCTTACTCACACCAGGGTATGCCGTAGAAGGAAATATCAGAATTTGTCTTTCTATCCCCACAATAACTCGAACTTTGAGGTTGTCAGCACCTCTGTATTCCTATCCCAGGTAGTTCTCAAACATTAAGCTAGTTGGTACCTCTATCTTCCTCTCTCCAGAAGCCCTTTATTGTACTCAGCAACAATTGAAGTCGTATGAAGAAATCTGAACAAGATGTATAGTACACACAAATCATGATAGTATTTCTATCGAGAAATCTCTTCAACAACAAGTCATCTCTATATTGATGGAACGGTATTGAGCTTGTTTGAATGTGACCCTATTTATAGGCACTATTCCAACGGTCAGCTCCCTTCTCCAATGGTCATATTTTTTCCTGAATTTCAAAGGGAATTATAAACATGTCACCCAAACTATAGTTAGTTAGAAACAGATTATACAACATCGTTTAATAAAAACTATATGGAAAAAACGTTAATTAAACAAATTTATTTTTTCAGAGTCTAAGGAAAAATATAATTTATAATCTTACTAAATAATCATTCAATGTCAATAAGACATAGATATTCGGATTATTTTTTTCAATGTTTTTAGAATCTGAATTCCATAGATTCTAGAGTCTGAATTATAATGAATTCATAATCTTAATTATGAAGAATTTAGAGTCTGAATTATGAGGAAATTGTAGTATACATTTTAAGGAATTTGGATTCTGAATATTGAGGAATTTGGAGTTGGATTATGATGAATTTAGAGTTAGAATTTTGAAGAATTCAGAGTCTGAATTTTATGGCTTTAGAGGTCTGAATTTCATAGATTTTATATAATGATTTCAGATAATTTAGAGCCTAAATTTAAGATAATTTGGAGTCTGAATTTTAGAAAATCCAGAATCTGAATTTTAGGGGTTTGGGAGTCCAAATTTTTGAGAATTCATAGTTTAAATTTCAAGGAATTCAGAGTCTAAATTTCAGATAATTCAGAGTCTTAATTTCATAAAATTTAGCGTTTGAAATCAGAATACATTATATCTAGGTAAATGTTTGATTCTGTTGAATAAAATATGAATCCTAATTTTCCCATAGTAATAAAATGTGTTATATTTATAGAGTGTAAAAAATAAAAATAAAAAACATAGGTATGGATTAAATTTTCTTATGAATGTGAAATTTTCCTTATTTAAAGGAAATTTTCCTTATGAGAATGTAAATTTTCCTTACTAGATTAATCATTAAGAAAAATCAATTTTCCTTATGATAATGTGTTTGTGATTTTCAAAACATAGAGGGATGGAAAATTCATAAGGAAACCTTATTGACTCAACACTGTAAAATCAATTTCATCCCTTTAACTTGAATTTTGATAATATTCTACCATTGATTTTATTCACATTATAAATGATATACTACTAAGATAAATTTATCATGTTCAAAAAATTTTATAACTGAAAATATCATTTCACTGGTACTCATCTATTGTTTTCCACCAATAGGTACGAATGATCGCTGAATGGAGGTGGGCGGTGCCTCATTAAGGATTCAACAGAATGTTTCACCCTCTTTTTCTCATTTGGAAGTCTGGCATGAATAATATCTTTAGAATTTTTTGTGATGATGGATACAATATTTTTTATTCTAGCTTCCATAACATTTCATTTATCAGGGGTAGAATCATTGAATTTATTATCGCATTCATCATTAACATGGTTCCTTCGGGTTCCATCCATTAACTAAGACCAAAAACCATAGTGTGAGAAACACTACTCATAATAGGAAAACCACATAATCAATAATAAAATTTCAATTTAGGATTTTTTAGGTTTTATCATAGGTTATTCAGGTTCATTTATAAAACACTAATATTGTATCCTATACTTATACATATCCTTAGCATTATTACTAATCATTTCCCATTCCTAGTCTGCAAAGGTTAACTATAAAATTTCTCTAATACCAAATATAATGTACCATATGTTACATATATATATTACCTCAACATTGAATAATATTAATTACATAACATATAAACAACTAGACTAGGATCGTATAGGTTTAGTGTCATTAGAAACTGTGAAAAATAAATAAATGGTTCATAAAACATTCACAATGTCCCTTACTTATTTCGTCATAACTAGAATTTTGTTATGACGTATCTTACTTAATACCCTTCATCATGGCAATGGTAAAATAATCATATGAATGGGTGACATAAAATTCTTAGTAAAGGTAATCAAGGAAAATATCAATCATATCATAATCAAAAGATCATAAAATTTTAAAATCTTATCCTGCATATACATGATCATACTTTCATGTCATGGGATAAATCATAATATGGAAATGTAATCCAAATAGTCATTATATACAACATGAAATTTCATTAAATACACACATATGTATAGAAAATCAATTCATATTAGTCATGGTTCTTTTGTAGAGACCATTATAATGGACAAAATCCATTACTGAACTGGGTTCACTCCTCATTCAAGCCCTTTATTACAGATCCACATTTATTTCCCATTCCTTTCATGTTTATATAATGATATATAAATAATTACCAAATGAATTAGAGGGATATATTGTAACACCCTGAGATTTTATGAAAAATATTCTTTTAATTTCATTAATGTCTTGTGTTGTATACTACACCAATATTACCTTGCGCTATACACAACGCCGTATTAGCTTGCAGTATACGCAACACTATTCTTGGATCGTGTTACACACAATTTTGATAATAGTTATTCTACGCAACATTGAGTATATATATATATATATATTCAATGTATAAATGAAATATGGTTGGATCATGATATACAAAACAATGAAGGATTCTTGCACAGCACACAACCCTGACTTGGCTTGCATTACACGCAATCGCGACCTTCCTCGATAGTGTGTGTTGTACGCAATACCGGGTTTTTCTAAACAACGATATATTATTATAATATTATTATGAACTAGCCGTTATGAATAGTATTAGCTAAATTTTGAATCTTATAACATTATTATTCGTCTTACACATTTTCTAAAACATGGTATAAGAACAAAATAAATTTTTCGGGTAAAATAAGTATTTTTCAAAAAATGCAGTTTTGCCGCCTTTCGATGGCGCACCCACATTAAATATAGTTTTTGAAATGTTTATAAGTTCAATTTGACAAAATAAAATTATTCTTTGGAATCATGAAATAAAAATTTACTTTGGATAAATTTTTCATATTATTCTGGTAACTTTCATATTTTGATGAATAGTAAAAACACGCTATATTTTATTTAAAAACAACTTTTTTCATCACAATAATTTATATGGTTAAATTATAATATTGAATGGTTTTAAAGTATAAATAGAATATATTTTTACCATTTAATATAATGTATGTCATTATCATTGATTCTACCTTCAATTCGTAGGATAAATCAATTCAATATTTGCAATGTTTTAAAGAAAAACCCGTTTTCTTTCGACAACGGGATTAATTTTAATTTAATTTCTGCAACTTTGGTGTATTGAATTTGGAAAACTGGATTCCATATTTGGAATCATTGGATCCAAATTATGTTAATAAGCTACTTTTTATTTTTGGGAATTATGAATAGTAACTACGGTAAATTTTATTTACCATAGTTAATGGTAAATCGGGTAATTAAGGGTAAATATAATATTATAAAATTACCCTAACACATGTCAAAATCCTATTGGATGACTAAAAGTCGACCCATATCACCTAAGGGTCAGATTAGATTCATTTAATGGACTTTTTGTCCATGAAAATAATTTAATTGTTATTAAAACCAAAGAATGTGACAACATGTCCCTTTCTTAAATATTATAAGTATAATAATTTTAATTTAGTGATATACTTCATGAAACATCGAACATGAATAGTTTAAAAAACACTAATACAATTATCTACATCATAGGAATTTATTTATAATTTTTAAGGATTAAATAATTATCATTTATTATGACACAAAGATGATGCAGTAATTGTCTTATTAATGAAATATTGACATAATTGATGTTACAAATACCCAAATATATGTAATTTAAGACTTTGTATGAATTCCACTAATTTTCTAGGTTAATATGACATGTTAGTATTGACTTAATTAAATTTTTTAGAACTAATCATTCTGTTATTATTTTCACAAAAATCAATTACTAAATAGTGTCAAAATTGACATAAAATAGTTTTTAAAACAAATATTATATTATTAATTGTTATTTTATTCCTAAAAATCTATGGTTCGGCCAAATGACTTAGATAAGGTTATATATATTAATAATAAGCAACTTGGGGTTCGTTTGGCTGCTTATAGTTTGTTTATTAACCTTATATTATAAGAACACAAGAAGACACGGTAAAAGTAAAATTATTTAACTTAATGTTAAATCTAAATGATAAGGTTAAAATATGAACATAAACTTGTCTAAATTATATTGGATGAAATGATTTAGACCCATACCCACCTTAGATTCGAAATAAATCAATTTGGAGCTACTTAAAACCGAATTTGGCTTTATAATAAAATAATATTTTTTGTTATTCCAAAGGTGCCCCTCTCCTCCCTTATAAAAGGGCACCTCCTCCCTCTCTTCCTCACACCACTTTGAGCCTTCAATCTCGGCCAAACCTTGCTAAATTACCTTATCCACTTCCCTAGAAACATCCTAGAGGTTCTGGTCTTCCTCAAAGACCAATTTTAGTGCCCTAAAAGGAGATCTCAAAGAGGCGCTTTAAAGAAGAGGTAATGTCCGTTACCGATTCTTTCATCTTTATTTGTTCTTCCACTTCTTCTTATTAGGTTGTTTCATTATGAAGTAATATCATAATTATCACTTATATACTGATATTTTATTATAATTATTAAACAACCTTATTTCACCATCTATCCATCCTACGGAAAACGAAATCACCGCACGTGCGTACGTACGAAATACCGTCTCCACGCCGTGGTGTAATATATTTTCCACCACCACCTTACTTGGATGAGTATAATGGTGTAAATAATAACTATATATGATTATTTTAAATTTATATTGATTCTTAAATAGTATACATACACTCCAATACAATTCCACGATCATGAGAACGATATCATCGCTCGTGCGTACGTACGCACAACCGTCTCCACGACGCGATGAGATTCATTATCCACGTTAACCATTCATGAATGATTATAAATTATATATAATAAGTAGTCATGAAATATATGACATAATAATACTACTTGATTAATGTATATATATATTTATTTCTTCTACTTAATTCCACTCAATTCAATAAGGAAACGAAAACATGGTTCATGCGTACGTACGGCCTACCGTCTCAATGAACGGTGTATTTCTTTCCATTTATCAATCCGTTATATATATGTATATTCTGAATATATATTATATATAATTCATGTTTTATATTCTGGAATTAAGTAATCATGATCTAAGTAATCATATGAATAATTACAAGTTAAAACACGAACGACAAATGAGACGATTTTACCCAAAACGCTACTTCAACATGAATTTACAAAAGAACGGGTAATATAAAGTCATAAGTGAACCATATATGATATAATAATGAATATGATTCTTTAATAAGTCAATGAAATTATTTAAATCATTATATAAGAGTTTCGGACACTTACAAAGCAAATCTGACCTATGGTAAGGGAAAATCTCGCAATCTCAAATTTTATCCGAGATTGTTTATACTTCAGAATTTACTAGGGAATATTTATCATCCACATACATGTTTCCTCAATATGTAATATTATTTCCATCCAGCTAAAAATTTTTTAAATCCAATTTTACCCTTCGGTGAGTTTTTAGTAAATGATATGAAAGGAATCTTTTGTCGTTTTTCATACGAGGTACTTTTTGACTTTTCCAAAAAAAGTACGAAGAATGTTTTTTAACTTCTATAGCATGAATGGATTTTTTAAAAATTATTTCCAAGAAGATTCCTTTAAAAGTTTTCATGTTTATTTTTAATCAACTTCTTTAGTTTAAAATTGTATGAAATGTTAAAAAAGGAAAATGTTTTTGAATTTGAAAGGATATTTTCCTCAAGAATGGAGTTCAAGTGTTTTATCAAAATTATTTTCCATATAAGATAAAATAGGGTTCTGATTCTATCCATATAATTACATTGATTTGATTATGTTGTGATGGAATTATTTTTTTGAAATCATTTATCTTATATGAATTGTTTTATAATGTCACGATGTTTAAGAATTCCATTTTTATTACATGGGTTATGCAATGATTTATGATTTATGATTTTGTGGCACACATAAGAATGGTATCATTATGAGATGGGAGGGACCTATATCTCCCTCCAATGCATTGGGTAAAGATTTTATATCTCATGAGATAGACATGGATGGAATGGTAGGTTATACCGGTTCAATGAAATAGGACTGAAACGGGGGTGACTCGGTTCAGAAATGGACTTTTTCCACTAAGATAGTCTTGGAAATGAGTCTTGACAAATATGAAATGATTATCTATGATCATGTGTGTATGCCACAAATTTTCATGTTTTAAGTTATGACTATTGGGATTGCATCTCACTACTATGATTTATCCCATGTTATGAAATAATGCTCTCTTTTGCAGGTTAAGATTTCCAAAATTTTATGTTCTTATGAATATGATGTGATTGATATTTATTTTGTTTACCCTTACTGAGAATTTGAGATCACCCTTTTATGTTTTATTTTCCCAGGATATAAAGAAAGGTTTTAGGTAAAAAAAGAAGATCTTTATGGGAGATGTTGAATATCTTTCACCACGATTAGAATATTATATTCTTAGTTTCCAAAGACACTAATCTATTACGATCATTGTGTGTGTGTTTTTGTTTTGTACTAAGTATTCTGCAAAAGTATTGTAATTTCCATGTGCGTCAAGCTTCGGGTCTCTACAGTTGGTATCAGATGAAAGGTTTAGTCAACCTTTGGAAACTAGGATGCAAAAACATTAGTGAGATCCCTTGATATATTTCTAAGGTATGTCTAGGGATGTCTCTGAGGTTAAGTATATGTATAGGTTATAGTCCTATAATTGCGCTAATGATCTTAGAATTAAACCTAAGATGTTAGATATTGAGGGTACTCCCCCTTTACTATGTTGTTTTCCCTAGCATGATTTTTGCCTCTCACACTATTCTTTTTAGGTTTTAGATGATGGCTGGAACCCGAAGGAACTATGTTGATCAATGCAATGGAAAATGCAATTATTTTCCTCCTGAACAAACAAATGTTATGGGAGATGCAGTGAAAAATCTTATTACTATACTTACACAAGCTATGAATCATTCTGCACTTCCAAATGAGCAGAGAAGGGAACAATATTCTATTGGGTCCTTCATGAGGCAACGTCCACCTTCTTTCAGTGGGTCTTCTGATCCACTTGTTGCTGAACAATGGATCAGTACAACTGAAAAGATATTTTCTGTTCTTCAATGTTCTGAACAAGATAAAGTCATCTTAGCAGTATATCGTTTGGAAGGTGAAGCTGATCAATGGTGGAATATTATCAAGAATACGAGGAAAAGAGATGAAATTGAGTCCATGGAATGGGACGAGTTCAAGAACTTATTTTTCAATAAGTATTTCCCTCGTATTCTTCAAACAAAGATGGTGAAGGAGTTTCTTGAACTAAAGCAAAAGGATGATGAATCTGTTGGTATATACGATGCGAATTTTACAAGGCTTGCAAGGTATGCATCTGGATTTATCATCCAACCTAAAAGTAAAGTTGATTGATTCTTCAGTGTCTTAAAACCAAATCTTCGAAGGGCATTAGCTATAAGATACTTCAGTATCTATGAAAAAATTGTGCGTTGTGCTATCAAGGTAGAAATGGAAGTTTCTTGTTACTTATCCATCTCATAGTTTTGACAAGAAACGAAAGATGGAGTTCAAGGAGAAATCTCAGAATAATGGTGAAAAGAAGATGATTGTTTCCTTATGCTCAAAGTGTGGAAAGAAGCTTGGTGGAGATTGTCTTAAAGGGACAAGTAAATGTTTCAAATGTGGAAAGGAAGGTCATCGGGCATTTGATTTCCGCAATGATGGGAAGAAGATGTCTAATGATGCAAACAAAGGAATGGATACACAGAATGAACCTACTACACTTCAATGCTTCAAGTGTAAGGAAATGGGGCATTATGCTAATAAATGACCTATTCCAAGGGTTAGTGATGATCAACATGAGCAACCACTTAAGGAAAAGTACAAAGGGAAGTCACATGCGATCACCATTGGCGATGTTGAATATGACAACGATGTGGTGGAATGATTAAGTGTTTATGTAATGGGATTCCAAAATAATGTTGTATATAGTATCGTGGAATATTGGAATATTTATGTTTTGGTCTATTGTGGTTTTCAATAATTTTATGGCATTGGTAACCATGAAAACTGATTGAAATATTTTTGGAAAGCAGATGATATGCACATAATGAAGGGATAAAGAGAATCTAATATGTTTGATAGTATTCAGGACTAAGTGATATCATGGTTTGAGTATATAGAATTTTGAGGATTTTGGTATGTGTAAAGTGTTAACTTTTAACTACATTCATGTTTTCACAAAGGTTCAATGGGTATTCAAGAGAATACATGATTAAGGCCTTTGAATTTGACCAACAAGACAGATCTTCTGATATATGTGGATCAAAGATGGTATTAAATATCTGGTAATCGTTTTCACTATATTATGAGAATGGACTGCAGTATTATGGATAATCCTAAAGATTGGAATGGATTATGCTAGACATAAGTTAGTATTGTTTAAGGATAGAAGTTTTTTTCCGATATTTTTGATGGGATGTTATAGTAATATAGTTTTAGAAAAAGGACAACCTGCAGGACGGGCGACAACCCATTGCGTCGGACAAGGTCGTAGGAATCGAACCCACAACAGAAGTGCGACTGGCCTTTATCACCTACCGCTGGCCTACAGGAAGTCTCTGGTTAGTAGAAACTAGTTTTATTTTATTAAGCGGTATGATATATGAAGTATAAGTTCATTTTAGGAACCATATATGATTAATATCACTATAGATAGACTTATGTATTTTTTGATAACTTTTCTATCCTTTTGTTTGAGGCAGATGGAATGACCCATCATTCTATCACATGATCTACTAACACATCACGAATGACAAATTCAACTTCATTTCTTTAAGAGATGAAGTGGAAATTGTCCAAATAATGAAAAACGGTGAGACTATACCAAAATCACGAAAGTATTTCTTCTAATTCCAATTTCATCAACTTTAGGGAAATGATCTTGAAAACCAAAAATGTATTCCTAGTGCTCTTATATCTGATGAATCAGGTGGTACCTTAGATCATCACAAATTTATGGCTTTGTTCTTGATGTATTTTTTATAGCCATGTTCTCTACCACTCTCCATTAGAACTTGATGGTTAGATTTTTCTTCCATATCCATATTTTCACCTATGTTCTCCTATATGGAAACCCAATGATTAGTTTATCTGGGTAACCATTACATTTCATACTTTAGTTTTTAAAGATAAGTTTTGGTATTCCTTTTTTCGATGTGGGTTTCAATTAAAGAAACTTTCAAGTAGAAAAACCATTTATAACCCCAAAAAATTTCGAGGGCGAAATTCATTTTAAGGGGGGTAGAATGTAACACCCCAAGATTTTATGAAAAATATTCTTTTAGTTTCATTAATTTCTTCTGTTTTATACTACACCAAGATTACCTTGAACTATACGCAACACCGTATTAGCTTGCAGTATATGCAACACTATTCTTGGATCGTGTTACACACAATTTTGATAATAGTTATTCTACGAAACATTGAGTATATATATATATATATTCAATGTATAAATGAAATATTTTTGGATTATGATATATGAAACAACGAAGGATTCTTGCATAGCACGCAACCCTGACTTGGTTTGCATTACACGCAATCGCGACCTTCCTCGATAGCGTGTGTTGTACGCAATACCGGGTTTTACTAAACAACAATATATTATTATAATATTATTATGAACTAGCTGTTATGAATAGTATTAACTAAATTTTGAATCTTATAACATTATTATTCATCTTACACATTTTCTAAAACATGGTATAACAACAAAATAAATTTTTTGGGTAAAATAAGTATTTTTCAAAAAATGCAGTTTTGACGCCTTTCGATGGCGCACCCACTATAAATCTAGTTTTTGAAATTTTTATAAGTTAAATTTGAAAAAATAAAATTCTTCTTTGGAATCATGAAATAAAAATTTACTTTGGATAAATTTTTCATATTATTCTGGTAACTTTCATATTTTGATGAATAGTAAAAACACGCTATATTTTATTTAAAAACAACTTTTTTCATCGCAATAATTTATATGGTTAAATTATAATATTGAATGGTTTTAAAGTATAAATAGAATTTATTTTTACCATTTAATATAATGTATGTCATTATCATTGATTCTACCTTGAATTCGTAGGATAAATCAATTCAATCTTTTGCAATGTTTTAAAGAAAAACCCGTTTTCTTTTGAGAACGAGATTAATTTTAATTTAATTTTTGCAACTTTTGTGTATTGAATTTGGAAAAATGGATTCCATATTTGGAATAATTGGATCCAAATTATGTTAATAAGTTACTTTTCCTTTTTGGGAATTATGAATAGTAACTACGGTAAATTTTATTTACCGTAGTTAAAGGTAAATCGGGTAATTAAGGGTAAATATAATATTATAAAATTACCCTAACACATGTAAAAATCCTATTGGAAGACTAAAAGTCGACCCATATCACCTAAGGGTTGGATTAGATTCAGTTAATGGACTTTTTTCCAGGAAAATAATTTAATTATTATTAAAACCAAAGAATGTGACAACATGTCCCTTTCTTAAATCTTATAAGTATAATAATTTTAATTTAGTGATACACTTCATGAAACATCGAACATGAATAGTCTCCAGATATCTAATACAATTATCTACATCATAGGAATTTATTTAGAATTTTTAGGGATTAAATAATTATCATTTATTATGACACAAAGATGATGCAGTAATTGTCTTATTAATGAAATATTGATATAATTGATGTTATAAATACCCATATAAATGTAATTTAATAATTTTTATGAATTCCACTAATTTTCTCGGTTAATATGACATGTTATTTTATATATAATTAACGTTTTTCGAACTCATCATTCTGTTATGATTTTCACAAAAATCAATTACTAAATTGTGTCAAAATTGACATAAAGTAGTTTTTAAAACAAATATTATATTATTAATTGTTATTTTATTCCTAAAAATATAAGGTTTGGACAAATGACTTAGATAAGGTTATATATATTAATAATAAACAACTTTGGGTTCGTTTGGCTGCTTATAGTATGTTTATTAACCTTATTGTATAAGAACACAAGAAGACACGATAAAAGTAAAATTATTTAACTTAATGTTAAATCTAAATGATAAGGTTAAAATAGGAACCTAAACTTGTCTAAATTCTATTGGATGAAATTATTTCTACCCATCCCCACATTATCTTAAAAATGAATCAATTTGGAGCTATTTAAAACCGAATTTGTCTTTATAATAAAATAATATTTTTAGTTATTCCAAAGGTGCCTCTCTCCTCCCTTATAAAACGGCACCTCCTCCCTCTCTTCCTAACACCACTTTGAGCCTTCAAGCTCGGCCAACCCCTGCCAAATTACCTTCTCCACTTCCATAGAAACAACCTAGAGGTTCTGGTCTTCCTCAAAGACCAATTTTAATTCCCTAATAGGAGATCTCAAAGAGGCGCTTCAAAGAAGAGGTAATGTCCGTTACCGATTCTATCATATTTATTTCTTTTTCCACTTCTTCTTCTTAGGTTGTTTCATTATGAAGTAATAACATCAGTATCACTTATATACTGATATGTTATTAAAATTATTTAACAAACTTATTTCATCATCTATCCATCCTACGGAAAACGAAATCACCGCGCGTGCGTACGTACAGAATACCGTCTCCACGCCGTGGTGTAATCTATTTTCCACCACCACCTTACTTGAATGGGTATAATGGTGTAAATAATAACTATATATGATTATTGTAAATTGATATTGATTCTGAAATAGTATACATACACTCAAATACAATTCCACGATCATGAGAACGATATCATCGCTCGTGCATACGTACGGACTACCGTCTCCACGACACGATGAGATTCATTCTCCACGTTAACCATTCATGAATGATTATAAAGTATATATAATAAGTAGTCATGAAATATATGAAATAATAATACTACTGGATTTATGTATATATATATTTATGTCATCTACTTAATTCCACTCAATTCAATAAGGAAACGAAAACAGCATTCATGCGTACGTACGGCCTACCGTCTCCATGAACGGTGTATTTCTTTCCATTTATTGATCCATTATATATATTTATATTCTGAATATATATTGTATATAAATAATGTTTTATATTCTGGAATTAAGTAATCATGTTTTAAGTAATCATATGAATAATTACAAGTTAAAACACGAACGACAAATGAGACAATTTTACCCAAGACGCTACTTTAACATGAATTTACAAAAGAACGGGTAATATAAATTCATAAGGGAACCATATATGATATAATAACAATGAATATGATTCTGTAATAAGTAAATGACATTATTTAAATCATTATACAGGAGTTTCGGACACTTACGAAGCAAATCGGACCTAAGGTAAGGGAAAATCTCGCAATCTCAAATTTTAGCTGAGATTGTTTATACTTCAGAATTTACTAGCGAATATTTACCATCCACATCCATGTTTTCTCAATATGTAATAATATTTACATCCACCTACAATTGTTTAAATCCAATTTTACCCTTCGTTGAGTTTTTAGTAAAGGATATGAAAGGAATCTTTTGTCATTTTTCATACGAGGTACTTTTTGACTTTTCCGAAAAAAGTACGAAGAATGTTTTTTTAACTTATACGGCATGAATGGATTTTTAAAAAATTATTTCCAAGAAGCTTCCTTTACAAGTTTTCAAGTTTATTTTTAATCAACTTCTTTAGTCTAAAATTGTATGACATATTAAAAAATGAAAATGTTTTTGAATTTGAAAGGATATTTTCCTCAAGAATGGAGTTCAAGTGTTTTATCAAAATTATTTTCCATCAACGATAAAATAGGGTTCTGATTCTATCCCTATCATTAAATTGATTTGATTATGTTGTGATGGAATTATTTTTATGAATTCATTTATCTTATATGAATTTTTTTATAATGTCACGATGTTTAAGAATTCCATTTTTATTACATGGGTTATGTAATGATGTATGATTTATGATTTTGTGGCAGACATAAGAATGGTATAATTATGAGATGGGTGGGACCTATATCTCCCTCAAATGTATTGGGTAAATATTTTATATCTCATGATATAGAAATGGCTGGAACGGTAGGTTATACCGGTTCAGTGAAACAGGACTAAAACGAGGGTGACTCGGTTCAGAAATGGACTTTGTCCACTAAGATAGTCTTGGCAATGAGTCTTGACTAATAAGAAATGATTCTCTATGATTATGTGTGTATGCCACAAAGTTTCATGTTTTAAGTTATGACTATTGGGATTTAATTTCACTACTATGATTTATCCCATGTTATGAAATTATGCTCTCTTTTGCAGGTTAAGATTTCTAAAATGTTATGTTCTTATGAATATGATGTGATTGATATTTCTTTTTTTACCCTTATTGAGAATTTGAGCTCACCCTTTTATGTTTTCTTTTCCCCAGGATATATATACAGGTTTTAGGTAAAAAAATGAAGATCTTTATGGGAGATTTTGAAGATCTTTCTCAATGATTAGAATATTATATTCCAAGTTTCCAAAGACACTAAACTATTACGATCCTTGTGTGTGTGTTTTTGTTATGTACTAAGTATTCCGCAAAAGTAATATAATGTCCATGTACGTCAAGCTTCAGGTCTCTACATATAAAGGTCCCACCCATCTCATAATGAAACAATTTTTTCGTGTTCCATAAAAACATAAAAATAGTCCCCATAGCATAACCCATGAAATAAAATGGGTTTTTAAAATAACATTCCATCTTAATTGATATAAAATAAATGGATTTCCAAAATAAAACACAATAAAATCATAACAATAACATGGTTAGAAATAAAACCCTATTTAAATAGTGTCATCTTAGATGTCATATAATTTGGAGAAAAAACATGAAATTAATTCCTGATGAAAAATATCCTTTCTTCTTCAATAATTTCTTCCTTCCTCAAAATGAAACCCAAATTTTGACAGCAAACATTTTCTATGAAAATAACCATTTAATATTATAGGGGATGATTAATGGAAATAATTCATTATTAAAGATTAATAATTTATTCATGTTGTATAAGATATAAAAACATTCTTCTTGTACTTTTTCTAGAAAAGTAAAATGTACCTCATATAGATAATGAAAGAATGATTCCTTATATATTATTCAATAAAAATTTACCAATGGGTAAAATTGAATTTAAAAGTAGTTTATGGATAAAAATAATATTATATATTTTGGAAACATTGTTGTAGATGATAAATATACCCCATTAATTACTTATGTATTAACAATCTCATAGAAAAATGAGATGTGAAAATTTATCCCTTACCTATGGTCAAATAACATTTGTATTCATCCAAACACACTATATAATGATTTAAATAATATTATTTACCTACTCTAGAATCATAATAATTTTTATGATATCATATATAAATATATGAGAATCTGTCTATTAGTATCATTTCATTTACACTCGCTATTCAGATATTGACTGCTTTATGGACATATGCAAGATTTGTCGGATAAGATCATGTTCCAATTCATAGGATAATTTTAAATCATTTAAGTATTGTTATTATTATAATATATATCATATTTATTAATTTTATTAATTTATATATTCATGGTTTAATGAATATCGTGTAGAATTAATCGCATTTCATTGTGGAGAAGGTAGACAATACGTACACACGAGCGATGATATCATTCCAAAAATCATTAAAGGTATTGAAGTGGATGGTGTATGATATTTCATAATTATTATATTGTTATAATAATAATATATGGTTATTATTACCATCATTATACCCATCCTTGTAATGTGGTGGTGAATAACAGATTACACCATGTCGTGGACACGGTATGCCATACGTACGCATGCATGATGATTTATTTTTTCATAGGATAGATAGAGGGTTAAATAAGTTTGTTTAATATTTATAATAACATATCATATTTTGATTTGTAATTATGTTATTAATTTATAATTAAACAACTAATTTATAGGTTTTATAAAAGAGATGAAATTTTAATGAATCGGTAGAAGAGATTATCTCTTCCACGACGTTCTTCTCAAAATCTCTTCTTAGAACACAAGAGTTGGTCTTTGAAGATGACTAATACCTATGTTATTAAAATAAGCGATTTTATAAGAAAAATGGGTAGGGGATGGAAGAGTTTTATGCTTCAAAATTAAGCGAAGAGGTGATGGAGGAGGTTCCCTTTTATAATTTAGGTGAGGGGAGTTTTGGAAACTACATAAATAAAAATTTATAATAACATCAAACCCTACCCCAAAACCACAAAAATGTAAAAATATCGATGATGATATGATATACGATTGTAATATCATTAAACAATAAGTTTTTTTTGTAGTTACTTTTATAATTTAAACAATATCATTTTAATTGACACTTAGTTATTCTATTTATTTTTAATTGTGGTAATAAGATTCTAAATATTTGATGGATATAAATTTTTACTTATATGATTTTAATTCAAAATATATTTATATTTAATGACATTTTAGATGTTAAAATTATATCTTTGTAATATATAATTATTTTTATCAATTTTTAATACTTTATAAAATTTTATTTTTATAAAATATCAATAGTGTCAATTTTGACGAAATCCATTTTATTGACATTAAAATAATACACATGGAAAAAATATTAGAACAAAAATATTCAATATACTAATAAAATTTCATATTAATATAGAAGTTTTTTATAACATTAATTTGATCATATTATATTTATTTTAATATTTTTAAAACCATTTATTTGATATTTCTACAAATTAAATAATTTTTACTTTCCTATTGTGTCACCATTAATGCTACTGTTTTGTCTATAAAAATTAAAAACAAATTTATGTGATGTAGGTAATTTTTTACAATTTCCAAAGACTATCTATAGTAGAAATTATCTCTATTTATCCATATATTAAAATTAATATTCTTATATAAAATGTGATTTTAACATTTTGTCACATTCATTAGTTTTTATTTCATTCATGTCATATTCATATCTAAGTGGCCATCAAATAATTCCATTTATAAAAATAGATGATAAGGTTGTAGTTTAGTCATAAAATAGGATTTTAAAGAAGTTAATGTAATCTTATAATATTATTTTGACCATTAATTACCATATTCACCTTTAACCTTGGTATTAAATATTATTACCAAAGTTACAATTCATAATTTCCAAAAAATAAAGGCCTATTGAAAAAATTTAGACCAAATTATTAAAAATATGGATTCCATTTATTAATATTCATAACAAAAAATTTTCATTAATTAATATAATATAAATATCATTTTTGGAATGATAGAACATGTTTTAATAAAAATTAAAACATTACAAATGATTGGAATTTTTTTACTTATAAACTCAATGGAAAAGTAATTCTAATTAAATAAAATATAAATAATGATAAGAATATGTTATATTTATACTTCAAAACAATTCCATATTATAATTTATCCATAAAAATTATCTTGATAAAAATTTTGTTTTCAACTGAAATTTAGTGTATTTTTACTATTCATCAAAACAAGAAAGTTATCAGAAAAATATCAAAAAAAATCCAAAGTTAATTTTTGTATCCCACTTCAATATAAAATTTTTATGTTTGTATAAAAATTATTAATGTTTCAAAATATTAATTTAAAAGGGGTTCTTTATTCTATGGTGTAAAATTTATCTTTAAAAAATACGTTTTTATACATCAAATATGCTTTTATTCATACACAGTGACTAAAGTATCCATTGGCTGAATATAAAAAGTATTTTAATAATTATATAACACATATATATCTCATAAATTTTATTACCAAAATTATTTTAATCAAAAATACAAATACCTAATGGATTTATATTTTTCATAAAAATTTTATAACCAATGAATTCACAATGACTTTTCATAAGTTAGTTATTATTATTCCCTCTATCCAAATGGATTGGATATAACAATATTTTAATAATAAGGGTGTCTTAGGGCTTGTTTAAACTCATGATTGCATGAAAACCAAGCTTCTGAAGAATCAAATTTATTTAAGGAAATTATTTCATAAAACAAATTCTAGTTGTTTCAAAAATATTGATCATTTTAAACCCCCGGAATATATAATTTCTAAACATGACCATCCAAATGCATTTTTATGTGTTTTTATGTTAGTTTATTTCTCAATTTCTTAGTTTAACCTGCTGGTAAATCTGTTTTATCCTCAACATTCATAATTAATTCATTACAATTTTTATTATTCATTATGTCAATAAATTAATATTTAATTATTATATACAATTAATTATGATGATTGTCGATGTGGAATCCATTTTTAAAAATTCAATTCTTTTGTGTGGTTAATTTTAATTTAAAATTGAACATGTAGGAAAGAGAAATAAAGAGTTTTGAAATGGAACTTTTAACAAGTATTGAAAATAATGTTAAAAAATCAACTTTAATTTGATTGAAAATAAATAAATAATAATATTATTATTATTTAAATTAAATTTATTTTAAAACACTTTTAAAAATAAACATCTTATTCTTTTAAAAGAATAAGAATGTCTTAATTAAAATCTACATTTACCCATTAATTAAAAAGTTAATAATTAACGGAAAATTGAAAATCTTAATTCTAATATAATTTTATAAATATTATTCAAAAAAATTAAATTACAATATAGTTTATAAAATTTTCAGAAAATAATTTTTTTATTTTTTCTGAAAAAGAAATAATTTTTTTTCCGAAAAATCTATATTCAATGCACATAATGACATTACTATAAATTATAACCCTATTTATAAATATATTTTATTTATCCAAAAAAATATAATTAAGTTTCAAAATATATTTATTCATATTCCTACAACCATTTTTAATAAATGGGTTATAATGGTCATGTTTAAATATTAAAATAAGGTGTATGTTAAGGTCTGTTAAAACACAGTGTTTTCTATATTGAAATATATCAATGAAAATATATTTATTTAAAAGAAACTAAATATATTGAAAAAAATTCAATCAATATTGGGGATTTAAATTCTAGTTATTTATTATACAGTGATTATGTCATTAAATTTGCAGTTCTTATAAAAAATTTATTTCTTAATATTCAAATAAAAGTCCAATTATTTAATAAAAAACTATAAAATTAATCCAAATATGTTTTTGAAATTAATTAACAAAAATTTATTTATTAATTTATAATTTATATTATAAAACTACAAAATATAGATATTAAATTACAATAAAATATACAGTGTAGAATTTATTTATTGAAAAAATCACTTTCAAAGCACTAAATATTCTTAATCCTACTTTGTGACAATTTTTAATTTAATATGTTAATTTTTATCTAATATTGGTTTATTGTTATTATTTTTTATTAATTTAATATGTCACTAATTATTTTAGTTGGTTTCAAAAGGATAGATATGTTTTAAAACCATATTTTTATTTATAGATTAATTTTTCATAATAATTTTTTATTACATTTTACACCATTAAATGTATTTAAACCTCAATATTTTATTACATCAAGTGGAAAAGTTAGTGTAAATTTCTCTCCTAACTTCCTAAAGTTCCCATTTAGCCTCTTTAAATATATGAATTTTTAATTGAACTATGACTAGTTGGGTGGACTAATTTGTTAGAAACCTGCATCATTGATCCATGATCTTTATAGGGTTTTCTTCAAAAGAAACATCATATTCCAATTATACATAATTCTACTTCATTACATGTTAGGGATGTGGAATTTACTTCCCTAAAATAGAATCATGGATCTAATCATGAAGTTGAGAGAGATGTGGCAGGTATTATATGTCATATTCTATAACCCCGATATGATCATGGATCTGAAATGAACTATTTATCTTGGAAAAAAATATATTTTCATCTAAAATAAAATAACCCTCTTCTATATAGATATTTTTAGGAAATATTTTTCACAAACTTCACAATATAGATCTCCATGACAATAATAGATATAAGTATTACATTTTATTTTTTTACATTCATATGTTTCTAAATGGTTTGATCGTTCACTGTTATTTCCTAGTCATGTCCATGAAATATCATTTTCCTCTCTCCAATGTAATCCCAACATGTTGGTGTCAAAAATATCTACATAAATAGAGCCCCCTAGGTATAAAATTTGAATCATAACATTGTAACTTTTTTTATTTGATTTCTCTACTAAAGGGATGTGTTTATGATATCTAACCATATTTTTTATATCAATACATATTAATAATTATTAGATAAATATAGATTTATGATCTATGTGAGTCATCAAAAATTACATTCTTTAATTTTGGTTTTGATGGTACACATTTTATATTCACAACTATAATATTAAATCCTTTTTGTTGTTTAAGTCTAGAATATTCTATAACATTTTTTACACATCAATGTCAAAATTATGGGATTATTTTATCTTCATGTTGATAGATGTTTGATAAGACATCATGGAATGATATAATTTATTTCATCACATTCTGATTCTATGATTATGACAATATAAATCTATGTGAATTAGGTATTTTTCAATTCTAATACTGGATAGAGTATCATGTTATTTCATGCAGAGAGAATCCGAAAATTTATTTACCATTTCAAAAATATTCTTGGAGAAAAATTAATATACTTCTATTTGAATACATATATTTCAATCACACGATATATATTTAAATATATATAATAATTTTACAAATAAATATTTTTCATCCAAATCATTGATGAAAATAATACAGATGCAATATCTAAATCACGTGTAAGGTTCTTTTTTCCATGATCCTTTAAATATAATTTACTCACCCTAATAGATTATTTTCTAATAAATTCAGATGTTTAGTAATCTAGTTTTCTATGATTATAGATATGAGTTCATATATGAAGAAAATAAATGATACAAGAAAAGTGTTTTGTTTTGAAGACACATAGGATCAGTTAAGAATGTTAAAATAATATATATTATTTAACGAGGAAATAAAAGAGAATTTCTTATATATATAATATAATTTTTATTAATAAAAGTTTTAATACAGTAAATATGTAGTCTGAATATGAATGGAGATGAAGAAACTTTTATTACTGTTTAATCAAAAACATAACTGAAACGGTACCGAGGTTAGAAATTGAGAACCCAAGAGAACATGGAATAAAAGAGGGAATGGAATTTATCCCAAGTGTAAAATTGATTCTTTAAGGTACATATAGGAACATTTACCTGATATTTTAATTCAATATAAACCTCATATGTTTTTAACTGAAAACCTCCATCAAGGGGGAATACTTAAGTGTATTTAAATGCCAAAGTTGTCGAATATATGCATTCTAAAAAAATTCCATCATGTTAAATATATCTCTAGTACATTTATATAGAATAATATCACGAACTATTATTCATAAAAAATTTATATATTGTTTTTGAATAAAGAAAATCCAAATTTTTCGCCTATTGAAATTTTGGACCCAATGTTTTGACTTTTTTTTTGTAATCCATTTGATGTTGTCTAGAATTGGATGGAATTATTAAATTCCCAAAATCTGAATTAATTTGAAGATATACATATTCAAACAAATAAAAATAATTTCATATAGAAATATATAATATATAACTTCAATTTATCCCAAAAAATTCACAGATCTATTAGACATTTATATTGGGAGAATCTAGAATTATAGTAGACGGTTTTAAAATTTTTATTAGATCTGTGGGATGGGTTTTCATGCATCAATGGGCCACTCATTGGTTGGTTTGGTACCTAAATTATTTCTCAATGTTTTATATGGATACTATAGAGGATATTATATAGTTTCATTATATTTTGGATTTTATATTGAGTCTTGAAATTAAATTATAATGAATGATAAAGTTTTCATTACACAATTAGTGGGAATTATTATGTGGCCCATATGTCTCATCAAATTTCCAAATTATCCAAAAATACCATTAGATTTTATGTGTTAATTTTAATACGTAATACTGTAAAAAACAATCAAAAAATTGGATATTAAAGGTGTGGTTTATGACAAAATTTTAAATAGACTCGAATCTAAATAAATTCAATAAATTCAAAAAATTTATATTCAAATAATTCCAGCAGAAATTTTTACTACATTAATGTTTGAATATAATTCATTTTTATCTTCAAATATTTTATATGAAAATATGGAAAATCAAAATAATATTCTTCTAAGTATAATGTAATTTTATTTATATAAGTTCACCAATTTACCAACAATAATCAAAATCCAAGATTTTGTAGCATTTCACATTATGAACTAGGGAATGAGATAGATCCTTTTTTGTATCTATAGAGTTCACATAGCACTGTCCAGACCCTCAATCCCTCCCAACCCTAAGAGAGAGGGAGGTAAGGTAATTATTTATTCTTATTATTCTTGTACTTTCCATTAGTTTTCTCCATTTAGTAACATTGTGTTTCTCCCATAGTTTCCCTAGTATCTCATTAGGCCAAAATGATCCTAGTTATTTTATTATATTCCCTTCCCTTCCATTATCCAATTAATAATTAGAAAAATAATATTCCATGTACAACCTCAACATGGTAGCTTACATCAGATGATATGGACCTTTGGTGGACATATATACGCATTAATACACAGTGGGTTCTCCATTATCATGCAGTGGTTAGATTTCTCGAATCATAGAAAATGGGGAATAATTTTTTTATAAATATGATTTGGATCTTGTGTGGTATGGAAGATCAAACACTTTCATTAATATTCAATTCATTATAGTATAGCTTTCTGTTGATATGCACTTTTATTTCAACCCAATGATCATGTAGATTTCATATCTTCTACTAGGTTTTCCACACACCTTACAAAATAACCCGATTTATATATTATATTTAATCTATTAGTTCTTTTAATGGTTATGGATTGCTGGATGCAAGTTTTATTTGATCCTCTTTATCTATGATTATTCTTTGGGGTTTTCATATTTAATCCCTCATTGGATTTTGTATAGATTTATAATGAGGTATAATACATACACAAAAAACTAATAATATATTTTTCATTGAATCACTTATGCTTCCTCTACTACCTCAAAGGCTATTCAGGTTATATATGTATTCATTTTGATATCCCTCCATAGCAATAAAATTTGAGAAATTGGTAGACTTGCTACATATGGAGTCGTCTGATGGAATGGAGATATGGATTTTAAAGATTTATCCAGCTAATTGAATCAATAAAAATGATGTTTTTAGGCCTTCATATATGGGAGATGTGATTCAACTCCACATATCATCAATGATATTTGGTGAAAATTTTGTATATTTTATGCCTAAATGGCTGGAATTATTCTCTCATACTGGTGGTGTGACTATGCTAGATGGTAAGGAAGTGGAAACCGAGGGTATTTGAAATATT
Source organism: Viscum album (assembly GCA_963277665.1). Lineage (NCBI taxonomy): Eukaryota > Viridiplantae > Streptophyta > Magnoliopsida > Santalales > Viscaceae > Viscum > Viscum album. The sequence goes on from OY728155.1 coordinate 1,013,726,377, forward strand.
TATGTTGGGTAATGTATCAAGGGCTAGTACAACAAGTTCTCCAATGAATCATTCAACAAAAATTCAATATACAACATATTTGAGGTGTTTAGTAATAATCATCACACCCCACATATCGAAGGAAACTTCGGGGATGCAGTCCATGAAATAAAAAATATCTAGGAGGATGGATGGATGAGAAGAAATCTGAGAATTGTTCTGAATCTAAATTTTGGACTATTGAGAGATTGGAAAATGAACTAGGAAAGCAATATTAGTGGACTTTGACAATGAAAGGAAAAAACCCTTGTTGGATTAGATGTTTATATAAACAACATGAAGAGGTAACAGACATTGAATGACTACACAATTTTACCCATTATTGATGTTATGAGTTCTTCTAGGAAAGGTCCCTTCCTTAAAAAGAATGATTTTTTAGCATTGGTAAATATAAATGAATTTGATACTGAAAAGTTATAGTCTAAAATTAATTGTAAACTTTTCTTAAAACCTAAATCATTTAAGTATTAAGAACATAAATTTAATGAGGATATAAGAAAAACTAAATGTCATGAGTTCGTGGAATCTCATAGTGATAAGGAAATCATCCAATATTAGAAGCATGAATAAATCAATATAATTTTTAATGGAGATGATAAGGAGGATATTTATTGACAAAAACAACATTATTCTATCCATAATTCAAATGAAATTATATTTGAGGAGTCCTTTTCATATATATATCTATAGAGGATTACCATAGAATGTTTGAAAGTCCCTAGTTAGTTTATCTAAATTATAAACATGCCTCTTGGATAGATAAATAGAATAATATATTGATACATGGATTCAACACGGGGAATATAATATTCTAGGATCATGTATATTCATCGGAAAAGGAATACCAATTGGATGTTCTCATCAAGAAAAATTTGGACATGATTGTTTCCTCTATAAAATGACACATACATAGGTTAAACCATTCAAACTATTTAAAATTTCACTGCTATTTTGTATTTATCTAATATGTTGTTCGATATTCCATTGGTTACTTAACACTTTTCGGTCTACCACATTCCCATTAAAGTGATTCCTAATATTTAATATTAATTTTTTTATAAGATCTGTCTATTTAATTTCCCTATTATAATATGAACAAAAATATTGATGTATTTTTTAGGTGTTAATAATTATCTATGGGATAGTAGATATAGAATATACAAAAGATATTAAATGTGGGGGGGACACCAATATGGAAAATGAACAATTTCTGAAATAATTCATGGAATATAGTGGGAAAAAATATTTAAAAAGGTATGAATGATTACATAAATACAATAAATAAATATATATTATAAATATGATAAATAGGTGAAATATTTAATGAATAAAAAACTTCCCCCAACAATAAAAGAATATATGATGAACTTTTTATAATTTTTTTTTGTTTTTGTATCTTTTTAATTTGAACTCGGAAAAAATCTTATAATCATAAATAAACAATTTTTTATCTCCAGAAATCATTAATTCTAATATTTATAACATGTTCAATGGTTAAGGTAGTGTGATTTTTGAGTCTCCCAAGACACAACCTATTATATTTATTTGTTTTTTTAATTTTTATTTTTTTTATTTTTTTGAAAACATTTCAAAAATTGTTTTACAAAATTAATAACAATTTTTACATTTCCAAACATCACATAATGAAAACATATCCCAAAAAAATTAAATGATTAAATTAACTTAATAATATGATGATGCATTTAAAATGAAGGAAATAATTCCAAAAATGAAATCCACTACAGCCATGCATAAATGTCATTAAATATTGATATGAAAGTTATTATATGTATTGTGTGGGACAATGTTTTTGGGATTGGAATTAGGTTAAAAAAATTCATAGCCTTGAATAGTTTTTTAAAGAAGGACCAATATAAGGTTAATTGGAGGCTATTTGGCTATTTTTATTGTTATGTGTTTTAGAAATTTCCACTATGTTAGTAATTAAAGAGAGGGTTTGAAATTCATCTTAATGGTCAACAATATCAACCACCACAACTAAGGGTTAGAATCTCACAAAATGAAAATATCTTTTTAGGTTCCATTCTAAATAATGGAAACATTATGTTACAAGGTAGTGGAATAATAACTTTACAATAGAAAACTGGGAATTTATAACTTATTGGTATTGAAATAAATATTTATCCATGTTTGTGATGAAAATAAAATACTTTTTAACTCAAAATAAGACATGGGAATCCCCAAAATAGTTGGAAAAATATAAAATTTTAATGGTGAGTAATTTTGATTTATATTATTTTTTTAATTTGTTTTTTTTAATACACACGCACATGAATGAGAATGAATAAAATATAAGGTTTTTAAGATGAATGTGGTAAACATTACAGATAAGGTGTAATATATAGGGAATTATTTATAAATAGAGAAAGATTGATAGAAATAGATAGATGAAGGATGAGAGTTAAATTAAAATTGGTTCCATTTGGTTGGGAATTAGTGGGCCATCATCTCTATCTAAAAATGGGTTGACTCCAACCATTAGATATTTGGTGGAAATCAATATGGTTCATGGAGGGTGTGTCCTCTAATGGTTATTCCTTATATGATTTCCATAATAGTGAATATCCTTTTGAAAGAGGGTTCTTGGAAATGCCCTACACCAAATGGGTAAACATTAGTAACAACAAAAGGCACTTCCTCAGAAGAATTATGCTTAACTTGGTAGATCCAAAATCGATAATTGAACCAAATGGCCCTATCATAAGAATCAATCATCCAAGGGATTATTAAGGTCCAATTTAGGGGTTTTATTATCAGTGAATATGTAAGAACATATTTTATATCATTAAAGGATATATTGAAATACTCATTTAAATAGAATGTATCCGAAATTTTTGAGTATTCTAATTATAAGGAAGGAAATCCTACAATGGTTATAGATAAATTGCTGATGGAAATAATGATGATCAATAAATGAGACGATGTCTTCAATTGATGTTTGTTCATGAAGTTATTGGATAACCATGATTATATCCTGATAAAAATTAAAAAACTCTTGAAAAATTATGTATCCTATAGAAATTCCATTTCTAACCATGAAATGATTTTTTTTTAAAAAAACTGAACGTTACATTTGAAACAATATATTTGGACTAGAGAGATTGATTATAATAATGATTTGAATGAATCACTATAAATTGCAATGAAATCCTTGATGACTTGTATGAAATGTTCAATAAATTTAGAAATGATACAATTCATAAACATTTGTAATGTTATAGGTGTAATTCAATGGAAAAAGGAATGATTCTATATGGGTATGTTATAAATGTGAAATTGAATATAACATATTACATGTCATAAGGTAAATTTGGGTTTTATATTTTGTTGGTGTATCTATCATTGAAGAAATAATCTGACATTATATATAACCTTTATATAATTTTTTCAATTAAATGAAGTGGTTAGTGATCTTTTCATGTTTCAACATTCAAGTTATCATAATCATTTGACACATGGCATTTTTTCATTCATGTGGTTTCAAAATATTAGTGTTCATTTTTGACAATATTTATCCCACCCTTCATAGGTACCATATGAATTGGAAAGACCAATACACAATCCTAAATTTGGTATACAATACTACATTGAAGATAATTTGTGATCTCTTCCCTAAGTAACTAATGTATGAGTGGATTAAGTCCCCTTTAATGTAGTATGATTATCTTGGATGATTATTTTAGATGTATTTGATGCAATCAATGAGTAGGGGTGATGCATGATTTTTCATCTAGGGTCCATCCTATGGATTTTTTTTATAAAACCTAAAAAAATTTGGACTCTATATTTTCCATCAGTACATCAATTAAAATTAAAGTATATGAGTGATCATAGAAATGGAATTAATACATATTGTGTGTTGGATGTGGTTCTAGATCAGTTTCAACCTTAATTTGTGTGAAATAATTAATAGGAAAAAGGTAATAGAATCTGGTTGGTTTTGATTCATTTTCATCATTACTATCCCAAGTTTAATAGTATAGATTATAGGTGAGATGGGATTCAAAATAGTTTTCTTGATAATTTTGGTTGATGGAGTATCTAAATGAAATTTCAACTCAACATTAATAATAGTGATTTGGTTTATCATGGACAAAATTTTGAAAACATCATTATCATTAGAATAGGAAGAAGATAATTTAATGGCATCTAATTCCCACTAATGATTTTATTAAGAATCATGTTTATAGATTGAAAAGTGATTCTATCACGGAAATCACATGGCATAAAAATTATCGTGCTTCATGATTTGGTCACCAAATTAGATGGATGGGATGCCCATATAGACATAAATTATAAGTCTAGATGTCATGAGGAAGTGTCTTCCTTGGATCAACGAATATCATGATTCATATGCATCAATTTTATTATCAAAAAGAAAAAAATAATATTGTAAGATAAGATCATAGACTTGAATAAGAAAATACTTGATTATTCCATCTTAACTAATTGTTATTCGATAGATTAACTCGATGAAAACACTTGTTGGGTGCAAGGAAACTAGAAAAAGGTTAGAGAAGTTAGTTTTTTGCATTACATTCATCACTTTTTTCAAGGTAAAAGAGAACACAATGAATCATCAAACCCACTATTTTTAATTGAACTATGAGGAAGAAAATAAATTATCACTTCATTGGAATTGAATTTTTTATTGACATATTTTAATTTTTCATAGGTTTTTTCTTCTGGGTGTTCAATTCCATAAGAAAAAATTCATATTTATGGATTGTTTTATAGTATATTAGAGGGGAATATTCACATAAAAACATATAAACTTGTTAAGATGTTTATAATTTGTATCAAACGTTTTCTTTCAATTAGATATTGCTTATGGAAAAGGAATTGGGTTCCTCGGAGGAATTTTACATCTGAGGGAGTTGATATAGAATCCTTTTCTATCTGGTTTCATCTTTCCTTTTCTAGATCATCATTTTAGAACGATTTTGTGTTTTCAGCATTATTTGAGAAATTTTTTTTAGATCGAAGTGTAATTGAAATGAAATTACACATGTCTTTGGGAAATATTTTAGTTAGGGTTTGGTAAGAATTAGATTATTATTAATGAATTAGTTCATTGAATGTCAACTAATATGGTGTTCAATATTTACATGGATATAAGGATTTAAGGAGTAATGAGTGTCTATAGAGAATTAAAATGGTTTCTTTTTAAGAGATTCATGTTCTAAATTGGAATTCCATTGAGTTGGGATCTTGGAAATGATTATATATTGGGTTTTCAATTTACAAGGACCACTAGGATAGTGGGAAATAGATGCTCTAGGATTAGGATTTCAATATTGATATTGAAGAACAAAGGATACGGGTGTTCATTGATTCCATCACCTTAACCATACTGTAATCAGTTTTGATTTTTAGGAGGGATGTGGGGGGAAGAATATATTGGATTATCGTACCTAAAGTCTCGGTTAAATTTAGAGTAAAAGGGAACATAATAGTGTTGGTTAGAGTTTTTATGAATCTAATATATGTTTTCAGGGTTGGAATTCCACCAAGAATAAACAATTTCGACCACTATTGGATTTGAATAACTGGATATATTATCATGTAGTCATTGAAATATGTAACTTGGATGAGTGAGCGATCTACACAATCTAGATTTTATATGATTTAGATGAAAATGAGATCATGGAGAATAATAGGTCGAGAATTTTTTTCCCTGTATTGTTGTAACAATAAATTTATGCTCCTCCATACATTCGTTCTTCTTGATGGGATATATGGATTTATTCTCATTGAACTATTTTAATTTAGAGTTTGATTGAGTTTGGAATGGATTCCTGTTTTTATCCTTGTTTTTATGATATCTCATGAAGCTGTAGTTGTTTTACCAAAAAATAACCACCAATTATATAATCTAGGATACTTCCCTCCATAACAAATAATCCCTTATAAATTTATTGGACAACGATATGGTTTTGGATATTGTGGTGTGGGAATGTTTCATCTATATTTATTACCATATCTTACTACTCATATAGTTATTATTTAGGGATTTGACTGATTTAACTTATTTACTATCAAAGAAAGATCTTTGAGTAGTAGTGAATAATTCAATAATAAGAGTCACATCATATCATTACAGGGGTTTATGGTACCATGTGTATAGTAATATGACCATGACATAGAGGAGTTAGTTATGGTGAAAGGGAATGCTTCATGTTTAAATTATTCATTATAAACCTCTTTAGGCCTCATAGTATAGAAACCACTTGGATAATATTGTGCTGAAGATGAGGATCCTAACTAGATAGATCTTTATAATTAGAAAAATTAATAATCAAAGAGGATTTGAGTTTATCTGCATCCATCATATTTGAATATTTCATACCAAGAGGATGAGAATTTATATCATTTCAAATAAGTTATTTTTGGTTTTGTTCCGTCTAATTGCCCATGTTCTGATCAAATGGAATATCAATGAATTTTTAATAATTTATTTTATTATAACTAATTTCCATCCTATGTTAGGAAATAGGGTTCTCGATATTATGGATAAAAAATTTAAATTTTTTAAGAGAATGTAGTTTATTTTGAGAAATTATGGAAGAATAAGGAAGGTGTTTTTTTCTTTGCATTTTTCCTTTTTTAGAATTAATTTCTGATTTGAGTTTTTTTATATTTTTATAAAAATTAGAGGGTAATTATATCACTTTAAATATAAATGAAACCATTTTAATCACAACTGATTTTCTTCTATAAAAATAAAATAGTTCTGTTCTTTTCTATAATTTGTATATAGGAAGTCAGGTCAAATACAAAGTGATAATATTATTTTTTTATTCAATTATTTTTTCAATTTTTAGGTGAGGGTTTATTTATAGAAATTATTTAAATTTATTGAGGGGGTAAATTATGTTTAATAATTTTAAAAAATATTTAGGTAAGTTCATTACTATGAAGTTTGTATATGATATCCTTATTCTTTACTATATATTACATTAAATTAACACCGAATTCACAAGATGACCTTAATAAGAATTCCAAAATATTTAGTTTCTAATCCGTGAATAAAATAATATATTTATCTCAATAAATAAATTTTTAATGAGGTTTATTTATGGTTACGGTAATCCATTGAATATAAATTTTAATCAAATCATGTCATTAATATAATACATTTTACATTATAACATAATCAATGTTAACATAAATAAGATTTAATGACTTAACATTAGAAAATTTTGACAAACCCTATTGAATTAATTTTTCATTTCCTGACATAGTTGTTAATATTTTTTATTTTGAATATGTTTATTGGTTAAAATAAGATGATAATGAAGAAGAAATTAAAATGGTTTTATGTTGAATAGAATAACGAGAATTGAATAATGTAATACAGAGACCTGATATTGAATGAGAAAGTAAAAGATAAATGTTTTTAACATAAAATAAATTTCACTACAGAAAATTATGACACACACTAGACATTTGATGAAGATTAGATTATATTAATAGACTTTCAATAATTTTTATTCAATATTATAACTCAAACACATACGAGATTAAAAATAGAGGACAACGCAGAATAACATAAAAACAAAGAGAGGAATAAATATATCTCAAGTTGAACCTTGATTTTGGAAAGAAATACCATATATTTTGAATGTAATAGCCATTCTAATTCATCCTCCTATGTTATATAATGAAACACCTCACAATGAAAAGTGGTTATTGTATTTGTTGCACAAATTGGTGGACTATTTTCATTTCATAACATCCCCTAATGGTGGATTAGATAATTGTACTTTTATAAAGATACATTTAGAGAAATATAATCAATAAATTTCAATAGATGTATTTTTAATATCACACTGACTTTATTTTACAAACATTATTATTTGGGGGCCATGTTTTGGGTTGTTTTGGTAAACCATATGGTATAGTCCATAATTTTACTAAATTATTTCTTGGCCTAAATATGAGTGAAATTATGGATATCAATTTACCCTCAATTAAAAACCTTTTATTATATAATTTTGGTTACTATATCATTAATTTCTCAACATTTAATTGTAGATCAATAAGGATTATTAATTGAAATAAGAGTTAAGTATCGTGGCCAATTTTAAAATCCCAGATAAAATTATGTTATTGAATTTATTGCATCAGTTGGGTCAATTATTTGTTTATTTGGTACTTGAAATTTTTTTCGAATACTTATATGGATATAGTATAACATATTAAAGTTTTTCAATTTTTTTTATTATTTGTTCCATAAATAAAATGATCTTTTTTGGAACTATTTTCATCACATATTTGGGGGCCTTATTTTATGAACTATATGGAACATAAAATTGTTAAATTATCCAATTCTCATGTGTGATATTTTTCAGATCATTTAATAAAGAATGATATAAAGAAAAATCATAAAATATTCATTAGTAGGATGATTGTAATGATTGAAATAGTAATCAAACTCGAATCTAGATGAATTGAAATTATTAAATCAATTTAAATTTAATATGTAAACTTTTGGATATGCAACCAATTATGAAATTTTCCATGATAATCAGTTATGGGATTAGGTACAAAGTCATTAATAACTGAATAAATTTTTTTCAATAATCATAGTAAATTAACTTACCTCTCTTCCTAAAGAAACAACCCAATCCCTTTTTCAAATCATCACATTATATTAAAGACCCTCCCCCAATGTAGGGTAATTTTAGTACATGAGAGTTGATCAATATAAGTTTTTACCTTCAAACATTATACAAATTCTTCCATACAAATTTTATTCACACACTTGTTTGAAAACAATGTTATTTGATTATATTTTCTGGATAAATATCTCATAAGGTTAGTATAATATCATAATAATGATAAAACTATGGATCTCAGTCACAGTGGTCATTTTGGGCCATTGATCAAAAACACATATCTTTGATTGATATAATGGTATGTTATTTCATGTGATTTTATAGATTAATAATTATACATTATTAAAAAATAATATATTCATGGTACATTTAGATTATAACTAATGCTTTATTAAGGTATTTAACCCCATCAACAAATTATCTTTATGATCTTCCATTATCAATAAATATATATGAATATCTTCTATAACAAGTACCAAAAAATAATTATATTAAGAAGATATTAATTAATTATATAAATATATATGGATAATACATTTAGACAAATGGTATCAACATAAATTTATTGTTTCCATACTTAATATAGAAACATATATTAAAAATATCATTCATTTTAACCTTTAATTAAATGTGTCCATCCCAGATATCAATCATTGATAAGTATCGATCTCTTCATAGTTGATTGAATAGATCATGAATTCAATGGATAGTAAACATTTTCATGAATGTGATTTAATTAGTCTCATGATTAGTAATGTAACAAAACATTTATCCATCATTCTATTTGAAATTGATAAATTGTACACCCCATTTAGATGCATTATAGTGTATAAAACCGATTTTCATACTATCTTGTAGATTATTTATTATATCATCTAATTCAATGGGACACATTACATATAGAAGTATTTATATATTTATAGCTATAGATATTATCTCTATTGAAAAATAAATATCACAATTTAGGTAAATACTAGTAATTTAATCTATATATATATTTGTATACTCTAGTAAAGTTGGTATGAAAATAATGATAATTGTCTCCAATCCTTTGATTCAAGAGTACCTAGTAATTTAATTAAAAAAACTCTTTATTATAGAATATTCATTCACAATGTATTCATAATCATCCATATATTTATATATATTATAAGATGACTTCAGATAGTAAATGGAATTTTTGTAACTAGATAGAATATATATCCACTATATAGAAAAATAGAATCCATGCCAAACATTAAATTAAAATCCCTTGAGGAATGTATAACTAGAATTGAAGGAAATTTTTTCAAAACTATTAAGATCAAAAAGGATATATATATATATATATCTTTTCCTTAATAATAATACCACAATGAGATTTCATAGATAGTAAAATATTAGAAGTATGATGGACTAAATTAATATTTTTATCAAACATGTATGATATAATTGAATGAAATAAACCATAATAAAATAACACACAAGGATTTCCTGACTGAAGTATTAGAGTAAATTTTTCTAATTAATTATTTTAATCCACCATAGTCGTCATGACCATATATCCTATACCCTATCCACATAGTTTAATTGGTTTTTGCGATTATTTTTTTTCATTTTCCCTAGGTTTAGAGAATTAATATTCATAATTATAATAGTTATTTTTTGTAATTATTGTATTTAATGTGACTTATTACTATGTCAATTCTTCTCATTTGTTGTCTTAAATAGATACCTTTCACCACTTTGGATGTTATGAGATTTTAGTCATCCTTTAGAACAGAGGAAGCACCTCCCTAGCCCTATGAGAAAATTAATGTCGTTATTACACCCACATTTATTAAAAGTATGAAATTATGCATTCTTCCAACCATAAAATGTATAATCAGAGAATACACTAAAATAAAAATTATTTTTTATTTTACCCAGAATAATGTGATTTTTAAGGTTCCAAACCCACTTTATGATCCAATAAAATAATATCTTTTTAACTAATAATTTATATTATATATAAAACACTATGAAGACTACAATTTAATCCATCGATGAATAGATTGATTTTACCTTGGGTATAAGAGATTAATATTGAATAAAACCATTAAAACCTTATGGAATTATCTTCATATGTTCTAATATATTTTTCATTTCTGAAATATATCTCAAAAATTAAAACTCAATCTTTATGCAATGAGATCAAGGAAAATATATTATGAGAAATATTTTCATAAAAACATCCTTTTCTATAAAGTCTACATACTCTTTTTGTAGTATTATTAATTAAAATACACTACTAGTAAAAATATCCTTCTAATTGATAAATTAATAGAATAAACATATAAAATTTAGATAACTCTATTATAAAAAATATAGTTTCTATTTGTTTCCAATGTCTCAAAATCCAATCGATATGAAGTCCAACAAAAATATGGTAGATTTTTCCTCATAATTGAATGGATAATAAGATACTCCTTTTCTTTTGTGATTGAGATATTTACTTGAATTTAATAGCTTCCCATAGATTGAGATATTTCCCCAATATCATTAATTTTATCATAGGGAAAATATCTACATTTCCCATTACAGTAATGGGAAAAATGATTCTATAGATTTAGGATCATTACCATCACTTATGAAAAATTGTGAATGGTTATACATAACTTATTGAATTTGTATAAAAAGAAACTATAAAAATATAATACTGGTGTAAAGAGACCAAACCTAGTAGCCTAGAGATGAGGGTTACAATATGACACTAACAATATATACATGGTGTCTCATCCCAACTTACTGAATAATTAATTATTATTGAGGAATTGGATACAAATCGAAATCCCATAATATATTATAAATAGATAATAAATTGAAATAATAATTATTAAATCCTTAATTATATGAACATTATCAGTATTCATATCCTATAGAATATTAAAATTAAATAAAAGTATGAGTTAATACACTTAGTAAGGGAATTAATACCAAGGATGTTAGTAATTCAAGGGTAAAATGGATAGATTAAATGCTGGTCAAAATAATTCATCAGAAATATTCACAAAAACTAGAAACACATTAATGGATATCATAGAAAATAAAATTATAATAGGGATAACAATAAATAATTTCATAATGAGTGAATACATAATACCATATATCTAAAAAACCATCATGGCCTTATAAAAGTCATCAGAAAACATCATAGAGGACTTGTTCCAAGTCATCTAATAATAAATGGGTAAGGTCTTAGCCAAATCCCAATATAGAATTATTTAAAAGACCTATTGATATATAAAATCTCTAAATAGGTACATTCTATTCATAAAATATTTCCAATTAATTTCAAATATTAATAAATATTAAAACATAATCAATATTCCTTATAAATAAATAAATAACTGTTTTTATAAAATTAGCGCAGAAAATATCAATAATTTCTATAGTATTTCTGTTCATAAAATATCGATATAAATATGTTTAATTGTATTAATAAAGTACATAATAAATATAACAATAAAAAAATCTTGTTGATATAAATGAAAATAAATTTAGAATTTTATTAGGAAATTTAAAAACAAAAAAATAAACACTTTTTATTTCAAAAATACTGATTTCAAAGGTAATATTTTCCCAAATATTAAGAAACAAAATTCAATGAATGTAACAATTTAAATTTTTTAAAAATTATTCAAATAATTTTTTGTTCTTGATGGAATTTAATTTCATTCATTCCTTATAAATTAAAAGAATCATTTTTTGTACACAATCACTAAAAGTATAATAAACCTCACTAGGATAATGATAATAATATTCCTTTATAAAATAATTTTCTAAATATCTAAAACATCAATAAAAATTAATTTATTACACAAATTAATTGTAGTTAAAATATTCTTAATTTTTTTTAAAATATTGATATGGAAGAAACGAAACCCCCAATATAGATAATCCTGAATACTTTTAGGATTGTAAAATAAACCCCTAAAACTTTAATAAAATTTGAATAATAGTCCCCACAAATGAAATAATTTCACAAAAATAGATAAATAACAAGAAGGTAAATATATTAATTTTATATCATATAAAAGTAGTAGTATATACACCAAAAAAATTAATCAGTGGGGAAAATGGAATATGTCTTACTGATGCAAAAGTGTTACAAGAAACCCTTACATTCTGCTCAAATGTAGTCGTATGTGTTCAATACTCTTATATAATAAAAATATATTTATTTTAAATATAATATTGAACCATATTCAAAAATATTTTACCATAAATGATTTATCTATAATTTATATCACATGTTTTTAATATTTCATAATTAAAATTACAGTACAATGTGATAACTGGTTCATTTTTCATATATGATTTGTTTTGGTAGTATTGGTCATTCCAAATTGACCATGTTATATAATCCTCATTATGATAATAATGAGTTAATAATAATTTTTATTCCTTATATATGTATCCATGATCATCCATAAAAGTTATAAGTCGATAAATGAATTTCACCATTCATTGAGACAGTGGTTCATACATACGTAAGAACATTGTTTGTAATGACCCAAACACAGATTAATGAAAAATAATCTTGATCTAATTAAATGTCTTATTATGTCAATTGGTTGTATAAAACACATTAACTTCCTGAGTTTTATGTATTTTGATTTCAAAATACCGTTATGAATATTATTGTCTCTATTATAGTCATTGAATAGTGATGACATGATTTTTATAAATATAGAGCGTCAACAAATCAAATTTACTAAAAAAAAAATCCATGGCCTCATACTGTAGAATTTCTCCCAACGAAGCCCATTTTTTGGAGCTCAGAAAGGAGGTAATGTCACCAAACTTTGCTTTTGACCAAGCCAAATCTTATCTTAAACACATTAAGATTGAACTAAATTGCCTACAAGATAAATAGAAGTTAATAAATATTAACACAAGAGAGAGGTTATCCAAGACACCCAAGGAGTCAGTCACTATCACATACCATACCCTTAGATATTATGCTGGTTTTATAAGGGTATGTGTAACAATATTATTGCACCATGATTGTGCGATTTATTTATTTATAATCAATATACATTTATTTTGTAATTGGGTTTTAAAGAAAAATTAATATTTTTAGATAATATCCAATTAAGAAATATATTTTGATGAATTAATGGATTTTTAATTAAATAATTTTTTAAAAAACTATTATTACTTAATTAATTTGTATTCAATATAATTGATCGTATAATTTTAATGAATACAATTGTAATTTTTATTAAGGTTTGAAAGATATTTTTTCAAAACCAATGAATTGTCCATAAATGTCGGTATTTATTTTAAAAGTAAAAAATTCAATTATTTATAAAATTATTTATATAAAATGAATAATATTTTTGGAATTAGGATTTCAAAATTATCCAATAGTGAATTATTCAAAAAATTTCTAGACAGTCAAATTTTTAGGTAAAAATTAAATATTGTTTAAATATATAATGTGTCTTATGACATAAAAATGAGCCAGTTTTGATGTAATAAAATAAAATAAATGGGTTGTTCAACCAATATCTATTTTAACTTTTAAAAACTTGATTTTAGATTTGTTTAATTTATTTTACAAAGCCTTAGTGGACACTCCAAGACATATAAATCATTTTAAAATGATTTTCTGGAGAGTGTGACTGACCTCCACATAAGAAAGCCTAATATTATAATACTTTCAGCTATTTTCCTTATAAATTAATTTTTTCTAATCCACTTTGTCAAAAACCAAGAGAAAATATTATTGGTTGGTTTGTCGTTTTGATTAGTTAAATGTGTGGAGTCCAACACATAAATAATAAGGAATTCCTAATCCTTTTCTATATAAACCACTCAATATCCCATTCCTCTTCAACCAAACCATTTGGAGCTCGACCAACACCTTCCATCCATTATCTAGAATCCTACCAAGTCACCCAAAGCTCTCAGTAATCCACTCTCAAGCCTCTCCCATGTCTTTGGAATCACACTTCCAAGTAAGTGATTTCTTCCTTTCTCATTTTTTTCCTAATTTCATTATATTGCTATACTATTCCATTCAATTACAAGTGACGGGGTATGATTTTTCACCTACCTCATACTTCCCTCCATATGTGTTAATTATTTGAGATATATTTATATCTAATTAATGCCTCCCATGCATAGCTGTTACCATGGCGAAATTCTGTAAGGAATTTCTCTCTTCTCATTTACTTTTAATCAAACCTATTAAATTATGAAACTAAATTCCATTAAATATAATGTGTCATGTGTCTCTATGAACCTCCTTATATTCCATTTCATGTACATATTATGAAATTCCCATTTATCTCTGATCAACCATTTTTATGAATTTATATTTTATATCATTATGCTGCTGAAATTGCATCGTGATTATCCAAGGGAAATTCATTGTGTAGTGAATATCATGCCCATTTTTCAATCAAGGGTATTAACTATTATGCACATTTACTTATTGATTATAGTGTTTCATGTATTAATTACACATTCCTTTAACTTGTAATAAATTATAATGTTTAATGAATCCATTTTGTATTCTCTATGTGGAACACTTATACATGAAATGAAACGATTATTAAGGGTATGCCCAGATATCACTCTAATGCAGTGGGTAAATATTAGTATCAAGATATTCCAAGTAAAATTAGGGTTTACTAAGGATCAATTTTTATTGATCCTTGTATCTTGAAAATATCATGTTAAATGTTTTTTCCACATTTCCATGCTATGATAATCATGCAATCACCTACCTTTATGTTCAAGTTTCTCTCCTGATCCATTGATATGCCTATTACCTAAAATTTATTATATTATTCATGTTATGGATTGTATACTCTCTTATTGGTATTTATAGCTCACCCTTTTATTATTCATATCATTATGTTATCCCATGCAATGTTATGTAAGAGATAATGGTTTGGTCTTGTGAAAGATGTTTTCAATAAATATGTGGTGTTTTATGTTCTAAGTTGTTATATAATGCTCTTAAATTTCAGAAACACTATATCTCATGATCCAAAGAGTTGTATTAGGTGGATGTTATTTATTCAAATATGTTTATGATTTTTAATAAAGAGCATAGTTGTTATAGTTGTTATAAAAGTATAGGTTCAGTTGTTTTTGGGATTAGGATTAGAAAAACCAAGTAAAAGCCTTAGGGATGATTATATGCATAATAAAAACATTCCTAGATATCGTTGAGTATTGAGTGAAAAATTTATCAAAAAATTACATCCTTTTCATATACAAGCCGGTGGAGGTGGCTCTGGAACATATATATCTAGGGGTAAAACCTGAAAAACCACTTTGAGTAAAACATGAACGAGAACTGGTGCATGACAATGTGTCTTGCTATACTTTTGGTTACAAAACTCCCAGGGGATATTATTTGGTTAATTCATAAGCTTTTTATTATCCACTATTAAGGGAATAAACAAAATCCCCTATGAATATATGCTGGGAAGTATATCATGGATCATATACATTAAGGCCTATAAATTCCTAAGTTAAGTAAATAAAAGCAATTTATAGGTTTTCCCTTTTTTTCTATGGATTACCATTTATGTGTTACCACTAAATTTCCTTTTATTCCATACAACGTCTAGTAAAATGAGAACTTGAAAATTGAGTTTCAAGAGGAACATTCAATCCCCCTATCCTATAAAAGAACATGTTGCAATAGAGAGATCAATGAGACAAAGGCCTCCTACATTTAATGAATAATATGATCCCTCAATTGCTAAACAATTAATCAACTCCATTGAGAAGATATTCTCCATCCTTAAATGTTCCGAACAAGATAAGGTTCTTCCGGATGCTTATCATGTGATGGGTGAAGCTATTCAAAGGTGTACATTGGTGAAAAATATAAAGCATGAGGATGGGATAATGGCATTAGAATAAAACGATTTCAGTAAAATGTTTCTGGATAAAAATTTTCCTCACACCCTTTGACTTTAGATGAAAAGGTATGTCCTTGACATCAATCAAAAATATAATTAATCCATTTGATCACATGAGGAAAAAATTGCAAGGCATGCCTGATATTCTACCAGATTTTTTATTACCCCCGAATGCATGACTGACCGCTTCTTTGGTGGGACAATGCCTAGCCTACAGAAAGCCCAAGGGATCCGTGACTTCGAGAAATACGAGAAATTTTTTTGATGTTCCCTCAAAGTTGAAATGGATATCAGAAAATATTACAGGAATCTTAGGGATATGAAGCATAAGTTGGACAATAATTCTAGTGGTTCGATGTTTAAATCCAATAGTGCTATTAAATTCCAGTACCCCATTTTCCAAAGGTGCGGAAAAGAATCACCCCAGAAATTCCCTAAAGGGGACGAGGAAATGATTTAATTGTGGAAGGGAAGGGCACCTAGATATTAACTATCAGAAATAAAATCCCTCTACTATGATATAAGAGAGGAAATCTCCATTCAACCCTCAAGGGATTGATCATTTCTTCAACTACAATGAACAAGAGAACTTTTGAATCTAGTGCCCAAATAAAAGGGTTTTCATAGGCAACCAACAACCTCATATTTTTGCAAGGGGGAGATTTTTTCCATCCCTACCGGTGAATAGAACCTCAAAAATGATTTGGTTATAAGTACACTAGTTATTCAATCAATAATAGAGACATACTTTTATATTTTAGTTATAAACATTATTTTATATCCTTAATTTTTAGTATAATAACCCCAAAATCATCACAAATAATGGAAGTTGAGATTTTGGTTAAAACAGAAAATGGGGAAATCATTGAAACCCTTACCCTATCACAATTTTTGGATTGAACTTCTAAGAGAGTCACGTCATACTCCTTCTCATGTAATTTGATGCAATTCTGGTAATGGATTTCCTTTCCCTATGCAGAGCCAATATAAATTATTGTGAGAGGGAAATCACTTTCCATATAGAGAATAGACCCCCAACTCTTAAAAATTGCATGGAGGAGGAAGAATCTTCTTTAGCACCATCATCTCAAGCATAGATATTGATTCTCTATGAACACATGTATCATTATAAATATATTGAGTCTAACAAATCATCCATCCATGAAGACATTCTTATTTTGGGGGAATTTGAGGATGATTTTCCCAAGAAATTGTCTACTCTTCCAATTATAAGAGATTTTGAATTATCAATTTATCTTATATATAGGGAGTTTCAAATATCCAAGACTTTGTATAGTATGGATATTGTGGTGCTTGAGGAGATGAATAATTAAATACATGAGAATCTGGATAAAGGGTCTATACGCCCAAGTTCTTCACCATGGGCTGCACCAGTCTTCTTCGTCATGATGAATGAAGGGCCAATTCAACTTTTCATTGATTATCGTGAGTTCCAAAAAATCACGATAAAGAACAAGTATCCATTTCCAAAAAATGAGGAATTTTTCAATCAGCTACCAGGAGAACAATACTTATCTATGGTGGATTTGTGGTCAGTATGTTACCAAGTAAGGGTGAAGAATGAAGATTTACCCAAGACTTTTTTTCATACAAGGTACAGGAACTATGAATTCATAGTAATACATTTCGGACTCACTAATGCTCCATAAATATTTATGTAATTGATCAATAAATTCATTAAATATTACCTTCACAAATTTGTGGAAGTCTTTATTGAGGATATTCTAATATACTTCAAATACAAGGAGGATCACGAGGATCATCTAGAGACTATACTAGAGACCTTACTAAAGGAGAATATATATGAAATATATAGTAAGTGAGAGTTATATTTGAAGGAAGCCTCATTCTTGGGTCATATCATCACAAGCAATGAGATATCTGTGGATCTATGCAAGATAGCTATAGTTCAGGGACTGTCAAGGCCAAAAATGATGGTGGATATCCATAGCGTCATGTGGTTACATGGATATTAATGCTGATTTTTGAGGAATTTATCATCATTGTCAACACCTCTTACCAAGTTAACTTAGAAGAGTGCGAGGTTTTCATGGAGTTATTAATGAAAATAGATAATAAAGGAGTTGAAAATGAGGCTTATCACTGCACCTGTGCTTACATTACCCACAAATGGAGAACTTTTTGGGGAATTTAGTGATACTTCAATGAAGGGATTGGGATCTGTGTTGATGAAAAATGAAAAATTCATTACATTTTCTTAATGGAAGTTGAAATTTTAGGAGAAAAACTATCCAACACATGATCTAGAGTTCGATGCAGTAATCATTACATTGAAAATTTGGCGACATAATCTCTTTGGGGAGATGTGTGAAATATATATGGATCACAAAATCCTAAAGTATAAATTCCGATATAAATAGATGAATATTCACCAATGAAGATGGTTTGAGTTGATCAAATACTATGACTGGTCAATCCACTTCTATATCGGGAATGCGAACAAGGTGGTGGATGCTATAAGTATAAATGACCCAACAATTATATCATTAATGATAATTGAAAAGGATCCAATATTCTTATATATGATGAAGATGGATATGGAAGTCATAAAGAAGGAAACATCATCAATACCTTTACATATGATTTATCAACCATCTATTTGGGAAAGTTTAAGGAATCCTCAATGTATGATATGGGAAGTATGAAAAATGTGGAAACTATCAGAAAAAGGAAATTATTATAGTTTAAAGTTAATGATGATGTAATTCTAAGATTTCGGTGAAGACTATGTCTTCCATCATCTATAGAGTTATGGAATGAAATTTTGGATGGTTCACATAGTTAAAAGTTATCTTTTCACCCAGGAAACACAATGATGTATCAAAATCTCTATGTTCTTTATTGGTGGTATAACATGAAGAAGGAGATCTCGGAGTATACATCCAAGTTCATGGTATGTTATCAAGTGAAGGATGTGAGGTAGAATACTAAGGGGATTATGCATCCATTACCTATTACAATATTGAAATGGTAATACATCACCATGGACATTGTCACCAGACTTTTGAAGGCATCCAATTGAAAAAAAAATGTTATCTGGGTTGTTGTGGATTGTCGTATAAATACTGCACACTTCAATGCAATTCATTAAGATATTTCATTGTATCAATTGGAACAGAAATTTATCAGAGAAGTGGGAAGGCTGGGTGGAGTACCACTATCTATTATATCCGATCAAGATCCGAGATTCACCTCCATGTTCTAGAAGAGTGTCCAAATTGCTCTGAATACTGTGCTAAACTTCAGTACGACTTATCATTCCCAATCTGATTTCCAATATTATTGGACTATCCAAACAGTTGAGGACATTTTGATATAATTCTCAATGGACTTGAAAGGAGGATGGTATCAAATCTTCATCTGGTTGAGTTCTCTAACAATAACAGTTTCCACTCAAGTATCCAAATGGATCCTTTTGTATCAATTTATGGGAAGAGGTGATAAACACTAGAATTATGGGATGAATATGGTGAGAGAAAACTCCTAGGTCCATAAATGGTCGAAGAAATTGTGGTGAAGATTAAGACCATCCAGCAACACATTAATGATGCTCCGAGTTGACAAAAGAGCTATGTTGATAATTGTCGACGAGAAATAGATTTTGATCTTGGATACATGGTATTTCTCCACATATCACTATGGAAGGGATTTATGAGATTTTGGAAGAATGTAAATCTTATTCCAAGGTATATCAGCCATTTTAAGATCTTTGATCGCATTGGAGTAGTGGTTTATTGACTATCACTCCTTCCAAACCTATCTCAATTACATGATGTATTCCATGTATCACTCTTGAAGATTTACATAACTGACCCATCACATGTACTCAATCCAGAGGTGGTGCCATTGGAGAGTGAACTCTACTATAAAGAGAATGCAATGAAGATATTATATCATAAGGAAAAAGTTCTACGAAATAGGAAAATGTCCCTCGTGAAAGTGTTGTGGAAAAACCACATGTTTGATGAAGCAATGTGGGAACAAGAGGATGTGATGAGGATTAGTTTCCCATATCTATTTTAGTGTCGGAAAAGGAAATTATGAGGAAAAAATTTATTAATGGTGGAATATTGTAACGACCCAATCTTTTATTAATGAAAATTACTCTTGATCTAATTAATTGTCTTATTATGTAAAATGGTTATGTAAAACATATGTACTTCATTGGTTTTATGGTTTTGGATTTCAGAATACCATTATGAATTGATACCATTTCTAATATATACGTTGAATAGTGATCACATGATCAGTATAAATATAAGGCTTTAACAAATCCAATTTACACAGATGAAGGTAACGATGGCCTCATTTAGTAGAATTTCTCCATAAAAGCCTATTTTTTAGAGCACAAAAATGAGGTGGCGTCACTGGGCTTCATTATTGACCAATCTGAAACCGAGCTACAACATGTTAAGCATGAGTGGAACCACCTTCTAGATAAGTGTAATTTAATACAGATTACCCCCCGAGAAATGTTATCCGAGCGACCCGAGAGTCTGTCACCATCACACGCCTTACCCTAGGGTCTTATGCCGGTGTTATATGGGTAAATGTAACAATACCCTAGCACAATTATTGTGTTCATTATTTTTTGTATAATGAATAAAAATTAATTTTGTAAATGGTTTTTAATGAACAAATTTTATTTTTAGGTAATATAAAATTTTGAAATATATTTTGAGGAAAACAACATTTTTTTAACCAACTAATATTTTAATAAAATAGTGTTAATAAATTAATTTTTATTAAATATAAATGATTGTATAATATTTATGAATACAATTGTTATTTTTATTTATGTTTGAAAGTTGTTTTGTCAAAATTGGTGAATTTTTTATAAATGACTATTTGTATTTTAAAAGTAAAAAATTCACATATTTAGAAAATTATTTAGATAAATTTAATATTATTTTTTTAATCAGTTTTTAAAATTATCCAATAGGTATTTTTTCATTAATTTCTTAGGACGGTCAATTTTTTGGGTAAAATTTTATTACCGTTTAAATATATAATATGTTTTATGATATCATAATGACCCAATAGTGATTTAATAAAATAATATAAATTGGATCTTCATCCAATATATGTTTTACCTTAAAAATAATGTGATTTTATTTTTTAATATTTATTTTAAAAAGACTTAGTGGACCCTCCAATACATATAAAACATTTTTACATTTAAAATGGTTTCCTTGGGAGTGTGAGTCTACTCCACATAAGAAATATGATAATTTTAATAATTTCTTCCACTATGCTTATAAAATATGGTTTTACAATGAACATTGGAAAAACCCAGGGGTATAACCCATGGTTTGGTTTTTTATTTTTATTGGTTCAATGTGTGGTGTCCAATACATAAATAATAAAGAATTACCTCAGATTTACTATATAAATCCTCTCAATCTCCCAGTACTCTTCACTCAAACAATTTTGATCTCCACCAACCCCTACTCTACACTCTCAAGAACCCTCTCAAGGTTCACTAAGCTCCTAGAAATCCACTATAAAGACTCTCCTATGCCTTTAGGATCACACTTCCATGAAAGGGATTTCTTCTTTACTAATTTTGGTCCAAATTTATTTATTTTTTATACCCATTTATTCAATTACAATTATTGGTGGTATTATTTCTCACCTCTACCAAACTTATCTCCTTATGTTTGATTGATAAGATACCTCATTCTCTCTCATTAATACCTCTCATTCACATTTGTTACCATGCTATAATTCTTTAAGGATTTTCACTATTCCCATTTACATTCATCAAATCCTTTTATATTATGCATCTAAATAACGTAAAATATATTGGTACATGTGTCTATATGACCCCTTACTATCTATTTAATGTACATATTTTTTGATACCCATTATTTATCTTCTAAGATTGTTATGAATTCCTATGTCTCATCCTTATTTAGTCAAAATTGCATCGCAAATCTCTATAATAATGCCACTTTATAGTGAATACCATGCCCATTTCACTATCAGGGTTATTCACCTTTATGCACAATTAATTATTGATTATAGAGTTCCATTTATGAATTATACATTCTTTTATCATGGAATAAATGATGACATTTAATGAATCATTGTTGTATCATCTATGTGGCACACTTATTCATGAAATGAAATTATTAGAAGTGGTGCACCGTGATAGTGATCAAATTCATTGGGTAAATATTAGCAACAAGATATTTCAATGGAATTGAGCATTTACTCATGATAATTCATGGTCAATGGGGTTTTTCTAATTCTATATGTGCAATGAGATTTGCATCATGAAAATATCATGTTAAATTTTGTTGCCACGTTTCCATGTTATGATAATCATTCTATATAATTAATTTATGTTCATGTGTCCCTATTGATCTATTGATATGCCAATTTACAAACATGTACTACATTTTCATGTTATTTATTTTTTACTCCCTTAGATGGATTTTTAGGTCACCCTTTTCTTATGAATGTCCTCTTGTTATCCAATTCAATGCTAAGTAAGAAGGAATGTTGTGGTCATGTAAAAGACATTTTCAATAATGATGTGTTTTATATTATATGTTGTTATGTAATGTTCTTAATTTCCCAAGACACAAGACATCCATATCATTATATTTTTCTTAAGTTCATGTTTATGTAAAAAATAATAATTATGTGTGCAATAATGAGCATGGTTGTTATAGCTGGTTTCAACAGATAGGTTTAATTATTTCGGAATTTGGATTAGAAAACCTAGGTGAAGTACTTAGAGATAAGACTGATTATAATATAAAACATTCCAAAATTTTGGTGATTACTACATTAAACTAGACTTGAATGGGAGTTGTTGCATGACAAAGAGGCTTGGTACACTCTTGGTTATGATATTACCATAGGATATTTTTGGTAAATTCATATTCTTATTATTAACCATTGATAAGGATTTAGAAAATTTACCTATGAATAAATGTTGGGAAGTAGATCATGGATAACATATATTGAAGCCTATAAATTCATATGTTAAGGAAATAAATGTAATATATATGTTTACCCTTTTTTATTTGGATTACCCTTTATGTATTACCCCTAACTTTCCATGTATCCCATCCAATGTCCGATTATAGGAGGATACATGCTACCAAAAAAATGCAAATATCAATGTACTGACTGTTCTAATGAGATTATCAATTTGATGGGAGTGTGAATCGAAAATTTTGCCATTATAATCTCAATTTTAACTCAAATTTTGAATTTAAACATGGTTCAAGTGGAACTTCCAACCCCCTCCCCCTAATAAATAAAAATTCGCAATTGATAGCTTCATGAGATAAAGGACTCCAACTATTAATGGATCATCTTATCCATCAATTGTTGAACAATGGATCAACTACTTTGAAAATATATTCTCTATCCTTCAATGTATGGAACAAGAGAATAATATTTTGGGTGTTTAGTGAATGGGTGTTTAAGCAGATCAAGGGAGGACACTGATAAAAAATACGAAGCTGGAGGAGGATATCAAGGTGTTGGAATGGAAGGATTTTTGGAAAATTTTTGTTGATGAATAATTTTCTCGCACCCTTTGACTTAATATGGAAAGGGATTTCCTTTACCTCATGAAAAATGTTGATGAATTCATTAATGTGTATGAGTAAAAATTCATAAGGCCTACACAATATTCCTTGGGAATTGTCTTTCCCCCTGAATATAAGGTTGAGCACTTCTTTGGTGTGATAAAATGTTGCCTACGGAAAGCCCTAACGATTTGTGGGTTTGAGATCTATGAGTAAATTGTATGATGTTCCCTCAATGTTGAACTGGATATTGGAGAATCTCATGGGTATCATGGGGATAAGAATGGTAAGGTGGACATTAATTCTATCAGTCTGATGGATAAATCCAATGGTCCTAAGAATTTACAACACCCAACATTATAAAGGTGTAGAAAGAAGAACCCCAAAAATTTCATGAAGAGGGAAAGGAAATTAATTAGGTGTGGAAGAGAAGGGCACCAAACTATTAACTATCTCTAGGAAAAACCCTCTACTGCGATAGAGGAGAGGAATGTTTCGTTCGACCCTCAACACATTGTTCATTTCTTCAACAGCAAAGACCATGGTAAATTTGCAAATAATTTTCCAAAGACAAGGGTTTTTAGATCCCACCAAAAACCTCCAAGGCAGCAAGGGAAATATTTATCTATCAATACTACCAATCTGAACTTTGAAAACGATGTAGGGATAGGTACGCTATCTATTCATTAAAGAATATCGAACATGATTTTTGATTATAGTACTACACATTATTTAATATCTCAAATGATTAGTATAACAATACCAATACCACCACATGTCATGTAAGTAGATTTTTCGGTGAGAATAGACAATGGGGAAATCATTTCAACCCATGAATATAACTCCTCACCTGTCGAAATTTTTGGATTGGCCTTTCCTCTGAAACTCTTCAAAATCCCTATGATGGAATTTGATTCAATTCATGGCATGGATTAGAATTACCTATATAGATCCATCATAAATTTTTGTTAAATGGAAATCACTCTCTATATGGCGAATAGACCCCTGATTCGGTAAGTTCAAAGAGGAGGATGGAACTTCATTAGAATGATCATCTCAAGTGTGGATATTACTTCCCAATGAGATCACATATCTTGCTTAGATTATTGAGTCAAATTAATCAACCATCCTTGAACACATGCCTATTGTAATGGGATTCATTTAAGTGTTTCCCATGGAATTTCCTATTATTACTCCTAGTTGAGATGTTTAATTATCAATTGATCATATACCTGGGGTGTTACCAATATCTATGGATCAATATAGAATGGATGTTTTTGATATTGAGTAGTTGAATAAAAAACTAAAAGAGAATCTGGATAAAGGTTATATATGACCATGTTTTTAACAATGGTGTTCACGAGTCATATCCATCAAATAGAAGGATGGGTCAATGCTCCTTTACATTGATTACTGTGAGCTCAACTACTTCACAATAAAGAAAAATTATCCTCTGCCCCGGATGGATGACTTGTTCGGTCATCTATGTAGAGCACAATACATCTCCAAGGTGGATTTACGGTTAGTATATTTCCAATTAAGGGGGAATAAGGAGTATATATCCAATACATCTTTTCATACAAGGTACGAGCACTATGAATTCATATTAATTCCTTTCGAAATTATTTTTCCACAAAAATATTATTGGACTTGATGAATACAGTTTTTAGAGGTTACCAAAAATTTTATTTTAGCATTTTTAGATGATATTCTAATATAATCCAAAACAAAGGTGTAGAATGAGGATCATCGAAGCACTGTACTAGAGACCATGTGAAAGGATAATCACTATACAAAGTACAGAAATTATGATTTCTAGTTTAATGAAGTCTAATTATGGGGTCATATCATCACCAGACATAGGATATCTCTAGATCCCTCCAAAACTACAACAACCGAGGGATGGTTGAAGCCAACATCGGTGACAGATATCTGTCATATCTTGGGGTTAGCTATATACTATTGCTGATTTGTGAGAAATTTCTCCTGATTTTCAAACCATCTTACCAAGATAACATGTAAGGATTTCATGTTTCTTTTATTGATGAATGCAAAGAGAGCTTCAAGGAGTTCAAAAGGAGGCTTATCACTCCACCCACTCTCACACTACCCACAAGTGGTGAACTTTTTGGGGTATTTAGTGATGATTCGAAGAAGGTTGTGGGATGTGTGTTGATGAAAAATGAAATTAATTGCCTTTACGTCAACTAAATTGATTGTTCCTGAGGAAAAAAATCCAAAACATGATATGGAGTTTGTTGTAGTAATATTTTCTTTGAAAATTTGGAGACATTATCTCATTGGATAGAAGTGTGAATTATACATGGATCAAAAGAGGCTTAAGTATATATTCACATAGATATAGATGAATATGTTTCAAAAAATATTTTAAGAGCTGATAAAAACTATGACTGGTCAATCCACTAACACCCTGGGAAAGAGAAAAGGGTTTTGGATGCTCTAAGAAAAAAGGACCCTACAATTCTATCATTGATCGGAATTAAAACGGATCCAATATACTTATATTTGATGAAGATGGACATGGAAATCATAAATAAGGGAACATAATCAATACATTAACAAATTATTGCTCAATCATCTATTTTGGAATGGTTAATGGATACTCAAAAGGATGATGTGGGAATTCAGAAGAATGTGGAAACTATCATAGAAGGGAAATCCATGGAGTTCAATTTTAATGAATAAGGAATTGTTAGAGTTTGTTAAAGACTCTGTGTTCCATAAAATCCATAGTTAATGAAAGATCATTTTGATGATGAAAGTAGATCAAATTTCTTGATTCACCCAGGAAAACCAAAGATGTATCGAGAGATCTGAGATCATTATTGATTGGGTAACATGAAGAAGGATATCGCTGAGTATTTATAAAAGTGCATGGTATGTCATCAAGTGAAGGCTTAGAGATGGATTTCTTAGGGGATGATGCAACCATTAACCATACCAATATATAAATGGGATTACATCACCATGGACATTGTCACTGGACATTCGAAGAAATCCAATGGAAGCAATGCTATCTGGGTAATTGTGGATCATCATAGAATGACTGCACACTTCATTACAATACGAGAGGATTTATCAACGGGTTTACAGGCACGAAAAATACCAGAAAAGTGGTAAGGATTCATGTAGTACCACTATTTATTATATCCTATCAAGATCCATGATTCGCTTATATGTTCTGGAAGAGTCTTCAACATGCTTTGAATAATGTGTTAAACATCATTACGACTTATCATCCTCAAACTGATGGCCATTCTGAGCAGACTACCCAAACACTTGAGGACATGTTGAGATCATTATCAATGGAATTAAATGGATTATGGGATCAATATATTCCTCTGGTTGAGATATCTTATAATAACAGATTCAACTAGATCATACAAATGGCTCCTTATGAAGCCCTTTGTGGGAAGAGGTGCAAAATACCAGTTTGATGGGATGAAGTTGGGGGGGGGGGGATCCTAGGTCCATAAGTGGTCAATGAAATGGTGGAGAAGGTTAAGACCATCCAATAACACATTAAATCTTCTCATAGTCAACAAAAGAGTAATGCTGATAATCATCGACAAGACCTAGAATTTGATGTATGATAGATGTTATTTCTCCTCATATAACCATGGAAGAGAGTTATGAGATTTGGAAAGAAGGTAATTCTTTTTCCAAGTTACATCATCCCTTTTGAGATCCTTGATCTCATTGGAGTAGGGTATTATCGTCAAGAAAAACCACCAGAAACTATCTCAAGAACTTGATGTATTCCATGTAGAATTATTTATGAAGTACATACCTGACCCAATGCAGGTAATCAATATAGAGGTGGTACCATTGGAGAATGACCTCTCTTTTGAAGAGATGTTGGTGTAGATCTTATATTTTAGGGAAATATTTCTATAAAATAAGACACTTTCCATAGTGAAAGTCTTAGGAATAAACAACAAGTTTTTAGAAGAAAAATGGGATAATGAGGAAGTGATTAGGTGCAGTTACCCACATCTGTTTTACTGTTTGAAAAAGAAAATTTGAATGGGAAAAATTTATTAAGTGGGGAAGATTGTGATGACCCAAAATTTTATTAATGAAAATTATTCTTGATCTAATAAAATTTACTATTATGGAAAATGGTTTTATAAAACATATGATCTTACTTGGTTTTATGTTTTATGATTTAAAAATATAATTAATAATTGTTATCATATCTAATGTAGACTTTGAACTATGAACACCTAATTAGAATAAATATATGGCTCTAAAAAATAATATTTACTCAAAAAAAAGAATGTAATGGACTCATCCATAAGAATTTCCCCATAAGAAGCCCATTTCCTGGAGCTCGTAAAGGATGTGGCGTCACAGGGGTTTGCTTTTGAACTTTAACAAGCTGACACATGAAGCTTGAATGGAACCGCCTACGGGAGACATGGAAGTAAATATAGATTACCACCCGAGTGATGTAACCTGAGCCACCACAAGAGTTCTTCAACATATCACTCCACACACATATGTCTTATGCAGGTGTTATAAGTGGATATGTTAAAAGACCCTAGCAGCATGATTGCGTACATTTTATTTATAAATAATATATTTTTATTTTATAAATGTGTTTTAAATCAAAAATAGTATTTTAAGGTAAAATTAAATTTAAAAATATATTTTTAAGAATTAATGTATTTTATTATTTAATAATTTATTAATAAAATAATATTACTAAATTACCTTTTATTAAATAATAATGATTGTATAATTTTTATTAATAAAATTGTATCTTTTATTATGGTTAGAAAGCTATTTTGTTAAAACCCAGGAAATTTCAATAACTTTATATTTTTATTTTAAAAGTAAAAAATTCACATATTTAGAAAACTATTTAGACAAGATGAATATTATTTTTTGGAATTAGGACATTGAAATTATCCAATGGTAAATTCTTCATAATTTTTTTAGACAGTAGAATTTCTGGGTAAAAATTAAATACAGTTTAAATATATATTGAGTTTTAGGACATCCTAATGACCCAATAGCGATATCATAAAATACTATAATGGGTATTTTCGTCCAATATATGTTTTACCTCTAAAATAATGTGTTTTATTTATTTATTTATTTTTAAAAGCCATTGTGGACCCTCCAAGACTTATAAAACATCCTAACATTTTAAAATGATTTCCTTGAGAGTGTGACTAACATCCACATAAAACCCCAAATATTTTAATAAGTTATTCCATTATACTTATAAAATAATTATTCTATCCCACTTCTCTAAAAATAAAGTTCAAAAATCTTGGTTTGGGTTATGGTTCTGATTATTTTAATGTGTGGTGTCCCAAACCAAAATAATAAGGAATTATATATCCTTTAACATATAAACCCACTCAATATCCAATTAATATTCACAAAAACCATTTTAATCTAGACCAAACCCTTCCCTCCTCTCTCTATGAATCTCCAAAGGCACCCCAAGCTACCAAGAAGCCTCTAGAAAGACTCTCCCAAACCATTAGAATCACACTTCAAGTAAGGCATATATTCCTTTCTCATTTTCTTCGAATTTTTTTTTTGTATTATTAAACCATTTATTTTTCAAATACAAATGTTGGGGTATTATTTAACACCTCCCCAATACATCCCTCATTATTTTGGAAGGATTAGAGACATATTTCTCCCTAATTAATGCCTCTCGTGCACAGATATTACCATGCCGAAATTCGGTATGAAATTTATCTCTTTTCATTTATATTCAAGAAACTATTTTATATTATGCATCTAAATTCCATTAAATAGATTATTAAGAATTTATATATGACCCCCTATTACTTTAAATATCACGTACATATTATGATATACCCCATTATTTCTTATCAAAAATGTTAATGAATTCTGATGTAACACCGTTATGCTGCCAAAACTGCATCGCGATTCTCCAAGACAAAGTCACTGTTTAGTAATTCCATTCCCATTTCTCTATCAAGGGTATTCAACTACATGAAAGTTTAATTATATATTATATATTTTTATATATTAATTCCACATTCCTTTATCATGGAATAAATAATGATGTTTAATGAATCTATGTTGTATGATCTATGTGGCACACTTATAAATGAAATGAAAAGATTATGAATGATGTGCCCTGATAACACTACAATGCATTGGGTAAAGATTAGTATCATGATAATTCATGTGAAAAGAGGTTTTACTCATGATAATTCAAGTGTAATGAGGGTTTACTAATGCTCCATGTGTAATGAGCCTTGGATCATGCTAATATTAGGTTAAATGTCGTTGGTACATTTCAATGTTTTGATAATCATGTTATATCATGCATTTATGTTCGTTTCTATATTATTATCCACTGATATTCTAATTGACTAAGATGTACTATATTATTCTATTTATTCCTTGTTCATTCCATTACTAGGCTTTATAGCTCACCCTTTTTTTCATGTCCTGAGGTTATCACATGTAATGCTAAGTAAGATAGAATATTGCAGTCATGTAAGAGAAAATTTCTATATAGATGTTCTGTTTTCTGTTCTATGTTTTTATGTAATGTTCCTAATTTCCCATGAAATAGGGCTCTTAATAATTAGTGTTTTCTTAAGTACACGTTTATGTAATAAATCATGTTTAAATGTGAAATAAATAGCAGGGTTCTTATATTGTTTCAATTTTTCGACAGATGGGAAAAAATAAGTCTAAATAGTAATTCCTATTTATAGAATTTTTATTATATGAAATAAATAATATATTTTCATAAAACCAATATTTATTAACATCCATATAAAACATAAATGAAAAAAAATCATGTAGTGTCAAGGAAGTGGTTGTCCACACATACGCACAAGCAGTATTATTTTTCTACAATGTATCAGATGGTAAGAAGGTATATTTAATACTATAATTTTATGAATATAATAATTTCATAATTATAATATATATGAAAAACCCATTATAATTAAAATCCATGAAACATGGTTATTGAAAATGAATTGTAACACTCTGTGGAAACGTTAATCCATGTATGCACATGGGAGACACCATCACATAATATTTCATGGAAAATAGGTTTGATAATTTTGATTTCATGTTTTTAATAAAATTTCACTATATTAAAGATATGTAATATATTAATTAATGATAAATAACATATATTTATATTTAATAAATAATATGTAAAAAATAAATTGATTGGTTAATTCGATTGTATCTCCTCTGAAGGAACACTTATAAATATCCTATTAATGGTATTGGATTTGTCTTTCGAGTTTTAAAAAACATCTATAATGTTATTAATGTTGTTTATGAGGGATTTGGGTAGTTTTTGGTCTTGATATAAGTCTCATTTTCTTATAAATATGTGATGGAGGAGGTGTCCTTTTACAATTTAGGAGATGGACACTTTTTTAAGATCATATGAGATTATATTTTAAAAAAGTCATTAAAAAGGAAAATTCATCCAAATGGACAATAGATTGATCTTAGGGTAGTATATTTTTAAATACCCTTAAAGAGTAAAATTTTTATTGTTTAATAATACATTTTAATCAATATCTTTTGGTTTAACACATTAATTAATCTATTTTGTCTTTAATTGTGATAACGTATTTTTTACTCTTAACATGTTATAATTTTACATATAAGGTTACTATTATATTATAAATTTACAAGTAGTGATGTTTCAAATCATTTACTACCCAATTTATCCTATTTAAATACTTTTTTTTAAAAATATTATAATAAAATTATATTTGGATAATTTATCATTAATGTCCATTTTGTGATTATTCATTTAATTTGACTTCAAATACATCAATAAAATGTTCTTATTCAAATTCAATTCATTTAAAAATCTTTAATATGTCATAAAAACCTATAAAATTCTTATACCACAATAAATCACTCACATTATCTCACTTTTAATATTTATAATTTAATTTAATTAATTTTTATATTAATTTGATAAATATTATAGGTGTGTTGCGCATGAATTTAAAGTAAATTTAAATTCATTGGAAATTAGAATGAAATAATTATATTGAACATAAATTTATTATTCCAAAAATTGAAATTTATATTCAATAAAAACTTTTTTTTACATATGTTGAAACATAATAGGAGTTTTATATTGAAAGAGCTCCATTTCGAAACTTTTTTTGATATATATAATATATTGGACATTATCAAAAAGAAGTTACCACTAAGAATATACATTTATATAATATAGTGATAAGTTTATATTAAAATTAATCTAATTATAATTAAGGTGAAATATTATGACCTTATCACTTAGTTTTAACCTCGATTAACCTGATTTACCCTTTACTGATTTGATAAATTTTACTGTGATTATTATAAATTATGACAAAAAAATTAAACTCTTCTATTTAATAAATTTAAAAATAATTATTTCATATATAGAATAAATATTGCTAAATTATATATTTATAGCATTTAGATGTTAAAAATAATATAATTATGAAAATTGGGATGAAATGTTTTTTTGAAACAAATTTATTTTGTGGATAGTAATATTTTATTACTAAATTTACTCATTAAATTGATTTTAATGAACATATTTGGATTATTATTAATATGATTATAATAATTTTAGTCTCATATTATTTGAAAATTATATTAATTTTTTTATATTATTTAAACAAAATTTAAAATTTTCAATTAAAATTAGTGTTTTACACTTTTTACAGGAAAATAAATTTTTTCAAAATCATATTAAAATTTCACCCAACGATAAATTTTATATGATGATTAAAAAAATTATATTGATTTAATAAAATAAAATATATAAAATTTATATAAATTAAATAAATTATTTTCTTATAAAAATTTTTTGAATAAAACATTTTATTAAAGTATAAAAGAATATTTTCCAAAGATTTGTAATGATTTCCCAGGATTTAATAAATAAATTTTTACTAGTTATTTTCATTATATATATATATATATATATTAAAAATTCATTTAAATCAATTTATTCCAACAAATTAAATTACTGTGTAAAAACAATAATATTTAAATAATTAAATTTTGTGGTTTGTTTAATCAGAGTGTTTTGCCACACATGCTATCAAACATAGTGTTGTTTTAAAATCTTATGGTGTCACATTCTCACCCACTTTTTTAAATTTTTACATCTAAATGTTAATATTTTTTCAATAATAAAAGGTATCTTCATTTTAAAATTACTTTTTCAAAAAACCACATCTTAAA
This sequence comes from Viscum album, assembly GCA_963277665.1. Lineage (NCBI taxonomy): Eukaryota > Viridiplantae > Streptophyta > Magnoliopsida > Santalales > Viscaceae > Viscum > Viscum album. The sequence continues at coordinate 1,013,759,809 of OY728155.1, forward strand.
ACCGTCTCTAAAAATATCTTCTTAAAAGTGGGTATGTAATATATGAAAATCACAAAAAAACTACATATGAATATAAGAGAAAATAATTATAAAAAGAAAATATTGGCATGAAAGAAAACCAAAATGTAAAACTAATAATTTATAGTGATAGAGACAATTTATCATTATAATGTAAATGACTATGTGAAAGCTAACGAAAAAAATAAATGAAATTAAAATTATAATTTTTTCAAAATTCTTTTTCATGTTTTCAGTAATTATATTTTTATCAATAATATGATAATAAAGATATATATATATATACTAGAAAGTTTTTATATTTTCATTTAATCAACTTCCACCACAATCTCATCTTTTTATCCAAATGATGAGTACTCATGATGAAATATTTCATGAATGAACCACTAAAATTATCTTATAACAGATCACATAATTCATAAATGTAAAAAAATATATTCATCCATTCTTTTGTCATAAACTGAAACAGAAATGATTACCACAATATAAAATAAAAACAAAATAGTACAATCCTTCTAGTGAGGAAATAAATCATTATTATCCAAAACATTAAAAAAAATTAACATATATCGTTCCATAAATATATATATCTTAAAAACAAATAACCTCAATAAACTCATCAATAATGATTTTTAACCTTAATGGATATATGATAACCTTCAATATATTTCCCCAAAAAACATATTAGTATTCATCCAAAATAATCATTTACAATAAATATAAAGGTTATATATACCTCAACCCAAGAAACGCCTCTCTAAATATCATTAATCTCCTAAAAATAAAAAAATAATAATTAATTGATCCTATAAAATGTTTCCTAAAATAAACATCATATTTACCAATGAAACTATTTATTTAAAAACAATTCTATACTAACTAGTTCATCACGGAAGACATTGGTTGCACTACACCCTTATCATCCATTAGTTGGTGGTTATAGCCCTACAAACTTCATGGATTCATCTTATTTTCAATTGAAATATGTTTTTTTGTTATTAATATATCTATATAATTCCTAGTAAGATCCCACAAACATGTTTCATGCCCATAAAATAACATTAATAAACAAATCACTTTTCAATATCTTTTTTACCTATATAATGAAACATATATTTTCAAATTTTAATAATCCATAATTACCTTTTAAATAATAACAAATATACCAAAATGGTTATGAATACCATTAATATCATGTTCATAAAATCAAAAGTATTATTCCTCAAAAAAACTTTTAACTACAACATATACTGATCCAGTGGGACGTATTACCATAAATGTAACCCCAAATACTCTTACTCAACATAGAGTTCAATTACCTTAAAAATAAAATATTGTATCTATGACATTAAACAAAAGATAATATATTTCTTATTAACCCATAATCACAACAAAATAGAACATATCCTCAACTAAAAAAATTACTGTATTTGGGGAGCATCCTCATGGTATATCATAGGTTTATGTTCCATAATATATGATTTATAAAATATAATTTGTAGGGTATCATATAAAATTCCAGTGATATAAAATTTAATAACACCAGAACTATTATTAATGATTCACTTGACACTCTATTACATTACCATAAAAAATAATGAGTCGAATCCCAAATTACCGAATAGTATATTAGTATTGAATAGAAAGGTACAAACATGATTCACACAATAAATTGGATATACAGAACACATTAAAAAATTATTATACCATCCTCTATATTCTTAATAATATCATTATTTATATCACAAGTAATAGAATACAATGAAATGGTTCATATAATATTCTTATTATGGTTATATATACAACCAAATCTAATAAGGCTGAGATAAATGGAAATAATAAATGATAGTAAAAATAATGCAATATATTTATTAAATGAACATGAAAATCATATATGTATATCATATAATTTTTAATAATATTATTAAAATCAATAAAATATTTAATAATATTGGAATACTTAATTTTTACTTCGGAAAAGTAATATCGAGGCCATAGAAAATGCATTTTAAATCTTTATCAAGGCCTTGTGCTGATTCATATGAAATGAAATGGGTATTTTATTATCCAAAACACAATATTGTCTATCTCATGAGAAATATAAATTTATCAAGAGGATATATAGGCATCATACCAAGACATAATAAGTATAATTCATTCTTTTTACGAATAAAAAATATTACATAATCAGTATGCATTAAAATTCATTATCTGTCCATATTGGAAAAACTAGCGTACAAAATGTCTGTACTCTCCTTAGTCATGTAAATCATAATCCATTAAGGTAAATATATTATATGGAATTATTATATTATATCCTCACTATAATATTCATAAATTGAAATGTTTATAAATTATAATACTTTAAAAATGTCACACCTCAACTTGACACCTTGTGGTCACAGTTATTTTATTTATACTTTAGTATTTTTAAATGTTTATAATTTATTAAATTAAAAGAAAAATGAAATAAAATAAGATAAAAAATTATTAGTAAAAATAATAATTATTATTATAATGATAACATTATTAATATTATTTTTATGTTTATTATTATTAATAATAATAAAAATGTTATCATTAATTTTAAAATGTTTTTCTTTTCTATTTTTTTGGGATTGCAACCACAGTATCCCTTCCCCTCCCCATGCTTCTTAGCTCTACATCCTTCCCTCCTGTTTAAATTACTCCCACTGGTTGAGGTCCCTCTGGTGCGCCTCATGTATTTCTCTAGTGGTGCCTCACCTCTTGCGTGGTAGGATCCCCCTGATCCTCTCTCATGTGTTTGGCCTCCCTCCTTTTTGTGTGGTCTGATCAAATAGGGGAAGCTCCTGCACATCATTACCTCCCTCTGATGACCGAATATCCTCCCATTTTCATGTGTAAATCCCTCCTTTGATTCTACTCTCACATCTTCTCACTCTATTTTCCGGGTTTTCTCTCTTTTCTATAGTGTGTTTTTTTTTCCAAACCTCATTCATTTTCATGGTTTTTTGGGTCCATTCAGGGTGATTTGGTTTCGTTCTCCCTCTTGTGGATTATTCTTACTTAGGTGGTCATATGCAGTAGGTTTCTCCATGGTTTTTAGGAATGAATTCATGGAGTTCCTCTCTATGGCATAATTGTTATTATGGATTTTTTTATTCATGATTTGATGGTAATTTATTTTGGGTGTGTGGGTATTTGTCACTGTGTTTTGAGTTGATCAGAGATTTTACAAAAGTGTGATGGGTCCCGATGATGTGGCCTCGGGATGTGGGTGTTATTAATACCTACACATGCATGAATAGGTTTTGAAATATATATATATATATATATATATATATTAAACCCTCTTTGTAACTATTCTCTTAGGGCATGGGGAATCATTGCAATTTAGCATTGGGTATTTACACATATATATATATATATACATGTGTGTGTTATTGTGAAGTGATTGTTTGGGAGATCTTCATCAATGTGTGACATGTCTATGGTAGGTCCCCTATTCTTATGCCTTTAATTTGAATCTCATGATTGATTTATTGTTATGATACATGTTTTATATTTAGGCAACATACACATGTTATGAATTATAGTTTCATTTGCTACAAATTATTATGCCTTTGTTTTGAAAATGAGTTATATTTCAAATTCCCATTTGGTATTTATTGAAATATTTTAGAAATTTATTTAATATCTGTTTTTGAATTGGTAATGATTATTTTTAAAGGCATTTTTTTATTCAGCTAGTTTAGTTTTCGAACTGTAATAACATATTTATGTTTTTCCAAAAATCACTCATGTGATTTCCAAAAATGGGGTTTTCTGTCAACATGAGGATAAATGGTGTATTTAATTTGTTGGAATAATTATATCTTTTTTAGAATGGTTTCAAGATTTATTTTAAATGTTTGGTAAATTGTTTTTTAAATTTTGATTTTAAATGATTTTGGAACATAAAAGTGTTGGGTAATTATGTGTTCTAAAATAAAATGTATTCTATATAGTTAACTAATCTCATATGGAATTTAAGAATGATTTGTCTATAAGTAAAAATCCAATTGATCCATGAACCTTGTTTTAGAAAATTATGTTGTTGAATATATGAGTTATGATACATGCATAATAAAGAGATTTGTGCATTATTTGTGTGATAAAAAAAGGGGTATTATTCCAGGAGGAGGATAGCTTGTGAGAGGGTGACTGTGGTTTTGAATAAAGAGAATGATTTATTCACGTGTGTTAGTTTTATGGAAACTCACCACCACTTTTGATGATTATGCATGTTTATAAACTATTATCGAAATTTTATAAATAGGGAAAGTATTATCTGGGAAATGGTTTGCCTATATTTTTAAGAGTGGTAATTTTAATAATTATTTGGTTGTATTTTAAAACTATAATGATTTGGGTTTTATAAAGGAAAGGGCATAGGGAATTGTTATTCATTTTCATTCTAATGAGAATCTTGATGCTCGTGCCAATATTATTTTCCAGTTTTCAGTGCTTCAAGCATTGGATAATTCTTGGATAGACTATGGTTTATGTTTAGTGGTTACCCATGAGGTCACTTGGGGTATGTCTCATTTATTTGTTTATTATTTTCACTCTATGAGTTTTTTCTGTTTATTTTATTTCATTTATCTATTTCATTCAATTTATGTTTATTTATTTGTCTTTTATTATAGTAAAAATCATTCCAAACATTTTAATTTAGATGCTCGACACTATTTTCCAGGCCATGGGTATAAGGAATGCCCTTCAGGCCTTATCGTTGATCAAATCATGTGAACAATTCAGGGTTGACCTGTATTGGTTTTGAAAAAATGTTATTAGAGGTGGCCCCTTTTATTTAAGGTGTCAGTTATCATGGTGTTAGGTTTTTCGGAAAACGGTATGTGGGTGCGTGTAGGACGTCATGAACCTCGACCATTCCCAAGCCTCAGGATTAAAGGGGTAGTCCTCGAATTATATATTTATTTTTCTTAGTATGTGTGGATAAGAGATTAAAAAAAGAGTGATCTGGTGTTATGTGATGAGATTTAATGGGGTAGCGACCCATGTATAGGCTAAGTTCATGGTTCAAGATACTTAATGTGGTTGATTCTCACTCAGATAACAGAATAAAAATCCATGTTTTTAGGTTGGTATAGCTACTTGTCCTTTATTTATAGATGTTTTGATACGATTTATGATTGGGATTAGTTTTAGGTTGAATGCAATGTATTTCAAAATTATTAATGGTTCATAAAAATGGTTTCAAAGGGGAATGTGGTTTTGGGGTGGAAAAGTGGTTTTTGAAATTCAAATTATTATTTTTTAATTGAATTAGGTGTTTAATAGGGAAAAATAGAGATGTTTTGAAAATTGTAATTGTAACATCCCAAGTAAGTAATGAATAATAGATATTTTTATCTATGTCTATTAGTGAATTAGATAGTGTTTTAGAGGCTTAAAATGAGAATAAATCTAATCTTAAGCATGGAATACACTAATATTTTTAAAAGATTGTTTTAGTGCCTTTTGGTGGAAAACCTTTTTTAAATATATCTTTTGAAAATTTTATAATCTATGTTTGTCAAAATAAACTTATTCTTTATGATTGGGACATCAAAATTTACTTTCTGTTAATTTTTGATATTTTTCCGATAAAGTTCATTTTTAATGAATAGTAAAAAATGATGTATTTTAATTCAAAACCTCTTTTTAATCTAATTTATTTAAATGATTAGATTATATTTTGAATTGGTTTTGAAGTGAAATTAGAATATATTTTTACCATTTAATCCAATGGTGGTCATTGGAATCAATTTCACATTGAAATTGGACTTAAACTGGTGTCAATCTTTTGATACTTATTGTTTCATAAAAACACGCTATTTGTCATGACAGTGGCAATTAATTATTAAATTAATTAATGTCACTTATATGATTTGAATGTTTTAAAATAGAAATCATTTTTTAATTCATAATATCAAATATAGCTTAGGGTGATGTTTTGGTATTTTTCTGAAAAACTTCAATTTTTGATGAATAGTGAAATTACTAGGTGGTAGTTAAAGAAACTGATTTTTCGTTTAAATGAATATTTGTCACTTCTGTGTATTTATTTTCAAAAATATTACATACATGGTTGTAATTAAGAAGTAAAATGTGGTTCAACGAGTTTAAAATAATTTTTTGGTGAATAGTAACATTTAAGTTCTTAATCGCGATTAGAGGTAATTAGTGTAGTTTAAGGTAAAAATAATGTTTTAACAATATGAAATGAACTTGACACATGTCCTAACCATATTGGATATATCATGTCCGACCAAGACAATCCATGGGTCAACTTGGGGACCCCATGGATCCACTTTGGTAGGAAAATGACATTAATATCTTTTAATTTAATGTTAAAGTTAAAATGACACAAACATGAGTTGTTTTACTAAAACAATTTTTAAATGGGGTTATACAAGTCTTATGTTTGACTATAAATAGTCATTGCAAATCTAAAACGATTTCCTACATGATATTATTTTTTTTATAATTTTTAGACATTAAATAAATTAAATTATTTATGACACCATGATGATGCAGCGATAACCTCATTATTTAACGATTTAAACAAAATGAAACGATAATGTAAAATATAAGACCTAAACTTGTCAAAAACCTATTGGATGTGTGTATATATAACCCTTATCACCTTTCCCTCTAATTATATCAATGTGGGACCTTTTGAATCCTAAACTCATTTTAAAATAAAGTAACATTTCTTTACATTCCAAGAGTGCCCCTCCTCTCCTCTTATAAAAGGCCCCCACCTATACCTCCTTACCCACACTTCCAAAGACTTTGGCTCGGCCAAACCCTACCAATTGTGTCTCTCCACTTCCCCCTCTTACTCCTGAAGCCTCAATTTGGGTAGAAGTATTCCCAAGGAATCCTTTGAGCTCAAACCAAAGGGAGTTACACGATTTTAAGGTAATATCTTCACTTGTGCTGTTTTGTTTTATTTTTCTTCTCCAACCCACTAAACTCTTTTTATTCATTTATTTTGTAACAACACCAGTATCTTTCATATACTATGATGTTGTTATAAGAATTATTCGAGCTACACTTACACACACCTACATCTAATGGTTAAAGAACATACTATTTCCGTGGATGGCGAATTTCTCCCTCCCGAAACGATGATTGTTCAACATTCTTTTAACACTTTCAAAGGTGGCCATTAAGATGAAACTATATTTATATATGATATATAATATGTTTATGTTTTCCTTAAACTTATGTATTTTTCATTTTTGTAATACCTTTATGGTTTCCATTATGTGTAAACGTTATATCTTCATTTAAGGAAGTGCGGACTACCGCCCCCTCAAAGTGATTTGATTCGTTAATACAATATGTGGGATGTATAAAGGATGGAGTTATGATATTGTATATGATATTACACTGGAATTATAATTTACCTTTATATCATTATGATTCCATTTCATAAAATACGAAATATAAATGGAAGCAGTGTTCATGCGTAAGTATGGCTTACCGTCTCCATGAACGGTGCATTTCATTTCTTACGTCCAAATGTTATGTAATATTATAAATGAATGCATGTACTGGATATATATGATATATATGATATCTACATAATGAATACAATTCTGGATATAATGGATACATGAAAAACTTATAATTATAAAGGGTTTATTTTTCACTCAAGTACCAATGATCGTTAAAATGACCGTTATTAACTTCAATAATTACATACTGTTCATGACATGGCAATAAGTGATATAAAAGGAATAATGTACGGGAAAAAGGTTCTTAAACAAGTAGAAATTAACTCATGTTTATTATTCAGGAGATTAAAGAACGACTAAGTCAAGTCAGGCCCGAGGTATGGGAGTTCGTCTCAATATCCTTTCATTGAGGCATATTTTGTTTTATACACAACCTAATTTTATACGGTGTATAAACCCCTTTTATGTTTACGTTTATTCAAAAGGAATATTTTTTATACTAAGAGTTTACAAAATGACAATAGGGAATGTTTTTGTCGTACGTATGCGGTGACAATGACTTCTCTGCCGCCGTGACCATTATTTGAGTTTCAGCTTCCTCTACAAGCCATACCTTTTTTTTAAAATAAAAATAAATACCATGTTTTACTTTTCTTTTATTTTGGTATTGAAAATGGTTTTCATAATGTTTTTATATCAATTTGTTGTATTGATATCTTGTGATTGAAAGGTGGAAATGTTATGTTTCCTTTATGCATGTTTTATGTGATACGATTATGTTGAGGTTCTTGGGCATTATTATGAATACGGGTGGTTCCGTGATAAACTAAGGGTGGGTTCTGCCTGATATTGCTCTCCAATGCATTGGGTAACGCGAAGGAGTGAAACGTTAAGGTTTCTATGAAGAGATTTAGGGAATATATTGTTACGGGTATTCCAAACGTAACCAAGAGGGTTACTCCCTACGTAAGAATGTTATGAATGCCTCAAGTTACCTTTATGTCTATTGATTTCTATGATTTATTAATGATTTGATGAGGAATGTTAAAGTGCCTATGTTTAATGGGTAAAGTATGATTTCATTCTTATGTATATATGAACTCATGTTTCCTTTCCATATTTTTATAACCCTTACTGAGATTTTTATGCTCATCCAAAGTTTTTTGAAATGTTTTTCACATGACATGGGAAAGGTACATGGTAAGATGATAGTGGAAAGGAAGTGTCAAGAATGAATCCATGTTTTATTTTAAATATGTTTTCGTTGATGGGAAAAATGAATACTATCTTTTATGTAACCACTTTGCTTAAATGTGGAATGTAATACATGTTTTATGAACTAATTATCTAAAACTATAAACCTGAAAAGATCCTCAAAGTGTATTCTTGAAATAACTCAAGATTAACGAATGTTTAAGGTCGGGGCCTTATAGTTGGTATCAGAGGTTGGTTTAGATTACTTTAGGAGTTGGTATTCTATTAAATGATTATCCAAAAATATTTTTTTTGAAATCATATTGCATTTGAAGATTATCATGTTGCTTCATCTAAGACATGTTTGTTCAAAATGGTTTTCCGCAGAGGAAACATGGAAGCAGTGCTAGGAAGGCATATAGAAGGAAATAACCTTCCAAATCAGAATCCTGAGATGGTCAGAATTGGAACTGAACAGTTTGTTGCAGTAATGGAGCAGTTGACTCAAGAAATAAATGGTGGTGGTATCCATGCACGAGATTAGCCAGATCAACTGTAGAGGAACATGTCAGTGGTGGAACATTTCATGAGGCAACATCCACCATCATTCAGAGGATCATCTGACCCTGTGTTAGCCGAAGGGTGAATTAAAGCACTGGAGAGGATTTTCGATGTCACGGGGTGTTCAGACAATCAAAAGGTTAGTCTTTCTATTTACCGTTTGGAGGGTGAGGCAAATCAGGGGTGGTCGATGGTTAAAAATATCAAGGACGTTGATTAGATTGATGCTATTGACTAGGATGAATTCAAAGGTATGTTTATTGAGAAGTATTTTCCTAAGGCTGTTCGACTTAGTATGGAAAAACAATTCTTGGAATTGAGGCAAGAGAAAGACTCAGTGGCTTCTTATGAAGAGAGGTTCACTCGATTGGAAAGGTATGCTCCAAATTTTATCCGAGACCTTGATAGTAAAATCAATTATTTTTACTCAGGATTAAAAACAAAATATCGAAGGGAATTAGCTTCTCGGGAGTTTAAAAGTTATGAAAAGCTTTTTCGATGTGCTGAGAAGGTGGAAATGGAGTTTTCCGATGATCAAGTGTTCTATAACAACCAGCAGAAGAAGAGACCGAGGTGGCAGGAGAAAGGGAAGAATTCTTCAAAAAATCTGATGGTAAGAATACTAAGTTTCCAGTTTGTGATAAATGTGGTAAAAGGCATATTGGGGAATATCTTCTGAATTCTAGAAATTGCTACCGATGTGGTAAGATGGGACATAAGGCTCGTGATTGCACTGAAAAAGATCAAGGTGATGGTAATTCCAAATTTTATTTACAGTTAGTGAAATGTTTTAAGTGTAATGAGATGGGTCACTTTGCAAATGAGTGTCCGACAAAGGGCTTGAGTGATGCGAAGCAGTTAGACTACAAGTAGAAAGGGGTGGTGAAATCCTTTGCAACTACTTCAGCAGATGTCGGGCCATCAAATGAAGTTGTATCAGGTACTTTGTTTGTTTTTTCAGATTATGGCAGTGTGTTATTTGTTTCGGGGTCCACACATTCATTCATCTCTGAAACCTTTTCTAGTAAAATGGGAATACCATCTCAAGAAATGACTCCTAACTCGAATGGGTGTTAAGTTTATCTGGAAAAAATAATGTGATGATTGTTTTCAGGAACTGAAAAGAATATTGGTGAATGCTCCAGTTTTGGCACTACCTTCTAGGAATGGTGAGTTTGTTATATACAGTGATACTTCATTGAAAGGACTTGGTTGTGTCCTTATTCAGAATGATTAAGTAATTTCATATGTTTCACGTCAGTTGAAAACTCATGAGGTAAATTACCCTACACATGATTTGGAATTAGCTGCTGTTGTTTTTGCTTTAAAAATTTGGAGGCATCATTTGTATGGAGTAAAGTGTGAAATATATACCGATCACAACAGCTTAAAGTATATATTAACTCAAAAATAATTGAACATGAGACAGAGGAGATGTCTATAATTCATCAAAGATTATTATTGTACAATTCATTACAACCTGGGAAAAGCAAACAAAGTGGCTGATGCTTTGAGTCGAAAAAGTAATGCTTCATTAACAATGTTGTGTTTGGAACGTGATACTTTGGTTAATGATTTGATAAAATTTGGAATAGAAATTTTTTGTACATGATGTTCTTCTTTTTTGTTTCAGGTATCAATGAAATCTTCTCTATCAGACAGAATCAAGCAAGCACAGAAGCATGACAGTGAGTTGCAGAAAAAGGTAGAGCTGGTTTAGAAAGGTAAGTTTCCTGAATTCAACATTGATAGTGATTGTGTTTTGAGATTTGGGAAGAGATTGTGTGTGCCTTGTGATTCACAGTTGAAGGGAGAGTTGTTATGTGAATCTCATAGTTCTCCGTTTTCAGTTCATCCGGGCAGTACTAAGATGTACAGAGATCTATGGGAGTATTTCTGGTGGGATGGAATTAAAAGAGATATTGCTGGTTTTACTGTGAAGTGTTTGACAACTCAACAGGTTAAAGCAGAGTGGCAGTTACCGAAAGGGATGCTTCAGCCTTTACCCGTGCCAGAGTGGAAATGGGAGAATATATCCATGGACTTCGTTGTGGGATTGCCGAAGACCCCTCGAGGTAATAATGCAATCTGGGTTATTGTTGATCGCTTGACTAAATCTGCTCATTTCCTTGCTATACGAGATACTTTTTCCATAGATCAACTTTCCCATTTGTATCTTAAAGAGATAGTCATGTTACATGGAGTTCCCCTCTCCATTTTATCTGACCATAATCCCAGGTTCACTTCTAACTTGTGGAAAGGCCTTCATAAGTCGTTGGGTACTGAATTAAATTTTAGTACAGCTTTTCATCCTCAATCAGATGGGCAGTCAGAATGAACAATTCAGACATTGGAGGATATGCTACATTCTTGCTCTATAGATTATCAGGGAAGTTGGGACCAACATCTTTCTTTGGTTTAATTTTCATATAATATTAGTTTTCATTCCAGTATACAGATGGCACTATTTGAGGCGTTATATGGGAAGCAGTGTCGAACTCCAGCTTTTTGGGATGAAGTGGGTGAAAGAAAGCTGATGGGACCAGAATTGGTAGAAGAGTTGGCAGAAAAAGTTCAGCTGATACAAAAACACATGATAATAGCTCAGAGCAGGCAGAAGAGTTATGCGGACAACAGGAGGAAGGATCTATCTTTTGAGGTAGGTGATCATGTTTTTCTCAAAGTCTCACCATGGAAAAGTGTGATGTGATTTGGTAAGAAAGGAAATCTAAGTCCAAGGTTCATTGGACCATATGTAATTCTAGAGGGAGTTGGATCAGTTGCATATAGGGTGGATTTACCTCCGAGTTTGTCTCAGGTACACAATGTTTTTCATGTTTCGATGCTGAGAAAGTACATGCCAAATCCATCTCATGTTTTGAGTCCAGAGGTAGTTCAGATGGAAGAGAACCTATCTTATGAGGAACAACTGGTCCAGATTCTTGACCACAGGGAGAAAGTGTTTCATAATAAGGTGATTAATCAGGTAAAGGTTTTGTGGAAAAACCACATGATGGAAGAGGAAACATGGGAATCTGAAAATGCAATGAGAGATAAGTACCCCCATTTATTCGATAAGTAAATAAATTGCAGGGACACAATTTTCTAAAGGGGGAAGGATGTAACATCCCAAGTAAGTAATGAATAATATATATTTTTATCTATTTCTATTAGTGAATTAGATAGTTTTTTAGAGGCTTAAAATGAGAATAAATCCAATTTTAAGCATGGAATACACTAATATTTTTAAAAGATTGTTTTACTGCCTTTTGATGGAAAACCATTTTTAAATCTATATTTTGAAAATTTTATAAGCTATGTTTGTCAAAATAAACTTATTATTTATGATTGGGACATCAAAATTTACTTTGTGTGAATTGTTGGTATTTTTCCGATAAAGTTCATTTTTTAATGAATAGTGAAAAATGTTGTATTTTAATTCAAAACCTCGTTTTAATCTAATTTATTTATATGATTAGATTTTCTTTGGAATTGGTTTTTAAGTGAAATTAGAATATATTTTTACCATTTAATCCAATGGTGGTCATTGGAATCAATTTCACTTTGAAATTGGACTTAAACTGGTGTCAATCCTTTGATACTTATTGTTTCATAAAAACACGCTATTTGTCATGACAGTGGAAATTAATTATTAAATTAATTAATGTAACTTATATGATTTTAATTTTGTAAAATAGACATCATTTTTGAATTCAGAATATCAAATATAGCTTAGGGTGATGTTTTGGTATTTTTCTGAAAAACATCAGTTTTTTATGAATAGTGAAACCACTAAGTGGTAGTTAAAGAAACTGATTTTTCGTTTAAATGAAACTTTCCCACTTCTATGTTTGATTTTCAAAAATCCGACATACATGGTTGTAATTAAGAAGCAAACTGTGGTTCAATGAGATTAAAATAATTTTTTGGTGAATAGTAACTTTTAAGTTCTTAATCGCGATTAGAGGTAATTAGTGTAGTTTAAGGTAAAAATAATGTTTTAATAATATGAAATGAACATGAAACATGTCCTAACATTATTGGATGTGTCATGGCCGACCAAGAAAATCCATGGGTCAACTTGGGGACCCCATGGTGCCACTTTGGTAGGAAAATGACATTAATATCTTTTAATTTAATGTTAAAGTAAAAATGACACAAACATGAGTTCTTTTACTAATTTTTTTTTAAAATAGAGTAATACAAGTCATATTTTTGACTATAAATATTCATTGGAAAGATAAAACTATTTACTACATTATAATATATTTTTTTTAATTTTGAGACATTAAATAAATTAAATTATTCATGACACCATGATAATGCAACGATGACCTCATTATTTAACGATTTAAGAAAAATGAAAAGATAATGTAAACTATAAGACCTAAACTTGTCAAAAACCTATTGGATGCATGTATTTCGAACCCTTATCACCATAAACTATAATTATATCAATTTGGGACCTTTTGAATCCGAAATGCATTTTAAAATAATGTAACATTTCTTTACTTTCCAAGAGTGCCCCTCCTCTCCTCTTATAAAAGGCCCCCATGTCTACCTCCTTACCCACACTTCCAAAGCCTTTGGCACTTCCAAACCCTGCCCATTTTGTCTCTACACTTCCCTCTATTACTATTTGAAGCCTCAGGTTTGGTATAAGTCTTCCCAAGGAAGCCTTTGAGCTCAAACCAAAGGGAGTTACCCAATTTTAAGGTAATGTCTTCACTTGTGTTCTTTTGTTTTATTTTTCTTCTCCAACCCCCTAAACTATTTTTATTAATTTCTTTTGTAACAAAACCAGTATAATCCAAATACTATGATGTTTTTATTATAAGGATTCGAGTTACACTTACACACACCTACATCTAATGGTTACAGAACATACTGTTTCCGTGGATGGCGAATTTCTGCCTCCCGAAACGATGATTGTTAAAAATTATTTTAACACCTTAAAATGTGGCCATTAAGATGACACTATATTTATATATGATATATAATATGTTTATGTTTTCCTTAAGCTTCTGTATTTTTCATTTTGGGCATACCTTTATGGTTTCCATTATGGATAAACGCAATATCTTCATTTAAGGAAGTGCGGACTACCGCCCCCTCAAAGTGATTTGATTTGTTAATACCATATGTGGGACGTATAAAGGATGGAGTTATGATATTATATATGATATTACACTAGAATTATAATATACCTTTATATAATTATGATTCCATTTCATAAAATATGAAATATAAATGGAAGCAGCGTTCATGCGTACATACGGCTTACCGTCTCCATGAACGGTGCATTTCATTTCATACCTCTAAATGTTATGTAATATTATAAATGAAATCATGTAACAGATATATATGATATAAATGATATCTAAATAATGAATACAATTCTGGATATAATGGATACGTGAACAACTTGTAATTATAAAGGGTGTATTTTTGACTCAAGTACCAATGATCATTAAAACGACCGTTATTAAATTAAATAATTACATAGTGTTCATGACATGGAAATAAGTGATATAAAAGGAATAATGAACATGAAAAAGTTTCTTCAACAAGTATAAAATAACTCAAGTTTATTATTCAGGAGATTAAAGAACGACCGAGTCAAGTCGGACCCGAGGTATGGGACTTCGTCTCAATCTCCTTTCATTGAGGCATATTTTGTTTTATACACAACCTTCTTTTATATGGTGTATAAAACCCTTTGAATTTTATTTTTATTCAAAAGGAATCTTTTTTATACGAAGTGTTTACTAAAAGACAACAGGGAATGTTTTTGTCCTACGTATGCGGCGACAATGACTTCTCCGCCGCCGTGACCATTATTTGAGTTTCGGCTACCTCTACAAGACATACCTTTTTTTAAAAGAAAAATAAATACCATGTTTTACTTTTCTTTTATTTTGGTATTGAAAATGGTATTCATAATGTTTTTATATCAATGTGTTGTATTGATATCTTGTTATTGAAAGGTGGAAATGTTATGTTTCCTTTATGCATGTTTTATGTGATACGATTATGTTGAGGTTCTTGGGCATTATTACGAAGATGGGTGGTTCTGTGATAAACTAAGGGCAGGTGAGCTCGATATAGCTCTCCAATGCATTGGGTAACGCAAAGGAGTGAAATGTTAAGGTTTCTCCAAAGAGATTTAGGGAATATACTATGATGGGTATTCCAAACGTAACCAAGAGGGTTACTACCTACGTAAGAATGTTATGAATGCCTCAAGTTACCTTTATGTCATATGATTTCTATGATTTATACATGATTTGATGAGGTATGTTAAAGTGCCTATGTTTTATGGGTATTGTATGATTTAATTCTTATGTATATATGAACTCATGTTTCCTTTCCATATTTTTATAATCCTTACTGAGTTTTTTTTTCTCATCCCATGTTTTTTGAAATGTTTTTCCCAGGACAAGGGAAATGTACATGATATTATGATAGTGTCAAGGAAGTGTCATGAAAGAGTCCATGTTTTATTTTAAATATGTTTCCATTGATGGGAAAAATGAATACAATCTTTTATGTAACCACTGTTTGTAAATTTGGAATGTAATACATGTTTTATGATATAATTCTCTAAAACTCTAAACCTAAAAAGATCCTCAAAGTGTATTCTTGAAATATCTCAAGATTAAGTAATGTTTAAGGCCGGGGCCTTATAGTAGGTATCAGGGGTCGGTTTAGATAACTTTAGGAGTTAGAATTCTATTAAATGATTATCCAAAAATAATTTTTTTTTTGAAATGATATAGCATTTGATGATTACCATGTTGCTTCATCTAAGACATGTTTGTTCAGAATGGTTTTCCACAGAGGAAACATGGAAGCAGTGCTAGGAAGGCATAAAAAAGGAAATAACCTTCTAAATCAGTATCCTGAGATGGTCGGAATTGGAACTGAACATTTTTTTTGCAGAAATGGCGCAGTTGACTCAAGAAATAAATGGTGGTGGTATCCATGCACGAGATCACCCAGATCAACTATAGAGAAACATGTCAGTGGTGGAACATTTCATGAGGCAACACCCCCCATCATTTAGATGATCATCTGACCCTGTGTTAGCTTAAAGGTGGATTAAATCACTGGATAAGATTTTCGATGTCATGGGGTGTTCATACAATCAAAAGGTTAGTCTTTCTATTTACCGTTTGGATGGTGAGGCAGATCAGTGGTGGTCGGTGGTTACAAATATCAAGGACGCTGATGAGATTTATGCTATTGACTGGGATGAATTCAAAGGAATGTTTCTTGAGAAGTATTTTCCTAAGGCTGTTCTACTTATGATGGAAAAATAATTCTTGGAATTGAGGCAAGAGGAAGACTCAGTGGCTGCCTATGAAGAGAGGTTCACTCGATTGGAAAGGTATGCTTCAAATTTTATCCAAGAACTTGATAGTAAAATCAATCGTTTTTACTTAGGATTAAAACCAAAATATCAAAGGGCATTAGCTTCTCGTGAGTTTAAAAGTTATGAAAAGCTTGTTCGATGTGCTGAGGAGGTGGGAATGGAGTTTTCCGATGATGAAGTGTTCTATAAAAACCCGAAGAAGAAGAGACCGAGCTGGCAGTAGAAAGGGAAGAATTCTTCAAAAAAGTCTGATGGTAAGAAAACTAAGTTTCCAGTTTGTGATAAATGTGGTAAAAGGCATGCTGGGGAATGTCTTCTGAATTCTGGAAAGTGTTACCGATGTGGTAAGATTGGACATAAGGCTCGTGATTGCACTGAAAAAGATCAAGATGATGGTATGTCCAAATTTTAATTATAGTTAGTGAAATGTTTTAAGTGCAATGAGATGGGTCACTATGAAAACGAGTGTCCGATAAAGAGTTTGAGTGATGGGAAGCAGTTAGACTACAAGAAGAAAGGGGAGGTGAAATCCTTTGCAACTACTTCAGCAGATGTCGGGCCATCAATTGAAGTTGTATCAGGTACCTTGTTTGTTTTTTTAGATTATGCCAGTGTGTTGTTTGATTCGGGGTGCACCCATTCATTCATATTTGAAACCTTTTCTAGTAAAATGGGAATACCATCTCAAGAAATGACTCCTGAGATTTTGGTAAAAACACCTAGGGGAAATGTTGAGGCAAAAAGAATTTATAAGAATCTTACTATCCTTATCTGTGGAAAGAACCAACTTTCAAACCTTATTGTTCTACCTCTATTAGAGTTTGATGTTATCCTAGGTATGGATTGGATCTCTATTTACCATGATAATATTGACTATAGAGCTAAAGAAGTTTCTTTTCAAAAAGACTTTCAGTTTGCGTACAATAATGAACCCTTACTGCTGATAACTTATCAAGAGGCTGAGAAACTTGTAAAAGATGGAAATGAATGTTAACTTGCACATATTGTTGAAACAAGGGAACTGTTCAGATTAATGATGTTCCAGTGGTAAATGAGTATCCTGATGTTTTTCCTGATGAGTTTCCTGGAATAATACCGGATCAGGAAGTTGAATTTACTATTGACTTAGTTCCTGATGCTAATCCAATTTCAAAACTCCCTTATCGAATGGCTCATATTGAACTTTTAGAGTTGAAGGAGCAATAACAAGATTTATTAGAGAAAGGTTTCATTCGACCTAGCACATCACCATGGGGTGCTCCAGTTTTATTTTTTAAAAAGAAATATGGTTATATGAGAATTTTCATTGATTATAGAGCCTTGAATAACATCATTGTTAGGAACAAATATCCTTTGCCTCATATCGATGATTTATTTGATCAGCTCCAGGGATCTCAGTTGTTTTCAAAGATTGACCTGAGATCGGGGTACCATCAGCTAAAGGTAAAGAAAGTAGATGTTCTGAAGACTGCGTTTCATACAAGATATGAACATTATGAATTTGTAGTAATGCCTTTTGGGCTAACCAATGCACCTTCCATATTGATGGACTTAATGAATAGAATTTTCCATGAGTTCTTGGATAAGTTTGTGGTGGTTTTCATTGATGATATTTGGTGTTTTCTAAAAGTAAAGAGGAGCACGAACGACATTTAAGGGTTATTTTTCAAACCTTAAAAGAAAATAAATTGTATGGTAAATTCAGAAAGTGTGAGTTTTGGTTGTAACAAATTTCTTTCCTTGGTCACATTGTTTCTAAAGATGTGATAACCGTTGATCCTGCAAAAACAAAGGATGTTGAAGAATGGCCAAGACCCACAAATGTAACTGATATTCGTAGCTTCCTTGGTTTGTCAGGATTTTACCGAAGGATTGCTAGAATTTGTTCATGGTTATCTAGTCCAATGACAAAGCTAACTCGAAAGGGTGTTAAGTTTATCTGGACAAAAGAATGTGATAATTGTTTTCAGGAACTGAAAAGAAAATTGGTGAATGCTACAGTTTTGGCACTACCTTCTTGGAATGGTGAGTTTGTTATATACAGTGATAATTCATTGAAAGGACTTGGTTGTGTCCTTATGCAGAATGATTAGGTAATTGAATATGTTTCACGTCAGTTGAGAACTCATGAGGTAAATTACCATACACATGATTTGGAATTACCTGCTGTTGTTTTCGCTTTAAAAATTTGGAGGCATCATTTTTATGGATTAAAGTGTGAAATATATACCGATCACAAAAGTATAAAGTATATATTCAGTCAGAAATAATTGAACATGAGATAGAGGATATGGCTAGAATTAATCAAGGATTATGATTGTACAATTCATTACCACCCGAGAAAAGCAAATAAAGTGGCTGATGCTTTGAGTCGAAAAAGTAATGCTTTATTAACAATGTTGCATTTGGAATGTGATCCTTTAGTTAAGGATTTGATGAAATTTGGCATAGAAGTTGTTGGTGTAGGATGTTCTTCTATTTTGTTTCAGGTATCATTGAAATATTCTCTATCAGACAGAATCAAGCAAGCACAGAAGCAAGACAGTGAGTTGCAGAAAAAGGTAGAGCTGGTTCAGAAAAGTATGTTGCCTGAATTCAACATTGATAGTGATTGCGTTTTGAGATTTGGGAAGAGATTGTGCGTGCCTTGTGATTCACAGTTGAAGGGAGGGTTGATATGTGAAACTCATAGTTCTCATTTTTCAGTTCATCCTGTCATTACTAAGATGTACAAAGATCTGCGGAAGTATTACTGGTGGGATGGAATGAAAAGAGATATTGCTTATTTTACTGTGAAGTGTTTGACATGTCAACAGGTTAAAGAAGAGTGGCAGTTACCGAAAGGGATTCTTCAGCCGTTACTAGTGCCAGAGTGGAAATGGCAGAATATATCCATGGAATTCATTGTGGGATTGCCGAAGACCCCTCGAGGTAGTAATGCAATCTGGGTTATTGTTGATCGCTTGACTAAATATGCTCATTTCCTTTCTATACGAGATACATTTTCCCTAGATCAAATTTCCCGTTTGTATCTTAAAGAGATAGCCAGTTTACATGGAGTTCACCTCCCCATTGTATCTGACCGTGATCCCTGGTTCACTTCTAACTTTTTGAAAGGCCTTCAGAAGTCGTTGGGTACTGAATTAAATTTTAGTATATCTTTTCATCCTCAATCAGATGGGCAGTCAGAACGAAAAATTCAGACATTATGGGATATGATACATTCTTTCTCTATGGATTATCAGGGAAGTTGGGACTAACATCTTTCTTTGGTTGAATTTTCATATAAGAACAGTTTTCATTCTAGTATACAGATGGCACCATTTGAGGCGTTATATGGGAAGCAGTGTCGAACTCTAGCTTTCTGGGATGAAGTGGGTGAAAGAAAGATGATGGGACCCGAATTGGTAGAAGAGTTGGCAGAAAAAGTTCAGCTGATACAGAAACACATGAAAACAGCTCAGAGCAGGCAGAAGAGTTATGCGGACAACAGGAGGAAGGATCTATCTTTTGAGGTCGGTGATCATGTTTTTCTAAAAGTCTCACCATGGAAAAGTGTGATGCGATTTGGTAAGAAAGGAAATCCAAGTCCAAGGTTCATTGGACCATATGAAATTCTGGAGAGAGTTGGATCAGTTGTATACAAGGTGGGTTTACCTCCGAGTTTATCTCAGGTACATAATGTTTTTCATGTTTCGATGCTGAGAAAGTACATGCCAAATTCATCTCATGTTTTGAGTCCAGAGGTAGTTCACCTGGAAGAGAACCTATCTTACGAGGAAGAACCGGGCCAGATTCTTGACAACACGGAGAAAGTGTTATGAAATAAGGTGATTAATCTGGTAAAGGTTTTGTGGAAAAACCACATGATGGAAGAGGAAACATGGGAATCTGAAAATGAAATGAGTGATAAGTACCCCCATTTATTCGTTAAGTAAATAAATTGCAGGGGCGTAATTTTCTAAAGGGGGGAAGGATGTGACATCCAATGTAAGTAATGAATAATAGAAATTTTTATCTATGTCTATTAGTGAATTATATAGTTTTTTAGAGGCTTAAAATTACAATAAATCCAATCTTAAGCATGGAATACACTAATATTTTTAAAAGATTGTTTTACTCGCTTATGATGGAAAACCATTTTTAAATCTATCTTTTGACAATTTTATAAGCTATTTTTGTCAAAATAATCCCATTCTTTATGATTGGGACATCAAAATTTACTTTTTGTGAATTTTTGGTATTTTTCTGATAAAGTTCATTTTTTAATGAATAGTGAAAAATGTTGTATTTTAATTTAAAACCTATTTTTAATCTAATTTATTTATATGATTAGATTATATTTTGAATTGCTTTTGAAGTAAAATTATAATATATTTTTACCATTTAATCCAATGATGGTCATTGGAATCAATTTCACTTTGAAATTGGACTTAAACTGGTGTCAATCATTTGATACTTATTGTTTCATAAAAACACGCTATTTTTCATGACAGTGGGAATTAATTATTAAATTAATTAATGTAACTTATATGATTTGAATTTTGTAAAATATACATCATTTTTGAATTCATAATATCAAATATAGCTTAGGGTGAAGTTTTGGTATTTTTCTGAAAAACTTCAATTTTTGTTGAATAGTGAAACCACTAAGTGGTAGTTAAAGAAACTGATTTTTTCATTTAAATGAATCTTTGACACTTCTGTGTTTTGATTTTAAAAAAACCGACATACATGGTTTTTATTAATAAGTAAAATGTGGTTCAATGAGATTAAAATAATTTTTTGGTCAATAGTAACTTTTAAGTTCTTAATCGTGATTAGAGGTAATTAGTGTAGTTTAAGGTAAAAATACCGTTTTAATAATATGAAATGAACATTACACATGTCCTAACCTTATTGGATGTGTCATGGCAGACCAGGACAATCCATGGGTCATATTAGGGACCCCCTGGAGCCACTTTGGTAGGAAAATGACATTAATATCTTTTAATTTAATGTTAAAGTAAAAATGACACAAACATGAGTTGTTTTACTAAAAAAAATTTTAAGTGGGATTATACAAGTCAGAGTTTTGACTATAAATAGTAATTGGAAAGCTATAACGATTTCCTACATCATAGTATTTGTTCTATAATTTTTAGACATTAAATAAATTAAATTATTTATGACACCATGATGATGCAGCGATAAACTCATTATTTAATGATTTAAACAAAATGAAAAGATAATGTAAAATCTAAGACCTACCCTTGTCAAAAACCTATTATATGGGTGTATTTAGAACCCTTATTACCTTACCCTCTAATTATATCAATTTTGGGCCTTTTGAATCCGAAACGCATTTTAAAATAAAGTATCATTTCTTTACTTTCCAAGAGTGCCCCTCCTCTCCTCTTATAAAAGGCCCCCACCTCTACCTCCTTACCCAAACATCCAAAGCCTTTGGCTCAGCCAACCCCTACCCATTTTGTCTCTCCACTTCCCTCTATTACTCCTTAAAGCCTCACTTTTGGTAGAAGTCTTCACAAGTAAGCCTTTGAGCTCAAACCAAAGGGAGTTACCCGATTTTAAGGTAATGTCTTCACTTGTGTTCTTTTGTTTTATTTTTCTTCTCCAACCCCCTAAACTCTTTTTATTAATTTATTTTTTAAAAACACCAGTATCTTATATATACTATTTTGTTTTTATAATAAGGATTAGAGATACACTTACACACACCTACATCTAATGGTTAAAGAACATACTGTTTCCGTGGATGGTGAATTTCTGCCTCCCGAAACGATGATTGTTCAACATTCTTTTAACACCTTCAAAGGTGGCCATTAAGATGACACTATATTTATATATGATATATAATATTTTTATGTTTTCCTTAAGCTTCTCTATTTTTCATTTTGATCATACCTTTATGGTTTCCATTATGGGTAAACACGATATCTTCATTTAAGGAAGTGCGGACTACCGCCCCCTCAAAGTGATTTGATTCGTTAATACCATATTTGGGACTTATAAAGGATGGAGTTATGATATTATATATGATATTACACTGGAATTATAATATACCTTTTTATCATTATGATTCCATTTCATAAAATATGAAATAGAAATGGAAGCACCGTTCATGCGTACGTACGGCTTACCGTCTCCATGAACGGTGCATTTCATTTCTTACCTCTAAATGTTATGTAATATTATAAATGCATGCATGTACTGGATATATATGATATATATGATATCTACATCATGAATACAATTCTGGATATAAAGGATACATGAACACTTTGTAATTATAAAGGGTTTATTTTTGACTCAAGTACCAATGATCGTTCAAACGACTGTTATTAACATAAGTAATTACATAGTGTTCATGACATGGTAATAAGTGATATAAAAGGAATAATTAACTTGAAAAAGGTTCTTACACAAGTAGAAATTAACTATAGTTTATTATTCAGGAGATTAAAGAACGACCGAGTCAAGTCGGACCCGAGGTATGGGACTTCATCTCAATCTCCTTTCATTGAGGCATATTTTGTTTTATACACAACCTTATTTTATACGGTGTATAAACCCCTTTGACATTTATGTTTATTAAAAAGGAATATTTTTTATAAGAGTCATTTACTAAACGACAATAGGGAATTTTTTTGTCATACGTATGTGGCGACAACGACTTCTCCGCCACCGTGACGATTATTTGAGTTTCGGCTTCCTCTAAAAGCCATACCTTTTTTAAAAGAAAAATAAATACCATGTATTACTTTTCTTTTATTTTGGTATTGAAAATGGTTTTCATAATGGTTTTATATCAATGTGTTGTATTGATATCTTGTGATTGAAAGGTGGAAATGTTATGTTTCCTTTATGCATTTTTTATGTGATACGATTATATTGAGGTTGTTGGGCATTATTATGAAGATGGGTGGTTCCGTGATAAACTATGGTCGGGTGAGCCCGATATAGCTCTCCAATGCATTGGGTAACTTGAAGGAGTGAAATGTTAAGGTTTCTCCGAAGATATTTAGGGAATATACTGTGATGGGTATTCCAAACGCAACCAAGAGGGTTACTCCCTACGTAAGAATGTTATGAATGCCTCAAGTTACCTTTATGTCTTATGATTTCTATGATTTATTCATGATTTGATGAGGTATGTTAAAGTGCCTATGTTTTATGGGTATTGTATGATTTCATTCTTATGTATATATGAAGTCATGTTTCCTTTCCATATTTTTATAACCCTTACTGAGCTTTTTATGCTCATCCCAAGTTTTTTGAAATGTTTTTCACAGGACAGGGGAAAGGTACATGATATGATGATAGTGTCAAGGAAGTGTCAAGAAAGAATCCATGTTTTATTTTAAATATGTTTCCGTTGATGGGAAAATGAATACTATCTTTTATGTAACCACTTTTCTTAAATGTGGAATATAATACATGTTTATGATCTAATTATCTAAAATTCTAAAACTGAAAAGATCCTCAAAGTGTATTCTTGAAATATCTCAAGATTAAGTAATGTTTAAGGTCGGGGCCTTATATTAATGGGTTTATGTGGATTAGTGCATGAGAGAGTACAAGGATATATATTTTTGTGTATTTTATGTGGTAGACATCCTGGAATACTAGTGGTGGTTATTTATATTTCTTTGTATGAGGAAAAAATAGATTTCAAATTGGGTGATTTCAATATTTATAATTTTCAGTGGTTAATTGTTTATTTTTTCATTCCATGATCAGTATCTATTTCTGTGGTCATTTGGTATTGACATACTAAGAATGGGGTTGAAATGGTGATTTAAGATTGTATTTTATCTTGTGATTGAAGGTTGGAAATTTTTTATGAAATATTTTTATTTAGATTTGTGCCTATTTATTTAATTATGCCACCATGAAAAGTCCCATATGGATATAGTGAGTATATTTTAGTTGTTGCTTCTACCCAGACATTTAGTGAAGCGATGGGACAGAGTTATTTGAACTTGTTATCTGCTTCCAGGGTGATCATGATCGATTAAATGTAACTAACTGGCTAGGTGAAATCTTTGGTGTTTTTAGGTTATTATGAACTCTGAAATTTATGAGATCTTGTACTAGTCAGATTACATTCGAAGGTTCAACTTTGGATTGGTGAACAAGATAATCCCAGTTTCAATGCATGATGGGATGTCCTAAAAGGTGTTAAAAACCACTTTTGACCAATGGTTTATACTTTAGGTGGATAAGGTGAGGAATTTGGTAGTGCTCATGAGTGCCTAGAATTTCCAACGAACAGTGAATGTGTTTTCTTGGGAATCTCAATTATTCTTTTACTTTTTCTATGAAGATGACATCATAGAACCAATTAATGTTTATCTTGTATGGGGTATTAGTCCAATGGTCATGGATAAATTCCATTTTGATATTCTGGAAGTTTACCAATTTAGTGAGGATAGAAAACTAGAGGAAGTTGTATATGAAAATCTTTCTTATCAGTTCCATATTTTATTAGTCAGTCCACTCTCTTGTTTGCTTCTAGTGTGGTAAGTTTGAGTACATTACATTTTCTTATCATAACACTTTGATGTATTTTCTCTAGTGTTGATTTTTATTTAGTGGATTGAAATAGAAATATATTAGGTGAAAAATGTTATTGAGGAAATTCTGAATTACTGATTCTCTAATTATTTTCATTGAAGACCCTACCAAGACATTAAATTGAGTGGTAGATCTGAAGCATTTATTTATTATGGATGACATATTAGACTTATTTATTTTTCTGCCACCATTTCTAGATAAATAATATAAAATAAAATTCATTTGTAAGAAATCCAATGTTCTCTTCCTTGAGGACGCTAAGGTAGTTTCAAGGGGTTTTATGAGTCGCACCACTGAAAGAGATATTTTAGTTGAATATCATCTACTTCAGACTATGGGGTAGTAGATGATTTAAGACATCTAGGCTCCAGCCATAGGTCTCAGAGTAAATTCTCTCACGTAGTTAGGAATTGTTGGTTTTGTGGAACCCTAGTCCATATTTTTTCTCAGGTGTTGTAATGGGGATGGTTTAAGGTTCTATGTTGTAGTTTTCAATATTTTTTAAGTATAATTTTTCCAAAATGGGTATAGGTTTCATTTATTCAATGTGGTGTTTATTAATTGAATACCATACAATGGTAATAATTAGGTGGGGGATATCATTTTTTTTTAATTCTAATATTTGTGCCTCCTAAAATGTGAGCCTTTGAATGTTGTATTTTTTTTGATGTGAGTCTAGAGATGATTTTCTCTATTATGTGGTTATCTTATATTGAGACATTTTTTTGTTTTAGGATATGCTCATTTTGGAGAAGCATGTGTCTTGGGAAATAATTAATAAGGGATTGGATCACCATTCTTTTTGGGGTCTTTCGTCCAGGACCCCATGTGGTCGGGGTTGAGTTATTATGGTGTATTATTTAGTTGGTTTTTTTGGTATTCCTGTTTCGGTCCGATCATTTGGACTATGCTAAAAGGTTCTTAACTAATGGTATGAAGCACCATGGATCTTGTTGTTCCTTCATTGAGAGTCCGCCTATGTAAGAGTTTTGGTCTATTTTGGTGGTTTACATTTTGGTTCGAGTTAGAAGTATTGGAGTTATCTTATACTAAGAGTCTCAATGTTGGTTGTGCTAGTACAGTTCTTATGGTGTGGTGAACCCTCCTTGTTTCATGATGGCACTTCACATTTGAGTTTCCCATAGTGCTAGTGGGGTGTGAGTCAGGGAGTAAAAAGTTTTATCAAGTTCATGATTTGGTTGGCCTCATTTAGTTTTAAACATGAGTTTGATTCCATGTTTGGATAAATTACTCTCTAGGGGTTGAATTTTTATGTGGTGTGGATAATTTTCAAAACCTAACCTAGAACCTTACCTTCACCGTTATTTTAATTTTATTGGAATCTTTTTATAATGTTTATAATTTATTAAATCAAAATAAATATAAAATAAAATTAGATAGACAGAAAATGATAGTTAATAATGATATTATTAATATTATTATTAATATTATGTTTATTATAATTATTATATAAAAAGTTAGTAATAATTTTTGGTGTTTTTATTTGTTTTTTTGTTAGGATTGTAACCCCTTATCCCTTACCCCTCACTACATAGCATATCCCCTCCACAAATCCCTCCCACTCACACAACCCTGACAAGTTGAGGGACCCACAGCGCGCCTCCATCCTTATTTGGCGGCTCCCCTCTTGTACGGTCGGATCCCCCTCATCTCGCATGCAGCCATTCTACCTCATGTTTCCAAGACTTGGTAATCCAAGAGAAGCTCTGGTATGTCTCTCTCTCCCCTTGCGACTGAATACCCACCCATTTTGTTTTGGGAAACCATTCAGTGAGTCTCATCTCCCATCACCTCCCTCTATTTTGTGGTATTCCTCTTTTCCTTGTGGTGCGTAGGGTTTTCTCGAACCCTAATTCGTTTAGGGGTCTATTTTGATAAATTTATGGAGATTAGTTTTCATTGGCCTTATTTTTTATCATTATTTTTATGGTTGACTGATTCATTGGGGGTTTCCATGGTTTTCAGGTAATAATTCTTCAATTTCTTCACTGTGGAATAATTCTAATTATGTATTTTGTGATATTTGAGTTTTCGATAATTAATTTTGTGTGTGTGGATCTATGACACTATGTTTTTAGTTATTTGTAAATTTTTCTACAGTGTGTTGCATCTCATTGATGTGGTCTCAGGATAATGGTGTCCCGAATTCCTACACAAGATCAATAGGGTAAGAAATATATATAGAAATTCACTCTTTGTACATATTATATCAGTGAATGGGGAATATGTTCAATATATCAATGGGCATTTACATATATTTATAAATGCATGTGTATGTTAATGTGATGTTTTTGTTTGTGTGATCATTATTAAAGAGAGGAATGTCTGAGGTAGGTCCTCTATTCATATACCTCTATTTTGAATATCATTATTTCTTACTTATTTAAAATACATGTTTTATATTAATGAAATATACATATGATATGAAATCTTGTTTTAGTTTCTATAAATGAATATTCATATGTTCTACAAAATGAAATTTATTTCTAACTCCCATTTGGTATTAAGTGACTTTTCTTAAAATGTTATCTATTAATTGGTTTGGAATTTGTAATGAAAATTTATAAAAGAGTTTTTCCTTTTTGTTGGTTTACTTATAAATGTGTAATGACATGTTATGTTTTTTCCAAAAATCTCCAATGTGATTTCCTAAAATGGGTTTTGGTGTGATCATGAGGATAAATGAAGGTTTCTCTTTCATAGAAGAATTGTTTCATTGTATAAATTTGTTCAGGAATGATTTTAATTGTGTATTAAATTTGTTTTTCAATTGATATTTTATATTATTTAGGAACATAAAATCATTACGTGATTATGTGTTTGAAAATGATAAGTATTCCTTGTATTTAATTTAGCATGTTTGGAACATTAATAATGAATTGTGTACATGTAAGACCCGTCTTGTGGCATAACCCTTGTTTTATAAAATTATGTTATTTGAATATATGAATTGTGATACATTCATTGTAATGAGACTTGTGAATTTTGTGTGTGATAGATAAAGGGAGATTTACTCAAGGAGGGAGATCAATTGTGGGAGTGTGAGTGTATTTTTTAATAAGGAGAATGATGTGTTCAAGTATTTTCATTTGATGAAATCTAAAAACCTTTTGGAATAGATCACATGTGTAACCCATGGTATATTGGTGGGTGAACTTGGACATGTACTCTATATGATTCATTAGTGGTTCGTCTGGTTTTATTCTTTCATGATTTATGATAAAACTCTAACTAAACATTGTTGATGGTTGGATACCACTAGGGTTATAGGAATGTCAACTACTAGTTTATCGTTCATGATAACTCACCATGTTGTGGTTTTTATACGAAATTTCACTAAGGAATGGAGTTCCTAGGGTCCCATTTGTCCTTGTTACCTATAGGGATTAACCATGTTTCTCACTCATGAGATGGTTTTTGTGAAATTATTTCCATTTTAGTTGTGTCGGTATTTCATCCCCCATTAAAAATTTCATGTTTTAAATTTTAAATAGTTTTTCATTATTTTTAAAATGAAAATGCATGCCTTTATATAATTTTGGAAATGTAATAAAAAGGAAATGGGTTTTCTTAGATATATATATCATAAAATATAATGAGTGGTAAATATTCTTCTTATGTTGTTGTATTTTCAAACTAGCATGATTTGGGTTTCTCTTTAATGGTAGGTTCATAGGGTATTTTTATTGTTTAGCATTCCTACGTAGCATGTCGGTGCTCATGACTAATTTATTTTATTGTATTAGGTTCTTCTATTTTTGGATCACTCATAGTGTGAGTGTGGTTTATGTTCTATGGGGACCAACAAGGTCACTTGAGGAATGTCTCATTTATTAGTTTATTATTTATATTCTACCAGTTGTTTCTATTTATTTTCATTTATTCATTAGTTTTTTCATATTATGTTTATTTATATGTTTTTTGTTATGGGACAAATCATTCCCAATTTTGTATTCTGACACCCTGAAGTAGTAGTCAGCCTGTAGGGATCAAGAATTACCTTTGGGCCATGTCACATATCAACTCGAGTGACTAGTTTAGGTTTCAACTAAGTTAGATTGTGACACAAAATATCACTGTAAGATTCTTGAAGAAAATAATCATTTTTTCATTGAAAACACTAATTTAAAATCTAAAAATTTTCAATTTATTAATTAAAACATTTTAATTTAAAATTAAATTATAAACATGTAAATTATACATAATATAATTAATTTATCATGACATTGGGATGTTCCATTGATCATGTATATGTTTTAAAATATTCTCTTTAAACTTTCAAAAAGAGTCAAGAGGTACCTCATTCATAAAACTACAGGAAGACTAAATTAACAATATTTTTTTCATTGGTAATACACAGATAAAATTTTAATTAATATATTATTATAGGATATTAAAAATATTTGTTAATAGATTAAAATAATATATGGATATGTATAAAAAGGCACCCCTGTGGGAGACAATCTTAAATAGTGATGAGATTTTGAAATTTCCCCTAACCACTTTGGTAACTTTTGGACCATAAATCCATAAAATAAATAAAAAAATGAAACAATTAAAGACCATGAAGATTTATATATTAATTATATAACATATTGAATTAAAATTATATATACTAGAAAAGGGAAATAATTTGTGAATATTTAATGTGGATCACATATTTAAAAGAAAGACATGAAATATTTACCTAATCACTGACATCAATAGTAATTATTTGAACCCCACATATAATAAATATTAATTAATTAGAAAATTTTTAAATAAATGTAGACATATATATGGTACCATATATTGTTTTTTTATATCATTATATGACCCATATTTATTAATTATTCTTTTTTAAAATCATTCTTCTGGTGGATAACTTCTCCTTGTTTCCTGTATGTTTTGGTTTGATAGTTTTGGTTCATACACACTGGCCATGGTTATACAATATAAAGAATTTTAATAATTATATAATTATAATTTTCATCAATTATATACATTATTTGTTTTTTTTCATAATATTTATAGATAAAAAAATTAATATCATCATTCATAGAGATATTACGTCATACGTACAGATGGAGGTTGTCTTCATTTGTTACAAATTGAATAAAATAATGTTTAATATTGATTTTCTTTATCATAATAATTTTAATATCATATAAATCATATATATTCATATAACCCATTGTTATTACCATTTATATAGAATATAAATGAATAAAAATCACATATCATTGTGGATGTGGTAGTCCGAACTAACGCACGAGCAATATTATTATATTAAAAATGATATGAAGGTAAGATGGTAGATATGAAATTATAATTATAGGGTTTTAATTATGTCATATGTATATTATCTAAAAATTAAACCAATCATAAAAAAATTCAATGAAATATGATTATGGAAAATTTATTGTATCCCTATGTGGAGATGCTATCACGTATGTATGCACAAGTGGTACATTCACTAACATTTGATGTGTAAGAGGGTGGAGAATGGTTATTTAAGAATCATAATAAATTTTAAGTATATTTAAGATAATTATGATATTATTTTATTGTAAATAAAATTGATTTATATTTTCTTAAGAAGAAGAAAACAATGATCTATTAATGTCGTTCCCTCTCTTTTGAATGGTCTCTTTTATATCTATTGTTATGGGTTATAGGCCTATAATTTTTAGACAAATAAAACCTATATAATGTATATTACTATGTTAATAAGGTATTTTTGTTGTGCTTTATTCTATATAAAATTCTCATTGTGTTGCAAAAATGTGAGGGAGTAGCTGCCATTTTTATAAATGAGTTCAAATACTTTTTTGGGATATCATAAGAGATTATGTTTTGATAAAAAAAATTCCAGTAAAATTAATCAATAGTGTTAATTTTATAAAGCCTGTGGTCCTATATTGTAGAAATATTATAAAAAAATAAAATAAAAATATTAATTTTAATATGGTGTTATAAACATGCTAATGTGGATTTACCCCTTAGTTTCCCTATTTTAACAATATCTGCATAAGCATATTTTGTTCCTAAAAAATAGTTATAATTTTAAATATATGGTAATTATTGAATCATAAATGGATCGGGAATGAAATATTAATCCATATATTATATAATTATTATTATTTCAAGAATTTTATAATTTCTAAATGTTATAATAAAATATTATTTTGAAAAATTATCAGTAATATCAATTTAGAAAATATTAATTTAATTTGATATCGAATACATAAAGAAAAAATTGTATTTATAATATAATTCAATAAAAAATTAATATGATTAATATTCATCTAAAAATTATTCTAACACTATAAATCACTCATGTTATACCTTCTTTAAAATATTTAATATCAATAATTTTATTTTTCTTTTAAATGAATAAATATTTTATTAGTGTTGCGCAAGAATTTATGGTAATAATACAATCGCTAAAAATTATAAATTAATTATAAACATGAATATAATTTATTTTTTCTCCAAAATTGAAATTATTATTCATTCATAACATTATTTTTTCTAGATTTGATACAAAATACATATTTTAAACAAAGAGTGTGAAATTCTGTAACATTCATTGATTTAAATATTATATTAGACATTTTTAAGGACAAGTGTCCATTAAAAATATCAATATCTCTAATAATGGTATAATACTTCAATTACAATCCCCTAATAAAAAATATGAAATATTATGACCTTATGCCCTAATATTAACAATGATTAACCAGATTTACCCTTTACTAAGGTGATCTTTTTTTTAAAATTAATAATCATATTAACCAAAAATAATTGTAGAGAATTTACCAAATTTTATAATTTTATTTCAAATATTGAATCAATTTTATGAAATTATATTTTAATAAATTTTTACTAATTAAAATTAAAATAAATTCTATAAATGTGAAGGAAAAAATATTTTTAGGAAAAATTCCTTTTTATGTATGCAAAATTTTTTATAGTAAATTTTATTAGTGTATTGATTCGAAAGAAAATAATTAGTTTATTAATAATATTAAACAATTAATTTTAGTATGAAATAATTTTAAAATAATTTATAGCTTTAATAATTCATGAATCTAAAATTCTGTTTTGTATAAGAATCAGTATTTTCAATATTCATTAGAAACTCAATCTTTAAAAAAAAATCTGAAAAAATTTCACTAAAGAAATGTTATTTTTTTTTATTTAAAAAATAATAATTTTTTATCAAAATAAAATTTATAAAATTTGTTCATATTAATTATAATATTTTTTCAAAAAAATCATAAAAAAATAAAATTTGAGGGAAACATATTTTTATACCATAATATAACTTTTTTTGAAAAATTCATATTTTTTCCTAAAATTAATAAATGCAATTGTATTGAGTAATTTATATTTAAACATCATTTAATTTTCTCTAACTTCTAATCTCCAATCTAATACAACATCTAGGTTATAAAAATCATATTTAAATAGTAATATTTTTTCGGATCATTTATGTTTGTTGTTTTTTGTTGTACAAGCTATCAAATATTGTGTTATTTTAATGTCTTAGGGTGTTATAAAGGACATCATATGTGACACTTATATGTTAACCTTTGAATATATAGGATATAATTAATATTATACTATTTCATTTTTCTAACTGATCATGTTATACATTCAAATGCTTCATAATGATTCATAAAGACAATGTGAATTAACAAAAACATATTACCCATATATGTCAAACTAGGTGTACAGTTAAGACTCCATTCCAAAAAATGGGTGATTATTGAGTTAATAAAAAATATTCCACTTCCATGTATACTACCCCTATGGATATCAATTATACATTATGAGAACATTTTTAGTGTCCACACATGGATGTTATCTGATGGAACACCACATAATTTGACTTTAAAAAAACATTTCGGTGTCATCATACACTTGGATGTATCTTGTAGACATATCCAATTCTGATATACTAAATATATATTAAATAATACTGAAAATAATTAAACCTTATTCTAATACCAACTAATTAAACAAAAGATAAATATAAAAAATACATTAATTTCACCACTAAAAACTACATCTCTTGAATAGTCGCACAACCCAAGGACAAAAATGGTTAGTGTCTTAGAGATTGGAAACATAAGAATATTATTTTACAACAACATAAAACATTATTACATAATCACCCTTATCTTGAATCATTATAATCGATATCATATGATATAATTATCCTCTATTCATGTGGAATTGAAAGAGAAGAATTTAGTGAGATAAAACATTCACTATGTGTAAAGCATATAAAAAAGTACTATATCAAAAAATTATTATTGAAATGAAGAATATGTTAAACGTATTTTTAAAGGATCAGAAGACAGTGTTTTATAACCATTAATCATGTTATAACAATAACAAATAAATAATATCATTAAAAAATCATAACATTTTTGAAATCTGAAAATATATCTCTATAATCCTAAAACTTATGAGAATAGCGTAAGAAAAAGGAATAGTCCAAAATATGGAATAACATGAAAACATATAATATCATGAATATTAAAATATTCACACAAATATTTTTTAACTTGATAAAAATAATTGGAATAAGGAAATCTAAAGGAATTGGAACACATTTTTTGAGAAAACTCATTCTTCTGAAGTCTATGTAGATAAACACAATTTTTCATGCCTGAAATTGCGAGAAAACACATTATGACAATGCCTCTATAAAAAACACATCATATAAATTACATATTATTACATGAAATATAAACATAATCTAAAACATTTTAGTGAGATATATGACCCCATCCATGATGCGTCATGAACCTGGATGCCACTAAATAGTTATCTTGAGCTTGGTGGGACACATGGAATCAAGTGCATTTCCCTAAATCCCAGAGGTTGCCGACTAATAGTGAGGGCATCAGGTGTGTCTGGGTGGATAATATTCCCTCATTACCAAATTTTAGTTCATTATATAAGTATGAACTCATGTAAATGGATGATGTAATATATGTAACAGAAGGCACATCAGAAAAATAGTGACAAGAGTATTAATCAATGAAACAACTATAATACCATAGAATCATACAACAACTACCGAAGATATGTAGTGTCCCTAGCTAACTAGAAAACATGGATACATGATAAACAACATGACATCTTCCGAAAAAGATAACGGGAATCATAATACTACACCAAGAATCTTGATCTTTGGATTGGTCATCTATTATGAAGGTCCATTTTAAATTGCATTAAATCTATTTTTCTAAGATGTATCCTTCCCTTTGTCAACAAACCCATTCATACAATCTAATTTGGTTACTAAATGGCACACGAAGATGGTGTTAGATAAATCATAGTGGGCCACCACCAATGGTGACAATATCATCTGACTTGTGTAATGGAAATGTAACAGTGTGAAAGTATTCATATATAAAGTAGTAAAGTATAATGTAAATAAATATCATAGTGCCTACATTAACCCTCTAGTATCATCTAAATGTAACTAGTATATTAATTTATTATTACCAATTTATAAATGAGTTATATGTTAAATATTGTTAAGGTTCCATGCTGTGACAATGAAACCTATAATGTCATTTAATATGATGTTATAATGTAGTATCCAAACAAAATAATACCTCAAGGGTCTCCAAAATAAGAATAAATTTAACCTGGCTAAGAGTACGAGTGTAATATAGGGAGCATAGTCAAAGTAATTCAACAATGACATACTTAATGAGTCCAAGGAGTTCATCCAATGTAAAAGTGGGCTATGTAATGACTCATCCCAAAGGGCTTTAACCATGGAACCTACTTGTCAATGTTGGGTACAAGCATTGTATGTAAGGAATCCAAAAATAATATTGAAGTGATCATATAGTTTCATAGCAGGTATCCAAATAATGTATAAGTATTTGGGTCTAGGTGGCCCCCATCCAAAGAAATCTATATCTTTGAATTGTAATGGATTTCTCAAGTTCTCATGGAATTCTCTAATAAGAATCCAAGGTGTGATCGAGTAAGGCCATTCATGATTGATAATGAAGCCATGTAATATTTCATTTTGCTCAAGCATCGACTTTGATTAGTGTGATAAGGTCAGGGAGGATGTGACCTTTTAAAACCATTTATGGAATTTTCAATAATTTAAGGTTCATTCAGCTAACATCCATTAATATGGTAAAGGTAACTATAGAAATGAAACCATTTTTCATTCACATTTAATCCAGTCACGTCATATACTTTTTATACCTTCCAATTTGAATTTAACATTTAATTATCAATTTTAGAACATACCTTAGGTGGGTAAATTGATAATCATACATGGTGATTTTTATTATGAAATTTAAAATATAAATCAATCCATTCAATATAGGAAATATTACCCTTAAGAAGGTGAATCCAAGGAATAGTTGAATGCTGTTTCAAACATGTCAAGACACTAAAATGGAAATTATTTCAAAACATCCTATATGGGATGTTAATATTATGAGGCGTAAACAACAATAATTAATCACACACATGGAAAGATCATCTTCATATGGTTCTAATGATTGAAATCATTACATACAAATTCTAATGAAATCAGTGGGCCCCACATGACAATTTCCAAAAACAACAAACTATAGGGAGGAGTTACAAACCACTACACATAGGCTTATAAAATCATTATCCCTATGTATCATCTTCTAACTCAACTTATAATGGATTAGAACTATGTAAAATAAAAAATGGGCACACCTCGATAGCTATGTCGAGAGAATAAGAGTAGAAAATGGCTAAAAAGGACTGGAGTACTTATCGCTGTAAATCCAACATGATGAACCAAACCTTGATTAGATCCTAGATGAAGGATATCTATCTATCCATGACTTAGATCATCAAAACACTATTAATTGAGGGAAAATAGAGGTTATCCCAGTAGATCATATGTTGGGGAAGAGGGGGTGGCTTAAGTATATCGTTAATGGTAAAATTCAAAAATTAACCAATATTTTTCTTGTGTAAGGTTTTTTCACACTGTTGCATACAACCATGTGAAAACCATGCATGGGGACCAGGGAATAAGGGTCACATACATGGTTAGGCTACTCTGTCATGCACCAACCATGTCATATAGTTCTATCTTAAAAGTTATCATCCACAGGGTTTGTTATAACACTATGGGATTACCGAAAAGTTTACCCCACACTATGCACAAGGCCTATATTCTATAATAGATGGGCTTGGAGCTCTGAACAAGCCCCAACCACCCACATTACCTTCAACAACTCATTAATAATCCAAAATATTTCCACAATTAATATTTAAACCAAAATATAATGGATTCTTAACCACGTGAAAAATTAGATTCTTGTAGTCTTCCCACTTAACAAAACTAGTCCTCGAGTTCACCTTCTAGGGATATTGAAACACTATCTAATAAAATTTGTTCCACTTATCACATTTTTTGGCATTTCCTTCCCAATTATTTTCATTCGTATGGAAATGGTTCTATATCACCCATACTAGAGGGATAAACTAGCCTCAGAGATCCTTCATGATTTGGACGATGTAGCATACTAGATACTCCTCAAAGGTATCATCCTCACCTAACACATCTTCCTCAGGATCAAAATTATGAGATAGTTTGGTATGATACTAGAGAAGATATGAAACATGGAAGATATCATTCATGTAATAATACTTATGAGGTATTGAATGTGGAAGGCTACCAGACCGAGTCACTGTAGAATATCAAACAACCCTACATTACAAGGAAACAACTTCCCTTGCTTCTATAATCTTATATGTCATAGATTGGGTGATAAATAAAGGAATACATAATCCCTGACCTCAAACAGTACATTTCATTGACAATGATTGGCATAAGATTTCATTCTAGACCGGGCAGTAGTCATATGCTTTCTAATCAGTTAAACCTGATCTGGAGTCTCATGAATTATATGAGGACCTAGTCGGGCTACCGCACCTACCTCTACCCAGTTTCAGGGTGAACGGAATGCCCTATTGTATATGGACTCAAAAGAAACCATCTAAATTTTTACCTAGAAGATGATAGTATAGGATAAATCAATGAGAGGGATATGCTTCTCCCATACCCATCAGAATCAAGGACACATTATCAGAGAATATCCTCATGAACATGTAGTATCTGTTATGATTTTCCATCAGTCTGAGGGTAAAAAGTTTTTTTATTGAATCACCTATGTTCCCATATCCATCTACAATCCCTTACAGAAATGTGACTTTAATGGATAATTTATATTTGAAACAATAGCATATGGGACCCCATGTAGTTGTATGATATTAAGGATATACATTTTTCTTATCTCATAAACTATTAAGGTGTCCCAAATAGAAATTAAGTTTGAAACATTCTCTAGTCTGTCAATGAAAACCCATAAAACATCACTACCTCAAGAAAACCTAGGTAAACTGACTACAATTTTCATGGCAACATCTTCTATTTATATTATGGGACTGGAAGTGGCTATAAGAATCATGCAGGTATCTGGTGATCTATCTTCACCTACGAACAAGTAGAATAACATGTGATAAAGACTATTATATAATGATTCATTCCTGGCCACCAATACTGGAATCTCTTGTCTCAATACATCTTCGACATTCATGGATGAACTACCCACTAAGAAGAATAGGACTCATGTATCAACTATGTTCATATATCTATAAGGACCCATGCATGTCCCTGAATACGTATGATATCATCTCTCTCAAAAGACCAATATGGAGGTGGGATATCTCCAGATATACTATCATGGAGAACCAAGTCTCCATTATATGAAAATTTTCACCGCTTTACCATCTCAATGAGGTAAGAGGTAACTGTCAAGGGTGAGAGATAACACTGGTTGGGACTATAATGAAATTCTAGCTGTATCTGGTATAATAGGGCCATTAACATCAATTAATCACTAGATTCTCATACTTATTATTTTAGAGTTTTCTGACCGAGGGCATCTGCAACCAAATTCTTCTTCCCATGCATATAGGAAAACTCAAAATTAATAGCTTTTGATATTATACCCATCTCTAGTTTCTAAGGTTCATGTCATGTTTTATAAATTTAAATATGAATCTATTTTTTTTAGTGTACACCACAATGTTCTCAAACAAAGGATTGTGTCTATAGTAATGTAGGGTGTGAACAACTCCTTCTCAATCAAGGTCGTGCATCGGGTAATTTCTATCATGAGGCCTCAACTTCCAAGATCAATATGAAACGACTTCGTCTTCCGGCATTAGCACCGCTACTAGTCTGATGCCTACTGCATCACATAATATAGTATATCCTACATTTGGATTGGGTATAATTAGAATATGGTCTTATTCAATCCTTCCATTAAGCTCATAAAAGTAATTCTCACACTTTTCTGACCAAAGGATCTTAACGCCCTTGTTTGTAAGTACTATTATAGGCGAAGAAAGATATGATAAATCTTGTATGAAATTCATGTAATATCCATGCAACCCCAAGAAACTCTATATATCAAACATGTTATTTTGATGCTCTTAAGAAATTATATCAATAATATATTCAAGGTCATCATGTACCCCATACTATGAGATAATATGACCTAGTCGGTGAACTTTTACGATCTATAAGTGTCACATACTAAGATTGTAATAATGGTGATTCTATTTCAATGTATTAAGAATGATGTTAAGTTTATTGGCCTGGTCACATCGTGTAACTCCCCAACCCCAGTTACCAAGAGTCAGTGCATTGTTACATAACATTGGCATGATCAAAAAATATCATGTCTCTAAAGACCAATTAGTTTAGTAGACTTGGAAACACTAGATACATTATTAAGTTTGCATTACATCATAAAGTGAAAACTACAAAAAAATATTGTATCCCAACTTATATCATCTTATACTATCCTTTCAGGTCATTCATAAAATACTTTTCACATTCTGGGAAAAATAAAACATAGAAAGGGGTGAGCTCAAATTCTCGATAAGGATAACAATATAGCAGAAACATTCATAAATAAGCATAAACATTTAAAACAATATATAACTAAAACAGAAGACTTTTAAACTTGATGTTCAGCATAATATGGCAGAAATAAAATGGAATAATTCCATTTACTAATTCACATGGATATTCAACTAGTCAAATAATCACATGCAATATCAATAACCACTTTCCTAAAGATGGAATGCATAATTCCAGACTATCATAACCACATATTCAAGGCCTTGTGCCAAGAATACAAATAATATTTTTTCAAGGCCTTGTGCCAAGACACCAGTTTGTCTTATGAGACCTACCGATGCACCGAGGAGCTATAGCGGGCTCCACCCGTCACTTACTAAGTCTAATACATTCCTCATATGAAAATGTTTAAACATAACATAAAAATTCGTATTAAAACTATCATATGAAATGTCAATACTTTCTCCATAAACATTGAATGGTATAAAAATAACACATCCACTGTCAAAAATTTCAAAAACCTTCGACACAATATGGATGTTTTGTATCATAAAAAATCAACTTCAAATAAACTTAAAATCTATCAAATGATGTTGAAATTGATGAAATAAAAATCATTTGAGAGAAATATATCTTTTTTTAAATCATTTAAAATTCACATAAGAATAAAAGAAAACATTGATTTTGAAAATAATCTTATAATCTTGTAAGTGAAGCTTCAAAAATTTTATAATGATGGAAAAAAGCCGCACACACCGTATGAGTTAAAAAATACATTCTTACCTTAATTCTATCAAAAAGGTTAAAAAGGACCTTTTTGGAAAAAGACGGAAAGATTCCTTTATAAAATTCCTATAAAAAGTCAAACAAGGGTATAAATGCCTTTAAGCTATAGTCTGTAAAATAGTAAAAATGATTTGAAATACATTCTTATGAAACGTGGATGTGGATGATAAAGATGCCCGAGTAGATAATTATGAATAAACAACCTCATATAATGAAGAGATTGTGAAAAAAAACCATTACCTTGTACTCTTCATTGGTTTAGGGTAAGTTAACCTCATTTATAATGGTTAAATAATTGTTGTTAAATTATACAAGAATCATATACATTAACATGATATCATATATTATCTTTGAACATTTCTTTGTTAATAATATCTTAGTATTATCGTCGTTTTGGGTGTTAACTTACTCATTTTCATTTATATGTTTTGTTACATAAGTCATGTTTTCTATGGATAGTATGTATCTTTTTCATACACATAATTATATCAAGTCTTTAGAGAATATTTTTAATCATCAAATTGGAATTATAAATGAATGGATAAGATGGGTAATTAATCTCATCGCGTTCGTGGAGTTGGTAGTCTGTACGTACGTACGAGCGACAATATCATTCTTTTGATATTAAAATAATATATAATTGGATTGTATATCAAATATAAAGAATCATTATCATGTTATATTTATTATTTACATAAATTAAACATCATTATCATACCCATAAAAATAATAATGTTTTGAATAACAATTACACCACGACGTGGAGACGGTAAGTCGTACGTACACACGTATGGTGACATGTCATTAAAAGGATGGATAGAATACTGAATATGGTTGTACCATATTTTGAATAACATCAAAGTATATATAAGATACTGGATTTATTATTTTAGAATGGATATAACAAAGAAATAATATGTTAAGAAGAAATGAACTTGAAAGATGGTGGTGAAAACATTACCTCTTGTTCAGGTTATTCCTTTTGATTTGTTCAAAAGTACTACATATGTTGGATTTTTGACTAATGGAAGGCCTATAGGATGAAGTTAGGGAAGTTGACAGGATATTTGGGCAGGGGATTGGCCAAACCAAAAGGATTTGAGGGAATGAATTTGATAGAGGGGGAGTGCCTTTTTATAAGAGAGGTGCGGGGAACCTTCTGAAAATCTCATTATATTATTTTATAATAAATTCATATTCAGATTTTAATGGATAAAAAGTGGATTATTTAAATTCTAAGGTGGTTATAGGTCAAAAAAAACTGAACCAATATGTTTTAGATAGGTTTGAGTCAATATATTAACCTTATCTTTTTTATTTAACACTTAGTTAAATAATTTGACATTTACCATGTCTATTTTTATTTTTATATTATATATTTAATAAACATACTATAAACTTTAAAGAGACCCCCAAGTGGTATATTAATAATACACATAACATTATATAATCCCTTTGACTGATCCTTAGATTTCTAGGAATATTATATCAATTAATAATATAATATATGTTTTAACAACTCATTTATGTCAATTTTGACACTATTCAATAATTTATTTTTGTTAAAGTATTAAAACTTTATTCAATCGAACCAAATCCTTTTAAGAAATCCTAACATTTCATATTAATAAATAAAATTCGTGGATGTCATAAAAACGTTCAAATTATATTTATTTTAACATTTATAATAACAATTAGTTGATTCTTTCATTAATAAGGAAAACACTGCATCATTATTGT
Source organism: Viscum album (assembly GCA_963277665.1). Classification (NCBI taxonomy): domain Eukaryota; kingdom Viridiplantae; phylum Streptophyta; class Magnoliopsida; order Santalales; family Viscaceae; genus Viscum; species Viscum album. Next base: position 1,013,801,528 of record OY728155.1, read on the forward strand.
GTCATATATATATTTAATTATTCAATGTCTAAAATTTATAAATAAAATACCATTATGTATTAAATCATTTTAACTTTCTAATGAATATTTTTTGTCAGAAATATAACATATATAACCCTATGTAAATGTTTTCTTGCTAAAATATATATGCTTATGTCATTTTTGTATTTAGTTTAACTTAATTAATATAAAGTGACCTTATCACCTACAAGTGGCTCCATGGGGTCCCAAAATCGACCCAAAGATGCCAATGGTCGGAAATGTATCATTGAATAGGGTTATGGCACAATTTAGGGTAAATTAGTATTTTTATAATATTATTTTTACCTTTATTTGCCGGATTTACCCTTTAACCATGGTAAATAAAATAGTTACCGAAATAATTATTCAAAATGTCTAAAAATAAGAGTTAACTATTTACACAATTTGGACATCCTGATTAAAATTATGGATTCCATTTTTCCAAATTCAAAACATAGAAGTGGCAGAAATTAATTTAAAATTAATTTTCGTTGTCAAAACAAATATTGCATTTTTAAGATATAAAAACTATCAAAAGATTGACTCTTGTTTATGTCCGGTTTAATTGTTAAATTATGTCCAATGAAGAAAATTGTATTAAACAGTAAAAATATATTCTAAATATACTTTAAAATAACTCGAATTCACAATTTATTACTATTAATTATTTCGATTAAAAAAGTTGTTTTAATTAAAATTTAGCAATTTTCACTATTCCTGAAAATATTAAAGTTATCCGAAAAGTACAAAAAATTCCCCTTAAACTAATTTCGTTATTCGGAATCCAAAACTGAATTCCATTTTAAATATAATATTTATAACATTACAAAAGTGGGTATTGCTATTCATAACGACTATTTTTATTGGTTGTGGTGTGTGTTAAAACTCGATGTTGTGTACAACACACGCTACTGTATTATTCAAAGAGAAGCGTTCCGTGGAATCCTGTGGTGTAAAATTCGCCCATCCTTAAATAAATTGCATCCTCGCAATTTTAAATTGTTTTTCTAAAATAAAAGGTTGAAAATATAAAATATCTTTGTGGGAAAACCCACATTTTAAAATTTGGCTAATAACATTTAGTCTTAATAAGATGAAACGAGAAATGAAAGGGTCACCACCAAATTATAATCTCTATTTGGAGAACATTGGTGGAAATTAGAGACACATAATTGGGGGACAAACATAAATATTTATAGGGAGTGATTGAGGTCCTCAGTCACAAACAATTGTAGAATTGAGGGCCTCAAAGCCATCAATCTATGATGATTTAAAATATCTTCAGTTCAACAAAACATAAGGTATTAGGATAACACATTTTTAGTTTTAAGATCCCTTACATTATGTTTAAGAATTAATTTCTTCATAGAATAAGAAATATATATATACATATATACATATATATATATATATATATATACTTGACAAGAAGATTTTCATCCTTCAACAGATTTCTACCACAAACTCATCTTTAACTCCAAAAGATAATAGAACTAAAACAAATATTATATTTATCCTAATTGTACAAGGATTAAAAAATTAACACATACCATTAAAATGAATAAAAATACTTTTGTAATGATTAGGGACTTCTTGTAGGCTAGTTGTAGGTAATAAATGCATGTCTCACTATTGTTGTAGGTTCGATTCCTACTTCTTTGTCTGACACGATGGGTTATCGCCCGTCCTGCAGGTTGTCCTTTTCCTAAAACAATAGTATCATAATATTCCAAAAAATAATCATCAGAATTGTTTTAACCTTAAACAATACTATCCATAGATCAAATTAATCGACTCAAATCATTATATTTATCCAAAGTACCTCTGTCCAGACTCTCTATAAAATGTATTTGAATTCTAAAATAAATTATCACATCAGATTCCCCAGAAAAAGTAAAGTTTATCTTGTTGTCACATACTGAAAATATTATTACCTTAGTAATATTAAAACCTTAATGAAAACAAAAAGTACGGTAGTACAATCTATATATATATCACATTATTCTTATAACTAGAATATAATCCTTGAGTCCAAAAACACAAATACATTAGTTATTCCACATCAAATATAGTAACAACATAAGATTGGCCTTGATCACTTAGACTTTTCTGAGATATGTTTCCTTGGCGCTTAGGGTATTCATTTTCATAATGCCCCATTTCTTTACAATTGTAGAATTCAACATTGACAGCCTCTTTATTTCTCATGCATTCACGAGCATGGTGACCTTTTTCTACACATTTGTAACAAACTCCCACTCCATTTAGTCAAAAATTGGGCTGTTTCTACTCACAATTATCACATAATATAGAATCCTTATTTCCCATTTTCTCTTTATCTATATCTTTCTCCACCGTTATATTCTTATATTGTTTAATGTTATTATCATAAGATTTAGTGAATTCCTTTTCTGTCTTTACATCACATGAGACAATGTCTTTGTATGATGAGAAGGATTGTGAGACTAATGCATGACGGAGAAATGGTTTTAACCCATCAAAGAAACGGTCAATATTACTCTTCGGGGTATGTATGTAATATTCCATATGCCTCACAAACCTTGTAATGTAATCTTCATACTTTGTGACATTATTATCCTCCTTTTGCCTCAAACTGAGAAATTGAATTTCCATATCTTCTCGATGGTCATGAGGAAAGTATTTTTCTATGAAAATCTCTTTAAACTCCCTCCATTCCATACATGATACTTCATCATCTTCCTTCATGTTCAGAATCAATGACCACCATTTTTCAGAATCTCCAGTGAGGCGGTAAACTTCCATGTTAACCTTTTCCCTTTCAATACTCCCCAAAGCCTAAAATATTTTCTCTAGGAAAATTATCCATTTCTCATCTACTAGTGTATTTGTACCCACATTTAATGTTGGTGGTTTTTTCCTCATTAAGCGATGTGATATTGATCCTCCACGGTGCAGATCAGGGTGCTCTATATGGGTAAGGTTATTATTCATAACCTGAGTGAGTTTTCCCAGTATGTGGATTAACTGATCAGCACCAATTGCATCACCAGATCCACAATAATTATCTTGAGTAGGAGGGAAATCTCTACATGGAGTGCCTGCATTGATATGGTTCCCATTTCTTCCACTAGGCACCATTTCTAAACAATAGAATAAACTAGATTAGTTTATGAATCAAAATAAAGAACTCCATACTTGTAAACCACTTAACATAAATTGAACTATTTATGGATATAATCCATAATATTAAAAAAACTTCTTTGAGGAATTATATATTCACAAACCCTTCATAATGGTTCGTAATGAAAATGAGAATTATCCTAAAATATCCCCTGGGAGTGTCGTAACGAAGAGCGCAACAAGGCCCGTTGTCGTGCACTAGTTCCTGTTCAAGTCTAGCTCAAAGGGGTGTTTTCATGTTTTACCCCTAGGTACATCTGTTCTAGAGCCGCCTCTACCTGTTCGTATCCAGATAGGGATTAATTTCTCATAAAACTCACAAAATCTCTACAAAACTAAAATTCTAGGAAGTTCTTCTATACTAATCCTCAAAATCCATCTTAGGTCTATGTGCTCTAATTAGAGTTTATCTAAATCTAGCTTCTAATTATTGTACTAAACTTCCTCTGATACCAACTATAATGCCCCGAACCCAGTTACCTAGATTCATTGCATTATTACATAACATTGACATGATCACAAAAGATCATTTCTCGAAAGACTGATTAGTTTAGTAGCCTTGGAAACACTAGATACATTCATAAAGTTTACATTACATCATAAAGTGAAAACTACAACAACATCTTGTCTCCACACTCATATCCCATTATTCATTCCCTACAGTTAATTCATAAAATAATTATTCACATCCTGGGAAAAATTAAACATAGAAAGGGTTGAGCTCAAATACCCAGTAAGGAAAACAATATAGCGGAAACATTCTTTAATAACGATAAACATTTAAGGAAATGTATAACTAAAACAAAATCCTTTTAAACATGAACTTAAGTATAATATGGCAGAATAATTTGAAATAATTCTATTTACGTATTCACATGGATATTCTACTAGTCGAATAATCACATGCAATATCAATAACCAAAATCATAATGATGGAATTCATAATTCCAGACTATCATAACCACATAGTCAAGTCCTTGTGCCAAGACTAAAAATAATATTGTGTCTAGGCCTTGTGCAAGGAAACTACTTTGTCTAATGAGACCTGCCGATGCATCGAGGAGCTATAGTGGGCTCCACCTGTCACTTACTAAGTATAATTCATTCCTCATATGAAAAGGTTTAAACATAACATAAACATTCGTATTAAAACAAGAATATGAAATGTCAATACAATATCCATCACCCTGAATGGTATAAAAATAACACATCCACAGTCCAAAATATCACAAACCATCAATACAATGTGAATGTTTTGAATCATAATAATTCAACATAAAATAATATTAAATTCCATCAAATGATGTTGACATAGATGAAATCAAAACCATTTGAGGGAAATATCTATTTTTTTTAATCATTTAAAAGTAAGATTATTATAAAAGAAAAAATTTATTTTGAAAATAAACTTATAATCTTGTAAGAGAAGCTTCGACTATTTTATAATGGCATAATAAAGCCGCACACTCCATATTAGTTAAAAAATACATTCTTACCTTAATTCTATCAAAAAGGTTAAAAAGGACCTTGTTTGGAAAATGATGAAAAGATTCCATTATAACAATCTTATAAAAATTAAAACAAGGGTATAAATGACTTCAAACCATAGTCTGTAAAATAGTAAGAATGATTTGAAATACATTTTTAAGAAATGTGGATGTGGATGACAAAGAGGACCTTGTAGATAATTATGTATAAACAACCTCAGATAATGAAGAGACTCTAAAATAAAACCTTACCTAGTACTTTTACTTGGTTGAGGGTATATTAACCTCATGTATAATGGTGAAATAATTGTGATTTAATTATAAAATAATCATATACATTAATATTATATCATATATGATATGTTAACATTTCTTTGTTAATAATATCTTAGTATTATCGTCATTTCGGGTGTAACTTACTCGTTTTCATTTATATGTTTTATTACATAACTTGTCTTTGTTATGGATAGTATGTATCTTTTTAATATATAGAATTATATCAATTCCTTAAACATTATTTTTAATTGTGAAATGAGAATTAGACATGAATGGATACGATGGGGAATGAGTCTCATCACGTTCGTGTAGATGATAGTCCGTACGTACGCACGAGAGACAATATCATTTTTTCGATATTAAAATAATATATAATTGGATGTTATATCATATATAAAGAATCATTATAATGTTATATTTATTATTTACATCAATTACACATCATTATCATACCCATCCAAATAATAATGTTTTGAATAACAATTACACCATGACGTGGAGACGGTAAGCCGTACGTACGCACGTATGGTGACATGTCATTCTATGGATGGATGGAATAATGAATATAGTTGTACCATATTTATAATAACATCAATGTATATATAAGATACTAGAGTTATTATTTTAGAATGGAAATAACAATGAAATAAGAAGTTGAAGAAGAAAGGAACTTGAAAGAAGGTGGTGATAACATTACCTCTTCTTCGGGATCTTCCTTTTGATTTGATCAAAAGGGCTCCTTAGGTTGGATTTCTGACTAAAGTATGGCCTCTAGGATGAATTGAGGAAAGTTGAGAGGATATTTGGGCAGGAGTTTGGCCTAACAAAAGGCATTGAAGGAATTAATTTGATAGAAGGGGGAGTGCCCATTTATAAGAGGGGTGTGGGGCACCTTAGAAAAAGATAGAAATATATTCTTTATAATAAATTCATATTCGATTTATAATGGCTCGAAAGTGTGTTATTTAAAGTCTAAGTTTGTTATAGGTCTAACACGACTCAACCAATATGATTTAGAATGGGTTTAGTCACTATATTAACCTTATCCTTTTTATTTAACTCAATGATAAATAGTTTGACATTTTCCATGTCTCTTTGTATTTTTTTATTATATAGTAAATAAACTTACTATAAATATCCAAGATACACCCAAGTGGTCCATTAATAATACACCTATCATTATATAAGTATTTTGGCTGATCCTTATATTTTTAGGAATATAATATCAATTAATAATATAATATTTGTTATAAAAACTCATTTATTTCAATTTTGTCACTATTCAATAATTGATTTTTGTTAAAGTCATAAATACTTTATCAATTCGAAAAAGAATCATTTAGGCAATCCTAACATGTTATATTAACAAAAAAGTTCATTTATGTCATCGACACCTTCAAATTATTTTTATTTTAACCTTTATAATACCAATTATTTGATTCTTTCATTAATAAGGAAAATATTGCATCATTATTCTGTGATAAATATATTTAACTATTGTAGGTCTAAAAATTATAAATAAAATATAATTATGTATGAAATCTTTTTAGATTTCTATTGAATATTTATAGTAGAAAATATAACATATATAACCCTATGTAAAAATTGTTTTTCTAAAAGATATATGCTTATGTCATTTTTTTATTTACTTTAACATAATTAATATAAAGTGTCCTTGTAACCTAAAAGTGGCTCCCTGGGGTCCCAAAATCGTTAAAAAGATGAAAAGGTCGGCCATGGATCAATAAATAGGGTTAGGACATGTTTTAGGGTAATTTAGTATTATTATAGTATTATTTTGTTCCTCATTTACAGGATTTACCTTTTAACCATGGTAAATAAAATATTTACCGAAGTAATTATTCAAAATGTCTAAAAATAAGAGTTACCTATTTAAACAATTTTAAAATTCTGATTCCAAATATTTAATCCATTTTCGATATTCAAAACAAATAAGTGGCCAAAATTAATTTAAAATTAATTCCCGCTGTCAAAACAAAAAGTGCGTTTTTAAGAAACAATAACTATCAAAAGACTGACACTTGTTTATGTCCGGTTTAAATGTGAAATTACATCAAATGACCATCATTTTATTAAATGGTAAAACTGTATTCTAAATATAATTTAAAATCACTCAAATTCATAATTTATCAATATTAATTATTTTTATTAAAAAAGTTGTTTTTAATTAAAGTTTAGTATTTTTCACTATTCATCAAAATATGAAAGTTATCTGAAAATTACCAAAAATTACCCTTAGTCTAATTTTGATATTATAAATCAAAAAATGAAGTCCATTTTGAAACATAATATTTTCAAAATTTAAAAAAATGGGTATTTCAATTCATAACAGATAGTTTGATTGGTTGTGGTGTGTGTTACAACTCGAAGTTGCGTACAACACATGCTAATGTATTATTAAAAGAGAAGTGTACCCTGTAGGATTAGGGTGTTACACTTAGAGTGAGACTATAAAATATTATTTCATCCACAAATACCTTAAACAATGCATCCAAATAGGTATGAAACACCATATTCTTTAGAGCTATGAAAATGGCATGTATGTTTGTACTACTGAACGAAATAACAAGGTACTCATTCTAACCATACCTACTATGAAAATCATTATCTCGTATGTATGAGGGCCATTTTCACACATGATGATAAGCCACTATTAGGTCAATCTTATAGAATACCATATCTCCCTAGAGCTGGTTATGGAGATCATATGTTCGACGCAGTGGATTTCGTTTCATGACTGTAAGCTAGTTCAACCTTCTTTAATCAACTCATATACATATGGTTCCATCCATATTCTAAGATAAAATAATGGGAGAACCCCAAGTGGAAATACTAGTCTGTATAAACCCTTTAGCCTCTAAATCCTCTAACTACCTCTTGATCTCTTAATGCTCAGTAGGGGTCATCATGTATAGAGGAATGGACACTGGACCATCTCCTAGATCAATCTCAATCATAAACTCTACCAATCATTTAGGAGGTCAGATAGAAAAATAATTGGGAATGATATACCTAAAATGATCCACTTCAAGAGGTAAATTATCTTATCTTAAAGCCTAATATTCTTTGAATAGAATTGATATTTTTGTGGTCAGTCCACCTATCCCATGATGCTCTTGTATAGCTATGACAGCTTAGAAATCCCACTCAACCTCATGTTGATAATTCCTATCATATGGTGATGTAAATGATAACTTGTGATGATAATAGTCTATAAATTCATGACTGAACCATCCAATACATATCTATAATGGAATAAAAACCCCCCATCTTAAGAGAAAAGAGATATCATAAGAAGGGGTAACTACATAACTTATAGGGAAATACCGTCACTGGAATTTGATATCAATTCATGTTCATAACGGTGTAATTAAGGTCATTACACCATAGTAATATTGTATCTCTAGTTTGATAAATTAAATGAAAGATATTGATATATAAGAGTTTGAATCACCTGTATCAAATAATTTTGATATTATTGTAGATTCCACTATGACATTACCTTATACTATAGATGGTGCCACAGCCTAATCCATGGGTATCGTCTATAGTTCATGTAATTCACATGATCTATTTACTTGTGAAACATATGGACTACATTGTTCATAACTGCTTTTTTGGTGATGCTGGTGATCAGGGGTTCGACATCCATTGCCACAACTTCCTCCTTAGCCAGTCCTGCATGTGATATTCCAACAACCCTCTTGAGGCATTATAAAAGAAACATCTCTTAATGGTGAAGCTACCATGGATCCTTTTCCACTCGAATCTCATGGAAATTTTCTGTAGAAACACTAGAGATTCCCAATTCATCCACAGGACCAATTTTCCATTCGACCTCTATCGTAACGAGGCATCATGTCCCATGTATGTCTGTACTAATGAATCACATTGGAACTATCCAAATGTGCACTATGGTTATCAGTCCCCAAATGAAAAACCTCTTGATAATGTTTCCTACCATTGCATGAAAAACTGGAAAGACAAATAACTGATCTTTTAAACCCGGTATTTTTTCCATCCCTTAGGCTACATAAACTGATAAGATCCTGATTATCTATTTTAGAAAAAGTAGTTAGGAAATAGACATTCATCTACACAGTTATTGTGTATTGGATCCCATCATCAAAATGTCTAGAATCTGAAATCTAATCACCATCTATATTCATGGAAAAGAGTTAGAAGTCTTTGAAATAATTTGAATATTCCATAAATACATATAACCATTCTCGATGTTGATAAACATTCTGGATTTGTCTTATCTCATTGTTTGAGGAAGGATAGGATCATAGAAGGCATTCATGAAATCAAACCATAACATTCCTTGAGGATGAACAGGCTGGGTAATCACATCTCACAACTCTTGGATGAATCCTGGAGAATGAATATAGAATGTTTGAACCTCCACTATGGAGTTGTTATGAGATGATCAATTATATATTGGGTGGATTTTTTCCAATACATAGCATCATATGGATTTCAAACCCCAGAAAAGTTAGAAGGATGAAACTATTGGAACTCATGAGTCAGATCATCCATTAGGTGCATGTTGTGGAGCACTATGAATGGACTGCAGCTTACGTAAGATACTATCACGACCATGGTAATTAGTGCCTAAATTAGGTAGAGAAGGTGGTGCATTAAATGGGACTCATGGATGCTCAGGGCCCACTATGTCTGGATCATGGTCTTCACCACCCTACTAGCTTATGATACAAGGACCTCGTGGAGGCATTGGTCTAGAAATACCAAGAACACACCTCAGAACAACCTTAAGAATAATGATATCACCCTTTGCGAAATTTGAACATAATAAATATCACTACCCAAGAAATACTACACAAAATACCTGCATCCACTGCCAGGTATCGGTAAGTACACATGTACATGTTTTGTTTAATTTTATATTTAATTTCCATGTTCACTAATTTACATTTCATCATCATGAAAAGGTGGGATAAGAATATACAAAAAATTACTTTTAGATTTCATGATTCACATTATAACGGACATTCATTTCTTTTGAAATATTCCCCATTCACATTTTCAATGGAATCAACACTGATTTATTTATATCATAATGGCTCGACATAGAAAATTACTCATCCTAGCCCCTAAGGTCCCATAAACCTCATGAATTTAGATTAGATAATCAATCAATCATATCCAAGTGTAATACAAGAATAGTCTAACTATCACAATATCACTCAACAATCATAACCATAACAAGTAATGATAAATAGTTAAATGCACCAATATTCCATGGATATAAGAACAACATGTGAATTACATATTCATATAATGAACCATGTAACAATGCTCCTTGGATTCATATTATTGGGACAAGGATGAAAGTAAATACTAAAAAGAGTAACAATAAAAAACATCACATAACATGTGTTTCACCAAATGGTGAAATAATGTCAACAATAAATGGAAAAAATAGAAATAAAATTATAATTTAGGAAACTCGTATTTTACCCAAAACATGGGTTCACGACCCGAAATCACGGTTTATGACCAAGTTCCCAGTGTTCCCAGTCTCTAATCTATTATCTCCAAATAGAAAATCAAGAAAGTAAAACTCATTTGATACCAATTTGGGATCTACCAGACCCAAATTCCACTTAATAGGAGACATGAGACCGATGGGCTACATGGAATCAAAAGCATCTCCCCAAATGTCGGAGGCTACCGACTAGTAGGGAGGGCATAAAGTGTATCTATTGGGATACTATACCCTCATTAACAAAGTGCATCAATGCGGATAATTATTAATTGAGGTAAATATTAGAATAAATTTAAGTAAATAGAATGAATAATGGAAAAATAGATACATTAGTAACAATAAAAAAAAATAGAATAAAATAAAAGAATACAATGACTAATGATGATATGTCGTGTCACTAGAAAAAAATAATAATTGTATACAAGATAATAAACATAACATATTCCACAAAAGTTTAATAGGAACCAATAGACTATCCCAAGAATTTCATGCACCTTCATTGTCATATATTATCAAGATCTATCCGAAATATCAATAAATCTAGATTTTTAAAGTTCTACGATTCAATTTGTCAACAGGTGCATTTATGTAATCTACTCTCGGTACCAAATGGTGCCTAGAGAGGATGTGAGATAAATATCACTGGTCCTCCACAAATGGTGTCTATATCATATATCATGTGTAATTTACATGTAACATTGTGATAGAATTCATATGTATATTAGAACATCAAAATGAAACCGAATACCCAAGTATCTACTTCATCCCTCATCTAGCTTCATAATGTTTCTAGTCCATTAATTTATTATTACCAGTTTATAAATGAATAACATGATAACAATAGTTAAGGTCTCAAGTTGTTCCAAGGAAGCCTATAATGATATTTAATAATGATGTTCCACGGTAATAACCTAGCAACATACACCTCAAGGATCACCATCTCAAAAATAACCCTAGCCTAGCTAGCTGTAAGATTGTAATCCAATAATCATGATCCAAGGAATTCTATAATGAGCCACCTTATATTTCGAAGGAGTTCACCCAAGGTAAAATAGGGATAAAAAATTTCTGGGAATAATGGTCTACAACAATGGTACCTACTTTTAAATGTTTGATCCATGGAGTGTATCAATGGAATAATGTAATAATATTTAAATAATTATATGATGTCATTCCAAGAATTCAATTAATAGACAAATATTGAGGTATAGGTGGGTATCAACCAAATAAATACATATCCATGAATTAGGATGGAGTTCCTGAGTGCTCAAGGAATTCATGGATATGAATAGAAGGGTAGCTCGAGTCCGTCCATATGTGATTGCAAAGGATGTCAAGTGGTATTTTATTTGGTTAAAACAATTTATTTCACTGGTGTGATAAGTTCAAATTGCATGAATCTATTTTAAAACTATTTAAGACATATTCATTAATTTAATGTTCATCATATTATCATACATTAATATCATAAGGGGTGATAGAAACATGAACCCTATTAATCATCTAGTTTTAATCTAGATAGTTTAATTAATAAGTATACATTCAAATTTCCATTTCACATTGAATTATAAATGGAAGAACTTACCTTAGGTGAGTCAATTGATGAGAATACATGGTACATTACATTATGCAATATAAAATATAAATAAATCCATTTAATATAGAAAAGGAAATCCATTGGAAGGTCAAGCCGAGACACACCTGAACCTCAACTAAAACATGCAAAAATTGAAAAAAAAAATTAGGTTAAAACATAGTAAATTGGATGTTTATCATTGTTGGAATAGCCACAAACAAGTAATCCAATTTTTAGATAGATCATAACCATATGGTTTTAATGATTACAATAATGGAATATAAATTCTATTAACTGCACCCGAAAAAATCGGTGGACCCCACACAACAAATTAAAAAATAAATGAACTTGAGGGATGATTTATAGACCACCCATCATAGGTTTGTAAGATCAATCAGCTTTGGTATTGGCCTCTGAATCGAAATAGAACAGAGAAGATACGAGAAAAAGGAAAAACCACCCACACCTATATAACTAGGTCATGAGATAGAGTGGAGAGGAACATATAAAAATGAATCAATAATTTAATTTTTCACATCCAACACGATGAACAGAAGCTCGAACAAATCTTAAATGAATGAGATATCTTTATCCATACATTAGGTCTTTAAAAATATCAAAATTTATCGAAAATGGTGGTTCACCCTTTGGTTCCCATTTTAGGGAATAAGGGGTTCTTAATTAGATCATTAATGGAAAAATTTGTAAAATTATTCAATAATTTGTATATTCATGGTTTTTTCACACGGTTTGAGAAACCATGCACAAAATATGCATGGGTACCTTGGAAGAAGGGGCACTCACATGGTAAAGCTGCATGGTTAGGTCATGCGGACGTGGGACAACTGTGTGATCTGGTTCAATCCAAATAGTCTCTAGCTGCATAGTTTTTTGTAACTATTCATCCTTCCTAGATGTTTTACCTTAAATCATGGGACATGCCAATTTTACCAAAAAGAGGGTTTTTAGGATCCAAACAAGCCCCACACACAATTAGGGCCTTCACTAACTCATTATGAATCCAAAATATATCCAAAATATATCCAAACATAAGGGCTAATATAAAACTTCACCTAATGAGAGATAAACCAAGGAATAAAAATATGTTTGAAAATACAAAACTCATTATTAAACATTTTTAATAATTTTATGAAAGTTAATCTAAAATTTAAATTAGATAACTTTTTCATAATTGAAAGTGGAATCTTTTGATTAAATTATTATAATTATTTAATAATAATGGATCACTAAAAAGAATCAAAAATTAAATCTATTATATCTAGAGTGAAATAATATTGAAATGAAATTAATTTACTGAACTTTTTAAGAATGTGAAATGAAAACCCTACATTTATGAAATATGGAATAACATTATTTTCATTAAATAAATAATGAAAAATATTATAAATATAAATTAAAAAATATAATTCATTTTATTACTGAAAAACTATTTGATAGGAAAAATAAGGACAATGACGAAAACAATCCATTTACATCAACTGTAGTCATTCATATCAATATTATAGTTTTATTTTCAATACAATTATATAAAATAATATTTCAATGGTTATGAGAATCAATTTCCAAAGAAAAAAGTGTAAATATAATGTTAAATAGTGAAATATAAACATATAATTAGTCTTTAAAATCATAGTAATATTGATAAGACTATGACTAAATGAATAGAAAATATAGTCTATGAAACTCTAACCGTGAATTAATTCATAGTTAAGCACACAATAATCTCTTATATAAAAATAAAAACTTATTAATCGCATTTTTTTATCATTATACAATTATAAATAAATTTTAAATATAATTTTATCTTATTATCATCATTATATTAGTTATATATTATATATTTTTATTATCATGTATGAGTAGTATTGACAATATTGAATGAGTTTAATAATATAGGTATTTTAATTCTTTATTATTATAATTTTAATCATTTTCATATCATAAAAATTATTAAAATTGTTTGGTTAATGTAGGGTATAATGTTATCAATTCAGTCAATGAGACATTTAGTTAGGGTTCTCAACTATAAAATTAGTTAAAATCATGTTTCAATGAATCTTAACTAATTAATAGTGGTATAATAATCAATATCATCAATATCAATGTAACCATTTCAGAAGAAAATTAAAATAATAATTTATTGATTTATATAATATATAGTTAATAATTAATTTCTAATAATAATCCATTATATTATTCCATTTCATTGTTCAAGTAGGTTCTTAAGTTGATCCAAACATGAACACACCATAATCAATGAATTGTTTTTGTTAAATAAGTGATTTATTTTGGAATAATATCATTATGAAAAATTATTATTATTATTTATATAATTTTATGTGATTGAATTAGATTCAATGATATTTTAATATCCAATAATGATTCTGTATAAAAATTTATATTTGTTACTTGGTCGAGATATAAGTCCACACAATGCACAATTTACAATTTCTTAATGAATGAGAAGAAATAAGGTTTACTATATTTTTTACCTTGAAATTAATAACTGTATTAGATATTTAAAATTTATTCTCCATTTCACACATTATTACCAGTTTATAGAGGTAATTGTGAGAAGTCATATGTCATCACTTCATGGGGGTTATAGTCAATACAACACATGAACACTGATTCTGTATTTTATAATAAAAATTTGTAATGTAGGTTATTTATTAATAATTTATTATAAAAAATATTATTATAAAAACAATATTGATGTAATTATTTACGAATTGTATAATTATATTGAAAAAAATAGAATGGACGAAAAAAATAGGAAAATTGAGTCCACACATTGAAATATTTTCATTTTCCATTGAGGATTTCTCATAAATAAAGGTCTTTTCCCAATTTATGTTGACTAGAGAATCAATTAAATGTAAAGTGACCCTAAACTTCATATAATAGTTATATTTTTAGTTAAATTATTTCAATGGTATTTATAGAGGTGAGAATAGTATTTCTATAATTATAAATGCTCTATATGAAGAGAGAAAAAATAAAAATTTTAAATAGCTAAAAATTAGATAATAAAGGAGAGAATATAAAATTTGGTTGGTAATAACCTCATTCAATTAATTATATATTTTAAAATTTTCAGCCTTTTACCCCATTTGAAACTCATTTTACCCTTTTATCTTTTACCATGATAACTAATTTATAAATACACAATTCTTGAGTTAGTAAAAATAAAATGGGCCTCTTTAAATAAAATTTAAATAATGATTCTAAATATTAAATTAATTTTATTATATAAAATTTATATCATTATAAAAAATAAGTTATATCATTAAATCATGTATCGTGTAAAATTTGGTTTAGAAAAAGATTGATTTCATGATTAAATTTTATGTTTTGAGTGAATGTATCAATGTTTTTAATTTTTTTATATAAATTGTTTAATTATAACAAATTTTTTTATATATAAATTCATTTTATAATGATACAATTTTATAAAATTAATATTTAATTAAAATAATTCTTAAATAATTGTTTTTCAGAAAATATTTCCTATTTACATTAAATTTTAATCATATGTTTTTAAAATTCAACATATTATTTTTGATAATTTTAATGATTTATTCCTACATTAATATTTTAAAATGGTTTACTAAACTGATATCTATTTTTAATATTATTATAATTCATTAATCTTATAGTTTCAGTATAATCTATAATTGTATTCTTTATCCTAAAAATTATTTAATAAACATATTAAAAATTACAATAAAATAATATTGAATTTTCACATCACAAAATAAATTTTATTTTCTTTTGTATTTATAAAACTCAATTATATATATTATAAATGAAAATAAGTTATATAAATGTAATTTTATTATATATAAATAACACCATTTTAAAATATTAGTTGTTCGAAATCATATTTTTTATCAATTTAATATTCATTACAATCCTTTAATCTACTAGATTATTTATTTGTGTCATAATATTATTATATAATAAATATAGTCTATTTTAGTTTCTTTTTCTCTGGTGAAAAAATATTTTAAACACATTATTTATTTAAATATAAATATTAAATAATGACAGGGCTCCTTATACACACTCTACTTAGAATCAAATACATTTCAGTGTGGACCTCCTATTTGAATCAAAACATTATGTTGAGGTATATCTCTTAGATTAAAACATTTTGGGTCAATATTCCTAAACTTTTTAATGTAACCTTGAGTTGATATCATCTTATATGAAAGTATACCCATTTCCCTTAATCTATAGAAACCTATTAGGTAACGTCTTATGGATTTACAGTGCTTCATCAATCCTCATAATACGATTCCATTCTTCTAGAGGAAACTAATTCTCGGTGGAGATGTATTTTAATGAAATCCAAAAAAAATCCACTAGTCCATGAGGATATCAATATAATACTTATGTATATAATATTTAACATAATTCACATATATATCCTTGAAAAAGTATTATATAGGTTATCTGAGTCTCACATTATTTTTGATACATTGATGGATAATGATCCCTTAAATATTTCTCACAGTCTTCTGATATGGTGGTGAGAGAAACATTCGGTGAGTATGTTGTGGATTCAATCCATCTAATATGAAATTTTAATTTATAATATCAAAACCATTTATTATTATTTATGTAATTTTATGAAAATAACATTAATTGATATATGAAATGCTTGTATAAATGTGCATAATCAATTTCATTAGATTTTATTTTACATCTTTTGGAACAATAAGAAACAATCAAATAAAAAGGTTTTCATAATGTTTAAAACGTTTTTAAACATATGTTGCATGGAAAAGGGGATGTGGTAATGTATTTATGACTATTGTTCCATGATTCTAACATATATAAGGAGATATTAATGTCCCTGTGTACCAATGTACATATAAGTACCTCGAAAGTCACTCACAACAACGAATACATCATAAATCAAAGATGGGTTTAAAATAATTCTTTCTCATTCCCTCATTATTTAAAATTCCTCCATCGCATTCTGATGTATCATTGATAAAATAATCAGGCTCTCAATCCTCTAATCTTACCAGTGTATCAACAATTAATTGGATTTCTCTTAGTGTGGGTTGTGAAATTATCACACACATCACTACTTTGGTGTGATTAACTAGTTTCCAATAAATACACTTAATGAACCACAAATAAGGGGAAAATTTATTTTGAGCCTACTAATTAATATTTATTCCATCCTTATATGCTATAATTAACAAATACTTTTTCTTTAACATCAACATTTACAATAATCTATTGCACTCACTCTTTTGTGTATTACATTAATTTTTTTATCTATGATCATCCACATATCATTATTATGTAGAATTATAATTATGTATATGAAACTCAATAACATAACATATACAAAATTAATCCTAGATCTACTAAAAATATGATACCAGTGTGATGACCTATGTTAACATTATTTATTTGATCATTACTTACGGAACCTTGGGGGCCTTCTCCCCATACACATATACATGTTCAAAGAATAGATATGATTGGGGATGATATTTGTCCATCGTTCCTTGTGCATAATTAATGATAAAAAATACAACTCACATATAATTCTTCCATAATCCATGGTGACCTTGTAAATTTATATTGAATATAAACGGATTCCAATGAGCATAATCCACAATATATAAAAAACTAAGCGAAACATTTCTATATTTTAGCATTCCTTATTACCAAGGCTATATCAACCCTCCATGGATACAATGTTTTTCACACTTGTTCATTCCCCTTTACAATAATTATTTCAACCCAACATACGATGGATTCAACCTATCACAAATTTGTGAATGATCCTTCATCAAAATATGGTTCATACTTCTATGAAATCTATACATTAAGCTTCTATCACATAGAGACCTATGATTATTTTGGATCACCATTGGAGAGGTCCACTACCTTATCCCTAGTTCATATATAATATAGAATCCTCGAGATGAAATTGAATATTAGCCTCATTTTTTTATTGATGAATTTAAAAAGTGTTATGTTACCTACCTTCACTATTCTCTTGAAAAAAATTAATAAAATATACTGGATACCAACTCTAAATCATTTTTGGGGAACAAGTACACATAAGTCCATTTATAGATAAGCCCCTGATAAAAAAAATATAGTTAAATTTCACTTTTTTTCTATTTACATGACATTAAATTTCATCACAATGAATATTGTCTTATTTAAAGAAAAAATAAATAACATTTCCATTGGTGTGTAACCTAAACCGTCACACAATTGGATAAGGATGAATGAATAAAAATGCACTTACATTTTTATTGTTAAATGAAATTAAATGTTATGATGTTCCTTATTTAATATAACTAAAATACATGGATTCTAATTCCCCATTTAAGTTATATATTGGTATCCCCTCTTATAGGAATTATTCCAATATCATTCTGAATTCCGTATTAAAATAATCATGTGATCCTTATTGGACAGAAATGAATACTAGTGTACCCTTTTTTCAAATGTGACACCATAAATCATTCATTCAAACATAATTATATTCTATAAAAATATTTATTATAAAACTTAATCCCTTTTATAATGCTATTAATAACTATATAAACTCTACAATCCATCCTCTTTGAAATAAAACTCTAGAAAAAAATTTAAAATTTTCATTGTGGTATTAAACTTTATAGTTCCTACTTATTTGAATTTAAGATATAAAACACCACATACACACAAACAGTTGTATTCAATTAGCCAAGGAATAACCATGACTAAATAATAGGATTTTTTAAATTAAATAGAGTAACCTAAAAAATTCATAGAATAATGTTAGTATATTTTATGATTAGTTTTCACCCAAAAAAGTTAGTAAATGATGTGAAACCAAATTGTATTATTATAAGGTTATATTTCATAAATATATTCATAAAACTATAAAATTGACTTGAACTAAATAATAAGCCTTGTAATCAACTAAGTTGACCTCCCATACTCCCAATTTCAATGAATAATATTAAAATAATCGTCAAAAGACATTTAATGATGCCCCATATTTGGAAAGGATTGTCCTCGATGAACGTCAGTTTGAAAACATTAGAAACATTATTTTTGAGATGTTCGATGGTTGGTTAAAAAGGGAAATCAAAGGTTTTATTTCAAATCCTATTGGATAGAAAATGGATATTGATGAAGTAAGATATTTTTAGGAAATTTAGGACTCGCAAGAACATAATCATCCATTAATGATGTGTAAAACCATTGATTTCTTCTATATAATTATATATAGTCATAAATATTTTTTAGTATATATATTAAATGAAAATGAATTTTTTCCATATAGGTTACTTAGATTATTATAACCTATATTTTGAAAAAAAATTATATTGTTACCCTCATCAAATATTATTATAGATTTACATGATACATGATACAATCTATCTCCCTTATTATAGTAGATTGAAATATTAAATGTAATTTCAGCGAATTTTTTATATCAAATTCAATATTATATGAATATTATAAATGATCACTACATAGAACATAATAATCACTATATTAAAATTGGATAAAAATATTTATTGTAACATACATAGTAAAATAAATGATAACATTCCTTGAGAATTCTCTTTAAATGCACCATGACCTGATCATGATGGAACTATAAATTTGTTTAATTGAAATATTCATTTTATATTACTATAATAATCATGGATATATGAATTCATGTGGGTGAATATAAATGTGATTCATTAAAATATAATAAATTATTTAAAGAAACATTTTTTGATTTATAATGGAATCTTCATCAAGATTTCATGATTGATGGTGAAAATTTATCATACCAAGGCATGAAACACCTTACATATAGTATTATATAACATAGGTTATTCAATATTAAAATTATATATGTTTTTTCCAAAGAATTTCATCAATTGATATAGTATTTATTTAACAAAATTATTTTTCTATAAATTTAAAATAATTTTTGACAGAAAAAATGGATTTTGAAACATTTAAAAAAATCATTATACATTGTTACACAATCTCCTTTTTTTGATGATCACATATAATTTCCCGTAAATATATGATGAAATAATAAAAAAAAATATCAATGCATTGAAATCAACATTAATCACGGACTATATATTATAAACTACATTGTAATAATTTAAAAAGTAGAATATCTTATTATAGATTATACATTGATAATAAATGATTTGATGTGTTATTGAATAAGTGAAGCAACATAATTTATGATTTAAAATGAAATATCCATTACTAATTATTAAAATAAATGAAAAACGTAGTATTTTTCATTATTAAATCATTAATACTAAATTTAATGCGTAAAAGTAATATAATTAACAATAAAAACAATAAATGATGAAATAATACTAAAAAATTATTAAAAAAGTTTTAATATTATGAATGAGTCACACTGCCATTATATTGATCTATAAAACCACCTATAATAATGTAGATAAATATAATCAAGATTAATATGATTGAAAAGAGATTATCCATGAAATTATGTCACTATCACATGTGTCCTAAATGATATAAGGTTATCCCAAATAATATATTATTTATTTTTATTATGATAAAACAATAACATTCATAAAAAATAATGAACAATATTCATCTTGTAATACTTGGGGACCAAATCTACTTTTCATTTAACACTGAATTAATTCACAACATAACTTTCAAATAATATCTATGGAAGAAGAAATCATATTCAATATTCCATTAATATATCATGGTCAAATAAAAAGGATTTTATCATTAAATATGGATAACATTATAATATATATACAATATAGTGTATAATATCTTTCATCATCATGAATTGTGATCATTTATCATCAAATTTAGTTGTTCCAACTTCTTGAAATTAATCAACAAATAAGATTTTAAAATAATATATATTTTTAGTTGTCCCTTATTATAAACATTAATTTTTATATATACCCTCTCAAACAATATTTATATACATTATGAAAACCAGTAACATTTAATTACTTAAATTTAGAATTGAACATTCAGAACCAACATATCAGCACATATTTTATCATATCATAGTTTATTTTTATCCTTTTCTTCTCACACTTCAACGAAATAATTTTTTATATATTGAGGATCTATTGATGATTGAGATTGAGTATTCCATATAGAACATAGTTAGTCACATCAAGAAAAAGATATCTATTTTTGAAGACATCGTGATATGGTGAAGTCGAGGGTGGTGTGATTTTCCTAAAAAAATAACCTAAGTAAACTAGATCCATTTTCAAACCCAATACAATATTTAGAAAAATATATATATTTTTTGCATGTAATTGTATATTCACTTGTACCATAAAATTAATTATCATGTGGTTTATAAAACCATGGCCTCTAAACAGAAACCACGACTATCAAAAAAATTATGAAATTTTGGGTTTGTTATATTTTTCACCATATCATGGAAAATTAGTTCCAACCAGATGAGATTATATAGTATAATAATCATTAATATATTAATGTATTTGGAATCTTTTGAAACTCACGACCATAAATTGTTTTTAATTATACTTTTATATTAACAATTTAATTCTATATTTGGAATTTAAATTAAATATATGTTTCAAAATGTTTTTTTATCTCTTAGAAAATATTATTGATCACTATAAACAGTTTTAGAATTTTTTATTTTTAAGAATGGTTTTTTCATATAGGTTTTAATTGATACAAAGTTATAGTAATTAAAATTAAAAAAAAAATTAGTTAATTTTTTTTTTAAATTAATTCAACGGATATAAATTAGTTATAAATGAAAATAACATCATTTAAATGTAAAAAAGTGTATTTCTAAAAAATTACTTTGAAGAATAAAGAGTGTTTTTATCAAAATATATATAATTAATCCATATTTATGAATGTTATTAATTATATGTTTAGATAATATAATCCAAAATATATTTCAAAATTCATGTAATAGTTTTTACTCTAATACTAATTAGATTAAAATCATTTTTATGCATAAAATTATTTTTTTCAAAAAAACTGTATTTTTAGTGTTTTGGATGCTTATGTAAAAATATATTTGTTTCACTTAAATGAGTGTAATTGGATAAAATTATTTCCATATTTAGAATTATTATGTATAAATTTTTGAGAAATTTAAATTTATTCATTTTTCATATGAAAAGTTACTAGGATCAAACATTTTCATCATTGTAAGGGTTAAAATGATTTATGGGGTTAAACAAAGAGATAATGTATAAAATAAATTTAACACATGGAGAATCATAAAATTTTAAGGGATATAGAATAAAAAAATATGTTTTATAATAATTTTTCCCTTTGTAACATTATCACTTTAATGAAATTTCATTATAATTTAATGTTTTATATATTTATAAGAGAAGAACCCACATTAGTTATAAAAGGAATCACAATCCCTTTACTCGCTCAAAAATCATGGTACCTATATTTTGAAAAATAACTATTTTAAAAAACTACTAAATTTCCTACCTATGAAATAGATATTATGTTCTTCACAAAAAACCAACCATTAATGGATTAATGTGTATGATAAATGATGTATTCCAAAGAAGAGGTCAATATATTTACAAGTCTATTAAATTTTTTATTCATCATTGAAATCGTATAAATATTTAATAATAATTATTACATGATGAAATACATTAAAATACTATAATGAAATATTTTTATTTTAATATAATAACCTATTTATACTACTTTTCCATCCAATTATAAATGATAATGTTGTTCATTAGTAAGTATGGACTCTTACATCGATGAAGAAATGTGATTCATTTTTTATAACATCTAGACATGGAATTTCAAATGGTTGTGTTAATTTATATGGTATTATATTCATTATTGTTTTATAATTATATTATTATATATATATTTATTTATATACAATTTATTATTTATATTTCATAGAATCTTTAAATAGCACATGGACATATTTATATAACACCATCTCCAGAAACTGATTTAATTCATTTTAAATAACCACATTGTATTATTTATTATAAAATATTATAAAATTATTAAATATTATAAATATAAAATTATTATGATTCTTGATATCATTAAACCATGATTAAGTGGCAAATATCTAAACCATCAAACAAAAACATTGATGTGAAGCAGAAAAATTAATATAGAAAATGTTGATTTTGGTGGGGAATTATTAATAAATGTCTTATTAGAAATTGTAGGATAATATTATTTGGCGGCATATTTATGAATATGGTTTTGTTATTTCTGTTATATTATTCCCAAATTTTTATACCTGATCATAAGATTATGTATAAATAATTTTATCACCTAAGATAATGTTTTATGTTGTAATATATCTTTTAATTAGGATTTTATACTCTGGAATATAAATTGGAATAATTTTATGATACTCGTATCTTAAACCTGATATATTTTATAATCCAATAGAAATTTATATGGTTTTTATTTCATCTTTTTATTCTCCCCTCATTGGTACATAAAATAAATGTTGACATGAATTTACCAAAAGTTATCCATATTTCATTTATGTTCTGTGAAAGTTTTATTCCGTGTACAATATATTTAAAAAGGTTTCAAGAATGTCATTTACTATAATTAAATTATTCTATAAATTCATTTTAAAAAAATGTTGTAATTTATTTTTAATGTATGGAAAATTAATTTTGATAAATATATTGTAAATATGTTATTTTTGATCTTTTAAAAAAATTATTACTGGAGTCCTTAATTTAAAATTTACATCAATGAAGAATATCACCACCATAATGAAAATTCTTTCCTAATAAAAATAGCATATTAGTTTCCATGATTATTTATAAAGAAAATCATTTCATTGAAATTCCGGGATTAAATAATTAAAATGTTATCATAAGAAAAATAAATTTTTCACATATTTTAAAAAAAATGTTCAAATATTACATTAAATTGATTTTCCATATATATTTACATTCCTTAATGTTTGTATTTCTTAACTAGGGATATGATCTAATGGTAGAAGAAAATACTTTTCACAATATAAATGATAATCTTGTAATGATTAAATCATTATGAAACATATTTCTTTACCCCATGTTATGCTATAATAATATTATATAGGATGAGTATTTAACTATATTCAATATTGAATAGAGGATATGGATTGATCCCAATCCAAAATTTTATGAGGTTTTTTTAACCTAATCCATTATGAGACATTTTCCACTATATGACGATTTACTAGGTACAGATACGAAGATAATTAAATGATTTTTCTACAATTAATATGGTTAAAAAATTCATATGAAATGTTCATATGTTAATGACATTCTATCATGGATAGTGATTGATTAGTGATGATTCCTTACTCATATAAAACGTGTATTTGAAAATGGTAAATTTATAGTCTTTGAATATAAACTTACTGACAGAAAATAATTTTTTTTGTATTAATCAAAGCCGGTTTAAAGAAAACCAGTAACCAAGAAGATCCATACAAACCAAACAACATTCAAATTTTAAATTCAAAATTCAAAAAACAGCTCCAACGCCATCATCACCTTGAGCCACGAGCCCCGTACGCGACCTAAAACACGCGCCAACTTCGAAAGATGAAATCACTCGAGTGATGCGTCACCTCGTAACACGATCAGATACGCCATCGATCCAATCTGCGTTGAACTCGAGAAGCGAGTCGTCGCAAAACCCAACGCCACCTCCGGCCAGGACGCCAGCGAGACAAGCTGGACCTGCCACTAACTTCACAGACCTTCAGCATCCATCTACACCGTCGGAAAGCAATCAACAACCACCACACCCACGACAATGGGTCCCACTTAAATAGAGCCAACAACATCATCGACGTCACCGACAAACAACGAGAAGAACAAGATCCACGGTAGGATAAAACTCGCAGTCGAAACAGGCAGTGAAACAACCACCAAAAACCAGAATAAAGAACCTCAAACAAGCATTCCAAAACACAGAGGCTGACAGGAGAGAACGACCTTCCTCCACTGGAAAATCAAAGCTAGGTCGAAACCGCCAGATCCAACCACAAAACGCACCACAAATCACTAAAGCAAAGAAAAACATCCATGGAACAGAAGATCCTACCACCTTCAGGAAAACCAACCGCATCAGATACAACAAAACCCCCGCGATCTCACCTGATTGGAGATAGAACCCATGAACCGCTGACACAAGAGTGCGACCCTCAAACTCGAGTAAAAACGCCACCGGACAGCAGAAAGTTTCCAAGATCTGATCCAGGATCGCTCCGGAGAGTATTCCGTCAACAGGACTGGTCTTACACCTGTGGACCAGAACCAGAAACCACCTAATCCCGAGATCATATCCACCGCATCAGAGAAAACCATGAAGCACCGCTGCAGCGGAGGTCCACCACCATCCCTCCAAGCACGAGGAGGAGTCTCCGCGCCTTCTGCAGCGGAGGAGCTGGCCGCGGCTAGAGGGAGGGAACCCTAGGTCCAGTGCCCCTTACGGGCGCATCCCTTCTGTGAGTAGCGAAATGTGAATATCAACATACAATCTGTGATATATTGGGAACAAACAAAAGACGTTATGATCTGTATCCCATACCCCTATTATTATTTTTTGATTTTATATGATCATATATTTACATCACACATGTTTACCCTTAAAATAAAATAGATATATCTCTTTATTATGAATCCATTTCCACATGTTTTGAAAAAAATTTCTATATAGAATATTTCCCAGAAGGGTACATTGAGAAAATAACTATGATATTGATTTTAATGGTATTTTTATGTTATAAAATGATTATATATATATATATATTCTTTATTGTCACCAAAGCATTATAGTTAAAATTTCTAATTTATTATGCAATATATAAATTTTTAATTTAAAAATATATAATATTTATTTTCATCAAAATCAGATAACATCCATCAGAATTATAAAAGAATTTAGATATTTTTCGATATTATTTTATAAATAAAATGATAAAAGAACATATGAAAACCAATTAATAATATTTATTGATATAATAAGAACCTAAATATTTTATAGGTGGATAAGTAGGTGTTATAATATAGGACATATCAAGAATCATTTTCTTAATTTTTTTATTTATCAGTCTAATTATTATAGTTTGATTCATACAATATGTATTATAGTTTTAGTTAATTTCATAAATAATGAGGAATCATGTTAAAATTTAATATAGAAGATAATGAATGTATTGAATTCATGAAAAACTAAATAATATGGGATATGGGTTGTGAAATGTTGAGGCTATTCTCATGAAAATATATAAATACTTGAATCATGTGTATTTTTTCTATTAGAAATGGTTGGGAAAGAGCACTATTTGGTCATTCAAGAGGAAATATACATCATATTTATATTCGTCATCTTATCCAATAGTGGATATGTAATAGATCTATACCACTAAAATGATATTTTGCTTTCACAAGTGGTGTAAGGGTGAATGAGTTGTCTTATAAGATTATCATTTGTAATATGAATAATATAAATCGTAGAATATTATTAAGAATACAAGTAATGATAAAAGAAATTGACCACATCATGTTGGATGAGTTTAAGATGGTATTTTTTGGTATATAATTTCCAATAACTATTTAAATGAAAAATGAATGGAAATTCTTTGTGTTTATGATGAATGATGAAAAATCAGTTGGATCATATGATTAAACCTATTCTAGAATTATGAGGAATTAAACTTAGTTAAATATTAACCACAATATAAAAATTCATCAAATCATTAGTGGAATAAAACCAATTATCTAAAACATGTTTTCTATATAGAAGATTATTTTTTAGAAATAAAAATTTGAATGCACTATAAATATAGAACCAGAGAATTTATATTCCAATTAATTTCATGGTTCTTATATGAATAAAATGTTAGTGTTTTTAGGAATTTCAAATTATAAAAGCCATGGAGGAAATAAAATGAATATTCTATAATGTTGGAAGTTTAAAAAATCATGACAGAAATATACATATGGGAATTAAAAAATTTTATTATTTTGAAACATAAGTACGTAGAGAAAGATAAAAAAATTAATGTTACGAGACAAGGAATTGGAAGGATTATGGAAAATGCACAACCATATTCATCACCCTCACCCCAATGCAATAACAATAATAAATATAGAATATATTCCAAGTAGTTCATGAATAAATGTGTTAATGATGATAATATCCCGGAATAAAAACTTAATACCATTGATAATAATATTTATGACGTGATCACAACATCTTATTTTGGTCATGCGAATGATTTGGTGAACGGTGTACTTATCTTATATTGTGGAACAAAAAATTACTGATTTGATTTTAGTTCAACCCACTATTTTACATCAGATGAATTTAAGAATGAAATTGTAAACCTACCCCCAATGTTATGGTATTGAAATATTAATGAAAAATCATAGTGGTATGATGTATTTTACACATATATTTACCTTCTATATGATATATTATTGATGAAATTTTCTTCTTGTGAAACATGTCAATCTTAATATAGTTGAATTTAATGATTTTTTTGACAGAGTTTGGTTTTATTTATACAGAGACAACATTTAATATTTAGTATGGGCTTTGACATTTCATATTCTATATGATCCAATAAATTTCCATTCGTGTGAGTATAAATATGAACTTCTAATGGATATTACTTCCACTTTATGGGTTTTCTTACAAATTAATGAATGGTGTTTATCGTAAATGATTGGAGAGAAAATCAATCTTAATGATATGATTATTGGATTGGATTATACTTATGTATTTCCTAAAATTATAATAGTATTACTTTTTTCCTAAGGATGATTTATTAATATAACTCAATATTTTTGATAGTATTATTTAAAAAACTCTTAATATATTGTCCATCATTTAATAAAATGAGTTAAAGAAGAAAATATTATAGAATTTTTATAAGGGATTCATTTATCCAATTTAATCTACTTGGGGGGGAATATGTTCTTCATTTTAAGATGAAATATCTGTCAATGAGTCATTACATTAATTATAATGAATTTTATATGATCAATATCATGAAAAATTCTCATAAATCCTATATTGATGATTATTTATAAATTATGAAGAGATATATACATTTCTATGTATGACCTATTGTCTAGATATAATCAATTGAGGGTTGGAAATGAGAATATATCCTTGTAAGCCATCCGTATGAGGTATTCAAACAATGAATTTACCATGATTCCATTTTTGTTAGATCAGAATTGTATAAAGATACACACGAGTGGTGTGAATAATTAATTTTCAATAAAATTATTTAGATTATGAATTTTATAATTCATCGTGATTTATGATTCTAAAATGTATTTTATTCAATTAGAGTTTTGGTAGAAGATAAAAAATGAATAATAGTGTAATTTTTATACTGGTTCAAGTCACAATGATCCCCTTGTCCACTAAAACAATGTTATATCCAAGAGCTAGGGGATTTTCAATAAATATGTCCTCTTCTCAAAAGACCATAAAAATATGAGTATATTATGTTCCCGCCAATATTATAAGGTTTTAAAAAATTCATACATTTCTTTTTCAAGGAAACAAATTAGGCACATCTTATTCAGAGAAGTTGATGCACCATCACGACAGCGGTTGAGCTTTCGGAACTCTAACAAATCAAGAGAGTTTGATTATATTTAATAAATGATGTATTTTACAAGTTACAAAAGAAAATAATTGAAAATGGATCATCATATTTGATGATAAAAATATTAAAGAATGAAAAATTTCAAATAGATCATGAATGAAGGTATTATTCTGAAAGAAAAACAACACATATATATAGGAGTAGTAAAAGATAATTTGTAACAATACTCAACATATGGTCAAATGATTGATGTTTTCATTGATTATAATTTTCTTAATAACAATTATCTTCTATAATTTTTCATTAGTACAATGATTTAATTAAAAAATATCACATTTTATATTTTGGAAATAATAAATCATTCAATTTAACAAGAGAAACATGGATTTATTTTGGTCATGTAGATCCAACAATATCTTATAAAAAATTTCCATCATTTAAATTAAAAATATCCATGGAGAGTTATAATTTCACATAGAAATAATATTGACTTAATCAGATGAATACATGACATTCAACCAGTCATTAAACATATTTAAATACAAATTTTAATCTTGAAAGGCCATTGTAGAAATCACGAATAATATTTGTCATTCATAGAAATTTCATTCTGTAGTCAGGTGTAGGGTTCCATTGTATAGAAAAAAACACCAAAATTTGGGTTGGAAATATATGTTTATTTACAAAAGTAGTGTGGGAATTCTTTTTTTTATGAATAGTCGATAATCTATAGTCTTTATTCCTAATCAGTGGGGTTTCTTTCAAACATAGGGTTTTTTAACAATACGTTTCATACAACATAGGGTGTATTACCCATATGTTTTATCCCAAATGTACATTTTCCAATCCATGGTATGTTATTACAAGAATTCTATATGAATAGTGTATCTTGGATACCTTCAAAAACCTCCATAGTTTATTAATAAATATTCTAAAATATAAATAAGATAAAATATTATAGGAATATTTTACATAAAAATACATAATTTAATTTCATTAGTAAAATACAAATTTTTATATTTCTTGAATAAAAATAAACAAAAATAATATATTAATTTTAAGATAGTACATGAAC
The DNA here is from genome assembly GCA_963277665.1 of Viscum album. NCBI lineage: Eukaryota > Viridiplantae > Streptophyta > Magnoliopsida > Santalales > Viscaceae > Viscum > Viscum album. The sequence goes on from OY728155.1 coordinate 1,013,831,306, forward strand.
AACATTCTCCAACTTATTTGTTAGCAAAATCCTAAAAAACACAATGAAAACATAGTAAATTTTAAATAAAGTGGAATAATAAAAGATATAGCAGAAAATATAGTTTCCACCCAACTTGGTTTTATATAGTAAACATTAAAATTCTTATTCACTTTATTTATTAAAAAAAACCATTTTATTATAAATATTATAATGTTGTGTTTCACCAATTTTATCTCCTTTTGTGATATCAAAAATAAATTAATAGAAAATTTTATAAACACATTTAATTTATAATAGAATTATGAATAAATGTTAGGATATTATAGGAAAAAATGAAATTTTTTCCAGTTGTAGAAAGAAAAAAATATGAAATGAAAAAATATTAATTAAAAATAAATTCATTACAGGATAGTTTTATATTTAATAAATATTTTACAGAGGTATTTTATAAGGAAGGATTGTGTTAAGGTTAAAGTACATGGTCAAAAGAAATTTCAAATTCATGAAATGTTCTCACAACCTCATGAAAATACATTATCTTTTTTTGGGGTTCAATGATACATACTTTAATTTTATAAGCCCATTTTCCAATTAAAATCATTGAATTGTGGATGAAATTATATATTTTTACCATATTCACTTTTATAAACTTGTAACCATTTTCTTCAAATTGAAGGAACCTTGATAGAATCTCACTAAACAGATGTATAAGATGTCTAATACAAGGTTCTCCAGGGGTTAAATTAACAACATGTTATTTTTTATTTTCTAAAATATTATTTTAATGATAACTACTACACTGATTTCAATGATGTTATACATTCAATTTATAATGAACTATAGTAATCTTCTCAAAACATATGATTAAATCTGGAAACGTTTTTGAGGGAGATATATAAGACCTGAATTGGCTAAATATATTACAAAATGGCTTAATATGACTTCCCATTTAATTATCTATATATCCAAAATATCTCGTTAAAATTGAATCATATTTTAGATTTCTAGCAATATCTGTCATTTTAGGTTGAAATTCACAAAAATATATTCATGTAATTAATCTATCTCTGATATTTTTCATTTGAACATGTACTGATTCCAATTATTTTCATGGAGTAGATGAGTTTCTCATTTCATCCAAATATTTCCTAGTAGATTCCAAATGACCTGAAAATATGAATTTTCCACATTCATACTATTAAACAAGATGACTGCCTCTTCTACTTGATTATTCAGAGAATCATAAGATTCTTATTCCTAATTTTTTAAAGGATGAATTATTTCAAACATAGATATAGACATTCATTTATCAATGGAAGAGGAAGATAAATTATCAATAACATTTGTATTCTTCTACGATTATGTAATAACATTTATTAACAAATATACAACAACAGAGACAATTCAATTCAGAAATAACCAAGTACTAATAACTAATGTTTGTTGTTCGTAATAACATCTTTAACAAGTCTCTTGAAATTTTAAATTTCCATGAGCTTCATTCCCTTCAATATGTTAAACAAGAATATCAGAAATTTATAGTTCCAAATGTGTAATTTGAGACTCCTAAAAACATAGGTCTCTTATCAGCCTCACTTGTAGTAACATATTCCTCTAGAGATTGATCATCATTTTCCTGTCTTTTATCTAGGACATGTGATAATTTAGTCAATGTTTTGTTATTTTAATTTTTCATTAAGATGTTTTTTAATTTCACATGAAAATGTGGGATAGGAGACGTCATATCTCGGTAATCGACATAAAGTTTCTAAAAGATATTATTTTCCAAATTATTTAAATTATTATCCATGAATTCATAATGATCTAGTTAAATTTATATTTTCTTACTCCCCATGAGTAATTGAACGATATTAAAGTTGGTCATCAGCAACAATAGTTAACAGAATTTCAATTTTTTTCTCTAAAATTATCCTTGCTATATTATCATTCCATGTTAAATAATGTTTATATGATGAAACCATATTCTTAACTTGATGTCCAAATTCTTTATCAATTTATACAAATGTAGTGATTCAATCCATTCATATGATAAATAAGATATACTTTTCTCTATATAATATGAATAATACATATAAGAAAACTTGTATACTTTGAAATTAAACAAAAAATCACTCATCTTAATAACATTACATACATATAAAGATAAATAGTTATCTCTAACTGAATAATTCTTGAATATATATAACTAAATAAATTTGATCATAACCTTTTGGTTATCCTCAAGATCATATAGAAAAAAAAATTTAATAAGGGTTGAGCAAGATAGAAAAGAAATAATATATTCATTTATATGTTAATTTTACCCAATTGATCAAATATTAAAGTGAATACCCTCTTCATGGAGACTCTGAAAAAATCATTTCAATTTCTACTAACCAAACAAAAAAATTCCAATCATTTACGGTTGAAATGATTACATTCTCTATATTGCCAAAAAATATAACATTTTAATAGAACTCATTTACTTCTCTATCAAATACATTTGGAATATTTAATTAATTGAAAGTGAAATTTAAAAATTGAAAGGATAATAATTTACTCAATATAGAATTTTTAAGAAATTATCATTCAATATCAATAGAATTCCCATGACGATTTTTTCTAAATGTTATTTCTTGATGCTCTGATTCACTCAGTATTCGTTAATTGACTAACTTATTTTTTTATAGTGAAAAAATATGCAGGTTTTTAGTTTAGATTTTAGGGTTTCAATTTGAATGAATAAATTTGGAAGTTAAAAGGGTTTTATGACTAAGGATTAGAGTTGGAATGAGAGAGAGATATAGGGTTATCAGACAATTTTATTAATGTTAATTTTTGGTTTCTTGTGCCAAATACACTGTGTAATTACTATTTAATTTTCAGGAAGACATGATTTCAAATAGATTAATAAATTCATGTATAGAAAAACTATTTTCCATATAAATAAAATCTATAGGAAACCAATGAATAAAAATTTATTTAAAATTAAATATTCTTGACTCCCTCTTAATAATGTGTAAAATAGTTGTGGGAAGTGGTTTTTTGGAAATTTCAGCAAGTTATTGTTCAAAATTAAAAAAATTCTAAAGATAAAACCTTATATAGAACATAATGTCCAGTAAAATGATGTATTATATTAGTATTCTTAGTTATAGATTGAAGAGAAGTATTTTCATAAATATTTATTGCACTTTTTTTGTCACATAAAATTTGAATATTATTATAATTATTTTCATTGTCCAGTAATGTTTATTTCAACTACAGATCCTATGAATAGTTGCTTCCATAGTATAAATATCGTGTCTTAGCTGTTGATAGATAAACTGAATGGAATTTCCCACATGAATATGAAAATATGGAATTCTATTGAAATGTATAGGTTCTTAATGTACTTAATGTATCTAATTTAGAAACTCAAAAATCAGCAGTTGAATATGATATTAAATAAAAGTAATAAGTATTGGAAATTATAGAAATTGAATTACAGTTCCATTTAAAATTATAAAAACACATTTAATAGTAGTAATATGGAATTATGTTAGATTTTGTTTAAATCTAACACATTGAAAATAAAATATAATATAGTTTCTATTCTTCTATAATTAATGTATAGTAAAATCCTAGTCGAACCTATAAACACCATATTAAAACATAGTTTTCTTGGATAATCAAAATCTTATTTTATATTGTGATACTTAAGAGCTTTGTAAGACTTATTACATTAATGTCAATAGTTTTTCAATTTTTCAATAATATATTTATGTTCATTTATAAAATATTGATATTTCATTTTATATATTTGCAATTAATGTAATGAGTTTAATTCTCCCTTCATACACATTTCAAATTATTTTTTCTTAATATTAGTAACTTTATTACGTAGAATTTTATAAGTTGAACCAAATATAAATCCATATATATAAATAATCATTAATAATATATTAGGCCAAACTGGTTTTTTGAATGATTATGACCTGCAATCACAATAAAAATTCATTTTCCAATTTAAAAGATAATAATCATTCATACTGATATATAGATTCTTGTTCAAGGCCATAAAGACATTTTGAAATTTAAAATAGTATTTATTATATGATGATTTTCAAAACCTAGTTGTTATTTATTATATACTTATTAAATTATATACCCTTTTAGAAAATATGATTTTATATTAATATGATATAATTTAAAATTCATAACTGATGTAGAAGTTAAAATAATTATAATTGCATCTAATATAATAACATGAGAAAAGGTTTCATCATAGAATATATATTATTCCTAATTGTATCCATTAGAAACTAATTTATCATTATTTCTATTAACTATTCAATTATCATGTTCATTATTTCTGAAAACCCATTTTGTTCCTATTATAAGATTATTATATGGTCTACATACTAATTCCCATGATTGATTCCCAATAAACTAGTTTAGTTATTCATAATTAGCCATTATCCAACTATCATATTATAAATCATAATCTATAGTATTATGTTAAAAATATGATAAGAGGGAATATAATTCAGATAATTTCCAAACATGTCTCATAGTTCTTACTTGCGAATCAAGATTTCTTATTTTAGGTTTTATATGTTGATCATTTAAATATCTTGGTTATCAAGTTAATGAACATTCAAATACATCCTTTTCATGTTCTTATGAACTATATAATATTTCATTTAGTTGGTTTTTAATATAAATTTTATATTATTGAATTCTCATGTTGTCTAAAGAGTGAAAAATTTCATGTTTTGGATTTTTTCTCTTTTATCAAAATGATTACATTCACAAACATCACATGAATTGGTTTTTCAACAATACTTGACTTTTTATTAGATAATAAATAGTCTATAGTGGTAGAAGAATATTTTAGAAAGATTAAATCATCAATATTTAGATCAAATTTACAGGGTTTTCATTAGAATTCGAGATATAATCCTTTCATCCATACCCATTAGAGTAAAATTATTTTTCTTTTCAATTATTCAATAGTACCTTGGGATACTTTTTAAAAAGGTGTATTCATTAAATTCTGGTCATGATATGTATAGTTTTGTTTACAATTTTTTCCAAAAAATGGAGGAAGACTATATTAATATAACATTATTCATTCAATTTTTTAAATATTTATATTTCATATTTTTAAAATTTAAATCATTTGAAGGTTTCATTGTGTAGAGAAGGTTTGTTTAATACCTAAGTCTGAAGAAAAAATAATTAAAATCTTGATTCCAAAATTATAAAACATGATCACTTCTTAATGAAATTACTAAAAAATATTTTTCATATTATGTAATTTTACAAAAAATTTCAAAAATATAATACACATAAATTTTATGTTATTGAAAATATAATGATGTAAATATGATAATATAATCAACTAAAACAATTATATATGATATACTAGCATGGAATGCTTATATTGATGGTCCAAAAAATCCAAATGGATAACTTCTAGAGGTTTTGAAGTGGAATTTGTTTTATAATTTTGAAGGATTTTTTGTGTTCATATACAATTTGAAATGCATCAAAAAATATATCATCATCATACATAAATCTATGAAAATTAGAATCCATGTGTTTCTCATATAATTTTTATATCATAAAAAAATTTAATTGTCAAAATATATTATTTAAGATAAATTATTTATTTATATATGTAGAAAAACATTTCAAATTGTCTTTAAGCAAAAAATTATGATCGAAGTTATAAACATTTTTAGTTTTCAGTGCTTTAAATTTGAGTATTTTCTTCACTATAAAATGAGCATGAATTATTATACAAATCAAAAAAAATCATCATCAAATAGATTAGATATACTTATCAGATTGTTTTTTTCACTTATACCTAAATCAAATTCATGATTAAAATTATTTCTGGATCTCCAAATATTTGAACCCCATCAGTTTTCCCTTTAACAATTCATCCATAAATAACTAGTCCCCCGTCAAATTTTATATCATATAGAAATTGGAAGAGTATCAACTCGTGTGTATTGAGTATCAATATTATATATACCATAATTAATTTTTTCCACTAAAACCTTTTTCTAAAATGCATTAAAATTAAAAACTTTTTGGTAAACATATTTATTGGCTCCAGCTATCTTAATAAGAAAAGAACTTAGTAACCATATTTTCCATAATTTACAAAACATTTCACTAATATATTTGATATTTTTATAAATATTTATATTATCAATCAATCATGGATTAGTAAGAATCTAATATATTTTTTAAAAACAGTACTCTAAATAATAACCATAAAAATAATATGATTTTATCGTATCTCATTCCTTATCTATAAAAAACATATTACAATTTAGATTTATTGGTTATTTTTCTAAGTCATTTTTAGAAGAGATGTTAGAGTATTCAGAAACACTCCATGTATCTTTGATATGAATATTGAATTTTCTATCATAATTTGTTATAAAATTATTTTTTCATTATTTATTCTCTATATATCTCATTTATTATTTAAATTGGTGGAAATTAGGTTTGATATGTCCCATCTATTTACACTCATAACATAGAACATCTTCATATCCACATTCATCCTTCTTGAAGATCATTTGGAATTATTTCTTTTTATTATTAATTGTAATGAATCTTTTGGCTAGTTGAGCTAGCTCCACTTTAGAATCTGAACATTCTAAATCATTTGTGATTTTTTCATCTCTTTTATTTTCATTTCTTTATTCCATGTAGTAACATTAAGGGTATAATTTCACTCTTTTAATTTATTTTTCATTAACATGATCTTTAATTTCATCTATATACATCATCACAGATCCAATCAGTTCTTTCATTCTCAAATGTTTTACATGTTTTGATTGTCTTATAAAAGATAATATTCCATTCCATTTTGTCGTTAGTACTTAAAGAACATTGAGTGGCTAATATGATTGTAAAATTTATGTTCAACTGGAAATAATCATAATGGTTATTTATTATAATCTCCAATTCTCCTAGGTCACAATTTCTCTATCAGAAATTGTGAATTTTTCAAATTTCACCATTAATAAAGTGTACCATAATTTTCAAAATTGTTAGTTCCATAATTGGAAACAATAATAGTTTTCCACAATTAATAAGTAGTAGAAAATTGAATTAATTAATTCATCTAGATCCAGTCATCATATAATAGTGTTCACTACTCTTGATTTGATATCATACATAGATTATTTAGTTACATCCCATGTTTCTTCATTTTTAGGGATTTCATATGGAATGAAAATCCGCTTGTATTCATTGAATCCATAATTTTTAAAATAGATAATCATGTGATCCTTATAGCATCCATAATTATCACTATTGTAGTAAAGGGGATAGACCATTGACAAACCTTCATTTGGTTCTTTCCTTAAAATCACTATTTGTAAATAACAAGCACATTGATCTTTATAGATCTAACATGAAATCTTAAAAATAATATTCAGATAAATTTTTTTATATATAAATAATACAAACATGAACAATATGGGGGTGAATTGTTTATTTTCAATAGTCATTGAAATATTCATAATATTATCCTTATTCATGACTTATTTAGGTATACAAGAATTATATTTTGGAAATAATTTGAATAATATATAAATCAAAAATATGAAAAGGTAAATTTTTATACTGGTCTTAGGAACAAATAAACCTTTTTTCACTCAATTAATCAGCTCCAAGATATTGGTTATGTTCCTTAAACAGGTCCCCTTTTCAAAAGACCATATCAAGTTGATTACACAATGAGGAAACCAATACAATAAAGATTTTTCATATCCCTCTAGTGATTTTAAAAGGAACTTCAGTACCCATAGATTAGTCCAAGAAGCTGATACTCCACTATGAATGAGTTTGAGAATCCCAAATTCCAACCAAGAATGAGAGTTTTATTTGATTTAATAAACAATGTCTTCATCCAAATTATAGATAAAAATAAAAGATTATGGATATTTTTATCCAAAGGGATATGTATTAAATAATGAACATATTCAAACAGATCCTAGTTAAATATATTCTTATTCAAAAATATAAAAAGTCAAATAGTAGCAGTAACAGTTTATCAGAATCTTTACTCATCATAATAATGAATAATTTATGTCTCCATTGTGTATATTCTTCCAAAAAATTGATACATTCGATCCGTTTTCTTTTACTCTAGTGCTATAATTAAAATTATATCACACAATATATTTTGAAAAAGAAAATATTCCTTCTATTGAATAAGTGAATCGATTATTACTTTCGATCGTACATATATAATAATATCTACTTAGAAATTGCAATCATTTGAATTTCAAATGTTCACAGATAATTAAAATTTCCCTTATAAATATGGATAAATTAATCTATTTAATATAAGCCTTTGAATTAGTCAAAAAATTGATTTAATGATACATTTACTTCTGGAATGACCATTGTAGAAAACACGGATAACATTTTTAATTTATTATTCTGTCATTGTCAATCAAATGATAGGTTACTTCGCATCCAGATAAGCTCTTAAAGAATGGTTTCAAAATTATGATTGTTTAAAAAATATTGGGGTGATAAATAATTCTTTTAATTCCTCAAATTTTTGGTTTCATCCAAAAATAGGGTTGTGGATCCATACTCTTACAATGATGTATTGAGTCAATAAGGTTTTTCTTATGACTCTTCCATTCCTTCATATTTAATGGAGATTGTTAAGTCAATAAGGTATCCTTATGACTTTACCATTTCTTCTTGTTTTGAAAATAAAAAGCAACTTATTTCAAGAAAAACCCCATTTTATCCCTTGTTTTACTTATATAAGGAAAATTTTCTTCCCCATTGAAAATTACCCTTACCTAGATTTCATTGTTCATATCAATATTTTTCCTAAGTTTAAAATTCAGTTTGTAACTAAAAACCTCAGAATATTATAATTACCTAGATTTGTATCATTTTGTTTTAGAATCTGATTTCTCAAAATTCAGGTTACAAACTCTACTGAGTTCTAACTCTGAATTCTGAATCAGAATTCTAGTTACAAACTCTCCTGAGTTCCGAATCTAAATTCTGAATCAGAATTCTTGTTACAAACTTCTCCCAGTTATAAATCCAAATTCTGAATACGAATTCTGGATATGAACTTCTCTGAGTTCTGACTCCAAATTCTGAAAATGAATTCTGGACATGAACTTCTCTGAGTTCTGACTCCAAGTTCTCTGAATATAGACTCCAAAATCATATGAGTTCTGACTCTGAATTCTCATGAACTCAGACTCTTAACATTGTTTGTTCAGGCTCCGAATTCTTGTGAATCCATATTTTGAATTTCCTTGAAATTCAGACTCCAGAATTCTATAGAATTCAAGTTCCACATTCCTTTAAAACAAAATCCAAATATCCATGTATTATAGACAATGAATTAAATTTTTTTAGACTCCAAACTTTCATTTTCTTACATTCCGAATATCAGTTTTAGTTATTCTTACACTTGTTTATTTATACAATGATGTCATGCTTTCAGTTACTCACAAACCATTTTTTGAGTGACACGTGTACAGGTCCCTCTTAAATTCATGGAAAGATATGATCGTTGGAGGAGGCAGCTGACTGTTGAAGTCGTGTATATAAATAAGAGCTCATTTGATAAAACGTGATGACAGTTATATGACTCTAGACACCACATGTTGTTGAAGTGATTACTAGAGAGAGACTTTCATTTCTTAGTGCATACAGAACTACTTGTTTGTTATTTCTTCATGTGCTTATGATTGTTGTTATATACAATCGAGGGCTTCCAGGGATAGGAAGACAGAAGTGCCAAATACCTTGAAGTTGAAGGATTCCTTATTGATAAAGACATAGGTGCCGACTACCTGATAGTTGAGGGCTTGCAGGGATAACAAGATAGACTCCGATCTTCGTATCAAGGGCTTACCCAGGTGTGAGTAAGAAAGACATTCTTGAAAGTATAAATCAATGGACCTTAATCCAAGGTTGTTGGATAACCTTCTCTTTGGGTTAAAAGGCTTACTACTTGTTACTTACATTGTTACATGTTTTCCACTGCATTTGTATTGTTGAGGATTTTATAACTATCTTATACTTCCTTATACTTGTACTCTAATTTAGTTAAATTCTATATGATTTAACGTAGAATCTTCATCTTTGTAAAATTTCATTAAGTTTCATTTTCGAAATCACTTTTCGGGAATTTCTTTCTCAGAATCACTTTTTCCAAATCAAGAATGTTTTTACGACCTAGAAGTTTTGTGAATTCCCTTGTTTAACGTTGTTAAACATAACCAACTTTAAAAGTTCTTATTGGATTTTTAAAGTATACAATTCACCCCCTCTTGTATTTGAGCATCTCATCTTTACATATTCGATCCTAAATTTGGTATTATAGAGTATATCATACTCACATACCATCTCAAATGATGTACAGTATATGATTCATATGTTTTATTCCAAACATATTCTATCCAATCCCTATTCTATTCTTCCAAATGTATGGTATGAATACCATTTCTAGAATATATTTTAACACATCCATAATACATAAACAAAATTAACTCATATAAAAGATAAAATACTCAGGAAACTCATTCTTGAAAAGTAATTTATTCAAATTTAGCAGTAAAAAATACAAGAGGTTTTTTGAATATCAAACACAATAAGATTCATAATGTATTGTTATGACAATACATGCCCCATAATTATCCCACACCAATTCCTCTTCTATCATTAGTAATATAATGAATAATTTCTTTTTATATTAAAAATAAATATTCATTGTATTAGATATAAATTATATTCATATATATTTAATGATAAATGAATAGAATAAAGATCATTATAGGATTTTGATGAAGACTATAATAAATGAGAATTTTTTTTAATTATTATAAAATATAAATACTTATTATATAATGTAATGTTCTTGGGATCCATAATTAAAAAAGGGTATATTAGTGGATCCATTAAAAATGATGGTTATTGAAAAATCTACTAGACCAATAACATTGATTGAAATAATATGATTCCTTAGGTTGGGATGATAATAAATATTCATTTTTAGAAATTTATTACTAATATAAAATTTAATAAATATATAGACATAGAAGGGATCCATGATACACTGTATGGTGAATGTGAATATAATTTTTTGGAGCTAAAGAGGAAGTTGGTTGTTGCATCTGTTCTCACACAACCCTTTATATAGACAAGTAATTTTGAACTATATTTTTTAATAAAATTATTTATTGGGATATGTTCTCATGAATATTGAAATGATGGTAAATTATATGCCTCGTTAATTGATGTTTTATTATAAAAAGTATCTTACTTGTGATTTGGAACAGGAAAAGGTAATTTCTACATCAATGATATGAAGGAATTATCCTCACAAATATTATTGTTACATATATAATTATCATAAATTTTTAGATTATACATTCACATATAATTAAATGAATATTCACCAATGAAAATTTATTGAGTTCATTTAATTCTATAGATTCTTAATATATTTCTTACATGGGAAGTAGAAGAAGGATGTAAATATTTTGGTTGTGAGAATATTGGTAATATATCTATGATGAGGAATAAAATATATCTATTATTTTTGTATATAGAGTGGATGATCCTTGAATTATTAAGTAAATGAGAATGATATTATAATTATTAGATCAAAGCGATACCATTAATTAATGTGATTATTAAAGTGTAATTGAAGGAGGATTGGGAGATACACTAAAAGATAAGGATTATTTTACAATTCAAATTTTAACCTGATTAAATGATTAGATTCATGAACCAGGTATGGGTCACACCAATAATAGAATTTAATATGGACATAGTGGATGATGATTATGTTTATGAAATCTACACTCATTCTTTAACAAAAATTAGGTATAGAGTTGTAAAAGAGAATTTCTAGTAGAACAATAGGAAGAGATACATTTTAGAGGATTCATCTTAGTTCATTTTACGGTTGAATGTTAAGGTATATATATCGGTGTCTAAGGGTATGTCACAACCATTACCCATACTTGGGTGGAAATGAGAGAAATCACCATAGATTTCATCCTAGGACTCCCTATAATATCAAATGACAATGATTATATTTTTTATTTAGTTTATTAATATAAATTATCAATACATTTCATATTTATTAATGAATATTTTTCTATTGATCATATTTCTAGGAAATTGATTATGGTAATGGTAATGTTCAATGGATCACAACTCTGAAACATATCTAATATAAATCGATTGTTTAAATTTTTTTTCTAGTGGGAAATATATTCCATCTTAAGATAGACGGTTAGATTGGTAGGATCATTCCATCCTTATTATATATAAACATTTCTTAATCTATGATTTATAAATAATTTTATGAATAAATACTTCATCTTGTCAAATATTCTTACAAAACATTTTTTCACTCAAGCAATATGATTGATCCTTATGAATCCCTTGACATAATGAATTCCCAGACAACATTATGATGGGATGAGATTAGTGATTTCTATATATAAGGATTTCTTCTTGTCATCGAAATTGAGGAGCAATTTATATCCATTCATAAAAATTCTAGCTAGCTCAATAATGAAAAAAAGATATAAAAACAATCATCGATGTAAATTGAAGTTTAATGATGTAGATAAAGTGTTCCTACGAATAACTCCGATGAAGAATGATATGATATTTAAAATGAATGGAATCATAATTTATATTATGATATCTATCTATATGGTGTTCATTATCATTTTGGGGTAGTATATTCTATTGTAATTTCTCTAGTAAACCTCTACCAAATTCACGATGTATTCCATCGATCTATTTTGAAAAGGAATATAATATGTCCTTCAAATGTACTAAACTCATAAGTCCTACCTCTGGATCCAGTTATTCTTTGTTATTAAATTCTTGTAAATAACTTGGATCATATTGAAAATGTGTTGTGGAATATGAATACACCCCAAATTACCTTTATTTGGAGAAATCCAAAATTTGAAGATGCAATATAAGAACTTAAGAATATAATGAATTAGTTGTATCCTTGAATGTTTGTAGTAGAGACAAAAAAATTTAAGTGATAAAATATTATAATGGGGTAGAATGTAACACAAAAATATTATAGAATATTCTTATATTTCATAAATAAATTTCATTCATATATAATGAAGAAATAATCACTAATGATATGTGAAAAAATCTTACACATTATAAAATGAGTCTCATTATATGATATTTAAATGAAATATAATTATTCAAAAAAAAATCATATCCATTGATAATATATTATTAATAATTAAGAAATATTTTCATATATTTCATATATGGTTAATTTATAAATTAATTTATGTTACCAAAATTTCAAAAAATATTATTTTTTAAATGTAAAAAGAGGATATATTGGTTATAAATGAAAATAAGATCATTTTGAGATTAAAAGGTATGGGTTTTTTTAAAAAAATTGAAAAACTTATTTTTTTGAAATTTATTAAAATTAATTAGTATTGATAATTGATATTAATAAAAATGCTAATATATTCAATAAAATATTTTTATATTAATATAATGATTTTTACAAGGAAGTTAATATTAAAATGTATTTTAAAGCATAAATCTGAATTAGAAATGAAGTTAATAATGGAAAAGCGTTATTTTTACGTAAAATAATATATAGTTTATTCTTTATAATATTTAATCATTTATTTAAAAAATATGAGCTTTTATTCCTCTCTATTTTTTCGAAATTTTAAACAATACTTGTGCGTGTGTAAAGACTGTCATATCAAAAAAATGATTTTATTCATTTATCATCACAATCTTACATAAATTATTATAAATGTATGTATAATGACCTAATATCATATTCATATCATTATTAATATTATTTAGTTTTAAAATATATGAAAATCATCATGAGAAAAAATGTTAAATAAAAAGAGACTTGGGAAAATAAGAGTTTTCAACATGAATATTTAACATAACGATTGATTATTTAAAATTTTCTAATTTGAAATTGTAAGGGAATATTATATTATAAGATAATTAGGAATATGATATAGGTATATATGCATTTCAAATTTGAATTCATTAAATAAGATCTTAGTAATGTTTAATATGAATTTATAGACCTTGTTAGAGGTTTTATGTTTCAATCATGGTGTTAATTAGGATTTTTATCCTTTAATGTCTTTTAGAGAAATAATATTCATCATATCTCTTAAACAACATGTATATTATTCTAAATTGGTTAATTTTAAGAATTTAGTGTTTTATATTCATCCTCCTATCTTTTTTACAAAAAAATTGTTGTGAAGGTATTTTTTTTAGAAATGATAATTATATTTCATCATGGGAGGGGAACTTTGTTCCTCCATGGCCATGATGTTTAAAATGTTTTCACGAATGTTATTTTAAATAATACAATGATCGTTTAAAGTCATTTTAATCCTTACTTTACATTATTTTCAGATGATTAAAAAATAAAAAATAATATTTATTTTCTCAACATGTTATTTAAAAAAAAATTATTATTCCATTGAACTCAATGTAATGTAATTTTTTTATATTTGTTTTCCATATTCACAAATACTTTCTTGAATAAAACACAGCTAGTGGTGAACTAAATTTCATTAAATATTTTATCTCAATATTTATCATAAAATGTGTAATAATATTACTTCAAATTATTGTGGTATCATAGAAAAATAATTTTGACATTATTATTCTATATAATAATTTTCATTGTAACAGTGTATGAATACTTTGGTTCATGTTGATAATAGGGACATAATGTGAATACATAAATTATATGTTTGGAAAACTTATTATTTTAGTTTAATAAACAAAATCATTTTTTAGAAAAAAAAATTCATTACCATTATACCTTTATCATGTTAGGAATCATTAATTACAAATATAATTACACGAGATGCTATATTTTCATATTCTATTTAAATCTTATATTGAATTTTATTTTAATTTTTCTCTTCAAAAATAAATAAATTTTGATATTATTTTTAAATTTAAAAACAAATGTAATTTTTTTACATCCCTAATCATTAAAATAAAAAAACACCTTAAATTTAGTGAACTGCTTCATTTTAACACTATATAATGCATGTCCCTAAGGGGTCACTATAATTAATATGGGTGAGTTATTTAGGATTACCATTATATAAAATTTGTTTGGAAATCACTTTTTTTTTGAATTTCCATTATAAAATTAATTTCCCTTAGTGGTCACATTAACTAATATGGGGTCTTATTCGAAATTCAAATAAATGTATCATTTTATCAAAGAATAAATCCATTGGGTTATTTATTATACACTTTTAATCAAAGTTTATAATTTTAGAGGCCAAACTAGATATATGTTTATGAAATAGTTTATATATTTGTAGTGATACCACTTAATATACTTGTGGTTTTAATCATGGAATATAGTGAACATATGTAATAAATGTAAATGAATCTGAATTAAGAATAACTTTTTCATAGATGATATGTATTGTTCAACATCAGTTCTGAATTTTCATTTAAATTTATATTAAACATCATTGTATTAAATAAATGTTTTTGGGATATGAAATCACCACTCAAATGTATTTTATTTCATTATTTTCAAATTGACCATCTATAGAATTAATGAAGTCAGTTTATTTTACTCATATACAAAAAAAAATTATTATTAATCATTTAAAATATAGAGGTTTGGGATGATATGCATAAATACCATAACATTTTAATAATATTACATTGGTCAATGGTGTTGTGTCTAAACCTCCAAATTATTTCTATACTGTTTAATATCACTATTTCTTACTAATTAATATCATGATATGATTAAATCATCTTTTTTATTTAAATTACATTATTCTTCAACATGTTTCGTATTTATAGCATGTTGGAAAACTATTTATGCACATTCGTCATCTCCATTATACAATATTTTTTCTTCACTATTTATATCAATATTTAGTTAACATCACAAAATTTCAAATAAAAATTTAAGGTGGATATTTATAATATTAGTGATAAATGACTATATTATGATAATATTTTTGAATGACTATTTTCTCATTTTTATCAATCATTCATAATTATGTACCTTTATCGTAGTTGATACATGTGTATCCAAACAATAATAAGTAAATATCACTTTTATTTTTCAGATAATATACATATTATAGTGAAATGTTAAAATTTATATGATTTTAACAATTGTTATAATTATAAATCAGGATAGTGAATTTTTTTCCAAAAGAAACATGATGCCATTTTCTCCACCAATTCCATTCGATATAGAAATACAAGACAATGTTTTTTTTCGATAATATTTTAATATCATGGTGATTTGGAATGATGAAGATGTAGAGAGATCTCTCATCCCCATCCCAATCATAATAATAGTTCTTCATCTTCATTTAATGCATGCATGATATATTTTTTAGGTATTTGGATCAGGTTTTTGTTGTGGGATGATGCTGTTTATATAAAAAAATTATGTAAATGGTTATCTCACTTTCAATTTTAACCAATGTCACCATACTGTTCTCCCTTGATACATTCTTTTTTTAGTATGGTTCAACAATTCATTTATCACCCATTATAAAAAATCATGGTTTTATTTATATTGATTGGTTTTATGATCAACTCATAATTAGTTCTTCTAACAAAGTGTTTGAAATTTGAAATTTTATTCTTTGAAAGCACTTCATAATTAATGGTTATGAAAACATTATAAAAAAATATGTAAATAGAAAAATGTATGTCTTTTAAAATAACCCAATACTAGGGTAATAAATATTAGAACATTAGTGGAATGTGAAAATATAGACATAAAGAAGATAAATGACTTTTAATTAATGATATATAGTGATATAGAGAATGGTTAGGATGAATTTAATGACTAGAAATTCATAAATATATTACGTGTGAATGTTTAAACAATTCAAAAATAATGAATTATTTTTTCTTTTCTGAAATCAGTTGAATATACTTATAACCAATCACATAATCCAATAAAGGATAGGATGATATTCTTATTATCAATATACATTAATGAAAACCAAAATTATTTGAACAGGTTGAGATAATCAACTAAACTAATAAAAATTCACACAATGTAATACAACATTAATCATTATATTAATTTGTAATAACTACAAAAGTTCATCAAAGATTTTTTAATAAATGAGAAAACAAAATGTTCTTAAAAATATTCAAGACTATGATAAATACCAAAGTATTAGAATTATTGGATAACAAATTCATAAAACAACAATTAACATATAAATCCAAATAACTCCACTTATTTATAAAATACCAAACAAAACAATTATATGAACCAATCATATAATCCCAAAGATATGATAACCATTTCCATAAATATCATTAATTATAATAAATCCAAAATAAGATCATATACACTATAGAAATATAATTCAACATTAGATTCTCAAAAAAAATCCTATAATATCCCATAATATTCGAAACTATTATAGTTATATATTTCTTAAATAAAATTAACTAGATAAAAAATCACTATTCAATCCCATGGTTATCATTAAGATAAATCATATTTTTCCAAATTATAATAACCAATAATTCCCTCAGTAATAAAGATCATGTGAACAATAATACTTTATAACCACAATAAAACTTATTTAAGAAAAATGTAAATTCATTCTACCTTAAATAAAAATTCATTTTAATCCTTTAGGTTTCATATACATCAACCATATAATATATTTCCAAAAATATCAATTATCTCTTTAAAATTCTATCACATAAACCCTCATATAAGATGAATGTGCCTCCAAACTTATGATAATCCTTAAAAATATTATGAAATTATGGTATTAAATACTATTAAGAAAATCACACATTAAAACACAATAACATAAAAATATATAAAAACATTATCTCTACTACCGAATATAAGAACCTGAGTCATCCCCACTAGGATTAGGTGAAAAAAATATAAACTTTAAATTTCTAGATTTTATTCTATTAATCATGGCCATAAATTTCCATTCACAATCATAATACACCAAAATTATCGATTTGGGCACATTAATAACATAAATTATTTTAGGTTTATATTTCTATTGAATTATGAAAAACTCTTACAAAAACAAAAATCATCACATTAAGAGAACATCATTACCTCTATACCCCCAATTTCAAAATAAATATTAATTCTTAGAATTCACTACAAAGATTATTCTCAAAAAAATTCTTTATAGAAACAAAAAATTTAAATTATATCATCATAAAATGGTAAATATGAGTCAATGGAAGGGTGATTTAAAATTATCAAAATGGATAAATGTAGGCATTATCCATTGAATTTTTTCATTTAGATAAAGCTGAAAATAAGGGAATGGTGATATAATCATCATTGAAAAAAAATAATGTAATGTAATTAAAACCCAATAATACATGGATACTCAATCATTGAATATTTAGAAACATGTTATCAAATTTAATAATCATTGGAATCAGTTATAATGATCCATGTGATGTAAATATTTTCCAAAGGAATCATTAAAAACTCATAGCATGAATAAAGATAAGCATGTTGGCATCATGAAACATTTTCTTTATAACCCACCTAAAAATTAACTAATGACTATTAAAAGCAAAAGAAGAACCCATACTAGTAAACTTAATCCATAATTCCTATAAATACATGTATCAATACCCAATGAATTAGACTGTTGTTTGGGCACACCCATTTTATTAACAATGATTGGAAAACCCATTTTTAAGTTATATCTATATCAGCCATTAAAAATGATCTCAAATGGGGATCAACCCATCATATATGTTGTATTTGGATCACTCATCATCATCAATAATGAACATTTATCATTCATGAATAAATAATTTATAATCATTCATTTTTTAATATAAAAAAATATTTATTATTTCATTCCTTGATTCAGTCATGGAAATTAAATGGGTTCCACAAGAATATCATAATATTTATACAGAATGGATGAATATTATTCAATTAAAACATTTCTGTATTATAGCTTAACAAAAAATAAGGATTATTTATGTTGATAAATGGGTTTACCATTGAAATAAGAATACTTATTTTTGTAGAAAATACACTTTTCAATTTAATCATCAATTTTCAAAAACATAAAATCCAAAAAATGTAACAAAAATATTCCTAATTAAATATAAACATAAAAATTAAAAAAACATCATCAATGAATATAATGGTTAATACAAGATGAAAATCCTTTCATGTTGTAAATAAATCTAGATTAGTTGCTAAAGGCTATAATCAACAAGAAGGAATATACTATGAATAAAATTATGAACCAGTATCTAGACTTCAATCAATTCGTATATTACATTACTTTGCAGCATTCATCAATTTCAAACTTTTTCAAATGGCTATGAAATGTTCTTTTCTTAATGGATATGTTCATGAAGAATTTTTTGTTGAACAAACTTCTGGCTTTGAAGATAAAAAACATCTTGATCATGTTTTTAGACTTACCAAAGCTCTGTATGGACATAAACAAGCCCCTAGAGCTTGGTATGATAGACTTACATGATTTTTGTTTCAAAATAAAAATGTCAAGGGAAATGCAGATCCATCCATTTTCATAAAGAAATATAAAAAAATGTTTTGATTGTTCAAATGTTTGTTGATTATAATATATTTGGTTCAACTCAGCAGTCTTTAACCAATTCGTTTTGGATCTAATGAAATCTGAGTTTGAAATGATTATTATGGGTGAGTTAACAATTTTCCTTGGTTTTCAAATTTCTCAAAAACCATAGGGATTCTATATATCTCAACATAAGTATAATAAATATCTTCTTAAAACGTATGGATATACCAACACTAAAAGTATAATTACTCCCATTGGTAGCTCAAACACACTTGATCTTTATGAAGGTGGGAAACCAGTAGATCAAACATCTATTAGAGGTATGATAGGAAATTTACTTTACATGACATCTAGTGGTCCAGATATAATGTTTTCAGTATTCTTATATGCAAGATATCAATCCAATCCTAAGGAATGTCACTTAAATGCCGTGAAAAGAAATTTTTGCTACTTAAAGGAAACCATGGATTTAGGACTATTATATTCTTCTGGAAAATGATTTTATTCTAAAATATTTTTCGGATGATGAACATGGTGGATGTAGAATAGACAGAAAAAGTATATCCAGAACATTTTATTTCTTAGAAGATTCATTAGTTTCATGGTATTTCAAGAAGCAACACTCAGTAGCACTTTACACTACTGAAGCTGAATATGTAGCAGCTGGAAGTTATTGTGCTCAAGTGTGGTGGATGCAACACACACTCACAGACTATGGTATGAGTTTTACCAAAACACAAATTTTTTGTGATAGTACCAGTGTCATATCCCTTAGTAAAAACCATTCACATCACTCTCTTACAATAAACATAGATATTAGGCATCACTTTCTTAGGGATCACACATGAAAATGAGATATCAATTTTCAATTTATCGGAATGCAAGATCAACTTGCTGATATATTCACAAAATATTTCCCCTCTGATAGATTTGAATACATTAAATAAAAGTTAAGAATGATAAATGTACAATAATCCTCCTCAATAACTTCCTATTGAACCAATCTCCTTACAGAAAAAAACTCATTTTCATAGGGGGTACATTTCATAATGAAGTATTTCATGTTTTTGATAATGATGTTTTTCATGTTTTTCATAATGATGTTTTTCATGTTTTTCGTAATAAAGTTTTTCAAGTTCTTTGTAATGAAGTTTTTCATGTTCTTCATAATTAAGTTTTTCATATTTTTTGTAATGATGTTTTTCATATTTTTCATAATGATGTTTTTCGTACTTCAAATTTTTTCTTATTGAAATTTCTTTTCCTTATATAAGATTTTTGTACTCAAGATCTTCGTACTTGATATTTTCATTCTTGAGATCTTCGTACATGAGATCTTAATACTTGAGATTTTTGTACATGAGATTTTAGTACATGAGATTTTCCTACTTGAGATCTTCGTACTTGAGATCTTTGTACTTGAGATTTTCATACTTGAGATTTTTGTACTTGAGATTTTAGTACTTGAGATTTTCGTAATGAAGATTCTCGTATTGAAAATCTTCATAATGAAGATCTGAATACTTTTTTTTCATACTCATGTTTTTTATCGAAATCTAAAGTCCTTCAAGAAGAATTTTTCTCAAAATGAAAAATTCTGCTGAATATCCGAAAGGTATAATTATTTATTAAGTTTTCGTAATTACCTTTTACTTGATGGTAGTTTCATTTGGATTTAGAATTTCACAGATTCTAGTTTCCAGAAATCCAATTTTTTTATTAAAAACCTAAAAATATCGGATCCTACCAAATTTTCCTTGCGGGTATTATTTCAACAGTCATATCAGATCAGAAAAATACTCAATTGTGGGATTCAGATGCGATGTTCTACTGTTTCTTCAAAACCAATAAAAAGGGGACCCCAAATGGTTGTCCCACATCAGTTTTCAAAGATTTTGCATGTCGAAGCTCTACCCAACTTCAAAAGCCCATTCCGGATCTCCTGATTTTTCACAAGTCCGAATGTTGGCTGAAATTCCTTATCAATAAATTTCTTCTGTCATGCCGTTTTCGGAGTGGAAAATATTCCGGGAAAGGTTGGTGCATCCAAACGTTTTCAACAAGTATGACTCTATCATTTTCATGAATATCAGACTTAATGGACGGGAGAGTGTATCTATTTCAAAGACAGGAGCTCAGGATGTAGTGTATCTGGTTTTGATGATAGAGTTTTATGAGTCGGCTTTTTTATTTAAGGAAAATGGTAGGGAAATGGTTTCCATTAAAAGTTATGGAAAGACTTTGCACTTACTTACACCAAGGCTGCTAGCTTGGTAGGCTATATTATGAAGGGGAGGAAGAATTTTTCTCCCACAAACTACCAGCAGTTCATGGATGATTTGTAATGGAAAAAGCTATGGAATTTCTTGGACTTAATGATGTCAAGACCACAAATATTTCCCATATTTCTACCAAAAATCGGATCCTACAGTTATGGATGCAGGGACATATTCTACCGTGAAAGAGTGACAAGGAGCCTCTTAATAAAAGTGACATATTCATCTTGGATTTTTGGTATACCTAAGGAAGGTCAACCACATGAAGAACATTCTTATTATGATAGAGAACATCAAGAATGGGAATCTGGGAGCTCAAATAATTATGTATCCTACCTTACTCTCAAAACTAATAGTTAGATTCCTTGAATCATTCAAGATTCCATGCAGTTTCATGCCAAGTAATTACAAAGTAATTCTAATCAGTGATGATACACTGAAGAGGATGAAATTTGGTTTTTCTAAGGAGTCAGGTGAGTTTTATGATCTACCTGAGGATGAGGCAGTAGCCATTCCAAAAATTGTTGAAGAAGCTAAACCATCAATGAAAGCTTCAATGAATATGAAAATTACAGGAATTAGAAGTAACAGAAAAAACCCCTACGGTCATAACAGCTCAATCTGCACCTCCAAAGACCAAAAAGCAGAAATCTTACCTGGATGAAGTGGTTTCTAAATGGAGAAAACATAAGAAAAACATGAAACAAGGGTAGCCACAATTTGGATTGGACCCTTGAGAGGCTAATGTAATGAAATAAAAGTCTGTTGAAAATCGTGATAAGTAAGCCAAAGAGAAGAATCTATAAAAGAAGTTTTTAGAGGCAGAGATTGTGCAACCTCTTTTGAAGGCTACTAAAGTAGCATCCGAGAATATTCTGGTGCCGAAGTCTTTCCAGGTGGGACCATTACCTGAGACTCTGGGTAAGAAATTTATGACTCCGCAAAAATATCAATAGATGGGTGTTGAAAAAGAAACCATGGAAGAAGTTCAGGAATCTCCAATCACTAAAGATACATGTGATCTGATAAAGAAATTAGAGGAATTTTATGAAAAGGAAAGTTCTTCCGAAAAGTTTTCACTCTGGACTTCTCAAGCCGGATCATCGAAACTTGCAACTCCAGAAATTGGTGAGAAAGGTGAAGAGGAAGTAAACAAGTTATCTAAGGAAGATAGTCATAATCATGACTTCATTCATCCTGAAGACATTGAGACAGGAGCTGAAAAAGAGAAAATTGATGAAGATAAGATTATACAGTTATCCGGAAGTGAGCCAGAATCTCTCTCGAAGAAGCTATTTTTAAAATCAACACGGTGAAACAAGTGGTTTTTGATCCCACAAACAATGATACTTTGATGAAGAAGGAAGCTGAAGGATCCCTTAAGAGGAAGCTGGTAGAGCGAGAGGAAGAACCATCTCCAATAAAAATGCCAGATTCGGAGTCATCAGCTTAATGGCAAGATTATTTAATTCAATCCATAAAGAAACTAATAGAAACCATTCCAATTTTTCCATCAATTGATTCCAGATGCTAGATGCTTCAGCATAATATGAATCAGAAATCAGACTCTGTATCCATGGTGAAGGAAAGGTGTGTTATGATTGAGGTCGAATCTACGAACTTTTTTATCAACTATGAAGCCCATGGAAAATCATGCAAGAAAATTACCAACTAGTCGAGGAATATTGTTGAAGATATGAGATAATAGGATCAATTTCAAGAAGATTTCAAGGAAACTTTTGATACCAAAGACATCAAAATAATTGATATTACAAACGTCTTTTAGGAAAAGCTAAATCCTTAACAATATTCTTGGATTCCGGATGTCAAAAATCTGAATGGGAAGTTGTTTTTTGTTGTCCAAATTTGGAAAACAGAGTGGGATCTCCGGGTTGAGATGGAAGAAAAGCTAGTGAAGCAAGATGACTTGTTGAAGGCTCGGGAAGAGGCCCCGAAGGCACAAGATGATAGAATCATATCCTTAGAAAAGAAATTAGAGGAGGATAAAAAAGAGATGAAAAAGCTAAAGACAATCATGAAGAAGGTCATTCCCATGGAAAAAGAAGAAAAATAGACCCAAATCTGATCATTTGTGGTATATGTTTTTACTTTTATAAAGACTTCCAATCTTAATGAAATTATGGATGTTTTATTTGTTTGGATGGATATACTAATATTTTAGGTACCATATTTTTTTCCATTCCCTCAAACTCTTTTGGAAAATCACAAAGGGAGAGAAGGAAAATTAATTCTAAAGGCGAGAATGAAAAAAATTCTAAGTATAAGTAGATATATCCCTAAGTAAGGGGAATTTTATTTAACGGTGAGTGCTCATTACGGAGATTTACATACCCAAGATAATGAAAATTACATTATGGAAATCTAGAATATGATCCTTAGTGTTTTGAAGCATAAGGGTGGAGTTCGTCATATTCATCTTTTCCAATGTGAAAAGGGAGATATATTTTATTTTCAAAGTCAATAATTTTTTTGCTAAGTCCTTATATTATTTTTCGTAAGGATGTTTTTTCTTTCCAAAAATAGGAAGATTGTTGAGTCAATAAGTTATTTCTTATGACTTTTACATTCCATTATACTTGGGGGAGATTGTTAATTCAATAAGGTATCCTTATGACATTACCATTTCATCTTGTTTTGAAAATCACAAACTCTTTATTTCAAGGAAAAACTCATTATACCCCTTTTTTTACTTCTATATGGTAAATTTCCTTCCCCAAGGAACATTACCCTTAGCTAGATTTATTTGTTCATATTAATATTTTTCCTTAGTGTAAAATTATTTTTGTAACTAAAAACCTTAGAATCTTATAATTACCTAGATATGTAGCATTTTGTTTTAGAATCCTAATTCTCAGAACTCTGGTTACGAACCCTCATAGGTTCTGACTCTAAAATTTGAATCAAAATTCTGGTTACGTACTCTCCTGAGATATGAACCCGAATTTTGAATCAGAATTATGGTTATGAACTTCTCTGAGTTCTGACTCCTAATTCTGAATACGAATTCTGGATACGAACTTCTCTGAGTATTGACTCTGAATTCTGAATATGAATTTTGGATATGAACTTCTCTATGTTCTGACTATGAGTTCTCTGAATACGGACTCTAAACTATAATGCGTTCTGACTCCGAATTCTCATGAACTCAGACTTCGAACAATGTATGTTCAGGTTCCGAATTCTTGTGAATCCAGATTCTGAATTTCCTTGAAATTTAGTCTCCAGAATTCTATAGAATTTAGGTTCTGAATTCCTACAAAACTGAATCCGAATATCATTGTAATATAGACTCGAAATTCAATTTTGGTTAGACTCTGAACTTTCATATTCTTAAATTCTGAACATCAGTTTTTAGTTATGCTTACACTTTTTTAGTTATTAAAAGATGTTGTGCTTTGAGTTACTCACTAACTATTTTTTGAGTGACACGTGTACAGGTCCCTCTGAAATTCAAGGAAAAATATGACTATTGGAGGATGGAGCTGACCGTTGAAGTTGTGCCTATAAATAAGAGCTCATTTGAAAAAACATGATGACAGTTCTATGACCCTAGAGACCACATGTTGTTGAAGTGATTTATAAAGAGAGACTTTCATTACATAGTGCATACAAAACTACTTGTTCAGTTTTTCTTTGTGCGACTTTGATTTTTGTTGTGTACAATCGAGGGCTTTCGGGGATAGGAAGACAGAGGTGCCGACTAACTCGATATTGAGTGCTTCCATGCTGAGGAAGACAGAGGTTCTGACTACGTGATAGTTGAGGGCTTGTGGGGATAGCAAGACAGACTCTGATCATCGTATCAAGGGCTTACCCTGGTGTGGGTAAGACAGAATTTCTAGAAAGTATAAATCAAGGGACCTTTATCCGAGGTTGTTGGATACCCTTCTCTTTGGGTTAAAAAACATACTACTTGTTACTTACTTTGTTACATGTTTTCCGCTGCATTTTTGATGTTGTGGATAGTATAAATATATTATAATTCATTTTACTAGTACATTGATTTAGTTAGATTCTATATGCTTTAAGGTAGAATCTTCATCTTTGTAAACTTTCTTTAAGTTTAATTTATGGAATCAATTTTCCATAATTACTTTCTCTGAATCAGTTTTCAAGAATAATGCAATTTATTAGATCCTAGAGGTTTTATGAATTCACTTGTTTAACCTTGATAAACATAACCAACTATAAAATTTCCTAAAGATTTTTTAAAGTATACAATTCACTCCCCCTATTGTATTTGACAATATCATGTTTACATATTTGATCCTACATTTGGTATTATAAATTATATCATACTCACATACCATCCCACAATTAGTATCAGAGGAGGTTACCCCTGAATTAATCTCAATATTAGATTCAGAAGATAATTCTCAGAATTTAACATCTAGATTCACTTTTTCAGAATTAGTTTTTCATACTCATAAAGTTCGGATTCATTTTTGATTAGAGATACTCTTGTTCAATATTTTTTATTACTTAGGATTATTTTCCTTGTTTACAAAATTATTCTATTAACATGTTTCTATGGATATAATTTTATTAAAGATGACAGGAATTAATGTTAGTTCCATAGACAATCACAATCCAACAAGACCACCTATATTTGATAGAAATGATTATGAATATTGGTGATATCTTATGAAGACATTCATTATCAATACTAGTGTTTATAATATTTTTATGCTTACTGGAGGATATAAAATCCCTGATAAAGAAGTTAGTACCTTTACCAATAATGAAAAGCATGAATATCAACTGAATTATAAGGTATGAAATATATTTCTTGGCTCCATGACTAGAAACATATATTGAAAAATTTCATCTTGTGAAGCAGAAAATTCTATATGGAAGAATCTTGAAGTTACTCACATTTCAAATTCCAAAGTCATTGAAACAAGAAGAGTCATTCTTAGGGCTGAATATCATGGTTTCTGCTTTCTTTATGGAGAACCCATATTTAAGGTGAACCAAAGAATCATGACTATTGTGAATAGATTATAATCAATTGGTGAGAAAGGATTAGATTATTAAGCTCTTTTTGATAAAATCATAGACATAATGCCAAATGAATTGGAATCTAAGAGAATAGATATTGATGAGAAAAGAATGGTTACTCATATCTCCTTAGATGAGCTATTTGGAACTCTTCTTCAACATTAGACTAGAATGAATATAGATGCTGATAATGTAAAGAAGACGAATGGAAATGACAGTGTTGATTTTACTAAAACTTCCAATCATATGAATACCAAGACTCCTGAGAGAGTTACTAGATCCAAATCTAATTATTTTGTTATCCAATCTGAATCTAGTGGAAGTGAATCCTCAGAAAATGAAATATAAAATCTTGCTCGAAGGATGAATAAGATAGCTAGATAGAGGAGCTTTCAATCTAGATATATGAAAAAGGAATGTAAAGATAATAATGATTCATAAGTCACGTGTTATGAATGGAAGAGATATGGACAAATAAGACATGATTTTCCTATGCATAAGAGAAAATAATGAAAGGATAGTCATTATGAGAAAAACAAAAAGAATAATTACTAGGATAAATCTAAAAAAGTGTTGAAAGCTAATGACACCTGGAGTGCCAGTGCTGGAGACTCTTCAGATGAATCTTTGGATTATGAATCTTCTGGATAGAAGAATCTTAGTCTAATAGGCAGACTACCTATTGAAAATCATTGTTTAATGGAAAAGGTACACAATGCTGAATTAATGACAAGTGTTTCTTTGAATTCTAATGATAGTAAATATTATAACTCTAATAATGAAGAATCGTCTTCTGATGAAAATAATACATTACCTTCCTATGAAGAAGTTTCTAGGTTTCCCAAACTTCTTGAGATTGAGAATTCAAAACTCATGAAAAAACATGATAAGGAAAATTCTAGGAATACTATTTTTACTAAGGAAATATCAGATCTATCTAAATATCTTGATAAGAAAAATAATGATTTGGAAAGTATTTCAAAAAATCTTGAGGAAGTATGTTCTAAGAAGAATTAACATTCTAAATATCTAGAAAACATAATTTCTAAGAATCTTTTTTTCGAGCCAAGAACTAGTTCCAAATAAAATGTTTGTTAAAACAAGAACTTGTTTATCAAACTAAAATCTGAAATATTTTCCTTGAATAATTGTTTGTAAAAATATTCATTAGGTAAAGAAAATTTTGATTAAATATATTCTCAAATCTGAACACTAAGGAATAGTTCTGGTTTTGGTTACACCAGTTCTAAACCGATTTTTGGCAACAATTATTTCATTCCGCAAAGTGATCCATTCTGTACTAAGTGTCAGTGTGGTGGATATTGGGAAAAGAATTGTTCTCTAAACAAAACCCAATCTTTAGAATTTCATAAATCATATTTTTCTAAGAATATGTGGGTGCCTATAATTTTTCATTCTAAAATTATTGGATGTATGAAAGATTGGATTTCTAAAACCAAACTTTTTTCTTATTTTCTAGAAAATAGGGAAAGTACCAAAAGAAATATGCGGTACATGGATAGTGGATGTTCCCGACATATGACTGGTAACAAAACTGTATTGAAAAGATTACCAAGACGAAAGGAGGAAAAGTAACTTTTTGAGATAATTCTCATGGAGAAATTATTGGTATAGATAACATCGTTCTTATTGAAAAAACTTTTATTTCAAATGTTTTATTTGTTAAGAGTATTAAGCACAACATCATTAGCATAATCTAATTATGTGATGAAGGCTACCTTGTGAATTTTATGAATGAAAAGTGCTTAGTACACAGTTCCAAGGAAGAGTTTATTATTTCTACCCATAGGAAAGAGAATGTTTACACACTAAACATAGAAGACCTTAGGAGACAAGATTTACCTTTCCTTAGTGTAATGGAAGATCATTCTTGGTTATGGCATAGAAGGTCAGGTCACTGTAACCTTAGGAACTTGTGCAAAATTTCTAATAAAGGATTAGTTAAGGACCTATCGGATCGTAGATTTGATTCTTAAAAAGTTTGTGAACCTTTTCAATATGGCAAGAAACATAGATCAAGTTTTAAATTAGTTGGTGATGTTTCAACAACTGATGCATTACAGCTAGTCCATATGGATCTTTTTGATCCATCACAAACTGGAAGCATTAGAGGCAAGTATTACGTATTTGTCTTAGTTGATGATTACACTAGATTTACGTGGGTCTATTTTCTAGCAAAGAATTATGAAGCCTTCTCTTATTTCAAAATATTTATATCCCATCTTAATAATGAGAAATCCATTCCATTGAAAACTATTCAAAGTGATCATGGAGGAAAATTTCAAAATTCAGATTTTGAAACCTTTTATAGTAGAAAAGGTATTACTCACAACTTATCAGCACCGAGAACACCTCAACAGAATGATTTTGTTGAATGAAGAAATATAATTCTTCCAAATATAACTAGAACCATGTTTATTGAGTATTCTGTAGCCAAACATTTTTGGGAAGAAGCTGTAAGTACTGCTTGTTATATTATAAATCGTGTTTTAATTAGAATTTTTCTTTATAAAACTCCTTCTGAGTTATGGAATGGTAGAAAACATAGACTTTCTTACTTTAAGGTTTTTGGTTATAAGGTATTCATTCTGAATACTAATGATAATATATAAAAATTTGAACCAAAATGTGATGAAGGAATTTTCTTAGGGTATTCCACAACTTCTATGTCATATAGAGTTTTCAATAAAAACACTTATACTGTTGAAGAGAATGTACGTGCCAAATTTGATGAAACCAATCCTTTTGTTTTTAAACAACCCCAACCTACATCATTGGATGTGTTTTAAAAAACTTATCATCGACCTTTGATAGAAGATCCTTCTGATAAGGAAAGTTTCCAAGAATTTATTTCTGAAACATTTACCCCAGAAGATTTTCAACCCTATGTTGATGTACATGTTCTACAAAACCCAAATCAGTTGTTTCTAATGAATCAACCTAGTGATATCATCATTGTTGATGTGAATAAACCTGTAAGGACTAGAAGTTCCTTAATAAATGAAGTAGAACATCTAGCATTTCATTCCCAATTAAAACCAAAAATCACTGGTGAAGCTTTAGTTGATGATGATCGGATTAAAGCCATGCAAGATGAACTAAATGAATTCGAAAGGAACAAGGTATGAACCTTGGTTAAAAGTCCTAAGGAAAGATCCGTTATTGGTGTAAAATGGGTCTTCAGAAATAAGTGTGATGAAAATGGAATCATTGTTATAAATAAATGTAACGCCCCGACCCCAGTTACCCAGAGTCGGTGCATTATTACATAACAATGACATGATCACAAGAAAGATCAAGTCTCGAAAGATGAATTTTTTTAGTATCCTTGGAAACACTAGATATATTCAAAAAGTTATACATTACATCAAAAAATGAAAACTACAATAATATAGTCTCTATAGTCCACACTATTATCCCCTCATACTATCCCTGCAGGTCATTCATAAATTACTTTTTCACATCCTTGGAAAAATAAAACATAGAAAAGGGGTGAGCTCAAATGCCCAGTAAGGATAACAATATAGCAGAAAAATTCTTAAATAAGAATAAACTTTTAAGGAAATGTATAACTAAAACAAAAGCCTTTTAACCTTGAACATCAACATAGTAAGGAAAAAATAAAATGAAATAATTCCATTTACTTATTCACATGGATATTCTACTAATCGAATATTCACATGCAATATAAAAAACCAATCTCATAATGATGGAATGCATATTTACAGACTATCAAAACACATAGCCAAGGCCTCGTGCCAAGACTACAATAAATATTTTTCCAAGGCCTTGTGCCAAGACACTAGTTTGTCTCATGAGACCTACTGATTCATCGAGGAGCTATAACAGGCTCCACACGTCACATATTAAGTCCAATGCATTCCCATATGAAAAGAATTAAACATAACATAAACATTCGTATTAAAACTAGCATACAAAATGTAAATACATCATCCATAAACCATGAATGGTATAAAAATAACACATCCATAGTAAAACATATCACAAAACCTTCAATACAATATAGAATTTTTGTATCATAATAAATCAACTTCAAATAAGCGTAAAATCCATCAAAGGATGTTGAGATAGATGAAATCAAAACTATTTTTAGAGAAATATCTCTTTCTATTTTGAAATAATTTAAGAGTCATATATTTATAAAATAAAACATTTTCTTTGAAAATATTCGTATAAGCTTGTAAGGGAAGCTTCAACGATTTTATAATGGGGGAAAATAGCTGCACCTGCCGTATAAGTTAAAAAAACATTCTTACCTTAATTCTATCGAAATGGTTAAAAAGGGCCTTGTTTGAAAAACAATGGAAATATTCCTTTATAAACCACTTATAAAATTCAACAAGGGTATAAATGACATTAACCCATATTCTACTAAATAGTAAAAATGTTTTGAAATACATTTTTAAGAAACATGAATGTGGATGATAAAGAAGTCCCAGTAGATTATTACGTATAAACAACCTCGGATATTGAAGAGATTGCGAAATAAACTCTTACCTTGTACTTTTCCTTGGTTGGTGGTTGTTTAACCTAATGTATAATGGTTAAATAATTGTTATTAAATTATATAAGAATCATATACATTAATAAGATATCATATAAGATCTCTTAACATTGATTTGTTAATAATATCTTTGTATTATCGTTGTTTCGGGTGTTAACTTACTCATTTTCTTTTATATGTTTTGTTACATAAGCCGTGTTTTTCATGGATAGGTTGTATCATATTCATATCCAGAATGATATCAAGTCCTTAAACATTATTTTTAATCATAAAATGATAATTATACTTGAATTGATACGATGAAGAATGAATCTCATCACGTTTGTGGAGACTGTAGTCCGTACGTACGTACGAGCGACAATATCATTATTTTGACATTAAAATAATATTTAATTGGATGGTATATCATATATATAAAATTATTATCATGTTATATTTTTTATTTACATTAATTACACATCATTATTATAACCATCCGAATAATAATGTTTTGAATAACAATTACACCACGACGTGGAGACGGTAAGCCGTACGTACGCACGTATGGTGACATGTCATTAAAAGGATGGATAGAATACTTAAATATGGTTGTAACATGATTATAATAACATAAATTTATATATAATATATTGGATTTATTATTTTAGAATGGTAATAACAAATATAGAAGAAGTGGAAGAAGAAAGGAACTTGAAAAGGGGTGGTGAAATCATTACCTCTTCTTCGGGTTCTTCGTTTTGATTTGATCAAAAGGGATCCTTAGGTTGGCTTTATAAATAATGTAAGTCCACTAGGATGAATAAGGGGAAGTTGAGAAAGTATTTGGGAACATTTTGGCTGAGCCAAATGGATTTTAAGGTGTGAATTAATGAGAAGGGGGAGTGCCCTTTTATAAGAGGGGTAAGGGGAACCTTTGGAAAAGCTAGAAATATTATTTTATAATAAATTTATATTCAGTTTATAATGGCTCAAAAGTGGATTATTTATAGGTTATGGTAGGGATGGGTCGAAAGAAACTCAACAAATAGGATTTAGACAGGTTTGGGTCACTATATTAACCTTATATTTATGTATTAACTCTTATTTAATTAGTTTCACTTTTACAATGTCTCTTTGTATTTTTATATGATATGGTTAATAAACTTACTATATACATCCAAGAGACCCCCCAAGTGGTCCATTAATGATTTAACTATCATGATATAAGTCTCTTGGCCTACCCTTAGATTTTTAGTAATTGAATATCAAATAATAATATAATATTTGTTTTAAAAACTCTTTTATGTCAATTTTGACACTATTTGGAAAATGGATTTTTTTGAAAATCATAACAGAATTATTACTTCGCAAAAAGTTACTTAAATCATTACTAACATGTCATATTAACCTAGAAAATTCGTTTAATTCATAAAAAGTCTCAAATTATATTTATTTGGGTATTTATAATATCAATTAATTTTATTTTTCAGTATTATGGTAATTATTGCATCATCATTATGTCATAAATAAATTAAATAATTTATTGTCTACAAATTATAAATAAAATAAAATTATGTTGGAAATATTTTTAGATTTCTAATGAATATATATAATCTAAAATCCAACATATATAACCCTATGTAAACAATGTGTTTTTAAAAGATATATGCTTATGTCATTTTTGTATTTATTTTAACTTAATTAATATAAAGTGTCATTATCAGTCAAAAGTGGCTCCATGGGGTCCACAAATCCACCCAAAAATGGAAATGGTCGGAAATTTATAAAACAATAAGGTTAGGACATGTTTTTGGGTAACTCTTTATTATTATAATATTATTTTTTAACCCTTATTTACCAGATTTACCCTTTAACCATGGTAAATAAAATATTTACAGAAGTAATTATTCAAAATGTCTTAAAATAAAAGTTACCTATTTACACAATTTGAACATCCTGATCCCAAATATTGTATTCATTTTTCGAAATTCAAAACACATAAGTGGACGAAATTAATTTAAAATTAATTCCCGTTGTTAAAACAAAAAGCGTGTTTTTAAGAGATAAAAACTATCAAAAGATTGACAGTTGTTTATATCCGGTTTAATTGTAAAATTATGTAAAATGACCAAAATCATATTAAATGGTAAAAATATATTCTAAATATACTTTAAAACTAATCAAATTCATAATTTATCAATATAAATTATTTCTATTAAAAATTCTTTTTTAATTAAAATTTAATAATTTTCACTATTCATCAAAATATTAATGTTATCAGAAAAGTTCCAAAATTTCACCCTAGGCTAAATTCGATATTCCGAATCCAAAAATGAAGTCCATTTTGAGTGATAAAATTTATAAAATTTCAAAAATTAGGTATTACTATTCATAACGGCTAGTTTTATTGGTTGTGTTGTGTTAGAACTTGATGTTGCGTACAACACACGCTATTAAATTATTCAAAGAGAAGCGTACCATAGAAGCTTGAGGTGTTAAATTCCCCCCTCCTTCAAATAATTTCATCCTTGAAATTTCTAGAATACTACCGCATGAAAAGAATCGGGTGGTTCTTCATCATAAGTTCCTCTGGTTCCCACGTTACCTCTTCCATCTTATGGTATCTCCACAAAACATTTATCAGACGCGTCGTCCTATTTCTCAGTACTTGTTCTCTCGTATAAAAAATACTGATGGGATCTTCACAGTTAGATAGATCGGGTTCGAATTCTAATTCCTCATAGGTGAGTAAATGTGTTGGTTCGGGCCTGTATTTCCTCAATAGAGATACATGGAACACATCGTGAACTTTGGAGAGACTTGGCGGCATTGCCAATCGGTAAGCTACAGCCCCAAATCGTTCTAGAATTTCGAAAGGTCCGATGTACCTGGAACTCAATTTACCTTTCTTACCAAAACGTGTGACTTTCTTACATGGAGATACATTCAGGAAAACATCATCACCAACTTCAAATTCCAAATCCTTCCTTCGATTATCGGCATAACTCTTCTTCCTACTTTGAGCAGCTTTGATATGGTTTTGGATTACCTTCAGCTTTTCCATCTTTTCCTCCACCAGTTCTGGGCCTACAAGTTTTCTTTCACCAACATCATCCCAACATGTTGGTGTGCGAAATCTCCTTCTGTATAGCGCTTCATATGGTGCCATCTGAATACTCGAATGGAAGCTATTGTTAGAGGAAAACTATACCAGAGGTAATTATTGATCCCACATAACCTGAAAAGTCAAGTGAGCAGGATCTCAACATGTCTTCTATGGTTTTAATAGTTCGTTCTGATTGTCCATCTATTTGAGGGTGGTAGGCAGTGCTCAAATGAAGTTCAGTATCCAAGGCTTTTTGAAGACATCTCTAGAATCTTGAAGTAAAACAGGGATCACTATCCGAAACAATCGATAGGGGTAATCCATGAAGTCTCGCAACTTCATTAATATATAGTCTTTCCAGACGTTCCAGTGGTAGATCTTCTCTTATAGCAAGAAAATGTGCTGACTTGGTATGATGATCAACAATAACCCATATTGCATCATTCCTCCTAGGAGTCTTTGGTAGTCCCATGACAAAGTCTATCATGATATTGTCTCACTTCCACTCTGGTATGGGAAGAGG
Organism: Viscum album; assembly: GCA_963277665.1. Lineage (NCBI taxonomy): Eukaryota > Viridiplantae > Streptophyta > Magnoliopsida > Santalales > Viscaceae > Viscum > Viscum album. The sequence continues at coordinate 1,013,866,374 of OY728155.1, forward strand.
TTGCATAACTCCTGCAGGCTGTTGACTTCCATCATTCACTTGTTGACAAACCATAAATCGTGACACAAAATCAGCAATCTCCCTCTTCATATTGTCCAACCAAAACCTTTCCTTCAAAAATATATACATTTTGGTGATCCCAAGGTGTTTAGAGAAATTGGAACTATGAGCCTCATCTAGAAATTCCCTTTTTGGATCAGGTATATCGGGAACACAAAGCCTCTTCCCGAATTTCAAAATTCCTTCTTTATACACAAAGTATATCAATCTCCCATCATTCACAACATTAATCTTCTTTTGAAATTCTTCATCATCGGTCTGAGAACTCTTTACCCTTTCTAGTAAAGATGGTTTGACAACCATTTGAAAAAGCATTGATGTTTCACCTTCCATGGTGATTCCCATATCCAACTTTACTAGATCCATAAAAGTAGGAACCCTTTCAATTATCATCATGATCAAAACTCCATGATCTTTTCTTCTCAAAGCATCTGCCACCTTATTTTCCTTCCTTGGGTGGTAGTGTATCGTACAATCATAGTCCTTGAGAAATTAAAGCCATATCCTTTGCCTCATGTTGAGTTCTTTTTGTGAGAAAATACACTTCAAACTCTTTTGATCATTATAAATCTCACATTTTCACCATATAGGTAGTGCCTCCATATATTCAAAGCAGTGATCACACCTACTAACTCAATATCATGAGTAGGATAGTTTTGTTTAGGAATTTTCAACTGTCGTGATGCATAGGCAATAACCCTATCATTATTCATAAGGGAACAACCAAGTCCTTTCATCGATGCATCACTATATATAATGAACCCATCATTCCCCGATGGTAGAGTCAATATAAGATCATTGATTAATCTTATCTTCAGTTCTTTGAAACATTCATCACACTCTTTTGCCTAAACAAATTTAACCCCTTTACGTGTGAGCTTTGTTAATGGTTTAGCCAACCGGGAAAAATTATGGAAGAAATGTCGATAATAACCTGCTAAACCAATAAAACTATGTACCACAATTATACTAATCGGTGCAGGACATTCTTGGATTGCCTTGGTTTTAGAAGGATCAACAAAGATTCCATCATTAGAGAAAATATGGCCAATAAAAGAAATCTCCAGAAGAAAGAATTCACACTTTCTAAACGTTCCATATAATTCATGTCTCCTTAGAGTCTTCAGGATAATGCGCAAGTGATTTTCATGATCTTCGTAGGTTTTGGTGTATACCAAGATATCATCAATATATACAAGCCCAAATTAATCGAGATATTCCTTGAAAACTCTATTCGTCAGATCATGAATACAGAGGGTGCATTAGTCAATCCAAAGGCATTACTGTAAACTCATAATTCCAGTACCTGGTTCGAAATGCTATCTTCGGAATGTCTTCCTTCTTCATACATAACTGATGGTATCCAGATCGAAGGTAAATCTTTGAAAAGTGTTGAGCTTCATGCAGTTGGTCAAATAAATCATCAATGTAAGGTAGGGGATACTTGTTCTTTATTGTTATAGAATTGATCTCCCTATAGTCGATACATAACCTCATAGATCTATCTTTCTATTTAACAAAAAGAAGAGGGGATCCCCATGGAGAAACACTAGGGAGAATAAATCCCTTATTACTAAATTCCTCTAGTTTTTTCTTTAGTTCTACTAATTCCACAGTGTCCATTCTATAAGGGGTCTTCGATATATGCCTTGATCCAGGAATTAAATCAATGGAAAACTCAACATTTCATTCTGGAGGATGTCCAGGTAAATCTTCCGGATACACATCTACATATTCTTTCACAATAGGTACATCCTCTATTTGAACATTCCTTTCCTCACCCACAGTAATTTCATTCACTTCCACTAGGTTCCATTTCTAAACAATGGCATAAACTAGATCCGTTTATGAATCAAAATACATAATTTCATACTTATAAAACACATAACATAAATTGAACTATTTTTGGATATAATACATAATCATAAAAATGTTTTCTTTGACAAAGTATATACTCATAAACCCTTCATAATGATTTGTAAAGAAAATGAGAGTTATCCTAAGCATATCCCCCGGGGGAGTCGTAACCAAGAGTGCAGCAAGGCCCGTTGTCTTGTGCCAGTTCTCATTCGAGTCTAGCTCAAAATGGTGTTTTCGCATTTTACCCCTAGGTACATCAGTGCCATAGCTGCCTCTATCTGCTCATATCCAGACACAGTTGTATTTCTCAGAAAACTCACAAAATCTCTACAATAACAAAATTCTGGGAAGTTCTTCTATACTAATCCTCAAAGTCCATCTTAAATCTATGTTCTCCAATCAGAGTTTATATAAATCTTGCATCCAAGTTTTGTACTAAACATCCTATGATACCAACTATAATGCCCCAACCCCAGTTTCCCAGAGTCGGTGCATTATTACATTACATTGGCATGATCACAAGAAAGATCAAGTATCGAAAGACCGATTAGTTTAGTAGCCTTGGAAACACTAGATATATTCATTATGTTTTACATTACATTATAAAATGAAAAATACAACAATATAGTCTCCATAGTCCACACTCTTATCACATCATAAAATCCCTACAGGTCATTCATAAATTACTTCTTCACATCCTTGAAAAAATAAAACATAGAAAATGGGTGAGCTCAAATGCCCAGTAAGGATAACAATATAGCGGAAACTTTCATAAATAAGAATAAACATTTAAGGAAATGTATAACTAAAACAAAATCCTTTTAAACTTTAACTTCAACATATTATGGAAAAAATAAAATAAAATAATTCCATTTACATATTCACATGGATATTCTACTAATAGAATATTCACATGCAATATCAATAACCACTTTCATAATGATGGAATGCATAATTCCAGACTATCATAACCACATATCCAAGGCCTCGTGCCAAGACTACAAATAATATTTTTCCAAGGCCTTGTTCCAAGACACTAGTTTGTCTCATTAGACCTACCGATGCATCCAGAAGTTATATCTGGCTCCACCCGTCACTTATTAAGTCCAATGCATTCCTATATGAAAAGGTTTAAACATAACATAAACATTCGTATTAAAACTAGCATACAAAATGTAAATACATCATCCATAAACCATGAATGGTATAAAAATAACACATCCACGGTCAAACATATCAAAAAACCATCAATATAATATAGAAGTTTTGTATCATAATAAATCAACTTCAAATAAGTGTAAAATCCATCAAAGGATGTTGACATAGATGAAATCAAAACTCTTTTTAGAGAAATATATCTTTCTATTTTGAAATAATTTAAGAGTCATTTATTTATAAAATAAAACATTTTATTTGAAAATATTCTTATAACCTTGTAAGGGAAGATTCTATGATTTTATAATGGCAGAAAATAGCCTCACCTGCGGTATAAGCAAAAAAACATTCTTACCTTAATTCTATCAAATGGTTAAAAGGGAACTTGATTGGAAAATGACGGAATGATTCCTTTATAAACCACTTATAAAAGTCAACACGGGTATAAATGAATTTAGTCCATATTCTAGTAAATAGTAAAAATGTTTTGAAATACATTTTTAAGAAACATGGATGTGGATGATAAAGAAGTCCTAGTAGATTAGTACGTATAAACAACATCAGATAATGAAGAGATTGAGAAATAAACATTTACCTTGTACTATTCCTTGGTTGGGGGTAGGTTAACCTCATGTATAATTGTGAAATAATAATTATTAAATTATAAAAGAGACATATACATTAATTTGATATCATATATGATCTTTTAACATTTATTTGTTAATAATATCTTAGCATTATCGTTGTTTCGGGTGTTAACATACTTGTTTTATTTTATATGTTTTGTTACGTAAGACATTTTTTTCATGGATAGGTTGTATATTATTCATATCCAGAATGATATCAAGTCCTTAAACATTATTTTTAATCATCGAATTAGAATTATACTTGAATGGATACGATGGAGAATGAATCTTATCACGTTCGTGGAGACGGTAGTCCGTACGTACGCACGAGCGACAATATCATTCTTTTGATATTAAAATAATATTTAATTGGATGGTATATAATATATACAGAATAATTATCATGTTATATTAATTATTTACTTGAATTACACATCATTATTAGAACCATCGAAATAATAATGTTTTGAATATAAATTACACCACGACATGGAGACGGTAAGCCGTACGTACGCACGTATGGTGTCATGTCATTCAAAGGATGGATAGAATACTGAAATATGGTTGTACCATTTTTATAATAACATCAAATTATATATAATATACTGGAGTTATTATTTTATAATGTTTATAACAAAGATATAATAAGTGGAAGAAGAAATTAACTTGAAAAGGGGTGGTGAAATCATTACCTCTTGTTCGGGTTCTTCCTTTTGATTTGATCAAAAGGGCTCATTGGTTTGGATTTCCGACTGAAGAAAGGAATATAGGATGAAGTGAGGGAATTTGAGAGATTATTTGGGTAGAGTGTGGCCGAGACAAATGGCTTTGAAGGTGTGAATTTATGAGAAGGGGGAGTGACCTTTCATAAGAGGGGTAAGGGGGACCTTTGGAAAAGCTAGAAATATTATTTTATAATAAATTTATATTCGGTTCCTAATGTCTCCAAAGTAGATTATTTAAAGGTTAATGTGGGTATGGGTCGAAACCAACTCAACCAATAGTATTTATATATTTTTGGGTAACTATATTAACCTTATATTTAAGTATTAACTCATAGTTAATTAGTTTCACTTTTAAAATGTCTCTTTGTATTTTTATATTATATGGTTAATAAACATACTATATACATCCAAGCGACCACCAAGTGGTCTATTAATGATACACCTATCATGATATAATTCTCTTGGCAGAACCTTAGATTTTTAGGAATTGAATATAAATTAATAATATAATATTTGTTTTAAAAACTCTTTTATGTCAATTTTGACACTATTTAAAAAATTAAATTTTGTGATGATCATAACAGAATGATTACTCAAAAAAAATTTAATTAAATCATTCCTAACATGTCCTATTTACCTATAAAATTAGTTTGATTCATAAAAAGTCTCAAATTATATTTATTTGGGTATTTATAATATCAATTATTTTAATTTTTCACTATTATGGTAATTACTGCATCATCATTGTGTCATAAATTAATTAAATTTTTTATTGTCTAAAAATTATAAATAAAATATCATTATGTAGTAAATATGTTTAGATTTCTAATTAATATTTATAATCAAAAATCCAACATCTATAACCCTATATAAAAATGTTTTTTCTAAAAGATATATGTTTAGGTCATTTTTGTATTTATTTTAACTTAATTTATATAAAGTGTAATTATCACTTACAAGTGGCTCCATGGGGTTCAAAAATCGACCCAAAAATGCCCATGTCCGGACATGTATCAAACAATAAATTTAGGACACGTTTTAGGATAATTTTTTATTATTATAATATTATTCTTAACCCTTATTTACCAGATTTACCCTTTAACCATGGTAAATAAAATATTTACCGAAGTAATTATTCAAAATGTCTAAAAATAAATGTTACCTATTTACACAATTTGAACATCATGATACCAAATATGGAATCCATTTTTCCAAATTCAAAACACAAAAGTTGCAGAAATTAATTTAAAATTTATTACTGTTGTAAAAACAAAAAGCGGGATTTTAAGAGATAATAACTATCAAAATATTGACACTTGTTTATGTCCAGATTAATTGTAAAATTATATAAAATGATCAATATTGTATTCAATGGTAAAAATATATTCTATATATACTTTAAAACCACTCAAATTCATAATTTATCAATATAAATTATTTTGATTAAAAAAGTTGTTTTTAATTAAAATTTAGTAATTTTCACTATTCATCAAAATATATACGTTATCCGAAAAGTTCCAAAATTTTACCCTAGGGTAAATTCGATATTCTGAATCCAAAAATGAAGTCCATTTTGAGATATAAATTTATAAAATTTCAAAAAGTAGGTATTACTATTCATAACGGCAATTTTGATTGGTTGTGGTGTGTTAGAAGTCGATGTTGCGTAAAACACACCCTATCACATTATTCAATGAGATGCGTACTGTAGAAGCTTGGGGTGTTACAATAAAGTAGATTAGTTGCTAAAATAAATAATCAACAATAAGGAATAGACTATGAACAACCCTATGCTACAGTAGCGAGACTTGAATTTATTCGTATTTTACTTTCCTTTACAACATTTTTAAATTTCCAACTTTTTCAAATGGATGTGAAATGTGCTTTCCTTAATGGTTATGTTCAAGAGAAAGTTTTTGTTGAACAAAATCCTGGATTTGAAGATACAAAACATCCTTATTATGTTTTAATACTAACCAAAGCTCTATATAGACTTAAACAAGCCCCCCGAAATTGGTATGATAGACATACATGATTTTTTTCTTCAAAATAACTATGTCAAGAGAAATGTAGATACATACCTTATTATAATTGAAAGATAAGAAAACAATTTTGATTGTTGAAATCTATGTTGATGACATTATATTTGTTTCAACTCAGCAATATTTAATCAATTCCATTGCGGATATAATGAAATCTGAGTTTGAAATGAGTATGATGGGTGAGTTAACATTTTTCCTTGGTTTTTGAATTTCTCAAAAACTAGAAGGATTATATATATCTTAACATAATTATATTAAATATCTTATTAGAAAGTATGTATATGAAATAACTAAGTATATAATTACTGCCATTGGTACCTCAAACACACTTGATCTTGATGAAGTTGGGAAACCAGTAGATCAAACAACTTTTAGAGGTATGATAGGAAGTCTACATTACATGATAGCTAGTCATCCCGAATTAATGTTATAAGTATGCTTCTATGCAAGAAATAAATCCAATCCTAAGAAATCTCAATTAAAAGCAATGAAAATAATTTTTTTCTACATAAAGGGAACCATGGATTTAGGACTATTTAATACTTCTGGAAATGATTTTATTCTAAAATGTTTTTCGGATGCTGACTTTGGTGGATACCGAATGGATAGAAAAAGTACATCCGGAACATGTCATTTCTAAGGATATTCATTATTTTCATTGTCTTGCAAGAAGAAACACTCAATAGAACTTTCCACTTCTGAAGCTGAATATGTAGCAGCTAGAAGTTGTTGTGCTCATTTGTTGTCGATGCAACACACACTCACAGACTATGGTATGAGTTTAACCAAAACAAAAATTTTGTGTGATAATACAAGTTCCATTGCCCTTAGTAAAAACCCTGCACATCACTCTCGTTCAAAGAAAATAGATATTAGGAATCACTTTCTTAGGTATCACACACAAAAAGGAGATATCATTATTCAATTTATCGGAATGCAAGATCAACATGCTGATATTTTCAGAAAATCATTACCCTATAATATATTTGAATACATTAAACAGAAGTTAGGAATAATAATAGTAAATCCTCATCCTCGATAACTTCCCATTGAACCAATCTCCTTATAGTAATAAACTACTTTTAATAGGGGGAGTACATTTCTTAATGTAGTTTTTCATGTTTTCCGTAATGAAGCTTTTCATGTTTTTTATAATGATGTTTGTCATGTTTTTCGTAACGATTATTTTCATGTTTTTCATAATGAAATTTTTCATATTTTTTGTAATGAAGATTTTCATATTTATTGTAATGATGTTTTTCATATTTTTCGTAATGATGTTTTTCATACATGAAATTTATTTGTAATGAAATTTCGTCTCCATACATTATATTTTTGTACTTAAGATCTTCGTACTTGAGATTTTCGTACTTGAGATCTTTGTACTTGAGATCTTCATGCTTGAGATTTTTGTACTTGAGATTTTAGTACTTGAGAATTTCGTACATGATATCTTCGTACTTGAGATCATCATACTTGAGATTTTCGTACTTGATATTTTCAAACTTGAGATTTTAGTACTTGAGATTTTCATAATGAAAATTCTCATAATAAATATTTTCGTAATGAAGATATACACACTTTTTTTTCATACTCCAGTTTTTTTTTCAGAATCAAAAGTCCTTCAAGAAGAATTTTCCTCAATAGAAATAATTCTCCTGACATTCCAAAAGTTATAATTCTTTCTTATGTTTTCGTAATTAACTTTTAATTGCTGGTAGTTTCTTTTGGTTTTAAAATTCCACGGATTCCAGTTTCCTTAAATCTGAATTTTTTTAAAAAATCATCAAAAGATCGGATCATACCAAATTTTCCTGGCGTCTATTTTTTCAACCATCAGATCAAATCTGGGAAATACTCAGCTGTTGGATTCAGATGCTATGTTCAACCGTCGCTTTAACAACTATAAAAAGGGGACCCCACAATGGTTGTCTCACATCGGTATTCAAAGGTTTTGTGTGTCGAAGCTCTGTCGAACATCAAAATACCATTCCTGATCTTCATATTTTTTACAAGTCCGAATGTCTGCTGAAATTTCTTCTCATGAAATGTCTTCTGTCAAGCTGATTTCGGAGTGGCATATATACAAGGAAAGGATGGTGCATCCGAAATTTTTCAACAATTATGACTCTATCATTTCAAAGATTATCAGACATAATGGATGGGAGAGTGTAGCCATTTCAAAGACAGGAGCTCAGGATGTATTGTATCCAGATTTGCTGATAGATTTTTATGAGTCATCTTTTTTATTTATGGAATTATGGTAGGAAAAACGTTTCCTTTATATGTTATGGAATGACTTATGCACTCCCTTACACCATGGATGCTAGCTTGGTAGAGATATCTTATGAAGGGGAGGAAGAATTTTTCTCCCACAAAATTCCAGAGGTTAAAGGAAGCTTCATAAAGGAAAAGGCGATGGCATGTATTGTACTTAAATATGTCAAGACCACAATCATTTCCCATATGTATACCAACAATCGGATCCTACATTTATTGGTTTATATTCTTATCGTACTGATAAAGGGTGATAAAGACACTCTTAAGAAAAGTTACATGTATATCTTGTATTTTTTTGGTAAAACTAAGGAAGGTCAACCTCAAGAAGCACATTCTCATTAGGATAGAGAACATCAATAATGGGAATTTTAGAGCTCAGAAAATTTTGTATCCTACCTTACTCTCTAAACCGAAAGTTCAGTGCCTTGAATATTTCATGATCCCCTGCAGTTCCAAGACACGGAATTGAAAAGTAATGATAATCAGTGATGATACCCTAAAGAAGATGAAATTATGTATTTCTAAGGAGTCATGTGAGTTTTATGATCTACCTGAGGATGACGCAGAAGCCATTCTGAAAAATGTTGAAGAAGCTAATCCTTCAAATAAATCTTGAATAAAGATGAAATTAAAGGAAGTCGAAGTAACAGAAAAAACCCCTAAGCCATATAAGCTCAATACGCTCCTTTAAATCCCAAAAAGCTGAATTCTTATCCCGATGAAGTTGTTTGTAAATGGAGAGAAGATAAGAAAAACAGGAAAGAAGGGGATCCACAGTTTGGCTTGGACCCTGCAGAGGCCAAAGCAATGAAAGAAAATGCTACTGAAGAGCTTGAGAAGAAATCCAAAGATAAGAAGCTCAGGAAGAAGTTTTCGGAGGTAGAGATTGTGCAATCACATTTGAAGGCTACTGAATTACCATCCGAGAATATTCTGGTGCCGAAATCATTCTTCGTTGACCCATTACCTGAGTCTTCGGGTAATAAATTTTTGACTCCACAAAAATGTCATGAGATGGATGTTGAAAAGGAAACTATGGAAGAATTTCTAGAAGCTCAAAGCACTGATGATACAACTGATCTGATAGATAAATTTGAAAACTTTCATGAAAAAGGATGTGTTTATGAAAAAGTTTCACTCCGGACTTCTCAAGTTGGTTTTGCAAAACTTGCAACTCCTGAAATGGATGAGAATGGTGAATGTGAAGTAAACATGTTAGCTGAGGAATAGAGTAATAATCATGAATTCATTCTTCCTGATGACACTGAGGAAGGACCTGAAAAAGAGAAAATTCATGATGATAAGATTGTATTGTAACACTCCAAGCTTCCACAGTATGTTTCCAATTAAATAATGCAATGGCGTGCATTGTACGCAACATCAACATTCTAACACACCACAACCAATCAAACTAGCCGTTATGAATAGTAATACCTACTTTTTAAAATTTTATATATTTTTTCATTCTAAATGGACTTCATTTTTGGATTCTTAATATTGAAATTAGCTGAGGGTGAAATTTTGGTACTTTTCGGATAACTTTCATATTTTAATGAAAAGTGAAAATTACTAAATTTTAATTAAAAATAACTTTTTTAATTGAAATAATTAATAGTGATAAATTATTAATTTGAGTGGTTTTAAAGTATATTTAGAATATATTTCTACTATTTATAACAATGTTGGTCATTGGATGTAATTTCACATTTAAACCAGACATAAACAAGTGTCAATCTTTTGATAGTTATTATCTCTTAAAAACACGCTATTTGTTTTGACGACGGAAATTAATTTTTAAATTAATTAATGCAACTGATATGTTTTGAATTTGGTAAAATATACATCTTTTATGAATTCATAATATCAAAAATATCTTAGGGCTAATTTTTGGTATTTTTCTTGAAACTTTCATTTTTTGATTAATAGTGAAACCACTAAGTGGTAGTTAAAAACAGAATTTTTCATAAAACATAATTTTACTGCTTCTATGAGTGGAATTTCAAATATCTGAGAGACATGGTTAATATAAATGAGTAAAATGTGGTTCAATGTGATGAAAATATTTTTTGGTGAATTGTAACTTTTTACTTTTATTTGCCACGGTTAAAATTAAATAGGGTAAGTAAGTGTAAGAATAATATTAATATTACCCTAAAACATGTCCTAATTATATTGGAAAAGTGTATCTAGACCAGAAACAACCTTAGGAGTAAACTATTATCATTTAGGTCCACTTGTATTAGATTATGACATTTATTATTATTTAAATCAAAGAAGAGTTAATAGAGTTAAAATCAAAGGTTATTTACTAAAACATTTATAATATTGGGTTATACATAAGATAAATTCGATTGTAAATATTAATTAGAAAGATAAAAATATTTCCAACATAATGGTATTTTACTTATAATATTTAGACATTAAGTAATTTAATTTATTTATGACACAATGGTGATGCAGTAATTACCTAATTAATGAAATATTAAAATAAGTGATATTATAAATATCAAAATAAATGTAATTTGAGACTTTTTATGATTTACACTAATTTTATAGGTTAATATGACATATTATGATTGATTATATAAATTTTTTTCGAAGTAATAATGCTGATATGAATTTATCAAAAACAAAATACCCAATAGTGTCAAAATTCACATAAAATAGTTTTTTAAAAAAATATTATATTATTAATTTATATTTAATTCCTAAAAATCAAAGGTTCGGCCATGTGACTTATATCATGATATGTGTATCATTAATGGACCACTTGGGTGTCTATTGGATGTATATAGTATGTTTATTAACCATATAATAAAAAAATACAAAGAGACATTGTAAAAGTGAAGCTAATTAACTAAGAGTTAATACTTAAAGATAAGGATAATATAATGACCCAAACCAGTCTAAATTATATTGGTTAAGTGTTTTTAGACCCATCCCCACCTAAACCTTTAAATAATCCACTTTTGAGCCATTAGAAACTGAATATGAATTTATTATAAAATAATTGTTTTAGCTTTTCCAAAGGTGCCCCTCACCCCTCTTATAAAAGGGAAATCCCCCTTCTCACTAATTCACACATTCAAAGCCTTTTGGATTGTCCAAAACCTGCCCAAATACTCTATAAACTTCCCTCAATACAATCTAGAGGCCCTATTTGGATCATAAAGAAAGCCTAAAGAGCCCTTTTGATCAAATCAATTGGAAGAACCCGAAGAAGAGGTAATGTTTTCACCACCCTCTTTCAAGTTCCACTCTTCTTCAACTTCGTCTTTCTTTGTTTTTTCTGTTATAAATTAATAACTCCAGTATATTATATATACTGTGATGTTATTATAAATATGGTACAACCATATTCTTTATTCTATCCATCCTTTTAATGGCATGTCACCATACGTGCGTGTGTACGACTTACCGTCTCCACGTTGTGGTATAATTGTCATTCAATAAATTATTCATTGGATGGGTATAATAATGATGTGTAATTCATGTAAATAATAAATATAACATGATAATTATTCTTTATATATGATATACCATCCAATTATATATTATTTTAACATCGAAATAATAATATGGTCGCTCATGCGTACGTACGGACTACCGTCTCCACGAATGCGATGAGATTCATTCTCCATCGTATCCATTCAAGTATAATTCTAATTTTATGATTAAAAATAATGTTTAAGGACTTGATTTAATTCTGGACATGAATAAGATACAACATATCCATAACAAACATGGCTTACGTAACAAATAATATAAAGGAAAACGAGTAAGTTAACCCCTGAAATGACGATAATACTAAGATATTATTAACTAATCAATGTTAAAAGATTATATATGATATCATATTAATGTAAATAATTCATTAATAATTCAATAACAATTATTTCACCATTATAAATTAGGTTACCCTACCGTCGACCAAGGAAAAAGTACAAAGTAAAGGGTTTCTTATATCACTCTTAATTTCGTGAGAATTCCATTGTTCACTACTTATTTATTTCCTGTGGTGTTTGTGTATTGCCTATGATTATATTAATTGAGTAATATACTTTAATTTATTGGTATTTACATAATCATTTTATTATCCTTCTTTCATATTTGTATGTTTCTTAAGTTACCTAATCCATAAAGGAATTTGAAATTTAAATTTTCACTCATTCAGCTTTAGGCATACTTCATTGATTATTTTACTCCAATATTATGTGTGGAATCACTATTCATTTGATTATTTCCTAGTTTCCACTCCCCTTTCTGTGAATATAATTTTTATACACATAATCACTCTATTGATAAATTCTCAATTCATTGTTATGATCTTGATATGAGTAATTTTAACTGAATCTCCATTTGTTGAGTTAAATATCCAATTCATTGGTGTTGTTTTTACAAGAATATGTGTGAATGTCATCTAATTGATTTAAACTAAATATCCAATCATATAGAGTGTATTTATATTTTTCACACATAACTATGTCGTTGATTTATCCTTAACCTAAGGATATGGTCTTTATAAGATAATTCATCTCAATTTACATTCCATTGAGACTTCTTCATTATTATACAAAAAATCACTTTTATATGGTGTATATAATGTACTTTGAAATAGTATATCATGAATCCCCTTATTCGCATGATATTATAACATTTTTATTACCTCAATTATTAGTATTAAAGTGTCTCTTTTTTTAGAAACTCTAACTAAAATAAATTTTTAGGTGTTTTAAAGATTTATTCTTCTAAATATTTATCATTAATGTCCGTGTTTAAAAATGGTTTTAAGAGTTTATTTATATGTACATTAAAGTTTTAAAATTAAAATTACTTCTAAAAATTTCAAAGTGTTATGGGACACTTTGATTCAATAATATATTTTTAAATGAATTCTTGAGAAATTGTGTGACTTTTAAATGATTTCAAGAAAAAGGGGGATATTTCTCTCTAATAGTTTTGACGATTATTTTCATCTATGTCAATATCCTTCATTATTCTTGATTGAGATTAATCTGATACAATACAATCATCGATATTGTATTGAATGAGTTAGGTTTGACTGCAGATGTTCTATTTTTATACCATTCATGGTTTGTCGATTAAGTATTGACATTTAGTATGCTAGTTTAATACGAATGTTTATTTCATATTTAAAACTTTTAATATGAGGAATGCATTGGACTTATTAAGTGACCGGTGGAGCCCGGTATAGCTCCTCGATGCATAGATAGGTCTCATGAGACAAACTAGTGTCTTGGCACGAGGTCTTGAAAAAATCTTATTTGTAGTCTTGACACGAGGCCTTGGCTATGTGGTTATGATAGTCAGGAATTATGCATTCCGTCATTATGAAAGTTGTTATTAATATTTTCATGTGATTATTCGACTAGTAGAATATACATGTGAATAAGTAAATGGAATTATTTCATTTTATCCTTGCCATATTATTCTGATGTTCATGTTTAAAAGTGTTCTGTTTTAGTTATACATTGCCTGAAATTTTTATGTTTATTTATGAAAGTTTCCACTATATTGTTATCCTTACTAAGCATCTGAGCTCACCCCTTTCAATGTTTTATTTTTCCCAGGATGTGAAGATGTATTTTATAAATTACCTGAAGGGATAATATGAGGGGATATGAAGAAAATATGTTGTTGTAGTTTTTCAATTATTGATGTAATGTAAACTTTATGAATATATCAAGTGTTTCCAAGGCTACTAAACTAATCGGTCTTTCGACACTTGATCTTTATTGTGATCATGTCAATGTTATGTAATAACGCACCGACTCTGGGTATCTAGGGTTAGGGCATTAATGTTGGTATCAGAGGAATTTTATTACAAACCTTGGAAGGTAGATTTAGATAAACTCTGATTAGAACACGTAGACCTAAGATGAAATTTGAGGATTCGTATAGAAGAACATCCTAGAGTTTTGGTATTGTAGATATTTTGTGAGTTTTCTGAGAAATACATCCCGATCTGGATACGAGCAGTTAGAGGCGGCTATGGAACCGATGTACCTCGGGGTAAAACCCAAAAACATAGCTTTGAGCTAGACTCGAATGGGAACTGGTGCACAACAACGGGCCTTGCTGCACTCTTGGTTACGAAACTCCCAGGGGATATGTTTAGGATAATTTACATTTTCATTACAAACTGATTTGAATTATTATATATAAAAGATGAGAGTAAATGACCTTGGTTAATCCTAATGTGATTCAAATTGAGAATATGGTGACATGTTGATCTCTAAATAATTTTATGACTACTGTTACTCACACAATGGTTTCTGGTTTTAGTCAATGGCTGGATTCCAAGGAATTCATAGTGACTTTGAGAATGATGTTCAAGGTGGTAACGATGGTGGAAATGAGAAAAAAATGGAATGTTCATAAGTGTAAAAGATATCGTCTTTATTCCAAATCAATTTTACAAAAATATGATCAACAATATATATATTAACAAATTCCTAGAATCAAAAATGAAGAGAATGGTGATGAATGATAAGAGATCCAGCAGTGGAGACCATGGAGAAAGGAATCCTAAATTTCTATCATGTAGGATATGTGGAAGGAGACACCCAGGAAAGTGTCTCAATTGGACAAAGAAATGGTTTACGTGCGGGAAAAAAGGACATAAAGTGAAGAATTTACAAATAAAAATGAAGATTAATATAGAAGAAGATAAAAACGGTCCCAAGAATCCATTTACAGTCATTTGTCGTAAATGTAGGGGACCTAGCCATTACACCAGTGAATGACCTATTCTATGGGATATTTTCTTGGTCAAAGAAGAATCTATGTGGGAATAAACTGTTGGAGAAATGTTTAAAAAGTTTTAGTGCTCCTTGTTGATGGGTTTACTTTGGAATAATTTTCTCTTGTATTTTTAACCCTACAGTTTCCATGTGATATTGATATTTTAGGAAGAATTATCTTTTCTCTTGTGTATATAGTCATAAATAACCATTTGGTTTTATATGATCGTTGGGTTTGAGGAAATTATAAGTTATTATAATTTGTGATGAAAATGAAAGGTATGTGATAAGATTTGTGGTTAAATAATGTTATGGTTATTTTGAAGAATTTATCTCATTTTGGTAATGTTATAAAATATATTTTTTGAAAAAGGACAACAGGCAAACCATGTGAAAACCCTTCGCATCGGACAAAGCTGTGGGAATAGAACCCACAACCAATGTGTGATTGGGATTTATCGCCTACCCTAGACTACGTGAAGTCCCTGGTTAGTGTGACTATTATTTTTAGTTAAATTATTTTATTGATCAATAATATATTGATTTGGGATCTTATGTCTTATCAAATGAGTACCCTTAGTATAGGAAAATGATTTGATGATTAAGTGAAAAATTTTATTTTGTTAGTTGTTATCTTTTTTGTGAACACTATATGCCTAAGGAAAATAGAATAGTATGGGATTTTATTTGAGGAGTAATGGTGGATTTTTATCTATGTTTCTATTGTGTATTTATAGTGATTTGGGTTATTTATGGAAATGATTCAGTTAATTACTTTTATGTATGTAACCTTAAGAGTAATTAATGTCATTTAGGGATACAATTTAACGTGAAAGACTACATTCTTATAAGTTTTTGGTTTCAATATTAGTTTGGATTATATTGAAGGATTTTGTGGACAATTGATTATTGAATGGTATTTATTTAACTTTGGGGTATTCATGTTTTAATTTTAGAAATTAAGAATGCTGTTATTTTTCTCTAATGGAATATCCATTTACGGGATCATCAGATATTATAGAAACCATTTCGGTTTTGATTAATCTCTAAAGACAAGGTAAATATATTGTTTATCCTACGTGGATCATGTATTTCTATAGAAGTTTATTCTAGATCTTCCATTGTGACAAGTCTTCTTGAATACTCATTGTTCAAAAAAAATGAGTTAGTTGTAAAAAAATTTAAAGAATGAAACTATAATTACAAATTAAGTATATCTCTTTCTATTCTTATTCAATATCATAAATTAATTCCTCGTCCTTATATAATGTAACTTAAAACAAAAAATGTTGTCCGTTTACTTTTCATACTGGGATACTAATGACTGTTTTTCCCAACACAAGTTTGTGATTTTCTTATTGTTAAATTTCTCCTGATCATGTTTTCTATCCTTTTCCATTAGAACATAACACTTATTTTGTCATCCATATCCATGTTTTTCTACATGGAATCCAATTATGGGTTATCTTGGGTGACCATTATACCTCTTTTCCTTTCTTTTAAAGTGATAGTTTTATTGACTCTCTTTCTGATGTGGGACATTCCATTATATTCTGAAGCCCAATTTTAAAAACAAATTTGAGGATGCAATTTATTGAAGGAGGGGAGAATTTAACACTCCAAGCTTATACAGTACGTTTCCCTTTTAATAATGCAATGGTGTGCATTGTACGCAACTTTGAGATTCTAACACACTACAACCAATCAAAATAGCCGTTATGAATAGTAATACCTACTTTTTGAAATTTTATAAATTTTATCTTTCAAAATGGAATTCATTTTTGGATTCTTAATATCGAAATTAGCTTAGGGTTAAATTTTGGTACTTTTCAAATGACTTTCATATTTTGATGAATAGTGAAAATTACTGAATTTTAATTAAAAATATGATTTTTAATCGAATTAATTAATAGTGAGAAAATATTAATTTGAGTGGTTTTTAAGTATATTTAGAATATATTTTTACCATTTAATAAAATTTTGGTCATTGGATGTAATTTCACATTTAAACCAAATATAAACAAATGTCAATCTTTGGATAGTTATTATCTCTTAAAAACACGCTATTTGTTTTGACGACAAGAATTAATTTTTAAATTAATTAATGCAACTGATATGTTTTTAATTTGTTAAAATAGACATCATTTTTGAATTCATAATATCAAATATAGCTTAGGCCTAATTTTTGGTATTTTTCTGGATACATTCATTTTTTGATGAACAGTGAAACCACTAAGTGGTAGTTAAAAAACTGAATTTTCATAAAACATAATTTTACCGCTTCTGTGAGTGGAATTTCAAAAATCCAAGAGACATGTCTAATATCAAGGATTAAAATGTGGTTCAATGAGATGAAAATAATTTTTGGTGAATAGTAACTTTTTACTTTTATTTACCACGGTTAAAAGTAAATAGGGTAATTAAGGGTAAAAATGATATTAATATTACCCTAACACATTCCATAATTATATTGGACAAGTGTACCTCGACCAAAAACAACCTTAAGAGTAAAATATTATCATTTAGGTCCACTTGTATAAGATTAGGACATTTATTATTATTTAATTCAAAGAAGAGTTAAAAGAGTTCAAATCAAATTTTATTTAATAAAAAAAATTTTAATATAGGGTTATACAAAAGATAAATTCGAATGTAAATATTCATTAGAAAGGTAAAAATATTTCCAACATAATGGTATTTTATTTATAATTTTTAGACATTAAATAATTTATTTTATTTATGACAGAATGGTGATGCAGTAATTACCTAATTAATGAAATATTAAAATAATTGAAATTATAAATATCAAAATAAATGTAATTTGAGACTTTTTATGAATTACACTAATTTTATATGTTTATATGACATATTGGTATTGATTATATAAATTTAGTTCGAAGTAATAATGCTGTTATGAATTTATCAAAAATAAAATACCCAATAGTGTCAAAATTGACATAAAATAGATATTAAAACAAATATTATATTATTAATTTATATTCAATTTCTAAAAAACTTAGGATTTGTCAATAGACTTATATCATGATATGTGTATCATTAATGGACCACTTGGGGGTCTCTTAGATGTATATAGTAATTTTATTTACCATATAATATTAAAATCCAAAGAGACATTGTAAAAGTGAAACTAATTAACTAAGAGTTAATACTTAAAGATAAGGTTAATATAATGACCCAAAATTGTCCAAATTCTATTGGTTGAGGGTTTTTAGACCCATCCCCACCTTTAATTTTAAATAATACACTTTTGAGACATTAGAAACCGAGTATAAATTTATTATAAAATAATATTTTTAGCTTTTCCAAAGGTGCCTCTCACCCCTCTTATAAAAGGGAACTCCTCCTTCTAACTAATTCACACATTAAATGCCTTTTGGCTCGGCCAAACCCAGCCCAAATACTCTCTCAACTTCCCTCAATACAACCTAGAGGCCTTAGTTTTATCATAAATCCATCCTAAGGATATTGTTTTATCAAATCAAAAGGAAGAACCCGAAGAAGAGGTAATGTTTTCACCACCCTCTTTCAAGTTCCATTCTTCTTCAACTTATTATTTCTTTTCTAATTATATTCTAAAATAATAACTATAGTATATACTATATAATTTTATGTTATTATAAATATGTTACAACTATATTCAGTATTATATCCATCCTTTTTATAGCTTGTCACCAAACATGCGTATGTACGGCTTACCGTCTCCATGTCGTGGTGTAATTGTCATTCAATAAATTATTATTTGGATGGGAATAATAATGACGTTTAATTAATGTAAATAATAAATATAACATGATAATTATTCTGTCTATATGATATACCATCCAATTATATATTATTTTAACATCAAAAAAATAATATTGTCGCTCGTGCGTACGTACGGACTACCGTCTCCACAAACGCGATGAGATTCATTCTCCATCATATCCATTCAAGTATAATTCTCATTTAATGATTAAAAATAATGTTTAAGGAATTGATATAATTCTGTATATGAATAAGATACAACCTATACAAAACAAACACGGCTTACGTAACAAAGATTATAAAGGAAAACGAGTAAGTTAACACCCGAAATGATGATAATACTAAGATATTATTAACAAATAATTGTTAAAAGATCGTATATGATATCATATTAATGTAAATGATTCTTTTATAATTCAATAAAAATTATTTCACCATTATACTGGAGGTTAACCTACCGTCTACCAAGGTAAAAGTACAATGTAAGGGGTTTCTTATCTCACTCTTAATTTTGTGATAATTCCATTGTTCACCACTTATTTATTGCATGTGGTGTATGTGTACTACCCATGATTGTATTAATTTTGTAATATAAATTAATTTATGGGTATTTACATAATCATTTTATGATCCTTCTTTCATGGTTTTATGTTTCTTATGTTATCTAATCGATAAGGGAATTTGAAATTTCAATTTGCACTCATTCGGCTTTTGGCATACTTCATTGATTATTTTACTCCAAGATTATGTGTGGAATCACTATTCATTTGATTATTTCATAATTTCCACTCCCCTTTCTATGGATATAATTTTTTTACACATAATCTCTCCATTTATAAATTCTCAAGTCATCAGAATGAACTTGATAAGAGTTATTTTAACTCAATCTCCATTTGTTGAGTTAAATATCCAATTAATCGGTGTTGTTTTTACAAGAATATATGTGAATGTAATCTGATTGATTTACACTAAATATCCAATCATATTGAGTGTATTTATATATTTCAAACATAATTATGTCGTTTATTTATCCTTAACCTAAGGATATTGTCTTTATAAGAGAATTCATCTCAATTTACATTCCATTGACACTTCTTGTTGTTATACACCAAATCACTTTTATATGGTGTATATAATGTACTTTGAAAAAGTATATCATGAATACCTTTATTCTCATGATATTATAACGTTTTGATCACCTCAATTATTTTTATTCAAGTGTCTCTCTTTTGGTTAGAAATTCTAACTAAAATACATTTTTAAGTGTTTTAAATATTTATTCTTATAAATATTTTTCATTAATGTCCATGTTTCAAAAATGGTTTTAAGTATTTATTTATATGGACATTAATGTTTTAAAATTAAGATTTCTTTTAAAAGTTTCAAAGTGGTATGGGACACTTTGATTCAAAAATCCATTTTTAAATGGCTTCTTGACAAATAGTTGGACTTTTAAATGATTTCAAGAAAAAGGGGGATATTTCTCTCTAATAGTTTTGATGATTATTTTCATCTATGTCAAAATCCATCATTATTCTTGATTGAGATTAATCTGATACAATACAATCTTCCATATTGTATCGGATGAGTTATGTTTGACTATGGATGTGCTATTTTTATACCATTCATGGTTTGTCGATTAAGTATTGACATTTTGTATGCTATTTTAATACGACTGTTTATGTAATATTTCAATCTTTTCATATTAGGAATGCATTGGGCTTAGTAAGTGATGGGTGGAGCCCGCTATAGCTCCACGATGGATCGATGGGTCTCATGAGAAAAACTAGTGTCTTGGCACGAGACCTTGACAAAATCTTATTTGTAGTCTTGGCACGAGGCCTTGGCTACGTGGTTATGACAGACTGGGATTATGCATTCCATCATTATGAAAGTGGTTATTAATATTTTCATGTGATTATTTGGCTAGTAGAATATCCTTGTGAATAAGTAAATGGAATTGTTTCATTTTATCATTTCCATATTATGCTGAAGTTCAAGTTTAAAAGGCTTTTGTTTTAGTTATACATTGCCTTAACTGTTTATGTATATTTATGAAAGTTTCTGCTATATTGTTATCTGTCATGAGCATCCGAGCTCACCCCTTTCAATGTATTATTTTTTCCAGGATGTGAAGAAGTATTTAATGAATGATCTGTAGGGATAGTATGAGGGGATAGGAAGACAATATGTTGTTTTAGTTTTTCACTTATTTATGTAATGTAAACATTATGAATATATCTAGTGTTTCCAAGGATATTGAACTAATCGGTCTTTCGAGACTTCATCATTCTTGTGATCATGCCAATGTTATGTACTAATGCACCGACTCTGTGTATCTAGGGTCGAGGCCTTACTTGTATGGTTATCCGAAAGTTAGCACGAATCTCCCGATGAATAAGATATTTTAAAAATCAACAAGGGGAAATAAGTGGATGTCGATACCCATAACCAAATATATTTTGAGGAAGAAATAATATGGAGGATCTTCTAAGAGAAAGCTTGTAGAGCTAGAGGAAGAACCTTCTCCAAGAAAATTTTCTCATTTAGAGTCATCAGCTTTAGTACATGATTTTGTAATGAAATCCTTAAAGAAACTAGTAGACACCATTTTGATTATTCCATCAATTGATTCCAGATACTAGATGCTTCATCACAGTATGAATCAGAAATCAGACTTTATATCCATGGTGTTGGAATGGTGAGTTAAGATTGAGGTTGAACATAAAAACATTATTATCAACAATGAAGCCCACCGAAAATCTTGTAAGAAAATGACCAGCTGGTCGAGGAATATTTTTGAAGATCTGAGGGAACCTGATCTATTTAAAGATGATTTCATGGATTCTTTTGATACCGAAGACACCAAAATCAAAGATATTACAAACATCTTCCAGGAAAAGCTAAATCTTGATCAAAATTCTCAGTTTAAGGATTTCAAAGATCTGAATGGGAAGTTGAATTTTGTTTTCCAAAGATGGAAAACAGAGATGGATATCCAGATCGAGATGGATAAAAATCTAGTGACGTAAGATGACTTCCTGAATGCTCAAGCAGAGGACCTGAAGGCACAAGATGATAGAATCACCTCCTTAGAAAAGAAATTAGGGAGAGTCACAAAGAGCTAAAAAAGCTATAGAAAATCATGAAGAAGTTGATACCCAAGGGAAAACAATAAAAATAGACCCAAATCTGATCTTTTGTTGTATCTTTTTTCCTTGAATAAATACTTATAATCATTAAGAAAATTATAGATGTTTGTTTTGTTTGGATGGCTATACTAATATTTCAGGTACCATATTTTTTTCCATTCCGTCAAACTCTTTTTGAATATCAAAAATGGGGAGAAGGAAAAACAATTCTAAATGGGGGAAGGAAAAAATAATTCTATGTATAAGAAGATATATCCCTATGTAAGGGGGAGTTTATTTAAGGGGGAGTGCTCATTACAAATATTTCAATACCCATGATAATGAAAATCCCATTATATAAATCTAGAATATGATCCTTGGAGTTCCCAAGACTAAGAGGGAGTCAGTTGTATTTATCTTTTCCAATGTGAAAAATGAGATATGTTTTATTTTCTAAGTCATCAAAAGTTTTGCTAAGTCCTTATATTCTTCTTCGTAAGGATATTTGTGCATTCCAAGAAGGGGGAGATTGTAGAGTCAATAAGGTTTTTTCTTATGAATTTTCCATTCTTTCATACTTGGGGGAGATTGTTAAATCAATAAGGTATACTTATTACTTTACCATTTCTTCTTTTTTTGAAAATCACAAACACCATATTTCAAGGAAAAACTCATTTTACCCCTTGTTTTACTTCTATAAGGAAAATTTACTTACCCAAGAAAATTTACCCTTTCCTAGATTTCATTGTTCATATAAATATTTTTCCTAAGTGTACAATTCGGTTTGTACCTAAAAACCTTGTAATATTATAATTACCTAGATATTTAGAATTCCGTTTTAGAATCTGAATTCATAGAATTCTGGGTACGAACACTCAGGAGTTATGACTCTGAATTCTGAATCAGAATTCTGTTTACGAACTCTCATATGTTCGGAATCCAAATTCTGAATCAGAATTCTGGTTACGAACTTCTCTGAGTTTTGACTTCGAATTAGGAATATGAATTCTTGATACGAACATCTCTGAGTTCTGACTCCGAATTCAGATTACAAATTCTGTATACGAACTTCTCTATGTTATGTCTCTGAGATCTCTGAATACAGAATCTGAACTCCAATGAGTTCTGACTCTGAATTCTCATGAACCCAGACTCCGAACATTGTAAGTTCAAGTTTCAATTTCTTGTGAATCCAGACTCTAAATTTCCTTAAAATTCAGACACCATAATTCTACATAATTCTGGTTCTGAATTACTACAAAACAGAATCTGAATATCCTTGTATTATAGACTCCAAATTCAATTTTGGTTTGACTTCATACTTTCATTTTCTTACATTCCGATTATAAGTTTTTAGTTATGCTTAGACTTTTTTAGTAATAAAATGATGTCGTGCTTTCCAATGCTCACTAACCGTTGTTTGAGTAACACGTGTACAGGTCCCTCCAAAATTCAAGGAAAAATATTATTGTTGAAGGAAGGATCCAACCGTTGAATCCATTCCTATAAATAAGTGATCATTTGAAAAAACTCGATAGTGTTTCTAGGACTCTAGAGACCACATGTTGTTGAAGTGATTTATAGAGAGATACATTAATTGCTTAGTGCATACTGAACTACTTGTTCAGTTTTGCTTCATGAAACTCCGATTGTTACTGTGTACAATCGAGGGATTTCTGGTATAGGAAGACAGAGGTTCCGACTACCCTGAAGTTGAGGGATTCCTTGCTTAGAAAGACATAGGTGCCAACTACTAGATAGTTGAGGGAATACGGGGATAGCAAGACAGATTCTGATCTTCGTATTAAGGGCTTACCCTGGTGTGGGTAAGACGGACTTTCTTGAAAGTATAAATGAAGGTACTTTGATCCAAGGTTGATGTATATCCTTTTCTTTGGGTTAAAATACACACTACATGATACATACTTTGTTACAAGTTTTCCGCTGCATTTTTATTGTTAAGGATAGTATAACTATCTTATACTTCCGTATACTTGTACTCTGATTAAGTTAGATTCTATATGCTTTAAGGTGGAATATTCATCTTTGTAATCTTTCTTTATGTTTCATTTCCGGAATCACTTTTCCGGAATTAATTTCTCCGAATCACTTTTCCAGAATCAAGCATGTTATTAGAACCTTGAGGTTTTGTGAATTCCTTTGTTTAAACTTGTTAAACATAACAAACATTAAAAGTTCCTAAATAATTTTTAAAGTATACAATTCACCCCTATTCTATTTGATCATTTCATGTTTACATATTCTATCCTACATTTGGTATTATAGAGTATAACATACTCACAAACCATCTCACATTATGTAGGGTTTATGATTCATATGTTTTATTCCATAATGATTCTATCTAATCCATATTATATTCTTACAAATTTATGGTGTGAATACTATTTCTAGAATATACTTAAACACATCCAGAATATATAAAAATAATTAACTCAAATATATGATACAATACTCAGGAAATTCATTCTGGAAAATTAATTTATTCAATTTCAATAGTAAAAAATACAAGGGGGTTTTTGAGCATTAAACACAATAAAATTCATATTGTATTGTTATGACAATACATGCCCCATAATTTTCCCACACCAATTCCACTTCTATCATCAGTAATATAATGAAAATTTTATTTTTATATTACAAAAAAATATTCATTGTTTTAGATATAAATGATATTCATATATATTCAAAGATAAATGAACAGAATAAAGATCATTACAGGATTTTGATAAAGACTATAATAAAGGAGAATTTGTTTTGAATTATAGAAAATATAAATAATTTTTATATAATGTAATTTTCTTGGGATACATAATTACAAAAAGTGTATATTAGTGGATCCATTAACTATGGTGGTTATTGAAAAATCTACTAGACCAATAACATTGATTGAAATAAAGTGATTCCATAGGTTGGCATGATAATAAATATATATTTTTAGAAATATATAATTACAATAAAATTTATAAAATATATAGACATAGAAGGAATCCATGATAGGTTTCATGGTGAATGTGAATATAATTATATTGAAATAAATAGGAAGTTGGATGTTTCACCTGTTCTCACACAACCCTTTCAATATATATGTAATTGTTAACTATATTTTAGAATAAAAATATTTATTAGGATATTTTCACATGAATATTGAAATGATGGTTTATTATATGCCTCATTTATTGATGTTTTATTATAATAATTATATGACTTGTGATTTGAAACAGGAAAAGTTAATTTCTACTTCAATGAATTGAAGGAATTATCCTTATAATTATTGTTGTTACATATAATATTATCATAGATTTTTAGATTATATATTCACATATAATGACATTAATATTCAACGATGAAAATTTATTGAGTTCATTAAATACTAAGGATGCTCAATATATTTCTTACCTCGGAAGTAGAATAAGGTTGAAAATATTTTGGTTGTAAGAACATTGGTAATATATCTATGATGAGGAATAATATATATCTATTAGTTTTGTATATATAGAAGATGGTCATTGAATTATTAAGGAAATGAGAATGATATTATAATTATTAGATCAATGGGAGACCATTAATTAATGTGATTATTAATGTGGAATTGAAGGAGGATTGGAAGATACATTAAAAGATGAGGATTATTTCATAATTAAAATTTTAACCTGATGTAATGATCAGATTCATGAACCAGGTATGTGTCACATCAATAAAAGAATTTAATAAGGCCATAGTGGATGATGATTATGTTTATGAAATCTTCATTCATTCTTTAATAAAAAATAGGTATAGAGTTGTAAAAGGGAACATCTAGGGTAACAATAGGAAGCCATACATTTTAGAGGATTCATTGTAGTTCTTTGTATAGTTGAATGTTAAGGTTGAGATATCAGTGTCTAAGGGTATGTCACAACCATTACCTATACCTGTGTGGAAATGGGTGAAATAACTATAGATTTCATCCTAGGACTCCCAATAATATCCAATGTCAATGATTATATTTTTTATTTAGTTGATTAATATAAATTATCAATATATTTCATATCTATTAATGAATATTTTTATATTGATCATATTTCTACGAAATATGTTATGCTAATGGTAATGTTCAATTGATTACTACTATGAATCATATCAAATCAAAATTGATTGTTTAAAATTTTGTTCTAGTGGGAATTATTTTCCATCTTAAGATAGATGGTTATATTGGTAGGATCATTCAATCCATGTTATATATAAACATGGATTTATCAATGATTTATAAATAATTTTATGATTAAATACTTTATCTTGTCAAATATTGTTACAAAACATTTTTCACTCAAGCAATAGGATGGATCCTTATAAATCCTTTGATAAAATGAATTCAAAGAAAAAGTTATGATGCGATGAGATTGGTGATTGATCTATATAAGGATTTTTTCTTGTCCTAGATATGGAAGAGCAATTTAGATCCATTCAGAAAAATTCTAGCTGGCTCAATATTGAAAATAAGTTATAAAAAAATCATCGATGCCAATTGAAGTTTAATGATGCAGATAAAGTCTTCCCATTAATTACCCATATGAATAATGATATGATATTTAAAATGAATGGAAATATAATTTATAATCATATATCTATATATATATGATTCATTATCATATTGGGGTAGAATCTTCTATTGTAATTTCTCTAATAAACCACTCCCAAATTCACGATGTATTTCATCAATATTTTTTGAAAAAATCATATAATATATCCTTTAAATGTACTATACTCGTATGTCCTACCATTGGAGAAAGTTATTTTCTGTTATTAAATTCTAGTAAAAACCCTAGATCGTATTGAAAATGTGTTATGGAATATGAATACACCCCAGATTAATTTTTTTTGGAGAAATCAAAAATTTGAAGATGCAATATAGGAACTTAAGAATGTGATGAAGTCGTGGTATCCTTGAATTATTTTATTAGAGGAAAAAAGTTTGAAGTGATAAATTATTATAATGGGGTAGAATGTAACACCCAAATATTATAGAATATTCTCCTATTTCATAAATAAATTTATTTCATATATAATGAAGAATGAATCACTAAAGATATGTGAATAATTATTATACATTATAAAATGAATATCGTTATATGATATTTAAATGAAATATAATTATTCAACAAAATTTCATATCCATTGATAATATATTATTAATAATTGAGAAATATTTTAATATATTTTTTACATGGCTATTTAAAAATTAATTTATATTACCAAAATTAGCACAAAATATTATTTTTTAAATTTAAAAATAGGATATATTGGTTATAAATGAAAATAAGATCAATTTGAGATTAAAAGTTATAGGTTTCATAAAACAATTTATGAAAAAATAATATTTATGAAAAGTATTTAAATTAATCATTAATGATAATTGATATTAATAAAAAAATCTAATATATTAAATAATTTTTTATATTAATATAATGATTTTTACAAGGAATTGAATTTTAAAATGTATTTAGAGAATAAATCTTATTTATTAATAAAATTAATAATTTAAAAACGTTATTATTACATAAAATAATATATAGTATATTCTTTATAATATTTAATCATTTATTTAAAATTTTTGAGCTTTTTTTCCTCTCTATTTTCTCGAAATTTAAACACTACTTGTGTGTATGTAAAGACTGTCATCTTCATAAAATGATTTTATTCATTCTTCATCACAATATCACATTAATTATTATAAATTTACGTATAATTAACTAATATCATAATCATAACATTATTAATATTATGTAGTTTTAAAATATATGAAAATCAATATGAGAAAAAATGTTATATAAAAAGAGACTTCGGAAAATAAGAGTTTTGAACTTGAATATTTAACATAATGAAATATTGTTTTAAATTTTCTAATTGGAAATTGTAATGGAATATTAAATTATAAGATAATTAGGAATATGATATAGGTATATATTCATTACAAATATGAATTCATTAAATAAGATCTTAGTAAAATTTAATAAGAATTTATAGGCCTTATTAGAGGT
Organism: Viscum album; assembly: GCA_963277665.1. Taxonomy (NCBI): domain Eukaryota; kingdom Viridiplantae; phylum Streptophyta; class Magnoliopsida; order Santalales; family Viscaceae; genus Viscum; species Viscum album. Next base: position 1,013,894,820 of record OY728155.1, read on the forward strand.
TTTATGATTCAATCATGGTGTTAATTAGGATTTTTATCCTTTAATTTCCTTTAGGGAAATTATATTCACCATATCTCTTAAACCACATGTATATTATTCTAAATTGGTTAATTTTATGAATTTAGTGTTTTATTTTCACCATCCTATCTTTTATACAAAAAATTATTGAGAAGGGATTTTTTTAGAAATGATAATCATATTTCCACTTGGGTGGGGAACTTCATTCCTGCATTGCCATGTTTTTTCAAATGATTTCATGAATGTTATTTTAAATACTCAATGATCATTTAAAGTCATTTTAATCATTACATTACATTATTTTTAGATGATTAAAAAATAGAAAATAATATTTATTTTCTCAAGGTGTTATTTTAAAAAACCTTTTCTTATTCCATTTAACTCAATGTAATGTAATTTTTTATATTGGCTTTCAATATTTTAAATATTTTATTGAATAAAACACATCTAGTGGTGTAAAAAATTTCATTAATTTATCAATCTCAATGTTCATCATAAAATGTATAATTATTTTACTTTTAATTATTGTGGTATCATAGAAAAATAATTTTGAATTTATTATTCTATATAATCTTTTTTATTGTAATAGTGTATGAATACTTTGGTTCATGTTGATAATAGGGGCCTAGTGTGAAAACATATAATATATAAATAGAAATTTTTTTATTGTATTCTAATAAACTAATTCATTTTTTTAGAAAATATTTCATTACCATTTTTCCTTTATCATATTAGGAATGATTAATTAATATTATAATTAGAAGGAAAGCTATATTTTATTTTTCCATTTTAATCTCAAATTGAATTTTAATGTAATTTACCTCTTCAAAAAAAATACATTTTTATAATATTTTTAAACTTAAAAACACGTCTAATTTTTTACATCCCTAAACATTCAAATTCAAAAAACACCTTACATTTAGTGGATTGTTTCAGTTTAACACTATATAATGCATGTCCCTTAGGGGTCACCATAACTAATATGGGTGAATTATTTAGGATTACCATTATATAAAATTTCTTTTCAAATCATTATTTTTTGAATTTCCATTATATAATACATGTCCCTTAGTGGTCACATTAACTAATATGGGGTATTATTAGAAATTAAAATAAATGCATCATTTTATCAAAGATTAAATCCATTGGGTTATAAATTATACACATTTAATAAAAGTGTATAATTTTAGAGTCAAAACTAGATATACATTTATGAAATCATTTATATACTTATAGTGATACCAATTAATATACCTTTGGTTTTAATCATGGAAAATATTGAACATATGTAATAAATGTAAATGACTTTGAATTAAGAATAACTTTTTCACAAATGATATTTATTGTTCCGCATCAGTTCTGATTTTTCATTTAAATTTATATTAAACATCATTGTTTTAAATAAATGTTTTTGGGATATGAAATCACCACTCAAGTCTAGTTAATTTCATTATTTTCAAATTAACCATCTATAACATCTATGAACTCAGTGTATTTTACTCATATACATTACAAATTATTGTTATTCTTTTAAAATACAGAGGTTTGGGATGATATGCATAAATACTTTATCATTATAATAATATCACACTAATAAATGATGGAGTGTCTAAAGCTCCAAATTATTTATATACCATTTAATATCACTATTTCTTACTAATTAATATCAAGATATGATTAAATCATCTTATTTATTTAAATTAAATTAGTCTTAAAAATGTTAGTCTTTATAGCATGTTTGAAAACTATTTATACACCTTCTTAATCTCCATTATATAACCTTTTTTCTCCACTGTTTATATCAATATTTATTTAACATCACAAAATTTCACATAAAAATATAAGGCAGATAATTATAATATTAGTGATAAATGACTATATTATGATAATATTTACGAATGATTGTTTTCTCATCTTTTCACAAGCATTCATAAATATGTACCTTTATCGTAGTTGACACATTTGTATCCAAACAATTATAAGTAAATATCACTTTTATTTTTTAGATAATATACATATTATAGAGAAATTTTTAAATTTATAGGATTTTAACAATTTTAATAATTATAAATTAGGATATTGAATTTTTTTACAAAAGAAACATGAAGTCATTTTCTCCACCAATTCCATTCGATACAGAAATTCAAGAACTTTTTTTTGTTTGTTGGTACCATTTTAATATCATGCTGATTTGGAATGATGAAGATGCAGAGAGATCCCTCATACCCATCCCAGTCATAATATTAGTTCTCCTTCTTCATTTAATTCATGAAAGATATTTTTTATGTTTGTGGATCAGGTTTTTGATGTGGGATGATGCTGTTTTTATAAAAAAAATTATGTAAATGGTTATATCTCTTTAAATTTTATCCAATGTCCCCTTACTTTTATCTCTTCATACATTATCCTTTTTTAGTATGGTTCAACAATTTATTTATCACCCATCATAAAAAATCATGGTTTTATTTAGATTGATTGGTTTTATGATCAACTCATAATTGTTTTTCTAATAAAGTGTTTGAAATTTGAAATTTTATTATTTGAAAGAACATTATAATTAATGGTTATTAAAACATTCTAAAAAAATATGTATATAGGAAAATGCATGTCTTTTAAAATAACCCAATTCTAAGGTAATAAATATGAGAATATTACTGTAATGTGAAAATATAGACATAAACATGATACATAACATTAAATTATTGATATATGGTGATATAGAGCATGGTTAGGATGAATTTAATGACTAGAAAATCATAAATCTATTATGTGTGAAAGTTTAAACAATTCAACTATAATGATTTATTTGTCTATTCCTAAATCACATGAATATAATTATAACCAATCACATAATCAAATAAAGTATAAGAAGATATTCTTATTATCAATATACATTAATGAAAACAAAAATTATTTGAAAAAGTAGAGATAATTCACTAAACTATTAACAAATTACACAATGTAATACAACATTAATCATTATATTAATTTGTAATAACTAAAAAAGTTCATCATATATTTTTAAATAAATGAAAAAACAAAATGTTCTTAAAAATATTCAGGACAATGATAAAACCCAAAATATTAGAATTATTGGATAACAAATTATTAAAACAACAATTAACATATAAATCCAAATAACAAAACTTATTTATAAAATAACAAAAAACCAATTATATGAACCAATCATATAATCCCAAAGATATGATAACCATTTCCATAAATAACATTAATTACAAAAAATCCAAAATAAGATCATATATACTATGGAAATATAATTCAACATTAGATTCTCAAATAAAATCCCAAAATATCCCATAATGATTGAAACTATTATAGTTATATTCTTCTTAAATAAAATTAACTAGATAAATAATCACTCTTCAATCCCCTGGTTATCATTAAGATAAATCATATTTCTCCAAATTATAATAACCAATAATTCCCTCAGTAATAAAGATCACGTAATCAATAATATTTAATAACCACTATAAAACTTATTTAAGAAAAATTTAAATTCATTTTACCTTAAATAATAATTCATCCTAATCCTTTAGGTTTCATATACATCAACCATATAATATATTTAGAAATAATATCAATTATCTCTATAAAATTCCATCACATAAACCCTGATGTAAGATGTATGTGGCTCTGAACATATGATAATCCTTAAACATATTAACCAATTATGGTATTCAATACTATTAAAAAAATTAATCATTAAAACATAATAATCTAAACATATATCAAAACCCTATCTATAATACCAATTGTAAGAACCGATGTCATCCACACTGGGATGCGGTGAAAAAAAAATATAAACCATAAATTTCAAGATTTTATTCTAATAATCATGGCCATAAATTTTCTTTCATAATCATATTACACAAAAATTATTGATTTCATCCCATTAATAACATTAATCCTTTTAGGTTAATATTTTTATTGAATTATGACAAAATCTTACAAAAACAAAACCCATCACTTTATGAGAACATCATTACCTCTGTACCCACATTTTCAAAATAAATATTAATTCATATGAATCACTAAAAAATTATTCTCAAATGAAATAATTATAGAAAAAAAAATTTATATTATATCATCATAAAATAGAAAATATGATTCAAAGGAAGGGTGATTTAAAATTCTCAAAATGGATAAACATAGGCATTATCCATTGAATGTCGTCATTTAGATTAAGCTGAAAATAAGGGTATAATGATATAATCATCATGGAAAAACATAATGTAATGTAATTAAAACACAATAAGACATGTATCTTCAATCATTGAATATATAGAAAAACTTTGTCAAATTTAATAATAATTGGAATCAATAATAATGATCCATGTGATGTAAGTATTGTCTAAACCAATCATTACAAACTCATAGCTTGAATAAAGATAACCATGTTGGCATCCTGGATCATTATCTTCATAACTCACATAAAAATAACTGATTACTATTAAAAAAAGAAGAACCTACACTAGTAAACTTCATCCATAATTACTATAAATACAAGTATCAATACCAAAAGAATTAGACTGTTTTTTGGGCGCACTGATTTTATTAACTATGTTTGGATCACCCATTTTATAAGCTATATCTATCTCAGCCAGTAATAATGATCTAAAATGGGGATCAACCCATCATATATGTTGTATTTGGATGACTCTTCATCATCAATAAGAAAAATTTATCAATAATTAATAAAAAATCTATAATCATTCATTTTTTAATATAAAAAAATAATAATTATTTGATTCCCTGATTCAGTCATTGAAATTATATGGGTTCCACAAGAATATCATAATTTTTCTATATAATGGATGAATATTATTCAATTACAACATTTCTTTAGGATATATTAACAATAACCAATCATTATTTATGTTGATGAATGAGTTTACCATTGAAAGAAGAATAATTATTTTTGAATAAAATACACTTCTCAATTTAAAAATCAATTTCAAAAACACAAAATCCAAAAAATGTAACAAAAATATTCCTAATTAAATATAAACATAAAAACAAAAAAAAAATTAATATTCAATGATTATAATGTTCATTACTATAAGAAACTCCTTTCATGTTTTAAATAATTATAATAAATATTTTCTCAAGATATTCTAAAGTGACTGATTTAGAAAAAGTTAATAACTAAACTTTTTAAATCCTTATAAAGGAATGTTAATGATCATGTAAAATATATTTATTAAATAGATTATATTTAGAAGTGAATATTTTTTAAAACATTTTTTAAAACATTGTTATGAATGATAATTATTTTAGATCTAAAATTAAATACAAATTGATATCACTAAATACAACAATATTAATGTTTCATTGAAGAAATTTTTTTGAAATTGAAATTAAAAAAGTAAAATTATATAGAAATAAGAGAATAAAATATATGTGTTTCATAAAAATAATTTAATAACATAATCCATTCCCTGAGAACCTTGAACAGATATAATCCATACAATTAAAAATATTGTTACATAAATCCTTTTCCACTATGGTAACATTTCTATCTTAAGACCAATCAATGAATTACATCAAAGGAAAATTATAATTTCATAAACATATATAAATTCATGATATAAAATTACATCATGGAAGTATATAAACATTATAAAAAATAGATTTTTATCATTAAACATATGTTTGAAGGGGATAAAATTTGAGACGAATAATACATACCTAGGTAATATCATTGAATTGATAGTAAATCAGTGGATAGATTATGTGAATATAATTTAAATCCAAAAAATAATAATGGAATTATAGGGTAAAAGAATTGTTGGATTACTTTACACATAATAATTGAATAAAATTTTTAATGAATAATAGTTATAACTCAATGAATGGAAATTCAGTTAAAAAATCTGTTTCATGTTAGTAACATTCTAGTTAAATTCATGTGGATAAAATATTTCAAATTTTAAACTAAAATATGATTGATTAAGATTTATTCATGCTATTATATATAAATTGGTTGTATAAAAACAAATTAAATTAAATTACATGTACAACAATAAAATATTCATTAATCAATGTAAATTGAGATAAAATCCCTTACCTCAAGTACATATTTTCCAAATATATTCTTTAATTAATGATTAAAAAAACTCATTTGAATTATTTTATTTATTAATATAAATTTATAGGTTTAAAATAATATATTAAAAGTATTTATTTTTCTAATTTATAGAATTATTTAATTACATGGTCAGTTATTTTTACATCTAATGTTTTGTGGTCGTTTGGTTCACAATTTTTAAAATTGATTCACTTTATTGATTGTTATAAAATGAATCATTATTACATAGTATAATTAATAATAATAATTAAATATTTAAAAACTTTATAAATAAATTTTACATATAACCTTCCATTAAATATCATTATAAAAATTTAATTATGTTTCAATCACTGAGTCAGTATTCCTTATGAACGCATTACTCAAGATTACATTATTCAATGATAATTATTAAAAATGATTTTTATTATTTTAAATTTATTGAAATATAATTATATAAATAATACCATATTATTTTTTAAAATATAGTTACATGTACTATTAATGTGTTGTGGTGATGAAAAATGAATCACATTAAATCATTGCGGTGGTACTCCACATATAGGAATAAATGATGTTATCATTCTTTAGTGAATGGAATGGTAAAAAATTAAATGATATATTTCAATTTAAGAATTAAAAATATTTCAGGAATATCATATATATATATACATACAATAATTCCATCATTAAATTAATCATTAATTGGAGGTGATGAATATTGATTTGCAATGGTTTATTGGGTGGTAGACCATCATGCACACAAATGATAGTTCTGATTCACATATTATTGATAGGGAGATGAATATAGTATATTACATTTACATAATAAAATATTCTCATTTTTTATACAATAATTTTATTATTTCAATATGGTTGGATAAGATTTTATGAATTTAGAAAATTAATCAAAAAATATATTTGGTTATTAACTATGCATTTTCTTAGAAAAACCTCTAATTGTTTACACCAAAGTAATTGACATTTTACGATAAAAAAAGTGCCCTAAATAATATATAAGTATTTTAGGAATATATTTTTAATTATATTAAATTAATTAATTGGTTCATCTTGTGTGAATAAATGAGAATAATATGTGACCTTTTATATGAAAGGGAAAGTGCACTCTTGGAATTTCATAAAATATTAAATTCTTATAAATTTATCTTCTTATAAAAATAGATTCCAACTAATTTATTTATAATATATTATGATTATGATATTACCTAATGAAATCTAAAAAAAAATTAACATGTTTATTTACTATTTATATATTAAAAATTTTGAGTTAACCCACTGTCAAACCTTTTGATGATTATAGTTATAACAACATTTTTTACAATTTTGGGTCAATATATTTACCTTGAAAATAGAAAACAATCATATATATACCAATGATTATTACTATATAATAAATATAATATTATCTATTTTCATAACATTATATATTATGTCCATGAGATGATTTTCTGAAAACTAAATCACATTACTTCATGGAGGTTGTAGTCTGCACGTACACACAAACAAAATCAGGATATTTTATTGAAAGGAATTTTAAGGAGGTAAATGATATATTTACGCTTCATAATGAAAAATATATCTTGAATATAATAAATATACATTAAATTCATCCTCTTAAACAACTATTATATTTTATGATGGTAGAAAATTCCATTTGTTCGCAAGGCAGTTGTCCGCCATATATATGAACAACAATTTTGTTTACCATTTTATGTAAATGGATATTTATATATGGTACTGTATTAAAAAATTAAATTATATGTAATATAATTATTTTATTTTTTTATAATGGTCATATAATATTTTAATGTTGTGGAATAAGATATAAAACAAAATTGGTTATTATTAATGTTACTTATCCTTCGGAAAACATCTTTAGGATTGCGCCACAATTTATCCTATGAGGGTATTCTAGTCAATTCAATCAGAACAAAAACCATTATGGACATCTTGTATGGTAAATTTATGGTTTTAAAAACCACAATCCTTCGTCCAATTGGTTTGGGTCTTGTGATAATTGTTGAAAACTAATAACTAAAATGTCAGGCATTTTCTAATTGTACCTCAACTTACACATGGAACTATATCCCTATAAAAAATGGAATATAAATTTTTTTAAAATATTTATTAAACCATAATTAAAATAAATTATATGGAATACATAAGTGTTCAAAAATATAAATCAAATAATTTAATCAGAATAATATTCAACCAATAATAAATTGATTTTCTACATGATAATTACAAGATTAAATGAAAGACTAACAGAGATAAGATGAAGATCTCTTTGTAAAACCAATGTATGTGTTATATTCAACCAAATATCAATAAGATCCACCAATTTCATCGATGATATGTCTTTCATCTACATATGAAATGGAACTTGTCGTTAAATCCCATTCAGGGATGAGTATATAATACTCAGCTGAGTTCCTAGATAACGATAAATAGATAAGTTGTGGGATATGACAAAATCCATCTCAACACATAGAAAGAGGGAAATGAAACCCAATATATATAAATACAATAATAATTAGTCCCAAATGAGAGTGAAATATGACATTTATCTCACATACCAACCATGTTTGATTAGTCTAATTAGAGTTCCTAATGTCCATATTTGATGCCATGTATCATTCACAACCTCACAAGAATCAATGTGGAGGGGACAACCCCTAGATGTTGCTCACCACAACTAAGGGATACAAAAACCCCATAGAGTACCACTCCCCATAGGATCTCTATGATGGGTTAGTAACCCTACATAGATAGAGGAAACGAGCCATATAGTGGAGGATCACCCAATCTACAAATATAATGTTTATTTGGGACCTAATACCTATTTCTTTGGGGGAGTACTAACCCCGACATCACTATGATGATCTAGCCCGAAACACTTCTATTTTCAAGCATCACTTTTAGAATCATTATTCTCATAAAACCTCACACCCAATTCCCGTATTCCATAATGAAAGACACTATAATCTTCTACATAGGAAAACACTCATCATATGATACTCATGGGCCCAAATAATATTCCTAAATAAAGAAACCAATAAGTTTAATGTTACTAGGATAATTAAATGGTGTTTATAGTGGTCCAAATGGTGTGTGAAAACAGCTCATAGAACATTCATATTATCCTATATACAGGAACTAGGATGAAATTTCTACACACATGGTGAGTACTGGTTATACAAATCAAGTCTCAACCTCTATAGCCCAATGATTTCTATTCAATTTATACCAATGTAAATCAATCTATGACCATGTTTATGATATTTGGGTATCATTTCCATGTTCAAGGGAATGGTCATGCTCATTTAATCAGGATTTTCCCATTTATAAATCCTTGTTCATGGATATTTAATCTATAAGTACATGCCATAATTCCATCATAGGGTCACATGGAATGTGATATTTTTCATTACATGAAAACTTAACTAAAACATAGAGAGTAATAAATAGTGTGTGTTGTCTACAAAACATTCCATTTATTCCATTCTTTTTATATAAAAATAGTTTCTTCATGTATATAAGCATCCTTCTTCACCACCATGTAATCCACCATTTGACCGCCCAAAATAAATGTGTACTGCCTATGGACATTAATTTTCAGCCATCAGTTGTTTGAAATAGGAATCCAATCAACCAGTAATGAGACGCTATGTGTCATGTATTCCAACCTCTTCTTATTGCCTCTTTAGATACAATAACCAAAAATCATCACCATCGTCTAATCATGATACATTTGAAAATAACCATACCATTCATTCTTTTCAAAACAACCATGAATATATGGGTTCAATATGACGGCATGTGCCCATGAAATGTTCCATAAGGACCATATGGGGAAATGATAAATATTTAACAGAGTAGTGAGGTAAAATTCACAAGAACAACAAATATTATTTTTTTACAAAATATTATTTCCCAATTATCACATGGACAAGGATATACAATGACGGTAGCAAGTCCAATGAGTGAAAAAATCCAATTTATAAAAATTGAATTTTGGTAGGGCACAAAAGAGTATTGTAAACTGATGGAAACGAAAGTAGTTAAATTAAAATGTGGTCTATAAATAAATTTTTTATAAATATAAAATATTAAATTGACAACCTTGATATAGGATCGACCATTGGTGATGAACATGTTCACTAGTAATGAAGAAGATCTTATGTATTCATTCACTCATGATCCACCCCTATCCTATCATTATCCTTATATAAATGATCAAATTGTGATGAATATCTAATAATAATCTAAAATATACAAGGATTATATAGAAAAAATTTGGTATTTTTCATAATTTGATATTTATAGAGAATTTTTAGGTTATTAAATTTAATAAAAATTCATTTAAATTAATTAATTTATTAAACCCTGCTGTTAACAGTCACCTCCCTCAAAACATCTATATTTTTTCTAAAAAATAGTACAGGGCATTTGTAAACTCCATGTTCTATATAAATGTTTATTTATGAATCAATATTTGAGGACATGAACAATATAAAAATCCAAAATGATTAAAATGATGGATGGACATTTGTAAAAATATATGAATAATTTTAATATATTAATTTTGTGTCCAAAGACACACAATCACCATATTGGGTATAAGTATAAATCTATATATATGTTTATATTAATTCTAAAAGGAAAAGAAAATTTTAAAAAAAAACTCGCTATATTATTCTATAAATCAGTGATTTTATCCCCTAATATTAGATTCAACACAATTAGGTGAGGGTATTGAGCTATCATTTGACTCTATATCTCCTATGATATCCATCATATGCTCCTCCACTATCAAAAAAATGATCTCAGGGGATGGTCAATCATAAGATGATCCTCTACTGAGGATTCTAAAACACTACTACATATACCAAGAAGGTTTATTCATCCTTTATGTCTATATCAACCAAGTCAATAATGTTCATTCTATCATGAACATATCTCTATATATGTGACGCATAGAGGAAACCATTCACTCAATTCAACTACAAGGGAAATGATAGTCGGTAGTCAAACTCATATATCCTCTATAAGTTATATGATAACCTGATGATCCTTGAAAATAGCATGCCAGCGTGACCAAAACACAGAAATACTCATCATTATTTGACATTGAGGAGAAAATTATCTCCCAACTCACACTCAAAGGTCATACAACATATATATGTGTATGATTAAATTCAACTTTATATTTTCCATGTATGATTGTACACCAGATGATCCTTCTCTTTCATCACCTTTATCATCTCTGAAAAAACATGGGATTTTTGGAAAATCTCATTATAATATAATGGTGAATTGAAAATTCTTTGTTATAGTGACATGAATGGTTCTGTATTGATAATAGAGAGATTACTATTATAATAATAATATTCTACCATTGTAATATGGTGATCCCATCTCTAACTAAATTCTAACTGTAAAAACCCAGGTAAATAAGGAATAAGACATTTTCATATTTATTAAGATTTGTGAATTAAATATTAATTTTACTTTAAAGGGGGAACTATGTTCAACAATGTACCTGATACGCCACAACGAGTTTTTAAAAAAAACATATGTTGAACAATAATAATATAATATTATTATATTAAATGGTATTTAACACCTAGCCATTGTATTTGCAGGAATAAAGAGAACTGACTACAATATGATTATAAATGTTTCTAAAATGTATTTACATTTACCCAATAAAAGTTAGAGGCTTAAAATGTGAATGAACTTGATTTTAAGCATAAATATTCTAATATTCTTTAAAAAGTCGATTTAATGCCTTTTGATGGTGAACCATTTTTAAATATTGTTTTTGTAGCTTTTATATCTTCTACTTGAAATTTTTTTTTTCATGTTTAGATTCGAGTCTTCAAAATTTACTTTGGAGGAAATTTTGATATTTTTCTAATGATGTTCATTTTTTTAATGAATAATGAAAAAATGTTTTATTTTAATTCAAAACCACCTTTTAATCTAATTTATTTATATGGATATATTATATTTTTAATTGGTTTGAAATTGTAAATCTATTATATTTTTTACCATTTAATCCAATTTTGGTCATTGTATGTAATTTCTCATTGAAATTGGACATTAATAATTATCAATCTTTTGATGGTAATTATTTCTTGAAAATATGGTTTTTGTTTTGACAACAATAATTAATTATAAATTTAACTAATTAAACTTATATGATTCTAATTTTGTAAAATAGACATCATTTTTTTACTTCGGAATATCAAATTGATCTTAGAGTTAGTCTTTGGTATCTTTCTGAAAATTTTCAATTTTTGATGTATAGTGAAAAACACAGCTTTATTGTTTAAAACAAATATTTTATTTAAATAATTATTTTAAAATTTAAATGTTTTTAAATTAAAAATAGATACCTAATACCTATATTAATACAATATAACTCATTGTAGTCATTTTATAATAAGATTAGATATATAAAATTCTATTGAACTTTTTAACGTCTTTTTACCCACCTTCTAAGTGCTTTTCCAAATTTGCATAAAATGCAACTTTACCACTTTTGTGAATATAATTTCAAAAATCCAACATAAATTGTTGTCATTAGAAAGTAAACATTGATTAAATGGGATGAAAATGATTTTTGGTGAATATTAACTTATGAATTTTATTAACCGCGATTAATGAAAATTTGGGTAATTAAAGGTAAAAATAATAATATAATAATATAAAATTACCTTGAAAAATTTCCTAACCATATTGGATGAGTCATGGCCAACAAAAAAAATACGTCAGTCAATTTGGGGACCACATGACGCCATTTGGGTAAGATAATGACATTAATAACTTTTTATTTAAAGAAAAAATAAAAATGACATAAACATGTATTGTTTTACTAAAACAATTATAATGTTGGGTTATATAATTGATATATTTTTCTATAAATATTCATTAAAAATATAGAAATATTTACTACATCATGGTAATTTTTTTATACTTTTTAGAAGTCATATAAAGAAAATTATTTATGTGACAATGATGATTCATTGTTTATGTCATTAATGAATGATTTTTGTAAATAAGAAGATAAAAATTAAAACAATAACAAAAACTTATTAAATTATTTTTTTATGATTTAATTTTGAACATTACCCACCTTATCATCGACTTTAATTATTTTGGGTCCTTTAGAAACCGAAAATAATTATATAATAAAATAATATTTTCATACTTTCTAAAAGAGCCCCTCCTCTCCCTTATAAAGAGTCCTCAATTACTACCCATTTATCACAAATATCAAGCCCATGGCTCATCCATCCCATGCACCAATAAGCTCCCAATATCCCTCTCCTAATACTAGATGCCTTACATTATGAAAAAATCACTTCAAGAAAGACTTTGCTTCAAACCAAAGAGAGTTACCATATTTAAAGGTAACATCTTATCTTAAGTTCTTTTTTATTATTTTACTTCTCAAACCCCCTAGACACTTTTTATTAATTTATTTTATAAAAATAAAATTATCATAACTATAATAGGATTTTTTTTATGTGAAGTATTCTAGAAACTCTTACACACACCTCCATTTAATGGGTAAATAACATATTGTTTCTGTGGACGGTGAACTAATCCCGCACGAAACGATGGTTGTTCAATTATCTTCTACCACATCTTATGGAGTAATTTAAGATGGAACTTTATTTATATGTGATATATATTAAATTTATATTGTTTAAATGATTCTGTATTTTTCATTTATATCATAACTTTATGTTTTCCATAATTGGTAAATGCGATAATTTCATTTGAGGTAGTGCGGACTAACGCCCCCTGCAAAAATATATGACTTGTTCATACAATTTGTGGAACGTATAAAGGATATAATATTTGAAATTATGTAACATATATAACATATAAATTATACTAGAATTATAATATACCTATTTATCATTATGTTTTTATTCCATTAAAATATGAAATTGAAATGAAAGTAGTGCTCATGCGTACATACGGCTTACCATCTCCTTGAACGGTGAATTTCATTTCTTACCTCCATATGTTATATACTATTATAAATAAATATATATACTTGATATATATGATATATATGACATCTAAATGATGAATATAAATCTATAGATAATGGACTTTTGACCAAATGGACAATGTATAATTATAAAAAGTTCATTTTTGACTCAAGTTCTGAACATCGACAAAATGTCCGATATGAACTCAAAAAAAACTAATTGTTATATCAGGGTAATAAATGATATAAAGGGAATAATAAAATTGAAAATTATTCTTAATTAATATTAAATAAATTTATGTTTATCATTCAGGAATAACATGGAAGATACGAGAGAGTCAATTCAGACACATGGTAAGAGATTCTTATCTCACTATCATGTTCGTGATATTTCAATTGTTCGCCACTTATTTCATGAATGTGTTGTAATATGTATAGAAATTTGATATATATTCTATTTATTCTCTTTATATTGATGGAATTATGTAATTAATTTGGTGATTATTGTCTTTTGTTCATACGACTCAATAGATTACAATGAGGTAAGGGGTTTTCATCTCACTTTTATTCCAGGGTTATTCCAGCTATATTTGCCACAATTTCATTTTGTGTGCTGCATGTACTACCCATGATTGTATTCTTTGTGTAATATAATTTAATTTATGGTTATTTACATTTTCATTTTATGATCCTTATTTAATGGTTTGTTTGTTTTGTAAGTAACCAAATCGATAAGAGAAGCTTTCACCCTCCTCTTTTTAAAAGACTTATTTTTGTTATGTCTTTTAATTTACATCTTATTTTGTAGGGATATGTTCTTATATATCCTTATTTCCTTAAATTATATTTCAAATTGGTGAGATACAATTTTCTTTCTCATCAAATCATTTTCTGAATTTTAAAGTCACGCCGTTAGGCTGTCAAATTTCTATAAGGGAACATATTAATCCAAATTCAATTATTTGGGTTAAACATCTAATTCTGGATTATGTCATGCAATAAAAATGTGTGAATGACCTCTTATTGGTTTAAACATAATATAATATTATATTGGATGTATTTATAATTTTCACACATAATTATGTAATTGACTTATCTTTAATCTATGGATACCATCCATATAAGGGATTTCGTCCCAATTTACATTCCATTGAGACTTCATTGTTGTTATGTTCTAATTCAATTTTATATGGTGTATATATTGTCCTTTGGAATATTATAAAATGAATAACTTTATTCTCATGATATTATAGAGTTCTGACTAAATTTTATTCCTTAATTTGTTGTAATCAAGCGTCTCTCATTTTGTTAAATACCCTTTATCTAAAATATCATAGTAAATTCTTTAATGATTTATTCTTCTAAATAATTCACATTAATTTCCAAGTTTTTAAATGGTCTTTAGGATTTATTTATATTGAAATTAAATTTTTATAATGTTATTTCCTTTAAAATCTTCAAAGTGGGATGGGACACTTTGATTCAAAAATCACATTATTAAATTTTTTAAATGGTTTTGAAAATGGTTTGATAATCATTGATTTGGTCAATATCTTGAAATGATATATTGTGATTACAATATGGAAATTATATCTTTCCTTTATGATTGTTTTAAGTGTTATGAATATGTTATGGTATTGAGATTTGTTTATGTATAAAGGTGGTTCCATGAAACACCTACGTTGGGTGAGCCCAAGATATATCTCCAATGAATTGGGTAACGTGTCGGAGGTAAACATTAATGTTTCTCCTAAGAGATTTAGGGAATATTCTGTGATGGGTATTCCAAATGTGACTCCCTATCTAGATTTGATAGCTATAGTGTAAGTATGTTATAAATTCCATAAGTTGCCTTTATGATTTTTTATTTTTGTGTGTTATTAATAAATATTATGATTTTGTAAGGTAAGTTATGATTGGAAATGTATTGGTTTCATTGCGTTGTATTTATTGAGGTGATAATGTTTTCTTTCCTTATTTTATATCCCTTATTGAAATTTTTACGCTTATCCCATGTTTTTAAAATGTTTTCCATAGGAATTAATGCGGAATAAGAGTCAAGGATGATATGAAGGAAAAGTCAAGTTGTCTAAAACAGAAACTTGACATGTTTCTTTTTTATTATATGAAAAAATTGTTTCTATGTAGAAGTGTCTACTTTGTAATTTTTGACATGTAATATAATAGTTATATCTTAATTCTCTAATACTATAAAATTGAAAAGATTATAAATGTGATTTCTTTACTTAACTCAAGATTATGAAATGTTTAAGTCTAGGTCCTATACTAACAATAAGGCCCTAGGAATATCCTACAACCCATGTATTGCAAAATACTTACACATGGCATTCTAGAGGTGAAATGAGTTAATTATCCTCAAATGGGTCCTAAAGGCCTACAACAAGCCCCCCCACCCCTATAACCCTTATGTGAACCATCAACCGTGATCAGAGATAAAATTTGATAGTATCGAATGAAAATGGATGATCTACAACACATAAAACTACCCCGTATTCTCAATTGATCACTTCTATCTAATAGAAAGGAAGTGAACCAATCTGGTGATTAAAGCTAAAATCCCCCAGAAATCATTATATATTATCGTTGTTTGTGGGATCACCACTATAAATTCCATGGATATTTAACTATATGTTTAATCTTATATCTCAATAGACTTTTTCAATCTTACTAGAACCTGTTGATATACCATTACCTAAAGACATGTGAGACACTGAGAGAAGACCTTGTAAAGTCTTCATCTTATTCCATCCCACAAAAACAACTTCTAAAGATCCTTACACAACAAGTTCAAAATATAATAATACTCTAAAGGGAATGTTTGAGACTCCCCCATTAAGTACTCATTCAATAATATCTGAATAACCATCAATCTAAAAAAAAGGTTTATTTTATTCACTCCATGAAATCCATATGGATCATCTTCTAAGGATAGTTGGTCACATTGAACCTCAGTATCGATGTATCCCAAATGACCCTCTCACATTTTGAAAAAGTGGATATGTCACAACTATTAACTAAATAAAAAATGAACCCTCTCTAACATGGTCACTTGCAATGAAACCAATTTCACAAAACCCATCCTATTAAGGGAATATTCCACCATATTTCCACTCCTATGAGTGAAGACTATATCTAACGAAAAGTCCAAATGGAACTACCATCAATTCCTATATCAAAAAATAAAATATCATTACATAAAAATACATGTAATCCTATTTTTGTCTTAGTTCACAATAATGGACTCTACTAGATGGATGTTCCTCAATATCATCATAAATAATACTACCACATCCTATAATAGTTTGTGAGTCATTATTTTGGATTGAGGGTTCTCAATTACATTAGCCCATATGTAATCACTTATTTCCTCTATATAAACTTGAAAACAATCATCGATCCATAGGTTGTGAAGATGACTATGTATTCCATGATCTCCTTGGGTGGTATTAATATAAGGGCACAAATAATTTTCTACCTATTCTCCTCAACGGATCAATGATAGTACTCGATCTTGATAATCAACTACCATTTCCAAATTTTGGTAGTCAAATGGGCTGAAATAATGGATAATTCTTCAACAAAACTCCTGATATTCCCCACCATGCCATTGAATCTCAACTTGTATGACACACTCTTGGGTGTAACACAAATAAGAACTACATAAGTCATCACCATGTGAATAAGTAAACAATAATGAGAAATCAAATTCCCAAAAAAGCTAACTTTGCATATCGATAACTAACACTTATAATGAGATATATAATATGCCTTATAAAATATTTGTGTACTCCCTAGGAATACGTCAAAGAAGATGTTTGTATCTCATAATATAGATATTATCATAGTGTTCATTGTGAATAATTCCATATAATTCACCCCTACAAATGAAATATTCATTCCTAAATATCCCACTAAACTAGTGGATAGAATCTTCAAATGATGGGAAATGGGTTACAACATCCTTCCATGAATTAACAAATAAATCATATTTGAGATCTCTCTATCATGTAGAGGATAATCTCATCCTGTATTTACAAATTAATATAAATTTTCTATGGTGATTTTAAATCATAGACAATAACAAGGTAAAATAGTCCATGACTAGGGAAACATCATATGGATTCATTATAATTATACTTTCATCCATAGGAAATTCACTTTACCATGATCCATCTCACACTACCTAAAGAAAGTTTATATTGATTAATCACTTACTATAGGAACCTCTAGCCATTTCAGATAGGATAAATCATTGACTAGAACCTACAAATATAGTAAAAGGTATAAGATGATAAATAAATTGCTCAAACATGTATATACTAGTACATGGAAAAGAGTATAAATTAAAAAATAATACAATGAATAATCTCATCTGTTTCCTGGTCATAGCCATCTCAAGGCAGTGTCTACCCACACGCCTGACCAATAGCTCTATGAGCCTTACATGGTTCTCCTATCAGTGGTGGAAAAAGAATATCATATAATTATCATTGATAGGTATTTACACCCTATATATATTTTAATTATTATGTATCTATACATTCTGTTTAGGGGATAACTAGACTATATCTGGGATATCCATGATCAGGGTGCTACCTCTAATATGGTGGTTCATCCCCCACCTGCATATCTTACTCAGAATGAATGGAAGAGAAGTCACCTTTCATATAAACCATCCCATAACATGCATATAATTTTACCTCACCTATATGGATGTATCATGTATATGTTACTAGATCCTTCAGGATCATATTTATAAAAAATATATAGGGTGTAATGTATGAGGTTACTGAAATTCATAGTGTACTATAAATCTATGATGTGACCATATTGTAGATAAAAAATCTTCTAAATTCACAATGACTGTAAGCATGTTGAGTAATGCGAATAAAAAAGAACCTAGTATAATGGTAACCCTATGTGAGCCATCTGATTCTGAGTATGTGTAATTAGAATCCACCATCACCCTTCAGATCCATGAAAACAATAACCCACCATCACAACCTTTGGATTATTTAAGGTTTAAATCAACCTAATGACTTGATTCACTAATTGATCCTAATCCTCCACTACCCGGACATATGTCTTAACATGTAATCATAGTTTTATCTAATGATAAAACTCATGGAGATTTTCTATGAAAATATTCTTCATCAGCCTTCCCTACTAAAATTGTCGTATTCTCTAAAGGTGTGGTTATTCTCCCTTCCATCCTTGAGGAAACACCTAATGAGATAGACCACTAAAAATTGCATCAACACTTTATGGAATGTCACCAAGATTCATTTTTTGTTTTCTATATATCAATCTTTGTAGAGGTATCATGGATGTTATCACGAGGTACCATTATTAAATGATCATATATAAATAGATGGGGTAATAAATCAATTTGTAAATTAAAAGGATTCAGTTTGATATGACATGTGTTCCATTATTCCAAAAAATAATTGTATCAGTATTCTGATTTGACAAGAAGGTTGTCAAATCTCTAGGGAATGGATATGTCAACATTCACACCGACATTGTGTTACTTTATCTAAAATACATAATCAAGACATTGAAACCCCATTTCCCTCTGTTCGAACCAATTTTCCCAAAGGTTAAAACATCCAAAATTTTCATAAAGAATGAAGTGTTGTGGTTCCACACTTCATGACCTGGCCCATAGGGGCTCACCTGGTCAGTGATAGTCTATGTGAGACACCTCTAATCCTTACTCCAATAGGGTATGATATAGAAACAATAATCTAGATGAAATACCTAAAATGGTATTTATATTTGTAATGTACCTATACACATTCTCTCAACCATCTCTATATGAGTGTGCAATGTAACTTAAATAATATACCATAATATCCTGATTAAGAAATGCACATAATTACCTATAGGGAATATTTTAGATTAGAAAAATATAAACCAACGTGAAAAATATGAAAATACACACCCCTCAATAAATAGTGTCCCAACATGAATACAGTTGGAATAAAATAAAATTATAGAGGTCCCATATCCTGATATATATGTCCATCAATAGTATACAGTTAATGAAACGATTTATCACTAATATGAATTGTTGTCACTACCAATAGATTTGTATCATGTATAAGACACATCAAGTGTAAACAAATACTATGTGTGGTTGATTATATACATGCCCAAATGGTTTCCCCTAAAACCACAAATTGAGTAATATAGGTATACAAAAAAATAATTCACGACCCATAGAAAGTGAAAAATAAATCCCAATATATATATATATATATTATCTTATGAAAACCCATTGGAGTGATATTCATAATCTCACATAACCTCCAAATTTGATGATTCATAATTTAGCTCCAAAAATCAATCTCTAATTCCCACCATCACACACTGCCTGAAAAGAATATTATTGGATGGTCTAACTGTAACACCTCGAGATTTTATGAAAAATATTCTTTTTAATTTCATTAATGTCTTGTGTTGTATGCTACATCAAAAGGAGCTTGCACAACACACATCCCTGACTTGTCTTTCATTACACGCAATAAAGACCTTCCTCGATAGTGTGTGTAGTATGCAATACCGAGTTTCACTAAACGAGATATTATTATAATATTATTATGAACTAGCCGTTATGAATAGTAATGTCCACTTTTTGAAATTTTATAAAGTTTATCTTTCAAAATGGACATCATTTTTGGATTCTTAATATCGAAATTATCTTCGGGTGAAATTTTGGTACTTTTCAGATAACTTTCATATTCTTATGAATAGTGAAAATTACTAAATTTTAATTAAAAACAACTTTTTTAATCAAAATAAGTAATAGTGATAAATTATTAATTTGAGTGGTTTTAAAGTATATTTAGAATATATTTTCACCATTTAATACAATGTTGGTCATTGGATGTAATTTCACATTTAAACCAGAAATAAACAAGTGTTAATCTTTTGATAGTTATTATCTCTTAAAAACACGCTATTTGTTTTGACGATAAGAATTAATTTTTAAATTAATTAATGAAACTGGTATGTTTTGAATTTGGTAAAATAGAAATCATTTTTTAATTCATAATATCAAATATATCTTAGTCCTAATTTTTGGTATTTTTTTGGAAACTTTCATTTTTTGATGAATAGTGAAACCACTAAGTGGTAGTTAAAAAACTGAATTTTTCATAAAACATAATTTTACCGCTTCTGTGAGTGGAATTTCAAAAATCTCAGAGACACGGTTAATATGAAGAACTAAAATTTGGTTTAATGAGATGAATTTTTTTGGTGAATAGTAACGTTTTACTTTTATTTACCACGGTTAAAAGTAAATAGGACAATTAAGGGTAAAAATGATATTATTATTACCCTAAAACATGTCCTAATTCTATTTGATAAGTTTAATTAGACCATAAACGACATTAGTAATAAAATATGACCATTTAGGCCCACTTGGATTAGATTAGGACATTTAATATTAATATATTTAAAGAAGGGTTAAAATAGTTAAAATCAATGTTTAATAAGTAAATCATTTTTAATATAGGTATATACATAAGATAAATTCGATTATAAATATTCCATAGAAAGATAAAACTATTTACTACCTAATGTTATTTTATTTATAATTGTTAGACATTAAATAAGTTTATTTATTTATGACACAAAGATGATGCAGTTATTATCTTATTAAGGAAATATTGACATAATTGATGTTATAAATACCCAACTAAATATAATATGAGACTTTTTATGTATTCCACTTAATTTATAGGTTAATATGACATGTTATTAATTATTTAGTTTACTTTTTTTGAACTAATAATTCTTTTATAATTTAAAAAAAATCAATTACCAAATAGTGTCAAAATTGACATAAAATAGTTTTTTTTTAAATATAATATTAATAATTGTTATTTTATTCCTAAAAATCTGAGGTTCGGACAAATGACTTAGATAATGTTTTATATATTAATAATAAACAACTTTCGTTTTGTTTTTCTTGTTGTAGTAAGTTTATTAACCTTATAGTGTAAGAAAACAAGAAGACACAGTAAAAGTAAAATTATTTAACTTAAGGTTAAATATAAATGATAAGGTTAAAATAGAAACCTAAACTTGTATAAATTCTATTTTATGAGATTATTTAGACCCCTCCTCACCTTATCATTTAAATAAATCAATTGGGGGCTATTAAAAACCGAATATTACTTTATAATAAAATAATATTTTTAGTTTTTCCAAAGGTGCCCCTCTCCTCCCTTATAAAAGGGAACCTCTTCCCTCTCTTCCTCACACCACTTTGAGCTTTCAAGCATGAAAAACCCCATCCAAATTATCTTCTCCACATCCATAGAAACATCCTAGAGGTCTTGGTCTTCTTCAAAGACCAATTTAAGTGCCCTAAGAGGAGGTCTCAAAGAGGCGCTTCAAAGAAGAGGTAATGTCTGTTACCGATTCTTTCAACTTTATTTCTTCTTCCACTTATTCTTCTTTATTTGTTTCATTATGAAGTAATAAAATAATTATAACTCATATACGGATATGTTATAATATTTATGAAACAACCCTATTTCACCATCTATCCATCCTACTGAAAACGAAATCACCATGCGTGCGTACGTACGGAATACCGTCTCCACGCCGTGGTGAAATCTGTTTTTCCAAAAACACCTTACATGGATGCGAATAATGGTGTAAAGAATAACAATATATGGTTATTATAACATCATACTGATTCTGATATATTATACCATCCACTACAATTCTATTAAAAAATTATGGGAACGATATCATCGCTCGTGCGTACATACGGACTACCATCTCCACGACGCGATGACATTCATTCTCCATGTTAACCATACATAAATGGTCATAAAGTTTATATAATAAATAATAATTAAATATATGAATTCCAATGGATTTATGTATATATATATATATGTATTTCATCTATTTAGTTTCATTCAATTCAATAAGGAAATGAAAACAGCGTTCATGCGTACGTACGACCTGCCGTCTCCATGAACGGTGTATTTCATTCCTTTTATCGATATATAATATATATTTTTATATGATGAATATATATTATATATAAATCATGTTTGAAATTATGGAATTATGTAAATCAGGATATAATTATTAATATCATGAACGAAAAGTAAAAACACATATGATAAATGAAATGATTTTACTCAAAACGCTGCTTTAACATGGAATTTACAAAAGAACGAGTAATATAAAGTCATAAGTGAAACATATATGATATCATAACAATGAATATGATTCTGTAATAAGTCAATGACATTATTTAAATCATTATACAGGAGTTTCGGATATGTACAAATCATATCAGACCTAAGGTAAGGGATAACTATGCAAATCACATTTTTATCCGAGATTGCTTATTCGTAAGTGTTTACTGGGGTTATTACTATCATCCATGTCCTTGTTTTATAAAAGTGTATTCATGTATGTTTAAATTCCTTTTTACCCATTTTAATTTTACCCCATGGTATGGAAAGAATCTTTCTTTTATTTACCCTAAAAGATACTTTTTGACTTTTCCGACAAAAGTACGAGAAGAATGTTTTTTTAACGTATACGGAATTAAAGGATTTTTACAGTTTTATAAGGCCTTATTTAATGAGGATTCCGCCAAAATATTTCTTGACTATTTTCAACAAAATCCTTTTCTTTTAAAATTGCATGGCATTTTGTGAAAAGAAATTGATTTTGAAGAAGAAAGGATATTTTCCTCAAGAATTCATTTCAAGTGTTCTATCAAAATCATTTTACAACTAAGATTACATTATTTCATATGTGTATGTTTAAAGTATAATGTCTCTATTATTTACATGTTTTTACTTTTCTTATGATCAAATATCCATTTCTTTTATATGGATTATGTGATGATGGGATGATGTTTATGAAACCCATTTTATTCATTGAGTTATTATGAATGATGTATGTTTATTTTGTGGAACAAGTATGAATGATTTCATTATGAGATGAGTGGGACCTATATATCCCTCCAATTAATTGGGTAAAGATTTATATCTCATGATATAGACATGGATGTAAGGGCAAGTTAAACCAGTTCAGTAATACAGGACTGGAACGAGGAGTGAAATCGATTCAGAAAGAGACTTTATCCACTAAGATGGTCTTGGCAGCAATGCCTTGACTACCATGGAAATCATATCATGTGCATAATGGTTGCCACAATTACAAGTTTTATTCCCATGATATTTTATCATGATTAATGTTCCCTTAAGATATATGCCTTACTTACTTCCAAGATTCATGTCTTTGCTCTCGATTTTGATGTTTAGATTTTATGTTCAAGTTTTTGAATTCAAATGATTATGGATTGTTTTATGTTCTCTATGTTTACCCTTACTGGGCATTTGAGCTCACCCTTTTATGTTTTATTTTCCCCAGGATATAAAGAAAGGTTTTAGGAAAGAAAAAAATGGGAAGATCTTTATTGGGAGATGTTGAAGATCTTTCCCCATGATTAGAAGATTTTATTCCGAGTTTCCAAAGACACTAAACAATTACGATCCTTGTGTGTCTATTTTTGTTATGTATTAAGTATTTCGAAAAGGTAATGTAATGTCCATGTACATCAAGCTTCAGGTCTCTACATTTGGTATCAGAGGAAAGGTTTAGTCAGTCTTTGGAAACTAGGATGCGAAAACTATACTGAGATCCCTAGAGATATTTCTAAGGTGTGTCTAGGGATGTCCCTAATGTTAAGTATAAGTATATGTTATAGTACTAGAATTACGGTAACGATATTAGAATTAATCCTAAGATGTTAGATGTCGAAGGTACTCCCCCTTGATTATGTTATTTTTCTTGTATGATTTTTGCCTCTCACAGATATCTTTTTGTGTTTTAGTCAATGGAGGGAACCAGAATGAATTCAGTTAACATTGAATCCAATGGACAAATTGGTGACTATGAGAAACAAAATAGCATAATACCTAGAGAGAAAGATATTGTGATTATGCCAAATCTGTCATCGCGATATATGACTAACAAGGTGAAATTTAATGTTATGTCTAATTCATCAAATAAGAGGAAGATATACTTTTATGCATGTTTGCATGTTGAGGAGAATAAAGATAGGAAGATGGAGATATCTAAAAAAGGGAAGAAGAACCTTGAAGAATACCTCAAATGGAGGGAAAAATGTTATCTGTGTGGAGAAATGGGTCATAGAGTGACAGACTGTTATGGAGTTCAATGTCTTATTTCTAGAGAACATGGGCATTACCCAACTCAATGCCCTGACCTAAAAAGTTAAATCTAAATCAAGGAAGGACTTAATCCAGCACAATCATTGAAGAGGATGGATTTAAGTGTTTATGTATTGGTATTCAAGAATAATGTTGTTGAGGTACTTTTATGGTGTATTAGAATATTTTTGTATTAGTCTATTGTGGTTTTCAATAATTTTATGGTACCGGTAACCATGAAAAGTGATTCAAGTATTTTGGAAAGCAGATGATATGCACACAATGAAGGGATAAGGAGAAAATGAAATGTTTGAAAGTATTCATGAGCTCTTGATTGATATAAGGACTAATTGATATCATGGTTTGAGTATATAGAGTATTGAGGATTTTGGTATGTGGAAAGTGTTAACTTTTAACTGCATTAATGTTTTCACTAACGTTCAATGGGTATTCATTTTTTTCAAGAGAATACATGATTAAGGCCTTGGAATGTTTGGAATGTTGCCAACAAGACATATCTTCTGATATATGGGGATCAACGATGGTATTGACATGCTTGCTAATCGTTTTCACTATAATATGAGATTGGAAAACAGTATTTTGGATAAGCCTAAATATTGGAATGGATTATGTTGGAAATAAGTTAGTATTGTTTAAGGATAGAACTTTTTTGATATTATTGATGGAAAGTTATAATAATGTATTTTTAGAAGAAAAAAAAAGACAACCTGTAGGACGAGCGATAGCCCATCACGTCAGAAAAGCTTGTGGGAATCGAACCCACAACCGAAGTGTGGCTGGCCTTTATCGCCTACCACTGGCCTACAAGAAGTCCCTGTTTAGTTGAAACTAGTTTTATTATATTAAGCAGTATGATATATGAAGTATAAGTCCATTTTAGGAACCATATATGATTAATATCACTATAGATCAACTTATGTATATTTAATATCTTTTGATAACCTTTTGTTTGAGACAGATGGAATGACCCGTCATTCTATCACATGATCTACTAACACTTCACGAATAACAAATTCAACATTATTTCATTAAGAGATGAATTGGAAATTGTTCAAGGTAGGAACAACAGTGATATTGTACCAAAATAAATTAAGTATTTATACTGATTCAAATTCTTCAACTTTATGGAAATGATCTTGAAAACCAAAAATGTTGTCCTAGTGCACTTATATACGATGAATCATATGGTACCCTAGATCATAAAAAATTTATGGATTTGTGATTGTTGGATTTTTCATAGCCATGTTCTCTACCACTCTCCATCAAAACTTGATGGTTAGATTTTTCTTCCATATCCATATTTTCACCTATGTTATCCTACGTGAAAACCCAGGGATTAGTTAATTTGGGTAACCATTATGTTTCATACTTTAGTTTTTAAAGCCTTGTTTTGGTATTATTTTTTACGATGTGGGTTTCTATTAAAGAAACATTCATGTAGTAAACCATTTATAACCCTGACAAATTTTGAGGGTGAAATTCATTTTAAGGGTGGTAGAATGTAACACCCCGAGATTTTATGAAAAATATTATTTTTAATTTAATTAATGTCTTCTGTTGTACTCTACACCAAAAAGAGCTTGCACAACATGCATCCCTGACTTGGCTTGCATTACATGAAATAAAGACCTTCCTCTATAGCGTGTGTAGTACGCAATACCGAGTTTCACTAAACGAGATATTATTATAATATTATTATGAACTAGCCGTTATGAATAGTAATACCCACTTTTTGTAATTTTATAAATTTTATCTTTCAAAATGGACCTCATTTTTGGATTCGTAATATCGAAATTAGCATAAGGTGAAATTTTGGTACTTTTCTGATAACTATCATATTCTGATGAATAGTGAAAATTACTAAATTTTAATTAAAAACATCTTTTTTAATCGAAATAATTAATAGTGATAAATTATTAATTTTAGTGGTTTTAAATTATATTTAGAATATATTTTCACCATTTAATACAATTTTGGTCATTGGATGTAATTTCACATTTAAAACAGACATACACAAATGTCAATCTTTTGATAGTTATTATCTCTTAAAAACACGCTATTTGTTTTGACGATGAGAATTAATTTTTAAATTAATTAATGCAACTGATATGTTTTGAATTTGGTAAAATATAAATCATTTCTGAATTCATAATATCAAATATACCTTAGGGCTAATTTTTGGTATTTTTCTGGAAACTTTCATTTTTTGATGAATAGTGAAACCACTAAGTGGTAGTTAAAAAACTGAATTTTTCTTAAAACATAATTTTACCACTTCTGTGAGTGGAATTTTAAAAATCCGAGAGACATGGTTAATATCAAGGACAAAAATTTGGTTCAATGAGATGAAAATATTTTTTGTTGAATAGTAACTTTTTACTTTTATTTACCACGGTTAAAAGTAAATAGGATAATTAAGGGTAAAAATGATATTATTATTATCCTAACACATGTCCTAATTTTATTAGATAATGGTAATTCGACCAAAAACAACCTTAGGAATGAAATATGACCATTTAGGCCCACTTGGATTAGATTAGGACATTTAATATTAATATATTTAAAGAAGGGTTAAAATAGTTAAAATCAAAGATTAATAAGTAAATCATTTTTAATATAGGGTCATAA
Source organism: Viscum album (assembly GCA_963277665.1). NCBI lineage: Eukaryota > Viridiplantae > Streptophyta > Magnoliopsida > Santalales > Viscaceae > Viscum > Viscum album. The sequence continues at coordinate 1,013,922,850 of OY728155.1, forward strand.
ATAAGATTAATTTGACTATAAATATTCATTAGAAAGATAAAACTATTTCATACAATATTTTATTTTATTTATAATTTTTAGACAAAAATAATTTAATTTATTTATGACACATAGATGATGCAGTAATTATCTTATTAATGAAATATGGACATAATTGATGTTATAAATACCCAAATAAATATAATTCGAGACTTTTTATAAATTAAACTAATTTTATAGGTTAATATGACATGTTATTATTTATTTAGCTAACTTTTTGTAAACTAATAATTTGGTTATGATTTTCACAAAAATCAATTACCAAATAGTGTCAAAATTGACATAAAATAGTTTTTAAAAAACATATTATATTATTAATTGTTATCTTATTCCTAAAAATCTATGGTTCGTAAAAATGACTTATATAATGTTATATATATTTATAATAAACAACTCGGGGTTTGTGTGTCTTGTTATAGTATTTTTATTAACCTTATAGTGTAAGAAAACAAGAAGTCACTGTAAAAGTAAAATTATTTAACTTAAGGTTAAATCTAAATGATAAGGTTAAAATAGAAAACTAAACTTGTCTAAATTCTATTGGATGAGAGGATTTCGACCCATCCCTACCTGAGATTCTAAATAACTCAATTTTGAGCTATTAAAAACCAAATATTACTTTATAATAAAATAATATTTTTAGTTTTTCCAAAGGTGCCCCTCTCCTCCCTTATAAAAGGGAACCTCCTCTCTCTCTTCCTCACACCACTTTGAGCCTTAAAAATTGTCCAACCCCTGCCAAATTATCTTCTACACTTAGATAGAAACACCCTAGAGGTTATGGTCTTTTTCAAAGACCAATTATAGTGCCCTAAGAGGAGGTCTCAAAGTGGCGCTTCAAAGAAGGGGTAATGTTCGTTACCGATTCTTTCAACTTTATTTCTTCTTCCACTTATTATTATTTAGTTTTTTCACTATGAAGTAATAACATCAGTATAACTCATATGATTATATGTTATTATAATTATTAAACAACCCTATTTTACCATCTATCCATCCTACGGAAAATGAAATCACCACGCGTGTGTATGTACGGAATACCGTCTCCACGCCGTGGTGAAATCTGTTTTTCCACCAACACCTTACATGGATGGGTATAATGGTGTAATGAATAACTATATATGTTTATTATGAAATCATACTGATTCTTATATATTATAACATCCACTCCAATTCTATTCAATAATTATGGGAACGATATCATCGCTCGTGCGTACGTACGGACTACCGTCTCCACGACGCGATGAGATTAATTCTCCATGTTAACCATACATGAATGATCATAAAGTTTATATAATGATTAATAATGAAATATATGAATTCTACTGTATTTATTTATATATATATATATATGTTTGTTATCTATTTAGTTTAATTGAATTCAATAAGGAAATGAAAACAGCGTTCATGCGTACATACGGCCTACCGTCTCCAAAAACGGTGTATTTCATTCCATTTATCAATATATAATATATATATATGTATATGATGAATATATATTATATATAAATCATGTTTTAAATTATGAAATTATTTAAATCACGATATAAGTATTAATATCAAGAATGACAAGTCGAAACACATAGGATAAATGAAATGATTTTACCCAAAACGCTGCTTTAACATGGAATTTACAAAAGAACGGGTAATATAAAGTAAAAAGTGAAACATATATGATATAATAACAATGAATATGATTCTATAATAAGTCAATGACATTATTTAAATCATTATACAGGAGGTTTGGATAAGTACGAAGCTTATCGGACCTAAGGTAAGGGATAATTGTGCAAATATTATTTTTATCTGAGATTGCTTATTCGTAAGTGTTTACTGAGATTATTGCTATCATCCATGACCATGTTTTACAAAAGTGTATTCATGTATGTTTAAATTCCTTTTTACCCATTTTTATTTTACCCCATGGTATGGAAGGAATATTTCTTTTATTTACCATACAAGGTACTTTTTGACTTTTCCGACAAAAGTACGAGAAGAATTTTTTTTATCGTATACGGCATGAAATTATTTTTATGGTTTTATAAAGCCTTATTTTCCTGAATATTCCTCCAAAATATTTCTTGACTATTTTAAAAAAAGGTCCTTTTCTTTTAAAAATGCATGACGTTTTGTGAAAAGAAATTGATTTTGAAGAAGAAAGGATATTTTCCTCAATAATTCATTTCATGTGTTTTATCAAAATCATTTTACATCTAAGATGACATTATTTCATATGTGTATGTTTCAAGTATAATTTCTATATGATTTAAATGGTTTCACTTTTCTTATTATGAAATATCCATTTCTTTTATATGGATTATGTGATGATGGGATGATGTTTATGAAACCCATTTTATTCATTGAGTTATTATGAATGATGTATGCTTATTTTGTGGCACAAGTAAGAATGATTTAATTATGAGATGGGTGGGACCTATATCTCCCTCCAATGAATTGGGTAAATATTTATATCTCATGAGATAGACATGGCTGGAACGGAAATTAAGTCTGGTTCAGTAAAACAGGATTGGAACGAGGAGTGAACTCGATTCAGAATGGGACGTTGTCCACTAAGATGGTCTTGGCAGCAATGCCTTAGCTACTATGGAAATCATATCATGTGCTTAATGGTTTCCACAATTGAATGTTTTCTTCCCATGATATTTTATCATGATTTATGTTCCCTTTATGATATATGCCTTACGTACTTCCAAGATTCATGTCATTGCTCAAGATTTTGATGTTTCGGTTTTATGTTCAAGTTTTTCATTCAAATGTTTATGGATTGTTTTATGTTATCTATGTTTAACCTTACAGGTAATTTTAGCGCACCCCTTTTATGTTTTCTTTTCCCCTGGATATAAAGAAATGTTTTAGGTAAGAAAAAAAGGGAAGATCTTTATTGGGAGATGTTGAAGATCTTTCACCACAATTAGAAGATTTTATTCCGAGTTTCAAAGACACTAAACTATTACAATCTTTGTGTGTCTATTTTTGTTATGTATTACATATTCCGCAAAGTTAATGCAATGTCGACGTACGTCATGCTTTGGGTATCTACACTAACCCCTCATTGGTGTGATCCACAGTCAAGGAAGACACAACTCTCATGAATTAACTACACCCTGCTAGATCATGTAGATGGGTGGGTACCACAATATAGTTAGATTACATTTCCTTAATATAGGATATTACCAACTATAAATTATTAAAGAGTGTGAGTAGAATATTCCATAGTGTGACTAGTGGTATACAAACCCTGACATGGTTGTGATGATTATCCATGATCACTAAAAATTTTAATCCTCACAAGAAGAAATTTCTTGATTGGAAAACCTCACATAATATATTTCATGTCACAATGAATACCTTGATCCCATTTTATGTGAATAAAAATTAATGATAGTATACTTGTGGTCTCAATTCTGAGTCTCGAAGAAGGCGATATATAAGATATAGGTTACTTTGAGAAGTATATGAAATTTATAAGGTTCCATAGGGAATCTGATATCATATCTCCATCTAGTCATTTTACTATAAGGATATATCCTGGGAATCCATTATTGGAACAAAATCAGTTTTTTATATAAATGGAGTATGGTTTGTGTTTTTTTTTCAATACACACATAGAAGTTCTTGGAGATTTCAAGCATAAATATCTTTCATTTTGTTATATCAAAAACGTTGTAGGTGGCGTCATTGCCAAATTTTTCAAAAATTTTGTAGTCCAAAATTTGATGAATGACTAGAATCTTAGAAAATGGTTTTCCTTGTGGGTATTTTTAAAATATCGCAAAGTCATGAGTTTCTCAAAGAAATGATTTTAGAATATTTTTTCTTGAAGGATCAAAGAAAACAGATAGTGATCTACACGAGAATGACAAGAATCGATATAGAATAATTATTGGAGCATCGCAGCACAAGATGGTTTGATTTAAGCTTTCAAAACAATGATATTTTTTAGTGGAGCACTATGAATGGAGGAGTGTGGTGATGATGTTTTTTGAGAATTCAGATATCATGTTGGAGGCAGTGGGTCATCATGAATAATTAGTCCATTAAATATGAGGCTACCCCCACAGAATTATCATGAGTTTTTCAATGAATATTTGGAATCATTCAGATTTCATAGAGCTAGGGGAGCTCCATGAATTAAACATTCTATTTGATCATGAGTATCATGAAAATACTACTTTAGTTTTAACTGATTCGAATGATTTTATGGAAAGGGTGATTCATGGTGATGGGGTATTATACATTGATTCAGGGGGTTAATTGAAGAATGTTTTTCCCACAAAGGTTGATAGATTCATGCGGGTAGTGAGCTTCTTGATAGGGATTCACAAAAGGACTTTTTGAACATCATTTTTCAGGTGAACAATTATTGCAGAGAGTATCAATTTAGGTATGTGGTGCATGGAAAGTATCATTCTAGAGATGGTAAAAGATATTAATGTTAATTAATCGAAGCGACTTTCACATCAATAAACTGAGTTAGAATTATCTCAAACTACTAAGCAAGATGGCATCTAAAGAAGTGTTATAAGTTACATAATGTGGTATCCCTAAAATATTTTCATTGGAGTGTGATTGTAATAGAGTGAATCTGAATAAACTTATTTACTTCACAACTAATTAATATTTGCATATTTTTTTGTTACCAACACCCTATCAGTGTATGCTCATTGGTATACCCCTTATTGGGGAACCAAGTAAAATTGTTTTGATATCTCCTTGCATGTGATTGCTTTATAGGAATAACTATTTCCTACCAACATAAAAACAATATACATCCATTTTGAAGAGAAATTAGACAACCTATTTAACCTCTCCCATCTTAGGGTGTTTCAATGTCATTCAAGTGGAATCAGTGTATAATGGTTTCTGGTGTCATATATGTATTTCATTGTTTTCAAGGATAATTACATCAATGTCCGGGGAGTCCCCCTCTCTGATGGAAGTAAATTTCATCTATAGAATAACATGATGATATCTCCTCAATGATATATTTGAATGGATGTACTCTTTTCCACTAGACAAGGAATACACGTCACTAATCCAACATGGTTGTCTATGACTACCACAAATAGGAAAATTCTTGATGCAAATACTAAAGTAGAGAATTCCCTCAATACGTCTCCTTCTAATAAAAATTATCTAAAGTTGATGAGTTGTAGTTTGGAAAAGTGTTTTTGGGGGAAACTAGATAATATATTTTAAGATGACCAAAAATTGAAAGAGTTGAATCTACCGTTCGGGAACAATAGGATTGATGATCTGATGATTCATCATGATGAAAATGAATATACGTTTTTGAATAGAACTACTGATCTTTAGGATCAATTCTTGGGATTGGTTATGAAATGATAAAAATTGTCATTGTGAATAATATTTTCATATGGATCCCGCCTATATACAATAATAAAATGCCATCCCTTGAAGAAATGGATCTTTCTAAACATTCTTTCAGTGATCTAATGAGTGGTTTTGTGGAATATGAAATGAGAGCCAAACCATAGGATCCTACGACTAGAGTATGAAAGGAAATGGATTTCAAAGCAATGGAAAAGCATGTGGTGGCTATAGATATAGTTTATGATGAGAATTAACAAGATAAAATTATTTATATTTTTTAATAGAAAACATAGAGAGTGAATGGGTGATTTGAAGGAAATATTCCCTTGGTCTATTTTCATTTTGTTACAATTGGGAACATTTTCTCTTCGTGATCTATTAAGATTGATGATGAAGACAGTGGAGCATGAAATTGATATAATACTGAGAAAATGTTTCGTCAATAAGAAGATATCAAGTATGGAAATAAAGTATATGGGAATATTTTTTTATATAAATAATAATTTGATGATAATGAATTATTTGAGGAAAAAGTACCATAACATAAATCTGGATCACAAGAATCTATGATGGATGTAGTTGAAATGTAAAAATCATCAACTGATTATTCTATAAATAATCATTTTATTACAGTTAATGACCTCATGTAGAAATTTGAGGAATCTTTATTCAATATTGAAAATCAAAGTAATATTTGAAAAAAGTTTATAGATGTTTTGGATGTACCAACTAAATATGTTGATCATCTTGAAGCTACAATTGAATGTTTAGAAGAAGTAGTGTAAGAATATGCAACAACCTTCTAGGGTAAATAATATGTTATGAAACTGATGAAAATTATTTTAAAATATATAAATGTTATCAATAACCTTACATCCACATTGGAGGATATGTGTAATACTATTGAGGGTCTATGATGAAAATGTAGTTAATCATAGAAGTAACCTTTATAGTGAATCAAAATCAAAGAAAAAAGATATGAGAATACATTTTTCAAGATTCATAGATGTTGAGTAGGTAGAGAGAGATATAGTCATGGTTTCAAAAAAGTATAGATGTATTTGGATTATTAAAAATACCACATGCATGGGAAATATAGGAATTGGTTTTAATGCTGAAACATCAAAGGATGAAATCAGGACGTACCAAAATAATGGTAACATGATAGTTTGACATAATGCAATGTCTCTTGAGGTCTTAACCATGAATGAACCAAATCAAACTGAAAATGGAAATGAAAACTCTCAACATGTTCTCCTAAATTATAGATAGTAAATCTCATTACCAAAGGGTTGTGGAATGTGGGAGAATAAAAGTGAGAATGCGTTTTCTATTATAAAATTTCAATTATTTGGCTATCTGGGCCACACCATGCATTCTTTGAAGATACTATGATATATTTCAATGGGTAATAAAATAGTTCTATTGATATTATTTTTACTTTTCTAACATTGGTTATAAAAATTATTATTAATGGTAGAGGAAAGACATAAACCAAACATACAGTACTCAGAGATGATCTAATACTCATCAACCATACATTGTTGGTCTTACAAAAAGTGTTTCTCATCAGGAAGAAGAGTATGAGTATGATGAACCTATTCCCATGGAAGAGAGATATAAAAGGCAACTTTAACATTCAGTCAATCTGAAATTTCCTGAAATGATATGAATAAAATTGAAAACTCAAACCATGTTGAACTATCCCCCAAAGATAAAAAGAGAAACATCTCCAAGATAGTAGATAGAATATGACCATCCAATATGATGGGAAATGAAAACCTTTTAAATAATTATAATAAAATGTTTGATGGAATAGAAAGGGTTGATAATATTTCTTCATTGAAAATAATAGCATTTTGAAGTACTGAACTAGATAATGGTGAGCTGAATAAAACGTAAGTTATCTATGTTGGTGGTATGAGTCATAATATCTTGAGTGTGATTCAATTGTGTGATTGTGGACTGATGGTTCCATTTAATAAAAATGGTGAAATATCATAGGAATGATAGGGAATAATCTTATAAAAGGATGTAGAACGAAAAGAAAATTACAACAGATTGATTATAATAAGAACATTTTCTTTATGATAGTTGAAAAATAAAACATCATGTTGCATCAAAGAGTAAGCCCACATTAATCAACAAGACATAGAAAAGATATCTAAACTGGTGATAGTCAGGGGTATCACCAATCTGAAATTTGAATGGAAAAATACTTATGATTCTTTCTTATGAGGGATTCTAGTCTTTTTTTATATCAACTAAAAAAGAAAGGTGCTTATAATTTTCATAATCTTATCTATACAGATGTATGTGGTCTGAAAAAATATTCTGGAACATGTGGGGAAATATAATTTACTCTTCTCAAATTTTAATATAGTATAATGGATTGTGTGATGGTTATGTATAAGAAACCTAGAGTGATTGATTTCATGAAAACCTATCACCAAATACACTATACATATACTAGATAGAACATCAATGTTATGGTGTATGAAAATAGAGGGGAATATATATCGATTGAGATTATGAATTTCTTGTAGAAACATGGAATATAACATGAGGTTGTTTTTGTGAGAACCCCACAACAAAATGGATTTATTAAGCACATCAATCTATAAGTGAACAACATCGATATAACTTTACTAATTGAGAGTCAAGTCTCTAACTATTTCTAGAAAGAGGGTTTTTATGCTAGATTTTATATTCAAAATTGAATGGGGATATATATCAGAGAAACAAATAAATCATATGAGTTGTGTCATAGAAGGAATCCCAATTTGAATTATTTTTTGAGAAGTAAATTTTTCATCTAAAACAAAGATGTAAATAAAGGTATGTATTTTGATGCTTTAAAAGACGAAGTATTTGTCTAATAATATATGAATAGAAAATCCTACAAATGTATAAATATTAATATTAGAATAATTAACGAAGGTAGTGATAATAATATAATTGAAAATAATTCCAAAAATTATTGAGGATATGGTATGGCGATGTTATATAAGATGAGTAAGAATGTGGACAGTGAACAGATCAAAATATAGTAGAAGAGGAAGGCGTGACAAAAATTCAGAAGTCACATCATGATGATTATTTAGAAGTAGAATCCGAATATAAAACCATTTCTGTATAAAATTCATCTTAATCTCACTAGAGAAATCATAGAGAATAAATTTATCAATCCAATATCATTAGTGATTGGAGAACACCCACACACACAAAGAGAATGTGGAATAATGAACAATATTGATTCCAATTAGTTGTAGTTCCAATTTCATTTGAAGAAGACTTAAAAGAGAATCACGTGTCAAATACATGAATGAAGAGTTAGATCAGATTAACAAAAACTAGACATGGGATCTTTTAATGAGACCTGACAATAACAATATGAATTCTACAAAGTGGATTAGAAGAATATATTTTTTGGTAAAGGTAAGGTGATCATAAATAAGTCATAATTGGTGTGTATATTATATTCTCAGATAGAAGGTGTAGATGTTGATGAAACATTTCCTTTGGTGCATAGACTGGAGTCAATCAGGTATTTATATAAAATGGTAGATCAAATATGATACAAAATGAATCAAATGGATGTTAAAACACATTCATAAATAGTGTTATTAAAAAAATACTACATAGAAAAACCAGTCAGATTTCTACTTGGTAATGATGAAATGAAGGTATATAGATTAACAAAGGATCTCTATGGTCTGAAGTAGGCACCATGAGAATGTTATTCTTAGATGGATTATTATTTAAAAAATCCCAATTCTAAAATAGGTTGAGTGGACGACACTCTCTATTTTAATATTTCATAGAATGATCAGTTCATAGTATTGGTGTCCATAGATGATATTTAATTTGTTGGAATCTTATATGGATTAGTGGATGAATTTTTCAATCCCAAGAAATCATAATTTTAAATGCCTATGATTGGTGAACTCATAGACTTCTTGGAGCTATAAGGGATACCTATAAAATACTAGAGTTTGTCTCTCAGAAAAAGTAAGCAATAGATTTTATAAAGAAATAAAATATTAATTTCTCCAAACCATTTTCGACAGAGATTATGTTAGGAACTATACGTGGAACGAATGAGGATAGGGCTTCGGGAGATACACCATATACTGGTGATTCATCGGAATCTTATTGTAATTATGCGAAACTCGGCCAGGTATTTTCTTTACAGCATGCTTAGTGGCCTTCGATAAATGTGCTCCAATGTAAGAACAAATTGAAGCGGTTAAGTGACTCATGAGGTACAATAAAGGTACTCACAATTATGGATTATTCATATCTATAGAAGGATATAATGAACTATATACACTTTATTATGTTTACTGGGCTAGATATTTAGTTGATAGAATGTCAACATGTGGTGGAGTATTTATTATTGTAATGGAATGTGTGGGCTGGTTGAGTATGAAACAAGAAATTACTTCTCTTTGTATTTTTTAATTTGAGTATATCTTCACTACAAAGGCCTTCACTATGCTTATTTGGATAAAGAAAAAACTAACTAATATTGGTGAAGTGGTGAAATATCTAATGGTGATTCATCATGATAACAAAAGAACAATTGATCTTATGAATAATCTTTATCATAATTTTCATATGAACCACATATAAATCCGATATATCTTCATCAAGGAAAAGGTTGAACAATACATTATTAAAATGGTACATGATTGCAGTTAAGATCAAGTGGATCAAATATTGACCAAGCCATTGTCATCACATTTTTTATAGATGAATCAGTAGAACCTCAGTTTTCAACCACATCCTAGTGCATGAGGAGGTTATTAGGGATCCCCTATCCCTTCTTAGATTAACTGTTTTAATCTATGTGTTAAAGTGATGCATTTTTATGGGGGAGATACGATCCAGGGGGTGTTTGTTTTTGAGATATAACATTCAAAAGAAGACTCTGTAGGTTTATTTCCAAAGGGGTAGAAAGTGATACAGAGAAATTTGATGATTTCCAAATCTGGGGAGATGAGTTACAAAGGGGGAGAATGTGAGAATGAGAATGGAGAATTCAATTCAGTGTTATAAGGAATCCATAAGAGCATAGAATTAATATATTTAATCATTAAAAAACAAGAGAACCCAATTCATGCTTCCCATCTTGATTTCTACAGTAATAATTACTTTTGTAGACTTAGAGTATTGATTGTTTGTTTGTTTCATATCTAGTTTTGATAGTGGTTGGTTCTCTATTTATGTTATCAGTAAATTACTGACAAACCCAATAGGGGAAATTTTTCAAACCAAGGATGTTCATTTCTATAAATTATCATTTCCCTTTTTTATTTTTTCAACACTATCATCTATGATTTGGAATATTTCAAGAAAATATATGTTATAGTTATAAATAACAATAGTTTAAAGGTGGAATCGTTTCCTAGTTGATTCCAAATTTTTATGGTCGAAAATTCAATGAAGTGATAGAATTAAAAAACCTGTATTTTCTTGTTTTTCTTTTGAAAATATGTAAAATTTATGAGGTTTTATAAGATTGGATTCTTGTATAGTGTTTCATGAAGGAATAAAGAAATCTAATGGTTACCTATGCGACTATGATGACCAACATGAATGATAAATAATTGGAGCAGCACAACAAATGATGGTTGGATAGAAATATTAATGAATACATCAAATTTTCCTAAATCATTGCAGATGGATGGTCATCAAAAATATTTTTTTAATGGTTTATAAATCTTTTTGATGGATGGGGTGAAACAAAAATAGAGAATCCTATAAATATGAGGCTACCCATCTTCATTATCACGATTTTTTCAAGGAAAATATTGAGATGCTATGATATGGAAAATCTAGGGGAGCTCTCTAAATCTGACAATCCATGTGAGCTTAAGAATCATTAAAATACTACCTTATTCTTTAATGAAGCAAATAATTTTATGAAATTGTTATTCTCGGTGATGGGGTGTTCTTCATTGACTCAAGGAGCTTAGAGAGGATAATTTTATTTATAAAGGATAACTGATTCACAAAGGTAGTGATATTCACGAGGGAAATTCATGAATGGTAATTTTGACCATTAATTTTTAAGTGAAGAATAATTACAGAGTGTACCAGTTCATGTATATTGTTCAATAATAGTCTCATTCTAGATAGGGGAAAAACATTAATGTCAATTCATTGAAGAAACCTTCTTGTCGATAATCTGAGTTAGACTTCTCTCCAATCAGTGAGTAAGGGGGAGTCGATGGAAGTGTCATGAAAGAAATATTGTGTTATACCTAAAATATTTTAAAGGCATTATTCCAATACTAAATTGGCTACGTATAATGTTTTTTACTCCACAACTAGTAAAGATTTGTGTATTTTGGTACAACTGATACATTGGCAGCATGAACTCTTTGGACTAGGGCATGGTGGTTAAAATTTAAAATTATTTTTTTTCTCCATAGGTCTGATTATTTGATAGGTTTAATAGGTTCCTACAAACGTGGGAAAAAGATATATTTCTTTTGAAGAAAGATTTGAGACCCTGTTTCACCCATACCCTCTCACGGTGTTCTAGGGTCATTCATCTATATCACCTTAAATGGAGTGTAATGTTGGTGCATGAAAATTCTTATCCATATAGAACCAAAAATCATCTTCCAATAATTAACTTGTATATCCTTTCATCCCCGTGTACATGGTTATTACTAGTATCCTTGTCATGATCATGTACAAAGTCGTTCCCATGTACTCCAGATGTTCCCATGTGTTTTTTTTGTTAATTACCAGTAAACCCTTGATTAATCACTATGTATCTTGATCATTGTCACATGTTTTGTGGTGGTCATTATATATTAAGATATTATTTTTAACTAAAACCCTAAACGCCACATCCATGGAACTACACGACTTGTGTTCTTTCTATTACACACTGTGTTGTATTTTTTTCACAAAAATATTAGTTTCCTAACATAGATCAATATACACTACATCCATTAGGAAATCCCCATTTTACCACTTAATAATAAATGGTAATGCATTGATCAAGGATTACTAGTTTACATTGGATGAAAATAAGAATCTGATCAACCACAGATGTGATGTAGTTCATCATGTGTGAAACTACATGCTCGTCACCAATACACATCCAAGATACAAGAATTATAACCCATGTTCCATATTGATTATTTCTAAAATAACCAAATTTTTAATTTTTCATAGAAACAGAATGAATCATAAGGTTTTATCAGACTCTAACATGATTTGGTAAGGTTGAACCGATACATTATGGGATAACAACAAATAAAATGAAGAAAAGTGAAAAAAAATGAACAAGAATAAATTAAATCGACCATTATGGAAGATTTATTTGACAATGATCACATTAATAATAATAACTAGGTCCTATAAAAGGTACAATAAAGGAATAAACATTAATAAATAAATTTCTAATTATGTTAGGGAATATGGAAGGATTGTAAATATATTGAAAGAAAAGAAGATAAATTTATCCATACATGATTAAATAAAATGTGTTGAAATAAAAAAATAATATTTTTCCTTACATTTACTTATGATTTATCTTTGATGATGAAACATTTATCCCATGACGAAGAACACACAGTTCGTTTGATGCCAATCGACCCCCCCTTGATCACATTACAATCATTATCTGATCTAATCTGCCAATGAAGAACACATAATCATCATGTTAAATCCTCTTAGAGTTATTAAAATAACTCTAATGATTTGATATAATTGTATATTTATTATGTATTTCTACATCAGTTAATGTAATAAAAAATTTAAATAAATTATTTATCTTATTAAACACACCCACCAATAGTCACCTCCCTCAGAACGTCCAATTCTATCCAATCATAGGTCACACTTATTGTAAACCATGAATTTACCAATAATTCATGATCTAGAATTTTCCATATGATGTGATGAACAATGAAAAAAATCAAGACACTATAACGATTCATTCCCATTAATATATTAATATTTTCAATATTTTTTTTCATGGGTCTCAAAATACCCAAAATTCACGTCGTCTATGAGTATAAATATTCACATATACATTGGAATATTCAAAATAAAAATAAATCATAATGATTTTTGTAATAAAAAATGACATAAGGATATGGTAATCAAAGTAAGGAAGTGATTTTAATAGGGCTTCGTCAAACCAAACTGATTTTCAAGTGAATAAAATAGGATAGGGGGTTCCATTTATATATGCGACAGAATGTGAGTTTTATATTTTCTTAAAATATTATATTAATATTAAATAATTTTCATTGAAAAAATGATCATAATATATATATATTTAAAAGATAATACGTGGACAGTTCGAAATCCTCTAATCAAATAAAATATGGTAGTTTACATCAAATTACTACCCTTATCACTTTTGTTAGCATTTTTTTAAACCTTTTCTGAAAATTATCTAGATAAATTATTTTTACATTATAGTGGCCAATAAAGCTAATATAAAAAAAAGGAAAATTGGGTCAAAATAATATCATATATGATTTTTTTTAAAATATAAAAAAACTTGTATGAATATTTTTTTCTCAATAAGTTTTTACCATTCAATGAAATATTTTCTTTTATAAAATATTATTAAAAACATTTTGAAAATATTCATTTAATTTGGAATTAGTTAAGTCAAAAAAGGGAGAATTAGAATATATTCATTTAAAAGATTTCTCATATGATAAATTCATGTATATAAATTGAATCAATATTAGTCACTCAAATTATATATCTTTTGATATTTTAAAATTCATTTAGATAAATTTTCTACTAATTAGTGGTATATTATGTCGATATTCATATAAGATTATTAGGTATATATATAACCACTACAATGCAAAATTAACAGTGATCACTAAAATAATTATTCTATTCTCAATATAATTTTAAACATTCATTATAAACATGTTGTTGTCCCTATGTGAACATATAAGATATATTTAACATTAGGATAGTGGGATTTTTTTTCTTTACAGAAAATATTATATAGGTCATTACCATCAAAATTGTGTCCCATAAAAATATAACGAATAAGGTGATAAAGGTCCAAATCCCATTATCCAATAAGACAAAAGATATAAAATGGTGGCTTTATCACTTAGTTGTAACATAATTTTACATGATTTACCATTTTACTTTGCTGAATAAATTTTACTGGTTTTACTATTCATCATGATAAAAATTGACTGGAACATATTAAATAAAAATAATTATCATTATTTCAAATATGAAATAAATTTTATAAATTTCTATCACAATGATTGTCACGAGATTATTTTTTATGAATCCCACAAAGCTCGATGAACAAAATTCTACCAAAAATAAATTCTTATTAAGTATAATAGTTTTTTATACAAAAAAAATGAATAATTTTGAGTCATATGTAATTAATTTTAATATTTGTAAGAAAATTGTAAATATTTTAATTAATTATCAAAAAAATTATTATGAGGCTGTTTTAATGGAAGGAAATGAATGTTTTTCATAATTCGTTATTTATCTCTACTCACTGAATAATCAATATTTAAAAAATACAAAAACATAATCCTAAAGTTAATTTAGTGATTGTGATTTAAAAAAAGAGGTTATTTTTTTAAAATATATTTTCCAAAATTGAAGAAAGTTAAATATATTATTTTTTAACAAAATTAATTTCAAAAAAATATTTTTTTTATTTTCTAAATATGACTTTCTATAAACATTTTACTTATTTTCCAATATAGAAGACTTAAAAAAATATGATAAATTTTTATAAAAAAAATTTAATTCCATTTAATATCATTGATATTAATGACACTATTATGATGGTTATATTTAAATATTTCAATATTATATAATTTTCCTTTTGAATATAGTGCTGTAGAAAACACACACCATCCAGGGAAAAAACACTTAAATAGAAATTTATTGTAAAATATTTGTGTTTTAGACTCTACCTCACATAAATAAATTAATCCATATTATTTCTATTTTCTTTTTCAATGAACCAATCATTATTTAAACACAGAAGTTTCCACAAGAATACAAAATCCTCTTAGAAAAAAATTTAAATCCAAAAGGTTAACTGATATATATCATATTTAGGTTCATAGATATGGAAAACTCTGGTTGGATGTTAATATATATAAATTGAGGAGAATAATAACATAAAATTTATAATAAGGAGTGAAAAAAACTTGTTGTGCCAAATTTAATGATAGAAAAACAATACATCACTAAAAGGTAAAAATGCCATTGATTCCATGGAAATGATGATAATAAAATAATTTTTTTTCTTAAATGTCATGTTCTTAGAGAAAGGTTCATTATTTAATATATACACTAATAAAAATTTTAATTATACATAATTGAAATGTAGAATTTCATCCTTTAATCAATTTCCTCCACAATTTCACATTTTCCTCCCACTAATGTGTATATAACATCAATGTTTTATTCATGAAACACTGAAATAAAATTATTATAAATCACAAAATCCCTAAAGGGATAATATTATATTCCACTTTTATTTCTTAAAACCAAAATAAAAATCAAAATTCATGATAATAACCAAATGTTATCTCATACCCTTCAAGTTACTTCTCTAAAAAATTTAATAACATTCTTCCCAAAATAATACTCTATGTTATGAATTAATGTTACAAATAACAATATATAAAACAATTACGATGAAGTATCTTTAATCACCTTAAAATAATAAAAAATGAAAAAACTTTGTTCCTATAATAAGATTCACAAAATAAAATAAATATTTATCATTCAAACATTTAATATAAAAAAGGATTATTATATATATGATGTTACATAAAAATGTGATAGGTGTTTCACCTTTTTCTCATTGATTTTGTTGGTCCATTCCCTGAAACCATACTAAATATGATGAGTTTTCACCCAACATATGAGTTGTAATTTTTCTAAAAATATAATTATATATTTTATATAACATAAATTTTCCGTATTTCTAGTTTATATTCACCATTGTTTTGATCTACACAATCTTGGTCATTATTTGGTGATAATTAATAAAGAATTTTGAATATTTTGGAAGTTCAAGGGGCTATGGAGAATTAATGAATGATTAGTTAAAACCAAACAGTTTGGCTAGGAAAACTATCTGCGTAGATGTGATCAACTTGAAGGGGTGTGTGGTTTATAAAAAAATATAATCTATCCCCTCCAAACAATAAACCCCATGGAATGTAGTGAATTAACAATATTGAAATAGTTAAATTAACTATACCGGAAAACTGTACACCCCAAATAGAAGAAAAACTGTGGTATATCTGTTAGGACACGTTTTATATCTAACCATGCGACTCTGTCCATAAAATCATTAATGTGAGTTTTAATTCCTCTAAAATTTATTTAAAATTATTGAATTTTTGATTTTCATTACGAATCAACCAAATTTGAAACTAACTAGTTTTTTCATCTTTGGAGGCCCTGAAGAGGTAATTTTGGCCCCTCCAAAATATTTTCAAAGGAGATCGAAGTGACATTGATCTTGTTTTATCTCCAACAAGTATATATAACTACTATCATATGTATTCATATGATATCTCTTTATATCCTTTATATATTTTGATATATCATCATGTAACTGATGGATCAAAACTCTATATTGTTTGATTTTGATTATAGTTTGTTTTCCAATATCTTTTCTACAGTCATTCATGATTGGAATTCCTCTTGCTGGTTTGGTGCATTATGATCCCTTGATATAAATGTATGTGGTTTTATAATGGTTTTCCTTATGATTAAAACCTTTAGTTCTATATTAATATAGAATTAGTTTTTAATTTATTTTAAAACATTGATTTGTGATGATTTGATCATTTATTTCAAATGCGGATGAGTATTGAGGAAAATAACTCAATTTCAATTGAATTTAAATTCATGGGCGATCTTAAGAAAATGATATCATGTTTTATAAATAGTTATGGTTAAATGATTTTATGTTGATCCTGAATAAATGGTTTATATATAATAGTTAATTGAAATAAAATTAAATTATTAAAAATCAATATTTGGTTTTAAAATGAGAAAGGATATTGAAAAATAAAATTGGTAATTTCATTTTGATGTGATTTTAAATGATTAATGGACAATTTGATTTATTGATTTCTTTATTGAATAAAATTTAAGCCTTGTAATTTGTTAGATAAAGAGGAAAATAAAAATAGGATATTGATCCCATATGAAATTTTATATAATGACAAAAATAACTATATCATGGTAAGATTGATTTACCATAGTGGCTCTCTATATGCGGTGTAGATTTATTTCTTGTAGTGTCTCCCCAAATGGTGTGTTTAATTATGTTTTCATATATATCTATTTCCGCATTGATTAATGAAAATTTTGATGATATTATTACAATTATACAAACATAAAATGGGGATCTATTCCATGTTTCTATATTTACCTGATATTATTATGAATCCAATTAATTTTATTAACTATATTAGTCCTACACACTAATTTATATCAACATTTTTAAATAAAATATATTTTTAATCATGTTTTAATCAAGTTTTGATATATCTTCCTCCAAATTGAATGGAATCATGATGGGTTTAAACTATTAAAATTTGGTTTCATTCAATGTTTCTATTTAAATCAATTACATAAATAGATAATTATTATTTTATTAGTTATGTAACACTTGGTGAGACCCTACTGGTATTTATAAGTCACAAACTAAATTTTTCCTATAGGGGTTTGTAGAAGAATTATGTAAGGTATATAAAAATGGAATATGTCACTTGTAGTTGGTATATGTTATTGATCCATAATTTCGTGGAGTGATAATGGAAACTGATAGAGCAGTTGTCTTCTTATTACATACAATATATCATACCTTTTCAGTCTGGTTTGATTTTGTCTTATTCGGATGATAAATCCATTACGATGGTTGTCTAACTATTGGTAATTCTTATTTTGGGTACTTTCTCCACTGATAGTGTTGCGAATACTGACTTGTAATCCATTTTATTCTTATGTTTCATTGTAAAATTCATTACTTATTTGATTGATCAATATATAGTGTGTTTTTTATTACATGTAAATTCTAGAATCTATTAAGGTGAAATTTTCTACCTTCAATGTATACGGGCCTAGAAGAAGATATTTGGATTAAGTGGTAATGATGAAGAAACATGACGGTTTATATTGTAATTAACATGAATTTATTTCCACTAATATGTTATATCTAAAATATATATTATAGAGTAAGACTATATAGTTTTTCAATCTTTAGTAGCCTGATATAACCATGATGCAGTATACGAACCTCATTACTGAGATTGTAAAATTTTTACAAGAGATTTTTTTGAATGAAAATATGAAGCCTTGATTCATTATGATGATTATCCAACATGATATCCATTCACATGTGTTCTGACCAATTTCATGTCATATGATGACCGGATATGTCTCTCATGGTTATTCTAGATCTCGAAGGCAATTCAGGGTTTATGGGGGTTGTATTTTCTCCCAGGGCTTCTTCGAAGATTTCCATTAATAGAAAGAGAACATTTGATGTGACTCACGGTGGATATAGATAGTAGGTGTCTCCCAAAAATCCTATAGTTTCTATATTTGACCCATTAACTTGCATCCAATGTTGAATGTTAGGGAATTTATAAATGGTTTTCTCTAAGGCACCAATTAAGCATAGTTTATGTTGTCATCTATGAGACATAAAGAAAGAATCACATATGTTTTCTACTCTGCGTAGTAGAATGGTCTCACTAGTTCCTAAATGTAAAATTTTTCAGTAATACACCTTTCAAATAATGGGGTTCCGACCATAGGTATCAAAAGGGTTGCTTCTTCTTGTAGTATAAGAGTCTCCAAAGAAAACTAATAGAGTTCCAACAACTATGAGAGGTACCACATTTATTAATACAACTTCAATGACATATGAATTTAATACTAGGTCATATCATTTATTTATATCATCACATATTTTTTATCTAGTAAATATTTATATATTTATTTTATCATAAGTGATGGATATCAATACACCTATCATATTGTAGGGAGAGAGATGTGTCTTCATTGTCCTTCTTGTATGTCGTAATTATCATAGATTTTTCATGATTATAATTTCCTTGTTCTATAAATAAAACATATTAAATTAAATATTAGGATGGATTAGATCATTATTAATAAGGTCCAAATTAAATGTTATTTTTATCTTGACTACTTCAGTATGGAGGGTTACATGTTTTTCGAGTATATTGGGACCCATGTTAGAGTAGAGATGGGCCATTTTTTCTATATTTGTGGAATTTAATATTAGAATTTTTTATAGATCATGAATATTTGATGGAATATCCCTCTAGATTTTATTTAGTTTCTAGAAGTTTTTCCCTATGATTTATATGGTTTCATATATGTAAGAGAGGTGGATTTTTCTATTGGTTGCAGGCCTCTTACTCCACTAGTGCCAATTCCTTCACACTTTATAGATCATGATAAATAGAAAGTGTTGAGGACTCAGTTGGATAAATTATTTAGGAAAGGCTTTATTCACTCGATTGTGCCACCTTGGGAAGTGCATGTTCTATTATATATGAAAAATGATGTGACACTTCGCCTATGTGATTACTAAAATAAATTAAATCAATTTTTAATAATGAAAAGTTTTATGTTACCCTGAACTGGGGATATTTTTCACCATTTCAAAAGTGGATAACTGGTTCTCAAATACTAATTTTCAATATGGATTTCACCAGTTGATAACTAAATAATTGGGCATTCAAAAAACTCACAAAAAAATCTATATCAATTATGATTATCTTTTGAAGACATCGTTCTAACCAATTATATTGTAGTATTTATGGATTTGGTGGTATGAATTCTCCATAAGTGTCTTGATACATTCATTTTAGTCTTTGTGGTTGAAATAATGGTTTACTCTCAGTATTAGGATGATCCTAAGCATTATCATTGATAAGTTTTGTAAATTTTGAGAAATCAATGACAAGATGAAGAGATATAAATGTTTTATTTTTGTATTCAGTTTGTATTGTTCCTAATTAATGAGTTTTTGAATAAGTAATTTAGTTGATATTTATAAGGCTAAAGTTATTATAATAAGGGAGAAACAATCGATGGTTTTTTATAATTCGATGCTACAGTGTCTATAGGGATTAAATCATTATATGTTAATATATTTATCAATGTTGGATTATCTGATCACCAACCTAAAATATAAGAATAGATGTTTTCAAGGAATGATAAATAAGATAGTTTTTTTATTAATATGAAATGTTATTTTACTATTTAAATAGTGTTAACTCCCCCAATGGTTGGGCATGGATATGTTGTATTATGTAATGAATTGGGTGTGGGATTGAGTTGTGTTCTTACATTGGGTAATCATGTGGTAGCATATGATTCTCAAAAGCTTAAAGAACTCGAGTTGAATTATCCAACCCATGATCTTGAACTCATTGTCTTAATGTGGGTGCTTATGTATTGGTGGAATTAAATTTTTAGAGAATGATTTTAAATTATTTTTGACCATAATATCATGAGTTATATATTATTTCAAAAATATTTGAACATTTGGAAGTGGAATAGTTCAGATTACCTACGACCTTTGGATTTCAAAATTTCCTACACCTTGATGAATGAGAATGTAATTATTGGTCCTATGAGTAGGAATCTCATAACAGATGACATGAAAGAATGATAATAAGAGTGTAACAAGAAGTCTTCTTTTGAATTGTCACATTTAGGGGTCAAGGAAAAAACATGACAAGGATATCCTTGAAAGTGTTCAATAAACATTGATCTTCCCGACTGGATTTTTATGTATCATCCACTTTATGTTGAATTAATTTCTATTATTTAATATTTTAATGGTGGGGAGACAATCAGTGAGTGGATATATTATTATGATTGAATTATGTGTTTTCATAGTAGTTTTTTGTACATTTTTCAATAAGTAATGATGATAAGTTGGATTGATATAATTCCTAGTGGGTGGTGCACCCGGGAAAGAAATTGAACTTTTCTGACTTATTCTCAATTTCATACATTCCACCATGTCACAGATAAAAATGAAAGTCCTCTAGTAGTACATAAACCACTTCTAGTTATAAATTGAAAGTGTGATAAGATTTATATAGACTTCTTTGTTGGGTTTCTAGTTGGGAAAAGATCCATCAAGGTAACATTGAATCATTTTTGGGTTGATTGTCTATTTTGAAGAAAAAAAAGGTTTCAATGGTCAATTGTAGTGTTCCAAAGATATTTTTGAAAATTTATGTTGAAAAAGAACCATGAAAAAGGAATGGATGATTAGGAGGTGGTTGAAAAACAATAGATACAAGGTGGATCCATTTTCTAGGGTTTTCCAACTATTTTTTCCTCAAAATCAAAAAATAGT
This sequence comes from Viscum album, assembly GCA_963277665.1. Taxonomy (NCBI): domain Eukaryota; kingdom Viridiplantae; phylum Streptophyta; class Magnoliopsida; order Santalales; family Viscaceae; genus Viscum; species Viscum album. The sequence continues at coordinate 1,013,944,664 of OY728155.1, forward strand.
TAATCATGTTTTTCGAAAAGGAATTTTCATGCAAGATTGAAGATGGTTTGTAATTTTTCATACAAGGCATGTTTTAGGATGAAAACATTGAAATATGGAAACGTCATGAAGTGTGTGAATGATATGGAATGGGCAGAAAAGATGATGTTGTGTAAAAGTGGCTTGGGAAACCAATGCGACATCAAAGTGGGGTTTTCATGTTCGGTGGGGATCTAGAAAGATATGTTGAATATTTTATGCATGGGTCAATGATGCCTAAAAAAGAGGTGACACCCCCTCATTCTAGTTGCTCAAAACTAAGAAGAAATCAAATCATTGAAACGTGTAATAATTGAGTGTAAAAGTAGTTTCTCATAATAATTGGAGATGAGTGTAAGAGCTGGAGTTGTGAACAAGAAATGAAGTTTCTGGTATGATTGGGGTTGCGCGTAAAAATGATGTTTCATGAATTAAGTGGTTTATCATTAAATAAATAAAACATTCCCAAAAGTCATAGTAAGGGATGTGCAGAAGGTTTGAATTTTCCATGTACCTCTATGGTAAAGAGTTATTAATCTGTGCATAAATGATAGAATCAATATATCTTATGCATACATTAGTGGATGCATTCATTAGAGATAATGAAGGCACATACAATTCTCCAAACCTTGAGTGGATATTCTGAATTAGTAGAGAGCTACATTAGTTGAGAGAGATGTGAGATTTTAAATTGTGATTGGTTGTAAACTAGGAGGTAAAGCGATTCCACTCTAGACATTGTAAAAATTAGTGTGTCTATAGTGGATTTGGTACATCAGCATATTGTAGTTGTATAGTCATCAGATGTATCCCTGTGAGGTTGAACCATATAATAATTGTAATGTCTCATGCATGATTTATTTTATAGTCATCCATTTCTATGGGTAATACAGATAATATATTTTTGTTTAATAATTAAAAATATCAAAGTGGGTGTATTTTAATCTTTCGTACCCAAATTAACCACCCATCTTAGGGTATTTGACATATTGGTCCGTAAATTTGGTATCATAGGGAAAAGTTAATATTGGTATTTCTCTAACTATATAGGTCATCAATCACAAAGATATTCTGATCATTGGAGGGAATAATTTTATTTACAGAAGAATCAGATGAAACAATATTTCTGATCCTTTGGAATTGATGTCCTTACATATGTGATGCATGTAATTTTAGAAAACATTGATAGTGGTTATTTATCAGAAGCTGAATGAACAGAATTGGATGATGACACCCAAGGAATCAATTATTTAGGGGGATCCCTATCCAATGAAATATATATGATGATGATGTCATGTAAAAAAATAACATGATATGCGGGATAAGTAGTTGAATATATATGATGGTGATTAAAAGGATATATAGGGAAATATCTTGTTTTTGACGAACATGCATGAAGTTATGTTAATTAACCCAAATGATACTGTTAAAAAATTATTTGGTAGGGTAAATGTTTTATTGGAAGACATGAATTCTCTGGGATATATTATTGGAGTTTTAAATATCATAATTTTCATCTTTAGAAGTCTTCCACCTATGTTCAATCTGAATGTTTTGGTGATAGATTAAATATATCCAAAAGTGTTCACATTATATAGCTTACACAGTACTCATGTCACATATGATATGATAAATGAGGACATTGAGTCTGAGGAAAAAGGGAATTCTATGGAATTGGTATTCAAGGCCACGATGAATGTCAACATTGAATATTATCAAGAATAAGAATATTTATATGAGGTGATTTCATTCCTTTCCAAAAATATAAAATGTGGAAATGGAAAGTTCAAATGAAAACTTCAACTTACATGACTTAGATGTGGAATTGTTGGCCATATTGTAGTAAGGTTCCCAAATAAGTTACTATAAAATGATGATGAAGAAATGAAATCCCAATGAAGAATTCATTAGGATATGTGGAAAGATTGAAAAAATTTAGAAATATTTCTTCAAGGACAATATTCTTTTTTCATAATAATTTCTATGTTCAGATCAATTTGGTGATAAATATATATAGAGAAGAAAATATTATGATGAAAATTATATGGTGGTAGTTTCAAGTAGTTCCTATAAAAAAATTAGAAACTGATGTTTATGGAGAAGAAGTTGAAGGATGAGTTTATTTACAGGCTGTGCTAGAGGACACTATAGAAGAGATATATGTTAGGATATCCAAAAAAATCAATCTAATAAAGTTATTTGTCAATCCCAACACTATATGAAACTGACAAAAGAATAGGATTCCATGATGATGGAAAAAATTTAAAAAACAAAAGTTTTCAACATAATAGATCTTATAATATGATGATGAGTACAAACTCAAAATTGAATAATATAAAATTGAGATTGATAGTTTGACTAACAATGGAAGAGATCAAATAGAATACATCAAAGAACTAAATGATGATGTTGTCAGGATATAATAAAAATTAAGGACCAATAAAGACTCCTGACTCTAAATATCTGATTTGGAATGAAGTTCATTCAAAAGTTCGAAAAGATGATATTGGGGCATAGAGGTCCAATAGAACATAACCAACATTCAAATCTAAATGATTAGGATGGTATGTTCCTTGATGAAAACTAAAAATATTTTTTATTATAAGTATGATAAAAATAATCTGATCCAATATTAAAGGTTTATTTGGGTGAAAAGATGAATCATAAGATTTAGAGAACCCAAGGGTCAACCCATGGTGAAGTTGTGACAGACAAGAATTCCCCATATATAAGGTTCTATTTCAATAGATGTATGGGACACTGACAAAATGTGTGTTCCATAGCTAAGAGATATTGAAGGGCCCAAGAACAATGGAGGAATCCAAACATAGCATAGTAATCAAGAATAAAATTTAGGGGACACTATTTTTGAGTGTGTAGGATTTGGGCACATGTAAAGATATATTACAACAACCATGCAAAGGAATGTGCCTAGGTAGAACCAAAGTGGTCATAATTAGAAAATAAAATAATCGATAGGTTAGATGAAATTTTAAATATTATTTTCAACTCTATAGTGTAAATTTAGTCCATCATACTCTGAGGGTGATGAATACAATAATTCTATTATTAGTATGAAGTCAAAAACATCTATGAAAATGAAAATAATAGAGAAAGAAATGGTTGAGAAAACATACCTTACAGAATCAGATCATTCTATTATTTCGATCCTTGAAAGGTGTTTATCATACTATATAATAGGTAATAAGGAAAATTTCATAGTAATAAAATATGATAAAGAATGAATTTTCAAATATATAAATGATGATGTTCTAAAGATATTTAGCTGGAGAAATTCTTTGTTTTGGGGTAAAGAAATGAGATGTACTGAAGTCTTAGTTGTAGAAGGCCTCTATCACAACTGTCTTAACATCAGTCAACTATGTGACTGAAGGAAATATATATGATTTAAGAAGAAGTTTTATATCTCTAGTGGAATAAATGGTACAATTTTTTAATAGGGAGAATATAAAAGGGGGGAAATATACCTTGTTAGTGGGGAAGAAGATAAGTTCTTTTTATCAAGAGAGGAAGAAAACTATATGTGGCATAAATTACTTGGTGATATATGAAATCCATCTTTGGAATATCTTGTAATGTTTGATTCATCTAGATAACACCCATATCTATCACGTGATCATACTCATATGTCTAATTCATGTCAACAAATGATGATCAACAGAAAGACATACAAGGAAAATGAACAAGAGACAAAAAGAGTGATTGAATCGGAGCCTACTAATTTTTGTTGAACTATCTCACCAAGATCTACTGAAGGGAGGAGATGTTACTCTATTTTCATTTATTATTATAACTTAATGGCTTGGGTATTCTTCATTTCCCATAAGTATTTTGTTTTTAGTTGCATAAAACGGGTTCATAGGGAATCTGAATGGATTCATAGTCAAAAAATTCTGAGGTTTGGTACTGATAATGGTATAAAATTCAGAAACACTCATGTGGAATACTATCTCACGAAACAATGGGTATGGAATCATGTTTCTGTAATGATAAACCCCCAAAATAATGGAGTCGTTGATAGGATAAATCTGATCATAATCAACAATGATATAATTATTCTTATTGAAAAATACTTTTTAGAGAAATTTTTGAATGATGAACCCCTAACATAAGTATAAATTTCTAAGAGGAATTTTTTTATGATGGAAGGTAAGACTTTATATGGGATATGGTACGTAAATAATAAAACATTAAAATACTTTCTAAAATTTCAAATCAGGTTCATTATTCTCGATAATGTAATAAATAAGAAAATTGAGTCATTTGGATATGAGGGGATAGTCCTAGGCTACTTAGGAAAAATAAAAACAAATAAATTCTATAATAAGAGGTTGGGGAATGTTTTTGAGAGCAACGATGTAAATATCGTGGAATATAAAGAGAATATTCAACTACAGTGTGAACTATTTCATGATGAATGTGATGAGGGGGTAAGCATCACAGGGGGAGCATAAGTGGTAGATAATGATTCCAAAGAAGATACTGATGATGAGAAAGAAGATGTCAAGTCAGTATATATACAAAAGACCAAAATTTTAGCTATAATTGATATGAACAACATAATTGGTGATTAGATAACACCCATTTAGACACAAATATTGAATTAATTGTGACAATTGAATTTCTTATATCAGGTATAACTGTGATGTTTTGTTGATGTAACTATAGATGAAAACTAGGCTCAATCGATGAATAAATAGATTGACCATATTTAGATTATTCAGGTGTGGGATATTGTTTTGAGACCAATAGATAATAATGTCATCGGGACTAAAATGGTATTTTGAAATAAGATTTATAATGATCATGCAGTTATTCTAAAAAAACCAAAACTAGTGTGAAAAGTTTAGTACAAGATTGTGGGTATCAATGTCGATGCGTCATTTTCACCGGTTACAACAACAGTGACAATCATATTATTCATGTCCATTATAGTAAATATTAAGTTAAATGTTTCCAGAATGATGTTAATTCTAAATTTTTAATGGTTTTTTGGAAGAAGAAATGTATATTAGGCATCCATATGGATTTCTAATTCACAACGATGAGAAAGAAGATTTTCGGTTGTAGAATTCACTATATGGGTTGAAGAAAAAACCATGATCCTTGATTTTGAGGCTAGATACATATTTGAAGAAGATAAAAATTCAATGTGGTGGGGTTAATTATAATATCTATGTAAATAATGAAATAAATCAATGGATGATGGTGCCTGTTTATGTTGATGACATAATATTTGGCCAATCAGATGAGTCACGTTGAATAATGTTTTCTAAATTCATGAAAAGTGAGATTAAAATGTCAATAATTGGTGACATGATTTTTTCACTTATATTATAGGAGACTAAAGGATGGAATGGTAGTTTCATTTCTCAATCGAAATGTGCCATAGAGGTTCTGTGAAGTTTGTAATTGAAATTTCAAGGAGTTTAAAACGTCGGTTACAACTCGGATGAAACTATCAGAAGATTATTTTGAAATAGAATTTGATGTAAATTAAGTTAGGAAAATAATTGGATATTTACTATTAATGAAATTTTTAAGACCTGATATTGTTTTTTCCACTTGAAAAGTTGCGAAATATTGAGTCAATCCCAAGGAAATCCATATGCATTCATTAAAACGAACACATTAGTATATAAAGGGGACTGTGGAATTTTGTTTGGGGCATAATGAAAAATAAAAAAAGAGGTTCTTTAGATATAAAGATGATGATTGGGGTGGTTTAGTAAATGATATTAAATCAATTTTAGGAGGTTCATTCAATCTTGGTTGATTGTTTATCTCTTGTATAAATAAGAAACAAGATTTCATATCATTGTGAACTATAGAAAATGAGTATATTTCAACCACAAAAGCATGAACATAGTTATTTTAGATGACGGAGTAGCTGGGTGATATGGGAGTAGATTTGAATTTTTCCATTGGATTCCTTTGGGATACTTCAAGTGCTATCAATCTTAGTAAAAATCTAGTCCATCTCTCATGGAAAAATTACATTTAAATAAAATATCATTTTATTTTAGGAGAAGGTGTAGAAATTGCATTTAATGTTGGAGTATGTTCCTACAGAACTATAGGTTGATGAAATTTGGAAAATGGAATCTCCCAAAGATGTGTTTGAGAGGAATCGAATGGTTCTAGGAGTTCAGTTGACTCCTAAAACATGTAAAAGTGTGGATGTGGAAACCCATATCCCTAATGTATGGTTTTTTCCCTATTGTACTGATATGTGTTCTTTACCTTGTTAAAGACCAAAAAAGGAGTAATCATTAGGTTCTTTTAATATGGGGGAGAAATTGTTGATGCGAAAATGGATAAAATGTATTAGTCAATAAATTGGGAGAATCCGACAGGTGGAGCCGTGATATATTCAGATAATCTAGGTAGGGGGAGTTTTAAATCTGACAATACTAGAATTTTTTTATCCAAGGTTATATATAATCACATAAGGTGTTCATGATGATAGCATATTAGAGTTTTTTAATGGATGGAAGTGTTTTATTAATGAACATTGTATATTACTCGTTTTTCCCACATGGAGCATAGATCATGTGTTCTTATAGTATGTGTTGACTATGTATTTGATTTTTATCTGATTCGCATAAAATTAATGGTCATAGAAGATGGATGAATCTATATAGAGGTATCAATTTATGAAAGAGTTTTCACCAAAATCCAAGGGGGATATTGATGGGAAAAATCCCTCAACGTAACATTGACGGATTTTTTAGATGATTGTTTCTGTTGAAAAAAAGGAGATTTTCATGGTAGGTTACGGTGATCTAGAGACATTTTTAAAAATATATATCAAAAAATAACCATAAAACCTAATGAATGATCTAGAGGTAGTACAAAAATAATATATACAATGTGGCATCGTTTTCAAGTGCTTACCAAATATTTGGGCCTATAAATCAAGAAATTGGAGAATCGTGTTTTTGGAAAATGATGTTTTCTGAAATATTGAAGATGTTTTGGAATTTTAAATTCAAGGAATAATTTAGGATTAGAACATAGAAATATGTAAAAGGCATGAAGTGTTTGAATGATATGGAATCTGCGTGAAATATGATGTTGCACGAAAAGGCTTTCACGCCCAAAGAAACATTAAATTTGGTTTTCTACACTCAGAGGGGATCTTTTACAAAGAATTTAATCCTCCATGTAGGGGTCAAATATGCCAATAAATAAGATTTTACCCCCTTTATTTTAGCATCTCACCACATAGAGTAAATCATAACTGTTGTTCGGAGTGGATACTCAAGAGGGGGGTGAATTTAGTTACAATTAAAATTTCTATTCAAAAATAGTTTCCCTAAAATCCCCTATTAAAAAACAATTTAAACTGTTGTTAATTTATAAAGATTATAAATGTTCAATTAGTATGTCAAAGATTGATTAGTTCTCAATTATGTTAATCAGAAGATTAAATTAACTTTTGAAACTGACTTACTAGTTCACAAATAAGTATAAACACATGCTAGTTTAACTATCAAAGTAACTTTAGAACAAATTGTATTTCAAAGTAATTAGCAGTAGAATATAAAAAATATTGTAAATTTTTGACATAAACTAAAATGAATAGTAGATGTAACCATGAGGTTCAGTCTTAAGCCGAGACTTAGTCCACTCAAACAACTTATATAAATTTGATCCACACCCTGGATCGGGGTAAAAAATATTGAAAACATTGTCCAGGTACAAAGAACTCTACCACAGTTCTATGTGGGAAAACAAACAACAGTTCAAAGGTTTTCCAGGTCTTACTTGACCTCTACTACTATGCATAGTTGGATACAAGGGTGTTATTGAAAGTTTGTGTTAGGATTTATAAATCCTCTATCTTAGCCCATGAGACAGTGTGTGTAAGAAATATACAGAGTATAAAGACTTCTCGAAATGTAAAAAAAAGAATCACTAAGAGAGTTGTTAAGAGTTTAGAATGATCTAGTGATGTGAAGTACAACTCTGGAAACTGTTGATCAATCGGAAATGCTTCTGAGTCCTTCTCTGGTTTTTGTTTGAAAAACTGAGTGTCATTTTATTCCTTGGTTTTCAGATTCATCTTTATCAGCTTGAGTGTATAAGCAACTTCTTGGAGTTCATAACTCCATGAAAAAAGTGCATCTTGTGTTCTCCTTTAGGGAATGAAAATGCTTCATTTATGTCCAGTGCTCTTCTAGTATGAATGTAACTTTTTCTTTTAGTTTGAATGCACCAAGTTTCAATGTTATTCAGCCCTTGACTTGTACATCCTTAATGTGCCTTTTTAGTTGATTTCAGTCTGGTATTTCTCCTTCCTCTTATAGATTTAATCTCCGGTAAAAGGAAATGATTACCTTTTCATGGGTACTAGGTACGGTTCCCTGATATGCCCACAACTATCATTAAATATCATTAATTGAAAAAAACAACAAATATGACTATTGCATAATAAATAAGTAATATTGATAGTATAGAGTTTGACTGGTCAGTCTTTCATTAGTAGCTTCTGTTTGTAGATGTGTAATGGTGGACTATATATAGCAGTGACCTTATATCGGAAACTCTTTGATCTTGTATCGATAGCTCCTGGTATCGGTAGCTGTCACTCTATATCAGTAGCTCTATATACCGGTGACCCCTTCTTTCGGTAGCTCTTGGTCTATCGGTAGCTCACTTTGTATCGGTAGCTTCATATTGGTGGACTAGATTATATTGGTAGACTTACTCTATCGGTAACTCTAGTGTAACAGTAGCTTGTATCAGTAGACTTTTAGTCTGTGCATATCGGTAGATTTTTTCGGTTCCAATGATGTATATATCGGTAGACTTATTCATACTGGTAGACTTGTTCTATCAGTAGCTCAGCTTCTGTCAGCAGCTATTTGTATCATTAGACTTGATCTATGTGCTTACCGGTGGACTTGTTCTATCGGTAGCTCTGCGTATTAGTGTCCTTTGCTTATCGGTGACTATGTCTATCGGTAGACTATGTACCGGTATATCTATGTTAGTAGCTATAAGGATATCAATTACTTAACAATTATCTATTTTATGCAACACATTTCTGATTGAGTTATAATTACTTTACAATTAATATAAACAAAGATAAACATTGACTAACATATTTCAAAGATTATTTTAATATTATTATCAAATAGAATGTCGCAGATTGAATGAATTAGAATATAGATAAACATTAATTGGGATTATTAAAGTATTTGAACACATAATTGGGATTATCCAAAATGGTGAGGTCAACAATTTCCCCCTTTTTGATAATCACAAATTATGATATAATAGTCCCAAAATAATGAGTAATTGTATCAGAGGTTATATCATTAAATCCAATTGTAGTAGAGAAAACAACACACCAGAGGATAAAAAAATGTAAGATGTGAAATGTTCAATTTATCAGAGGTAGAATTAAATGCAATGGTATAGAATGTACTAGGTACAAAACATAGTAGCTCTCCCCCTTTGTCATAAAAGAAATTATTCCCGGATATGTTTCCCTTAGATAATATTTCTCCCCCTTTATGATAATCAAAATGTGGGAAATAACAAAGAGAAAAGAAACAAAATGGTAATGAAGAGAAGCCATTTTTATTTCATGTTGAAAAATGGTATAGGGAAATAAATCAAAATACACGTAATTCCTATCACATATCTTCACCACCTATTTAATCCACATCCTCAATGTGATATTTTCCCTTGGGATCAGAAGAGGATTCAGGCTGTGTGGATGCAGGTGAAGGCTTAAGAACAACTGGAATGATCAAAGGAGGCTGAGCGAATGAAACTATTCCTGGCCTGTACTGAGTAGTTCTCTGAGTGATCATAGGAGTAAGGCTATGAATGGCATGGGCTGGAGTCATCTGAATAGGAGAAGCAGTAGAGGAAAAGGTAGGTAAAACTGGAGGTAAAATCACTAGCCTAGTATCGACATGCAATAAAGTAAACAAGAGATTTCTGAAATCCATAATTATTCATCCTCCTCTTTCCATAGAAGATATGAAATCATCCTTGTTTTCCATGAATTTGTCCAAGGCTGGAGTCAACTCTCGGAGCATACTGACTTGATCTCTGAAGGCTTGATTGACAGGAGGAAACATCAAGTTTTCTAATAGAAGTTTGAAATGGTTGTTGAGTTGATGTTTGGTATAAATACTTTGGAAATAGTAGTGTACCTTGTCTTTCAATTCTTTCTGAGAGGCATAAGCTTATCTCATATAGTCTTGAAAAATATTCATTATCTCCCTAGTGGTATCTCTAGTAGTAGTCGCCACTTTGGTCAGATCAGATGAGTCCATAGAGCCACTAGTTGATGCTAAACCAAGCTCTTCCATCATCACAGTACGAAACTGATTTAGTTCTATTGAAGTTCTGGAGGTAAGAGAACCAATAGATAAGGTTACTGATTCTTTCAAGATTTTGGTCAATCCACTAATATGATTTTTCACTTGGGAATCCTGGGTGCTGATATGATCATTCATGGAGGTTTTAAATCCTCCATAGACTGATACCATCTGGCTCACAACACTTTTGACATAATCTAAATCATATTTTCTTGGGATTTAGAACTCATATAAGATTCTAAAGAGATAACACATTTCTTTAGAATTTCAACATCCTCTTCCAGTCTAGATAGTTGAGTCTGGAAAGCTGTAACTTCATCTACTATTTCTACCACAAAGGTTGACATATTAAAATAGAGAGAGAGTTAAAAAGACTTTTACAAATTGCTCATATCTTCAATAAAGCAGTGCTTCAACTCGACAATAGAAGCACTAAAAGACTCTTTCAGCTCATCCTTTAAGGATTCAAGGTCAGCCCTAGTGATCACATCAGTAGGTGAAACCACAACAGGTGATCTTTAAGATATTATACTAGCCACTGAGTCTTTTATAATTGATTGAATGGATGTAACAAGTGAGGCTTCCATTTTACTTATTTCATACACAAAACTTATTTCAAGATTAGAATTTAGCTTATCCAGATCATGTTTTCTAACCACATCATCAGGTAACAGCTTTGATTGAATATCATAATTGATTTTTGGACAATTGAGGGATGTCTCATTATCCGAATCGAGATAGTACAATCCACAAACCACAAACCCTGGGTCTTCTACGGAGTCCTCAATATCAACAGCCACTGAAACACTACCAAATTTGGTTTGATTCTCCCCCTCAATTGGTGCATTCTCTTGTACAAAAATAGAATTCTCAGTAGGTCTTTCTTCCTCAGAAGAGTTTTCTACGACTAAAACAATTTCTGTAATAGTAGGAGGTTCCTCTGGATTAGGCACATGTCCTTCCATCTCACCCACTACATCCTTAATAGGCACAACTGATCTTCCGATCAATGGACTTATACTTAAGCAGATAGAATTAAAGGCCTCAGATTCATTCTCTCTTTCTTCTTCATTATCAGGGGCTGGTTGGTCTTCCTTATCAACAAGTTTCTCTTCTTCTAATAGAGTTTCCTTTCTAGATGATACAATTTCAGCAGCATGACATGGGGGCAAGTCCAGATCCCTTCCATTAGCCATAGAAGTCTCCTCTTCACCAATCTCATCATTGTACTAAAGTTCCTCTTCATCAGGTCCTAGACCTGGATCCCTTACATCCATATGTCTTGAAGGATGAACCACATGATAGAATTTATCATATACCTTCTTGTCATCATTAACCCACTCTTCTCTTCATGGGTTCCAATTTATTTTCATGTATTTACATACAATGCATGTGATACAGAAGTTTTTCTTTACTCCCATAGTCTAATCTTGAGACTCATCTACCCATTTTACATTAATCATTACTGAGATCAACTTGGAAAATAATAAGACATTGGTCTTTGATTTTGGCCTATAAATTTCCTCCATTTGAATAATTAGCAACCTGCACATATTCACTTTCCATCCCTGTCTCAAAAGATGTAACAGATAGATAACCTAATATCATAAATTCACAATATCCCCTCTCCTTGGAATTAAAACATGCAGAACAAACTTGAACAATTTTTTTTTCTCTCCATCAATTTAAACATCCACCACTTGTCTTTGTTTTCCACTACTGGTGAGCTCCTCTAGGGTAGTTTCATAATCAATTATATCAGTTTTAGGTGGTATTGATTTTGAGACATATCCAAAAACACCTTCTTGTGGAACCTTCAGTCATTCATCCCACTCAACAGATGAAAAACATATTTCTTTCCCATTCACAAAAGAAATCACTCGGTTCTCATCTTCTGATTTCTCAAAGCTCGCAAACTCATAGAATTGTTTCACTAGCTTCAGATAGTAGGGTCCATTTTTGTTCGAGAATCATTCTACCCACTTCTGATTTTCCAACACCTCTATAACTGACAATTTACTATCCAACAACCATTCCACGCATAGCTCTTTTTCAATCAAAATAACTCTATTTTGCAAATAAGTGTTCACTGGTCACCTCCCCGACCTTTTTCTACCAACACTAACACTTTCTTCTAGCACTCTCTTCTCCATCTTCGCATTCGTCTCATCAATTCCATCTCTGATGGTAGGGAGTTTGGTTTTTTCCATCTCTAGTTAGAGGAACTTAGGGTTTTTGAGAAATTTGGGAGCTAATGCTTGAGGGTAAAGGGTTTGAGGCTCGGTGGATTGAGATGTAACTAGGAATTCGTTTTATCATTTATGATTCATAAAATAAATAATTTAAACATAAAAATTTAGTATAAAAGATACATATTCTGGTGGCAGATAGAAGTTTAAAACAACACATACTCATCGGTAGGGTTTATCGGTGAGAATTTTTATCAGTGAGGTCTATTGGTGAGGTATCACATCGGTGAGGTATATCGGTGTGGTATCACATCGGTGAGGTACATCAGTGAGGTATCACTTAGGTGAGGTACATCAGTGAGGTATCACGTTGGTGAGGTATATAGGTGAGTTATCACATCGGTGAGGTACATCGGTGATGTATCACATCGGTGAGGTATCCCATCGGTGAGGTACATCGGTGAGGTATCACATCAGTGAGGTACATCGGTGAGGTATCACATCGGTGAGGTATATCGGTGAGGTATCACATTGGTGAGGTATCTGCTGATTAAGGATGATCATTCCTAGCTCATGTCTAATGTAACTAAACCAATCCGAATTTAATGGATTGGTGAAAATGTCAGCTAATTGATGTTCAGTACCTACAAATTCATGAGTAATATCACCTTTTTGGTAATTATTTCTAAAAAGTGGTTCTTTACATCAATGTGTTTGGTCCTAGAGTGAGATACATGGTTCATTTAAATATTTATTGCACTAGTGTTATCACAGTTAATTGAAACATGTTTAAAATCATATTTATAGTCCAAAAGGGTGTGTTTCATCAACATAATTTGTTCACAGAAACTACCAGTACCTATATACTCTGATTTGGTTGTGGAAAAAGATACTGAATTCTGCTTTTTACTACACCAAGACACTAAGGATTTTCCCAATAAATGACATGTTCCATATGTGCTTTTTCATTCCAACATTCAACCAGCAACGTCAGCATCTGAATAACTCATTAACTCAAAAAATTGTTCTTTTGGGTAAAACAAGCCTAAATTTACAGTGTGTTTAAGACACTTAAAAATTATTTTAATAGAAAGTAAATGAGATTATTTTGGATTAGCTTGAAATATTTCACACATACACACACTAAACATAATATCTTGTTGACTATCATAAAGGTAAAGTAAGCTTCAAATCATACCTTTTTAATTAGTTTGATCCACAGGGTTCCCAGTCTCATCTGCATCCAATTTATAGATAGTACTCATAGGAGTATAGTTTTCCTTAATACTATCCAAACCAATTTTTTTTTAAAATATCCTTTGTATATTTACTTTGATTTAAAATAATACCATCTTCATTTTGAAAAACATGAAATCCAAGAAAATATTTGAGTTCTCCCATTAAACTCATTTCAAATTCATTTTGCATACTCTTTGAAAATCAGTATATAAAGAATGATTAGAAGATCCAAAAATAATATCATCAACATAGATTTGTACTATCAAAACATGTTTATAAATTTTTATAATAAAAAGAGTTGGATCAGAAATCCCTTCAGTAAAACTTTATAAAATAAGAAAATTACTAAGTCTACCATACCAAGATCTTGCATCTTGTTTCAAAAATTATAAAGATTTATAAAGTTTTAAAACATGATTTGGAAAATGAGGATTAGTAAATCCAAGTGGTTGTTCAACAAAAACATCTTAAATTGTAAAACCATTTAGAAAAGCACTTTGGACATCCATTTGATATAACTTGAAATTCAGATGAGAAGCATAGGCAAGTAAGATACTTATGGCTTCTAATCTAGCTACATGTGCAATGGTTTCCTCATAGTCTATAACTTCATCTTGACTATATCCTTGTGAAACTAGCCATTCATTGTTTCTAACAATATTTCTAGACTCATAAAATTTGTTTCTAAAAACCCATTTAGTGCCTATTGTTAAAGTGTCCTTGGGTCTATCAACTAATTCCCAGACTTTTTTTCTTTCAAATTGATTTAACTCCTCTTGCATATCCATTACCCAAAATTCATCATTGATTGCATCATTGAAATTTTTAGGTTCTAACTGTGAATGAAAGGCTTGATATTCAACCTGGTTTCTTAAAGAATATCTTTTTTGTGTCCCTCTATCAAGATTTCCAATAACGGAATCCAAAGGATGGTTATTTATAATCCTAGTTGATTTAGTAAAGGCAGGACTAGAAATTTCAGGCTCTTCTCTAGGTTCGGGTTCAACAGAATCTGATTCTGGAATATATCCAGAACTAGATGTCTTTACATCAGGTTCGTTGGTTTTATCATTAAGGTCTAGAATTGATAAATATTCTTCAAGGTTTTGAAGAGAAGTCTTAGGTTCATGTGGATCGGTTTCATCAAACTTGATGTGAACAGATTTCTTCCACAAATTTGGTTCTTTTTTTAATGACTCTATAGGATTTTCTAGTTAAACAATAGCCATGAAAAATTCCTTCATCACTTTTAGAAGAAAATGTGTCTAGTTTATCCTTTGTATTGAGAATAAAAACATTGCATCCAAAAAATCTGAGGTAACTAACCATAGGTTTTCTATTATTTCACAATTCATAAGGGGTCTTCTTAAGAACAGGTATATTCAAGACTCTATTAATAATATAACAAGTTGTATTCACAGCATCAGCCCAAAAATAAATAGGCAGGTCATACTCATTAAGCATGGTTCTTGAAATCTTCTGAAGGGTTCTATTTCTTCTTTCTACTACACCATTATGTTGAGGTGTCCTAAGGGTAGTGAAATTGTTACTATAGCGATTGTGTGAGCAATAAGATTCAAACTCATGATTTTAAAATTCACAACCACGGTCACTTCTTAGGTTCTTAATATTACGTCTACTAAGATTTTCTACAAACATGGAATATTTAGAAAAGTAGGAACAAGCTTCACTTTTGTGAGCTAAGAAGTATACCCATGTATATTTAGAAAATTCATCTACTAGATCATATACATAGTGCTTCCCATTTAAACTAGAAACTCTAGAAGGTCCAAACAAGTCCATGTGAACCAACTCAATAGGTTGAGAAGTTGAAACTTATTTATTTGATTTAAAAGAAACATTGTGTTGCTTTCCATTTTGACAGGGATTAAAAACTTTGTCTAATGGGAATTCAAGTTTGAGTAGGTCTCTAACTAATTTCTTCCCTGTAAGTTTTCTAAGTGACTAAATGTTTTAGTGTCCTAATATTCTGTGCCAAGCCTAGGATTTTTTATGAAAAGCTTTTAAACAACTAAAATTTTGTTTGGCTTAAGAATTAAAATCAACAGCATAAATATTTTCATTTCTCAAGGCAGAAATACTAAAACATTTTTAGAGTTAAAAGAATTACAAGAAACATTTTCAAACCTAACATTAAAACCATCATCACATAACTGAGAAATAATTTACAGATTATACTTATATCCATCAGCAAATAAAACATTATAAATTAAAACTAAATTATTGTTACCAATCTGGCCTAGGATGATGATCTCTCATTTAGAATTATCACCAAAGGTGACATGTCCTCCATCAACCTTTATTAAGATTTTAAATCATGAGTAATCTCCAGAGATGTGCCTTGAACATCCACTATCCAAGTACCATGTTTTCATACAGGTAATCATTAAGCAAGTCTCCTACAAAACAAGTTTAGACAAAGAATGATTTTGGTACCTAGATTTTCATGGGTCCAGACATGATAGCATGTAATGATTTAGGTACCCAAGTTTGTCTTATGGGTCTCATATAATTTATAGAATCAATTTATTTGGAAATATAAACTTTTTTTGATCTATAAAAATGTGAATAACTATTTGAGGAATATGAATTTCCAGAACTGGAACTAGAATTTGTTTTTCCAGATTTAGGAATAAATCTATTTTTGGTAAACTGTATCTATCTAGGTTGGTATCCCAAAAAAGTAATATACATTGGTTCCACTAGTTTACATATAATTTGAGTTAGATTGTCCGTTCTATTTGTGAACTTTTCTATGTCCTTTCTCAGTTGATCATTAGTCATTTTCAGTTCAGTATTTTCTTTTAACAGTTGATAATTATTTTACTTTTCAATCTCAATGGCAGTTTTAACCGTGCTAGATAAAGCATGTTGTTTTTTTAAGGCTTCAAACATGTCCTTATGTTCATTACAGGTATCTTCTAGCATATTAAAATATTCAAATAATTCTTCACTAGATATGTTTTCAGATTCAGAATCAGAATCCACTCTAGAATAATATGAATTTAAAGCATGAGTGTTCACTGTTACCTCAGATGTGTTTTTCATGAGACACATGTTAGATTTATGAGAATCTTCATCATTAGCATAATCTGAATCACTTGATGTTTCTTATGAATCACTCCAAGTTTCTTTCATTGCTTTCTTATACTTTCTGTCTTTAAAGTCATGTTTCTTCATTAACTTCAATATTGGATAGTCAGCTTTAATGTGACCTTTTCTCTTACATTCATAGCAGATAACTTCATCACTCTTATCATCTTTCTTCCTGTCCATTTTTCGATGACCATTGTTATCACATTTTCTTTTTTAGTATGATTTTCTAAAGTATTTATTCTTCCTATAGAACTTCTTAAATTTTCTCTCTATTTGAGCCATCTCAGCATCACTATCAGAATCTGAACTTTCACTTTTTGAACTTTTAGTAGGTATGTGAACTTTCTCCTTTTCCATGCTCCTTGAGGAAGTAGAATTAAAATCTACTAACATTATTTTTGGTTTGTCATCTTCCTCCTTATTTACTTTAAGCTCTTCCTCATACATCATAAGCTTACCTATTAATTATTTAACAGGATTTTTGCTGATATCACATGATTATCTAATGGAAATAGATGTGCCTCTCGATCTTTATGGTAGACATCGTAATATTCTCATGATATGTTCTTTTGTAGGAACATCATTACCAAGAGAGCTCATGGTGTTGAAAATTTTATTGAACCTGAGATACATGTCAAAAATGGGTTCATCAAGCTTCATTTTGAAGTTATCATATTTAATAGTATAGGTATTTAGCCTCATTTATTTAATATTGGTTGTTCCCTCATGGGAAATAACCAAAGTATACCAAATTTCAAAAGCAGTTTTACAAGCAGATATGCGATTAAATTCATCATCTAATAAAGAAAAGTACATGGAATTCATTGCTTATAGTTATTATTGTATAAAGTCTTAGTAGCTTCATCCCAAGTAGTTCTATCGGTTTCTAGAATCTTATATTGAGCTTCTATAGTAGTCTAGATATCAAATCTTATACTCTCTATGTTAATTTTCATCTTATGATTCCATTGGCCATAGTTTGTACCACTAAATAAAGGTGGCTATTGGTAGCAAAACCTTCATGTCTATTGTCCATAACTAGATTTTAGAAAATATATTTAAAGAGATAAAATTTAGAACTAACATAAATTTAAGATCTTTAAAGATGAAACTAAAATCACAGTTGAAAAACAGAGCGTTTTGAAATCCTTTAATAATAAAAAAACCTCTGATACCACATGTTGGTCAGAGTGGATACTCAAGAGGGGGGTGAATTAAGTTCCAGTTAAAATTTCAGTTAAAAATTATTTCTCTTAAAATCCCCCTATTTAGAAACAAGTTAAACTGTAGTGAATTTATATAAATTTTAAATGTTCAATTAGTTTCTCAAAGATTTATTAGGTCTCAGTTAATTTAATCAAAAGATTAAATTAACTTTTGAAACTAACCTACTAGTTCACAAATAAGTATAATCACTTTCTATTTTAACAATTAAAGTAACTTTAAAACAAATTTTATTTCAAAGTGATTAGCAGTAGAATATTAAAAATATAATTTACTTTAGACTTAAACTAAAATGCACAGCAGATTTAACCAAGAGGTTCAGCCTCAAGCCGATACTTAGTCCACTCAAGCAATTTATATAAATTTTATCCACACCCAAGATCGGGGTAAACAAAAGTGAAAACACTATCCAGGTACAAAGACCTCTACCACAGTTCTACACGGGAAAACGAACAACAACTCACATGTTGTCCAGGTCTTACATTACCTCTACCACTATGCACATTAGGATACAAGGGAGTTATAGAATGTTTGTTTGAGGATTTAAAAATCATCCAGCATAGCTCTTGAGACAAGGTGTGTAAGAAATATAAAGAGTATACACACTGATCGAAATGTAAATAAAAGAATCACTAAGAGAGTATATAAGATTTTATAATTCTCTAGTGATGTGTAGTGCAGCTCTGGACTCTTTTGATCGATCAGAAATGCTTCTGAGTCCTTCTCTGGTTTTTTTCTGAAAAACAGAGTGCCATTTTCATCCTTGGTTTTTTGATTCATCTTTATCATCATGAGTGGATAAGCAGCTTCTTTTAGTTCTTCACTCCTTAACGAAAGTGTACCATGTGCTCTCATTTAGAGAATGAAATGTCTTTGTGTATGTCCAGTGCTCTTCTAGTATGAATGTAGATTTTTATTTTTATGTGAACGCATCACATTTGAATGCTGTTTAGCCATTGCCTTTTAAACCCTTCACGTGCCTTCTTAGTTGATTTCTACGTGGTCTTTGTCCTTCCTTTTATAGCATTCAGCTCTGGTAAAAGGAAATGATTACCTTTTCATGGGTACTCGGTACAGTTCCCTGACATGCCAACAACTGTCATTTAATAACATTAATTGAAAAAAAAATCAAATATGTCTGTTTCATAATAAATAAATAATATTGAGAGTATAAATTTTGACTGGTCAATCTTTTATTAGTAGCTCTTGTTAGTAGATGTGTAATGGTGGACTTTATGTAGCAGTGACCTTCTATCAGTAGCTCTTTGATCTTGTATCAGTAGATCATGGTCTATCTATATCTCACTTTGAATCGGTAGCTTCACAGTGGTAGACTTTTTTATATCGGTAGACTTACTCTATCGGTAACTCTGGTGTAACAGTAGCTTGTGTTAGAAGATTTTTAGACTGTGCATATCGGTAGATCCGTTCGGTTCCAGTGATGTATATATCGGTAGACTTATTCATACTGGTAGACTTGTTCTATCGGTACCTCAGATTCTATCGGTAGTTGTCTGTATCGGTGGACTAGATCTATGTGCGTACCTATGGACTTTTTCTATTGGTAGCTCTACATATCAGTGACCTTAGATTATTGGTGACTATGTCTTTCAGTAGACTATGTACCGGTAGATCTATTTTAGTAGCTATAAGAAAATTGGTGACTTAACATTTATCTGTTTTATGCAACACATATCTGATTGAGTTGGAATTACTTCAAAATTCATAAAAACAAAGATACACATTGATTGACATATTTCAAAGATTACATTACTATTATTATCAAATAGAATGTCACAGATTGAACGAATTAGAATATAGATAAACATTAATTGGGATTATTAAAGTATGTGAACACGTAATTGGGATTATCAAAACAGGTGAGGTCAATAATAACATTGAATCGCATTAGAATTTTGTTGAAATGTTGTTCCACATATGAATTGGAGTTTCACGTAAGAATTGGAGTGTCACGCAAGAAAGTAAGTTTCACGTATTATTATTTTTCTAATATTAATGAAGTTATGCTTATCAATATGATTATCATGTAAACCATAAAACTTTTGTGCAAGGCACAGTAAGGGTTGAGGGAATGATTTGATGTTTCCCAGAACATATGCGGTAATTGGGTATTCATTCGTGGATTAAAGTAGGAGATTAATAGGGCATCTACATACAGGTGAGGATACATTCATTATAGATAATGAAGGTCCCTAAATGTTTATAAACTATGAGTGGATATTCTGAAGAATTACTGAGAACACTTTAGTTGAGAGAGAAGTGAACTTCCAAATTGCGATTGGATGTAAACCTGGACGGATAGTGAGTCCCCTCCAAAAATTGTAACCAGCACTGTGCTTTTATAGGATTTGGTACATTAGAATATTGTCGTGTATTCTCATTTAATTCATCTTATTGATGGTGAATCATGTAATAATTTTTTTAAATCTTCCATGATCTAATTTATGATCATCAATTTCTGTGGGAAGGAGAGAGAATATAGTTTTTTAACAACTAAATAAGATCTGAATTGGTAGCTGTTTTAATCTGCCATACGACGATTCACCCCCCCCCCCCTCTAGGTATCAGACTTATCAGACCTAATATTTCTACATAACACTTGATGAAATAATTTTATAAGACTAGGGATTAATCAGATGACCAAATTGGATCCCATTATATGAATTCATGGTTCAATCATAGTTGAGATGTTTGAAACTGATAAGATAAAGAAATTTTTATAGAGTTAAATCCTTTATAGTGTCTGATAGATATCCCAATTTTAGTATTAATTATTATCATGGCCTTCAGGAGGTTATGTGGTCTCATGTTCATTTTAGTATGGTGTTTCATCAGCAAATAGATTCACATCACTAATAAAATATAATGATTCTATATGATATGTTACATAATTTATTTCATTACATTGGTGGTGTGTGTGACATCCATTTGTGTCTAGTTAAGTTTTATTGTAACACAATTTAATATTTTATAATTCAGATGGCCCACATTATGGCCTTGTATGGATGGTTATGTAAATATATGTTGTGTTGATTAGATATTGGTGAAACTTACTTGTATATACTGAGTGTAGTCTAAGAGACAACAAAAAAGATTCATTTTCCTCTTTATAGAATATTTATTACATAATGAAACATTAAATCTTTTATTGACCATTTTCATAGTGGGTTATTGATATTAGTTTGTGTACATGTGTTTTTCAGAGTTTCACTTTAGTTGTGTCACTGATATCTTGGGAGGTGGGGGAAGATTTTACCTATATTTGTGTGTCCTTTTGAGATTATTGAGAGGGTGGGGAAAGAGGATTGTGATTTATCATTTCAACAAAAATTTCTTATAATCCATAGTGTGTTATATATATATATATATATCCCATTTTTAAATTTATCTTTATGAGCATTCTCATTTTTTTAGATTGAGTGAACATGATGTTTGACCACACTTGTCTGTGACTGAGAATCCATTCATAATTTTGGATTCTAAGAGAAATATACTTTTGGGAGGATGAAACGTCTAGTTAGTATGCTATGGTAGCATTATTTTCATTCTCATGAATCATTAGAGTGCGAGGAATTTATGAGATGGAAGTGGTCAGATATCAATGATATGGAAACTTTTTTATAGGTTTTCTAGGGACAAATTCTTCTAATAATGGGGAGTTTGTAATATCCCTACACCTTATATCATGGTTTCATGACCATTTTATATGTATATCCATTAATTTGGGTATTATTTTTGGAATATTTTTTGTGAGGATTTGAAATATTATGGAAGCTTAATGGTATTTTAATGGTTGTCACATGATTAGAGAAATCCATGTGGTTCGACACAGCTAATTGTGTGCCTAATGTGAGCCGTTGTATTGGGGTTCAAAGTTTTTAAAAACCATGAAACATGCCCCTAAAAATCATTCAAACCCTGGGAATTGTGGAAAGAATTGCTAGAGAAATGTTAGTTTAACAATTAGTCCAAACATTTCAACCCCAATTAATGTATTTCAGTCGTTCTCAGCTAGAGCACAGAAATTTTATAACAATTCAATCCAAACTAGTAAACGGTGTGAGTGGGTTTTAATTACTAAGTAAATAAATTATAAAATCATGAAGCCCCGGTTTATGATTTTAATAACCCAATTCAATCCTAACAAGTTTTTTCATCATTATAGGATCCAAATATGCAATTTTTCCCCTCCAAAACCCTTTTCATAGAAAGTTGAAGTGGTTTTGATCTTGTCTAATCTCCTGTGAGTATGTTTTTTTGTTCTCATGTTCATTATTCAAGTCTCTCTCTTTTTCCTCCGTATAGTTTGATATATCACCAGGTAATTGAATGATCAAAAAAATATCAAAATTATAGATTTTGTTACTATATATTATGCACTTTTTTTCTTCAATGTTATTCTCTGTTGTGGTAATGGTGTGTTGTAATCCCTTAATTTAATAGAAGTCGGCTCAATAATTTATATCCTTATGATGGAAACCTTTATGTGATTGAATAAATTTAAATTCGTTTTTAATTACGTTGAAACCATTTAGTTCCATTGATTTGACAATTTAACCGAAATATGAATGATATTTGAGAACAAATTCAATTTCAATATATTTCATATTTTTGGTAGAATTTATTAAAAATTATGGATAAATTTAGAAATAATTTTGATAAAATGATTTGATTTTGATATTGGGTAAATGTATTATATTTTATAGTGATTTTAAATAGAATTAAATTATGGAAACCCATGATATGGTTTTTAAATGTGAATGCATAATTTGAATATAAATTGGAAAATCTAATTTGGAAGTTATTTGAATTGATTAATTTAGAATTCGATAGATTAATTGATTTATTTAATCACAATTAAGACAAGGTAGTTAGTTGGTAACGACGTAAAGAACTATAATATCTTTAGAATTTAAAAATTGACATATGATGGTATCACTAACAACACCCTGATCAGATTGATTTCCCATAGTGTTTACCCAAATTTGGTTTAGTTTTATTTCTCATAGTGGCACCCTAAATGGGGTACCGACATAAGTGTTCAAAAATATCTATAAATTTTTTATTAATGATTTGTATGAGGATCACATTACCATGAAACTAATATACCATACAGATCTCTTTCATAGTGATTTCATTATATGATTTTATGGTTCATTCCATCGATTTTATGATATCTTTATTTCATGCCAACAGATTTACATATGTTTCTTTATATAAAAAGTACATTTAATCATGTTTTAATGATATTTTTATATGTATTTTATATAATTGACTAATATAAATTTTTGGTTTAAAAAACGGTAATGTGATTCCATTCCTTGTTTTTATTTAAATTGATTTCATAAATTGTTAATTATTAAGATATTGATTATGGAACACATTGTGAGGGCCTAATCAGATTTATACCTCACACCCAACCATTGTGTTTGGGAATTTTTAGAATTTATTATTCTTGGTCAAATATAATGGAATGATCTAGTTTGATAAGGTGGATTTTCTTTATCCTTTTGATTGTTGAGTGATGATGGAGACTAGTGGAGCTATTGTCCACTTGTTAGGTATAAGCATTGTGAAATTTTCCATGTAGTTTGATGTTGTCATAATGTGATGAAGATTACATTTAGATGGTTGTATAAATATTTGTTTCTATTTCACATTTTTATATTTGGTACTATCAAATATTTGAGTGTAAAACATATTGAATTGTAATATTTTGTATTCCAATATTTTAAAAAAACCTCATTCCTTCTATGATCAAGTAAGATTCCAACTGTATGTCTCTAATACATGGGGAACATGAATGACTTCCATTGTATGTTAGTTCCAGATCTGGTATCAAGGTATGTGGGTATCTATTCTAGTTTATTTTAATTCATACAATGTTCCAAAAAATATGATGAAAATACTCATAAGTAACATAAATCCTCAAATCACATTTTTAACACTAAAGTTTTCCACATAAATGTTTCCCCCAAAAAATACAATAATATTAATTCAATACTATTACCTTAAAATCAATTATCATATTCAATATAAATGTTATCAATAACTTTGACCATATTTCCGAAAATATATGAAATTATTATTCCAAAAAACACCCATTTCACTAAACTTATAATTAACCAAAGGGGTGTAATTCCCAAAAATGTATCATAAAATATTTTTCAACCTACTCAAATATGATACTAGAAAACCTAAGAAGTGTTATTTATGATATTAATTATATGATCAAATATATACATATGATACATTATAATTATCCCATTTCACTATGGAATATTATACTTTACTGTAGGTTTTATAATCTAACTCATCCTAATAGATCATAAAAAAATTATGGGTTCAACCAATGATTTCTCAATTCAGTGTCAAACCCATATCCTTGAAATTTACCACTCAACATTCACGAGGGTGATGTTAATGATATACTAAAGAAACAATTTTTGGGGACATTAACCCTAGAATCATTTTTACTAACACTATATCCACTTGTAGTATCAAAACATGGATGTAATTCATGGAAAACCAAATAATAACTACCATAAAAATCATCTTGTTTTTATAATACACATAGACTTGTATGTAAAGTTATTCTTTGGGTAATGTTTCCCTATCTAGGTTCTCCTAAATCACATGCAAAATATTTATAAAAAAATATAATTTGATACCAACTATAACAACCACACACTTTTTTTCCATGAGTAATAGTCACATTATTATAATGATATTAGATAGAAATGATCACATCATAAAGTAATTAATAGATTAATAATATTAGTAAACTATATATATATGTGTGTGTGTGTGATTCTCATATTACATAAAATATATAATATCATTGTATAATAAATATTATTTCCATCTTTATATCATTCATAATATGCTTCTTCATATCCTTGGAAAATGAAAAAAATAAGTGTTCATATAAAATGCTTAGTAGTGGTTTCATATAGTTGAATATATGATGACTACACCAGGAAAAATAAATATTTTTAGTAATTAAATTAAAAAACACTCCAATAAATCAACAACATGTGCACAAAATTAATCGATAGATTATATCAATAAAACAAATCTCTTGGATAATGATAAATATATTCTAAAATAAATAAATTTATTATTTTGGATGTAATGATTTCAAAAATAATTATATATATAACATCAATCTCTGTTCCAATATATTTTAATCATTGGGTATGTATACATTGGAACTCCATTTAATGTCATATTATTGATTTCTGTCATCATATAGGTTAATGAATCAAGGGGATATTAATGACATTTCCACAACAATAACTATATTTATAATTCAATATACATATATGTAATGATCAATTAAATTCCTAAAAATTATGGCTCATAAATTAACATCTTATTTTGTAAGTAATACTTATTTATCCTCATTCACCCTATATATAATCAAATCATAGTGAAAACACATATATATAAGATATATGATGTTTATGAAATATCATATCCATTATTCAATAAAAATATATATTTAAAAAAATACTATGACAAATGATGATAATACAAGTATTTTTTAACGGGAATTTTATATAAATAAATTTTAATAATAGATAGGATATGTCCATCAGTTCATCTAAAATATAGAATTTTTAATAAAATCATGTGATTTAGAATCATAAATAAAATGGAAGTGAAGAATTGAAATAGAATTACTTAAAAAAATTTCTTTTTAAAACTATTGATTTTTTGTTGATGAATCAAAATATCATAAAATGATTATGGGAGTGAAGAATTTAATTCACATTGTATACGTTAAAACATTTTATTTAATGTTTCATAAATAATGTAAAAACAGACATTTGCCATAAAATTATATTTATTTCTTTAAAAACAGTTATAAAATCAAGTATGGAATAAAAATTCATTGATAAACCGTTATATTAAGTACAGTGGATTTTGGAAAACAATATTAAAAAATAGGAATAAAAAAATACCCTATCAAGAAGAGAAATATTACCCGTTTTAAATAAAATATTTAATTGGAATATGTAACCCAAAGTGAATCATTAATCATCCCGAATACATATATATTCATGTTAAATACCTAAAATATGTATTATATTAACCACATAAAATTAATTTCAAACAAAATAAAAAATATATATCAATGATGTGGAATTTGAGATGAAATACCTTACTAAACGAGGAACAACAACATCCAATAGAACAAAAAATACACAGAAAAAGAAAAATAGAAGTCCTCAATTCCACACACCAGTTAACCATCCTTACCAGGTCTACCTCAACCCTTACCAAACCCCTTCTTCGATCTAGATTAAGAAACATTGCCGCTACTCGCCGCCCTCCCCTACCTCATACCTTTTCACTGGATCGAACCACCATCCCGGCCCCGAGCAGTTGTAATTCCACTGATACATGAGCCACAACCCCATTTCATCTCCCTTCCACCTTGTGCGTGAGTAGAACCTAAAGCCACCACCTTTCAGTCGTGATCCTTCACAGCCGCTACATCCCCTACTTTGAGGCTGTCGGCACCGCTGCCTTTCCTGATCCCTTACTACTTTAATAAGTTTGGAATAATAACCCCCAAGAATGAAATGAAATCAAATGAAAAATTAAAAACTAGGAATACATATAAAATCATGTTATATCATTTCAAACGGTAATTATATACAGAACATGTAATAAATTATTGGTTAGTATCGACTATGTATCACAGAAGTAAAATTGAGACCACAAACCCATACAAAGATCACAATATTTAATTAAGAATTCATTAATGGTGAGATTATGTGTGAAAAAATTAAATTAAAACATACATATTAGATATAAAACAAAAATGAGAAAATATAATTTCTCACATAATAATGAAATAATATAATCATTGATGATGTTACATAACCTAATGAAATTAATTTGAGTTATGAAACTCTTTACCCATTGGTAACAATCAAAATAAATCCCCATGGAAAAAAATATTTCAATTTTAAGTTAAAATACATTTATTTATGAATAAATCATGAGAGAACATGTATAAATTGGAACATATATAATACATAAATAAAATCGGTGCATAATATAAAAATGCTTCTAAATGAATTGAAGTCAATATAGAAATAATTTAAAAGATCATATCACTTATGTGAGAATTGATCATTGAAGGGTTTTTTGTGTGAAAAAATTACATACCCACAAAAATAATTAAAAACCCAATATTATACAATATTAGTTTATTTAACACATAATCATGACATAACATAGTGAATGATGTTGAAGTATTACACAGTGAATGGAAATTCAATATGGATACCCCTCAACACATAGTAACATTATATCATAGCTCCATGGATGATATAATTTAAATTTCTTAATAAATTTATATGATATATAAAGGATTAATTATATAACATATATAAATGGTACAACATACACCATATATGAGAAATTTTTTCAAACCATTAAAATTTTCCTTAATAAAATGTAATTAAGATAGATTCCCTTACGTCAGGTTTGACTCATAATTTATGTCTATTGTATTCCTAGATAATAATAATAATAATAAAAAATATTTTATTATCCTTCTTATGTTCATGTTTTTGTATATTTTTTCATTTTTTTATTACCTCATTATATTTAATTTCATAATCAATTATGTCAATTCTATACATTTTCATCATATTTGGTTCGTATGTCAAAAATGACTATGGTATGTTAACTATGGTAAAAGTGGACATTACTTAATCATATCAATAATAATTATAATTACATGACTAATATTTATATACATGAATTATAATTTTAAAATAAACCATGGATGATGGTTTTGAAAAATTGACTATGTTATAATCATGGAGATAGTAGGTCGTGCATATGCATGAGTAGCATTTCCAAATATTAATATTTGTGATAGAAAGAAGTTAAGTGTTATATTTTCATTAATTATTGATAATTATATCATAAATATCATATTATTTCATTAAATACACTTATATATACCGTCAATGTGATGTGGTGATGAAAAATGAATAACATCAATTCGTGGAGGTCGTTTTCCACACATGTTCATTACTTACATTATTATTATTCAATGAATGAAATGATTAAGAAATATAGAATATTATTATATACTATAATTAAAAATATATTATTAAGATTATATATATATATATAATCACCATAAATAACAATGAGAGGAAATTATGGAAAATTAATTATATGGGTTTGTGAGATGGTAGTCTTCCATTATACTAAAGAATGTTTCCTTTCACGGATGATGGATATTGAGATAGATATAGTGTATTATAGTAACATAACAATATATAGAAAAAATGGGGATATTGATATTATTATTTAATCACTTTTGATTAATATTTAAATTTGGTGGAAGAATAAAGAAATCAAATTTATTGGTTAAGAATGATATGTATTATATCGAATGGCACTTCAACTGAACCTCTCAAATGTTCTTTGTTTGTTCAATGAATCTTTTCTAAGAATATTCATAATAAATAATTAACAAGATCTGGGCTCATAGTTCATACTATTTGCCACATATATTTCTTATATGGAACAGTCAATGTAGATTATGGATCATATAAAGAATGTCCTCTCATAAAATACCAATCCCCTGGTTAATTTTTTTTTGGTAAAACCAATAGTTTGAGGAAGAGACATGGTATGTTTAGGATATTATGAAGCATAACTATCATTGTTTTTTTATTAGAGTGATAAATTTCAATAGAAAAATTCATTTTTTTGGGTTGAATGTATCACCATAATTTTTTATGAATTATTTTTTCAATGAAATTATATTTCATTGTTATTCTATGTTTTAGGCAACCCCATGTCAATCTTATGCTATATGAAAAAATGGGTTAACATGCATTACAATATACATTGATTTTTTTTAAAAATGATACATTATTAATATAAATATTTAAATGATTAAATTAAAACATAACCTATTAAGCATTGAAATTATAAAAGCAATAATTTTTTTAAGGATTAATTAAAATGGTTTTATTTAAATTTTTCATATTGATAAAAAAACATAATTTTTAGTAAACTCTTTTTATGTTTCAAAAATAACTACTTCATAAAAAATATTAATAATTTATATTATTTATCATTTGGAAAATTATTTTTTCACACTTATTAGAAATTATTATGAAAAATAAAAATAACAATTTAAATCATAATGTAGAAGTTATCTTTTTTTTGGTTTTTTCAGAAAAGAATGATTTTTTTATGAATTGTAAAAAATGATGAATTTTAATTGTAAAATAAAATTTTTATTGACTAATTTATACATTTAAATTATTAATTACCATTTTTATAAACTATAAGTAGTTTTACTATACACATATCAATCCATTTAGTTCATTGAAATAATATTTATGTTGAATTTGATATAAAAACATTGTAATCTTTCGAAAATTTTCTCTCTAAACTCGGGCTTTCCCATTGTGTCTATAAGATTAATTTCAAATAATAAATTTTTATTTATATGAATATAATTTGGAAAAATGGATTCCATATTTATAATTATCATAATTACTATTTTCTAATATAGTTATTATAATTTTTTACAAACATGAATAGTGGAAACAATAAAAAGTATTTACAATGGTCAAAGTAAAATTGTGTTTCTAGAGGGATAAATTAAAAATATAAGGGAAAAAATAACCAAAACATGTAAAAACCCATTTTTTTAATATACATAAAACCTAATCCTGATAGGAAAAATAACGTTCCATTTTGGAGTTTTTAGTCATGATAAATACATGGTCACTTATTTTTCATTCAAAGAAATAGAAGTGTAACACTCGCTGCACTTATAAAAGGAAACCCCATATCCTCCATTAATAATATATCAATCCCCTTTTATATGGCCAATAACAACCTAAATAACATTATATAATACTAAATCTACTTCAATATTACTGATTTTTAACATTTCAAACACCACGAATGTTATTTTTGAAAATCTAAGGAGGACACCCATAGAAGAGGTAACATTAATCAACAAACAGTTTGGTTTTATTTATTATTAAACCTACATAAATTATTATTATAACATTATGATATAATATCTTAGGTATATTATAGGGAATGATATTTTTTTATAATATTTTCATTACATTTAACAATCTCACATTCTTTCAAATCGGTTCAGAACTCATATTTTTTGTGCACAGCGGACTACCGCCTCACGATGTGATCTAATTCACTCATGATTCAAATGAATGTTAATAAGGATAGTATTAATGAATATATATGATATATATATCATATAAATTATTCAATAATTATAATATACCATTTTCCTTTCATTATTTAATTTGACAAAAAAATGGAAAACACGTTATTGCGCACATACGACCTATAGTCTCCATGAATATAGTACTTCATTTTATATTAATTAATATTAGGGATTAATATAAATATATATAGACTCAATTTATATTATATTAATATAATGGATACATTTCTATATGTTATAGAGAAATAGTGAAGGTATGTGGACAAAAAATAACAACGAAAATCATATATGAGAAACAAAGAAGTTATTACTATAAACATAAATTTGTCATCGAATTATAATCAAATATTTAATAAAATTTCATAAGAAATTAATATACCATATTATATATATAAATATTATACTTTAATAGATGTATAATATACTTATATTTATTATATAGTATATTTTATCATGTTCAACAGAAATGGAGACTTATGATATACTATTTTTTCATGTTCGTCCTTCATTGAGACATTTGATTATATTATCAAACAATATATTTTTTAAAAATTTATATGCATACCCTTTTACATATGGTAGAATAAATCATTTATCCATGTTATATTTTATGATTCATATAATGATATTCATTTATGGGGAATAATTTTCATTGACACCAAATTTGTATTTATTTTATGTTACATTATCAATATTTAGAATACTGATTTATGATTATTCTTATAATGAAAAAATATTATCATTTTTATCCTCATAAACTCGTGAATTTAATTATTAATATTATATTATTCTATTTTTATTTAATATTACCATTTTCCACTATTTTTTACTTAAAATAGTTGATAAAATTATTTTCACCAAATATTACATTATTTTTACCTTTTTTCCTAAACTTTGTTTTCATCCAAAACCATGATTTATAAAAATTATTTCCAAAATGTTTTAATATTATACTAAAATTTATAAAATACATTTTTACCCTTATTATTATTTTTACTAATTTTTTTAATGAAATTTTCATGTTTTTTCCAAACAAATCACATTTGTCTTGTATAAAACATTGAATGGAATATTCGATTAAATGTGTATGACAAGAAAACTAACTCAAGTACAATAAAAAATAATTTCGTCATTTATATCCGTATTTTATTTCATGAATTATCTAACATATAAGTATTTTTAAAATGTTTTACATTTTAGAACGTGATTTTCTAACAATAATGAATATTTTCTCTAAAAAATGTTATAAATGATAATTCAAAATCAGTTTCTAGTTATAATGACATAAGGTTTTTAACAATTGAATTATATGGGTTATGATTTATTTATAACATTGTTAATCTTTTAATAATATTTTCATGTGTATGGTTGAATGATATTTATGAATCCCATTTATCTTACAAATCTTGTACTATGTTAAATTTTTTATGAAACATGCTTCTTTTTGAAAAATGTAAAATGTAATTAAATTGATAATATCATTATTAAACCTATCATTTCTACATGTGTTATGATATAATGAAATTATTATTAGAATCATTTTTAATTCAGGGATTATAAATTATTAATATATTATGATCTGTTGGATCAAATAAATACCGGATTTACTATGTGATTGGTGGGACCTATATATCCTTCCAATTAATTAGTTAAATATTTATATCCCATGATATAGGTCGGAGTAGAATAGTGAATGAACCTTATTAACAATTTTACTTTATCCCCATTGATGGTATTAGGAGTGGACATTGACTACTATGACTATTTAGTGACTAAAACAAATACACTATGATATATTGGGTTGTGAGCCATGAATACAAAGGATTCAATTTTCTAGGATTCTGTGTATTGAAAAAAAACTATTTCGTATTCATATATTATTCCATCAAGGCCATGTTCTCATTCAATTTTTTATGTTATTCTTTTATATCATCCTTTTTACCATTTTTCAGTACATGATCTTATCCATTCTTATGTTTCCCTTCACTAGGTTATTAAGAATTATATTATATAATATAAGACAATGATGGGTTCTCTGGATATTTTTTTGTGTATCCATGTTCCCAATGGCATTAAAATATTATCTTCCATAGGCCTATTTTTATTTAATTCAATGAATATATATATAAAATATGATGTAAAATATATAAATTATATGCATGGATATTTATATGTGAAATCATAGTTCACACAGTAATGTATTGATTGATTTATTTAAACGATATATCTATAATCTATAACCCAATGATTTTTCTATACATTAGACACATTAGTATCCAATTAAACTCCCCCTTGATCTCGATATAAGTTGATTTTGGTTTATTTTTTCACTTTATTAAGAAAGAAAACCAATTTTAATTATTTCATTAGGTTGCAACAATGTTATTTAAAAACAAACATCAACAATATGGTATTTTATTTTAATTAATTATATATATATAAAGGTAGTAATCTACCTTAATTTCTATGTAAAAAAGTGTAATTATCTAGATTATGTTTTCCAAAAAGTGATCGAGCTAGTGTGACCAAATAGCCTCAAAAACACCTCCCTATATAGAAGAGGATTCAAAATTGTGATGGGATTCTAATAAAAATAATTGGAGACAATTGTTTTCAAATAATAGAATTTAATAATTAATATATAATTGAATAATCATATAATATCAGTGAATTATCAAGGGATTTTATACTATAGGTGGCCATAAAAAATAAAATACAATGATACAATTATATAATAATAAAATATCTAATCTTAAAATCATAAAATTTTCAAAAATCTCCCACCAATATAATCACTTTTGAATCTACATTGATGACCCAAATAAAAAATAGGGAAACATCACTAGCCATACTCTAAAATTTCAATTTCACCCAATTATGTGAAACTACGGTCGTTATATAACATTAATTAGAAAATAAATGTCTAATATCATAGATATAAATTATGAATTTCCACAAATTTTCAAATATAGTTTTTGAGAAATATATATCCACATTAAACCACCAATAGGGTCCCTTATATATCCCTAACATCCAATGAATTTTGGTACAACAGAATAGAATACATAGTTTCATACATCACATGTGTAATTTTGTCGGTCATTATGTTTTAAAAAGGCTAAGAAATACCAATCCTAACCAAATAATTCTAAAATAAGTAATTATGTCTATCCTAGTCATAACCTATCGGAAACATATAATTGAATGGATTAACAAGAAAAAATTTCTTATTTTAGAAACATATAATATATGAATTGAATCATATAATGTCTTATCGTAGACAATACAATTTATATAAAACTTATATGGTAATGGAATAACATATAATAATTTTGGAATAATAACATATTAAAAATCATTATACCTATCCATTAATGGTTTAACCAATAAATAACTAGATATATATTAATCATAAATTATAGAAAACCCATTTTTAAAATGTGTAATTTAGCCAAACTCTTAAATATGATGACCATATTTGGAAGACCTAAAATAACTAAAACTACGCATTCAAGTTTGGTATTGTATTTGAAACCTATCTATAAGATTTATTATGAAGAAAATTCCATGTATTGAAATATCTAGGAATTGTAGAATGAATCCCTAAATATCATCCCTCTATTCTACTGCCTCAATTATTTTGTTATTAACATATATTATGGATTCAAATTTAAAGGATAAATATAAAAATGACTAAAAAACATTATATCCAACCATCTGGTATAATTATATAAATTCCACACACCCAATTAAAGGGTGAAGAAATGAAATTAATCTTATCTAATATCAAAACAAATATATATATATATGATTAACATAATGATAACAATGTATCATCTTTTAATATATAATCACTTTTTTGTAATGATCATCGTATCAATACAACATAAATAGTCATACTCAATTGAACATATAAACCTGATTACCTCAATACATAATATAAATAGTAGTCTATAAGTGTTCACCAGGAGAAAGTAAAACATATCGTTAAACATTAATAACTTCTCTACTGCTTATTTTACAACTTGACCAAAATTATTATTCATCCATTACCAAATCCTGCATGAAACATTTCATAAGTGGCAACATAGTGTACATTGATGTAATATTTTCGTAATACAAAATATGACAGAAAATTCATTATGGCAGGAGAAAAATAATATCCCAGAATAACTCAACCTTCTTAGAATAGATGAATACAATAGAAAAATGATAGTCTTGACTTCTCAATTTAGTCCCAATAAAACAAAATAATCAATAAATATTAATTCCCACAAATAATATCATAGTTTAAATTACCCAATTACATTAATCCATTACCTTATTAGGTGGTCCAATTATACTATAACATTCCCATAGATATATCAAAAACAGAAAAAAAAATTAATACATTAACATGAATCACTATCTATGTAATTACCCACATTGTTGTTTGTAATCCATAACCTCATGAAATATCGTGATCTAGTGAAAACCCATCAATGAAACAATAACTCTTAGAGTATTATTTGATATTTTTACTAACACTACATTATGGAAATTATATGGACCCAATGTATTATTAGTAGAATTTGTCTAATTTTGTAATTATGTCATATATTATAAATCAAGTAGATTAGACAATAAAAATGTTATAAATGAATAATGAATGAAATATTTATATTTAAAAAAAATTAATGAACATATACCATGGAATTAGTATCATGACATTTGCAATAGTTAAATGAACTTAGTAATTGTTATCTATACAATAGGAAAATAAGTTAATTGTTTAAAGTATAATTTTTTTGGTATTTTATGAATTAAAATATAATATATATTTATAATGAAATGAGTAGATAAATATTTTAAAAAGGAAAAATTATGTATTAATATTTTTATCAGTAAAAAATATTTATTTAAAATATATTAATAAATATAAGTATTTAAAAGATAATTAATTTTATTAATCTACCGTCATAAATTATTATTTGTTATTCTTATG
This sequence comes from Viscum album, assembly GCA_963277665.1. Taxonomy (NCBI): domain Eukaryota; kingdom Viridiplantae; phylum Streptophyta; class Magnoliopsida; order Santalales; family Viscaceae; genus Viscum; species Viscum album. The sequence goes on from OY728155.1 coordinate 1,013,980,076, forward strand.
ACTATAGGATAATTTTATGACACCTTATATGATTATTCTAATTGAAAAATTAATTTATCACATTTAGAGATTTATTTTTTCAAAAATGATGTTAATATTTTAATTCTACTCATTGAGAAATGATTAGGGTGAAATGTTGTAATTTTTTCAACAGACATCAATGTTTTCGTAAATAGTAAAGTACGATAATTTATGATAAATGCTAAAAATAAGAATTATTGAGTCATAGATGATGTATGTATGATATATATAAGTCCCCAACCTTGAACATTACATAATACATAGTTATGTCAATAGTTTGAATTTTAATCACATGATGGATATTTTCATTTTTTAGAGATTTAAAGATATAGTTAATAACTCATACCTAACAACATACATATTAAAAGTTGACACTTCAACTCACTATACCATTTTTCAAAAAACATAAAATTTTTAAAAATAACCACAGTTCGTTTTATATTTAAACAGCGTGAATTTTACTTGATTACATTATTGAATATATTATTCATTATGTTGTGTGAAAGACATTTCAAAACATGGGACGAGAATAAAAATCTCATTAATGGATACATAAAGAGTAAAAATTTTAGTCTTGTGAAAAACATTAAACCATGAATACTTTATCATAAAGTAATATTATTCAACTTTAATAAGTAAGAAAAACCATTAACTGAATATATGCTCATTTCTTACCCATTTAGTACCCAAAATATCTCAATAATGCCCATTTAAAGAAACATATAACATATAAATGTAACATGGGACATAACATACTTAAATGGAATAACCAGATAGGTAAATTCCATGCATATCACTAAATTGAATAGTCAGACGGATGACTTCCATACACAATGCATTGGAGGTTATAGCATAACCACTCATAATTTGTTTATCATGGAATCACCAGTATTTTCTTTATCACATAACCACCCATCATTATTTTATCACATAACAACCCGTCAAATGTCCAGGTACCATTATATAATCATAACACATAAAAGATTGCAGTTATAAATAATTCACACAAAAAAAATTCATTTTCAATCACTAGAAATAATTTCATGAGACTGAAATTGTAAATCCACTTTAAAAACCATTTTTAATAACAAAACACCATATAAATGAATATGGGATTTATATTCCTTTTAAATACATTATGTCTTTTAGAGGTAGCCAAATTTCAAATAATGGTTATAGCGGAAGAGGAATCGTTTTCACCACATATGTTAAAACATTACTTTTTGTAATTTAGAAAAATGATTTGTAGAAAAATATTCTAATTGAATGAAATTAAAATTAAAAGGGTTTTATTATACACCAATTAAATTTGTATGTTTTTAACATCAAAATATAGCTCAATGAAAGGAGGTTTAGACAAATTCCCTTAGATTGTGTCTGACTCATCGTGTAAAATCTTTATGTTCCTAAATAATAAAAAAGGTTAATTTCTGTATTATTGAGAAAATTATCAAGTTTATTAATCCCGTTATATCACTTATTCCCATGTTATAAAAAAACATTATTATTAATTTTTATATCAGAAATTATATCAAAATTCGGTACATGAGTCAAAAATAAACTTATATTGATGTATTGTTTCCCTAAAGTCAAGAGTCCATCATGTAAAAAATTGTATTCCTGATTCAAGTATAATATATATCCATTATATATGTATTTATAATATCCATAATATTTGGAGATACTAAATAAAATTCTCCATTCATGGAGACGGTAGGTCGTATATACCGATGAACGCTAATTTCATTTTTTTCATTTTATAAGAATAATATTAATATTATATAAATGAATATTATAATACATGTACTTTATTTATTTCATGTATGTATAATAGGTTTAATAATAATATCTTTTTTATGTTCCATGTATAATGGGAATGAGTCACATCACATTGAGGGTGGAGTAGTCCACACATCCTCAAATGAAATTATCATATTTATACAACATGGAAATCATAATGGTATGTTCTAAATAAGAATTATAGAATAATAGAGACAATATAAATATAATATATAACATATATATATATATATTTACGGTTCCATTATAATGTCCACCATGATAGGTTGTTGGAGAAAATTGAATAATCATCATTTCGTGAGGCAGTAGTTCACCGTATATAGAAACAATTTGTTAAATATCACTTAGATAGAGGTGTGTGTAAGTGTATATAGAACCATTTTAATAAATAAAATCCTTGTATATTTATAATTATTTCCCTTTTCTTAAATAATGGAATAAAATGAGGTTAGGGGTGGAGATAAAAAATAAATGAAAGGAGCTTGAGAGAAGATGTTATCTCTAAATCAGGTAACTCCTTTTGATTTGAGACAAAAGACTTTCTGGAGGTTCCTTATTCCAAATAAATGTATTATATGAGGATGGTATGGATTTAGGGAGCTTATTTGAGCACATGTTGGGCGGTACAAGGGTCTTGGGAGGTGTTAGTAAGTGGGTAGAGGTGCGGGCCTTTTATAAGAGGGAGGAATGGTACTTTAAGAATATCTTGATATATTACGTTATTATTAATTTATTTTCAAATTATAATTTCTAAAAAGTGATATATTTCAATGAGAATATGTGTATGGGTATAAATCCTTTCAACCGAGAGGTTTTAGACAAGTTTTTGTCATAAATATTGCCTTATCTATTGTCATTATGCATTAGTTAAATAAATTAACTATTATAATGCCTTCATGTATATTTTCACTATATGGTAAATATGGATACTATAAAATGGAAAGTGAACCAAATGTGGGTCATGAATGAACATTGTAAATTTATATAATTTTATTGGCAGAATCGCATATTTTTAGGACTATTATATCATTTTAAAAAATAGACTTTTTTAAAACACATTTATGTTAATTTTGACACTATTTAGAATATAATTTTTGTTAAAGTCGTAACTAAATGATTACATTGAACCAAAATCATTAAATAAAATACAATATGACATAGGAATCCATAAAATTTGTGTATTTCATCAAAATATTTAAATTATATTTATTTTAATATTTATATTATCATTTATTTTAATCGTTCATTAATATGGTAATCACTTCATCAACATTGTGTCATTAATAAATTTATCTATTTAATGTATAAATATTAAAAATAAAATGCGACGATGTATAAAATTTATCCTTATTTCTAATGACCATTTATTGTTGAAGTGATCATTTATATAAACAAAATTAAAATTGTTTTAGATATGAGATACATGTTTATTTTATATTTCTCTTTTCATTAAATTAATTATTCTAAAAGGTCATTGTATCACTCATGTGGCTCCATATGATCATAATATCGATCCAAGTATTATTATGGATGTAAATATATCATTGAATCAGATTAGGTCATTTGTCAGGTCAGATTTATATAATTATAGTATTAGTTTCTACCCTTGTTTACCTTATTTAAACATTAACCATGGTAAAAATAATTATAACCAGATTTACTATTCATATTGTCAAAAAATAGGCACTAATTAACACAATATGGACCTTCTGATTACAAATATGAAATACTGTTTTCCAAATTCAATGTCCAAAATTGTCAGAAATTAATTTTTTATTAATTCCCAATTTCAAAAATAGAAAAAAAAAATTTAAGAAGTAAAAACTATAAAAAAAAAATTGACATGTTTTTATGTCAAATTTTAATTTGAAATTACTTACAATGTCAAATTTTGTATTAAATAATAAAAACATAATCTAATTAAACATTTAAAAAAATTAAATGTACAATATACTAATAAAAAATAAATTACATTAACAGTTGGGTTTGAATTAAAATACATTATTTTTCTCTATTCATTAAATATGGATTTTTCAGAAAAATTCCAAAACATCAACGAAAATAAATTTTCAGTATTTAATTTAATTAATAAAATTATTTATTCAAATAAAATGTATAAAAGTAAAAAAAAATATAGATTTAAAAATGCATCACTATCAAAAAGAGGTAAAACGACCTTTTAAAAATATTAGAGTATTTTTTGCTTATAATTATATTCATTCTATTTTTTCAATTTTAAAATTTATTGTACAAATTTTAAAATATTTAAGAAACATGTGTAATCATATTGAAGATAGTTCTATCCATTCTATCCAATACAATGTCTAGGCGTTAACTACAATTTAAAATAATAATAATAATAATATTGTTTTATTTTTTGGTATAAGTCAATGTTTTGTGAAACATAAGACTCCAGTGAAACCCGTTGTTGTGTTTGGTGTACAATAATAGAAAAAATGTCCCCTTTAACATACATTTAATAACTTATTAGTAAATTTTATTTGAAAAGAAAATGTATTATTATATAAATACCTAGGATGTTTTATCCATCCCCCTTTTTGGAAATTTCATCCTTGTAATTTTAAAATTTATCTAATTAACTTCATTAAAAATCCCACATCAAAAAAAGATTCAATAAAAATACAGCATTCAAAGAATTAAATAGAAGTATAATTGTCACCTGAGATAATACATTCTAGAATTCTATGTTGGAAAACATTTATATGGAATAAAAAACTATCTTGGTTTGATGAAGAGTAATAGAAAATGTGATCAGATGAAAGATAACAATTAGAAAACCCCTTACATGGGATGGGTAAAATGGAATTTGATATCTGAGTAGGAAAATTAAACGGTCAACAATTTTTTACTGTGATTTTCATAAAGTTTTATAATTCATTTATGGGATTTACTAAGAAGAAAGGGAAACATATATTCTTGTCATGTAGGATTTCATTCATTAATAAAATTCTATAACAAACCCATATATTAATGGTTCATACCTCTCTGGTCCATTCCATTGTGAAAATATGTTGTTTGAGGTGTTCTGGGAGGACAAGGTGACTCATCCTGAACACTTTGAAATTTTTTTCATTCTGGTAACAGTAGCATTGGTGACCCTCAGTGAACAGTTCCAACGGTAGACAGCTATAAACAGTTCCAACAGTGAGGTCTAACGGTAACCTCTATTTCATTTTCCAAATTTCTAATTCTACGAATAGTTCTATCGATGAATAGTTTAATCATTAACCTCAAAAGGTAACCTCTATTTTCTTTTCCAATTTTCCAATTCTATGAACAGTTCTATCAGTGAATAGTTCATTTAGTAACCTCTAACATTATCCTCTATTTCATTTTCCGAATTTCCAATTCTATAAATTGTTCTATCGGTGAACAATTCTATCAGTAACCTCTAACGGTAACCTTTATTTCCTTTACCAAATTTCGCATTTTATGAACAGTTCTATCGGTGATCATTTCTATAAGTAACCTCTAATGGTAAACTCTCTTTCTTTTTCCAAATTTTCAATTCTATGAACAGTTCTATTGTTGAACAGTTCTATCAGTAACCTCTAATGGTAACCTATATTTCCTTTTCCAATTTTCCAATTCTATGAACAATTCAATCAGTGAACAGTTTTATCGGTAACCTCTAATGGTATGTTTCCAGTGTTTCCATAATGGTAGGTGTACAATGTTTCCATAACGGTAGGTGTACTATGTTTCCAAAATGGTAAGTCTACAGTATTCTATCGGTGAGGTTCTAACGGTGATGTTTATGAACAGTGTTCTGACAGTGAGGTTCATGAAAATTGATCTATCGGTGAGGTTCATGAACATTGTTCTATCGGTGAGGTTCTAACATTGAAGTTCATGAGAAGTGTTTTTCCTTCTCCAAAATTTGCATTCATGAATAGTGTTTCCACCTTCCTATAGTTTCACCCCTTTGCATTTTCCTTTGATGTATAATGCATTTAATGCATCTTTTTAAGTACTCTAAGGACAATTCGAAGGACATAACTCCTATATTAATTATTCCTAAGTCTCGGGATGATTTTACTTGGTCAAACCGTGTGGTTTAATGTGATCCTTTTTTAATGGGAAATCAAGTGTATCTTAAACTACCGCTCCTTTAAATATTCTAAAGGGACGAGATATATTCCACCGTAATTCTTCATCTTTGTTCTTGGATATGAGATTCTATAACCTTTTATTCTATTCTCTAGGAGTTTTATAATCAAATTTCCCCTCATATTGAATCTTCTCTCTTTTGATGAAACCAAAATGTATCGATCAATCATCGATATAAGGTATGTTTTATCATATTTTTTTGGGGTCTTTTCTTCTCATGTTTATCCTTTCCAAATTATAGCATGTAATCTCCATTCTTCTAATGGGGTTTTCTAGGGTTCTTATTGGTGTGGTCATACGGTGGCATCCTCGTGTGGATGCAGTTGTCGCGAGATGAGGATTGTGACCCGTTGTGTGGAATGTTCATGTATAAAGAACATAAAGAACTGTTTGAGGTTGTGGATTCATTGCTTCCCTTTTATTTAATTTGCAACTATATTGTTAGCATGTTTTATCCCACTCGATGAAAATGGAATAAACATAAAAAATAATTGAACTGGATAAATAAATAGATATCGATCATATGTCATTTGCCCTTGTTTTTCTTGAGAGTGTGATATCTATGACTTCTTTGTATTGTTGTTCATTCTTGATGGAAATTGTTAAAGAACGTAAACAGGAATTAATAGATAATTGTTTGGAAAAAGATAGAGAGGCATATAAATGAATCTGGTTCTTCTTGTTATAATTTTTATGTTAATAAGTATGGTGTTGTAAGAATGTTTACATTATTTGTGATAGCTTACTGTTTAGGTTTCCCGAATATGTAACCTACGTATAACAAATCGGTTAATTCTAAATGGATTGTTTGTTTAATAAATCCTTGACGGGTTCTGAGTTACCCTCTAGTTTGTTTAAGGGCCATGAGCCAATTGTTAAGATGTTTTCTTCCTACTTATTATTTTGTTATGTGAGCCTAGATGGATATTGTGATATGTGGGGGCATGGAGGCCTTTTGGTTGTGGCAGCAAATGATGCCTAGGGTGGTGGGATGCATCAGTTTTTGCATGTGGGTGTCCTGGAGGACACCGGGGATGTTGAAATGTGATGGATGTGATTGTTGGGTGCTTGCTGTTTCTTTTTTGTTGATTATCTGTTTTACTTTTCCCCACTAGCTAATGGAGCAGTCTTGCTTACCCTTTATTGTAAAGAGGCGAAGACACGTGGAGTATGCCACGTGCTTTCCATGTTTGGCTTCTCAAGAGATGATGGGTCTACACTCTTGCTATAGGCGGAAAAGACTCGACGGGTAGTACATCTACTCACTGTGTTGAGCCCCCTTGTGTTTAGTATCATATAATGTTTTTCTAGAATTATTTGGAATGTGGGAAAGTAATTCTATAATGAATAATATAATAAATAGTGTTAACCCATGGTGTTGGAGTATTCTAGAACATAATGATGAGGTTGTAATTTTAAAGGGACAATGGACTTTAGGTGTGATGCTAATGAAATTTAATGAAGAATATTTAATGGTTAATTAATGTTTAAATAATTAATTAACATAAAATGAAACCGATAATAAAGGAATGAAGTAATCTAATATATCTCTTTAAATTGTTTTGATCTTACAAGATACCTAGTCTTAGTAGTGGCATCCCGGATTCTCGGAGACGTTAGCTGCAGTTGAGTCTAAGACTAGGTTATGCCCATAGTGTGGTTGTGACATATAGTATATTCTTTACTTTTTGTGTTTTTATATGCTACTCCACCCTATAACTATGATTAACTGACACCCTAGGGATTATGAGCCCTGGGGGGGTGTTTTCCCCTACATTCCAGTGGGATAATGAATGGATGACTACCCCTTTTGGCCCCTCACTCTTCTCTTTGTAGATTCTTGTGCTGGTAGGCACGGTACATAGTTTTCCCCATATATTATTATAGAGGGCTCTAATGAGTTGATGTTATTCACACACATATATTCAGGATATAGTATCCTATGAACTACTATAGGTGTAACGTGTATAGGCTGTGTTGGCTTAAGGATCCATACTCGGTGTATGGGATGTAATGGCTTGAGGTATAATACCCGATGTATGATACACGTTATATGTGAAGTGGTGGATCTTAGAAATTACCTGGTTACATTTCCTACATGGATGTGGTGGTTTTTTTGCACGAGGTGCATGTTGTGATGCTTCAACCAGGTGTCTGTGGGGAAGCCTTTTTGGAGAGAGATGCTTACGACGTGTGACGTTTGGGAAAAGCAGCAAACTAGTGGGGAAGTAGTAGCAGGGTACCCTTGATATTCATTAATATATTGTATATTATTGTATTCATTACTTGGTGAGACTATCTATGGTGAGGTTGGGAACTTAGTATACTTGTTTAGGTGATGAGTTAGTTTCACTTGTTGTTCACTATGCTTTAGCATTCTTCCTTTAAATTTGCATGAGAGGCATCAGTGAGGATCCTACAGAGTATACTATTATACTCACACTATGTATTTATAAACTTTTTTTCAGGTCACATGGATCTGGTTCAATGATCAAGCTGGTTTCTACTAGCTTGGGGTTGTAGGAGTTGTTCGAGATTGTTTTTGTTGCAGTTTTTAGTTTCTTTTGGGTACTTTTATTTTTCTCCATCTAGTTGTGGTAGTTTTTCATGACATTGCACATTTTCACATGGTTTTTCTTTAATATTTCAGTTCTGAGTCAGTGTTGGTTGGTGTCTATCTTATTTATCTCTTCCGCAAGTGTTCTCTTAGAGGATAATGCCTCCCATTTTTGTGTTTAGTATACCCTCAGTGCTTGTCGCCAACCTGGGGCCTACTGGAGGCGGGACTCAAGGGTTATTATCTACCTGATCACATTGCCGGCCCAGGACGGGTATAGGTTGTGGAGAGGGGGTCATGATAGAGTAGTATCAGAGGTCTGGTTGGGGGATAGGATGTAGTTTGGAGTTAGGCACATGGGAGGTTGCATGGGTTGGTAGTGAAACTATGTCATCCATGATTAGAAAGTAAGGTAAACATAGGAGACCAGCTGAGACATAGGCGTTTAGGGCCCCCTATGATCTGATGTACAAACCTTTGAGTTTATAATGGCTACTAAACAAGGTGATACTAGTTGCAGGGTAGAGACCTAGGAAAGGATCATGCATCATTGTTCGTTGTGCCTGTGTTTGAATGGGTAGACCTTGGGATAGGTTGACTTAAAATCAATGAAAGAAAACAATTAATTAATTAATGATGAGTCTTTAATATTCCAAGTTTAGTATCTCTAATGGTTTTTTATTTAACAGGTATGGATCCAGGTCAACGTCCTCGTCAGGTTTGCGTAGAATATGTCCAGTAGGCTGTTCTAATAGATCGCTATAGGGTAGAGGTTAACGATGGTGACACTTGGAGAAAGACACTCCAAGAGTTTCAGTGCCAGAGACTGCAGAAGTACAGGGGCTCTGTTTCAAATGCAGTCATGGAAGTCTAGTTGGAGGAGGTCGAGATAGTCTTTCGTTCGGTCTATTCTCGGATGGAGCAGTGGGTGCCCTTGGATGTGACGATGCTGTGTGGAGAAGCATGGCAGCGGTGATTCTTGTTCCTTGGGGATCGTGAGGAGTAGTAATCTCATGGGAGGAGTTATGAGACAAGTTTAGAGTTGAGTTTCTTTATTCAACTGTGAAGGAATCCAGTCGCCATGAGCTTCTTACCCTTCGACAGGGGAGCTCCTGTGTTCAAGTGTTTGGAATCTATTTCAAGAACCTTTTACGATATGCATCAGACCTGCTACCAGATGAGGAGCCCAGGGAACAAAATTTCAAGGAGGGTTTGCCTCTAGAGATCCAGCGTCAGGTCACCCCATTTATGCTGAAAACATACCTTGTGGTGCTAGAGAGGGAAGGGGTTGTTGAGGGGACTTTGGTTGGGACTAGATCATCAAGAGAGGGGAATCGTCATGATTCCTCGCGAAGCATTGCTATGGTCTCTTTATCCCAATTTTCCAGACGAAAGAGTATTCGTTCAGCCTGTGGTAGGTCACAGCCCTTCACATCTCGTTTCTATAGAGGCATAAACTCTTAGGCTTATTCCAAGGGATCAAGTGCTTTTTTTTCTTTTGTTGGTCGTATTCATCGACAGCGGGAGTGCCCTACCTTTGAGAGAAGTCATCATTCACGAAGTTCTACGCTCCAGGTTCCTCCGTTGAGGCAGTTCCAACTAAGGCATCAGCAGTAGGTTTCACTGGCTTTAGATTAGTAGAGGGTTGATGGAGTAGGGAGAGGATAGACCAATGAATCTCCCCATCCTCCTAGATTAGAGCACGAACATGGTGGTGGACATCATTAGGGTCAGAGAGGCCATGGAGGAGGTCATGGTCACCTTCATGCTCTATCGTTGCCAACTCCAGGAGAGACAGACATCTTTTGAGGTACCTTTTTCTTTTTTTCCTACCTTGGTGTGTTCCGGGTTTCATTCAGGATTTACAAACTCATTCATATCACCTACCCTTGTCCATGCATTGGGACTTGATGTAAAGAGGCCTCCAGTGCCCATGGCATTGACTACACTAGTTGGAGGTCGAGCTGACTTGTTTGAAGTATGTAGAGACTGTGAGCTAGTGTTAGGGAATCACCGCTCTTGGGGAGATTACCTGTGTTTACGAATACAACCATATGATGTCATCCTCAGCCTAGATTGGTTGTATTTGATGTTAGATATCATGGATTGCTTCTGAGATAAGGTCGTTTTCTTTGGTTCGGATGGAGAGCCGGTGGTGTTTGTTGGAGAGAGAAATCCTCAGATGGGTCATAGGATTGTTCCATTATTATCATCCATGATAGATGAGAAGATGTTGACTTCTTCAGAGTTTCATCAGTTGGTGTTTCCTAGGGTCGTAGAAAAGTACCCTGATGTCTTTCCAGAAGAGGTTTTAGCATTACACCCTCGAGGAGAGATCGAGTATTGGATCGAGCTACAACAAGGAGTGTATATTATCTCTATGTCTCCATATATTATGTCCTATTCTAAGTTACGACACCTTCGTATACAGCTTTATGGTCTATTATAGTGTGGTTTTTCTCAGCCATGTGTGTCACTGTGGGATTCACCAGTTTTTTTCGTGACGAAGGCTGACGGTAGTTTGCAGTTGTGTGTCAATTATCGTCGCTTAATCAATGTGAAAATAATGAATCGCTAACTTCTTCCATGGATTGATGATTTATTTAATCAAATGAAAGGGTCAAAATGGTTTTCAATGATCGACTTATGGTTAGGATGTCATCAGATGCGTGTGAAGGATGAGGATATCATGACGACTGCTTTTTGTTGTCATCATAGGCATTATGAGTACATTGTAATGTCTTTCAGCATGAAAAATTCTCTAGCTATGTTCATGGGATTTATGAATGCTATGTTCCATGAGTTCTTGGACAAGATTGTGGTGGTTTTCTTTGGTAACATCCTTGTGTAATCTACGTCTTAAGAGGAGAATCTAGAGGATCTTTAAGATGTTTTGGGAGTTCTTCGTAAACATCAGCTATTTGGGAAGTTTCCGAAGTGTGAGTTTTGGGTTTGAGAAGTCCGTTTCTGGGGGAATGTTGTGTCCTAGTAAGGAGTGTCTATGGATCCATAAAATATATAATAGGTTGTGTCTTTGGAAGCCCACAAGATGGTGTTGGAGGTGAAAAGTATCATTGGTCTCACAGGGTACTACATGAGGTTCATAGCCAATTTTTCACGAGTTGTGACTCCTATGAAATTTTAGTCCTGGAAGGAACAAGAATTCATATGGACTGATTACTGTCAAAAATCTTTTGATTATCTAAAGTAATAGTTAGTAAGATCTCTATTTCTTTGTCTTCTAGCTGAGAGTGTTTAATTTGTGGTTTTCTGTGATGCTTCACATCTGTGGTAGGGCTGCGTTTTGATGCAGAAAAGATCAGTTGTTTCTTATGGGTCTCGATGGTTACTTCCTCATGAACATAACAATGCCACTCATGATCTTGATTTTTCATTGGTGGTTTTTTCTCTAATGTTATGGAGAAATTGCGTCATTGGTGAGAATTTTGTGGTTTTCAATGATTATAAGAGTTTTAGGTATGTTTTCTCCCATCGTGACTTGAACATATGATAGCATCGTTGGATAGAGTTCTTTTGGGAATTTGACACCGAGATATCATATACAACTGTAATGGGGAATGTTATAGCTGATGCACTAAGTCAAAAGCCATGTAGTGATGTTGTGTGTGAATTCGGTGATTCTTGGAGAGTAATGGAAGAGCTGTCAGCATTATATCTGGATATGGGATAAGTTGGGGCAGATGTTGTCTTTTTCAGATAATGGTGTCGTCATCTCCAATGAAGTAGGTGTAAGAGTCCCAATTGGGGGATCTAGAGGTGTAGGTCTGGAGAGACCGAGTTGTTTGTGGAGAGTCCCCTGTTGGGTGGTCTGATGATGAACAACACCGAGTATTGTATCAATGAAGTATATTTAGTCCTCTGGCGATGCATGAGACGCTTCTCAAATAGTTCCTTAGTTCTCTTTTAGTGGTGCATCCTAGCATGACAAAGATGTATCGATACATGAGGAGTCATTTTTTCTATCCTGGGATGAAGTATGCAGTTGCAGAGTTTGAATCTCGATGTTTGGTCTGCTAGAAGGTGAAGTCCGAACACCATGACCCTAGTGGACTACTCTGGCTATTAGGATATTCCTTAGTGGAAGTGGTATGACATATCGATGGACGTTTATAAGGGTTTACCTCAAGCTATGGGAGGATATAAATCTATTTGGGTGGTAGTGGATCGCTTAATAAAATCGTCCTACTTTATAGAAATCAAGAAGTCGAGCTCAATGGATGTTTTTTCAAGGCAGTATCTAGAGGAAGTGGTGAGACATCATGGATCCCCTAGGATGATCATTTCTGATTGAGATCCTTATTTTACCTCCAGGGTGTGGAGAGGTCTCCAACATACTTTAGGTTCTCGACTATTCCTTAGCACTACATTTCATCCCCGAATGGATGGTCAGACAGAGAAAACCATCCAGACTCTTGAAGACCTATTACGCTCTTGTGTCCTTTATTTTGGAGGTTCATGGATGAGGAACATACCCTTGGGGATTTTTTTTAAAATAATTTTTTTCACTCCACCATCGGTATGACACCATTTGAAGCCTTGTATGGTTGACCTTGCAGTTCTCCATTGTGCTGGACTGGGGTTGAAGAGTTAGCAATTTTCAGACTGGAACTAGTTCAGAATACAATAGAGATGGTTCAGGGGATTTGTGAGAGGATGATGACAGTGCAAGATCGTCATAAAACATATGTTGATCAAAGAAGGAGACCCATAGAGTTTAATTTAGGGGATATTTTGTTTCTGAAGGTGACTCCCCATCGCAGGCAGTGAAGGTTTGGTCATGGGAGTAAGCTTTCTCCCCTCTTTGTTGGGAATTTTGAGGTGTTAGATCGTGTTAGAGCTGTGGCGTACCAATTTTCACATCCCCCACAAATGAGTTGGATAGATGATGTTTTCCATGAATCACATCTCTGTTGTTATCTTCTTGATGACTCTCATGTCATCGATTGGGGAGAGATAGATTTTGATGATGATGCAACCTTTGAGGAGCGACCTGTGGAGATCCAAGACCGCAAGGAGATGGTGTTTTGTGGGAATTCTATCACCTCCACCCATTTCTTGTGGTGAAATGGTGGCATGGAGGAGAGTACCTGGGAACGTGAGTCATTGATACATGCTCTGTACCCAGTGTTGTTGGATTTTTAACATTGTTCATGTATCGATGCAACCTTTTTGGTTATAATACTTATATGTTTATAAGATGGTTTCCTTTTGTAGCTTTTGTGGCTTGCTCTCTTTTGAGAGTTATCTCGATGGGTTTTTGTTCAGACCCCATTTCGTTTTCACTTTAGGTGGTTTTTTATTCTCAAGGACTAGGATGTTTTGAGAGGTTTATGATGTAATGGAATGGACCCCTCCGATCCATTCCAATGTGAAAATATGGTGTTTGAGGTGTTCCAGGAGGTCAATGTGACTCATCCCTAACACTATTACAATTTTTCCTTTCTATGTATAGTAGCATCGGTAACCCTCAGTGAACAGTTACAACAGTAGACTATTGTGAATAGTGCCAATGGTTTTGTCTAACGATAACCTCTATTTCCTTTTCCAAATTTCCAATTCTATGAACAGTTATATTGGTAACCTCTAACGATAACCATTATTTACATTTCAAAATTTCAAATTCTATGAACAGTTCTATCGGGGAATAGTTATATTGGTAACCTCTAACAGTAACCTCTATTTCCTTTTCCAAATTTCCAATTCTATGAACAGTTTGATTGGTGAACATTTCTATTGTTAACCTCAAACTGTATCCTCTATTTCCTTTTCCAAATTTTCAATTCTATAAACAGTTCTATCGGTGAACAGTTTTATCGGTAAGAACTCTTTCCCTTTCCAAATTTCCAATTCTATGAACAGTTTTATCGATGAATAGTTCTATCAGTCACCTCTAACAGTAACCTCTAATTCCTTTTCCAAATTTCCAATTCTATGAATAGTTCTATCGGTGAACAGTTCTATAGGTAACCTCTAATGGTATGTGTACAGTGTTTCCAAAACTGTAGGTGTACAATGTTTCTATAACGGTAGGTGTCCAGTGCTTCTAGAACAGTAGGTGTATAGGGTTCTATCGGTGAGGTTCTAATGGTGAGGTTCATGAATAGTGTTCTAATAGTGAGCTTCAAAAACAATGTTCTATCGGTGAGGGTCATGAACAATATTCTATTGGTGAGTTTCAAATTGTGAGGTTTATGAACAATGTTTTTCATTTTCCAAATTTTGAGTTCATGAATAGTGTTTCAAGCTTCCTACTGTTTTGCCACTTTATCATTTTTCGTTGACGTATAATGCATTTAAAGCTTCTTTTCAAGGACTCTAAGGGTTATTCAAAGGCCATAACTCCTATATTAATTATTACTAAGGCTCGGGAAGATTTTACATGGTCAAACCTTGGGGTTTAATGTGATCTGCTGTTAATCGGAAATCAAGAGTTTCTTAAACTATCGCTCTGTTAAATCATCTAAAGGGACGAGATATATTCCTGCCTAATTCTTCCTCTTTGTTCTCGGTTATCAGATGCTAGAACCTTTCATTCTATTCTGTAAAAGTTTCATAGTAAAACTTACTCATCGGATTGGTTTCGCTCTGTTTTGATGCAACCAAGTTGAATCAATGAATCTTTGATATAAGGTTTGTTTTATTATCATTCTTTTGGGGTTCATATTCTTCTATTTATTCTTTCCATATTAGAGAATGTAATATTCATTCTTCTAATGGGGTTTTCTTAGGTTTCGGTTGGTGCTGTCGAACTATGGCATCCTCGAGTCGATGTAGTTGTCACGAGAGGAGGATTGTGACCCATTGTGTGGATCGTTCTCATATAAAGAACATCAAGAACTATTTCTGGAAGGGAATTCGTTACTTCTCTTTTCTTTGAGGTGCAACTATATTGTTAGCATGTTTTATCTCACTAGATGAAAATGGAATTGGCCTAATAAATATTTGAACCAGATAAGTAAATTGATATAAATTGTATGTGATTGCCTATGGTTTTTCTAGAGGTTGTGATATCTATGCTTTCTTCATATAGCTATTCGTTCTTGATGGAAATTGGTAAAGAAGATAAACAAAAATTAATGGATAATTGTTTGGATAAAGATATAGAGGCATGTAAATGAATCTGGTTCTTCTTGTTGTAATTTTGATGTTGATCAAAATGGTGTAGTAAGCATGTTTACTTTATTTGTGATATCTTACTATTAATGTTAAAAAAATATGGACCCTATGTAAAAACAATCGTTTAATTAAAAAGAGATTATTAGTTTGATAAATCCTTTAAGGGTTCTGAGTTAACCTATTGTATATTTAAAAGTCCAATAGCCAATTGTTAAGATGTTAGTTATCCTGCTTCTTGTGTTGTGATTTGAGCATGTATGGATGTTGTGATATGTTGGGGGTATGAAGGCCTTTTGGTTATGGTAGAAAATGAATCCTAGGGGTGGAGAGATGCATCAGTTTATGCATGTGGGTCTCAAGGAAGACACTAGGGATGACTAAATGGGATGGATGTGATTGTTGAATGATTGATGTTTCTTTTTGGTTAATTATCTGTTTTACTATTTCCCACTGCCTAAGGCTGCTGTTCTTTCTTACACTTCTTCTGAAAGAGGCGAAGACACGCGGGGTATGACACGTGCTTTCCATGTTTAGCATCTCAATGGAGGATGGGACTACGCTCTTGCTATAGGTGGAAAAGACATTATGGGTACTACATCTGCTCACCGTGTTGAGTCCCCTTGTGTTTAGTAGAATAAATTATTTTTCTATAATTCCTGGGAATGTGGGAACGTAATTCTGTAATGAATAATTGAATAAATGGTGTTAACCCTTGAGGTTGGAGTATTATATAACATAATTATGAAGTTTTAATTTTAAAGGTACAGTGGAATTTGGGTGTGATGCTGATGAAATTTAATGTGGAATTTTTCTTCATTAATTAATGTTTAATGAATTAATTACTGTAATGTGGAACTGATAAAAAGGGAATGGATTAATCTAATAATGCTCTTCAAATGGTCGTGTGCTTATAGGATACCTAGTATTAGAAGTGGATGCCTGGAGTCTGAGAGACGTTAGCTACAGTTGATTCTACGTCTAGGTTATGGCCATAGTGTGGTTCTGAGATATAGTATATTCTGAACTTTTTGTGTTTCTATATTCTACTCCACCATATCAGAAAGGTAAACTGACACCCCAAGGATTATGAGCCCTGGGGGTGTTATCCCCAACATTCCGGTGGGAGGATGAATGGCTGACTACAACCATTGGCCCCGCTCTCTTCTCTTGGTAGGTACTTTTTTCGGTAGGCACAATGGTTAGTCTTCCCCATATATGTGTGTAGAGGGATGTAATGGCTTGTGGTTATTCAAACACATATATTCTGGATATAGTATCATATAGACTACTATAGGTGTAACATGTGTAGTTTGTGATGGCTTGAGGATCCTTACTTGGTGTATGGGCTATAATGGATTGAGGTATAATACCAGACGTATGATACAAGTTATGCAGGATGTGGTGGCTCCAAGAAACTACCTGGTTACATTTCTTGCATGAACGTGGTGGTTTTATTTCACGAGGTGCATGTTGAGGTGCTTCTCCTAGGTGTCTATGGGAAAGCATTTTTGGAGAGATATTCTTAAGAAGTGTGACGTCGGGGAAAAGGGGGAAACCAATGGGGAAGTAGTAGCGGGGTACCCTTGATATTCATTATTATATTATATTCTCTTGTATGATTTACTTGGAGATAGTAGCCATGGTGTGGTTGGGAACTTAGTATACTTGTTTAGGTTACGAGTTAGTTTCACTTTTTGTTCACTGTGCTTTAGCATACATCCATTACATTTTTCATGAGAGGCTTCGGGGAGGATCCTACTGAGTATACTGTTATAATTACCCTATGTTTATATAAATTATTTTTCAGGTCACTTGAAGTAGGTTGGAGATCAAGCTGGTTTCTAATTGATTGGGGTAATTGGAGTTGTTTTGCCTTCTGGTTGCTGCTGTTTTTACTTTCTTTTGGGTAATTTCATTTTCCCTTTCCAGTTGTAGTAGTTTTTCATGTCATTACATATGTGCACATGGGTTTTCTTTAAAATTTCAATTCTGATTTGGAGTTGATTGGTATCTATCTTATCTCTATCTTCCTCATGTGTTCTCTTAGAGGGTAATGCCTCATATTTGTTTTTTTAGTATACCCTCGGTGCTTGTCGCCAACCCGGGGCCTACTGGAGGCGGGACTTGGTAGTCATTATCTCCCCTCTCACATTTCTGGCCCCAGAGGGGTACACTTTGTGGGGAGGGGTGTGACACATATTTTCTCTAAAAAAAATGTGTATTCAAGATGACATGGTCACATTTAATTCACTAGAATCCACTTATAGAGACTCTAATAATCCAAAATATATTAACTATTTATTCATTCTATCATGAAATATTAAACAGAACCAAAAAGGTTTGGAAAGAAAATATAATTCCCTATAAGATAAATCAATTATAAAAAAATACTTTTAATCGTCAAAATTCAACAGTAATTCCCAAAGTACAACATAGAATATTCAACAAATAATTGAACATATTATTCTAAAAATATAAGACATACTAAGTTTGAAACCCAAAATAGAGAAGAGTTTGACAACATATTCTTCCCAGATAAACTTTAATATTTATATCCAAATATCATCAACCACTCATAATGGATCATTGTAAAAATTAATTGCAAAAGTAACATATTCTCTAAGATAGGTTATTCATTACCATAAATAACCAAAATTTTAATAAGTCCATAATTATATAACATATTTATCAAAAACTAATTCAAATATTATTCCTCAAAATAAATTTCCGTAGTATTATTTTTATCCTTATCATAAAGGGCTCCAAAAATAGTGAATGTCTTCCAAGAAAACATTTATCACATAATCCCCAAATAATTTTCCAATATCAAGGATTTTGATTTTATATAATGTAACTTCCCAAAATCATCATATTATTACTCCATAAACTCATATGACTAAAATAAAAATCTTTTCTAATAACTAAATTCACATGGGCTAGTGGTTGGTGGTAAATCCTTGCCCCACATTGGTTTGGGGTTTGATCCACACGATGTCGTCTAACATGATGTATTTTTGCCCTTCCTATGAGTAGTCCATTTTTTAAAGATATATAACTATTATATCATTCCAAAAATGATAAAAAATCATCAAAAATAACCATAACATATATTAATTTGAATTTTTATCTCATTTTCTTAATTTTTTATCCCAAAAAGTAATATCTTATAATTACTTAAAAATCAAAGGTCATATAAAGGTTATACATTAAATAACTATGTCCCTAAAAGAAAAAGATAAGTATTCCTCTAATAATATTTTCACATAACAAACTCTAGGGTTTCACATACTAGAAAATTTCATATAATGTAATCCCATCATCAAACGAGATTTAATAATTTTAAACATTTAATCATCTAATAATCCACCATAACACTTGATTCCCATATATGTTTAATTATCAATCATTTATAATTATTCATGATACACTAACTATGATTGTCCTACTCATTCTTGAATACTTATTTCCAACAAATAGAAAACGTGAATCATGTCCTAAGAATATATAATTTGAAAACATGAGACAATAAATAATTCATACCATTAATAAGTCATTTTCAGTTTCTTCATCTTCAATTAGAACAAAATTATGTATTTCTAAACTTATATGTTTTGGTTTTTACTGATCACAGTTTTGAACATTCTTTATCAGACATCTATTTTCATAATCTAGATACTCCACAAATTTAAAACTTTAAATTTAAAACATGGAAATAATATCTTTCCCTTTCTAAGATTCTACAAAATCATTCCTTTATTCCTTCATAGAATATTTTTTTATGAATATCATTTCCATGTAAATTAATATTATCATCCCTTTAAAACATTTCCCTAGGTTTTTCTTTCCATGTCCTTAACACATAGGTTGTTGAATATAGATACTGTTATGACTATTACCTGATCATCCATTGGAATTCGTTCGTCTCATATCTGATTCCTTAAAAATTACTTATGTTCAAGCGGTGAATCATGACTCCAGATAGTTGGTTTAGAATTACCACTAGAGTTCTCATTGAATCCCCCATTTCATTTGATTTCTTATTCATAAAACCACCATATTTTCATTCACATCCATTTTTTACTTTGGTTCCAGCAAGATGTAGAAATTTAGTAAATAAAAAAATTATAGTCTAAGTATATCAGTAAAATCATCATATACAATCATACGAGGAAGATAAACACTATGATATACTCATCTATTTTATGTCAAGCTCCTACAATTTTTCTATAATAACTATGACTCTTTCTAATTTGATAGCCATTATGGTTCCATACATATTTTCACTAATACATAAATAACACCCTAACATCTAATGTTATCTAAACTAGACTATAATTATAATTATAAGGACCCGACCGTAAACCTTATATTATATTGAGTTAAGTCAATAATTTGATTTTAAATAACATCGAGGATCTTTTAAGGTTTAGATATTTAGAGAATTTGGTCATAACACAAACATAACTAAAAAATATTATAAGTAGATACTTTTTCTCACTATATAATTTTTTAATAAAACATGTTCTTTTTTAAAATAACCATTGTTTGTTTCATGTTTAAACAACATGAATTTTCCATGACCCCATCCATGACTCTATTCTTCATTATGTCATGTGGAAAACATTCCAAAACATCGGATGAGTATAAAATGATGAGTAAGGAATAACTAAATAATGAAAACTATTATTCTTCTGAAAACATCTAAACCATGAAGAGTTTATCATAACATAATACATTTCACCATTAAGAAGTCAGAAAACACTTCACTTGAAATAATCTAATTGATTACCATTTTTATATAAAAAATACAACCATAAATCAAATAGAAAGAATCATATCACATATAAAGGTAACTTAGGACATATCATGCGTAAATGGAATAATCATACGATTGATGTCCACACATATCAGCAAATAGAATAGCCATACGGATGACTTCCCTACCAAATACATTGGAGGTTATAATGTAACCACCCATTCTTGTTTTATCATGGGACCACCTATATTTGGTTTATCAGATTACTACCGGTATTTGGTTTATCACATAACCTCCCCTCAAATGTTCCATTTCCATTATATAATCATAACGCATAAATGATTTCAATTATCAACATTTCACTCATAAAATTTCATTTTCATTCAAAAGAAATAATTTCAAGATATTGAAATATTAAATACACTTTAAAACCCATTTTCAATACCAAGTCATCCAAAATAATAATAAGTGATTTTTGTTACTTCAATAAAAACATTAAGTCTTATAGAGGAATCTATGTATCAAATAATGGTTAAAACGATGAAGGATTGATTGTCACCATATACATTAAAAACATTTTATTTTTTCAGTTACTAAAATTATTCATAGAAAAATATTACCTTTAAAATAAATTCATAGTCAAAGGGTTTTATTATACACTTTATAAAAGAAGGTGGTGTATAACATCAAAATATTCCTCAATGAATGAATATTGAGACAAATTCCTCTACTTTGAGTGAGACTTATCACATAAAATCATTGTGTTACTGAATAATATACCTAGGTTAATTTATACATTCATGAGGATATTTTTAAAGTTTATTATTCCTTTTAGTTCACTTATTACAATTTTATAAAAAATTATATAATTATTTATGTTCATATCGGACATTTTGATGATATTCGGTACATGAGTTGAAAATGAATTTTTTTAATGTAAATTTCCCATGAGTGAAAACTCCATAATCTCCAGAATATTATTCATGATTTAAATATCATATATATTCTATATATATATATAATATCAATAATTTTTTAAGACAAGAAATAAAATGAAAAGTTCATGGAGATGATAGGCCATATGTATGCATGAACACTACAGTAATTTCATTTTCCTATTATAAGTATAGTAATAAAATGATATAAATTTATAATATAATACCAGTTTTAGATTTATGTAATTTATGTCTTTTATTTTTAATAAATCCATCCTTTATACATTCATTGTCTAAAGGGAACAACTCACATCACTTTGAGGGGGCTTTAGTCCACACTTCCTCAAACGAAATTATCATATTTACATTACAGTGAAATGATAATGGTATGTAATAAATATAAATTACATAATTAGAGAGAAAATATAATTATAATGTATATTTATATAAAAACATTTCGATCATAATTTCTACCATGAGAGGTGGTATGAGAAAATTATACAATCATCATTTCTTGAGGCAGTGGTTCGTCGTACACAGAAAAAATTTATTATGTATCCATTAAATGGAGGTTTATGTATGTGTAGGTTTAACACATAGCATAAAAACATCCTTGAATATTTATAATACTGTTATTGTAATAAAATAATGGTACAAAGGGAGGTTAGGTGGGAAGGAAAATAAATGATAGTATCTTGAGAGAAGACATTACCTCTAAATCGTGTACCTACTTTTGATTTGAGCAAAAATTCATCCTCGATTTGACATAATCCCAAGGTAATGCTTCTAAACTGATGTTATGGATTTTTAAAGATTATTTGATCATAATTTGGGCAAGAAAAGGTGCTTTATATGTGTGACTAAGTTGGTTGAGGTGGGGGCCTTTTATATGAGGGGGCATTTTAGGAATGTCTTGAAATATTATTTTATTATAAATTTATTTTTTTAATTATAATGGATCCAATGTAATAAATTTCGAGTATATGATTATTATGGGTAGAAGTACTCTCAACCATTAAGTTCAAGGAATGTTTATTTCACAATCTAGACTTATCGTTTTCCTTTAACACTTAGTTAAATAAATTAACTATTACAATGTCTTCGTGTATTTTTACACTATATGGTTAATATGGTTACTATAAAATTCCAAGAGAACATAAAGTAGAACATTAATTAAATTTTAACATTATCTAAACCATTTTTATAAATATTTCATTTTTATGATTATTATATCATTTAAAAAATATTATTTGATTTAAAAACACAATTATGTCAATTTTGACACTATTAAAAATTGAATTTTAATAATGTCATAATAACATGATTACTTTGAACCAAAAGCATTAAATAAAATATAATATGTAATATTAATCCATAATATTTTTTTATGGCATAAAATTTTAGATATTACATTTATTTTAATATTTTTAATATCATTTATTTGAATCATTCATTAATATTGTAATAACGTCATCATCATTGTGTCATAAATAAATTTATTTATTTAATTTATATAAATTATGAACAAAATAAAAATATTTGAGAAGTATTTTTTATCTTTCTAATAACTATTTATATTTTGGGAGATAATTTATATAATCTAAAATAAAATTGTATTATTTATGAGAGACATGTTTATTTTATATTTCCGTTTTCATTAAATTAATTCTTATAAAATGTCATTATCACACCCATGTGGCTCTATAGGGTCCTAATATATACCCATGGATTATAATATTTGAAAATATAGAATTAAATGTTATTAGGACATGTGTTAGGGTAGTTTTTTATTATTATTATAATATATTTTACCCTTATTTAATTGATTTACACTTTACCCATGTAAAAATATTAATTAATGAAGTTACTATGACTACTATCCAAAAATAAAAGTTAACTATTTAAAATTTTATGAAATTTTGATTCAAAATATGGAATCAATTTTTTCAAATTCAAAATATTGATTTGGTAAGAATAAAATTTAAAATTAATTCCCTTTGTCAAAACAAGAAAGCAGGTTTTTAAGAATTAAAAACTATCAAAATATTTACATGTGTTTTTGTCGAATTTCATTGTGAAATTACTTTAAAAAATGGATTAAATGATTAAAAAATAATCCATTTTCATTTTAAATAAAATTAAAAGAAAAATATAACTGTATAAATAAATTATATGATATTGCAGTTTGGAATGAAAATGAAGTATTTTTCTCTACTCATTAAAATATGGATATTATCAGAAAAATACCAAAATTTTAGAAAAAGTAAATTTTAATGACCAGATTATAATGAATAAGGATAGTTTGTCAAATAGAACATATAAAAGTTAAAAAATATATTTAAAAATGGTTCTCAAATAAAAAAAATGTAAAATTAACATTTCAAAATTTTACAGTATTTTATGCTTAAAATTGGATTTATTCTCATATTAATCCTCTAAAATTTACTGGATACATTTAAAAACAAATAGAAAACATTTTTAATCATATTATTCTCCATTTTTTCCATTCCCTCCAATACAATTTCTTGTCATTAACTACCATTTAAAATAATAATATTATAATTGTATTTTATTCAATATAACTCAATGTTTTGTACAATGTAATATTCTAGAAAAAAACATATTCTTGTGTGCCGAGTATGCTAACAGAAAAAGTGTACCACCTAACAAAAAATTATTATTTTATTTATAAATATTATTAGATATGAAAATGTACTCTTCTATAAATACCTAGTACATTCCAATATAAGCCCAAAATATCTATGTAACATTCATTATTTTAATATAGTTAGTGATAATTTTCAAACTATTATTAGTCTTGAGGGGAAATAAGAAACTAATAAATAATAAAATTGGAAGACACAACTTTCCTATCATCTAAATACCACCCTCACCACCTCTTTTACTCACATATTCCATGATTTGATACTTGTCCAGATTTTTGTTATATCTCTTCTAAAGCCCCTTCACCACATCCAAGAGGTTGTATTATCTATAAAATTAAAAACCAAGGTTATTTAAGGATCTTCTAAATGAGGATAATTTAAGAGGTAAAATCCTCTTTATTACTATTTTAATTTATTTTAATTTCATTTTCTTTTATTCATCTATCCTAATCTCTTGTATCATAATTTTCATGATAAAAACTGTATATTTTATATACTAGAATTTTATCTTGTTAATGGAATTTCTATCATAAAACTATGTTTCTCTCTCTTTTATTATAAAAATGAAATCATTTCCCATGATGTGTCAGTCTTCCAACACCATGTATGATGCATTTTCATTTCCCAATAATTCCTACATGGATATTCATAAAACAATAATAATGTTTCTTATATAATAAAAATTTATATAAAAAATATTTTAATTTATTGTTACTAACATATATACATGTTAATAAAAATGGAAAAAAATTATTTTGTGATATTCAAAAAACAAATAAAAATAAAAATGACTATCACTATAGTTTAATATAATCATTAATTATGATACTTTATAATAATTTTTATATACAACCGTTTAAAAATATGTATTCCAATTAATAACATATAATAATGTTTCTTGATAATTATAACCATTCTTTGTAATCTTTGACACTCATATTCAATTGAACTGATCCTAAAAATAATTAACAGTCTTGAATGATAGAATTGGACACTATAACTCATCTAAAATGAATCAAAGAAACATAACATAAATATGATAAAAAATCATGTAGAAGATGTCTTGGAATATATATTTATTGAATTAAACTTGATAATATTCAATACTAAAGTGAATAAATAACATGGACATATGGTAAGAGGAATTATTGACCCAAACTCTCTCACTCTTTGGGTTTTCACTATTTCGGCCCATTTTCATTAGTTTTATTCTGTTAATGTTATTTTAATATAATTTCTCCTTTCATTCCTTTTCTTTATGGGATATAAAATTTTCCAACACAGTTTAATTAAAAATGTAACAAATTTTCCAAATTAACAATTCATTCTAAAAAATATCTTTTACATATATTAAGATTATTTTCACATCAATCAAGTTTTATAACAAGAATATTATTCCATTTTTATCATGGAAACTGAAAATTTCATGAATGTATGATTTATGAAATTAAAACCATTTCTTTCCTTAGGTTATTTTATGTCCATGATTTATATATGTTCTATGTGGAATGAATGATAATGTAGATGTAAGGATGTGATGGGTGCACCCAGAATTATACAATGCATGTAAATGTTACGATGTGACGGACACACCCAAAATTTTATAGTTCTCTAATTAATTGGTTAATTGTATATATCTCATGTGAAAATATGAAATATGCATGAACATGATTGTAGCATTGTTCAAAACTATGTTTGGTAGTTCAATACTACGATATGATGTTTCATTTTTAAACATTACCACATTCCATGCCTTTATCAGAGGCTTCCTCTATTGATTATTTTTATGATACTTATCATATATCATGATGATGACTATTCTAACCAATTTTTTATGTATCTTATTCAGTAAATTGACATTTATTTAGATAACACATTATATTGATATATATCCTTAGGTGAATACTTGTACTATGGAGAACACGACCACTAATTAGAAGCTATGTAAGAAGGAATTAAATAAATTTCTATGTTTTATTATGTAAATTTCATGTATGATCCTCATTTTCCAAATAAACTAAACCGTTAGATTTCGGTTTTTTACTATTTTTATATTCGATACATTTAAAATTATTTATAAATCTTGTAATAAAATATAGAGTCACTATAGTTGGTATCATAACATGTTTTACTTATGTTTTGAGTTAGTGTTATTGAACTTTTGTGAAAACCTTTAGAGTGAGACCATGTTTATATAGGTGCACAATAATATTTTATAAGTAAATGGATCTCCCAAGATATTATTTGGTCTTATTTTACATATTCATTACTTTATTAATCATGGATTGTTTACTTTGTTTCTGTTTTAACCATTCCATTTTAGAAAAATATGGGAACTAGAAGAAACTAAGCCAATAATCCTTGTGTGAGACAATGCAATGATTTCCTGATCGACATCACCAATTCATTGGGAGTTGGAATTCAAAATTTCATGGTCATACATAACCAGATATCTCTGGCTATGAACAATAACCAAAAAAATTAGTATATCCTCCTTTATGTAAGAGGGAGAAACATGATATCAAGTACTTTATGAAGCCATTACCACCCATAGTTTTTGGATCTTCTAATACTGAAGTCATGGAATATTGGGTTAAATCAATAGATAAGATCATATCTATTCTTATCTGTTATGATATGGAAATGGTGAATCTGGTAATTTATAATCATGACAGAGAGTCCATCTAATGGTGGGTGTTTATTAATAACACCAAGATGAAATAAAAAATTGAATATATTTAGTAGGATGAATTTAACAGAACTTTTCATAACTAGTATTTCCCTGTAACACATCATCGAAATATAGAGATAGAATTCATATATATGAAGCTAATGAAAGGTTAATCTATCATGACCTATGAAAAAAAATCAAGGATTCCATGATACACATCATATTTTATTATAAATAATGATTGAATAATTGATATATGCACAAGTGTGTTAAAACCAATCCTTTGAATGTCTCTATAAATTTGAGATATTATGATTACTGAAGAATTAGTTATATATTCTCTAAAATTGGAGATCATGTTTGGAGAATGGTCTCATGGCTATGGTGATATGAAAATAAAGATGAAGTTTCATGTTAGAGGATCACACGACTAATATGGGGAGAAATCTTAACAAATCACATGTCTAAAATTTTGGAAGAAGCATCATGGGAACTACCTCAAAGAGATAGGGAAATGAAATAAGTTTTATTGAGACGGAAACCAAACTCATGAATTTTAAAGAGACATAAAAAACTAGCTTATAAATTGGTGAAAAGGAGATAACCCCACATGGCCTAGTGATGAAACTATAGGGAGAAGGGAATTATTCAAGATAGTTCCCTAAACCATATATAATATATGGTAAGTAGTTTCATCTTCCATATAAGTGAAAGGATCATGGGAAGTCTTATCCCATCACTATTTCTAATTTGGAGAAAGAAAATGAAGTCGTACATGGTACACATCCTATTCCATGAAGAATGGAAAAAAGAATTATATGATTTTGGTTCTACACATTCCCTTATATCTTTCATTTTTTATTGAAATATTGAATCCAATACCGAAAAACATGAATTTTATATATCCCTAAATACCCCTAGTTTTGAGACTTTGAAAACCATGTGTTGTACTCTTCTCCCATTAGAGTATGTGGGAATATTCTACTAGAAAATCACAGGATACATACCTTGATGTAATTTTATAATATATTGGGGATATATTAGAAGATTTTATAAATATCACAAATTATCTTTTAGGAAAAGGAAATATCATTTCATATTTTGAACCAAACCATGATCCCTAAGAATTAAATGAAAATTACGATCATCCTTTTCAAAAATTCTTCAATGGTGTGGGTGTTGACTCCCATGGAATAAGTATACCATTCACAATTGGTTGAGTCAAAGGAAGGTATCATCGTAGTGGAAATGAACATTGTGGGGAAATATAGTAGTGCATCTCATGATGAGTAACCCAATCTTATGTGAGGTATAGTTCGAAATAGAACTCATACATAGATCTACTCATATCTCATAATGCCCCTATAAGATGGACATAATCAAACTATATAGTTAATGAAGCAGCTAGAAGAGAAATTTTACAAAGGGTTCATATTCCCCATTATATCGCCTTGGGAAACACCAACACTCTTTGTGAATAATGAGGATGGATCAATGCGAATGTGTAACAATTAAAAGAACTCAACAATATCACCATATATAAAATGTTTTATATTTAATGGATTGATGACTTGTTCGATCAAATAAAAGTAGTATAATACTTCTCAAATGTGGATATTATTTTTGGATAACATCAAGTAACGGTTATTAAGGAATATATTTTGATGAATTACTTCCATACAAGGAATGTGAAATATTAGTTTCTAGTAATTCTATTTGGATATACTAATTCTCCTATGATCGTCACGGATTTTCTGAATACAGTATTTATTAACTATCCTGACAAATTTGGGATAGTTTTTATTGATGATATTCTTATTTAATTCTAATTCAAGGAGGAACATGACGAACATCATAGAATTGTACTAGTTACAATAAGGAATTTAAAATTGTGACATTTGTTTAGAAAGTGTGATTTTTGGACCAACATAGTCACACTCTTGGGACATGTAATCATACCTGAGGGAGATTATATGGATGCGTCAAATACAGAGGTGATTGTGGAATGGACCAGACCTTATAGATTAATAGATATCTGCAATTTTCATGTCTTATAAGAGTACTTTCGATGTATTGTGAGGAATTTCTCTGGATTATATTTCTTTATAACTAGGTTTACTAGGAAAGGAGTAAAGTTTGTCTATAAAAAATAATACGAGGAATTAAAATAGTAGCCAAATAGTAGACTAATCACTGCACATGTACTCACATTAACAAAATGTAGAGAAATTTTTGTGATATATAGCGATGATTCAATGAAATTATTGGGTTTTGTACTCAGGAAATATAATAATTTGATAGAAAATGCCTCACAACATTTTAATATACATGCTATAAACTACTGGCTTCAATATTTGGGGCTAGTAGTTGTGATGTTTTCCTTGAAAATATGGTGGCACTAACTCTGTGGTGAGAAGTGTTATATAAATACTGACCATAGGTTGTAAATTATATATTCACACAAAATGATCTAAAAATGATTTAGAGGAGATGTTTAGTGTTAATAAAGGACTATTATTTATTTATTGGAGATCATAATTGAATAGAAGACAAGGTATATATTTTTTATAGAATAAAAGAACCACCAACTCAATCCTGAAGTTAGTTGACATAGTCCCTAAATTTTTGGATATGAAAAATATTTCCCAAATGATTTCCCTACCATTGATCCAAGAGATGATTAAGGAGGAACAAATGTATGGTCTAGTGTTATAATATATGCTTACTATTTTAAAGGAATGAAAGCTAAAATAGTTCATTATAGATGTCGATGGTGTGATTTGGTTTGAAAAAGGCTTTGTGTGTCATCATCATCTAATATAAAAACGGTGCTAGTGGGTAATTCCAATAGAAAAACATTCTTCATCCATCATGGAATTACCAAGCTGTTTTGTGATATTTGAGAACACTTTTCTTTGGATGACATGAACCACGAGACTGTAGAGTATATCTTAAGGCACATTATATGTCATCTGCTTAGTGGAGAGAAACATAATTTCAATGTGATTATTCATCCATTGCCTATATCCACGTGGATATCAATGAATTTCACCATGGACATCGTCACTAGTGATTTTAAGATATAAAATGGGAACAATGCATTGTGGGTTGTAGTGGATAGACCCACCATGAATACCCATTTTATAATTATTTATGAAGATCTATCATTTACTAAACATTCTCAGATATATATGTAGGTAGTTTTGAGATCACATGGGGTTCCACTCTATGTTTTCATTGATTGTGGTCCAAGGTTCACATCTATATTTTGTTTAAGTATTCAAAAAATTTTGATTAATAAATGGAATTTGAGGATGTCCTCACACCCTTAAACAAATGATCAATCTAAATGGATTATTTAGATGCTCGAAGACATGATAAGAGGTTTCTAAATGGAATTTAATGGTGGATAAGATCATAATATTCCAGTAGTATGTATTATCATTAAAAAATATATTCCACTTGAGTATTTATATAGCTCTATATAAAACTATTTATGGGAAGAATTGCATAACTCCAACCTATTGGGATGAAGTTGGAGAACAGATGCAACCTCGACATGATATTTTACGAGAGATGATAGATAATTTTATATCCTACCGGCAAAATATCAATGTTTCTTAGATTCAGAAAATGATCATTATGGAAAACTGTCAAAGGGACATAGAGTTCAATGTTAGTGATAAAGTCTCCCTTTGAATGTCTCTATGGAAGAGATTTATGTGGTTTAGAAATAAAAGAAAGTTTCAGCCAATATATATGAGAACTTATGAGATCCTTGATCGAATATATGAAGTGGCCAATAATTTTACACTTTCACCATGTATGGATCAAATTCATAAGGTTTTCTATGTATCTCTCCTAATAATGTACATACATGATCCCCCACATGTACTAAGAATAGAGTTGGTATAGTTGGAAGGTGATCTCTCTTATGAGGATCATTCGGTAATGATTATGGATTAGAAATATAAGGTTCTATGAAACAAGATAACTAACCATTTCAATGTTTTTGGGAGTAACCATATGTATACAGAAGAAAATCAGGAACCAGATGAAATGACGATGGAGAATTTCCCTCACCTGTTGATGTAAAATGAAATTTTGAGGGAGAAATTTCAAAAGTGGGGAGAATTTAATGGACTAATTTTTTTTTTCAATAGAATATATACCTTATTAAAATTATTTAATACAGTATTAATCACATATATAACACAATACATACATTATAAATAAGAATGAATGAAAGAAGAGGCATTTTCAGAAAGTAATGAACATATACTAGTGTAATAGTAACTTGAAATTTTTAATAGTAACATGACCATTAGGAATAGTAATCCATCAAAAAGAATATTAACTTCCCCTATGAATTTATAAATAAAATGTTGGCATATTATGGATGAATATATAATATATTTATAAAATTAAATACAAAATAGATTTTTTGAAATTGAGAAATTATTTATTTCTATTTATATTAGTCGAAATATTAATTTACAATTTTATAACTGATATAATTACATAGAACAAGTATTTACATAAAATAAACTCATATATTAATATTCTATTTTTTATTAATATAAGATTGTTTTATGAGACATTTGTTAATTTTTTAATGTATCATAAAATCAGGTATAATTGTAAAATTTGTATTTTTATAATAAATGATGATTTTAAATAAAAATTTCAATTTAACATATTTATAATATTATTTTCATAAAATGGAGTTAATTTTTTAATTTTCTACATCTAAAAATAGTTATGGTTAATTTTTTGTTAATTTTTTGAATTATTTGATTTCTTTGGAATAGTAATGTATGATAATTTACGATAAAAGATGAATACAAGAATTATTGATTAATAGATGTTGTAAGAATAATATAAGACAAAAATAGTCTAACTAAATTAATTATTTTAATATATTTAGTTATTATTTTAATACTAATCATATAATTGAGCCAAAACAATAAACTAATGAATGAAATAATTGGAAAAACACTTCCCTTTTACCCTATAAATACAACCCCTTTTCCTCACAACTTCAAAGAATGGATACATACCAAAATTATTCCTAAATATATTTTGAACCTACATTCCCACTTACATTAGGTTTTGGTCTCATGAAAATTCCAAATCTAGGTTCCATAAGAAGGTTCTAAAAGAGTACAATTCAAGAGGTAGATTCTCTTTCTTCTACTTTAATTTATTTTTATTTTCTTATTATCTCCTAAAATCCATGATAAAAATGTTCATGATAACTATAATATATTTTATACAATATAATTATATCATGTTAATGAAATATATATCATCATAATACTTTCCCTGTCTACTCTATTCCAAAATAAAATCATCATCCGAGATTTGTCAATTTACCACATCATGTAAGACGTGTTTTCATTTTTCCCTTAATTCATTCATGTTTATTCATTAAAACAATGTAATGGTTGGTAAATAATATAAAATATCATTATTAACCCTTTTTATTTTTTTGAATTATATTTTATAAACAATAATAAATAATGAATCCAAACTAGTTTGTGATGTCCAAAAAACCAGTAAAAAATATAAATGATTATCATTAACCTTTTATATAATGATTCATCCTAATGAAATTTTAAAAAATCTCTATATATATATAAACCTATATATATTTATTAATAAAAAATAATTTCTATTTTACAGAATAATACCCATTCTACAGAAATATTGATACTCATATTCAAGTGTCAAGATCAAAAAAAAGCACAAAATGAACACTCGTGAACTTTGTAAATGAACACTATAACTCATATAAAATGATAAAAATGAACAGAACAAAAAATTTAATAAATCAAATACCTGTATAATATGTCATATAATTGTTTATAAATGAATATAATTTTATTTTCCATGATATTAAAGTGAATAAATCTCTTGGATATATGATAAGTGGTATATTTGAACCCAAATCCCTCTCTCTCATTGGGTTTTCCCTCATTCACTCCATTTTCTATACTATTATTCCATTAATGTTCTATTAATATCATTCCATTTCGTTCCATTTTCATTTTGGTATATACCTGTTTCAACTAGGTTTTATGAAAAATACAATGATATTTCCAAAAGATCTCTACTTTCTAGAAAATGAATACTTCACTCCCCTTGAGATTATTTCCTCTTCAATCAAGATTGATACCAATCATATTTTTCCATTATTATCATAGGAATTTAAAATTTTATTAAAGTAATATCTATTAAATTAAACACATTTCCTTACCCATGTTATTTTATATCCATAATTAATATCTGTTCTATGTGGCATGCATGATATTATAAATGTTATGATGTCACAGGTGAACCCAAAATTATATAGACCATTTAAATTTTATGAGGTGATCTGTGTGACTATAATTATATAGCATCCCAATAAATTGTCTAATTTTTTCTATCTCATTATAAAATATGAAATATTAATTAACATGATTCTACCTTTATTCAAAACTATGTGTGGTAGATAACCACTATGATATGATGTCTCATTCTTATGCATTTACACATTCCATTAATTTATCTATTGATTCCTCTATTGATTATGATTATTATCCTTTTCTTATAGTATGATGATTATTATGCCCACCCATGTTTAATGTTCATTATTCATCATCTTATGGGGATTTTATCTCACCCATTCTTTCAATGTATATCTTAAGGGGGATACTTGTACTATGGAGAACATGAGGTCAAATAAGTAGTGAGAGAAGATTGAATTAAATAAATATTTATTATTTATTATGAAAAGGTTTTCTACGGTTCTAATTTTACCAGTATAATAAATATTTAGATCTTTTTTTAATGTTTTTATTTTGGTTATCATAATAATGATGTAATAATCCTGTAAAAATATTTAAGGTCACTATAGTTGGTGTTGGAGCCTGATTTAATTAATTTGGGAATTATTATTAGAGACCCTTAGTCAAAAAACATAAAATGAGGATAATTATATGTAATTACACATGAATGTATTCGAATCATAGGAAACCCAAAAGTTTTTCCTTTAGAATTAATTTTAAAATTTAAGAAATTATGTATTAAATTTTTTTTGAATCATTCTTTGTTATAACCTTTTCTATTTTAGAAAATGGTGGCAACCAATAGAGACTAAGAAAACAACCTGTGTGTGGGATATCATTGTGATTTCCTGAATGACATCCACAAATATTTGATATGTGGACTTAAAAATGTCATAGTAATGCTTACCCAACTATCTCAGGATAGGAACTATAACATGATTAATGTGGAAAATCCGCTTTCACCTAAGAGGGATAAACTGACTATCGATTCCTTTATGATGAAATGAACACTAAAATTTAGTTGATCTTATGATTTAGTAGTCATGGAATAGTGGGTCAAATCAATGTATACGATCTTTTCTATGATTTTGTTTTCTAATATGGAGAAGGTTAGTCTGGATGTTTATAGTCTCGATAGAGAGGCCGACCAATGGTGTGTTCTGATTAAGAACACAAATATGATGGAAAAAATTGAAGATATAGAGTTGAAAAACTTTAAGACAATGTTTCATAATAAGTATTTACCTATAACTCATCTTAAAATGATGTATAGGGAATGCATTATGCTGAAGAAATAGTAATGTGAATCTATATTGATCTATGAAGATAATTTCAAAAGGATTTCAAGGTTTTCTTTCACATTATTTTATGAAAAATGGTAAAATAAAATTGATAGACTCATTAGTGCGTGAATATGAATCCTTCAAAAGACTCTAGAAATTGGATACATTTGGATTTATGAAGATGTTGTTTGATGTGATCTAAAATTGTACATAGAGTTTAGAGAAGGGTCTAATTTATATGGAGATAACAAATAAATGATTGAGTATCAAGATTGATGATCTCATGAGAAAGGATTGAAGAAATATCAACCACTAACACATCCAAAATGTGTGAAGAAGCATCATGTGAACTGCCTCAAAGGAATTGGAATATTAAATAAGTGTGGTAGAGAAGTCCATCAAGATCACGAATTTTGAAGATTTATAAAGATGTTGTCTCATAAAATGGAGGAAATGATAGCACCTCCCATGGTTCAATACTACAATTGTAGGGAGAAGAAGAACTGTGCAAGCCAGTGCACTAAAACATGAGTCCAAGAGGATAACTGGAATCATCATCCATAAAAGACAATGGACCATGAGAATTAGTATGCCATCACTACTACTAATGTGGACCAATTTAATGATTTCTTAAATGGTACTCTTACTATTCACTCATGAATGGGAAAAGTCTTATTTGATTTTGGTTCAATGCATTCCATTGTTTCTTTAATGATTTATAGAACTATTGAATCATATCCACAAAACTATGAAGTAGAAATATATATAAATCACATAGTGGTGTGATCATTTCAACCCAAGTGTTTTTCTATTATCTCATTGAAATATGTTGGGATATTATCATGTAATATATCAGGATAGAAACCATGGTGAATTCGATGTTATATTTAGGATGGATTGGATCAAATTATATATATAACACATAAACTATTGGGAAATGGAAATATCTTGTCATATTCCTAAACATCCAATGATCCACTATAAAATCATGGAATATCTTGAATCGCATTTGGAAAATCCTTGAATAGTCTGGGTTATGATTCCATTTGAAGATGAATACATCGTACAAATGGCTAATTTAAATGATGGTATCAACCTTGGGTAAATGACCATTATATGGCAATACAGTGATGAATTTCATAATTTGTTACCTGGACTTTCCCTAGTTTGTGTGGTAGAGCCCTCAATAGAACTCTACTCTTATTTCAGAATATTCATACAAGATTTCCTTGATAAAACTGGAGGATTTAAAGAATCCTCTTCCAGAGAATTTAAAAAAAGGGTTCATAAAACCTAAAGCATCACCATGGTTTTTTAAGTGATATTTTTGTGTAAATGTATGAATAAATGTGGTTGTTTATCAATTATTAGGAATTCAACAAAATCACCAGGAATAAGAAGTATTCACCTCCAAGGATTGATGACTAGTTTGACCTAGTAAAATGTGATTAGTACTTCTCCAAGGTGGACCATCATTCTGGATATCATCAAGTAAAGGTGAAGAAGTAATATATTCAAAATACTTCCATCCTTACAAGGTATGGGCACTATTATTTTCTAGTAATTCCCTTCAAACATACAAATTACCCTATGATCATCATGCATTTTATGTATAGAGTATGTAGAAACAACCTAACAAATTCTTGGTAGTGTTTATTGATGATATTATCATTTACATAAAATTAATAGAGAAACATGATGAATATTTATAGATTGTACTAGTGGCATTATGAATCGATAAATTGTGCACCCAGTTAAGAATGAGTGATTTATGGATGTAAAAACGCACATTCATGGGACACATGATCTCAACTGAGGGAAATTTACTAGAAACTAAAAAAGAAAAATGCAAATGTGGAATGGTCAACACCCTCAAATGTGATATAAATCAATAAATTTCATGGATTAGAAGGGTTATAATGATGTTTTATGTAAAATTTATCAACATTGTCAATCCCTATAATTAAGTTAACAAGGAAAGGGGTATAGTATGTCTAGAAAGAACAATATGAGGAGATCTTCTAGTAGATTAATAATATGGAGATCACATCACATACACTCACATTAATTAGCTTATGGATAATGATTCTTGATATACAATGATTTCTATTATAATGAAATGGGTTGTGTACTCATAAAAATTATAAAATTTATACTCTACCCATCGTAGAAGTTTAGTATGCATGAAAAAAAATTCTTGACACATGATTTGGAGCTAGAAGATCTATTTTTTTACTTGAAATTATGGAAGAACTACCTCTATTGTGAGAATTGTGAAATATATACTTATCAAAATAACCAAAATTATATATTTAAAAAAATGGATCTCCACATGTGTCAATGAATATGATTAGTGGTAATTAAGGACTATAATAGCTCTATTCACTGTTATCCTACAAAGGAAAACAACGATTTTGATTCTCTAAGCATAAATGAACCTGCAACTATTTCCATGTTGTGGATTGAGAAAAACCCTATATTACTTAATATGCATAGGATGGATTTTGAAATCATGATGGAAAGGAATAAGTAAATCCTTTACCAAATAATTTTCTGACCGTCTATCCAAGATTGGATTACAGAGGCACAAAGGGATTCTCTGGAGTTACAAAATAATGTAAATGTAGTAAAGGAAGGGAATATGTAAGATATATATATTGATTATTTCATTGTGATTCGTTTTGAAAAAGTAAATTGTGTACCTTCATCACCTGAGATAATGAGGGTGTTATTGGATAATGCACAAATCTCAAATTTATCCATTAAACTAAGAAGTACCATGATGTATCATGATCTTACAGATCACTTCCAATGGGACTAGAAACAATAGGATATTGCAGAGTATATCTTGTAATGCCCCGACCCTAGAAGCCTCGAGCCAGTGTATTATTTTAATACATTGGAATGATTATAATGAATCATGTACCAAAAGACCGATCATTTTAACAGTCTTCGAAAATAAATTACATACATGAATGTTACATTACACATTGGAAAAGAAAACACAGCATGAATTATCCTTTGAGAACTCCATTAATCCCCTAGCATAACCTTGCATACAAATCATAATACACTTCTTGGATTCCTTTTAAAGTAAAACATAAGAAAGTGAAGATCTTATATTCTCAGTAAGAGTAAGAAATACAGAGGAAGATAACATAAACATTAGGAATGGTGAATTACTGAAAACACATGCCTTAAAAAATAATAAATATTATCACTTTACGACAAGAATATGATCTGAATCAATAATACCATAATAAAACATAGTCATGGGTATTCTACTAGATGAATAACCACATGGAATATCCATATCTATTCTCATAATGAAGGAATGCATAATGCTAAACATTCTGAAAGATTTTGTCAAGGCCTGGTCCAAGATGTCTCAAAATTATTAAGGCCTCGACCAAAACCAAATATCAAAAATTCAGAAAAGCCTCTGCGAATTTCAAGTCTAATTGTCTCATAAAACCTACCGATGCATCGAGAAGCTATAGTGGGCTCCACACGTCACATACTATGTCCAATAAATTCCTCATATGAAAAGTTTGAAACATAACATAAAAATTCGTATTAGAACTAGCATACGAAATGTCAATACTTTAACCATAAAATTCGAATGGTATAAAAATAACACATCCGAAGTAAAAAAAATAACTCATTAAATACAATATGGAAGATTATATTATAATAAATTAACATCTATTGAGATTAATAATGTATATTGACATAAGCTGAAAATAAAAATCAAAACTATTTGAGAGAAATATCCCCCCTTTTTCTTGAAAACATTTAAAAGTATCTATATTTATCACGAAGCCATTTAAAATAGTTTTTTAATCAAAGTGTCCCATACCACATTGTATATTTTAAAAGTTATTTTAATTTTAAAACATTTATTTCCATATAAATAAATACTTAAAACCAATTTTAAAACATGGACATTAATGAGAAGATTTAGAAGAATAAATATTTAAGACATTTAAAAATGATATTTTAGTTAGATTTTCAAACCAAATGAGAGATTCTTGAATACAAATAATTGAGGTAATAAAAACATTAAAATATCATGATAATATATTATATCTTGACAAACTATTTCAAAGCACAGTATATACACCATATAAATGTGAATTGGTGCATAACAACAACGAAATCTCGATGGATTGTAAATTGAGAGGAAATACCTTATAAAGACCATATCCTTAGGTTAAGGATAAATAAATGACCTAATTATGTGTGAATAATATAAATACACTCAATATGATAGGATATTTAGTGTAAATAAATCAGAGGATATTCACACATATTCTTGAAAAAACAACACCAATGAATTGGATGTTTAACTCAGTGAATGGAAGTTCACTTAAGATTACTCTTATAGTGTACATATTAATAACTTCTGAAATTATAAATTGAGTGATTATGTGTATAAAAATTATATCCAAAAACGGGGAGTGGAACACTACTGGAAATGGAAAATTTCCAATAGTTTACACAGAACTGTTGGGATAGGATAGAAAAATGAACCTATCCCAACGGTTTGGAACAACCATTGGGATAGTTTTTTCCAAAGGTTTGGATTGAACCATTGGGACAACCAACCATATGAATTATGTCCCAATGGTGTCTAAACCATTGGGAATGGTTTTTTACCAACGGTTCATAGAGAACCGTTGGTAAAAAATACTGAGAATCTTATGCCAATGGTTTGAAACCGTTGGAATACCTTATGCTATGGAAATTGCACAGCAGCCTACAATTTGCACAGCAGGCACAAAGAAGGGTTTCCATTCCCTCTCCTTTCCATTTCCCACTCATTTCCAATTATTGTACCTATAATAATCAATTAACAAATACATATAAAATTAATGTACATGCAATAACAAACTAACACATACATATACAGAAAGAATTCATACACATTTAACATATAATGCATCCTGGAACTATACACATCTAGAATTAAATAATAATTCATAACGTAATTATAATCATACATAATTAATTTAGAATTCAATTTAAAATTTTTATGACAATTATATGTGGAATCTGGAATTCTATTCATAATTTGATCGGTTTTTCGTAGACGAGATGTTTTTACTAGAAATGATGTCAATTTTAAACAAAATACATACACCTGGAGTGATACCAGCCACACAATGCCTCATATTGAGGCAAGGTTAACTCGTACACGTCAAAAATGACCCATGGATCATTGTCCTAAAGTATCAACATATTCTGAAACCGTTTGGTCAGTTTTCCGTATGTCAGTTGTTGTTTTCACTTAAAATGAAGTGATTTTTTTAATAAAAGAGAGACACTTTGAGTTGTTCCGGCCACACCGCACCTCAGATTGATCCGGGGTTGACTTTTACACATCAAAAATGATCAATGGATCATTGTTCTAATGTATCAACACAATCAGAATCCTTTTGGTCAGTTTTCCATTGTACTTAAAATGTTATCCATTTAAAACATAAGAGAGACACTTTTGGTGGTTCCGACCACACCGCAACTCGGATTTTTCCGCGGTTGACTCATACACATCACATATGACACATGGATCATTGTGGTAAACTGTCAACAGATTATTAATGCATTTAGTCAGTTTTTCATATTCCAATTGTTCTTTTCACTTATAATCCTATCCATTTTAAACAAAAGAGACATAGTTAGAGTTGTACCAGCCACATTGTGCCTCATATTTAGATGGGGTTGACTTGTACACGTCTCAAATGACCTATGGATAATTTTCTTAAAGTTTCAACACAATCTGAATGTGTTTGGTTTGTTTTCTGTATGACAGTTGATGTTTTCACTAAAAATGATGTCCTTTTGAAACAAAATAGAGACAATTGGAGTGGTTCTGGCCACACCTCACCACAAATTGAGGTAGGGTTGATTTTTACACGTCACATATGACCCATGGATCGTTTTTCTAAAGTATCAACACAATCAGAATCTGTTTGGTTACTTTTCTGTAAGTACATAAAATGTTGTCCATTTAAAAAAAGAGAGACACTTAGAGTGATCCTGGCCACACCGTGCCTTGAATTGAGGCGGGGTTGACTTCTACACATCACATATGACCCATAGATCTTTTTACTAAATCATCCACACATTCCAAATGCATTTGGTCAGTTTTTCGTATGTCAATTTTTTTTCACTTAAAATGATGTCCATTTAAAACAAAAGAGAAACAATATGAATGGTGTCGGCCACACCGCGCCTCGAATTAAGGCAGGTTTGACTTTTACATGTAAAATATGACCCATTTATAGTTGTTCTAAAGTATCAACACAGTCATAATTCGTTTGGTCGGTTTTCTATATGCTAGATGTTGTTTTCACTTAAAATGATGTCCATTTATTCAAAAGAGAGACACTTTGAGTGGTTTTGGCCACACCACGCCTCGTATTGAGGCGATGTTGACTATTACACATCACATATGACCAAAGGACCATTCTACTAATGTTTCAGTAGAAACCAAATGTGTTTGGTCGGTTTTTCATATGTAATTAAAATGTTTCCCATTTTAAACAAAAGAGAGACACATAGAGTGATCCCGACCACAAAGCAACTTGTATTGAGTACATGTTGTCTCATAAACATCACATATGACCCATGGATGATTGTGATAATGTATCAATAGAATCCGAATGCGTTTGGACGGTTTTCCGTATGCGAGTTGTTCATTTCACTTATAATCCTGTCCATTTTAAACAAAAGAGACACAGTTTGAGTGGTACCGACCACACCACGCCTCAGATTTAGACAGGGTTGACTCTTACATGTCTCAAATGACCCATGGATCATTTTCCTAATGTATCAACACAATTCGAACGTGTTTGGTCGGTTTCCCATATGCCAGTTGATGTTTTCACTTAAAATGATGTTTTTTAAACAAAAAAGAGACACTTTGAGTGGTGCCGGCCAAACCATGTCTCGAATTGAGGCGGGGTTTACTTGTACCTATCACATTTGACCCATGGATATTTTTACTAAAGCATAAACACATTCTGAATGCATTTGGTCAGTTTTTCGTATGTCAGTTGTAGTTTTCACTTAAAATGATGTCCATTTTAAACAAAAGAGAGACACTATGAATGGTTCCGGCCACACCATGCCTCGGATTGAGGCGGGGTTGACTCGTACACATCACATATGAACCATGGATCATTCTTCTAATGTATAAACACGATCGGAATTTTTTTGGTTAGTTTTCTGTTTCCTAGTTGTTGTTTTCACTTAAAATGATGTCCATTTTAAACAAAAGGAGAAAAAATTTGAGTGGTGTAGGACACACCACGCCTCGGATTGGGGATAGGTTGACTCGTACACATCACATATGTCCCATGGATCGTTCTCCTATTGTTTCAATAGAAATTGAATGCGTTTGGTCATTTTTGCGTATGTACTTATTATATTGTCCATTTTAATCATAAGAGAGACACATAGAGTGGTCCTGACCACACCGCGACCCTAATTGATCCCAGAATGGCTCCTACACGTAAAATATGTACCATGGATCGTTTTGATAAAGTATCAACCTAATTAGAATGTGTTAGGTCAGTTTTCTGTATGCCATTTGTTCTTTTAACTTATAATCCTATCCATTTTAAACAAAAGAGAAACAGTTAGAGTGGTACCGGCCGCACCGCGCCTCGGATTTAGATAGGGTTGACTCGTACACATCTCAAATGACCCATGGATCATTTTCTTAAAGTATCAACCCAATCAAAATGAGTTTGGTCGGTTTTCCGTATGCTAGTTGATGTTTCCACTTAATATGATGTCCTTTGGAAAAAAGAGAGAGACACTTTGAGTGGTGCCGGCCACACCGTGCCTCGGATTGAGGCGTGGTTTACTTGTACACATCAAATATGACCCATGGATCATTGTGCTAAATTATCAAAACAATCATACTCTTTTTGGTAATTTTTATGTACGTAATTAAACTATTTTCTATTTTAATCAAAAGAGAGACACTTTGAGATCCCGACCACACCATGACTCAGATTGAGCAGGGGTTGACTCGTACACGTCA
Organism: Viscum album; assembly: GCA_963277665.1. NCBI lineage: Eukaryota > Viridiplantae > Streptophyta > Magnoliopsida > Santalales > Viscaceae > Viscum > Viscum album. Next base: position 1,014,022,418 of record OY728155.1, read on the forward strand.
AATATGACCCATGCATCATGGTGATAAAGTATCAATAGAATCTGACTGTATTTGGTCGGTTTTCTGTATGCCAGTTTTTCTTTTCAATTAAAATCCCTGCCAAACTGTGCCTCATATTTGGAATGGGTTGACTCGTACATGTCAGTTTGAGTGGTGTCAGCCACACTGCGCCTCGGATTTAGGCATCCTTGATTGCAATGTATCTCACATAGGGGACCAGGTATCACCTTAGGCATGGTATTACCATCTTGAAAAATATACATGTCCTTGTGTTATCACCAAGGATCCAATATCACATATGAGTAATAGAAACCATCCGGGTAGCCCTAACCTAGAAACCAAAGAATTCATCCTAGAATTTCATGTCTAAATTCCCTGAGCATGACGAGTCCGTACATGATTCTTTAACATGTAACCCATGTCTTATCCTAACAATTGACAAGTAAACCAAATCAAATAAGGCATAATTCACATAACATAGAGAATGTACAAGAAGGATTTGTAATCAATTTACAGCATATTATCACATGCATTTGATGAGAATGAGCTAATAAGATTACCATTAAATTCATATAAATCAAGACATTCAAAAATTTAATAATCCAAAATAACATTACATGATCAGAGAAATAAAAAAAGGCATGTGAAATCAAGGAGGAGGGTGGGGGATGTCTGGGGGTCCAGGGAGGAGGGTGGGGGGTTGTCGTATGTCTAGGGAGGAGCGTGGGGGGGCTGTTCGGGGACCAAGGAGGAGGGGGGGCTGTTCGGGGGGCTGTGCGGGGGGTGTCCGAGGGGTTTTCTGGGGTCCATGGAGGAGGGTTGGGGGTTTTCTGGGGGGCTTTCTGGGGGGCTAGCTGGGGTCCAGGGAGGAGGGTGGGGGAGCTATCTGGGGGTGTATGGGGGGTGTCTGGTGGATTTTCTGGGGACCAAGGAGAAGGGTGAGGGGGGGGCTGTCTGGGGGGCTGTCCGGGGGGCTGTCCAGGGGGCTGTCTGGGGTCTAATGAGGAGGGTGGGGGGTGCTATCCGGGGTGCTTTCTGGGGTTCAAGAAGAAGTGTGGGGGATGTCTGGGGGGGTGTCCGGAGTCCAAGGAGGAGGGTGGGGGCTGTCCGGGGGGCTATCCGGGACCAGGAAGGTGGGTTGGGGGGGATGTCCACATGGGTTGTCCATGGGGCTATCCGTGGGGCTACCCGGGGGTCTGTCTAGGGGCTGTCCGGGGGACTGTTCGGGGGACCAAGGAGGAGGGTGGGGGCTATTCGAGGGGATGTCTGGGGGTTGTCCGGGGGGCTGTCCGGGGTCCAAGGAGGAGGGTGGGGGGTTGTCCCGAGGGCTGTCCGGGGAGTTACGAAACACAAAAAACTCTCCAAACATGCTCAAGATACACCGAAACAACTAAAAGACTTCAGAATCCATGAAAACAGACAATATATAAAAATAACTCAACTTCAATACAATGCTACAGGTCTAGATAAAACCAACAACTAGAATAGATTAAACATAAAATCTCAGTAATATTAGTCAAAAATTGTAAGAGATCAGTTTGTCCCACATCCCCATCACTATCATCACCATCATCATCACCCTCATCCTCGTGGTCATCATTATCTTCATCATCATCCCTACATTCCTCAACTCCCTCCTCCTCCCCCTTGCCCTCCGCCTCGCCCTCCTCCTCTCCCTCCTCTTCTGCATCAAACTCCCCACCATCATCATAGTCAGGATGGAAATCATCTTGAACACCTCTATAACTACCACCTAGTGCACAATATATAGAACGTATCGACGAAATATATTCATAAAAATCTGGGTTGGCCTCTGGTGGAAGTGTTGGATGTAGAACTTCAATAAACTTCATAAATGAACTGTTTTCCCTAGCAGACTTTTCTACTATCTCTATGGCCCTTTTGTAAGATTGTTTTGAATGTTCCATAACTTGCTGCATCTTGGTGGAACTAAAACTCATACCTGAGAGGGGCCAATACTTCATCGGGGGTATCCTAGGTCAGCAGCATACTCTGCCAGAATGCTCCTCTCCCAATACTTGATATAAGTGATCAGTTGGCACAAAATTGTCTGGTTCTTGGGCATCAGGGGCCTCTAAAGCAGCCTGTTAGAAATATTAATATATTATTAATTTACTAAATAGATATTAAAATATAAAATCAAATAATTAAAACATACAATCTACAACTGAGTCGGTTCGTTGACGGCACTCCCATCCTTTTTCCGTCTACGCAAGCAAAATAGTTTTGTTCGAGGAACACACCCTTCAACATTCAGTTTTTGCCTCTACAATGACATTGAAAACTAAATTTATATATATAATTTATCAAACGATTAAATAATTGAGGAAAAAAAGAAACTGTAAGTCATAAAGAAAACTTATAAACAATTGTAATACCAGCTTGCTCTGATGATCCGGCATCGTTGTACGTCCCAGTGTGTTTAGGTAATTTTTTTCATCAATGTTTTTTTTATTTTTTCCAGATGATTCCTAAATAAAATTTGATAATTCAATGGATAGTATTAATGAAAAAAATGAATGTTATTATTTAAATACCTCAAATGTAATTAATACCTTAAACTCAGTAGTTTTCCAATGAGTCCTCATCTTCCGATACTGATCTATAGGACATTCATCCATGACCGGTACTGCCTCTAACTCAGTGCCAACTCTAGAACGCCATCCAATATACAACTCATGCTTGTAGCCTCTCCAAATCTCACCTAAATCTTTTAGGCGTTCTGGTCGTGCACCCTCACCATTGGAAAAATTAAATCGATGTTGACACCAAAATATTAATTCATATAAATACCAAAATAATTCATGGAATCAAATACAACATATTTTTTTACCCATATCTCTGCCCAAGCTCTATCATTGACCTCTTGTGGAAACTGTCTCCACGATAGCATTCTGACGGGAATGATGTCGGAGTATTTGGAAAGCGTCGTCAAAAAAATATGACATTGCTGCCCTGTTTTCTCAACCATTTGGTTGTATTCATTGTAATCCACAATTACCTATGTGTGCCGGTTCCACACTACATGCATGCGTGTATGCCCCCGCCCCCGCCTCTTGTCAGTAGATGTATCTATCATGAAAGGAAAACATATATTTTATCAAAATATGTTATAATGAAAATAATTATTGGTATAAAAATTTGTTAGGGTTCTATAAATATACATGTTCCAGTCTGATCGCTGAGCACCGCTAGATCCAATGAAACTTATGGAACACCCTATGGTGGAATATGTGTCAAAGAATATTGAATATAGAAGCTTAGTGAGATAGAAGTTTAAGGAAAATAATATGGGAAATTTGTATGACCGGATTCTAGCTGGTTAGTGGGAATCATCATCGGATATGAAAAAGATGGGTCTAAAGATGAAAAAGATGGCAAAAACATGGGAGACCTAAATATCCCATTAGTCCCTAATGGAACACCTAGATCAGAATGTGGGAAGGATGACATGTAAGTGGGAGGGACAGGGTCTAGTCGGGTACGCAGAGCTGCTCGTCTACCTATGGTACGAACCCCCCTCATACCACCGACCAGAGTACTAGGACCAGTACTAGGCTTCTAATCGAATAACTGTTGAATTATAGGTCGCTCTTACAAAAATGTATACAAAAAAATTAATTACACGACATTATATATTCTTTAAATATATATATTTGAAATAAAGTACTCACTGGAGGCACTAATGGTGGAATGCCTATATCTTCCATTCGATGATTGTTCTCCATCATTTTTTTCCTTCATCTCTCTTCAATTTGCTGCATTTCCTGCTTTTGAAAACATACATGTAATTTATTAGAAAAAAGAAACTAATGTGTAACCCAAAAAACTAAATATATGAGAAAATAGGGGGCTTCATTGGTAATTCAGCTATCAATTGTTTTAGAAGAGCTTGAATGGATTTAATAAATCAAACAAGTTGTAATGGTCACCACGTTAGAAATAATGTTAGACTAGGTTTGAATACAGTTCAATTCCAAATTAGAAAATGAAATTAAAATAAAATTCCAACCAATAAACATTGAAAATTCACATAAAGGTCAAGTTAGCTAAAAAATATTTGTGATCAATACTAAATAAATTTGAATAGTACCAACCTGAACAACCCAACTCGAGGTAAACCAAAACAATTGAGAACATGGATGAATGATTCTACATATTTTCAACCACAACTTCATGTTCACTATCAACTATGACAATTGAGATCTTGGAGTCATCAAAAGCAATAAATGGATTGGTTCCAATGGAAGTAGGGAAAATGTCAATTCAATCATCACCATCATCAAAAATATTTCTTGAAATTACATCAACTATGACATAAAATTCTGGTTAAAGTTGGTCTTTGACATAAAAAACTTGTTTAGCCATTGATTCCAACACATATGGTTTTTTGGTAGCAAGAGTGCGAGTCATATTAATTACTAAAAATACACAATCATCAATAAATGTGGAATGTCTCATTATCGAATCAAACAAATGGAATTTCATCATTGTGATTCGTCTATCAGAGTAATAATCCGATATTATTGTTTTCTCAATGACTTCATAATAACCCACATTTTCTAACCGTTGTCTACTATCTGATGCACTGGAATAACAATCTGTTGTGGAAGTAACCATAACACCATCATGTCGTGTTCTCATGTTTTTTCTCGTTCAGTGACAATAATTTTGTACCCATTGATAACAATAGATTTACAGTCATGAACCATGGTATTAGGACCAAAAGCCAGAGCTCTTATTTCCTCATAGATAGAGTCACCAGACAAACTTAATACCTGAAATATAAATGATTATTAAACATAATTAAATATTCATTTAATTATATTAAACAGTAATATTTTTACCTTCAATTTTAACCAAGAAGAAAACTATTTGTTATGCAAAGCCTCCCACTTTCTCAAAGATAAAGTACGATGCTTTCTATTTTCTATTGTTTTATGTTCCCTATAGATAAAAAATATGACAATTTTAATAGATATATATATGTACGACGTATATATTCAATTTATTTACCTGATATAGTCATTGAACAAATCACAGTTGAACAAAACTGTGCGATGTGCTATCTCCTGCTCTTCATGGAATTATATCCGCAATGTATATGATCCAGAAATTCCTCCTGTTTGAGGAAGTGATGGAAAACTGGGTTCAATTTTCTCAAACTGTTTTTCTTCATTTCTCATTGGTCTTTTCATTCTGGTATTATGATCATAAAAATACATTTAACAGAAATCCATACATTCTTGAGCCAAGTAACTGTTCACGATAGAACCTTCGGGGTGATTCCTATTTCAGACATAATACTTTAATGTGTACATATTTCATTCATTTGGATACATTCTATGAAATGAAAATAGGTCCTTCGAGAAGTATTTCTTTGGGAATATGGACAGTCAGTTGAAACATGCATGTGAAAAATGAGGGAGGAAACATTTTCTCCCACTCACACAAAATTAATGGGGAATTTATCAACATTTTTTTTGCAAGAAGGACTTGAACAACTTCATAGCACAAAGAAAATCTAAAAAAAATGTTATAATTGAATAACAGTCGCCCTTACATTATTGGGAAAAAGATGACGGATTGCTATTGGAAGGAACTCATGCAGAAGATCGTGATAGTAATGAGTCTTCAAAGATTTTAACTTCAACTCTCTTCTGTTGACCCATTTAGATATGTTGCTTAAATAGCCATCAGGAACTCTAGTAGTATCTAATATATACAGAAATTGTTTTTTTTCATAGGTTTCATCACATAAGAAGCACATGGATGTTTCCATTTATTTTCACTGATACGCACAGGATGCAATTATGGTCTGATGCCCCAATCTACCAATTCATGCTGAGATCGAAAATAATCTTTTGTCTTCCACTTGACATTAAGAAGAATAGAGAACAACATTTCGCATGTATTTATTTCAATATGAATTATGTCTAAGCAATGATGTAAAAAATTGGTTGACCAATAAGGAAAATCTAAAAAGATACTCCTCTTCCTCCAATTGTAACAGGTTTCAGTGGAAACATTCTTTCCCTCTCCAGATTTCATTTGACCCTTTCCGAATGAAAAACTAAAATCTTTCAATTCATTAAGCACATTTGTTCCAGACATAATCTGAGGTGGATCATCAATCTCTATATTATTATCAAATCATCATCAATTATTTTTATATGGATGGTCCATTGGAATGAATCGTCGATATCCCACAAAACTGAAACTACAAGGATGATTCAGTCTTCTAGATCTTGTATTCTTCATACAAACAAGACATGCCATTTTTCCATTTGTTCTACATCCATACATCATTGCATAAGCCAGATAATCATTGATCATCCACATAAGCACAACACACATCTGAAATATTTCTTTCTAGCATGCATCGTATCTGCGCACACCAACTTTCAAAATAAGTTTCAACTAATTTATTAAAGGTTGCATGTATACATCAATATTAATGTTGGGTTCAGAAGGGCCAGATATGACTATACTCTTGAATGAAAAAGGTTTTTTCATACACAACCATGGGGGAAGATTATAAATGTGTATAAAAATTGGCCATGTGCTGTGCAGAGTAAGCATCTTCCCAAACTGATCAAAACCGTCACATGAAAGACCCAACCTCACATTATGCACGTCAGCTGAAAAATCAGTATGTCCAGCATCACAAATCTACCATGAAAATCTATCTACGGGATGAACCAACTCATCATTAGTCTTCTTTCTCTCGGTATCATTCCATCTCATTTTTATTGATATTTCATCAGACATAAAAAGATTCTGGTGTCTGGGGGTCAATGGAAAGTGCCAGATTACTTTATGTGGAATGTGGGATGGTGTTCCATTAGATTTTGACTTCCAACGGCCACATATTTATCAATCATTTCATTCATCGGCTTCCTCCTAGAATAAACTGCAATCTTTCGGGAAAGCATGAATTTTGTTTCTTGAAAATCCTTGTTCCTAAACTAACTTCCATGCCATATAGTGGTTTGAGGGAATATCCACATAATCTGGAAGTAAATACTTAAAGAGGGTATGAATGTAATCGATTGCTGTATTAGAAATCCCATACATAGTTTTCACATGAAATAATCAGATTAAAAATTCTATCTTTTTCATTTTATCGCTTTGTCGATATATTTGGGTTGTGGTAGCATCATTCAATATTTTCACCCTATCAATATCATCATTTTCACTAGATTCATCATCTTTCCTCATATAGAAGTCTTCTTTAGTCTAAATCCTTTCATTATCAGGATTATGAATAAACAGAAACCAATCATCAAACAAATTCTCCATTCAAGTCCTTCCATTTCGATCATCAGAAATTTGAGATTTAATTTTCTCCCCATTGTGATACCACACAAAGTAGTTTTCTTGAAAACCATATTTTTTATGTGGTATCTGACTTCTTCACGGCTCAACCAAGGTTTACCAACACTATTGGAACATGGGAAGTGTATGAAACCACTATCTGAATCATTATGAAATGATAAATCTATAAAGCTCTCCAAATTATTTTGAAAATCACTTGATATATGATCAGTTTCATACATCCATTTTCTATCCATTCTGTAAAATGAATTCATATAAGTTGTTTTTTAATAAACAATTCAATAGGATAGAACTTTAATAGAAAATACATTTAATTAAAAGATAATGGAATATGTTTCTAGTCAATGTAGTGAACTATTAAAACAATGCAAAGAACAAGTACTCAAAAATTAAATTAAATTTTATTTATATTCCTTTTCATTAGATCTATAAGAGGCACATTCCTCAGGTCCCATTATGTGTTATAGGAATCCCAAATCATTCACTCATGTTTAATAACTCATTATTGGCACTACTATGGTCATACCTTTCATTAACCAATTACTTCCCCAAGTCAAGCACACCACATGGGTGAATAAATTTTAGGCTTCTACACTAATATTTTGTTCATGGCTTGTAAAAAGATTTAATTTCATAAATTATAGACAAAAACATTTATTTTTAAATTTGAGATTAATAATAAAGTATATCAATGATAACAACATTACTGAATTAATCTTTTGAATTATCTAACATTTTTATGGATGTCTACACTTGCCATTATGGCTAGTGAAAAGAACCCCACCCTCATAAAAGTGAGTATTGGCGAAGAAGGACACCTAATATAAAACGTGTAAAGAGAACCGTATTTAATTGACCCTAATGTTATATTAGTACTGTCATCATGGGGGAAATGTAATATATGATCATGGTTAACTGATGAATTCAAAAGCTCGTATTCTATATGTTGGACACTATCTAAAGCAAGAAACCATGTGAGGATGGGTATACATCATTCAATTTCTTACATGCTAGTGAGAATGAAGGCTTGAATTAATGAATTGAGTTCTCTGATTAAAGGAGGGTAGAGGTTGCATAGGTTGTGTAAACAGAATAATTAAATAAGTGTAGAGGTTTCATACACTGTGCATGGTGGGGGAGTCTCAGATGATTTAGAATCTAAAATATATTCCCATCATAGGTATCAATGCGAAACATCAGCATCAAAAGAAAATCAAAATAAAAAAGGACTAAAAACATCAAAAATTTCAAGAATTCAATACTATTCATGGTTTATCCACATGTTTAGCAGTAATTATATGTTTTAATTTTAAGAATCTGGTTTCTGCTGTGAAAGACTTTTAAATTTTTTTGATGTTATTCCAGAGCAGTGCCTTCAGACGGCGTGCGATAACGAGCACCTGTGTGGTTGGAATTAAATTTTAAGTGTGTTCACACTTGACACACCAAATTAATGGGATAACTCTTAAATGGTGATCCAGATTTCAAATCTGAGTTTACAGATGGGTCCGAAATGGGGTGTTACCCTAGGAACAACATTGAACATGTCGTAGCGGACATTGGGACCCCTCACCCGATACCAGAACATTAAACGGATAAATAAAATAAATAATTTATTCGTTTAATGGTTATAATCAGATGTCTCTTAAACGGTAGATCATATTGGAAATCTGAGGGATCCATTGAGACCGAAGCATGGCTTTTACCCGATTAGGTGTCTAATTTTCGTGGGCGCGGCCCTTCTGTGGAAAATGGTCACATGGGTGTTTTCGTAATTTATCAGCCTCGGTCGTTAAATTTTATAACTTTTGAACGGAGGCTCAGATTAAAATTCTGAGACCGCCGTCGTGCTAGGGAGGTGGTCTTTACCCTAGGAGAGGCTTAACCTCGACCCCATCGAGCGTTTTGGATGCGGATTAATTTGGAGGATTTAAATTAATTAAAATTTTAATCAGTTTTCCTTATTTAAAAACCTAAGCCCCCTCTCTCTCATTACCTTATTGTTAACTCTGGTGGAAATAACTCTACCAAGGAGATACCCTCAATAATCTCTCCTCCACCACATCCTCCTCTCCATGTGTGGTAGCCGGAAGATCGCTGCGATGCTTCGGGCTACACCCATGAGGTAGGAGATCTTCGTTTCGTTTTTAATTTCAAATCGCTCCTTTGAACTTAAATTGTACTGTCTAAATGTTGTTTGTTCTTGGAACAAATCCCATGTATGCGTAGTACATTTTCCTAGATTCCCACCGCCAGTTTTGTTTTGTAAATCCTAGTTTCAAGGAGCTCACGAACGTCCGCCGAAGATCAACGGGTTTAAGGGTGTTTTTCGACGGTTCTGGCCGGTCTGGCGGTTCACGGCGACAGCGTAGGGGGTTTTCAGGCGGTCCGGCCCAATTATCATGAGAGAGGATGACGGTTCAGAGCGGGGCGGTGCTGTCTTCCATGGAGTCGGCTAGGTGAGGCGGCGATGGCGTGAGCGGTGAGCGGCCGGCCAGCAGGAGGACGGGGCGGTGCTGGGGAAACGCAGTTGAGCCAAGGCGGCTCGGCGTTGTCCAGGAAAAGCTGGCATCGGATTGGGTAGCCGAGTCAGCACGGCGGTGCTGGCCGCGGTGAGGTGTGCCGGCCGGTCGCACTTAGAGGAGGAGCCCAAGGCCTAGCCTAGGGCGTGCATAGGAAGCCAGGACCCACAAAACGCAGGTCTTGCTGGCTTTTCATGGAAGAACGGCCGAAGCCGGTCTGCAGGGGGGACTGAGGACCCGCGAAGCGTGGGTCCTGCAGGCAGTGTGCAGGAGAAGACCGAATAGTTGGATAGTCTAGTTAAATAATAATAATAATAATAATAATAATAAGTTTATAATAATAATAATAATAATAATAATATTATTATTATTATTATTATTATTATTATGAAAATGATTTATAAATAATAAATCATTCGCAGGACGTCTGATTCTGGCGCCAACTACGGCGACGCAATCCTTGGAACGAAAAAAACTATTTGACTTGGTTTCGGGGATTTCTAATTCCCGAAATGAGGGGCCTCGGAGGCGATACACGCTTTTATGTGAATTGGCGTTTTCCGGGGGGTTTGTTTTGGGTAGTGCAGACTCATCTGATGTCTGTTTTGAGCACCGTCAGTGGCGTTGCGACCCTGGCATCGAGACGAAGATTTAAAAGGGGTTTTCAGGCATTGAAGTTGTAGTTGAGGAATGGGACCCACGGCCCGTCAATTAAACTGTGAGTAGCGTTTTGTAAATTTTTCATCAGACCTCCATTCGGGGTGTGTGACCTATCAATTCTGGGTGTTTTTCTGAAGGCATTACGATGGAGCATTCTGCCCGCTTTAATTCTGCACGATGGTGCAGGCCCCATGATGGTCATTTTAGGAGTTGGCGGTGATTTCTATCATTATCATCGGGTGTCCATTTCGGACAAGTGGATATTCAATCTTGTGTACTTTTTCGAGAGGATCGCAATGGAGAGATCCGTTCGTTGAGATTCGGGACCAAAATGTGGGTCCCACGAAGCATCGCTCGTGTGCGGTATGCAGAAATACATCTTTTTCCCCGGATATCTGTTTCACTCAAGTGAGCAATCGATTTGACTTGTCTTTCCGTGGATATAGAAATGGTGTGATGCACCCGACAGTTTTCAGGGCCGAGGCTCAGGACCACGGGACGCCATTCGGGGGGTAAAGCGGTGTCAGGTGACTTTTACATCGGATATCCGTTTGGGGAGAGTAAGTAGTTGATCTCGTATCTTTTTCCATGAGGATTAAAACAGTACGAACCGTCTGGATGTGAGGAGCCTCATTCGAGATTTCATTTAAAAGTAAAAGCATGAAAGGTGTACCAGTGGCGGTTCCTTCCGCAGTGTTTGTAGAGAACCCTTGGCGTGTGATCGGTTGCACTCTCATGTGAGTGAAGTGAATGTTTTAAGAGATGTAGTTGGGAGTGCCAGGTCCAATTAAGTGTCAAGTTAGTGTTGTTACGTTTACACCCTTCGTGTTGATGTTGGGTGTCGTTTGCATGATAGCCATTGGGCTGGAAATGCGGTATACTCTGTGAGTATACGAGAACTCTTGGAGGTACATGTGGTTGTTTGTAACTGAGAACGTTTGTACGCTTGGTTGGATTTGACTTGGGGCCACACATCGTGTGGGCCCCGTGTGCATGCCATGTTCTGCTTTGCGTACCCTTGACCTCTTGCAACGTAGAGGGTCCCTCTGTTCTCTTTTGTTTGACCAGTCGGGTTGAGTTTCCCCTGGTTTTGTTTTTATTTGTTTGACATACCAGGGTGAGTTTCCCCCTGGTTCTTTTCTCGTTTTTTTGACCAACAGAGTGGAGTGGTTTTCCCCGGGTTCTGTTCTTGATGGTTTGGCCTTCATATTTTCTTCGTGTTCCCTGGTAGAGTTCTGGTGGATTCGGTGTGACCAACACATTACGCGGGAACCGATCATCTACCATAGAGGTTGTTTCCAATAGGGTTGGCCATGAGGTTATTTCCAGTAGGGATGGCCATGAGGTTGTTTCCAGCTGGGGTGTCTAGTTGTACCAGCCAGCAAGTATGGCCTATGTGGTACCATCTAGCAGGGATGGCTAGTGGGTTACCATCCAACAGGGATGGTGTGTAGGTTACCATCCAGTAGGTATGGCCAACGTTGTACCATCTAGGAGGGATGTCCAGAGAGGTTCCGGTTTTACCTCCAACGGGGAAGGTAAGTGGTCCTCGATGATGGGTTTACCTCTAGCTGGGCTTGGAAGTGGTCCCCGTTGGCGATTCTGGGCCTCCCTCCAATAGATAACTTTCACAGGTCTGGGCATTGGGATCCGTCGATGACTTCTGTTGGGTCTTCGTCCAATGGATTACCCTTTTATGGGACTGGGAAGTGTAGAATACATCGAATTTTTTCAGGTCTCCCTCCAGTGGGAACCCATCAACTTCAAGGGATCATCCTATAGAAGGTCTTGGCAGGGGATTTCCTGTCGACTTTGAGGAGACCTCTCGACTGTAGGGAAGTGACGAGGTGTGGTTTGATGTTCCCTCAGAAGTCTCAAGTACGAGGGTCGATTTACACCCCGAGACGCATCCTTGACAAGCGACCTAAAACCATACGAGAAAGTCAGTGCCACCCAAAGTGGATATTGTCAAGGTGTGGTGATTTGAGCCCCTTGACTTGCAGTTCGGGGCAGAAGTGCGGGATGCTGGGCGTCGATGGTGTTTACTTCTCAGACTGTTGGCCACTCACATTCTTGGGCTAAGCTACGGGACAGAGTTCCGCTTATGATCTTGTTCGGGATTCTTGATGGAGCATATGTATATGTATATACCTTGTTCCATTACCCACTCCTCGGGTTTTTGTTACTCTTCTTCCAGGAGAGGCGAAGACGCGTGGGGAATGCCATGTGATTTCCGTGTCTAGCTTCTCGTGGTTTTATGAGTCTACTCTCCTACTATAGGTAGCGAAGACTCGACGATAATTTCATCTTCTCACCGCTTCTAGCTCCTTTTGTTTGGATGAGTCTACTTCCCTCCTCTTGTTGGGTTGAGCTGTACTCTTTACTGCACTCTCTATTTTAATCCTTTACTTTTCCCTGTTCAATCTACTTCTCACCTCTTCAGTACCTCCTTTGTTGCTCTCTGGATCCTTTGGGAAATCCTACTGATTATTTTTATACTCACCCCTGCTTGGGCTTTGCCTGCACATGGTGTGCCCTTGCAGACGATAGATAGGATTTTTGTGAGGTTAGAGGAGCATAGGAGTTTGGGAGCTTGGACCACGTGCAGTGACCGTAGATGGTTTCTAGGAGTGGGACTCTCCCAGATGATTTACTTTTGTTTACCTATTGTCGGGATGTGGCACTTTTCTGGTTGTGCGTGTGTTTTTCCCCATTTTCCATTCATTTTACCTTCATCACTTGCTTTGTATTGTTTAGAGGACGATTCACTTTGTGATTTATTTATAGAATTTGGTACTTTAATTTTATTTTTACTTTTCACTTTTGTATTGAGTGAGTTGTGTGTGTGTGTACAGGTACTTAGGCAAAGGCCTCCCCGAGTTTTTTAGCCTTCAGAACATGTCTCCAGCCCCTGGCCTATGTAGGCGGGTATGGGGTAGTTGCGTCATGATCATGGGTAGGGTCGGGTCATGACAAATTGGTATCAATGGTGGTTCATTCCATGGGACGTTGTTCGGACGTCCTTAAAAAGGAATTGGTTGGGATCTAGGGCAATAGTGTCAATGTGTCTCGAGAGTGGATCTTGGGCTAGTGAGTCCAGTGATGGTGCGACGCCCGACATATCCATTCACCGGGACCCTGATCACCCGCTTGTTGACTCGGCATCCTGAGACCCTTGTTTCAGGGAAAATTGGTTTGTGCAACACATAGAGTTGTGTCTTTTAATATACTTCTTGATTCAACTCCCTGTTTTCGTTATTCATATATACACATATGCTAATCTGATCACGGAACTCCTTGATAATATTCAGGATGTTTCCACGAAGACAGTCAGGCCAGATACCAGCTTTGGTTCATGACGAAGACCCTATGAGCGACAAAGACGTAGTCTAGGACCCATCATGTGAGTCTATTTCTCTGGGTGGACCGGTAGCAGCACCCCCACCTGGTGAGAAGCAGAAAGCTTCAGCAGAGCAGACTGAGCTTAAGTGCAGGTTGAGCGCACTCCGCGAGTTCCAGTGGAAGAGACCTCTGAGGTTCAGTGGTGAGCCAGACCCTCATGCAGTAGTGGTTTGGCTTGAGACAGTGTTTCACCTTTTCAGGCTTGTGTAGACACCGACAGAACATATTGTGGTTTTCGCCGCCAACCGTTTCTGCGGAGCACCTTGGTGTTGGTGGAGTCTGGTGACTTAGTTTCTTGACGAGTCGTCACTTTCATGGGGTGAATTTCAGTTGTTCTTTCATGAGGAGTTTTGTCCCTCCTACATACTCTCTGTTCGGATCTAGGAGCTCCTCCAGTTTCGACAGGGAGGGATGAAGGTGGCTGAGTACATGGCTAGTTTCGCAGACCGTGCACGCTTTTACCCAGACTTGGTCCATGACAGTAACTTCGGAGCGTGGGAGTTTGAGTAGGGTCTATGTCGAGATATTCATGCTATAATCATACCCTTGGAGATTCCCACTTATTTCGGGGGTTATAGAGTAGGTGCTAGTGACAGAAAGCATCATGTCACATTCTACAGTTGGTGGTGGCAGTGGGCACGATAGAGCCGAGACAACTTTCACAGCCAGCAGGCATCAGCAGACAGAACCTCGACGCAGGTGTATTTCCGATAACCAGACTCAGGGGCGTGGTCATACCTAATAGTGGTTCCAGAGGGCACCATGAGTCCTGGAGAGAGTCAGTGTTATGCTTCTCATGGGCGAGGTCACTTGGCGCGAGACTGCTCAACCAGGCACGCTGAAAATATCAGGCAGGCAGCAAGTGCACCATCGCAGTAGATGCAGCACCATGATCGGAGTTTCACCCATAGAGGTGGTGCTTGATGTGGAGCGGGAGTAGCTGGAAGTGGAGGAAGACCATACGAGGTCTTCCGATCACCACTAGGCGGTCCACGTAAGGCTTCGGGAGCTGACAGTTGGGACCGCAGACAGCCACGTGCTCCAGATGTCTACGATCCTACAGATCATGAGGTGGTAAGAGGTACGCTCTGCAACTCTTTTACCTTTTGTATTAGAATTTTTAGACTCGGTGTGTGGAATGCTTTTCTCCCTTCTCCTTGTTTGATTTATTACCAGGGTGGCGTGGGGCACCGGTGTAACCCTGTGTTGGTATGGTAAAAGGTGTGAGACCTTTTTATTTAGTTGATGGTGTCGACTCCTTCTCTCTGTGAGTTTTTAAGAGAGTCTGGGTCATTGGACATCGACTATGAAATATTGTGTGACCAGATATACTTGGGTGTTTTACCATATGGGTATTCTGAAGGAGGGAATCACCGGGCTTTGTCCCAGGTCCAAGCTGTGATTCCAGTCGCGGCATGCGACATAGTGGTTCAGTCGGGGTGGTGAGCTACCCTTGAGAGTCTTCGGGCCGTTTGAGACTGTGCAAATGGATGGAGAGGTTCCCTATCACTTGGCCCTAACCCCATGTTCGGGAGTGGGTGCACAACGTATTCTGCATGGCTCACCTGAGAAGGAGTGTGTGTGCTCTTATGCACGACATCGGTAAGGGAAGACCTCGTGTGAACGAATCAAACCCTTTGGTCTGTGTGCGGTGACGCAGGACTGTGCAAGAGTTCATCTGGGTATGGGAGAGGCAGTTGTAGACTTAGTACCCTACTTTGTTCATCAGTTTTTCATTTGGGGACAGAAATT
This sequence comes from Viscum album, assembly GCA_963277665.1. Lineage (NCBI taxonomy): Eukaryota > Viridiplantae > Streptophyta > Magnoliopsida > Santalales > Viscaceae > Viscum > Viscum album. The sequence goes on from OY728155.1 coordinate 1,014,038,113, forward strand.
TTGAAGGAGGGAATGATGTAGGAACTCGGTTTTTTCTGCAAAAGACTTTGGAAAATTCTTGATGTTATTCCAGAGCAGCGGCTTTAGATGGAATGTGATTCCGAGCCCCAGTGTTGCCAGAATTAAATTTTATGTGTGTTCACACTGGACACGCCAAATAAATGGGATAAATCCAAAACTGTGATCCGGATCAGGAATCTGAGTGTACGGATGGGTCCAAAATGAGGTGTTTACCCTAGGAACAACATAGAACATGTTGGCACAGGACGTTGGAACCCCTTTCCCGATACCGAAACGTTAAATGGATAAATAAAATAATTAATTTATTCATTTAATGATTAAACTTAGGTGTCTCTTATATGGTATCATTGATTGAAAAACTGAGGCCACCTTTTAGTCTGGAGCATGTCGTTTACCCTTGGAGGGGTGTAATTTTCACGGGCGCGTCCCTTCTGTGGAAAATGGCCCCAGGGGCATTTTCATAATTTAGCAACCTCAGTCGTTAAATTTTATAACATTCAAACAGATGCTTGAATTAAAATTTTGATACGGTCATTGCGCTCGGTAGGTGGTGTTTACCCTAGGGGAGGCTTAACCTCGACCCCGACGAGCGTTTTGGATGTGGGATAATTTGGAGGTTTAAAATTAATTAAAATTTTAATATGTTTTTCTTTATTTAAAGACCTAAGCCCCCTCTCTCTCCTTCCCTTCATGTTAACTCTGGCGGAAGGAGCTCCACCAAGGAGATCCCCTCAATATGTTCTCATCCATCACCTCCTCCTCTCCATGTGCGGTAGCCGGCAGATCCCTGCGAAGCTTCGGGCTAGGCCCACAAGGTAGGAGGTCTTCGTAACGTTTTTAATTTCAAATCGCTCCTTTGAACCTAAATTGTTGTGTCTAAATGTTTTTTGATCTCCGAACAAATCCAATGTATGTGTAGTACTTTTGTTGAGATTTCCACCGCCTGTTTTGGTTTGTAAATCCGATTTATGAGGAGCTCGCAAACATCCTCCGAAGATCAACGGGTTTAAGGGTGTTTTCCGGCGGTTCTGGCCGGTCCGACGGCTCTGTGCAGCGGGCCGATGGTTCAAGACGGTGGTTCAGGGGATCTTCTTGCGGTTTGTCCTGGTTTTAACGAGGGTGGACGACGGCTCGGAGCGGGGCGGCGCTGGCTTCCGTGGAGTCGGCCGGGCGGGGCGGCGACGGCGCGAGCGGGGAGCAGTAGGCCAGCAGGAGCACGGGGCGGCACTGGGGAAACGCGGTCGAGCCGAGGGGGACGGGCGGTGTCCAGGAGGAGCTGATAGCGGAGTGGGTAGCCGGGGAAGCACGGCGGCATTGGCCGCAGCGAGGTGTGACGACCGGTCGCACTCGGTTGAGGAGCCCAAGGCCCGGCCTCGGGCATGCGGAGGAAGCCAGGACCCGCAAAACGCGGGTCCTGCTGGCTTGTCAAGGAAGACCGGAAGAAGTTGGTCTGCAGGGTGGAGCGAGGACCCGCGAAGTGCGGGCCCTGATGGGAGTGTGCGGAAGAAGACCGGAAAGTTGGCCGGTCATGTTAAATAATAATAATAATAATAAATATGTTTACAATAATATTAATATTATTATTATTATTATTATTATTATTAAGAAAATGATATATAAATAATAAATCATTCGCAGGGCATCTGATTTGGGCGCCGAATATGGCGACATGATCCTTGGATCGAGAAAAATTTTTTGAGTTGGTTTCAAGGATTTTTAATTCCCGAAACGAGGGGCCTCGGAGGCATGACACGTCTTTAAGTGAATTGGCGTTTTTCCAGGGGGTTTTGTTTTAGGCGGCGCGGAAACATCTGATGTTTGTTTTGAGCAACGTCAGTGACGTTGCGAACCTGGAATCGAGACGAAGATTTCCAAGGGGTTGTCAGGCATTGATGTTGGAGTTGAGGAGTGGACCCCACAACCCGTCTTTTAAACTGTGAGTGGTGTTTTATATATTTTTCATCAGACGTCCATTCGGGGCGTGTGACCAGTCAATTCTATGTTTTTTTCGATAGAATTACAATGGCGCAATCCGCCCGCTTTATTTCTGCACGATGGTGTGGGCCCCACGAGGGTTGTTTTTGGAGTTGGCGGTGATTTCAATCTTTATCACTGGGTTTCCATTTCGGACAAGTGGATAGTCAATCTTGTGTACTTTTTCGAGAGGATCACAATCGAGGGATCCGCTTGTTACGCTTCGGGGCCGAAATGTGGGTCCCACGAAGCACCGCTCATGTGCGGTATGACGAAATATGACTTTTTCTTGGGATAAATGTTGCACTCAAGTTATCAATCAATTTGACGTGTCTTTATGAAGAGATCGAAATGGTGTGATTAGCTCGACTGTTTTTGGGGCCGAGGCTCGGGACCACGGGACGCCGTTCGGGCGTAAAGCGGTGTCAGACCACTTTTATGTCGGATATCCATTGGAGGTGAGTAAGTAGTCAATATTGCATGTTTCTCCACAAGGATTACAACGGTACCAACTATTTGGATGTGAGGAGCCTCATTAGAGACCTCATTTAAATTTGGAGCATGAAAGGTGTACCAGTGGTGGTTCCTTTAGCGGTGTTTGTAGAGAACCCTTGGCGTGCGATCGCTTGCACTCCAGTGTGAGTGAAGTAAATGTTTGAAGAGATTTAGTTGGCCGTGCCTGGGCCGTTGAGGAGGCAAGTCGGAGTTGTTACGTTTACGCCCCTCACGTTGACGTTGGGTGTCGTGTGCATGATAACCATTGGGATGGAAATATGGTATACTCTAGGAGTATACGAGAACGATTGGAGGTACATGTGTTTGTTTTTACCTGAGAATGTTTGTGCACATGGTTGGAGTTGACATGGGGCCACGCGTCGTGTAGGCCCCATGTGTGTGTCGTGTTCGGCTTTGCGTACCCTTGACCTCTCGTGACGTAGAGGGTCCTTCTGTTCTCATTTTTTTGACCAGTCCAGTTGAGTTTCCCCCTAGTTCTGTTCTTGTTTGTTTGACCAACCAGGTTGAGTTTCCGCTGGTTCTGTTCTCATTTGTTTGACCAACGGGGTTGAATGGTTTTCCCCTAGTTCTGTTCTCGATGGTTTAGCTAGAAGATTTTCTTCGTATTCCCTGATAGAGTTCTTGTGGATTCGGTGTGACCAACACATTATGCGGGCACCGATCCTCTACCGAGAAGGTTGTTTCCAACAGGGCTAACCAAGAGGTTGTTTCCAGCAGCGATGTCCAGGAGGTTTTTTTTAAATATGGGTGGCTAGTTGTACCATCCAGCCGGGATGGCCAGTGCGGTACCTTCTAGAAGGGATGGCCAATGGGTTACCATCTAGCAGGGATGGCCAGTGGGTTACCGTCCAACAAGGGTGGCCATCATTGTACCATCTAGCAGGGATGGCCAGAGCGGTTCCGGTTTTACCTCCAACGGGGCTGGGAAGTGGTCTCCGATGACGGGTTTACGTATAGCTGGGCTTAGATGTGGTCTCTATTAGTGATTCTGGGCCTCCCTCCAGCAGATAAATTTCACAAGACTAGGCATTGGGACCCTTCGACGACTTTTTCCGGGTCTCCCTCCAATAGATTACCCTTTTACGGTACTGTGTAGTGTGGCACCTGTCGACATTTTTCGGGTCTCCCTCTAGTTGGAAACCGTCAATTACCAGGGATTTCCCTCCAGTGGGGCTGGGCAAGGGGTCACCTATCAACATTGAGTAGACCTCTCGACTACGGGGCAGTGACGAGGTGTGTTTTCACGTTCCCCTAGAACTCTCAAGTACGAGGGGCACATTCCCCACCGAGACACGTCCTTGAGATGTGACCTAAAACCGTGCAGGCGAGTCAGTTCCGCCGAAAGTAGATAGTGTCATGATGTGGGGATTTGATCCCTCTTGAATTGCAGTTTGGTGTAGACATTCGGGATGCTGGGCATCGATGGTGTTTATTTCTGGCATTGTTGGCTACTCACTTTATTGGGCTGAGATACAAGATGTAGATCCCATTATGAATTTGTTCGAGATTCTTGATGGAGTATATGGATATGTATATACCTTGTTCCATTACCCACTCCTTGGGTTTTGGTTACTCTCCTTCCAGGAGAGGCGAAGACGCGCGGGGTATGCCACGTGCTTTCCGTGTCTAGCTTGTCGTGGTTGGAAGAGTCTACTCTCCAGCTATAGGTAGCGATAAATCGATGAGGAGTTTATATTCTCACCGCTTCTGGATCCTTTTGTTTGGACGAGTCTACTTCCTTCCTCTTTTTGGGTTGAGATGTAATATTTACTGCACTCTCTGTTTTACTCCTTTACTTTTTCCTTTTAGATCTACTACTCACCTCTTCAGTACCTCCTTCGTTGCTCCATCGAGCCTTCGGGGCATCCTACTGAGTATTTTTATACTCACCCCTACTTGGGATTTGCCAGCACTTGGTGTGCCCTTACAGATGACTGACAGGTTGGTCGCGATGTCAGAGGAACTTAGGAGTTCGAGATCTTGGACTGCGTGCGGTGATCGTAGTCGGGTTCCATGTGTGGGATTGTCCCAGCTGTTTTAGCTTTGTTTACCTATTGCCGGGTAGTGGAAATTTTCTGGTTGGCCGTGTGTTTTGCCCCTTTTTACTTTCAGTTTACCTTCAGCACTTGCTTTGTACTGTTTAGAGGTTGATTCCCTTTGTGGTTTATTTATTTCATTTGGTACTTTACCTTTCTTTTTTACTATGCATTTCTGCATTGATTGGGCTGTGTGTGTGTACAGGTACTCAGGAAAAGGCCTCACAGAGTTGTTTAGCCTTCGACACTTGTCGCCAGCCCCAGGCCTATGGAGGCGGGCTTGGGGTAGTTGTCGTTCGAGCCTGGGTAGGGTCGTGTCGTGACATTAATCATGAACCACCTCTAAAAATCCCAGTTTTCACCAATAAAGATAAGGTAAATATCTCAAAATATCTTTAAAATAACTCATTAATAGGCTCAAAACATAAATATAATTTTGAACCAACCATGGAATCTCTTTCACAACCCATTATCACACACCAGTTATCTCATGTGTTCCTAAATACCAAACATAGTCACATAAAAAGTGAACTGTAACAAATTACATTACATAAGACTTATTAGAAAAATTCTCATTTTAATAAAACACTTTCCTCAAGATTAAATCATTTCTGAAATATCTTTCGAAATCCATTTTTAATAATATAATCCCTTTGATCATTTTTAACGAATATTTGGAGTATTCTCAAGGCACCCCCATATGGAAAAGTCGCATTAAATGCCCAATTTCTACACCATACCATTGAAAAAAACTAACATGGGACTATCATTAACCGCAAATAACTCAACTGGAAATTAAAAAAGCCTAAACAAACTGTGATATAGAATTTAATGTCAAGTCATGGAAATGAGATTAAATAGAGACAAAAACATCATAAATGGTTCTGATATTATACATTTTGATTAAAACCACCCATATAAGAAGGGGAATGCCTCAAACACCCAATCCCAAATAAAACAAACAAAATCCCCAATTAAAAACGATAAGTTTTTTTACACCAAATTTAGGGTTTCCACCTTAATAAAGGATAAATATGAAAGATAAGTTGGAAATGAGCAAGAATACATGAAGATTTGGACTTCTATCCTGGTTGGGGAACAACTGATTTGATGGAGTAGGGTGTGCACGGGGCTTCTACAAATTGGGGGAGATGGGATTACGAAATCAGGGGAGAACTGTCTAATGCATGCAGTACTGCCTGATTTGGTCTATATCTGGGTATTTTTCCCAACCATTTTTAAAAACCATTGGGAAAACATTTGCTTTAAAAAGGGTTTTTCTAAACCGTTGGTAAAGGGAAAAATTTATCAACCTTTTCCAACATGTTATGTAAAACCGTTGGTAAAGGGAATTATTTCCCAACTGTTTTCATAAAACCATTGGGAAATCATCACATATGTCTTCCTTTACCAATAGTTTTATGAAACTGTTGGTAAAGGCCTCCTATACCAACGGTTTTGATGAAACGTTGGTATAGGAGCGTGGGTAAATCCCAAGTTTCCAGTAGTGGGAATTACTAGATAAATAATAAATAGTTAATACCCACATAATTTTGGAGTAAAATAATCATTAAATTATGAGTAAAGCCCAATGAGTAGATATTGAAAATTTAAAGTACCTTACCGATTTGGTAACTAACGAAACATACACCCCATGAAAGAATTATCCTACAATGAAGATGTAAATACCCATTAATTGAAGTATATTACACTAGGAATACAATCATGGGTAGTACATACAATACACAAAAGGAAATAGTGGCTAATATAGCAAAAGAATTAAAAGTGACATGAAAACCCTTAACACTTTGAAATCAATTGAGTTGTATGAACAAAAGTTAATAACCACCTAAGGATTCACATAATACCATGATTATAAAGAGAATAATTATAATATATATCACATGTAAGTACACAATACACCACATGATATAAATACTTGTAGAACAATGTAAATCTCACGGAATTAAAAGTGAGATAAGAAACCCCTTAACTCGTGTCTGACATGACTTGTTCATTCATTAATCACCTGAATAATAAACTAAAGTTAATTTTAACTTAATTAAGAATAATTTTCATGTTTATTATTTCTTTTATATCATTTATTACCATGTTATAAACATTATGTTATCATTTAATTTAATATTGATCCTTTTTTCGATATTCGGTACTTGAGTCAAAAATGAACTTCTTATAATTAAAAATTCTACATGTGTTCAACGTCCATTATTCTAGAATGATATACATGATTTTGATATCATATATATATATTATATATCAATTATATATATTAATTTATAACAGTACATAACATTTGGAGAAAAGAAAAGAAATGCACCGTTCATAGATACAATAAGATGTGTGTACGCATGAACGCTACTTTTGTTTCTATTTTTTATTTTAATGGAATTAAAAAATAATTAAAAATAGTTATATTATAATTATAGTATAATAATATATATAATATCATAAACTCCATCCCTTATATGTAACACATAAGGCATTAACGAGTCATATCAATTTGAGGGGGTTGTAGTTCGCACTTCCTCAAATGAAATTATCGGGTTCACACATATTGGAAAGAATACTGGTGTGTTTGTAAACGAAAATTTAAAAAGTATAGAGAAAAAATTAACATAATATATATCACATATAAATACAATTTCATCTTAAGGGAAACCATGAGAGGTGGTATGAGATAATTGAACAATCATCGTTTCATGAGGCGTTAGTTTTCCTTCCACAGAAACAGTATGTTCTTTACCAATTAGATAGAGGTGTGTATAATTTTTGTTCGAATCATTATCATGACAAAATCCTAGTATATTCATGATACTAGTGTTGTTATAAAAGAAATGAATAAAAATAGTTTTGGGGTTGGATTTGTAAAATAAAAGAAAAGAATCTAAGAGAAACCATTACCCTTAACTTGGGTAAATCTCTTTGGTTTGACCCAAAATGACTTCTTGAAGTGACTCATGCCTAAGGTAAGGCTTATAAGTAGAATATAGGGATCGTGAGAGCTTATTTAGGTAGGGTTTGGACGATCCAAGGGGCTTGAGATGTGTGAGGAATGGGATAGAAATGGTGTTCTTTTATAAGGGAGAGGAGGGTCTCTTTAGGAATGTTTGAAAATGTTGTTTTATTATAAACTTATCTTCGGTTTCAAAAGGTCCAAAAATCATTAATGTCCAAGATAAGATGACTCATTTTCGAAATAAAATCATCCAAAAATAATTGGACAGGTTTTTGATATTTTATAATATTAATATTCTTATTTATTTTAATAATTTATTAATGATATCAATTCTGCATCATTATTGTTCCATAGATAATTTAATTTATTTGATGTATAAAATTTATATAAAAAAATCCATAATGTAGTTAATCATTTTATCTTTACAATGATTATTTATAGTCGAAAAGATGACTTATATAATCCCATGTAATAATTGATATACTAAAGGATATTTGTTAATTCCAATGACCAACATTTGATTAAATGGTAAAAATAAAATCTATTTATACTTCCAAAGTATTAAAATTTATAATTGAACACTAAATATTATTTTGATTTAAAATGTTTTTTCAATTAAAATTTTTTATTTTTCATTATTCACCCAAATATGAATGTTTTCAAAAAAACACCAAAAATTTATCGAAACTAAATTTTTATGTTGTGATTCTAGATGATAAGTTTATTTGGTCAAAATGAATATATAAAATTATCAAATATTGGATTTAAAAAAATGATTTCCATTAAAAGGCTGTAAAATTTGTTTTTATGAAAAATACTTCCTTTATATTAGAAAAATGAATTTGTTCATATATTATCTCTATGAAACACATAATGTGTATGTTAAAATTATATGGAATATATATAAAATTCAAAATTTAGTTGATACTATTCATAACTGCTTTCAAATGGCTAGTTTGGTAAGTCGTCGTGCGCTCGAACTTGGTGTTCTGTGAGTTACAAGTTATTGAATAAATTTGAAAAAATAACGTATTATGAAATAGTGGGGTGTTACATTCTCCCCTCCTTCAATAAATTAAGTCCTCATAATTTGAAATTATTCTTTGAAAATAAAAGGTTAAAAATATAATAATACCTGTGTGGAAAACCCACATCAGAAATTAGGTTAATAAAATTTAGTCTTAATAAGAGGGAAAGTGAGATGAAAAAGTAACCACCAAATTATGATCTCGATTAGGAGAACATTGGTGGAAATTATAGACAAATAATTGGAGGGAAAATGTAAATATTTATAGGGATTGATTGAAGTCATCAATTACAAACAAATGTAAAATTTAGGGCCCCAAATCCATCAATCTATGATGATTTAAAATATCATCATTTAAACAAAACCTAAAGCATTAGGATAACACATTTTTTGGTTTTATGATTCCTTCCATAATGTATAATAATTAATTTATTTATATAATATGAAAAACAAAAATATAGTAGACAAGTAGAGTTTCATCCTTCATTTAATTCTTACCACAAACACATCTTTCACTCCAAATGATGAGAATTAAAGATGACTTGGTCACACCTGAAGCACTAGAATCAACTTATTGAGAATCATAGAATCCAAAATGTATTAACTATATAATTTCCTTTTCATTACATATTAACCAAAACAAAAATGGATAGTAAAATATCATATGATCCCCAAAAAAACATAATACTTTAGTGAATAAAATACTAATATTATTTTCTAAAATTAAACCAACAATATCAAAAGTTTAATAATTACCATTCCATAAGCAATTTTCCTTAATATCATTCAATATAATCCTAACTAATATTGAAACACAAAACTCAGAAGCATTTTCTTTATGTAGTTTTCTATGATAAATTGTATCTACAAATAATATCGACTACTCTTAAAGTCACATACTAAAAAGTAATTAACCTAATCACATATTCTCTATGATAGGTTAATCATTTCCATAAATAACATAAATATCTATAAATTGACAATAAAAACATAGTTAAAAACCCTCCATTACTCCTCTAATGAAATCTCATAGTATTCTATTTTCCTTAGGCATATAGAGTTACCAAAATAGCAAACATATTCCAAAATAACACTTATCACTTAATCACAAAATAATTTTCCTATACTAAGGATAAAAAATATATTCCTAAAATCAACATATTCTTAATCCATAAAATCATTTAACTAAAACTAATTAGTTATAATAACCCTATAATTCATGTAGTCTAGTGGTAGGTGATAAATCTCGGTTGCACTTTGGTTGTTGGTTTTATTCACGCAGCTTTGTCTGACGCGACAGGTTGTCACACGGTCTGTGTGTTGTCCTTTTTCAATGACTATATAATTTTAGAGTATTACCAAAAATGAGATGGATTCCTAAAAATAACCATAACATAATTTAACCACAAATTTTATCTCATACCTTGAATTTTCATCCCAAAAATTAATAACCTGTAATTGACTAAAATTCAAGGATCATAAAATCCGAAATGGTTCTTTATAACTAAATCCACAAAAGAATAACAAACTTCATGGTTACACATACAAGACAATATTATTCCAAAGTAATCCAATACTTTTAAACATTTCTCCATCCATTTATTTCCACATTGGTTCTTACGTGACTTAGTGGTTATCTTATAGAATTGGGAATTGACTCAGGTAATGCCAAGGTCCTTTACATTTACGATAAATGACTGTAATTGGATTCTTAGGATAATTGTTTTTTCTTCCTTAGTACTATTATTTTTTCCTTAACAATTCTTTACATTATGTCCTTATTTCCCACACATAAAGCATCTCTTTGTGCCATTAAGTCACCTTCCTAGGTGTCTCCTTCCACATTTCCTACATGATGGAAAATGAGCATTCTTTTCTCCATGGTCTTCATTGCTGGAGCTCTTATCATTCACCACTTTCTCTTCTTTGTTGAGTCTGGAAGTTAGTTATTATATATGTCATTCTTAATATTTTTCGAAAAATGATTCCGCATGAAAATGATATCTTTAACACCTATCAACATTCTATTTCGTTGCTCATTTCCACCATTGTGCCCACATTGTACATCATCTTCAATGTTACTCTAACTTCCTTGGAATCCAGCCATAGAGTAACACATGAAATCATAGTGTGAGTCATAAAATCATTTATAGAATATCATAACACCATATTCTAAATCTAAAAAACCTTTGGATTAAACGAGGTTATTTATTCTCATCTTATGTTAAAATCATTCAAATCGGTTTTTAAATAAAATGTGAACTATCCCAATCATATCCCCACGGAGTGTCGTAACCAAGAGTGCAGGAAGGCCCATTGTCATGTACTAGGATACCTCGGGTGAAGGACAAAACTCCTTGTCATAGTTTGACCTCCTAGGTACATATGTGCCAGAGCCGCCCTTACGTGCTCGTATCCAGAAAGAGATGTATTTCTTGTAAAATACAAAAAATTTCTACATTACCAGAATTCGGGAAAGTTCTTATATACTGATCCTCAATGTCTATCTTAGGGTAATGTTCTCTATTCAGAGTTTGTCTAAATCAAGTTTCCCTGGTTTTTACTAAACATCCTCTGATACCAACTTTAAAGCCCCGACCCCAAAAGCTCGGAGCTAGTGTATTATTTTAATACCTTGGAATGATTACAAGGAATAATGTCCTGAAAGACTGATAAGTCTAGCAGTCTTGTAAAATATATTACATACATTAACTTTACATTACACATTGGAAAATAAAACAAGACATAAATTATCCTTTGATAAAACCATCAATCCCCTATATTAACCCGGAATACCAATCATAATACACTTATTGGAGTCATAGGAAATTAAAACATAAGAAAGAGGTGAAGTCATGCTCAGTAAGAGTAATAAATAAGGTGGAAGATAACATAAACATGATGCATTGTAAATAATTGAAAACACATGCCTTAATAAATAATAAATATGATCACTTTATTTCAGGAATATGAGATGAGTAAATATTTCCATAATAAAACATAGTCATGGGTATTCTACTATCCAAATAACCTCATGAATTATCAATATCTAATTTCATAATTATGGAATTAATAAAGCTGGGCATTCTAAAACATTTTGTGAAGGCCTCATCCAAGATTTCTAAAAATCATTAAGGCCTCAGCCAAAACCATATATCCAAAAGTGGGAAGGGCATCGACCAATTCCACGTCTAATTGTCTCATGAGACCAAATAACGCATCGATGAGCTATAACAGTCTCCACGAATCACATACTATGTCTAATACTTTCCTTATATGAAAAGGTTGAAACATAACATAAACATTCGTATTAGAACTAGCATACGAAATGTAAATACTTTAACTATAAAATATGAATGGTAAAAAAATAACACATCCGCAGTAAAAAACACATTAAATAAAATATAGAAGATTAAATTATAATAATTTGACCTCATTCGAGAATAATGAAGTATATTGACATAGATGAAAATAACCATCAAAACTATTTGAGAGAAATATCCCCCCTTTTTCTTGAAAACATTTAAAAGTATCACTATATATCAAGAATCCATTTCAAAAATATTTTTGAATCAAAGTGTCCCATAACACTTTGAAACATTAAAAAGGAATTTTAATTATAATATATTATTTTTTATATAAATAAATACCTAAAACAATTATTAAAACATGGACATTATTGATAAGATTTTGAAGAATAACTTTTTAAAACATTTAAAAATGATATTTTAGTTATAATTTCTAACCAAATGAAAGATTCTTGAATAGAAAAAATTAAGGTAATAAAAACTATATAATATCATGATAATAAAGTATTCCATGATATAATATGTCAAAGGATAGTATATATACCATATAAAAGTTAATTGGTTCATAACAACAAATAAGTCTCAATGGATTGTAAATTGAAATGAAATCCCTTATAAAGTCTGTGTCCTTAGGTTAAGAATAAATCAATGACATAATTATGTGTGAAAAATATAAATACACTGAATAAGATTGGATATTTAGTGTAAATAAATCTGAAGATATTCACACATATTCTTGTAAAAACAACACTAATGACTTTGATGTTTAACTCAATGAATGGAAATTGAGTAATGATTACCCTTATCATGTATATATCAATAACATGAGAAATTATTAATGGAGTGGTTACGTTTATCAAAATTATATCCACACAAAGGGGAGTGTAAATTAGTACATAAATAATAAATAGTTATTCCACACATAATCTTGGAGTAAAATAATCAATAAAGTTTGTGTAAAGCCCAATGAATAGAAATTGAAATATGAAATTACCATACCTATTTGGTAACTAACGAAACATACACATAATGAAAGAAGGATCGTATAGTGAAAATGTAAATTCACATAAATCAACGTATATCACACCAAGAATATAATATTGGGTAGTACGTACAACCCAAAAAAAGGAAATAATGTCTAATATAGCATGAATCTCACGGGAATAAAAAGTGAGATGAAAAACCCTTACCACCTTGAAATCAATCGAGTTGTATGAACAAAATTTAATAACCCCCAAAGGAATCACAGAATACCATGAATAAAAAAAGGATCATGATAATATATATCAAATGGTAGTACACAGTACCCCCACACAATATAATTAAGTGGGGAACAATGGAAATCTCATGGAATTAAAAATGAGATAAGAAACTCTTTGCCTCTTGCCCGACTTGACTTGTTCGTTCTTTAATCTACTGAATAATAATCGATAGTTAATTTATACTAGATTAAGTACCTTTTTCAAATTTAATATTCCTTTTTATCACTTATTACGAAGTTCTAAACATTATTTAATCATTTTTGTTAATAATGGTCATTTTGTCGATATTTGGTAGTTGAGTCAAAAATGAACTTTTTATAGTTACAAATTTTCCATGTATTTAAAATTAAATTATCTCCAGATTGATATAAATTATTTGGATATCATATATATATTATATATCTACTATATATATGTATTTATAAGAGTACCTAACATTTGGAGATAAGAAATGAACGACACTGTTCATGGAGATGGTAAGTCGTGCATACGGATGAACGCTACATTCATTTATAGTTTATATATTAATGGAATTAAAACATACTGATACATAGGTATATTATAATTCTTGTACAATATCATATATAATATCATCAACTCCATCACTTATACATCCCACAAAAATAATTAACAAGTCGTATCACTTGGAGGGGGCAGTAGTCTGCACTTCCTCAAATGAAATTATCATGTTCACACATATTGGAAGGAATAAAGGTGTGTTTATAAATAAAAATTACAGAATCATATAGAAAAAAAACATAATATATAGAATATATAAATATAGGGTCATCTTAATAGACACCATGAGAGGCAGTAGGAGATAATTGAATAATCATCGTTTTGTGAGGCATTAGTTTTCCAACCACAGAAACAGTATGTACTATACCCGTTAGATGGAGGTGTGTGTAAGTGTAGTTAGAGTAATACCCATAAAAAATTTTATTATATTAATAATACTGGTGTTGTTATAAAATATAGGAATAAAAAGTGTTTAAGGGATACAGAAGAAAAAAATGAAAAGAATCTAAGAGAAACCATTACCTTAAATTCGGGGAACTCCCTTTGGTTTGAACCAAAAAGACTTCGTGAATTGACTTATGACTAAGGTAAGTCCTCTAAGTGGAAGAGATGGATCTTAATAGCTTATTTTGTTAGGGTTCGGATGATCCAAGGGGCTTGAGATGCGTGAGGAATCGGTTAGATGCGGTGTCCTCTTATAAGGGAGAGGAGGGGCTCTATATAGTAGTTTGAAAATGTAATTTTATAATAAACATATAGTCGGTTTCAAAAAGTAAAAAACTAATTAAAGTCAAATATAATATGACTAATGTTCGAAATAAAATCATCAAATAATAATTGGACAGGGTATGGATATTTTTTTAATATCATTAATCTTATTTACTTAAATCATTTATTAATGAAGGAAATACTGCATCATTATTGTGTCATAAATAATTTAATTTATATGATGTCTAAAAATTATAAAAAAATACCATAACGTAGGAAATTATTATATCTTTCGAAAAAATATTTATAGTCAAAAATATGACTTATATAACCCTATGTAATAATTTATAAACAAAATGATATTTGTAAATGTCATTTTTGTCTTTACTTTAAGTTAATTAAAATAAAGTTTCATTATCACTGTTAAGTTGCTCCATGGGGTCAAATAAACTACCCAAGGATGACCATGGTTGGCCATGACTCATCTAATAAGGTTAGGACAAGTGTTATGGTAATTTTGTATTATTATAATATTTTTTTTACATTGAATTACTCTATTTACCTTTAACCACTGTAAATAAAAGTCAAACGTTACTATTCAAAAAAATTATTTTCTTCTTATTAAACCACATTTTACATAAAAATAACAACCATATATGTCTTAGTTTCAAAATTCAATTCATATAAGCGGTAAAATTTTATTTAAATGAAAAAATCAGTTTTTTAACTATTACTAAGTGGTTTTACTATTCATCAAAATTTGAATTTTTTCGGAAAAATACCAAAACATCAGTCCAAGTTATATTTGATATTATGAATTAAAAAATTATTTCAATTTTACCATATTCAAATCATAGAAGTTTCATTAATTAATTTGAAATTAATTTCTGATGTCAGTACAAATAGTGTGTTTTTAAAAAACAATAACTATCATAAGATTGACTCTTGTTTATGTATAATTTCAAAGTGAAATTAATTCCAATAACCAAAATTAGATCATATGGTAAAAATATAATCCAATTATACTTCCAAACCATTCAAATTTATAATTTAACACTATTAATTATATTTATTTAAAATGTTGTTTTCAATTAAAATATACTATTTTTCACTATTTACCCAAATATGAAAATTATCATAAAAAACACCAAAATTTTTTCAAAATTTTTTGTATGTCTCTATTCTAAACAAAAAGTTTATTTTGTCAAAATTAATTTGTAAATGTGTCAAATATTGGATTAAAATAAGGGTTCTCCATTAAAATGCGGTAAAATTTCATTTTTTTTTAAAAATACATCCTTTTTCTGAAAAAAATGAATTTGTTCTTATATTATGACTGAGAAACACATAATATGGATGTTAAAATTATATGGAATACATATAAAATTCAAAATTCAGTTAATACTATTCATAAATTCTTTTAAATGGCATGTTTATTACAATGTCGTGTGCTCGAACTCGGTGTTGTGTGAGGTGCAAGTTATTGAATTACTATGAAAAATAATGTATTTTGAAATCTGGGGGTGTTACATTCTCAAATCCTTCAATAAATTGCGACCTCAAATTTTGAAATGGTTCTTCGAAAATAAATTGTTTAAAATAGAAAAATACCTTTGTGGAAAGCCACATCAGAAATTGGGTTAATAAAATTTAGTCTTAATAAAAGAGAATATGAGATGGAAAAGTCACCACTGAATTATTTCCTCGATTAGGAAAACATTGGTTGCAATTAGAGGCACATAATTGGAGAAAAAAAATAATTATTTATAGGGAGTGATTGAGGTCATCAAACAAAAACAAGTGTAAAATTGAGGTCCTCAAAGCCATCAATCTATAACGATTTAAAATATCATTGGTTCAACAAAACATAAAGCATTAGGAGAACACATTTTTGGTTTTAATATCCCTTCCCAAATGTTTAATAATTAATTTATTCATAGAATAAAAAAACAAGAATATACTTGACATGTAGAGTTTCATCCTTCATATAATTATTACCACAAAATCATCTTTCACTCCAAATGATGAGTATTAAAGAGGACTTCATCAGACCTGAAGCACTAGAATCAACTTATAGATAATTTCATAATCCAAAATGGATGAACTATATATTTCCATTTGCTTTAGGGAGTAACCAAAACCAAAATGGTTATTAAAAGATCAGATGATCTCCAAAAAGGATAATACTTTAGGGAAAGAGATACTAATCTTAATTCTTAGAATTAAACCAACAATACCCAAAGTTCAATAAATACCATTCAATAAGAAATTTTACATAAAATATTTCAATATAATCATAACTAATATTGAAACCCAAAACATAGAAGAATTTTCTTACGTAGTCTTCCACGTTAAATTATATCTCCAAATAATATTGACTACTCTTAAAGTCACATACTTAAAAGTAATTAACCTATTCCTATATTCTCTATGATAGGTTAATCATTTCCATAAATAACCCAAATCCCTATAAATCCAAAATAAAAACATAGGTAAAAACCCTCCATTACACCCCAAATTAAATCCCATAGTATTCTATTTTCCTTAAGAATATAGTGTTAAAAAAAGAGAAAACATCTTCCAAAATAACATTTATCACATAATCACCAAATCATTTTCATATATTAATGATAAATCATAAGTTCCCAAAATCATCATATTTTTTATCTATAAAATCATTTAACTAAAAAGAATTAGTCAAACTAACCAGGGACATCACTTAGTCCAGTGGTAGGAAATAAATCCCAGTTGCACTTTGGTTGTGGGTTTGATTCACACTGCTTTGTCCGGTGCGATGGGTTGTCACAATTCATGTGTGTGGTCCATTTTAAAAAATTATATAATTTAATTTTATTCCCAAAAATGAGATAGATTCTTCAAAATAACCATAACATAATTTAACCATAAATGTTATCTCATACCTCGCATTACCATTCCAAAAATTAATAACCTATTATTGACTCAAATTCAAGGATCAAATTATCCAAAATGGTTCTTTATAACTACATCCACAAAAGAAAAACAAATTGCATGGTTACACATACAAGATAATTGTATTCCAAAGTAATACCGTACTTTTAAACATTTCTACATCCATTTATTTCCACATAGGTTCTTCCTTGACTTAGTGGTTATCCTATTGAATTGGGAATTGACTCAGGTAATGCCAACTTCCCTTACATTTAAAACAAATGACTATCAGTTGATTCTTAGGATCATTTTTGTTTTCTTTCATATTACTATTCATTTTACCTCGACAATTATTTACTTTATGTCCTTTTTTTCCAACTGATAAAGAATTCTTGTGTTCCATTAAGAAACTTTCCTGGGTGTAACCTTCCACATTTCCTGCATGATGGAAAATGAGATTTCTTTTCTCCATGGTCTTCACTGCTAGTTCAATTATCATTAACCAATTTCTCTTCTTTGTTTTTTTGGGAGTTGTTTAATATATATGTTATTGATAATATTTTTGGAAAACTGATTCAGCAAGAACACGATATCTTTTACACCTATCAACATTCCATTTCATTGCTCATTTCCACCATGGTGCCCACCATGTACATCGTATTCAATGTTACTATGACTTCCTTGGAATGCAGCCATTGAATAACAGAAGAAATCATAATGTGAGTCATAAAATCATTTAGAGAATATCATAACACTATATTGTTATCTAAAAAACATTTGGATAAACCAAGGTTATTTATTCTCATATTATATTAAAATATTTAAAATCGGTTTGTAAAGAAAATGTGAATTATGCTAATCATATCCCCCCAGAGTGTCGTAACCAAGAGTACAGCAAGGCCCGTTGTAATGTACCAGGGTACCCCGGGTCAGGGATAAAACTCCTTGTTGGAGTATTCACTCCTAGGTACATCTGTGCTAGAGCCGTCTCTACCTGCTTATATCCAGATAGGGATGTATTTCATGGAAAACAAATAAAATATCTACATTACCAAAATTATATGAAGTTCTTCTATACTAATCCTAAAATTCAAAATTAGGGTATTGTGCTCTAATAAGAGTTTATCTAAATCTAGTTTCCACGGTTTGTACTAAACATCCTCTAATAACAACTGTAATGCCTCGACCCCAGAAGCCCAGAGACAGTGCATTATTTTAATACACTATCTTGATTATAAGAAATCGTGTCTTGAAAGACCGATCATTTAAGAAGTATTGGAAAATAAATTACATACACGAATGTAACATTACACATTGGAAAATAAAACACTACATAAATTATCCTTTGTTAACTCCATTAATCCCCAATCTTAACCCTGCATACCAATCATAATACACTTCATGGAATCCTGGGAAAGTAAAACATAATAAGAGGGTGATCTCAGATGCCCAGTAAGAGTAAGAAATATGGCAGAAGATAACACAAACATTATGCATGGTGAATAATTGAAAACACATTCCTTAAAAAATAATAAACATGGACACTTTATGGCAGGAATATGAGATGAATAAATAATTCCATAATAAAACATAGTCATGGATATTATACTAGTAGAATAACCACAAGAAATATCAATATCTAATATCATAATTATGGAATTCATAATTCCAGACATTCTGAAACATTTTTTCAAGGCCTCAGCCAAGAAATCTAAAAATGATTAAGGCCTTATCCAAAACTATATATCAAAAAATGGGAAAGGCCTCGGCCAATTCCACATCTAATTGTCTCATGAGGCCTATCGATGCTTCGAGGAGCTATAGTGGGCTCAAAAAATCACTTACAATGTCCAATACATTCCTCAAATGAAAAGGTTGAAAAATAAGACAAACAATCATTTTAGAACTAGCATATGAAATGAAAATACTTTTACCATAAAATATGAATGGTATAAAAATAACATATCTACAGTGAAAAATAACTCATTAAATACAATATGGAAGATTATATTATAATAAATTAACCTCAATCGAGAATAATGAAGTATATTGACATAGATGAAAATAACCATCATGACTATTTGAGATAAATATACCCCCTTTTTCTTGAAAACATTTATAAGTATCATTATTTATAAAAAAACCATTTAAAATTGATTTTTGAATAAAATTTTCTCATAAAACTTTGAAACATTTAAAAGTAATTTTAATTTTAAAACATTAATGTCCATATAAATAAATACTTAAAACCATTTTTAAAACATGGACATTAATGAAGAGATTTAGAAGAATACATCTTTAAGTGATTTAAAAATGATATTTTAGTTAGAGTTTCTGACCAAATGAGAGACAATTGAATACAAATAATTGAGGGAATAAAAACTTTAAAATATTATTATAATGAAGGATTTCATGATAAACTATGTCAAAGGATATAATATAAACCTTATAAAAGTGAATTGGTGCATGACAACAAAGAAGTCTCACTGAATTGTAAATTGAGATGAAATCCCTTATAAAGACCATATCCTTAAGTTAAGGGTAAATTAATGATATAATTATGTGTGGAAAATATAAATACACTCAATATAATTGGATATTCATTGTAGATCAATTTGAGGACATTCACAATTATTCTTTTAAAAACAACACCAATGACTTTGATGTTTAACTCAATGAATTAAAATTGATTTAAGATTACTCTTATCATGTACATATCAATAACATGAGAAATTATAAATGGTGTGATTAAATGTATAAAAATGTATATCCACACAAAGGGTAGTGTAAATTACTACATAAATAATAAATAGTGATTCCACAAATAATATTTGTGTAAAATAAATAATAATGTCTTCATAAATCCCAATGAGTAGAAATTGAAATTTGAAATTACATTACTGATTTAGTAACTAACGAAACATACACCCCATTAAAGAAGGATTATACAATGAAAAGTTAAATACCCATAAATTAAATTATATTACACCAATATTACAATCATGGGTAGTATATACAAAACAAAAAAGGAAATAGTTTCTATTATAGCATGCATCTCACGAGAATAAAAAGTGAGATGAAAAACCCTTTTCACTTTAAAATCAATCGAGTTATATGAAAAAAAGTTAATCTCCACAAAATGCATCATACAATAACATGAATATAAATAGAATCATGGTAATAAATATCAAATTTAAGTACACAATACACCACACGAAATAAATAAGTGGAAAAAAATGGAAATCTCACAGAATTAAAATTGAGATAAGAAACCCCTTACCTCTTGTACAACATGACTCGTTATTTATTAAATATCATGAACAATAAACAAAAGTTAATTTATACTTGCTTAAAAACCTTATTCAAGTTTATTATTCCTCTAATATCACTTAATACCATGTTCTAAACTTTGGGTAATCATTTAAGTTAATAATGGTCGTTTTGTTAATATTTGGTACTTGAGTCAGAAATAAACTTGTGATAATTACAAATTGTCCATGTGGTCAAAATTACATTATCTCCAGAATGATATACATTATTTATATATCATATATATATTATATATATATATTATATATATATATATATATATATTATATATGTATTCATAACAGTACATAACATATGGAGATAAGAAATGAAATGCACTGATAATCGAAATGGTAAGTTGTGCATACGAATGAACGCTATGTTCATTTATATTTTGTATATTAAGGGAATTAAAAAATAATGATACATAGGTATATTAAAAATCCAGTATAATATAATATATTATATCATCGACTCCATCCATTATACATCCCACATAAAGAATTAACGATTCATATCACTTTGAGGGGCGGTAGTCTGCACTTCCTCAAATGAAATTATCGTGTTCACACATATTGGAAAGCATAAAGGTTTGTTTATAAATAAAAATTACAAAAGATTAGAATAAACATAAACATAATATATATCATATATAATTTCAGTGTCATATTAATGGCCACAATGAGAGGCAATAAGAGATAATTAGACAATCATCGTTTCGTGAGGCGTTAGTTTTCCATTCACAGAAACGTTTTGTTCTTTACCCATTAGATGTAGGTTTGTGTAAGTGTTGATTTCATAATTCTCATAAAAAATTATAGTATATTGATGATACTGTTTTTGTTATAAAATAAAGGAATAAAAATATTTCAGGGGTTGTAGAAATAAAATAAAAGAAAATAAGCTAAGAGAAACCACTACCTTTAATTTTGTTAACTCCCTTTGGATTGAACCAAAAGGACTTCTGAAAGTGACTTATGACTATGGTAAGGATTATAGGTGGAATATATGGATCTTGAGAGATTATTTGGGCTAGTTTTGGATGATCCATGGGGTTTTAGAGGTGTTAGAAAAGGGTTTCAAGTGGTGTCCTTTTATAAGGAAGAGGAGGGGCTCTTTAGGAATGTTTAAAATTGTTATTTTATTATAAACATATCATCTGTTTAAAAATGTCCAAAACTCATTAAAGTATATGATAAGATGAATCATGTTCAAAATAAAATCATCAAATAATAACTGTATATGTTTTTTATATTTTTTTAATAATATTATTATTATTTATTTAAACCATTTATTAATGATGTAAATAATAAATCATCATTGTGTCATAAATAATTTAATGTATTTGATGTTTAAAAATTATACAACAAATACCATAATGTAGGAAATATTTTTATCTTTCTAATAAATTTTTATTGTTTAAAATATGACTTATATAACCCCTTATAATAATTGATATACTAAAATATGATTGTTAATGTCATTTTTGTCTATACTTTAAGTTAATTAAAATATTGTCATTATCACCCTTACGTGGATCCATGGGGTCCCAAAATCGACATAAGGATGCCCATGGTTGGCCATGACTCATCCAATAAGGTTAGGATAAGTGTTAAGGTAATGATTTATTATTATTATATTCTTATTACCTTGAATTACCCTATTTACCTTTAAGCACGGTAAATAAAAGTCAAAAGTTACTATTTACCAAAAATTATTTTCATCTTATTGAACCAAATTTTACTTATTAATAAAAACCATATATCTCAAATTTTCAAAATTCAATTCACATAAACGGTAAAATTTTATTTAAATGAAAATTTTATTTTATTAACTACTACTAAGTGGTTTTACTATTCATCAAAAATTAAAGTTTTTTCAGAAAAATACCAAAAATTCAGTCCATGTTATATTTGATATTGAAAATTACAAAATGATTTCAATGTTACCAGATTCAAAACATAGAAGTTTCATAATTAATTTAAAATTATTTTCCGTTGTCCAAACAAATAGCGTGTTTTTAAGAAAAAATAACTATCAAAAGATTAACACTTGTTTAATTATAATTTCAAAGTGAAATTAATTCCAATGACCAACATTGGATTAAATGGTAAAAATATTATCCAATTATACTTCCAAACCATTATAATGTATAATTGAACACTATATATTATTTTGATTTAAAAAGTTGTTTTCAATTAAAAATTATTATTTTTCACTATTCACCCAAATATGAAAGTTATGAGAAAAAACACCAAAAGTTTATCGAAAATAAATTTTTATGTCCCAGTTCTAGATAATATGTTTATTTTTTCAAAATTAATATAAAAAAGTGTCAATTATTTGATTAAAAAAATGATTCTCCATTAAAAGGCGATAAATTTTCATTTTTTGAAAAATACTTATTTTATCTGAAAAAAATAATTTATTCTTATATTATGTCTAATAAATACATAATATGGATTTTAAAATTATATGGAATATATATAAAATTCAAAATTCAGTTAATATTATTCAGAACTGCTTTTAAACGGGTAGTTTGGTAAGTCATTGTGCGCTCGAACTCGGTGTTGTGTGAGGTGCAAGTTATTAAATTACTTTGAAAAAATAAAGTATTATGAAATATTGGGGTGTTACATATCTTATGGTTCTTGATATGACTGTAAATTAAAGTAGTGCGATAGATGTCCAAAGGAATGATGCAATCATTGCAAATACGCCTATGGAAATTGGAGAATATCACCATGGACTTCAACACTAGTCTCCTAAAGCCTTCCCTGAAGAACAATGAATTATGGGTTGTAGTGGATAGACTATCAATACTTCCCATATTATCTCTATTAATCAGGATATATCATTTGAAAAACATTATATGATATATATAGAGGATTTGGTGAGAATACATGGGATTGTACTATCAATTTTCTATTTTCATGACGTAAGGTTCAAATCTAAATTTTGGAGGGGTATTCAACATTATTTGAGTAATAAATTCAATTTCGACAAGAACTATCACCACTAAATAGAAACCCAATACTAAAAAACTATTCATATGCTTGAATACTTCCTAAGAGTCATTTCAAGGGAATTAATAGGTGGATAGAACCAGAATCTCTCATTTCATGAGTTCTTAATCAACAAAAACTTCCACTCGAGTATTAAAATCGATCCATATGAATATTGTTATCTAAAGGAATTTTTAACTCTAACCTATTTGTAGAAAGATGGAGAATGATAAATATATAGAAAAAATCTTGAGAAATATATGGAAAATAAGGTTCAACCCATCCCAAATCAAATTAATGTTTCCTAGATTCGTAAAAATATCTATGTTAACAACTATAGAAGGTACATGGAGGTCAATGTTGGAGATAATGTTTTCCTTTGAATACACCATGTATAAGATTAATGTGGTGTGGAAAGAAAGGGAATCATAGCGGAAGGTACATTTTCCACTTTGAGATTCATTACTGCATTCGATATGGGAACAATCTTCTTGAAGTTCTTCCACATATGGATAAAATTCATGATGTTTTCCATATATCCCTCTTGAAAAACTACATACTAGATGCCTCAAAAGTACTAAACTTAGTGGTGGTATAGCTGAAAGACAATATCACTTATGAGGATCTGTCGGTAATGATTCTAAACTAGAGAGATAATGACTTATGTAACATGACAACCCACATTGTCAAAGTGTTATGGAAGAACCATAATTATGAATAAGTGACATGTGAACTAGAGTAAGCAATGAAGGAGATGTATCATAACCTATTTATGTGAAATGATATTTTGATGGGATAAATTTAAAAACGAGAGAAAATGTAACAAAAAATTCTTTTATAAGTGGAATTTATCAATTATTATAATTATTTCATATAGTATAAATCACATATTGAACACAATAAAAACATAATAAATAAGATTAATTGATATAATAGGATTTTTCTAAAACTAAGGAACATATACCAATGGAATAGAAACATGACATTTAGAATAGTAACATGACCATTAGAAATAATAATTCATCAATTAGGATTGTAACTTCCACATTGAATGTATAAATAAAATTTTAGTATTTTATGATTGAAAATATAATATATTTATGTAATTAATTAAGTAAATTAATATTTTAAAATTGATAAATTATGTATTGGTATTTTTTTAAGTCATAAATATTTATTTAAAATTTAAAATTAATAGTATGATTGAATAAAATAAATCACAAATTAAATTATTAAATTTATATTTTGTTGTCTTATAATTATACGATAATTTTATGAGAACATTGTTAATTTTAGAACGTTTCATAGAATCGTCTATAATTTTCAAAGTCATTTTTTTTCTAAATGATGAATTTAGTTAAAAATTAACTTTATAATATGTAGAATTTTATTTTCATAAAATGTAGTTTCATTTCAATTAAAATATCAGAAAAAATTAAGGGGTAATTTTTTGGATTTTTCTAAAATACATGATTTTTTTAATTGTAAAATACTATAATTTATGAAATAGGTATATTCAAGAATTACTGGGTCATAGATGATGTATGAATGATTTTAGAAAATAATCTCTAACCCAACATCATTATTATAATATATTTGGTGATTATTATAAGAGTCTTCATAGTCTTGAGGAAAAAAATAAATTAATAAATACAATATTGGGAAAATACCCCTATCTTCCCCTATAAATACCACCCCTCAACACCACCTATCCTAACACCGTACAATAATTTATCCTTTTCAAAAATCAATTTAAATATCTTCCCAAGACCCTTCCATTTGTATATGTTGTTCTGGTATCGACAAAATAGAAAACAAATGTTCCTTAATGAGGTTCTCAAAGAGGATTATTCAAGACAAAGAATCCTCTTTCTTGTTCTGTTAATTTCTTTTTTTGTTCTTTTTATATCCTAAAATCCTATTTAAAAATGTTCATGATAAATAAAATATATTTTATATAATGTAATTCTATCATTTTAATGGAATACCATCATCAAAATCCTTTCTCTCTCTCCCTCCATTTTATTCTAAAAAACTAAATCAAAGCTCGTGATGTGTCAATTTAATGACATCATGTATGATGTGTTTTCATATTCCAGTAATTAATTTAATGATGTTCATAAAACTACTATAATAGTTTTTAAATAGTGAAAAATTTACTTAATAACCCATTCAATGTTCTAGAACTAACATATATACACAATAATAAATAATGGAACCAAACATGTTTGTGATGTTCGAAAAACCACCAAAAAATCTAAATGATTATCTTTTTTATTTTATCTAATGATTCATATACAAGAAATTTTACCAATATTATATATATAACAATTTAATATAATTAATATTAATTAATAATATATATTTTCAATTTTTGATAATTATACCCATTCTGTATAAACATTCATACTCATATTCAAGTGAACCGATCCAAAAAACTAGGAAAACGAACACTCCAAAATAAGGGAATTGAACTCTATGAGTTATATAAAAGGATGTAAATTAATTTAATAAAATAATGATAAATAATATACCTATATAATAGGTTATGTAATTTTAAATTATTGAATTTAATTTTATTATATACGATATTAATGTGAATAAAGCACTCAGGCATAACGTAAGGGGAATTCGGGTACTCAACTATCTATCTATTTGGTTTTTCCATATTTAACTCCATTTTCAATATGATTATTCCGTTACTATTTTTTTTAATTAATTAATCTTCCATTTCCTTTTACTTCTGGGATATAAATTTTTTCAACCTAGTTTTATGAGAAATTTAATGATTTTCAGAGGAACTCATGTTCTAAAAAAACATCTTTCACTTCACTTGAGATTTTTTCTTCATCAATCAAAATTGATCCCAAACATATCATTAATTTTTTACCTTGGGAACCCAATGTTACTGAATTTATTAATTATGAAATGAAACCCCTTTCGTTCCATGGGTTATTTTATTTCCATGACCGATATATGTTCTATTGGGCATGCAAGGTATTTTAAATTTTATGATGTGATAGATGCAAATAGAATTATATAGTACATGTAAATGTTATGATGTGATATCTATAATCAGAATTATATATAACTCAAATGCATTAGGTATTGTAATTCATCCCATTATAAAAATTTATATATTCAACAAAATGATTTTATATTTGTCCACAACTATGGTTTGTTGTTCTCCACTAAGATTTTTTGATTTATTTTTATGATTTATCATGATTCATGCCATTATTGAATGCTTCCTATCATGATTTTGATTTTGATCCTATTATTATGTTAGGATTATGATTATTCTCTGCAATATTTCATGTCTCTTTTTCATCCTCCTACATTGTATTTATCTCAAATCTCTTTTTTATGTATATCCTCATGTGAATACTTGTACTAAGGAGAACATGAGGTACAATAAGAAATTAGAGAAGAGGGAACAAAATTAATAATTATGTTTTATTATGTAAAGTTTATTTATAGATCTAATTTTAACAAGGAAATAAAACATTTAATCATGGTTGTGTAATGTTTTTATGTAGTTTATCTTTAAAATGATGTAATAATCATTTATAAAAAATTAGGGTCATATAGAGTCATAGTTTGTTAGAACCTATTAATATCAAAAAACATAAAATTATGAAATTATTTCTAGTTTGATTGATCTTCTCTATAACCATTACCCATGGAATCCTATCAAGCTCTAATATGGTAAACATACTCAATACTAAAGGTTTCATATTCAATAACATGTATACAAAAGAAATTTTTAATTATTAAAATGGTATGGTTAATCAAAATATTACCTTCCAATCTATTATACAGAAAATATCATTTCATGTATGAGTTCATATCATGAATCTCTATTCTACCTAAATATTATATTATACAACATGAAAAAATCAATTAATTATGAATGTTATAATTAATTTATCAATTTAATTCAAGGATATATTGTCCCAGAAAAATTATTAAGAATTTATATGAAAACAGTAAATATATCTAAATGAATATTGATTATACTAGATTTTTTGGAAACACCCCATCATGAAAAATCCTCTAGAGTCAATACCCAAACTGACAGAAAATTAAAACATTCATTGATTGTATATTCCAAAAAATTTACAACAACACGTTCACCTATGAGAAAAAGGAATGAAACTTGTTTTATTCTCTATATTTCATAATTAAATTGTCATATTATAAATAAGAATAATCCTATTGGATGGATTTATCTATTATTCTATAAACCCCATAATTTTATAACTATATAGTGATTCCATAAATTGGATGAATAAATGGATGCAGATAAACGAATGAAAGATAGAATATACCACATGTCAAGGCACTATATAATTTTTTATGAAATAAGACCCATCAAAATAAAAAGGGTAGGATGTGGGAATGGAAGTACTATAAAAAATTACCCTCCATTGAGTTCTATTCCTCTAAAAATTGAAGTGGAAAATAATTTCCAAACATATCCAGGAATTACTTATTTAGAATGGAATATAAACTATAATAACACCCTAGTGTACTTTATAGTGTATCTTGTAATGAGTCTCCATAGGTCAACCTTACATATCACTTGGCTCAGCCGACCATAAGGCTCAATGCCCATTCCTGATATCCCTTGGATGGCGAAAATATTTTGGGAATCATAGGTGAACACATGGAAATTATTTCACCTTAAATAAAATATTTTTCCACATATAGTACAAATTGTATAACATGTTGAAGGAATCCATGAATTGTATTTCCATTCCAATAGAAATATTTAATTATAAAATAAGAAAATCAAAATATGTTGGAATAAAAATTTAACAAAACCATATGAATTTTTTAATTTTTTTTCTCACATAATATAAATAATTGATATATATATATTCAATATAGTGAAAGAATTATTGATAACATAGGAGGATTAGGATGACTATTCACCAAAAATACCAAACTATTACAAACAAACATGAGAGGAAAATACATCCACCAATGTGGGTCTATAAAGAAACAAACATGAACCCAATAACTCCCACATAAAAATAGTTACTGCTGTCATACCAATATTTATGTCATAACATAGGAACCTTTTGAAAATATGAATTTTTCATACCCACCAATGTGAGTATATAGGCTGTGAGACAAATTCCAATGGAATACCACAATAATTCCATTACATTCGTTATATAAAGAATTTAATTCCAGTAGTTTTGAAATTTTTAGTAAAGAGATTAATTTTTTTAATTTATTAATAATATAAATATATATTTAATTACTAATATCCTTTTATAAAACACAATCTTTATATAATTTTCCTCAAATATTGTAATGTTCCTTCTTTTTAGATAGGTACAGATTCTTTTACATTTTTTAGAAAAATTTATTATGTTTCTCTTTTGGATTAAGTTCATGTAACATAAAGAAACCAAATATTTTTTCATGTATTATTAAATGATTTTAAGAATAATTATCCTTAAATTACAATCCAATGATGAAAATGTATAGTGTTTTTTGGAAACTTGGTACATAAAATTTTAAAAACTGTACTAAAATAAATAATATCCATATTAAACATCCATAATGAGTTCCTAACATATTTTGAGATACTATACATACATAGGATAACCTGGGGAATATATAAAAATATGAATTAGCTAAAAAACCAATATAGAAGATAAATGAGAATAAAGATAAATACATGAGATATATTTCATAACATGATATCATAAAATTCATGGATCCTAAATGATCATAAGGAATAAATATATATAGAACATGGAATGTTATGATCATTGAATAATTGAAATGTTGTAGTAATATATATCATGATATAAATATGATTTAAGTCTAACATCAATGAATATATGACAAGGTGGATAATGGACAATAACCGAATTAGTGTAACCCATATCTCAAAAATTACATCTTGTTAAACAAAACATTACCCAATGAATTAGAGAACATTATTAGAGCCCTAATCATAACATTGTCATGAATAAGTTTAACATATAAATAATAAAACATAAGGAATAAGAATAATGGTTATCCGTGGGAAAAATTGGTATTATAATCATGTAATAAGGAATAATCATAGGGTATATAAAAATGATATCCTTAAAATTGGGAATTTAAATATTTTCTAGACATTCATAAAATAAAAATAAGGATAGATGATATCTATCAGAAGTGAATGCATGAGAAAGTGAATTTATGAAACATTTTAAATGATCCACTTTATTGTGGTTTAAGGGAAAATACTAAATAATCTATAAAAAGGAAAAGGAATAATTTTTTGTATAACCCCAAAAATCGACTGAAAAAATTATAATAAAAAATTGAGTGATTTTGGAAATATATTAGTGGCTTAAAATGGTTTATGGAGTGTACATGAAAAAGGGTATTAAATGGTGAAGTTTCCTTTAATTATGCTTTCTTATTAGGGAGAATTGAAAAGGAATCCTTATAAATCATGTAATTGACCATAAGGAAAGGTGAATTAAGATACATCAATATTTTTGGAACAATTATACTATACATAATAGAATTATATAAGAGAATGGAATGGATAAATCAAGGAGAAGAGAGAAAATTAAACGCGAATGTATCATTGATGTTCGGAGATATCACATACGTTTCATCAAAAAGCGTTATTCACTTATAACTACTACATTAGAAAATAAAATTATATTCATTAATATATTAAATAAATCCCTCTTGAATTTTTATTTTATCTATTATATTTTAATTATGTTAATTAATGAACTTGTTACTGAGTTATAAAGGTCAATTTTGTTTTTTGGAGAGAGTTCGTTACACAGTTTTTTGATTCATTAACTTTAGTATAATTATGAATGTTCTAGTCAAATGAGAGTAAAACTATACAAGTAAAATGAAATGTTTTTTTGTAAACTCACATAATTTTAATTGGTTCCATATAATTTTTTTTTATCTTATAGGAGGATGATTCAATAGATGCAACATTAATCATATATTATTAGTTTATTTTGGTGGTTTTCGATCATCATGAAATAGTTTAGTTTTAAATTATAATATTGTTACTATATATTAATTCTAGAACCGAAAATAATTTATCATATAATTACTAGAATACTATTTAATTATATTTATAATTTTATGATTAGCCATGATGGTGGTAATATAAAATTAAAAATCATTACCCACGAAGATGGTAAACTAAAATACTTCGGACAATAGATGCATTTATATGAATATGATGTGTTGGGAATGGAGGTTGATAGAAGATATAAATTATCAATATAAAAATATATAATATAAATGATTCATAATTAATCATTCACTTACATATGAATCAGATGAGGATAATGTAGTATAATTAATAAAATTAAAGGAGATGGTTTGAAAAATGTAGATGATAAATTTATCAACCTTGAAAGTTCACTTGAAGATGTTGGAATTGATCTTTTGGTGAGAAAAAACATATTTTTACATGGTGATAGTGGGGATGAATGTTTTTGGAATATATTTGTGACAACATAAAGGCATGTATGTTTTGAGGGGAAGGGGTTGTAAGTGGTATTATTTGTAAAGTAGTAGATGATTGTGTTTGGAAATTTATCAACATAATAAACTATCATAAATTAATATTCTAATAAAATACCAAAAAAATTGACATATATTAAAATATCATTTAAAATATCATTTTAATTTCATAAACCAATAAAATTTATACTGTTTTTTGTTTTATATTTAATCTTATCATTTTGATTAACCCTTAATTCACCTAATTTAATTTTAGTTATTGTAACAACTTTTCATATATTAAATGGTTATAATTTTTACGTACGTTGTATAATTTGTCAACAAATATAACATTTATGAACATTTAGACATTACAATAATCAAATGTTAGTTTTTAATGATATAATTTAATCTTAAAAAAATATAAAAAAATTATTTTCATAAAATATTTTTAGTGTCAATTTTGACACTATTCATTACATTGACTGTTAATAAGTTATATATATAACAATAATTTATAAAATAAATTTAATGAATCTATATATGTCATGGGAATTTATAAAATTATTGGATGACCTTATTTGATTCAAATTATATTTCTTTTATTTTTCTAACAAATCCTTATTTTTATATTTTTTCTAATAAAATAAGTACACCATCATTGTTCTATTAGAATTTGTGGTTATTATTTCATACCTAAAAATAATTATTAAATTCAATTTATGTGGATAAAAATTTATATTTCCAAATTAAATTAATGATCTATGATAACTAAAGGATAAATTTATAATAAAATTATTTTACTTAAAAAATAAGTGTGTAATGATTTTTTACTTAATTTTTTTTTTAAATATCAATGTACTTTTAATTGAAATGTATCCATTAAATGATTCATTTTAGTACCTTTTTTGTGAATGGTAGAATTATATTCTTCTGTTAATATTTTTAATAGTGTTACTGTAATTTTATATCCATTATCATATTTTGTTTTACCCTTAATTTCATTAATTTCCCTTAACTGTGGTAACAACATTTACTAATGTTACACTTCATTCTGACCAAAAATAAAAGGGTCATATTTACTAAATTTATAAATTCTGACTTCAAATATGGAATAAATTTTTAAACATTCATAACATTCTAGTTTGATTTTATTAATTAAATTAAAATCAACTAAATGTAAAGAAAAATATTTTTTATGAAAAAAGTCATATATGATATGAATGGTTTTTATTGTATATTAAAGTATTAAATCAATTTAAAAAACCATAAATGTATTGTTTTAAATTATATTCAAATAATTAAAATTAATAGATACTCAAAAAAATTGTTTTATATATTTAAAGCATCAAAAATAAAATACAATTTTTAATGAAATTTATTATTTTTCACTATTGGAATTTTAACCTTTCAGAAGAATACAAAATTAGAAACCCTAAAAAATTGAAATTACATTTAAAAAAATTAAGATTGTTATCTCAAATAAAATTTATAAATGTTTCAATGTTTAGTTTTAAATTAAGTTCTCTATCGAAAGGTGAAAATATTTCATTTATAATAATATAACTTTCCAGCATGAAAATGGTTTTCGTTTTATATAATGTCAAGAAAACACATGGATGAATGTTAAACATTATTTTGAATATATATATATATAATATAATCCAAAAGAAGATATTTTTTTAATTTATTATTTTAAAACACACAATCTCTCATTTAAATATTTTTCATATAAATATTTTATTCTATTTAAATAAGAGTTATATTTTCATTTATAATTATTTGGTTAGATGTGTAAAGAATGTTTTCATAATTCAGATAATCTATTTCATACCCACCATTTTTTCAGCTGGGTTATGTGGGTAACATATAAATATTATAATTTATTTTTTTGTTTAGTTTCAATATTTCATTCAATACAAGTTACCAAATAAATTAAATAATGTAAACATAAATATTTAATAAGATATCAGGGTGTTACATTATTCATGACTTATGAAAACTCTCCCTTGAAATTTCATTTTATATTTTATGGTTTAAATAAATGAGGGTACTTCTCTTTCTCAAATCCTCTGGTTCCCATGTCACCTCGTCATATTTTTGGATCCTCTATTTTAAATTAACCAGGTTAGTATTAGTGCTTCATAATAAATTATCTATATATTCCAAGAAAATCATGTGTTTATCATAATATTTGTGTTCATTAATTAGTTTCACCACCTATGGATTTCATTCATGTGAGGTATTGGGTATGAACTTCCTTAGGAGTGATATGTGTAAATAATCATGAAAATGATCCTTACTTGGTAGAATTGAAAGATGATGGGTCATCACTCTTATGAGATCAAGAATCTTAGAGGGGCTAATGTAAATTTGGATAATATTATAATTATTTCCAAACATTATGAATTTATTCAAAGGTGATACTCAGGGGAAAATATTATACCCAACAAAAAACTAAAACCCCTTTGATAGTTGTCTGCATAACTCTTTTTATGACTCTGAGTAGGTTTGAAATGTTGTTGGATGGCTAGAACCTTATTTGTCATCACTTTCATAAAAACCTGTCCATTTAACATTCATTCCCCAAATTCTTCCAAATAAATTAGTGTTCCACAGTTATTCCCAAATAAATCTTTAGAAGGATCCATCGAAGCACTTGAGTAGAAGGTATTGTTATTTGATAACTCAACCACTGAAAAAAGTAGATCACGCCTCCTTTTTAATTCCATTCATTAGACACTTATCTTTTCTTCACTGGTATGAAAATTTAAATCATATTGGCCATCAGTTTAGGGGTGATAGGACCTGATGAAATTCAATTCATTAATCATATCATATGGAAAAATTATATATAATTTTTATGTAAACCTTGGTTCATGATCTGAAATGATCAAAACTTTACCCCCATGCAGCCTTAATACTTCCTTCATATATATCATGGAATGTTTTTAGAAAGAGAAATATCATCTATTAGTAATGAAATTTATAGTCGTGATGAGTTCATCCCCCACAACAAAAAACTGCATTATTTCTTTTGGATGTTTTTGGGAGATCAAGGAAAAAGTACATAGTTAGATTCTACCATTTCCAAGAGGGTAGTAGAAATAGATTCATTATCCCATTGTATATATTTCACTCTTCCTTAACATGTTGATATATTAAACCCCATTATGTGGAAACCAAAATCTCCATCCTCATGTTATCCCCCCATGAATTCTCTCAAATATCACAGTTCATTTTGGTACTTCTAGGATGTGTACATAAATGAGAAATATAAGAATTATACAATATTTCCATATTTATATTAGGTGAATAATTTAAACAAATCTGCATTCCAAATTGAATCACATGATCATCATCGATGGGTAACTCATGTAGTTACCATTCCATTACTACTTTAACCTTCTTTTGTAGCAACGAATCACCCATTTGTGTCTCATTAATATTAAATTATATATGTGGTCGGGAAATAATTTGATAAATTTATGATGCATTCCTATCCATTATTATTTCCAAATTTATCCTATGAATATGCATGATGATATTGATCTTCTCAATCATCTTCATGTATAGAGTAGCAATTTCATTTTTTCTAAGAGCGTATGTTATATTATTATCCATTCTAAGAAGGGAGTAAATAGTGAATTAATAGTCCTTGATTAAATATAACCATATTATTTGATTCATGTTAACTGCATTATATGTCAATAAATATTTGAGGCTCTTGTTATCTGGATATACCTCACACTTATCAATAATAGAGATAATGCTTCAATATTTTTATTGTAATTATCATAGCTGTTAAAATTATATCATGTTTGGGATAGTTTTTCTAACCAAATTTTTTCTAACATGAGGCATTGTCTAGAAAATAATCATTTTCAATCATTACACATCCTAATCCCTTCAGTTAATCCTTGATGAATATTTTAAATAGTTCTTCTCTTCTGTGTTGTGTGAGTAATGGAGCAGTTTTATGCCTCTTTTTCAATCATTAATGTAGTCTTCAAATGTAGTAGTTGAAAAAATTAATCTTTACTAATTTTTGTTTATTAATGTGTTCTAAAATCATGTTATTCTATTAAAAAATATTTTTTAATACCCATAAAGGAAAAA
Organism: Viscum album; assembly: GCA_963277665.1. Classification (NCBI taxonomy): domain Eukaryota; kingdom Viridiplantae; phylum Streptophyta; class Magnoliopsida; order Santalales; family Viscaceae; genus Viscum; species Viscum album. The sequence continues at coordinate 1,014,073,301 of OY728155.1, forward strand.
AGAAACAACATATATCCATTCCATATGCTAATTTGGGCCACCCCCAATTGAATTTTTCTTAGAAATTCCCAATGATATCCCTTTTACTGTGATAAAAAGTCCAAAAAATGATACTCCCTCAATCCATAACTCATATTTACATTATGTTTCCAATAATTTATCCATTAACAAAGTGTTTAGTTCTGACTGCTAATTCTCCTAATGTTCTTCTTTTCTGTTGGAGTATATCAAAATATCATTGATAAGGACTAAATAGAAATTTTCTATGTAATATATAATGACTCTGTTAATTATGTCCATGAATATTTCTAGATCATTAGTGAGTCTAAAAAGGATTAATATTAATTCATAGTGTCCATAACTCATTCGAAAGGAAATCTTTGAAATATATTCCTTTTCACTTTTAATTGGTGATATACTGACAAAACATCCACCATAGAAAAATACATAGCCCCACATAGTTGATCGAAAAAGTCATATATCAGATGCCTACGATACTCATTCATTATCATTATTTTTTTAAAGATAGTGATAATAAATTTATAGTCACATTGGTTAATCCATATTCATGATGTATATGACTAGCATTCCCCATGGTGAAGTGCTTGAGCATGTTAAACCCTTGTCCATATTCTATTTAAACTACTTCTTCAATTAATCTAACATAATGGTGGAAATTCTATAACATGTATTTGACATGGATAGGTAAGTAGGTATAATTTCAATTAAGAACTCACCAGTCAATTCTTCAGGGAACACATCATTATAGTCCCTCAAAATGAGCATTTCGTCATGATTGATTCTCTCTCCTGTGTAAATCATTTGAGCTAGATATGCTTGATTATAAGTAAATAAAATAAAAACATGAGTTGAGTATTATGAAGTAGATTCATCCCCATTCTTACATTTGTACATAACTATAAGGTGCCTCTAGATGTGAAGAGTGATATCCCTCTCCCCACAATTGATATTTTCTCTCTATAGAGATATCTAATCCAGGCCAATATAAAATCAAACATCAAAAAATAGAGTAATAACTTATTTTCTAGAAGATTCAGTCCACAAAAAATGATTGTATATATAAGGAACCGGCCTTAAAACCTTACTTAATATTGAATTAAATTAATAATTCACATTGAGGATCATTTCATGTTTAGAGTTTTAGAGAGTTAGGTCATAACTATGACATCTCAAAATATTACAATGTAGACACTTCTACAGAGTGTCCATTTATTTTAGAAAACATGATCTCTTTAAAAAAGTTTCATGTATAGTTCCAAGTTTAAGACAACATGACTTTTCCTTGATCCCATCCTTGACCTTATTCATATTATGTCTTGTGAAAAACATTTCACAATATTGGGATGAGCATAAAAACTCTGTAAGGGATACACAAAGAAAGGAAACTGTTATATTTTCAAAACAACAAATAAACCATGAATACTTTATCATAAGTAATACTTTTCACGATTTTTGAAGAAGTAAGTACTCATAACTATATAAAAGATCATTACATACCCTTTTGTAACCAAAATATTACCATAAAACTCATATAAAGAACACATAACTTATAAAGGTAACTTGGGACATTAACATACTTAAATGGAATAACCATACGGTCGACTTCCACACATATCACTAAATGGAATAGCCATAAGGCTGACTACCATACCCAATGAATTGGAGGTTATAAGGTAACCACCCGTCCTGGTATTCACAGCACAACCTGTGATTTGGTTTATCACGTAACCACCCGTCAAATGTCCAAGTACCAACAAAAATCATAACACATAAAAGAAATATAAAGGAGAGAAAACATTTCCACATTTCAATCACAATATATCGCTTAAATATATTGGAATAACAAATCCATTTTCAAAACCATTTTCAATACAAAAAATATGTAAAATATTATAAGTCATTAATTTTCTTTTAAAAAACATTACGGCTTGTTGAGGAAGCCAAAGATCATGTAATACTCGCGACGGCGGAAAAGGTCATTGTCACCGCGTACGACAAAAGAAACATTCCTTTTTGTAATTTAGTAAAATTCTTTGTAGAAAAATATTCCCTTTGAAAAGTCAAGGGTATTTATACAGTGTATAAAAGAAAGTCATGTATTAAAACAAAATATGCCTCAGTGAAAGGAGATTGAGACGATGTCCCTTAACTCGTGTCGGACTCGACCCATTCGTTCTTTAATATCCTGAATAATAAAATTAAGTAAATTTTTACATGCCTAAGAACCTTTTTCAAGTTTATTATTCCTTTTATATTACTTATTACCATGTTATATATATTATGTAATCATTTTAGTTAATAATGTTCATTTTGTTGATATTTGGAACTTGAGTCAAAAATGAACACCTTATATTTACAATTTGTCCATGTGGTCAATAGTTCATCATATCCAGAATACATTCATCATTTACATATCATATATATCATATATATCCAGTATATACATGTATTTATAATTGTACATAACATTCGTAGGTAAGAAATGAAATGCACCGTTCATGGAGACGGTAAGCTGTAAGTACGCATGAACGCTACTTTCATTTATATTTATTATTTTAATGTAATTAAAACATAATGATACATAGGTATATTATAATTATATTATAATATCATATATAATATCATTAACTCTATCCTTTATACATCCCACATGAGGAATTAATGAATCAAATCACTTTGAGGGGGAGGTAGTCCGCACTTCCTCAAATGAGATTATCGTATTTACCCACTATGGAAACCATAAAGGAATGCTATAAAAAGAGAATTACATAATAATAAGGTAATCATAAACATAATATATATCAAATAAAATTACACTTCTATCATAATGTCCACCATGAGAGGCGGTAAGATGTAATTGAACTATCATCATTTCATGAGGCGTTAGTTTCCCATCCACGGAAACATTATGTTCTTCATCCATTAGATGGATGTGTGTGTAAGTGTAGTTCGAATCCGTTTTATAACAACATCCTATTATATTGAGGATACTTGTTTTGTTACAAAAGAAATTAAATAAAAAGAGTTTAGGGGTTGGAGAAGTAAAATAAAATAAAACAATTTAAGAGAGACCATTACCTTTAATTTGGGTAACTCTCTTTGGTTTGAACCAAAGGACATCTCAAAGTGCCTTTTCCCTAAGGTAATGCTTTTACGAGGTGGATAGGGATGTAGGGTGCCTAATTTGGTAGAGTTTGGATGAGCCAAATGGCTTGAGAGGTGTGGTGAATTTCATAGAAGTGGTCTTCTTTTATAAGGGGGAGGAGGGGCTCTTTAGAAAAGTGTGAAAACATTATTTTATTATAAACTTATCTTCGGGTTCAAAAGGTCCAAAACACATTAATGTCAAAGATAATATGAATCATAATGGAAATTAAAACATACAATCAGAATTGGACATGTTTTGGATAATATTTTAATAATTATAATCTTATTTATTTTAATCATTTATTAATGAGGTAAATACAGCATCATTATTGTGTCATAAATAATTTAATTTATTAGATGTCTAAAAATTATAAAAAAATACTACCATGTAAGAAATATTTTTATCTTTCCAATGAATATTTATAGTCGAACATAAAACTTATATAACACCATATAATAATTAATTACTAAAATATTTTTGTTAATGTCTATTTTGCCTTTACATTAAATTAATTCATCTAAATTGTCATTTTCACTCCCATGTGGATCAATGGGGTCCCAAAATCGACCCAACGATGCCCATTGTTGGCCATGACTCAACCAATAAGTTTTGGATAAGTTTTAATATAATTTTTAATTATTATAATATTCTTTTTACCTTGAGTAACCCTATTTACCTTTAACCGCGGTAATTAAAAGTCAAAAGTTACTATTCAACAAAAATTATTTTCATCTTAATAACCCACATTTTACTTCTTCATAACAACCATGAATGTCGGATTTTTGAAATTTAGTTCACAAAAGGGGTAAAATTTCATTTAAATGAAATAGTCAGTTTTTTAACTACCACTAAGTGGTGTCACTATTCATCAAGAATTGACATTTTTCAGAAAAATACCAAAAATTCAGCCTAAGATATATTTGATATTCTTAATTCAAAAATTATGACTATTTTTACAATTTCAAAACATAGAAGTGGAATTAATTAATTTAAAAATTAATTCTCGCTGTTAAAACAAATAGTGTTTTTATGAAACAATACCTATCAAAAGATTGATACTTGTTTATGTCTAAATTCAAAGTGAAATTAATTCCAATGACCAAAATTAGATTAAATTGTAAAAATATATTTTAATTTCACTTTATATCCAATTAAAAAGATAATCTACCCATATAAATAAATTATATTAAAAAGCACTTTTGAATAAAAATACAATATTTTTCACTGTTCATTAAAAAATGAACGTTATCAGAAAAATACCAAAAAAAATTCCCAAAGTAAAATTTGATGTCCCCATTCTAAATAATAGTATTATTTTGTGAAATATAACATATAAAAGTGACAAAAATTATAATTAATGGGGGTTCTCCATTAAAAGGCGGTAAATCGGCCTTTTAATGTAAATTATGCATAAAATTAGATTCAGTCACATTTTAAGCCTCTAACTTTTATCAGATACAAGTAAATACATCTAACAAATAAGTATTATCATATTGTATTTAGTTTCATTCATTCCCTCCAATACAATAGTTAGTAGTTAACTACCATTTAAAATAGTAATATTATATTATTAGTGTGCAACATAAGATTTCAAAGAAACTCGTTGTTGTGTATCAGGTACGCTATCGAATATAGAAACCTCTTTAAAGTTATATTAATATTTAATTCACAAATATTAATAAATATGAAATATGTCTTATTCTTCATTTACCTAGGATATTACAGTAGAGTAGTTATATAATTTAGATATGATAATATACCCATTTTCTATTCTTATAGATAACTCCACCATCATATTTTGAGGTGTTGTTTGAATAGTATGCTATACATACAATATACGAAAGAATGAATTGAACTATAATCAAATATTAAATTTTTTATTCATGAATGAATTAATGGTGTACATATTTACAAATCATTTTCGGTTACAACCTCAATAATTGTGATATAATATACCATTTATTGATGCCTTCGAGTTTGTTTTCATTGATTTTCACTAAAACCCCATGGAATAGGGAATTAGATCACATAGTTTATGAGTTAATTTTAGCTAAATAACTAAACTTTAAGCATAATTTTCATATAAACCTTTTCTTTCACTTCCTCATTAGTATTCATATTCTTTTAATTCAGTTTTTTAGAACAATTCTCCTCATCCCCAAAATTGAATCACCTTCTAGTTTCCTATAGATAGTTTCTAGAATTCTTTATCCCACACATTTGGAATGTTTGATTTTGTGGTTCTCATTATTCCATTATAATTATCAATATTCCTTAATGAATATAATTATATCTTATATGTATTTTCTCCAGTCCCATGATACTACATAGAATCAAAAATCCGTATCTCATCTTTTAGGGAACAATCATCATAAATATCAATGTAATGAATTTCAAATGCTTTCCATATATTCAATTTCACCCCACTAAAGCATTGATACATCCTATATTATGTATTTATTATGATTCTAATATAATACTGTCAAAGTATTGTGAATGTTTCCTCATGTGCTCTGATAGAATCATCTTTCTTTTACAAGAGACTAAAGAAGTTCCTCTCTATATTATGATAGATAGTTTCAAGAAAATACTTATTAAAAGTATTATCTAGAATGATTCTTATTCCTTAGAATTTACACATTAGTTATCATGTTTTTTTATCAGTGTTCACCACATATTAGTTTCTCCTTCAAAATTACATAACACAAGAATGACATTGTAGTATTATATGAATTAAAGGGCACAAAATATTTTCTCAATGGAGTGAATACATTATTTTGTAATAAGGGAATCCAAATAAACATTAGATATTGAATTCCTTTGACATAGAAAGGATTCAAGCTCATGATGATATTTATTAGGACACATAGTGTGTTCTATAAGCTCCATGTTATTATTCATATCATGTTCAATTTGATCTAATACTTAAATGAAGTTCTGAGCACCCGCTTACATGATGATTGGAATATCATTAATGAAATCACACTACCTATAACATTGGTTATTGGAAAGGGTTTTACTATTTCCATCCATGATCTATAAAATAAAATTAATATTAAGGGTTTTTAATACATTTCTAATAAGTATAAAAAGTAAACTATGAACATGTAAGGATAAAAAAATAGATGCCAAGTATATCTTATTTTGGGATTCAATATGTTTCAATCAAGGTTTTCAATGATGATATAATTATACCTAGTGTTGGAATAATGTTTTATATTCCTAATCCCCAAAAATAACTAGATTATTGATACTATCTATAGAGACCCACTAGATTTTCACAATTTATTACATGATTTTAAGAATACTCATCCTTATTGTAAAAACCAAGTACCATAATGTCAGGTATCATTGAGATATTAGGTACATAAAATTTATAAACTAAATCTGGAATAATAAAAATATCTTTATTATTATTATATAATGAGCTCCTTTCTTCTATTGAGATCAAATATTTTCATTGGATAAACTCGGGAATAAAAAAATGAATGAATGAGAAAAAAATCCCAGTGAGGGAATAAATATGGGAATAAAACATAACACAATAGTTAAAAGGCATAACATGATAACATAAAGGCGGTGGATAATGAGTAAGCATATTCAGTCATGAAATATCTTACTTGGAATATTCTGATGATGGTAATATAGGAATGTGGAAGTCAAATTTAACATGACATAAACATCAGCCAAGGAGATCTATCAAGACTATATCATATGGTGGAAAAAGTGCCATTATGGAATTAGGGTTACTATATCTCCCAAACACTATGTGTCATGAGACTAAACATTACCTTATTCACTGAATCACTATCAAGGTGAAACCATCATAAAATGTTCATGCATATGTATCCAACATAATGAATCAATCAAAATGAACAAAGATAAGGGCTAACCAAGTAATGATATGGGTATCATAATCATGAAATAAGGGATAATAAAAAGTCACATAGTAATGGTATTAATGAAATAATGGATTTAAATAATTTATGGTCATTCATAATATTAAAATGACAATATAATATACCCAAAATAATCTGATATATAAAAAATGTAATTTAAGACTCTTTAGAAACAAGCTGTTATAACGCGGTTCAAGGGAAACGTTTAAAGTTTATATAAAAATAAAAAATGCATAATTTATTGAATAAACAAATAAATTTACTAAAAAACATTAACGATAAGATGATAGATTTTATAGAAATATTGGTGGCATAATATAGTTTATGGAATATATATAAATGTGGGTATGAAATGTAGAAGTTTTCTTTAATCAACTATGCTTATCTGGGATAATTCAGATGAATCCTTATAAATCATGTAATTACACATAAAGGAAAGGTGAATTGAGATACATAAAAATGTTTGAAACAAATATATAGAATAGAGGATAATTATATAAGATTAATTATGGGTTAAATCGAGGAAGAGAGAGATAAAATGTATCCCAAAGTCAATATGGAGTTTTAAATAATTACTTTAATTTTTTTCTGAAATCCTTATACATTTGTACCTACTATAAAAGATAATAAAATTAGATTAATTAATTAAAAAATCATAACCCCTAAAAAATTTATTTTACTTATTATAATTATTTTATGTTCATTTGTGTTAATTTTTATCAGATATAATGATTAATTTCATCATTTCGAGAGTGATTATTTCACAATTTTGTCTTTGGTATGAATGTTTATAAATACTGAACTTATTGATAAATGGGAATAAAAAATCATAAGTGAAATAAAATTGTATTGATGAAATTATATATGTTTAAATTTTAACAAATTTCATTATTTATTATAAAATGTGGACGAATCATTGAATACCAAATTAATGAGAAATATTTTGCTTATTTTGTTGGGTTTTTGATCATCACGAATTAGATTTTTTAATTATTTACAATTATGTCAGTATAATAGATCGAGAACCTGAAATAAGTTATAATATGGTCATTAGAATATAATTTATCCATTATTATTATATTTTCATAATACAACATGTATTTTAATATATAAAAACTCATTATCCTCATAGATGATAAACTGCCATAATTATGACAATGGTTTTGTTTCGTTGAATATGAGAGGATGAGAGAGGAGGTCGACATAATATATTCCATTAGAAATATAAAAATAAACTATATAAATTACATGGTTTTTATTAATTTATTCTTTATTATGGATATGAGGAGAAGGTATATGAATAAATGAAATTAAAAGTCATGGTCTGATAACTGTACTTCTTAAATATCACCTCCTTGAAAAATCACTTAAGGAGTTTGAAATTTGTATTTGGGTGAACCCAAAAGCACATGGACATGGGGATATTTGGTATATGATTATCTAGTAGATATTTTGGATAGATTAAATGCTCATATTTTGTGAGGGGAATAAATTTTATGGGTTAGTATTTATAAGGGATGAGAGCGGTGTTTTTATAAATATCTCTAATGAATAAATTATAATAATTTTTTTTCTAACCAAATAAAATAAAATGACCCTATATTATAAAATACAGGAATACTGGGTTTTAATCTCATCAAAAAATATATACATGTTAATGTTTTATTTAAACCTTATCATATTGATTAACCAATAATTAATCTATATTAATTTTAATTATGGTGACAATTTTTAAAAAATTATAATGATATAATTATTTACTTACGAGGTTTAAATTGTCTATAAATGGAAAATAAATTAAATTTTAGACATTATATTAATCCCTTTATAATTTTAAAATATTGTTATAATATTTATATAATTTAATAAAATATTATTTTAATAAAGTATCATTATTTTATATTTTGAAAAAAAATCATTACATTGAAATTTATTATAATCAAGACAACATGATAATTCAAATAGAAAAAATTTATACACCCATATAATTTCGTAGACCACAATAATATTCTTGGACCACCATAAATAATTCATATTATATTTCCATTAATATTTTTAATATCATTTATTTTATATTTATGTTAATAAAATAATTACTACATCTGTGGTGTGTCAGCATTTAAGATAATTATTTCATCCATAAGATTTATATGTAAATTACCATGAAATAGATAATAATTTTCAATTTATATAAAATATTTTTGTTTAATGATATATCATGGGGAACATTATATTAAAATAATTATACTAATCAAAAATAAGATTGTAATATTTTTTCACTTTCTTCAAATTTAATAATATTTATGTTATTTTCATGGAAACGTTTCCATTTAATGAATCAATATATAACTTAATGAGTTAAGGGTTGAATATTATTCATCGAGTAATATTTTGGACAAGTTTTAGGGTAATTTCATAGTCCTTATAATATTTTTTTTTCATTAATTATGAAATTACCCATAACAATGGTAACAAAAATTACCAAGGATACTATTTATATTGACCAAAAATAAAAGTGATCAATTCAATAAATTTGGATATATCAAGTTTTTATATCTAATTTATTTGTTAAAATTAAAAACATAGAAGTTTTAGAATTTAAATTAAATTTAATATTACAAAATAAAACGACAAAGTGTTTTTTAGAGAAACCTTTTTAGAAAATATGAATAAATTTATACTATATTAAAGTTTTAAATACATTTCAAAACCCATAATTGGATTATTTAAAAAACAAAATCTATTTCTAATTTAATGATAACTGAGAACAAAATTCTATGTTTTAAAAACATAAAAAGTAAAATATCATATTACATTTAAATTATTATTTTTCACTATTAAAAATACAACCTATTAGAAAAATACTATGAAATAACCCTAATAATATTTTGGAATTCCAATTTAAAAAATTAAATAATTTTTTAAAATAAAATTTATGACATTATAAAAAAAATTAAATCTTTTTTTCCATCAAAAGGTGGAGAAAGAAGCTTTATAAAAATAAATATTTTTAAGAATAAAATTAAATTTATTTTTATATCATTTCTAGAAAACATATATGATTAATGGTAAACATTACATTCAATATTATATATATATATAATATTTATAATAAGAAATACTAATTTTATTGTTTAATTGGTATAAAACAAAATTATAAAAAATTAATTTTTTTCCATAAAATGATTTATTTTTTATTTTCAAAATGGATATATTTTCATTAATAATCAACATGTCACATGTGTGATCTATATTTTCATTATTTAGTTAATCCTATTAATAACCTTAATTTTAATGTCTATATTATAACAATAAAATTTAAATAAAGGTAAATAGTTATTCTTTTAAGCTTGATGGTTTATGATACACAAGCAATCAAAAAAATTAAACTATGTAAATATTCTTATTTAATAAAAAATCAGTGTATTACATAAGAGAACATTTAGGTTGTTCCATTTCATTTTAGATGAAATAAATATAGTTATGATGGAGGCGTAATATTGCAGAAGTACACAACATGAATTCAATATAAAATGATAATTTAATTCATGACATGTATTAAATAATGATGATGTGAATGAGACTAGCCAATCCTTGTTTTTTTTCTTTGAATGAACTCAATATACAACTGTAATTGAACATATAACATTAATTTAAAATTGTCGATGTTTAATTACCTGGTAAATTTTGTGACCCACACATAGCATACATGGATATTATATCATTTTAGTTGAATATTGAAAACATTAGAAAAATAAAAGGCCAAGGACTGTAATATATTATTGCCTTTGGAAAAATAAAAAAAATCATGGTGAAAGATCTTCAATATCTCCCTTAATAATCTACACCTTTAGTTCTTTTACCTAAAACCTTTCTTCATAATCTGGGGAATGGAAAAATAAAAAGGTGTTGGTTCAGTTGCTCAGCAAGGGTAAACAAGAGATACATGTAATAATAAACATGAAAATAGGGTTATGATAATGATATCATAAAATTACGAGATCATACATTATATATCAAAGATTATAAAAATGTGTTTTGGGATAAATATTGGGAGTTAATATAACATGATTCCTATAGAATAAACATCATGAGCCATGTAATTTTAAAAAAGTAATAAGACATATAATTTTTGGTATACATATAATAATTTAGAGTTTTATGGAAATGATACCTACCAAGACCATTATAACATGTTAAGATTGTGGTACGACTCGGGTACCTGCTTCAGAATTGGGCTAACAAACTGTGTACACTCTTACATTCAGACTTGGGCTAAAACCTATGTAAATTATTGTTTTTTGGGCTTTGGATAAAACCCATGTACACTCTTTCTTATATTATTTGTATAAAACACATGTACCTACTTGATTTAGGGCTTCAGAAACAACATGTATACCTTCTCTATGTTAGGCTTGTCCTATTACTTATGTACCATATTGATTTGGTAATTGTTCTAAAACATGTGTACCATCTTGTTTTTGGGGTTGTTCTACAATCCATATACCCTCTGAGATCATATAAAACTTATCCTTCCACAATGAATTGGAGGGAGATATAGGTCCCACCCATCTCAGTATAAAATCATTAATACACGTACCATAAGATAATAACATATTCATCGTATTGTGACGTATGCAAATAGTTTTGATAAATAGAAAATCATAACCCGTAAAATTAAATGGGTGTCATTAACATTTAATCATATAATAACCTATAAAAATAAATAGGATTCATAGGTAATACATGAATTCGTAATGCTTGTAAAGAACTGGGATTAATAATTATCAAACCTGTGGAAGTGAAACATGATTCATAAGCATCATTCTATCAAAACATAAAAAAATACAAGAAATTATATGAATGGAACCATTGGATAATTTCCAATATGAGCATGAATAACATCAATGGATGATATAATTAATGTAAAATGACTTGGAAGGATATTTTTAAAACATTTATTAAGTTCAATATCCTTTATTCGTTGAAAATGACTCCCTAAAAGAAAAACCCTTTTGAAAACAATTATCCGTATAAACTTATAAAATAAGCACTATAATTTTTAGAAAACAATTTACATTAAAATAAATTCTGAAAAAAATTCTAAAAAAATATACTTCTAAATTTAAAAATACATCTTCAAAGAATTGATTGTGGGAAATTGTTTACATGTCATATGAGGTAAAAAGAATATTCTATTTTCACAATAAAAACATTATAAGAATTCAACATTAAGAAAGAGACAAAAATATTCAATTTAAAGTAGTGGTAAAAAGTATAAATATAAAAAAAATATTTTAATGATTTTAGAAGAATAATATAATATTCATGGATACCCTTTTTGGAAAACGTTGTTTTTAAGGAACACATTTTTCCAACCGAAAAAATGTTAATGTTGGGTTTTCCCTGAATAATTTTCATAACAATTTTATGTAATGAAGAGTAGAAAAATATTACCAATAAAATAATAAGACATGAATAACCATAGTATTATAAAATACATTAATTGTGATGATAGATTTATCCTAATATTTTATCAAAGGAACCATACAAATAAACATTCTTGAAAAACGATGAGATTGTTTCAAAAAACTCTTACCACATGGTAACATTGAACCATAATCATAATGGAATGAAATTAAAGTAATTTATTCTTATAATATCATTAAAGGAATGATATTCCTGATATATCATTTATAATGGATGTATATATAGCTTATCAAAATTAGGCACAAAAAAATATGAGTCTCAAAGATGGAAAATTAAGATAAAACTATTTTTAAAAATATGGAATCTTTTTAAACATAAACCCCCCAGAAATAATGATCATATAATGTATAATTAAATAAAATTAAGTTTATCTATAATAATAATATAATGAATACATGTTCAGAATTCATAACACACAAAAATAATTGGTGAAAAATCAATATAGTTTCTCATAAAAATAAAAAGTGAGATGAAATCTTGTAACCTTGGGGCGTTAATCTCATTGTACTGGTTCAAAAATAGTTTATAATAAATATATATTTATAATAATTATTTTTAATAACATAATATATTATTATAATACCATATATTGATTGATTATTACCTATATTACCTTCTTGGTTGAAATTTCATGTTAAGGTTACGCTTCAGGTAATATTAACTTTTTTAGCATGTGTCATAATTATTTATATCAATGGTCCTTATATATTATCATTATTTCCATAATTTTATGAATGATATAAATATCTCATATACAAGTTATGTTTTTATTATAATAATCTATTGGATATATAATTATTAAATGGAATACAATTTCATGGAGACGTTAGGCCGTATGTACGCATGAACTCTATTTCTATTTAATTTTCATTTTCAATGAAATTTATGTGTATATTAATAATTATTAAAGTATAGTGTTGATATCATATATATCATATAATTTCAATAAAACTATCCTTAATAAAATCCATGTAGTGTATAAACGAATCATATCGCTTTGAGGGGGCTGAAGTCCACACTACCTCAAACGAAATTATCGTATCAATAGAAAATGAACCATAAAAAAATAAGTGTTTTAAAAAGGAATAATAAGATTAAATACATAATTAATATAATATATTAAATATAAAATATTGTTTAAATCATAATATCCACCATGTGATGTGATAATCGAAAAATTAACAATCATCGTTTTCTGAGGCGGAAGTTCTCCACACACATAAAGTGTATATTCGTTATCGATTAGATGGATGTGTGTGTATGAGTAAGAGGAAAACATAGTATAAAAATATCCACTTATATAAAAGATACTGGTTTTGTTATGAAATCATGGATCAATGGGAATGGAGGGGGTGGTAAAAGAAAAAGAAAAAAATGATGTTGAGAGAAGAGGTTACCTCTAAATTGGGTTTCTCCTTTTGTTTTGTGCCAAAAGGCTTCCTTGGAGTAATATCTACCCATGTAGAGGAATATAAGAGTAAGGGAGGTATTTTTTATGTGTATTAGGATGATAATTTTCCACACTATTAGTACTAAGAGGTGTGAAGAAGTGGGAGTGGTGTTTTCTTTTTACAGGGAAGGAAAATTACCCACTGGTAATTTTTTAAAACAAGTTACGTGTTCACGTTTTATTACCTAATATTTATCTTAAAAACAATAAAAAATAATTAATGGAAGTTTTATGGCCAATATATGGCAATTAATGTTGTTTTGGACAAGTTCTTACGTCATTTTGGCCCCTATGATTAAGGGTAACTCACTAATTAAGCTCAATTTGACCTTAATATCTATGATTAATTTTAGTTAATGTTACAAATACTTTTTTTCAAAAATAAAAATTATCTTATTAGAAACTAAATATGATTCTTTTTAAAATGATTTATTTCTATTTTTGTAAATTATATTCACAAAAATGGTAAACTTATGATTACTTCTAAACCCAGAGACGAGATGAAATAACGTGTCTTTAAAATAGAAAAAAAAATAAAAAGTTTGGTATTTTTTTATGTACAATTTAAAAGTGATATTTATTATAATGAATTAAATAATATTAATATATTTATTAATAATATAAGTTTACATTAAATAAAAATAGAAATATAATTTATCATTAATTATTAATTAAACAAAATAGTAGTTATTCACTAAAATGTAGTATTTTTCATTATTCATTAAAAATGATGTTTCTTAGAAATATCCAAAAAATTCATCTGGAACTAATTTCGACATTATAAATTCAAAAATAAAGTTTATTTTATCAGATTAAATTTATATATGTGTCTAAAAAAATATAGTTCTCAATATAAGGATCTGAAATGAAGTTCATTTGAGAAAATAATATTTTTAATCACATACATACTTTAAAAAATATATTTTTATTTATAAATCTATATTATTAATATAAAAACTTTATAAAAATATTTAAAAATTAGTTATTAATATTTATATTACTAATTTTGAACAGATAGGTAATAAATAAATAGTTTAAATTATTACAACATTAAAATTATGTTTTGAAGAGACACCGTATTGCGTGTAGTGTATGCCAAGTCGTTGTTTCATGTAGCACATGAAAAGTCATGGTTGTGTGTATATAAAGCTGGGTTAGTGTTGAATGTACAATAATCCCATTTGGTGTAGTATGAATGTAATTTTTAACTTAGTTTTTTAATATATATGTATAACTATTTCTAATGTCATGTGAAAGGAAAAATTACGACAAAAAATAAATTAAATGGAAGAAAATTATTTCACAAAATATTGGGGTGTTACATTCGACCCCACCTAAAATGAATATCACCCTCAGAATTCATTTTTTTATTGAAAGTTTAATTTTGGATGTTCATTTCATATAAATAGACATTGTTACAATTAATACTACAAATTCATTAAAAATGAATGTTGGAAACATAGTTGTTACCCAATTTAACGTATAACTAGGTTTCGACATTGGGGAATATAGTTTATATGTTTAAAAACATGATGTGGAGGAGAAATTAAACTATCATAACCTGAGGGATATTGATAGAGATCATTGATCATAAGAAGTGGATGTTCAGAAAACAATAAATCTGCGATGTTCTACGGGATCATCTTATACATCAAAAATATTTTTTCTAAGTTAAATATTAATTAAAACTTTTTCCTGATATTTTAGGATTTTTTAACATCTAAGAATACAAGTAAATATAATAGAATGATTTAATTCGCTTTATATATATAATATAACTCTTTTTTCATGACCCTCTCCCACCAAAGATGGCCCTCCTAAGCTGGCAATGGTGAAAGGGAGATAATGACCCCCGAGTCCTGCCTCATGTAGGCCCCAGAGTGGCGAACAACACCAAGGTTATGAGGTTTCACAAATATGGGAGGCATTACCACTTTTATTATTAAATATCATGAAATAGGATGAGTCAAACACCAAAAGGAAAAGGAACAAGTAAATGAAAATAAACCCAAAACCAAACCCATATGCATGTTTTATACAATACTAAAACAAAAGTACAAGTACAAGAAAAGCTCCAAAGTACGATACCAAAAATAAGAAAGAAAAAACTACAACCAGAAAAACTCCAACGCCCAACTAGCAAGGTCCTGCACAGTCCCTGATGTCCTCCTGAAAACATGAAAGTAAACGTAGGGTGAGTATACAAGTATACTCAGTAGGAAAACCTAAAGCTCTCATGCACAAGTGGGAGACATCCTAATGCCCTATGAGAAAATAGAAGGAACCGAAGCCTAATAAGGAATCTATCCACCCAACCTCACAAGCCACACTCCCCAAATATTTGAAGTATGTAGATTATTATAGTAATATTATAAAAGTATGGTTACCTCGCACCACCTTCCCACTGAATACTGCTTAAGCCCTCATGCCTAACACTCTAATTCTTCTCCCTCTTCCTAATCTAGTGCCACAACCTAGCCATAGATAGCTCGATCTAGTGACGCAACCTGGTATACAAAGCTCATAGTATCCCACCAGCACTCAATCCTTTTCCATCATAGTATCCTTTCGGCACTCAATCCTCATCCATCATAGTATCCCTCTGGCACTCTATCCTCATCCATCATAGTATTTTGTCGTCCCTCAATCCTCATCCATCATAGTTTCCCGTTGGCACTCAATCGTCGGCCATAACCACATCTCATCCCAAAGCCACCTGGGAACCACATCACATTCTCACCCCGAAGACTCTTGGAAAACATCTGTCATAACCTGCCCAAAAGATCTTGGTCTATAGAACTTGGAAGAGGGAGAACAGGGAAGAATAGTAACCAGCAAACCATTAGATGTTTGAGAATCTCACCCGCCATCCCACGGGTGCTCGGCACGTAGTTCTAAACATGGTTGGGGTGCGTAAAGAAACAAAAAACATACATATTTATATAGTTATATCGACCACTTATCCCATCATAAGGCTTCTACACAAACGATCTGAGAACGTGCCTCGGCACTTCTACCTAGAAGGTATGCACACAATAAATAGCCCCAAACCCCATTAATCTTTTCATGTTTCAACTATTTTAGTTTATCAGTTCCTTAACTACCGAGCAAATAAAAACACCCAAACCAGATCAATCGTTAATAAAAAATATCCCTTCCGACCACAAATAATGTTAGGGAAAACACAACCAACCCAAAACCATTTTCTTTTATCAGCTAATCCATTACATTGATTTTATGTATTTAATCAAATACCATGCCCCACAATTCATTCGTTATCTCTTCCACTTTCATTCATATTCACAACCCATCCCTACAGCCCTAATTCCAACCGCCATAACCACAATCACATCAGAAACAATACCCATACCACATCATCAACCCATTGATACCATTTACCGTAGCTCCACTGCCCATCACAACCATATCATACATTCCAACCCACAACCCATCCAACTGCAGCCCTGCTTCTCACTCATTCAACAACAACCCTGAAAACACCCCTTCACATAATTACACCCCAAACAGCACCTAAAAACGCATTATTTCATTTAGTTTAACAGTTGTGATCATATAAGGGTTCAAGGTATTCATTTAATCATCCAACATTACATGATTAACCAATTTACACATTCTATGAAATTCCATCCAAAACAAAATCCCGAAAAACAGGGCACCACTTAATTGTGCAAGAAAAGGCCCCCATAGACCATGACTTTTAGTAGGCATAAGCCTATTCAATTCACAAAATTATCTAAGCATAAGCATTTAGGGAAATAAAACAACAATATCAACAAAATTTCCTCAAACCCTTCTTTAACAAGTTAGTATCTTTATTTACTGGTTCAACTGTATCACATGAAAGCAAGAGGATACCTACCCCACATGATGCACAAAAGAGAGAGAGACGAAGTTAATATTCGTACTTCAAAGGTTTTTGACGAAACAACCAACAAACGACGAACGTACGAGAAAGCCGGGTGGATTCTCCAAGAATCCTTTTTAGATCTCTTCTCCTAACAAAACCGGACCAAAGATCATCATATTTTTCATCCACACATTTAGATCTACCCATAACGTTCATAGATCTAAGAAACTGATAGAGGAGGAGAAGTATATCCAACTGGATCTAAGAAACCAACCAAGAACAAGGAAGAACGAAGAAGAACAATCACATAACTCAAGAAACTGACTTCGATTCGTGAAGAGAAGCCTCCAGATCGCCTCCAAATCGCTTGGCAGAGGTTATCCTACCTTAAAGGAAGGGTAATCCCGAGTTATGGTCGCTTAAGGGATTAAACAAACCATTTATAGGAAAAACAAGTATGATCCACAATTTTAGGATCTAAGATTAAGTTCTCGCATGGTTAGTCCACACAGTTTAACAGACAGTGCGCTAACCGTGTGTTAGCTTCTGCCTCGTCAAACACCACTCGCACGGTTAGGGCGCACTATTATACAAACTGTGTGCTAACCATTCATTAGCCACTCCCTCCAAGACCATCCTTGCACGGTTTGGCCGTACGGTTTACGCAAACTGTGTACTAACCGTGCAAAATCTATTTCCATTTAATTCTCATTAAAAGTTCACCCAAACTCACCCCCAAGACACAACTCCAAAATAAAGGTAGTTAGAAACATCAAAAGTACCTGAAGACGTAATGTGATGTTATATTTTACAACTGTCTACCATTGAAGCGGTTCATCAAAAAGAATGATTTTGGAAATGCATAGGGGATAAGATTTCATGACCTCCCGGAATGCCTCAAACACCACATTTTTACAAAGTAATGGACCGGAGAGGTCCAGACCATTACATCAGATATCTCTCAAAACATTCTCATCCTCATGAATTAAAAACAAACCCATAAAAAAGGGCAAAGGTCTGAACAAACACCCCGCAAGATACCTCTCAGGGCTCTCGTCATAACAGGAATCCAACCACTATCCTAATTATATGAGTTAGAGAATTCCTTCCCCCGTGTCAAGATATGATCCTCTATAGGTGGGACTCACTCGCCTGCACAGATTTAATCGCATCCACATTAATGTGTCTTCATTAGGGATTAGGTCTTCCCAACCCCATAATTTAGGATTTCTCATACACACACTTCCCCCAACACCGCACAAAACAAGAAATATGCTACCCCAACACATGGATTGAAGAATTTATTCTCCCATGTCAAGATAATATCCTCTTTGTATGACACTAACTCGCCCAAACTGGTTTAATCGCATCCACATTAATGCGTCTTGAATAGGGATCAGTTCATCCTCTCCCCACATGTTAGGACTCTTCACACACATTTCAAGGAAAGAGGGAAACAACTTAGCATTAGAGACTTATGAAAAACAAGGTCCAGACCCAAATCATGGGTGACAATGAGTTTCAACAAAGGATTGTGATGATCCTTAATTTAAAAAAAACATAAACGAGAGCATTAAAGTTAAACAGAAAACATATATCTCAATCTTTGGCCTTGCTGGGGTTGCCGCTTCTGTTGCGTGAAATTGTTCGCATCCCACTCCTCTGTCTTTCTACTGACGTCCCGGTGCCATAGCTATTCGGTAAACAAGGAACGTGTAAGCCCAAGTAGTAAGGAAATTTTCTCAAGGTTTCAATTTATCATTTTCTTTTGATTTCATTCCCAGAACACCCAATCAAGTAAAACACAAATCATGATGATGCATGTACCTTTCCTAGGGTCTCTACACTACAATCAATGTAGTATAACTTGGTTGTTCTATAAACTCAGAGTCCTGGAAACACATCACAAGGGGCCCTAAAATCTCGTGTCCTAGCCGGTCTTACCTGGCCTATGTCGCGCACCAAGACCATCCAACACTGTTGCCCTACTATCCCAGGAAATCCTCACTGTACCTAACTTGAGACTCCATCCTATCTCGCAACCATCAGCCTCTGATACCATTCATTCACAACCCCCTCCCACTGAAGATGACCCTCCTGAGCTGGAAATGGTGAAAGGGAGATAATGACTTTCGAGTCCTGCCTCCAGTAGGCCCCAGAGTGGTGACTAGCACCAAGGGTATGAGTTTTTACAAATATGGTAGGCATTACCCTTTTTAATATTCAAGATTGGGAAATAGGATGATTCAAACACCAAATTTAAAAAGAACAACTAAATGAAAATAAACCCAAAACCAAACCCATATGAATGTTTTATACAATACTGAAACAAATGTACAAGTACAAGAAAAAATCCAAAGTACGATACCAAAAAGATGAAAGAAAAAA
Source organism: Viscum album (assembly GCA_963277665.1). Classification (NCBI taxonomy): domain Eukaryota; kingdom Viridiplantae; phylum Streptophyta; class Magnoliopsida; order Santalales; family Viscaceae; genus Viscum; species Viscum album. The sequence goes on from OY728155.1 coordinate 1,014,093,565, forward strand.
CTGAAACCAGCAAAACTCTAACGCCCAACTAGCATAGTCCCGCACAGTCCCTGATGTTCTACTAAAAACCTGAAAGTAAACATAGGGTGACCATACTATTATACTCAGTAGAAAACCTAAAGCTATAATGCACAAGTGGGGAGACATCCTAATGCCCTGTGAGAAAACAGAATAAACCAAATCCTATCAAGGAATCTATCCACCCAACCTCACATTCCACACTCACCAAATATCGCATGTCAATAGAGTAGTATAGTATTATTTTCAAGTATGGGTACCCCGCTCCACCTTCCCACTGAAAACATCTCAAGTCCTCATGCTTAATTCTCTGGTGCTTCCCCATCTTCCTAAGCTAGTCCCACAACCTGGCCATTCGAAGCTCGAGCTAGTGCCGCAACCTAGCCATACGAAGCTCATAGTTTCCCACCGAAACTCAATCCTCGACCATCATAGTATCCTACCGGCATTGAATCCTCGACCATCATAGTATCCTGAAGGGACTTAATACTCGGCCATCATACTTTCCCACCGGTACTCAATCCTCGACAATAACCACATCTCATCCTAAAGTCACCTGGGAACCACATCACATCCTCATCCCGAAGACTCCTGGGAAACAACTGTCGTAACCTACCTGAAGGATCTTGGTCTATAGAACCTGGAAGAGGGAGCACATGGAAGAACAGTGACTAGCCATCCTTTAGATGTTTGAAAATCTCACCCCCGTCCTACAGGTGTTTGAAACGTAGTGCGCAACATTAGTGGGTGCGTAAAGAAACATAAAACGTAGAGATTTATATAATTATATCAACCACTCATCCCATCCTAAGGCTTCTACACAAAAGATCTAAGCACATGCCTCGACACTGCTACATCGAAGGTATGCACACAATAAATATCCCCAAACCCCAATAAGATTTTCATGTTTCCAAAGTTTTAATTTATCAGTTCCTTAACTACCGAGAAACTAACAACAACCAAACTAGATCAATTGTTCGTAAAACATATCCCTACCAACCACAAATAAAGTTAAGGAAAACACAAGAAACCCAAAACCATTTTCTATTATTAGCCAATAAATTCCATTGATTTTCCGTATTTAATCAACTACCATTACCCAAAATTCATTAGTTAACTATTCCACTTTTATTCATATGCACAACCTATCCCTATATCCCTACTACCAACCACCATAACCACTATCACAACGGAAAAAATACCCGTACCACATCATCATCCCTTTGATTCCATTTACTATAGCTCCACTGCCAATCACAACCATATCATACATGCCAACCCACAACCCATCCAACCGCAGCCCTGCTTCTCACCATTTCCACAACAACCCATGAAACACCCCTTCATATAATTACACCCCAACCGGAACCCACAAATTAATTCATTCATTTAGTTTAACCAGGGTGGTCATACAAGGGTTCAAGGTATTCATTTAATCATCCAATATTACATGATTAATAAATTTCCACATTCTATGAAATTCTATCCACAAAACAATCCAAAAAATAGGGAAACATTTAATTGCCCAAGAAAAGGCCCCCAACAACCATGATTTTCATTAGGTATAAGCATATTCAATTCACAACATAATCAAAGGATAAGAATTGATGGAAATAAAACAACAATATCAACAAAATTTCCTCGAACCCGTTCTTTAACCAGTTATTATCTTTATTTACTGGTTCAACTGTATCTCATGAAAACAAGAGGATACCCACCCCACATGATGGAAAAAATAGAGATATATAAAGTTAAGATCCCTACATAAAAGGTTTTTGATGAAACCCCCAACAAACAAAAAACGTACGAGAAAGTCGGGTTGATTCTCCAATAATCCTCCTTAGATCTCTTTTCCTAACACAACTAGACTAAAGCTCATCATATTTGTCATCCACGCACTTAGATCTACCTACAATGATCGTATATCTAAGAAATTGAGATAGGAGGAGAAGTAGATCCAAGTGGATCTATGAAACCAACCCAGAACAAGGAAGAATGAAGAAGAATGATCACATACCTGAAGAAATAGGCTTTGATTCATGGAGAGTAGCCTTCTGATCGCCTCCAAATCATTTGGGAGAGTTTCTACTACCTTTAATGAAGTTTAATCCCAAGTTATGGATGCCTAGGGTCTTAAATGAACCAATTAGAGGAAAAACGAGTTAGATCCACAATTTTAGGATCCTAGTTTAAGTGCCCACACGGTTAGTCCGCACATTTTAACAAACTGTGTGCTAACCCTACGTTAGCTTCTGCCTCGTCAAACACTCCTCGCACGGTTAGGCTGCATGGTTTGACAAACTGTGCACTAATCGTGTGTTATCCACTGCCTCCATGACCAGCCTTGCATGGTTTGGGTGCACAGTTTAGGAAAACCGTGTGCTAACCGTGCGAAAGCTATTGCCCTTTATTTCTCCATAAAAGTTATCCCAAGCGCACCCCAATCCACTATTCCAAAAAGAGGTAGTTAGATACATCACAAGTACCTGAAGATGTAACGTTATGTTACAGTTTAAAACTTTCTACCATTTAAATGGTTCCTCAAAAAGTAAGATTTTGGAAATCTGTTGGGGATATGTTATCTTGACCTCCCGGAACGCCTCTAACACTACATTTTGAAAAAGCAATGGACCGGAGAGGTCTAGGACATTACACCTTTGGTAATTCTTTGATCATTCCCTAAATCAACTCTTACTCTAGGTAATGATGGATAGTTTTTCATTCCTAATGAACTATTTGATCTTGAGATCCATGATATGCTATCCCATTTTACATCCGTTTTCATCGACCCATGTTTGTTAGAATAGGTTGTCAAAAATTCATATATCCTCATGTGGTGAGATAAAAACATATATCTCCCAAATGTCATATGAAAATTAACATAATCCTTTTCATAAATATTTAACCTTTTAGATCATTCATGAGATGGAAACACAATATATTAGAAAGAATGTCAAAAAAATTATTTTAACAATAATCCCTCATATATCATAAGGTGGATCTTTCTTGTCACATTCCAAACATGTGACTAACCACTTCATATATTCTCTTGAAACATGGTAATGACCTAAATTACCATAACTCATTTTTGAAAACATGTATTCTTCCTTATTTTAATGATTACTATATATATATATCTTAAATACAAGAAGATGTTAACTTAAGCAATGATAAAATAGTCCACATTGTCAATAAATAGTTCAAGGGTAATATTTATTGTCCAATTTAATTATTCATATACAACATATATTTATCCAAACATTATCATATAAATGAAATTCATTAAATATGGGTTACCTTCCCTTCATCAAAATATCACATTTCCATGAAATCTCTTGTCTATGTATTCATTTCCATTCAACATTCCATTTTCAATAATTAATTAATCTGATACTAAAAATAATTATATAATTCATGGTACATATAACCTAATATTTTTAATTCCAAAACATAAATAAATCAACAATCAAACATTGTTATTAAAAAATCACTTAGGTTTTATCAACTTATTCCATAATACCATTTTCCTTGATTATGAAATATGATTCATGTATTATGGTTCTAAAATATAGATCTAATAATTCTTCTTTTTATTAAGGTAAACAATACTATAAGGACATAACATACCTATAACAATTCATTTGTAGTATCCTTATCTTATTATGTATAACTAATACAAATACCAACTTCAGAATTATCTTTATTTGATTTAAACATGGGAAATATATTTTCAAAATGCCAATATAATCCACTTATAAATTATTTAATTTTAACCATGATTCTACATGTTATCTCCATTTAATAAAACCATAAATCACAATGTGACAAACACATATCAAATAAGAAAACCACATATTCATGAAACATTACTTATATGATATATAAATTATGTCACCATCTATAACAAATGGTAATTTAGTTTTACCCTAGTTTAATCATATACAATTTATATTAAAATTTTTTATTCTATTTAGTGAACTGTGTGTGAATTCCCAAAGAAAATCCCCTAGGGAGTGTCAAATTAAGTGTGCACTAAGGCCCGTTACTGTGTAATATATTACCTCGAGTCATGCCTAGAACATCTTGTCAGATTTGTTACAGTTAGGTAAATTTATTCCAATGACACATCAACATGTATTAACCAGTAATGGATGTATTTTTAAGAAACCACTCACTGTATCCTTTAACATAATTTTAGGAAATTTTTCATAAATGTTAACTCATCTTAATACATATTGTTAGTGAAATCCATATAAATATACTTATAAAAATTCATAGTGATATCATGGATGTTATCTCATAATATTTTCCAATTATTGAATAAGCATTTCCATTTTTTACAACTATGGTAACCTATGATTTGCATACATGGAAATTACATCATATTAGTTGAATATTTAGTACATTAAAAAATTAAATCCCAAGGAAAATAATTGTTATGTATATTTTGAAACATGGAAAACTAAATCTTTTATCATGGTAAAATATCTTCATCATATCCCATAAGGTTATACACATTTACTACTTCTACCAAAAACATTTCTTCATAACATGTGGAAATAAAACATAAAAATAGATGAGCTCAGATGCTTAGTAAATGTAAAAAATGGAGACATGTAAGCATAAACATGAAAATATGGGTATGATAACTTGAACATTACATTAGGAGATCGTTCCCATCATATCAATGATCATAAACCAGAGATATGGGATAAATCCTAGCAGTTCGTAAGACATAAATCATAAGGAAATTAACAACACAATCCATGAAATCTTAATGGAGGAATACGAAATAGGGTTTTTGAATACATATAAAAATATATAATCTTATTTCAAATATACAAACCAAGACATTTATAACATAGTAGGATTGGGCTGTGACTCGGGTATCTGTTTTTGGCTTGGGTTGACAATATGTGTACCCTCTTACTTTTAGGCTTCCGGTGAAACCCTTGTACCTTCTTGTTTTCAGGATTGGGATACAAAAAACGTATAGTATTTCATTTAGGATTCGGAAAAAAACTATGTACCATTTTGATTACATCCTTTTTCTACAACACATACATCCTATTTATTTTATTCTTGGTCTACAACCCATGTACCATCTTGTTTTTGGGTGTGGACTGCAGCCCATGTACCTTCTTGTTTTCAGGCATGGGCTAAAACCCATGTACCCTTTAAACTCTTATAAGACATGTAATTACCCAATTAATTTTATCGAGGAATAGTTCCCACATATTTCATAATAAAATCATTCATGCATGTTCCACACAATAATAAAACATCTATAATCTCATGATCCATAACATGAGATATGGTTTCTAAACATCAATTCATTTCCATTGAAATGAAAAGGGTGTCATTAATCATTCATAACATAATAACCTATGGAAATATATATTTTTCATAATAAATTCATGAATGAATAACATTTTAATTGAAATATGTTTAAAATTCATAAAAACCATGGAAGTGAAATGAATGTCATAAACAACATTCCATCAAAACATAAACAATTAAATATTAAATGTGAATGAAACATTTGGATAATTTCGCATAAGGAAATGAGTAACATAGTAAGATGTTATTTTTGATACATAATAACTTATAAGAATATTTTTAACACATTTTATAAGGTAAATTTCATGTATTCATAAAAAAGGGTTCTTAAAATATAAAACCTTTTGGAAACCATTTTACATAAAAACATTTTAAAATATTGAAAACATTTTGAAAACTATTTCATTGAAAATCCCATTTTAAAAAAATTATTCAAAATCATCCTTTAAAAATTAAAATAAATAATCAATGAATTGACATCGGGTAAATCCATACATGTCGTATAAGGTAAAAAGAACATTTTCATTACACAGTAAAAACATTAGAACATCGTCTCATTCAGAAAGCGGAAATAATTTTCATTTCAAATAATTTTTATATGAAATAAATGGTTGATATTTCTCTTCTTTATTTTATTATAATATTATAGTATTCTTTGTAACCCTTTTTATAAAACATTGTTTTTATGGAAGACAAATTCCTAATCGATGACATGGTAAAGGCATGTTTTATTAAAGACACCTTATTAACAATATTATATACTGAAGTGTAAAAAATGTTATGAATACATGATTAAGTACCGAATAAATAATTTATTATAGATGTATATAATTTTCATGAGATATGGATTTTAAAATTTCTTCAATGTATGAATACATATAAACAAACTTGAAAAGCGATTGAGTTTTTTCAATAAACTCTTACCACTTGGTAAGTTTGAACCATAATACCCATGTAAGAATCATAAAATAAATGAATCATATAATATATTTAAATTAATGAGGTTTATTATATATAATTTAAAATAGAATAGTATAATCCTGAAAACTAATTTAAGTGCATAACAAAACTTGAATCTCAAATAAAGAAAATTGGGACAAAACTGCCTTACCGATTTGGTATCTTTTGAAACATAAATCCCATGAATTAAAGGTAACATAATTTATATTAAATACCAAATAATATAAATAAAAGAATAATTTAATACATTGATTTTTATTATATAGGCCACACAATATAAATAGGTGTTGAATAAAGCATGTATCTCATGAAAATAATAAGAGAGATCAAATACCCTTACCTTTTGTCGTTACTATAATCGTACTCAGTAAAAACACATGTATAATAAATATAATTTTTTTAAATATATTAAATAACAATACTATTATATTTAATAATATATATGTATTGATTATGTATTTATAATAACATCTTGATAGCAATTTCATGATAAGTTTATGTTTTGGTTAATATTCATTTTTTAACATGTGTCTCAAATTGATATATAATTTGTCCATATACATATATCATGATTGGTAGAATGTAAAACATGATATAAATACCATTTATATACATTCTATTTTTATTATAATAATAGATATAATATATTATAATGAAACGGAATAGATCTTTCATGGAGATGGTAGTCCCTATGTACGTATGAACGTTATTTCTATTTCATTATCATGTGAAAGAATGTGAAGGAAATATAAGTATATATATTATTATTAAATTATATTTCTGATATCATATATATAATATATATTAACAAAAACCACAATTAATACCATCCATTTGGGAATGACTGAATCATATCGCTTTGAGAGGTCGTAGTCCACAATTCCTCAAAAAAATTATTATATTAACACAAAATAAAAAATTTAAAAAATGATTATTAAAAATTAATAAATAATTTTAAATAAATAATAAATATAACATATCAGGTATATAGACATAGTTTTCATCATAATTCCCACCATGAGAGGCGTTAAAGGTAAATGAACAACCATATTTTAGTGAGGTGGTAGTTCATCGTACGCATAAAAAGTATGTTTGTTACCCATTAAATGGATGTGTGTAAAATTTTTGGTAAAACCATATAATATAAAAATAATATTATTTAAAAGATATTACTTTTGTAATAAATTAATTGAATAAGTTTAGTGGGGATGGAGTAGGAAAATAAATGAAAGGAGCTTGAGAGAAGAGGTTACCTCTTAATCAGGTTACTTTTTTGGGTCAGTGCTAAAATGATTCCTTGGATTAATTTTTGAACAAGAAGAGGCTTATAATAGGAATATAGAGATGTTTATATGTGGATTGGGAAGATCATTGACGAATATATGGTGTTTTAGGGGTGTGAATTAATGGGAGATGTTGTGTTATTTTATATGGAAGGAAGATGACTCGCTTGGATTTTTTGAAAACAAGTTAGGTGTTTCCTCTTTATTACCTAAAACAAGTAATAAAAAAACATAAATAGAAAATATATGGTTTCAAGGATAAATATGGTCATAAAATAGGGTTTTTATAGGTTTCCTGTTCATTTGTTCCCTAAATATTAACATTTACTCTCTAATTTATTGTAATTTGACCACAATCAACTTGATTGATTTTAACCACTATTACTAATCATTTATTTTATAAATAAACATTATCTATATAGAATCTAAATATTATACTGATTATAGTGGTTTATATCATTTTTCTGTAATCTTAATTCACATAAGTGGAAAAAATTTGATGAATGTTAATCTTGGAGATGAGACAAAATAATGGTATTTTATAATAGAAAATTGTTCAAAATTTTGTTATGTTTTTATATTGAATTTAATTATTAAATTGATTATAGTGACCTAAATTATCTTAAAATGAGTTTCATTGATCTAATATGAAGTTAAAAAAATATTAATGTACAATATAACATTATTAATTATTTAAATTAAAATGTAGTTATTATCTAAAATGTATTATTTTTCACTATTCAACAAAAAATGTAATTTCTCAGAAAAATCAAAAATATTTACCCTATTATAATTTAGGAATTATAAATAAAAAAATTAGGTTTAATTTATCAAATTATATTTATATATGTGTCTAAAATTAATTATTTTTTTCATTAGAGACGGGCATGAAAATCAGTTCATTTGAGAAAAATAGTTTTTTAAAACATATAATGACTTTACAAAAAAAATATTTTTCATTTCCAATATATTTTATTTATATAAAATCACTATAAACATATTTTTATTTTTTTATTAGTATTACGATTACAACTCTTTTAATGGAAAGGTTGTAATTGATGCTTTTAAATATTTATAACAATAAAATGATGTTTCATTGAAACTCAGTATTACGTGTAGCGTATGCCAAGTTGGTGTTGCATGTAGCACAAGCCAAGTTGGTTTTGCAAGTAGCACAAGCCAATTCAGTGTTGTGTGTAGTGAAATAAATGTTGTATCCTTGTGAAAGGAATGTTTTACATAACATTTTAATGTAAATATAAATATAACTATTTCAAATATCATGTGAAATAGAAAATATCCAAATGATTAATTAATTCAAAAAAATATTTTAGAAAAACTAAAAGGGTTACAGGAATAACAAGTTCATGATATGTGTTAGTATTTCCTAGGGGTGTAAATCCTAACTTTACATGACATTTATTTAATATGCACATTGTGAATATGTAACTATTTTCTTTAAAATGGTAGAAACACTTTATTTTTATAGAACCTATTTTTCCTCTATTAGTAGATTCATGAGGGAGTTCCTCCTCTACCTATACTATTTTAATTTAGTTATTCTCCATACATGATCCATTTTATTCATTTTTGACCTGTTGGATCGATAATGGCATGATCTTAATTAACCTTCTTTCATTAATTTGTTGATATCATAACAGTTTCCAATAATTTGGTGCAAGATTAGATTAACTATTTTCATGTGTTTTGTACCTATTGTCAGTTTCATCAATTATACCTTGATTCAAAGGGTGAAAATATGTGAGGGGTCATCTAAACACCTAATTTATTCCTTTGTGATATTTTTCCAAAAAAAATCATGCGTTATAAGATGTATCATTGTGTCTTTCTCTTGATTTTCTACAATGCTTTCTAAATTATTAATTATTAATATAAATCAATCCATACATGCTTAGATTAGTCATAAAACCACATGGAATGATCTTAGAGGATGACCACCTCAATGTGTAACACCCTAATGGTGTTCATTAGTTAAAGTCCAAAGATACTCATTCATCAAAATAACTTATCCAACCAATTGAATAGTATGATTTTTTCCTTTTAATTGTTTATTAGTATTACTTTAATGTAATGTGTTTATATTCTAATTAAACCCATTAAATTACATGTTTAAAAGGGATACACAAGCATCTTGGCTTAATTATTTCTATTATAGCCTCATAAAGCATTACAAAATATATTTTTAAATGATTCTCAATAAAATAGAATAGATAGTTGTTATCATTTGAATAATACATTGGAAGTTCTAATTTGGTGGGTGGCTTATGTATTAACCCGTGGGTGATACTCAGTTTCATGGTAGATTAACTTGGATGAGCTTAATGGAAACTAGTTTTATTATATTACACAAGCAATACATGGATCCCTATATAGAATACCATAGACCAGTTTGGGTGGATATGCATTTAGACCATTCCATATGTTATATATGGATACCTATGTGGAATACCACGGATGGGCTCATAGGGTATTTCCATTAGACCATGACATAAATGATACATTAATCCCTATATGAAATACCAATGATATAGTTAGAGGGTTATGCCTTCAGCCTATGCCATGAGTGGAATGATAATCCCTATGTGGAATTCCATGGATAGTCTAGAGGGTTCTCCCTTTAGACGAAGCTGAGATTGACACTTTGGTTCCACACATAGATCCCCATTGATGAACTCTTAAAGTGGTGTATACATATTATGAATATAGAGAGATAAATTGGATTAAATCTTCTAGACACCCTTCAAAATGATTAAGATACCTCATTATTAATAACTAATTATGCCTATTTACTGATAAATAAGGATACAATTTTAATATGTTTAAGGATGTGTTTTCCAAGAAAAATAACATACTTGGTTTTAGTCCATATTTCAAATTAACTATTTGATAGTCTAATTATGATTCACATATATGTATATAATTATAATTATAAGGTATATATATATATATATTCATTTCTATATATACCAAATGTGTATACGTTATTAATGATTCTGAGAAACCTTCTTAGGAATAATCAAGTACAATCGGCCATGGGTCCAAAGAGGAACCTAGTTTAACGTGGTTTATTTATTTCCATACATTATGACTTAAAGACACACTTCTCATTTTATATGGACAATCTAGACAATTCGAGATACCTGGTGTGGTGGCCAAATGAGAATATCTCACACCATTTTCATGATGCCCATGATAACCTTGAAGACTTCATGATTTTAGGGGTAGAAAAAGGGAGTCACCCAACCATAGTTTTTTATTATCAATTCTATGATGGAGTATTGGATTTGAGGACCAATCAAATTCTCATGATGTCAGTGGAGGAAGAAGTTGGTATTTTGGTTTTTTAGAATGTTTTATATTCGTATACCCCTATATCCCAAGAAATTTATTTATTTCGATAGAAAAATGATATGATCATAATTTTGGAATCTGATATTGATTTAACTTCAACATATTTATTATACAGACGATTTATTATTCTTCAATAACATATTTATTAATTATATAGTTGTTTACCATTATTTTGTATCATTTTTTTACTCTAATCTAGATGGAATGATATCCCCATGAACACACCCTAGGCCCATAATGGAAATTAATAGACTCTTTCATATGGGGTGGTGAGTTTGAGGCCAGGTGGCCAACCATCTTTAGACACTACATAATGAATTCTAGGGTGGGATGCTACAATGTGGTATTAGTTCTCTTTTATCCTTTTGTATTATTGTTTGGGTGTTAGACATGAGACATGGATTATGTTGGTATTTTCTAATGATCTTATATCTGTGAGTATCATACACATGTATATGAGAGACCTAAATTAAATGGGATAGGTTATTTCTAATCTTTTTCTATTGCAGTTATAATTATTTAACGGTTGGGTGACACACATGTTTTTTGACATTATTATTATAGATATAATTATGATGGATTTACTTTTTCCATGGCTTCATACGATATAGAGGTATCATCTCATGTATAATTATAGGAACAGTAGGATTCTAGATTAATGAATTATTCCATGGATTATTTATATTATTGTTTCCATTGCTTTTATTTAATTTTATGGTTGAGTTATTTGATTATTATATATGGAAGTGGTCATGAATATCATAAAGGGATAAAAGTATTAAATAAATTAAAACATATTCATTAATATAAATAGTGTGTTCCAATATAGATTGATTATGGAAACTTAATTAACCAATTATACAATGCATGATTCATTGACCATTGTTTCCATGGGATGAAATGCTGGTTTATTAAAATAAGATAAATTCAATTGTAATTTCTAAATAATTTACTTAAACAAATTGGAAAATATTATTCATTTAATCAAATAATTATGTCTGAACTATTACATCATGAAATCATATGTAACGTTCTTTTCATAGTTACATCACATTCTAATATCAATTTATAATATGTATGGGAATTTATAAATATGGAAATTATATGTATCTAACTGAAATATGCTATAAATCATTATGTTAACAATTACGAACATACATAGATTAAATTTTTTTAATTAAGTGGTTACTATCATATGTGTATTCCAATTTCAATGAAATTGATGTTTTATAGTGTACCATGAAATTGATTCTCCCTATACTATAACCAAATTTATGTGATGTGAGGCCCTGAACCCGACCAGACCTTTTTAGTGGGATGTAGGCATTATATTATAACATCCCGCCTTTTTATCACATAAACATTCATTACATTATAAAAAAATTGAGTATCTCTAAGGATTAGTGTCTTTGAAACCAGGAACTTAATACATGACAACATAAAACATTCTTCTTAAATACTTGAAAGGCTTCTTCATTTGTTCATCCTAGTTCATTGCAGCATCTCATAAGCAGGGAGCATACATCAAAGGAAAGGGTGAGGAGATGGGCAAGTAAGGGAAATAATGGAATCATTTTACATGTGAACTTGAGATACATCAAAAGTCGGGAAATATAACTTTAAGCAATGAGAAGGAGATCACGAGGCATATCATAATAAAAATAAATTGTTTCATAACTTGAATATGGGGATACAAAATTTAACATAGACAATCATGAACATATTCCCAAGGTCCATCCCCAAGGTGTAATTTGAAATTACCATGCTTATTCACCAAGATATCGTTAAAATTGTAATCTCTAGTGGTTACATCATTACTAAATGCATTGGAGCGGTATCAGGGTGCACCCTTAAATTTTTCTTTATTATCAAGTGAGACACATATATCATCATCAAAAATTCCATAAATAACATATATAGGATAAGGGAAATGGGTTTCATTTCATAATAATAATGTTTTAAAAGCTGCTTTTAAGATATGATCTTTATGTAATTTTAAATCCACCGAAAAAGAAAGCGGGTTTCATGTATGTAAATCTCAGAATTAAAATAGAACCTTTTGATATATATTTTATTACCCCTGTAGAATAAATATCTTTGAGTATTGAATTAATAAAATAAAATAATTTGAGAAAAAGAGAAAGACATTTTGAGATGAAAATTCTGCAGCATAACGGCTATATTACAGGGTTTTAGAAAACATTGAAAAGAGAGGGGACCTGAGTCACCGACTCATAAATGATCCATAGAAAAGTATGGGTACAGTATATAAAGGATATAATAACATGGTAATGAAATTTTGAAGACATACCATATGAAATGAAAAACATGGAAGGAAGACAAAAATAAGATTTCTCTTATAAAAATTCAGCACCCTAACGATGTTACTTAAAACATCAAAAAAACGAAGAGACGAGATCAAATAGGATCTCTCATAATATGAACATAAAATATCAGTATTACAGATATAGAGATCATTCCTCCAAATAATAAAAGTAACTTGAAACACTTGACATAAAAATAGAACTTGAAAATGATAAGGGTAAAAGAATCCCTTAAAAATTTGGCAGCCTAACAACGCTACATAAACATTCATAAAATTGAAATGATGAGAGAAAGAGGGGTTCTGTCATCATATGAACATGAAAATGATAGTAGGATAAATATAAAAGAACATCATCTATATATAAAAATGGATCATAATAGAAAATGACAGAAAAGAGAGTACTTGGAATGAAAGAGAGAGGTAATATCCCATACCTTAAAATGTAACTCTTAAAACTCAACGGTTGGGGCCTTGAGAGCATGGGGCACCTTGGGAGGACTTTTTGGGAGGTAAAGAGACCAGAACATTGTTGAGGATGATTTTTTATTCGAAAGGATTAGAGAATGGGGTGGTATTTAATGGGAAAGTGAGGGGAAAAGGCATAAATGTCCAAGGGACACGTTATTGGTGGTATTGGAAAAACCATGGGCTTTCGCATGGTATTTGCCCATGTTATTGGACACTTGGGACACCTCATACCTTATCTTACTATTCATAAGTCTACCATATTTATTACATACTTAACACATCATTTAATGATGTCATTAATCACCCGTAACTTAAAAACTGTATTTTAACTATTAATCGGAAATTCAACTTTCTCAGAAAAATCTCAAAATTTCACCATAACCAAATATCGATGCCCTGATTTAAAAAATGTACTCCATTTTATAAAAATAATTTTCTAAATATTTTTAATTTAATTTTTAATTAAAATACACTATTCACCCGAAAAAACTGATACTTGACTAATAATTTCTGAAATAATTATTTACCTATTTTATTGAATGACATTACTTAATCAAGGTGCCTAGATTATATTAATAATTTATTTAAGTGAAATTACTAATCCATTTGGTCACATTACTAATCATAAGCGTAAAATCACAATTCATTGTTTACTATTCATCAAAAATCAAGTTGATCTTATTAGACTCTAAATTTCTTACTGAATATAATTGTAGAAGACCATTTTTTGAATATCATAACACATAATAAATTATTTAAGGTTCACTAAAATATTTTAAAATATCCTTATTCTAGAATTTATCAAAAATATGCATACTATATTTATCCGACCATTTGAAAATTCACAAACTTCATCATAAGAAGAAATAACAATTTTTATTTAAATAAAGGATTACATAAGGTAGTTACGGTATCCTTGCATATCCCCTTATAACCCCAGCATAGTACCTAGGTGTATGGTGTGATAAGGTGAGATAATCTGAGGGTGGCTCGGACAACATCACATGAGTAGTAGTTTCTATCAGTTTGAACTTCTCATGAAGGCGATTCCATTCTAGCTTTAGACGATGAAGTTCGGCTTGGGTTTGGTCCAGAGCAAATCCTAGTAGTGCTACCTCCTTCCCAAGTTCTGTTAGACGGGCTTCGATTGGCCTGATACTACTGGATGAGGCCATCAAATCTTCTTTCTATATTAATTAACCAAGATCACATATATTTATAGACAATAATCACAACATTTTATTTCCAAAGGTCGTACTGACTAATGGTATAATATTCAAAACCCAATAGTCTCATTTTAATTATACTCATTTTATTAAAAGAAAAAGTTTTGTTGAGTATGAAATAAAATAACACACAAATTTAGGAAATAATATTTATTCAAATTTTTGGGTCGTTACATGTATCATGTGATTTATTTTGATTATTGTTATCTCTAATATCAAGAATTCATATATGTTAATGATGTATGAATATTTTATAAAATGGTTATGTACTTATCATTTTTTGTTATATTATTTCCTATTAATTTCTAAATATTATATGAGGTGATAATTTTACAATTATTGAGTTATCCCCCCTGATGTCCTCAAGTCATGAGCTAGGTGGGTAGCAACAAACATTAAACGGTGGTGGGGATCCTAATCCATAGTTATTTCCTTCTATATTTTCGTTAATGTAACATCATGTTAATCCTCTAATGGGTGTTGATTCTCGGTTTGACGATATATTCTTGTTTTTTATGCAGTCTGTATAGGGATCACCATAACCTATCCCATTTATTGAATAGTTGATAAGTGAATTCTAGAAGAAGCAACATATATCCTTCTGAGTGGATAGTGTTCCTTAAGATTAAAATCCATGGAGGGAGTCTATGTTATCAATAGTCATGAATTTGGAGACCAATCCAGAATATAGGGTCAATCTAACTACCTATATTCTTTGTGAATATCTTAAATTTAGTTGGTTAATCAACTCCATGGATTATCATCATCTAGTTATATTCTAGTTATACATTCATATATCCTTCTAAAACTATGTCAGTTTGTATATGTTGAAGGAATATTATGATAGAAATTTTATGAATCAACATAAGGGAGAAATATTAATGTTGGATTACTCATCATTTTTTACAAAGATTAATTATTTTCCACCAACACTAACCAATGATGATTTGACGGATGTGATAAAATTTGATTATGGGATAGAACACACCAACCAATTGTAGGATAATGTATTTTGAATTACCAACATTTCATAGATACTGAAATAGAACCTAATCACTGAGTGAAACTATAGAGAATGTAGAATTGTGGGTTGGAGATGTTCAGTTTTCATGACAGGAAGCAATTTTTCTAGTGGTATAAACCATCATTTTGAGTCTTCTCTGGGTGGAATCAGGATCTAGATGAAACTTATCGATATCTATGTCCATTATCACTAGTGTGGTAGGGTAGGCCATAAGACTCCCCTATGTGTGAGGGACATAGTAATGTGTCAACATTTTCTAATTACGAGTCACCTTCAATGTTTCTACTGAACATTACATCCATTACCTAGTGAGAAGGGTTTGTGTCGACACCATATTCCAGTACAAGATCACAGGACCCACGATATGAAGGGAGATAGATTGATACTATATGATCATGACGAGGAAGAGGTTGTGTTTGAGATATTCTGTTTTTAGTTTTAAAGAACTAACTATGTGTTCAAACTCATGGGTTGTCGGGTTGTATCTTAGGGTCAAATTTGTGGCCATATATATTATTTGAAGCCTACTATCAAAGAGTATATTCCATGGGCTACTATAGTTATATGTATTATTTTAGTAACATTTAATTTAGTAACTATCTTATTTTATATAGGCACTTATCACTCCATTTTCTCCATAATAATTATGGAATGTTTTCTCCTGTAGATGGAATTTTGTTGTCGTTTGATGAATCATGACACATTTCTAGGGGATAATTTAAAGAGAATACTATAGTGTAGTGATTTCATTCATTGTGAGGTTGTATTTCTCAACATATGGAATCTTTTTCCCTTTTCATTATTGGATTTTATTTCATTCTTAGGGTGGACTAATTGCTTCCATAACCTGATCATGTTGATTTCAATCATTTTAGGATATATTTCACATCACCTATGGGATATAATTTTATTCATAAGGGAAAATTATATGTATTGGAAGGTTGATCTGGACCCAATCATCATGTGATGGGTTGAGTGTCCTCCCTTAGAGATAGTCCCTTTATAAGAAATCATGGAAAACATCTTAATGAATTACATCCTATGGTGGATCATTTCTTATATATTTTCATGGAGTAATTTTATGGACATAAATCTTGTTAGAGATGTCGATTTGACCATTAATATTGTTCCTATAGATGCACCAGTTTCTATTCCTCCTTACAAGATGACACCTACATATCCCAATAAACTCAAGAAGCAGTTAGAGGCTATAGAAGATAACAGTTATATAAAAACCAATACATCCCAATGGAGTGTACGTATCATTTTATCTATGAAGGAATAAGAAACACTTAGCTTCTACATGGATTATAATAAGATGAACAATCTAATTGTTTAACTCCTATACCCACTACCCTTTTTAGAGGACCTCTTCATCTAGCTCCAATGAGATAAAATTTTATCCATGATCAATTTGAGGTCGAGCTACCATTATTATCAGTTGAGGCCATCAGATAAATCCTATGTAAAATTATATTTTAGATAAAACCTGTATTAGTATCTAGTTAGGAAATTAAACATTACAAACATTATAGAAGTTTTTTGGATATAATAAATCATGTTTTTTTACATACCTTGATTCATTTGTGGTAGTCTTCATGGATGATTTCTTGTTAAATTATAAAACTCTAATTAACCATATAAAATATATTAAATTCATAATGAATAAAATGATAGATCATTAAATTTATTATATGATAAAAAATCACAATTTAGTATTGATATGTTTCATTTCCAGGGGGTATAATCACTTATTCTAATGTGTTTTTTGACCTAGAGAATGTAAGTACAATATTTTCCTGGGAGAATCCCAATAATTTTTTTAACATGCGTAGTTTCATGGAAATTTTTGGATAATAAATGAATTATATGTAGGAATTATCTCACATAGAATTGTGTCTAACTAGATTGACTAAGAAGTGTGTGAATTTCATGTGGATCAAATCATAGGAGGAATATTTTCAAGAGCTTAATGGAATACTAAATTCAGTATTTGTCATGATTCTACTATATCTGTGAAAGAATTCTAAATTTTATTTTTATTCAAAACAAATCATTCATAGAGTAGTTCTTTTGTTGGGATATCATGTTATGGACTATAGGTCCCAACATTTGAGACCTTAGGAGATAAATTACCATATAAATGGCCTTGATCTACAAATTTTGTTCATGTACTATATTGGTGATGTAATTATTTTTTAGGGGAGTAGTTATTTAATTAGATGGAAAATATAATTATCTAATATATTTCAACATATTTTTACAATAATTTCATGTAGTGTTGGTGGGTAGAGTACCCGATGTCATTTGATTTTGAGCTCCCATATTTTCTTCGGAAGGTATATTTTTTACTGATACCTTAATAAAAAATACTCAAGCACATTTTTTCAAAGAGGCTAATACTAAAAAGAAATTGATTGAATCATTCGTGGATATATTCATGAAGGTTAATTAATTTCAAGGATGGATATTTTAGTGTATTTCATAGTGATATCCTCCCTTTTGGAATGTGTGTAGAGGAGACATCATTCAGATCTCAAGGGATTTTTCCTAATGGATGGTGTCTCCAGTGAGGACCCGCCACCTTGTTGGGTTGTTAAGTAGAATGATATTTTCCACTTAAACATATTTATATGGATTCCTGGAGATATATGGGATGATTTTATTTAATATTTATATTGAACTTTTTGTGTAGTTCACCCTGGTCATACCAAGATGCACCAGGAAATACATCATTAGTATTAGTGTCCATATATGAAGATGCACACTGCAGGTTTTATCAGTTGGTGTTACACCTATCTACATGTGATGGTGGATCACAAGTGGATGTTGAGAACATTATTTACTATGTTTATTTTTGTGTATAAATGTGACGATGTCACCAAAGAAATTGTTTTATATCTGTCAAGACACATTCTAGGTCGTAATGCAGCATGGGTGATCATTAATAGGCTGACCATGGCTATAAACGTTTTACACATCTTAGAAACTTCATTAGATTTCATGATTCGGAAGATTTATATTCCGGATGTTTTTCACCTTTATGGAGTTCCCTATTATATTCTTTCATATATAGATTCTGATTTTAATTAATGGTTCTAGAATAGGTTAAAAAACAAGGATCATAGGTGATCCTGAGTTTATAATGTCAACCTTAAAATGATATAATGTTCCAGCGTATAATACAAGTGTTATAGGACAAGATCTTGGTATTTTTACTTAACATTGTAGGTTCATGGGATAATAAAATACCTCTATATAATTTATCCTGCAATAACTTATTTCAAGAAACAAATCAAATGGCTCTATATGAGGCCATTTGAGGGAAATAATTCTATTGAACCCTGATTTGGTTAGAGGAACGTGAGATAGTAATAAAATGTCCTCATATAATTTCGGAGACTTTAGAAAATATAAATATAATTTAGAACCATATTTCTATAGCATAATCCTTGTAGATGTCCTGTACTGATTATCATAATCGACATATGGGGTTCTAGTCTAAAATTTGGTCCTTTGTTGAGTTTCTCCTACATGGTTTGTAGAAATATTTAAAGCGAGATAAATATATCTTCACTTTAGGTAAAAATATATGACATAATATAGGGATTAGGGCTGGTAGACTATCACTTGGATATACCTCAGATGTATCAGGCCATGTACAAAAGCTTCCATGTATAACATATTCATCATTATTACTCAGACCCATCCCATTTTTTTAATTCTATGGATATTGGATGGATGTATATGTGTCCTTTTAAGAGAATCAGATATGTATCATTTAATGTTGAATGAATTATCTCTGTTTCATGTCTGTTTCTTTAGTCTATGTTCTAAGGAAGCATGGCCTTGTATAGGATGAGACCATGGATATAGAGCCTAAATTATGTGTTAAATGGATTTATATTTTCATATATGATTTTTAATGTCCCTCATAAGGGTAGATCAATGATTATTTTTAGGGGGAGATGTTTTAATTTCCAATATTTTCAAAGAGGTACAGAGTATGTTAAATTTTCTATAGACCCTCGTTATGTTTTTCATTTGGATTATTAATGGGTAATTATGACTTTGGCCCATTGAGTTTCATTTTTTAAGGAAATGTAGTAGTTGGTCTACTTGTTGGATGAAAGAAAAAAACACATCATGGATTAAATTAATTATGTGAATTTAATTCATGAATTTTACTCAATATTGACAATGTGATCAATGTTGTGAATTGAATAAAAATCGTGAATTCAATATTAATGATATGTAATGGTCTGAGAAGACCCATTTCACGTCCTATGGTTTTGTTTTCATCAGGTTGTTAAACCGAGCATTATAAGACATTTCTTTAATATACAAATCATATGTTGAGCCTTTTTTATGAGTGGACATAAGCACTTATTTTGAGAGAACTCCTTATTTCTCTAATAGATCCACTCAAGGAAGTGCCTATTCTTCCTAACATAGGGTACATCAACAATTCTATATTTGAGATCCATCTTCATCCTCATCATTCATTTTTTATATGAAATTATAAGCTCCTCATTCATCTGTATTCCTTTATTTGTTTATCTCACCGTAATTTGTAATATTTTAGTGAGAGTTCATATTACCTATTTTCATAACATTAGAATGTATTTTCAATTTATAATATTATATCATTATTCATTGGTTTATAATAGAATAGGGGTCTTCTACCAACTTAATTTAGGTGGTCTGGTTCTTTTTACCAATAATTTTGAGGCATTATAAGATTTTTCGATATGCCACGCAATGGTATCTCTGACCAAAATTTATAAATGAATAATTAAATAAATAATCCTATGACCCATGATTAGTTGTTACCTATTCACCATTCACATGACTACATAGGTTGACCACCTCGATGTTATCCACCATAATAGTATACCTTCCCTAAATTCCTTAGACCATCATACTTTGAAATTAGTTAATCTACTAATTTAGGTGTGGGATTTTTTCCCTTGTAAGTTTTATACTAAATTTATAAATGTTATCAGTTTCCATGAAATTTTATCCCATTACATTACATAATGCTAATGGTGATACTAGGGTCTCCAATTATGGATGTCTTGGATTGGGTCATTGAGATTTATAAATTATATTATGTTAAATAAATCTTAATATTCAAGAATATATATATGGTTTCTTTTGTATAATATCATAGATGTGACCTACTTTTTGATAACTTATTTATTTACCCATGAGTTACACTTGGTTTCTTAATGTATTACAATTGATGGGATTAGCGGAAAATATTTCTATTTTATTCCATGACTAATACTTTGATCCCTCTGTGGACTTTCATAGATGGGAATAGAGGGAAATTCCATTAGACATAGCATGATTCATACTTGGATACCTATATGAAATACCATGGATGGTCTGAAAGAGTTATTCCATTGGACAAATCCATCAGAAACAATTGGATCCATATTTTGAATAACATACACATGATTAGTGGGTTATTACATTACAACATGTCGATAATGAGATTTCGGTATCACTTATAGATCGACTTGGATGAAATCATATGAATTTGGATACATATATTTCATTTACTGTGATACATGGGATTCCATATTACATATCCCCATGGATGGTCTTAGTATTCCAATATATTTAGAACTACGTATGCATTTATATTATTTTTAAGTAAGAATCCTCTAAGATAAAGAAATTTCCTAGGTTCATTACAGGTTTTAACTATCCTCTTTGATGACCCTGTGATGCTTCTCATACATGTATGTTATAATAATAATATTATATATATATATATATGTTTATATGGATTTATAAATATAACACATATATATAGGTTAATCTTAGTTCAAGTACACCTAACATTGGCCGAAGATGGTGGTGTTGGCTGGAGGGCCTAGGAGGAACCTGGTTTATATTTTAATTAATTTCCATATTATTAACATTACCTATAAACTACTAATTTTACCTATAAAATTGGTTAGTTCTAGGAACCAATTGTGGTGGATTACTAAGTATATCCCAAAGAATATTTAGGCCACATGTGCTACACAAGAAAACATCATGGATATAGGCATAAAAAAGGTAATAACTAAATGTAAATTATTTTATTTACATTAGTATGATATAATATAGAGGATGAAAATCAATCAAACACTCATGATTCAAGAGAATACATAATTGGGTAATTTTTTAAAAATTTGTATTTGTGTGTACCTATATATCCCATGCACATTACGTTTTGTATATAAAAATGGCATGATCATCATTTTTTTATGTAATATTGACATTTATTTTACTTATTTAATATCTGGATGAAATATAATTTTATGGAATACTATTTACTATTTTATTAGTTGATTAGAATTATTGGATACCAGTTTTCTTCACTCTAATCAAGAGGAAATTGTCTCACTATGGACACACCCTAGGTCCAAATAGCTATTATGATGCCTTGAACATATTCAGAGGTGCACATGAAGTCATTTGGACAACCATATTAAGGAACGTCTTAGTGGTTTCAATGGTGGGATTCTACCAGGAGGACTTTCCAATGAAATTTCATTTCAAAACAAAGAATAAAAATTTCCAAAATGAATTTCACATTAATGAAAAAGACAAAAAAAATCAATTTATATTCAACATGTAACAATTTAAAAACAACCATTAAATGGTTTAATATATTATTTTAATAATCATTTTACAAATATAGAAAAAATGTATATCATTTATATTTTACAAATTGACACACTCCCCCAAAAATTGGGGGAATACAATAAAACAAATATAATAAAAATCCATTTAATTTTATCATGAAATGATAATAAATAGATTTAGAAAAACCAATAAATTTTTAGGTAATATAAAATTATTATAAATACATCATTTTTAATGCCCCGAAAAATGAGAATATGAATTTATTAAAAGGATGAAACAAGTAAATATCTGTGTTATCATTCCTGAAAAAACAAGAGAATAGAACAAGGTCAAATACTCATAGATCGTTTGAATATCTAAGAGACTCATGATTGTGTGACCATTAGGAGGTGACGTCAAGAAACCATGAGAAATCTATATCCCATTGAAGCTCCCATAGATCCCTAATATCAAGTAATTTTTTTATGTGAAGGAACCACAGACAAGTAATTTCTTCACAGTGGTATCCAGATAAGCTCCTGTAGGTCACAAAATTTATTTCCCAATATACATCTATCGAACCATTAAAAATTCTATATAATATAGTAAAAATATCCAAAATGAGGGAGCCTATTGTGGTCGAAAATCTCATACAACACATCACTAATGAGCAAACATATTATCTTTGAAAAAATTCCAACAAACTCATTAAATTCCCAGTAATGGTAAAATATCCAATTAATATAAATAATATGAATTTGGGATCATCTCACTGTTATAAAAATCACACAATGTTTTCATGGTAGTCCTCAAGACCCCACACGCACCCGATGACATTCCAATCTCGTTTGAAAAATCATTTTCTCTTGTCATCGTCTTCATGTGAAGGTAATTGGTATTTCTGAGAAATAATGTTCTCCCACATTGGGACCTTAAGTACAAGAAGATGTCATTTTATATTAAATTAGTGTGCATCCCTGTAGAAATTATTACTGTCAAGTGGCACATCACAATAAGGTAAATTGATTATCCCCTAAGACACCCAAATAACCATGTGATCTTCCCAATCGTTTTTAAAATAAACCAATAAAAAATGGGGAGGAAATAAAATTATATTTCCATTGTAAAACTCTCAAAAAACATGAATGGGGGCTCATACTATTCTCTAACAAGACCTATTGATAGGTCTCTTTAATCCCACAATGGCCCCTTGACATGCCAAACTTGTCTCGTTGAAATTCCCAGAAAATTCACCTGAGATCATGTGAATTCCTTCTAGAGGGAACAAAATCTTTCTAAGGCCCTTTACATGTCGAAATAATAACATTATGTCCCTTTGAAATATCAATGTTACTCAAAAAAGCCACATTATTTGGAAATAATACAATAATAGATTTATTGATGGGTGGTCATGTCGTCATTCAAAATAAGGTGACTCTATTAGAGAAACCAACAACAGGATATAGGAAAGTTACATGATCCCTAATCCCTCCAAGAACTCTATCCAGGAATCTGGTGATATGCACCACACAATTTAGTGAATAACCATGGAGTTAGGGACTCTAAATCCCCTACCCCATAATGAAAAATAGACCATTGGGGAACGCTTCTCTGGCCAAACTAATGAAACCTTGAAACACCGTAGTAGCAGAATATTGGTTTATTTAGGGTAGCTGATTTGGAAACCAAAAAAACATCACACCATGTAAGATCCATGGAAGAGCTAGAAGAATCATTCAAAATGTATAAAACACTTCAGGTGATCACAAATAAATGACACGAAGGACTTATTTTAGGACATTTGAAGAACATATTTCACGCCTACTTGGTCACACGAGAAAAAACCCATTAAAACACTTAACAAATATACGAAATTAAAAATATAAAGTATGTAAAAATGACTAAATATTAGATACATACATGGTAAATGTACAAATAGAACCTTATAATACTCATGTGAACCTCTTAGGATATGCGACAACACCAAGACATGTTGCCCAGATTTTGTGATGCTAATTTGGTATACAATTTGGGCCATGTGATGTCATATGGAAACATAGAATAAAGTCACATGGTGCCCTCAGTTATTCCACCCATTTCTTGTGGAACCCTCTGAGATTGTTGTTCAAGGCAATCAATATTCTTCTGAAATGTTTCTTGACTCATATAATGGAACCATAATGTGTTAGCCATGTCTCCTGATTGCACTCAGTCATGTTAACTAAATCTCAGTAAGCCCTTTAGGCACATCAAATATGCCTTAGTATTCCCTCTAGACATTTCATTCGGGATATTTGATAGCCTCCAAGAAAAGTAAAAATAAATCTCATGACTCCACCCAAGTGTTTTATCCATCTCTCGTGATGACACTAGGGTGTTTCCGCTGGATCATAAGACATAGTCTAATAATTTCAACCAATTTCATGTGATAGATTCCAATATATACTTGAATGTCATTTCAATTTCATTCGAAAAAGTCATCCACAATCCTCCAATAAACCTCAAACATTACATATATGATATGCTACCCACCTTAGACATGCTGAATAGATTATTTGTTTTTTCTTTTCATATGTAAGATAAATAACTTCAAATGTACATACATCCTCTAACATGTCAAAATAGATAATCATGGAATTCCATTTAGGCAATTAGGAATGTCCATTTGGAAAGTAGACTAGGTCAATAATGGAATCCTGTTTCATGGTAAATATTTCCACCCTCAGTGTGTATGCCCTATCCAAAGGGAAACATCTGTGTATAAACCCCAATATTAGTAACTATGAAGACATTGATTCCATCCATAATTAGGATACATTTTTCCTCTATATGGTTTGAGATAAATATTAAATATCAAAAGCATGACATAGTACAAAATTATGAGATCCATAAGTAGTGACCCTGATAATATTCCATCCATTGTTTCTAACATCCTGTGTTGTGTACATGGTTTTAGGGTGCTACAATGATCATATAATTTTCACCGTATGCCTATAATGAAAAAAGAAAAAGTTTAGAGTTTAATCCATGATCAGCAGCATGAAATGATATGTACTACATATATGGAAATGTAATTGTGTATCACCCAATCATCTAAGCTACAATAACACTGATTACTACCATAACCAATGTCTGTAGGAGACCTTCTGAAGGACCAAGAAAATATTCAAAAGGAAATTTACATCAGTTTAAGAACCATCATGACTCTTTCATTACAACCATCATGACCAAATTTCCCCTATGGTATAATCAATAACACATCCCCCAATAGTCATATAATGAACTCAACTTTGAGAAATATGATTTCTTTCATAATAAGGATACATAGGAAAATATCTTATGGCCTGGTCCCAAAATCAAATTTGAATCCAAATCAATATTATACCCATCATTTCTCTATCATTCCAATAATAGAGAAATAGTAATTCTCATGGTCTAATCAACAAACCACCCCCTTGCGGATTAGAATCAACTAAAGTATGAGAACTCGTATTCCATCCATAACTAGGATACAAAGGATTTATTTCAAATGGAAGAGGCCAAACAAAAAAAGGATATCCTCATTTGTTTAAAAGCAATCTTGTATCCATCATTTCACCAATTAGGACCCAATATTTTTTTATGGGATGATCATATTACCACATCCCTTAATAGGCAGATAAATTTATTTAACTCTGAGGACTCTAATTACTTCAATAAAAAGGATACCTATGACGCCTCTCCAAGGACCAATATCTATATAAACATTCATGGACATTCTCAGTACAAAAATCCGATATCCATATATAATGAGATTGATCACTTTATTTTCTTTATTTCTCACAACAAGCATAGCTCATGTGTGCTTATAGAGTTGTAATTGAATCATCATTGTACTCATGAATCTCCACCATCTAGTGAAATGTTATCATGTAAACCCTGATGTGTTTATTGATATAAACCTCTCTTATCGGAATGCATCTACATTTCTTCCAATCCCAATGGCATGATAAATATTATATAACTTTTATTCCAACTATAAGTAAGATACATATGTTGTATCATTGAGACTCATGATTAAATATATAGCTTCAATATACTCACAAATATATCATTTATTTATGAAATTAATAATCATGTGTTTAATGAACTATATGGGTTTTGATTCCTAAAATTACCTAGAAATATAGGATTCATCATAACGGATCAATCCCTTGATCATAATTTGAACTACCTCCATATATTCAATTTAATTCCTATGTTCTTGACTATAAAAAATTAGAATATAAGAAGAAATAAATTATTGAGAAATAGAAGAAGAAACTTGTATTCTTACAGATGCACCCTATAATGAGATTCCCACTGTCTTTCATGCATAATGGGTGAATAAACCTATAGTTGTTATGTTAGGGTAATAGGTCCCATATCCGTATTATGACATTGTTCAAAAAGATATCATAAATATATAAGAGAGTTCCCATGTAATAAAAAATTCCCCCAACATTGTATGATGCGCCCGACCTCCCATCCTATCAACCAATGTGATTCCCTAAGAATTATTTTGTCTGAAACCCCAATTGACTGCCTCCCTTTGGAAAGCTAGTCTGTACCAATTTATAGATGA
This sequence comes from Viscum album, assembly GCA_963277665.1. Lineage (NCBI taxonomy): Eukaryota > Viridiplantae > Streptophyta > Magnoliopsida > Santalales > Viscaceae > Viscum > Viscum album. The sequence goes on from OY728155.1 coordinate 1,014,120,809, forward strand.
AGCAACCATTGGGAGGTTCCATTAAGAGTGAAAAAGGTGACACAATGTTATTAGTTATTTATGAACTAAACCTATAAAAACAATCATCCAGCCAAACCGAATCTACCGGATGGGGGTTCTATATCATATCTTCTATATCAAAAGAAATATTGTGAACAAGATGTGAATATCCCTAAAAATAATTAGGTTATTATCTGTTGATCCTTTTTTATTCAGAATGTCTAGATTGGGAATAAAAAACTAATATTTTAACCATGATTATCATATTCATCACATCATGAAGTTGATATTTCAGTAATTAGTGAACATTTCCCCTATTGTCTGTTTGACTGTATATACTGCACTCATCAACTACATGATGATCTGAGATAAGGCATTAAACATCTAGAAAATTATCTGGATGTTAGTTGTGGATACAACCCCCATGGGTCAAAAAAGTATCTACCATTATTGACATGTAAATACCCGACCACAGTTTCCTGGAGTCGGTGCCTTATTAAATTACATTAACATGATTACAAGAAAGTCATACCCCAAAGTAATGAATAGTTTAGTAGATTTGGAAACAATATAAATTTATAAGTTAAGCATTATATCATGAAATGAAAAACAACATTTAATTATTCAATTAAAAACATTCATGCCTCCTAGATTATTCCAGAAAGTCACTCATAACTTACTTCTTCATATATTGGGAAAATGAAACATAAAAAAGGATGAGCTCAGACAGTCAGTAAGAGTAATAAATAAAGCTTAAAATAATTTAATCATAAACATTAGGTATGGTGAATAATTCAAATCATATGACTATTCAATTAATAAACTTGAACACATTTTTTCAGGAATATAAGCCTAGTAAATAATTCAATAATAAAACATAGTAATTTGTATTCTAATATTTGAATAACCATATGAAATTTCAATTACTAGCTTCATAATGAGGGAAGTGAATTTGTAGGACATTTTTTAACATACTACCAATGCCTCATCCAATATATCTTAAAATAATTAAGGCCTCATCCAAAACCATAACTCAAAATGGGGAAGGCCTCGGCAAAGTCCATGCCTATTTGTCTCATGAGATCTACCGATGCATAGAGAGGATATAGAGGGCCCCACACATCACATAATAATTACAACTAATTACTAATATTAAATGGGTTAAAAATAAACAACATATACATTCATATTGAAAATAACATATGAAATGTAAATTACTTTCCCCAAACATTAAGCTTAAAGACAAGCCAGCCTGAGTAAATTAGTGAACGGTTTTAGGATAGAAAATATAAAATATTATTCGTCATAAAACATCCAATTAAATATTGTAGACGATATCATAAAATATTAATCCCAATAATACATAATGATCAACAATATTGTTGAAATAGACAAGAATATGCTTATAAAACCATTGAGTAATTCTTGAGATAAATACTCAGTTATTTTGAATAGAGGAGTTCATTTTAAATAGTATTGGAATAAAATAAGAAAAAAAGTAATAAATTATTTTCATAATAAAATTAGTTATTTTATAATGAAAATTATTGATAAAAAAATAATATAGAGTACACTTTAAATTAGGTAAGGATTTGAGAAATTCACTTGAATCGGGCTTGTATTTCGAAAATAATTTTGAGATTTCCTTTTAAAATGAGTAACTCCACATAAAAAAAGAATGGAATATAGTCAGTAAACATATATATAACACTCACACAGAAATTAAGATGATTATATAATAATAAATAAGAATTTCATTGACATAATTAGACAATAAAAGTAACCCGACTGAAAATGGAGGTTCATGTAGAAAACCCATACCTTAATTATGAAGGTGTTTTCCCCTAAACATAAAGACCGAGAATATGAAATTAGACTTATTAATAGGTTAATTAATAACATATTAGATATATATTTAGTTTATTTTGATTTTATTAATTCTATTATGTGCTTATTAATTAGTTATAAGAATGAATTTTGTCATTCATGAGTGTTCATTTTCTTGACATTCGAAATTAGTTCACCTGTTTTATGTAATGGTGTTCATGTGGAATGGATGTAAATCTACATAATTGAATTTATATATTATGTATGAACATATATAAGTGTTAATTTTATTTTATATCAATTGATTACATGATATAATATTGAATAATTATATGACAACCACTTTATTATTTGGTGGTATATGGATTATTGTGAACTAGTTTGTCATATAAAGTAATAGTAGGTACATATACTGGTTTACGAATGTTAATTAGGTTATAATAAATATATTATAGTCTGGTTAAACAAAAAATATGTTTTCATGAGAAGTAATGAAGGACAAATTGATGAATTAATCTTTTTCATCCATGAAGCTTTTAAATTGGGACCTCACGAACGATGATTTATTTTATAAAATAAAAGAGAGAGAGTAAGAATGTTTATGATGTTTATTACATTAAAATTATATAATCAAATTATATAGTTGATACTGAGGTTATCATGGTCATTTGGATAGATTAGGTGAGGAAAATATAACAATAGAATTGAACTCGAAATGAAAATGAAAGAAATAAAAAGTGAATTTACCTCTGGAATCCACCTCCTTGAGAATATATTCAAGTGAAGAGGTTTTGGTCTTTCGGAAAGACAACGAGATCTTGGGAATGGGGAGAGACTAGAGAAGGGAATTTGTTCAGAATATTTAGGATCTTAAAAGCATAGAGGAGTGAAGAGAATAGTGAGTGATGGGGGGTTTTATAGTGGAGGAGAGGAGTGAGTTTTGAATATTTTAGTCATTATTTTATTATTTCCCTCCAGAAAACCGATAGTGTTTTTTCATGGGAACCCTAATAGAATTAAATTCATGTGAGTTCAAACCATGTGGCATTAAATCACTCATGATGTAACATCCTAGGTAAATAAATAATATTACATTGTAATATTTATCAATATTTGTGAATAAAATGTTAATATTACTTTAAAGGGAATGCTATGCTCGATGGCGTACCCAATACGCAACAACGAGTTTCTTTTAAATCTTACGTTGCACACAAATAATATAATAATTTTATAATAGTTAACACCTAGCTATTGTAATGGAGGGAATTAACAGAAATAACTACAAAATGATTACATATGTCTGTTAAATATTTTTACATTTATCCAATAAATGTTAGAGGCTTAAAATCCTAATTAATCCAATTTTAAGAATAAATACTCTAATATTTTTAAAAGATTGTTTTACCACCTTTTGATGGAGAACCTTTTTTAAATATTAATTTTGAAAATTATATAAGCAATATTTGTCAAAATAATCTTATTCTTTATGATTGGAACATTCAAATTTACTTTGGTTAAATTTTTTGTATTTTTCTGATAATGTTCATTTTTAAATGAATAGTGAAAAATACTGCATTTTACATCAAAACTTCTTTTTCATCTAATTAAAATATATGGTAAGAATATTTTTTTAATTGGTTTTAAATTGTAATTATAATATATTTTTACCATTTAATTCAATTGTGGTAATTATAATTAATTTCACTTTAAAAATGGAAATGAACAAGTGCCAAACTTTTAATAGATATTGCTTCAAAAAAAACCGCTATTTGTTTTGACAAAGGGAATTATTTTTTTAAAATAATTAAAAAAACATTCTATGTTTGGAATTTCATAAAATGGATTCCATATTTGGAATCAGAAGTTCCAAATTATTTAATGAAGACTCTTTTGTTTTTGGACTTTATGAATAGTAATGATGATAATTATCTTTAATTATCGTGATTAATTAGTAATCAGGTGGTTAAGGATAATAAAATAATGACATAATGATACAAAATGACAACAAAATGTGTCCTAATGCTACTGGTTGTGTCATGACCGACCATGGGATGCCTTTTTCCAAACATTGGGACCCCATGGAATCACTTTTGTGTGATAGTGACACTTTATCATTTTATTTTTAAAGAAAGGAAAATATAAGAAAAGTATGTATCACCCAAGTAAAAAAATTTAGTTATGTCTGTGTAAATGATCTCTTAGACTATAAATATTCATTGTAAATCTAATAATATTTCCTACATCATAGTATTTTTTTATTATAATTTTTAGACATTGAATAAATTAGTTTATTTATGACACCGTGATGATGCAGCGATTACCTCATTAATGAACGATTTAAATAAAATGAAAAGATAATGTAAAATCTAAAACATACACTTGGAAAAAACCTATTGTATGAGTATATTCAGAACCCTTATCACCTTATCCTCTAAATATATCAATTTGGGACCTTTAAAATCCGAAACTCATTTTGAAATAAAGTAACATTTCTTGACTTTCCATGATTTCCCCTCCTCCCTCTTATAAAAGGCCCCCAACTCTACCTCCTTACACACACCTCTCAAGCCTTTGGCTCGGACAAACCATGCCCATTTCATCTCTCCAAATCACTATCTTCATCATTTAAGCCTCACACTAGGTAGAAGGCTCTTCCAGAAACCCTTTTGGTTCAAAACAAAGGGAGTTACCCGATTTAAAGGTAATGTCTTCTCTTATGTTATTTTGTTTTATTTTGCTTCTCCAAAACCCTAAAATCTTTTTATTCCTTTATTTTGTAAAAAAACTAGTATATTTAATATAATATAATGATTTTATAAGATTTATTATAGCTACACTTACACACACATCCGTCTAATGGTTAAAGAATAAACTATTTCTGTGGATGGAGAATTACTGCCTCACGAAACGTTGATTGTTCAATATTGTTTTAACACATTTAATGGTGGCCATTATGATGTCACTGTATTTTATATATTAATATATGGTATTTATGTCTTTTATATGCTTCTGTATTTTATATTTAAAACATACCTTTATTCTTTTCATGTTGTGAAAATGAGAAAATTTCATATGAGGAAGTGTGGACTACCGCCCCCTCAAGTGATGTGACTCGTTCATTAAATAAATGAAATGTATAAAGAATGAAATTTATAAACTTATGTGACCTATATAACATATTTATTATAATGTAATTATAATATATATGTCTCTCTATTATTTTTAATTCCATTAATATGATAAGGAAATGAAACTAGCGTTCATGCCTACGTACGGCCTACCGTCTCCATGAACGGTACATTTCTGTTCTTTTTATCTCCAAATGTTATGTAATAGTATAAAATTAATATTTACTGGATATATATGATATTTAAATCATTAATCCTATTCTAGAGATGATGTACTTATAACTACATGGACAATTATTTTCAAACAAGTTCATTTTTGACTCATGTACCAAACATCGACAAAAACATCTGATGTGAACTCACATAATTAACTAATTATTATAACAATATAATATGTGATATGAATTTAATAATAAATCTTAAATGAGTTCATTAAGAAATTATAAATTGAAAAAAATTTATTATTCAGGAATATGAATAAACGAACAAGACATGTCAGACTTGAGGTAAGGGATCCTACCTCTCTCTTTCTTTTTAAGAACTCTTTTTTATGTAACATACTTTAAGCTCCTCTTTCATATGTTGGGGGATGTTATTTTATATTAATATTTCTGTAAATATTATGTTAATATGATGAGAGACCCTATTTTATCTCATCAATCCATTTTTGGATGTTTTATGTGGTGCCGTTAGGCTGCCAAATTTTCATAAGGGGATTTTCATCTCACTTTTTATTCCCGTGAGATTCATGCTACATTTTCCACTATTTCCTTTTGTGTGGTGCATGTACTGCCCATTATTTTACTATTTGTATAATATAATCTCATTTACTGGTATTTACATATTCATTGTATGACCCTTCTTTCATGGGGTGTACGTTTCGAAAGATTCCCATATTGGTAAGGGAACCTTTCACACTCCTCTTTTTAAAAGACTTATTTTGTTATGTCTTTTAATTTACATCTTTTTATGTTGGGATAGGTCATTCTATATCCTTATTGATGTAAATTTTATGTCCATGTGATGATATACCATTTTATCTCTCATAAACTAATTTTATGAATTTTAAAGTTACGTCGTTAGGCGGTTGAATTTAACAAGGGAACTTCTTAACCCAGTTTCGATTTCTTTTGGTTCAAAATGTAGTTATTGAATGTGTCGTCCTTTGAGTATGTGTGAATGACCTATTATTGTCTCACTCTTGATATCCACTTATATTGGGTTTATTTATACTTTTCACTCATAATTATGTCATTGATTTATCATTACACTAATGGCATGATATTTGAATGGGATTACATCTCAATTTTTCTTCCATGAGACACTTCTTGATGATATGCACTTTTATTCATGTTTAAGTGTATATACAGCCCCTATGACAATCCATATCCATATTATGTCTATACGCATTTCATTTAATAGTTTTTAAAATGGTCTACTTTCATGTGGATTATAATTTAAATGTTCAAAATGGAAAAGGAAACATTTATTAAAACATTGTTTTAAATGGTTTTAAAGATTTATTCTTTTAAACATTTATCATCCATGTCCATGTTTTAAAAATGGTTTTAAGGATTTATTTATATGAAAATTAATGTTTTAAAACCATTTAAAAAGTTTTGAAGTTGTATGGGAGACTTTGATTCTAAAATCTCTTTAAATGTCTTATTTTAATATTTTCAAATTATTAAGTGATTTTTCACTCATAGAGTTTTAATGATTTTATTAGATGTTTTTATTTATGATAATATCATGATGTGATCTCTTGTGATTGAAATGTGGAAATTTTATGTTTCTTTTTTTGCATGTTTTAAGTGTTATGATTATTTTATGGTTCATGGGAAATGTTTATGAAATCAGGTGGTTCCATGATAAACTAAGGGTGGGTGAGCCCGAGATAGCTCTCCAATGCATTGGGTAACATAAAGGGGTTAAACGCTAAGGTTTCTTCAAAGAGATTGAGGTAATATACTATGATGGGTATTCCAAATGTAACCATGAGGGTTACTCCCTGCGTAAGAATACTATGAATGTCTCAAGTTACCTTTAGGTCTTATGATTTCTATGATTTATTCGTAAATCTTATGATTTCATGAGGCATGTAAAAGTGCTTATGTTTTATGGGTAAAGTATCATTTCATTGATTCTTATGTATACATGGACTGTTGTTTTCTTTTCGTATTATTATAACACTTACTGAGCTTTTTATGCTCATCCCAAGTTTTTGAAATGTTTTTCACAGGACATAAAGTTGAATAGGGTCAAGGATGGGATCAAGGAAATGTCAAGTTGTCTAAAACAAGGAACTAGACATGATTATTTTGTTCAAGAGTTTTTATTTTTGAAAAAAATAGAAACTGAGTAGATGTGTCTACTTTGTAATCTTTGAGATGTAACAATTATGTCCTAATTCTCTAAAACTCTAAACCTGAAAAGATCATCAATGTAAATTATTCAATTTAATTCAAGATTAAGTAATAATTAAGGTTGGGTCCTTATACATGATGTCATAATTAATTTATTTAACTGATAGTTTGTATATACAGTATTTTTCCATATTTCACTATTTATCAAAAATTCAGGAAATTTTGAAAAATACAAAATATTCACCCTAACCATTTTTCGATGTATATAATAAAAAAATGGAATCCGTTTTTTAAAAATAGTTTTATAAATATGATTATTTAAATTTTTAAATTAAATCTTCATTTAATTAAAAAATAACAATTTTTAAACTATAATTCATTTTATATTACATTGAAAAATTAATCAAGATCTCGTTATCTTGTAACCTTAATAAAATAAAATATTATTATTATTTAATATTCACAAAGGACATATTACTATTCATAAGGTTATGTTACTATTCACCAAAAATCAAGTCGGTTCTATCAGACTCCAAGTGACTTACTGATAACAACTCTAGATGTCAATTTTTCAAAATTAATAACATAGTAGAGGAAAAGTTTTGTTTAGAAAATATAATATAAAATGTTTTTCCTTGTAGGGACATAATGTTTCATGAATTAAATATTTATTTTAAAAACCTTGGGTTGTTACATTCTTCCCTTTTAACAAAAAATTATTCCTCAAAATTCAAAGAATGTTACCTCAAAAAATGATTTGGGAAGGTCTTTATCAAAATCTCCTTAAGATCCCATGTTGCCTCTCCGATTTAATGATTTCTCCAAAGTATATTTATCGAACGAGTCATAAAATTCCTCATCAACTGTTTTTTAGTGTGTAGAATCTAGATAGGTTCTTCATAGTAAGATAGATAAGGATCCAATTCTATACGTATAGAAGTGAGGATATGTGTTGGGTCTGTCATGTATGTTATCAGCAATGAGACATAGAACACATGGTGTACTTTGGGCAGGCTAAGTGGCACAACCCAACGATATGAATCATCACCAATTCTCTCCAAAATTTCAGAATTCCTAAGGTACATAGGGCTCAATTTTCCATTCTTCCCAAATCTTATAATAACCTTCCATGGAGAAACATTAAAGAAAACGTTATCACCCACATGAAATTATTTATCCTTCCTTTAATTATACGCATACCTCTTTTGTCTTCTTTGTGCTGTTTTGATATGACCTTGAATAGTTTTTTCCTTTATTGTTGTTTCCTCCAAAATCATTGGGCCTAGAAGATTCCTTCCTCCAACTTCGTCCCAACAAGTTGGTGTATGAAATCTCATTCCGTACAATGCATCATGTGGTGTCATTTGAATACTAGAATTTAAACTATTATAGGAGGAAACATACCCCAAAGATAAATAATGATACCACATACCTTGAATATCAAGTGATATTGATATCAACATGTCTTCTAAAGCTTGGATCGTCCTTTAGAATTTCCAACCAGTTTGAGGGTGGTAAGAAGTACTCAACCAGAGCTCAATATCCAATGATTTCTGAAGACTTGTCCATAATTTCGATGTAAAAAGTGGGTCACGATCAGACACAAATGAGAGAGGTGCCCCCTGAAGTCTCACGAATTCGTTGATATGGAGTCGTGCTATGTGATACAGTGGAAAATTCCCCCTTATAGAGAGGAAATGATCTGATTTCGAAATTTGATCCACAATTACCCATATCGAAATATTATTCCTTGGAGATTTGGGTAATCTATTGAAAAAGTACATGGTGACGTCATCCCATTTCAACATTGGAATAGGTATAGCTTGCATGAATTCTTTTGGATGTTCTCTTTTGGCCATAACATGTTGGCTGACTAAACATATTGATATATAATCAGTATTTTCCCTCTTCACGTTATCCCACAAGAAATGTTCCGTTAAATATCTATACATCTTAGTTCTACTTAGATGTGTAGAGAAATTTGAACTATGGGAATCATCCAATAACAATCTTTTTTGCTCGGTTATAGCTCGAACACATTGCATCTTCCTAAATTTCAGAATTCCATCTTCACATATGAAGTCAACCAACATCCCATCATTCACAACATTAATTTTTTTTGCATGTTCTCATCATTAGGGTGAGAAACTTTAATCCTTTATAATAAAGATGGTTGGGAAAACAAATGAAAAAATTAGTGATGTTTCACCTTTTTTGATAATTCCCATATCCATCCTCACTAGATCCATGTCCAAAGGATCCTTGTCAATCCTCATTTTGCTCAGAACCCCATGATCCTTCCTACACAATGAATCAGCTACATGTTTTGCCTTTCCTGGGTGGTGGTGTATAGTACAATCATAATCCTTCAGTAGTTTGAGCCATTTCTCTTGCCTCAGGTGGATTTATTTCTATGAGAAGATATACTCCACACTCTTGTGATTCATATATATCTCATATTTTCCAGAATAAAGATAATGTCTCCACATCCTCAAAGTAATGATTAGCACTACAAACTCAAGATCATGTATGTGATAGTTTTCTTCATGAATTTTTAACAGCCTTGAGGCATATTCAATAACTCTATAATTTTGCATAAGGACACAACCAAGTCCTTTCTTGGATGCATCACTATAGTTTACAAACCCATCATTCCCTGATGGTAGGGTTAGGTTCAGAGTATTCATTAATATCCTCTTCAATTCATTGAATCAGTCCTCATATTCCTTTTTCCATATGAACATAACCCATTTACGTGTATGTTTGGTCATTGGGTTGGCTAAACGGACAATTTTTTTAATGAAACGATGATAATAACCTGCTAAACCTATAATACTACGTACCTTAGTTATGTTTGTCAGATTAATAATTCTTTCACAATCTTTGTCTTCACGGGATCAACACATATTCCATATTTAGAGACAATGTGGCCTAGAAAAGAAACTAATTGGTGCCAAAATTCTCACTGGCTAAACTTCCCATATAATTCATTTCTTCTAAGAGTCTTTAGAATATTGGAAAATCATTTTCCTGATTTTCATAGATTTTGGAGTATACCAAGATATCATCAATAAATACCACTAAAAATCATCAAGATATTCCTTGAAAACAATTCGTTAAATTCATGAAAAGATAGGATACATTAGTCAGTCCAAAAGGCATTACTGTAAATTCATAATGCTCATACCTTGATCAAAATTCTGTTTCGGGAATGTCTTCCTTCCTCAAAAGCAACAGATTATATCCAGATCGAAGGATAATCTTTGAAAACTATTGAGCTCCATGAAGTTGATCAAATGAATAATCAATTCAAGTTAGGGGATACATGTTCTTTATTGATCTTTATATAGTCAATGCACAACCTCATAGATAAATCATTCTTCTTTATGAAAAGAACAGGGGATCTCCATGGCGAAACACTAGGGAAAATAAATATTTTATAACTAAATTCCTCTATTTGATTTTCATGTTCCACTAATTCCACAGTGGCTATTCTATAGCGTATTCGATATAGGCCTTGAACCAAGAATTATGTCAATGGAAAACTTAATTTCCCGCTCTCGAGGATATCAAGGTGAATCCTTTGGAAACACATCAACATATTCTTGCACAACCGGTAGGTCCTCTATATGAAAATTACCATCCTCACACATAGCTATTTCATTCCATTCCTCCCCAATAGTTGAATTCAGTAGAGCTACTGCGGGTGGATGTAGAAGACATTCAGAGGGTGATGTTTCTGCCCTAACATAATGCACTACGGGAAAATGGCCTTTTGCGATGGGTTTTTGGTGAATGGAATACATCATGTCGCAAATAGTCTGTCGAAGAGGTAATTTGCGATGGGGATCATATCTCATCGTAAATAACTCATTATTTAGGATGGGATAAGGGGTCCCATCACAAAATGTTTGGCATGGTTTTTGCGCCAAACCGCAGGAAGGGTATTTGCGACTGGGGGTGCCTCCTCGTCGCAAATACCCGGTAGTGGTAAATTTTATTTGCTTTGGGGATATGCCCCCGTCACAAATAGTGTGTCTGCAGATCACTATTTGTGACTGGACCAGTCGCAAATACTATTGTAACCACCAACAGTAATTAATGGGATCAAAGGTATTTACCACGGGCCCCGTTGCAAATAGAATAATTTGTGACGAAACGCCCATCACAAATAGTACCATCACAAATAATCTAACCTATATAGAGCTTCATCTGTTTTTTTATTCTTTCTCTCAATTTCTACATTCTCTCTCTCCAAACTATAATTTTAGAGATAAAACTTTTCGGAGTAAAATTTTTTTTCGAACAAGTTTTGAAGTTGTTTACACTTATAAGAAATCAATTTTAAAGGTATTTACGCTTTATTTAATTTAGTATTTATTTAATTTTTTATATTAATTTTAATTATTGTTAATTAGTTGTAAGTAAAATAGATTTAGATTGTTTTTTCATCCGTATTTATTTGTAATAACAAATTCAAATTATTACTACTAATTAGTAGTGATTAGTTATAATTAATAATTATTAACGATTATTAGAAATGAATATAAATAATTACCAGTAATTCGTAAATAGTAGTTGAAATTTGCAGTAATTAATAGTCATTAACGCTAATAAGTAATAATTAACGATAATTAGTAATAATTAGCAATAATTAAAAATAATTAGTAAAAATAGTTATAAAAACTAATAATTAGTAATAAATATTTAAATTTAGTAATAAATACTAATAATTAGTAATAATTAATAATAATTAGTAATAATTAGTCATAAATACTAATATATACTAATAATTAGTAATAAATAGTTATAAATTGTAATAAATTATTAATAAGTAGTAATAATTAATAATAATTAGTAACAATTTGTAATAAATACTAATAAATAATAATAAATAGTAATAACTAGTACTATATTGTAATAAATAGTAATAAATAATAATAAATAGTAATAAATAGTAATAAATAGTAACAAATAGTAATAAATTGTAATAAATTGTAATAAATTGTAATAATTACTAATAATTAGTAATAATTAGTAATAATTAGTTCTAATCAATAATAATTTGTCAGAAATAGTAATAAATATTAATAAATAGAAATAATTACTAATAATTAATCACAAATAGTAATAAATAGTTATAAATAGAAATAAATAGTAATAATTTGAAATAATTGGTAAAAATTAGTAAAAATTAGTAATAAATAGTAATAAATACAACTAAATAGTAAAAAATATTAATAAATAGTAATAAATAGTCTTAAATATAAGTAAATAGTAATAAATAGTAATAATTAGTAATAATTAGTAATAATTAGTAATAATTAGTAATAATTAGTAATAATTAGAAACAATTAGTGACAATTTGTAATAATTATTAATAATTAGTAATAATTATTAATAATAATTAATAATTTTTAATAATTAGTAATAATTAGTAATAATTAGTAATAATTATAAATAAATTGTAATAATTAGTAATAATTAGTAATAAATATTAAAAAATACTAATATATAGTAATAAATTGTAATAAATATTATATTTTAGTAATAAATAGTAATAAATAGAAATAATAAGACATAATTAGTAATAATTAGTTATAATTTGGAATAATTAAGAATAAATAAAAATAAATAATAATATATATGGATAAATTTGAATAAATTGGAATAAATTAGAATAAGTTAGAATAAATTGGAATAAATTGGAATAAATATGAATAAATTGGAATAAATAAGAATAAATATGAATAAATATGAATAAATAAGAATAAATAGGAATAAAAAAATAATTAGGAATAAATTGGAATAATTAAGAATAATTAAAAATAAATAGGAATAATTATGAATAATTAGAAAAAATTAGAAAAAATTAGGAATAATTTGGAATAATTATGAATAATTTAGGTAAATTTAGGTATAATAAACAATAATAAGGAATAATTAGCAATAATTAGAAATAATTATGAATAATTAGAAATATTTAGAAATAATTAGGAATAGTTTGGAATAATTATAAATAATTAAGAATAATTAGGAACACTTGGGAATAATTATGAATAATTTGGAATAATTGTAATAAATTGTAATAAATAGGAAGAACATAGAAGAATTTTTAGTGGATTGGAGATAGACCTTTTTTTGATGACTCTTGTCCATTCAATTTTCACAGACTAAGAACACAATGAAAAATATAATTCTACGTATGCAGATCCAATCTTGTATGCACATGTTTGGATATGAATTCGTAGGACCACATTTTTATAATGATTTTAAGCAATGATAGTTACAAGAAGATGATTCATCGATGAAAAGAGGTCTCATTTGTCTGAAGGCTCATTTACTTGCATCTTTCTCATAATGAAATCACAATGATGATTCTGCTCGAAGGTACACTTACATATTCTCGTATACACTATAATGGATATATGTACCTTGGAGCAGATTCATCATTGTAATTTCTGTGTGAGAAAGTTGCATGTAAATGAGACGTAGGGCATAAAAGGAGCCACTAATCTGCTGGAAATTGTGTCGCCCGTAATTAATGGTTATTAGTAAGAAGTATCTAAAATTATTAAACTTTGTTTTGGATAGATTCATTCTTATTTAAAACTTTTCAAAAACAGTAATGATAATATATTTGGTAGAAAAATATGGAACAAAGAAGTTGAAAAAATTCATTATTATATGACCATGATTAGATAAATCAGTAAATAAATCCAAACGGTTCTGGATTAAATCATGTATATATTATGGGTGTTTAAGATTTATTATCATTTTCATCATCAAAACCAGAATTTTTTTCAAAGGGAACAATTAAGGGTCCTCGTAATAAATGTGATCGTAGAATGTTTGACACATTTGAAAACGTTTGGGGAAATCTCTTGTGATTTTGTTTTCAATCAGATTTTCTTTTTTTGAAATCAACATGGTGAACACAGTTCCAAAAAGATAATAATAATTTGATTCTGCATCCATCACATTTTCAAAATTTGGTACATGATGTTGCATGTCCATCTATTCAACTAACTAAAACTCAAGATGATATTAATTTAACTACTGGGTTGTCATCATCTGAATTTTATGAGTTGCTGAGGTCTATTGAGGATGCATTATATCCTGTTTTCAAGATAATAAAATTAGAAGCAGTTGAAAAATTTATGTCTATTAAATCAGATAATAGAATTTCAATCTACTATTTTGATCAGATATTTTCTTTTGTTAAATCACTATTACTTGAAGAAAATGTGTTTCATATAAATTATTATAAGAGTAAGAGGCTAGTTTTAAATCTAGGCCATATTTATCAGATGATTCATGCAAGAGAAAATGATTACATCTTATATTCTGGTGAAAATAAGTCATTGTATTGTTGTCCCAGATGTGGAAAATAAATGTATAAAGAAGCTCAACTAGGGATGTATGGATTGATTCTAGTAAAACAGTTGAGGTATTTCCCGCTTATACCTAGGTTACATCGTTTATTTATGCCTCAAAACATAGCGTCAATGATGTCATGGCACAAAACCAATATTTCAACTGGTAAAAGAATGAATCACCCATCTGATGGTGATTTAGGGAAACATTTTGATCAATTGAATCCAAAAATTTTTTATTAGAAGCCCATAACATTCGATTGGGCCTTTCTACTGATATTTTCTGTCTTTTTGGTTCTTATGGTAGTATGTATTCATGTTGGCATATCTTTTTAACTCCGTACAATTTACATCAATGGATTTTGTTGAAGGGGCACTATATCATTTTGACCTTATTAATCCTAGGACATTCAAAAAATAATATTGATGTTTATTTGAAACCATTGATTGATGAGTTAAATTCATTATGAAGAAATGGTGTTAGTACATATGATATTACTATGAAAAAAACTTTCCTACAAAGAGTTGTATTGATGTGGACAATTAGTGACTTTCCGACATATGAAATGTTATCTGTCTTGTGTATACATGGTCCAAAATCATGTCCTTACTGTATGAATGAAAAAATTAATTTATTATTGTTAATGGAAAAAACATTTCTATTTTGACAGTCATCGTAGATTTCTTCCAACCGATCATCCTTTTTGGAGGAAGAAATATCATTTCAGAAAAGGTACAATTGAAAGGGATGGACCTCCAAAAATGATCTTAGGTACAATGTTAAAATCAGAAGTATTTTCATTACCTCCCATCACATTTGGACCAACAATAAACCGACTGAATATTCATGGATTTTGGAAAGAAAACAATTGGATAAGATGTAGCATTATTTTGGGATCTCCTATATTGGTATGATTTGTTAGTCTTCTACATGTTGGATGTCATGCATATTGAAAAGAAAAAATTTTATAATTTATTTCATACAATTTTGGATACACCAGGTAAGACCAAATATAATGTAAAGACACAATTTTATATTTCCAAATTTCTAGGCCACCAAAACATAAACTGTTATAAAATTTCAGATCACAGAAGTTAATAAAGCCAAAAGTATCTTATACACTTTCCAAAGACAGTCTATTATTATTTTTTAGTGGATTGATAATTTGAGACTTCTATATGGTTATGATTTTAATTTGGGAAGATGCATTATAAATGGTCATATTATCGGAATAAAAAGTCATGAATGTCATATTATAATAGAAAGACTTATGCCGATTAGATTTAGAGGTTTGCTGAATTCTATGATTTTTGGTTTTATAGTATACATATTATATTTTTTTCCAAGACTTCAGTGTGGCAACAACTAAATATGATGCACTAAGAAAACTGGAAGAAGATGTTGTTGTAATTATTTGTAAGGTGGAAAAAATATGTTTTTTGGCTTTCTTTGACTCAATGGAACATTTAATATTACATTTTCCACATGATGAAAAATGTGTTGGTTTGGTAAAATTTCGATGGATGTATAAATTCGAGAGATACATGCATAAATTGAAGAAAAAAGTATATAACAAAGCATCAGTTGAATGCTCAATTGTTGAAGGTTATTCGAACGAGGAATTATTTTCTACTCTCATTATTTTGAATTTGAATATCCCTAAAAACGCTACTGCATGGGGAAGAATGATGGATATGATGATGATGAAATGGAAATTCAATTAATAATTTTTAATCATCCATATCCTAGCTTTAGTGGAGTTTATGAATGAAGGCTTCGAGATGATGACCATCATAGAGCTCGTACAAATGTGCTTCTCAAATGTGAAGAAATTACATCATTTGTATTGTGATTTCTTATATAACTTATTCTATAATTTATGTTACAATAAGTAAACATATTTTATTAGTAGGTTATATAAAATCATATCAAGAAACAATTTCCATAAATTATATTATCTTCTCTTAAATAACGCCGACAAAAAAAATATCAATGGTTCCAAAAATAGGTAACTTAAATCATTGATGGTTTAACATATTAATTTAGTTTATTATTTATTATATTGATAAATATTTTAAAAATTTCCATGTGTCTCAACATGGTGATAAAACTGATAATAGATTGTGTATATTGAGTAACCCACTATCCAAAATAGCTAAATCTTATAATGCATATGTGGTGAGTATTTTGCAATTTTATACACATGTATATGGGAAACAAAAAACAATGAACAGTGGAGTTTTCTTGAGAGGATCACATTATAGGTAAATGGAAGATGATATTATTTCAAGAATAATGAAATTATTGAACAGTGTTATATAACTAAAAAATACATAACTATTTTTAAATGTGAGTGGTTGGATAGTGAGAGAGGCTTGCATGTTCATCTTTCTCATGGAATCATTGATATTAAATATAAAATTATTCTTGCTATAAATGAACCATTTTTACAAGCTCAATAGGAACATCAAATTTTTTATGCAATTTATTGTGCTACTTAAAGTGAATTGAGTGATTGGTGGAGAATAATAAAAATAAAATCTCAGAAGCAACAATTTACTCAAACTGAATTAGGTTTTTCTGATGTACAAGGAATTGAATTTTTTCAAGAGACTACTCCAAATCAATATTTTTCACAAAGAGACATGAATATAGATGATGACACCCCCAAAATTAAGGTTCGATGGTGATGATGATGTTAATGATGTTACAAATGAATTAAACTGTAAAGAGATGATAAAACTTAAACTCATATGTATATGGATGATACAGAGGAGGAATATGAATATATTTACATCATTAGAAATGAACATGATGATGAAAGTGAGCATTTACATAGTTAAATGTGGGTAATAATCATAAATAATATATATATATATATAAGTTATTTTCAACTATTTTCGAACAAGAATCATTTTTTATTTCAATGGATTATAATCTATTTTGGGAGTTTCAAAAGGTTTAGCTAACTTTGGATGAGGAGTATTGGGGATCATATGACCCCTAGCCTACTAGGGGTTTAGGGGGTACATGGAGGGGACAAGGTCTAGGGTGACTAATGATTCCGGACACTATCCCCATGTGATGTCTATGTCTTGGATTTTATCCATCCATGTGGATGTTTGAGTATACGTTCTTTTTTCACAGTTTTGCACATATAACTGTTTGATAGGGGATCACAATCATGAGCAATTATTTTTTCACCCATGGATCACGAGGGAATAGATTCTCGTTGTTGTGTAGCATGGCATGTTCAATCAGTATCTAGTACATAAGTAAATTAATACATATTTTGAAATTTATTTCATTAATAAGATGATATTATAAATTCTTTTTAGGGATTATGGTATCAAATTGATGATATCATGTGTGAATATATCCACATGACATGGGAGGTGTCTATGCATGGATGTTTCCGTCATTTTTTGCACAATTTGAGATGGATTCCCACAAAGAAAGTAGGAATGGCAGTATTTGATGAGTCGTGTAGAGACCACCGACCAGAGTACATTTAATCTCATGTAGGGAATGGATTCTGTTCACACTACTTGGTTGGTAGATTTCGTAGATCTTTATTGGGCCGAATGTACTGGGCGAGACATGAGGTGATGCATCGAGCCAGTAGTCGTGCATTCAGTACGCATATAGAGAATCTGGAAAGTACATTTTTTAAATATTTTATTTAAATATAAATTTAAATAGTTTATTTTATATTCATACATATAATCAAGAATCCCAATATTATGGAGTAAGATGTTTATCAGAGGATGTATAGTGATCCAGCCACTAGAGATATTAGACGTGATCGCCAACGTCAGATTTTGGTTAGTATTTTTATTATTTCAGTTTGAAAATTAAGAGCATATAATATTTTTAATATTTTAATTTATAATTAGAAATTAATGATTCATATGAGACTACGACCTCTCAGACACAGGCTGAGAGTCAGGCTGAGACGGCTGATCCGACTAGTACCCACCATTTTGATTAGGAGACCTAGATGCAATCAACCCAATATGGATTTGATAAAGTATGATTAGTTGGTATTGGATATCATTTGACTCCTGGGACTTATTATATAATTGTTATGATGTTGAAATCCAACTCGAGAGGAGCTTCTGAAAGGGAATCATCTTCTATCTCACAGTATCATGAGTAGTTGCAAGCTTTGAGTGGGCTTGTAGAGTGTTTGAGTAAGTAGCAAGAAGAGATGTGCCAGCACGAGTAGCAACATCAGCAACAATACAAGGAGCAGATGCATTGATGACAGCAGAATCATCACGAGCATATGGAGTACATGCGTCTCCTGACTCATAGTTTTGGGATGGAGTTTCCTCCACCATCTCTTTTAACTCATCCACCTCCTCTAGAAGACTACCCCCATTGAATTTTTATTAATGTTAAACATTTAAATTCAATGTTTGTTGTAATATTAACTATTTAAAGTTATTGTATTTTTTATTTGTGCAAATAATGAAAATTTTAATTTTTTTAATAATCTATTATTTTATTATTTATTATTAGTATTATATTTTTTTAATGTTTTTTTTACTAATAATAATGACAATATTTTTTAAATTTTTTTATAATTTCTGCGAATATGGAGAGTTTTAATAGTTTATTTTTTTTTATTTTAATAATAATTTTATTTTTTTCATAAATATTAATAGTAATAATAAAATTATTATATTATTAGTATTATTTTATTATTAATATTATAATAATATATTTTTATATATTATTAATATTATTATTATTATTATATAATATTATAATATTTATAATATTTATATAAATATTAATAACAATATTATTATTTTATAATATTTATTTATCATTATTTTATAGAATATATATATTTTTATTTTATTGAGTATTTACGACATTTACTTTTGTGGCGGGGTCCAATCGAAAATATTTAATATATTTTTTAAGTAAGTATTTGTGAAAGGAAAACCCACCCATCACAAATACTTATTTGCAATGGGCCCATTGAAAAATGTTTTTGTATATATAATCTATATAAACTGATAACTATTTTCGACGGGACGTGTTCCCATCCATAATAGTATTTTTTGTGACGGTCCATAGCAACAAAATAATATTTGTGACGTCGCTTTATACAACAACCTATTTTGTGATGGGATCCGATTGCAAATACCACAAAAATTAAATACTGAGGGATTCCACATCAACCTAAAAATTGTAACCTTCTTCCTCTTACAATAAATTTTTACATCATGGTTTGAATGCCAATCCAAACCAAGGATTATATCAAATTCAATCATGGGTAATACATTAAAATTATCATATAAAGAAAGTCAATATGCCATAATGGGGACTTCATGACACAGCATTGTTGCAATGACACATTCTTCAGGATTTTTGACTGACAAATCCCTTATTAAATCAAATTGGAAATATATAATTTTTTTAGAAAACATGAAAGATATGAAAGAATGTGATGACCTAGAATCAAATAAATCATTGACAATGTTTTAAGAAATAATTAAAGTACTAACCACCATATAATTAGGAACTTCAATATCAGAGGTTGTGATCGCATAAGGTTTTCCCTTCTTCCTTCGCCTTTTCGATGGCATCATTCTTTAACTCTATGGAAAATCAGTACCATACTGACAAATCTACCAAAAATTATAGCATTGAACATTAATAGCTTCTTTCTTCCCCTTACAATCACTAGAAAGAAGTCCTTTCCGTCCACATTTGTAGCATACTCCTTTTCCTTTTAGGTAGGAACCAGGGTGTTTCCTTCAATAATTATCCCAGAGTGGAAATTAAACTCTTCCCTTCTATCCCATGTCATTGTTTCCTTTTCTAGAGTTCTCATCAACCCTATTCTTCTTTTCCTTTACTTTAATGTAATAAGTCATAGAAAATTCCTTTTCTATCTTGATAGCACATGAAAATTTGTCTTCATATGATGAGAAACATTGGGAGACCATTCCCCATCCGAGGAATGGAATTATGTCATCAAAAAATCGATCGATTTTTGTCCTTGGATTATGTATGTAGTCCAGAACATTCCTTTAAAACTTTGTAAAGTTAGCTTCATACATTGCAACATTCTCTTCATACTTTTGCCTCAAATTCAGAAATTTCCATTTCATTTCCGCTCACTGTTCATGAGGAAAGTATTTCTCTTGGAATATTTCTTTAAATTCCCTGCATTATATATCTTCTATCTTTTCCTCCTCATTTTTTTTGATTATCAACTTCCACTGGTCCGTATCTCTCAATATATGATAAATGAAAATGATGACCTTCACTATTTCATTACATTCCAATGTGATAAATATCTTCTCTGGTGAACTTATCCACTACTCGGCTAAAAATGGGTTTGTAGTCCCATTGAATTATGGAGGTTTTTGTCACATAATTTGATCTAACAAAGATCCACCATGTGGTGGACCTGGATGCTCCATATAGGTATGGATATTTTTTACATCCTAATAATGTTGTCCTAGTATAGTTATAAGTTGCCCTTCACCAATCACAACACCAGAGCCATCATCATTGTCTTTCATCAGAGGTAAATCCCTATATGGGACACACACATTCATGTGGTTTCAATTCATTACACTAAGTGTAATTTCTAAACAATGGAATACACTAGATTATGTTATGAATCATAATGTATAATAATAACATAGAAAAATACTTATAATAAATTGAAATTCAATACTTGGCTAATCCCATAATCACAGAAATGGTTTCATTGAGTAAAAATTTACATTTAAATCCTTCATAATGGATTGTAAAGAAAATTTGAATTATCCTAAGCATATCCCCTGGGAATTTCAAACTAGGAGCGCATTAAGGCCCATTTCATGTACTAGGTTACCCTGAATCATGCTTGAAAATCCATGTTACTATTTTCATTCCTAGGTACAACTATGCCAGAACCACATCCACTAATAGTGTCCAAAAAATGATATATTTTCTAGAATGATCAACATAATATATTACTTACCAAAATACCAGGATGTTCTGGTATGTTTATCCTCCAAGACTATCTTTGGGATTGGTTCCCTAATCTAGATTTTCTAAATCTATTTTCCATGTTGTCTACTAACATTCTTTTAATACCAACTGTAAATCCTCGACCCCAGTTTCCCATATCCAGTTCTTTTTTACATTACATTGTTATGATAACAAGAAATTAGTACCCCGAAGGAATGAATATTTTAGTAAATTTGGAAACAAGATACATATATAAGATCATAATTACATCATGATATGAAAAAAACACAAAATTATTCCATTACAAACATCCATGCCTACTAGATTATGCCTGTCAGTAACTCATAACTTACTTCTTCATAACATGGGAAAATGAAACCTAAGAAAGGGTGAGCTAAAACAATTAGTAATAGTAATAAAAATAGTAAAATATAACATAACCACAATTATTATGCATGGTGAATAATTGAAAACACATTTCATTACAAATAATAAACTTGAACACATTAATTCATGAATATGAGCTGAGTAAATAATTCCATAATAAAACATAATCATGGGTATTCTACTTATCGAATAAAAACAAGAAATTTAAATTACTAGATTCTTAATGAGGGAAGTGCATATGCCAGAAATTCTGAAACATACTATCCCGGCCATGGCCAAAATGTATAAAAATTATTAAGGCCTCAGCCAAAACCATAACTCAAAATGTGAAAGGCCTCCGTCAAATCCACATTTATCTATCTCATGATACCTACAAAAGTATAGAGGGGATATAGGTGGCCCCAACCTTCACATAATAATCCATCGAATTCCACATTTGATCGTGGATAAACATAAACAACATATACATTCATATTTAAACTAACATATGAAAGGTGAATAGCTTTCCCCGAACACTAAGCTCAAACACTGACCATTCGAAGTAAATTGGTGATTGGTTTTGGGATAGAACATCAACAAAAAAACTAGTAATAAAGAATACAATTAAATATGGTATATTATATCATAAAATATTAA
The DNA here is from genome assembly GCA_963277665.1 of Viscum album. Classification (NCBI taxonomy): domain Eukaryota; kingdom Viridiplantae; phylum Streptophyta; class Magnoliopsida; order Santalales; family Viscaceae; genus Viscum; species Viscum album. The sequence goes on from OY728155.1 coordinate 1,014,143,514, forward strand.
TCCCAATAATATATAAGAATCAACATGAGTGTTGAATTGGATGAAAATAGTCTTATAAAATCATTGAGTTGTTCATGGGATAAATACCCTTTTATTTTTATAAGAGGAGTTATTTTGGAAAAGTATTTGTAAAAAACCATAAATGAATTAACACAGTATTTTAATAATAAAATTATTTATTTTATATAGATAAGAATTTCAAAAACTAATTATATTATTCCCTTAAAGTTTTGTTATAATTTGAGAAATTCCCTTGAATCGGGCATGTATTATGGAATTTTTTTAAAGTTCCTTTTAAAACGTGAAACTCTCCATAAAATAAAGAAGAATTATAGTTGGTAAAAATATATAGAATAATCACATAGAAATTATGAGGAATAAATAATAATACATAATTATTCTATTGTGTTAATTAGTCAATAAATGTAACCAGAATGAAAATGGAGATTCGGGGTAGAAAACCCATACTTAATGTCCGAATGTGTATCACTATTGAACTTAAGGACATGGAATATGAAATTAGGCTTATTAGTAATTTAATTCAAAACCTATTATACATTTAATTTTTTATAATTATTTTATTAAGTCTATTATGTCCTTATTAATTAGTAATAATATTTATTTTCGTCATTCTGGAAAATTGTTTTCTTAATATTCATAATCAGTTCATTTGTTTTTACGTAATATAGTTCCTGTGGAAGGGATTTAAATATCCTTAATTTAATGTAAATATTAATTATAAACATAAATTCGTTTTAATGGTCATTTATATCATTTGGTTATATGGAATAAGGATGAATCATTAGATGAAAACGACTAAGATTATATTGTGGTAATCAGATTATTATGAACTAGTTTTTTATATAAATTAATATTATGTACATGTAATTGTTCTTGAATATTAATTATATTAAAATAAATATATTATAGTCTGGTTTAACCATATAAATTGTTTCATGAATAGAAATTATGAATAGATTCAAGAACTAAATTTCTTCGACCATAAAGGTTGTAAATTGGAACCTCACTGACGATGATTTATTTATAAAATAAAAGAGAGAGAGTTAGAATATTGAAGATGGTTATTTCATTAACATGATATAATTCTAGTATATATATGATAATGGACTTATCAAGGTCATTTGGACAGAGGAGGTGATAATGAGATAATAATCAAAAGGAACTCGAAATGAAATTGAAGTAAATAAAATGTGAATTTACCTCTTGAATCCACATCCTTGAGAATGTATTTAAGGTAAGGGGTTTTGGTCTATTCTCAGGGTTAAGAGCTATTGAACATGGGGAGAGCCTAGGTATGGTTATTTGGGAAGAATATTTTTGAAATTTATGTCTTAGATGAGTGAAGAGATGAGGGGGTGATGGGGGTTTTTTTAGTGGAGGATAGGAGTGAATTTTTAATATTTTACTCACTATATTATTATTTCCCTCATGCCAACCAATACTATTGTTTCATGTGACCAATAATAGTAATAAGTAAATTTTAGTTTGAACCAAGTTCCATAAATAACTCATGGGGGCATAAATAGTGTACTTAACTAATAATTTGAATATATGGTATTTTACGATATTTCACTATTCATCAAAAATTCAACAATTTTCGAAAAGTCTAAAAAATTCACCCAAAAATTTTTCAATGTTTTGAATTAAAAATTAACCCCATTGTTTTAATATAATTTTCAAAAAATGTATTATTTTAATTTTAAAATAAAATCATAGATTATCCAAAAAATAATTATTCTAAAATTATAATTCGTTTTATATTACATTGAAAAATTAATCATGTTCTAATTATCATGTACCCTTAATAAAATAAAATAATATTATTATTTACTATTCATAAGTGTCATATTACTCTTCATATTACTATTCATAAGGGTATTTTCCTATTCACAAAAAAATGAAGTTGGTTCTATCAGACTCTAAATGACTTACTGATGACAACTCTAGATGATCATTTTTTGAAATTCAAAACATAGTAGAGGCAACGTTGTGTTTAATAGCTATGTTAAAAAATGTGTTGTTTTGTAGGGAATCAGTGTTTCATACATTCAACATTTAATTGAAATCGCATTGGGTGTTACACGAAAAATTATATATCATGGGAAGAACATGATGTTCCAGGACAACCATTGATGTGTTACAAACATGATACTCAAAACATATCATGAGTTCCAATAAAAACTGAAGTTGATGAGTGTGTATCATCCAAGGTTCGGTGACCATCATTCCCACAACCAACTACTTCCATAGATTATCCCCAAAGTGTGGCTACTAACAACTCCAGTCTCTAATGAAGGTGTACTGGGGATTCAAATATGGCTCCCTTCTAGTTTAGATGCTATTGAAGAGGGTACATGTCGACCATCATTGCCAGTACCATCCCCCTGGTACCCACTACTCACCTATTGAGAATTCCACCCAAAACACATCCACCATTGACTCCCATTCATGGAAATAAAGGAATATATATCAGGTAAGGGAAGATATTGATAACCAAGAGAGAAATTATATCCCCATGACTATTGATGATTTTTTCATCTTACATCGTCTTTAACCAGTAAGAAGGCTCGCATTTGTGCTCACTTTAAACAAGACTATCTATATTTTCCCAGAAAAATCATGGAATGGTTCATATCCCTTCCCCCATGTGTGATTCCCTTTATAATATTCTGGAGAAACAATAATGGTAGGGGGGAACATATCCACACATCAATGGAATATATATTACAGTATAAAGTAGAGGTGAAAAAAGTGTCGGAATCTATCCCTAAACAAAATTTTTTAAAATTTAAACAATATTTAGCAATAGATGAAGAACAATAATAATATATGGTACTAGTTATGATGAAGGTATGTGTACATGTTCTTATCCATATATTTAGGATAGCTCAGCAATCCAATAATAATAATCAAGTGGATGGTCTAGAACAATAAAACATTATGCCTTCCATACAAGGGGTTATCAGAATATTAAAATAAATGTTGAGGCATTGGACTAGGATAATATTTTCATTCCAACTAGGGATAACCAAGTGAGAGTGGCACCTTCCTTAGGACAGGGGTGCATTCTTGTCAAAAAACATTCTGGGGGCATATTAAAAAAGCATAGTATATGGCACATATTCCTTTTGTGGTTGGGGATTACTATGTTATAGGGGAAAATATCTAGGTATAGGCTAATATTATTGTTGAAGAAGTGAAGAGACAGACTCCAATGGCCCAGGATCAAGAATATATAATAATATTTTCTGAGACTAACCAAGTGATAATGGATATTTCCATGGGACATGTTTGTATTCCGGTTAGTGTATATTATTATAGTATTCTAGTAGGTAATGAAATCCAAAAAACTATCCCCACTACTTCTGAAAAAAACTATACTTTCATCATTACAACATAATATAGGAGGAGTCACATACACCTTCACCCATTCTAGTGGCCCACCTACATATTCTTGTGGGTAGTTCATATACAAACGAGTATTATATTTTGATTCCAACCAGGGATCACCAAGTGAGAGTGGAACATGCCTCATGGAAGGATCATATTCCTCCCATAACTGACCAATGATATATTCCAAAGGATCATGATCCAGATCATACTCCCGTTCTAAATGAGTCTCACAATATGAGAATGGAATATGCATCGGTAATTATGCATGTTCCTATCAAACAAGAGATAGATTACTATCATAATCTAGCCTATTATTTTCAATGGGATAATACTCCCAAATCACTAATGGTTATAAAAATATTCCAACAACAATCATATAACTGACTCTTATCCCCTCACAATATCACTGGGAAGTTTGTCATATTCCATCCACATCACTCGATGTGACACATTTTAATTATTATCTCAATGATAGTGACCTTAAATTTATATGAGTCACATTCTCAACACCACAAGGTCTCTCAAATCTTCCACGAATGTAGAAGAATATCATTACTATGATAGTTAGTCTCGTAGTAGTTTGGAGAAGGATCATAGGGTCTCTACACCTGATGTCTACTGTGGTCATCCCCCCATGATGATATCTCCCAAAAACAAGGAAATTCATTCCTTATCTAGACAATATCAAATAAAAATGTCTTCAGATATCATAGACATTTGTATAGAGAGGTGTTCAAATAATATGTTCCTTCAAATAAATATGTCCTCAAAACCTCATTTTCAACCGTTAATAGTTCCCCATCAACTTTCAGAAGCACTCAAATGTAGTTATCAGGTGACCCTCAAAAGCATCTTCAATGGTATGGCCATAATTAGGCAGGTTATTCAATGTAATAGGAGTAAAAATTGAAATATGTGTTGTGTTGTCCCAAAACAACCTCCCCATCATGTTCTATCCCCTCTCCCATTCTGACTATGAGATCCCAAAAAATCTAAAAATGGAGTGCATTCCTTATATATTAAAAAATATTCCAGCTAATCATTATAGGATCAAGTATAGACTCGTTCATTATATATGATAATAGTCTCACAATGCTAACCTTAAAATATTTTACTTTTATCCAAACCTATTTTCTATCTCTAAGGCCCGAGATAAAAAACCAGAAAATCACTATATGAATCTACATCATGCTTCCTATAATTGCATCAAAACAATTTGGATAATAATATTTGAATCCATATTGTGCATTAGTATTTGAGGATTGGGAAATGATAGGGTGTTAAACTTTTCTTCACATCTAGAATAGTACAACCCATCTCATATGACATCATATAATTTACTAGACTCTAGTGAAATTAGGATACAAGGTAATGCCTGAGTTAGTTGTTCAATACAATATAATTCCCCCTCTTTAACAGTTTCAAAAAAACATGAATAGAGGGAGTGGATATCCAAAAAAAATTGAACTCTTTCCCTCTAAGTAATATGAATTCATATTAGATATGGAGACCAAAGTTACAATCCCCCAGAAAACATCCTATAATGAATGGTTCTCACCATGGGGTAACATAACACCCAACTCCAATGCTTGAAAAATGCACTGGCTCAAATATATGTGGTATAAGATATTATATAAACAATCAAATAGTGAACCTACCTCACTATCCTTTTGGAATGTCTACCACTGCTTCTACCTCTCATATCGTCAATTATGAAGATGATCTAGGACATATCGGCATTAGATGTATGACAACTCCATCCCACTCAGCTTGGGGAATTAATATATCAAAAACCATCACGAGGTTAATCATCTCATGATAGTCATTGTGAAATAAATGGTGATTTTAGATCAACCTCACCCAACTTGGATTTGGGAATTTATATCCTAATTTCCATATTGGGAGTCATAAAATCCCCATCAACAATCATTGAATCCCAAACACCATAAATAATCAATATTAATTATGACACAAATAAACCCCCACCTATAGGATTCAGGGGTATTTTAATCACCTTCATCATCACCATAGAGGGAATCCGTCTTCCCTAGGTTGTGAGGAAAAAAATCAACGGTTTCCATCCCACATATTCCTTCCACACAAAAACAATGTTGGTCAACGCCCTCTCATAATTCATTTATGAAAACATCCTCAAGGTCACTTTTAATAAAATAATACCGGAGGAGCATATGGAAAATGTAATTATACCCCAGTGGGTTTATAATCCAAAATTTCCTAATATGGACAAGGGTTCGAAGAAGGACCCTGATGAAGGTAGTGTAGAATAATCTTGTTATATTTAATGTAACGAGAAAACTACAATTTCAGGATATACGTCTATGAATATCATAACTATTAACATTAAAGACATTGTGGATCAAGAAACAACTGAAGTGACCCATAACATGGAAAATGTAACCTATGATGTGGGTGATTTGGATGCACCAAATGATTTTTTATGAACTCATAACTAGATAAGGTTCCAAAATATGGTAACTCTAAATAATGAGTTTGCACCTCTATAGAGGAAAACTTCCAAAGAAATAGTCAATGGAGAAGTGACATTCCAATCACCATCTTGATGATTTGAGGTTACTTCCATAGGGGAACAATTTTTTCAATTTGATAGTGAGATAAAAAAATCTCATACAATTCAATGATGAGATACTCGGAGGAAATATTCTTATTTGGTACCATCTTCAAGAAGAGAAAAATATTATAACTCCTATATCCAAATTTATAGAAACAGTGGTATATGAACACCTAACAAGATCCAAATACAGAAAACCATTCTACATAAATGAGGCCATAAAAAATGATCGTTCCTTCCCTCCCATGAAGCAACAACCTTTATTTAATTATATATTTCCTATTGTATTTGAAAAAATTGAGTATTAGATGGAGGGAAATGAAGTTCCACCTCATTGATCCCCACCTATTACTATATATGGGTGGAGGCATTGATATAAGTACCCCCTTGATCTTTTATAAATCATCAAATCCCTAACAACTCAAATAGATGCCATAGAAGGAAACCACATAACTATACAGACTGAGAGGAAGCCATATCTCAAGTGGGTGGATGACACATTTCCTTCTCCCAGTTTGAAAAATCCTACCTCTTCTACCATTGTTTGTTAAGTCAACCATCAATAGAAAATCACACACCTCATATCCCAATGTGGTCCAGTGAGTGGTCCTTGAGACCAATATACAGAGACATAGATGATGTGTTTTGTATAGACTCTAACAAGACCATATTTTTTATAGTACCACATCTTGCTAACAAGATCTATTTTAGAATGGAAAGACCTTCATTTTAAGTTTCATTGTTAGTTTAGTACAAGGATTAGGAAATAACTATAATTGACATTAAAAATTTAACTAAATTTGAAAATTAGAGCATGGTTGCTTCATAGCCAGAAGGAATGGTTTAACCTATTCACTCAACATCCATCTCTTAGAAGAGAAACTAATGGGAACCTATACAGAAAATATCTAGTTTTAGTTTCAGACACCTATGATCCCAATGAATTATCTTTATGGGTTTTTTGAGTTCATAAAAATAGAATAAAAAATTTTGGAATACATTTAGTGATCCCGGTCAAAAAATCAACTCATTTCAACAATTCATAATAATGGATATGAAAATTATTAGTTACACTTGTCTCTCTCAAGAATGAAGTGAAGCCCATCAAAGCTCTTTTGTTGGTCCTTAACCCCCATAACTTCCTATTAAGCGGAGGAAACCAAAAAATCCCCAACATTCAGAATCATAGAGAATCAAGGGACTCCTATGATTTGATGAATTGGTGAATAATGAACACTCCTTAAATAATTGGGAATATCCTCTACTATTTTATGGTGACCTTTGACAATAACCTGATCACTCTACCCAAACCAATGATTCCAATTGAGGTCAAACTCACTGACCATCCTTGTAACAACCCAAAGTTTCATTAATGGAAGTCCCACTTGATCTAATTAAATGTCTCCTTATGTTTATATAAAATATCAACTTCTTTGGTTTTATGTTAAGAAATTTGACCATTTCTAATATAGTCGTTGAACAGCAATCACACTGTTAGTATAAATATAGGACTTTGACAAATCAAATTGACTCAGACAAAGGAAGCGATGGCCTCATCCTATTGAATTTCCCCATATGAAGCCCATTTTTCAGAGCTCAGAAAAGAGGTGGCGTCTTTGGGCTTCACTCTTGACCATGCCCAAGCTGAGCTTCATCATGTCAAACTTGAACGTGACCGTCAATGGGAAAAGTGGATGTTGATTGAAATTACCACTCGAGCGATGTTATCCGAGCCACCCCAAGAGACTGTCACCATCACACACCTTACCCTTAGGTCTTATGTGGCAGTTTTAAGGGGTTATGTAACAAATAAGTAGTACAATGTTCATGTACATTATTTTTTTATATAATAATGAATATAATTTCTAGTCATTTTTGATACATTGTAAATAATTTTTAAAGTACAAATGGTGTTTTTAGTTTTTATTTAATTAAAAAATCTATTTTATTAGATAAGGGATTTTTGAATAAAATAATATTTTAATAAAATAATAATATTATTATTAAATTAATTTTTATTAAATATAAATGATCTTATAATTTTATGAATGCAATTATAATTTTTATTAAGGTTTGAAAGCCATTTCTGTCAAAACCTATGAATTTTCGATAAATGTAGGTTTTTATTTTGAATGTGAAAATTAAAATAGGTAGAAAATTATTTAGATAAAATAAATGTTATTTATGGAATCAGGACGTTGAAATTATCCAACGGTGAATTTTTCATAATTTTCTGAGACAGTCAAAATTTTGGATAAAAATAAAATACCGTTTAAATATATAATGTGTTTTATTACATCATAATGACCCAAGAGTGATGTAATAACATACTATAATCTTTATTTTCGGCCAAAATATGTTTTACCATTAAAATAATGTGATTTTGGGTTTGTTTGACTTACTTTTCAAAGCATTAATGGACCCCTCATGACTTATTAAACACCTTTTCTTTTTAAATTAATTTCATGGGAGTGTGACTCACCTCCACATAATAAACCTTATTATTTTAATAAGTTCGGAATTTTTCCTTATAAAATATTGTTTTCCTCTTCCCTTTTCCAAAAACCATTAGAAAATACAATAAGATGGTTTGTGGTTTGGATTAATTTAAGGTAAGGGGACTCAATCCTAAATAATAAATAATTCCCTCACCTTTCCTATATAAACCCACCCAAGATCCCACTTCCTCCTCACTAAAATCCTATGGAGTTCTTCCAAACTCTGACCTACTCTCTCTAGAATCCTCCCAAGGTGCCCCATGCTCCCAAGAATCCTCTCACAAGCCTCTCTCTTACCTTTGGAAGCATACTTCCAAGTAAGGGTTTTTCTTCCTTTCTCATTTTTGTCAATTTTATTTAAGTTGAATTTCCCTTTTAATTTCAATTATGAATGTTGGGGTATGGTTTCAAACCTCCCCATACTTCACTCTTATTGTTTGAATGATGGGAGACCCATTTCTCTCTCATTAAATGCCTCTCATTACACCGGTTACTATGCCGAAATTCTGAAAAGAACTTCTCTACCTTCTTTTACATTCAAGAAATAATTTTTTATCACGAATTTAAATTCCATTACAATTTCTGGGACATGTATCTATATGACCTACTTACATTCCATTACATGTAAATCTGAGGAAGAACCCCTTTCTCTCTCATAAACCATTTTTATGAATTCTTATGTCATGTCGTTACGCTGCCGAAATCGCATAGATTTTCTAAGCCAATGCCATTGTGTAGTGGATACCATGCCCATTTCTCAATCAAGGGTATTCACCTTTATGCATATTTACTTATTGATTAAAAAGTTTCATACATTAATTCAACATTCTTTTATTGTGGAATAAATGAGTATATTTTATGAATCCATGTTTTATGATCCATGGGACACACTTATGCATGAAATGAAATGATTATGAAGGGTGCATCCTTATAGCACTCCAATGCATTGGGTAAAGTATAGTATCATGATACGCCATGTGCAATGAGTGTTGACTCATGCTAATTCAAGTTCAATGAGGGTTTCGTCATGCTTCATGTGCATTAAGGATTTACTCATGCTCTATGTGCAATGAGCCTTGGCTCATGCTAATTCCATGTTAAGTGTTGTTGCCACATTTCCATGTTATGATTATCATCCTTTATCATGCCTTTATGTTCATGTTTCTATTATGATCTATTGATATGCCTATTAATTAACATGTATTGTACTCCACTTTTTATTCCATTTTACTCCCTTACTGGGCTTTATAGCTCACCCTTTTCTTATGCATGTCCTTAGGTTATCCCATGCAATGCTATGTACGAGGGAACGTAGTGGTCATGTAAAGGAAGTTTTCAATAAAGATGTTGTATTTCTTGTTTTATGTTTTTATTTAATGATCCTAATCACCAAAGACACTAAACCACTCGATCGTTTTTTTTGTATCAAGTGATGTTTTATGTAATAAATCATGTTTAAGTTTGTAATAAAAGCAGGGTTGTCATAGTTGGTATCAGAGGATAGGTTTAGTTATTTTTGGGATTAGGAAACCCTACTATAGCCTTAGATACAAGACTAAGTATAATAAAAACATCCCTAAGTTTTGGTAATTTCTGATTAAGTGGTTTATCAAAAAAATACATCCTTGTCTGGTTACGAGCAGGTTGAGGCGGCTTTGGCACAGATGTATCCTAGGGGTAAAACCCGAAAACACCGCTTTGAGCTAGACTCGAATGAGAACTGGTGCACAAAAACGGGCCTTCCTGCACTCTTGGTTACGACACTCCCGGGGGATATGTTTTGATAAATTTCAAATCTTAGTATGATCCCTTATTAAGGGAATTAAAAAAAATTCCCCTACGAATATATGTTATATGTAGATCATGAAAGGCATAGATTGAATCCTATAGAATCTTGAGTAATGAAATAAAAGTTTATTTAAAAGTCATCAACTTTTTCCTTTAGATTACCCTTTATGTGTTACCCCTATCTTTACTTTTATTCTAGCCAATGGCCGGTAATAGGAGGACTCGGGCTAACAACCATTGTGAAGATCAGTGAGATGACTATACTAATTAGATGTCCAATCCAATGAGAGAGGGATTAGCGAACGTTGTCACGCTTCTCTCTCAGCTGACTCAAGTTTTGAAGAGAAAAATGGGTCATGAGGAAGGTTCAACCCCCCCTAAGAAAGAACAAGTCACTATTGAGAGCTTCATGAGACAAAGGACTCCTACCTTTAGTGGATCATCCAATCCCAGGATCACTGAACAATGGATCAACTCCATTGAAAGGATATTCTCCATCCTCCACTGTTCTGAACAAGAGAAAGTTCTCCTGGTGGCTTATCATATGGAGGGTGAAGCTGGTCAATGGTGGACGTTGATCAAAAATACGAAGCCTAAGGAGGAGATCGAGGTGTTGGAATGGAAGGATTTCCGGAAGATGTTTTTCGATAAATATTTTACGCACACCCTCTGGCTTAAGATGGAAAGGGACTTCCTTTCCCTCAAGGAAAAAGATGAAGAATTTGTTTGAGCGTACGAGGCAAACTTCACAAGGATTGCACGATACGCTTTAGGCTTTGTCGTTACCCCCGAATGCAAGGTTGACTTCTTCTTTGGTGGGCTGAAGCCTAGCTTGCGGAAAGTATTAGTGATCTGTGACTTTGACAGCTATGAGGAAGTTATCCGATGTTCCCTCAAGGACTAAATGGAGATTCGGGAATCATAGGGGTATCATGGGGACAATAAGTGTAAGGTGGAATTCAATGCTGGTGGTCTGATGATTAAATCCAACGGTTCTAAGAAGATCTAGCACCCCACTTTCCAATAGTGTGGAAAGAAGCACCCTATAAATTTCCTTAAGGGGACGAGAAAATGCTTCAGGTGTGGAAGAGAAGGGTACCTAGTTGTTAACTATCGGCAAGAAATACCCGCGGCTGCGAAAGAGGAGAATAATGCTCCGTTCGAACCTCAATGCGTTGTTTAATGCTACAAATGAAAAGAACCGGGTCATTTTGCTAATATGTAATCCAAGGGTTTTCAAAGACAACAAATAACCTCCAAGGCAGCAAGGATGAGCTTCTGTCATCACTTCTGCCGAAGTGAACCCCGTCAATGAACTGGTGATAGCTACTCTAGTTATTCATTCAAGAATAGCGAACATACTTTTTGATTCAGGTTCTACGAATTATTTTATATCTCAAAAGTTTAGTAGAACAATCCCATCACCACCACAAATCATGGGAGTAAAGATGTCGGTGAGTACGGAAAATGTGGTAATCATTGCATCAAATGAATATAAGTCCTCCCCTGTTATATTCTGTGGATTGAATTTCCCGGCAAACCTCGTCACACTCCCTCTAGTATAATTTGATGCAATTCTTGGCATGGATTGGCATTCCTTATATAGATCCAACATAAATTGTCGGGAGAGGGAAATCACACTCTATATGGAGAATTGACCCCCGATTCTTTACAAGTGTAAGGAGGAAGATTAATCTCATTTAGCTCCATAATCTCAAGCATGGATATTACTTCCTTATGAGCATGCGAATCTGGCTCAGATGATTGAGTCCAAGGAAGAAACCATCCTTGAAGAAATGCCTATTGTGAGGGAGTTCGCTGAAGTGATCCTGAGGAACTGCCTGGTCTTCCTCCTAGAAGAGATGTTGAGTTCTCAATTGAACTTATACCTGGGGCGCTACGAATATCCAAGAATCCATATATAATGGATGTTGTTGAGATTGAAGAGCTGAAGAAACAACTACAGTAGAATCTGGATAATGGGTTTATATGACCAAGTGCTTCACCATGGGGTGCACCAGCCCTCTTCATCAAGAAGAAGGATGGGTCAATGCGGCTTTTCATTGATTATCATGAAAATAACAAAATCACGATAAAGAACAAGTATACTCTCCCAAGAATCGATGACTTGTTTGATCATCTGCATGGAGAACAATACTTCTCCAAGGTGGATTTGCGGTCCGGATATTATCCAGTAATGGTGAAGAAGGAAGATGTCCCCAAGACTGTTTTTCGTACAACATATAGGCACTATGAATTCATAGTAATTCCTTTCGGACTCACCAATGCTCCAGAAATATTAATGGACTTGATGAATAGAGTCTGTAGAGATTACCTTGACAAATTTGTGGTAGTATTTATAGATGATATTCTAATATACTCCAAAACCAAGGAGGATAATGCAGAGCATTTAAAAACTATAATAGAGGCTTTGTGCAAGGAGAAGCTCTATGAAAAGTACAACAAGTATGAGTTTTGGTTGAAGGAGGTCTCATTATTGGGCCATATCATCACAAGAAATGCGATATCTATGGACCCCTCCAAAAAAGATGAAATTTAAGGATGGCTAAGGCCAACATCGGTAATGGATACCCGTAGCTTCCTGGGGTTAGCTGGATATTATCGAAGATTTGTGAGATATTTCTCACGATTTTCCAACCCTCTGACCAAGATAACTTAAAAGGGAGTAAAGTTTTCTTGGAGTGATGAGAGAGAAGAATGCTTCAAGGATTTGAAAATGAGGCTTATAAATGCGCCCTTGCTCACTTTACCCACAAGTGGGGAACTTTTTGTTGTTTTTAGCGATGCTTCAAAGAAGGTCATAGGGTATGTGCTGATGCATAATGATAAAGTTATATCCTATTTCTCAAGGTAGTTGAAAATCCATGAGAAAAAAAATCCAACCCATGATCTGGAGTTGGCGGCAGTGATCATTGCCTTGAAAATCTGGAGGCATTATCTCTATACAGAGAAATGTGAGATATATACTGACCACAAGAGTCTTAAATATATATTCACACAGAAAGAGCTTAATATGCACCAGAGAAGATGGATAGAACTCATCAGGGATTATGACTGTTCAATACATTACCACCCTGGGAAAGAGAAGAAGGTGGCAGATTCCCTAAGTAGAAAGGATCCAGCGATTCTATCAATGATGAGAATTGTAAAGGATCCAATCATCTTAGACTTGATGAAGATGGACGTGGGAATCATAAAGAAGGGAACATCATCAATCCTTTCACAAATTATTGCTCAAACATCTCTTTTGGAAAGGTTAAAGGATGCTCAAAAAGATGATGTGGGAATTCAGGAAAAAATGGAAGCTATCAAAAAAGGGAAATCCTCAGAGTTTAATGTTAATGAAGAAGGAATTGTGTGTTTTGGGAAAAGACTGTGTGTTCCATCAAGTCTAGAGCTGAAGAAGGAACTTTTGGATGATGCACATAGTTCAAATTTCTCTATTCACCCAGGTAGCACAAAGATGTATCGAGATCTCCGAGAAAACCTTTTGAGGGATAATATGGAGAAGGAGATCGCTGAATATACATCAAAGTGCCTGGTGTGTCAGCAAGTGAAAGCAGAGAGTCAAAATTCTAAGGGGATGATGCAACCATTGACCATATCAGAATAGAAATGGGAGAACATCACCATAGACTTTGTCACCGGACTTCCAAGGACATCCAAAGGCAACTATGCAATATGGGTTGTTGCGGATCGTCTTACAAAGACTCCACACTTCATTTCTATTCGGGAGGATTTCTATTTGGATCAACTGGCACAGATATATTTCAGGGAAGTGGTAAGGTTGCATGGTGTACCACTATATATTGTGTCTGACCAAGATCCAAGATTCACCTCTAAGTTTTGGAAGATTCTTCAACATTCTCTGAATACTAAACTGAACATCAGTACGGCCTATCATACTCTAACTGATGGCCAATCCGAGCGGACTATCCAAACACTTGGGGATATGTTGAGAGCGTGGCCAATTGACTTTAAAGGAGTATGGGATCAACATATTCCTCTGGTTGAGTTCTCTTCTAATAACAGTTTCCACTCGAGCATCCAAATGGAACCATATGAAGCCCTGTATGGGAAAAGGTGCAGAACACCGACATGTTGGGATGTGGTCGGTGAACGTAAGATGCTTGGACCAGAAATGGTCGAGAAAATGGTGGAGAAGGTGAAACCCATTCAGCAACATATCAAGGCATCCTAGAGTAAACAGAAGAGTTATGAAGATAATCATCGATGAGACCTTGGGTTTAAAAGTTGGAGACATGGTTTTTCTACGCATATCTCCGTCGAAGAAGGTCATGAGGTTTTGAAAGAAAGGGAAGTTAAGTCCAAGGTACATCAGCCCCTTCGAGATTCTTGATCATGTCGGGGCTGTGGCCTATCGACTACCACTTCCACCTACTATGGCCAAAGTACATGATGTCTTTCATGTATCCCTCTTGAAGAAGTATATACCAGACCCTTCACATATACTCTCTTCTGAGGTGGTACAATTGGAAGATGATCTCTCTTATGAGGAGAAACCAGTGAAGGTCTTAGATCATAGAGAAAAAGTTATACGAAATAAGAAAATTCCCCTTGTCAAGGTGTTTTGGATAGACCACAAGTTTGAAGAAGCGAATTGAGAATCAGAGGAAATGATGAAGCTGAGTTAACCACATCTATTTTAGTGTTGGAAAAAGTAAATTTCGAGGGTGAAATTTCTTAAGGGGGGAATATTGTAACGACCCAAAGATTCATTAATGGAAATCCCCCTTGATATAATTAAATGTATCTTTATGTTTATATAAAATATCAACCTCTTTGGTTTTATGTTAAAAATTTTGACCGTTTCTAATATAGTCGTTGAACAGTGATCACATGATTAGTATAAATATAGAACTTTAACAAATCCAATTTACTCAGACAAAGGAAGTGATGGCCTCATCCAGTAGAATTTCCCCATACGAAGCTCATTTATCAGAGCTCGGAAAAGAGGTGGCGTCTTTGGGATTCTCTCTTGACCAAGCCCAAGCTGAGCTTCATCATGTCAAGCTTGAAGATGACTGTCTATGGGAAAAGTGGAAGTTGATAGAAATTATCACACGAGCAATGTTATCTGAGCCACACCAAGAGTCTGTCACCATCACACACCTTACCCTTAGGTCATATGAAGATGTTTTAAGGGGTTATGTAACAAATAAGTAGTACTATGTTCATTTAATTATTTTTGTATATAATAATGAATATAATTTCTAGTCATTTTTGATTCATTGTAAATAGTTTTTTAAGTACAAATGGTGTTTTTAGTTATTATTTAATTAAGAAATATATTTTATTAGATTAAGAGATTTTTGAATTAAATAATATTTTAATAAAATAATAATATTATTATTAAATTATTTTTTATTAAATATAAATGATCTTATAATTTTATGAATGCAAGTATAATTTTTATTAAGGTTTGAAAGCCATTTCTGTAAAAACCCATGAATTTTTGACAAATGTCGGTTTTTATTTTAAAAGAGAAAATTAACATATTTAGAAAATTATTTAGATAAAATAAATTTTATTTCTGGAATTAAGAGGTCAAAATTATCCAATGGTGAATTTTTCATAATTTTCTGAGACAGTCAAATGTTTGGTTAAAAATTAAATATCGTTTAAATATATAATGTGTTTTATGACATCATAATGACCCAATAGTGATGTAATGAAATACTATAATAATTATGTTCGGCCAATATATGTATTACATTTAAAATAATGTGATTTTAGGTTTGTTTGACTTACTTTTCAAAGCATTAATGGACCCCTCAAGACTTATTAAACACCTTATCTTTTTAAATTAATTTCCATGGGAGTGTCACTCACCTCCACATAAGAAACCTTATTATTAAAAGAAGTTAGGACATTGGCCTTATAAAATATTATTTTCCTATTCCCTTTTCCAAAAACCATGGGCAAAAACCATGGGATGGTTTGTGGTTTGGATTAATTTAATGTAAGGGGACCCAATCCTAAATAATAAAGAATTCCCTCAATTTTCGTATATAAACCCACTCAAGCTCCCACTTCCTCCTCACTCAAAGCCTTTTTAGTTCGTCCAACCTCTTCCCTACTCATTCTAGAATACTCCCAAGGTTCTCCAATCTCCCAAAAATCCTCCCACAAGCCTCTATCTAGCCTTTGGAAGCACACTTCCAAGTAAGGGTTTTTCTTTATTTCTCATTTCTCTCTATTTTTTTAAGTTGTATTTACCTTTTAATTTCAATTATGAATGTTGGGTAATGGTTTCACACCTCCCCCATACTACCCTATTATTGTTTTAATGATGGAATACCCCTTTATCTCTCATTAAATGGCTCCCATGTACACCCGTTACTATGTTGAAATTCTAAAAGGAACTTCTCTCTCTTCTTTTACATTCAAGAAATAATTTTGTATCATGAATCTAAATTCCATTAAAAATGTTGGGAAATGTATCTATATGACCTCCATACTATCCATTACATGTAAATATCATTTCAAACCCCTTTCTCTCTCATCAACCATTTTTATGAATTCTTATGTCACGTCGTTACGCTGCCGAAATCACACCGATTTTCTAAGCCAATGCCATTGTATAGTGGATACCATGCCCATTTCTCCATCAAGTGTATTCACCTTTATGCACATTTACTTATTTATTACAAGGGTTCATGTATTAATTCCCCATTCCTTTATCATTGAAAAAATGATTATGTTTTGTGAATCCATATTTTATGATCCATGTGGCATACTTATGCATGAAATGAAATATTTAAGAAGGGTGCGCCCTTATAGCGCTCCAATGCATTGGGTAAAGTATAGTATCATGATACGTCATGTGCAATTAGTGTTGAATCATGATAATTCAAGTGAAACTAGGGTTTACTCGTTCTTCATGTGCAATGAGGATTTACTCATGCTCTATGGGAAATGAGCCCTGGCTCATGCTAATTCCATGTTAAGTGTTGTTGCCACATTTCCATGTTATGATTATCATGCTTTGTCATGCCTTTATGTTAATGTTTATCTTATGCTCTATTGATATTCCTATTTCCTAACATGTATTGTACTCCTCATATTATTCCATTTGTACTCCCTTACTGGGCTTTATAGGTCACCCTTTTCTTATGCATGTTTTCAGGTTATCCCATGAAATGCTAATTACGAGGGAACGTAGTGGTCATGTAAAGGATGTTTTCAATAAAGATGTTGTATTTCATGTTTTATGTTTTTATGTAATGATCCTAATCCCCAAATAAACTAAACCTCTTGATCTTATTTGTTGTATCAAGTGAAGTTTTATGTAATAAATCATGTTTCAATTTTTAATAAAAGCAGGGTTGTCATAATCCTGAATTCTACCTTTTCTATATAAGTCTAAATCATTATATTTCTAGATTTATTCGTCTTCAATAATTTCTATAATGATATAGTCAACTGAAAAAATGTGTTTGTTAGATTACTCCATAGAGCAGGTCCCTTGAATAATATTTTCCCTGTCAAATGAAGAAGGTGATTGGAAAAAAGTTCGTTCCAGGTGTGAGAGGAAGTTCAACAACTATATGACTTAAAAAATAGTTGATTGAGATCATGACCCCGATATATCACAAATACATAGAACCAAAATAACTTCACCAACTATGAAGAGGAAATCTGATATACCTCCCAATGGTGTGTGTGCAAATTGGATGATAGATGTAATAAAAGAAGAGGAAAAATATTTTTCTCCAATGCAAGATCTAATTCTTGTATATTTCTTACCCGAAAAATCCATATCATGGGATCTATCCCATAAAACAAAGCTATCATTGGACGAATAGATCATAATTTTTTCTATCAACATTATAAACTTGGTGGAGAACTTTTTTGAGGATTAATATGCCTCAAAAATGGGTTTCACATGAATTGTAGGGGAACATGAGGATTCATGAACTAGAACCGAGGATACATGGGACAATGTAGAAGTGATCAGACCCAATATTTCATTCACATTCCCCTAGAGAATATATATGGATCATAGAGTCATGGTAATGTGCTCCATCATACTCAAAATAGGTATGAAGCTACCCCATAACCCTATAGTGGTTATCTTTACATAGTTTCTTTTCCTGGTTGCCTAGAAGGGGTGGGATTTTCTGATCATCACAAGCAATAGGGATGGCCAGAGTGACCTACTCCTCATGTAGAAAAAGATCCCATGGCCTCTTCACAAGAAATAGGTCTTCCCACTTCAAATGCCTCAGCTCCTAATCCATGTGTCTGGGAGAAACTCCACATTAGGAAGCACTACCATATGGAAACAAACTACGAAATTGTAATATGTATGGTTTTTTTCCCAGCTAATATCTAAATCCATTATGTGGTCCATCTTTCAAAATAACTCTTATAAGAACTTGTTGAAGCCCTCTGGAGCCCAAAATATTTTTGACATAGAATATTATGTACTCGTGGCTTATGTATTAGAGACCATGACATTAGAATGATATGTCTCCATATCATTCACTAAATATGGTTAGGGAGAGTTCATCTTGGGGAAAATCATACCCATATATGTTTCTAGGGGACTCAAATATTCTGATGTCCGAAGGGCCCTGATTGTACTTGATCCCAAAACAACCTCATCCCGTTTCGAACCCTTTGACATATGGGATATTGAAAATTGGATTTTCCCCCCAAAAAATAGAACTATCTTCAGGTAAGATATTCTTGTAAAAATACCCCTTGGGAAGATCAAACTTGAAAATCAATTGGGTTCTCACATCTAATATTTAGTTTATGATTATCTAGGAAAAGACTTTATATAATTCTCTGCTTGGAAGGCCTTGGATCAATAGTTAATTGGTGATACCTTCAACATTCCATCGATGTATTAAATACACCATTGATGGGGAAGATGACATACACCATGATGAAAATGCCCCATTTGAGACATGTAGACCCACTGGTGCTAATGTGAATTTAAACAACGTGATAGGAAAACAACCAATGGTGGATGATGACATATAGTTTTCAGCACCAATTGTCGTGGATACCACCCCTACAAATCCATAGAGTGTGATCGATATTGACTAGTTATTCCCCATAAATCTAATCAAGGTAACAGAACTGGTCTCAGATGTCCAATATCTTCATGTCCCTAGTGAGATTGTAAAAAAACTCAACTCCATCATTTGTATACACTGAATCATGAAATAGGGGATGATAAAGCCTCATTTCAAGGCTTATATCACACAAATAGTGGTAGAGTTGACCCCATATTACAGTCTCCATTTTCAAATTTATGCATAGGCTTATAGGTGGGTGAAGAATATAATGACCTCAGGAACAACCTGCCTATATTCGAGGAAGGTATATCAACCACCATCAAGAATCTAAGATAAATTATTATAGGAAAAAAATAATACTCACAGCCTACACGGATTAGTGAGACCATTCCCCTTGAAGAGAAGGAGATGTATATTGAATTTCTAAAGTATCATTGATATGTGTTCTATTGTAAATATAAAAAAATATCCAATATGAATTGATATGTGGCTATGAACAATCTCGGATTACCTAGTGAGTATCAATTCATCAACAGGGTATCTTGGAGGATTCACCCATATCATTCAACCAATGCAGTAGTTGAAAAAGTTATAAAAGAAATTTTTTCTAAAGAATTGAAATAGAAAAAATGGATCACCATAATCCTCCCCTTTAAAAAATGTCCATATTAGGATCTGTATCCATTTCAGAAGACTATATCGGCATTTCCCATTGAGAAATTTCACATTTTGGATCATGGAACTCATGATTGTGCTGATTTATTTCTTATAATCCATTTCCTTCAAGGACATATATTCATGGAAAAAAATTAAAGATTACCCCTCATGATTAAGAAGCATACCTCTTGGTAGCATTAGGGTATCCTTTTATATTAGGTTATTCCCATGGACATGATGAAAGTTGGCACCACATATCTGTGAACCATGAATCATATCATTATCTCATTCCATGTAAGGATAGAAAATGTTATATATATGACCAAGTGGTGAAATTCTTATAGTGATGGGATCACTAAACGTATCTCTAAGAAGTCTTTGATAAGCTATGAAAATATATTATAATGTTGAATAAAATAAAATTATTCTACCTAGAAAACATCAAAGAAGATCTTTAGTTTTATGTTATTCCAAAATGGCATAGTGGTACACCAAGAGAATACTAGTGTTATTATTGTAATGAAATCCTCTTAAATCACAATTCACTGTGGGGAATCCTAGGGAACCTCTCTTATATTTAGTATTTCATAGCCATCCTAAACAGAAAATCTATCCACTCAACTAGGAAAATAATGAATGGAGTGTCCTATATATGGGTTGATGTCTTCCAAGAATAATTCAAATGTATAAAAATATATTTAATTAACCCCACATTTATGAATCTACTAGTGGTAGGGAAGAAAATTATCTTCTATTTGGACTTCATGGAATTTACACTGAGCATCCTCCTCACCTTGAAAAATAATGAGAGTTGTGAAAAAATCTCTAATAACTGAACTGAATGATGATATGTATCAAGACCAGATACCTTTATGTCGAGAAGAACTTATTTTCACCCATATTATCAGTTCAAAAGGTAAGGAATTGCATTTAATTCCATGAATTCTCTCAGATAATTCATATTGATCAAATAAAGTACATATGTGATACGACTCATTCGACTTGGCCCTTGGACTACAGGGCGTTCATTCACTAGAAATATGAAATTCATTTTTATCATAGAATTTTGTGGTATGGAAATCCCTTGTTTATTTCATCGGAACACATCATTCCCCGTAGAATACACCGATAGACACCAATATTACACATGAGGATGTTTTTCCCCATAACTATATCCATACATGGTAGATGTATTTTGATGGATCCTCTAGAGGTACTATCGGAAAAATGATTTAATACCGGAAGGTCAATCAGTTTGGATTAGGTATTTTTTTCTCTCTATAGAGAAATAGTTTTTCCAACTCTTTCACAATACTTAAAGGCTGCACAAATAAAGTGGAAAAATACCAATCCCTCATTGCTAGCATTGAAATAACCCTATAATTTTATAAATCCTTCCTGAATATCGTATAGAATTCATATCTTGTGGTATATAAGATAAATAAAAAATATTCTATAAAAAATGGAATATGTTCCCCCTCTAACTAGCTATGTTAGGGGACTAATATCATATTTCCCTTTTGTGACCACATTTCATATGGTTCCCTCATCATAGATTCATCATACGGATTCCTTTGATAATGTAGACACAATCCAAGATTTCCATTATTAGATGAAAGAAATATTCTATATCATAGATTGATGAATGGTATTATATAACGTCGTATAGGATATGAATGAAATCAACCAATTCAGTGCTACCCAGAGCATGATGAATCAGTGGCCACCCTTGGATGGATGGATCCCCTAATATTTTATCTCCAAAGGGAGACTTCTCTATAAACCAAGACATAAGGGATGGTTTTGATGTCACGTAGTGATATTTAACCTGCGGGGTGGTGCAAATGAATATAAGGCTCTCTAAAAGAATGGCTTCTTTGGAATCTAACTCATATGAATAGTAGAAGGAGATATTTTCAATAACTGGGAAGAATTCCATGCATTCTCCATTGTTTCTCATCATTCTGGGATGATGATATCCCACAAAATTAGTGGGATGGGTTATGATTGAAAACCCATGATACAAGACTATGTGGAATACACTAATAAAATTCATGCATACCAGATCCATGTAAACATCATCCATCAACCCCCAAAATTTTTACGTGCAACTAAATATTCCCAGATATTTTCCATTTGGAGTATTTCTGTTGTGGGGATATATCACTTGGCCAGAAAAATGTAGTTCATGTAAATCATTATTGCTACGAAATTATTTTCTAAATGGGTGGAGGAAATACCTCTCAAGGAAGGTGGGATTGAGAACATGAACAACATTGTAAAGTCACGTATCATCATTATGTTTGGGTTCTATCCCACAATATTTATCAACAATGAAACCAACATTCATATTTTATAGAGTTAGGAAAACTATATCAGAAGTACAACATCAAGTCCAATAACTCATCTCTCTATAATTCGGTATAAGTATGATAAAATTGTGGCCTTCAATATGAATTTTTCA
Source organism: Viscum album (assembly GCA_963277665.1). Classification (NCBI taxonomy): domain Eukaryota; kingdom Viridiplantae; phylum Streptophyta; class Magnoliopsida; order Santalales; family Viscaceae; genus Viscum; species Viscum album. The sequence goes on from OY728155.1 coordinate 1,014,165,999, forward strand.
AATACATGCAATGTGATGGTGAATAAGGATAAAAGGTACTGGATAGTCAAGCCCCTCCATGATTTATGGGCCTACCATACAACAACATGTACTAATACACAAAAAAAATTAATTAGGGCATGGGACAAAGGAAGTGTTACCCATAAAATTCCAATTTTTTTTCTTTGAATATACATTTTCATAAAACTCTCAGATGATGAGTACTCACAAATCTAGCTCGATAAATTGGAATGAACTGATGAGAACATATTGTGTGCACTGGAAAACCATGTATTACAACAGAATCTGATTCCTCAAGCCTATAAAAAAAATTCACTTCTATTAATTCCTTCAATGAGAACTAGAAATGGTTAAAAAACCCTAATGATATCAGGGAAGAATCCTCAAATGTTGTAACCTAAATGGGAGGCCTTAATTCATACATAATTTCTATCCCAATAACGAATAATTATTGTACACAACATATGGGGATTGTGTCACAACCACAACAAATGTTATCCTTCTCATGAAATACTTTGTGTATAAATCATAAGATGTGTATCCACATTAGCATATGCCACACCGACATCATTCTAACCACATGATTTTAAAAATGTACATGAATTCCCTGACCACATAACGATAATTTATATAGATTTTTTCAGGAATTGAGATGTTATGATTCTTGGAATCTATCATCCTTACAACATGACTTAAACCATTACGGGTCAATAACATCCATCTTCATTCGCATCGATGAATCCATGTCCATTCCCCATGACATCAAACTGCACGGGATACCAATAACTATTTGTGGCTTGAATTTTTCCATCATATGATATAGAGAGACTCCCATAACTCCATTCTTGGGTCTAGAAAAAAAAATTCGTTTTATTTAATGATGGTTGATCTTCATCCTTAACACAAGATATTAAACTTCATGGTGGATTTCCTCACCACATGATGTTAAACTGCAAGGATCCCCCAATGATTCATCTTCCTTCACATCGGGTGACCCTTGTCCTCACTGTATGAAATGAAATAATACGGTTGATGTCATATCCCTATGAAATTAAACTTCATGTGATTCTAAAACCAAGTAGGGATTAATTATAATATTCAATGATATACGTAGGGAAACCATGACCCCATAAGTTGGTCCAACAAAAAAATGTTATGAAATACCCCTTCATTATATTTAAATAACTCTGTATAGTGATATAAACCCTTTCCATTCCTTTTTCCCCACAATGGAGATAAGTCACTTGAATTTAGGAATTTCAGTAAAGGCTTACCCACATGAAGAATTCATAGAAACTCCAGATATGTTCATCATAGTCTTGAATGTAGGATAATAAAATGAATACCATGAGTCCTATCTGATAGATTTTAATGTTCGCGCTCGATGTCCCTTGAATGAAATAAAACTATATATACTTGTGAACCATTCTTGAGAGGACCACAAATTTTTTTGTTAGTGTCCTCCTAAACCTCCATTTTAATACCATTAATGCCTTGATTCTCATCATAAATGAGATTAAAAGGGGTGCGTCAATCCTATATCTGGGTCCAGCCACCACATGATAATAAATGATCATTTTTTGTGTATAGGACACACTTGATCATGAAAGTCATGCCTAATGAACTACATTTGGATTGATTACTATTAAAAAAGGATAGATAGTGATGCCCAGATATCAATATTTGGTTATGAAAAAAATTACACCTTTTCCCATTGGGAATCCGACTTCTGTTCCACATGATTTTAATCTTCCTAGTTCATCAGGAACTACAACCTGCATGAAACCAATTACCTTAGGATATATAGTGAAATATGTATATAAAATCATATTCCTAGCCACAATAGTCCATATGATAAATTCCTACATTTTAATATAGGTATGACCTGTATAAATAGTATCTCATTCATGAACTGCATGTGGTTTGATTCCTATCATCCATGGATATGTAGTTCCGCACAGGAATCCAATCATAGACCCATCTAAAACAACTGATAAAAATGAATCCCAGTCGCACTAAGAATGAGTAACAAAAGATCATTTTCCAATGTATTTTCCAAATATATGAGTCAATTTTTGGTTAACAAAACATATCATGTAAAAAAATCAATTTAGTTTAAACGTCCTTACCACATGACTTTAAACGACATGAAAAATGTCCCCACTGAAAGACAATTAATGGCATATAACACATACTTACTGTGTGACATTAAACTATATGGTAAACGACCTAGTCTAATTACATTAAAACAACACATAAAAATATCCTTATTGTATGAAGATAAAATACCCCACAAATGACCTTACAGATGATGTTAATCATTTACGAATAATATCCACACTACATGATAGTAAACTTTGTAAGAGATCTCTATTATTTCATCCCCTATCAAGGGACCATGATGTGACTATTTTCCATTTATTTTTCCCACATAAAGTTTCTCTTTTCAACTCTTATTATTTTTAATATAATGTATTTTGTGTAATAATTAACTTTTATTTGTTTTCTAGATTAAATTGAAGAATATGTGTTTCTATGTTAAAAGTGCGATTTTAGTGTTTAATTTTTTTTGGGTTTTATCAATAATAAAAAAAATTTATATTTCCCCTATTTTACAGTAATTTTTTTTTATTCTTTTACATTTAATTAAATATTAATTTTTTATTGTTTCATAATTTCATTTATTTTTTTTTCCAAAATAATTAATTAAGGTATTTTTTTAATTCAATTAATTTTTCTATAGATGAATAAGATTTTACCTTAGTATTTAATACATTATTAAAAAAATCAATTCAATTGGATAAATATTTTAATGCTTTGTTTTTTTAATATATTTAATTAATTTCATTAATTCATTAATTTATTAATTTTTAATAATTTTTACAGAAATTATTTAATTATTATTGATTTAAATTAAACTATTTTCTAACACTTTTAAATATTAAATAAATTTCTTATTGAATAAATTAAAATTAATATTGTTTTGTTTTTAACACATTATCTTAATTCATTTATTAAATTATTTATCTCTCTTGATTGTGTTTAAAATATGTTGATTTTTTTTAAATAAATGTCTAATTTATTCATTTTTTGAATTTATTTTTATATTTAATAGTATTTAAAATTATTTATTTTATTTTTTAAATTTATCTCCTTTTTGGTTTCAGGTTATGTAGTGGCTAAATGAGAGTCATAACTAGCGCTCAATAAAATTGACTAACTCTAACATCACTCACCGTTGGTGATGCCATTGGTGACTCATCTTTTTAAATTTTCGCACACCCATCGTGCTACTTCCCCAATGGTAACTCCCATCCATCATCTCCATTTCATGCCACCAATAATATCCCATGTCCCCACAAATTGTTCCATTATCAACGTTGACTCAAAGTCATCATTCCACCCTTTTTCATTTATCCTACAAAATGAATCAGAGTCACTGTTCACCAATGTCTCACCATCACTAACACCAAGAGATAATGGTTACTCCACTTCCACCGCTCCACATTCTCCTTCACTATCATGTCTCACCATTTCACCCATCTAATAGTTAATATTCTTCTTCACCAACGGTGACTTGCAGTCACTACTTCCCACCCTATGCTTCCATCCAGTGGCGCCAATGTCTTACCATCAACCCAAATACGAAGAAGAGAAAAAATGAACAACAGAAGAACCAAACCCACAGTAACATCAAAATTCAAAATCCACCATAGAATCTAGTTTTGAAGTGAAAAAAACTAGATCAAATGGAAATTGACACCATAGTGTAAATAAAAAATTAGAACAACCCCAATCACAACCAAATCTAGTAACTTGTAACTTACCACACCAACTACAGAAACATAGATCTAAACCTGTAGTCCATAGTCCAACAGAATCCCCTTTCCATCGACCCACATTGAAACCCACATCAACACAATATTCCCCATTGAATCTATCTGAAAGTTGAAGCCATCCGCATTGTCGGTCACCAGAGAAGATCAAACTGAGTGCCTTCGTTAAGTCAGTCAACCACTGCACATGCATTGCTTCTCCTAGATGTAGATTCCATTAACCAATGCAATGGTCACCCACTATTGAAGTTAGTGTCACCTCCCTAACCCTTATGCACACACCCCTCTCTCTTCTTTATCTCCTCTCCCCGACCCCCCCCCCCCTCTTTTTTTTATTTTATTGTGTTTTATTATAAATTATGTAATACTAAAAGAATTTAATAATATATATATATATATATTCGACTTATAAGAACAATAATTGTATATTATAGTAATAAGTACATCATTAAATATACATAATATAAATTACATTCATTTTATAATACATATATATTGATAAATAAATATAATAGTTATAATATATATACATATATTTGTAATTATAATTCATTAAAATAAATATATTAAAAATATATACAAAATTTTTATATGTATATTAATATTAGTATTTATAGATATATGTGATTATATATTTATTTATTTCTTAATTTATGAAAATAAATATATAAAAATAATATTTTTATTTTAATGTGCTGATAGTACTTGTGTGTATTTTTAATTTCAGGGTGGAGATGGTGAATAAATGTGGGGACATAGTTTCAATTATAGAACATAAGAATCATTTACTCATAGAGAGGAGGTTTTATTATGAAAGTGTAACATGGAGGCCAAGTAAGCGATTCATGAGCTATGAGACATATACAAAAAATTAGGAAGACTCTAGAAGCATGAGAGGCGGGGGGAATTTATGATTCATCTCCTACACATTCCAGAATATCATAGAGTACCATCGGGGATCACGTCATCAATAAAAACATCCCAGATCCATTGAATCATCCAGATTTTCCAACACCACTCGTCTATTCTAGTTTCATTGTTATCGATCAACCACTTCCATCCCCATTTAGTTAGCCACAAAGAACAAAATAGGCACACAACCAAGCAGAAGTTATGCATTGGAGCAGGATCTGAGGAATGAATTTATCTTGGATGGGAAATTTTATATTTTATTTATTTATGTTTTCGATATTGGATTCTGGTTTTAGTATGTGTAGATAAATTTCAAAAGGAGAATCAGATTATCATTATTTGAAATTATTATTCTGTTATACTCTTAATTCTTGTAATAAATTTTTTATACTTTCAGAAAATTGATCTTAATTCATTCTTAATGAGTACAAATTTCTCTGTTATTCTACATACAAATAAGTGATGATAATGAACACTTTATATTTGAATCTCAACCGATGTACTAAAAATGGAAATTATTAATATTCACTTTTCTATTGAGAATAATTTTAATTCATATGTGATAATTGAATGATCATTTCTAATGAAAGATTGAAGAGTTGTGCTGATCTACTAAAGCGATACCTCAATATATTAACTGCATATTTCATTTCACTAATTCAATTACAGTTAACTAGAGAATGAATACAAAATCTCACTATCAACTCATGATAGTATGATCTCCCTAATCATAGGCACTGCCTGTCTCATTCTTTGTCTTCCTTTTTTTTTTCGCTACTTCCCTACCCCATTTCACAAACTCTTTTCACTGTTCACTTTAAATGTTTTCAATTATTTTTTTTTTGTTGGATTTTACTATTTTAGTTTGGTTTGGTCTAGAAAACCTTGATAAATTCCATATGGTTCGACACCCATCATACCATAGTACTAGTAGTCTGTGGGGTTTAAACATTGAAAAAATTTATGTGCTCAATGATGCGCGTGGTCAAATTTTGGTGTCATTGATATATAAGTCACGTGAGAACAAGTAAAAAAACAAAAAAAATGAAATATAAAAACGGTAATGATACTAAACTCAAAAACTATAAAAACTAAATATTATAATTTCTTCACATTCAGGATGTACACAAGAGATTTTGTGAAAAAACATGAAAACCCAATTTCTGACACCAAAAATCACTTTTCTGTACATATAATATAAATAATACATGAAATGGAATATTTTGGAAGAATAAAATAAAACAAAAAAAATTAATGTTCCCCTCCCCATGGTTCCTTCCTTTGAGAGACATTGATATAGGGAATTCCAAATCCCTACTATGTGAATCATTACATCTTGCATCAAATTTTCCATTAATTCTATGTATTATGAGATTAAGTATTCTCATATTTCCCAACTCCTATCATTCAATAGTCATCTAGAAGAGGACCCACTTGAGTTGTATTGATAATTTATGGGTATGTCCATCAATTTTTATGGTGATATTTGAGTGAGGAGTAACTGAGTCAAAGATTTTTTCTCTTTGGTCTCAAGGGGATGACAAGAAATTTTTTTGAAAACCTCGATGAGGAAATATTTGAAACATGGGATGTGGTTTTTAATGCTTTTGTGTCCAAATACTATCCTAGGATCAACACCATTTATGTTAGGAAAAAATCACCTTGTTTTTTTAGGATGACATAGATATCATTCATGAAGCATGTGATAGTTATAGAGGCCTTCATAGGTATATTTCCAACCATATGTTATCTCCCCATTTTTTTCATGCATACCTTTTACAATTCCCTCACCCCTAAACTTTTAACATCTTTGAAAAAATTCATGTGGGTGAATTTTATAACTCCACTATAGATGAGATGAAATAATTATTTGAAAAGTTGGCTCAAAAGTCTCAATTCAAGTTCACTAGGAAGTGAGTCATCCATAGGGCTGAAACCAATACAAAAGTTCTTAATTTCAAAGAAAAATTTCTAAGGGAGCGGTGTTCTCATTATCGGATGTTTAGTCACAATCTAAGATCATGTCCCAATTCTGAAATACCTATACAATTATATGAGAGTGCACAATATGTGGAATTTATGGCTACAAACATGGCTATCCACACACCTTTTTTAATCATTACAATTGTGGATATCTTGGTCACCCAAATTTTTAATGGAGAGAACATGGGGTGATAAAACAACCCACATACCAAAAAATCTAGTCATATACTAGAAATTATAATTAAAAACAACGTAAGCATTAATGATCAAATTATCAAAGAGAACATAAGGGAATAACAAAAAAATGATAAGTGATAATAGTTCATTTAAAAAAATACATAGAATCTAGAATCCATTTTTTATAACCTCACATTGTTCAATTGGATAGAGATCAATATGGTGGGGAGAAGGGAGAGCCTCCTTGTACAATAGATTAAAACCCAATATAAATTTTTATGGAATTAACATCTAGGTTGGGCCTAAAAATTAATGAAATAGTAAGGGGAAAACCCAGGAAAGACTAAATTCATGTTCAAGTAGAACATGGTATTTTAAAAAATAGAAAAACCTAAATATGTAAATTTTGATAGACTGCAAGAAACAAAGTAATGATATAAATAGTAACATTGTAAACCCAAAGAACAAATAAAAATGTAGTTGGTGCTAGTAAAAGAGGAAAATAAGAAGTTAATGTTTTTTGGATAAAAATTCTAACCCACATATTTTGAAGAGTTATCGCCCTCCCATCGCTTATCCGAAAAGGCTAAAAAACACCAATGAACCTAACTATATCATGTTTCTTTAGATGTAAATGAGATTTAATTTATACATTTTCATTATAGATTCCTTTAAAACAATCCATTCATATGTGAAATTTCATAATAGTGTTTTAGCTAATAAGTGGGATTAGGGTGCGAGATCAACAATTATCCTGAATGAGAAGTGTAGTGTAATTGACTGAAAAAATACTATAACTTTTAAAACTCATAATAATTTATATGGTTAAATTATAATATTTAATGGTTTTAAAGTATAAATAGAATATATTTTTACCATTTAATATAATTTTTGTCATTATCATTGATTTTACATTGAATTCATAGGTAATATCAATTCAATCTTTTGCAATGTTTTATCATTTAAAACTCATTTTCATAACAACATGATTAACATTAAATTAATTTATGAAACTTCTGTGATTTTAATTTGGAAAAATGGATTCCATATTTTGAATCATTAGGTCCAAATTATGTTATTAAGCTACTTTTTATTTTCAGTCATTATGAATAGTAACTACGGTAAATTTTATTTACCATAGTTAATGTTAAATCGGGTAATTAAGGATAATTATAATATTATGAAATTACCCTAACACTTGTCCTAATATAATTGGATGATTATATTTTACCCTAAATCATACTTGGGTCGAAATGGAATCTAATTTAACCCACTTTTCTTTGATTAAGACCTTGTATTGGTTTTATTTAAAGGAAAGTGAAATGTCTCACTTAAACTTTAATAATTAGATTATTTTTAATATAATGTTATAAAGAATGTAAATTAGATTATAAATACTAATTTGATATCTAAAAAGTTTTTCTTTACCATGGTAAGTTATTTTTAATTTTTAAGAATTATTTAATTACCTTAATAGCTTATACATTAATGATGAAGAAATTATTTATTTTGTGAAAAATCAATAATATAGTTTTTATTAAAATATAAATACCTATCAAAAGGACTAGATTATTGACCAAAAATTATTTTTCAAGTATATCTATACCCTAATAATCCTAAGCTCGATTTGGGGACCATTTGGATCCTTATAAAACCGATTAGGACATTTATATTATTTTATTTTAAATGATGTCAAAGATGTCACCTTCGTAATTTAATAAATATAACAATTTAAATGTGGTGATTTTACGATGATAAGTTATAGTAAAAATAATATTATGAAAGGTATTATATTTATCTTAATCATAAGATTTTAGTTTTAACTTTTGTGGAGAAAATAAATATATTAAATAATTATACAAAAATGTTGTAGTAATTATTTTATTAAGATATATAACAAATAAATGGTTTTAAAAATTTTAAAATAAATAATATATGAACAAATTAATGTGCCCCATGAATTGTTTTGATTAATATTACATGACAGGGATCTATTATATATTTTTGTTTGAACATATCTTCTGTGTGGTTTTTATTTAAATTCAAATAATTAATAGTTTCAAAATTGACACTATTGATATTTTATAAAAATAGCATATTATTAAATTATTTAAAAATAAAAAAAATACAAAAAACTAAAAATAGAAAATTATATGGTCGAAATGGTTATATATTATCCAATTATGGTAAATTGACAAGATTTAACTATGTATTTATAACAATTTAAAATTTAGAATTTTATTACCACAAATAAAATTAAATTGATGATAAATCAAGTTTATAAGGTTTAAAATAAACATAAAACGTGACTAAATTTTATTGGATGATGATATTAGAACCCTATCTCATCTAATATTCTAATTGAGTCTTTTTTGAGGTTTTTATGTGGGGTTTCATTTTATTATTAATTAATATTTTTACAGATTCCAAAAGTGCCCCTCTCCTCTCCTATATAAGGGCACCTCCTTCCCTCTCCTTTTCACACACATTTGAGCCTTCAAGATCAGACAAACACTGCCCATTTCACTTCTCCACTTCCATAGAAACATACTAGAGGTCCTGGTATTCTTTATGGACCAACATTAGTGCCCTAAGAGGAGGATAAGAGGAGTCGCGTCGAAGAAGAGGTAATCTCTTCTACCGATTCTTTCATGTTTCCTTCTTCTTCAACTTCTTCTTCTTTAGTTGTTTCATTATAAAGTAATAACATAAGTATCACTAATATACTTATATGTTATTATAAATATTAAAAAAACCCCATTTCACCTTCTATCCATCCTATGGAAAACAAAATCACCGCACAGGCGTACGTACAGAATACCATCTCCATGTCGTGGTGTAATCTATTTTTACACCACCACATTAATTGGACGGGTATAATGGTGTAAAGAATAACTATATATGGTTATTATAACATCATATTGATTCTGAAATATTATATCATCCACTCCAATTCCATTCAATAATTATGGGAGCGATATCATCGCTTGTGCGTACGTACGGATTACCGTCTCCACGACGCGATGAGATTCATTCTATATGATTACAATTCAAAAATGATTATAAAGTATATATAACTAATAAAAATGAAATATATGTCATAATTAAGATATTGTATTTATGTATACATATATATATGTCATCTAATTACTTCTATTCAAGTCAATAAGGAAAGGAAAACATCGTTCATGTGTACGTACGGTCTACCGTCTCCATGAACGGTGTATTTCATTTCATTTATCTATCTATTATGTTTATATATATATATATATATACTGAATATATATGATATATAAATCATTATTTACACTCTGGAAGTATGTAAATCATGATATAATTAATAATAATATCAATAACAACAAGTCCAAACACATACGATAAATAAAATGATTTTACCCAAAACGCTTCTTTAACATGGAATTTACAAAAGAACGGGTAATATAAAGTCATAAGTGAACCATATGTTATATGATAATAATAAATATGATTCTGTATTAAGTCAATGACATTATTTAAATCATTATACAGGAGGTTTGGAGATGTATTAAGCATATCAGACCTAAGGTAAGGGATAATTATTCCAATCTCATTCTTATCTGAGATTGTTTATTCGTAAGTATTTATTGGGTTTATATTTTTCATCCATGTCCATAAAAATGTTTTTCATAAACTGTTTAATATTCATCCATGTATTCTTTAAGTCATGATTACCCCTTTTGACTTTTCCATTTTGTTATGATAGGAATCATTCTTTTGTTTAACATATGATGAACTTTTTGACTTTTTCGGCAAAAGAATGAGGAGAATGATTTTTTTTTCTTTTATGGCATGAATGAATTTTTACGGTTTAATAACGCCTTATTTTCATGAAGTTTAATCTACAATATTTCATGGTTATTTTCAATAAGAAATTTTCTTTTAAAATTATGTGGCATTTTGTGAAAACAAAATGATTTTTAAGAAGAAAAGATATTTTCCTCAATAATTCTTTTCAAGTGTTTTATCAAAACCATTTTCCATCGAAGATGACATTATTTCATATGTGAATGTTTCAAGTATAATATCACTATAATATAAATGGTTTCAATTTTCATATGATGAAATGATATCCATTTGTTTTATATGGAATATGTTATGATGGGATGATGTTTAGGAAATCCATTTTTATTCTTTAGTTTATTATGAATGATTTATGTTTATGTTGTGGCACAAGTAAGAATGATTTCATTATGAGATGGGAGGACCTATATCTCCCAACAATTAATTGGGTAATGATTTATATCTCATGATATGGACATGTCTTGAACGGTTTGTTAATCCGGTTAAGTGATATAGGACTAGAATGAGGAGTGAACTCGATTTAGAAAGGGACTTTGTCCACTAAGATGGTCTTGGCAGTAATGCCTTGGATACTGTGGAAATCATATCTTGTGCTTAATGGTTTTCTACAATTACATGTTTTGTTCCCATGCTATTTTATCATGATTGATGTTACATTATGACCTATGCCTTACGTACTTCCATGTTTTATGTCATTGCTCAAGATTTTGATGTTTAAATATTATGTTCATGTTTTTAAGTTCAAATGCATATGGTTTGTTTTATTTTCTCCATACTTACCCTTACTGGGAATTTGATCTCACCCTTTATATGTTTTCTTTTCCCCTGGATATAAAGAATGATTTTAGGTAAGAATACAAAAGTGGAAGATATTTATGGGAGATGTTGACGATCTTTCACCATGATTAGAAGATAATGTTCCGAGTTTCGAAGGACACTAAAATATTACAGTGATTTGGTGTCTATTTTTGTAATGTATTAGATATTCCGAAAAAGTACTGTAATTCCAATGTATGTCATGCTTTGGGTCTCTAGAGAAAGTACAACGTGGAATCAAAGTAACTGATTTGCGATCTGTGAAACAGACCGAGTTTCACAAACCACCTTCACCAAGAAGTGGGAAGGGACAAATGATTGACAGACCCTTCCTGAAGTTAAAGTGCAGATAATGACCACTGAGACCCACCATCAATAGGTCCTAGAGTGGCGACTAGAACAAATGGTATATAATCCCACACAATATGGATGGCATTATCCTTTTTATTTTGTAGGATCGGGAGATAGGATTATAAATCCCAAACAACCCCAAAACTGGATGTAAAATTAAATCCAAAAAAATCCATTACCATATGCATGTTACAATATAAATTTCTACAATGTAAAAGAAATATTCAAAGGTTATTACCAAAAGAAATGAAAAAAATCAACATCAATAGTCCCAATGACCGAACTAGTAGGCCCTAGCACGGTCATCAATGTACTCTTCAAAAACTGAAAATTGTTTTATATACATAGGTAGAGTATACATTTATATTCAGTAGGGAATACCAAAAGCACTCATCCACAAGGGGGAGGCATTATCATGGCCCATCATAAAAAGAGATAACCAAAGAACATAACAAAGAAAACAATCCCCCCAAATCTCACCAAGACATACTCCCTAAATAATACAAGTGAAGTAAACTAATAGTAATTACACATCGATTTTTGGGTACCCTGCCCCACTTCACCTCGGTTATTGAATAAATCATACGCTTCGGACCTCCCCAACCATTCTCACCGCAGTCCCACTGCCATTCACCACAGAGACACACCTGGGATACCACAACCACACATTCCGCCCACAAACACCTGGGCCACAACAACCACACATAACCACGTCCATAGACACCTGGTCTAGAATAACTGATGTGATGCCCGAAGACACCTGGGCCAGAACATCTACTGCTCTGCCCGAAGACACCTGATCCTCATCCCAAAGACACATGGGAAACAACCATTCCGCACAAACCTGGTAAAACCACTACCACTACCCTGCCCCAATAATATTGGGCTATAATGGTCCTCAAGCCATCACAGACTGCCCGAAGAGTCTTAGGAAACTTTTGAAAGGGAGCCGAAAAGGGACTAATAACGAGCCACTCATAAGAGTTTTTGGGAAAACACACTCCCCCATTAAATGGGGGTGTTCGGAACAAATTTCTCAACCGGGGTGGGGTGTGAATGATAAACATAAGAACTAAATTATACATATAGGTAAACAATCCCTCATACCAACCTAGGGTTTCCAAAACCATCCCATACACAAACAATCTCATTATGATTCATTCATAAGAAGCACAACATCCAAAACCTAGTCACAACTCTTCCCAAGACAGAAATTTCCCATTGAACCCTTTATTGTTATCATCCATGTGATTTAATTTTTAATATTTCTTCACTACCAGGAAACTATTAGAAATTGCCAAAAGGTAATGAAGGGAAAACAGTCAAGCAACAATTTAAGCATTCACACACAGTTCTCTTGTTAATTCACAACAAAAAAAGGGATTTGTGGGATCCCTCATAGTACTCAAACCAAACTGAGCCCCAACATACAGCCCACATGGCCTTAAATCCACAAACCAACAACTCCACCACAATAGGAGATCTCATCCCCATCCACGTCACACCATAAGAATCAACCAGAACTACCACACATATTACCAAGACAGAGCAAGGGAGTTTTCAGATTCAATCACACCATTCATTAAGTTACTTCTTTGTGTTTGGTTGACCAGGCTGAACACACATTTATTTTTATTGATTATGAATCCATTAAATCAATAGAGTTTATGTTATTAACCAGTTTCCATGTTACAACCATTCAATTAAAGAATTATCCAGAAAAAAAGAGGTTCAGTTGTGTGCCATAAAGGAACACCATCAACAATGATTTCCAGTGGAAATAATCCCATACAATTCACAATATATATGTAAAGGTAAAAAAAGTACCACAACATCATCAAACACACCCCATAATTCTTTGTAAACCATCTGTTATCTTTATTGAGGTTTGGTTTCATCCATCCCTGAAGGAAACATTATCATAACCAACCCACATGATGCCTAGTAAAGAGAGATGAAGGAAAACCCCTACTTATATGATCAATAATTGAAATATTTTTCAATGCGCCAAGAACTAGGGATGCACCATGTGTAGGGGAGGAACTTTAGAGACTCTTAGAGTGAGCAGGAAAGTCTCTAGCACATGCATGCCACTAGCCCTGGGAAGGGGGACTCCAAACGCACCAAGGAAAGAAAATAGACCTTCCAAGAAGATTAATGAATACCCGTGAGATAAAAGGAAATATCCTGGAGTTAGGTGATATTAATTTTCAATGGATTTAAAGGTGGATCGTGGTTTCACCATGCATTAGGATGGCTACACATGATGGAATTAGTTGTTATTTAATTATTCTCATCAGAGAGGTGGTCATAACAACCATTTGTTAAACAATTTAACACAAAGAGAAGAAGGCAGTTCCATTGAGGGTCTCCCCACTCTTAGTGGATTTAAAACATTGTATTTGGGTCTAAAAATGGCCTTAAACCACTTCAAAAAAGTGAATAGACATAAAAGTTGCATTACGGGAAGATTAGGAAAGAAAAACCTGAAAACATACCACATGGAATCAATCGGTGACACAATGATCAATGTCACCAATGGGAGACACCACAGTGACCTTTTACCACCAACACGCTGCCCTCCAGACCAACTGATGGGGTCTAGGGTGTCCCAAAAACCCGAAATTGGAAAAGTAATCGACTTGGAGTGTTTGGGACATTGCATCAGATACCTCTTAAACTATTACCATCTTCAATAATCGAAACTAGACACAAAGAAAATAAAGGGTTTTGAACAACCACCTGAATATACCTCTCAGAAGTAAACCTCCTCAATATATAGGAACACTTATCCATTAAGTACACAAACATACAAAGGTCACACCATCCACTAATATGGATTATGAAGTCCCCTCCTCCATGTCAAGATATTATCCACTTCTGGCGACAATGACTCATCCTCAATAGTTTAATTGCATCCACCCTAATGTGTCTTGATTAGGGATCAGGTTCTCCTCATCCCATAGTTAGGACTATACATACACATAGAGAGAAAAAAGGAAAAAACACATTTCATAGTTAACAAGGTCATCTACTACATTAGAAAAAAAATACGAAACAAAACAAAAAAAATCTAAGAAACATTGGGTACTGGGATCACTTCTATACCTACCATTCCTAAGTACTATCCTTGAGGCCACCAGGCCTCCACAACACAAAAACCAAGGGAATGGTTCCTCCACAAAGCACCTTCTCATCGCAGTCTTGGATCCACACTAGTCACCCAACGAATGTCATGTTTTCCTCGATATCTAGATTCCCCCAGTCAAGGACGTGGGAATTATCTTGTAGATATTGACGATGCTGACACACATTGAAGACGACATGCACCCTCAGTAGTGGTTGTGGTAGCTCTAGATGATAAGACACTTTCCTAACCTCCAACAACACCTTGAAGGGTGCGAAGAACCCCAGAGAAAGATTAATCCCCCTATAGAACATATGTTTCCCATGCGATGGGGAGACCTTCAAGAACATGTGGTCCTCAACCTCTAACTCCAATGATGTACTATTATGATCGGCATAAGAATTTTTCTGGTCCTCATCCGCTTTCATTCTCTCCCATATAAGATGAACTATCTCCATCATGCTCTACACTAACTTGGGGAGAAGAAAATATGCTTCCCTGACCACTTCCCAGCACATGGGTGAGCGACACGGCCTCCCGTACAAAGATTAGAATGGAGCAATGCCAATGGTAGAGTGATATCTATTGATGTACGAAAACTCTAACAGAGGCAAGTGTCATACCCATATTCCCCCAAAGTCCAAAACACTTGCCAGTAGCATATCCAGCATTATCTTGATGGTGCGCTCTATCTGCCAATCTATCTAGGGGCGGAAAGCAGTACTAAGGCATAACAGGGTGCCAAAAGCATGTTGCAATCATTTCCGGAAACATGAGGTAAACCATGTATCCCAATCAAAGAATATAGACCGCATAAATTCCTGAAACTGCACCACCTCGTCCATGTACTTTTGTTCTAGGGAATCCACTGCACTTGACTCCTTAATCTACAGGAAGTGAGATGAATTTGTTAGATTACATACCACTATCCAGATATCACCTTAAACCCCCAGAACTATTGGTATTCCTGTGAAGAAATCCATCGAGTTGTCATTCCACTTCCACTCGGGTACATGTAATGGTTGTAATAGACCTCCTAGGATGTGGTGTTCATCCTTCACCTACTGACACACGAGGCACATTTCACAAACTCTACCACTACCCACTTTACTATGGAACAACAAAACTGACTCCTCAAGACCTGGTACATTGTGGAAACACCAAGGTGCACCACCAAATGTGATTATTGGAACTCAAAAAGAATTGTCATGTGCATTTCCACCGGTACGGACAACATTCAATGAAACAACATCTGATTTAGGACATCTTCTGATAATACATCTAGAGCATTCCCCAGCTTACACAATCGCGCATCACTTTCGCCTCTAAGTCCCCCCACTGAGACTCCTCCACCTGTTGCAATAGAGGGGACTGCACAGTTTTCTGGAACATATAACCTCTTCTACCCTCCACTCTTTCATCCACATATTGGTTAGCCAAATCCTCCATCACCTTCTAAGAATCTACCGATTCTCTAACCATATCCTTCACGGACTTCCTTATTAATTCATCAACCACCATGTTCCCCTTCCATAATGTGTATAAAATTTTGAAGTTGTAGTCATAAAGAAACTCTATACAACTCCACTTATGGATGTTCATGTCTTGTTGAGAGAAGATATACCTCAAGCTCTTGTGATCCATGATGACCTCAAAACGTTCTCTGATGAGGTAGTGCCACTATAAAATTAGTGAGAACACAACCTCTGCGAGCTCCAAGTGGTGGGTGGAATAGTTACGCTCATGGGGACGTAATTTCCTAGCACCATAAGACACAATCCATGTTGTTTCATCCGCATACACACCAAGGCATGGACTGAAGCTTTCAAAAACACCTCAAAAATCACCCCTTCTTATGGAAACCTCATCAACGAGGAACTAACTAACTCATCCTTATTATAAATGATGGATTCCTGACACATCTCACTCTGCACGAAGGCCTGGTCTTTTCTGGGCAGAGGTGTCAAAGGAGTTGGAACTCGATTGAATTCAGGAACGAACCCCCAATAATAGCCTTCCAGAACCAAGAAACTATGAACCTATATCACCTTATTGGGTTCATCCCAAGAGGAAAACTCTTCAACCTTTTATGGATCATCCTCAATTCAATGCTCGGTAACCATGTGTTCAAGGATGTTCACCTATCGGGTCCAGAACATGCACTTAGACAATTTTCCATAGAGCAGGTTCTATCAGATGAACCCTAAAACCTTTCTTAGACGCTCGACGTGATCCTCCTCTGATCTTGAGTAGATCATGATGTTGTCAACAGACACAACTATGAACAAGTCAAGATATTACTAGAAGATAGATTTCATGAGTCCAATGAACACGGCTGGTTTGTTGGTAACACTGAACAACATGACCCCGATCTCAAAAGGACCATATCTTCACCTGAAGACACTCATCGAGATGTCACCCTCAATCACCCTCAATTGGTGATATCCTGACCACAATTCCATCAAGGAGAACCATCCTGCCACCTTCAATAGATCAAAAAGGTCATATATCCTCGAGAGAGGGTAAAAATTCTAGACCATTACCTGATTCAGTCTCTAGTAGTCTATGCACAACATGAGACCACTATTTTACTTTTTCTCAAACAAGACCGGAGAAACCCATGGGTGAATGCTAGTTCGAACAATACCCATCTTCATTAGATCATCAATCTGAATCCATAACACCGACAACTCAGAAGTCTCCATCTGACAGGGAGTGATCAAAATTGGATGTGCACCGGGTTGTAAGTTTATCTCGAATGCAACATCACGTCGAGGGGGTAGAGTCACCACCTCTCTAGAAAATATCTCCATGATCTTACTAAAAAATCTCGAAATAGTCACCATCTCATAGAATACTGACTCCACTGACAGCTCAGCTGACAAGGAATGAAGGGGCTCCACTCTTCGGATGCCCTCCTAGAAACCCCGCTCACCGATAGAAGCTACATGCTAGCCGCCCATATCTGAAAACATGACCCTTCTCTGGAATCATTCGATAATGGAACACAGAGAGAAAACCATTCGATGCCTACAATGACATCATACAACTGTATCTGTTGCAAAAGAAGGTCCCCACTGGACAGATGTGGTCCCAACATTAGTCTGAAACCCCATCAAACACAAGACAAGCTGGTCTGACATCTGATTGGTGTAGTAAATCCCAAGGGTAAGAGAATTATCTCTAGATATAGAACCAATGAATGGGATATACTGAGATAATCAAAGGATTGTGATGCTCCTAAATCAAACAAGGCACATGAATGAGTACTAAAAAATCTTATCATTTCTTGAATGACATTTAGCCTAGCTGGAACTGCTGCCTCTATGGCATGCAACTGCCCACGCCCAGCTCTTTTGCCCCTCGAATTTCGATCACCTCCCTGACCATGCCGTGTTCGAGGTCCCTGAGGATCACCCTATGTTCATCCTCCTACTGAAATTTCTGCTCTAGGAAGAGCGGGAGTTCTCTATCCCACCTGCTGCTGGTGAAATGGTCTTCCCGAAAACTACTGCTACTAAAGTGGGTGCTGAACATTCCCACCCCCATTGTACTGCACTCGGTCTCAGAACTATTTATAAATATGACCAAGAATACCACATATGAAAGCATCTCATTCATGGACCCACAAAGTAGGGGAGATGACTGGGATATTAGAACTATAACTACGAGGTCCTACTCCCCAATGGTTGAACCCTGGAAGACCTTGATAATGGAGGCCTACTTCTAACGGCCATCCCCATTGATGAGCCCAACTCGCTCCCCTCTTGAGGCACTCCTCCCAACATGTGCATCCTCTCCGCCACTTTGGACTTCTTCTGGATCTCCATGTATGTCAGTAGATTGAAGGGAGTTATAGAATATTGAAGAGAAGGTCAGAGTGCCTCCTCTAAACATCTCACCTGAGACTCCTCATTTGGAAAGAGTTTCAAAGCAAAGAGAATGAGAACCTTGAACTGGATCCCCAACTCACTTATTGACATTGTCCACTATTGTATAAAGAGTAGCTCTTTCCTTTTTTCTACCTTCATCATGGAATAGAGGAATTCCGCCAAAAATTTCATCTTAATGTCAATCCACAAAAGATCATCATCCCTCTTCTCTCTAAGATAGAGCATCCATCACTGACGCACTGCTCCCCACAGCTGACTTACATCTAGCGGATCCCAGTACTCTGTCAGAGCCCGAATCAAGATGAAATCTATCACCAGCTCCTCGAGTCATCTCTCAGTCTCTATGTTTGAGACACTTCCCTCGTTCAACCCGAGGGTCTGTCGATGAAAGGCACAAAGCATCTTCTACCATTGATCATCCTCCTCCTCTCTATCATCCCTCTGCTGATCAGCCAAATCAGCCTCCAGGGAATGGATTTCCCGCACTACATGTGGTAGTCGTGTGGGTTCCATAGCTACAAAGTACACAAGGAATTCCTAATCATGATTAGTGTAGAATATTTATTTTAAATTTTTCTTAGACTTTTTATTTATTTAAAATCAGCAATGAACACGAGACACACAATAACAAAAGTCAATATGATGGATTTACCTTTCCTTGGGTCTCTACCTTGTAATTAGTATAGCCTCACATGGTCGTTCGATAGGTCCAGAATCCTTGCATTAGAGCACGGATGGCCCTAAAATCTCATGTCCCAAATGGTCTTCTCTATCCTATCTAATGTGACAATATTAACTAACATTATTTCCATACCAAATAATTAAATCCTTATTGTACCTAACTCCGGACTCCATCCTATCTCTCAATCTACCTCTAATACCATTCTTTCATGACCCACCTTCACCAAGATGAGGGAAGGGACATCAGACAGCTATAACCTTCCTTCCTCACGTTGAAGGAGAGATATGACCCCCTAAGACCCACATTTTATAGGTCTCAGAGTGGAGACTAGCTCCAATGGTATATAATCACTTGAAATATTGAAGTTATTACCCTTTTTATTTAGTAGGAGTGATAGATAATATAGTAAATCCTAAACAACACCAAAAATGGGAGTAAATGTAAAGAAAAAACAATCCATTCTCATATGCATGTTCCAATATAAAGTGATACAAGGTAAAATAAAACTACAAAGGGAATTACCAAAAGAAAAGAAAAATAGAAACAATAACAATCCCAACATCTGAACTTGTAGGGTCCCACACTATCCTCGATGTCCTCTTGGAAACCAGAAAGTAGTTTTATATATGTAGGGTGGGTATATTGGTATACACAGTAGGGAAAACCAAAATATCTCATGCACAAGTGGGGAGGAATTCGAATGCCCCATGAGAAAATGAGATAACCAAAGCACCTAGCAAGGAAAATATCCACTCAGACCTCACCAAGGCATAATCCCTAAATAACTCAAGTCAAATAAATTAATAGTAAAAAATCATTGATGTTTGGGTACCTCGCACCACTTTCCCACGGGTTATTGAAGACATCCTAAGAGTCAGACCTCCCATGCCATTATCACTATAGTCCCACTACCATCCACCTTCCGTACACACTTGGACTACCACAACAACACATTCCTCCTGCAAACACCGGTACCACAACAACCACACGTAACCTTTCCCGAAGACACCGAATCCTCATCCCGAAGACACTTGGGAAAAATCATTCTTACACACACCTGGGAAAACCACCAAACCTACCCTTCCTGAAAAATATTGGGCTATAATGGACCTCAGCCCATCACAGCCTACCAAATGATTCTTGGGCTACTTAGGAAAGAGAGCATAAAAAGATCTAATAACTAACCCCTTATAGGAGTGTTGGTAAAAACACCCTCCCCCATTGGATGGGGGAGTTTGAAATGGAGTTCTCAACTTGGGTGGGAAGCGAATGAGAATCATAAGAACTATATTATAAATTTAGGTAAACTAGAACTCATACCAACCTAAGGGATCCAAAATCAGCCCATACACAAACACCCTCATTACTATTCAATCATAAAAAGCAAAACAACTGAAACCAAGTCACAACTCATCCCCAGAATACAATTCCCCATACAACCCATTCTTTTTACCATATTCGTGTAATTACATTTAATTAATTCTTCACAATCCAGTTACTAATAGGCATAACAACAAGCCAAGGAAGGAAAACAGCCAAGAAACAATTTAATCATTCACACTTGATACCCGTGTAAAGTAACAACAACAAAATAGATCCATGAGATCCCTCGAAGTATTGGAACCAAACTGAGCCCCAACATACCTACCCACACTACATTAGATCCAAAAACCAACAAATACACCACATCAGGGGATACCATCCCCATACACTTCACCCCATAAGAATCAAGCAGAACAACCACACATATTACCAAGATAGAGAAAGGGAGTTTTCATATTCAAACACACCATTCATCATATTCATTCCTTATGTTAGGTTAACCGAGGTGACCACACAAGGATTCGTATTCATTGGTCATCCTTTTAATCATACGAGTTTACATGATTATAAATTTTCATGTTACATCAATTAAATTATAAAATTATCCAGAAAAACATTGGTTCATTAGTAAATAATAAAGGACCACCAACGACCATGATTTCTAGTGGATATTATCCCATACAATTCACAATATATATTCCATGGTAAAAGAGTAAAACAACATCATCAAACCCAAGTCATCGTTATTTGGAAACCATTTATTTTCTTTGTTAAGGTTTGGTTTCATCCATCCCTAAATGAAACATTATCATACCCACCCCTCATGATACACAATAATGATATATGAAGAAAAACACTACCTAGAAGATCAAAGATTGTTTTTTTTCTCCACGCTCCAAGATCTAGGGATTCGGCACTTGTAGGGGAGGAACTTAGGGGACTCCAAGAGTGGGTAGGAAGTTTGCAATGTAGGAGAAACAATATCCTCAGTATGGGGGACTCCAAACATACAATGTTAAGAAAAAGATACCAGCCAATAAGAATAAAGAATTCATATGAGATAAAAGGCAAAATCCTGGAGTTATATCATATGAATGTTGAACTGCATTAAAGGAGAATTGTGGTTTCACCACATAGTTGGAATGTTACTCCCGATGGAATTAATTTTTATTTAATAATTATCATCGGAGAGGTGGCCATAATAGTTGTGCATTAAAGAATTTCATTTAAATAGAGGAAGGTGTGTCCATTTAGGGTCTTCCCAATCATATAGGATTTAAAACATTGTTTATGTGGATAAAATGTTCCTTATCAAACTTTAAAAATATTAAATGATTTAAAAGTGGAATTAAGGGATGACGGGGAAATAAAACCCTGACACCTCCCCTGTGGAACCGATCGGGTGTGGCGCCAATCAGTGACACACCGATTGGCAACACATCGATCATAGAAACACCTATAGGTGACACAATGATCATTAAAACACCGATCAGTGACACACGGATCGGGGACACAGAGATCGGTGACAAACCGATCAGTGACCCACTGTTTAGCGACACACTGATCAGCGACCCACTGATCTGCGACACACTGATCCATGACACACCGATCGGCAAAACCCCAATCCATGACATACCTATTATCAACACACCGATCGAAGAAAAAATGATCATCATCACACTGATCAGAGACACACTGATCGAAGACACTTTGATCAGTGACACAACAATTAGTGACTCACCGATCAGTTTCACCGATGGGTGACACCACAGTGACATCTTGCCACCAACATTCCGCCCTCCAGACTTACTGATGGGGTCCATGGTGTCCCAAACACCATAAATTCGAAATGTAATGGACAATGATGGTATGGGCTATTACACATGGAGAATTAGGATGAGGTTTAAAGTAGGAGAGGTGGGTGGAAGAATTCACGATTCATCTCCTACACATTCCATATGATTAGAGAGATCCACCTAGGAGCACATCATGTATGACCACTTCCCAAATCCATTAAATCATCCAGATTATCCATCACCACTCATCCATTCTAGTTCTATTATTACCGACCAACCGCTTCAAACCCCATCCACTAGGACATAGAGAATACAGCATGTAAGAGACCAAGAAGAAGTATAGAATTAGAGGAGTAGTTGAGGATGAATGTTATCTCAGAATAGATGATTTCTATTTTACTTATTTATGATATCCCTCCTATTTTTGGTTTTCTGTATGTGTAGTTAAATTTCACAAGGGGAATCAGAATTTTGTGATTTGAAAGTCTTATTATGTTCAATTCTTAATTCTTGCAATCAATTTATTGTAATTTAAGGAAAATGATCTCAATTTATTCTTGATTAGTACATATTTAAATACTATTCTATGATTTTCTAGGAGATGATATAAAAAACATTAGCTTTGAGTATTAATCAAAGTAATAAAAATGTAGAATATTAATATTCTCATTTACCTTGATAATATTTTTTATTCTTATGTTTTGATTGAAAGATGGTTTCTAAATAAAGATCAACGAGCTGTGTTGATCTACTTAAGAGGGAGGTCCGTGGATTGACACCATTTTGTATAGAACTAATTAAAATTTTGTTAACGAGAGCATGAACATAAAATCCCTTTATTAATTCATGATAGTCTGACCTTCTTTAATCTCCCCCAATGCATGTCCCTTTCCCTTTCATCCATTTATTCTCACTACTTCCTTGCCCCATTTCACAAACACCATTTATCACACTCTTTTCATTTTTAACATTCACTATTTACATTTATTTTCTGCTATTTATTTTTATTGTTTTTTAGTTTGTTTTAGAACACCTTATGTCCTCCCTCATGGTTCAAAACCCTTCTAACCATAGTACAAGTATTTTTCTAGTTTTATAATTTTTAAATATGTCCATTCTCAGAAATACATGTTTTAACACCAATAGATCCTTACACTAGTCATCTAGCGTACGAGGTTCTTCCACCATCTATTAAAAGAACATCGAACTGTAAATTAGTCTTAATCTCTCCAGTATCTAATTTTTTCAAAAAACATCCATGGACCATGAAGGATACCCTATTAGAAGATATCATTTTCATGACAATTCATGAATGAATTTGGATCCTACATGTGCACCTTTTCTTGACAACCAAATGTGTCACCTCGAAAATAGGTCTTTCTAGACCTTGTGAGCCCTAACATCACCAAAAATGAACTCAACACCTTAGTGTGGTTTGAACTAATTTCAGTATGATTTTCCCATATCATTAGTCAAGACTTTAGGACCTCATTCCACGATTTTATTCCTTTTTATTATCATCTATGATGGATGTTGGGGTACTTTTAACCCTGTTTATCCTAATTAGAATATTTGGAATCATTCCCCATATTAGGTCCATGTGCATCATGACCATTAAATACCTACACCATTTCTTAATGTTTTAGACCATAAAATATATCATACTCTTTTCCAAATCCCAAGACCATCAACTTCTATGGATTGTGATACAAAACCTATTAGGTTTAAAAAAAGGTAAATGGTGTCATCAGAAAATTTCATGTCATCAATCACTAAACTCTTCGTCTCCATGGTTAAGGAAGGAATTTGGGTATTTGGGAATAAGGAATAATTCTCATAGTTCCTACTCTATATTCTTATTAAAATACATGATATGCTCCTTGAACCCCCTAGATCAGAAAAATGGTAGATTAATGATTTTATATATCACCTCACCATTAGAATATTTTAACCATGTAGTGAAAAAAAGTTGAGGGTCCTAGAACACTTCTTGGATATTAAACATTCTGAAAATCAAAATTTATTATTTGGAGCCCAAGATCACTGTAAAAATTCAATAGACTATGGAAAGGATACATATCCTCAAGGGATAATTTTTTACACTACACATGTATATTTATTTCTCCTTCATATGTGCATGTGATTTTCAACCATATGTGTAACTCTTAAAAATGGGATTTCTAATCAATGTGATCTCCAAAGTATCTATGACTAAGGTAAGTACCACAATGTGATCTGAACTACTTTTGATATGACTATGTCATATAATCATCTTGAATATATCACTTTGTACCTTGAGTTAGAATCTTTGTACCTTCCTATATATGTGGATTTACCCTCCACAACATTACACCACTGTCTTTTTTACCATTTTCAAATGTCAAAAAACATCATTCGGGAAATTTTATTCTCCCAAAATCTGTAAATTTAAAGCACAAGGTATATGGATCTATCTTAACAATTCAAGAGGAAACTTCCCAAGATTGACAAGACCCTTCCCAAATAGATTTTGTTCCATACCAAACATCATTAAATATAATTTATAGGCTTCATACAAATCCTAAGGATTTCATAAAGAAGTAGAGATCACCATTACTTGTCCATGATTCCAATAGATAAGGTCCTTACAGAACAAAATAAATTAATATAGTCCTTTCTAGAGAGTGGATTCTATCATAATGTTCCTTAGAAACACGATGGAGGAAATTAGAATCTCTGAGTTTTATGGGTAATCCCTAGTATCTCTTCCCCATCCAATATTCATGAGATCAAACATTAGGGTTATTAGTTATATCACCCATATTATAAATATCCAGGAGGACCTAGAATCCCTAGTATTTCAACCCCTACCAATATTACTCCCATAAACTTTTGATGAACCTTGTAAAAAAGTAGATTCACCTCATTTTCGAAATCATATCGATGCATAAAAGCCTTTACCTACCACACAGAGGCATCTCCTATATAAATTAAAGGATCTATAAAACATGTAAGTCTCTGAAACACTACTTTAGTTCCCAACACCCTATTGTGTTTTGTGTCATTACAATCATGTCTACACCGTATCACATGTTAATAGATTAGATGTGCACTAAATGACCCCAAAATAATGCAATAGAAATCCTGAGCAAAAAGAACCTACACTAAGGAAATAGATGGTCTAAGATGACCCAAGATAAATAAATATATGGTTTAAGCTAAATGAACATAAACTAAAGAATTAGAAGGTCCGAACATAATGACCATATACTAAAACAATAGATGGTCTAATATAATTGATTGTAATATATAACAATTGAATGTCTAGGGTAAAAGAACCTAAATTTTAGCGATAAAAGATCTATGCTAAAATACCATAAACTGGAGACATGGAATGCTTGAGGTAAACGAACCTAAACAATTGATGGAAGATCGATCTAAATTAACCTATAATAAAACCCAGTTGAAATGAAGTCACCATGAATGAAACATATTATAAGTCCCATTATATGGACATATAAATATAAGGCTATGCTCACGAATCCTGCCTAAATTGGATAATGAATACAAATATCATCTGAGGACTTAAATTCTATCCAAATTATTTTTATAAGAAACATGTATTCCCTAGGTAATTGAGGAAGATATTTTAGTAAGAAATGTTATTTTGTTGGAGATTCGTGAGTAATTATTGATGGGGAATATATTATGATTTAAATATTAAGATCCAAACATTTTTGTTTACATGAAATTTTGTAAAGGATGGGTATTTTTTAAAATTCAAATAATTTGAAAAAAAATCAAGCACATAATAAAATTAATAAAATTGGACATCATATAAATTTTTTAGAAAATATCATCATTGATAATGTATTTAATATAAGGATTATACACATTTCAGTTTCTCTTTATGAATCCCAAAATAATATGGAGTACATTGGAGTATAGTACAACTTTATCTACATTTATGGCTAGGTAGGAATGAGTATGAAGAGAAGCTTTGATCAAATGCCGAAGTATGACTCAACCCCACCTAATATTCTTCAGTCCCTTGGGGGAGAGTCTCAAATAAAGTATTCATCTTATCTACAATATTTTGAGTAGTTTCCTATGGGAGGATGATGTTTAATGGATGGACATTGGGAGAGATATGTTTTTTGTATCATTGATATATTTCCATAGTCCAATAATTCATATGGGATTACTATTTAGATATCATATGGTAATCTTGGTCCATGTTCTTCGACACCACTTAGATCTACTCGGCAATGGGATCCTCTTCTGCAAAATAGTGGAAGTCCCTTTAATTAGAGGCCAAATACCAATAGGTCATAATTTTTTTTCATGAGTTCATATAATGATAGGAAATAAAATCCATCCACCTAAGACACTGGACAACTGATGACGACATTCTCCTTAGTCATTAAATAATTATTAATGAGCCTAAATTTTAATGGTGTGAATCTACTTCATGATAACCATATGTAAAATAGGGTCCTCAATGACTGGAGGAAAATTCCATCAAGAAAAAGGGATAGAAGGCTGAGTTGGAATGAAATCTGGAGAGGAGGCTCAAGATATCCCCACTTCATTAGAGGAATCACCTTTTGATTGTGTTGGGGGGGGGGGGGTTATTTCCTTAATTAATTCACTACCACTTCTAGGACAGTCATATCTATGATGATATAGATTTCTCTTTGTCTCTCTCATGTCTTGAGTTAACATCATTGTTTCCGTGAGTAGAGGAGTTGATGAAGAAAATGGATTGTCAATAAGAAAACTTATCCAATAATGCATACCATCAAGGTAATATACTACCCAATCCAAGGAATAATCCTATTTAATTATGGTAGGAGAATTATTAGCATAATGAATGATCGAACCATCAATGTCTTCACATTATAGAATCATCCATAACTAGAGGGCGATCCTATGGTGTCACTCTCCTCATACACAAGCCAATGAATGAAGTGAGACATGTTGGGTGAAGCCAAACATACGAGAAAACTAATTGAGAGTATATGGAACATAGATAATCATGTCGTTCTTACTAGATGCAAGAACCACTTCTCAAAGTTATATCATATATGAAATTTTTCAAGGTATGTGTTGTCGTTATCAATGTTTTTCTATGTCAGTGCACGTTAAAGGGTGAAATAAAAAGAGTTTTATTAGAAGAACACATCATTATATTTACCAGGACATTGTGAAATGGCCCCCCAAAAGAAGATATGTTCAGTATTATAGGATGAGATAATTCATTAAGGATTCTAGTGGTGTTGTATTATTTATGAAAATGGAAATTATCCCCTATCCAATCAGAAAAATATTGAAAAGGACCATTGATATGATAGGGTGTGATTCCTTATGTAATGTGCCCAGTAGTTAGTAAAGGCGTTCAAGGAACGAAACATTCAAATTGATATGTTTCCCTTCGAATAGATGTTCCTCTATCACCAACGTGCTGACATGGATCCCGGAATGTGAATACCCTACCAAGAATATCCAACTATTCAGAAAACATGGCCCTGAATCCTTACATCCTAAGACTCAGTAAGATTTATTAGTTGACTCGGTATCCCAACAAACAATAGTACCTATCATCCAAAATCTCTTATTTCATAATTACACTATTGCACACTAGATAAGAAGGGAACTAAAGTGGGTGTATGGTAGTTGTAAGTTCCATACTATGACATGTAAATATATTTATCTAATCTGTGAATGAAATGAAAAATCAAATCATCTTCCCCTTCATTAGTTTCTCCCACACATTAGTGGGTATTTATATCAATGAAATTAGAGTCCTCAAGATATCATCCCAAATGTATGCATCACAAAGGAACATAACATACATCTCTCTAAAATAGAAATCTTACAAAAATGGTAAATTTCACATATATTGATGAACACATAACCATAAAAATATAATATATTGGCATTAGGGAACCAATGGATGTTCAATTCTCTATGAAGATTGGGACGATGATAGATAATAAATTTTTAGATTCACATAGCCTTATAAAGGTTAACTCTTTATAATTATTCAAAAAACAATTCTAACCATCATTTCTGGAAATAGAAGGGACACAACCATTCATCAAAACAGTTTTCTCCATTAAAAAGATCCCATTTTGAGCTCCATCTACTAACTAGTTTGTTTAAAGAGGGGAAAAATATACTCAAGCGGTTCTAGGAAATAGTTTTTTGGGTGAAATCATGTCCATATGATCCAAAGGGAGAGTTTTCCAACTTATAATAAAAACCACAAGGTTGAGCTATTACTAGCTGTTCGCCCATGATAATATTCATTTGAATGTATTGAGAAGAAGCTAATATCCAGAGAGATGGAATATTGATGATTGAAGGGGGGGTAAAAAAATAAACCATTAAAATGAAACTGTATAGTGGAAGATGGATATATAGTTGAAAATCATGATGCTTTGATAAAGGGGTCCTCTTCAAAATATCATTATCAGAATACACATAATATCAGGGGTCATTGTTATGATTTATGGAATTCATGGAACATTTATTTATCAGTATAGAGGAACCATAATGAGAACCAGAATCCATATAAATAGAAGTAATTTTCATATGTTAGATAGAAAAAATAAAAATAATTAGTGGGTAGACAGGTAATTTCGGTTGCATCAAGAACATAAAATGAATCAACAAAGGAATTCTTAAATCAACGAGGGGGTTTATGAACGCCCTAAATCCCGAATACATGTGTTTTAGATAATCCCATAAGTCCTCGCTCAATTTAATGATCCAACCAAGACTCATTATCGCATTACAATGACATACTCACATGAGTAGAATTACAGCGAGTGGATCAAACTATTAGGATTCCAGACCCCATAGAACCCTAAAGAACTACATTCCCATATTAATATATCATGAAATTACCATGTATATATTTTGTAGTTTGATTGATTAGTCCCCTAGTCACAATAAGTCTTTCAAAATTTTTATAATTAAATTCTAACAAAGCGATCTCATGATTGGGTCCTGTGGAAGGGTCTTACGACCATAAATCACGATGGGGTTATGACCTAATCATTGAGATGAATCCACACATCCCAATATATATAAAATTATGATAAATACTATGAAATGACTAGAAAACCAAATTCCACCCTAGTCATGTGGTCACAAAAATACCAATTATTTATATGGGCCATTACCCTCCTCTAAACTAAACCCATTTCCATGTGGATGTCGTTCTTGAGGGGTGGCATTTGTTGATGCCTAAGAAATTCACATTGGAAAATTCATAGTGGATGAAATACCTGAATATGTGTTTTATCATTAAATAATTAAAAGAGAGGATGAAGGTTAACAAAGACTCAAATATCATGGGATCCTCTAAAAGGCATGTTACCACATAACCACCACAAGGTCATGCAAGGTAGTCATGGGTAGCACAAATTTTATGGAAGGCCCCCCCAGAATCCCTCTGATATGTCATTTTTTCTTTGGTGAAGGAACCAAATCCAATCAAATGGTCATGTAAAGGTAGCTATTTTAGAACCCCCATGTCACATAGATTTTTAGATGATGTAATATTATTAAACCATCAAAACACCATGAAAAAGTAGGATCAAAATATAAAAATAATGGGTGCCACTTGTGAGCATAAATCATACCAAACACATAAATAATGAAGAAAATTGTTTCCTTAAATGACATTAAAAACAAACTCATTAACTCCCCAACCGTGGGAAAATAAGAAAAATTAATGAATATAGATGTGATGTTATTCTCTCATGTTCATAACATTACAAGAATATTTTCACAGATCATCTCATGATATCCCTTTGTGTTATCGTCTATGTCACGTGAAGATCCTCAGGTATGTCAAGAAAATCACATGATCACCCTTTCACTCCTGAATGAATAGAAAATGGTATTGTTTACGAAATGCTCATGAATCCCTATAGAACATTTTGTTGATACACAGAAAAATACTTGGTGGCAAGGTTATTGACCCCAATGACCCCCAAAATAGCCTCATGAACATCCCAACCATTGTAAAATAAAAATAAAGAAATAAAATGGGGGAGGATGTGGAAACATCTTGTGGTTTTGAAACACTAACGGCATGATAAGCATGGTTCATAAAATGTTCTCACCAGAACCATTCATAATTTAGCCTGATCCCACAACGACCCTTAGATAATCCATCCTTGTCTAGTGTAAATTCCCAGAAAAGTCTCCTGATATCATAAGAAGGTCATATAGAGGAAACTTGATCTCATGAAGTCCCATGGACATGTCAATCAGTGAATATAAAATTTCATTAACTATTTTTTATTAATAAAAAATCCCCATTAGTTGGAAATAGTTCAATAAGGGAACCATTGATTATATGAACCTGTAGTCACTGAAAATCAGGTGAATCCTATGGAGTAACCTACAATTGGAATTCACATGGAAACAAGAGGCATAGACCCTCTGCCAACTCTAGCATGTATTTGTGCGATACACACAACATAATTTAGTGAACAATTAGGGTGTATATGCCTATTAATCCCCAAAAATCATTAGAAATACCCCATTTATGACCACTACCCAATGTAAATCGAGGAACTATTTGATCCTTAAAATTATGCTAGAGATGGTTTCTCCGAGTGGATAATCTCACGACCCGAAAAGTTTCCCATCATGCATGACTTGGGGAACATATAGGGAAGTTATATGGAATACATGAAAATATTGATTGATCACCCATTGATCAAATGAAGGATTTTTGACATGGAACGTGAAAAACATCCCGCTCCACTACTAGGTCATGTGAGGCATATGAAAAACTAAAAATGAACAAACATAGGGATTTCACAATATAAATTGTAGAGAAATGAATAAAGTAATTAGGCTAAAGAAATGAATATAAAAGCTGACATTCATTTACTTTCTGTGAAACAAAAAGGACCCATGAAAACTCCAAGATATTTCGATCATATTTCACTACCCTCCTTTGGTTTACTATATGGTTTATACAATTTTCTATGGACACATTGAATCATGTCACATGGTTCCCATTGGGTATTCCACTTATGTCTCATGAAACACTTCTGGTCAGATACTCAGGCCTCGTGATGTCCTTCAGATATGTTTTCTAACTCATATTATGACACAAGTATGTGTTAATCATGTCCTATGATAGAACTAAATAATTTCATCCAGATAACGTGACACCCTCTGGAAACATTAGCCAAGTCATGTGATTCCCTCCACACATGTCATCTAAGACATGTAACACCATATGATTCATTTCTCATTGAAGTTAGAGATGGCATATAAGTGTGTCATGATGTACTCATGATGAAATCAGGGCATCTCAGCAATTTCATGTGATGTCATCTAGGCATGTCAACTAAGATCATGCAATGGAAATCAGGATCGTCCACTAGTTATTATGATTTTCTCCATTCTAGTTTGAATTGATCACCGGATGACCCTCAAATAGGCCATCCATGATACACGACATTCTTCAAAAAAGAAAACTATATAATATGATTTTCCATTGGCATGTCTACAACATAACATTACATGTAAAAAATTACTCTAAATTTTTGAGATAGATAGTTAAGTCATGTCATGAAGGAAGTCAGTCATATTAGGAGGAAATCGACAATGTCAATATGGGTGTTATAGGGATTGATATATTTTTCAACCCTACAATTTTATTTACCGGCAAAAGGGAAATGATAATGTGTAAGTCCCAAACTAATAAAATTATATGAATCTAGTTCCTACCATAACTAGGATACATAGGATGTCTCTCGGAGTACCATGAACCATATTAAACATCAAAAGGGAGATCTTAGTAAATAATTACTACGTCCATAATCAATGACACTAGTATTGCTTCCATCCCTTGTTTGTCACACTTAGCATAGATCACCTGTGCATATGGAGCTGCAAAGATCATATAGTTTTCATTGTAAGATGATACCAAGGTAAGAGAAACCTCATTGTGTAAACCCCAATTAGTGGCATAACATGATATGCCTCTCATTCAATGCAATGTCAGTTTGTAATCCCAAAAAACTAAACCTTGTGAGGGATGATTCCAACCATAATCAATATACATAGGTAGCCTTCATAATCCCTGAGACAAAACCCAAATGAGAATCCAAATTAGTGTAATCCCCTTTATTTATATGATATTTAGATTATCATGACCCAATAATTCCTATGGTATTATCAATAATTCATCCCCAATGAACAGGGAATCATCTGAACAATGATAACTCTGATTACTTTTATAACCAAGATATGTTGGATGCATTCATAAGGTTCAATCCCAAACTAATATGGGAATCAAAATTAGTTTAATAACCATAACGTCTTCAAATTAAGACCATTGATACCCAATAATTCTAATGGTCTGATCAATAAGTCACCCCAGCATAATGAGAATTAACTAAACTACATGTTATATATTCCATTATTTTTATTACATATCTTATCACATGATATTATAGATACATAAAATTAAATCAATACATAATTAGGATCCATAAGTTCTGTGTATTGGAAAAATTCATACCATACATATAATTTAGAATAAAAAAATATTATTTTATTTCCTTATTCTATAGCTTCTTATTATCCCAAGAAATCCCCTTAGTACACGTAGTTAATTGGGGATATACATCAAAATAGGGGGTGAACTAAAAGCCTAGTAATAGGATAAACATTAGACATGAAACGTGGGTGAGCATAACAAATGTCATAATTAAATTACAGATGATAATCATCATAATAATGAGAGGAATTAGTAGATAATGGCATGTAAGGAGGATACACTACTGGAAAATGGACCTATCCCCACGGTTTTCTCCAAAACCGTGGGGATAGACCCCTCTATACCCACGGTTTTGGAAAACCGTGGGTATAGGTGTCTATTGAAGACCTATACCCACGGTTTTCCAAAACCGTGGGTATAGGGTGGTCTATCCCCACGGTTTTCCCAAACCGTGGGGATAGGTCTTGAAAATTGACCTATACCCACGGTTTCCCAAAACAGTGGGTATAGGGGTACCTATCCCCACGGTTTTGGGGAAAACCGTGGGGATAGGTCTGGGACAAAATTCATATACCCACGGTTATGAAAAACCGTGGGTATAGGTCACTTTTGTGTGCGCGGGAATTTTCTTTTTTTCACGGGAAGGAAATTTTTTTGGCGGGAACCCTGTACCCACGGTTCTTCCCTCTATACCCACGGTTTTTATAACTATATTTAACTAAATATATATATATATACATATAGGTGATGTTAGGGTAGTGGTTAGATGTGGTTTTTGCAGCGAAGAGGTTGCGGGAACAAAACTCAGCGCCTGCATTATTTTAGGACCTATACCCATAGTTTTGAAACCGTGGGTATAGGCCATTGACACTGTGGAAATTGACTATATTTCAGTGACATGGTGGCACGACACCTATACCCACGGTTTTGGAAAACCGTGGGTATAGGCTGGGGACCTATCCCGACAGCGTTCCAGCCCACGGTTCCCAAAACCGTGGGTATAGCCTATACCCACGGTTTTGGGGGCTATACCCACGGTTTTGAACCGTGGGTATAGGCTATTTTTCCAGTAGTGATATTCATTAAAATGAAACATAATGTCATATTGGTAAACTAAAACACATAGTTGTGAACAAAAATAGCATCATGTTCACACATATTTTATTTTTTATCATGAGATAAATCCCATTATGCAAGGAATTGAAGGGATATATAATTCTTGGTGAACCCATAAAATCATAACATTTACAATGTGCTATATAATATTAGGAAAATCTGTCACATAATAACATTTACATTATCATGCATGCCACATAGAACATATATCAATTTTGAACATAAATGAAAACATAGAAATGAATGGGTTTCATTTAATAAAGAATATATCAATGAAAAAAAAATTAGAAAAAAAAATGGAATAATATTCTTGGTTTTGGAATAATCAATATTGAGTTAATAAGTAACATTCTCCAGATAAGTAAAATGTGTGTTTCTTTTAAATAACATTTCTTTAGAAAACATTATGTTTTTCATAAAATAATGATGAAAATGTGAATATCATAGAAAAAAGAAAATAATGATTAATAAATGATATTTATTGAATATTAAATAAATATCAACCCTGAAAATGGGGTGAAATAGGAAAAACTCAAAGGAAGAGCTTTAGGTTTGAAAATTTCACTTAGCTTATGTATGCATGCTTTCTTCACATTAATATCATATATAATAATATTAGATTAATTATATAACAAATAATAATACTTTTATACATGAATTTTATCTAGTATGGTTTTACTAATTTCATTTATGGGATTTTCAATGGGTTATAGAGTTTAATTTCATCATTTTGGAGTGTTCATTTTTATATTTTTAATGATTGGTTCACTTTTATACATGGATGGAAATGCATGTAAAATGAGCATAAATATCCATAATGGTTGTTATATTGTAATAATTATATTATAAATTTTTAATAATCTGATAATAAATTTGGATTTATGGTTTTAGGATGAATCATTAGATAAATGTAATTATGGTCGTTTTAGGAACATTTTGGCGGTTTTTTGACAACAATGAACTTGTTTTGCTTTATCAATTAGTGTTATGTAAATAAGTTATTTAAAAAACACAAAGAGTTTTGTTAAATAAATTTTAAAATATGTTTCAACCATTATAATGGGTTTATTAATGTAATTGAAGGAATAAAAAGTAAAATTAAACTGCAACCCCCATGATGTATGTAAATTTAAACATCAGAGGTGACAATTTCATTTTTAGAATAAGTGAGCGAGTTGGAGGATTATAATGATTTATATTTAATTAAAATGACTGAATTATAGAATATGTAAGGTAGTGGATTTATCATGAAATTTATATGAGGGAAGGTTATGAGGTAATAAAAATAGAGAATGACATGGAAATAAATAAAAGGAAAAGAAAGAGGAATTTACTACTGCAATTTATCCTCCTACAGATCCTCCTTTGGGAAATGGATTGGTCTTTTGATGAGACCAGTAGGTATAGGAACTGGGGGAGGTGCTAGAAAATAATATTTTTTAGATTTTGGAAAAGGCTAAAAGATTGACAGATGTGAGGAAAATAGGTCAAGAGAGGTGGTATTTTTAGTTGAGGAGAGGGATGTATTCTCGTTATTATATTATTTAGATTATAATTTTGGAACAAAATTATGAATAATTTCTGAATAATCAATAAATATATTATAATAATGAAATATATATTGATATTTTTGTCTTATGTCATCTATAATTTAGATATGACTATATGATTTATGTATTTCAATTTTATAATAAATTATCGTATTTAACTATTCAAAAAAAATTCATGTATTTTAGAAAAAATCAAAAAAATTACACTACCAATTTTTTGGTGTGTATAATTAAAAAATGAACATCATTTTTTGAAAATAATTATTTTAATAAAATATATAATTTTTTTAATTAAAATTATCTTTTACTCGAAAAACACAGGTTTTAAAATTGTAACTAATTTTATAAGTATTTGGAAAATTACAGAAGATTACATTAAATTATATTAAAATTAAATGTCAGAAAATATTAAATTATGAATATATATTATGAAAATTCATTTTATTTTAAATTTTATAATTAATTAATTTTTTTATTTAAATATTTATGACATAAAAATTTACCAACACATAATAATTTTTAAAACATTTATTTACTTAGAATACAAAATAATTAAACAATACTTTCATTTATACGATTCCTAAATTTAATGTAAAATTCACTGGTTAGATTATTATTAATTTTTCTAGTTTAATATCCATAATGCTCATATTACTATTCCTAAGGTTATTTTACTATTTCATTCATATTTGTTCTTTAGCATCTAGAAATTCATTTTATTTTATTAATTATTCATAGATACAATTTTAATTATGTTCTATAAGTGACATTATGTGATTTATTCTATATTAAATTTAAATAATATGGTAGATGTTATATTGTTAAATATTTAGGTCATTACATTCTTCCGATTTATTGAAATTTATCCCTCATAATTTTCTTTTACATAAACAGGTTATGGTACTTTTTCTTCATCACCGTCCTCTGGTTCCCTTATTGTTTCTTCATACTTATGGTTCATCCACAACACTACTATAAGGTTGGTTGTATTATTCCGTCAAACCATATCTCTCTTGTCTAGAATCATTACCAGTTGCTCCCATTAAGAGAGATCATCTTCTAGCGATACCACTTCTGAATTTAGTACATGTGAGAAATTTGGTATTTACATTATCTGGAGTTATATGTGGACTAAATCATGAACTTGACCAATATTTGGTGAAATTTCATGATGATAGACCACATATCATATGTTATCAAGGACCTTAAAGGGGATAGTGTACTATAGGCATTGATTCTATTTCTTTCTAACCCACATGTCCCTCTTCCATGGTGATATTGGATGGAAAATATTATACCCAACAACGATCTCAAAATTCCCTTCGGCAGTCGTCAACATGTCTCTTTTTTAGACTCCAAATGGCATCAATATGTTGCTATATGGAATAATCCATATCTATCATATCTTTCTCATGATCATTTCCATGTAACTTTATTTCACAAAATTTATCAAAATAAGTTATATTTACAAAAACGTTTCCATACAAAGCATCATATTGATACATCAAAAAACTCGAGTGGAGGTTGTTGTTATGTGTGAAATCATCCAAGGGGAGATTTTGATTCCATATAAATTTTAGTTAAAATGAGATAGTTATTATCATATCTTTTATAATTTTAATAGTAATTTAATATTAGAAATTCTTTTAGGGGTGATAGGTTATGGTGAAATATCAGTTAGTACTAAAATAATGTTGAAGACTCCTCGAGAATTTAGATGTAAAACTAGGATCATGATCAGAGACAATCAAGATTGGGATCACATGTAGTGTCACCACATCCATCCTATATGACATTAAATGTTTTCCAAGAGAGATATATTCATGAATAGGGATAAAGTTGGACTTCTTGGTGAGTCATTCCACCAGAACCCATATCACATTTTTAACATTTGATATCTTTGGGAGACAACTAACAAATTCTATAGTTACATTATCTCATTTCCACATGTGTTTATGAAATGTTTACATCATCCCATCAGATGTACGTCACTCTATATTAATTATCTAACATATCTA
The DNA here is from genome assembly GCA_963277665.1 of Viscum album. NCBI lineage: Eukaryota > Viridiplantae > Streptophyta > Magnoliopsida > Santalales > Viscaceae > Viscum > Viscum album. The sequence goes on from OY728155.1 coordinate 1,014,203,938, forward strand.
GAACCTTCAGATGTACGACACTATCGTTTTCTTCTTGTTATCCCACTAAAATAATATTTTAAGATCACGATACATCTTGGTATTCCAATAATGTATAAGTAATGTTAATATATGTGTAATATCTAATAGATATTCCCTGTCCTAGGTGATCAAGGAACATATATCATAATTCCAAAAAAAATCCCACCATCATCATTGATATGAAACTCTTCAGGATTCCAATACTATACTACATCTACAATATTCTATAAATATTGATCATCACATTATGTATCCTTAGTATTATCATAGATAGATGGTTGGGAAGTCGTTTAGTCAAGGTAGGATGTATTCTATACATTAATGTTATTCAAATCCATCATTTGTATATCCTTTACTATAGGGTCGTTCTAAAATTGAAATACGGATAGGGTAGTAGTTTCTTTTCTACTAATATCATCAAATACCTTATTTTCCTTACAAATATGATTGTGAATAGTTAATTGTTGTCCTTGATTAACCCTAATAATATCCTTTTTTCATTTTGAGCTCTTTTTTGTATGAAAATATACTTTAGGAAATAGTGATTGATATATATGACAATGATCCCACCACAGAGGTAGTGCCACTAGGGTTTTAAGAAAAAATTAATAGTTGTTAAATACAGATTATGTGTCGGGTAGTTTTGCTCATAGATCTCCAAATTCCATGATGCACAGGCTATCAAATTATCATTTTTCATTAGTACACAACTAAATCTGTTATTTTATGCATTAATATATATCACAAAATAATATCCACACTCTTGTAATGTGTGTACATGTGTACTGATCAGCCTTTTCTTTAGCTTCATGATGCTTTACCCATATTATTCCATTTAGAAATATTCTACCATTTCATTGTTAAATTGGTTAGAGAGCTTGTCAATCATGATAAATGTTTCACTAACAGTTTATAGTACCTAGATAATACATGACAAATCGAATTTACATGATACTAGAGGGTCTGGTATATCTCTCAATCACTTTAGTTTTTATTGATCCACATAAATTTCCTCACATGTGATTATGTTTACCAATAATGTGACATGGTACTTCCAAAAGTCACACATTCTATACTTGACATAAAACATATCCTTCTTTAATGTTTCCAAAAAATCCTTATATATTCTTCATGTTCCTACTTAATCTTATTGCAGATGACAATATCATAAATAAAAACTACCGAATATTTTTTTCTAGGTAATGTCAAAAGACTCTATTCCTTATATATATGAATTTTACTAGTGTATTTTAATGTCCAAAGGGAATCACCAGAATCTCATATTTCCCATACCTTGTACTAAAGGTAGTCTTTTGAAAATATACCTTATTTTAATTTATTTGATGAAATCTAGAATATAGATCCATCATTGAGAATTATTGGGATCTACATAGTTAAAAAACATGTCATATATCCTTGAAAGATGATACTTGTTCTTTATGGTGATATTTTGTGTGGTTCCATAAATCGATACACTGCTACATTAATCCATCCTTCATCATGACAGAGTAATAGCACACCCCAATGTGATGCACTAGGTCTTTTGAACTCCTTGTCCAAATTTTCTTGTGGATTCTTATTTAAATCCTTCAACGCGATATTATACATACTATAAAGACTCTTTGAGATATGAGTAGCTCTGGGTATGAGTTATATTGATAAATATTTCCTAAAATATGGGGAATTTTGGGATACTCATCATGAAACACATAATTTTATTCCCTCAAAATGGGAATTCCACAAGGTTTACAACTTTCTTTGACTTTTCCTATTTAGTGAGGTATGCTTCTTCATATGGAATCAACACCCAAAATGTTGAAGGATTTTTAAAAGGAAATTCATTATCATAGTTCCATTTTTAGGGGACAATGGGGTGGTTATGAATATGAAAAGTTATTTCCATTTCCTGATAGTTTATATGTTCTCTATATAATGAGATCCAATCCATTCATATTATTGGGTCAAATTACTCCAAGGGAATTATCATGTGATTCACTGGAGGAATCTTCTTAAGTAATACAATTATATAAGAATCCAAAATTGGGATGCAATGATTGCACCACTCGGTGTTTCTTTTGATATATCTACTTTAAGTATTCATGGATTTGATTCAATAATTCTAGGAATCTATTAAGACAAGAAGGAATGTGTAAAAAAATAATAAAGTAAGAAATTTTCCATTATTGAATTAATAGGACATTTACTTAATTTTCATGAGACAATTAAATAGTATTGGTGGCATAAGAATTTCCTTTTCCCTTTGGATTTGATGGATGTTGATGCTGATTACCTGCAAGGACTTTAGTTTTACTGTACTGGATTTCATAGTGACCTTGTTCTTCAAATTTGAATCATAAAACCAAGGGTGGTTCTCTTCTTTGCTATACCACATTATCATACTTACTCATATCTTATCAAAATTCATGTCATTTTTGGACTTATATTTCACACATGAGGAATTTCCACTTCCCCTTGAGTCAGTTCTTGTGATGATTCTTCCCACATTTTTAAAATATCGATGGTTTAGTTTTATTTACACCTTTTTCCATGTGTTATAAAGTTTTACATAAACAAATATAATGATCAATAATAGTAACTAATTTTTAGAATATATATAAATAATATAAGATTTATCATTAAGAACTGATTTATGTAATTTTTGAAAGAAAAAATGAAATATTTTTAGGGTAAAATATTTTTTTATTAGAAAATTATTTTTATATGTGTAATTTGTCATTTTCAAAATAAATTAAATAACTAATTTATTATTAATTAATTTTGTTTATGTTTAAGATTATATAATCACCCAAATATATTAACCTACATTTAATTGTTTTTAAAGCTATGTAAGAAATATAACACCATTTTATGCTTTATATTTAATTTACTAAAAAATGTTTTCATCTCATATTTCAAGACTAAATTAAATTTATTATCTAAAAATAATATTAATTGAATTTTCTAAACATTGTTAGATTTTTTGGATCATCTCTTCCAAATTTTTAATGAGTACATATTCATTTTTTTCATAAAGAATCATAAGAACATTATAAATGTGGCACCTGAGTTAAGGTTAAACTGGTTTAGCAAGGGTTAATATAATGAATAAGAGAAAACATAAAACATAAAAATGTCTAAATAATATTTTTAAAATACATACAAGAAATATAATATCTGAAATTACATTTATTATACATTTGTTTCCACTTTTACATTATAAATATTTTATATTATTTAGCTAATGTATATAATTTTCTTTGTGTCCGTTCCAGAAAAAAAATGTAAAACTATTATTTTTTATTATTCACAAACATTGAGATATCTAGATCATTAAAAACTAGCATATAAACCATCCCAATGAAAGTAAATTTTATATAGAGATAATATTATTACCTAAGGCAACCCTACGTATGCTTATGTTTTATGTCAAAGGAGGTATATCAAAGAAGATGAAATCATTATACCCAACATATTAGTGTTTATATGTTATTATACATCATAAAAATCAATTTAATCAAAAATAATATATTTAATCCATTAAAATAATTATTATTAGTTTTCATTTTTATTATTGGGCAACCTTATTCCTTATCCTTTCATTTAATTGTGAATTAAAGTATCGCTCGGGCATACGTGTGGATTGCAACCTTCACAGAGTGGCATGATTCATCTTCAATCACTACCTCACACAGATAGATATAATGATGTATTTAATAAATATATATTATTTATATAGTAAAATAACTATTCAATAATGGTAATATATTAGATATTTTTTCTCATTTTCTAATTAGAAAATGTTTGTATCATTTATATGTCACTACATACTACCTTCTCCATGAGTGATATATTTCATTTTCAATATCAACCTTTTATGGATGGTTCCAAATATGTATATAATTAATATATATGATATTTATATCATTATGATGATTCTCTAGATAATTTAATGATGATACATATACAAGGAACATAACTACATAATGGAAACATATATACAAATTGAAGTAGTTAACATCCAACATGGTTATGATAATGAAATATTTTTAAAGAAATTGTTATTATTGGTTTTAAGTACAATATATTTTGTATTTTATGTATCAATACAGGTACATTTTATAAGTATTAAAAAGATATATTTATTATATATAGTATTTTACATAATATACAAGGAATTTTAGTCTCAAGGTAATGGTTTTATATTATAATCTCAATTTGTACCATGATTGATTATGAAAAAATTCATAATGGTGAAATTAAGTGAGGAATATATCAAATATTTTATTAAAAATTTTAACATTTATTAATTTCTAGAGAATATATATTTATCCTTTCATTTTCATATATCTATGTATACAAAAGGATGAATGATTTTGTTTTAATGAAAATTTAATTTATTTCCAAATTATATTTGAGATATTTTTCTTCCATATCCTTAATTTATTTAAAATCATTTAATAAAACTTTTTACTATTATATAATGATTAATTAAAATCTATTTATCTATTTTTTTACTTTATCATTTTTCTAAAGTTATATTATTTCTAGTTTTTAAATGATGTACATTCTACCAATGGTGTGAATGTAATAATTGATTCTACATATACCATATCAGCTAATTTTATCAACATTAGGACAAATGAATTAATTTATTTTTAAATTACATGTTTCCATTATTATTTTTATATTAAATATGGTTCATAATAATATATAAATTATTTGATTTAAAATATGTGATATCAAAAATAAAATGTGCAATTTACTCCTGAAATATTATTGTGATATTTTAAGGTTATTTTAATTTTTGAAAACATCCATTGTTTTTTTTATTCCTCACTAGGTATATGATCAAATTTTACCATCTTTATTATTTTATGGAATTATTATTGGTTATAATAATTAAATAATGAAAAAATGTTTTCATTATCCTTAGTCAATTAATAATTACATGATAATTATATTAATGACTTCATGACATATATTTGAATGGATTATGTTTATGATAAGGGTTTTATTATTATATCTTCCCAATAAATTTTTAATGATAAAAGTTAAATCAAATAAAACTATACAGATGTGGTTTTCCCAATCCCAAATTGGGATACATGAGTGGTTATCGTAATTCTGAAGTAGATACATGGTTGGAAATCCCAATCCAAGTATATGACGAATTTATTGGTGGGAAGAATGTAAATATAACTTTTATAATTTGGATAATTCAACTCATTTTATTATGATATCTATGATGATATCTTATTCTTATGATATGATAATGTGGCGCATTAAAATTTATTATTCTATGATTTATGTGTTAGTATCTTCAAATGACTTATTCATTGATTAAGATCTACAAATGTTTGGGAATTATTTTCAAATGATATTATCATATTTTCAAACACATATAATAATGTTATTATTTAATATGATTATTATATTATATCAATGATATATTTTCTTTTTAAATATATATTATCATTGAAAAATACTAGGGTAGTTTCAGATAGTGGAAATAGAAAAAAGACCGCCATGTTCTGTCAAATTTATTGGTAATAATGAAAATATAACATTACATATATAAATGATGAATTTTTTTAGACAAATATTAACATATATCAAAATAATACACACCATAGAAACATAAATATTTATTTAATTTTGGGAATATATACATAATCATCTTATTTTGTGAAATTGTTTTAATATATACCTAAAAATTGTTTCACATTATATAGTTATTACACATACCATACTAAAATAATTTCTTTATAACATCATGAATTAGTTTTATTAAATTATTTTAAATAGGAACTCTCATCAGTTTTTCATTTAGGTCATTAGTATGAGAATATATGAAAACATGACTAGGGGAAATATCATATAAATTAAATAATAAAAAATAAGACTTTTTAAAAAGTATTTATAGAAGGAAATGGAATTCAAAAGAAAAAACTATATTTCATGGAATGATATTATGAGATATTAAGTATGATACATGTTCTATAGTAATATATCATGTAAATGTGACATAATAATAAGACCATGAAATCATTACATGGTAGTTCATGATTCATATCTGGTTTCCCATATAGGATTAGGAATCATAACCTATATCCCATTAAAGATCACGAATTACTTATTTATTCATATATTGAATCGATAATTGAATCATATTTCCCATAGTGGAACAAAAATTACATCAAATTTCTTATATTGGGTCACGTATTTATTATTATTTCTAATATTGGATTATGTATCATTACTTATTTCCCAATATTATCGAATGATACATATATCATTAACCAATTCATTAGAGGGTGATATATGACCCCAGTTATAATAATAATAATAATAAGAATCATCATCATCATCATCATCCAAAAAAATAATGATAGCATAGCATAAAATATTTCATAATTTATACATCACAAATATTACTTAAGGAAAAGAGACAGGGTTCATAAATAACAATCAAAGAATGTTAAATAATATATCAAAGAACAAAGTTAAAAAGTTACATAAGAATGTCACCAATGTAAAATAAGTTATACTAATGATGATGAAATGGATGATAAATAACATTTTATTTTTATTGATCAAATGACATGAAAAATGAGTCGAAATACCCATAATTATTTCAAATGCTTAAAAACAACATAAAAATGTTATCTATAGAATGTGATATTTTTAACATTACAAAACATTACTGGTGAAACCAAAAAAGGGATTTCAAAAATATAATTTAAAATAAAATGTATATTTTAAAAACAATTTTTGAGATTCTGTAAAAATAACAAATATTTATTTTTTAACAACACAGCCCTTTAAAATTCATTTTAAAATAAAAAATTTCTTTTTTAGATAAAAATGTTACTATTGGATAATGGAATAATATTGAATTTTGTTTTCAAAATAATTCATATTTAAAGTCAATTAAAAACAAATATAACATAATTAATGTAATATTCATAAATAAGAATGATATTATGATGAGAGAAATCATAAAAAAGATTTTATAAAAATATTTTACAAAAATCAAAAAATATTATTTTATTGAAGGAAATAATAATTCATTTTTGAAAAGTTGAATTATTAACTTATTAAATATTTTATATTTATATAATATTCTAAATAATCATACCTTGAAATTATTATATTTTTTTATGAAATGAATAGTGGATGATAAAAAACCTACGATCATGAAATTAAAAGCATTCAAATGATTAAAAATAGATTCATCAATAATTTAAATCATGAAATGTGTTATATTATCTTTCATTAACATAGTGAAAATTTTAATAGTTATAGTTATATGGAAAATAGATAATTAGTTTTCCAAAAAAAATGAGGATAATAATAGGAATACAAAATAAGTGCATGGAAGAGAAGAGAGAAAATTTGGATATGACCTGAATAATTATAATAATCATTAACATTTAAATAGGATGAAATACGTAAGCCTGTATCCTTCAAAAATTAATTTTGAAGGAGGTATAATTTCATTATAGACTAGAAAAATACCTTTTCTGAATTCTTATTATTTGATAGTAAATTATGATTAATGAAAAACATTTGATTTACAAAAATCACGAGGGAAATCTATAATTTTATAATTAAAAGTGAATAAAATAGGGAGGGTAAAAATAAAAATAAAATAAAATGATATATATAATTAAAGACAATATATTTAAAATATTAAAACAGCATATAATGGTAAATGTTTAAAAATAAATATGTTACTACTATTGAAAATAAAATGACTATTTTATTTTTGGAGCCTACCTGATCATCCCATAAGAATGAATCATTCCTTATATCAAGTAGTAATTTTGATGGATGAAATATTGGGAGTTTTACTAGGGTGTGTGTGAGTGATGAAAAATCTCACTTAATGAAAATTTATTAGACAGTAGAGATATTCATTAGTTTTATGACCCATTTGGGCATGTGGTTGGGCCATATAGAGGTGACCACATTCCTTACAAGAAATTAGTGGTCCTCATGTGGGAAAAATGTAATGGAATTGTTATGGTGCAGTTTGTATAATGTTAGTGCGACCTAGTTGTTAAAATGATATTACATTGATAGACTAGATGGATGGGAAATCACATTTCTTGAGTTGAAATATATGTTACGTGATGATGATGATATTCAATAGGGGTGGAGTTGGGGTGGGGTGTTAATAATACACCCCAAAAAGTTAAAGGGTTTAAATGATAAATGTTACTACCCATGTGACTAATATGAAACATACATTTTGGGAGCCTAAATAATTATATATCCATATTGATGAATTATTTTCATCGAGTAATGATTAGGATGGGTGAGCTCCTGGGAAGTCTCAAGGAATAATTCCTAGGGTATCTATGAGTGAGGTTAGTTAAGACTGATCAAGGGGGGTGAATATAACATCCCAAAATGAAAATGGTTAAAATACTAAATTTCCCTATCTATATCAACAAGTTTCACATATATTTTTAGTAGCCTACATAATTATAGCTCCACAGGTAGTAATCATTATATTGGATTCTCGAACTATTTCCTAAGGTATGTTTGTGTGAATTTAATGAATAATGAATGAAATGTTCATGGAATGAGGACATAGTAATTTTTCTGAAGACCCATTCAAGCTTGTGGTTGGGCCCCATAGTGGGGGCCACATGTATGTGGGGAAACACGTTGTTCCATACAGGACAAGATCCAATAAAAATGAAATAGAAGGAATTCATTGTTGTTAAATGATTACAAATTTTAGAAATAGTATATTGACTCATAATTTATATGATTTTAGGTTCATAAAACATACCATTTAAACCAGTTTCAACATTATTTTCAGTATCCTATATGATTATAACTGTATATATCATCATGTTAGTCTTAGATTAGTGATCAACATGGTAGATAAATTGGAATTTTCGTGGTTCTTTTGCGATTGAGGTTAATGTACATTTTATAAATTTGTTTTTCATGTGGGGACATTCATTAGTCTAATAACATGTTTGAACATGTGGATTTTCTCTATGTAGGGGACCACATGTTTGATGGGAAACATGTGGTTCCTAGAAATACATTATGTAGAAAACATGTTATGGTGGGGTTTATTAGATGTTATAAGAACCCATTTTTTACAAGTAGTGTATAGAAACAAAATTTTTATGAACATATGTTTGTAAAATAATCCATTTCAAAAAGGTGAACCTCTATTTTTGGGAGCCTCCATGAATAGAATTCCACACTTAAGAATTCTTGGTCATGAGTATTGATCATGTTTGGTGACCTCATACACTATTTTTTGGGTTGTTTTTGACTGATGAATATGATAATCGACTGAACATCTATTGGACTATGGATACATTAATTGTTTTGATTAATAGATTAGGCTTGTGGATGTTCTATATAGAGGGTTCCAAGAAACTGCTTGGAAATTGGTGGTTGTGATAGGTTCACGATCCTTAAACTTTGTTAAATTAGTATGATATTTTTATTTTCAAGTCATAGTTATTAAATATATTCTTTAGAAACACCATTTAGTTAATGTTTATGTTTAGAAAAAATATTATGAATTAAATAAATAAAATTGTGTGGAATCAAACATACATTATTGATGTAATTCAAATTAATTACACAAAAAAGATGTAAAATTATATAGAATTATAAATAAATTATATTTAATGATAAATTCTATTATAAAATTCATGGAAAACATACACACACAAAAATGAGGCAATTGGTGAATGAAAAACATATATCAATGAAAGAAAATTGAGAATCAAAAACTATTACCTTATATATATTTTATTCAAAAATTCTATAAAATCTGATAAAATAAAAATATATATTCATATCACATATTTAGGTACCATATGTATACATTTAATAATTTATAAACATTATTTAAATTAGTTTACTAAAATTAAATTAGTAGTTTTTATATTCTTCTCAAAATCATATATTTTTTGCTCTGAAATTTTGTTTTATAGTAGTTCCATAATTCCCATGTCAATGATTATTTTTTGTTTCAATTTTCATCATTAATTGATCATTATATATATTGAAATATATTATTTATAGATATTTTTATTTATATTCTTACATTTCATAATAATTACGTTTTCGTTCCAAACAACGATGCAGACGATGAGCTTATTTTGGTAATATTCATGAACATTGGGTTGTGTCATAATAATGGGATAGAAATTTCATTTATAAATAACGAAAAAAATAAATAGTTATTTTATAATTATATTAATATATTACCAGGAATTATGTTTCAATAGTTACCCATTGTAATGATTCATATCATTATTCATGTAGAACGATAAACTAAAATAAACATGACCAAGAAATAATTGAATGGCGTCTAAAATTTATAATTGGATTACTATGGAAAAATATAATTATTTGAAAATCATAAAAATAGTAATAATATTTATAATGTGGGTGAATATTGTTATAATATATAGGGATAAATAAAAAATGATATATGTTACATTTGTAGAAGCGATGGTTTACATGTACAAACATTTCACACAATCATTTAAAATTTATCTATTTGAAAATTAATAATGTTTTATCATTTTTAAACAATATATATTTAATAAATATTGGATAATTCATATATGTATACTTTTATAACACGATATGTAAAACCGTGATGAAAAATCTAGCACACCATTCATGGAGGTGGTAGCCCGCATGTACGAATGATGAGTCCATTATTTTTGAATTATATTAAGTGAAGGTAATTTTTTTTAGTATTAGTATAATAAATTTTCATAATATTATTAATATATATTTCATAAAATATATATGTTTTTAATAGGATTGAGAGGGTTAAATAAGAGATGAATTAAAAGAGCCATATTGGGAACCTTACATCTCCATTTAGATATTTACCCTTTTGTAACAAATTAATGCACATTATCATGGCATTATTGAAAGAAAAATCCTTCTAAGTTATGTTTTTATATTTGAGTAGATTATTTTGAAGAAATATGGTGAAGATAAATTTTTACAATGGGTACAAAAATGTGGTGGGCTTGATCAACTTCATTAGTGATGAAAATTAAAATTGTTTCAATGGAATCTAATTTTTTAAAGGTGGAATAGTAATATTAATGTCAAAACGTCCACAAATGTAAGAAATAATAAATTTTGTAGTGTTAATTGGTCTATAAAGACTCTAAGATTCATTTAATCACATGTTTCAAGTAATTTATAACTAGATGTTTTCATTTTATCATTTTTTTCATGATAACTAGTTTTTAACTATGTAATATATTTTATATTAGAAATATAAGGTAACAAAGAATGAAACATATAATTTTAGTAAACCTTAATATAAAATCCTTATAATGAAATATTTTTACAAACTAGTATAAAATTAACATTAAAAATAAAATAACAAATTTGTAGAAAAATATTTTTATATTTTTTTCAACATTATTATTTATTAATCCTAATTTCTATTGATTTCCAACTGAATTAGTTTTATTTTATCTATATATCAGAATAAAAATATATATAATTTCATTGTTGATGATAGATTTTTTTGATGTTTGTAGATAAATATTACACAATGTTAGTAAACCAATTCTTCGAAAATTACAAATTTACCAATCTCACATTAATTAAAAATAATCATAGTAATTATAATCTTATGGATAAAAACTGAAAATGATATGGAAATATAAAACTAAGATATTAAATTCATTATCATATAAATAATTTTAATAATTCATGAAAAATAAATTTTAATAAAATTGAATAATTTATTTTAAAATAAAATTTTACTTTAGATTCAAATAAACATAAACATGGTATTTGTAAATTGACCAGGGTAATTTAATATGATTTCATTAATTTAAAAATAATATTTTATACAATAAAATAATAAAAAAACAATTAATTCATTCCATTATTATGATGATTAAATATTTGTGAAGGTATTCACAAAATCAATATTTTCAATATTCACGTTAATGAAATTAATTTTTATGAATATAAAAAAACCAAAAAATTTAATTTTGAAATAAAGAACATAAAAACAATATATTTAAATGTTTAAAATCTAAAATTTGTAGCATATATTATTATTGAATATTCTATAAATAAATAGAATGTTATTTGTTTAAAAATTACATTATAAAACATTAAGTGTACATAATCATATTTTGTACATAATTTTATATGGTAACAGATTTTTATTTAGTAGATATCATGTTATTATTCAATTATATAAATAATATTTATCTAATATGGTTGTTCTCATTTTAGACACATGTTACATGTTAAATAATCCATCAATAAGTGTATATTAAAAATAAAAAATATTGTGTTGTCTTGGTGGTTCACATTCTCCCCCATTAAATAAAATTCGAAAAATCAAATTTTAATTATCCCTAACTAGTGATCAAAAATAAGGGATCCCAATGAAAATTATGGTATATTATCTACAGATATATTTTCCACAATATCTGAGATACTTGTATGTTGATCATTTCTTACATAATATTCATGTGTTGAGATTTTTCATTATCATCAAAATTTATTCAATAATATAAATAACTAATTTGTTAGAGGATTTTATTTATATAATTATTTCATAAATTATTATTCATGGTTAAATTTTCTTTCTAATAATAAAAATAAAATGGTTATAAAAATATCCATTTTTATATATATTATATGATAATATGAATATTAAATTATATATTAGGATGTATTTTCAAATATAAACATAATTTCATCCAAAGATAAATTCTATTTATATATGATATAATTGGATCAAAAAATATATTAGTTAGTTTAACCAATTTTTTACATGTTCATTTAAAAAATAGTTTCTCTAACCACATTTTATTAAAATCCATATATAATTTTTCTCAAAGAAAATGGGAATTTTCAAAATATTTCACCTCAAAGTGTCTATCCAATTTTGTAGTCCTACATCAAACTAAAATTTACCATGTGATGATTGAGTAAATAGTATAATATAATTTTATGGGAGATTTCCCATAGGCACATCATAGACACAAACACATCAACTAGAATTTTTCAAACAAGGATGTGATCGCTAGAAAAACCAAAAAAACAATTACTAATTTTAAAGGTTTCAATCCATTACTCATTATTAGTTCAAACATTTTCACTAATATAATATTAACATAATAAAAATATAACTATACTTGTCTAAATGAATAAAAATACAAATCTATAAAAATAAAAAAAAAATATTAAAGAACAATAATCTACTCCGTTTCCAACTGAGGTTCCTCAAACACACACACTCTATTCAATTTCGTAAATCACTTCTTTATCTAAAAGGTTTTTATATAAATTAATATTAATAAATATAAAAATACATATTTTTAAATAATTTAAACATAATATCTAACAAATTTTTATTAAATCAAATAATGTAAATTTCTAGTGTATTTGAGGCCCACCAACAGATGAATATATTTTAGGATACATGTTTAAATATCTCAATAATCAATTTACAAAAGAATCCTTTATTTAATAATAATAATACATACCCATATTAATAAACTATGTAATGGAGAAATAAGAAATTGGTGGGGTAAAATTCTCCATGAGGCATATCCTCATCAACATATACTAAATGGTTGTAGCATAACTACATGTGAAATCATTATTCGTAGAATATAATCTTATCAAAAATATAATTTAACATTTTGATATTTCCATATTACATTATAGATGGACATGTAATCTTGTAATAATAATCATATAACATGTATTAAGAGTATGTGATAGTAAATATAAGATGTATTGGAATATCGTAAACTATATAAATGTGTAACAATAATGTGAACAAAAAAACATTAAATGGATCATCATGTATCAAATACAGTTAATTTTATTTTATCATAAATAAAAACATATCTAAAAAAGTGGGTTAGGAATTTCATCATATTTATGATAGTGTTTTAAACATAACCAAATGTTTTCTATTGTGGATAGGGAATTACATAATATTTCAAATAGAGTATCGTGCATTACATATAGTATCACATATTTGATCATGAATAATCACTCATTTACCATTAGTAAATCATGATATATAAATCCTTAAATAATAAATTATATGACAATATAGTAACAAATGAAAACCATTCAGACATAAACACTAAATTAATTAACACTTTTTAAAGATATGGTCTTCATGATTTAATTTTCTTGAAAAATCATTAATCCATCTAGATAATTAAGATGGACGGTGGAATAAAAATATCCTTAATGTAACATATGGATCAATAAGGATATTATAATTTACTATTAATAACTTTTCAATATCATTGGATAAATGATAAGGAATGTGAGTGGAAATAGACTCTTTTTAAATTTATTTAAAAAATTTTAAATATGATTTTAATAAATTTACATACATTATAAATAGTGATATTTATCCATTAAAATAATATAAATTTAAAACACATTCTTTTATTAAACAAGGTATTGAAAAAAATTATTTTAAAAACCAATAAAACACATAAGAATTGTTTTTAGAAAATAAAATCCATTAAAATCAATTTTAAAATCATGAAATAATTTTTTAAAGGATTTTTTAATTTTTAAATATATAATAATATTTCATTTTATTCTAAACATCATCATGATTTATAATCATTTATAAGAAAATATTAAAACAAGGAAATCATATTTCATAAATATGAATTATTATATAGATAGAGATACCGTAAAGAGTGTTTTTAGAGATAGTTTGTTAAAATGCTCTTAAAATTTACAAACAAAGGTCACATCATAAAGTAAATTTAAATAGGGTTAATTAAAAACATTTCAAGAAAATTGATATAAATAATGAATTTCAATAATTTTTCCCTGAAATTTATATACTTTTTTTAGAAGAAATGTAGATTCGATAGTAAAACATACGATTAAGAAAGGAATCCATTTTGACAAATGTAAAAATACCATCCTCAAAAAGATGAATTGTAATAATAATAAAAATATATTTATTTTTATAATATGAAAAACTATTAAATGTAATGTGTGATATAAAAAATTAGGTTTCAAAATATAATCTAGTATACATTTGGGAGTCAAAAAACATTAGATGAATACAAACAAGTTTATTTGGAGAGGATAATAATAATTTCATAACAATATTAATATTTATTAGAAGTGGAATCCATATTCATATTTTCATTTCAGATAAATAGGCATGTAATTATAATTTTTTTATTGAAAAGCTGAAAACCATAGAATAAAACATTTTTTATAGAGAAACAACTATTACTCAATAAACATGGTCAATTAAAAACCCCTTATGTCATTGTTATCGTTCAAATTAAAAACAACTAAAATGTAAAAAATGAAATGAATTTTTAAATCCCATATATTTCATAAATTATTATGGTAAATTAAATCAATAAAAAATATGTACCAAAAAAATGAGATAAGTGGTGAATACAAAATATACCTCAATGAATAAAAATTGAGACACATGAAACCTTAACATTAATATGGCTTCGATGAACACCCACTGACCTCAAATATAAAATATTATTGAAATAAAAGTAACATATTTTTCAACCATTTTAATATAAATAAAGTTTTATATAATTCCGTTACTACGACTTATGAAAAACATATAATATATTTATATTTTATTTTCCACATTGAATTGTATTTTCATTGATTGTTTTATTAATACTAAATATGTAATGTGAGTGATAATTATTGTTTGTGAAAATAATTTTTATATTTAAAATATAACGGTAGGAACTTGTATTAAAGCTACTCAATTATTTATGATGATTAAATTTCATTTCATTTGTAATTTAGTAATTATTTGTGATGATGAACTCAGTGGTAAGTTTTTTTAATAATTTCCACAAGTTAAAATTGGTTGCTTGAAAAAAGTATCTACATATCATTATGACAGTAACACAAATAAAATAATTAAATATTTTTTTAAATTATATATAGTAATTATTTTTCCGAATTTACCAATTATTTAAATTTATTTTATTGTTAATGTAGGTGGTTAAACATACTAAAATTGAATAAATATTAATATATGTGTGAGTTTAGTTAATAATGTGTTTCTGTTGGAATAGTATCAATATTACAGAATAATAATGACATTATTTAGATATTCATATGTTTTGGAATCTTTTTATAATATATTGTGATAAATTTTAAATGAATGGAGTAAAAATTACATTTTACAATTTCATGTAGGTGGTAGTTTGCACATAAAAATATGAAACACAATCATTTGACATTGATTGAGATGACGAGTGATAATGGTTTTAACATAAGGTCATTAAAAATGTTATAAATATCATCTTATACATTATAATATAAATTTATTAACATTCATTTATGGTAGTGAGTAAAAATCATGCATGTTGTTAATACATGTGGTAGTCTACAAGTACACATGAAAATGAATTATTTTTTTGAATGGTTTTGGATGAAGGTATGAAAGTGATATTTTGAAGTTATAAAAAAATTCAATCATATTAACTCTAATATTATCATACATTCATGTATATAATATTTTTTGGATTTTATTAGAATTAAACAATAAAACGTGGTTGGTTGAGAACTTTAACAGTTCTATTGGACATTCTCTCTTGGAAGGCACCATAAGAATCCATAGATTAGCCCTATAGAGAGAAAAATTGTAATAGGACATGGAAAAAGAGTTAATGAGAGTGTAATGATGTTTTTTTAATAGATAAATATTTTTAATCGGGTGAGAAATTTTGTTGAAGTGATCTCTTTTTAAATTTTAATAAAATTGATTTGTTCAAAATACCAATTAATTTGACAAAGATGAAATGACAATATTCAAGGGTAAATTACTCAAGAAGTTTTAAATATTGTTTTTTAGTTATATAAGTCATATTATTCAACTACTTTTCATTCTAAAACATGTTTTAATCATGTTTCTTTTCTTTTACCAGTAGCTTTTTGGAATTTCCAACTTTAGTTTTTACCTTGGTAATTTGTTTATATAAAATGTATATATATTTTGTTGAAATTGAAGGAAACCCATTATCAAAATTATTGATATTACGTCCCTGGTTTTTTGTTATATATAATTAAATTTAAATTAAAAAAATAATTTCATATATATAATTTAATCAAATAACATTTACATAAATTGTTATGTAGATAAATGGTATCTTCACCATTATGTGTTCTTCATATTATTTTGTATTGATAAAAAATTCAACATGATTTAATATATTCATATATTGGTTTAAAAAATATATTAGGCTCATTTTTTATAAGGGATTAATTTATTTTATTGGATATAAATAAAAAATGTCAATAAAATTCTATTTAATTAATTTTTTACCAATATAATTGAAATTAAAATTAATCTAAACTCTCAAAAAATTATGAAAAAAGTAAAAAAAAAACTATTAAATAAAATGAGAATTTAAATAAATATTTTTAATGAAATTTAATTATTACATGTGATTAAAATTATCTGTCACTATAAGAGAAGAACATGAGCCTCAACCCAGTTTGTGAGGACACCCTATTTGCATCCATGAGACAAAGTTCAATTCCAGGAAGAGGCAAACTTCTGTGTACTGTAGCATTGTAGTACAATGTACTGTAGCAGGTACTGTAGTATCTGGAACTATTCATCTTCAAGCCACTATTTTGGGCCTCGAGTCCATAAGGCCTTTGGGTATTTATGGTTTTCAGTCCACCTTAAGGCCTTCAAACCACCTTAAGTCCTACGAGCCACATATCGTGTAGATAAAAACAAACCAGATTCTAAATGGAACAAGCTCTAGATGACGATTTAGAGAATAGAACATTCACTAAATCAGAGCATATAGATGTGGATGAATGATTGGGTATTAAATTTTTCATTGGTATAAGTATTGTAAACCACTTCACATGATAACTAGTTGAAAAGCCCTATAAATGTGGAGAGATGATCATGATGCAGACACTATGGAGGAACAGTTTAATGTAGTCATAGTCTGTAATGATTTTCATTAATGCATTTGGGTCCTCTAATGTCACTAATCTTATGGGCTATGTAAGGTTTCCCTTTATCCATTAAAATTGGGATTATCAAAAATGAATATACATGAAGACCTTCAGGTCCTTTAATAATATAAGAGAATAAAACATTATTTTACAGTGAAATATTATTTATGTTTCCAAAATGGTAAATATGTGATTTATAAATATTATATATTATATTAATTCTATTAATATTAAAATTATATTTATATGGATTATTTTCAATATTTTTTGATATTCATCAATTATGATAATTTTATAAATGTGGTCGTATTATCAAAATCAATATTTTTTTATTGTTTACATAAAAATAAAATATTTTTCAGATTATATAAAAAATATAAACTAAGATAATTTATACATTATGATCTCAAAAATGAAGTTCATCTTTTAAAATTAAAATTATATTATTTATAAAAAGATTGGATTTCCACATACATAAAATTAGGGACTCTCTCTATTGTGTAGAGATAGTTTTACAATTGTTGTTCTCCAAATTCGACATTCTATGCTATCGAAATCAATTTGTGGTCATGTCATGGGTATGGAAGGAAATGATGGGTGATTTTACTAGTTCCCTAGGGGAATAAAATCTATGGTAAAAAACTATATTCTAAGACAATTGGATGTGGTTCTGGTGTCCACGTATGACATGTGTAATGGTTGAGTTTGTTTCACTTTTTATACATGCTAACAGGTTTTGGTTGAGCTCCAGAAATCGTTGAAATTACGTCATACACATCGAGTCCCAACATTGAAGTGGGATTATATAAATGTGGAAATTATGATTGGGTTTAAAAATACCTAGATAATGAAGAATTAAATATAGATTATGATCGATTGGATGAAAAAATAAGCTCACTTCATACCCATTCACAAAAAATAAAATATTGGGGAGTTATGAAATCACTATGTCAGCATATTTTTTTTTCACAGAGTTTCAATGCTACCATATCAAATAAATACCCTTGGATAACTTCTCTATTTTGGAGATAAATTGAAGATACACTAGGAACTAAAGTCTATTTGAGTATGACTTACCATAGACAGTCGGATTTCCAGATAGAAATACATATAAAAACTATTGAGGATATTCTTTGTGCTTGTGTTCTTGACGGTGGTGGAGAATGGGATAATCATTTGGGACTATTTGAGTTTTTTTATAAATGTACTTAACCATAAGTTATTATAATGATTCCTTTTGAGACTATATATGACTGTCCTTTAATATCTATGTTGTGATGGTATTAGATTGGTGAAGGTTCCTTTGTTTGACAAAGCGTAGTCCAAGAGATGACATCAAAGGTTCAATTGATTCTTAAGAGGATTTTCATAGGACATAGCCAATAAAAATACTATTTTGATCATCATCGTATACCTTTACTGTTTTTTGTAAGTTTCATTCCAATATATCCAATGACACCCCTCCTGGAATAAAAATGGCAATGGGTGATAATGACCCACGAGTCACACCTCCATTAGGACTTGGTTGGGTGACAAGATATAAGGGTATACAGATATTACAATATGAGAGGCATTACCCTTTTATAGGGAAATAATATTGGGATATAAATGGTTCATCAATAATAAAAGTCTATTATATATATATAAGAAGGAAAAAAACCATCCCCCTGTAATTTCTAATGTAAAACAGATGATAAAAAAATAATGCCTCTAATGTAATGTACCCAAAATAATGCTAAATTAAATAAATAAAGTACTTCCCCATGCTCGAGATTGTAACACCTAAAAAGGTCCATGTAATCCTCCAGGAAATATTAAAATTGTTTTATATATATAGGTTTAAAATACAAGTATACATAGTAGGTATACCACTGTTTCACAATAACATTCGTGGGAAATATTATAATGCTCTTGTAAGAAAATTGCATAACAAATAGAAACCAACTTACTATCCCAAATGAACCATGAAACGCTCACCAAAAAAGATAAGTCATGTAATTTAATATAATTCACATAGATGATAGGGTAACTTTCACAACATCACATAGAGTAACCTCTCTTTCCAAATTGTAAATAGCCTCACCCTCCCACATCTTCTGAATGTACTGCATCACAACCCACCCAGACACACCTGGGCCTATGAGACCGCACCACATCCTATCCGTAGAAAACTAGGCCCCAAACCCCATCACATAATGACCACAGACAATTGGGCCAAAAACCACATAAAACTCTACCAACACACACTTGGGAAACAAACCAAATCACATCCCATACTATGACACCTAGGCCACAACATACATCACATCTTGAAGACATATGGGAATTAATAACACATCTCTTCATGAAGACACATAAGAAATAAAAAATCACTTGCACACACATTGGCCACACAAAACAAAACCATACCAAAGAATCTTGTCCTATCACATCCAAGAAGATAGATCAGGGAAGATCAGATGTCCAACCATCCATCCCCCCATTATGATGTTTGGGAATAAAATACCCCCTGATGTTTGGGTTTTTTGGAATATAGTTCTTATATGGGG
Organism: Viscum album; assembly: GCA_963277665.1. Classification (NCBI taxonomy): domain Eukaryota; kingdom Viridiplantae; phylum Streptophyta; class Magnoliopsida; order Santalales; family Viscaceae; genus Viscum; species Viscum album. The sequence continues at coordinate 1,014,224,517 of OY728155.1, forward strand.
TGGGGTGAGTGTTGAAATAACATGAAAAAATACATGTATATTCATATATGATACCAGGAACTCATTCCCAACCAATGGGTTCATAGATAGAAAAATCAATTCCCAATACTACCTCCATTACTACTACCTCTAAGTGAATAACACCACACAACAAGTTAGAAAATGCTTCAATTCTTAACTTGTTTTATTTGACCACCCAACTTATTTTATTATTTATCAATAAACGCATTTAACTGCACATTCCATAATTTTTAATCAATTTACAATTATATTTTGTTACCCAATACAACCCAAGTTAGTCCACATTTTACTAATCAATTATGTATTCAATCCATCACTATAAGGGAAACCAAAAAGTAAAACAGACCACAAGCAACGCAAATAAAATTAGAAGGGAAATAACCCGATAAATTTATGTGGCTCCACTTTAAAGAATCATCATTACATGTTCTTTACTTTTAATTCACATTCATGGTATATCATATATTGATATCTAGTTGTGGGGTGAGGAGTTATACATGTTATTTATTGATAACCACACATACCATACACTATCATAAATATTCAATCTCATCCGAAAAATATCACGTATCAAGGGAATCAACCCCAACACACAGCCCCATATCAATCACATTACTGTAATACATGCTCACATCACTTTGGGACAATGCTTCTCTTACATTCCACAATATATTAATATCTCAACGTAATATTCCATTACATATCCTGGTTGATGTATCATCTAAAATTTCATCCATAACACCACCCATTCTAACACACATCACACATCCATGCTCACAAACATAACACAAAACAAACCATATAAAATCCACACATCAAAACATAACCCTTTCCCATTACATTAGTCCAAAAAACGGTAACCACAACCATTCCACACATCATACCATAGACCACGACATAAAACATTTTCAGTATTTTCAAATGGCACACTAATACAATTCCACTTCATTATTTAAGAGCATTATCACATAAAAAAAATCTCGGGGAATCCATTCATTATCTGTATTTACATGATTATCCAATTTCCATATGTATGTGTCCAATAGGAACCAAACAACATGGATCCTTTTTATTGACTAAAAAAGGTCCCCTGACGGCCATGATAATTAGTGGCGCATCAAGCCCTTATAATTTAGAATATCGTAATCATAATTACAAAACATCAAAGGAATTCAAATCGAATCCATTTAACTCATTAAATTTCAATTTACCAAATCTTATCATTGATTAGCCTCAAAAAACAATGATCCATATGTGAAGAAAGTAGATACCTCCATCATGATCCAAGAATGAAGAGAAATAAAGTATATCCTTCCTCAAAATGGTGACAATGTTCTTCGCACAATAAAGGGACACACAAGGGATCTCTGATCACCTATCATGCAAGTTATGAATCCATCCGAGGATGTCACAACACCCCTGCACAAACAAAAATCGAATATAATACCATTTAAAACCATTGGAGTTAATCCTCCATCACATAGAAAGATGAAATTGGAGAGGGAAGATACCAACTAGAAGAAACTACAAGTAAAAAAGAAGAACATGCCTTCTATTTAAGATTACTCACTACGGAGTGATGGAGGGAATCTAGTAATCAATCCATGGAATATGAATCCTTGAAATTGTGGAGATGTATTTCTAGGTCTCTAAGTGTTGAGGTATTGTTTTTCCAGCAATAGGGTTTGAGAAACAATACAGCTGGTTAAATCATAAAACATTACAGTTGTGGGTAATGAATCATTGTGTAATCCCATTTCACGTCATCTAATGCCTCTAGGTTGGTTTCCACCGAAATCCTGATGGAATTATAGTTTAATTTATTTTTACAAACCCAGAAACATTACAAGCACATGACTATGTGGAATAATATCTAAAACAGAGATCATGTTGTGTAATTTATTTACCTGATGTGTAACCCCTACAACAGCTTTTCTGCACCCCAAACTCCTACAAAAAAATCCAAGAACCTCCTATTAACACCTTCAACAACAAAAAATAAAAATTTAATGGACCAATGAAGAGAAATACCACTAAATTAGATACATCTCAAATGATTCTCTTTATAAAGAATCCAAAAACCATTCCATAATGGGAAAATGGGTCTGAATAATAACCATGTGAGATACCAATCAATCATATCTCCAATCCTCAAGCACTACTAGTTTCCAAACAAGCCAACCCAAAAAAAACAAAACCACAATGGAAGAAAACCACCACAGAACCATATCAACCTCCAGACACCCAAAATAACAACTACAATAGTCAATGAACCCCACTATCTCAAATAAACGAATCAGGGAATTTTTTCTTCCTTGTAAAGATATTATCCTCTCTGGGCTGCATCGATTATCCCACACAAGTTTAATATAATTGATGTCAATGAATATCAATTAAGAATATAGAACTTCACGTTTCTCATGTTAGTAATTTATGACACATTACACCACACACATCTTAACCCATGGAAACATAGATCACTTTGAAAAAACAAGGTTCAAAAATCACATCCCAAGGATAAATAGAGTAAAAAAACAAAAAAAACTATAGTTACTGGGAACAAATATGTATTTCAAACTCTGAGGTAATATCCCATTGGAAATAATTCATCAACAATACACAAACCAAGTGAATGGAAGGAATCATCAATATTCAACTATCCCCAACCAAGGAAATGGGAGAAATCCGGAAGATAATGACATATCTGAGAGACATGGATGTTGTCATGGACTCTCTCTAACCGTGGAGGCCATTCAAACTGGTATGAAACCTCTCCAACTCACCTTAACACCTAAAAGATAAGAAACCTCACCCCCTATTCCAAATATCTTCTTCCCACGTGAGGGGAAACCATTAAGAAAACATAGTGCCAAATATCGAACTCTATGGGAATCCTCTTGTGATAAGAATAAGTGTTTTTCTGATCTAATGCCTCTTTCATCCTATCATGAACAATATAAAATTTCTATTTCATGCTCTGCAAAACCTCATGTCCAAGAAGAGTTTCTACCTATCTTCTCTTTATCCCAACATTGAATGACTTGGTCCTCCGTACATATATTAAAATGAAGGCATGCCAATGAAAGGGTTATATATATAATTATAAGTGAACTCTTTCAAAGATAGTTGTCATACCAAATATCCACCAACGTCCACAATGAATTCTTGAAACACATCTTCTAATGTTTTGATTATTCGCTCTATCCTCTAATTCGTCTCTGGGTAGAAACTAATGTTGATTCGTAACATGGTGCCAAAAACATGATTCAATAACCATAAGATTATTGAAGTAAATTTTCTATCCCAATTTGAGAAAATATACCTTGAAAATATATAAAACTGCACCACCTCATCCACATAACCCCTTTCCATGACATACACTATGCCCGACTCAATGATCATTAAGAAGTGATCCAATTTCTTCAGCTAATCCACTACTACCCAAAAAACATCATAGCCTCCCTAAGATTTGGGTTAACCTGTGATGAAATCCATTGAAGTTTCAACCCACTTCCACTCAGGAACAACCAAGTGATGAAACAAACTTCCAGGAACACGATGTTAGGCCATCACCTCAAGGAAATCCAAGAATATTCACGTAAACTAATCCACTTATCGCATCATCCCACGCCACAAAAACGTCATCTTTAAGACAATATAAATATTTAAAACTTTTGGGTTTACCGAATAATGTGATAAATAAAACTCAAAAAGGAATCCACCATACACCATAACCAAAACCAAAAACCTCCCACGAAAAAACATCTACTTCTGACCATATTCTATACATACCTCCGGAGAATCACTATGGACAACTCAATCACAAGACACCTATAACTCTAAGTCCCCCCACCCATACTCTAAAACCTAAAAAATCATAGAATATTGTACAATCATATAAAATAAACATCCACTACCATATTTAATTATTTACTCTAAGTGTAATGATGCCAACTTCTTCATTTCCCTCCACAAATCTGAAGACTCTCAAACAACCTCCTTCTACAACACTCTAATAAAATCATCACCCACAAACCCCCTTCCCTAAGATGTATGTGATATAAAAATAATTTCCCTATAGAAACTCAATCCATATACAATTATTCATTTTTAGATCCCATTTTGAAAATATATACCTCAAAATGTTTTGATCCATAAAGACAAAAAATTGAAACCCAAAGAGTTAATGTCACCACATCTTCAGTGTGAAAACCAGAACTTCCAACACCAGATCAAGGGTTACATAGTTACTCTCATGAAGAAATAACTGCCTAGACCTATAAGAAATAATTTTCTATTTCTACATCAACACACATCCAATGCCGAGATGTGATGTATCACAAAACACCTCAAACTTCACCCCTTACTCAGAAAAGTAGAGCACTGGAGCACTAAATACAGTCTCCATCAGGTAACTAAAGACTAGCCAAAACTGATCAATCTTCACAAAATCACTTTCCATTATAGCTGAAATCATCCAAAGAGGTTGCAACAAGAGTGAAATTTCGAAAAACCTCGGATAAAATCCTGAGAGGCCAAGGAAACTATGAACCATTTCAATGATCTTGGGTTCTTCCCAAGAAACCACTACTTCACCCATTGATGGTTCTACTTACAAACCCTTCCAAGACACCACATTACCATGTAAATTCACCTATTTTTTCCATAAATTAAACATGTACAACTTTATATAGGGTTGGTGTCATCGAAGATCATGCAATATTGTACGAAACTTATTGAAATGTTCATCCTAAGAGTTGAAGTAGATTAATTTATCATCGATGAACATGATGACGAATTGATCTAGGAACTCACAAAACATGGAGTTCAGAAGTTCCATGAACCTGGTTGGAGAGTTCCTAACAATAAATGGCCAGATAAAAAACACAAATTTACCATAGCTAAATCTGATTAAAGTCGTCAGGATATTTCCCACCTTCACCCACAAATGGTGATATCTAGGCAATATAACTATCATTGAAAAATAAATATACCCTATTTTGTGGTGTAAATGATCATCTATACTTGGAAGAGGGTAACATAACATATCTAGAAACTAGTTCAAAATTCTTTTAGTTTACTCACAACAAAAATCTACTGATTTCCATCTTTATGAACAACATTGGAGCACCATAAGAAGAAAATAGACAGAATAAAGCCCCTTTAAATATATTACCTATCTAAATACTCAACTCCCACAACTTGTATTTTTCCATATGATAAGGATTCCTCAAAATCAGGGAAGAACTAAGTTGAATTTATATCCCAAACTGAACATCACATCAACGGGGTAGCATCACAACAACCTTGAGAAAACCATCCAAGAACTCCCAACAACTCAGGTAACCACTTCCATTTCAGAAAACATTGAATCCAATTAAACATTAGCCAAGAAAGAGTGTAGGGGATCCACACACTGGATTCCCACCTAATAACTATGCTCTCCAATGAAAACAACGAGGTCATCATCTGTATATTAAAATGTGAAAATTCTCTAGAAGATGTTGATAACAACACATACAGAATACAAATGTTGATATCAAGGATGTCATAATATGTATACTTTTATGTGAAGAATATATCCCCACAAGACTGATACGGTCCCATCATCAGAATACACCCCAGGCATATGTGAATCATGTTGGTCGGGCCTATGATGGGAATACTCAAGTGTATGGGCATGTGAAGCCACTCTACATATAGTCCTATAAAATGGCATAGATATGGTGTAAGAAGGATTTTTATTCTCTAGATTCAAACAAAAAACATTAAATAGTACAATTCAGAAAAATTATACCTCTTGAAATATCTAGCCACGTAGGAACTATTGCCTCCACTACATGCAACTAACCACTCCCAAACCTTTTACCACTCTGCAGATGACCAACATAATGAATATTCCAAGGTCAAGGTTGTTGAACACGAAGAACATCTTGAGGTCGGAAATTAGATTCTCCATCTCCCCTAATTAGTACATGAACATTCTACCGGAACTGTTGAAACAGCCTAACAACAAACAACTGTTGAGGCTGGCACCAAACCGGTCCACCTCTACCAAAATGAGATCGAACTGCTGATGGGCACTAATTCTGAATATGTCCATGAACTCCACAAAAGAAACAATGTTCAAGATAAAGGAATGAGGACCAGATGTTTAAAAAGGAATATGTTGAGTTCGAATCCATACCAGTCAAAACCCTAAATGTCCCAGTTTCGGGGACCTTACAATAACTACTCTTCCTCCCAAAGAACCATGATGGCTCCCCTATTATGGTAAAGATACTTTTGAGTGCATCATCTTCATCATCTAATCCTTCCTCTAATCATCCTGGTATGTTGGAAATGTAAAAGGAGTAATTTTATACTAGATAGAAGGATGAAGGGCCTCATAAATAAATCCCACACGAGACTTATCATTTGGAAATGGATCTTGGAAAAGGAAAATGCATCCTTAATCATTATCCCCATAATCCACATTGACAAACTCACCTATGAAGGGAGAGTTTTTTCATACCACTTCTCAAACATGATGGTCGACGGAAGGAACTCTGATCGGAACTCCTTATCGATGTCAACCCTGAAATTGGCATCCTTCTTCATCTCCCCTATATATATTTTAAACTGGTGATGCATAGAACCTCATAGCTGAGTGACTTCAAATGGAAACTAGTACTCCCATGGGGACCAAATCATACTGAAGGTGATCTCATGATCCTCAAGAGAGAAATCTATTTCCATGTAATGAACATTTCCATTACATATATCCAAATAATTTCTCTATAAATCATTCAATTTCAACTACTACTAGTCATCCTTCAAAACTAGATCAACCATATGTCGATCAAATAGATTATCCTGAAAAGCCTCAACAGCCTAAGACACACATAGAGGATGACTAAATAGAATAGTGGAAAAGTTAATGAAATATTTATTATTTCTGAGTAGTATGGAGTCTGTATTAAAATTTATTTTATCCCATTTAATATAGATTTATTAATTGATTCCACCATTTTCCAAACAACACAATTAAAACAAGAACACATGAAATTATGATAGCTACACCATTCCTAGGGTATGTAATTTATAAATAGTGTATCCTCACTTTTTTATTCTGAAGCTTTAGAGTCCTTAAATCGGTTCCTAGGGGGCCCTAAAATCCCATCTCCTAGAAAATATTTTCTATCCTATGTTAGGAACTGTGATCACCCAACATTGTTTCCCTACCAACCCATGCAACACTCACTGCTCTTAAATCCGAACTCCATTTTATATCTCAACCATTAGCCTCTTATATTATTCTTTCATGACCCCCTCCCTCCAAAGATACCTTTCTTGGGATGACAATGGAGAAAATGGGATAATGACCTCTGAGAACTGCCTCATGTAGGTACCCTGTTGGTGACTAGAATTAAGGTTATACGGATCTCACAATATGGGAGGCCATACACTTTTATAGTGATTCAAAATCAAGAGATAAGATGGTTAAACCCCAAACCAACTCAAATATATATATATATATTACAGAAAATAAGTATTCCATGTGAATGTTTGAAACTAAAAATGATGAAAATACAATAAATTCTCTAAATTAAAGTCCCCAAAATTAAGCTACAACTACAACTCAGATACCGTCGCAATCTCGGGTGAGTAACGCCCATCACGGTCCATATTATCCTCTTGGAAACCTAAAAATATTTTAATATACATAGGGAAAACATAAAATTAGGCTCAATAAGAAAAAAAATCTTCTTGTGGGAATGTGAGAGAAATATTCAAATTTTTCTTTGAAAAAACTATAGATCCAAATAGCACCAAACATTAGTAATGACTTTCCCAGCCTCACCAAATAATTATAAACAAATAATTCATGAAATGTAATGTAATATAATTCACATAGATGATAGGGTACTTAGAAAGAGTTCCTATTGATTAGATGATATTTACTAATAGATGATGTTGCGACACTCCCACCTCATCTGATAATACCATTCACATCCCACATGCCTACACATGGGCCTCAAAAACCACCCCACGTCCAACCCATAGACACCTAGTACACAAACCACATAATATCCCACCCATATACACCTGGTTCAAAAACCATATCACATCCCACCTGAAAGAAACCTTGTCCAAAGACAACATCACCCCCCCCCAACATACACTATGGCCCCAACCCACATATAATCCCAATTTCTGTTGGTAAAGAATAATGTATCTCATACCGAAGAAACACATGAAATAAAAACATTACCACACACACCTGAGCCTCAAAACCCATAACCTGTCTAATGAATATGATGTTTTCACTTCATGGAAGAGTGAGTATGGAAGATAAGATGGATAGAAATCCATCCTACCACATGGATGTTTCGGATGACACCCTCCCCTTTGATGATGTGGGTGTTTTGTATGTAGTTTCAAACTAGTGTGGGGTGATTTTTGAAATTACAAGAAAAAATATAAGTTTATACATATATGATACAGAACACTCAAACCTAACTTGTAGGTTCCAAAATAGAAATATCAACTCACAGTACTACCACCTTTTCTGGTACCTCTAATTGCATAACACCACACAACAAGCCAGAAATTCTTTTAAATTTAAATCTAATTTAATTTGACCACCCCATTCATTTTATTGTTTATCATTAACCATATTTCAATACACAAACCATAACTTATATATACATTAACCATTTCTATTCTGTTATCCAATCCAACCCAAGTCAATCCAAATTTTCTTAATCAATTATATATTCATTCAATCACTACAATGGAAACCACCATGAACAACACACCACATCCAGCACAAAAACAATAATTTCAAATGGAAATGTGCTTGAGTAATTTAGGATTCTCTACAATAAATACACATAATTCTGTTTTCTTGATGTTCAATACCCATTAATGGTATATCAAATATACATATATAGATATGAGGTGATGCTTTCTACAAGTTACTAATGGGGTATCCCATATAATAAACACTAATATCATTCTTAAAACTCATCCCTCTCAGATCACATATCAAAAAAACCAATCCCCAACTCACAACCCCATCAAGTAATACATTACCACACAAAAAAATCTCATCCATGATGCACAACACTTCTCATCCATTCCACAAATACTAAAACACTCTACATGATATTCCATTACATAGGCAGATTGATGTATTTTCTACAAGATTATCCATAACACTATCTAGGTTGGCCCACAAAACCCAACCATTCTAACAGACATACCAAAACCCAGAACAAATAATATACAGACCTCACAACATAGATCCTTTACATTACATCAATCTCGCACATGCATTGTGAACCACTCTACAAATCACATCAAAGACCATGACGCAATTTTTTTTAACATTTATCAAATGGTACACTTATCCAATTCCTATTCATTATTTAAGGGCAATATCACAAAAACCAAATCTTGGGGAATATATTCCTTAGCCGAATTTACGTGATTTTCCAATTACCATATGTAAGTTTTCAGAAGGAACAAATAAAAATTCAAAAACTTTATTGTGAAAAAATTCCACCTGATTTTAATGATTTTTAGTTGGGCATCATGACCATATAATTCAAAATATCAAAATCATAATTTCCAAATTTTAATGACATGAAAATTGAACCTTGATACTATATTCAATTTCTCTTAATAGATTATTCACTTTGATTACCCTAGAACAGCCATCAAACACAGGTTAAAAAAATATTATCCCACCAACATGATGAATATTTGAAGAGAAGAAAATGAACTATTTCCTAAAAAGTGTGTTTCAAATATTCGCAGAAAAAATCGCCATGAAACAAATCTATGATCAACTCTCCTTCAAGATCTGTATCCATCTGAGGATGTCGTGACACCATGAAAACAACAAAAACATTCAAAGATAATACCATTTAAAACCATGGGAGATCATATATCATCACATGGAATGAAAAATGGAAGGGAAAGGAGACAAAAGGAGATGAAACTACAATAATGGAGGAAGAAAGAATCTTAGATCAAGTATGTATCGTTACAGTTCAAAGGAGGGAATCTAGGAATCAATAAAATTATGAATAGGGGCATCGAGTCACCTAGGGTTGAGGAAGAGTCACTTCCTTCATAGGTTTTGAAAGCCGAAGTGGCTAGAAAAAACCTAAAAAATTACAGAAGTCGTGTATTATAAGACATGAAATCCCCTTTCATTCCATGTAATGCATCAAATTTGGTTTTTACTTAATAACAAGTCACCTTTAAATTTATATTATTTTTTAATTCTCGATGAATTACTGGTTATTTACACCAAGAACATATTAATAAGTCATTATTTATATCATGTAATCTACTTACATGATGTGTTACCCCTACAACATCTTTTTTGCACACCCAAATCATGAAAAAACTCCCAAAACCTACTCTGAACACATTCATCACCCAAAATTGGCATATTAATAGAGCGAGAGGTCATGTACCCATATATTTGGTGACTAGGTGTTTTTTAGTGTTTCACCCTAGTTGGGGAGTTTACATATTGGTAGGAAATGGAATATTATTTCTCATTTTTATGGACCATTTGACGTTACTGAGCAGGTTGGGAAATTTTTGATATAATTTAGAAATACCATCATAGCTGACATTGATACATAATATTATTCACATTTTTTAGATTTGGAAATATATTTATATCCCATATCTTATTTTTAGATGGAGTGATCTTGATATTTAATGTGATTTATCATTAATTAAACAGCTAGTCAGGATAGTTGATTTTGAAACCATGGTAATTTTTTGGAGGGAGATACCTTTAGATTGAGTGATATGGGAGCACAGTTTTGATATTCATTGAACAAGGATATGTGAGGCACTACTGGGAGAGTATTGGACACATCATTTTAGAATAGATGATTGTGTGTAGGCATTTTGGAAACAAAACGTTTATATAGTAGGGAGGATGTAACTATGGTTACCATTTTGATAGGTATGTTCTAATCCTTAGAATGATTTTCCATTTTCATTATATGGGTATAATTGAGGAGGAATATAGTGGATACTTATAATGGTGATTTTAGAGATTTGTTGGATTCTCAGCTTTAACTGGTCTTTTCGACACCCTGTTGAAGAATTATATGAATTGTAAATACTGAAATTAAAATAATTTATTTTAACAATAGGTGACCGATTTTTGGGAGAATATGAGAATTACCAATTTAAAGATGGGAAACTGGGTTACATTCCACGAAAAACCCCAAGCCATTTATATTTTACAGGAATTCCACCTAAATTTTCATTGGTTCTTCCAACAAACTTCCATTCCCTAAAACTATATCCTTCCCTATGTAGTTTTCAGAGCCTCCAACACCACAAAACATATTATTTTGGTAAATGATCATTATGTGGACTAGGGTGTGTATCTCTGGGAATGTTTTCGTCATTAATATTAGTCTATTTTTCTCTTATATCCTTAAGGATTGATGAATCATATTAATTTAGATAGATCTAAGCCATGTTTTTTTAAATCTTATTTCTATTATGAGTTGCTAGATTTTAAATTCCTTTGATCATATTAATAGGTTTTATTGTAGGAATTATGTTTCCTTAAATAAGCTATGTGGTTCCATCTATGGATGGTGATTTAATTAATCTTTAATATCATGATTTAAATTTGGATTGATTTAAAATTCAATTTCCCAAATCAAATTAATTTATTTCATTCATGTCATTAAAAATGCAATTCCAGATAATTGGGGGTTTAGTTCTCTTGGACATGATATTCAGAAAAAACCCAGTTCTAGTGAATTGGGGAGTGTTTTTTATATTTATAGAAACTTTATGAATATTAAATTTCTGGATTTAATTGTGAAATGGATTGTGAAATTGCATTAATTGGTTTTAAATCAAATTTTTTTTTGAAAATGTATCAATATTGGTTTTAATGGAAAAGAAAATGTTATATGAAAAAAATGAATATTATTTATTAAAAACATGTTATGGATTTTTAAGTGAAAATTGGAATATTTTAAATGATGGGAATAAGATTTAATTTTGTTTTTATCTGTATTGAAATAAATTTCCCTTTATTAGTTGAAATTTCGAAATTGAAATCCTTGGGTAGTTTTTTTATTTAGATAAATATTATGAGGTACTACAGTATAAAACATTATTTCATCACATCCCACTCCTTAGGTAATGTTGACGAGTCCCATTTTCCATAGGCCCAATGGGGTGTATGTACATAATTGATGTATCATAGGGTTGGGTCCCTATAGCCTGGAACATCCATTCTTATTTAGAGAATGATCATGTTAATATCTTATTTGTATTAAAAATATATATTCCATTTTAATAAAAAAATTATATTCCTTTTAAATTTATATAAACTATTTTATATAAAATTGTTTATATAAGTAATTTTGTGAAATGTGTGATTTCTATAAAGAAGCATTTGTTTGATGGAAAATTCTATCTTGTGAAATGTATTTCCATCATTTAAAATTTGAAGAATGAATTAAACAAGTAATTATTTCTTTTAAATTGTAAATCTTGATTTTTTTAAAATTTTCTTTTCTAAAATCCAATCTTTTTAATAAGAAAATTGAAATAACTTTATTGTTAATTTGATATTGGAAACTCATTGTGGAATATTTCGTTAAAGACTACTGGTCTTTGGAACACTCCCTACTTATTTCTTAAGGTGTTTTTATATTATCTCCTTCTATGTTTGACCAATAGAAAATGATATATTTGATTTTGATCCAGAAGATTAACCTTGGTGTTTTTGAGTTGTTTCCATTGGGACTGAGTTTTTTTCTTAGTTTTTGTAATTTTATTATATTACACTATGCATTAATACCTTTTAAATTAGGTTAAATTACTCCTAATAATGAATCATTTGATATGAAAAATATATTTTCTATTTTACACATACAATTTTTGTGGAAAAAATATTCCCAATGTTTGTCTAAATGATTCCATAATCTAGTCACATACTCATGGAAATTGACAACACCCTTTGGGCAATGTTAGTGTCGGCTCGGTTATTAGGTTATTGAGGTAGTCAGGTTGTTTCAAGAGAACAAGGGTAAATATATGATTATAAAATGGGTTTTAGAAATTATTTGATTTCTTTTAAAACCTATATCATCTTAGTTTAAACCCTATGCAAATTTATTTTTTTCTTAACTCTAGTAAATAAATTTTATTAATTTTTCTTTTCATTTTAATTAACAATTATATTGTTTGTATAAAAAAATTTAAATTTTATAAATTAAAAACATGAAATCCATTTTTATAAATTAAATTGTCATATGTTAATAATTTTATTTAAAATTCATCGAACAAACACGAAGAAAAGAAGGGATTATAAAGAAAAAAGGTCAAAAAGATTATAATGTCTTTATTTGAGAATTCTATATGAAATTAATTAAAATGACCTTAATTGGATTAATTGTTTTACAATTATATATTTTTAATTTTAAAAAATTGATAATTTAATTTAACATTATAATTAATTTCAATTAAAAGTCGGCTTTTAATTATAATTCATTATTTTCACTATTCATCGAGAAATGAAAAAATCAAGAAAAAATCAATAAATTCTCCCTAATTTAATTTTATTATTGTTATTTCAAAAAATGAAGCATATTATCTTCAAAAAATAAAAATGTGGTAAAAATTATGTTTAAATTATGTGAAAAAATATGACCAAGCTATGTTTTGTTTAAACCGAGTGATGATTGTGTCACAATGTATTAAAAAATTAAATATTACATTAATATTATATATTTTAACATATATGTGTTAAATTATACACAATTATTCAAAATATAATCCTCACAAATTAAATTTTTTCTGGGTATCAAGTGCTTAAAATTTGGAAATACCATTTTTTAAAACCCCACATTATAAAAATGATAATAACATATCCACTCAATAAGATAGAATGGGATGTAAAATGGTCATTTGAATTAGTCACATAAATAGATTTACAAGTATGAGATCATATGAGAGAATTGAAAAGATGGATATGGGTTAGAAAACTATTCCGCCAAAACTACTAGAGAGTTATATAAAATGTTGATCACAAGAAGGTAAACTACCCCAAAACCACAGCGAAGGTTAACTACCCCAAGACCTCAAAACAAACTGTTGTGAATGTGTTCATTTATATCATCATAAATGATTGTATTACGATAAAAATTTATTTCAATATAATTTTTTTGAAACCTGAGAAATTATTTTATAATCTACCAATAAGGAAATAATATTTGTTGATTTGTTTCTATTTAATAAGCCTAATTTATACCATGGGCTTTTTTATTCAATTTTAAATTTAACCCTTCATCCATGTAATGAATTTCCAAAAAATTATTTATTATTCCTAAAGAAATTATTTTTTTAAATAAACCATATGATCCATAAAAAGTAATATTGTATTCCTCAAGTCTTCACTAAAACAAATTGGATATAAATAGGTAATCAATGACACCTGATATTCATCATAATCCATTACATAATTAGTTAACCTTAAAACTATTCTAAAATGCGTCTAAACAAATTTACAAAGATGGTTACTAAATATAAATTATATTTCCGAAAATAATAAAGTGGCTCTTAATCATCACATACCAAAAATGTGAATTACTTTATCATGTATCCTTTTTAATCATGGTGATGAACTGAATTTCAATATAACCTCATTAATAACATTAATGCTTAATTATTTCTAAATTAGAACATAAAATATTTTATATGTTCCTTAATTCCAAAAAACAAATAAAAACACCATCGTTGGTGGAATAAAAAACATTTAAAAAAATCACTAATCAGTTCCAAGGTAGTCATCACAATCACATTTACTTTATGAATCATTTCATTATCACAAAACCATTATAAGAAAATCAAGAGCATGAAAAAAGGTTTTTATTTACCCCAATAATGTGTCGTATTTGTAGTACAACATTCTATTGAATCATTTTTATAGGTTATCAATACCATTGAATACATGATTTTGAATTCTTAATGAAAATGTAATATAATAAAATCACTACTACAATTTTCACCTTTAGAGACCGCCAAAATCGGTCGCTAATGGTCTTTAGCGGCCGCCTTGCGACCGCTTTTGGCGGTCGCTGTTTCTCCGTCGATAAAGACCAATAGCGACCGCCAATGGCGGTCGCTAAAGGTCCCTATACAGAAAACACGATGGGCACGCGGGGACAATCGTGGTGGACATGGTGGACTGTGGCCGCCGGCCATGGCGGAACTATGGTGGTCGGAGGGAGGGGTGGCGACGGTGGTGGCCGAGTGTGGTAGGGGTGGCGGTGGGGGTTGCAACCGGGAAATGGGAGGCGTTGAGGGGTGGAGACGGTGGTGGCCGAAGTAGGGGTGGTGGTGGGGGGCGACACCGGCGCTGCTGAGGAACGGCGTGGAAGGCAGGTTGCAGCAGGGAAAATGAAGAAGACAGAAGCGGGGGTGGAAAAAATCCCGCTAAAATAATATTAGTTTTAGCGACCACCAATGGCAGTCGCTAATATTATCAATAGCGACCGCCTTTGGCGGTCGCCCGTGTTCAGAGGCGCAGAAACCAGATTTTCTGGTAGTGAAAACATATATATTCCATGATGCTAATAAAAATTAAATCATTGATAAAAATATCAAGTTAAAAAATTATTGAGCCCAAACAAAATATAATTAAACATTCTTATTATTGTATGGTAATATCATAATCGTGACCATGATCAGTTAGTTTCATTTAAGGTATATTCTGTGGTCTCTTGAGACAATATCTTTATATGAATCTGATATAATTTTAGTTGATGTATTATAAATTATAGGGTTTTTTCTTTCCATTTTTATAAAAATCATGGTGGACATTATCTTTTCATACTTTTAAATACCCCCACAACATTTAAGAATGTACACATATTTTTATTTCCATAATTATCCAATGTTTTAAATTCCTTATTTCTCAGCATTACATTATCAAAATTTTACCCCCATTTTTCCTTATATTTTCATTCTACCCTCTAACTACATAATACTTAGATAATTATTTCTCAATATTTCTTGAACATGGTACTATGTCCATTTGTGATGATAATGTTAGGGTGACTAGCTCTATTAGAAATATTGTTCTAATACGAAAGGGGATATGACTAGACTTACTCTTTGGATCAAGATCATTGTTATAGTTCCCATTAATTGTACAAGGTTACATTTGTGAATTATTACATACAAAATATTCGATCAAATCATTATTGAAAATAATTTATAATCCCAATAGTAAGTAAATATGTTACCTAGACTAAAAAATTATTTCATAATTAGTACGATAAAAATAAACATGGATTATTTAGTGAAATAATTTTTTAATAATATTTCCTACTGGTCAATAATAAAATTCTAAAATATACTATGCATATTTCATAGATGTTTCATACGAGGTGTGTAAAAAAAGCCAATTTTCCAACACCAGTTGATGATAAGGTCAAACCCAATGTCCCCATTTTAGTGTTATTTCCCCCAGGTAAATCTATTCCAAAACCGAATCCATAAGTACTATCGAGATTGGGATGTATTTTATGAAAAAACCACATAATATATATTATAAAAATCATTAAGATAATCTTGTATTCTTATCTTCAAAGTCAATCATAGAGTAATGTTTATTAAATCAAGTTTTACAAAATCTAGTTCCCAATGTCTCTTTTAAACTTTCTATAATATTATCTATAGCAACCTTGAGCCCACTTATGTGAGGTCAGTCCCTCACATTATGAAATTAGAATAGATAATAAGTTTTAATTAATGAAGGAATGATAAATTTACTATTTTTATAAAACCATGTACATACATGATTCGAATTTTATATTGGGAAAATAAAATAGAACATAATTTAAATGAACATAAAATAAACTAAATTCTTGAATATTCATTCAATGATATCTTCTTCATATCATAGGGAACGTAATCCAAATATGGGTGAGCTAAAATTATTAGTAAGGGTTATGTACCATGGAATATTTCATGAATTCCAAAATAATAATCACAATTTAAGGGTATGTAAGTTATAATAAATTCCATTTACAAAGGATGACACCATTAATAGATAATGTATAATAAATAAGGCTTTGTAAATAAATTAAAATCTTAAAATTTAACCAATATACAAAAAATTAAATGAATTTAGATATAATATCATTGTAAAAATATCATTGATTATAAAAAAATGAAATTTTAATGAAGGAAATTCATAATTATTGGACTTCATCATCTTCATAATCATGAATCCTCTATAGTAAATAACATGCACATGACAATTTGAATACTACGTATATAAACTAATTTAATTTAGAAGTCCTAATTTGTCTCATGAGACATACTGATGCATCACTAGGATATATTATATTAGGAACCACCCAAAATTTTATTACTAAAACATTCCTCATAAATCAAATAATATAAAAAAATTATTAATCAATATTATTTATCATCAAATATCCATTTTGAGTAAATTATATAGATGTATCCTTATTTATCAGTTAAAAAAATGAAAAAAAATAGAATGTAAAAATTTAATACAATATAGGAAACAATCATAGCCATTATTTTTTAATATTATTATTTATGATAATATTAATTTACTATCAATAATGATTATAATAAAGTTTTTGTTTCAATATGATTTCAATAAGCTCAAAATAAATTTATATTGCCTAATAACATTACCACTTGGTAATTTTCAATTAAAATACCCATACTAAAATAATACAAATTAAAACATCTAATACCATAATTTTGGACTGTTACATGATAATACATGTCAAATGGGAATTATAAACAACATATAAAATTGAGTTTGTGTATAATAATAAATAATTATTTATGGAACGTAAATTGAGACGAAATGCATTACCTAACACTTCCTTTTTATTGAACATTCCATAAAACTCATTTATAAAGAGTTTATGAATTTTATAAATTTATACGATAACCATATTAATAAATAATTTTTTATGGAATGTAAGTCGTACGTATGCATTAGTAACATTACGAATTTTCAACAATTGCTTTATAAATAAGGAAAGTAATATTTATTACTTAAATGTTGATCATAAGATAATATATACAATATTATTTATTATATATCACATCTGAGTAGATCGGGGATGAAAAGAGATTCAAATTGCTTCATGAAGCTGGTAGACCACACGTACACGAACAATGTTATCATAGTTAAGTGAGTGAAAATGCAATAAATAATATATATATATATATATATTATCATTATAAAATGATAAATATTTCCTAAATATAATTTATATTTCTTATATTTGACATATACTTCTTATATTAAACAAAATTACATTCCATGTAATGAATTCGTGAATGATGAATCACATCACTTCGGGTTGTAGTCGTCTGTCGTACACAAGAAAAAAGTTATTATATCCACAATAGAATAGAAATTTTTAAAATAAATATTAAATATAATTATATTATAGTTATAATTATATTATAGTTATAATTATATTATAAATATAAAATATTTATCATATATACATAATCATACCCAATTGTGAAAGGTTGTAATAGAAAAATGAATGAAATTTGTTCCTGAGGCAGTACTCTACCATATACGAATGATGATTTAATTACCCATTTGATAAAAGTTGATATGGGTATAATATTCTAAACTATTATAACAACACAATTGTATAATAATGATTTAAATTTTGTTATATTATAATGATTTAATTATAGTTGAAGGATTTGGACAATGAAATAAAATATATGTGCTCTTTGAAGAAAAATGCCTCTTCATCAAGTATCCTCCATAGGTTTTCACTAAACAGATTCAAAGATGTAATTATAACCAAAATAAATAATATAGGATGAGTGAAGTGATTTTTAGAAGAATTTTTTTATTGGAATTACCAGCTAGGGTTGAATTTGTGAAAAGAGAAGATAGTGAATTCTTTTTTGTTGTTGAGGGGGAGTGACATAATTTTAAATACCCAAATGTAATCATTATTGAGAGGTATTTATTATTCCATGTGGATAAAAAATTGATAATAAACGGTTTTGGGGGATTTTATGGTTCATAAAAACCTTCTCCACATAAGTAAACGCATTTTTTATACATTTTGTATCTCAACAGCTATGTTTCATTATTTTAACAATTTTCGTGTTTCACTACGACATCTAGTACTTTTAGACAAGGTATTTTATAATTTATACATAAAAATAAATGAAACATATTAGATAATTTTACCCAATAATTATAAATTGGATACAATTTATAACATATAAAACCTATCTACGTTGAATAATAATTTTAATGCAAGTTCATATAACGTGAAAAACTCCACTTTAACGTTAACCATTCTAACAAAGTTTTTAATAATTAGAGGTAAATATAATCATTATAAAATAAAAAAAATTTCCATGAATGGACCATAGATTATATTTATTAATAATTATTAAAAAATTGACATTATTTTGGAAATTTAGTAATTTTAAATCAATTAATAGGATATCATTTATATTAAAATAACATTTATTTTAATTTTTACATTATTTATTTAATTTGATTTTAAAAATATAAAGAAGAAGATGAAATTATAATATATTATTTTAACCAAAATTAACAATTATATATTAATTTAACAAAGTCACCTAAACTATTAAATCATTCAATTTACTTCACATTTAAAATTTTTTATCATTTATTTTATTTTATTATAAACTAAATAATTATTGCATTTGATTTTCATAAGTAGTTATTGAGATTAGTTAATACATAAAATTAATAAATATTATAATGATACAAAATTAATATATATATTTCAAAATAATATTTTAAACTGAAATTATGTTATTTTTTCCAATCACAAAGATTTATAAATAATAATGGAGGAAATATTTATTTTTTCCCTTTTATTTCCATAATGTTTTTTATGGGTCTCATTCATGGAAATGTTTTTAAAACACTCAAAAAAATATTAAAAAATTTCATATTGGTGAAATTAGGATCTTCTAATTGGTTTTGGACAAGACGGAGCCCATTTTTAGCTATTATCCTTTTAGTTTAACCCCCCATATAATTTATTTTTAACCTTAACTACTATAATTATCATTTAATTTTTTACTATTCATTTCAGTCCACAATTTTGATTACATATTAGATAGTATCAATTATTCTTATTCGATATATTTAATCCATTTTTCCAAATTCAATTGATAGATCTAGAAAAAATTAATTTAAAATTAATCATGTATACATGATTAGAAAGATGTTTCTTAATGATAAAATATCTACAAGTTAAAAAAATTATTATTTCAAAATTTAATATAAATTTTTTTAAATGAATTAATTTTTTTAATTGATAATTTTTTTACTAATTTAACTTTAAAACAATTTATAATATTAATTAAAATTATGAATAATTTTAATAAAAATATAGTTACTTCAATAAAATATTATTTTAATTACAAATAAAAGAGTGAAATATTACATAAAAATAAAAAAATATCCCTGGCATAATTTTTTCAAGTCATATTTGTAAAATTATTTTTTAAAATATATTTTCTATGTGAGACACCATGAAAATTATACAAGTGTAACTTTTTATTCGATAGTGTGTGTGACATACAATACCAAACATAGAATGGAATATAACATAAATATACATTATGATATATTTAATATTTTAAATTAAATTTATTTTCTATCTTAAAGTGTAGGTGACACTGGGTTATCTTCTCTTACATGAAAAAATGACTTTCTTCGATAGGTTGTGTTACACACAAGACCGAGTTTTATCAAATTGTACAAATATTATTTAATATAATAATACATATCTATTCCCATAAATTAGTTTTTATAAAAATTTTGAAATAATTTATTAAAATCTATGGTTCAAAAAAAAATTAAATTCATTGCTAATAAATTCAATATAAATGATTATAAAAACCAATCGAATATAGAAGAAATGATTTCATACATAATAATTTTATTATCCAAATAAATTATATTAACTATTGTTAGTGAACGATTTTAAATATATATATCTATATATATATTAATCTCAGTAAAATATTTTTTATATTCATCCAATAGGTTTTATAAGCATAATATAAGAATAAATAATGTTTTATTCTTAAAATTTATATTATTTAAAAAAATAATTTCACCACCATAGAATAGTGAAACTTGTTTAAATCAAAATTTTGAAAATATTATAAGTTTTATATGTAAAAACATATTTTTTTGAATCGGGCCAAAAAATATCTTAGTTTAATTTTTTATATTTTTCAATGATAGTTATTTTGATGAATTCCGAAAAATACATCATTTTAATTAGAAATTTTTTTTCTACTAATTTATTTATACAAATAAATGATATTTTTAAAGGTTTTAAATCATAAATAGATATATAATATATAAATTAATATAATTTATTTCATTTGAATAAATTTCACATTGTAATTTGATATAAAAACATTACAATCCAGTGATCATTTTTTCATTGTTACCGCACATTTTTGTCCCATCTCTAGGATTATTTATAAATTAATATCCTCGAAATAAAAGGATAGAATTTGGAAGTCTGGATTCAATATATTTAATAATAATAATTAAAAATTCATAATAATTTCAATATACTTTTTACCAATAATATTAGTGAAATTAATATAAATTAATTAAAGATATTAATATAAAAATTAGATTAATAATGGACTAATGATTAATATTAAGGGACAAATTAACCATGAAACCTGTCCAAAATCCATTTTCCATATTTAGAGCATAATAAACCTTATATTGGTTCTGTTCCATTATTGTAGTCACATGAAAAAGAGTAAATGTGGGGGGAATTCCTTCATTGACAAATTTATAAGAATCACACTCCTCCACCACAATAAAAAAGACATTAAACCCTAGAGCTTATTAACACAATTAATACCTTTTTTATTGAATCAATTCTTCCAAAGTAATATATAAAATTCCCTAAACTCATCCTAAAATCATATATTTGAACTAAAATCTTACCAATAAAGTCTTTTGGTATCTTTTCTACAAAGTTACAATAATAGGATGCAACCTTCTTCAAATACGACTTTTGATTCCATTACAACACCACCCATTCAATATTTTTTATATAATGAATATATAATAACAATAGTATCTTTAATATTTATATATTTTGTTAATATAAGATTTATTCCTACAATTTCACACTCATTTATCAAATGAGATACACAATCATCATTCGATTGTATGGAGGACTACCACCCCACAAAACGATTTTGTTCATTCTTCCATTAACCACCATTGATGGTTAGAATAATGATGGATTTATATTATATATATATGATATATATGAAATTTATAATGTTTATAATCTTGTTTAATACTTAAATAAGTAATACCATTATGTATTCAATTTTTGGGGTACAAAAAAACATCATTTTGGGATCAGTGGGGTACCGCCTCCTCAAAGAAATTTGATTCATTCCCTATATACATTGAATGTATTAAATATGGTTTTAATAAACATATGGGAATGATATGAAATAAATAAAATTATATAATCATAATAAAAATATATAATATTTACTTCTCATTCATTTAAAAAACATATCTGAAATTGAAGTAGTGGAAATGCGTATGTAGGAACTATCGTCTCCATGAATGGTGAATTTCATTTTTTATATACATTTTTTTTGAAAACTCTAAAAAAATATGTAACATATATATATATATAACATAAAAATCATGTTTTAAATTTCATAGATTATTAAATCATGATCTTAGTAATTAGAAAGAAATAAAAAGTTCAAACGTACACACCAAACTAGCCAATTAAAACCAAAAATAGTGAAAATAAGGAAATAATAATAAAAAATGGGTAATTATATATTTTAAAAGGTTAATATATTATATTAAAAAACTTAATATGGTTCTATTATAATTTAGTGACATGTTTAATAAATTTATATATTATGATCGAGTAGGTTGACCCGATAGGAAATAAATGTTGAGTATTTCATATTAATTTCATTTCATGAGGAATATTGTATTATTATGCACCTAGATTATTATATATGGTGTATATACTTTTATATTGAAATTTTATACCAATAAAGCCCTAGATCCGGTCAAGCCAGTCCCAAGAAAAAATTATTAAGCAAAAGAAAAATAGAGTCAGGCAATAAAAGGGGTATTACAAGACCGGGAATGAAAAGCACCACACATATCCGCCTCCACCAATGAGTAACAAAACTCAGGGATCATGAACGACCAAAGCATACCCTTCGCCATGATTTCCATCATAGATAGAACTTCGACCACCTGATTGACCACATGATAAGCGTGCGAGTCCATCATGTTAATCCTACTAACCTGTTTGAGACATTCTACCCACTTTGGAAGTATCCACCAAGGCACATTCCGCATTCTTGTTTGAAGGGATTGAACCACAAGTTGAGAATCTGATTCAATCCATATCATGTTCCAATTATATAAAATAGCATACCTGATAGCATGAACAATTTCCCAAAGTTTAGCTTCAAAAGCAACAACAACGCCAGTGAAGTGATAGAAACATCCTTTCACAAAGCCACAATACATAAGAAAAACACCACTGCACCCCGATAGGCCCGATGCACCAGAAGCATCTCCATCCACATTCACTTTGATCCACATACTGATCGGAGGAATCCAGCGGATATACCTGGTCATCTTCGGCTTCCGGGGCTACCCAGAAACCCCAAGTAATCGCAAAATCTACAAGTCTGAAATAGTGTTATACATCACACCATATTGGATCTTCAAAGAAGAAAAAACATCCATATGAACCGCCATCATGCCATCCCAAATGTGCACTTTCATGTATTCAAATGCTTCAGCATTCCGAGCAGCCCAGATGGCTGCAATCACAGCCGCAGCTACCACCAAAAGGATGTTCTGCACCGTCTCACTATAGTAGAAAATGGATAGCCTGGCCAGCAGGTCCAGCACCGATATCCAGTGCACCTGTAGCCCAAAAAAGTCGCCAATATAATCCCACAAACTCATGGCATATTTGCACTCCACAAATAGATGCTGAACATCTTCCTCAGCGTGTATGCATAAGTGACATGCAGAGACAAACATAAACTCAGACCGCTTAATCTGATCATGAGTGGGAATGCAGTTCTTCCAAATTTTCCATAGAAGAAATAAACGAGAGGGCCGAATGAAAGAGGACCTGTATTTCTTGAGCCATGCAGGTGGACTACAAGAGCCCCCACAAGCCAGCTGATAGTGATCCTGACTGGTAAATTGTCCATTCCTATTATGCTTCCATATCAGCATGTCACGGTCTATGAAAGCATAATCCTGAAATTCCAGCTCCACCTAATGAGGTATCATGCTATCAAAGGGATGCATGTTAGAAACAAAATCATCAATGGAGATATGCCCAACACCAGAAGGAATATCCATAGTGTCTGGAAGTGTCCTATCAAGCTAGTTTGTGGTCCAACAATTGAGGTTAGAGTCACGACAAACCAACCATTTTGTGTCATTCATAATCTGCATGAAGGAGCATTTGAGGGTAGTCCAAATAGATGAAGCAAGATAATATTTATAACCATTCATTAACCTGTCTTTGAATCAGTTAACTAAAAAATCACTATATTTATCTTTGGAAATTAGACCCCAGGTAAACATCCCAATGAGTCCATCATTAAAGTTCCTGAGGTCTTTGATCCCAAGACCCCCATGCTCAAAAGGCTAGATGCACTCTATCCAGGCAACAGTGATGAGCTTGCGCTCATGAATTGACCATGTCCAGACAAAATTTCTGATCAAACTTTGAATCACCTTAATGAGTCCCATGGGCCACCGATAAAGAGAGAAGTAGTAAACACATCTGGATGTTATCACTGATTTGACAAGACATATCCTCCTAGGCATTGAAATCACCTTCCCTTTCATGCTAGCATGCTGGTTGATAATACCATAGTAAATCCCCTACAGATGATGCCTCTTCACCTTTCCCCAGAATAAGGGAACGCCACAGTATTGGAATGGAAAAGATCCTTTTTCACCCCAAGAGATCTAGAAATCATGTTCTTCTTCCCATTCATGAAAACATTGCCAAAAACAATGAAGGATTTCTCCAAGCTAATCGCTTGACCAACCACTTCCTCATAATTCTAAAAAAGGGCCTTAATAAAGGAGATAGTCTTCCTAGAGGCTTTCCCAAACAGCATAATATCATCAGCATACAACAAATGAGATGCATCAAATCCATTCTTTCTAGCCCGAATCCTCTTGTGCATACCCATGCGTGCAAGATCATTAATACATCTAATAAGATAGTCCTCAACAATAGAAAACAAAAGGTTAGAGATTGGTTCCCCCTGTCTCACACCTCTGGTACATGGAAAGAAGCTCCTAGGTGTACCATTAACCAAAATGGAAATCCTTGATGAGTAGAGAATAGTGCTAATCAATTTGATGAAATCATTGGAGAAACCATATCTTTTGAGGACCTCCAATGGAAAGATCCATTTTAGAGTGTAAAAGGCCTTTGAAATATCAATTTTCAACGAAAATTTTTTTGCTTTCGCCTTCTTTCTCGTGAGATTGATTCTTTCTGAGGCAGTGAAAAGGCACTCTAGAATATTCCTTCTAGGAACAAAGCCAAATTTATTATCAATAATCATCTCACTAACCACTCAACTCAGCCTGTTCATAAGAATCATGCTGATCAACTTAGGGATAGTATTTCCCAGAGCCACTGGCCTAATGTTCTTTATGTCAAGAGCATTACCTTTTTTAGGTAAAAGGGAAATAAAACAGGAATTCATCCCATATGATAAGTAGTAATGAGTGAAAAACTCCTTGATGGCTAGGGTAAGATCATCCTGCACAACATCCCAGAAGGACACAAAAAATTTGTTCGTGAACCCATCTGGGCCAGGGGCACTGTCAACATTTTGAGAAAGAAGAGCTGTTCTAATTTCCTCCTTGAGAGGGTGGGTGACAAGAAGCTGGTTGTCATGATCCCCAATGCATGAGTTGATATTTCCCACCATTTTAGGTATATTAACCTGTCCATTGTCAGAATACAGTCCCTTGAAGTGTTTCAAAACTTCCACAACAATCTCATTTTCAGAAGTGAATAACTGGCCATTGAATGTAATGGTTTTATCCCTTGTTCGTGCTCTTTTCTCCTGATGTAGCCTATTGAAAAACCTAGAGTTCCTATCTCCATCCCATAACAATATAACATTCAGTTGATTCCTGACCAACCGATCCTTGATGGTTAGAAGATCATCTAGTTTATTGTGAGCCAGAATTACCTCT
This sequence comes from Viscum album, assembly GCA_963277665.1. NCBI lineage: Eukaryota > Viridiplantae > Streptophyta > Magnoliopsida > Santalales > Viscaceae > Viscum > Viscum album. The sequence continues at coordinate 1,014,250,900 of OY728155.1, forward strand.
CTAGTAGGCCTAGCCTGCTGCTGGTCACAGTTTTGGGAAGATGATAGTGCTTCCTCAGAAGCCTTAATGTCAGAATCAATTCTCAAGAAAGACCTCCTTCTCCATTCCCTAAGACTATCCTTGAGAACTTTCAATTTCAGAGTGAGCCTCTGAAGTGGACTTCCAAGGGGGTCAGTCCTCCACACTTCCAAAACCCATTCCCTACATCCAGATTCCATAAGCCACACATTATTGAACCTAAAAGATAGAGGACTTAAACTTGAATATTTTATGCAAAAGTCTATCACAATCGTGTTATGATATGAGTGATATTTAGGGAGTGTAAAACCAGATATCCCATTAGAAACATTATGATCACTTATCTGAACAAAACATCTATCAAGCTTGATAGATTTCCTCCCACTCCAGGTATTTCTACACTAGGTAAATTCAGCTCCAGCAATCGGGACCTCAACAAAATTACACTGATCAATGCAGATGGAGAAATCAGAGGCAGCAACCCTATTGAAATTCCCACCATTTTTTCACGCTGGCCTCAAAACTGTGTTAAAGTCTCATACAGAAATCCATGGATGGACCATTCGCCTAGAGGCCACTTGAATCTCCTCCCATAATTCCCTTCTCCTGATGTAAGAATTGGAGGCATAAACAAATGACACTGAAAAAGCATAATCATCAACACTACACGATATCAGAATACTCTGAGACCCATCCAAGCAGGAGGTAATACATATAGACTCATGTCAAAATACCCAAAAATGATCCATCCCAATTTCATGCGTGTTGTGTGCCACAAACTTGTATCCCATGGAGTACCATTTAAAACCATTCCAATTGTCAAAGAGTAACTTCGGTTCAGCGATTCCAACCAGTATAGGCTTATGGTCCACAATGTAATGTTGAAGGGCTCTGGTCATTTGGGAGTTCCCCAGCCCTTGACAATTCCAAAAAAAGACCTTCATTGAGGATGGGTATTACCCCTTGTTTGGGGGCCACCCTGTGAAATTATAAGCATTTTTTCTTTTCCTTTCCTCCCCTTGACCTTCTTCCCTGGACCCTGCAGGTTAGCGGAAACTCTAGGCTTTCTGATCAGATATCCATCACCCTTGAAAACAACAGTGGAAACATCCCCAGTGGCCCCAATGCGTTGATGTGTTTGGACATAATCCCCCATGATGGAAGGATCAACTTCCCCATGCATTTCAGCCACAATATGTAAGGATTCCTCAACTTGGTGAGGCACATTACCAGTGTCAGCCCCTGTGGTAGGTTGCACAGGAAGACTCACTACATCAGCATCTACTGCACTAACAGGAAGGGAAGCAACTGGATTAGAGGGATGGGGCTCATCAGCATCATCAAACCTGAAAATCTCATTCAATAGTGTGAATTTATTGTGATCTTTTAGGTGGGATGGATCACTGCCCATTTGTGGTTTCCTCCTGGTAGCCTTAGAGGGAAAAGTCTTAATGAAATCCCCCCCCCCCCCCCGGATCAGACACAAAAAGTATCTTAGAATGCCCACCACCTTCTATAGGTGTGGCATCCACAATAGACTGAAGTGTGCCATGCGCCACAGGACCATCCTGTACAGCAGCCACAACACTGGACACCTGGGCTGCCATCATCTACCCTTCCATAGTAGAAGTCACCACACCCTCTACTAGATGAGGTGTGCTGTGAAAAACAGGAGTATCCTGCGCAACAGTCTCACCAATACCAGCATCACTGGACGCCCCACCAACCATGATAGGCCCTTCCACCATCCCTATATCTCTGACCACATGACATACATGTCCTGCATTAGGCTTAATAGGCTGACCAACATCATCCCCTTCCTTCAGACCCTGGTCCAAGAGCACATCAGAGACATTCCCCACCATCACCTTTGGATTGACAACGACCGCAACATAGGGGTCATGTGAGACTTTCTCCTTGCCTTTCCACCTCCTGCATGTGGCATCATCATGACCCTTCAATTTACAGATATTTAATTCCCTATTCCTTTTGCATTCAACCATTAGTGACCAAATAGAAAACAACCCAAAAAAAATTTAGGCTTCCGTTCATAGACAATGTCTAGCTTCATGCTATCATCCTGTGTCGTCAAAACAACCTCCTCCACAAGAGTGGCCGACATATCCACTTCCACCAAAACTCGAGAAAAGTTCCCAATCATCGGATTGATTATCTGCCGATCAAGTCAAATAGGATTACCCTCAGTAGAGGAAATGTCCCATAGAATTCTTGGATTCAAATAGAACCAATTCAGCCTGCATATCAGAATCCATATTTGGGTAAATGTGTTCCGAACATTCATGGGATCATAATTTTGATCCCACTCTTGAATGTTCAAAAAACTAGGCCACAGCGGGATAGTTCCCTTTCTCCATACCATTCTTTTATAGTCATTTGAAGGGAATACCACATGATAATACCCGTTTCCCAATGCTGTCATGGTCCAATCCTCAAATCCCCACACCTTCGCAATCCATTTAGTTAGATCATTGAACTTCCAAATGCTCTCACCCTTGGGAATCAGGATACGGGAAATTATTGAGAACTGACACAAATTAGCCCTCTCTTCAACCGCCTCCTGATCAGCAGACACATGGGAAACCCTTTCATTCTTAATCACCCTCCCAATTGGAGGTGCATCAAAGGAGAAATCAGGCCCAAAATCAACCCTCATAACATCCGCAAAATCCCACCCCAAGTCAACTGCCACTTGAGAAGTGGAAGCAAGAACCCCAAAATATGCCTTCGTGACCGAGAACATCTCTTTATGGCTGATGCACTCCGAAAAAGAGCCCGAAAGATGATCCACATTTTTAATTAGGTGACAGAATTCTTTTATTGTAATCAATATTGTAAGATTATGTGTGTAATCATATTTCACTATATTTTTTTAATTTTCATATTTATTTATTAGGATTTACATTTGAAATAAATAATCTATTAATTTTTTTATTCTAAAATCAACGTTATGGTCCTTTCAGGGGAATAATTCACAATATCATTTTGTTTGGGATTGTTTACACTTGATTTCCAATAGAGGAAATTATTATATCATTGTTAAATAAATATATATATTTAATTATTCACTTTTTATTAAATATATTTTTCTTGTAATAGTTCTATTTTCCCACTCTTTAGTAATAATAATGTTTTAAAAAATGTTTTTACGAAATCATGACTTTATTTTTCATTTAGTTGGAGATCCATTTGTCTTCTAAAAACCTATTTTATAAAATATATTTAAAATTTTTTTAACCTTTAAAAATAATTTATTAAATACATTTTTCAAATTTTTCTATTATAAATATTTTAAAATGATTCTTCTTATCACTTTCAGAACATATAATATTTCTAACATATTTATAATAAAAAAGGAATGTAATTTTAAACTTGTTTGGTCTGTATGGATTTACAATTTTTCATTTCATTAGAGCTACCTCTTTATGGTTAAAAGGTTTATTTTAAAATAAAATGGTTTTTATAGAAATTGATTTTTGAAGAAAAGTATTTTGAATTTTTTCTCAATAATAATTTTTTATTTTCATAAAGTGTGTTTTTAACAGACCATTTAATAATATTTCCATTCATCAATAAAAAATCCATTATTCTTACTATAAATGGGTTATTTTATATTGATACCATTATTATCCAACTATTGGATGGTGTTTAATTTCTCAACGAATAGTGTTTAAACTAACTTTCATTATTCTTTTTTGTTGTCCCCTAGAAATATTTAATTTTTTATGATCATTAAAAATTGAAATTCCACTAATTATTTATATTATTTATCATAGAGATGTTCATTTACTAACATGTACACCATTTTAAATATTATTTTTACTTTTAATGTTATTTCATCTATTAGAGAAATATTTGTTAATCTATAACCATTATTCAAAATAGATATTTGATATTTCTGTTTTTGAACTAAATTGATTATTTGATATATGAGTACTTATTTTGACATATAGTTAATCGGTTTGGTAACATTTAAACTAATCCCGTCAATGAATTGTTATTATCATGTGAATTATTCAGTCGGATAAAAAATAATTGATTCTGTTTCCATGCATAATCTATGAGTACTACCCATATATTTTAATTGTCTTGTGAATGGACTTTACAATAGTATGATGAAAAAATTGTGAAAGTTATTTATGGTCATGGAATCATATTCCTTAAAAACATGATGTTTTATAACTAAGATTTTCAATTATTCAATAATATGTTATTATTATCCATCATATTTTTTATTTGACATTATCTATGGATGCATTTCATTCTCAATCAATTCATAAAATGGAATGTGTTTAAATTAGTTTACTTTAAATATTTATTATTCATTATCTATTTATATAAATTGAATTTATATTCAATTATTTACATATCAACATTGTTTACATTCTTATTTGTCATTTTATTGATTACAGGGAAAGGGTATTAACTTATTAAGATTACCTATTGACTATTCTCAATGGTTCATTATTTCATCCCATATAAATTACCCTTCCTTAGTATGTGACATATCCTTTATTTTTTCGTTACATATGATTTGATATAGTATAGTGAGAAAAATATCCATGGATATCAATGATAGAATAATGTAATTCGATAATGAAAAAAATTATGTTGTAATAAGGGTATTATTTTTTTAAATCAGGACACATATATTTATTTGTTTTTCTTATAATACTAAACTCTTTCGTATTTTGGAATTTTAGTCCTTATAATAATGACAATTTAATGGAATTAGACACTATCTATGTGATTACTAGGGTTGGGTCACTGTAGTTTGTTTTAGAAATATTTTAGGAGAAACCATGATATCTAGATTTAAGATAACATATACTAGATAATATAACCCCAAGGTAGACTACAAGGATAATAATAGATGAACATCATAATGGTTCATTTAGATAGATATGATGTGGTTTTCCTAAAAATACAACTCTTTATAGATACTACTTGTAGTCTTGGTTCTGGAACAGATATACCTAGCGGAAAGAAATTTGAAAAGGTATATCATTCCTTACTAGAGAGTAACCAGTATACAACAATGGGCCTTACAACACACTTGTTTTGACACTCGTAAAGGATATTCATATGATAATTAAAATTTTATTTACAATCCATTATGAAAGATTTAAATATATAATTTCAATTAATGACCAAGGTTTAACCCTTGACCAATGAATGAAAAATTAGGAAGTAAAATGGTTGAAGTTTATATTGAAATTATAAAATTAAAATTTTAATGTATTTTTACCAACAATATTTTTTATAAGAATGATGAAACATATAATGATTGTTTGAAATTATAGAATAGATATAACTTTCTTAACTTAAGAGTGATTGATACAGTCATGGGATTATGATATTTTATGTCACATCCATGACTCATTATAAATGTATTTTTCATTTAATTTCCATTCTTGCTTTGTTTTTTTGGTTTCCCAAGCATTTTTGGAGGAATGGGTGAGTTTCCACGATATGGGCCAAACTGTGACCCAATTTTCATATTTAAACATCTATATTGTTTTTTTATAAAACTTTTATTTTTCAATATTTTTCACCCATTACACATCCAAAATGGACTCCCCTAACCTATTTACACCACCATATTAATTTTGACACTTTAGGAATCCATAATAATGGTGGATTTGTTTTTTTATTTAAGGAAATGGGCCAACCCGAAAGCCCATTTTCAGTTTTAAAATAAATTTTTAATAAAATAAATTATTCATTTTTACGCTTATTCGTTGATTCCACCACAAAATCGATGCCAGCATCCCTAGTCATGACACTAACTTTTCTTCCCCATCATTGAAGCGGATTTCCATCACATATTATGGCATATATTCTCATCCTTTCTCAAATCATCTTGATTTCATGAGGTAATTTGTTTTCATCATAACTCCTCAATTTCTCACTCCTTTCCTCCTATTACAATTCCTAAATGACATGCACATCCATTTTCAAACCTCACTTGAATGTTTTTCTGTTTTTAAATTCAGATACTAGAGTATTTTGAGAGATTTCCTCATGATCCCTCAAGTATGTGGGTTTATATCCATATTACTTCCATTTTATTAGGGATTCTTAACTTATTATTGATTTTCCAAATTTCCAGAAAATATGGTTTTGAAAATTGGTTTTGATCATGTGTTTCATTGTATGAAATTCTGGTATTATATCTGTTTTAACTCCTCTGTGGTGTGGAGGTGGTGTGGTTGGACTTTCGTACAAGGATTTTAGGTTTTCGACAATTGTGGTAAGTGATTCCATTGTGTATACAATCCATGTGCCAATAATTATGTTTTTTATGATATTTTCCTGATTATTTAATTTTATTATTGGAAAAAAATAGGTTTCTGAGGTGTTTGTGAAGAAAATGATTTTTTAGTGCCATTATTATGAGAAATTGGTGTGTTTTAAAAGACATGTTATGTTTAGTAATTTGAGGATACACTATAATTATATAGTTGATTTTATTGTAATGTATTGGGCCTGGAAATACTATTTTTAATGATTACATCCTTTGGTTGATTCTACGAAAATCTATTTTATTAGTGTTTGTGAAACACATGAATTTTTAAGTGTCGTGTTGTGTGAAAATTGAGTTTTTATAATGATATCACTTCTTAAATCATATGGGTCTTACCTAAAATTGATTTTTAGGTTTCATTGAAATTATTTCGGTTTCTATTAATATTTTTATGACTTTTATAAATTCATATGTTGTGAAAAGTGGATATTTCAATGAGTTTAGGGTGTAAACAAGCCAAAATTTTGAGAAGTTGTTCATTGAAAATCAAAATCTGTTATTGTGTGTTTTAAGTGGTATTAAGTGTGTATAGATAACGTATTGTTTGTATTAAACAATATTTGACTTTTTATATGCAATGAAATTTATTTTGTGTGCTGAAATAGTTTGAGAAGAAAGGGGGAAACTCGGTTACCAAGGTGGGCGGATATGTACTAGTACAGATAGTGATCCAGATAGGTTTTTTCCCCATTTCACAGAGAAAATGGATACATACAACTCTAACTAAAATATATGGATGATTTTTGGAGACCAATATGTCATGGCTATGTTCCCTACTAGTGGCATGTGCCTGGGAAAGGATTTGTGGCTCAATTACTTTACATCAAGATACAAGGTACATTGGGCCCGAGACTATCTAGATTCCTAGGGGTGTTCTCGGTCTTGGTGCTCATTGGATTTATAGAATTTACCCTTATATTATGTTGTTTTAGGATATAAATTAAAATAGACAAAATTTATTATTCATATATTTTAACATTATAAATTTTTTTGTTTTAAAACTTTTTTAAATTTAAATTGGCATTTATTGAAAATTATCACATCTTTTCATTACATTTTAAAAATACTTTCTTTTTCACATTGTATTTCATACTATTTGGAATAATTTTGTGGTAACCTATTGGGATTAGTATCACACCCTACTTACACCCATTAGGTGTATGTAGGCTTGAATATTTTTGACTCAGGTAAAGGAAAAGCCTCAGGTGAAGGTAGTTTGGGTTGTTAGACCCCTCCTTTGGTGCATTGTTGTGGACACGACTCGGGGTGATGACCCCTTTTCATGTGGAGTCTTTGTGGATGACTTGATGTTGTTTTTAATTTTTATTTGGACCTCTTTTACATTATTTAAAACCATGTATTCAGATATTGTTTCTGTTAAGTCTTGTTTGGCATTGAAGTTTCATATTCTTATTATTGATTGTTTTTAAGGTTTTATGCTTTCATACTCTGGTAAATCATTCCCAAACCAAAATTATTGATACCCAAGAACTTCTTCCATCCCATAGGGAAAATTAAATACCTTCATTACCTGTCAATGGATGGATTTGGTACTAGTATTAGTGGCAACCAGATTTAATTTGTGACATTATAGTTGACCATAAGACCTATTTCTAAAACATCTTTTCAGGTTTTATGTGATTGTGTAAATTTTGGTTAAATTTATGGAAAATAAATGTCTTAGTGGAAACTTTCATTGACTAGTAATGATTTTACATTATATATAAATGCATATAATGGTATTTATACACATTAGGTTTGATATATAATTAATATTATTTAAATTTGTATGAAAATATTGTACTGAAAAAATTAATAAAAATGATGTTCAATTATAAATTTCATAGATTAACATCATAAATTTCAAATAAAATAGTAATTATATTATTCTGAACATATAAAAATGAAAAAATATAATACATGTGACAAAACAATCATTTTCGAAAGATGATGGGTCTTGAAACCATGACCAAATGATAATAAGGTATTCATGCCAACAACATGCCTTTGTGTTGTTATAAATAATGTATCATTTACTTTAAATAAAAAATTCTATATATAATTGTAAATGATGAACCAGTAGTGTCACTTTTTAGGTTTTTAGAGTAATTTATTAATCGTTTTAGTTTTTGAAATATTTAGAGATAAATATAATTAATTTTGTTTACAAGTATTGTGATATGTTAAAAGAAGAAATTAGTGTTTAAAATAAGTGGGTTCTTAATATGATATCCATTTCATTGTCTAAGCGATTGATTAGTATTTTATCAATGAAAATCCAAAATATTGATTTTTTTATATGAAATTGAATCATACTAATAAAATATATGTTATTATATTTTAGGCTGCTAAATAATTACTCAACATGAGGGAAATAATCCAGAAAAAAATAATGTTCAAATACCATAATTTTTTTACGAAGTCATGGACTTCTAAGTGAAAACAAAGTTATTGATTACACAACCAAAATTTCCCATTTTCCATTCAATTTTTTGATATATTTCCTTGATATCTCCATATACATATTTACTCTATTCCTTCAAGTAAAAATTATCACTTTACACTAATGTTCTCATACATAAAAACCTAGTTATATTTATTCCTTGTGGTCTCATTTCTTCAAATTATCTATTTGAAATTTAATTTTTTTCTTACCCTCATAATTATGAGATATGAAAATTAATTAATTTTCAAATATCATGAAATTTATTACCCTAATCAAGTTATAATTTTTTGGATGCATATTATTTACATTGGGAAGAATGTAACACCTTGAAAACTCTAATAGAGTAACATTAATTTGATAGTATGTATGAGATAAAAAATCAATTGTCAAAGGAAATAAAACTTCATGAGACATTTTTGGTGTATTTAATATATCAAATTAAATATATTTTACATCATAAAAGGCATGATATATGAGGTTATCTTGTATTACACACAATAAATATTTTTTTGATGTCCTTTGTTACATGCAAGGCTGACTTTTACCGAATACTACCTATTTTATTGATTATAATAAGATATAAACATGATGTTAAATTTGAAGTTATGAATAGGATTAAATATATTATGAAAATATGTGGTTTTCAAAAATATAAAATGATTTCATTTGTACCAAATATAATAAAAATTTATATGAGTACCAATTGAATATAAAGGATTTTTTTTTTGCATAAAAAGGTGATGTACCCTAATAAATAAAATTTATTACCAATATTGATTGATATTAAAGAAATAAATATATAACATATATATAAATTATTTTGTTTTTCATATTTCGTGTTTGATAAGAATAATATATGAATAAATCTAGGTTTGTGTATAAAATTTTAATTTTTCTAAAAATACATGTTTACCATCTTTTAGAGGAGAACTTATTTCAAATAAATTTTTCTAACATTTATAATATTATAATTTAAAAACTAAGTTTATTTTTTATAAAAAAAAATTGATTCATAGGCTGAGTTTTTGGTATGTTTCTATGAGGAATCAATTTTTAATAAATATTGAAAAATATTGAATTATAATTCAAAACAGCTTTTACAACTAATTTATTTATTTGAATAAATTATATTTTTTATTTAATGTAATGTTTAATTTGATAAATTATATTATAATTAATAAAATTTAATCCAATGAAGTAAATTTAAAATTGAAAATGTATTTAAGAAAAGTTCAATACATTGGAATTGTTTTTCGTTAAAAACATGTTTTCTTATCATGTCTGTGGGATTATTTTTATATTAATTTATGCGACATCTATGGTTATAAAATGTAATGACGGATTAAATATTTTGAAATCATAATATTTTATAATTTATAATAATTTTAATTTTTTTTTTTTTGAAAAAAAAAATTCATGAATGTAATTAATATTAATTTCAATGAATAATAGGAAAAGTAACTTAATAACGGAATTCAATGTAAAATTAAGGGAAAATTGAAATGGAAAATTTTTCGAAAGAAATTATATTGAAATAGTTATTACCTATACCTACTTTTATATAATATTATTCACTATTGGATCCACTTTACATGGAAAACATGTTGGTAGAATTCCCTTTTTTAAACTTCTACAAGAGTGTTACCCCTCCATTATAAAAAGGCACTCACCCCTCTAAATTCATCATACATTTAAAGCCCTAAGGATAATCCAAAACATAACCAAATAATCTCAAAACATCTCTAAAATAATAATATAATTTTACTTTTTTGGATAAATCAAATCAAGGATGTCTTTTTATATAAACCCAAAGGACTTTCCTGAATAAGAGGTAACTATCTTCAAAAATCATTTTTGTTTAATTTATCTATCCACCTAGTCAATTAATTTTATATAATTATAATATAATAATATTTTTATCTCAAATATAATGAGATTTTTAAAGATAAAATTCATTCCTACAATTATACACACATCCATTAAAAGTGATACACAGTCATCGTTCTTATGTACAGCAGACTACTGCCTCAAGAATAGATGTCTTCGTTCTTCCATTTACCACATTTAGTGTTCATTATAATGATGTATTTATTGATTAAATATAATATAAATTATATTTTTAATGTATTTATAATTACTTAATTCTTATATAACTCAGACACTCAATCATTCAATTTTGTGAGAATAAGTTAACTTCATTTGTGGATGTATAGACTACCACCTTGTCAAAGAGATGTGATTCATTCATATAATGCATTGAATTTATTAAGGATGGTTTTAATAATACAATATTAAATATATTAAGTGAATATTTTATTGTAATTATAATGTTTATATATATAATTTACTTTTGATTCTTTTTAAATACCAAAATGGCATGGATGTATCATTCATACGAATGTTCAACCTATTGTCTCTATGAATGTTTCATTTAATTTCATATATACAAATATCATGTATTATTATAAATTAATATAATTTAATATATATTGTTTACGGTTGATTTTTTTATGGATAATATGAAATCATGATCCACATAATGGGACCAAAAAAATTTAAAACATACACGAAATGCTAGGCAATTTACACCTGAAATAGTTTAAATAATGAAATATTATTATCAAACGAGTAATAAGATACTATAAAAACATAATATATGATACTAGACATATTAATTTGGTTTAATTATATGTTATTAACATGAATATGACCATTATTTTAGAGGATAAAGGATGTTCACCCTAAATGAAATGCAAAGTAAGAGATTTCGTGTCAATTTAATTAAATTGAGGCATTTTGAATTATTATGCACCTAGTTTCACTAATATGGTTTAAATAAGTATAGTTAGAAATTCTATATAATTAAAGCTTAAATATTCATTTTCTTTTTATTTTTAATTTGATTTAGTTCAACTAAAGATATTTTAACTTAAAGTTTCCAAGTGGTAATGAAATTTCATAACTCAATTATTTTTTATTGGGTTATATTAATTTACCGTTCATGTTAATTTTGTATGATTATTTTTGTAATCACATTTTAATGTAAATTTATTAATTAATTGGTTATTTACAAGGATTTAAATTGGATACACATAATCTATTCATTTATTGATTCTAACAACATCATTATTATCTATTCAAGGGTTTACATAACAAATGTATTTTTTTTGGGGACAGTTTACATCTAATATGCCATTAAAGGGAATTTCTTATTTTTTTAATAAATTCATTCAGTTTTATCTCATATGGTTATTTTTTAAAATATTCATGTAAAAATTACCATTTTAACACTATTTGGTACTCAAAATGCAATATATTTTCTTTAATGAAAATATGACATTATTTTTCACTTTAGTCAGAGAAAATATTTTCTCCTAAAACCCATATTTCTTGAAAAAGTTTTTAAAAAATCTTTTTTAACCTTTACAAAATTCTTTATGAAATATATCATTACCCATTTTTCACAGAAATTATATATAATGAATCTTTTTTTCTCTTTCTGAACAAATAATTTTCAAACCATTTTACCAAGGAAAATTAATTTTATTTTTTCCTTGTATGAACTATATAGATTTACCCTTTTTTATTTCTCTATATATTCCTATGCGTGTTTAAACGATTAATTTTTAATGAATCTATTTTTACGATATGTTAAAGAAAAATATTTTCAAATTTATTTTAAATGTAAAGAGGTATTTTACTCATGATTGTTTTTAAAAGATCCTTTTATAATACATACATTCATCAATTTCAATAACCATTTCCTTTAGTCCACATGGGATATATTTTATTTATAAAATTATTAATCTTACATTGGATGGTTTTTTATTTATTTGGAAATAAATTATATTGGAATTTACTTCTTTGATACATTTTTTTATCCCATTGAAAAATTAAATTTCATTTTATCATTAAACATTGAATTCCCCACTATTATCTGCATTGTTTACCATGTTTATTTTCATTGAATAAAACATATTATAATTTAACATAATGTTTTTAGTTTGAATTTTATTTTATTTACAAAGGAAATATTGATAAATCTACATCAATTACTCAATATAGATATTTTATAAGGAACATTATTATTGAATTAAATAGATTATTTGATATATTATGAATTCTTTGTAGCTAAATGAAATGGGGTGGGGATATTTATCATAATCCCCTTGATTAATTAGTAGTCTCATGAGATGAAATAATTTGGATAAAAAACCATTGAATTTTTCTTCAATGATGAATAGATGGGTTTCTACCAACAGTGTAGAATTGAATTTTAAAATGTCTTGATAGTACTATGATAATATGACCTATAAAAATTCCTGATGATAAATTAATCATGTGACTACAAATCATGATGTCCAATAATTAATAATTTCCATCATTTAGTATTTACTTATGATTATCCATTTTATTTTTTACAATATATATGTATGCAATTCATTATCATTTCATTGAATAAATGGAATGTGTTTCAGTTATTTTCTTCTACATATTTATTATGAAGTATAAATTAATTTAAATGCCATTTTTTTTTAGTTTTTTACTTTTCCATTTTGTTTACACTCTTCCTTATCAGTTTATTTATTACATGGAATTTATCTTCTGTTATTACCTTGCAATATTGAATATTTTCGTTGATTCATTATTGGTTCCACTATACATGACCCTTTAATGAGAATTTGAGCTCACCCATATTTTTATTATATCAGCGTGATTCCATGAATGGGACTAAGAAATACATTCAAGGATATCATAGATGGAATAAATTTATCCTCGAATGGAAAAATTTATGATTTAATTAGTGTATTATTTTTTCATACATAAATTAGGTATATATCTAGTTAACCAATACTAATAATCTCATTGGACTATTGGAATATGTTTCCTTGTAATGTTGATAATTTAATGGTAGTAGACACCAGATTAATGCTTACTATGGCCGAGTCTCTACATGATGTGGTTAAAATTAATTTTAAATGATGTGTGAAAAGAAATACTAATAGTTATTTTGTTTAATATTAGTTTGATTTTGATCAAAATTTATGCTGAAATTAAATTTATACTTATAGAAAAACATTGTACTGTATTGGGTTGTTACAATAGCACCTATTTAGTTGGTAAAAATAACCCAAACATGGGAATTTTATAAATGATTAATATGTATTAATTTTTTTTAATCATGATAAAATATTTTGAAAAAATCATTCTTCTAATATGTATCATATTTATTAATTAAATATAATTTTTAATATTCAAAATATAGAGGATATTGTAAACTAAATATATAACTCATGGAGAAGTAATTCTTGTAGGTTCTCATGAATGATATTTCAATATTAAAAGGTGAAAACAAAAGAAAGAAAATTATATTTTGTCATTAAAAAATAATTATACTATTATTAATTGTATGTGCATTCAATAAGTAACTCATTTCAAAAAAATGATATTATATGGTGGTGGAAAATTAATAATATAACAATTTTGATGCGGTATTCCCTACAAATAAAAATATTGTACTTTTATTTCCCATTTAATTGATTTTAGGTGGAAAATGGTTCTATAATAATGAATGAAAAATATTGATATATTTTTGATAATGGAGTAATTATGTTATGACTCATACAATAAATTTATGTTACACCTTAAGAATATTTTGGATGTACATATTGTAGAACATTGAGTTCTGGATTTAAGGGGTGGAATATAATAAGGAATTATGGCTGGTCATGACTAATCTAGAGTGCTCAAAGTTTATGAGTAATGAAGGGGAAGATGTGTAAGTTATTATGTGAGGGGATGGACATACAATGGATTATTTAAATTATTTATATAATATAGTAAATTTTATATGAAGGAGTAAAAAATTTATTATAATTAAATTTAAAGATAACATAAATTCAAATATCATATTTTTTTTATAAATGTGTATGTTTCATTAAAAACATATTTCATAGTTTAACCCCCTTAATGATCTTGTTCAAATCTTACCCATTATAAAATATTTTTTATATTTTACTGTTGCTTATGAATGAAAATGAAAGTGGCCACGTTTAGAAAATGGTAAATATCATTAAATATGTTTAATATATTTTATTAAATTCAATTTCATTAACTGGATGGGATATTGTTTAAATTTACTGTGAAAATCATAACGATAACCATATTAAGAAGAACATATTTTTACAACTAAAATAGAATTTAATTTCATTACATGAATTGTAAAAACTATTAAATAAATATAATAATATTTTTTCAATATATAATCGAAATATATCATTTGAATAACTCTTTAATAATGTTTTATTTAATTTTTTAAGAAAAAAAACATTTCAACCAAAGAAATTTTTTTATGCAAAATGAATCTTATTGGTCATTATTTTCATTCATTAATTAAATAAACAATTGATGAATACAATTCATTAGAAAATAAAAAATTAATAATGAAATTATTTTATTAATAAATTAATTTATTTCTTATTCATTATTCAATACATTTAAATAATGTAAAAATGTTCAATATGTATTTCAATATGTGGATAATCATATTCCTACTCATTAATCCAACATATAGTTTATATCGTTTTTAATATATCATTTTTCTACTTGGATTAGGGATTAAAATAATTAATTCTATCAAATACATTAAATATATTTCAAAGAAATAGATAAAACGACTTGGGATGTTATATATTACCTCCCTTAAATTGAATTTTCCCCATGAAAATTTTCCACTATGATGAAAACTAATGATAATACACAAAAATCATCAGACATTCATGTTACTATATATAATACTTGTATTTATAATTCTTATTAATATCATTCAAAATCCATGTACAACATTTCAAAAAAATATCCCTTTAATCATTGTTTTATATATATTTTTTCATCTAACCAACCTTTTGTGTTTAGTACATGATAAGGATAAGGTATATACATTCTAAAATTGATACGTGGAAAACATTAGGATAATTTGAGAGTTTTAATGTAATAACCAATTGATAATATAAACTACCTACACTATCAATATACTAAATGTCTAAAATATACCCAAGGATAACCAATCCATTATTTTTAAATGTCAGAAATTCTTCTATGAAGAAACTCAAAAGAATACCTTCTAACCAACATAAATTTATAGATCTTATAAATTATTATTAGTATTACTCTTATATGAACAGAGGGATATCTAGGTGCGTTATTGAATGGTGTCGACCTTCTATTATATTTCCTCATTTAGATCACATCAAAATTAATTATGTTATCTAATTTTATCCTTGTATGTATGTGTTCCTACATTATTTTTGTAGAGATAATCATAAAGATTCATCTAAATGATAGAGTGAAGAAAATTGTTGTAAAATTATTAGTAAATATTAATTTTTTGATCCCAAACAATTTTTTAAATCCAGTTAACAACATATTTGATTATCCTATAAATCATGAATGCTTATCATAGAATGTTCATATTTTTAAGAATGATTGGCATATTTATCTATAGATTGTGGAATGGTTTTCTTGATAATCAAAGAACCCATGAATATTGATCAGATATAATAGAATTTGGTTCTCAATGAATCATCAAATATATTTTAATTCATTTCCTGTAAATCTAATCAAAAATGAAATCTTCTCTAATAAATGTAAATGTGTGGAATTTTTATGATGATCAAATACAACACAAATAACATTATAAGAATTAGAGGCATTTGGGATTCCAATGATAAAAAGATGTGGTTACATCTTCCCATTTACATATGGGATAGACTAATGTTTGTAACATCCCCTAATAATTCATCGACACTCCCATAACTTTTCGGTCTTCCAAGAACTTATATAGAATATATGTATTATATATCACCATTATATTCCACTATAAATTATAGTTAAGATCTTTATAAGTCATGGTACATTAAATATTAATAAAAAATGATGATATATCAACTTCATCCAATAGATCCATAATAAATTTTAATATAACATGGGATCATACACTATTATTGAACCTTATCATTATATGACATAAAACATTAAATTTACAAAAAAATCTCACAATATTTTTTAGTACGAAATATTAATGGGGAGGCTCTTTATTCATGATGTGGATAGATTGTTGATCACTAATTTTGGAAATGTAAAATTTATCCAATTATTTCAATATTTGGTTATTTATCGATTAAAAATAATAAAAAATTAAATACATTTTTATCCACATCATAAAAATTATGGCTTGATCAATTAAAAATAATGAATCATCCATGAATTTCTCTTTCTAAATGTGGTTGTGTTTTGGGTATTAATTATATATATTTGATCTCAACCTTCTTCTTCAGATCATATCAGACTATTTATTTATAAATATAATGTTTATAAATTTATGTTCAGTATATATGTAACACCTTTATCTTTAATGATGATTCCCCTATGTATTAAATAAAAATATAATTTCTTCTAACTCCAAGCCCTGGGTCTGGTAGTTGTTCTCTTGAAAAATTAATTGACTGGAAGAATATGTTATAAAAATGTCATTTTACCTAATAACTCAAAACAATATTTTATTATATGAATCAAAATAGATTAAATACCTTTTCCAACATAGGGTTCTATGAGTACAAGTTCACCAAATATCCTTCAATTCATCTGTATGAAATTTTGTTCACAGTCATTAGTCCAATTGAATATGATTCCCTTACATGTTACCATGTTGAGTGGATTGTACAACAACGAGATATTTATTTGAAATCTACGATAATATCCATCAAAATTAAAAAAAATTGTTTCTCATCCATAGTGGTTAGTTTGGGCTAATTTCCCTTAACATCCATCGTAGAAGGTTCTACATATATACAATCATTCGTTATCACATGTCTCATGAATGACATATTCTATAAAAATAATCTAAAATTGAATAATGTTTCACATAGTTTCTCCTAATATGGGTTAATTAACTCAATTATCATGTGATCACCACATTATTACAAGATCATGAAGTGCAGAAGTATATCATCTATAAATATTACCACAAATTTATATAGGAAAACATGAAACACTCAATTCATTAAATTAATGATGATAATTCCAGAAATAGTATGTAAAAATAGAATTACTCTTATTTACTAGTGTATATACTTCACATGGATTAATTTTTTAGGTATATTTTAACATTAACAACTAATTTATAGAATCCATAATGTTTCTCAAACATTGATAAGTATTTATCTCTATCCAATTGATAAAAAAATAAGTGCCATGCATTATATACATCTTCTTTATCATGATCATGGATTTCTCTTGATAATACTTACAATAAAATATTTATCCATCTCAGATCACAAAAAAATAACTGGTTCACTACATATTTACACACATTGTACAATGAATATCCTATCATGATTTAACTATATTTTCTTAAATAATTTCTACATAATAATAAGTTCCATTCACTATAAATATTTAGAAATGTGATTAACATTGAGTATGGGATACATTTAAAACTCAAAATCATGATTTATAAATTGTTTAGGGGGTCTCTTATAAAAATTAAACACCAAATCTTGTATAAGAGGAATATGATTAAAGTATTATTTTATCTCTAACTATCAAATAAAATTTCATGTATCTATTGGAATGAAGATCCATAAAATATATTTAATTTTTATAAGAATCTCATATTCAACCTTGCAATGATAATTGATTATAGGTTCATTCAGAATATAAAATTTGACTACACATTCATGGGAATTTATATGACCACTATATAGAGAGAGTCAATTAATTCCTAAAAGTAGAGAAAATTCAAAAATAGAGAGAACAAAAATATTTTTAGAAATCACATTCCCACAAACACCAATAAAAGAAGAAGATTATAACTAATACTTGATAATGATACACTAAAAAGTTATAAATACTTGTTAAATATCTAATTATTGAGTATGTAATGTGATTCCATGAAAAAAATTATATATGAAATCGTGGATAGAGATGGAATCAAGTTTCACATAAAAAATTATTGAGGGTATGATTAGTGTACCTTTCACCACTTCTTTCTTGAAATACACAACAACATTAATGATAGAATGAGATTTCAATTTTTCATTGTGACTAAGAGTATGTAACTAAAAATCTTCACTAATAAAACTGATATTCTCTATTTACTTAGAATAATTCCCTTTATCATTCAAATTGAAAAAAAAATGTCACGACCCATTTCCAAGGGCCCGTGACATGACTACCCCAAGCCTGCCATCCATAGGCCATGGGCTGGTGACTAGCACCGAAATGCATATTCCCTAAAACTGGGAAGACATTGCCTTTATAACCTGTAACTCACATAGTTAAGCACAAAGTAGGATACAAACATAATGTGAAACTATATAGTAAACAGAGTGTGTACAAAAGGAAAAAAGGGGGGATAAAATACATGCCAACCTGTAAGTACAAGTAAACTGAAAGAACATGTAAAAATGTAAATAGCCCAAGTGAACACATGCCATGGATCCTACCTGAAGGGTAGTTATAGCTCTCGAATGGTCCTCCCTGTTGTGTGCCTCATCTAATTTCCACCTCCGAACAACCTCTAGTATGGGAATCCTTGTCCTCTATCAGCGTAGTCTGTCGTTTGCACCAAACACGACAAGGTGTAGGCGTAGCCCATGTAGGGGCGAGTATAACAATACTTAGTAGGGACGCCAAGACCCTCAAAGATCTCAAAAAAAAATCCACAAAGGAAAAACCACACAGCATTAAAGCAACTAACAACTCTACTTAGTTATATGCCCATACATAATACTATGTTATCAAGTACACCCATATCATTCATGAGGAAAACACAAGGATCAAATCTTTTAACCAAGAGATCAACTGTTCCAAGAAGGAAAGAATACCATGAAGGTCACACCATGAAGGTATCTACCCAAAATGTAACACCACATTGAAGAATACCAAAAAGGTATCACCATGAAGGTATGCCCCACAAAGGTACACCACAAAGATTATTACCACAATGTTAAAGACTCATCTCACATAGGTAAAACTTAGGTATGGTATTAAAGATTATTAGATATAACTACTAAATCATCTTACTATGTTGAGAGGCAGACCCACATAGGATCCAAAATCATCATACCCACGTAGGATCCTAGAACAACAGTCCCACGTATGTTCCTAAAGTAGTTACATATGGATTCCTAGAGCGGATCCATGTGGGATCCTGGAACACATACCCATGTACAATCCCAAAGAACAGACCCACATTGGATCCCATTCTCATGTTACAGCCATCACAGGGTTCTCGCACTAAGCTTGCTAGATTCCAGGAGGGTCCACTCCTCAATCCACAGGTCGATACACCAACTACCGGAAAGTCCCAAGAAGAAGTATCCCAAATGACCACCACGTAATTGGGGTCTCAACTCAATAGATAGTGCATCAATTGGATTTATGATCCATAAGTTTTGGTTCATTTATTCTCTGGGGGTGGATTAATGATGGATCCAACCTGGAGGTACCCCATCATTATCCAAAATTCAAGTGGGATATACCAAAAATACTATCTAAATCCAAGGTTTCTTGCGCCATAGACGATTCTTCAAACGGACGCCCAAAGAAAATTTTATGAAAGAAAGAGTGGAAAGGGGTCGAAGCGCGTCCGGGTCTGGTCTGACCTTGTTGGACCGAACCGGCCAGACCTGACCTGGCCCGACCCGACCCGGTTCTGGTCGACTGAGCCTACTGGGTCTGGCCAGACCGGCTGGGTGGCCCGTGAGGGGGGGTCCACTGGGCACCCCGCAGTGGGCGGTCCATGATGCCGACATTACTCGGGTCACTGGGCATGCCCCGGTGGACTGTTCTTCATTCCGTAAACTCCCACACTCGACTCATGATGTCACCATCAATTAAAGACCACATACATCCACAAAGGATATGGAGAGGTTGGGTTGGGTTCTTTTGGCCTTCACTCTCTCTGCATTAGAACAATAGAAATCAACATATATTTTCTTAATTCAAGATGGATAATAAGAATGGGGTAATGGGTACCTAAAACAAAAATACCTACCTTGGTTTATCATTGGATGTTTCACGAGATGAACTCGGTGAAGGTTATGAGGGTGCCAATGATTTTCACTCCCGCAAAATGCTTCCATAGTCTAGCTTGTTCGACATCCTCGCTCTTGATTCTGAAGTATGTTTTTCATTAGAGACGGCATTCTTCGTTTGTTGGAAAAGTTTCTCCAAAGGTTCTCTCATGCTTTCCATGGCTCTCCCATTTTCCAACAATTTTCCCAACCAAAATGGTGAGGAGCCAACTTTAATTGAGTTAAGTCTATTAACTCAATTAATTGTTTTCAAAATTAATTAACCTAGAGTTGGAAAAATTATTTGGGGAATTCTAAGGGTTTTCCCCACATTAAAGAAGTTTTTGGAAGGTCCCCACAACCATGAATTCAGAATGGGAGGTTTTCCAACTTGGGTGGTCCCCACATTCATAATTCCAAAAAGAGAGGTTTTTAATGATAAATAATGTGTTAAATATTATATTTTTTTCTTCTAGGAAAAACTGAAAAACTAACTTCTGTCCTCGACCTACTGCGGTCGAGGTGAAGGTTTCCTTAAGCGCATATCGGTGGTGCAAGTTCAATAGTGTCTTCAGATTTCAATTCTAAGTACTGGTTCAAAAGTTACAAAAACCCACTCGCACATTTACTAAACATACTTAAAAAATTTCAAAATTTCATTCTTGGCCGGCTGGGCCTTGTAATCATGCACTGTCAATTTTTTTGACTCATTATATTCCCATAAAAATAAAAAAATTACGTGCTAAAATCCAGGTCTTCACATTCTACCCACCTCAGGGATTCGCATCCCCGTAATCCACAACTCAAACTAATGGAAAAAGTGGGGGCACTGATCACGTATATAAGCCTCTCACCCCATGTGATCTCCTAGATGTTCCAGTGCTGCCAGAAAACACGCACCAGAGGTATCGACCGCCAATGAAAAACCCGCTCCTGTTGATCCTCAATCTATAATGGAACATTCATAAATGTTTCCCCATCGTCGATGTCCATCTCATCATGGTCGATGATGTGAGATGATTCTTGCACGTATCTCCTCAGCTGCGATACATGGAAAACGTAATGCACCCGGTGCAACTAAGGGGGAAGTTCTAGGTGGTAAGACACCTCGCCAACTCAACTAAAGACCTAAAAGGGTTCGATGAACCTCAGAGATAACTTGCTGCCCCAGCCAAATCTCTGCAAACCACGTCTATGTGAGACCAGTAGAAAGACATGATCGCCATCCTCGAACTATAGAGGTCTCCATATCCTATCGGCATAAGCTTTCTTCCTGCTCTGTGCAGTCTTCATCCACTACAAGATAATCTACACCTTCTCTGTGGTATCTCTTACCACATATGGTCCCATGAGTGCAGACTCCCCTAGGTCAGTCTAGCACAAAGGTGATTTTCAAGGTCAGTCATACAAAGCCTCGAATGGTACCATCCCAATTTGTGGAGTGATATTTGTTGTTGTGTGAAAACTCCACCAAGGAAAAGTGATCCTCCCATCTCTGAAATAATTCAAGTACGCAAGCATGTAGCATATCGTTGAGGTTCTGAATGGTCCAATCAGTCTGGCTATCCGTCAGAGGATGGAAGGCATTCATCAAATGAAGGTTCATCCCAAATGCCTTTTAAAACCCCTTCTATAATCGGGAATTGAAATGTACATCATGATCAGAGATAATCATTGTGGGTACCCCATGTATCCGCGCAATCTCATGCACATAGAGGCTTCCCATACTCTCTATTGAACCCTGATCTCTGATTGGTAAGAAGTGGGACAACTTGGTGAGTCAGTCAACAATCAACCAAATAGAATCTTGAACATTGGATGTACGTGGAAGTCCTATCATGATGTACATGGATATTCCGTCCCAATTCCATTTTGGGACCTCTAAAGGATGATCTAATCCTGCTAGTACTTGATTCTCTGCCTTCACTTGATGACAAGTGAGGCACTGAGAGACAAACTCTACTACAACTTTCTTCATTTCAGGCCACCAGTTATGATGTCGGAGGTTTTGGTTCATCTTTACCACTCCTGGATGCCCCGCTATAGGGTACGTATGGAAATACCCCAGCACATCCTCCCGTAAAGCCACCAGTACAATTGTACGGCCTCTGAAGAGGATGACGTGCTACCCAGCATCAAGAAATCCATCAGGTGCATGCCCTGTGGATATTTGAACACGTATATCCTTGCCGTCAGGGTCCCCACGTTGTGCCTCCCTAACTCGCTGAAGTAGGGGGTGTGACTGTAAGAGACTGAAGAAAAACTCCTCCAACAAGATCCACCAAAGATATCTACAAAGTGGCCAGCAGCTTCGTCGCCTCACCAAGCAGATGTATTCTAGATCTCATGCTGAGTGCATCTGCTACCACGTTCCCCTTTCCAAGAGTATAGACTATCTCGAAGTCATAGACATGGAGGAACTTAATCCAACATCATTGTCTCAGGTTCAGGGACATTAGGGAGAAGATATAGCTAAGACTCTAGTGATCAGAGTAGACCGTAAAACACTCTCCCATCAGATAGTGTCGCCAAATCTTCAAAATAAAGACCAATGGTGGTAACTCAAGGTCATTGGTAATATAATTTAGCTCATGTTGTCTCATTTGTTGAGAAAAAAATGAGATAACTACTCACTCCTGCATTATGATACATCTCATCCTAGTCCCTGATGCATCACAATAGACTATGTACCCAAATCCCTCCTCTAGAAGCCTCAAGATGGGGGAACTAGTCAGCCTCTCCATCAGCTCCTGAATACTCCGCTGGAATCTCTTAGACCACACGAAGGGTTTCCCTTTCTTCGTCAACACTGATAAAGGTAATGCAACTCTTGATAAATCTAGAACAAATCTCCGGTAGTATCTGGCCAAACACAGTAATATTTGTACCTCCATCACACTCCTTGGTGGCTCCCAATCATATACAACCACAATATTCACTAGATCCACCGTAACTCCAGCCTCTGAGATGAAAAGTCTCAGAAAGTGAACATCCTTGATCCAGAACTGGATCTTTAAGAGCTTACCTTAAAGCTGGTGCTCTCAGAGTGTGTCCAGAACTACATGCAAATGATAGGTATGCTCCTCCTCAGTAACCGAGTAGATCAAAATTTCAACAATGAAGACCACCACAAAGCGATCATGATATGGCTGAAAGATCATGTTCATGAGTACCTTGAATACTGTTGGAGCATTGGTCATGCCGAAAGACCTGACCAAAAACTCATAATTGATGTACTGACATCAGATATTCATCTTCATGCACATCCTCGTCTCGTACTCTAAGATGTTGATAGCCTGAACTGAGGTCTATCGCCGTGAACCACTGTTCTCCCTTCAACTGATCAAAGAAGTATTTAATCCTCGAAAGTTTGTACTTGTTCTTCACAATCACCTGGTTCAGGTTCCGATAGTCAACAAAATGTCTCAATCTCGCATCCACCTTCTTGGCGAACAAAATTAGGGCTTCCCAAGAAGAAACACTGGGTCGGATGATCCCCTTCCCTGGTAAGTCCTCAATATGTACTCATAGCTCACGATGTTCTGCAAGAGACATCTGATACACTGGTGTAGATATCAGTGCCATTTCAGGGTACAAGTCAATGTAAAATTCCACCTCTTTGTGAGCAGGTAGACCCGAAAAATTATCAGGGAAGACATCCGTGTACTGGCCCCCCACTACAGGATAGCTAGGATTCTCCACATCAACTGCTCCAAGGGTAAGGCTAGCCAACTGATAAGTGATCGGCTGCACTCTCCTCCGCGTAAGTCCATCTTGTACTGCAAAGGAACCCTTATCACTGGTGAAGGTAAACCTAGTTCCATCAGTGTGGACACGCCGCACTTGGAACCTAATATAGTCAATCTGATCATAGACTGTAGATAACCAGTCCATACACAATATGACATCGTAATTCATAGATGCCACTGATAAGAGGTCACATCTAATTCTCTCAAGTCCTAGAGTAAGCTCACACTACTGAAAACAGTTTTTAATCATCAAATCCTCTCTCGTAGGAGTCTCTAGACGTAAGGATCGATCCAATGGCTCCACCAGAATCACCGATCTTCGAAAGAGGGACATGAAAATAAAATAATGACTGATACCTGCGTTTATAAGTCCTGCATATAAGGTGGAGTAGAAATATATTATACCATGTATCATCTCTTGAGAACCGTGGTCATAGGACTTAGCTTCCTACAGCTGAACTTTCTCTAGTCCACCTGCTCTTTGTGGTCGGGCTGGACTACATGGTGGTTGTGGTGGTAACACCTCGAATCGTCACCCACCACCAGCTGCACGGTCATCTCCTCTACTATGTCCAACTTCTCCCTGCGGACCTTCTTGATCGAACCTCTATCTCTACCTGGGTAGTCCGTCGACCGTCTTCTGTTTATCCTTACGGTGGGTTGGGAAGTCGCGAGCCACGTGACCCTGCCCGCCACATGCATAACACTGCCTACTCCTCGCATGACTCGCTTTGTCTTGGGTGCCCTGTAAAAAAGACCCTGAATCTGGAGGTCGTCCACCTATAGGTCTGGACCTCTTGGACCTTTGTGACATATGTCTACTGCTAACTGTAGAAGACTCTTCTACGTGACCCCCGGTTGTGGGTCTCACTCATGGTGATTGCTCAGTAAGAAAACTCCCCACTAAGATGGCTCTCTCAAACACACCCACCTACGTCGGGA
Source organism: Viscum album (assembly GCA_963277665.1). Lineage (NCBI taxonomy): Eukaryota > Viridiplantae > Streptophyta > Magnoliopsida > Santalales > Viscaceae > Viscum > Viscum album. Next base: position 1,014,276,457 of record OY728155.1, read on the forward strand.
TGCTGAGAGAAATCATCGAAGCCCTGATATCCCGCCTGAGTCCCTGATTAAAGGTCCAGAGACTAAATAATGGGTCTCACACCATATCAATGGAGTAGCGTGAGAGTTCAGTGAGCCTCGATGAGTACTGATGCACATTAATGCTGCCCTGCGATAGATGAAGAAGCTAGTGCATGCGCACTACATTAAGGGTGACTGGAACAAACTCTTCCCTAAACAGGCTCTCAATGTCTGCACAGAGAAGTGCCACCTAGTCATGAACCTGGAGCATCAAGCTCCACCATCTTCCTACTATTTCTTGTAGAATAATGGCGACAAGGATCACCATTAAATTAGCCGGTGTCCCTACTGGTCGAAAGACATTCACTACGACCTCTAGCCAATCCTCAGCCATATGTGGGTCTCTCTCACCCCTAAACCTAGGTGGCCTCTGGCACTAGAACTCATGAAACGAGCTCAAGCAGCATGCACCCTCTACTATTGGGGTGGGTGGAATTGGTGTCCCAACGGGTAATGGTACCGTTGGTTCCTTCGTAGGTGCCTCTACTGATAAAGGGCCTTGCACCAAAGCGTCATCACTCGGTGAGTTGTCATCACGGACTCTTCCTGGAACCCTAGAAGGTTGTCTGTGTAAAGGCATCCGGAAAAGAAACAGTTGTTCCACGGACAACAAGTTATATCTGGTGATCTGACTCAAAGAGAACACAATGAAATATTTTCAAAACACACAAAAATATGTGTTTTCATGCACTGAGTCAGAAATCAGAAGTCATGGTCTTTGTGTATGGATACTTCGGTCACCACTCCAACACAAGATTCCATAAACTGATAAACACACTCATAACACCTAACAATATTGATGGTAAAAGATCAGTGTCCAATGTTATATGGTAGAACAGACTCCTCTGATTCAAATTTGTCCGACTCATCCCCTGGGGCCTATTCCATGACAACCCCAAACCCGCCTTCCATACACCAGGGGATGGCAACTAGAACCAAATGGTGTATTCCCTAAAACTGGGGAGGCATTGCCTTTATAACATGTAACTCACACGAGTAAAAAATATTCATGATAAAAACACAAAGTTAAACTATATAGTAAACTGAGTGCGTATAAATGGAAAAAGAGGGGCCAGAATACACTCTCAACTGTAAGTACAAGTAAACTGAAAGTATAAGTAAAACTGTAAACAACTCCAGTTAACACCCACCAAGGATCCAAACTGAAGGGTAGTTAAAAATCATGAACGGTCGTTCCTACGGTATGCCTCGTCTAATGTCTACCTCCGAACTACCTCCAGTCATGGTACCCTCATCTTCCATTAGGGTTGTCTATCATCTGTACTAAACAAAACAAGGTTGGGGCATAGCCTGTGCAAAGTTGAGTATAATGATACTCAGTAGGGACCCTGAGACCCTCAAAGGTCTCAAAAAATCCACAATGGATAAAACAAGAAGCATGAAACAACTAAAAACTCTACTTAGGTATAGCCCAATACATATACTGAAGTTATCAGGTTCACCCATCTCATTCATGAAGAAAATGCAAGGCCCTACTCTTTTAACCAAGAGCTCAATTGTTCCACAGAGTAATGATTACCACGAAACTCACACCATGAATGTATATACCACAAATGAAACGCCACACATAATAATACCACAAAGGTATCACCATGAAGGTATGAATCACAAAGGTATTCCACACACATCATTACCATAAAGGTAAAGACTCATCTCACACCCGGTACAACTTAGGTATGGTAGTAAATATGATTATATGTAACTACAAGATCATATTACTTTGTTGAGAGTTAAATCCACATTGTTTCCCAAAGATCAAACCCAAATATGATCCATTTCTCATGTTACAGCCCACCACATGGTTCTCGCACTGAGCTTGCATCATTCTGAGAGGGTCTTCCCCTCAGTCCACAGGTTGATACCTCAACTACAATGAATTCCCAAGAAGAAGTATCCCAAAGGCCCTCCATATAATATGGGTCACAACACAACTGACGATGCATCAATCGGACGCCCGGTCCGTTAGTTATTAGAATTTTAGTTCGAGGGGCCCATTTGGATTCTTGTTTGATCCAATGTGGTAGTACCCCAAATTTATCCAAAACACAATTGGGGAATACCAAATGGACCACATAAATCCATGGTTTCTGGCACCGTAGACAATTTTTGAATCGGACACGTGTACCTCATGTTATGGGTGAAAGAGTGGAAAGTGGTCGAAGCTAGTTCGGGTCTTGTCTGAACCGGTTCGGATCGACCCAACCAGCGAGGTCCTGCCCGACCCACTAGGTCTGGCGCGGCCCATCAGCATAGCATGGCCTGCCGATGTGTCCTGGCCTACTGGGTGTCCCATGGCGCAGCCTGCGTTGGGTGGCCGACGAATGGTGGCCAGCTGACCCGCGATGGCCTGCGGGTGGGGGACCCACGGTGGGGTTCGCCCCAGATTCCAACCATGAGGAAGGCGGCCCCTGGGTACACCGAACAACCCATCCATTCAAGTTGGGTGACCTAAAGGCCAACAACACTTGGCTCCAGTAGCATGTATGCGGGCCCCATTGTACCGCTTGACTCCACGGATAGTCGGATGACCAGCCCTCCTCCGCGGTGCGGTCAGATGCCGCACCTCTATCGGTGGTCGGTAGCGAGCTGATCTCCCTCTCTTCGCTCTTGTGGCCTCGTGCGATGAATCATGCCTTCCCAGTGGTGCTGAAGCATGACTCACCTCCCTCATGGGGCTGACCGTGCACCGACTGCTACCCTTTCTCCACTGAGGGCCTTCTCCGACGGCGTGGTTGCACTACTGCTGTCGTCGCGGCCGGTCGGAGTGTCGCCCGCTACTCCTGAGTCCCGCTGGTTTCAGTTTCCAGAACGGTCACCAGCGACATTCTTTCGGTCACCAAGTCTGCCTCAGTGGCCCGTTATTCATTCCATAGACTCCCGCACTCGAATCAGGTCATCACCATCGATTCAAGACCACCAAAATCCACAATGGTTGCAGAGAGTTCGGTCTGTGTTCATTTGGCCCACACACTCTCTACATTAGAATGATAACAATCAACGTAGATGTTAATAAATTCAAAAATGATGACAAGGATGGGGTAAGGGGTACTTGAAACAACAATCCTGGCCTCGATTGCTCATTGGCAGTGTCGTGAGATAATATCGGTGAAGGAGATGGGGGTGCCAATGATTTTCGCTCCCGCAACACACTTCTGAAGTTGGTCTTGTGGGTTGTCCTTTATCTTGATTATGAAGTATGTTCTTCGTTGGAGAGGGAGTTCATCATTTGGTGGAAAATTTTTCCAAAGGTTCTCCAATTCTTTCCATGACTCTCTCCTTTGCCAACAATTTCCCCAACCAAAAAGGTGAGGAGCTATCATTAATTGAGTTATGTCAATTAACTAAATTAATTGTTGGCAAAATTAATTAAACTATAGTTGCCATAATTAATTGTGGAATTATAAGGGTTTTCCCCATATTAAAGAAGGGTTTGGGTGGTCCCCACCACCATGAATTCACAATGGGAAGTTTTCCAGCTCAGGTGGGCCCCACCTTTATAATTCCAAAAAGATTGGTTTCAAAAGAAAATTAAAGTGTTAAATATTTTATTTTTCTTCTTCCACAAAAATATGAAAAACTAACATCCACCCTCGAGCTATTGTGGTTGAGGGATGGTGTCCTCAAGTGAATATCAGTGTTGGGAGTTCAACGGTGTCCTCAGATTTCAATTCCGAGTACTAGTTCAATAGTTACAAAAACCTGCTCGCACATATTCTTAATGTACTTAAAAAAAGTTCGAAAATTCATTCTGGGAACACCAGGCCTTGGATTCACGCGCCTTCAATTTTCACAGACTCGTAATATTCTCTAATAAAGAAGAAGAAAATTTACAGGGTAAAATCTTGGTCTTTACAAAAAATTTGGATGGTTTATTATTTGATTCTTTATATACATTTTCATCATTAGATAATACTTACTTATCAGTTCTACATTTGATATAAAAATCACTTTACTATTAAAATATAAATTATTCACTAAACTATAGAAGAAAATTCCATTCATGATATATTACTCAACTCAAGAATAATAGAGTACTCAAATTATTCAATATATAGTATTCATTATTAGAATCTATTGTTCATGCCATATTCAATTTAATGTAATAATCATTAGATTGATCATTTATCATGTTACAATATTTAACCTTGATATCAAATCATATGATTTCTTCATTGATATTCAATTCCCATATGGAAAACACCCTTCATAGACTTGTAATTAGATAATAAATTATTGAATAAATAATTATTTCATGTTGGATGATAATTCATGAATCATGCATGCCAATTCATGTAGAATTTCGAGCCTAGATATTAATAGAATCATCATACATATATTTTAGCACACATAATTTATTCTCTAGTCTCATATGAAGAATATGTGAAAAAAATTTATTGAAAAAAACTCATAAAATCATCAAAATTTATTGATTCGATTTTTCTTTGTTGCTATATGTAATTTATATGAGATCACCATTAATTTATTCACTATCAAAATGATAAATGGATAAATATAATTTTCGTTAGTTGATAAATAGATAATGAAAAATATATTCTCAATGGTACTAATATATTCATAAAAATTATAGAATTAATGGAACCAATAATATAAGTCATATGTTTTATACAAAATAACTCAACAACACTCTTCTCCATTTTTTCATTTGGAAGCTCAACAAGATTACCATATTTAGAATTTTTTAATAATTGTAAAAAAATTTAAAATTCCGACTCCAATAAAATTAATTTACTTATATGGAAAGTCATTGTATTTTCCATTACATTCACTTCTACCACAATTTCTCTTATCATTAATAATTAACTGAAATCTAAAATTATAGAGAGAAGAAAAAACATAGTGAAAACTAATATATTAAATAAAACTAATATATAGTATATCAAAATAATTACACCTTCATTTCAGAATATAACTTCTTACATTTATCCTTGGTCATACATAGTAATTTTATATTAAAATAATTTATAATTTATTATAAATAGAATGTGAATTAACCTATGAATATTCCCCAAAAATGCCTAGATAGTTGTGTAGTTTTAAACCCAAACATCGTGCACCAATGAAGACTAAGATAATACACAATGTAAACCTTTCATAATTGATTCAAATAGTTGAAAGTGATACATAAAAATATCCACATTCTAGTATATAAATATTAAAATATTGTTTCAAAAAAACATATTCCTTTTATTACCATAACAAAGGCTGTTAGCCTATACATTTGCATATACTAAGGGTTCCATCCAAAATTTTCTCATCATAGTTTCCAAAAAATATCATTCAATGACACTAACTGGATTTAAGAAATAATTATAAGCATAAATGTGCAATTATTTAAAGTAAAAAGTCAACAATTCTAATAACAATACATTCCCCAAAACATTACAATACTAATATCAATGTAAAATAGATAAATAACGATACAAATACATGATTTATATTTAATATATCCAATAAAATTATTCTCACATCACATATAAGACATAAAACTTGTAAAAAAAATCTCACAACACATGGAAAGGAAACATAATGAATAGAGATAAAATATAATTACTTATAGTGAAAAATGAATAATTAATCATGGATCACATATAATCCTTACATAAGAATAAGTGGTTGGATATTGATATTCAAATTTGAAAATAATAAACAATAATACATAGATCAAAATCTACTAATAACAGTTTATATGCTTAGATGACACGATTCAATGACCAATCTTATATCATAATCTACAAGATCATATCATAAAAAATGAAAATGACATAGAGAGTGTCAAAAATTATTTAATACATTGATAATAATTGAATTATTATATCCAGTAATACATTAATAAGATATTTATATCAGGAAAAACCACCCATATACTAGATTTAAACCTGGTAATACAACCAATGTACCCACTTTTGGGATAGGGATTACTAATTATGTGCCCATTCAGTTCATACTAAATTATACATTATACAATTCTATGGAGATATATAATTGAATTATACACTGTTTAATTATAATCCATGTATATAAATTCTTTATGATCCTAAAAATATTTTTCATTTCTTCATATCATAATCCAAGGGGATAAAATATTTTCATTATAATTTCACCCTAATAATCAATGTGAATACAATAAAAGAATAATGATCGTATGATTGAATCATATCCCCAATAAGGTATTATTAATATACATGTATTTTTTCAAATTTTAATATATATAAAAATATTAATGGATCATATCTTATGAAACAAAACATAGTTAGTATTAAATGACTAATTTAAAATATAATAATTTCGATGATATTAGGAAAAATATTTCATTTATAACAACTAGAGGGACATTTAATGAAATAATAAAATAAAATGTAATTTTCAATGTAATGAAAATCCATCTGATTAATATATACTAAAAAATATTACATTCACACCTAAAAGAAAAATTACATCATTAATAAAATTAAAATATTAATCTGTTTAATTCATTTTATATAAATTTAGACATATAAAAAATTAAATTTATAATTTTTTTAATAATAATAAAAATATAGAAATATTTTTGAATAAATGAAAATGTAAGAAAAATATTTCTAAAAAAAAAGAAATAATTAAAATATTTTTTTCCATAAAAATATTTTATCTATCTTTTTTATACATAGTCTAATGCCTCAATATTTTAGAAGAGGGAATACTATGTTCGATAGAACATGTGATATGAAACCTCGAACCCAAAAAAACATTATTATTTCAATACGATTTTCATATACATTAATTATATTAGAGTATATTAGTATGATTAACTATATAGGTATATATATTTAAATCATAAATATATTAATAAATTCATTGTAAATAATCAATCATTTTTTGTAATTACTTTTGGTTCTTCAAAATATGTTTTCGTAAATTTTTTTAATAAATTTATTTGTATAAATATTATAGAAATATTCAATAACATTATGAAAAATTATTAAATAAAACTCACTCCACATTTTATGTTAGAATTTAAAAATTAACATAGGGTGAAAATTTGGGATTTTTCAAAGAAAAATTATTTCTCAGTGAATAATGAAAAATAATGTTTTTATATAAAATTGTCATTTATTTTTATAAATTCATAAATTTAAAAGTCAAATTATTAAATTTACATTATTTTAATGAAAAATAATTGTTATATATATATATATATATTTAATTCATTTAAATACATTAAAATTTTCTTTCAATCGGATTTTATTATAAGTTTATTTTTTGGATTGAAAATACATTTTTCCGAAAACTATTCAAAAATCTATAGTGTATCTCAATAATAATAAATTAAATTAAATAATATTTTTAAATTATATAAATTAAACATCAATATTACACTTATATATTTGGGAATCTCAATTCATGTATTGAATGTTAATAGTTTTAGAGTTAATGTAAAAAAATTACTCTTTAATAAATGATTTTTTTAGAAAACCACTTTCAATCATGCTTGTGGGTTTTATATTATATAAAAATAAATAATCACCGTGTTTTAATTAGGATAAAAATTGATTTCATATTTTGAATAATCATAATTTATATTAGGTAAAATGGTCAATTTTTTTGGAAAGTAAAAATCGTATCTATAGTCAATTTTTAGTTCTAAAGTAAAAGGAAATAAGATAATTATGATTAAAAATATTTTGAAAATGAATTTAAATTATGCAGCCATAATATAATGATTATTTATAATTCCTTTTAATTTAAATAGTTATTATATTTATTTATAATTTTTTAACATTATAAATGATTATGTGTACAGTTTGATATAAAGTATATATTGATATAATAACACAAATTGTATTTTAATGTAATATAAAATTTAAATATAGATATTATTTTAAAAAATTAATGGATTAATGAAATAAATGATATTTTAAATAAATATTATTATAAATCTTTTTTAAAATTTAATGTATTTTAACATTTATATATTTTTAATTTTAATTTCTATAAGCGTTTGAAATAGTTATTGTAAAAAAACCATTATTTATCATCAAATGCCAATTATGAATTTATAAGTGAAAATACACATATTTATAAAATTTTATTGATAAAATGGATATTATTTTTGTATGGATAATCTTGAAACCATCCAATGGTGAATTTCTAATAATTTTCTGAGAAAGAAAAATTTTCTGTTAAAATTTAAATATGATATAAATATATGGTGTGTCTTATGATGTCATAATGACCAAAAGTGATGTAATAAACACTAAGAAGTGTATACATGACTAAATATATGTTTTAACATTAAAATAATGTTATTGGATGTTTATATGATTAATTTCATTAGTCTATTGTGAATCATCTATAAACTTAAAAATATTTTAATGTATCTAAATACTTAATTTAGGAGTATGACCAACTTCCACAAAAAGAGTATTATTTTAATAATTTATCACATATTATTTATTACATATTTAAAATAGGTACCATTTTGGAAGAAACTATTATGAAAAATAAGGGAAGGTTTATGATTCTTGTTATTTTATTATATAGACTCCAAAACCTATGTTTGTGAAATAATAAAGAAATATCCACGGATTTTCTATATAAAACAACCCAATTTCACATTTATATTCACTAAAAATACATGGGTTGTCATGAACAAGGTAAGATCTCCATCTAACCCAATGCTCGACCTAGTCTGTTGCATGGACTAAAGGGAATTCTTGATCCCCGCTGGCTAGAAATTTTTCTCAGGTGTCAAATTTGATTTGTGAACAATTATACCAACTTGCATATACATAGACCACCAATTGGAATAGTAAACCAAAACGGAAAATAAATGACCAAACATGTAATAACCATTTTATAGAGTCATTTACAACTGTTTTAAACAAACTAAAAGAGATAAAACATAATGGGAACAACAATACTATTCCAAACCTCCATGAAATATGATGGGAAACATCCTCAAGCTACATCCTCCAAGACCCACAATATAGGACCACTACTAACCTGAACCACCATCACTGAACTCCTTAACTGCTCCTGATACAAACATATAGTAATGGTATTATACAACCAAAGGTATAGGTAGTGTGTGAGAAAAAACATAGTATGATTCTACCTTAAAATAAGTATTTCATGATATAACAACTAAATACAGTTTAACATGAACATATATGTAAACAAATTTAAAGGATTTTGAGAAATAATTTTTACAAAAAACCATCCTCAAACATACACATTAGTGGAAACACATCTTTAATGGAAGAAATTTCAGAACAATACTTTGAAAGGAACATTTCAAAAGAATAATTTTTCTCATATAATCACGATTTAATGAATGAATAAATAAAGGCATTGTCTACCTTATGCTGAGGATAGAACCTCATAACACATGTATCATGTCATAAGAGAGAACCTTGGGTAAATACCTTAGGATAATCTTGCTCAATTAAGACCCTAGAACCTCATACCTCAATTAAATTTTGTGCAATTACCATAACCATTAGAATCCTCCTGAATGATACACTAGAGATGAGAAACATCCAAATTTATAGTAGTGGGAAACCATCATAATAGTCTAGTTAGTGTTTGAATAATCAATCCATCAAAGTGGAACCAGGACTTGCAACTTATGTATAGAAAGCATACTAGTTCCAGTTGCCCAGCTAGATACCCTTGATTCCCCTTTGTGCTCAATTTCATGTTCACATGTCCCATATACCACCAAATTCACAAAAAAATTACAATCATTATAAATATACAGGGAAATAACCATTTTCCATAAACCAAATGACTAACCATTGTACACAAAAAAAACCATTTTCATGAACATTTTCCACCACTTGAACAATTCCTAATACCCCATTAAAATTATATCAAGAATATCACCTAATCAGTTTAACCATTTTCAGGTGCTAATCCAATTCCAAATCCACACACACTATCCTATTTCAATTCAGTACCTACTTCCCTTCATTTAAAAAATTTATAACTCATAATTAATAAAACCCACAATAATCAAAAAATTCCAAATATAAACCATTTTCCATTGAAAACACATTATTAAAACATTATCGCCTAATGAACCCTTGAAAAAACATTTCTCATCTTCCACATAAAGAAACAAACACTATTTAATTCACATTACAAGTCATCCTACACAAAACAAGCACATTCCCATTATAATACCCCATTTATACCACATATGCATGTTAAATCAATTAAAAATACATCTCACATGAAATAAATATACCATATAAAATATTTATAAACTTATGAAATATTATTAAAATCTTGAATAAAATATTGGGAATGGAAACACTTGATTCATTAGTTGAAACTTCTGGAAATTAGAGTGAAACCAAAATCACTCCACCACAATACCCTAGAAAGGAAATTTATGACCAAAAATAAGAAGATTAGTCCCCAGTAAATTATAATAAAATAGAAAATTGAAACCCTGACATCTATAATACTGAAACCCAAAATAAGATGAATAAAAACACAAGAAATAATGAGAAATCTAGTGAGATAATGACATTCATGTGGATTCCACAGATTTTACTTGCCAAAAAAATCCAAAAAAAAGGGATATATGAGGGATAAATGGAAGAGGAAAGAGGTTCCTAGGGTGGATGATACTGATATGGTCGATTAAAGGGGGACAAAGTGGGTAAAAACCGGGGAGAGAGATAATGTAACCCCCAAATTTGAATGACCTAGGAAGACCTCACAATTAGTCCTTAAAGTTTTTCAAAATGTGTGGAGACCATGAAACTACCAATTCCAAGTGGGATAAATACTTGACTTACCATGCAGAAGTCATGTGGTCGCTTCTAGTCGAGAACCATAATTGACCACACATTTACTTGGGATGAGGCGAATGGTTGTGGGATGGCAGTTCGATATCTACTACCTCATCCAACACCCACCACATGGTTAACTAATTAGGGTGCACTCTTTCTAATAAGCATGATCCAATCGTACACAATATACTATCAACCCAAAACTGAAATTTTTCTCATTGAATTTAAAGAAATCGTGCGAGTGAAATATTTTATGAAGAAAATGAAATAAATAATATCATATAAATAAAAAAATTATATTCAATTCCTGAGAAAATAACTGAAACCCTAACATGATCCAGAACGAAGCTAAATTCAAAAACACAGGTGTGAAAATACTCCCCACCATAACACTTTCTTCCCATATAAATCCATTCCATGTTTTATCCCTAATGAAAAAATTTATACTCCTTTAAAGATCATGGTCAATCATAAATAACGTCAAATGAGAAGTAGACAAGCAATTAAAAAATAAGAAAATGTGGCTACAAGGAAAAATCGGGAGGCACGATTGGACACCTAGATTTTTCCCACCCACCAATAAAAGCTATAACAACTCTCGTCGATTTACCAGAAAAATATATCTTTCACTAGTAAATAATCTATCCTCTTGGGCTAAAAACCTATCATAAAATAATAAAACTCATGAAACTAACCAGAAAATAACAATCAAATTAAAACGACACCTTTTTGAACACTTCCATAAACTTGTTTCAATAAAACAATATGGTGTGTAGTAATTAAAATGTTTTCATATGAATGGAACTTAAAATTGGGTAGTTCCAAATGAGAATAACTACAGTCTATCAAATACTAGAAACAAAACCAAACTTATGACTTGGGGTGGACTGAACAGACTCCCACCATAAGAAATAATCTAACATCGATTTAATCTAAATGAAATTCAATGAGAACTGATGTGGGTCTCCCCACCATAAAAACAACTATTTTAACCAACTATCATAGATCAACTTATGAATCCCACCATGAGACAACACGGGAACTTCTTGCAAAGACTGAATCCCCCTCCACAATGGGGGTCCTATGAAAAAGGATCTAACTATATGTAAAGCACTACACACATTTTCCATCCCCATAGGATGAAACCATTTCTAACTAGGCTCGTTTATGATAAAAATTATCCTATAAAACTGATCACCAATAGTATACCACATGGAGGTTTGCACCCATGGGAGCACAAGAACTTAAATTTCTTAAAACGACACAACTGCACCTCCTTATAACCAAGGAGTAACCATTTCACCCACATGGTTCGCAATGATGAAACAAGGTCCCCATGTTTGTATCCACCCAATGAGACTATTCGTGATGAAATGGATATATAGGAGGATTAAACTAAATCCATTTCCATTGATGAAGAAAGATATTTGAATAAGATCCCTTACACCACTAGGGGTTCCTGCGTATGATCCAGCTTTACTCTGTGACCTATAGCTATAGATCTATAAATTGAATCATCTACGGCCTCACAGTCAGGCATTGAAATAACCTGATTGAAACATCACCTTCTTGTGTAATGAGAAATCTCACCACACATCATAAAAATCCCATATAACACAAAAAATAAAGAGACCCACTTCGCCTCTTAATGGTATTTCCCTATTATGAGAACATAGAATACACAAACACATCATTCCTTTCAAACTCAATTAAGAAAAAATGAAAGTGGGGACACTCATAAAAACACATTCATTCTTTACAGATAATTTTGAATTTACTGAATGAGAGAGATACTAACCTTAAAATAGATGTTCTCTAAATGTTCCACTATATCATCCTTTGCATTTAATATTAAACATAACTCTTTAAGTTCCACAAATCATGACCCTTACAATAGAATGATACAATACAAGTAGAGGGACCTTAAACCGATTCCCAAGAAGCACATGATTCCTAGAAACGACCATAAAAACTTCTTATGACAAAACATGAAATACTAGGGGCCTAGCATGAAACCTTCATAGAAGAAACATAAAAAATTTTACAAAGGATCTTTAATACAATGGCAATCACCGACAACCCAGACTGTTTTGCACTTTCCTCACAAGAATTCCCTTCACCGATTCCATGTAAGACCTTCAGTCTTAATGATTCCCAACATCACATTCGACAACTCAATAATCCCAATGAAACCAACGATTAATTCAACCCCATTTTCTTCTACTCTCCTACTATGAGGTGATTCAATTATCCTAAAGATAAAATAGATATAATCAATTCTAAAAGGCAATGAAGAAATTCTTTATATTGATCATCTGGTGGGTCTTATAATGGTAGACCACCCGAGTCCACAATATGAATATGCACTAATTTTTCATGGGGGTGTATAGTAGACAACAAAGTTAAGTCATGGATCCAAAAAAACTTGTCCATTGGTGAAACCATAACAATAGAAAAAATATAATATTCAATGGGAACTACCACAATGGCTTCCCAAAACACTTCCCAAATAAAATCTGTAATTTCTATCTCAATGTCGCCCCATTGATAAGAAGTCAAGCATGAAAACAACATTTAGTAACAATGGACATACAAACTCAAAAAATCTAGCAAACAACATTCCAAAAATATAGTTCACACAATTTCATTAAATGTACATTTGGAAATAATATAGATTTCCAAGTTTACTCATTCACCAATGGTACCTCGTGAAGTCTCACACATTCCCTTCCATATTCCAAACCAAGAACCAATCCACATGCTGCTTATATCCCAAGCATGTGGTCACTCATGAGAGTACAAAAGGTCAAAAAAATACCATGTTCATCTTCAAAATGAAGCATTCACCCCACACATTTATCTCCTCAATTGAAAACCCATTTCAAAAAATTTCAACACATTCCAAAATTCACTAACCAACATATCAAAAACAATATCACATAAAAATAAATTTTCAAACTCTACAGATCAATTCTAATGAATTTTACCTATTTCAAAACCATTCCAATTGAACAAAAAACTACATTTGATCAATACCCATTTAAATAAAAACACATGTATTCTCATATAATAAAATTATCAAAAACCCCTTTATTGAAATAAATTTCCATTGTCCAACCAACCATTTCATACTAAACCACATGTTTGATAATAAAACCCTTTATACTTGAAATCATTCTTGTATTACATGACAATCATTCCTTAGAAATCCAATTTTTTAATGTTCCATTAGAATTAATTCTAAGAACTCATTTTACATCATTCAAAAATAAAACCATTTCCTCGTTAAAATCTAGTTTTTCCAATTTTTGAATAAAGATTTTGTAAATGAATTACAAAACCCAGAGATTCACAATATGATTATCAATGCAGGTAATTTAGTTCTGATGGGTGAATCAGAAATATGGTTAGTTGACACATTATAGTCATAGCACAAACAGAGGGAGTGCCATCTTCCACTAGAGAGTTGAGTCACATCACGAGGTGTGCTGGCCAGGAACCATACTCATAAATAGAAAATAAATTTATGATAATCCATGATCTAGTATACCTAGAGTCTTCCACAAGGAACATTACTCAAAATAGTGTTACATGCACTGATAGCATTTTTCTACAAACTATAGAGAGTGTTATCTAACCTGACACCCAACCCGGTTTGTGGCATGGCCCGAAGGGATTTCTCGATCCCCACGGGATGGAAACTAATTCTTGGGTATTAAAAAATTATTTGGGAATCATTTTACTAATTTTTATATATATTAACAACCAATAATATAATTATATCAATAGTGAAAATAAACAACAAAACATGGTGAAATGGTTATCTAGATTCGAGGTCTATAATTTTAAGCTAAACAAAAGATATACATCTAAAGGGGAAAAATATTATCCCAATCCTCCAAGAAACTTGAGGATAAACCATAACAAGGTATATCCACCAAGATACACAGGATTATACCACTAGAAACCTAATCCACCATCACCAAACTTCTGGCCATCAACTGAGAAAAATATACAACATGGTCCACATACACCCAAAGGAGTATGTTGGGTTTGAGAAAAAACCCAGTACGCTTCCACCCTAATAGAATAATTTAATATAATATAATCTAAAAACAAATCAACGTGAAAATTTATGTAATGGTTTTAAATTTTTTTAGAGATTTAAAACAACCTCACGGAAACACTTTTTTGGATAACCATTTATAAAGGAAAAAATTTCAGAACAACACTTCTAGAAGAACATTTTAAAAGGAAACATTTACTCAGTTATACTTTATACAAATATACCCAAGGTCTACTATATCCCAATGGATGGAACCCATCCCACAAGTCTCATGTCACCAGAGAGAACCATAGGTAAATCTCTAGGGTTAATCTAGCAACAAAGAGACAATAGAACCTCATATATTTCTGAAATGTTGTATAGTAACCAATACCTTCTGAATCCTTATGAATGGACCACAAGAAAAGAGAAAGATCCAAAATTATAGTGGAAATCAATCATTATCATTGTTTAGTTGTTGTTGTCATCATCAATCCAGCTATGTAAGATAAGGACATTCTACTTCTGTATCACTAGAGTACTTGTACTAGTCATCCCAACTAAATACCAGAGATTCCCCTTTTTTTATCAATACCATGTTCACAAGTTACATGTAGTACCATAGTCACATACACATTCCAAATATTATAAATATATTTGGACGTTAAGATTCCCCATAAAATAAGAAAATTTCCATTTTAAACACACCAAAACCATTTTAAAGAACATTTTCCACTAATTAAAAAATTCATAAAACCCTAATGAAATTATCACCAGAAAGTCACATGATTAGTTTGACCATTTTATTGTGCCAAGACCCTTAAAAATTCAAACACACAATCCCATTTCAATTCAAAACATGATTCCCTTAATTTAATAATATTATAACTCATATTACAAAAATACACAGTGAAAAACATTACAAATATAATCCATTATCCTTTGAAAACAAATTATCAACACATTTTCTCATCATGTACCCTTGAAAGCTTATTTTTTGCCTCCCAAAAAAGGAATAAAACCCTAATTTTGATATATTATATTACAATATATGAAATAAATTAGCATTTTATTTAAAAAAAACAAACATAAACATATCAAACAAATCCAAAATATGTCTCACACAACACAATTGAACCATATGACATATTTATGAACTCAAGAAATAATATTAAAATCATTCAACAATGTTAGGGAATTTAACCAACTACCTCATGAGCAGAAACCCCTATATATTAATGTGAAACCACAACCTCACCACCACAAGACCCTAGCAAGGGAATACCTGACCAATAATATGGTTATCAAAACCTAATAAATATGATAAACCCATGAAATTGGAATCCTAACATCTGGAAAACCTAAACCCTAATGGATAGGAAGAAAAGCCATAGAAAGGAAGAGAAATGAGGGGAGAGAATTACATCCATAAGGATTCCTTGGAGTTTTGAAGGAAACCTCATCATAAAAGGGGATATTTGAGGGAGTCTAAGAGGGGGAGGAGGAGCCTAGGAAGGAAGAGACCAATATGGTTGGGAAAAGGGGGATAAATGGGGTCAAGATCTAGGAGATAGAAAATGAAACCCCCAAATTTTAATTACCTAGATAGGATATATGGTTGTTCGGCATGGTTTTTCAAACTCTACGACGACTGTGAAACCACCTATGCTAAGGAGGATAACTAGAACATGGTTAATCTACACGATCTAACATACTATGTGGAATCCTTGATATCACTTCTATTTGGGAACCCTAATCGGTTGCATGTTTACCTGGCCTAAGGTGAACTGTTGTGTAGTAGCTCTTTCCTCAGCATGCAGCTACTACATAATTAACTATGAAAGGTACATGATTTCTACTAACAATACGCCAGCTGTACACCATATAATTCATAATAATAACTATCATTTTCCTCCAATAATTAAAAGGTAACCCTAGTTGGAAATATAGTCCAATAAAATAAATAAAGAATACCCCAAAAAATCAAACATGTCACACCCGGTTCCCGATAAAATAATATAAGACCAGACACGAACAAGGAAAAATGTGCATTAAAAATCAGTTGTGACATGGATCATGTCATTAATCATTTTCACCATTTTTATATTCTTCTTATGGAGCCCAAAATCTCTCATGAATCCCCTTCAAAGAATTTTGTGTCATAGACTCAGTGTAAAGGACTCTAATCTTCTCATTTCTTTTCAAGAACCTCTTTTATAATAATCTATATATATTCAATTTTATGTTGTTTTGTTTTTTTATTAAATCGCTACAATTTTTTTTCTAATTTACAAGACATTTGGGTCTCCATTTACTCTCATTATCCCCAATATTAGTCCTTACAATCTCCCTTTAGCATGATATATTTTAGTAAGTGATTTCTATCATCTCATTTTTATTCAAGATACTGTTTCAGGTTATGCCATGTGATTTTCAATTGATAATATTGAGATATGTTCTCCCATATGCCTATTATTTATGATTTTATTAGTACTAGATGATATACCCCTTTCACTCCCATAAATCCCTCTCATTTAACATTATGCATGCCAGTTACCAAGTTGAAATTTAGTAAGGGGTCCTAATCCTATATTCTTTATTCAAGCTTCCAAATTACAGTTTGACAAGTATATAAAATTCAAACTATATGGATATATATTTTCATATACCTATTATATAATATTTTATTTAAAATGATGAGATACACTTTACACACTTATCAAAACATTTTATAAATTTTTATGTGATGTTGTTATGCTAGTGAAATTTCACTGCGATTTTCCAAGCCAAAATAACTGTGTAGTGAATACCTTGCCAATTTCATATCAAGGGTGATCACCATTATACACTTATACATCATTGAACTGGGAATTAAATGTATTTATTACACAATCCATCTCCATGAAATAAAATATTATAATGAATGGATCCTTGTTTTATGATATATATGGTACACCTAAGCATGATAATGAAATAAATGGGATGGGTGAACCAAGAATTATATATTTCTCCAATGCATTGGGAAATTTTTTGGCTCATGAACCATCATGGTAGGGTCGTTATTGAATATAATTATGATATTTTCTTTTCACCATAATTATATATTTAAAGTTATACATGACCTATATTTATTATGTTTTTCTTTATGTTGTTGGAATATTTCCGATGTTATGGTTATCATGTTATATCATGCCTTTTTTTCAGGTTTATGAATCCAACAACTTTTCTTCTCTATTTATATGCTTATTTTATAACAAGTTTCACATTATTCAAAGAATATTCCCTTACTAGGATTTATTTCTCTCCCTTTCTTATCTATGTCTACATGTCATCTCAGGTAGTTTTAAATGAAATTGAGTTTTAGAATCTTTTTAAAATTGTTTTAAACAATGTTGTATTATTCCATGTTCATGTTGTAATTCTATATACATAATTCCAATGAAAGTAGAATTATCAATCCTTTAGGTATAATTTTGTTTAATTTTACTTAATATATAATGTATTAATGTTAAATAAAAATAAGGTTTGTTATAATTGGCATCAAATAAAATGTTTAGTTATTAATGGGATTTCGATTAGAAAACTCTAGAGAATTCTTTATGTATAAGACCAAACATAAGAATATATCCATGAATTTTGGTAATGTGTTCATTAAGTGCTTCTAATAAAATTAATACATGTATAGATACTACATAGGGATTTGGATTTGGCACATATATACATTGGGGTAAAACCTGAAAACACTGCATTGAGCTTGACTCGATCAATAACTAGTGCATGATAATGGGCCTTTCTGTAAGCTTGTTTTAACACTCCTAGGGTATATGATTTTTTATATCCATAATATCATTATGAAGCCTTATTATGGGTAAAAATAAATACACATAATAATATATTCTATCAAATAGATCAAGGATAACATAGATTGTACCCTATAAATTCATAAGTTAAGTATATAATTTTATTTTATTGGATACACATTTAATATATTTAGATTACCTTCTATTTTTTAAATAGTTTAAAAATAATAATTCTGTATTTTCAATTTAATCTATAATATGGATTAAATATGAGAAATATCTTATATTTAATTGGTTAATTATGTGACCCATTATAAGTTTACTCAACTACTTTGGGAATTAAAAAATTATCTTAAGTTCTTATCACTTTGTGAAAAAGATTAGATTATAGTAGAAATTAATTTTTGTATTAAATTATGATTTTAATGAAATAATATTTCTTTATCGTTATATTATATTTTATAAATGAATTCATTAAATTTAAATAAATAATATTTACAAATGTTTCATCATATTACTATCATTTTTTATGAATTGATGGTCAGTTTACCCATCATCGATTTATGGTTTTGTGGTAATTTAGTTAATGGTAACCATGTTCTCAATAAAAATAAATTAGTAATTTGTTTTATGTTTTCTTTTTTAAGTCAATATTTTCTCCAAACACAAATGTTCTCCTACATTAAAACCTAATTATGTGATTAAATTCACACATCTTATTATCTCTTTTCATGTGGATGTTTTATAAAAAAAATTATGAAGTGTGATTAAAATAAAGGTATATTCATGTTTTAAAACATTTATTACCTATTTAATGTTTAAATTTTGAAGATGAAATTTATTAATGGGGGAAGAATGTAATGGCCAGAGTTTTTTCGAGTGTAAACAATGTATGATAGTGTATGTGATATTAAACACCAAACCCAAACAAATATTGATTATTTTGATATAAACAACAAAAAAATTCATTAATTGGGTGTATTTGAGTAGGATTAACAATATAATGATCTATACATATATTTATTAAATATATCGATAAATTCTTGGTAATTATGAAACCAATTTTTCCAATATCTCTTTGTTCTTCAATATTTTTTTCACCAAAAATAATTTTTAGTTATTTGTATAAATAATATAATTATTTTATATAAAATTAAAAAAAATTGATTAATTAAAATAAATCTATGTATTATATTAGACTATCATAATTAAAATGGTGTGAAATTTTATGATTATTTGAAAAATATATATTTTTCAGTTAATAATGAAAAATATTGTTTTCTCTAAAATTGTTTGTTAAATTAATGAATTCAAATGTAATTTTTTATTATTTTAATGAAATATAGAATAATTATTATTTAGTGATATTTAACTCAATTAATAAAATATAAAACTTTGTTATATCAGAATGTATTATATGATTATTTTTAAGACTAAAAACACAGTTTTCTAAAATATATTTTAAAATTTATATTGATTCTTTATTATAATAATTGAAGTAAAACACGGTGAGATGTTATTTAAATGATAATATATTATTTCATATATATATTTATTAACTCAGATTTATATAATTAATATTACGAGTTATAGAGACCCATTAAAATCATATTTTCCTTGAAAATGTATTTATTTTTTGAAAGATGCATTCAATTATTCTTACGGGGATTATATTATATAAAATGCATCCATCTTTGTGATTAGATTTTTTTTAAATGAATTATATATTCATAATTATGATAATTAATATTATTTAGTACAATCAACATATTTATTGGTCAATATAATCTGAAAATATAGTGATTTTTTAATAAGGTAAAATAAAAATAAGATAATTATAGGTAAAAATAATCGAACAATTACTAGAAACAAACTAAGCCAAATATGACGAATATAATTAATTGAATTTCAGTTAAATGATGATTATATTCATTACTTATAGTTTTTATTTTATAATTTATTTTGTAAAAAGATTAATAAAATTATATTATGATATAGTAAAATAAAAATTGTATTTTTAAGTAATATGTAATTTAAATTAAGAAATTATTTTTATGAATTAATGGATTAATTGAATAAACAATATTTTATAAATATATTTCTTTAAAATTATGATTGATAAATATATATTATAAGATAACTTACATATTGTGAAATGTAATATTTATAATGTTTTGAAACTGTTATTTTGAAGAAAACCAAAATATATCAATAAAAATAGAATCTTATTTCAAAAGGAAAAACAAACATATTTTGAAAATTATTTTGATAAAAATATTTTTTATATTAACTTCAATATTTTCCAAAGTTAATGTTTTCAAAATTTCATCGACAAAGTTGAATTATCAAGAAAAATATTAATATAGTATAAATATATGAGGTGTATTATGACATCATAATTTATGAAATGTGATGTTATAAATACTATAAAATTCCTATAAGGAAAAATATATTGATTAATTAAGTATAATGTGATATTAACTTTATCAAATTAATTATATGGGGCCATTATGAATCCTTGAAAAACGTTGATAAATTTCACGGTTTTAAAAGAATTTATTTAAATGTATAACTCACTTTCACCTAATAGAGGCTATTATTTTAATATATTAGGGCCATTTACTTATAAAATAATTAAATATAGTCCCATTTGGGAGAAAAAAACGGAAAACCATGGTATGGTGTGTGGGTTTTGTTATTTTATTTTATAGAATGAAAAAACCTATGTTTAGAAAATAATAAACAAATCTGCACTCATTTCTTATAGAACCAATCCCAAAATCCAATTTCTATTCCCAAAAAAATCATTGTTGAACCCCATTATTATTACCATACGTATTTGTAGTCCTGAAATTGATCCCAAATTCCTTAATTAAGCCCCTCCCCCGCATTTCGAGTCACACTCTCAGAGAAAGGGACCCATCACTTATCATTTCCATTCAGTAACCTCTTTTATGTTACGATTCTCAGTTACAATTTATAGTTTTTTTGTTATGTTTTACTAAAAAATTACAATCCCTTTTAGTAAAATCTGATGAGAGACCCATTTAACTATAATTATTCCCCATATGAATGATTTCATACACCTGTTACCATGCCAAAATTTAGTAATAGATTTCTTTTTTCTCTTTTTTATTCAATCACCTAGTTCCTGTATGACTCTTAAGATTCATTTGGAAATATATTGATTTTTTATCAAATATCTCACCTAATTTATTTTTTATTTATAAGTTATAATATATACCTTTCACTCTCCTAAGTCCCAACCATTACCCTTTATGTACACATGTAACTGTGTCTAAATTTTATCAGGGATCCTAACCTTTCTTATTTATTCATGTTTCCTTATTATCTTATGCTTTATATTGCATATTCCTTATGATGGGATATTTCCTTAAATTCCCCTATTATTTCCTATATTTTTTTCTAAATAACGAGTGACCCCTTTCTCCAACATCAAAATTCTTTATCATTTTTTTAATGATTTTGTTATGCTGCCAAAATTTCACTATGATTTTCCATGCCAAAACAATTTTATAGTGATTACCAATCCCATTGAATATAATGGTTGTTTTTTATTATACAATTATAAAACTTTTTATTGGTACATACATGTATTTAATCCAGACTCTTTGATCGTGAAATAAAATATTATGATTATTGAATCTATGTGGCATGATCTAGGTGGTATACATAAGCCTGAGAATTAAATGAAAGTGACAGGTACGCCCCGAATTATATAGGGCCCCAATTCATTAGTTAATGTTTAGTATCATGAGACATCATGTAGGGATTGTGAGTCAACCTAATTACTTTTTGTGTCTTTTTCCATCATGATGTATTGGTAGTTAACCTTAACGTAGGTTTTTTATGTTGTGTTTTATGTTGTAGGAACATTCAACATGTTATGATTAAAATTATATACCATGCCTTATTATTAATTATTATGATTATCACACATTTTATTACCCATTGTTTTTAATGTGGTATAACATATCTCACTGTATTCAATGCTCATTCCCTTATTGGGAATTATAGCTCTCCCCATTCCTATGTATGTTCTTAGGTTATCTTGTTCAGTTTTAAATGAATTTTAGTTTTACAAGCATGTTAAAAATGTTTTCAATAATTTTGTTTTATTCCATTTACATGAATTTTTTGTGTACGAAATTACTATTGATATATTAATTCTTGATATTATGTATTGAATTATGTGTACTTTAATGTTATAAATCGTGTATCAATATATAATAATGATAAGGGTTGTTATACATAGAGGGAGGAAAATGAATGAAAAATATTTAATCTATATAAAAAAAATATAAGAAGAATATAAATACTATTTTGAGAGACAAATAACAAAGTTTCATCATCATAAATTTATGCAAAAACAATAAGATTAAAATGCAATATTGTAACATTGATACCTTACCATAATTTTTAAATGTCTCATATATTATTTTATCCTCCATTAAAATAAATTAAAATATATATTAAATTTATTAATTAATGGAATTTACACTTTTAAAATCACATATCATTCACTTATGTCTTATTTTCACCCATTTATTAATACTTAATTATCAAAATCAGTGTTTTATATGATAAATGTATTATTTTTTATGTTTTCTTCCTTTTGAATGATTTGATCCATTGACATGGATCATGGTTCTCCCATACCTTATGTTTCAACAGAAAATTATTACTATAGTACTATTAATTTTATAAATTATTTAATATTCATTAACCATTAATGTATAAATTTCTAACAACACCCATTAATGTGTAAAAATCCACCCGAACATTCCTACATTATAAAGACCGAATGAGTGAGAACATACCACTGTATAATAAGAAAAAAAATTAAAGAATAAAATTCTAGAAATTATTATAATATATATTCATTATATATAATTTTATAAATGTACATTAAAATTTGATATTTAATGTGAAATATATCACTCATGGAAGTGGTAATCTGTATGTATATAGGAACGGTAATTCAATTTTATAATTAGGAAAAAGAAATGAAATTAGATAATAATATAACATTATAAAATCATTTTAATATCTTAAATATCATATTTAGTTATAAAAGTCCACATTATAACCATCCAAGGTAGGTGGTGATGGAAAATTAATGAAATCACTATGTAGAGCCGATAATATTCACATATGCACATATAATAGTTTCATTTTCCATTTGATAGAAAGAAGGTGGAAATGCAATTCCCATAATTGTATTAAAATATTATTATATCAATGATAAAATTTTCAATAATTTTTAGTGGATAGAAAATATTTTAGGAAGTAGAAGAGTTAATAGGATTTTAAATAGGATGGAATGATGATTATGTATTCTTTAAAAAAATACTTTAGCTTATAGATTTCAGCATTATAAGATGGTCATTGGGAATTACAAGGACATTGGGAAAAAAGGGAGGATTCTTGGATGGTTTGGTTCTATACTTGGTTGAGATACATGGACTATTTTTTTATGAATAAACGTAGAGAATCTATACACTTTTGAATGTATGTGGAGGGTCACACACTGAATAACATAAAAGATTTAAATAATATAAAGACAGTTTCATGAGAAAGATCCTTAAAATAGAAAAACATGATGGAAAATATAATATATTTATGTAATATAATAAAAAAATATGATTTGGGCATGTTTATGAAAACATTTCACCGTTATCTTTTAGTATTATCCCCATAATTTAACTTTTTTAACTGTAATTGTGATAATTTGACTACTATTCATTATGGAAAAAATGAAATATTCAGAATCAAAGTGTTTTAGATGTTGATTAATAATATTGAATTAATTTTATCTAATTCATATTCTCTTAATGGTAGAAATATATATTAAAAACATTTTCATAATATTTTGTACAAAAATTATTTTTTAAAATTATTTTTGTGCATAAAACTGAATTTAAATTAATTAAATTCCATGTATAAAAAAATAAGATTAATTTTAAAATATTTTATTGACTATATAATATCAATACATAATTATAATTATTATTAAACATTGATATATTTAATTTATTATGATAATAACACATCATAGAAAAACAAAATTCTGAATAATAACCATGTTACCTTTAATGGATGTTATCTTAAATCCAATTCATTAGATAACTAAGTTATGAATTTTTATTTTTGGAACATTTTTATTTTAATAATTATAATGAAATTTGAAAAATATAGGCTTAATTAATACATTTCTACAATATAATAAATTTTTAAATTTATATATTTATATATTTCAATATGTGGTTAACGAAATGTTTTATCATCAATCCAACAAAAGGGTTATAAATATTATAATATATCATGGTTAATTTATAAAAATTGTTGTGTGTAAAAACGTAATATAAAATGTTAAATTTATTATAATGGAATACATTTAAAATTAAATGGTGTTATAATATAACTAATCTGGGATAACATGCTCTTAGATAATGAAAAATAAGTTATAATATCAAAGTCATAACTCCAAAACACTAATAAAATAGTTTCTATTAATTATAAAAAATCAATATGATAATCTTGAAATCATTGAATAACATATATTTGATTTTTTTTTGAAGAAATACCATTTTCCTAAATAATTTAGGCAACAAAGTATTTCTAGAAAATGTATTCCATAAGTATTTTAGTTTTTTATAGATTTTTTCACTCATAATTTGTTTTTTCAAGTGTCAATTACCCTATAATAACTTGTTTGATTCATAATCAAGTAATATTTCCACCATCGGATAAGAGTAATAATGTTTATATAAAAGTAAATTCAAATAACCATTCATGTATCAAAACGAAAATAATAGAAATAATAATAATTAATAATAATTATATACATCTTTAATGATTTCCATGCACAATAAGGTGTTAAAGATTCACATGTATAGTTCATATTGAATATTGTGAGGGTTAATAAATATATATCTCTTGTTACAAAATCATGGGACAAAAAATTATATGATACCATTTTCTTGTGTGATATCATGAAATCCAAAAAGATGGTTGAGCCCAGTTCATAACATAACCTCATGATGTTATCCATATATAATATAGGTTGAAAATTATTGATGAGTGTTAAATAAAAATGTTAGTATAGTATATTATTAGTATGAGAAAAAAATAGGTAAATATAAACATTGTAATGCCCTAACACCAGAATCCTGGATCCGGTGTATTGTTTTAATCATTATCATTATTTCAAGGAAGAAAATAAAAAAGGACCCTATGGTTTATAAGTCTTGAAATAAATATTACATAAATAATACCGATAATAAATTTTGAAATCCAAATAAAACATACTACAAAATAAACTCAAATAAAATACAGCATTGAAAGCTTATTCATTATTCTTCTCTTCATAATCTGGGGATTGAAATACAATACAGGAGAGATCAAATGCTCAGTAATGGTCATTAAAATTGAAGAAATAATGAATAAATCTATATGGAAAGGTTAATAACTGAGTACATGTTCTATAATAATAACTAGATATGACATAAATAATGTGGAATGTAAGAAAATGAAACACATGAGATAAATTAATAAAATGGGAATAAACTACATCCATAGATATGCCGATGCAAAATCTCGTGGAAAAACAATAAAGGATATGAAATAAGATAAATTTAATTCATATCAGATTTCATGTCTCAAGAACATAAAAACCTATTACCATCAAGACATTTTACATGATGGTTTAAAGCACAGATAGAAACCTTCTTATTTTGGACAACTTTTTTGTCTCACTAGAACCTTTTGATGCATCAAGGTGCTATATAAAGTCTAGGATCCACCCTTAATCACTAGTAAAAATAATTCCACATATTTATTAATCAAATAAACTAATATTTACTATCAAATATTTTTATTTGATGAGAAATACATATTTATCAATAATTCCCCAACTAATCAAATAATTATCAAAGTAACCAACATATGGGTAATTGTGTACAGTTTAGGCAATACCTATATAAATTTTATGAATTTATGGATACTATACTAATATTTCAATGAAATATGATTAAAATATAGTGATTTATTCCAGTTAATGTTAGCAATGTCAAAAAGAGGTATAATTAAGAACATTCTTGAGGATAATAATATTTAATCATTCCAAAGTGTCTCATACCACATTGAAACATTCAATTAATAATCACTAGAAATGTATGAAATTAAATGAATATTATAATATCAAGACAAAAATGGGATTCATGTTATAATATATCAAAAGGGGAAGTAGGTATGTAACCAAAATGAGTAAGTAGTGAATATGGAATTAGTCTCGTAGATTTGAGAAATGAGTTGAAAATCTCTTACCTTAACCTTACTTTAATTGTGTGGTATTTAACCTCTTGTATTTATATTTTAAAATGTGTTAATAACTAATACCACAACCAAAATAATGTTTATAATTCCATATATTAACTTCTTACATTATTTTATGACCCCTTTTTAACACTCTTTCATTATTTTGACTATTTCGGGTGTTAACTGCCTAGTTTTCTCAAGTACATTCTGACTTGTAATTTATTATTATTATTAATTATATAACAGTTTCATCATGTCCATAATGTAAACCATGACTAAATTATGTACATATTTATTTTATAATGGTCCATATTATTTGGATATTTGACATGAATTGCAGTGTTCAAGGAGATGGTAGACCGTACATACACATGAACAATTCATTCATTTATATGTTGTATTAAAATAATTAAAAATAAATAATACATAATTATATTATATTTATTGTATAATATAAATTTTATATATTATATATGGATTTATTAATAACATCATGTATACATTCCATGTATGAAATGAATGTATCATATTCCTTTGAGGGTGTGGTAGTCCACACAGCCTCATAAAAAATTATCTAATTTACACAACATGGATGGAATATAGGTATGTTAAGAACAAAAAATAAAGAATAATAATACATCATAAATAAAATATATATCATATATAAAGATTGTTTCTATAATAATGTCCATAATTAGAGGGGAGAGGTAAAATTGGAATAATCATTGTTTCGTGAGGCTATATTTCACCATACACAGAAACAGTATATTCGTTACCTATTATATAGAGGTGTGTGTAAGTTTAATTTTAACCCTTATCAATAAAACATCCTAATATATTGAGTATAATAATGTTTTAATTTAATAACAGGATACAAATATTATAGGGAGTGGAGAATCAATATAATATTAGAAAGCACGAGAGAAGGTGTTAACTCTTAATCGGGTATCTTCTTTTGGTTTACACCAAAATGATTTCATGTAATGATTTATGCCCAAATATATGCTTCTAAGTATATTTTTGAGATTATTGGAGACTATTTGGGAATTTATTTACGATCTGTGGTGGTTTTATAGGTTCTATGAATGTGGAGAGTTGGTGACCTTTTATAGGGAAGGGGGAGTGGCACGTTCGAAATTTCCAAATGGTATTCAATAATGGGTGGTCCATCTTAAAAAAGGTCCTATCAAGTGGATATATAATTTTTCAAAGGAGAATAATGGATGATAAAAACCTCATCCCCACAAAAATTTGTGAATTTTCATAATTTAGTTCAATAACTTCTTTGATTCCGAAATTATATCATTTTGGTTTTTATTAAAGCATATAGTTTTTTTGTAACGCCCCGACCCCAGCTACCCAGAGTCGGTGCATTACTTCGTAACATTGGCATGATCACAAAAGATCAAGTCTCAAAAGACCGATTAGTTTAGTAGCCTTGGAAACACTAGATACATTCGTAAACGTTACATTACATCATAAAGTGAAAAACTACAATAACAAAGTCTCCATAGTCCACACTCATATCCTCTTCTGACTATCCCTGCAGGTCATTCATAAAATACTTCTTCACATCCTGGAAAACATTAAAACATTGAAAGGGGTGAGCTCAGATGCTCAGTAAGGATAACAATAATGCGGAAGCTTTCATAAATAAACATTAACATTTAAGGCAATGTATAACTAAAACAAAAGCCTTTTAAACATGAACTTCGACATAATATGGCAAAAGTAAAATGAGATAATGCCATTCTCTTCTTCACATGGATATTCTACTGGTCGAATAATCACATGCAATATCAATAACCACTTTCATAATGAGGGAATGTATAATGCCGGACATTCTGAAACATTTTGTCAATGCCTCGGCCAAGACGTCTAAAATGATTAAGGCCTCGGCCAAAACCATAAATCAAATTGGGAAAGGGCCTCGGCCAATTCCACGTCTAGTTGTCTCATGAGACCTACCGATGCATCGACGAGCTATAGCGGGCTCCACCCGTCACTTATTAAGTCCAATACATTCCTCATATGAATAGGTTTAAACATATCATAAACCATAACATAATTGTATCACATAAAACATGCATAAAGGAAACATAACATTTCCACATTTCAATCACAAGATATCAATACAACACATTGATATAATAAAAACGCTTTCAAAACCATTTTCAATACCAAAATAAAAGAAAGTTAAAACTTTGTATTTATTTTTCATTAAAAAAATGATGGCTTGTAGAGGAATCTGAAACTCAAATAATGGTCATGGCGGCGGAGAAGTCGTTTTCGCCGCATAAGTACGGAAAGAAAAACATTCCCTTTTTGTCGTTTAGTAAAACGCTTCGTATAAAAAAAGATTCCTTTTGAATAAACATGAAAGCCAAAGGGGTTTATACACCGTATAAAAGAAAGTTGTGTATAAAGCCAAATATGCCTCAATGAAAGGAGATTGAGACAAAGTCCTTAAAAAGATCATTTTTAAAATAAAATAGATCTATTATGTGTATTCACTATTGTTACACATAAAGAAAGTAAAAATTCAAAATAGGACATAATAATATCATGACATAATTTGAAAGTAGGAGATTAACCCAAAGAATGGAAGTTGGGTTAAGAAATTCCCTTACAAATATCATTTAAATAAAATATATCTATTATGTGTATTCACTATAATTACACATAAAGAAAGTACAAATACAAGATATGACATAACAATATCATGACATAATTTGAAAGTAGGAGATTAACCCAAAGAATAGAAATTGGGTTAAGAAGTTCCCTTACAAAGAGCATTTTTAAAATAAAATAGATCTATTATGTGTATTCACTACAAGTACACATAAATAATGTACAAATACAGGATATGACATAATAATATCATGACATAATTTGAAAGTAGGATATTAACCCAAAGAACGAAAATTGGGTTAAGAAGTTCCCTTACCTCGTGTCTGACTTGACTCAACCGTTCTTTAACCTCCTGAATAATAAACTAGAGTTAATATATACCTTATTAAGAACCATTTTTAATTTCATTATCCTTATTATATCACTTATTACAATGATATGAACATTATGTAATTATTTAAGTTAATAACGGTCGTTTTGTCGATCTTTGGTACTTGAGTCAACAATAAGCTTCTTATAATTACAAGTTGTTTATGTGGTGAAATATCCATTATATCCAGAATTATATTCATGATTTATATGTCATATATATCTTATATATCCAGTATATACATTCATTTATAATATTACATAACATTTAGAGGTAAGAAATGAAATGCACCGTTCATGGAGACGGTAAGCCGTACGTACACATGAACGCTACTTTCATTTCAATTTCATATTTAATGGAACTAAATCATAATGATATAAATGTATAATATAATTCCAGTATAATATAGTGTATAATACCATTTACTCCATCCTTTATACATCCCACATATGGCATTAACGATTCAAATCACTTTGAGGGGGCGGTAGTCCGCACTTCCTAAAATGAAATTATCGCGTTTTACCCATAATGGAAATCATAAAGTATGCCATAAATGAGAAATACAGAAGCATAAGTAAAACATAAACATATTATATATCATATATAAAAATAGTGACATCTTAATGGCCACCTTTGAAGGTGTTATATGAGTGTTGAACAATCATCGTTTCGTGATGCAGAAATTCGCCATCCCCAGAAACCGTATGTTCTTTAACCATTAGATGTAGGTGTGTGTAAGTGTAGCTCGAATCCTTCTTATAAAAACATCCTAGTATATTGAGGATACTGGTGTTGTTACAAAAGAAATGAATAAAAAGAGTTTAGGGGGTTGGAGAAGAAAAATAAAACAAAACAACATTATAAAAGACATTACCTCAAAATCGGGTAACTCTTTTTGATTTGAGCTAAAGGCTTCCTTGGGAAGAGTTCTGCCCAAAGTGAGGTTTCTAGGAGTAAGGGAGGAATGTTGGGAGAGTATTTGGGCAGAGGTTGGCCGAGCCAAATGGCTTGAAAGTGTAAATGAGGTGGGAGAGGTGGGGGCCTTTTATAAGTGGAGAGGAGGGGCACTTTTGGAAAGATTGAAATGTTACATTATTTCACAATGCTTTTAGGATTATAAAGGTCCCACACTTATATAATTCGAGGCTAAGGTGATAAGGTTTCGAAATCGCTTCATCCAATAGGCTTTGGACAAGTGTAAGCCTTGGATTTTGCATTATCTTCCCATTTTATTTAAATCGTTAAATAATGAGGTCATCACTACATCATCATGATGTCATAAATAATTTAATTTATTTAATGTCTAAAAATTATAAAAAAAATACTATGATGTAGGAAATCTTTTTATCTTTCTAATGAATATTTATAATCAAAATTGGGACTTGTGTAACCCCACTTAAAAACTGTTTTAGTAAAACAACTCATGTTTGTGTCAATTTAATTTTAACATTAAATAAATATATATTAATGTCATTTTCCAACTAAAGTGGCTCCATGGGGTCCCCAAGTTGACCCATGGGTTGTCTTGGTCGGCCATGACTCATCCAATATGAGTAGGACAAGTGTCAAGCTCATATCATATTAATAAAACATTGTTTTTACCTTAAACTACACTAATTACCTCTAATCGCGATTAAGAACTTAAAAGTTACTATTCACCAAAAAATTATTTTGATCTCATTGAACCACATTTTACTTCTTAATGACAACCATGTATGTCGGATTTTTGAAAATCAAATCACAGAAGTGGTAATATTTCATTTAAACGAAAAATCAGTTATTTAACTACCACTTAGTGGTTTCACTATTCATCAAAAATTGACGTTTTTCAGAATAAGGCCAAAATTTCACCCTAAGCTATAATTGATATTACGAATTCAAAAATGATGTCTATTTTACAAAATTCCAAACATATTAGTTTCATTAATTAATTTTATAATTAATTCTCACTGTCACAACAAATAGCGTGTTTTTAAGAAACAATTTATATCAAAAGATTGGCAATTGTTTATGTCCAATTTCAATGTTAAATTAATTATAATGACCACCATTGGATAAAATGGTAAAAATATATTCTAATTATACTCTAAAACCCCTCAATAGTATAATTTATCACTATGAATTATTTTTATTAAAAAAGTTGTTTTAAGTATTTTTCACTATTCATAAAAATTTTGAAGTTCTCAGAAAATTACAAAAAATTCAACATAGGCTAATTTCAATATTAGGAATACAAAAATGAATTCCATTTTGAAATATAACATTTATATAATTTTAAAAAGTGGTTATTACTATTCATAACGGCTACTTTGATTTGTCGCGATGTTTTAGAACTCGAAGTTGCGTACAATGCAAGCTATTGTATTATTGAATGAGAAGCGTATCGTGGAAGCTCGGGGTGTTACATTCTCCCCTCCTTCAATAAATTGCGTCCTCGCAATTTGATATTTTTCTTTAAAAATAAGAGGTTGAAAATAGAAAATACCTTTGTGGAAAACCCACATCGGAAATAAGGTTAATAAAATTTAGCCTTAATAAGAGGGAAATGGGAATAAGAAAGTCACCACCAAATTATGATCTCGATAAGGAGAACATTGGTGGCAATTAGAGACATATAATTGGAGGAAAAACGTAAATATTTGTAGGGAGTGATTGAGGTCATCAATCACAATCAACTGTCAAATTGAGGGCCTCAAAGCCTTCAATCTATGTTGATTTAAAATATCTTCAGTTCAACAAAACATAAGGTATTAGGATAACGCATTTTATTTTATTTTTTTAATATCCCTTTACTAAAGTTTAAGAATTAATTTATTCATTGAATAAGAGATAGGTATATATATATTTATGCTTGACAATTAGAGTTTCAACCTTCAACTCATCTTTCACTCAAAATGATAATAGAACTCAAAAATATTATACTTATCCTAATTGTATAAGGTTCCAAATATTAACACATATCATTTAGATTAGTAAAATTATTTTGTAATAACCAGGGACATCCTGTAGGCTAGTGGTAGGAAATAAAGTCTTGTCGCACTATGGTTGTGGGTTCGTTTCCTGCAGCTTTGTCCGACGCGACGGGTTATTCCCCACCCTGCAGGTTGTCCTTTTTCCTAAAACTATAGTATCATAATATTCCAAAAATAATCTTCAGAAATGCTTTAACCTTAAACAATACTATCCATGGTTCAACTTAATCCATTCCAACCTTAATAGTTATCCAAAATACCTCCGTCCAGACTTTCTCTAAATGGTCGTTAAATTCCAAAATCAATTGTAACCTCAGATTCCCCAAACAAAGTAAAGTTTCTCTTATTGTCACATACTAAAAATATGATTACCTTAATCATATTAAAACCTTACTGAAATCAAAAAGTACTGCAGTACAATCCATATATATATATTACATTATTCTTATAACCAGAATATAATCCTTGAGTCCAAAAGCACCAATACATTAATTATTCTGATTCAACTGTAGTAACAGCATAAGATTGTCCTTGATCCCTTGGCCTTTTCTGAGGTAAGTTTCCCTGACGCTTAGGACATTCATTTGCATAATGACCCATTTCTCTACAATTGTAGCATTCAACTTTGATAGCCTCTTTCTTTCCCTTGCAATCACGAGCCTGGTGACCCTTTTCTCCACATTTATAACAAACTCCCATTCCTTTTAGGCAAGTACCAGAGTGATTCTTCCCACAATTATCACATAATGGAAAATCCTTCTTTCCCTTTTTCCCTTTATCTGTCTCTTGTTCCACCGTTCTCTTCTTCTCTTGCTTTACTTTGTTGTCATAAGACTTAGAGAATTCCTTTTCTGTCTTGATAGCACACGAGACAATATCTTCGTATGATGAGAAGGATTGTGATACCAAAGCTCGACGAAGAAATGGTTTTAACCCATCAAAGAAACGATCAATCTTACTCCTTGGGTTACGTATATAATCGGCAGCATACCTTGCTAACCTTGTAAAGTTAGCCTCATACTTTGCGACATTCTCATCCTCCTTCTGCCTCAGACTCAGAAATTGCCTTTCCATATCTGCTCGATGGTCACGAGGAAAGTATTTTTCTAAGAAAATCTCTTTGAACTCCCTCCATTCCATATTCGATACGTCATCATCTTCCTTTGTGTTTCGAATCAGCGACCACCACTGATCGGCATCTCCAGTGAGGCGGTAAACTGCCATGACAACCTTCTCCCTTTCACTACTCCCCAAAGCCTGAAATATTTTCTCTAGGGAATTTATCCATTGCTCGGCTACTAAGGGATTTGTACTCCCATTAAAGGTTGGTGGTTGTTGCCTCATGAAACGATCTAGCATTGATCCTCCACGTTGCGGATCAGGGTGCTCCATACGAGTAAGGTTATTATTCATAACCTGAGTGAGTTGTCCAAGTATGGTAATAAGTTGATCAGCACCAGTTGTATCTCCAGATCCACAATAATTATCTTGATCAGGAGGGAAATCCCTACACGGAGTTCGTGCATTGATACGGTTTCCATTCCTTCTACTAGGCGCCATTTCTAAACAATGTCATAAACTAGATTAGTTTATGAATCAAAATACATAATTCCATACTTGTAAAACACTTTACATAAATTGAACTATTTATGGATATAATCCATAATCATAAAAAGAAATGTT
Source organism: Viscum album (assembly GCA_963277665.1). Lineage (NCBI taxonomy): Eukaryota > Viridiplantae > Streptophyta > Magnoliopsida > Santalales > Viscaceae > Viscum > Viscum album. The sequence continues at coordinate 1,014,311,181 of OY728155.1, forward strand.
TTCTTTGAGGAAGTATATACTCATAACCCTTCATAGTGGTTTGTAAAGAAAATGAGAATTATCCTAAGCATATCCCCCGGGAGTGTCGTAACCAAGAGTGCAGCAAGGCCCGTTGTCGTGCACCAGTTCCCGTTCGAGTCTAGCTCAAAGCGGTGTTTTCGGGTTTTACCCCTAGGTACATCTGTGCCAGAGCCGCCTCTACCTGCTCGTATCCAGACAGGGATGTATTGCTCGGAAAACTCACAAAATCTCTACAATAACAAAATTCTAGAAAGTTCTTCTATACTAATCCTCAAAGTCTATCTTTGGGCTATGTGCTCTAATCAGAGTTTATCTAAATCTAGCTTCCAAGGTTAGTACTAAACTGCCTCTGATACCAACTGTAACGCCCCGACCCCAGCTACCCAGAGTCGGTGCATTACTTCGTAACATTGGCATGATCACAAAAGATCAAGTCTCGAAAGACCGATTAGTTTAGTAGCCTTGGAAACACTAGATACATTCGTAAACGTTACATTACATCATAAAGTGAAAAACTACAATAACAAAGTCTCCATAGTCCACACTCATATCCTCTTCTGACTATCCCTGTAGGTCATTCATAAAATACATCTTCACATCCTGGAAAACATTAAAACATTGAAAGGGGTGAGCTCAGATGCTCAGTAAGGATAACAATAATGCGGAAGCTTTCATAAATAAACATTAACATTTAAGGCAATGTATAAATAAAACAAAAGCCTTTTAAACATGAACTTCAACATAATATGGCAAAAGTAAAATGAGATAATGCCATTCTCTTCTTCACATGGATATTCTACTGGTCGAATAATCACATGCAATATCAATAACCACTTTCATAATGAGGGAATGTATAATGCCGGACATTCTGAAACATTTTGTCAAGGCCTCGGCCAAGACGTCTAAAATGATTAAGGCCTCGGCCAAAACCATAAATCAAATTGGGAAAGGGCCTCGGCCAATTCCACGTCTAGTTGTCTCATGAGACCTACCGATGCATCGAGGAGCTATAGCGGGCTCCACCCGTCACTTATTAAGTCCAATACATTCCTCATATGAATAGGTTTAAACATATCATAAACCATAACATAATTGTATCACATAAAACATGCATAAAGGAAACATAACATTTCCACATTTCAATCACAAGATATCAATACAACACATTGATATAATAAAAACGCTTTCAAAACCATTTTCAATACCAAAATAAAAGAAAGTTAAAACTTTGTATTTATTTTTCATTAAAAAAATGATGGCTTTTAGAGGAAGCTGAAACTCAAATAATGGTCATGGCGGCGGAGAAGTCGTTGTCGCCGCATAAGTACGGAAAGAAAAACATTCCCTTTTTGTCGTTTAGTAAAACGCTTCGTATAAAAAAAGATTCCTTTTGAATAAACATGAAAGCCAAAGGGGTTTATACACCGTATAAAAGAAAGTTGTGTATAAAGCCAAATATGCCTCAATGAAAGGAGATTGAGACAAAGTCATTAAAAAGATCATTTTTAAAATAAAATAGATCTATTATGTGTATTCACTATTGTTACACATAAAGAAAGTAAAAATACAAAATAGGACATAATAATATCATGACATAATTTGAAAGTAGGAGATTAACCCAAAGAATGGAAGTTGGGTTAAGAAATTCCCTTACAAATATCATTTAAATAAAATATATCTATTATGTGTATTCACTATAATTACACATAAAGAAAGTACAAATACAAGATATGACATAACAATATCATGACATAATTTGAAAGTAGGAGATTAACCCAAAGAATAGAAATTGGGTTAAGAAGTTCCCTTACAAAGAGAATTTTTAAAATAAAATAGATCTATTATGTGTATTCACTAAAAGTACACATAAATAATGTACAAATACAGGATATGACATAATAATATCATGACATAATTTGAAAGTAGGATATTAACCCAAAGAATGAAAATTGGGTTAAGAAGTTCCCTTACCTCGTGTCTGACTTGACTCAACCGTTCTGTAACCTCCTGAATAATAAACTAGAGTTAATATATAACTTATTAAGAACCATTTTTAATTTCATTATCCTTATTATATCACTTATTACAATGATATGAACATTATGTAATTATTTAAGTTAATAACGGTCGTTTTGTCGATCTTTGGTACTTGAGTCAACAATAAGCTTCTTATAATTACAAGTTGTTTATGTGGTGAAATATCCATTATATCCAGAATTATATTCATGATTTATATGTCATATATACCTTATATATCCAGTATATACATTCATTTATAATATTACATAACATTTAGAGGTAAGAAATGAAATGCACCGTTCATGGAGACGGTAAGCCGTACGTACACATGAACGCTACTTTCATTTCAATTTCATATTTAATGGAACTAAATCATAATGATATAAATTTATAATATAATTCCAGTATAATATAGTGTATAATACCATTTACTCCATCCTTTATACATCCCACATATGGCATTAACGATTCAAATCACTTTGAGGGGGCGGTAGTCCGCACTTCCTAAAATGAAATTATCGCGTTTTACCCATAATGGAAATCATAAAGTATGCCATAAATGAGAAATACAGAAGCATAAGTAAAACATAAACATATTATATATCATATATAAAAATAGTTACATCTTAATGGCCACCTTTGAAGGTGTTATATGAGTGTTGAACAATCATCGTTTCGTGATGCAGAAATTCGCCATCCCCAGAAACCGTATGTTCTTTAACCATTAGATGTAGGTGTGTGTAATTGTATCTCGAATCCTTCTTATAAAAACATCCTAGTATATTGAGGATACTGGTGTTGTTACAAAAGAAATGAATAAAAAGAGTTTAGGGGGTTGGAGAAGAAAAATAAAACAAAACAACATTATAAAAGACATTACCTCAAAATCGGGTAACTCTTTTTGATTTGAGCTAAAGGCTTCCTTGGGAAGAGTTCTGCCCAAAGTGAGGTTTCTAGGAGTAAGGGAGGAATGTTGGGAGAGTATTTGGGCAGAGGTTGGCCGATCCAAATGGCTTGAAAGTGTAAATGAGGTGGGAGAGGTGGGGGCCTTTTATAAGTGGAGAGGAGGGTCACTTTTGGAAAGATTGAAATGTTACATTATTTCACAATGCATTTAGGATTCTAAAGGTCCCACACTTATATAATTCGAGGATAAGGTGATAAGGGTTCGAAATCTCTTCATCCAATAGGCTTTGGACAAGTGTAAGCCTTGGATTTTTCATTATCTTCCCATTTTATTTAAATCGTTAAATAATGAGGTCATCACTACATCATCATGATGTCATAAATAATTTAATTTATATAATGTCTAAAAATTATAAAAAAATACTATGATGTAGGAAATCTTTTTAGCTTTCTAATGAATATTTATAATCAAAATTTGGACTTGTGTAACCCCACTTAAAAACTGTTTTAGTAAAACAACTCATGTTTGTGTCAATTTAATTTTAACATTAAATAAATATATATTAATGTCATTTTCCAACTAAAGTGGCTCCATGGGGTCCCCAAGTTGACCCATGGGTTGTCTTGGTCGGCCATGACTCATCCAATAGGAGTAGGACAAGTGTCAAGCTCATATCATATTAATAAAACAATGTTTTTACCTTAAACTACACTAATTACCTCTAATCGCGATTAAGAACTTAAAAGTTACTATTCACCAAAAAATTATTTTGATCTCATTGAACCACATTTTACTTCTTAATGACAACCATGTATGTCGGATTTTTGAAAATCAAATCACAGAAGTGGTAATATTTCATTTAAACGAAAAATCAGTTATTTAACTACCACTTAGTGGTTTCACTATTCATCAAAAATTGAAGTTTTTCAGAATAAGGCCAAAATTTCACCCTAAGCTATAATTGATATTACGAATTCAAAAATGATGTCTATTTTACAAAATTCCAAACATATTAGTTGCATTAATTAATTTTATAATTAATTCCCGCTGTCACAACAAATAGCGTGTTTTTAAGAAACAATTTATATCAAAAGATTGGCAATTGTTTATGTCCAATTTCAATGTTAAATTAATTCTAATGACCACCATTGGATAAAATGGTAAAAATATATTCTAATTATACTCTAAAACCCCTCAATAGTATAATTTATCACTATGAATTATTTTGATTAAAAAAGTTGTTTTAAGTATTTTTCACTATTCATAAAATTTTTGAAGTTCTCAGAAAATTACAAAAAATTCAACATAGGCTAATTTCAATATTAGGAATACAAAAATGAAGTCCATTTTGAAATATAACACTTATATAATTTTAAAAAGTGGTTATTACTATTCATAACGGCTACTTTGATTTGTCGCGATGTTTTAGAACTCGAAGTTGCGTACAATGCAAGCTATTGTATTATTGAATGAGAAGCGTATCGTGGAAGCTCGGGGTGTTACATTTTTAATATAATTTATTTAACCGTTAAGAATAAATTAATGAGAGGATTATTTAAAAATATATAAATCCAATGAATTATAAAAATTAATGGAATTTATAAAATTAAATTCCCATTTTTTTTGTAAATTTATTTGAACAAAAGGACATGTGACGTGATAAAACATTTCTTAAACATGGACCATGTTAAAAACATATTTACATAATATGGGTCAATATGTTATTTATAAAAGGTTAATTATTCCATTAGTAGATCATATTTAATATTTATTTAAACTCACATGACAAATTTAAGAATATAAGATTTTAATTAATTTTAAATCATTTAATAAGATTCATTTATAGTAAAAAAACAATAATGATTGTTTTGGAATAATTTATATAATGTTAATTTTAAATATAAATAATCAATACTTTATTACCCCCCCCCCCTCTTAATGAGAAAATTCGTGCAACTCTTCTCTCTCTCAATGTGGAAAGCGCTCCAAGACTAGATAAAATAACTAACAAGTTATTCCTATACTACTGGGATGTTTTGCAGGATAATATTACCCGAGATATAAATGATTTCTTTACTCATTCTTACATGCCGTATGAGATGAACTCATGCTTCTTTTCTCAATTTCCCAAGAAGGGTAATGCCCTTGATATCAAGGACTTTAGGCTACTTTCTCTTGGAAACAATATCCCGAAGCTCATATGCATGATACACATGAATAAAATGGGCCCAATGGTTGGTGACAAGATTAATGAAAACCAATTTGGCTATGTTCCTAGGAGAAATATCCAGGACTATCTTTTCTCTGCTTCGCAGAGCATTAATCTTATGAGAAAAAAGATGAAAGCAGGAAATGTTTCAATGAATATTGACATCTCAAAGGCCTTTGACACATTAAAATGGAGTTTCCACATGGATTTCATCAAGAGGTATGTCTTCTGTAATAATTTCATCAAGATGATTAGTACTATTCTCTGCTCATAAAGGCTGACTATTCTTATCAATGGCACACCCAAAAGATTTTTTCCCTACACCAGAGGTGTATGAAATGGTGACCCACTATCTAGCCTTATTTTTTCTATTGCTGATGACTACATCTACTGATTCATCAATGACCTTGATCAAATTGGATTTTACAAGAAAATCAAGGCTGGGATAACTGAATTTTCCCCATATCATAGGTTATATACTAATGATATTCAATTTCTTGCTCAAGCTTCAAAGAGAACCATCTCTTCTATTAAGGCCCTCTTTGAACACTATGATGAAGTGGTTGGTCAAGCAATCAGCCAGGACAAGTCTTTCATTTTATTTGGTAATGGAGTAAGGATTGGTAAGTAGAAAATGATAATTAAACATCTTGGTGTCAAAAAATGGATCTTTACCCTTCTATTATCTAGGGGACCCCTTATTCTTGGGAAGGGTGAGGAGGAAGCTTATGGAAGGAATATCCTCTAGCATTATGAATCTACTTGCAGGTTGAAAAGGGAAGGTGATGTCCATGGAAGGGAGGGTATGCCTTTTTAACTCAGTGATCACATCTATGTTCGTTTAATCCTTTTCTCTTTATTGATGACCTATGGGTCTCATCAAGGATCTACAAAGTATGATACAAAACATCATTTGGATGGGTTTATTTCATGAGAAGAAAATTTTCACTATTGCCTGGAAGGTGTGTATCAATCCGATTGAATTGGGAAGACATGGACTTATGTACACCTAGACTTTCATTGATGGTCTTATTAAGAAATTCACATGGGGTTTGATCTCAATGGTTGGTCTAGTGTGTTTTTAAAACATAGATTCAGAGGTAGGATACATAATGGATATAACTATTATATTGCATCATCTGTTTGGGAATCTCTCAAGCAATATTTCATGAAACGCAACCATGAAATTAAGTGGCTGGTTTGTAGGGACTCTCATCTCAATTGCTGGAGTACAACATGGCTCGAGAGGCCTCTGCAAAAAAGCATGGTTGTTCCCCCCGGTGCAGGTCATTTTTCAATAAATGATTTTCTTTCATACATGCAATGTTCTATCAGCATTGTTGCACATCAAATGGAGCAGTAAGTTCAAAGTTACACTTTCATGGATCGTGACACGGTGATAAGGAGGCATAACTGCAATGGGCAGTTCAGCAAGGATTATTATCAGATGATTTTTGGAGGCCCCTGTCGTGCACCTACCTGTCTCTTACAATTTCAGACTACTTTTTTTGATCCCTCTAGATGTCTTTCAATTTGGAGAATATGGATCAATCGGGTGCTTACTCATAAACAGCTGAAACAGGATGGTTTTCAATTTGCGTCAGCCTTTAATCTATTCATGGCTTCTAGGTAGAATGTTCAACATCTTTTTGTGGAATTCACTTATGTTAGGTGGCTGTGGGAGTTTGTGGGAAGCCTTTTTGGGCAGGTTTTTGATTAAAATATGATGTTTCAAGACCTACTAATAGGGTTGTCCAAGGTGCATTGTAGTACATATATTGGGAATCTTCTGTTTGTGGCCATTGTAGCTCTGATCACAACCACATGGGTTTCTCGCAATACTCTCCTCTTTGATGACATGCATGTCCCTATTCAATGCGGCATGTCCGTGATTCATATAGAGGTTCATGCTACATCACAAATTCAAACAGGTACAACGCATAACTGGTTTTCTGAGTTGCATATTTTTAGACTGCTTGGAGTTTACGGGCAGCCTCGGAAGCCCCAGGTTCATACGTAAATACGATGGATAACTCCGATCAGCCCATGACTCATAGTCATCGTGGATGGTGTCGCTTCTAGTTCCCTAGTACTATTAGGATGCAATGCCATATTTCAAACATATCGTGGTTTTGTCAAGGGGTGATTCTATCACTTTATTGTCATTGGGGTTACCTATGAGGCTGAATTATGGGCGATAATTCATGTTGTTAGTTATGTTGTCCGATATAATTGGAACATGTTATGGATTGAATCAAACTCCCAGATTGTGGTTCACACCTTGGAATCAAGAACATGAAATGTTCCCTAGAGAGTGTAACCACTCTGGGATGAATGTCTCTACAAGGTAACTAATTTACAATTGATGGTATCACATGCTTATAGGGAAGCCAATTAGGTGGCAGATGCTTTGTCTAAGTAGGAAATTTTGGACATTGATATGATGTTTTCCTTTATAGACCCGGATTACTGTACTTCAATGGTGGAGACCGATATGATGGGTGCCGTGCTCTCTTGATTTTCTAATAATCCCATGCTTGTCTTACTCATATGTATTTGTTTTTATTAAATCTATTAGGATCAGTTTCTACCAGGTCCTGGGCTTTTGGAGTATCATAGTTTTAAGTATCCGGTAAGGTATATGAACCTCATTAACCAACCATAATTTTTTTATTTTATCTCCATAATAATTATACATATGAATATTAATTTATTTTAGGATATAAAATGATATAAAAACACAATTAATACACTTACTAAAGTAGTGAAAATGTGGGAAGAAAAAAAATTGATAATTTACATAAAATTATTAAACACATAGATTCACCACCACCTACAGTTGGTATGATCATTTTATGATCAAAAACATTGGTATTATGAAATGGTTCACCCATTATAGGATTCAAATTTTATGAGGTTTTTATCCTTTTATTATTTTTACTATCATTTAATATTTATAATGAAATATAATTTTCAAGAAGATACATTAATTTCATTTCATAATTCTATTTGAAGGATGCGATAAAGGATATTGTAGAATTTATGACTATATTACAATGAAATATATGTTTTATATTATCTATTACATGATAATGATGAATATATGTCTTAATATTATTTATATTAATCTACGGTTGATTCTACCATAGAGGTGATAAATATTCTTTCTACTTCTAATTAATCGTGGAATTCAATTAAATTTTTAATTAGTTGAAATTACTTCTTTAAGCCATCCTAAATACTCTCTATTCATTAATCTAGTAGATTATGTATCTAATTTTTTATATAAAATATTATAATTTTTATTGAAAGGTATCCTTAAATCTATTCCAAAATCATTATCTTGTTTGGTTCGGGAGTTTTCATATAAATACCAACAAATAGATCACCTGACATGATAGGTAGTTAGAAAATATAGATATGGGTTTGGATGAAAATATTTTTACTTCTCAAAGTTTATCCAAACATTTTGGTTAAAAAATTAATGTTTTACATGATAAAAAATAAAGAAATTACATTATTGTGTGACAAAGAACTATTATTGTAAAGGATGTGATCACAAAATTAGTTGATTAAAATTATAGTTCATTAGTGAAAATTCTAAAGACTCAGAATGTCCATGTAATGTTTTTAAATATAAAATAATTTTATGAGTCCATGAAATCTGACGACACGCGATTCTGAGGCCTGAAGTGCCCAAAATGATCCATGGTAGTTTTTTTTGAGCTTAAGATAATGCGAGTGATTATTTTTCCTGAAAAAGTTGAATAACTCTTAAACGATTACTCAGATCAGAAATATGAGGGCATAATTGCACTCAAGATGGAGTGTATACCCTAGGCGTGACTTAAGATTAGTCGGCACTGGTCTCCTATGAGAGAACCCAAAAATGGCATAATCGTAAATAAAATAATTAAATAAATTATTTTATTTTTGAAATGCTTATAACTCAAAAATGGTAACTCGGATTAAAAATATGAGACCACCATTGAACTCATGAGGGTATATTTTCATTAAGTAGATACTAAATTTGGCTGGCACGGGACACCAGAGAAAGTTAGATTTTGTCCGCAAATAATATAATTATGTGACAATTATTATATTGTAAAATTCATTAATTATAAACGGTAACTTGGTTTGAAAATACAATAATACCATTGGATTATTGGGGGCATTTTTCACCTAGGAAGATCCTAACCTCGAATAACGTGGGTCGAGGGTTACTGATAATAATTTTCCAAACTTTATTTTTTGTACGTTAAGTAAATGGGCGAGTGACATTTTATAACTTTTGAACCGGTGTTCGGAAATTGAAATCAGAGGGCACCGTGGAACTCACAGCGCCGGTATTCTCTAAATAGGTATTTCACATTGATGGTAGTGGGTCGAGAATGAAAGATAGTTTTTGGGTTTTTTGTGAAAAATAATAAAATAAAATGATCTCCACTTTATTTTATTTTGATCTTCCATGTGGATATTTGAGGTGGGGTCCATCAGAGCTAAACCTCCACAAGGAATATGGAAGTTGGGACCACCACATCTTAACCTCTCATGAGAGGTTATGGTGGTGGGGACCACTCAAACCATATCCTCCCATGAGAGGTTATGGTGGTGGGGACCACTGTGGTTTTTAAACCACCTTGAAACCTCCCATTAATTGGGGGAAACCTCTCATGTCTGTATTAAATGTGGGGGTGAGTCTCTTGGTATCCTCCAAAAAATTATATCCAACACTCCTCTTAAATTGTGCCAACAGAATTAAAATATCATGCTCTTTTTAAATTTAAATAACCACCTCGTTGGAATTTAGAATGTTTCCTAAAAAATGAACCATCATAAATTTCAACGATCGTTACCTACCACCCTCCCTCTCCAATATATAGGAAGCTTGGGAGGATGATTTGGGACAACATCACCAAGAGAAAAATCACTGGTAATGTGACGCGACGCCCCACACTTGAATTATTATACATCCTCTAAAAACAATGCATTCTTCCAATGAAGAACGCAGATGAGGAGAAACTTCAACTTCCTTCATCAGAACCTACTCCGATGTAGGACGTCGTTGACTATGATGATCCTGCGCACAAACGGACGATCGAGGAAAAAACCGATGACACTGACATCCTTATTTTCCCAATAATCCATCTTATTCCCAGTGCCAATGTCGAAAAACATCGAATAAATGTAGGGGTTTTTTTCATCTTAGTTCTATGTTATTCCTTTCTTTCAAAACAAAGAACAAGGATGTTTTCCTTTTTGCGGGTGGGTTGTTGTGCTTCATTGTTATGAACTGATTACTATCACCCTAAATTCGGAGGGTGCATGCCAAACTAACATGGATTGAATCCCTCCTTCGAACTCTTTTTTTATGTTAATTGGCATGGCGACGAAACTACAAGGTGACGAAGGTGACATGAAACGATAGCGCTGCATGCGGTCACCACAACCCGCGCAGCCGCTCGCAGCGTTTCGGCCGAACTGGCTCCACCGCCTTGGGCCGAACCGCTCTGCACACCGGCCTCCCGTGTGCCCTAGCCAAAACACGCATGCCTAAGACCTGACCCCGCACTGGCCCGAACCTCCCAGCAGTCAGCCGCCCGCCGACCTCCTGTGTGCCCCGACAGAACCGTGTTGGCCCGGGCAGCGCCGCATCACCGGCCCGTGCCTCCCGGCCACCCAATCGCGCCACTCCCTGTCTAAACCGGCCACCGGCCGACCCGCGACCTCATGACCAAACCGGCCTCATCCGCTCCACCTCGGCCTCCGGGCCGAGCCGCCCCAAACCGCGCCCTCGCGGTGCCATCCTGGTAGAGCCGCCCTCACACCGAACTACGGTCAGTTCGCACCCTAGCTGCCTTTCGCGGCCTGTCACATCCTACTGGGCAGGGCCCAGTAGGGTGGGCTAGGCCAAACATAATGGTCCAGGATGGGTCAAACCGAACCGGGTCGGCCTAGACTAAGACAGGCCGAGTTTCTGACTGAGTCAGACCAGAACGGGGCCTACTATGGACCCTTTACTTTCTTTTGGCCATATCATTGGCACCAGACATCCATTTGACGAACCGTCAGCGTTGATGGTAATCGTGGAGCATGAAGAAACCTTTTAGTATACCCCAAAAGAGTGTGGGAAATATTTGTGATACGGTACGGTTGGATCATGCACGAATCCAACCGGGCCCCTAGGAAAAAAAGGCTAATCACTCTCAGACCAGTCGTCTAATTGACACGCTGTCTATTGCGTTGAGACCCATATGACGTGGAGGACCGTCTAGATATTTCATCGTGGGATGTTGTGGAAAATGATGTATCTAAACTTGGTAAGAGGAGTGGACCCTCCTGGAATCAGGAGTGCTTGTGTGGAAACCCTATAGTAGGCTGCTCTCTGATTTTAGTTCCGGGATCATGTGTGGGTTTGATAGATGTAACTACTATTCCTGGATCCTGTGTGGGTTCGACATCTCTGACTACTATTCCTGGATCCTCTGTGGTTTTGACAGTTCTTACTACTATAGTTGGATCCTGTGTGGGTTCGACATCTCTGTCTACTGTTCCTAGATCCTATGTGGGTTCGACAGCTCTGACTGTAGTTCCTGAGTCTTGTGTGGGTTCGACAGCTCTGATTTCTATACCAGGATCCTACATGGGTTCGATAAAATAGATGATTTAATGGATACATCTTATCGTTTCTAAATATCTACAAAATTTGTATACCTGTGTGAGATGAGTCAGTAACTTTTGTGTTTACCTCATGATTGAGATGGATTATTTTATAACTTTGGTATATTTATGGGAATATACCTATATGGGGTTAACTGTTGATTTTATAACTTGTGGTTTATCCTTGTAGGATTTTCTGAGACCTTGAGGGTCTCGATGTCCCTACTGAGTATCGTTATAAACCCCCCTGCATAGGATATTCCCGAAACTCATTGTGTTGGATGTAGACGATACACAGCGCTAACCGGGGTAGAGTGTATCAGGACTGGACAGTACCCAAAGGTAGACCACACTGTGTGACGGTACACAAAGGAGATGAACAGATGTGGAGTGTTGTGGAGACTATTGGTACCTACCCTTCAGGTAGGATTTCCTGGTGGACGATCCAAGAGTTGTTTTCCTTTATTTCTGTCCCCTACCCTTTGGAAGGCGAGCTTGGGGTAGTCACGGCATGGGCCCCGGGGGATGTTCATGACAAATTGGTATCAGAGGTGGTCAGTTCTACCATAGAACATAGGACTCTCATATATTCTGTGAAGAAATATTGTTAAGTGTAGTGAGTTTCATTTTCAGTTCGGGTATTGCAGTGTTGGTGTGACAGCCGACGTATCCATACACTAGGACCCTGGATTCTAATTTCTAACTCAGTGCATGAAAACACTGATTGCGTGTGTGTTTTATTTGGGATTTCTTATGTAACATCACTATGTCTTCTCATGAGGTATAATAATTTTACCATTTCACATCTGTTTATTTTAGTTTTCCTCCACACAGACAAGCTGTTAGATTTCTGAGAGTTGTACACACTGACAGCCCACAGAGCGACAAGGCTCCGGTGCAGGGCCCTCTTACTGTTTTCTCCTTTGGGAGGTGTACCAGCAGCACCAACACCAATTGGTTAGCAGATACCACCATCCACACTGGCGGATGGTGCACACTGACTGAGCGTGCTGCATAAGTTCAAGAAGTAGGGACCTCTAAGGGTTCGAGGTGAGAGAGTTTCCCACGTAGCTGAGGGCTGGCTGGAGGCGATTGCTAGAGTTTCCAATCTAGTTGAGACACTAGTAGAGCAGAAGGTGATCTTAGCTGCTAGTATTTTTCATTGAGTGACCATGTGGATGGATCTCTTAGAGATAAGGATTTGGTATGTGGACCGTTTCCCAAGATAGTTCCTTAGAGTAGTGTGCCAGCTATATCACTACCCATTGGTCAGCAGTTACAACTGGCAGTACCTGTAGAGGAAACATTTAGGCTTTATGCCTTACACATGTTTCAGCATCACATACCACACAGGATCCGAGGTGAGCCAGACTAACAAGCATCTGAGGACTGTCTCAAGGAGGTGGCTGAGAGTTTTCTAGAACTTCTATAGCTTTGGCAGGATGACGTGTTGGTAGCTGAGTATTCATCAAGGCCTACTGATCCTTCTAAGTACTCGAGTAATACAATACGATTAGTGCTTTAGGGATGGATATTACAGGAGAGGTGTGTTTAACAGACATCTGAGCCAACACAATTCCTCTATGAATTTTTATTTAATTTAGGGGTATAGAGTGAACTTTTGTGGTTGAATGTTCTTTTGATGAGCAGATACAGCCAATGAATGTTAGTAGTGGGAAAGCAGGGAACTGGTGCTAGTCTCAGAAACATGGGCATGTAAAATGTAATAGGGATAGATGAACTTATAGTGTAGCAGATGTGGAATCAGAGTTAAGAGTCCATCGTGTGGTGGTGTACTTTTCGACATATTACAACCACCCCTTTTTTTGACCACACCAGGCTCAGGGACCAGGAGGAAAGGGGAAGAGAGTTATTTCATGTGGTCAAGGAATATGACCCAAGGGCTCTAGGAATGATTCAAGGTATGGTCTATGTCTACTACCAGTTTCTGTATCAATAGACATAGGTACTAATCATTCCTTCCTTCCACAAGTCTGGTCTAGTACATAGAGTTTCTATTTAAACTATTGACTTTTCCCTCACATCTGTAGATACCTTTGTGAGGAGACTTGATAATCACACTTACGCCGATGGGGTGATATGACCATTAAGATGAGAGTTTCAGTTGGATCCTCTTGGTGTCAGCGTCGAGGCATTATGACGTTAATTTTGGTTTAGACTTGATATCCAAAGTTCACATTGAGTTTAACTATAATAGGCAAAGAGGTTGTGGTTTATCTACATTGTTGGAATGTGGATTTCCGTGGTCGGAAAAAAAGGAAACCCAGGAAGCATAGGATAAACACATGCATAGGAGGGTGTTTCCAATCACTCGTGATTCCGTAAAACTCATCCTCATGGAAGCAAATGTTGACTTTGATATAGTCTATAATTTTAGGAAGGGGAACATGGTACCAGAAGAACTTAGTAAGAGGTTTGACCTACATATACTGAGTAAGGTGATAGATCGGCTGGCTACTTTACTGGTATCCTTTGTGGATAGAGATGGGGCATCCTTCCTTCAATCTCTTACAGTCACTCCCCCTAATATTTAGCGAGTCAGGGAGGCGTAGAACAGAGACGCAGACTTCGAGACATAATGTGCTCAGATATCCACATGACATGCACCTGATTAATTTTCTGAAGGTGGAGAGCACATCATTTTCTTCAGGGGATGTACCATGGTACCGATGTCACATCAAGAGGAAGTGTCGAGGGACTTACACACATCCCCTCTTGCGGTACATCCATGAGTGGAAAAGATGTACCATGCCCTCCGATGATAGCCCTGGTGGTCTGGAATGAAGAAAGCAATTGTAGAGTTTGTCTCTCGGTGCCTCACTTTTCAGCAAGTGAAGGTGGAGCATCAGGTACCAACAGGATTGATTCAGACTTTAGAGGTCCCATAGTAGAAGTGGGATGAGATATCTAAAGACTTCGTGACAGGATTTCCATATACATCCAGGGGTCATGACTCGATTTGGGAGATCATCGACAGATTCACAAAGTCGGCCCACTTCATATCGATCAGAGTGCAGGGTTCAGTAGAGAGATTGGGACACCTCTATGTGTAGGAGACTATGCGTCTACATGGATTAACTTAGACGATTGTATCTGATCGTTACGCACATTTTACTTCCTAGCTACGGGAGGGGTTGAAGGAGGCTTTCGAAACACAGATTCGTTTGAGCACCGCCTTCCATCCTCAGACAGATGGCCAGACCGAACGGACCTTTCAAACACTCGAGGTCATGATGTGTGCTTGTGTCCTCAACTATGGTCACCTCTGGGAGGATCACTTACTTTGGTGGAGTTTACAAACAACAATAGTTATCACTCTACCATTTGGATGAAACCTTTCGAAGAGGTGTACGAGCGACCATGAAAATCACCCTTGTGCAGGACTAACCCAGGGGAGTCAGCACTCATGGGACAAGAGAGGGTATGGGCTACCACAGAGAAGGTGAAGATCATCCAGGTGTAGATGAAGACTGCATAGAGTACGAAGAAGTCGTATGCCAACAGGATATGGAGACCTATGGAGTTTGAGGGTGAAGACCACATCTTTCTATGGGTCTCTCCTCGACGAGGTTT
Source organism: Viscum album (assembly GCA_963277665.1). NCBI lineage: Eukaryota > Viridiplantae > Streptophyta > Magnoliopsida > Santalales > Viscaceae > Viscum > Viscum album. Next base: position 1,014,326,591 of record OY728155.1, read on the forward strand.
ACAGAGATTTGGGCGAGGTGGTGAATTATCTCCGAGGTTCTTAAGACTTTTTCATGACCTCAGCAGAGTTGGAGAGGTGTCATACCACATAGCTCTTCCACCTCAGTTGCACCGGGTGCACGACGTCTTCCACATATCCCAGCTGTAGAGATATGTGGACGAACCTTGTGACATTATCAACCATGGTGAGCAGTACGTCAACGATGGGGATACATTTACAGAGGTTCTAGTAGATATTGAGGATTGACAGGAGCAGGTCTATCATGGATGGTTGATACCTATAGTGTGCATTCTCTAGAAACACAGGAACCTCCATGAGAGAACATGTGAGAGTGAGGCTCAGATGCATTTTCAGTACCCCAAATTGTTCCCTTAGTTATGAGTTGTGGCTTACAGGGATGTAAAGCCCTGAGGTGGGGAGAATGTAAGACCTGGAAATTTCATGTAATTTTTATAAATATATGGGAATTTTATGAGTCTGTGAAATCTGACAACGCATGATTCCGAGGCCCAGAATGCCTAAAAAAATCCGTCGAGGTTTTGTTAAGCTTAAGTTATCGCGCGTAAGAAGTTTTCTAGAAAAAGTATAATAATTATTAAACAGTTACATGGATTATAAATCTGAGGGCACCATTGCACTCAGGATGGTGGGTTTACGCTAGGTGTGACTTAATATTAGTCGGCACGGGCCTCCTATGAGAGAACCCAAAATTGCATTATCTTAAATAAAATAATTAAATGGATTTTCTTTTTTTTCAAATGATTATTACTCACAAATGGTAACTCAGATTAAAAATATGAGACCCCCCACTGATCTAATGAGGGTATACATTATTTATGCAGATACTAACTTTGGCTGGTGCGGGCAGCCAAAAAATGTAAGTTTTTTGCCGCAAATAAAATAATTAGGTGAAAATTATTTTATTGTAAAATTTATAACTTCTAAACAGTAACTCAGATTGAAAATTCGAGAGTACGGTTGGGTTCTTTGAGGAGTGTTTCACCTTGGAGGAGCCTAACCTTGACCGACAGGGGTTGAGGGTGACTAATAATAACATTCTGAACTTTTTTTCAGATATGTTCAGTAAACACATGAGCGGCATTTAATAACTTTTGAACCAGTCCTCGAAATTGAAATCTGAGGGCACCGTTGAACTCATAGTGCCGATATTCGCTTAAGAAGAAATTCTCCTCGATGACATTGGGTCTAGAATGAAAGTTATTTTTTGGGTTTTTTCAGGGAAAATAATAAAATAAAAGGATATCGAATTTATTTTATTTTGAGATTCCATGTGGATATTTCAGGTGGGGTCCGTTCAAGATTATAGTGGGGACTACCCAAACCATAACCTCCAATTAGTGATTATGGTGGTGGGGACTACCCGAACCATAACCTCCCATGAGAGTTTATGGTGGTGGGGACCACATGGGTTTTTAAATATCCTTGAAACCTCTCATTAATTGGGAGAAACCTCCCACGTCCCAATTAAATGTGGATGGGAGCCTCTTGGTATCCTCCCAATAATTAAATCCATCACAAATTTTAAATTTCGCTAGAATAATTTATTTACATTTCTCCTTTTAAATTTAAATAACCACGTCGTTGGAATTCAAGAAGGTTCCTCATAAATGAACTGTCATAAATTCCAATGATCATTACCTCCCTCTATCCCTCTCCTATATATAGGAATCTTCAGAGAGGGTTTTGGGATGGCTTCACCAAGAGACTAAGTGCTAGTAAAGGGACGTGACACCCAAAACTTGGAGGATTACACTTCCTCCATGAAGAACACATTCTTCCAACAAAGAACGCCAGCGAGGAGTGACTTTTACTTCCTTCCTCGGAACCGACTCTGACATAGGATGTCTTCGACAATGATGAGTCGGCGCACAAACCGAAGATCGAGAAAAATTTCGATGACAATGATGTCCATCTTTTCCCAACGATCCATCTTCTTCCCCACTCCAATGTTGACAAACATCAAACAAAGGTAGGGGTTAATTTTGTTTAAGTTCCATGTTCTTCCTTTCATTCAAAATGAAGAACGAGGATGTTTTATTTTTTTTGGGTGGGTTGTTGTCCTTCATTATTATGAATCGATTTCTATCACCCTGAATGCGGTGGGTGCGGGCTAAACTAACATAGCCCAACTCCCACCGTCGGTCTCTTTTGTGATGTTCTTTGGCATGGTGATGAAACAACAAGGCAATGAAGGCGACAAGAAACGACTATTCTCCATGCGGTCTCTGTAACCCACGCTGCCCCTCATGGTGCTTCGGATGAATAGGCTTTTCCGCCCTGGGCCGAACCTCGCCAACTGTTGGCCTCCCGTGCACCCTGGCCGGCCCACACCTACCGCCTCCCAGCTGCCCGCTGGCCTCCTGTGCGCCCCGGTCGAACCGCGTCGGCTCGTGCAATGCCACCGCACTGGAACGCGCCTTTCGGCCGAACGTCCTTCGAGAAGCACGACCTTCCAGCCTCCTAGCCACCTGACCTCCAGGCATCCCGGTCGTATGTGCCTCCAAAGTGACTTGGCCAAACCGCACCACCCTCCGTCCCGGCCGCGCCGCACCCTGGCCAAACTGGCTCTCGGCCGACCCATGGCCTCCCTGCCGAACCGGCTTCGGTCGCGCCTCCTCAGCCTCCGGGCTGCGATGGCCCGAACTGCGCCCTCGAGGTTCCCTCTAGACTGATCCGCCCTCGCACCAAACTATGGCCGGTTCACTCCCTAGAGGCCCATTGCGTCCCCTCGTGCCTACTGGGCTAGGCCCAGCTGGCCAGGCCAAACCCAAAAGGTCGGCCCACCCAACAGGCCAGGCTGGTCCCAACAGGTTAAGACAGGTTGACCCGAACCGGGTCGGCCTAGACTAAGAAGCGGTGAGTCCGTCCAACTGTGTCGGACCGGACCTAGGCCTACTACCGACCCTTTACATTATTTTGGCCATATCATTGACATTGGACGTCCGTTTGACGAACCATCAACGGAGCTAGTAATCTTAGAGAATGAAGGCCCCTTTAGGTATACCCCACTAGAGTTTGAGGTATAATTGATATACAATCAGGTTGGATTGTGCATGAATCCAAACGGGCCCCTGGGACAACAAGGCTTATGACTCTCAGACTGGGCGTCCGATTGACAAGCATTAAGTTGCGTTGAGACCCCTATGACGAGGCGGACCATCGGGATATTTCTTCGTGCGACATCGTGGAAGTTGATGTATCGACACTTGGATTGAGGAGTGGACCCTCCTGGAATCAAGAGTGATTGTGAGGAAACCTTGTGGATGGCTTCTCTCAGACTGGTGATCATGTATCCTGTGTGAGTTCGACAGCTCTGACTACTGTTCCTAGATCCTTTATGGGTTCAACAGCTCTGACTACTGTTCCGGGATCCTATGTGTGTTCGACAGTTCTGACTACTATTGTTGGATCCTATATGGGTTTGACAGCTCTATCTACTGTTCCTAGATCCTATGTGGGTTTGACAACTCTGACTACTATTCTTGAATCCTGTGTGGGTTCGACAGCTCAGATTTCTGTACCAGGATCCTACGTGGGTTCGATAGAATAGATTATTTAATGGGAGCATCTAATCATTTCTCACTCTCTACAAAAGTTGTATACCTGTGTGAGTTGAGTCAGTAACTTTTGTGTTTACCTCATTATTGAGATGAATTACTTAATAACATAGGTATATGTGTGGACATATATTTAAGTGGGGTTAACGATAGATTTAATACCTTGTGGTTTATCATTTTTGTATTTTGTGATTCCTAGAGAGTCTCAGGGTCCCTACAGAGTATCGTTATACTCACCCCTGCACAGGCTATGCCCGCTCCTCGTTGTGTTGGATGCGAACGACGGACAACGCTGACCCAGGATGAGTGTACCAGGACTGGACAGTACCCCGAGTTGGACCACACAGGGTGACGGTACACAGAGGAGACGGACATACGTGGAGTGTTGGGAGACTATTTTTACCTACACATCAGATAGGATTTCCCGGTGGACGATCCAGGAGCTGTTTTTCTTTTTTACTATACTTGTACATTGAATTTCTTGTACTTTACAGCTAGGCTTGTATTTCCAGCACATTTTACTTTTCATCACTCTTTTTTTATCCAGTTTTACATAGTGTTTTTCTACCAGCTCATACTTTGTTCTGTGTGTTTTCAGGTTATAACGACAGTGACTTCCCAGTTTTATGGATTTATGCCTTTGGTGCTTATTGCCAGCCCCTGGCCTATGGAAGGCTAGCTTGGGGTAGTCACAACATGAGCCTCAGGGGACGGTTGTGACAAAAAATAAGAAACACAACGTTGATGTTAATAATGTCAAACTAGTGGTAATGACATATTACAATGATGAAATAAAAAATACTATATTTAAAATTGTTATGATACATGATGAAAATGATAATTTTTTTGAAAATTACTTTTATAAGAATAATTTTTAAGTTAATACCATATGAAAAAACTAAATATTAAGTATCTAGTAAGGAAAACTGGAAATCCTATAAAGGGTTCTAATTGACTCTATATGATGAATAATAATAAATCTTCTTCCAATAATTATTAAATATATAATTATGATTTTAAAATAAATATATCAAATATAAGGAATATCACAACATCATATGATGATAATTCTTATGTAACATTAATTGAAAAGGCACCATTCATTCCAACATCAAAATGATTATTTAAATTACATTATTCAAATATTTAATGTTTCAAAAATAATTAATTACAAATAATATTTTTAATTAACAGTATGAATCCTTCCCTTAAATCAGTATGAAATGGAATCATTTAAAATAATAAATTTCCTCTAATAAGATCATAGTCACTCTATAAAATGGTAAAAAACAACCTTCTTACAACATAGGAAATTATATATAGAAAACTATTCATGGAAAAATATTTTTTTTTCTAAATAAAGTTATTATAATATGTTTATAAATATAGGATCATATTTTTACTATAATAATTAAATAATTGAAAATTATATATACCCTATTTTTTTTGGGATCAATGTAATTCTATTCCAAAATCCACCAGTGATGGAATTAATCTATCTTCTACTAAGTTATTTATAATTATAATTGATCTCTATGATATATGAAATGATTTGGTAAAATGTGATGTCTCATGATCAACTATTAATGTATAAAATTATAATAGGAATAAAATTCATGTTATATTTTGAATAAAGTATAGACAAACATGTGATGGAAGTATAAAAATTTATTAATATAGAATACACGTAATAATTATAAAACATTGAATGGGTAATCATTTGAAAATAAGTTGAAATAAATTATTTTATAAATAAATTTATATATTATAAAGTGTATTGAATTATTGAAAAATTACTTTTTATTTAAAATCACGAATGATAAGTCATGTAGATGACTCAAACATGTTATCAACTAATAAAAAATATTCTTAGCAAATTGGAAAAAAAATAAAAACATAAGAGAAGAAGAAGAAATCACAAGATAAATATTATGATAAATTGATGAATGTTTCTACACATGAATAATGATAATTTTCTGATACATACTCAACAAATTACAAGATATGAGTTTTAAAAAAAGTTAAATGATATTGTAATGATCGAGATTGTGCAAAATACAATATAGTTATAATGTAAATATATGAATGATTACTATAGAATGTTATTTTTGTATTAGGATTCTAACATTAGTTGATGGTATATGAGAAAAAATGTATCCCACAGAAATAAAATGTAACACTGTGATATTTTCATACATTTCACTTTTAAATAAATTTGAATTCATAGATAAATTATTTGACACAGAAAAACATGTTTAAATGAACCGCATTACACTATTAAAATATTTATTCATTACAGTTATATCCATAATATAAAAATTTGTTTTATGAATAGGTATAAATATTTTAAAAAAATTATTTATAAATAATTATAGATAGATATATTATATTTTTAAATAATTAGACTAATTTTCATCCACTAAGAGTTTTCTATATCATTGTTTAAAAGGAACCCTATATGAAATTGATGACTATTTTGATGGTGTAGTGATTTTTTTATGAGAAAATACACTAGTCAATTACTAATGTAATAGTGAGGTAAATTTGTTTCTCAACAAAATAAAAATCTATAGATTTATTAGAGTATCGGCTACATAGACTCAATTGTGGTGTAATTTTAGCTTATCATACTAAGCATGGTAATTTTTTCTCCCAAAAATAGAACCATAAGGTCTTGTAAAATATGTATTGAAAATGTTTCAACTATATGTACTTATTTATATAAAACCCTATTAAATGGAATTTATTGTGAAAATCAGTATTATTTTCGAGAGAGAATTGGTGGACTGGACTAAGGGATCATTGTTCCATGAAACACTATATATATCTAATTTATTTTATTTAATTCACTCCATAGCTCACTCATCAATAAGAGAGAAGGAAATAATCAAATCATAGAAATTGGGATTCTTTGAATTCATTAATGATTTTAAAAAGCATCAAAATTCACCCCCTCGGTTATTTATTTATTATATTCATACAAACATAACTACTAGCATCCGATGTTGGGATATGTTATATATATTTTCAAAATCCATTATTATTTATTTTCTATTTGATATGATAAATTGCATGATATGTTTAGTCTGTTCTGAAATATCAATTGATATTTTTTGGCCCTAACAATACTAGGTTAATATATATTGATGAAGTAAAATATAAAAATTATAGATATTAAAGAAGGTATGTCAATCAGTTGTTCTATTTATATTAATTATTATAATTATGGTTTTTTTGGAAAGATAACGTTATTATTTATATAAAAAATAATTTAATATGAGTTTATTTAATGAATTTCATGACTTCTGGAATTTATAAATAATATCTCCAAAAATTTAATGATGATCAGTAGAAATAAAATAATTATAATACCAAATAAATGAATTCTATTATATATAGAGTATGGACTGATGAGTTTAATTGAGTATTTTGATGTTGTATTATATAATGGATGTAGAAAAATATTTATGTTGCCTATGATGAAATTTATAAAATGAGGAAAATTATATATAATATTACAAAATTGATGATTTATATTTTCATAACGAGTGATGAGGAGAAAATCTCTGAGATGAATTGGATATTTTTAGAAGTTGTCAATAATATTTTAGACATAGGGGACCCATTTAAGAAATCAGATTTGACTTTAAATGTAATTAGAAATTTACCTTCTATGTGAAGTGGTATATATAATGCTATACAAAAATCCACAAGAGTTAATGAAATATCAATGAATGAATTTATTGTATCTTTGATGATGTTTGGAACCAAAGATTCTAACATAAGATAAAAATTATATTTATATAAAATATGAATAAGATTTTATTAAAACTACTATTTATGGATCGTATAAATCTAGTGATCTAGATTCTGGAAAACATTTACTAGATATTTTTAATGATTTGGAAAAAACAATACTTTAATTTAATGAAAGGGATTAATTACAAAATATTCGTTTAATGTAAAGAAAAATATCACACATAGTCAAACATTCCTTTTTCAAAAACATAAGTAAAATCTAGTGATAAAAGGATTACAAAAAAATATGAAGTAAACATTGAGTGATACTTCTATTAAAAATAATGAATCTACTATGATCATTGATGTTGAGCATAAAAATGAAATGGATTTTCATATGTCTCATGTTGGTGATGATAAATTGATTAACTAAAATAGTAATTATAAAAAACATTATTAAAAGAATCAAAATATTTATTATTTTATTCTTCAATAAAAAATTTAATCCATAAATATATAACATAAAATTCATAGAGATCTTTATGATGCAATTCCAATTAATAAAGATAAATTTTAAAACAATATAAATATTCTTGATATAATTCTTCCAAAACATATTGTGATCAATATGAAACAAAAATATAATATTTACTAGATTTAGTATTTATTTTAATGAATGAGTCTTGTATGATTATCAAAAAAGAAAATTATTTAAATCATTATCTTGTTAAAAATAATATTAATTGTGGAAAGAATATAAGCAATAGTAAAAATCACAAATTATATTGTATTTTTAATTCCTTTTTTAAATAGTATAATAATATATACTATTAAATAGATTTGTTATTGTATTTATGGATATTATAAAAATAATTCTTAAATTATATAACATAAATTATAAGGTGTTAAACATGTTTATTATTTGAAAAAATTATCTAACATTAATAATATAATCTATAATCGAAAAGATATATTTAACTACAATCACCTCGATCCCCAAAAGATTATGGGTACCAAAATGAACATTCATTTATTGTTTTGTATGTATAAACCAATAAACTACATCTTAAAACACATATTTATATTTCTCAAAATAATATGTAAATTTCTCTACTAACAATGGAGTTTTCAATTATAATATATTTAGTTGTTGGAAAAATCCTTTGAACTAGAATTGCTAATCCAAAAAGGGTATAATTTACATATTTGTTTGTTCTAATTTAATTACTATTTTAAATTAGGGGATAAATATTTTATGATTAATTATAAAAATAATTCTCACTCTTTGAATCATGGTGATACACAATAGATTATGCAATTCCCCATTAATGTTTATAAAAAAATTACTAATTTATTAAAATTCATGTAAACATGGTTTTATATATGTATCTCTTAAAATGATATCTTTTTAGTTATAACATGTTTCTATTATAAAAATAGGTTTATGAAAAACCATATTCATAATTTAATATTTCAACTTTTCCGTGTTATTAAATTTCCTATTCATAGAAATGTTATTATTGTACATAATGACAATTTTAATTACACTGTTCTAACATTATATTTTCTTTAAAAAAAATTAAACACTGAAATGATTATTTTTTTGCCCGTGAATATGAACTTTAATTTATAAATTTTCATAATGAAATTTATCATCTTACTATTTAGAACTATAGATTATTCTTCTCAGAACCTATTAATATGTTTATATTTCTATTTCCAACTATGAATTTTAAATACTTTTAATGAAACATGTAGCATCCCCTTATATGGAACTCTCTCATGTGGATGAAATGGGATGGTAAAGAGACCTCATGTGCACCTCCCTATATTCCAATGGCCTCCAAATTACACTAAGAGATTGTTATGTAGTGTGGAATGACTATACCCATAGTAAAAAGTTATATAACTATGGAAATAATCTATATAAACTAATGAAATCAATGTAATAGACATAAAAGATACCATATCAAACAACTGGGAAATAAATTATAAACTAAAATTCAAATAATAAGGAACCATTTAATTATAGACTGATATGATTCTAATGTAAAATTTAAAATTGTTCTGAATAAAGATAGAATGATATAAATATACTAAAAAATTCCCCAGTCCCATACCCCATGTTGGTCCCATCTCAATTCCCCGTGTCATCGAAAAATAAGTAATATAATACAAGGTTCATTTTACATGACAATATCTACATCCATGTAATCTTCTTGGGTACCAAACAGAGGAACGAAAAGGGAATGAGTAAATCTCAGTAAGACATCACCATTGTGTACAAACAAACATATATAACTTGAAGTGTACACAATAATGTGAAAAACTGGTGTATTAATTGTCACGAACCAGCCCGGGTCGACCCTGAACCGGTCAGCCGAGCTGGCTCACGACAAGTCCCAAGGGGCGTCCCCGATCCCCCCAGGATGACAACTTGTGTCGGGCATCAAAACATTAATCATTGGGAATGATTTGGCCCAAAAAGATAGATACGTAAATAAGAATAAACAGAAAAAAAATCACTAAACTCTATCAGCGGAAAGAAAAGAAACCGAATAGCAGACGTACCTCCATGTGACCCTTCGGTCAACTCCCAACCATGACCAACATTGCTCCAAAAATGAGAAACTCATCCACGAAAACTTGAACAAGGGAAACCTGCGACTGAAATGATAAAAATAGGCGTGAGCATTAAAAATGCTCAGTAGGGTTGCCAAAGTAAAGCATAGAATCCAACCAAAACCACTTTCCAGAAACAATCCCAAAACAAAAGTTTGCATATACAAAGATAGAAAATAGGGTTTTCATATTTTTAAAGGAAAAAGGATCTCGTTTTACCATATCAAAAACCAACACACGCCACAACCTGTTTTCCCCAAAACAATGCATTTTTTTGAAAACTGAAATTTCAAATTCATGTTTATCACATTTGTACAAAAGAAGAACATGTAATAAATAAATGTCGGAAACCGGGTTCAAGTAAAAGTAAGCAAACAGATATAATCAATAACCATGGGTGATCCTAAACATCCCTAGAAAACCCCTGGATGTACTCGGGTTCAGACTACCTGTCGGCATGGTACTCCACAGTCAATAACCAACTGGCCGCTCTAACAGCCAACCAATGGCACACCCCCACAAGCCCTACCTACCAAGGGGGGACTAACCCATCTAATTGGGGTTAACCACCAACCGTCACTCGATTCTCTAAAAGATGCCTAGGAACCCACAGTTTTTTTAATAATACTGTGTAAGTGGGTGGCCCTCGCACACGTGACTCATCACACCGGACTTTCCAACCCCTTACACGGACACCACTACATGACAAACCTCGAAGGGAAGTCCCTGTGTAGAGATGCCCCACAAATATGTATATATGAAATTCTTTCACATTCAACATGGTGCCAACCGGGCCTTCACAGCATGCATGGTTTCAAAACTTTTCGTAAACGAGTTAAGTTGCCAATCGGGAACACCCATTTTTTTCCAAGAGTCAGTGCAATCACATACTTCTCAAAGAGTCAACAAAAATATTACAATTGAGTTGGAAGAGACAAATGGTCCTTTAAGAAAAACGACCATCTAACTCACACCAAAAGCCAGCCAGGCCAGCTTCCTTCATTTCCCTCTAAAACAACACATTATTTTATCTGAAACCTATTATTAAGAAAACATAGCTTTAATGTGTCATCTTCATTTGAAGGCACATCCATGTGAGCACCTAGTGCTCCCATGGATGTGCCAAAATCCAATGGCACATTTAGTTTTTAGAAGAATTTCCATAAAAACCATCTTTCATAAAACACTTTATCATTCAAACCAAACTCAAATTCTTTCACAACACTTTATAAAAACAAATGCATCTTTCAAACCAACCACCATTTCCAAATCATTTCTAAAACAACTAATGGTTCGTCTTTTTGTTAAACAAACACACCAAAGCAATTTTATACATTTCCAAAACACAATCACTATCAATTGCAACCAAACACATCACAAAGCAATTGATTTAACTTTACCAAGAACCTATTCATTTCATATAAACAAACATCAAAAACCACTTTCAAAAATTTAAAACCACAACATAACTAAGCCAGATGCTTTTCATAAATATGATAGATATGCAAACGATATAAAAGAATTAATTGAAAATATTCAAGTGCTCAAGGTTTTAATCTAAAAGGGGAATGGTTGGAAACACCTACCTCGAACAAAGGTCACGTGCGAAAATGGTAGAACCTCAACGGAATGAGAAATGACGCTCCGTAGACGAAACACACAATGCCGGTTAACCCATGTCCAAAGCGCACACGACCTTGAAGTGCATACATATATATATATATACATATATGCATATATATATACAACTATATACATAAACACCATAGGTATATATATATATATATATCCTGTAATGAAAACAACAAAACATTGCTAAATCTAACAACTCAGATAAAGCTGACTCTGGACCAGATAAAGACCTCAGGGGTCCGCTACTCAATTCATATCTAAATTGGCGTAAGAATATACAAAAATGCATAAAAAATATCCTTACCCAAATGTCGAGGATAAAACATAATCGCACTCTATCGCGGTTGTTGAAGTGTGGACCGGCATGTCACGACACATCGTCGGGCAACCTTAAAACCAGAGAAAATATCACCAGAATTTATCAAATCCTAAAAACAAGATAGTCTAACCACTTGCACCAAAATAAAACCAACCACAACATTATATCCTAATATGAAAACCTACCAAACGGAGGAAAGAACCAATCGAAGTGAAACGCACCTGTAGTTTACTATGTGGGTGGACCACCGAGTAAAAAGGATTTTTGCAGGAGGGTGCGCACTGTGCAAGGGGACTTAGTCGGAGGCGGCTGGGGCGCAGATGCCGGGCTCGACTGGAGGCGAAGCAGCCGGAGGCGGAAGGTTGGAGGTGGGTTGGCCGGATGCGGAGAATGGTGGTCGGGAGAGGGAGCAAGGGCTGAGAAGGTTGGGAGGTGCGGCCGACGGCGATCGGGCGCTGGCCGGGAGGTGCGGCTGACGGCGGTCGGGTGCTGGTCGGGAGGTGCGGACGATGGTGGATGGCGGCGGATGGCACAGGGAGCGGGGAACAGCGGAGGCAGGCCGGTGCGGATGATGCAGGGAGGGGAGCAGCCGAGGCGAAGGGTGACGGGGCACGGCCAACCGGAGGGGCACTGGAAAGGTAAAAAAACCAGCCAGGGGGGGAAGAAATCACACAGGAGGGAGGGGGTTTGCGCCGAAACGGGGTGAGAAAAGTGGGGGCGCGGGGAGAGAGGGGGAGAGGGGGCGACGCGGGGCTGGGTAGATTAGGGTTCTTTTTTTTAATCTTAATAATTATAACAATAATAACAATAATAATATTAATAATAATAATAATAATAAACATATACACATAAATAAATATATATAAACATATATATAAACCTAGTAATATAAACATAAATACATCCATACATATATATTTATAAACATATATATAACATATATAAACAATATAAACATATATAAACCTATATATAACATATAAAACATATAAACATATATATCAACATATATACACATAAGCATATAACTTTAAAACATTGTTATTTACAAACATATGTGTACATATATACACCTATAAACATATATACACATACCTTATATATATACACACAACGTTAAAACATAAACGTATACAAACGCAGATACACATATATATGCACATATATAAACATACAAACATACATAAACATATATATACACACATAATGTTAAAACTGGATGATCGTGCAGTGTTTGCATGCCGTACAGTATCCCAGCGGACTGCAAGCGGGCTGCACGTACCCAAGCGAAAATCACGTGCCCAAGTGAACTGTGTGTCTTAAGCGTACGGTGTTCGCGCACCATCCCAAACCATAAACTCATCCCAACATTAAAAATTTAAACCGGGACTCACCCGCACTTAAGTAAAAACACCTGACGCCAAGTGATATAAAATAATTAAAATGACTAAAAAACGGGTGTGACAATTCTCCCCACCACAAACACTTTCTGCCCCTAGAATGTCACCAAGCCAACAGTTAGCATACCTCGAGTCTGTGCCCAGGCAAAAACCAGAAGAAACTGAGAGGCTCGGGGTGACCATTACCAACACAAGTCACACCCGACCAACTCAAGTATAATCATTGTCCGAGGTTGAGGGGAGAACACGTGAGGGTTCTCCCCACCACAGAAATATACTACCACGGAGCCCTTGAAACTCGAACACACCACCCCTGAGGGGGGCGGGACAATGAGGGAACTCCCAAACCAAACCCAGTCACTTTATCCACACAGACCAAACAACAGTCGGAGACTTAAACAGGAAGCATGCTACGAAACAACCCAACAGCTCGAGGATAAGAAATTATCTCAACCCCTCACACACCGACTGAAGAAAAACCTCACCGCAACCAGAGTCTGGGGAATTTCTAGCCCAAACTCACAAAGGACCTCAAAAAAATGCCCGATAATTTCAGAAAACCAAACATCCCCTTAACACACACTATTGAGACCCAACTCAAAATTAGAACGACCCGTTCATTCGTGGGTCCATCACCCTTCAAGGAGAACCGAACGATTTGAAAACACACTGAGAACAGGCAGGACCTCTTAGACTGCGGTAGAACAAGCTAATCAAATCACCACAACTATGATGAGCTTACAACGGTGACAAGAACAGGACCATGAAACGTTGGATATTTCCTTTCAGAAAGCAGAAAACATAATCCGAAGCGAGGTTCTACACACCCTCGGCAACTCCTGACTGTACACGACCTTCACCCTGAGACCTGTGGCTGGGGCTCTGATGGCTTAAACATCCCCTGCCTCACAGTCAAGCATTTTCATTATCCATTCCCCAACTTCTCCTTCTTCTCGACGATTCAAACAACCACCATGGTGGCACATTTTTAAAGGGATGCAAGATGATGGCTTAGAATGCCCGAACTGGCCATACTAGTGGCGTACAAGAGGATGGTCAGACAAACTGGGGGTTGGCACCGATGAAAATGTTGTCTTGGCGATAGGTTACTCCGGCATGCACTCCTTGCCAGCTGGGGAACCTTAGCTAAAGCCAATTACCATCAAACACACCCCAATATTCAATGATGGAAAGACATTTCAACTTATCTTGTCCAAAACTGGACCCTCAAATGATCTTGTGATGGTACGAACCCTAACAACCCTGGGAGTTCCCAACAGCCTGAAGACTCGTTCTAATTCCACAACCACACAACTGCCCCTCACAGACAATGATTACTTTGATCTATAGACAACATGTAGAAAGAACTGGAAACTGGGAATGACTCATTAGCAACCTTAATGACCTTTCTGGGTGGCATACTCATGACAACACGAGAAACATCATCGAAACCGACATCAAGACAAAACTCAATCAAGGAAACAAAACAAGTCAAGGTCAAAAGGCCCATAAGCCAAACATAAACAAACACAAGCATAAATCACTTTCAAAACCCATCATTTCTTTAAAACTTTAAAACTAACCTATGGAACCTTATAAACCGTCACATGTGCGTTCATTCAATCTCGCTCACATCATCTACAAACAAGTGCCCCTACACACTCTCTGTACATACCCACACACGTGTGACCCTCTATAAGGAGTGCCAAGGTTCAAACACTTATTTCTTTTCCAAATCCAAACACATATCATATTGTTCCAAACCAAAACACTTTTTCTTTAAAAACCCACTTTACTAATTTCAAAAACAATTTAGAAGAAACCCCTTTTTTCGAAATCACTTTCTTCTTCAACACACACACACACATAGACTAAGTTTAAAACAAAACAAAACCAACTATAAACCATCGGAATGAGGGACTAGTGTCTGTACTTAACTCGGCGACATGGTGGTGAGCCATGCCCCAGGTAAGACATAACACTAAGAGGGCCTTAAACCGGGCACTTGGACTCCACATGGGTCACCACCCCAAGTGAGCCCGCAATGTGAACCGATTCGCTCCCATTTTCACCCCTCAATCCAAAATAACCCAAGACAAAAGACTCAAATCCCAGACTAACCTTGGTAACTCAGGTCTCATTACGAGCGGTGGTGATCAGGAACCAACCCATAACATACCTCCTAAGACCCGACAGTCCTAATATCCTTCTACCAGACATCCCAAATAACGAGGGCCCGCCTTTGATACCATTTTGTCACGAACCAGCCTGGGTCGACCCTGAACCGGTCACCCGATCCGGCTCGCGGAAAGACCCGAGGGGCGTTCCTGATCCCCCTGGGATGGAAACTCGTGCCAGGAATCAAAAATTTAATCATTTGGAACGATTTGGCCCAAAACGATAGATAAGTAAATAAGAATAAACAGAACAAAAGCACTAAACTCTAGCAGCTGAAAGAAAAGAAACCGAATAGCAGACATGCCTCCATGTGACCCTTCGGTCACCTCCCAACCACGACCAACATTCCTTCAAAAATGAGAAACTCAGCCAAGAAAACGTGAATGAGGGAAACCTGCGACTGAAATGATAAAAATAGGCATGAGCATGAAAAATGCTTAGTAGGGATGCCAAAGTAAACCACGGAATCCAACAAAAACCACTTTCCAGAAACAATCCCAAAACACTTGTTTGCACATACAAAGATAGAAAATAGGGTTTTCATATTTTAAAGGAAAAAGGATCTCGTTTTACCATCTCAAAAACCAACACACGCCACAACCCTTTTTCCCGAAAACAATGCATTTTTTTGAAAACTGAAATTTCAAATTCACGTTTATCACATTTGTGCAAAAGAAGAACAGGTAATAAATAAATTTCGGAAACCGGGTGCAAGTAAAAGTAAACAAACAGATATAAGCAATAACCATGGGTGATCCTAAACATCCCTAGAAAACCCCTGGACGTACCCGGGTTCAGACTACCTGTCGGCATGGTACTCCACAGTCAATAACCAACTGGCCGCTCTAACAGCCAACCAGTGGCACGCCCCACAAGGCCTGCCTACCAATGGGGGACTAACCCGTCTAATCGGCGTTAGCCAGCAACCATCACTTGATTCTCTAAAATACGCCCAGGAACCCACAGTGGTTTTAATAATACTGTGTAAGTTGGAGGCCCTCGCACACGTGACTCATCACACCGCACTTGCCAACCCCTTAAACGGACACCACTACACGAAAATCCTCGAAGGGAAGTCCCCCTGTAGAGATGCCCCACAAATATGTATATATGAAATTCTTTCACATTCAACAAGGTGCCAACCAGGCCTTCACAGCATGTGCAGTTTCAAAACATTTCGTAAATGAATTAAGTAATCAATCGGGAACACCCATTTTTTTTCCAAGATTCAGTGCAATCACATACTTCTCAAACAGTCAACACAAATATTACAATTGAGTTGGAAGAGCCAAATGGGCCTTTAAGAAAAACGACCATCTAACTCACACCAAAAGCCAATCGGGCCATCTTCCTTCAATTCCCTCGAAAACAACACATTATTTTTTCTGAATCCTAGTTTTAAGAAAACATAGCTTTAATGTGTCATCTTCATTTGGAGGCACATCCATGTGAGCACCTAGTGCTCCCAGGGATGTGCCAACATCCAATGGCACATTTAGTTTTTAGAAGAATCGCCTTAAAGACCTTATTTCATAAAATACTTTAGCATTGAAACCAAACTCAAATTCTTTCACAACACTATATAAAAACAAATGCATCTTTCAAACCAACCACCATTTCCAAATATTTTCTAAAACAACTACTGGTTCGTCTTTTTGTAAAAAAAACACACCAAAGCAATTTTTTACATTTCCAAAACACAATCACTATCAATTAAAAGCAAACACATCACAAAGAAATTGATTTAACTTTACCAAGAACCTATTCATTTCATATAAACAAACATCAAAAACCACTTTCAGAAATTTAAAACAGCAACATAACTAAGCCCGATACTTTTCATAAATACGATAGATATCCAAACGATATAAAAGAATTAATTGAAAATATTCAAGTTCTAAAGGTTTGAATCTAAAAGGGGAATGGTTGGAAACACCTACCTCAAACAAAGGTCACGTTCGAAAATGGTAGAACTTCAACGGAAGGAGAAATGACGCTCCGTAGACCAAACTCACAACGTCGGTTAACCCATGTCCAAAGCGCACAGGACCTTGAAGTGCATACATACATATATATATATATATATCTATATATATGCATATATATATATACAACTATATACATATACACCACAGGTATATATATATCCTGCAATGCAAACAACAAAACATTACTAAATCTAACAATCCAGATAAAGCTGACTCTGGACCAGATAAAGACCTTAGGGGTCTGCTACTCAATTCATATCTAAATTGGCGTAAGAATATAAAACAATGCATAAAAAATATCCTTACCCAAATTTCGGTGATAAAACATAATCGCACTCAATCGCGGTTGTCGAAGTGTGGAATGGAATGTCACGACACATCGTCGCGCAACCTTGAAACCAGAGAAAATATCACCAGAATTTATCAAAGCCTAAAAACAAGAAATTCTAACCACTTGCACCTAAATAAAACCAAACGGAAAATTATATCCTAATATGAAAACCTATCAAACGGACGAAAGAACCAATCGAAGTGAAACGCACCTGTGGTTTACTATGCGGGTGGACCACCGAGCAAAAATGATGGTTGCCGGAGGGTGCGGAATGTGCAAGGGGACTCAGTCGGAGGTGGCTAGGGCGCAGATGCCGGGCTCGACTTGAGGCGATGCGGCCGGAGGCGGCAGGCTGGAGGCAGGTTAGCTGGATGCGGTGAATGGTGGCTGGGAGAGGGAGCAGGGGCAGAGAAGGCCGGGAGGTGTGGCCGACGGTGGATGGCGGCGGACGGCGCAGGGAGCGGGGAATAGCGGAGGCGGGCCGGCGCGGACGATGTAGGGAGGGGAGAAGTCGAGGCGAAGGGCGCCGGGGTGCGGCCAGCCGGAGGGGCACCGACAAGGCAAAAAAAACCGGCCGGGGTTGGGGAAGAAATCACACAGGGGGGGTTTCGCCGAAACGGGGTGAGAGAAGGGGGGCGCAGGGAGAGAGGGGGAGTGGGGGCGACGTGGGGCTGGGTAGATTAGGGTTCTTTTTTTTAATCTTAATAATTATAACAATAATAGTAATAATAATAATAATAATAATAATAATAATAATTAACATATACACATAAATAAATATATATAAACAAATATATAAACCTACTAATATAAACATAAATACATCCATACATATATATTTATAAACATATATATAACATATATAAACAATATAAACATATATAAACCTATATATAACATATATAAACATATAAACATATATATCAACATATATACACATAAGTATATAACTTTAAAACATGGTTATTTATAAACATATGTGTACATATATACACCTATAAACATATATACACATACCTTATATATATATACACACAACGTTAAAACATAAACATATACAAATGCGGATAAAAATATATATGCACATATATAAACATACAAACATACATAAACATATATATACACAGATAATGTTAAAACTGGATGATCGTGCGGTGTTCGCACGCCGTACAGTATCCCAGCGGACTGCAAGCGGGCTTCACATACCCAAGCGGAAAGCACGTGCCCAAGTGAACTGTGCGTCTTAAGCGTACGGTGTTCGCGCACCATCCCAAACCATAAACTCATCCCAACATTAAAAATTTAAACCGAGACTCACACGCACTTAAGAAAAAACACCCGACGCCAAGTGAAATAAAATAATTAAAATGACTAAAAAAAAGTGGTGACATTAATTAATTATATAATTAATAAAATATAGGAAAACATTTTTTATAATCTTTCAAGAAAATTTATCACCATGTAGCACCAAAATTTAAACCATTACCATATGCCCTTGGAAAATCATAACCTACATCAGTGCCATTGCAGAATGTCTATGAGCATGTCTCGCAACCATTCCAACTACAACAATATACCATGGTATAATAAATCTTGAGTACAATACTATTGTATACACATCACAACATGTGTCTAGGACTATCTCATATATAAGTATCTAAACATGTTCCATGTTCATAACCTGGTTTATAATAATTAAAACACATTTCAGGGTCATAACATTGAATATAAGCATTACATAATGTAACTGTTTTAGAACCTAGTATATAAGCATTACAACATGTGTCAGGGTCAGAATGTAGTATATAATCACAAAAACATGTTTGAGGGTTAGTATCGGGTATATAATCATAAAAACATGTTTTATAAGTGTGTATCGTAATAGAAATATATCAAAATATGACAACATAAGACAAAATTATTAATTGTGTTGATTACCAATTTTATTTGAATTCCTTGTTTATTCATATAATCAAATAATCCATTTTACATGGTTAATATATAACCAAAAATAACTTGATTCATAATTTCATGATAAACAAATAATAAGTATTCCATTTCCAATTCATTACTTTAAATGGTTTTCTCACTCAATGGGCAGCCATAAACAAGGCAATGTTATAAATTAAATCCACAAGGAACGAATGAAGAATCCAAGAAAAACATATACTCATTATACCGAATTAATTAATTATAATTCACATGTGTGAGTGAAATCATAATATTGCATATAATTATAAATTGAAATCATACCATAAAGTTATGATTTATACCCCCAACGTTTTACTGGTAAATAATGAAACAATTACAGTCAATAATGTCAATAAAGGCAAAGGATCAAAAGATAGAAAAGTGAAACTATATTAAAAATGATAGTGATCACCCCAATAATGGTCATGGTCAAGAAATCAAACCTTAATGATCATAATATAATATAAAATAAAGAACCATTTATTAGTGATTACTTTCACAAATGGGACATCCAAAATGGACAGCAACACTACAAAATTTCCTAGAACCTTTTTTGGGGCGGAGACAATGAGGCTTCACAACAGAATGAGAATCAAATAATCCATATTTCACCATTAAAAATTTTGTTCTGGAATTTTAATTATGTGTAACTAAGTTATATTTCATGTATTTCTATTTAGACGGATACACTAAAAAACTCATCCCCTCATCAAGATATTTAATCCGACAGAACATTCAACGTCATGTGATTATTTCATGACATGTAACCCCATCACATCAGTAATCAATTCTGAAAAAGAGACGTGTGTATTTTACACATTATATAACCCATTAATAGAGTGTATAAATATCATGAGGATTGTTTTGGACCATTTTATTTATAACAACCTGACCACTTTAAGGATTTTCAACATACCATGAACCCTTGTAAACACTTTTACCACTTCTACATAGACTCCATTAATTAAAATAGTATCCTCAAACATCCCCTCCATTGATCCTCTTTGGTTTTATCTTCTATACTCGCCTCTTATTCATGTATTTTTTCAAACAAAAAACATAGAAAATGACTCATGAAAACTATGGTTTAAAGACAAAGATAAAATACACAGAAACATATTTAAAAAAAACATAAAGGGATATGTATATGGAAATATTCCAGACTTACAACCAAATCAACAAATAATAACACATCCCCATGCTACTCTAAGAATCATTTTTCGGTCACCAAAAACATGTCTGGGTACTATGATCACATAATAGACACCATCAATGAGGTACCCTTATGAACACTCCCATGCTTCCACTACACTAAAATTAATTGTATAATATTATGTTGGATATATATTTTACAGTGGTCCACAATTCATTTCGAATTAAACATAAATGTTTCATCTTTACCAAGATCGAAATTCTTTTAGTGTCTCGCATGACAATGTAATGGATGATATCTATGCAGCTGTAACACAACAAAAAATTATTTCATGGAATTGTAGCATTTTTGATGGTATAATCAGTACACAACTAGACATACCTTTTAAATTGTCTGAAAATACTTGAAAGTATGGGTTCTAGCTTTTCCTTTTTCTTGATATGATATTTCCTTAATCTAGAAGACCCCTGAAGGAAAACATGATGAAAACCCTCAAAATACATAGGATATATATATTTCTAATAAAACAATATTTTCATGATATGTGTGGTCACAAATCTCTTACTGATCAACTAAACCATCCAAGATGTCTCATGCATGAGACGTGGTCCATTAAGCACTCACTCACCTACCTCCCACTAACATATTGGTGAACTTAACAACATTTAATAAAAATCATATAAATTTATATTCTTTATAAATTCCTGGATTCTATTTTTATATGATAACTCCACATATTCCATGCGGTTCTCTGACAACCCAAAAAAATACAATATATTTTCTCATAACATATCATTGATTACCCGAGTAGACTGCTCAGATTGACCATATGTCTATTCAAGGTAGGATGTACTCAAAAGAAAATGATATTAGAGAGATGTCTAAAAACCCTACCAAAATGACAATGTCAAATGGGGATCTCTATTATAAATGATACTTCATAGGTCACTATGCTATCGAACTGTCACATTCACAAAAACATTATCCAAAATATCAATGGTTATGGTTTCCATGAAAGGTATGAAGTGGGATAAAATTTTCAATCTATCTACAATTACTTGTGATACATCTTCATGTGGATTTTCTGAGGTAACACTATAACAATATAAATACTAACATCATCCACCTTCCAATTCGTAATTAGTGGATGACATGACACTCCTAAAACCCTTTCATGCTCGACTTTAACTTGCAAAAAAGTTAAACCCATCTCTCTAAATTATGCTACCTCTTTATTCATTTGATACCACAATCAATATCTATGGAGATAACAATAAATTATTATAAATACAAGATTTACTGGCCATATATAAGCATGAAAATATATCATAATCTCCCTAGTCAAGCCTGTTGGACCCCATACACGACCATGAAAAAATAAATGTTGTACTTGCATGAGAACATAATGATGGTTTCTTCCAACACTTCCAACTGTCAAAGAGAAACAAAACCATTAAATTAGATAAATTAATAACTTTTATATGATCTAAAAGAACATGTATAATAGATGTTGATATCATAGGTACTAATCAGGAGGATCCTAAACATCTAGAAGCATATCATTAAAGAGGGTCCTTACCCACCACTCATAACAAGACTCTTGTTAAACCTCTCAAACTATCTTCTAGATTAATGTATTAGAAATAATTTTTTCCTTCCTAATGTATATATTGTCTCAATGTGGAAGGAATATATACAATGAAACCACTTCTTATACCAATGGTCTATGTACCTATGACAAAATATGTTGCTCAGGCTCCTGTGGAATTTATATATGAAAAAACCATCACCCATAAGATAGTGTCTCCAACATCTTTCGAATGTACCCCCATAGCTATCTCTAGATTACGAGGATGGTAAATCCTCTAACACAATCTATTTGGTCTCAATCCATAAGCAAACCCTTGATCTTCCTACATTAGAACTCCAGCTAGTCTAACTTTTAATGTGTCACAGTACATGGTGTTTTTTTATTCGAAATAAGGTAAGTGAGGATATGTGCCAAGGTAATCCTTCCTGGTAGTTCATGAAAATATCAATCACATGAATCAATCCAAAACAATCATCACTCCCTTTTTGGTCATCCATGAAATCCATGCTTCTAGATAGGATAAATCATTGATATAGAGATGATAATAAAATTATACTACAACTACACCTTCAGTGGGTCCACTAATACTCCTACCTTAGAGATGAAATGGACAACTAAGTTAACATTATCAGTCTAAAAACATCATTTTGATCAATTTTCATAATAAAAAAACTATCTCAATGTAATCATGATGATGACAACATGTTGGTATTCCTCATCTGTTGTGTGGTAGTACAGAAATCTATCATCAACGGAAAAAACTGATCCCAAAATGGATGAAAGATCCGATTTATCATGACCATGAACACCACTGGTTCATTTTTCAACCCAAAAAACATCACAAAAAACACATACTTTCAAAAATTTATTCTAAAAGAAGTATGATGTATGTACGACGGTATCACCCTTTACTAGTTGTATCTTGATATAAAATGGATATTAAAGAACATTTTAGATCCTCTTGTCTAATAAAAGAGATCATCAATGTGTTAAGGGGGATACCCGTTGTCTAACATTACATGTTTCCATATCTAATTATCCACACAAATGTGCAAGATAAAATCATACTTTTGTTTCAGATAGTTGTAGAACATGAAGCTGTTGTAATTTCTATTTAAAAACATTAGCTTCGAAATCATTCAGATATACCTTACACTCTAGAGGTTCTTATAGTTCCACCCTATAAGGTGGAATAGATATTAGATTATCTATATACCACATATTGATCCTATAATTGATCTCTCACTACGGTGCTATGATATATAAATAATCTAAATAGATTTCATAAAAATGATATATCACTATGGTAAAATAACCCTATTGAATTCCATCATTATTTAGTGAATGATAGGTATTTTTCTAACATACGAGATAAATAAAGAATAAATTTTTTTCATATTTATTAATATTTGTGAATTAAATATTAATTTTACTTTAATGGGGTTTCTATGTTCGATAGCGTACCCGATACACAACAAAGAGTTTCTTTGACATCTTACGTTGCACATTAGTAATATAATAATATTATTTTAATTAGTAGTTAACACGTAGCCATTGTATTGGCAGAAATGAATATAAATAACTAAAATATGATTATATATGTTTTTTAAATGTTTTTACATTTATCCAATAAAGTATTAAGGCTTTAAAAGAGAGAATAATTCAATTTTAGGCATAGATACTCTAATATTCACTAAAGGTTGACTTATCACCATTTGATGGAGAACCATATTTAAATATAGTTTTGGTCAATCTTATACATTGTATTGGACCAAATAAAATTTTTCTTTAGAATAGGGACATCAAAATTTACTTTGTGTAAATTTTTTGTATTTTTCCGATAAAGTTCATTTTTTTAATGAATACTGAAAAATGTTGTATTTTAATTCAAACACTTCTTTTAATATAATTTGTTTATATGATTAGATTATATTTTTAATTGGTTATAAAGTGAAAT
This sequence comes from Viscum album, assembly GCA_963277665.1. Classification (NCBI taxonomy): domain Eukaryota; kingdom Viridiplantae; phylum Streptophyta; class Magnoliopsida; order Santalales; family Viscaceae; genus Viscum; species Viscum album. The sequence goes on from OY728155.1 coordinate 1,014,351,050, forward strand.
TAGAATATTTTTTTACCATTTAATCCAATGGTGGACATTGTAATTAATTTCACTTTCAAATTGCACTTAAACTACTGTCAATTTTTTGATATATATTGTTTCATAAAAACACGCAATTCGTTTTAACAACGAGAATTAATTATTAAATTAATTAATGAAAACTATATGTTTTTAATTTTTTAAAATAGACATAATTTGTGAATTCGAATTATCAAATATAGCCTAGGGTGAATTTTTTGTAATTTTCTGAAAAACATCAATTTTTGATAAATAGTGAAGCCACTAAGTGGTAGTTAAAAAAACTAATTTGTTGTTTTAATGAAACTTTACCAATTTTTTTAATTGAATTTCAAAAATCCGACATATATGGTTGTCATTAGGAAATAAAATGTGGTTCAATGGGATTAAAATAATTTTTTGGTGAATAGTTACTTTTAAGTTTTATTAATCGCGATTAAAGGTAATTAGTGTAATTTAAGGTAAAAATAATGTTATAATAATATGAAATTACCTTGAAACATGTAATACCCTTATTTGATGTATCATGTCTGACCAAAACAATACATGGGTCAACTTTTGGACCCCATGAATCCACTTGGCTATGAAAATGACATTAATAACTTTTTATTTATAGTTAAAATAAAAATGTCACAAATATGTAGTGTTTTACTAAAAAAATATTACATGGGGTTATAAAAGTCATAATTTTGACTATGAATATTAATTGGAAATATAGAGATATTTCCCACATCATAGTATTTTTTTATAATTTTTTGACATTAAATAAATTAAATTATTTATGACAACATGATGATGCAGTGATTTGCTCATTATTTATCGATTTAAATAAAATGAAATGATAATGTAAAATATAAGACATAAACTTGTAAAAAATCTATTTTATGTGTGGATTTCGAACCCTTATCACCTTATCCTATAAATATATAATTTTGGGACCTTTAAAATCTGAAACTCATTATATAATAAAGTTACATTTTATAACTTTCCAAGAGTGCCCCTCCTCTCCTCTTATAAAAGGGCACCACCTCTACCACCTTACCCACACCTCTCAAGCATTTGGATTGGCCATTATATGCTCCTTTTATCTCTCCACATCCTTCTCCTCATCCTAAAATCCTTTCCTTAGGCAGAAAGCTCTTCAAGAAACCTTTTTGGTTCAAACCAAAGGCAGTTACCTGATTTAATGGTAATGTCTTCACTTGTGTTCTTTTTTTTTATTTTTCTTCTCCAACCCCCTAAACTCTTTTTATTAATTTATTTTGTAACAACACCAGTATATTAAATATACTAGGATGTTTTTATGAGAATGATTTTATTTACACTTGCACACACCTCCGTCTAATGGTTAATGAACGTACTGTTTCTGTGGTTGGTGAATTTCTGCCTCACCAAATGATGATTGTTCAATATTATTCTAACACATTTCATGGTGGCCATTAAGATGTAACTTTATTTATATATGATATATATCATCTTTATGTTTTACTTATGCTTCTGTATTTTTAATTTATGGAATACCTTTATGGTTCCCAGTATGGGTAAACGCGATAATTTCATTTTAGGAAGTGCGGACTACCGCCCCCTCAATGTGATTTGAGTCGTTAATGCCATATGTGGGATGTATAAAGGATGGAGTTAATGATTTTATATATTATATTATACTGTAATTATACTATACCTTTATATCATTATGATTTCACTCCATTAAAAAAGAAATGAAAGTGGCGTTCATGTGTACGTACGGCTTACCGTCTCCATGAACGATGCATTTCATTTCTTACCTCTAAATGTTATGTACTATTATAAATACATTTATATGCTGAATATATATAATATTTATGATATCCAAATCATTAATATGATTCTAGATATAATGAACCTTTTACCACATGAACAACAGGTAATTATAAGAAGTCTATTTTTGACTTAAGTACCAAATATCGACAAAACGAACTTTATTAACTTAAATGATTACATAATGTTTATAACATGGAAATAAGTTATATAAAAGTAATAATAAACTTGAAAAATGTTCTTAAGGAAGTATAAATTAACTTTAGATTTTTATTCTGGAGATTAAAGAGCTATCGAGTCACGTTGGACATGAGGTAAGGGACTTCGTCTCAATCTGCTTTCATTGAGGCATATTTTGTTTTATACACAACTTTCTTTTATACGGTGTATAAACCCCTTTGATTTTTAATTTTATTAAAAAGGAATCTTTTTCTATGAAGCGTTTTACTAAATGACAAAAAGGGATGTTTTTTTAACATACGCGGTGACAATGACCTTTTCCACCGCCACACGTATTATTTGGTCTTTGGCTTCCTCAACAAGCCGTAATGTTTTTTTTAAATGAAATAAATACTATATACTCTTTTATGTATTTTGGTATTGAAAATGGTTTTTATAATGGATTTTTTATGACAATATATTTATGTGATATATTGTGATCGAAATGTGGAAATTTTTTCTTTCCATTTTATTTGTTTTATGTATTATGATTTTATAATGTTACTTGGACATTTGATGCGTGGTTACGTGATAAACCATATGATGGGTGATACCGTGAATACCAGGATGGGTGGTTACATTATAACATCCAATGCATTTGGTATGGAAGTCGGCCGTATGGATATTCCATTAAGTGATATGTGTGGAATTCGACCGTATGGTTATTCCATTTAAGTATGTTTATGTCCCAAGACACCTTTATATGTTATGTGTTATTTATAAGGGTTTTATGGTAATATTTTTGTTGAAAAAGGGTATGTAATGATCTTTTATTCAGTGAGAATTGTTTACTACTTCATAAAGGTGAAATGTATTACTTTGATAAAGTATTCATGGTTTACTTGTTTTTTTAAAAACTAACAGTTTTCCTTATTTGTGTATCCCTTACTGAGATTTTTATGCTCATCCCAAGTTTTTTTTAAAATATTTTTCACACGAAATAATGTGGAATAGGGTCAAGGATGGGATCAAGGAAAAGTCTTGCTGTCATAAACATGGAACTAGACATGAATCTTTTGTTTCAAGAGTTCATGTTTTGTAAAAATTGGAAACTATGTAGAAGTTTCTACATTGTAAACGTTTGAGATGTAATAGTTATGTTCTAATTCTCTAAAACTCTAAACGTGAAAAGATCCTCAATGTGAATTATTCATTTAATTCAATATTAAGTAATGTTTAAAGCCAGGACCTTATAGTTGGTATCAGAGGTCGGTTTAGACAACTTTAGGAGTTATAAAATTGTTAAATTTATAAGTTAATTTATGGTATGATTGAAATGATATAGCATTTAAAGATTACTATGTTCCTTCACCTAAGATATTTCTATGTTCAGAATGATTTCCCGTAGAGGAAACATGGTAGCTAATGTTTGGACGACATCAGGAGGAAGACAACCTTCCAAATCAGCAACCTGAGATGGACAGAATTGGAACTGAATAATTTTTTACAGTGATGGAATAGTTGACTCAGGATATATATGGTGGTGGTATCCATAAATGAGATCATCCAGATCAACTGTAGAGGAACATATCATTGGTGGAACATTTCATGAGGCAACATCCCCCATCATTCATAGGATCATCTGACTTTGTGCTAGCTGAAGGGTGGATTAATGCACTGGAGAAGATTTTTGATGTCATGGGGTTTTCATAACATCAAAAGGTTAGTATTTTTGTTTACCATTTAGAAGGTGAAGATGATTAGTGGTGGTTGATGATAAAAAATATTAGGGATAGTGATGAGATTGATGATCTTCACTAGGAAAAATTCAAAGGTATGTATCTTGAGAAATATTTTCATAAGGTGGTCTGTCTTAGGATGGAAAAACAATTCCTAGAATTGAGGAAAGAGGATGACTTCATGGATGCTTATGAAGCAGCTTTCACTCAACTGGCAAGGTATGCTCCAAATTTCATATCAGATCTTGATAGTAAAGTCAACTGTTTTTACTCAGGGTTAAATCCAAAGTATCGAAGGGATTTAGCTTCTTGTGAGTTCAAAAGTTATGAAAAACATGTTCGATGTGCGGAGAAGGTGGAAATGGTGCTTGATGATGATCAGGTGTTCTTTAACAAACAGCAGAATAAGAGGTCCAGTTGGCAGGAAAAGGGGAAGAATTCATCAATGAAGTAAGGAGGTAAGAAAACCAAATATACATCCCGTGAGAAGTGTGGTAAAATTCATTCTGGAGAATGCTTATCCAAGTTTGGAAAGTGATTTTGGTGTGGTAAGTCTGGTCATATTGCTCGTAACTGTAAGGAAGATGATCATGCATGTAAAGAAAAGCTTGCGGTAAGATGTTTTAAGTTTAATGAAATGGTTCATTATGAAAATGAGTGTCTAAAGAAGAACTCAAATGAGGGAAACTATCCAGAATAAAAGAAAAAAAGGGGTGGTGAAATCCTTTTCAACTAATTCAGCAGATTTTGGGACATCAAATGAAGTAGTATCAGGTACACTTTTTGTTTTTTCAGAATATGCCAACATGTTGTTTGATTCAGGGTCTACACATTATTTCATTTCTGAGAAGTTTTCTAGTAAATTGGGAATTCCTTCTCATGATATGAATCCTAAACATATGGTAAAAACACCGATAGGAAACATTGAGACAAGAAGAAATTATAAGAACCTTCCTATCCTTGTGTGCGGAAAGAATCTACCTACAAACCTTATTATTTTTCCTCTAGTAGTGTTTGATGTTATTTTGGGCATGGATTTGCTTTCTATTTATCATGATAAGATTGACTGCAGAGCTAAAATGGTTTCTTTTCAGAAAGATTTTCAGTTTGTGTACAATAATGAACTCTTGCTTTTTATAACATATCAATAAGTTGAGAAAAAAGTAAATGATGGAAATGAATGTTACCTTGCACATATTGTTGAAAATAAAGGAACTGTTCAGATTAATGATGTGCGAGTGGTAAATGAGTATCTTGATGTTTTTGCTGATGAGTTTCCTGGTATTATTCATGATTGGGAAGTTGAATTTACTGTTTACTTTGTTCCTGATTCTAAGCAAATTTCAAAACCCCCTTATCGAATGGATCAAGTTGATCTTTTAGAGTTAAAGAAGCAATTGAAGGAGTTATTAGATAAAGGTTTCCTTCGACCTAGCACATCACCATGGGGTGCTTCTGTCATGTTTGTTAAAAATAAAGATGGTTCAATGAGACTTTTCATTGATTATAGAGACTTGAATAACATCACTGTTAAGAACAAGTATCCTTTGCCTCATATCGATGATTTGTTTGATCAGCTCTAGGGAGCTCAGTATTTTTCGAAGATTGACTTGAGGTCGGGGTACCATCAGTTGAAAGTAAAAGAAGCAGACGTTCGGAAGATTGCATTCCGTACTAGATATGGCCATTATGAATTTTTAGTTATGCCTTTTGGGTTAACCAATGCACCTACAGTATTCATGGACCTTATGAATAGAATTTTCCATGAGTTCTTGGATAAGTTTTTGGTTGTTTTCATTGATGATATTTTTGTGTTTTCTAAAAGTAAAGAGGAGAATGAAATTTATTTAAGGGTTATCTGTCATACCTTAAAAGAAAAGAATCTGTATGGAAAATTCATCATGTGTGAGTTTTGGTTACAAAAAATTTCTTTCCTTGGTAACAATGTTTCAAAAAATGGAATAACTGTCGATCTTGCTAAAACAAATTTTTTTGAAGAATGGCCATGACCCACAAATGTAACCGAGATCTGTAGTTTTCTTGGTTTGTCATGTTATTACTGAAGGTTTGTTAAAAAAATTTCATGGTTACCTAGTCCAATGACTAAGCTAACTCTGAAAGGCACTAAGTTTATCTGGACAAAAGAATGTGATGATTGTTTTCAAAAGTTGAAAAAAGGAATGGTGAATGCTCCAGTTTTGGAACTTCCTTCCAGGAATGGTGAGTTTTTTATCTACAGTGATTCTTTGTTGAAGGGACTTGGTTGTGTCCTTATGCAGAATGATCAGGTAATTGCTTATTCTTCATGTCAGTTGAAAACTCATGAGGTAAATAACCCTACACATGATTTGGAATTAGCTGCTGTTGTTTTTGCTCTAAAAATTTGGAGGCATCATTTGTATGGAGTCATGTGTGAAATATATACTGATCACAAAATATTAAAGTATATATTCACTATGAAAGAATTGAACATGATACAGAAGATATGGCTAGAAATAATCAAATATTATGATTTTAAAACTCATTACCATCTGGGAAAAGAAAATAAAGTGGATGATGCTTTGAGTTGAAAAAGTAATTCATCACTAACCATGAGAAGTTTGGAATGATATATTTGGTTTTTGATTTGATGAACTTTGGCATAGATTTTTTTGGTGGAGGAAGTGATTCTGTTTTGTTTCAAGTGTCAGTGAGATCATCCCTATCAGGCAGAATTAAGAAAACGCAGAAGAAAGACATTGGGTTGCAGAAAAAGGTAGAGCTGGTTTATAAGGGTAAGTTTCCTGAATTTAACCTTGATAATGATTGTGTTTTGAGGTTTGGGAAGAGATTATGTTTGTCTTGTGTTTCACAGTTGAAGAATGAGTTGTTATGTGAGGCTCATAGTTCCCCATTTTCAGTTCATCTTGGCAGTACTAAGATGTATAGAGATATTTGTGAGTATTAATGGTGGTATGGAATGAAAAGATATATTTCTGATTTTACTGTGAAGGGTTTGACATGTCAACAGGTTAAAGTAGAGAGACAGTTACCAATAGAGATGCTTCAACCTTTACCAGTGCCAGAGTAGAAATGGGAAAATATATCCATGGACGTTGTTGTGGGATAACCGAAGATATCTCGACGTAATAATGAAATCTGGGTTATTGTAGATAGATTGACTAAATCTACTCATTTCCTTCCTATTCGAGATACATTATCTCTAGATCAACTTTCTCAATTGTATCTTAAAGAGATAGTGACGTTTCATGAGGTTATCCTCTCTATTGTATCTAATCATGATCCCAGTTTACTTCTAACTTTTGGAAGGGCCTTCAGAAGTCGTTGGATACTGAATGAAATTTTAGTATAGCTTTTCATCCTCAATCAGTTGGGCAGTTAGAACGAACAATTCAGACCTTGGAGGATATGATACGTGCTTGATCAATGGATTATCAGGGATGTTGGGACCAACATTTTTTTGGTTGAATTTTCATATAATAACAGTTTACATTCCAGTATAAATATGTATCTGTTTGAAGCATTTTATGTTAAATAGTGTCAAACTCTATCTTTATGGGATGAAGTAGGGGTAAGTAAGCTGATAGGACCATAATTGGTAGATGAGTTGGTAGAAAAAGTTTAGTTGATTCAAACACACATGAAAGCAGCTCAGAGTAGGCAAAAAACTTATACAGATAACAGGAGGAAGGATCTATCTTTTGAGGTAGGTGATCATTTTTTTTCTCAAAGTTTCACCATGGAAAAGTGTGATGCGATTTGGTAAGAAAGGAATATCGGGTCCAAGGTTCATTGGACCATATTAAATTCTGGAGAGAGTTGGATCAGTTTCTTACTGAGTGGTGTTACCTCCGAGTTTATCTCAGGTACACAATGTTTTTCATATTTCGATGTTCAGAAAATATATGCCAGATCCATCTCATGTTTTGAGCCCAGAGGTAGTTCAGTTGGAGGATAATCTCTCTTATGAAGAACAACCAGTCCAGATTCATAACCGTAGAGAGAAAGTGTTGAAGAATAAGGTAATTCACCAGGTAAAGGTTTTGTGGAAAAACCATATGGTTAAAGAGGCAACATGGGAATCTAAAGATGCTATGAGGGATAAATACATCCACTTATTTTGATAAGTGAATAAAATTGCGATTATGCAGTTCCCAAAAGGGGAGAATGATGTAACATCCTAGGTAAATAAAGAATAAAACATTTTGATATTTATTAATATTTTCCCAATAAATATTAATGTTACTTTAAAGTGGTTTCTATGTACCATAGTGTACCCGATAAGCAACAAAGTGTTTCTTTGAAATCTTACGTTGCACACTAGTAATATAATAATATTATTTTAAATGGTAGTTAACACGTAACTGTTGTATTGGCGGGAATGAATAGAAATAACTAAAATATGATTATATATGTTTGTTAAATGTTTTTACATTTATCCAATAAATTATTAAGGCTAAAAATATGAAAAGAATTCAATTTTAGGCATAGATACTCTAATATTCACTAAAGGTAGACTTATCACCTTTTGATGGAGAACCGTCTTTAAATATAGTTTTTGTTACTCTTACACATTCTATTGGACCAAATAAAATTCTTCTTTAGAATCGGGACATCAAAATTTACTTTGTGTATATTTTTTGTATTTTTTCGATAAAGTACATTTTTCTTAATGAATAGTGAAAAATGTTGTATTTTAACTCAAAAAATCTTTTTAATCTCATATTTTATATGATTACATTATGTTTTGAATTGGATTTAACAAGAAATTAGAATATATTTTTACCATTTAATCCAATGGTGGTCATTGAAATTAATTTCACTTTGAAATTGGACTTCAACTAGTGTCAATCTTTTGATATATATTGTTTCATAAAAACACGCTATTTTTTTGACAATGGGAATTAATTATTAAATTAATCAATGAAACTTATATGTTTTTAATTTTTTAAAATAGACATCATTTTTGAATTTTTAATATAAAATATATCCTAGGGTGATTTTTTGGTAATTTTCTGAAAAACATCAATTTTTTATGAATAATGAAACCACTATGTGGTAGTTAAAAAACCGATTTTTCGTTTTAATGATACTTTACCACTTTTGTGAATTGAATTTCAAAAATCCGATATATGTGGTTGTCATTAAGAAGTAAAATTTGGTTAAATGGGATTAAAATAATTTTTTGGTGATTAGTAACTTTTATGTTTTATTAATCACGATTAAAGATAATTAGTGTAATTTAATGTAAAAATAATGTCATAATAATATGAAATTACCTTGAAACATGTCCTAACCTTTTTGGATGTGTCATGACCGACACAAAAAATCCATGGGTCAACTTGGGTACCCCATGGAGCCACTTGGGTAAGAAAATGACATTAATAACTTTTTATTTACAGTTAAAATAAAAATGTTACAAACATGTATTGTTTTACTAAAAAAAATTTACATGGGGTTATAAAAGTCTTATTTTGAATATATTTATTAATTGGAAAGATAAAATTATTTCCTACATCATAGTGTGTTTTTATAATTTTTAGACATTAAATAAATTAAATTATTTATGACACCATGATGATGCAGTGATAACCTCATTATTTAATGATTTAAATAAAATGAAAATATAATGTAAAATCTAAGACATACACTTGTAAAAAACATATTTTATGGTTGTATTTATAACCCTTATCACCTTATCCTAGAAATATATAATTTTGGGACCTTTAAAATCCGAAACTCATTATATAATAAAGTAACATTTTATAACTTTCCAAGAGTGTCCCTCCTCTCCTCTTATAAAAGGCCCCACCTCTACCACCTTACCCACACCTCTCAAGCCTTTGGCTCAGCCAAGATCTGCTCATTGTATCTCTACACATCCCTATCCTCATCCTAGATGCCTTACCTTTGGAAAAATCTCTTAAATAAACCCTTTTGGTTCAAACCAATGGGAGTTATCTGATTTAAAGGTAATGTCTTCACTTGTGTTCTTTTGGTTTATTTTGTTTCTCCAACCCCCTAAAATCTTTTTATTCATTTATTTTGTAACAACACCAGTATCATAAATATAATATGATGTTTTTATGAGAAGGATTTGATTTACTCTTACAAAAACCTCTGTGTAATGGTTAAAAAACATATTGTTTCTGTGGATGGTGAATTTCTACCTCACGAAACGATGATTGTTCAATATTCCTCTAAAAACTTTCATGGTGGACATTAAGATGTCACTCTATTTATATATGATATATATTATGTTTAATTGTTCCTTATGCATCTGTATTTTTCATTTATGGCATACCTTTATGGTTCCTATTATGGGTAAACGCGATAATTTCATTTTAAGAAGTGCGGACTAACGCCCCCTCAAAGTGATTGGATTCGTTAATTCCATATATGGGTTATATAAAGGATGGAGTTAATGATATTATATATGATATTATACTGTAATTATAATATACCTTTAAGTCATTATGATTTCACTCTAGTAAATACGAAATGAAAGTAGCATTCATGCGTACGTACGACTTACCATCTCCACGAACGGTGCATTACATTTCTTACCTCTAAATGTTATGAACTATTATAAATACATGTATATACTGGATATATATGATATATTCGATATAAAAATCATGAATATCATTTTGGATATAATTAACCTTTGACCACGTGAACAACATGTAATTGTGAGAAGTCCATTTTTGACTTAAGTACCAAATATCGACAAAAAGAAATTTATTAACATAAATGATTACATAATGTTTATAACATGGAAATAAGTTATAAAAAAGGAATAATAAAATTGAATAATCTTATTAAGAAAGTAAAAATTAACTTTAGTTTATTATTCAGGAGATTAAAGAACAATCGAGTCATGTCGGACACGAGGTAAGGGACTTTGTCTCAATCTCCATTCATTGAGGCATTTTTTGTTTTATACAACACTTTCTTTAATATGGTGTATAAACCCCTTTTACTTTTACTTTTATTAAAAAAGAATATTTTTCTATGAATCGTTTTACTAAACGACAAAAAGGAATGTTTCTTTTAACGTACGCGGTGACAACGACCTTTTCTACTGCCACGAGTATTATTTGGTCTTTGGCTTCCTCAACAAGTCGTAATGTTTTTTTAAAATGAAATAAATTCCATACACTCTTTTATGTATGTTGGTATTGAAAATGGTTTTTATAATGAAATTTTTATGTCAATATATTTAAGTGATATATTATGATCGAAAAGTGGAAATTTTTTCTTTCCATTATATTTTTTTTATGTCTTAGGATTTTATAATGGTAATTGGACATTTGATGGTTGGTTACGTGATAAACCATATGAAAGGTGGTTCCATGAATACCAAGCTGGGTGGTTACGTTATAACCTCCAATTCATTGGGTATGGAAGTCATCCGTATGGATATTCCATTAAGTGATATGTGTGGAAGTTGACCGCATGGTAATTACTTTTAAATATGTTTATGTCCCAAGTTTCCTTTATATGTTATGTGTTCTTTATAAGGGTTTTATGGAAATATTTTGGTTACAAAAGGGTATATAATGATATTTTATTCAGTTAAGAGGTTTTACTACTTCATAAAGGTGAAAAGTATTACTTTGATAAAGTATTCATGCTTTACTTGTTGTTCTGAAAAACTAATAGTTTTCCTTCTCTGCGTATCCCTTACTGATCTTTTTATGCTCATACCATGTTTTTTTTTAAATTTTTTTCACAGGACATATTGTCGAATAGGGTCAAGGATGGGATCAAGTAAAAGTCATGTTGTCTTAAACATGGAACTAGACATGACTCTTTTTTTAAAGAGTTAATTTTTTGTAAAAAAAGGAAACTATGTAGAAGTGTCTACTTTGTAAACATTTGATATGTAATAGTTATGTCCAAATTCTCTAAAACTCTAAACCTGAAAAGATCCTCAATGTGAATTATTCATTTAATTCAATATTAAGTAATGTTTAAGACCAGGGCCTTATAATTTTATATGTGATGAACATTAATCTACAATTAATTGGTTCTAATAAAAAATCTTAAAGATCCAACTCACCTTGGTGGGAATAACATCCTTCTTCAGAAGATATAAATGTACATATCCTCTAATAACAGTCAATTTGATCCTAGTGTAGAACTATGTAATCAATACATGGAAATAAATAGAATCCAATTAATTTTAGAAAAAAAATTGTTCAAAAAAGGAATGGTAACCACAAATATATAATTGAGATAACTTGAAAGATTTCATATTCTCTGACCACACACCCAATGGTGTATCAATGGTAAATGAACCATCTATTATCTCCACAACAAGATCATATCATATGAAAAAAATAATAAATAAAAATAGAGTCTGATTCTTCTAGATCAAACATAACACAAGATATGTTAGATCATGCAAGATTCATACCTATAACAGTAGAAGGAGATGCATACATAACTGATGGAGTAGACTGCAAATCATATAATTGAATTTTCCCTCTTCCATTGTTTATAGTCTGACTCCCGTGATTTATTTACTCTATCTGATATTTTCTTTCCTACACATGTTTTCAACATCATCTTCCTTTCCATGAATGTCAAGTTGAATTATAGCTACTAAAATGTTGATGGGCAGCTAACCCCATTATATACTCAGGTTCATATCCTAACCACTACCACTGCCCTCCTAAAGAGATTTCAAAAAAGACATGTATATCTAACTTAGTCTTCCACATGCATGAAACTCAACTATGCAGTAATGAAACTACAGGTTTTTATGTCCAAAATTTTCACACTGATAGCATTTCAATAGAAGATGGTCCTGAGATAAATATCTGATTCCTTGAATTATCTCACAACTATTACCTTCATGAATAATATCACAATGGCACATATTTTTACCCAAATAATATCTCTCATGTTCCCTTTCTAAAATATCTTGGTCGATGATTGCCTTCTCTCTCAGATTACCCTCTAAGATGAGTTTCTGATTCATCATGTCCTAAAAACTGATAAAATGAAAATCATTCACCAATGACCAAATTTGATATCTAATTCAATCCTAAAACTATATAACTATACTATTCTCATTATCACCAAAGGATGGAAAAAACATTATAGGTTGGTGAAACATAAGGTTTATTCCAACACTAACATACCCTCCCATGTAAGATGCGTGAAATAACAATCATTTAAATCATTCAATTTCTTAGGATAAAAGTGTGTCTATAAATTTCCATCAATTTATTTCCAAGAAAATTCATCTTTTTTTTCTAATATCTCATAAATGACCGAATAAATTTTTTGTTGTTCAACAAAACATGTATGAAAAAATATTTTACTTCTTATATGTTGGTGTTTCGAGGTTATAGAAGATCATATGTGTTGGTTCAATCCAAAACAAGGCAACCCAAGGTACCCTTCCCATGTGAAAGTAGTCAGATCACTCTTCTAAAACACTCTTGTTAACTCATAAATCAAACGTATAGTATGAATAGTACCCCATTCCATTGATCACATTACCCTCTAAAATCTATCATAAAACTGAACATCCATTTGATCCGCAGGAGATCTAGGATGATCATGATCATCTATTTTAGGAGAGTACTGAACATCCCTCTCTTGATGCTGAATTCGAAGTCAATGAGCTGGAATTTTATCAAAAAGACAAACACACCCCTTTGAAAATTGGGTAACATAAATATTAACCTAAACATGTGACTGAAATAGAGAACCAAAAAATAATATTCTATCTAATTAGGGCTTATCAAATGTTTGGAATTACATATCAGTTCATTTATTTTTCATCAAATATAATATTCATCCTATACAATAGTTCATCCATTAATTATATGAAATGAATAAAAATATTTCCTTTTTATGAAAAAAAATTAGTATATATCTCATTTTTCCAATAATGATGCATCTATAACACTCTTGTTCCAAACTCGAACATAAATAAAAATCTCAAAAAATAATGACATTACACAACCAATGAATTACCCAATGTGAAATAACATCATACTGTTACATGAGAACATCATGAACACCAATATCATACATTGTAACTCATCAATTCTCATATATATGGGTTATTTACACCCATGAAAAAAGCTCATTACCATGTCCTAGCGCATCATAGACTCATCTATAACTTTCCCAATTAGTAAATCCATAAAAAAACCATTTTACTTGGATACCAATTTTTATCATCCCTAATCTAGTACTCTATCACATGGTAGAAAATGGTTCGTTATGAGACCACATGGGTTCCTAACCATAAAAAAGAGGCTACCAGCTTTGAGCAATGTGTGATATTTATAGTGCGATGACTATACCCCACATAAAAAGTGTCAAAAAATAGTAAATAATTCATATGAACAAAAGAAATCAAAGTAATTGACATAGAGGAAACCTATGAAACAATTGGGAAATAATAGAGAAACCAATATACAAATAATAAGGAACCACATAATGCTATGTTGATATGTATTAAATGTCAAATTGATAAAAGTACAAAATAAAGGAATGATCATTAAAATAAACTCAACAATACCCCAGTCCTACACCGTAGGTCAGTACCGTGTCAAAACTCCAACCATCGAATAATCAAAATTCAGCTACAAGGTCCCTTTCCATCATCCGTACATGTATCCATATAATCTGACTGTGTACCAAACAGTGTCCCTAATTGCATGTGATTCAAACATAGATGTTTGATGACATCGTGAATAAAAAATTTAGTTTTCTTATTTGCATATAATTTATATTCACAAAGAGCATTATTAATTTATTATAAATTTAATAAAATATAGAAATAACCTACTTCACCATCAATATAGATTTTCTATATGAATGTAACACAAAAAATACAACCATAACCATATGCCAACGGTAAATCAGAACCTTATTTAGAACCAAACTAAAATGTCTATAAGAATATATTACAACCATTATAATCAAAACCATATACCCAATGTATAATGAATAACTATTCTTATACTTCTATATAATAATTATATCATGTCTCGAGTAATTCCCCAGCGATTAATCAACTTAGAATGTTCTAGGTTCATTTCCAAATAAATAACCATTACAACATGTGTACTGGTCAGAACATGGTATATAAGCATTAAAACATGTTTCAAGGTCAGAAAATGGTATAAAATCATTAAAACAATTTTCAAAAGTACATACTTGAATAGGAAGAATATAAAAATATGTATACATATAACCAAAATAATTATTTATTCTACAAAAAAATTTCATTCAATTTAAAATTTACTTAATTAATAATATAATTCATATTCATGGGTGATTCTATAAATTATATTCACCAGAATCACATGTTATTCTTATGGAAAAAAAGTACCCCACTTCAAATTCGTTACATTCAAAGGTTTTCTCATCCAATGGTAAATAATAAGTAATTTCCCATCATCAATTAATCTGAAAGGGGTCCAACAAAGAATACACCATATTATTTTAATCATTTTATTCAATTATTTAGTTAGTGTTTAGATGAATTTTTTCAATCACAATATTTCATTTATTTAGCATTCAAAATAAGACTCTCGAGATATTATTTAGACACCATACCATTATTAGGTGATGAACACAATGCATTCGAAGAGAAAAAAAATTAAGGTATAAAATATTGTAAGGATAACCTATATAAAAACGAATAAATATAAACCAAAAAAAGTAAAATTCAACAGATGAAACCAAAATATCTTTAAAGGATATAAAAAAATAAGAAACATTCATTATAAATCAATCAAAAAAACTGGAAATCTGGAATACAGAGATACACTAACAAGTAACCAATAATCTACCTTTGGGTTAAGAGAAAGATGTTTTATGGATAATTAAAAACAAATAATCCACACAAAACCATTAAAAGTACAGGTCGATAATTTACATGACATGAAGATCTATCGCCTCATATAAATATTTAATTCATCTGAACATTAAACATCATGTGATGGGATCACGACATGTAACCACTTCACGTCACAAATCTGTTCACAACATGAGTATGGTTGATTTTTCATGTCGTTTATCAAATTTATAAGATGGGAAAATGTCATGTAGATGGTTTTTGGAAAAGTTTACTTATAAAAAACCAATCCCCATTTATGGATTATCAACATTCAATGAACCTTTTTCAGTACTTGACCCATTTAAAAATAGAATCCATTAATTCAAAATGAATCTCGAAATGGGTAACTGTATGGATCATCTCAGTTTTTCTCACATGTACTCACAACCCATGTTTGTGTTTATTCCAACAAATATAAAACCATGATGAAACATTACCATGAATGTTTAATGATATGGAAAAAAAAAATATGATTAATAAAAATCATAGATCCACTTACCCAGAAATAGATAGGATATTATAAACTAGTCTGGTAGAAATGAAGTTTTCTAGAACATCAAGTAGATATAATGGTGTTTTTCAAAATAAAATGATTTCTAATCCTTCTTCTAATATCTTCGAATAAAATTAATTTTTCTATTTTAAGGATTTTTTTTAAATATCTTATTGAAATTATAATTAAGACAATAATTTTGAAGAACTAGAAGTTTCATCTTATCAATTGGTTAAGGGTTGAATGTATTCTTACAATTTTTTGTATATGGGAAATATTTTAAACTATGAGATATTAAATTTGAATTAAAATCTGAATGAATCTCAAATGTTATATGAAGAGTTTAAAAATTTGTAATCTTCAAAAAAAACTTCTTATAAACTTCAAAATGATTACTATAATTTTACGGAAAGATCAAATTCTAATGAATGATTTGTCATATTTAAAAGGGAGATGACAAATTAGATAGTGTGATTCAGACAAAAATATATTAAAATGTTAGATCATGATGAGTTAAATGTGTTCTTGGTAAAACAATTCACATCTTATTCAATAGTTCAATGATTTTTTTTTATGTTTATTGATTAAATGAATATCTATAGTGGGTTTTAGCTGATATTAGTTAAAAAAAATTAGAAATTTGGAGAGTTCAGATTACCTATATAACCCTTAGAACATACTCTACTTTTATTCATCTCTATTTATGTAATTCCCCGACCGCAGTTACCAAGAGTCGGTGGATTATTACGTATCATTGGCTTGATCCCAAAAGATCAAGTCTCAAAATACTTATTAGTTTAGTAGCCTTGAATAACTAGATACATTCATAAAGTATACATTACATCATAAATTGAAAAACTATAATAAAATCTTGTCTCTATAGACAACACTCATATCCTCACACTATCCCTGTGGGTCATTCATCAAATATTTCATTACATCATGGGAAAAATAAAACATAGAAATGGGTGAGATCAGATTCTCCATAAGGATAACAATATATTGGAAACATTCATAAATGAGCATAAAAATTAAAGGAAATGTATAACTAAAACAAAAGCCTTTTAATCTTGAACTTCAACATAATATGGAAAAGATAAAATGAAATAATTCCATTTACTTATCCACATGGATATTCTACTAGTCAAATAATCACATGCAATATCAATAACCACTTTCATAATAATGGAATGCATAATGCTAGACTATCATAACCACAAAGTCAAGGTCTTGTTCCAAGACTACAAATAAGATTTTGTCAAGGCCTTGTGCCAAGACACTAGTTTGTCTCATGAGACCTACTGATGCATCAACGAGCTATAGCAGGCTCCACCCATCACTTACTAAGTCCAATTCATTCATCATATGAAAATTTTGAAACAGAACATAAACATTCTTATTAAAAATGGCATATGAAATGTCAATACATTATCCACAAACCATGAATGGAATAAAAATAGCACATACACAGTCAAACATAACTCATTCAATACAATATAAAATATTGTAGTGTAACATATTAACCTCAATGGAGAATAATGAAGGATATTGACATAGATTAAAATAATCATCAAAACTATTTGAGAAGAATATCCCCCTTTTCTTGAAAACATTTAAAAGTCACACTACTTGTCAAGAAGTCGTTTTAAAAATATATTTTTAAATCAAAGTGTCCCATACCACTTTTAAACTTTTAAAATGAATTTTATTTTTAAAACACTAATATCCACATAAATAAATCCTTAATACCATTTTTAAAACATGAACATTAATTGGAGTGATTTAGAAGAATAATGATTTAAAACATTTAAAAATGATATTTTACTTAGAGTTTCGAACCAAAAGAGAGAAACATGAATACCAATATTTTTGGTAATCAAAACATTGTAATATCTTGAGAATTAACTGATTCATGATATACTATGTCAAAGTACATTATATACACCATATAATAGTGATTTGGTGTATAACAACAAAGAAGTCTCAATGGAATGTAAATTGAGATGAAATCTCTTATAAAGACCATTGTTTCTGACGCTTTTATGTCGGGGAGCGCGCGCGTGTCCGTCACGCGGGGGGGGGGGGGGAATCGCGGATTGTTACCCCACATTCCCGCTTTCCAAAGGCGGGCGACATCTATTCCTTATTCAGGAACGTCTGCTCATTGATCGAAACCAGGATGATGGTATGTCGGTTCTTCCTTCCATGGATTCCTCCTCGGAGCTCGTCACCTAGTACGGGTCTCACTCATAGATTTAAGATGGTTTTGTGAAGCTTGTTCCCAGTGCCATATCTGCATGGACTCCAGTTAATTATGCTGCTTCTATCGAGCTACTCCAAGGGGTCTGATCGGGGCAGCAACCTTCGGTGAGGAGAATGGTCACGTTGGGGTGTCGTCGGCATGTCTTGACGCTGGGGATTGGCATGTCTGTTTTCGGTCCCTTATCGTAGGGCTTCTCAAGATCCTGGAAGCCCGAGGCATCCCACATCGAACATGGGGAATTGTGAACCATCTGAGGATTTCCTCATCTTCCCATGTTTAACACGGGGTATTCCACGAGTTTAACGTCTGTCGTAGATAGATCAGACTGATCGGAACACTGAAAGTGGATCAGATTGAAGGACCCCCTAGGGGGAACACCGATGTTGGGGTCAGCACGTGGGCGGCTTCCTGGATACTATGGAGTGGAATGGGGTGGCATGATCCCACCGGGATGTGGAAGCCCGAGTAAGGATCCGGATGGGTGATGGAGTGTAGGTCTTGAACCTCATGCAGGTTTCCTACATATCCCTATGGCATGGAATCAAAGTTCACGTAGTTCGGTGACATGGTGGGACACTTGAAGAGGCGGCCTGTGAGAATGAACGCATGGCTTGGAGCCTGGAGGAAGTAAGATCTCCGGGCTAGGGCATGAGCTTCCCGAGGCATGTGAGATCAAGGGAGAGGTCAGGATGAGACGTGGGTGTGAGGTATGGGTCTTATGCTCTAAGTCGGCCCATGATGGTGGGTATGAACCAACACGGATGGGTCGGGACAACTGAGTGATGGGCTTGAACCTCGTGGATGCATTCTACGTACCATGCTTTAGCATGGATCAAATTCCACGTAGTTCGGGGCATGCAGTTTAACATCATGCAGGACGAGGGCATACAGTTTAACGTCATGCGGGACGAGGGAATGTAGTTTAACATCATGCGGGACTAAGGAATACAGTTTAATGTCATGTGCAACGAGGGAATATAGTTTAACGTCACGCGGGACGAGGGCATACAGTTTAACCTCATGTAGGATGAGCGCATACAGTTTAACATCATGGGGGACAAGTGCATATAGTTTATCGTCATGCAGGATGAGGGATTTGGGGCTTACACTCTGAGGCATCCCAAAGTGTTGGAGAACTGACGTAAAGAAGTCGGAACGACCGGGTGGTGGGATTGAACCTCGTGGAGGCTTCCTAAGTACCATGCGTTAGCATGGATCAAAGTCCACGTATTTCGCTGGGATGGGGCTTATGCTCTGAGGTGGCCCATAGGAGGATGTCATGGTCAATGCGTGCTCTAAGCCCATGTGAGTCATGCTCAGTGTGAGAAACAAGAGGCAGTAGGGAACAGACGATCACGTCGCAAAGGGTGCGTCCGTGAGAAGCGGAAAGGGGCTTATGCATTCAGCGGCCCAAAGAAGAAACTGGGGCTTACGCGTGGTTAGAAGCCCTGGGTGTCGGGGCTTACTATATGTTGGAGGCCCGTGGTGCAACAAATCACAGAGGGAAAGGGACTCCACTGGCCTTGGTAGTGGGGAAGTACAGAGTTTCATGGGTGCAACCTTCCGTAAGAGAGGCTAGGGGATTACGCTCTGAGGAAGCCCTTCCCCCGCGAACAAATGCCACTCCGAAAAAGAGTATCTCATTCCATGTGAGGAAGAATCCATTCCCATGGAGACGAGTGGGCGTAAATAATTTCTGAGCTAGGGGGACCCTGCGTGCGAGGCACCGGGTCGGACCACAGTTTAACGTCATGTGTTAAGGACAAGGTGCTTTGCAGTTTAACGTCCGGCATCTTGGATGAGGTGGGTTCGCTCCACACCCCTAGGTCTTACATGCCCAACACCCTCTACCCCTTGTAGGAGGGAAGGTATCGGCAAGGCCGTAGTGAAGGGGGCCGCAGGGCGAACCATCGAGGGGTCCACATTAGCATATCTATGCGAAGAACCAATATCCGTTAGTGTGCCTATGAGAAGAAGCATAAGGCAATGAAACGGAACGGGAAACACCACCCAAAGGACCTTGAGGTTAATTCGTACGATCCTGGAAGGTCGTACGGGAAAACAACACATGGTGTGCATGCCCGACATGGGAGACATCAGGAACCTATGCAGGGCTACAAGGTGGGAGGTCCTGGGTTTTCCGCGCAAAGAGAAGGTTTGCGTGAAAAACACCGGGATGGCGCGCAATTGGGACAGGGGATTGCGCGAGAATAGGGACTCGCGCGCAATGCGCCTAGAATGCGCGCAGATAGGGGATTTCATGCAGTGAGCATGGATTGCACGGGGATAGGGGATTCTCCACAATGGGCCTCGATTGCGCGCGGGGCAATGGCCAATCCCTAGCGAAACCTATTGGAGGAATTGCACGCAATTTGGAGGGGATTGCGCACAATTGAAAAGTATTGTGCACAAGAGGCAAGGATTGCATGGAAATGAAGAACCCGGAAGAGTTTGGAAAATTCACTTAAGCGAGTGGGGTTGCACGCAGAGGCGAACCCCGGGTCAGGATTGCACGAAAAAGGGAATTACCTAGAAGTCCTATTGCACGTGCGGGAGGCCGAATTGCACGCACGAGAGCTGGTCTCAATTCCTAAACCTTGAAAAGTTTGAGGTCACCTTCTATTTACAGGCATCATTTAGCTTGGAATCCAGGCGGATCGCGAAATCTTATGCGCCAGGACCTGACGGCGTTTAAAGCCTCACCGCGCGGAACTGGGTGCGCAAAATTGCGAGCCATTCCGGTGTTTTTATGCGAATCCCAGACTTCCTTCACGTGGGCAACATTTTTTCACGCAAGTCCTCCTTAATTTGGTGCACCACTTCCAGGCCATCTGGATCGGGTCTTCGATTCTGAAGATGACCTCTCTTCACCATTTCAAATCTTCCTCTAGGAGTTACGGACATTTTCGACGTCTACAAATGCCCCCCTCGGAATTGGATCGGTGAGAGGTCACAATGATCGGGTTTTGAGGGAAACTCCGAAATGCCAAATTGGTGGATCTCCTTGGAATTTTGCACGTGAAAATCCAATGGGGCGCACAAAACAATGGATCCACGCAGAATTCTCTTTCCGTGTGGCGTGGAACCCTGGCCTTGCCTATTAAAAGGGGCACTGGGTCACAAATCCGTACTCAATATTTTCCACGCGATAAGTCCCATGCTCTCATGCGCGAAATTGATTATGCGGCTGCACGTAAAAACGCTTTGGACACACACGCACTCCAAAGGGGTCGGCGGCATGCTTATCTGATGGCCATGGACACACATGCACTCCAAAGGGGTCGGTGCCCAGAGACACCTTTCCTAGTGAAAGTGATTCTCAGCCAAGAGCACGATCCGGAAGTGATGACACCGGGAGAAGGCGACAGTGACGATGAGTCAGAGGGGGAGGAAACCGGAGAAAATGAAGGTGAAGGAGAAGATGAAGGATAAGGAGAACCTGGAGGTGAGGGGTCGCAAGGGGGAGACCTACCTAGGGAGTCTCCGGGAGAGTGGCGAGAATTTCGCCTCTGATCTCAACATAACTGATATACTCGAGGTCTGTCTCTATCTTCATTCATTTTCCTCTTTTGTCCATTTTCTTTTACAATTTCCAACCCATATCTCTTCCTTACTCACGAGTGCCTAAGTGTTGGTCAGGCATCCCCACTAGAGAAGGGAGGAGAGGAACCGATGGGACAAGATGGGGATCTGACTCCCATCATTGAATTGACAAGCGCAGAGGGGTCTCCTGTCATGGCAGCTCCAGTAGCGGCCGGAACACTGGATGTTGACGCTCTGGGTTCCTGTAAGTCCCATGATTCACTACTAGTGCTTGTTATCAAAAGATCCCAACTAATCAAAGTACCTCTTGCGCAGTGATCTCAACATTGGAGGCCCGTCAAGCTGCGGAGCCCGTGCCCTCCGTGAGCGGACCAGTGGTGGACATACCACCTCATTCAGAACATGCTCCCCTCACTGAGTCGGCCCCGACAATTGGTGAGTAGGGGGAGGCGGACATCAGCGGCGATATCCTTGAAGCAAGGCTAGAAGCAGGTGGAGGCACCGTCGCTGTTGGGGCGAGAGAGGAAGGTCACCCGGACGTCGATGATCATATTCCTCATGAAGACATCCCTGAGGCGGATCCTACTGCAGACCTGCTGGCTTCCTTTCCTGTGTATCGGCCAACTGATCCTGATAAGGTAGACGACTTGGACTCAGAAGTGACTGAGGAGAGCCGGATGACACGGCGCAAAGGGTGGAAGTGTATCCAGTGCTTTCTCAGGTAGCACCAGTCGGATTGGCTGAGGTGGATGGGATCACTTCTGACCTGGATGTGTTTCCTATGCACCGGAGGGGCTGACGCTCAGCGCCTTCATCTGACGGTCTGTGATTACATGGCCGAGAAGATACGCGAGAGAAGCCGGCACACCAACGTTTCCCAGTGTTGGGAAAGATCGGCAAGCACCCGCGCATTTTTGAGGGCAGAGCGGGAAGTCTGGTTCCTTGAAGGGCAGGAATCAGAGAAGGAGGCCTTTATTGCGATGTGCTCTGAGCTCGTTGAACAACTAATGGCCCAGCTGGATGACGCCCAAAAGCAACTGACGGAGGCAAGTCACCATATGGCCGTACTTCAAACTGAGCGAGCGCAGGCACAGGACAGAGTTGGCAAGCTACGCTATGTGGCTGTTGATGAAGAGAGAGTATTCAAGGAGCAAGAAGCAGTCTTGGAGACTACCAGCCAAATGGTAGCAGTGTTGGAAAGATCGATCCAGCATGCTGATCCTTAAGGGATTTTCTTCGGCCATCTCATGAACTTATTTTCTTTTACTTCTCAACATTTTGACCCATGTATGGACCAATCTATTTATCTGTACCTCTGGTCTAATATTCTCAACATAATTCTAAAATGAATAACAACTCACCCTTAAGCTCTTATGGTTCTCACTCAACGCGAGAAGTAAAGGATTCTCGTGTTATCATTTCATCCAACTGTGGGGCCTTAACCAAGCTTCAGGCATCCGAACTCAGGCCTGGATTTCTGAGGAGAAGAGGGAGGTCCAGCCGATGGGATGGGACCTCAGACCGATCGATGCATCGTCTCCTCCATGTGCTCTAACACACGAGTGGGGAAATGCCGGGGGCATTGAAATTCCTCCGAACATAGGGAGATGAGAAAAGGTGAATCATGTTACCTGAATTTGGAACATTATGGGGCGCGATGATGGAGGATAACTGTTAACCATGGCAAAAATGCAGCATCCATATCGCACTGGCCTGAAATGGGGACAATAAAGGAGGGTTGACTGATGACCATGTTCGTAACACGAGGCCTAACTCAAATATCACCAATCAGTCTTCTGGAACGTTGGCTTAGGATAGTAGGCGAACTACAGGTCTATCATCCATATTTCTACAATAGGTGGACCAATAGTCTATCATCCATATTGTTGCAGCAGGCGGACCAAAGTCTATCATCCATACTGTTAGGGGGTCCCATCAAACATAACCAGTCCTCTGGGACGTTGGACCAGAACAGTAGGAGGACTGTAGGTCTATCATCAATACTATTAGGGGGTCCCATCGAACATTAGAGAGGATGAGGATTCCAAATAAAGAGTCACGCAAAGCGTGGAATGTGGAGTGGTGGTTTGTTTGAACGGAGTCCAAAACTCCCAAAATTGTGCCACCGCGGCAGAGCGCATTAGGTGGACGTACCAACCTAATCATAGATAGTCCCAATTTTTAGACAGGACCTCTCTGGAAAGAGAAATGCCACTTCCCAACATTACTATGAGGTATCCCCAACTTATTCCGGGTAGAGGCCGTGACTATACCACTCCTCAAGAAGTTAGGCCAATGGGCCGACAGTAAGGAGGGACGGGATTTGGTAATCCCTGGGGCTGGACCCAAGACAAAATATCTAGGCATTCTTATGTATCCCATTAAGATTGGAATGATGCCACACGTAGTTCTAGAAGGCGCCTTTTAATGTCATGGGGAACATTACATAGGGGGGCTAATCCTGTGAACAGGGTGCGCGTGGTGCAGCTACTGTAAACCTGACGTGAATGAGGACATAATCCCATACCACGCCATGCGATCCTGTTGTCCAGGTCCCAAAGGCGATACAGACACGATGTATTAGCCAACGTCAAGCTGGATCCAATGACGAATGTCTGGGCATTACTACATATCCAATTAAGATGGGAATCAAGCCAGATGTAGTTATTAAGAGATCTTAGTTTATGGTCTTAGAGCTCGGACCAAAGGGGCCCATATATAGGGAAAAATGCAGTTTAGGGTCATGTTGGACCGTGTAAGGATCTTAGTTTTAAG
The DNA here is from genome assembly GCA_963277665.1 of Viscum album. NCBI lineage: Eukaryota > Viridiplantae > Streptophyta > Magnoliopsida > Santalales > Viscaceae > Viscum > Viscum album. Next base: position 1,014,375,712 of record OY728155.1, read on the forward strand.
GTCTTAGAACTCGGACCGAAGGACAAGGGGAATGGGAGACACACAGTAAAGCGGTTGCGAAACCCAATGTGAATTGGGGAAAGGCCCTGCTTACTATGTTCTCCTGGGGGCGTGTTTAGGCCGAGGGACTGAACACGAAAAATTAGGCTGGGCATGTGGGGATGTACCCAGGATCTCCTATGTATCTCATAAGGATGAGAATCAATCCATACATAGTTCTTGAGAGGGGTGGCATGGCATGACATGGTGCTTGCACAAAGGACGAGGGGGCGTGTGGGTCTATCCCTCGCACAAAAAGAAGCGGAATTTGATATATCTTGTTTTTCCTTGAAGGTGAAGGGTTTTTCTTTTTTGGAGCGACCGCCGGGGGCAGGAACTCCGGGCGTCGCCACAATAATCAAGTCGTAACAGGCGTTGAAAAATGGTATGGAAATTGACCAATACCCACGTGATGTCCCCTATGGGGAGGTCATGACAATGCAGTGCCATTTTTTGTCGTGCGGCCATGACGATATCATCACAGTTTATGGTCATGTGGTGGGACCAAACAACATAGTTTATGATCGTATGGTTTGGACCTGGCATCACAGTTCAAGGTCATATGGTTTGGACATGGCAGCACAGTTTAAGGTCATATGGCTTGGACCTAGAAGCATGGTTTAAGGTCATATGGTTTGGACCTGGAAGCACAGTTTAAGGTCATATGGCTTGGTCCTAGGGAATACGCATGATGCGGTAAGGCGTACCCAATGTAGATGAGGGAATATTCTAATACCATTACTGCGTGCGTCTCCGAGAGATGAGCCCCGGGACAGGGGGCCGATGAGGGTTCAACAATCAGGGGGTAGGAGATGCTAGCTCCCAGCTGTGCTGGGCCCAAAACATAATGTCTGGGCGACTCCTCATTTCCCATGGGGATTAGAGTCAAGATTCATGCAATCCTTAAAAAACCCAAGCACATACTCTAGCGCTTAGATCGCGGGAGCCCCGAGAGATTCTGTTACACATCTTGGTCCGTCTGACGTGTGGGGGTGCACTGAGGGTTAGTGCAAGGAGTCTCGAGATTCCACCTTGACACGGTGGGGTGGAACATAATGTGAATCATGAAACTAAAATTCAGGGCCCGATGAAGCCGGCATGACGACTGAGGATTACTGCTGACCATGTTCACAACACAGCTTCCTATCACGTTAGCCTAGAGATAGGGGCAAGAAATGAGCATCAACTGCTGACCATATTCGCAACGTGGTATTTGTATCAATTTGTTTCCCAGAACCCTTGGGGGATTTGGCCTGTGACGGTAAGAGAGCCCTTGGGCGTTGTATCCAGGCCGTTCTTGGGGGTCCCTCCGGGTGTGAAAGATAATGGGTCCCGAATGAAGGGGAGCATAAAGCTTAAAAAGTGGACGGAAACTTGCCTAAGTCGAATCGGACACTCCAGATCCTAGACCAGAGTACTCTGAACACATTAGCATACCACTGGAATGGGTCGAAGGGCTCAGTCCGAGAGTGGCCAAAACATGGCGGATCCTCAGAAGATGGGGGGCATAATGCCAAAAACCCAGAACCACACCTATATATCTCATACATGGGGAGGGACAGGCCAAGAGCCCGAGGTGACCGGGATATCGTTGGATCTCATAAGAGATGGGGTTGGACCTGACATCTAGGTGTTTAGGCGGTCCTACGTATCCCATAAGGATAGGAATAAAGACACATGTAGTTCTTGAAGTACAGTTTAACGTCGTGTAGGAAGAGCGTGCAGTTTAACGTCATACAGGACAGGGGACACGCCTTATCTGGGGACAGGTACAGTACGGCGAGTAACCTGACGTGAATGAGGACATAATCCTACACCACACCATACAATCCCACAAGAGAGACTGAGTCGTGGAAGGACAAGGGACCTGAGGCCGGACCACGGCCAGGGAGGCCTGACCGGCTTGTAGTTTAGCATCTTGCAGTGAGGACGAGAACGCGGTTTAAGGTCATGCTAGACAATGAGGGACTTAGTTTAAGGTCTTAGAACTCGGACCCAAGGGGCCCAGATGTAGAGAAAAATGTAGTATAAGGTCATGTTGTACCGTGTAAGGGTCTTAGTTTAAGGTCTTAGAACTCGGACCAAAGGGGCCCAGATATAGGGAAAAATGTAGTTTAAAGTCATGTTGGACCGTTTAAGGGTCATAGTTTATGGTCATAGAACTCGGACCAAAGGTGACCAGATGTAGGAAAAATTGTAGTTTAAGGTCATGATGGACCGTGTAAGGGTCTTAGTTTAAGGTCTTAGAACTCAGACCAAAGGGGGCCAGACGTAGAGAAAAATGTAGTTTAAGGTCATGATGGACCGTGTAAGGGTCTTAGTTTAAGGTCTTAGAACTCGGACCCAAGGGGCCCAGATGTAGGGAAAAATGTAGTTTCAGGTCATGCTGGACTGTGTAAGGGTCATAGAACTTGTACCCAAGGGGCCTCAGGCAAAGTACTATTTGAGAAACCTGACATTGGTGGGAGGAGTAACACGCTCACCATCCATAGTCACCAGGGAATACGAACCATTGGGATAGACCTTATAGACAATAAAAGTCCCCTCCCATTTTGGCACCAACTTGGGTGGTTTTCTGCCGGGAATCATTGGCGCTCTGCGAGCTAGCACCAGGTCTCCCTGCAAGGAGTGGAGGAAAACCTTCTTGTTGAAAGCTCGAGCCATCCTACTCTGATGCCCTTCAATGTTATGTAAAGCGTAAAGCCTATTTTCGTCCAACGCTTCTAATTCATCTAGATGGATTTCGACAACTCTATCTTGCGCTTGCTGGTCGTAGACCATAGTGCGCATTGAAGGCAACTGAATCTCGATGGAAAAGATGGCCTCAGCTCCGTATACCAGGGAATACGGAGTCACCTCGGTGGAGTTACGAGTCGTCGTCCGATAAGCCCAAAGAGCGTTGGGGATCTTGTCCGGCCAACTTTTCTTGTTCTGACCAACCATTTTTTGTAGAATACTAGAGAGGGTTTTGTTAAACGCCTCGATCTGTCCATTCGCCTATGGATGATAACGGGAGGTGTGGTTAGAGCGAATGTTTTACATGGCATACAATTTCTTCAGCTCGGCTGCTCAGAATCTGCTTCCTTTATCTGTAAGGATACCGTGACGTACTCCAAATCGATAGATGATATTGGATCTCACGAAGTCAGTGAAAGAACAGGCTTTGACTTCCTTGAGAGAAATTGCCTCCGACCACTTAGAAAAAGAAGTCCGTAGCGGTCAGGATGAACCGGCACTGGCGGCCCGTCACTGATGGGTAAGGTCCTACGACATCCAACCCCAAGACTGCAAAGGGCCAAGAATAATTGGTAGTATGGAGAGGATCCGTTGGCCGATGTACAAAGTTAGCGTGAACTTGGCACGAATTAAACCTCATGGAAAACTCGATGAAGTCAGGGATCATGGATGGCCAAAAGTATCCCAACCTCCGAATCTAGTGGGAAAACTTCAACCAGGTCTGGTGGGCACCATAGGAACCAACATGAACTTCTTGCATGACTTGTGGGATCTCGACTCCTTGAAGTCAATAGAGGAGAACACCATAAAATCCGCGCCTGTAAAGGAGATGCTCAAAGCTGGGACTGCTCTGAAGGGTAAACTGCAGCGCGCAACGTCGGATTCTCTCACACTCGGCTTGGTCCGACGAAAGATTGACGTGCTGGAGATACTCAACCAAGGGCATCCTGCAGTCAGGAACTATCTCGATTACCGCATCTAGAGTCCCTGGGGATCCTGACGTAGGGGCACCAGTGGAGAGATGGTTCACCCATGGGCCATGATCATCATCTGGAATAACAAGAGCAATGACTCTCTGGTGCGCCACGTGGATAATTAGGTCATCCTGTTTGGGCTCTACAAGTGATGCGGCCAGCCTGGCCAAAGCATCTGCACGACTGTTCTGTGACCGGGGGATATGAACGACCTCTGGCCGAGAGGGGAACTTAGCCATTAGACGAAGGGTGCACTCTAGCAATGGCACGAGTTCTGGATTTCTAACAGCATTATAACCATTGAACTTCTTGATGACTAGCTCAGATTCCCCTTTCACATGTAGATGGGGTACATCAATCTCGAGAGCCAACTCGAGGCCAGTGATGAGGGCATCATATTCTGCCTCATTGTTGGTGCAGCCTTCTGACAACAGGAACGAATACGGAATAACGGCTTATCCGGGTTGATGAAGACGACACCCAAGCCCACTCTGTTGAGCCTAAGATCATTGACCCTTCTACTGGTGGGGCTCCAGGAGGCACCGTCAAAGTTCATCTGCCAGCACTGGACGACATGGTTGACTGAAAGGATTTCCTCATCAGGAAAGCCTAGGACTAGTGGCTGGACCACAGAGGTTGGATGAGAAGCTAAGAAGTCTTCCAATGCCTATCCTTTGATAGCCTTCTGAGGTACAAACCTAATGTCGAACTACTGTAGGATCACCGCCCAGTGCGCCAATCGGCTGGTCAACATAGTTCAGTTCAGGATGTATTTCAATGGGTCTACCCGAGAGACCAGCTATACCTCGTGGTGCTGCAAGTAGTGCCACAATTTCTATATAGAAAATACGAGCTCCATGTAGCTCTTCTCGATGAGAGAATATCTAATTTCCATATCGAGGATCATGAGGCTGAGGTAGTAGAGGCTAATCTCTGTACCTTCGCTGTTCTTCTAGGCGAGAAGTGCACTGAGGGATCGTTCTAGGGCGGTCACATAAAGGACCAGCAGCTTTCCGGAAACTGGTGGAATCAAGATCGGAGGATAGAGCAGATACTACTTGATTTCCTCATAAGAAATCTAACACTCTTCGTCTCATTCATAGGCGGCGCCTTTCTCCATGAGCCGGGAAAAGGTCTTACACTTGCCGGCCAGATTCGTAATGAATCGGCGTATATAGGATAAGTGGCCTTGGAGACCTCGAAGCTCCTGAATATTGTTCGGTGGAGGCATCTAGCTGATGGCCTTGATCTTCTACGGGTCGATCTCGATGACTCGATATCTAACAACGAAACCAAGAAACTTTCTTGAGGTGACCCCAAAGGCATACTTATGTGGGTTCATCTTCAAGTGGCGAGAATAGAGGATTCCGAACACTTTCTCAAGGTCATTCAGATGGTCCTGGCGCTGGTGATATTTAACCAAAAGATCATTCACATAGCACTCCACCAGTGTCCCGAGAATCGGCTTGAATATGAGGTACATGGACCATTGGTAGGTGGCACCTGCATTCTTCAGGACAAAAGGCATAACCTGGTAGCAGAAAGTACCTTGGGGGGGGCCTGAAGGTAGTGAACTCTTCATGCTCGAGGGCCATCAAGATCTGGTTGTACCCGGAGTACCCATCCATGAAGGAGAGGGCTTGGAACCCGGTTGTGGAATCGATAAACAACTCTGTCACTGGAAGGGGAAAATCATCCTTCGGACAGTGGCGTTTGAGATCGCGGAAGTCGACACAGGCCCTAATCTTCCCATTTTTCTTCCTTTCCAGCACAATTATGGCTAGCCACCGGGGATACTGACCTTTTTTGACGAAGTTGGATTTGATGAGTTTATCGACTTCAGCCTCAACAATGGAACCGAGAGATGGGTGCATCTTTCTAGGAGGCTGCTTGAACCTGCGATGGTTTGTTATAAGGCCAAGGCGGTGGACGGCTACTAGGGGATCTAGTCCTGGCATCTCATCATAACTCCAAGTGAACACATCACGGTGCTATCTAAGAAAGTCTACTTAATGTTTCCATTCCTTGGGGGCATAGCGGCGCTGACCAATGTAGGTCTTTTTAACACCCTGAGCTTCCATGGTACGCTTCTCTTTGAATAATACAGTAGTGTGTGTTGTACGCAACTTCGATTTCTAACACACACCACGACCAATCAAAGTAACTGTTATGAATAGTAATACCTACTTTTTAAAATTTTAGAAATTTTAACTCTCAAAATGGAATTCATTTTTGGATTCAGAGTATCGAATTTAGCCGAAGGTGAAATTTTGGTACTTTTCGGAAAACTTTAATATTTTGATGAATAGTGAAAATTACTAAATTTTAATTAAAAACAACTTTTTTAATCAAAATAATTAATAGTGATAAATTATGAATTTGAGTGGTTTTAAAGTATATTTACAATATAGTTTTACCATTCAATACAATTTTGGTCATTGGACATAATTTCAAAATTAAACCGAACATAAACAAGTATCAATCTTTTGATAGTTATTATATCTTAAAAACACGCTTTTTGTTTTGACAGCGGGAATTAATTTTAAATTAATTTATTCCACTTCTATGTTTTGAATTTGGAAAAATGGATTCCATGTTTGGAATCAGGATGTTCAAATTGTGTAAATAGGTAACTTTTATTTTTAGACATTTTGAATAATTATTTCGATAAATATTTTATTTGCCATGGTTAAAGGGTAAATCCAGTAAATAAGGGTTAAAAAAATATTATAATAAAAAAAATTACCCTAAAACGTGTCCTAACCTTATTGGTTGATACATGTCCGACCATGGGCATCTTTGTGTCTATTTTGGGACCCCATGGTTTTACTTGTAAATGATAGGGACACTTTATTTTAATTAAGTTAAAATGAATACAAATATGACACAAGCATATATATTGTAGAAAAAACAATTAATAGGGTTATATATGTTTTATTTTAGACTATAAATATTAATTAGAAAGATAAAAAGATTTCCTACATAATGGTATTTTATTTATAATTTTTATACATTAAATAATTTATATTATTTATGACACAATGGTGATGAAGTAATTACCATAATAGTGAAAAATTAAAATAATTGATATTATAAATAACTAAATAAATAAAATTTTAGACTTTTAATCAATTAAAATAATTTTATAGGATAATATGACATATTAGGATTGATTTAATTAACTTGTTTCGAAGTAATAATTCTGTTATGATTTTTAAAAAAAATTATTATTGAATAGTGTCAAAATTGACATAAAAGCATTTTTAAAACAAATATTATATTATTAATTGATATTAAATTCCTAAAAATATAAGGATAGGACAAGAGACTTATATCCTCATATTTATGTCATTAATGGACCACTTTAGGGTCTCTTGGATGTATATAGTATGTTCATTAACCATATAATATAAAAATACAAAGAGACATTGTAAAAGTGAAACTAATTAACTAAGAGTTAATACTTAAAGATAAGGTTAATATAATAACCCAAACATGTATAAATTATATTGGTTGAGTGGTTTTAGACCCATACCCACCTTAACCTTTAAATAATCCACTTTGGAGCCATTATAAACCGAATATGAATTTAGTGTAAATTAATACTTTAAGTTTTTCCTAAAGAGCCCCTCACCCCTCTTATAAAAGGACACTCCCCCTTCTCATTAATTCACACCTTCAATGCCTTTTGGTTCGGAAAATCCCTGCCCAAATACTCTCTCAACTTCTCTCACTTAATCCTAGAGGGATTCTTATATTCCGAAAGCCATCCTAAGGATCCCTTTTGATCAAATCAAAATGAAGAACCCAAAGAAGAGGTAATGATTTCACGACCCTTTTTCAAGTTCCTTTCTTCTTCCACTTCTTATTTCTTTGTTATTACCATTCTAAAATATTGAATCCACTATATCCTATATACTTTAATATTATTATAAAGATGGTACAACCATATTCAGTATATTATTCATCCTTTGAATGACATGTCACCATACATGCGTACGTACGGCTTACTGTCTCCACGTCGTGGTGTAATTGTTATTCAATATATTATTATTTTGATGGGTATAATATTGATTTGTAATTCATGTAAATAATAAATATAACATGATAATTATTCTGTATATATGATATAAAATCCATTTATATATTATTTTAATATCAAAAGAATGATATTTTCGCTCGTGCGTACGTATGGATTACCGTCTCCACGACGCGATGAGATTCATTTCCAAGTTCACCATTCATCGACGATTATAAAAATATATATTACTAATAAGTATGTAATATATGAAATAATAATGCTACTGGAGATATATATATATATATATATATATATAAGTATTTATGTACTTACATATATCTTATTCACCTACTTCCGTTCAATACTATATGAAAATAGAAACAGAGTTTATGCGTGCGTATGGACTACCGTCTCCATAAACGGTGTTTTCAATTTCATATATATGTCTATTATAAATATTTATATTCTAAATATATATGATATATTTATCATGTTTTATATTCTGGAAGTATTTAAATCATGATCTAACTTATACAACCAAGGGTGACAAGTTAAAACACGTATGATAAAGAAAGTGATTATTACCCGAAATGTTAACTTAACATGGAAATTATTATTAAATGGGTAATATAAAGTCATAAATGAATCATGTATGATATCATAAATATTAATATGGTTCTGGAATAATTTAATAACATACTACAATCTTCGTACAAGAGGTTAAACGTACCCTCGACTAAAGGAAAGTGCAAGGTAAGGGGTTTTCATCTCACTCCGTATTCCCGTGAGATTCATGCAATATTTCCACTATTACCTATTGTGTGGTGTATGTACTTCCTATAATTGTATTATTTGTTTAATACACTGTAATTTATTTTTATTTACATATTCATTGTATGATACCTCTTTTATGGGGTGTATGTTTCGTAAGTTACCAAATTGGTAATGGTTTATTTTACAATCTCTTCATTATCCGAGGTTGTTTATATGTAATTATCTTCTGTGACCTCTTTATCATGCACATACATGTTTTTTAAAAATGTCTTTCAAAACATTTTTACTATTTAATAGACAATGGGTTAAAGTCATTTATTCCCTTATTTGACTTTATATGTTTTTAAAGTAATCTTTGCAACGTTTTTGAAACAAGTTACTTTTTATCCTTTTTGACAAAATTAAGGTAAGAATGTCTTTTTTAACTTATACGGAGGGTGCAGTTATTCTCCGTTGTTATTACACCTTTGAAGCTTCCTTCACAAGCTTATAAATATATTTTCAAAATAATGGTTTTCTCTATAATTATGCGTCTTTTAAATGATTTCAAAAAAATAGATATTTCTCTCAAAAAGTATTGATTTCATCTATGTCAACATCCTTTGATTAATTTTAAACTTGTTTCAAGTTGATTTATTATGATACGTATCATCCATATTGTATTTAAGGTTTTGTGGCATTTTTCACTATGGATGAGTGATTTTTATTCCATTAATGTTTTATGATTAAAGTTTTGACATTTTGTATGTTAGTTTTAATACGAATGTTTATGTTATATTTCATCCTCTTCTTAAGATGAATGTGTTGGACTAGTATGTTCTGGGTTGGTTTTCATTTATTAGAGGGACTCCGGGTTGGTGTCCAGTTATTAGAGGTACTCTGGGTTGGTGTCTGGTTATTAGAGGCACTCCGGGTTGGTGTCTGGTTATTAGAGGCACTATGGGTTGGTGTACGGTTATTAGAGGCACTCTGGGATAGAGTCCGGTTACAGAGGATCTCTGGGTTGGGTTCCGATTACAGTTATCCCTTAGGTTTTGGCACTGGGGCTTGACACAAAAATTAAAGTTCGGCATCATGAATTCCATCATTATAAAAGTGGTTAGTGATATTGCATGTGATTATTCGATTAGTAGAATATCCATGTGAATAAGTAAATGGAATTATTTCATTTTATTTCTGCCATATTAGGCTAAAGTTCAAGTTTAAAAGGCTTCTGTTTTAGTTTTATACATTGCCTTAAATGTTTATGCTTATTTTTTAAAGTTTTTGCTGTATTTCTTACCCTTACTGAGCATTTGAGCTCACCCCTTTCTATGTTCTATTTTTCTGAGGATTCCAAGAAGTGTATTATGATAGATATACTGGGTTAAGACAGGGGAATAATGGCATTCATAAAGGATTATTTATGTTGTTTTTTATTTTATTAAGTGTAATGTAACATTCATGTATGTAATCTATTTTCCAAGACTGCTAAATTGATCTGTTCTTCGGGACTTGATTCCTTGTAATCATGCCAATGTATTAAAATAAGTCACCGACTCTGGGTAACTAGGGTCGGGGCGTTACAGTTGGTATCAGAGGAAGTTTAGAAATAAACTTGGAAACTAGATTTAGATAAACATTGATTAGAGGACATAGCCCTAAGATAGACTTTGAAGATTAGTATAGAAGAACTTCTTGAATTTTGGTTTTGTAGAGATTTTGTGAGTTTTCCGAGCAATACATCCCTATATGGATACGCGCAGGTAGAGGCGGATCTGGCACAGATGTACCTAGGGGTAAAACTCGAAAACACCGCATTGAGCAAGACTCGAATGGGAACTGGTGCACGACAACGGGCCTTACTGCCCTCTTGGTTACGACACTCCCAGAGGATATGCTTAGGATAATTTTCATTTTCTTTACAAACCATAATGAAGGACTTGTGAGTATATACTTACTCAAAGAAAACATTTTTATGAGTATGGATTATATCCATAAACTGTTCAATTTGTGTTAGGTATTTTACAAGTTTGCTAATTATTCATTGCAATTCATAAACTGAACTAGTTTATGCTATTGTATTGAAATGGTGCCTAGTAGAAGGGATGTGAACTCCCGTAATAAGTATGATCCAAAGTGTAAAAAAGATCATATCTTTTGTGGTCCAAAGACAGAATTTAGAAGGGAAATTGTTTCCCACGTATTATCATCATATGAAGAAATAGTATCATGTGTTGATAAGATGAGTAAAGAATTCTCAGAGTCCTATGGATTTAAAGGGAAGCAAGAGAAGAAAAGGATGGAAGAGAGAAAGATGGATAAAGGGAAGAGGGAAAAGAATAATTTTACCATATGTGATAATTGTGGGAAGAAACACCTTGGAACTTGCCTGAAAGGAATGGGAGTTTGTTATAAGTGTGCAGGAAAAGGACACAAAGTATGTGACTGCAAGGGTAAAAAATGGTTTCAAATGTACAATGCTTCATTTGAAAGGAGTTTCGACACTACGCGAACCTATGTCCCAGTCATCAGACGATGCCGCAAATGATGCTATTGGATAATAATCAAGTTATGATACTACCACAGATGAAGAGGAATGATTAGAGTTCTTATGTCATTTGAGTTTTGTATCAACAATGTACTTGTTATAATAATTATGGAGTATATAAGGATTGTAATGCAGTACTATTTCATTAAGGACTTGAGATTGTGTGGAACAAAGAAAATTGACTCAATAGTAGGTTAAATTTTTGGAAAATATATTGTTGAGAGAATGATAAACTATAATATAGTTCTGATACCGAGGTTGTGATTTTAGAATAATACATGATTTATTTGGATAAATTATATTGGATATTCTAGACTACCTTGAAACTGATTATTGATTTGTATATTCCATCATTTTTGTGGTTTACAACATTTTTGGATTGAAGGAGTATATCTATTATTCTTTAAGGAATAAGGGATCATGAATGTAATCAATAAGGTTTTATGGTAATTCAAGATGTTGTAGTGTTTTAAAAGAATACATGATGAAGGAGATCACATATATTATGCGGCAAAAAGGATCTTCATTGTGTTTACCTTCCTTATAAATTTTAGACTGAATTATTTTGGATAGTTCTAATTTGTATTATTTTGTATTTCCATAAAAGGACAACCGGCGGGTCGGGCGGCAACCTCTCACGTCCGGCAAGGCCGCGAGACTTGAACCCTCAACCGAAGGGCGACAAGGGTGTATCACCTACCATTGACCCACGTGATATCCTGGAATGAATAATGTCTTTTTTCTTAATGGTTCTTCTAGATGAATTATAAATTCATTTTTATAACTCTATATGAATAAGATAAATAGAATATTGTTTTTAATTTCTATTATCTTTTAGAGTGAAAGATTAGTTTGTGGTAGAACATAGTTAAAGGATGAGACTCTACTTGTCAAGTATATATTTTTCTTCTTCTCTTATTCAATGAAGAAATTAATTCTTATACTTTAGTGAAGGGATCTTAAAACAAAAAAATGTGTTATCCTAATACCATATGTTTTTCTGAACCGATGGTATTTTAAATCATTATAGATTGATGAATTTAAGGCCCTCAATTTTACACTTGTTTGTAATTGATGACCTTAATCACTACCTATAATTATTTACGTTTTTTCTCCAATTATATTTCTCTAATTTCCACCAATGTTTTCTGAATAGAGATCATAATTTGGTGGTGACCCTTTCATTTCTCTTTTCCTCTTGTTAAGACTAAATTTTATTAACCAAATTTTCAATGAGGGTTTTTTCCACAAAGATACTTTCTATTTTCAACCATTATTTTTAAATAACAATATCAAATTGCGAGGATGCTATTTCTTGAAGTAGGGGAGAATGTAACACCCCGAGCTTCCGCGGTACGCTTCTCTTTGAATAATACAGAAGCGTATGTTGTACGCAACTTCGATTTCAAAATCACACCACGACCAATCAAAGTAGCCATTATGAATAGTAATACCTACTTTTTAAAATTTTAGAAATTTTATCTCTCAAAATGGACTTCATTTTTGGATTTGGAGTATCGAATTTAGCCTAAGGTGAAATTTTGGTACTTTTCGGATAACATTAATATTTTGATGAATAGTGAAAATTACTAAATTTAAATTAAAAACAACTTTTTTATTCAAAATAATTAATAGTGATAAATTATGAATTTGAGTGGTTTTAAAGTATATTTAGAATATATTTTTACCATTTAATACAATTTTGGTCATTGGACATAATTTCACAATTAAACCGAACATAAACAAGTATCAATTTTTTGATAGTTATTATATCTTAAAAACACGGTTTTTGTTTTGACAGCGGGAATTAATTTTAAATTAATTTCTGCCACTTCTGTGTTTTGAATTTGGAAAAATTGATTCCATATTTGGAATCAGGATGTTCAAATTGTGTAAATAGGTAACTTTTATTTTTAGACATTTTGAATAATTACTTCGGTGAATATTTTATTTAACATGGTTACAGGGTAAATTCGGTAAATAAGGGTTAAAAAATAATATTATAATAAAACCAAATTACCCTAAAACGTGTCCTAAACTTATTTTTTGTTACATGTCCGACCATGGGCATCTTTGGGTCGATTTTGGGACCCCATGGTGCCATTTGTAAGTGATAGGGACACTTTATTTTAATTAAGTTAAAATCAATACAAAAATGGCACAAGCATATATCTTTTAGAAAAAATAATTTTTAAATAGGGTTATATATGTTTTATTTTCAACTATAAATATTACATAGAAATTTAAAATGATTATCTACATAATGGTATTTTATTTATAATTTTTAGACATTCAATAAATTAATTTATTTATGACACAATGGTGATGCAGTAATTACCATAATAGTAAACAATTAAAATAATTGATATTATAAATACCCAAATAAATATGATTTGCAACTTTTAATGAATTAAACTAATTTTATAGGATAATATGACATATTATAATTTATTTAATTAACTTTTTTTTATGTAATCATTCTGTTATGATTTTTACAAAAATCAATTATTGAATAGTGTCAAAATTGACATAAAAGCATTTTTAAAACAAATATTATATTATTAATTGATATTAAATTATTAAAAATATAAGGTTAGGACAAGAGACTTATATAATGATAGGTATATCATTAATTGACCACTTTAGGGTCTCTTGGATGTATATACTAAGTTTATTAACCATATAATATAAAAATACAAAGAGACATTGTAAAAGTGAAACTAATTAAGTAAGAGTTAATACTTAATGATATGGTTAATATAATAACCCAAGCCTGTATAAATTTTATTAGTTGAGTGTTTTTTTACCCATACCCACCTTAAACGTTAAATAATCCACTTTTGAGTCATTATAAACCGAATATGAATTTATTATAAATTAATACTTTAGGTTTTTCCTAAAGAGCCCCTCACCCCTCTTATAAAAGGACAGTCCCCCATCTCATTAATTCACACCTTCAAAGCCTTTTGGTTCAGCCAACCCCTGCCCAAATACACTATCAACTTCCCTCACTTCATCCTAGAGGCCTTCCTTTAGTACTAAATCCATCCTGAGGATCCATTTTGATCAAATCAAAAGGAAGAACCCGAATAAGAGGTAATGATTTCACCACCCTTTTTCAAGTTCCTTTCTTCTTCCACTTCTTATTTATTTGTTATTACCATTATAAAATAATGAATCTAGTATCTCCAATATACTGTAATATTATTATAAAGATGTTACAACCATATTCAGTATTCTATCCATCCTTTGAATGACATGTCACCATATGTGCGTACGTACGGCTTACCGTCTCCACGTCGTGGTGTAATTGTTATTCAATATATTATTATTTTGATGGTTATAATAATGATTTGTAATTCATGTAAATAATAAATATAACATGATAATGATTCTTTATATATGATATAACATCCATTTATATATTATTTTAATATCAAAAGAATGATATTTTTGCTCGTACATACGTACGGATTACCGTCTCCACGACCCGATGAGATTCATTTCCAAGTTCACCATTCATCGACGATTATAAAAATATATATTACTAATAAGTATGTAATATATGACATAATAATGCTACTGGAGATATATATATATATATATATATATATAAGGATTTATGTACTTACATATATCTTATTCACCTACTTCCGTTCAATACTATATGAAAACAGAAACAACGTTTATGCGTACGTACAGACTACCGTCTCCATAAACGGTGTTTTACATTTCATATATATGTCTATTATACATATTTATATTCTAAATATATATGATATATTTATCATTTTTTATATTATGGAAGTATTTAAATCATGATCTAAGTGATACAACAAAGAGTTACAAGTTAAAACACGTACGATAAAGAAAGTGATTATTACCCGAAATGTTATCTTAACACAGAAATTATTATTAAATGGGTAATATAATGTCATAAATGAATCATGTATGATATCATAAATATTAATATGGTTCTGGTATAATTTAATAACATACTACTATCTTCATAAAAGAGGTTAAACGTACCTTCAACTAATGGAAAGTGCAAGGTAAGGGGTTTTCATCTCACTCCTTATTCCCGTGAGATTCATGCCATATTGCCACTATTACCTTTTGTGTGATGTATGTACTACCTATAATTGTATTCTTTCTGTAATACACTATAATTTATGTATATTTACATATTCATTGTCTGATACCTCTTTCATGGGTTGTATGTTTCGTAAGTTACCAAATTGGTAAGGGTTTATTTCACAATTTCTTCATTATCCAAGGTTGTTTATACGTAATTATCTTCTGGGACCTCTTTATCATCCACATCCATGTTTCTTAAAAATGTATTTCAAAACATTTTATCTATTTAATAGACAATGGGTTAAATTTGTTTATACCCTTATTTGAATTTATATGTTTTTAAAGGAATCTTTCCAACGTTTTCAAAACAAGATACTTTTTATCCTCTTTGACAAAATTATAGTAAGAATGTATTTTTTAACTTAGACAGCGGTTGCGGTTACTCTCCGTAGTTATTACACCTTTGAATATTCCTTCACAAACTTATAAAGATATTTTCAAAATAAAGGTTTTCTCTATAATTATGCAACTTTTAAATGATTTCAAAAAAAGAGATATTTCTCTCAAATAGTATTGATTTCATCTATGTCAACATCCTTTGATAAATTTTAATCTTCTTTCAAGTTGATTTATTATTATACGAATCATCCATATTATATTTATGGTTTTGTGATATTTTTGACTATGGATGAGTTATTTTTATGCCATTAATGGTTTATGATTAAAGTTTTGACATTTTGTATGTTACTTTTAATACGAATGTTTATGTTATATTTCATCCTCTTCTTAAGATGAATGTGTTGGACTAGTATGTTTCGGGTTGGTGTCCAGTTATTAGAGGCACTACGGGTTGGGGTCCGGTTATTAGAGGCACTCTGGGTCGGTGTCTGGTTATCATACGCACTCCGGGTTGGTGTCCGGTTATTAGAGGCACTACGGGTTGTTGTCCGTTTATTAGAGGCACTCCAGGTTGGTGTCCGGTTATTAGAGGCACTTTGGGATACAGTCCGGTTACAGAGGCTCTCCAGGTTGGGTTCCGGTTATAGTTATCCCTTAGGTTTTGGCACGGGGCCTTGACACAGAAATTAATGTTCGGCATCATGAATTCCATCATTATGAAAGTGGTTAGTGATATTGCATGTGATTATTCGATTAGTAGAATATCCATGTGAATAAGTAAATGGAATTATTTCATTTTATTTCTTCCATATTATGATGATTTTCAAGTTTAAAAGGCTTTTGTTTTAGTTTTATACATTTCCTTAAATGTTTATACTTATTTTTGAAAGTTTCCCCTGTATTTTTTACCCTTAATGAGCATTTGAGCTCACCCCTTTCTATGTATTATTTTTCCCAGTATTCCAAGAAGTGTATAGTGATAGATATGCAGGGTTAAGAAAAGGGAATAATGGAATTCATAAAGGATTATTTATGTTGTTTTTTATGTTATGAAGTGTAATGTAACATTCATGTATATAATCTATTTTACAAGATGGTTAAACTGATCAGTTATTCGGGACTTGATTCCTTGTAATCATGCCAATGTATTAAAATAAGGCACCGACTCTGGGTAACTGGGGTCGGGCCGTTATAGTCTTGGGTCTGCCTCTCTACCAAGGTTCACCAACACTAACTCGTCGACCGTAGTGGAGACGCCTTCCTCAAAGGCAGGGGTGCATCTTCTACGTCCTCCTCTCCACTTGTGGAGGGATCATCCACGGGGGGAGCAGTTTCGGGGCTGCCAGACCCTGATGGGAAGCTGGTGCCGACTTGGGTGGCAGAGGTCGTCACGTCAGGAGACTCAGGTACTACGGAGACCGTGGTGACAAAGGTGGTTGATCCAATCCCATCTGGCCTTCGTCCCAAGGGGCCACGCTTTATGAAATCAAAGCAGTAGTGGCGCGTCGGCTTTAGCCGGTCGATTCTGGCCCAGCGAAACAGACATGTATGACGTACTGTCATTGCCATGATCCTAACATCTTGATATCGTACAGGGGTAGGAGGCTTGGGGATCACCTGAACCTGGTTGGTGTAGGAGTACGATGTGATTTCCCACCGTCACTTGGACCCGGAAATATGCCTTCCTCTGGTACTCGAAACAACAAATCACTGCCCCATGTCTGGGGTTGTGGCCTCCAACCGATGGATTAGGAAGACATATACGTCATCTAAACCTGCCCATGGATCACTTACGATAGTGGTAGGCTCAACCTCACCTGCCAGGATTTGCTTGTCCTTGCTCTTGTAATAGTCAGCATCCAAATAACGGGCTTTACAAGAGGCAAGAAGAGATGCATCTCCTTGGAGCACGCCTACTCGACCCTTAAGGGAGTATTTGAGGCACTGGTGATACAATGAGGGGACCTCTGCGTGAATTTGGAGCCACAACCTTCCCATCAACTCGTTGTAGGCGGTGTCCTGAGAGACAACCATGAATTCGGTGTTGGAAATTAGGCCGCCGAACTAGGTCTTCAAGAAAACCTCGCTGAGTGGAGTTTTCTCGGTCCTGTCATACCCCTGGATCCTGAGGTCAGAGGGAGTTAGATCATCCTCAGACAAACCCAGTATTCGCAGTGTCCGAGTTGGGATTTGGTTAATCCTAGAACCCGTGTCAACCAGACTGCATCGGACTTCCATGCCATCGAACTGACCGGTGACGTACAGTGGGAGAATGTGCCCCTGTATGGGAGGGTATTCATCTTCACCGGAGAATGAGATAACCACCTGATATTCAGTGTTCTCAATCACCTCGGTGTGGAAGGCTTCTGCAGCCTCTACCTCCATCTCAAACTGGAGGGTGCTCCTTAGGGATTTGGCGAGCGCCTCATGAATTTCAGACAACAGGCAAAGAGCCTCAAGGATAGAGAGTCTTTCCGAAATGCCGGCTAGGTGCTTCAGAACAACATAATTTTGAGCCAACCGCGAGCTTCTGCCTACAGGAGGCCGCTCTGTGATTAGAGGCATGACGGGCTCCGCTGGCTAGACTGGTGACTGACTGGTACTAGGAACGTTTCCCAGTTCACTAGCCGAAACCCGGCAAGTGGCTACCAGATTAGGGCCAGAAGGCTGCGGTCCTAGATTAGGGCCGGAAAGCTATGGTCGGCCGGTGTCAGGGAAGAGCTGGTTGTGGCATGGCCAAGGCTGTTCTGCCTGATCGAGCAACACAAACGGTGGTAAAGGTGAACCCATCGACACCGAAGTAAGGGGTCGCATGTGCTGAGCTCTGTATCGGTCATGATTTCTGGTTTTAGTGGAATTCACGGCTTGGCTAGAGGTTCCAACTATTGTGCCCCGGCAATTCATGTAGACATTGCCCTGCTGACATTGGCGACAGCTGAGGAAATTGGGAAGGTCCACCTCGTCTTCCTCATCGTCGGGAGTCCAAAAGGTATTTACCAACTCTATGGTGTTAACTGAAGCGTACCCCGGGCTTTCACTCAATGAGTCATCCACTACTGGACTGATTCTCAGAGGGATCCCCATTTCTGGGGGCATAAAATTGCCAAGAGTGCGGGATGATGACGGCATTAGAAGGGCAAGTTCTTTCTACTTGCACCGCCGCTTGCTCTTCTGGGAAGAGGTAGGCTGGGACGACGATGCCGAAGTGGAACTCGTATATTCTGAGGGCTCTGGCTGATTCAGGTGGGCATGGATGATTCCATGGGTGTGGGTGACCGTCTTGTGGGCCATCCAGTCGTTATACTTCCGGGACCCATGGTCGTAAACTTGCTGACATTCATCCTCGCTGCCACTACTTCCATCTTGTCTCACGAAGACACCTACCACCTGCACCGGGGTTGGGCCCAACCTGACTATGCTGTTGTCAATCTGGTCTTGGCGCCATTCCTTGAACACATAGCATCTCTAGATGGTTTGCCCCAGGGTCCGGTGATAAGGGAAATATTTAGGGTGATCAGTGAGATGCGCCTCTTCTGGCTTCCGGCACTCAGGCAGCCGCACAATCCTCTTCTCTAGGGCACTATAGAAATAACCAGGGACCTGGGCCTTGTCAAATGAGTAAGTCTGATTCCTTCTATATGGAAAGGGGGTTCTTGGAGGCTGGCCATGACTAGGGGCTGGAGGAGCATGCCGAGGAGGCGGATCCATATTATCTCGCCTTGGTGGGGGCGGTGCGTTATGCGGAGGTGCCTACCGATTTTGAGGCGGTCACTGCTGGGCTGGAGGCTATGCCCGTGGGGGTGGACCGGTATGGGGCTACTGAGCTAGCCTCGCTGGTAGCAACTCTAGCTGCCTGGGATCCTCTATCTGGGCCACAAAAATGGGCTTGGCTCTGGCGGCTCTCCTTGAAGGGATTACAGGAGTTAGCAGGCGTGCCTGACTGGCCTGTTGCAGGGCCTTTTCGAGGAGCTCAGCCTTGTCTGAGATGTCCTGGAACCCTTCGGGGTAATTCGGTGTGATCAGAGAAGGAACCAGCTCTGCCTTGATGTTCCCTATGCACATCGTCAGTAATTGCTCTTGAGTTAGTGGCGTGTCAAGGGAGTACATGAGCCCCTTCCACCGGGCAACGAAATACACGACTCACTCATAGGGCATTTGTTTGAACCTGAAAAGGTCTGCGATGTTCTTCTTTCGGGTCGTGGAACTGAACTGGAAGAGGAATTTTTTGTGAAGGACCTCCCATCTAGTCACAGATCCGACTGGGAGCTGGCTGTACAAGACGAATGCTGGCCCTTCCAGCGTCTGAACGAAGCAACGAAGCTTGGCGGTCTCCTATTGTGCCAGAGTCCCTAACATAGGGTCGCACCTCACGTTGAAGTGGGCCAGGTGTTGTGGCAGGTCTCCAGTCCACTTAAAGGACGAAAAATTGGGGTTCCCAAATCTCAGTGGGGCCGACATATCATCCACCCGTGCTAGGTATGGCTTACTGTCTGGTGGGATTGCCACCGGCCAAGTTTCCAGGGCCTCTAAGCGAGCGATGAGAACTTCCATTAGATCGTCCGGACGTGGGGTCCTGTCATAATGGGGATCTCTAACCACGAGTGCATTGTCAAGCTCTTAAATCTGGTAGTCAAGCTCAGTAGCTTGCGGAGCGGCAGGCAGACTGACTCTCGGGGCAGTGGGAGGAAACTGAGCGGGGTCCCTTGGGTGATCACACCGCTCAGCAGGGCTCGGTGAAACATATTTCACCCTCTTGCCATGGGCTCCGGCCTCTCCACTATTGCCGAACGCGGCATGGTCGCGGTTGCCCAAGGGAATCTAGTCAAGGGGTAAGTGCTCCTGCCCCTGCTGTCCTGGCCTAGGATTACCGTAGTCAGGACGATGCTCTGTAATGCATTCGGCCAAGAGCTCATCAAACATCCTCTTTTGATCATCAAGAAGTTGGCGTAGCGTGGCCTTCTCAGGATCTTCCTCTACCTTCTGTACCGAGGAAGATGGGTCAGCGAGCTTGACAGCCCCGACGTGCTCTTTACCCTTGCCAATGTTTCGGCTCAGTGTTAATGCCTCAGTGGGTGTGGGGAGACCTAGGAGGCTCCTCTATTGGTGAGTAATCCTCCCAGATGGGTCCAGTAGTAGCTTGTCCACAGGGGGTGAGTCCCCATTGAGGACTTCTACACTGTTTCCCTCACACGGAAGGTCAGCCATGTTGACCGCCACTGCCCTCAGCGACATTCCCTCAAAGCCGCACAATGAATCGGGCTGTCGGCGAATCTCATAGAAAAGAATGGCACCGTACTGCCCCCATACACAGACGTGCACGTGGGGGGTGGATTCCTCGATAACTTTGTGGAGTACTTGTAATCTCTGGACGCATTGTTGCTGGAGGGCCTTGTGGTGGCCAAGTGACTCGGGGTGCCGAACCCTGGGGAGCGTAGCTAGGTCGACCAGATGGAACTGCTCACAAATATCCTCGAGATGTGCTTGAATCCAGGGATAAGGGGCCAACTGATGGAGAAGACGGGAGTGAGGCACCCGGTGAGTCTGGCGGAAACATTTATACTCTCTCAGGGTGAGCGACTCTGGAATATCAAAATCTGATCCTACGACCGGCCAAAATATCTCGGGGAAGTGTCCTGCTACGAGGATGGTCCAGAAGCTCCATGAACCTGGTTCGGGATCCAGCCCTAGCTGCCCCAGCTCATCAACCGAGAATGGTCGGGGAACTAGCAGCGGTGCCAAGGTAGGCCGCTGGGCCTGTGAGCCAGCCGGGAGAGAATACGGCAAGTTGGTCGACTGGCCGCCGATCGCTAAGCCGTCCTTTGAGGGATGTGGTGTCCAGGCTGCCACGTCATTATAGGATGGACCGGTGAATAGGCCTCCTGTCACAGCATCTGCGCTTGCCGAGGGTGTGTCATGTCGCGAATCTTCCGTCGGTCCCTAGAAAGGTTCCCCGCCCTTCCTAACTAGGGTGGAAGGTGCTTCTGGGGAGGCCAGTGGTAATTGCGGGTCTTACCCCTGGGGGTACGCCAAGTCCTTTTCCTCCTGAATATACCTTCATAGGGAGGCGTGAATCATGCGGATCTCGCATTCGGGGAGTACAAGGCTGACGCGCAATTTCTCCACCCTTGCCCTTCACTCATAGGACTGGGGTGAGGGATCCATCGCCGAGTCGTACTCCGCCTCAGAGTCTGAGAAACAGACTGGTCTGATTTCCATCTGGACTTCCCTGACATTCCTCTTACGGTGACGACGTCCCGCCTTCCTGCCCCTGGGTGGCTCCTCGGGGCAGGGCTGATCTCTTTAATGGAGTCCTCTGGCCGCAATAGTGCTGGGGCAGAGAGGACTGAAGGCCGGGGTGCGAGAAGCACCAGAACAAATTTCGAAAGGGACATGGGGAGGAACTCCATGTGGGTGAGCGACCGGATATGCAGTGGCTCCATACTCGCAGCTAGCGACAGTGGAAGTGACCCCGTACCCAGCACAGTGAGCGCTGGAAAAAGCCATACCCGGAGCGTAGCTGTCGTGTAGAAGCCTTCTTCTTTCCAGATCAGTGGCACGGAATGGGACTTTATGGTGGGTGGCACTATGGATAATTGGTCCGCGGTATCCATTGCTTGTGCCCACGACCGGGATATTCGACCCAACCTACCAGCAGGGCGGTCAGGGCCTCGATCCGGGTCGGGCATGTTCCAGCCCCTGCTCAACGTGTGCGAGTGTCTGGTGACGAGAGTCAGCAGTGGCTCAGGCCACAATGGCTACTGATTTTGGTGCCCCAGGGCGGGCATTCTCCTCTTCCCACACCCAATGATGGCGTCAGGTCAAATGGGTTTGAGTCGGTGGTGCAGGCACGAAGATTGCCTACCCCTCAGCCCGGGGAGTCGGGCGGTGGCATCGACACAGCCCGGCGGGGGCACTTTCTATGTACCCCTGGGATGGGTCTCCAATCGGGCGGACCCAGACATCTCCCACCTCATCGGTGTAGGGAAGGGAGGTGTCAAGGCGCTCCGGGGATAGGCTCCCGAAGTGGTTAAACGTCGGAGTGGGGAGTGGAGGCTCCATGTTCGGCCCTCGGGGGCGGTGATGGTGGTGGTGAGGTGCAACTGCCTCTAGATCCAAACGGGCCATATCCCTGGTGGGTATGACACCTTCCTCATCGTACCTATGAACCAGGTCGTTAATCAACCTTCGTTGGATGATTTCTGAAGGGGAGAGGGGGCGTGAGCACCCGGCAGCTACAGCGGTCGGAGTTGGAGCGACTGTGGAAAAGGCGGGACCGCGCAGGGTGGCCACGTCGGCACTACCCCTTCCCCTACACCAGTGGGCAGGTGGTGATTGAGCTCCAGATGCAGCGATATGATTCCTGGAAGTAGGGAGATGAACCCATTATCACTAACAGGAAAATAAATTGACAACCAATAGCCCAGCCTCATTCTGTCTTCCGTGCTCGGCGAGAGGGATCTACGCTGATGACGTCACAAAATGGAGTGCTCAACATACTGACTGCCTCAACCCCTGGCAGGTTTCATGTCCCGGTGATAGATTCCCAGACCTGGTGACATACTAATCTTCTGACACCCCAAACGCTACCCATCTCCGTATTGAGGAGAAGAGCTTCACATCGGGTTCACCATTTTCTCTTTCTAACGCTTGTACGCCAGGGTGCGTGCGCGTGTCCGTCACGCAGGGGGGAGGGGGGGAGGACGTGCGACTTGTTTCCCCACATTCTCGCTTTCCAAAGGTGGGCATCATCCGTTCCTTGTTCTGGGATGTCTGCTATTTGATCGAAGTCGGGATGATGGGATGTCGGTTCTTCCTTCCGTGGAATCCTCCTCGGAGCTCGTCACCTATTCCAGGTCTCTATCATAGATTTAAGATGGGTTCATGAAGCTCATTCCCGACGCCATATCTGTATGGACGCTAGTTAATTACACTACTTCTGTCGAGACGCTCCAAGGGGTCTGGTAGGGCCAGAAACCTTCGGTGAGGAGAATGTCCATGCTGGGGTGTCTTCGGCATGTCTTGACACTGGGGATTGCCATCTCTGTCTTTGGTCCCTTATCATAGGGCTTCTTAAGGGCGCTGAATCCCGAGGCATCCCACATCGAATGCGGGGGATTGTGCACCATATGAGGTTTTCCTCAGCTTCCCATGTTTAACACGGGGTATGTCGCGAGTTTAACATCTGGCGGAGACAGATCGTACTGATCAGAATTCTGAAAGTAGATCAAATTGAAGGACCCCCTAGGGGGAACACCGATGTTGGGGCTAGAACGTGGGTGGATTCCCGGATACTATGGAGTGGAATGGGGTGGCATGATCCCACCGGGATGTGGCGGCCTGGGTAAGGATCAGGATGGGTGATGGAGTGATAGGCTTGAACCACATGGAGGCTTCCTACATATCCCCATGGCAAGGAATCAACTTCCGCGTAGTTTGATGACATGGTGGGACACCTGAAGAGGCGGACCATGAGAATGAACGCATGGATTGGAACCTTGAAGAAGTAAGATCCTCGGGCTAGGGAATGAGCTTCCCACGGCATGTGAGCTCAATGGAGAGGTCAAGATGAGACGTGGGTGTGAGGTATGGGGGGTACGCTCTAAGGCGGCCCATGATGGTGGGTATGAACCAACGCGGAGGGGTCCGGACAACTGAGTGATGGGCTTGAACCTCGTGGAGGCTTCCTACATACCATGCGTTAGCATGGATAAAATCCCCGTAGTTCGAGGCATGCATTTTAATTTCATGCGGGATGAAGGAATACATTTTAACATCATACGGGACGAGGGAATACAATTTAACGTCATGGGGGATGAGCACATACAGTTTAACATCATGCGGGACAAGAGCATATAATTTAACTTCATGTGGGATGGGGGCATATAGTTTAACGTCATGCGGGACGAGCGCATACAGTTTAACGTCATGCGGGATCAGAGCATACAGTTAAACGTCATGCGGGATGAGGGATTTAGGGCTTACACTCTGAGGCAGCCCAAAGTGTTGGTGAACCGACGTGAAGAAGTTGGAACGACTGGGTGGTGGGCTTGAACCTCGTGGAGGCTTCCTACATACCATGCATTAGAACGGATCAAAGTCTACGTAGTTCATTGGGATGGGGCTTACGCTCTGAGGCGGCCCATAGGAGGATGTCATGGTCAATGCATGCTCTAAGCCCATGTGAGTCATGATCGGTGTGAGAAACAAGAGGCAGCAGGGACCCGACGATCACGTCACAAAGAGGGCATCTGTGAGAAGCGGAAAGGGGATTACGTGTTGAGTGGCAAAAGAGGAAACAGGGTCTTATTCATGGTTAGTGGCCCCAGGTGCCGGGGCTTACTCTAAGTTGGAGGCCCATGGTGCGACAAAGAGTAGTGGTAAAGGCACTCCACTGGCCTTGGTGGTGGGGAAGTATGGAGGTGCATGGGTTCAACCTTCCGTAAGAGAGGCTAGGGGCTTGCGCTCTGAGGCAGCCCTTCCCCCGCGGATAAACGCCACTCCGACAAGGAGGATCTCATTCCATGTGAAGAATAATCAATTCCCATGGAGACGAGTGGGCATAAAAAATGTCCGAGTTGGGGGGACCCTGCGTGCGAGGCATGGGGTCAGACCACAGTTTAACGTCATGTGTTAAGGACAAGGTGCTTATCAGTTTAACATCTTGCAGCTTGGATGAGGTAGGTTCGCTCCACACCCCTACGGCTTACATACCCAACACCCTCTACCCCTTGTGGGAGGGAAGGCATCGGCAAGGCCGTAGTGAAGGGGGGCCGCAGGGAGAACCATCGAGGGGCCCACGTTAGCGTGGCTATGCGAAGAAGAAATAGCCGTTAGTGTGCCTATGCGAAGAAGCATAAGGCAAAGAAATGCAATGGGAAACACCACCCAAGGGACCTTGAGGTTACTTCGTACGAGCCTGGAAGGCCGTACGGGAAAACAACGCATGGCATGCATGCCCGACATGGGAGACATCGGGCGCCTACGCAGGGTGTCAAGGTGAGAGGTCCTGGGTTTTGAGCGCAAAGAGAAGGTTTGCGCGCAAAACACCGGGATGGTACGTAATTGGTCCAGGGGATTATGCGCGAATAGGGGCTTGCACTTAATGCACCTGTATTGTGCGTGGAAAGGGGATTGCGCGCAATGAGCCTGGATTGCGCGCGGATAGGGGATTGCACGCAATGGGCCTCGATTGTGCGCAGGGCAATGGCCAATCCCTAGCGAAACCTATCGGAGGAATTGTGCACAATTTGGAAGGGATTACGCCCAATTGGAATGGATTGGGTGCAAGGGGCAAGGATTGCGTGCAAAAGAAGAACCCTGGGGAGTTTGGCAAATTCACTTGAGCCAGTGGGGTTGCGCGCAAAGGCGAACCCCGAGGCAAGATTGCGCGAAAAAGGGAATTACCTGGAAGTGATTTTGCGCGTGTGGGAGGCCGAATTGCACGCATGGGAGCTGGTCCGAATTCTTCAACCCCAAAATGGTTGAGGTCACCTTCTATTTATAGGCATCGACCGGTGCAGAATCTAGGCGGCACGCGAAATCATCCGCTCCAGGACCGGTCGGTGCGCAAATCCTCACCGCGCGGAACCGGGCGCGCAATATTGCGCGCCATTCCGGTGTTTTTATGTGAATCCCAGACTTCCTTTGCACTGGAAACATTTTTTCGTGCAAGTCCTTCTTAATTTTTAACACCACTTCCGGGCCATCCGTACTAGTTCTCTGAGTCCGAATATGACCTCTCTTCGTCATTTCGAAACTTCCTCTAGGAGAAACGGACTTTTTTGGTGTCTACAACCGTATCCTTAGGTTAATGATAAATCAACGACATAATTATGTGTGACAAATATAAAAACACTAAATATGATTGGATATTCAGTGTAAATAAATTAGAGGACATTCACACATATTCATGTAAAAACAACACCAATGAATTGGATATTTGACTTAACAATATGAGATTGGGTTAAAATTACTCTTGTCAAGTTCATGTAGATGAATTGAAAATTTATCAATGGAGTGATTATGTGTATAAAATTTATATCCACAGAAAGGGGAGTGAAAATTATGACATAAGAAAATGAAGAGTGATTCCACACATAATCTTGGAGTAAAATAATCAATGAAGTATGTGTAAATCCAAATGAGTGGAAATTGAAATTTGAAATTCCCTTTTTGATTTGGTAACTTACGAAAGATATGTCTAGGAAGGAAGTATCATACAATGATGATGTAAATATCCATAAATTAATGTATATTATATAATTTATACAATCATGGGCAGTACACACACCACAGGCAATAAATAACTGGTGAACAATGGAAATCTCACAAAATTAAAAGTGAGATAAGTAACCCCTTACTTTGTACTTTTTCCTTGGTATAGGGTAGTTTTACCACCTGTATAATGTTGAAATAATTTTTATTTAATTATAAAATAATCATATACATTAATATGATATCATATATGATCTTTTAACATTTATTTGTTGATAATATCTTATTATTATGGTCATTTTGGGTGTTAACAGATTCGTTTTTCTTTATATTCTTTGTTATGTGAGACATATTTGTTATGGATGGGACGTATCTTATTCATATAAATAATTATATCATGTCTCTAAACATTAATTTTAATCATAAAATGAAATTTAGTATTTAATGGATATGATGGGGAATGAATCTTATCGCGTTTGTGGAGATGGTAATCCGTACGTACACACGAGCGACAATATCATTCTTTTGATTTTAAAATAATATATAATTTTTTGGTATATCATATATACAGAATCATTATCATGTTATATTTATTATTTATAAGAATTACACATTATTATTATACCCATCCAAATAATAATATATTTAATAACAATTACATCATGACGTGGAGACGTTTGGTCGTACGTATGCACGTATGGTGACATGTCATTACAAGGATTTATAGAATACTGAATATGGTTGTACCATATTTACAAAAACATCACAGAATATAGAATATAATAGATTTATTATTTTATAATGGAAATAACAAGGAAAGAATAAGTGGAAGAAGAACGGAACTTAAAAGAGGGTGGTGAAATCATTATCTCTTCTTCTGGTTCATCCTATTGATTTGATCAAAAGGGCTCCTTATGTTGGCTTTCTAACTAAAGGAGGGACACTAGGATTAAGTTAAGGATGTTTAGAGGATATTTTAGAATGGTATTACGTAACTAAAAGGCTTTGAAGGTATGAATTTAAGAGAAGGGGGAGTGCCCTTTTATAAGAGGGGTGAGGGGCACCATAGAAAAAACATAAAATTTTATTTTATAATAAATTAATATTCGGTTTATAATGGCTCCAAAGTGAATTATTTGAAAACTAAGGTGGGGAGGGGTCCAAATACTTTCAACCAATAGATTTTAGACAGGTTTGTGTCAATATATTAACCTTATCATTTATATTTAACTCTTAGATGAATAGTTTGACATTTACCATGTCTCTTGGTATTTTTTTTATTATATGGTTAATAAACTTATTATAAACTTCCACGCAACCCCCAAGAGGCTAATTAATAATACAACTATCCTTACATAATTCATTTTGCTGAACCATAGATTTTTTGGAATATTATATCAATTTATAATATAATATATGTTTTAAAAACTCTTTTATGTTATTTTTGACACTATTAGGTATTTTGTTTCTTCAAAATTCATAACAACATTATTACTTAAAACAAAATTCATCTAACCAACACTAATATGTAATATTAACCTATAAAATTAGTGGAATTCGTAAAAATTCTCAACTTACATTTATTTTTATATTTATAAAATCCATTATTTTAGTATTTCATTAATTAGGTAATTACTGCATCACCATTGTGTCATAAATAAATTAAATTATTTAATGTCTAAAAATTATTAATAATATATAATTATGTAAGAAATATTTTTATCTCTCTAATTAATATTTATAATTTAATTTATCTTATTAATAACCCTATATTAAAAATGTGTTAGTTATTAAACTTTGATTTTATCTCTCTTAACTCTTCATTGATTTAAATAATAATAAATATCCTAATATAATTTAAGTGGACCAAAGAGTTTCATATTTTATACCTAAGGTTGTTTTTGTTCAAATTATACTTATCTAATAGAATTAGGACATGTTTTAGGGTAATAATAATAACAGTTTTTCCCTTAATTACCCTATTTACTTTTAACTGTGGTAAATAAAAGTAAAAAGTTACCATTAAAAAAATATATTTTTGTCTTATTGAACCACATTTTACTCCTTGATATTAACTGTTTCTCTTGGATTATCGAAATCCCACCCATAGAAGCACTAAAATTACGTTTTATGTGAATTTGCAAATTCTCCTAGGAGATGGGTAATAGACGGGGAAAAGATCAATAAATTTTTTATATATCTAAAATTATTCTAAACTAACTCCAAATAATTAAATTAAACTTAGATATGTATTATGTATCTATATTTGACCATAATTAAATTTAAATAAAATAAATAATTATTTAAATAAAAATTCGGTTTTAAACTATAACTCAGTGTGTTTCACTATTCATCAAAAATTGAATGTTTTTAGAAAAATACCAAAAATTCGCCCTAAGCTGATTTTTATTTATTTCAAATCAAAAAATACAGTCCATTTTGAAAGATAAAATTTATAAAATTTCAAAAAATGGGTATTACTATTCAAAATAGCTATTTTGATTGGTTGTGGGGTGTGTTAGAACTCGAAGTTGCGTACAAAACACGCTACTGTATTATTCGAAGAGAAGCTTACCGTGGAAGCTTGGGGTGTAACATTATTACATCCTTCAATTAATTTCATCCACGCAATTTTTAAAATTGCGCTTGGGAATATAATGGAGAGTCCCACATCAGAAAAATAGTCAATATAACTATCTGTTTAAAAGAAAGAAAGAGAAGTACAAAGGTCACCCAAGATAACCTATACTAGGATTCCATTTAGAAAAACATGGATATGGATGATAAAATAAGTGAAAAGGTATGATGGAGAGGGATAGAAAACATGATCAAGAGAAAGTTATCAACAAGAAAACCTCAAACTTGTGATGGGAAAAATAGGCATTAGTTTCCCAGTAGGAAAAGTAAACAGGCAACATTTTTAATTTTTTTAAGTTACATTACATAATGATGAGGAATTTGTTTCTATAATTGACTATGAACATAATGAGATATACTTACTTTTTAAGTAAAATTTCATTCTTTAATATATTTCTACAACTAACTCATTTTTAAATAATGAGTATTCAAGAAGACTTTGTCACACTGGAAGAGCAAGAAAAAACTTCTTATAGAATCACATGATCCACAAAGGATAAACTATATATTTACCTTGTCTATAGAGAGTAATAAAAACAAAAATGGTTAGTATAAGATCTGATAATCCCCCAAAAGTTTATTCTATTAGAGAAAGAAACACTAATCTTAATTTCTATAAATAAATGAACAATACCCCAAAGATAAATAAATATCATTCAATAAACAATTTTCCTTAAAATCCTTCAATATAATCCAAACTAATATTGAAACCCAAAACATAGAAGAATTTGGTTGTGTATCCTTTCATGTTAAATTGTATATCCAAATGACATAAACTACTCTTAAAGTCACATACTTAGAAGTAATTAATCTAATCATGTATTCTCTATTATAGGTTAATCATTTCCATAAATAACCCAAAACACTATAAATCCACAATAAAAACATAGCTAAAAATCCACCATTACTCATCAAATGAAATCCCATGGTATTCTATTATCCTTGGGAATATAGTGTCCCCAACAAAGAGAACATGTTCCAAAATAAAATTTATCACTTAATCAACAAATCATTTTCCTGTACTAAGGGTATTCACATGATAAGTCATAAGATCCCAAATCAACATATTTTTTATCAATAAAAACATTTAACTAAAAATAATTAGTCACACTAACCAGGGACTTCACATAGTCCAGTGGTAGGTGATAAATCTCAATCTCACTTTGGTTGTGGGTTCGATTCGCATAGCTTTATCGGATGCGATGGGTTGTCACACGGTCTGCGTGTTGTCCTTTTTCAAACACTATATTTTATAACATTACCAAATTGAGATAAATTCCTCAAAATAACCATAACATAATTTAACCACAAATGTTATATCATACATTTCATTTTCATTCCAAAATATAATAACTTGTAATTGCCTCAAATTTAAGGATCATATAAAACCAAATGGTTATTTATAACTATATCCGAAATAGAAAAGATAATTATTCCTCAAATATCATTTTCACGTGATAAACTGCAGGGTTACACATATAATAGAATATTCACCCAAAGTAATCACAACAAAAAAAGCACTAATACATTTAAAAAAATTTCCATCCATTTATTTCCACATAGGTTCTTCCATGACCAAGTGGTTATCCTGTAGGATTGGGAATTGACTTGGGTGATGCCAAGGTCCCTTACATTTATGTGAAATGTCCATAATTTTAATCTTAGGATCATTTTTATTTTCTTCTATAATACTCTTCATTTTTTCTCGTCAATTCTTTACTTTATGCCCTTCTTCCCCAAACATAAAGAATTTATTTGTTCCGTTGGGAAAATTTATTGGGTGTCTCCTTCCACATTTCTGGCATTATGGAAATTGAGCTTTCTTCTCTCTGTGGTCTCCATAGCTAGAGCTCTTATCATTCACTGCCTTTCTCTTCTTTATTGATTCCGGGAGTATGTTAATATATATGTTGTTGATCATATTTTTGGAAAACTGATTTGGCATGAACACTATATCTTGTACGCCTATCAATATTCCATTTTTTTCTCATTTCCACCATCGTTACAACCTTGTACATCATTCTCAAAGTTACTATTACTTCCTTGGAATCCATCCATTTACTTAAACCAGAAAGCATTGTGTGAGTAACAGTAGTCATAAAATCATTTATAGAATATCATGACAACAAATGTTTTATTTGAAACACCTTAGGATTAACCAAGGTCATTTATTCTCATATTATATTAATATACTTCAAATCAGTTTGTAATGAATATGTAAATTATCCTAAGAATATCCCCTGGGAGTGTCGTAACCAAGAGTGTAGCAAGGCTCGTTGTTTTGCACTAGTTCCCATTCGAGTCTAGCTCAAAGCGGTGTTTTTGAGTTTTACCCCTAGGTACATCTGTGCTAGAGACACCTCTACCTTCTCGTATCCAGACAAGTATGTATTGCATGGAAAACTAAAAAAATATCTACAACACAAAAATTCTACAGAGTTCTTCTATACTAATCCTCAAAGTCTATCTTAGGGTTATGTGCTCTAATCAGAGTATATCTAAATCTAGTTTCCAAGGTTTTTACTAATATTTTTCTGATTCCAACTCTAATGTCCTAACCCTAGTTACCCATAGTCAGTGCATTATTACGTATCATTTGATGATCACAAAAGATCAAGTCTTGAAATATAGATTAATTTAGTTGCCTTGGAATCACTAGATACATTCATTATGTTTACATTACATCATAAAGTAAAAAACTACAAAAAAATCTTGTATCTATAGACCACACTCATATCCTCATACTATCCTTGTAGGTCATTCATAATATACTTCTTCACATCGTGGGAAAAATAAAACATAGAAAGGGGTGAAATCAGATGCTCAGTAAGGATAACAATATAGCGAAAACTTTCATAAATAAGCATAAACATTTAAGGCAATGTACAACTAAAACAAAAGCCTTTTAAACATGAACTTCAACATAATATGGAAAAGGTAAAATGAAATAATTTCATTTACTTATTCACACAGATATTATAATATTCGAATAATCACATGAAATATTAATAACCACTTTAATAATAATGTAATGCATAATGCCAGACTATCATAACCACATAATCAAGGCCTTGTGCCAAGTCTTCAAATAAGATTTTGTCAAGGCCTTGTTCCAGGACAATAGTTTGTCTCATGATACCTACCGATGCATCGAGGAACTATAGCAGGCTCCACCCATCAATTACTAAGTCCAATGCATTCCTCATATGAAAATTTTGAAACATAACATAAACATTCATTTTAAAACTAGCATATGAAATGTCAATACTTTATTAACAAACCATGAATGGTACAAAAATAGCACATCTATAGTCAAACATTACTCATTCAATACAATATGGAAGATTGTATTGTAACATATTAACCTCAATTGTGAATAATGAAGGATATTGACATAGTTGAAAATAATCATCAAAACTATTTTCAGAGGAATATCCCCCTTTTTCTTGAAAACATTTAAAAGTCACTATACTTATCAGGAATCCGTTTTAAAAATAGATTTTTAAATCAAAGTTTCCCATACCACTTTAAAACTTTTAAAAGGAATTTTAATTTTAAAACATTAATGTCCATATAAATAAATCCTTTAAACCATTTTTTAAACATGGACATTAATGAGAAAGATTTAGAAGAATAAATCTTTAAAACATTTAAAAATGATATTTTAGTTAGAGTTTCTAACCAAAAGAGAGATATTTGAATAAAAATGGTTGAGGTAATAAAAACATTGTAATATCATGAGAATAAATGGATTCATGATATACTATGTCAAAGTACATTATATACACCATATAAAAGGGATTTGGTGTATAACAACAAAGAAGTCTCAATAGAATGTAAATTGAGATGAAATCTATTATAAAGACCGTAACATTAGGTTAAGGATAAATCAACAACATAATTATGTGTGACAAATATAAATACACTAAATATTATTGTATATTTAGTGTAAATAAATTAGAGGACATTCAAACATATTCTTGTAAAAACAACACCAATGAATTGGGTATTTGACTTAACAAATGGAGATTGAGTTAAAATTACTCGTGTCAAGTTCATGTCGATGAATTGAGAATTTATCAATGGAATGATTATGTGTATCAAATGTATATCCACAGAAAGGGAAGTGGAAATTATGACATAAGAAAATGAAGAGTGATTCCACACATAATCTTGTAGTAAAATAATCAATGAAGTATCCATAAAGCGGAATGAGTGTAAATTGAAATTTCAAATTCCCATATTGAGTTGGTAACATACGAAACATACACCCATAAAAGAAGGATCAGACAATTACAATGTAAATATCCATAAATTAAATTATATTACACAATGAATAAAATCATGGGCAGTACACACACCACATTCAATAAATAAGTGATGAACAATGGAAATCTCTCGGAATTAAAAGTGAGATAAGAAACCAATTACTTTGTACTTTTTCCTAGGTTTAGGGTAGGATAACCTCCTGTATAATGTGGAAATAATTTCTATTTAATTTAACAAGAATCATATACATTAATATGATATCATATATGATCTTTTTACAGTTATTTGTTGATAATATCTTAGTATTATCGTCATTTCAGGTGTTAACGAATTCGTTTTCCTTTATATTCTTTGTTATGTGAGCCATACTTGTTATGTATGGGATGTATATTATTCAAATATATAATGGTTTCATGTCTCTATACTTTATTTTTAATCATCAAATGATGTTTAGCCTTGAATGGATATGATGGGGAATTAATCTCATCGCATTCGTGGAGACGGTAATCCGTACATACGCACGAGCAACAATATCATTCTATTGATATTACAATAATATATAATTGGATGGTATATCATATATACATAATCATTACCATGTTATATTTATTATTTAAATGAATTTTACATCATTATTATACCCATCCAAATAATAGTATATTGAATAACAATTACACCACGACGTGGAGACGGTAGGCCTTACGTACGCACGTAAGATGACATGTCATTCAAAGGATGGATAGGATACTGAATATGGTTGTAACATATTTATAATAAAATAACAGAATATAAATGATACAGGAGATCTTTTTAGAATGGAAATAACAAAGAAATAATAAGTGGAAGAAGAAAGGAACTTGAAAGGGGGTCGTGAAATCATTACCTCTTATTCGGGTTCTTCCTTTTGATTTGATCAAAAGAGCTCCTTAAGTTGGCTTTCTGACCAAAGGAGGGCCTCTAGGATTAAGTGAGCGAAGTTGAGAGGATATTTGTGTTGGGTTTGGCCAAATTATAAGGCTTTGAAGGCATCAATTTGAGAGAAGGAGGATTTCCCTTTTATAAGAGAGGTGAGGGGCACCTTAGAAATAACATAAAATAATATTTTATAATAAATTCATATTCAGTTTATAATGGCTCCAAAGTGACTTATTTAAAGTATAAGGTGGGTATGGGTTGAAATCCTTTTGAAAAATATATTTTAGACAGGTTTGGGTGACTATATTAACCTTATCACTTATATTTAACTCTAAGATGAATAGTTTGGCATTTACATGTCTCTTTATATTTTTATATTATATGGTTAATAAACTTACTATAAACTTCCAAGCGACCCACAAGTGGTTCATTAATGATACAAATCTCATTAAATAAGTCATTTTTCTGAACCTTATATTTTTCAAAATATTATGTCAATTTATAATATAATATATGTTTTAAAAACTCTTTTATGTAAATTTCGACACTATTTGGTATTTTTTTGCTAAATTTATAATAGCATTATTACATCAAAAAAAATTTATATAACCAACAATAATATGTAATATTAACATAAAAAATTAGTTTAATTCATAAAAATACCCAAATTACATTAATTTTTATATTTATAATATCAATTATTTTAATATTTCATTAATTAGATAATTACTGCATCAAAATTGTGTCATAAATAAATTAAATTATTTAAGGTCTAAAAATTATAAATAAAATACCTTTATGTAGGAAATATTTTTACATTTCTAATGAATATTTATAATCGAATTTATCATATGTATAACCCTATATTAAAAATGTTTTAGGTAATAAACATTGATTTTAACTCTTTTAACTCTTTTTTGAATTAAATAATAATAAATGTCCTAATCTAATACAAGTGGACCAAAGAGGTTCATATTTTATTCCTAAGGATGTTTTTGGTCGAATTATACTTAGCCAATAGAATTAGGACATGTGTTAGGGTAATCATAATATCAGTTTTACACTTAATTACCCTATTAACTTTTAACCGTGGTAAATAAAAGTAACAGTTACTATTCACCAAAAATTATTTTAATCTTATTGAACCAAATTTTACTCCTTGATATGAACCATGTTTCTCGAAATTTCTAAATTCCACTTATATAAGCGGTAAAATTATGTTTTATGTGAATTTGCAAATTCTCCTAGGAGATGGGTAAAAGACGGTGAAAAGTTCAATAAAATATTTATATATCTAACATTATTTAAAACATACTCCAATTAATTACATTTAACTTCTATAGGTATTATGTGTCTATTTTGACCTAAATTGAATTTAAATAAAATAAAAAATTATTTAAATAAAAATTCGGTTTTAAACCATAACTCAGTGGTTTTAACTATTCATCAAAAATTGAATGTTTTCAGAAAAATACCAAAAATTCACCCTAAGATAATTTCGATATTATGAATCCAAAAATCAAGTCCATTTTGAAAAATAAAATTTAAAAAATTTAAAAAATTGGATAATACTATTCATAACGGCTAGTTTGATTGGTTGTGGTGTGTGTTAGAACTCGAAGATGCGTACAACACACAAAACTGTATTATTCGAAGTGAAGCGTGCCATGGAAGCTTGGGGTGTTAAAATTTATAACTTAATGTAAATATTATATATCTTGTTTTTTAATTTCTCTATGTTTTATTTTTTTTATTCTATATGATTAATATAATAATAAAATATAAAAAAATTTAGAAAACTATAACGCTATAAATTTTTTTCATCACTAATTTATTATGTGACATAAGGAGGTGAAATTTATGAGAAATTTATAATAAATTTATTATAAATTTATGAGAAATATATGGTAAAATTATTATATATTGAAGAAATGTTTATGAAATGTATTTATATTTTTTGGAACCATGGTTTTTGGTTTGTATTAATGGCGTTTGGTTTGCATTTTCATTCAATAATAAAAAGGATGACTAGGAGTTATCAAGGAATGAGTACCTACGTTTGAGGCTGAAAGAAGTACTAAAGGTTGTGTAGTTTCCCAGTGGTTGCTAAATTTTGGGGCCTCAAATTCAGATGTTTGTGGTTGGATAAATAAGTTAACCGCATAAGTCAGAACATGGACGAGGTACCATGTTCTGGGAAGTGTTCACGTCAGTGTACCTGGCAGTGGGAATGGTACACAGAGCAGTGGGACGAACAAAAAATGGTCCACAGTGATGGTACGCGGTGAATTCATACGGTACACAAAATTCTAAATGTGCGTGGTATTTATACAGTTCGTGAAATAGTATTGGTACATGGTGGAGGCTAACAGTATGTAGATGGAGTTCAGTATACAATGAATATTGTTCCACATTCAAAGGTTGTGTATGGTGCCTTAGAATTTTTTTTTGTATTTAGGTGCCAATTTAAGGAGCATTAATTCTATTTGTGATGTGATGATATTAGAGATTAAAATTTCAAGAAGAAATCCAATAATGTCCAACGTGGGATGTGGAGGAGAAGATGGTACATAGAGAGAACCTTCCATGTAAGGAAAAATGTACATAGAAGAAAGTTATGTTCATGGTGGAATCTATCATAGTACGTGGTGGAGTAAGGCATCACACTGAGGAGGGCAGTACACAAAGAAGCTAAGAAGTATGCAGAGTAAGGCAGTACGCCGAGCCGGTCAGTTCTCCGTGGAGTTGGATGGTATACATAAACATCAGTGGTATGTAGAGGAAGTTTTCTAAACACCATACCTGGGACATTGTACATGAAACACCCAAGGAATCCTAAAAATTGAACAAATAAGTTTTAGAAGATAATTTCCATAACATATTAGTGTATTTGAAAATAAACAACAAATGTGGGTGATTATGTTACTTCAATATAGCATCCATTTATAGTTGATGATGCATGATTTAATTCTAAACCATTTAAGGGACCTTCAAGTCGATTAAATGAGTGGAGATTATTCCAAATTTTGAGTAAGGAGGAGTTAGTGAATGTTATATGATGGACACAGTGTGATATCACTAAAACCTTGTAAAGGTTATGCGCCTGGAACAGAATGACTGTGATAAACACCTGTAATCCAAAATTTGTGAATATTAGTGTTTTTTGGTACGACCAACATACTAACGACATATGCTCCTTGTATGTATCCCTTAGTGGTGAACTATGTAAAATTGATGTGTCATTGCATTGCGCGTGATTTTCTATTTTTTCACTTCCTCTTCAGATAGGTTTAACTAGTTTCTATAAACATGGGAACAAGATCTATTAGTTTAAAATAAAAAGTTGACACCCTGATTCACTCCTCCCTTCTTAGGGTGTTTTGGGGTCCTTCATGTGGTATTGGAGGGTGTTTTGTAGTGTTAAATCATTCTTCATTTATGACATGGAGAATATAATTAATGTCAGGGGAGTTCCTTTTTTAATGGAAGTAACATTCAAATATGGAAGAACATTTTGAGATCTTTTTTATTATCTCTTAGAATATATGAACTTTTTCCCACTGCACAAGGAATACATGTCATTGATCCAACCGGTCTATCTATGACAGATACAGAAAGGAAAATTCAAGATACTGATGTTAAAGCACACAATTCTCTATTTGCAGCTCATTCTGATCAAATATATCTAAATGTGGTGAGTTGTACATCAATAAAGTCTATTTGGGAGAAAAATGTGAATATTTATAATGGTGATAATAATGTGAATGAGGAAAAGCACCATGTTTTAGACAATTGGTTTGACGATCTGAAGATGCACCCTAATAAAATTCATATTCTTTCATCAATATAATTACTGTAGTGTTAGAAGCAAATCCAGAGCATGGAGAAGAGATCAAATACATCGATATTGTAAATAAAATCATGATAATACTTTCACCCATATATAATTCAACGGTGTCATATCTTGAAGAATGGGATCTTTCCAAACATTCTCTTGATAATCTTCAGTGCATCCTGGTGGCATATGAGATGAGAGTTAACCTAAAAGATGTAATGATTCATGTAAGAATATAAATGGCATTCAAATCGAAATAAAAACAAGAAATTTTAGGAGATTGTGTTGATGAAGTTGATGAGAATTTTTTTTTCTTTCTCTTATTTCCATGAAACTCTAGAATGGAAAATATAAATTTGAATAAAGATAACTCTGGATTTTTTTGGATGTCGAAGAGTTGGTAAAATTTAAACTTGTTTCTGAGGAAAGATCAATGATGATGAAAGAGAATATGGAGACATTCAAAATCCTTAGAAAAGGTTTTTCATAAATACATAATTCAAATATGGAAATAAATTTCAACTAATGAATTTTGTTTCTGAAGAATATGACAATGATAATGAACTCGTTGAGGAAGAGAAAGAACAACTCAAATATGGGAACCATGCATCCATGATGGTTACCATTGGAAATTCAAAAAAATTGAAGAATAAATCTATAGATAATTAGTTAAATACTAATATTTACCCCAAACCGAAACTTTATGATGATTTTGGTATTCTTCATATTGAATGTAAGAGATGCATTAAGTGTAAATTAATGGTAACAGAATCTTCAAAATATATTGATCTGGTGGATGAAAAAAGTAAATGACTGGAATAACGGGTGAAAGTGCATTCATCAATCCATGAAGGCACAAATGATGTTGGGGAACTATCACTCAAAATTGAATAACAATAAGAGGTCATCAATAACAATTCCTCGAGACTGGAGGAGAAGTCCAAGACCATTGAGGGACTCTAAGATGTTATTACATTGAGAAGTGAACATGAAACTGAATTAATTTCAAAAGAATCAAAATATAAAATACAATAGGGAAGGTTCTCTGATACAGAGATTCTAGAGGGAGAATAATGTGGTTCTGATGGAGTTAAAATGATTTGAATGATCAAAGCCCTGCATGACTAGGAAATAGTGGAATTGGTCATGAGGCTGAAATGTAAAATTATATAAATAATGTGATCCAGAATAAAGGCATGTTGAAAGATGATCATGTTCAAAAGCCACTAGAAGTCCTGAAAAATAAGCCCTTAAATAAAATTGAAAGGAGAACTTAATGTTATCCTCATGTTTCTAGAAATTATATGG
Source organism: Viscum album (assembly GCA_963277665.1). Taxonomy (NCBI): domain Eukaryota; kingdom Viridiplantae; phylum Streptophyta; class Magnoliopsida; order Santalales; family Viscaceae; genus Viscum; species Viscum album. The sequence goes on from OY728155.1 coordinate 1,014,415,440, forward strand.
ATTCAAACTAGTTTCCCAAGGAAGAATTGATGAGGAGAAATATATTTGATAAGACATTTAATTTCACAAAGATTGATTTTTGTGGCTATCTGGGACATACCATGTCATAATGAGAAGAGGCAAGGAGCTATATAAATTGGGAAGAGGTAGGAGATCAACAAAGGAGAACATATTCATATCCTACTTCATATAAAAGAAATAATTTATATGGATTTTTTTCACTATTTTATATTTGGAAACAATGTTTTGTATTGTAGGAAGAGGTATGACAGGATAAATTCATTCAATGCTCAGAGAGAAGTCAATAATCATCAACCAGATGGTCTTGGAATTAACCAGGTTTACTATTCTAGAAGAATAATTTGTATATGAAGATCCCATGTACATGGAAGGGAGAAATTAAAGAAAATCGGTGTCCTTTTCTCAATCCAATATCTCATGGAAAGAAAAGAGGAAAATTGAAATATCGAATTTTGTAGAAGTATACCTCAAAGATACAAAGAAAAATAGAATTTGGATTCTTCATTGAATATGTTCATACCACATGACAGGTAATGCAGTCCCATTAATGAATATTAAGAAAAATGTTGAAGGAATAGTGATGTTTGGTTATAATGGTGCTTTGACTGTAAAAGGCAGTGGATGTTCTGAGCTAGTTAATGAAGTGTTAAAGAAAATAGATGTCCATTATGAGGATGGTATGTGTCTCAATCATCATAGTGTGAGTCAACTTTGTGAGTCAGGTATTGTTGTGACATTCAATCAGAATGGTTTTACAATAAGAGGGATGTCTGGGAATTCACAAATGAAAGGTTTCTTAATCGATGACAACTTATATGAAGTTGACAGTAAAGAGAATATTTTCTACCTAATAGATGAAGAGGTAAATAGCTTATTGTAGCACCCCTTGTTTTTCTAAAAATAAATATAATTGCTTGGAACTTTTTTTAAATAGATATTTTTTAATTAGCCTTTAAAACATAACTTTTCTACTTTTATGTTCTGAATTTCAAGAAACTGTCATCTACATTTGTGTTCGGAATGTTATTTAGAGTCTATTGGAACCAACTTGTTTTTTAGTGAATAGTAACATACCCTTATGAATATTAATATGAATAGTGATATGACCTTAATTATTAGTAACAATTATTATTATTTTATTTTATTAAGGCTTTAAGATAATAGCATCTAGGTTAATTTTTCATTGTGATATAGAAGTAGTTACAAAATTAGAATTGTTAATATTTGAATTAAGTATGACTTTATTTAAAATTTAAATTAATAATATTTAGAAAATTAATTTCAAAAAATGGACATAATTTTTTAATTCTACATGTGGATAAATGGTTAGGGTGAATTTTGGGAATTTTTCTGAAACAATTGATTTTTTTGTGAATAGTAAAAAATACAGTTTTTAGTTTCGGTTTGTTAATGACATCATTAATGATATAATAATGATGTCATAAATCTGGTTGACTTGTGTATAGTAAAATTAGATGTGAGGCGTCCCAAGTGGCTTATACCTTGGTAAAATACCATGGGCAAGCCCATGGTTTTGCAAATACAACCCATGAGGTGTCCCTCAGATATTATAGAAATAATCCCTCACTTTTCCTATAAATATCAATTATTCCCTTCATTGAATTCATTACCAATTCTCCCTCAATGACGATCTGGAATCCTTACTTTTATAGTAGTCCTCCCAAGGTTTACTCAAGCCCCCAAAGTCCCATCCTTCATGTTCTAAGGGTTACTCTACAAGGTAGGAAAATTATCAATTTCTTTCTTTTTTCCTTTCAAGTTCTCTTTTATTTGGTATATTTTTCAAGTTTCCATACCATGTACTTATCTCCTTCTTTTTCATGATCTATTCTGTATTATGAATCATGTCTCAATGGGTGAACCTTTTCCCCTCCCTTCTTTAATGTTTTCTAAAACCATGTCGCATAGCCGATGAGTTGTTGAATATTTGTAAGAGATTTCCCACTTATTCTTTTATTTTGAGTTATTTTATCATTATTTATTAATATCTTCTTACCCAAGTGTCATAAATTATCTAGAATCATGTATATTCTGGATTATATCATGTTCATGGAAAATTACTCATCATTTTTCTTCTCCTATCCCACTTATTTAAATAATCAAAACATTGTCTGTTTGTGTCGAATTACCGACATCGTGGACGATGTGATTTCAATTTCAATTAATTCTTCCTAGTATGGTAATGAAACCATTTATATGGCTTAAACAGGTTATAATTCATGTGTTATGACTAACCCATGGTTCTGTAATTCTTTTATACTCATGGTTATAATTTATAAGACAAAATGAGGATGTTATTATCAAAGAACCACTAAAATGATCTCAACAAACATCATTAATGTTCTAACTTATTAATCATCTTCATGTAAGAATCAAAATGGTAAATGGAATAATTTATATTACTGGATATATTTAAATACTACTTCTTTATGATTTTGTAGTTTTACTTCCAATCAACAAGAACATCCACCATGAACCAATCATGGAAATCATGTTAAGAACTCACCCAAAAATAGTGCAAGGAGAAAAATACTAACAATTAAAGGTTGAAATGATGGTGTTAAATGATAATATAAGATGTTATAAACATGAACATGTTTATTTAAAATACTAATAACACTCTTTTAACCATTATAATTTAAGTTTAATCATGGTTGAAGTAAGAAAAACCTGAGGTAAGGGAATTCTTAACCAGATTTCCATTCTTTGGGTTAAACTTCTACTTCATTATTTCTGTGCTATTTAAATTTATTATGTGATGGGTTATGTTTATATTATGTTTAATAATGGGTATTTATACTATATATACATCCTCCATCCACTCTATTATTTCTCTCTTCAATAGTATGATATTTATAAGGGGGTTTTCTTTAAAAATCTTTTTTAAAAATTCAGTTTTATGAAATTCCAAAGTAATGTTTTTATGGAATTATTCATGTTGTATGATTATGTTTTGGTTCTTGGGAATTATTTATGATGATGGTTGGTACCTATATATCCCTCAAATTCATTGGGTATGAGTAATTTGGAGGTCGGCCGTATGGTTACTCCATGTGTAACTGCGATGGTTACACAAAGTAAGGTAGCCGTGAGGGTTAAAAATTACAAGGTAGCCAAGAATGGTTACAAGATTATGTAAGTAATGACCCAAGATATATTTATGATTATATTTATGTTCTCATGTTTTTTTTGGATATTGTTTAAATTTCATGTTACAAAAAGTAAGTATATATGGGTGACAAGAATGTCTTTTGAAAATGTTTTCATAAATTACGAGTATCCATTGACTAATGTGTTCTTTCCTTATTTTTCAGTAATTATGAGATGTTGTGCTCATCCCAAGTTTTTAAATGATTTTTAACATGTTAATGGATGTGTAATACAATGAAGGAAGACACGTTAAATGTTGAAGAATTTTCAAGGAGTCTTGTTTTAAGTTTTAATGTTTCATAATTTGAAAAAAATGGAAACTGTGTTTACGTTATCCGCTCTATAACAATGTGTAATGTTATAAATGTTTTGTACTAATTATCTAAAGATCTAAACTTGAAATTATCCATAATTTAAAAGGACTTTTTTCTTGAATAAATTCACGATTATGTATATAATAAGGTCTGGTCCTTATAGTTGGTATCAGAGGATGGTTTAGATAACTTTAGGGGTTAGGGTGATGTAAACAGAATACCATAAATTATTTTCACTCTATGTTTAATTTGTTATATAATATAAATATTACCATGTTTAATTATCTAATACATTTCTGTTCAGAATGGTTTTTCAGAGAAGGAACATGGTTGCTGAAGAGGAGAGGCACTGACAGAATGACATCCTTCCGGAACTACATCCCGAAATGATATGGATTGGAACCGAGAAGTTTGTGATAGTAATGGATCAGCTAACACAGAAAATAAATGGAGGTGGCTTCCATGAAAGAGGACCAATAGAGATACCACAACATAACATGATATTAGTGGAAAATTTTATGAGACAACATCCACCTGCATTCAATGAATCTTATGACCCAGTAGCAGCTGAAGGATGAATTAGTGCCCTTGAAAAGATATTCAATGTTATGGGATGTTCAAACAATCAAAAGGCAAGTATTTCCATTTATCATTTTTGAAGGGGAATATGATAAGTGGTGGTCAATGGTAAGAAATATCATGGGTAGAGAGGATTTTATTTCCTTAGAGTTGGTTGAATTTAAAAGCCTTTTCCTTGAAAAATATTTTCCTAAGGTGGTGCGACTATGAATTGAGAAGAAATTCCTTGAATTGAAACAGAAGGAGGAAGATTTATTGGTTGTGTATGAAGCGAACATCACTCGAATGGTGAGGTATGCTCCAAATCTTATTCTGGTCCTTGATTGTAAAATTAACCACTTTTACTCAGGATTGAAGCCAAGGTATCGAAGGGAGTTGGCCTCTCATGAATTCAAAAGTTATGAGAAACATGTCCGATGTGCTGAGAGGGTAGAGATGGAGTTTTCTGGTGATCACATTAATTTTGGAAACAAAGAAAATAAGAGGTTAAATTGGAAAGAAATGGGTATGAATCAACCAAAGAAATCTGATGGTAAAAAAAATCCAATTTCCAGTTTGTGAAAAGTGTGGCAAGAAACACCCAGGGGAATGTATTATCAAAACTGGGAAGTATTTTAAATGTGGTAAGTTTGGGCATATGGCCCGAGATTGCAATGAAAATGATCCAAAGAATATTCCTGATAAGAAAACTGTAAAGTGTTTTAAATGTGGTGAGATGGGTCACTATGCAAATTCTTGCCCAAAGATAGATCTGAATGATTCAAAAAAGCCAGACTACAAGTAGAAAGGTGTAGTGAGATCTTTTGCGGCTACGTCAGCAGATTTCAGGCCATCCAATGAAGTTGTATCAGGTACTTTGTTTTTTCACTAAGTTTTTGCTAATGTTTTTTTTTTTGATATGGGGTCTACACACTCTTTCATCTCTGAGAATGTTTCTGGTAAATTGTAAATATCACCCCAACAAATGAGACCTGAACTTGTAGTTAAAACACTAGGGGGAAATGTTATAACAAAGAGGAATTATAAGAATCTTTCTATTATGGTATGTGGAAAGACATTACCTGAAAACCCTATTGTTTTACCCTTAGTAGAGTTTGATGTTTTTCTGGGGATGGACTGGATTTTGGATTATCATGCTAAGATTGACTGTAGAGATAAAGAAGTTATTTTTCAGAAAGAGATTCAGTTTGTATACAAGAATGAACCCATACAATTGATAACATATCAGGAAGCTGAGAAACTATTGAAATATGGAAAAGAAATTTATCTTTCTAATATTGTTGAAAACAAGGGAACTATTCAAATTAATGATGTGCTAGTTGTAAATGAATACCTTGATGTTTTTCCTGATGAGTTACCTGGTGTCATAACTGATCGAGAGGTCGAATTCACAATTGACTTAGTTCCAGATGCTAAGACAATTTCAAAACCCCTATATCATCTGGCTCCAATAGAACTTATTGAATTGATAAATCAGTTGCAAGATTTTATTGACAAAGGCTTCATTCATCCTAGCACATTACCATGGGGATCCCTTGTTTTGTTTGTAAAGAAGAAAGATGGTTCCATGAGACATTGCATTGATTATAGATCATTGAATAACATCACTGTTAAAAAAAAGTATCATTTTCCTCATATTGATGACTTGTTTGATCAGCTCCAGGGAGCTCATTGCTCTTCCAAGATTGAGTTGAGATCTGGATACCATCAGCTGAAGGTGAAGGAGGATGAAATCTCGAAAATAGCCTTTCGTACTAGATATGGGCATGATGAATTTGTTGTTATGCCGTTGGGATTAACTAACGCACCTGCCGTATTAATAAATCTTATGAATAGAGTATTTCATGAGTTCCTGGATATGTTTGTGGTTGTATTTTTTGAAAACATTCTGGTTTTTTCTAAAAATAAGGAGGAGTATGAAAAACAACTAAGGGTTGTTTTGAAAACTTTAAATAAAAAGAAACTCTATGGAAAATTCAGCAAGTGTGATTTTTGGTTGTAACAGATTTCTTTTCATGGGAACATTGTAAATAAGTATGGAATAATAGTTGATCCTACCAAAACAAAATTAGTTGATGAATGGCCAAGACCCAAAAATTTTACATAGATTCATAGTATTCTAAGAATAGAAAGTTTTTACTGATGGGTTATTAAGAACTTTACACGGTTATCTAGCCTGATAAATAAGTTAACACGTAAAGGGGTTAAATTTTCATGGAAAGATGAATGTGATGTTTGTTTTAATGAACTGAAAAAGAGATCGGCGAATTCTCCAGTTTTGGCCTTACCTTCCCAAAATGGTGAGTTTTTCATCTATAGTGATGAGTCTTTGAAGGGACTTGGTTGTGTATTGATGCAGAATGATTAGGTAATTGACTATGCTTTGAGACAACTTAAACCACATGATCTAAATTATCCCACACAATATTTTGAATTGGCAGCTGTGGTTTTTGATTTAAAAATTTGGAGGCATCATCTATACGGAACCAAATGCCAAATATATACTAACCATAAAAGTCTAAAGTATATATTCACTCAGAAGGAATTAAAAATGAGGCAGAGAAGATGGATAGAACTGATAAAGGATTATGACTGCACGATCAATTACCATCCAGGAAAAGAAAACAAAGGGGCATATTCCATGAGTCGGAACCATCATGCATCATTAACCATGTTACATTTGGAACATGATCCCTTGATTAAATATTTGATGAATTTTGGCGTAGAAGTTGTTGGTACACGGAATACGTCTGTTTTGTTCCAGGTTACAGTGAAGTCTTTGTTGTCAGATGGAATTAAGAAAGTGCAGAAATAAGACCACGACCTGTAGGAAAAGATAGAATTGGTTAGAATAGGTAGGTTACCAGAATTTAATCTTGATAAAGATTGTGTTTTATGATTGGTTAAAAGGTTGTGTGTGCCTTATATTTCTCTGCAGAAGAAATAATTGTTCTATGAAGGTCATAGTTCTCCATTTTCAGTTCATCATGGAAGTACTAAGATGTAGAGAGACCTTCGGGAGTATTATTGGTGGGATGGAATGAAAGGAGATATTGTTGATTTTTCCATGAGATGCTTGACATGTCAACAGGTAAAAGTAGAGTGACATTTACAAAAGGGGCTTCTTCAGCCTTTTGCAGTTCTAGAGTGGAAATGGGAGAATGTATCCATGGACTTTGTGGTGGGACTACCAAAGACATCTCGGGATAACAATGCGATTTGGGTTATTATTGATCGGTGAACAAAGTCTGCACATTTCATCTCTATTTGAGATATTATGACATTGGAGCAGCTTTATTGATTGTACCTCAAGGATATTGTCAGGTTACATGGAGTTCCTCATTCCATTGTGTCTGACCGAGATTCCAGGTTCACTTCTATCTTTTGGAAGGAACTTCAGAAGTCGTTGGGAATAGAGTTAAATCTCAGTACAACATTTCATCCTCAATCAGATGGGCAGTCATAACGAATGAGTCAAACCATGGATGGTATGATTTGATCTTGTTCAATGAATTATCAGGGAAGTTGGGATCAATATCATTCTTTAGTTGAGTTTTCTTATAATAATAGTTTTCATTCTAGTATTCAGATGGCACCTTTTGAGGTCTTGTATGGGATGCGGTGTCGGACTCCATCGTTTTGGGATGAAGTCAGTGAAAGATAGTGGATGGGGCCATAATTAGTTGAAGAAGTGGCTGAGAAAGTGAGGATGATCCAGTAGCACATGAGGAAAACTTAGAGAAGGTAGAAAAGTTATGCTGATAACAGAAGGAAAGACTTCTCTTTCGAGATAGGTGACCATTTTTTCCTTAAAGTCTCACATTGGAAATGTTTGATGCATTTCGGTATAAAAGGAAAGCTAAGTCCATAGTTCATTGGTCCTTTTGAAATCTTGGAGAAAGTTGGAACAGTTGCATACCGCCTAGCATTGCCTCTGAGTTTGTTTCAGGTACACAATGTTTTTCATGTTTATATGTGGAGAATGTATGTTCCAGTTTCATCACATGTCTTGAGCCGAGAAGCACTTAAACTGGAAGAGAACCTTTCTTATGAAGATAAACTAGTTCAGATTCTTGATCGAAGGGAACATGTATTGCGGAATAAGGTAATACACTTTGTAAAGGTTTTGTTGAGAAACCAAATAGTTGAATAAGCAACATGGGAGTCTGAAATGCTATGAGGGAAAAATACCCTCAGTTGTTTAATAATTAAATAAAATTTCAATGACACAATTTCATGAAGGTGGGGATAAGGTAACACCCCATGTTTTTCTAAAAATAAATATAATTTCATGGAACTTTGTTTTAAATAGATATTTTTTTAATTATCCATTAAAACACAACTTTTCTACTTCTATGTTCTGAATTTCAAGAAACTGTCGTCTACATTTGTGTTCAGTATGTTATTTGGAGTCTATTGGAACCAACTTGTTTTTTAGTGAATAGTAACATACCCTTATGAATAGTAATATGAAAAGTGATATGACCCTAATGAATAGTAAATTTTATTATTATTTTATTTTATGAAGGCTTTAAGATAATGACATTTATGATAATTTTTCATTGTGATATAAAAGTAGTTACAAAATTAGAATTTTTAATTTTGGAATTAAGTATGATTTTATTTAAAAATTAAATTAATAATATTTTGAAAATTAATTTCAAAAAATGGACATCATTTTTTAATTCTACTCATTGATAAATGGTTAGGGTGAATTTTTAGAATTTATCAAAAACAAATGATTTTTTGATGAATACTAAAAAATACCGTTTTTGGTTTCTGTGTGTTAGTGACATCATTACTGATATAATAATGATGCCATAAATATGGTAGACTTGTGTATGGTCAAATTAGATGTGAAGTGTCCCAAGTGGATTATACCTTGGGAAAATACAACGGGTAAGCCCATGGTTTTCCAAATACCACCCATGAGGTGTCCCTTGGAAATTATTAAAATAATCCCTCACTTTTCTTTTAAATATCATCTCTTCCCTTCATTGAATTCATTAGAAATTCTCCCTCAATGATTCTCTGTCTCCCTTACCTTCATAGTAGTACTCCCAAGTTTTTTTCAATCCCCCATGTTCCCAACCATCTTGTTATATGGGTTACTCTACAAGGTAATAAAATTCTCAATTTCTTTCTTTTTTTCCTTTCAAGTTCTCTTTTATGTGGTATAATTTCCATGCTTCCATACCATGTTATTATTTCCTTATTATTAATGATCTATTATGTATTATGAATAATTTCTAGATGGGTGAACCTTGTCCCTTCTCTTCTTAATGTTTTCTAAAACCCAGTCGCATAGCTGTTGGGCTGCCGAATTTTTGTGAGAGATTTCTCACTTATTCTTTTATTTTGAGTTTCTTTATAATTATTTATTCATATCTTCTAACCCAAGTGTCATAAAATATACAGAATCATGTATATTCTGGATGATCTCATGTTCATTTAAGATTACTCATCATTTTTCTTATCCTCTCCCACTTATTTAAAGAATAAAAACATTGTCCCTTTGTGTCGAATTACAGACATCGTGGACGATGTGATTTCTATTTCCATTAATTGTTCCAAGTCTTGTAATGAAACCATTTATATGGTTGAAGTAGGTTATAATTCTTGTTTTATGACTCATCCATGGTTCATGAATTCTTTTAAACTCCTGGTTCTAATTTATAAGACAAAATGACGTTGTTATTATCAAAGAACCACTAAAATGATCTAAACAAACACAATTAATGATCTAACTTATGAATCATCCCCATGTAAGAATTCAAAATGATAAATGAAAAAATGTATATTATTGGATATATCTAAATACTAATCCATTCCGATTCTATATTTTCACTTCCAATCGACAAGAACATCCACCATGAACCAATCATGGAAATCTTGTTAAGAACTCACCCAAAAACAGTGCAAGGAGAAAAGTACTAACAATTAAAGGTTGAAATGATGGTATGAAATGATAATATAATATGTTATAAACATGAGAATGTTTCTGTAAAATTCTAATAACACCCTTTTAACCATTATACAGGATGTTTAAAAAAGTTTTAAGTAATACAAACCCGAGGTAAGGGAATTCTTAACTCATTTTCCATTCGTTGGGTTAAACTTCTACTTCATTATTTATGTTCTATTTAAATTGTTTGTGTGATGAGGTATGTTTATATTATGTTTTATTATTTGTATTTATATTATATATACATACTCCATACACTCTATTAATTCTCTATTCATTTGTATGATATTTATAAGGGGATTTTCATTAAAAATCCTCTTTTAAAATTCGGTATTACGAAATTCCAAAGTAATTTTTTTATGGAATTATTCATGTTGTATGATTATGTTTTGGTTATTGGAAATTATTTATGATTGAGGGTGGTACCTATATCTCCCTCCAATGCATTGGGTATGAGTAAGTTGGAGGTCGGATGTATGGTTACTCCAAGTGTAACTACGATGGTTACGCAAAGTATGGTTGCCATGAGGGTTACAAATTATGAGGTAGCCAAGAATGTTTACAAGATTATGTAAGTAATTACACAAGATAAAATTATGATTATATTTATGTTCTCATGTTTTGTGTGAATCTTGTCTAAATTTCATGTTACAACAAGTAAGTATATATGGGTGACAAGTATGTATTTTGAAAATGTTTTTATACATTACGAGTATTCATGGACTAGTTTGATCTTTCCTTTTTTATTTAATCCCTTACTTAGCTTTTGTGCTCATCCCAAGTTTTAAATTATTTTTCACAGGTTAATGGATGTGTAATACAAGGGAGGAATACATGTTAAATGTTGAAGAATTGTCAAGTTGTCTTGTTTTAATTTTTAATGTTTTATAATTTGAAAAAAATGGACACTTTTTTTATTGTATCCACTCTGTAACAATGTGTAATGTTATGAATTTTTTTTTCTAATTATCTAAATATCTACACATGAAAAGATCCTCAATTTAAAAGGAATTTTTTATTGACTAAATTCATGATTATGTATGTAATAAGGTCGGTTCCTTATACTTATGACTGCAAATATTGGGGTACATCAATCAGAATTACATGGAAAAGATATCTATACTAAAGATATGCATGGGCATCCCTAATCTAAGAATGAATAAGAAAAGAATGGTGATTCATTCATGCATGGGAAACTGCTTTTCAGTTCCTACATGCCAAAAAAGTATACATCATCAAATCTCTTTGAGATCATCCATACAGATGAACATGTGCTGATACATTTTTCTAGAACACATAGATAAAGGTAATTTGTTCTTTTCATAGATAATTAAAATATAATGGAATGACTTATCATTATACATAGGAAGAAACAAGTTCTTGATTACATGAAAACCTATCATTGAATCGTCGAGAATGATACATGATAGAAGATCAATGTCCTCTGTTCTAAAAATGTAGGGGAATACACATCCATTGAATTGGAAAATTACCTATAGAATCATGTGATACAGAATGAGGTGGAAACTATAAGAAATCCACAGAATAATGGAGTGGTTGAGAATAGGAATTGATAGGTAAACAACATGGCCAAAACTATGCTGATTGAGAGTCTTATTTCAAAACATTAAATTAAAGAGGGAGTACAAAATGTAGTGTATATTAATAATCAAACCGGGCTATATATGGGTTAGATAAAGACACCATATGAATTATAGTATGGAAGGAATCTCTCTTTGAAATATTTTCATGTTTTCAGAAGAAAATGTTTCATCAAAAAAAATAAGGAAATCAAATGATGTACGGTGACAATGAAGATGAAGGAATATTTCTTGGATACTCAATGAAAAGAAAATTTTGCAAGTGATTTAATAAGTGACTGGAAAGAATTGTAAAAGCTGTGATGTTAATATCATTAAAGAGAAAAATACAAATTCTTCAAGGAATTATTATGCTGATGTGATAAAAGATGAGGAAGAATGTGAACATGGAACAAATGAAAATATATATGTAGAGAAATATGTACCAAACTCTTAGGATTCACATTATTATTTTGAATCAATGGAATAATCAGAAGAGGATTCCATAACTAGAGATAACTTGGTGAAAACCCAAGGGAGAAATCGAAGAGCAGATATTGATCAGTCCAATAATATCAGGGATCATAATTCACCTATATAGCTAAGAATAATGAGTAAAAGTGCCAAATATTCATTCCAATCAATTGTGAAACCATCCTAGTTTGAAGAGGAGAAAAAATTTGAGTCATGGATAAAATAAATTAATGATGAGATACACTAGATTGATAAAAATCAGAATTGGGACCTTGTCATATGACCTGAAGGTCTCAATCTGATTGGTAAAAATTTGATTTTGAATAAAAAATTTGACAAGAAATCAAATGTGATCAGAAACAAGGTGTGCTTGCTCTGTAAGGGATGATAACAAATCGAAGTTGTTTATGTTGAAGAGACATTTTCTCTAGTAGCGAGACTAGAGTTAATTAGACTATATATTTCCATGGAAATAAAAATAGGTTACAAAGTGTATCAAATGGATGTCAAAACACCATTCTTAAATGGTGTATTAGAAGATGAAGCCTACATTGAACAACCCAAGGGGTGATTACATGGAAATGTTGAAATGGAGGTTTTCATGTTAGTGAATTTTCTTTATGGTGTAAAATAAGAACCACTGGTGTCTTAATCTTTGTTAGACTATTATATGAGAAATAATGATTTTTAAAGAGGATGAGTGGATCAAAATCTCTAGGTGAACAATTATCTAATGGATTAATTCAGGGTATTGGTATATGAGGATGACATTATTTTTGATGGAAGAACGCATGGATTAGTGGATAAATTTCCCAATCACATGAAATCAGAATTTGAAATGACTATGATTGGTGGACTCACATACGTTTTTAGGGTGCATGTGATTTAGACGAAAGATTACACATTCATTTCCCATTAAATGTATGCTAGAGAGCTGCTGAAGAAATTGAATATGTGTGATTCCCAACCAATATCGACTTCGATTGCGGTTGGAAAGAAGCTCAGGAGGCATGATGAAAGGAATTATATGGATCCAACCATGTACACAAGAATCATTGGAAACCTACATTACATGAAGGTGACACAACTAGATATTGTATTTGAATATTTCCCTACAACCCGCATTCAGAGTAATCTGAGGGAAGAACATATTGTGGCAGTGAAAAGAATCATGTGATACATTCACGGTACACATAATTATTGTCTATACATTTCTACAGGAAGTGATAGTGAACTATATGATTTTTGTGATTCATAATGGGATGGAGATGTAGTTGATTGAAAGACCACCAATGGTGGAGCATTCTATATTCGGATGAATTTCATGGGATGGAAAGAAAGAATCATGAAAGTACTTCTCTTAGTACTACTGAAGCTGAAAATATATGCACTACCAAGGTGTGCACTACATTAAATTGGATTTTGAAATAATTTATTGAGCTAGGATATTATGTTAATCTACCAATGGTTATTTACTATGATAACAAGATCACAATTGATCTTGCGAATAATCTTGTTCAACATTCATGTACATAAAAAATTGAGATAACATATCACTTAATCACGAAAAATTTTTAACATGGAGTGATCAAAATGGCCCATATGGGAACTAATGAGAAAGTGGCTAAAATTATAACCAATCCAATTTTAGTAGTTGTTTTTGTGAATCATTGATTGAACCTTGGTGTTTGACCACCTCCTAGAGCATAAGGCAGTTATGAGATTCCCATCTCCCAAGTTTTTTTTATCTATTTTTAATCATCTTGTGGAAATGATACAGGTTTAAATGGGAGATACGATCTAGGATGAGAAAGTATTTTACTCTAAATGTAAAGATTCATATAATTGGGTTTATATCCAATGGGGGAGAATGGATAAATTCAATGGAGAGTGATCTATTTTTTTTGGATATAAGAATGATGGATAATATAAAAAGTGTGAAGTAAAACAATGTGGGAGAAAAGAAAGGAACGAGAACTCAATTCATGTCCATGTAATGTTTTCTACATAGGGCACTCTTCATGTAGGCTTAGAATGATGGTTGTGTTGTCTCGTGAAGGTTCAATATTTGATCATAGCTGGAACATTAGTAAATTTATCTAGATATTTACAGCAAACCCAAAGGGGGATATTCTTGGAACCAAGGTAGTCCATTGATAATAATGGAGTTTGGTTAATGTTTGTTGTAAATATTCACATGGATTACTTGGGAGTTCTTAATGAATGAGTTCATATATATGAGACTCAAAGTATAATTTAAGGTGGTGAAATTTCCTAGGTGTTGAAAAATTTTTGGGCCTCAAAATATGGAGTTTTGTGTTAAAAATAAGGGAACTGCATAGCTCCGAACATGGAATGCGTACCATGTTCGGGGAAGTGTTCATGTCTGCATACTTGGAAGTAGGAAATGTAATCATAGCAGTGCTCATAACCCAAAATAGTTCCCTATTAAAGAAAATAGTGAATCTGTGGGGTACGCGGAATGCTAAATGTGCACTGTATTTCTATAGTTCAAAAAACCGATGTGGTACATGGTGAAGGCTAACAATACACAGATGGAGTTCAGTATACAATGAATACATTCCCACATAGAATATTTGGGTAAATCAGAATTATGGTATTTTCCTTGTTATGTGACTCTTTGATAATAATTAATCCCCTTTGTTTAGTGAAGAGATTAGAGATTAATAATTTGGTAATAAATCCGGTAAATTCTGAAGTGGTAAGCGAAGGTGAAGATAGAACACATAGAGAACCATCTTCATATGTAAAATAGTTCTGGAAAGAAAGTTATGTTCATGGAGGAAGCTCTCACTGTATACATTGGAGCTAGGAAACAAGTAGAGTAGGGAAGTACTCATAGAAGATCAGCAGTAAAAGGAGTAAGGCAGTACATGGAGGAGGGCAGTTTTTCATAGAGAAGGACGGTTTGTGGAAACATCACTATCATGTAGATCAAGTTGTACATGCACCATATCCAGGACACAATATGAAAAACACCCAAGGAAGATTGAAAATTGACCAAATATGTTTGTGAAGTTAATTAATATAACATATCAGTGTAAGAGAAAATAAACTACATCTATAAAAGATTATGGGAATCAACAGAGCATACATTTATTGTTTATGATGCTTTATTTAATACTAAAACATTGATGTGGCCTCCATGTTGATAAAATGATTGAATATTCATCCAACAAAGTGAGTTGGGGGGGTTAGTGGAAGTTATCTGAGGGATGCAGTGTTCTATACCTAAAACCATGTAAATGTAGTGCGCCTAGCACATAGTTATTTTTATAAACTCTTATAATCCACAACATGTAATGATTAGTATTTTTTGGTATAATCGACACACTGTCGAATTATTTTCCTTGGATGTAGCCCCTAGTGGTGAACCATGTAAAACTAATGTGTCATTACTTTTCATGTGACTATTTATTTTATGCATTTCCTCATCAGATATGTTTAACAGGTCTCTAACAACATTGGTACAAAATCAATTAGTCTAAAAGAAAACATTGAAACGCTTATTCACCCATCCCTTATAAAGGTTTTATGGGGTCCTTCAAGTGGAATTAGAGGGAGGTTGGTGGTGTTATATTTTTCCAATTTTTCGAAAAAGGATAATGATGTTAATGTTAGGGGAGTTCAATTGATTGATGGAAGTAACATTCAAAAATGGAATAACATGTTGTGATCTCATCGAAGATCTCATAGAATAGATTTTATTTTTTCCACTGCACAATGAATACTTTTTATTGATAAAATTGTTCTATCTATGACAAATATATAGATTGAAATGATAGATGCTAATGCTAAAGCACAAAATGCCCTAACTTTAGCTCTTTCTGATCAAATATATCTTTTGGATATGAACTGTATTCTAGAAAAGTCTATATGGTAGAAACTAGAGAATATTTATAACGGTG
This sequence comes from Viscum album, assembly GCA_963277665.1. NCBI lineage: Eukaryota > Viridiplantae > Streptophyta > Magnoliopsida > Santalales > Viscaceae > Viscum > Viscum album. The sequence continues at coordinate 1,014,431,473 of OY728155.1, forward strand.
AAAGTAATGTGAAGGAGGTGAAGCTCCATGTTTTAGACAACATGTTTTATGATAGAAAGACGAACCACAATGAAAATTAATATTATTTCATCAATGAGTTACCTGAGTTGTTGGAGAAATTTTGGGGCTTGGAGAAGAGATCAAAGACATTTATATTGTAAATAAAATAATTTTAGGACAACCACAAATTTATAATAAAAACGATTAATATCTTGAAGAAAGGGAGATTTCCAAAAATTATCTTGATAATCTGATAAGAAGCCTTGTGGAATATGATATGAGTGTCAACCTAGAAGATTCAATGACTCAAAAATGTATGGAAATGGTATTAAAATCCATAGGCAAATAGGAAATTTCAAGAGATTGTGTTGATGAAGATGATGAATAAAAGTATGTTCTTTCTTACATTTCCAGTACACTCAATAAGGGAACAATAAAATTTGAAGGAAGGCTATATATGGCATGTTTTCGGTATGGAGGAGTTGGGAACATCGCCTATTCTTTTCCAAGAGTGATCAATGATGATTAAAGGGATAATAGAGACATTCAAAATCCTAAGAAAATGTTTTCCAAAAAGTGAGATGCCATATTTGGAAATAAATTCCAACAAAATAGTTTTTTTTGTGAAGAAGAAGACGATTACAATAATCTATTTGAGGAAGAGGAATCATAATTCCAATATGGGAACTATGCATCCATGATGGAAACCATTGAAAATTCAGAACCAAGTTAAGATAAATATAGATATAATTAGTTTAATACTAATGTGGATGCAAAATTTCAACCTAATGATGATTTTTCTAGGCTTGAGAATAAATGTATGGGATTAAATAATTGGAAATCAATGGTGGATGAATATTTAGAATATATTGATCAGATGGAAGAAAAAATTGAACGACTTGAATAAATGGTGAATGTACAATCAGAAATCCTTGAAAGAAATGATAATGTTGTGGAACTGAATATATGAATTAAAGAGAATGAAAAGGTCATCAATGACCATACATTGATACTGGAGGATAATTCCAAGACCATTGAGGGAATCAAAGAATAATTTGTTACTATGAGTAGTAAACATGAAAGTGAATCAATTTCAAAAGAAGGAAAGAAGAAAATACTATTCAGAAAGTTATCAGATGTTGAGATTCTAGTGAGAAATAAACGTTGTTCAGATGGAGTTGAAATGATCTTTAATGAAAAAATATCCACTTTCCTTGGAAATAGTGGAATTGGTTGTGATGATGAAACATCAAATTATATAAATAAAGTGAACCAGAATAAAGGGAAGTTGAAATTTGATCATGTTGAAAAGCCACCAGAAGTGCTGAAAAAGAATCCCTTAAATCAAAATAAAAGGATTACTGAATATTATTCTCTTGTTTCCAAAAATTACAGATAGTAATACTACTTTCCTAAGGAAGAATGCATCATGAGAAATAGAATGAGAAGACATTTCCTTTCATGAAGTGTCAGTTTTGTGGCTAAATCATCGATATCATGGAATACTGTGAAGAGGGAAGGAGATATATAAATGGGTAAGAGTTAGGATCTCAAAAAAGGAGAACATATTTTTATTCTACTTCTTATAGAAATAATAATTTCTATGGATAGATTTTCACTTTTCTAAATTTTGCCACACAGATGTGTCTTGTAGGCTGAGGTATGACATAAGAAATTCATTCAATGCTCACAAATGAGTCAATACATTTCTACCAGACGATGTTTCTATATCAAATAGTTTTTCTCCTCTTGAAAAAGAATTTTAATCTCAATAATCCCTATACCTAGAAGAGATATTCGAAACACGATCTAAGTACTATGATCAATCTAATATCTCATGGATTGAAAAGTGGAAAATAAAAAAAATAAAATTTTATAGAAGTAGCCCTCAAATCTAAAAAGAACAATAGAACTAGGATTCTTGATAGTGGATGTTGATACCACATGACGAATAATGTAGAACTATTAACTGATGTCAAGAAGAAGGTAGATGAAACAATGAGTTTTGGTAACAGTGGTTCATTGAAAATAAGACGCAATATAAGTAATGAGCCAGCTAATGTAGAGCTGATGAAAACTAAATTATTTTATTTAGATGGTCTGAACCACAATTTTCATAGTGTGAGTCAACTCTATGACTCACGTATTATTATGACATTCAATCCGAATGTAAATACTATAAGAGGATTGTTTGGGATTTCTCTCATGAAAGGCTAGCGAACAGATGACCACTTTTATCAAGTTGAATGCAAAGAGAATATTTGAAACCTAACAGTTGAAGAAGGAAAAAATATTATGGAATACAATATTAGGGTAAATCAATCAACAAGTAATGGGAAAAATATCTATTCTAAAATACTTATGGATATCACTAATCTAAATCATGAACAAGAAAAGGCATTTGATGATTTCATGTGAGGGAAACTGGTCTGCATTATCTACTATCAAAAGAAGAAAAGTGAATAAAATATCCCTGAACTCATCCATATAGATGTATGTTTCCTAATAAATGTAGCCGGAATACAAATTGAAAGGTACTTCGTTCTTTTCATATATTACTATAGTAGAATATAATGGGGGGTCATTATACACAAGAACCAATATGTTCTTGATTTCATGAAAAACAATCATCGAATCACCTTTTATAATATTTGATAGATGATAAATGAACTACGTCTAGTCAATGGAGGGTAATTCACATTCATTAAATATTAAAATTACCTAAAGAATCATCGGATTCAAAATGAGGTTGAAATTGTGAGAACTCCACAGAAAAATGGAGTAGTTAAGTACAAGAATCGACCGGTCAACCACATGGCCTGAACTATGTAGATTGAGAGTCTTATTTATCAAAATTATTTGAAAGAGACAGTAAAATCTATAATGTATATTCAAAATAGAATAGGGATACATATGGGTGATACCGAGACACCATATGAATTGTGGCATCGATGGAAGCCATCTTAGAAGTATTTTCATGTTTTTGGAAGAAAATGATTCATGAGAAACAAAGAAGGAAATCAAGGTATATATGGTGATAATGTAGATGAAGGAATATTTATTGGATAATCAATGAACAACAAATAATACAAGTGTTTCTAAAGGGTCACGGGAAATTTTTTGGAAAGTAGTGATGTTAAGATCATTGAAGAGAAATATACGAATTCTTCAAGGAATTTTAATTATGATGTGATAGAATACAAGGTAGAATGTGAACATGGAACAGGTGCTAATACCAAGGTAGAGGAAGATGTAGAAAACTATCACCAGTCACATCATGATGTTGACTTAGAGGAAGAATCAAAAGAGGAATCCATATCTAGAGAGAACATGGAAGAACCCCAAAGGAGAAATAGGAGAGGAGATATTGATTAGTTTAACATTATTGGGGATGAAAATTCACGTACATAGACGAGGAGATTGAAGAATATTGCTAAATATTCATTTCATTCTATTTTGGAACCTTCCTCATTTGAAGATGCTATAAGGGATAAGTCATGGGTAAATAAAATGGATGAAGATTTAAATCATATTGATAAAAAGAAGACTTGGTATATTGTTAAAAGACTCAAAGGTCATGATGTTATTGGTATGAAGTGGATTTTAATGAACAAATTTCACGAGCATTCAAATGTAATTATAAGAATGGCGTGCATGGTATGTATGGGATATTCATAAATAGTGTTGATGTTGAAGAGAAATTATCTCCACTATTGATACATGATTCAATAAAACTATTTCTTTTCATGGAAATCCAAAGAGTTTATCAAGTGTATCAAATGGACGTCACGATAGTATTCTAAAATGGATTATTGGAAGAAGAATTATACATTGAATACCCCATGGGGTTCATTCTTGAAATGTAAAAGCTATAGATTTTCATGTCAATGAAGGCTCTCTATGGCCTAAAACAAGCACCGCATGCATGGAACTCTATGTTCAGATCTTATCTGAGAAAGCTTATATTTAAAATAGGAGGAGTGGATAACAATCTATATATGAATAATTCTCCAAAAGGATCAGTTCTTGGTATTGGAATACGTGGATGATATTATTTTCATTGGAACGAGGCATGGATAATTGGAAGAATTTTCCAATGACATGAAATCAGAATTTTAAATATCCATCATTGGTGAACTCACATACTTTCTAAGGATGTAGGTGATTAATATTAAGGATTACACTTTCATTTCTCAATGAAAAGTATACAATAGAGCTTCTAATGAAATTCAATATGCCGGATTCAATCCTATGGCGACACCGATTGTGGTTAGAACAATGATCAAGAGGAATGAGGATGGAAATTATATGGATCCCACCATGCACAGAAGAATCATTAGAAGCCTACTATACCTATGGGAGAAACAACCAGATATTATATTTTCAAGATTCCTTGTGGACCACATTCAGAGTAATCCAACTGAATAACATGTTGATGCAGTGAAAGGAATCATGAGATTCATTCACGTTACACATAATTGGGGGATATACATTGATGGAAGAAAAGATAACAAACAATATTATTTTTTTATACTGAGTGGGATGGAGATGTAGTGGAATGCATTTCCACTAGTGGTGGAGAATTCTATATTGGTATGAAATGCATGGGATGGCTGAGCATTAAAGAGGAATGTACTTATCTTAGAACTACTAAAGCTAAATATTTATTCGCTTCCATGGATTGAACAACCTTACATTGGAATAAGCTATAATTGATTGACATGGGTGATGAGGTGAAACAAAAAATGATTATTTAATGTGATAATAGGATATCTATTCATATTTCAATGAATTATGTTCATCATTCTAGTACACTACATTTTGAGGTCAGATATCATTTCATTATGAAAAAAGTAGAACATAGAGTGATCAAAATAGACCATGTGGGAAGCGATGAGATAGTGACTGACATTTTGACCATGACAATGTCAACGGCTGTGTTTGAGAAACATAGTTTGACCTTAGTTTTCGGACACCTCCCAGTGCATAATATGTTTACAAGATTCCGCTCTCCCTAGTTTTTTTATATTTTTTTATTCTATTTGTGGAAATGATTTAGGTTTGTGGGGGAGATGTGATCCAAGGGAGCATGTTTTGTACTGTAAAAGTCGCAATTAAGATGATTGGTTTAATTTCTAATGGGGTGGAATGAATAAATTAAATGGAGAGTGGTCTATTTTATTATGGAGACAGGAAAGATGAAGTATAGAAAAAGAGAGAACTGCAACTATGATGTATAAAATATATAAATAAGAACTCAATTCATGTCATCTCTCTTGTTTTATACAATGAGAATTTTTCATGTAGACTTAGAGTTATGGATGTGTGGTTTCATTAAGGTTCAAGATTTGATCATAGGTGGAGCATCAGTGATTTTAGCTAGAGATTTCCAACAAACTCAAATAGGGAGATTTTTGGAACCACATATGTTCATTAATAATAATGGAGTTTGTTTTGTGTTTGTTTTCAATATGAACATGGATGTCTAGAGAGTTCACAAGGAATAAGGTAACCATATACATTAGAACATGGACCACATACCATGGTCCAGGAAGGGTTCACAGCTGCATACCTCATAGCGAGAACGATACATGGAGCGGTGTGCAGAACCAAAAACAATTCATAGTGACGGTAGGCGTTGAGGGCATGTGGTACGCGGAATGATGAAGGTCCGAGAGATTACTATGGTTCTCGAAACATGAGTGGTACGCAACGAAGGACAGTAGTATGCAACTGGAGTTTATTACATAGTGAATATTGTGCCACATTAAATATTTTGGTAAATTATATTAGCAAAATTTGCGGAGTTATGTGCCTAATTAAGGAGGAGTAATCCCTTTTGTTAAGAGATGAGATTAAAAATTAAATATTCAGGATGAAATCAGGAAATATCTGAAGTGGTACGCAGAGGAGAAGATGTCATGTGGAGAGAACCATCCACGTAAATAAAAACAGTCTGTGGAAAAATGTGTAGTTTGTAGAAGAATCTATCGCAGTACCCAATGAAGCAAGGCAAGACATCGAGTAGGGTAGTACGTAGAGAAGCAGTGCAGTACGTAGAGTAAGGAAGTACATAGAGTCGGGATGTTCGTTGTGGAGTTGGATGGTATGTAGATACAACAGTGGTACACGGATGAATTGTTCTATGCACTATACCCAGAACAAAGTACACGAAACACCTAATGAAGCCTAGAAATTGAACAAATCTTTTTGTTAAGATAATTTTTATAACATATAAGTGTATAAGAAAATAAACTACATATTTTGGTGATTATGGGACTTCAACAAATCATCCATTTGTTGTTGATGATGAATTATTAAATTCTAATCCATTTAAGAAAACGTCATGTCATTAAACTCATTGAATATTAATCCAACATAGTGAGTAAGGGGGAATTAGTGGAAGTGATCCAAGGGAGGTTGTGTGATATCCCTAAAACATTGTAAAGGAAATGTTCCTGGAAAAGAGTGACTGTAGTAAACTTTTGTAATCCTCAATTAGTGATGATTATTATTTTTCGATATGACCAACACATTGTTAGTGTGTACTCTTTGGACGTTGACCTTAGTGGAGAACCATGAAAAATTGCTGTGTAATTTCATTGTATATGATTATTTATATTATTCACATCCTCTTCAGAAAGGTAAAATAGGTTTCTTCCAATGTGAGAACAAGATCCATTAGTTTACAAGTAAAATTATTCACCCTGATTTACCCCTCCCCTCTTATGATGTTCCTGGGACCATCAATATTTATAATTGTACAAATTTCATTTTTTTAAATATTTTTTGTATGAGTTTTGTGGTCATTAAAAATTGTTATATTATTGATAATGTGCTAATTCCAAAATTAAATTCATTTCATTTTTATTTTAATGCTAAAAAAAACTCACAATTATTTTTGTAACACCCCGAGATTTTAGGAAAAATATTCTTTTAATTTCATTGATGTCTTTTATTATATAGCACACCAAGTATAGCTTGTACTATATTCAACATTGTATTAGCTTTCAGTATACGCAACGCTATTCTTGGATCGTGTTACACACAATTTCATGTTCGTTTTATAATAGTAATTCTACGCAACTTTGAGTGTGTGTATATATATATATATATTCAATGTATAAATGAAATATGGTTGGATTATGTTATATGAAACAACGAAGGATTATTTCACAACACACAACCCTGACTTGGCTTGCATTACACGCAATCGCGACCTTCCTCGATAGCGTGTGTTGTATGCAATACCGGGTTTTACTAAACAACGATATATTATTATAATATTATTATGAACTAGCCGTTATGAATAGTATTAACTAAATTTTGAATTTTATAACATTATTATTCATCTTACTCATTTTCTATAACATGGTATAAGAACAAAATAAAATTTTCAGGTAAAATAAGTATTTTTCAAAAAATGCAGTTTTGCCGCCTTTTGATGACGCACCCACTTTAAATCTAGTTTTTGACATGTTTATAAGTTCAATTTTACAAAATAAAATTCTTCTTTTGAATCATGATATAAAAATTTACATTGGATAAAGTTTTGATATTTTTCTGATAACTTTCATATTTTGATGAATAGTAAAAACACGCTATATTTTAGTCAAAAACAACTTTTTTCATCGTAATAATTGATATGGTTAACTTATAATATTTAATGCTTTTAAAGAATTAATAGAATATATTTTTACCATTAAATATAATGTATGTTATTAGCATTGATTTTACATTGAATTCGTAGGTTAAATCAATTCAATCTTTTGCAATGTTTTAAACAAAAACCCATTTTATTTCGACAACGGGATAGATTTTAATTTAATTTCTGCAACTTCTGTGTTTTGAATTTTGAAAAATGGATTCTATATTTGGATTCAGTGGGTCCAAATTATGTTAATTGGTTACTTTTATTTTTTTTGAGATTATGAATAGTAATTACGGTAATTTTTATTTACTGTAGATAAAGGTAAATCAGGTAATTAAGGGTAAATATAAGATTATAAAATTACCCTAACACTTGCCAAAATCCTATTGGATGACCAAAAGTCGACCCATATCACCTAAGGGTCAGATTAGAATCATTTAATGGACTTTTTTCCATGAAAATAACTTAATTATTATTAAAACCAAAGAAAGTGACAACATGTTACTCTCTTAAATCTTATAAGTATATTAATTTTAATTTAGTGATAAAATTTATGAAACTTCGAACCTGAATAGTCTCCAGAAAGCTAATAAAATTATCTACAACATATTAATTTATTTATAATTTTTAGGGATTAAATAATTATCATTAATTATGACACAATAGTGATGTAGAAATTGTTTATCTAGTGAAAAAAATCAAGAATATAGTTTATATTAAACCAATAGTGACCATAAAATGCAGAGAAACCTAACCAAAACGTATTGGACATGTAAATGTAAATCATAATCATCCAATGGTAGAGTATGTGACCATTTGGAGCCTTATAAAAGCGATTATGACACTTATATTATTTTATTTTAAATGATGCCAAAGTTTCCACCTTCATAATTTAATAAGTATAACAATTTAAATATTGTGATTTTAAGATGATAAATTCGAGTAAAAGTATTATTGTGAAAGGTAACAGATTTATCTTCATAATAGGATTTTATTTTTAATTTTTATGCAAGAAATAAGTATATTAAATAATTATACAAAAATGTTCCATTATTTATTTTATTAAGAGATAAACCAAATAAATGGTTTTAAAAATAACAAAATAAATATTATATGAACTATTTAATGTGATCCACTAATTTTCTAGATACATATGACATTTTATGAATATATTAAAGCTTTTATTTATAACATATCTTCTGAAGTTATTTTATGTAAATTCAAATAAATGAAAAGTGTCAAAATTGACACTATTGTTATTTTATAAAACTAAAATATTATAAAATTGTTTAAAAATCACAAAAATATTTAAAAATTATAAATTTAAATTTATATGTTCTAAAAGGTTATTAAGTATCCAATTATAGATAATTCACAACAAATAAGTAATTATTTGTTATAATTTAAAATTTAGAATGTTATTACCATAAATAAAATTAAATTAATTAAATAAGGATAAATCAAGTTGATAATGTTTAAAATAAATTCCTAACATGTCTAAATTCTATTTGTTGATGAGATTACAACATTATCTTATCTAATATTCGAATATGAGTCATTTTTGGAGGTTTTTAAGTGGGGTTATATTTATTATAAATTAATATTTTTAAGATTTCCAAAGGTGCCCCTCACCCCCCTTATAAAAGGGCACCTCATCCCTCTCCTCCTCGCATGAATTTGAGCCTTCAAGCTCAGCCAAACCATGCCAATTTCTCCCCTAAAATTCCCTAGAAACATCATAGAGGTTCGGGTCTTCTTCAAATACCAATCTTAGTGCCCTAAGAGGAGGTTTCAAAGAGGCGTATCGAAGAAGAGGTAATTTCTTCTACCAAGCTTCTTTCTTCTTCAACTACTTCTTCTTAGGTTGTTTCATTATGAATTAATAACATCAGTATCCCTCATATACTGATATGTTATTATAAGTATGAAACAACCCTATTTCACCATCTATCCATCCTACGGAAAATGAAATCACCGCGTGTGTGTACGTACGGAATGCCGTCTCCACGCCGTGGTGTAATCTGTTTTTCCAATACCACCTTACTTGGATGGTTAAAATGGTGTAAAGAATAACTATACATAGTTATTATAACATCATACTAATTCTGATATATTGTGTCATCCACTCCAATTCACTACAATAATTATGGAAACGATATCACCGCGCGTGCGTACGTACGGAATACCGTCTCCACAACGCGATGAGATTCATTTTCCATGTTAACTATTAAAGAATGATTATAAAGTATATATAATCTATAATAATGAAATATATGACATTATAAAGCTACTGGATATATGTATATATATATCTATGTCATCTACTTAATTTGATTATAATCAATAAGGAAACGAAAACAGCATTCATGTGTACGTACGGCCTACCATCTCCATGAATGGTGTATTTCTTTCCATTTACTGATCTATTATATATATGTATATTCTGACTATATATTATATATAAATCATGTTTTATATTATGGAATTATGTAATCATGATTTAAGTAATCATATGAAGAATTACAAGTCAAAACATGGACGACAAATGAAACGATTTTACCCAAAACGCTCTTTAACATGGAATTTACAAAAGAACGGGTAATATAAAGTAATAAGTGAACCATATATGATATCATAATAATGATTATGATTCTGGAATAAGTCAATAACATTATTTTAATCATTATACAGGAGTTTCGGACACTTATGAAGCAAATCGGACCTAATGTAAGGGAAATATCACAATCTCATTTTTATCCGAGATTGTTTATACTTTGGTATTTACTGGGGTGTATTTTATCATCCACATCCATGTTTCCTAAATATTTAATATTATTTCCATCCACCTACAATTGTTTAAATCCAATTTTACCCTTCGTTGAGTTTTTAGTAAAGGATATGAAAGGAATCTTTTGTCGTTTTTCGTACGAGGTACTTTTTGACTTTTCTGACAAAAGTACGAGAAGAATGTTTTTTTAACTTATACAGCATGAATGGATTTTTAAAACATTATTTCCAAGAAGCTTACTTTACAAGTTTTCATGTTTATTTTTAATCAACTTCTTTTAGTTTAAAATTGTATGACATGTTAATAAAGGAAAATGTTTTTGAAGTAGAAAGGATATTTTCCTCAAGAATGGAGTTCAAGTGTTTTATCAAAATTATTTTCCATCTAATATAATAAAGGGTTATGTTTCTATCCCTATTTTTACATTTATTTGATTATGTTGTGATGGAATTATTTTTATGAATTCCTTTATATTATATGAATTATTTTATGATGTCACGATGTTTAAGATTCCCATTTTTATTACATGGGTTATGCAATGATGTATGATTTAATATTTTGTGGCACACATAAGAATGGTATCATTATGAGATGGGTGGGACCTATATCTTACTCCAATGTATTGGGTAAATATTTTATATCTCATGTGATAGACATGGCTGAAATGGTAGGTTATATCGGTTCAGTGAAACAGGACTGAAACGAGGGTGACTCGGTTCAGAAATGGACTTTGTCCACTAAGATAGTCTTGGCAATGAGTCTTGACTAATATGAAATGATTCTCTATTATTATGTGTGTATGCCAAAAAGTTTCATATTTTAAGTTATGATTATTGGGATTTCATTTCACCAATATGATTTATCCCATGTTATGAAATTATGCTCTCTCTTTTGCAGGTTAAGATTTCCAAAATGTTATGTTCTTATGAATATGATGTGATTGATATTTATTTTGTTTACCCTTACTGAGTATTTGAGCTCACCCTTTTATGTTTTCTTTTCCCCGGGATATAAAGAAAGGTTTTATGTAAAAAAAAGAAGATCTTTATGGGAGATGTTGAAGATCTTTCACCATGATTAGAAGATTATATTCCAAGTTTACAAAGACACTAAACTATTACGATCCTTGTGTGTGTGTTTTTGTTATGTACTAAGTATTCCGCCAAAGTAATGTAATGTCCATGTACGTCAATCTTCGGGTCTCTACAGTTGGTATCAGAGGAAAAGTTTAGTCAACCTTTGGAAACTAGGATGCGAAAACGTTAGTAAGATCTCTAGAGATATTTCTAAGGTATGTATAGGGATGTCCCTAAGGATAAGTATATGTATAGGATATAGTCCTAGAACTATGGTAACGATATTAAATTAAACCAATGATGTTAGATATTGAAGTTACTCCCCCTTTATTATGATTTTTGCCTCTCACACTATTCTTTTTGGGTTTTAGAAAATGGCTGGAAACAAGATGATCATGATAATGGAGGATATGATGGAAAATGGAATGATATTCTTCATGAGCAACCCAATGAAATGGGATTTGGAAGTCCAACCATCATTATTTTGCCGAATGAGAAATCTCATAATATGATCAATAAAGTAAAATTTGTTAAGTTTCCTGACTCGGCTAATAAGAGAAAGATGGAGTTTCATGATGATCTTAGAGGAAAGAAAGTTCAATTTCCCCTATGTAAATCATGTGGTAAGAGGCATCAAGGAGAATGTTTCAAAGGAACTAGAAGATGCTTTGGGTGTGGAAAAGAAGGAAACAAAGAAAGTAAGTGCAAAGGAAAAGGTTCAGTTAACACCAGGGATGATGATAATGGTATTGCTACGACATCAACAATGGTTAAATGTTTTAAATTTGGAATGTAAGGTCATTATACAAACCAATTCCCTATGGGAAAGTCTCATGAAGAGAATCAGTATGGTCGTATGGGTAGTATTTATGTTGATGATGATGAAGAGACTACAAATGATATGTGAGATGAAAGAATTTTTGAAGCTCGGTCAATGGTTTAAGAATGTAGTGGAATGATTACATGTTTATAATGTGTAATGTTGTATAAGTAATCTCATGGTACTATGGAATAAAGAGACATCTAAGTATTGTTACACTATTGTCTTTCCTTGAGTTTTGAAAGTGTATGATTAATGGTACCAGTATCTATGAAAGGTTATTCAGATATTTTTGGAATGTAGATGATATGCACATAATGAAGGGATAAGGTGAAAATGAAATGTTTGATAGTATTCATGAGCTCATGATTTATATAAGGACTAAGTGATATCATGGTTTGAGTATAAATAATTTTGAGGATTTTGGTTTTTGGAAAGTGTTAACTTTTAACTGCATTCATGTTTTCACTAAGGTTCAATGGGTATTCATTCTTTAAGAGAATAATTGATTAAGTTATTCACATGGTTTTAATTTGACCAACAAGATATATCTTATGATATATGGGGGATACATGATGGAATTCACGTGATTGTTATGTGACATTTCAAGTAATCATTTTCTTTATACTATGAGCTTGGACCGAAGTATTTTAGATAAGCCTAAAGATTGGAATGGATTATGTTGGACATAAGTTAGTATTGTTTATGGATAGAACTTTTTTCGATATTATTGATGGGATGTTATAGTAATATAGTTTTAGAAAAAGGACAACCTGCAGGACGGACGATAGCCCATCGCGTCAGACAAGGCTGTGGGAATCGAACCCACAACCGAAGTGCGACTGGCCTTTATCACCTACCACTGGCCTACAGGAAGTCCATGTTTAGTAGAAACTAGTTTTATTATATTAAGCAGTATGATATATGAAGTATAAGTCCATTTTAGGAACCATATATGATTAATCTCAATATATATCGACTTATGTATATTTAATAAATTTTTCTAACCTTTTTTTTGAGACAGATGGAATGACCCATCATTCTATCACATGATTTGCTAACACTTCACGAATAACAAATTCAACTTCATTTCTTTAAGAGATGAAGTGGAAATTGTTTAAAGCACGAAAAACAGTGAGATTGTACCAAAATAAAGTAAGTATTTATTCTAATTCAAATTCTTCAGCTTTAGGGAAATGAACTTGAAAACCAAAAATGTTTTCCAAGTGCCCTTATATTCGATGAATCAGATGGTACCCTAGATCATCACAAATTTATGGCTTTGTGATTGCTGGATTTTCCATAGCCATGTTCTCTACCACTCTCCATCAGAACATGATGGTTAGATTTCTCTTCCATATCCATATTATCACTTATGTTCTCATATGTGTAAACCCAGTGATTAGTTAATTTGGGTGACCATTACCTTTCATACTTTAGTTTTTAAAGCCAAGTTTTGGTATTCATTTTTTTATGATGTGGGTTTCTATTAAAGAAACTTTCGAGTAACAAATGATTTGTAACCCCGACGAATTTCGAGGGTGAAATTCATTTTAAGGGGGGTAGAATGTAACACCCCGAGATTTTATGAAAAATATTCTTTTAATTTCATTTATGTCTTTTATTATACAGCACACCAACTATAGCTTGTACTATATGCAACACCGTATTAGCTTGCAGTATACGCAACGCTATTCTTGGATCGTGTTACACACAATTTCATGTTCTTTTTATAATAGTCATTCTACGCAACTTTGAGTGTGTGTGTGTCTATATATATATATATATATATATATATTCAATGTATAAATGAAATATGGTTGGATTCTGTTATATGAAACAATTAAGGGTTCTTGCACAACACGCAACCCTGACTTGGCTTGCATTACACACAATCGCGACCTTCCTCGATAGCGTGTGTTGTACGCAATACCGGGTTTTACTAAACAACGATATATTATAATAATAATATTATGAACTAGACGTTATGAATAGTATTAAATAAATTTTGAATTTTATAACATTATTATTCATCTTACTCATTTTCTAGAACATGGAATAAGAACAAAATAAAATTTTCAGGTAAAATAAGTATTTTTCAAAAAATGCAGTTTTGTCGCCTTTTGATTGTGCACCAACATTAAATCTATTTTTTGACATGTTTATAATTTCAATTTTACAAAATAAAATTCTTATTTTGAATCAAGATATAAAAATTTACATTTTACAATGTTTTGATATTTTTCTGATAGCTTTCATATTTTGATGAATAGTAAAAACACGCTATATTTTAATCAAAAAAAACTTTTTTCATCGTAATAATTGATATGGTTAAATTATAATATGAAATTATTTTAAAGAATTAATAGAATATATTTTTACCATTAAATATAATTTATGTCATTAGCATTGATTTTACATTGAATTCGTAGGTTAAATCAACTCAATCTTTTGCAATGTTTTAAACAAAAACCCGTTTTATTTCGACAACGGGATATATTTTAATTTAATTTCTGAAACTTCTGTGTTTTGAATTTTGAAAAATGGATTCGATATTTGGATTTAGTGGGTCCAAATTATGTTAATAGGTTACTTTTATTTTTTTTGAGATTATGAATAGTAACTACGGTAATTTTTATTTACTGTAGTTAGAGGTAAATCGGGTAATTAATGGTAAATATAAGATTATAAAATTACCCTAACACTTTCCAAAATCCTATTGGATGACTAAAAGTCGACACATATCACTTAAGGGTCGGATTATAATCATTTAATGGACTTTTTTCCATGAAAATAACTTAATTATTATTAAAACCAATGAAAGTGACAACGTGTCACTCTCTTAAATATTATAAGTATATTAATTTTAATTTAGTGATAAACTTCATGAAACTTCGAACATGAATAGTCTCCAGAAATCTAATAAAATTATCTACATCATATGAATTTATTTATAATTTTTAGGGATTAAATAAGTATCATTAATTATGACACCATAGTGATGCAGAAATTGTTTATCTAGTGAAAAAAATCAAGAATATAGTTTTTATTAAACTAATAGTGACCATAAAATGCACAAAACCCTAACCAAAACTTATTGGACATGTAAATGTAAACCATAATCATCCAATGGTAGAATATTTGACCATTTGGAGCCTTATAAAAGTGATTATGACACTTATATTATTTTATTTTAAATGATGCCAAAGTTGTCACCTTCATAATTTAATAAGTATGACAATTTAAATATTGTGATTTTAAGATGATAAATTCTAGTAAAAGTATTATTATGAAAGGTAATAGATTTATATTCATAATAGGATTTTATTTTTAATTTTTATGCAGGAAATATGTATATTAAATAATTATACAAAAATGTTCCATTATTTATTTTATTAAGAGATAAACCCAATAAATGGTTTTAAAAATAATAAAATAAATATTATATGAACTATTTAATGTGATCCACTAATTTTATAGATACATATGACATTTTATAAATATATTAAAGCTTTTAGTTTGAACATATCTTCTCTATTTAGTTTATTTAAATTCAAATAAATGAATAGTGCCAAAATTGACACTATTGTTATTTTATAAAACTAACATATTATAAAATTGTTTAAAAATCACAAAAATATTTAAAATTTATAAATTTAAATTTATATGGTCTAAAATGTTATTAAGTATCCATTTATGGACAATTCACAACAAATAAGTAATTATTTGTTATAATTTAAAATTTAGAATGTTATTACCACAAATAAAATTAAATTAATTAAATAAGGATAAATCAAGTTGATAATGTTTAAAATAAATTACTAACATGTCTAAATTCTATTTCTTGATGCTATTACAACCTTATCTTATCTAATATTTGAATATGAGTCATTTTTGGAGGTTTTTAAGTGGGGTTAGATTTATTATAAATTAATATTTTTAAGATTTCCAAAGGTGCCCCTCACCCCCCTTATAAAAGGGCACCTCCTCCCTCTCCTCCTCACGCAAATTTGAGCCTTCAAGCTCGGAAAACCCCTGCCAATTTCTCCCCTAAACTTCCCTAGAAACATCCTAGAGGTTCTGGTATTCTTCAAAGATCAATGTTAGTTCCCTAAGAGGAGGTTTCAAAGAGGCATATCGAAGAAGAGATAATTTTTTCTACCGATTCTTTCAAGCTTCTTTCTTCTTCAACTTCTTCTTCTTAGGTTGTTTCATTATGAATTAATAACATCAGTATCACTAATATAATTATATGTTATTATAAGTATGAAACAACCCTATTTCACCATCTATCCATCCTACGGAAAACGAAATCACCGCGCGTGCGTACGTACGGAATACCGTCTCCACGCCGTGTTGTAATCTGTTTTTCCAATACCACCTTACATGGATGGGTAAAATGGTGTAAAGAATAACTATACATAGTTATTATAACATCATACTAATTCTGATATATTGTGTCTTCCACTCCAATTCAAGACAATAATTATGGAAACGATATCACCGCGCGTGCGTACGTACGGAATACCGTCTCCACAACGCGATGAGATTCATTTTCCATGTTAACCATTAAAGAATGATTATAAAGTATATATAAGATATAATAATGAAATATATGACATTATAAAGCTACTGGATTTATGTATATATATATCTATGTCAACTACTTAATTCGATTATACTCAATAAGGAAACGAAAATAGCGTTCATGCGTACGTACGGCCTACCGTCTCCATGAACGGTGTATTTCTTTCCATTTACTGATCTATTATATATATGTATATTCTGACTATATATTATATATAAAGCATGTTTTATATTTTTGAATTAATTAATCATGATCTAAGTAATCATATGAATAATTACAAGTCAAAACACGGACGACAAATGAAACGATTTTACCCAAAACGCTCTTTAACATAGAATTTACAAAAGAATGGGTAATATAAAGTCATAAGTGATCCATATATGATATCATAACAATGAGTATGATTCTGGAATAAGTCAATAACATTATTTAAATCATTATACAGGAGGTTCAGACACTTATGAAGCAAATCGGACCTAAGGTAAGGGAAATATCACAATCTCATTTTTATCCGAGATTGTTTATACTTTGGTATTTAGTGGGGTGTATTTTATCATCCACATACATGTTTACTCAATATTTAATATTATTTCCATCCACCTACAATTGTTTAAATCCACTTTTACCCTTCTATGAGTTTTTAGTAAAGGATATGAAAGGAATCTTTTGTCGTTTTTCGTACGAGGTACTTTTTGACTTTTCCGACAAAAGTACGAGAATAATGTTTTTTTTAACTTATACAGCATGAATGGATTTTTAAAACATTATTTCCAAGAAGCTTACTTTACAAGTTTTCAAGTTTATTTTTAATCAACTTCTTTTAGTTTAAAATTGTATGACATATTAAGAAAGGAAAATGTTTTTGAAGTAGAAATAATATTTTCCTCAAGAATGGAGTTCAAGTGTTTTATAAAAATTATTTTCCATCTAAGATAATAAAGGGTTCTGTTTCTATCACTATTTTTACATTGATTTGAATATGTTGTGATGGAATTATTTTTATGAATTCTTTTATCTTATATGAATTGTTTTATGATGTCACGATGTTTAAGATTCCCATTTTTATTACATGGGTTATGCAATGATGTATGATTTAATATTTTGTGGCACACATAAGAATGGTATAATTATGAGATGGGTGGGACCTATATCTCCCTCCTATTCATTGGGTAAATATTTTATATCTCACGAGATAGACATGGATGAAATGTTATGTTATACCGGTTCAGTGAAACAGGACTGAAACGAGGGTGACTCGGTTCAGAAATGGACTTTGTCCACTAAGATAGTCTTGGAAATGAGTCTTGACTAATAAGAAATGATTCTCTATGATTATGTGTGTATGCCACAAAGTTTCATATTTTAAGTTATGATTATTGGGATTTCATTTCACAACTATGATTTATCCCATGTTATGAAATTATGCTCTCTCTTTTGCAGGTTAAGATTTCCAAAATGTTATGTTCTTATGAATATGATGTGATTGATATTTCTTTTGTTTACCCTTAATGAGCATTTGAGCTCACCCTTTTATGTTTTCTTTTCCCCAGGATATAAAGAAAGGTTTTAGGTAAAAAAAAGATCTTTATGGGAGATGTTGAAGATCTTTCACCACGATTAGAAGATTATATTCCGAGTTTCCAAAGACACTAAACTATTACGATCCTTGTGTGTGTGTTTTTTTTATGTACTAAGTATTCCGCAAAAGTAATGTAATGTCCATGTACGTCAAGCTTCGGGTCTCTACAGTTTCACTAATGATGTTTCTTTTTTATGTGAATTTCAGAAAAATAATATTTATTAAAATGTTTACTTTTATTATAGTAGCTTAAAAATCTATTAAATTTGTGGGAGTATATTTTTTATGTATTCTAGATTTGTTCGTAAGTAATATAGAAACTTTATTCATACCATAATTGTAATAAACACATTTTTTTAGTAATATTTTATTCTCAAAAAATTTTATATTATATTATATTATATAAATATAAAAAATATAGAGAAACTAATGAATTAATTATTTATAAATACTATTATTGTAAATAGAAATGAAAAAAATTAAAATTTCATATATTACAATAGAAAAAATATAAAATATTAAAACTAAAATGGGAATGTATGGATAACCCCAATCTACTAGAATCATTTACCCCAACACAAATAGTATGGAAGAGAAATAAAATGTTAGTAAACTATTTAATATTATAGAAAATAGAGAAATAGAACCTTTAGAGTAATTTAGGGTTAATATTGAATAAATAATGGAGTGGTATATATAGGATGTAATGTTACTATTGGAATAGAAACATGACCACTATAGTAGTAACATGGCCTTTTGTGAATTATGGCATGACCACTGGGAATTGTCACATAAGTGTTGGAATAGTTATTTTACCAAAAAATAGTATATTTTGATATAAAAATAGATTTCATGAAAAATTTATATAAATAAAAATACTATAATTCCAAAAAATAAAAGATCACTATAAAAAAAATTAAAAAATTATGAACAATTTTAGTGAAAATTATTTTAATGTATTTTGTAATAATAATTTTTTTTAAAATATCAATATTATAAATAAATTTTGATAAAATTAATATGATTATATTAATCATCTTCTATAAATTTTCAAAAGGTTATTTTTTGATAATTTTCTAAAATACATTTATTTTTGTGTGAATAGTAAAATTATAGGTTTTCAATAACTGATGTATCATAAATTACATCATTCAAGATATTCTAATGAAATAAAAATTTAAAAAATGTCATGTTTAGACATGATAAATTTAATTTCATAAATGAGTTAATGATAAATTAAAAAAATAATTTCTAAAACAAAAAATATCTTTTCAGGACCTAATGTCAAAAGTGATTCCATAAAATCATTTTTTCCCAACTTACTTTTTAATAATCAAATAAATTATATTAATATAGGGGATTAATTTACACAAACCTTATAATATATATATATATATATATAAAATTTATATTGGATAAAAATCACTATTATAAGACGTACCTTCGATGTATTATTTTATTCATGGAATGATCAATGTTGAGGAGTACATTCATACTAGGGACCAACTAGTGTCTATTTTTGAGAAGTGGATATTAGAAGAAGTAGAATTAAAGTTATCATCCTTAAAATGGAAACTAATTAGGGAGAAAAACTCCAGTAATATTAAACTCCTTATTAGCGACATAATTTAAGCTGGTGGTTTTGGATGGCGGGCGTGAGTGAATCGGTTGTGTGAGCTATGGTTTATTTGGGTCACCTATTTTTTTTATTTTCAGTTCAATTTTTGATTATTTTCCACATGATACTTGGACCTGCTCTAGAAAGGGATTATAGCATTAAGTCTTCATCGATGCAGGTCTCATGGAATTTGATGCTTGAGAGGGAATGGCTTCACCATCAGTTCTGTGCCCGTGCTTCTGCAGGGGATTGAATGCCGAGGGGTCCTGTATTGGTGAAGGATTGTTGATGGATCACATGCAGGGATGGGGAAGTCTGACAAATTTCTTTGGTTGAATGTGGATTCTCACTTCTCCCTTAAATGTCTTTTATAATAAAAAAGTATTTTTCAGTCATGATGTACAAATAACCCCTCTCACTTCCCTTGAAAAACTATCATTCTACCCATTGATAAGGAAATTATCTTCCAAAATCCCCCCCCCCCCCTTGATCCACATAGAATACATAAGGACATTATGGTAAAATCCAACTCCAATCACCAATGGTGTTATAGGGTCATAAAAGAGAAGATACAATATAAGGAGAGAGTAATTCTCTATTAACTCTTGTGAATTTTCTCTTATATTTCTTATTTTTCCCAGTTCTATTAAAATCCATAAATAATAAAATTAATTATGACATAATTTTAAATCATATTAATGATTTTAACCTAATTTAAGTATCATATTTATGAGAAATATAAATGTCATAAATCCTTTTCCCTATCTTTTTGAAATTTCTAGATAATGGTCGGTTATCCACCTATGGAGATATTTCTTTGTAAACACATATTACCATCATCATGAATTGATATTATAAATTATGTATAATAAAATATCATTTTATATATACATGTATTATAATAATATTTAATTATTTATACTAATTTATAAATTTATTTGAATTAAAAAATGAAAATCTATGAGAATTGAGAAATTTTTAAGAAAAGATATCAAAATACATCAAATTAATCAAAAAATAATAAATACAATCCAATTATTAAAATTGATGAATAGTTTTATATACGACAATAACTAACCTGGAGATAAATTATTTAATAAAGATGAGTTTATTATTAAATATACTCAAATGTTATGAAATCAATAAGGAATTAAGGAAATGGGAACTCATGAACCAGAATCATTTTCCTTTTATTATCCCTCCTTCACAAATTCTCTAGTATGAATACACCTCTAATTCTCCATAATAATTTTTTCATTATAATTCCATTTTTCTGGATATAAATTTTTTCTACATGATTTTATAAAGAATATAAAAATTATATAAAGGAACTCTTATTTCTAAAACACATCACTGAATTCTCTTGAATTGTTACTTATTTGATCAAAAATTGTGATTCTTATAATAATTATGTTTGTATATTTTTCATTTCAGGACACAAAATTTTATCAATGAATGTATGATTTATTAAATACTTATGAAACCGAATCCTTTTATTTATTTATTTCATGAAAATGATTATAATACTCTCTATGTGGTATGCATGATAATGTAAATATCATGATTTGACGAGTGGTCCCAAAAATATGTGTCCCTCTAATTCATTGGGTAATGTGATGTATCTCATGATATTATGTTTATTATTAATGATAATTATGTATGACATGTTCACAAGATGATGTTATTATTATTCAAATTTTTTATATGTATACGTGATCCTATAATTATAAATAAATATTTTTTTTATTTGAACACTATTACATTATGTTTCATTTTATTCATTGCTGCATTCCATGTTGTTATCACAAGTTTCCTCCATGATGTTTATGTTGACCCTATTATTATGATATCATGTAATTGATTATTATCACCCTTTTTATCATGATTCATGTACTTTATTCATCATATTAGGATGATTTTATCTCAACTCATGATTTTATTTATATGCTAATGTGATTAAATGAACTAAATAAAAGGTAACATTTTTTATGGATAAGTAAGAAGGATTTACATAAATGTTTTTGTTTTATTATGTAAATGATATATACATGCATAATTTTACCAATAAATCAAACATTTGGATTTAATATTTGTGTTGTTATTATATTTTTTATCATTAAAATGATATAGTATGAATATAATAAAAATCAGAGTCTCTTTAGTTGGCATTAATGATTCATTTTTAAAATTTGGGAATTTCGATTAGGAAAAAAGTGTGAAAAATGTATGTATAAGTATATGTAATGTTAAAACAACCAATAATAATATTTTTTGAAGATGATATACATAGTAAACCCATAAGATATTCCATTACATTTCATTATTTATTATAATAAATCATTCATAGTTCTTTTACATACTAAATATTCTGACCATGTCTATTTTTAAAACAGAATGGAATGAGATAAAACTTGGACAAAACTCATGTAAGGTGCAATTAAATGAATATCTGAATAAAATAACCAATTCTTTGGGTGGTTGAGTTAATGAAATCAGGGAAACTATTAACCACATGTCCCAAGAAATGAACAATAACATGAATCATGGTGAATTTATACCTTTAAGAGATAAATAAAAAACTAGTCATTGAGTCTATTATGTGGGAATGACCAATGACATTTAGTGGAACTTATGATCCACTTGTTAGAAAAAATATAGGTTAACT
Organism: Viscum album; assembly: GCA_963277665.1. Lineage (NCBI taxonomy): Eukaryota > Viridiplantae > Streptophyta > Magnoliopsida > Santalales > Viscaceae > Viscum > Viscum album. Next base: position 1,014,454,258 of record OY728155.1, read on the forward strand.
CAATGGAGTATATCTTTTCTATGATCCACAGTTCTAATATAAAGATGGTTAATTAATAATTTTAATTTCAGATAGAGAATCCTATAAATAGTAATTATTTATATGTAACTCCATGATGATGATGAAATAGAATTTATGGAGTGAGTAGAAATTAAAAAAACTATTTATTACCATTTATTTCTCATGTAATCATTGATAAATTATGGAATGGGATTTTAGAGAACTAAAGAAAAAGGAATGTGTATCCAGCACAGAATATACGAGAAACGACAAAAGTTTTAAGAGATACACCTCAGGCTCTTTTATTGAAAATGATTGAAAAATAGATTAATTCATTAATGTTTAAAAGGAAATCCATTAGAAGGATATAAATATTCCATACATTTATGGTTATCAAGAAGTGTTTTGATGTGATCTTAATAAAGATATGGGGTTTATAAAGTGGTCTCATGGTGATGGAGATATAAAGAGATGAGTGGAGTTTTATATTGGTGAGTCAAATGAAAAACAAGGTAAGAGGATCAAAAAGTCCACATGTTAAAAATATGGGATTAATTATTAGGGTAATTGTCTCAAAGGTATGGGTAAATGAATTAAATGTAAAATAGAGGTCCACCAAGCTACTTATGTTGAAAAGATATGATGAATCAAAAAAATGATTGGGGTATGGATGGAACCTCAAATTCACCACACCTGGTTCAATACATCAACCATAAGTATAAGGGGTAAAATGAATGATAATTCACTAAACCATTGGACCTTGAGGGATATTGACATAAAATAACCAAAAAAACAAAATAGAAAAATGGAAATTTTATGCAATCACTACTGTTGATGGAGCATTTGATAATGATGTTGTATATGGTATAAATCATATTCACTCAATAATGGAATGAAATTTAATTCATTTTGGTTATAATCATTTCTTTCCACCCCCTTCATATTTTTTTTAATATTGACTTGAATCCTTGATACCTTGAATTATAGATATCCATAAAAAGACCTAGTGGTGAAATCAGTGAAACCCATGTGTTAGACTCTTTTCTTATTGGTGTATGTGAGATGATTCATTTAGGGAATATCATAATACTTACCATGGTGTGATTTTATACTATACTTGTCATGGATTTTACGTATTTATATAGATCACACGTCAACTGTTGGTGAAGGAAAACATATTTCTATGTTTTAAAATATCTCATGCTTCTATACAAATTCAAGGATGTCTATGAATCTCATTAAAAAAATACATCAATAGTGTGGGTTTATATTGACTATGAATAAATATAACTCAAAAAAATAAAGAATAAAAAATGTATCAACCTTGAATATATTCCCAATTTTACAAAATATAATAATTTATTTCTGAAAAATTACTGAGTATTCCCCTATATCATCAGTTATATTTCTAAATAGAGATCATTCTCGGATCCACTCCTTTTCCAAAATTCCCCAACTGGATAACCTTAGTTGAACTGGATGAGTTAATGATGTAAATGAAATAGAATAAGGAAATAATTTCATACGCCCTATATATCTTTTTGGGGTGCACCATGACTTAATTTCAAGAATATAGATGGATTAATGTGGTTGTGTATCGAATATTGTGAGCTCCACAAGATCATTGTGAAGAAAAAGTATACCCTTCCAAGGATTGGTGAATTTTTCAATAAACTATGAGGGGATAAATACTTATAGATGTTTGATATTTATTTATATCATCAAAAGATTGTAAATAAGAAATATATACATGAAAATCCTTCCTTCCCAAGTTATAGTTACAATGAGTTCATAGTTATACCCTTCATATGTACTAATTCCTCTGAAATATTAATGGATATGAATAATACAGTATTTTATGATTACATCAAAAAATATATAGTGGTATTTATTGATAATATTATCATTTTCTACAAGTGTATGTAAGAACATTGAACGAATCTAATTATCTTTCTTGTGACATTATGTAAGTATAAAATCTATGTTATATTAAAAAGAGGGAATTTTTATATATAATTTCCCATTCATGGGGTACGTGATCACATGTGAGAGAATATATGTCGACCGTACGGAGGAAATGAAAATTTTGGCATGGAAATGTTCCACTAGTGTCACAAAAATATCATATTTTATAATATTATATACGTACTACCATTGTGTTGTGATAAATTTCATGTGATTCCCTATTTTATAACTATGTTAAAAAAGAATGGGGTAAAGTATATCTGGACATAAGAATGTTGTGGAGGGTTTATGTATCTCAAGAAGAGGCTTGTCACTACTCTTGCACTAACACAACAAAATAATAGACATATTCTTGTGATTTACTTTTATAATTTGAATAATTTTATTAGGTTTATTACTATTTTAGAATAAGAAAGTTGTATCTTATGACTCATGAATGGTGAATAACCATGAGATGAACTACCTGATACATGATATGAAATTAACATCTATGATCATCACAAAAAATAAATTTTGGCACAACCTATATTGTGAAATGAGTGATATGTATGTTTATTAGAAGAGTTGGTAGTAAATATCCATAGATAAGGATGTCCACATGCCTAGAAATATGTTTAGAATTAACCAAGGACTATAACTTCTCTATTCACTACCATTTATTAAAGGTGAACTAGGTAGATAATTATCTTAACAGAAAGGAACATATCACACTATCCATGATGTGGACTAAAAAATTCCATATCATTATGGAGACACTATGTATGGATTTTTAAATCATAACTATACGGAATATATCACGACCTTACCAAATGATTTTTCAACCAACTAACCTTGAAATATTCAATGATTCATAAAGGGATGATCAAGAGATAAAAAATAAGGTGAAATTGTTAATGGTATAGAGGATACATGAGTTCTACATCAATGAAGATGGTGTGATTTATTTTTTAATGTGTCTTTGTCTTTATTATTCACCCAGGATAAAGAATGAGAGATTTAATAATTCCTATTGCTCAGAATTCTCCATCAATTCATTAATTACCAATATGTAATGTTATCTAAATGAAACTTCTGGAGGGACAATGTTTGAAGGATATTGTAGAGTATATCTCCAGATGGATAGTATATAAGTATGTTAAGGTAGAGAAAATATTTCCAAAGAGATAATGAACTAATATGGAAATGAGAGAATATCACTATGGATTTATTTAGAAGTCTACCAAATAATACAAAAAGAAACAATGTGATATGTATTGTGGCGGATCGAATCACCAAGGCTTCCCACAACATTGTTATTATTGAAGTATTATAACTTCAACAACATTCCATAGTATATGTGAAGGATTTAGTGAGGCTACATGGTGTTCCATATTCTATCAACTCAAATTGTGATCCAACATTCGCCTATAAATTTTGGAGAAGTGTTCAAAGTTATTTGAGTACTAAATTGAATTTTATCATGGCCAATCAGTACAAAATGGATAGAAAATAAAAAAGGACTATTCATACATTTTGAAACATGTTATGAGCCTACTCAATGGAATTTAATGGATGATGGGATCATTCTCTCCCACTGGATAAGTTCCAATATAATAATATCTTCCAATCGGGCATTCAAATGGTTCCATATGATGTTCTATATATGAAGATATTAGAACCCTGTCATTTTGGGATGATTTTTGGTAATTAAATCCTCTTAGACCTGATCATGTCTGATTGATAGCATATAAGTTTAATGCCTTCCAACAACATATACATGTTTATCAGAGATGAAAATGGATCTATGTAGACAATAATTGGAGTGAATTGGTGTTCAATGTGGGATACAACTCATCCGAATATGTACATGGAAGAGAGACATTTAGTTTAGATTGAATTTTAAGATAATCCCAAGGTATAATGGACACTTGGAGAACATTGATGGCATAGGATTAGTGTATTATAAGATTTTAGTACCACTAAGTATGGATCAATTTCATGATGTGTTTCATGTACAACTCATAAGGAAGTATATACATGATCCCTCACAAGTAAAAAATTTAGATTTGTTAAAATATTATAATGGCCTCTCAAATGAAGAGAAACTTGTGATGATCTTAGGTAATATAAAAACATTTATTTGAGAAAAAAATACAACTCATCTTGTCAAAAATATTGTTAAGGAACCGTTATTATGAATAGGTGACATGTGGAAAAACGATGCATCAAAATAAAATTACCCTAATATATTCTTAACTATAAATTGGAGTCTAAATTTTAGGGTTGAAACTGTTAAAGGTGGTAGAATGTAACGACCTATTGGTTGTTGGTAATATGCTTCTTGAATAAATTTGTGTCATATTATATTATATACTGAGAAGAGATATTTTGAAACAAAATAATCATTTTAAATAAATACATTTTAATTAATCATAAATGAATCAAATTAATATTAAAAACATTATTATTTGACAGGAAATAAAATTTAGAAAAATAAAAAATAAAAAATATGGATTGCCCCATTATACTAGAATTGTCTCCACTATTGTTGATACTATAGTGAATAAACGAACTGTTAATAAACCAATCAACATTATATAAAATTGTGATATATATAATTGAGTTGAATTTAGTTGAACATTTATCTAATGAATGTATTAGAAAATATAGGGGTAATGTGACCATTGAAATAATAGTATTACCATTGGAATGGTAACTAGAACACTAGAAATAGTAACATAACAATTTCAAATAATAAACTAACTGTTGGAAAAGTAATTCTACCCAATATATAGAAAAAAAATATAGTATTTATGAAATTTATTATTAAAAATATTATACCATTTTTTAAATCATTATATCAAAATTATCCAAGGGTGAATTTTTTGGTAATTTTTTTTAAAATCATCAATTTTTATATGAATAGTAAAAATGCGGCCTTTCACTTGATGAGCGTGTCTTATATTACATCATTCAAGATGTAATAATGAAACAATCCTTTATAATACCTGATTTTCTTACATGATATTTTTTTTTAAATGAGTCATTGATATATAATAATCTTACTTTGAAATCTAAAGATAAATTTACAAAACCAAAAGTCAAAAGTTATTCAATAAAATAAAAAATTTAATTCTTTTCACATTCTTTTTTAATAATCTAATGGATTCAAATTATAACAGGGATTTAACGTCTTAAACCTATTATATAATATTTATATATTTTTAGTATTTTTGAAATTCACCATTACATGTTTTTTCATTGATATATTATTTTATACAATTGTTAATTCTAAAAATACCTTTATCCGCAAGTATAAATATCCCATCTCCCATCCCTTTTTGGAAAACTCCTCCTAGCCATTACAATTATCAATTTCTATCCAAATCCTTACTCTAAATGAACATACATCAAATATGGGAATTCTAGAGATATCCAAATCCAATCAAAATAGTGTATACAATTTTGAACAAGAGAAGCTACACCACGGAGAGAGTAAGCCTCTATTAACTCCCCATCTTTTATTCTTCTTTTTATTCATTTTAAAAAAAAATTCAAAACATATACTATAAAATTAATTATTGAGTAATTTTTAATTATATTAATTATTCTAGCCTATTATAATTTTCATATTTATGACAAATATAAATGTCATACCTTTCATTTCATCACTTTTAACAATGTCCTGTTAATGCTCATTTAACCACCTATAGGTATATTCCTATGTAAATACACATAAACATAAAAATTAATGGATATTATAACCAATATGTAAGATATAACCATTTAATTATATTTATAATAACATTATTTAATTAATTATTAACATATATAAATTAACTCAATGAGAAACAATAAATTAATGTGAAAAATGTGATATCCAAATGATTCAAATTCATCAATAGAAAGTAATAAATATAGTTCAATGAATATAATTGATAATTTTTTATAACTAACTATAAATCACTTTTCGATCAATGTTTTAGAAAATATAATAATATTTTTTATGAGGCACAAACTTGAAAAAATAAAGAGTGACTTATGATAAGGGGAATTCTTAAACCAACCACATTTTATCTGAGTTATCCCTATTTCAATACATAATTGGTATCAAATCATCAATAATGTTCCATAAATATGAATTAATTAATATTAAGTTTTATTTTTGAGAATTAAAATTTTTCATTCTTGATATTATAATAAATGAATCTATTTTACAAAATAATTGTTCTTTCCAAAACACGTCTTTGAATTATCTTAAGTTTTTTCTTATTCGCTCAAGAATGATGATTAGTATAAAAAAATGTTTTCCCTTTTTATTTTGAGAAATAAAAATTTTATTCATGAATGTATGTTTTCGGGATTACATATGAAATCCATTTAATTACATGTGTTCTTTCATTACTATGAATTTTATACATTCCACGAGTCATGCATGATTTTGTAAATATTATTATGTGATGGTTAGACCCATAATTAAATATTCATACAATGCATTGGACAATTTGAGGTATCTAATTTGACAATTCTTATTTTGTGTAGACATGATTCTATATTTGTTCATAAGATGATGTTATGATTATATATGTATGTTATTTGTGGAAATGATTCAATCTCTATTCACAATTATGTTTTGTATTTGACCACTATAACATGATGATTAATTTTTATTCATTTCCACATTCATTACATTAGAAAATGATTTGTTTAGTCTATTAATTTAGATAATATTCTTGTGATATTATCATATTTATTTTTCTCACCCATGTTATGTTGATTTATGTTACTTATTCAACCTCCTACTAGGATTTAGAATAAACACATTCTTAGATGTATATATTTAGGTGATTACATGTACAAATTAGATTTGAAGGTTTTAGGAGGATAAAGAAGGATTTAAATAAATTTTATTTTTTATAAAATACATGTTATGTATAGGAATAATTATCCTAATACACTAAACCATTGTAACATTTTTTTATAACTCAACTATGTAGTTCATCTTTAACAAAAAGTAATAGTCATGTATGAAAAATTAGAATCACTATACTGTGTTTGTACGAGGAATGCTTGGTTCGAGAACCCTATGATATTGGAAATTTATGGATCAATAACACTATGTTTGGAATATACCATATATATTAGGAAGAAACATATGGATTATTAACCATAATTTTATAAATAACCATACACTATCAACCATACAATTAAATATTATTTTTATTCAAAGAAACACTAAATTTGAATGGTTAAATTATGGAATTTTAATTTCATGATAATGTAAGAATTTTCAAAAATATTATCTATAGAAGTAAATATCCGTTTCAAGCTGCATTAAGATAGAATCAATGTCCCGTACTGAACTAATTAAATTTTTCATATTTAATGTGATGTTATAACTCTATATTAATTATTTTATTTCAAAATTTCATTATTTATTATGTGGGATTTATAGATATGTTTAACATAAATATATTTAGCTATCAAAATATATATAAAAATAGTCATCTTCTAATGTAATAGATATTTAACTCAAGTATGATTTGGGTGCATGTAAGTTTTTGTGTGTTATTGCCTTTTGAGATACACATTGGGGACATACATTTTAATTAATATGTTTGGTGTTTTATATATTTATGTTTAAACAATTCATTTTCAATTTTAAATATTATTTGGTTGATTATATAAAATATTTAAGATCAAAAACAATTTCCAGTTTCCAAAATAGTTCTCATAAGACTATGTATTATCAATCAAATCAATCTATATTAAATTATTAGAGTATCATATGATCAGACCCAGTCGTGGTAGTCTTTTAGATTAACGGGATAATATGTGGATTTTAGGTTTCCTGTTAAATAACTACAATGTATTGTAAAATCCTAATGGTTAACATATCAAGTACATGTACTTACTTTAACAACTCCACATTAAAAGTAATTTTTATTGAAAATCACTGAGCACATGGAGAGATTGTTGGGGGAGAGAACAAGGGTTTCATTGTTCATTGAAGCCCTTTATATCTCCATTATTTTTTCTTTATTTAAATCCCCATCTCACTTTTTATTATGATGTAAGGAATTATTCACTGTTCATTGAGGGGGATTCATGGAATTCATCACTGTTTTTAAAAGGATAAAAATTCACCCCCTCTTGTGACTTTATCATATTCATTTTGACTTAATAGAACAAACTATATTAACATTGAATGTGATTGAAATTTTTGTGATGATATCAAAATGGAATGATGAATAAAGTGGATAATTTTTTAATTATTTATAATTATTCATCAGGATATATGGATATCATCTTGAAATATATTAATACTAAAAAAAAGACAATTATAGAGTTCATTTAGAGTTTTGGTCATGGAGAGCATGGAGAAAAAAATATCCATATCCCAATATGTGAATATTTTATAAATAAGTACTCTAGGAAATTTATAAATGGAATGAAAAGTTGTTTTATGTGTACAAAAGAAGGGCATAGAGTGAGTTATTACCCTGGAAAAACGAAATTTACCTTTAACACAATGGATAACAACAATGGTTTACTAAGGAACCATCAACAGATGAATTCCATGAATATGGAAAGTCTTGTAATTACATAAAGTGATGTTTAAGGGGGAAAACTAAAGAATTGTATCATAAAAATTTATACATGTATAGGTTTTTTTGATGATGAATAGACTACAAATGACTTATGAATGGAAGTGGGTATTAAGTAATAAGATGATGATTCCACATTATTGGTTTAATAATGAAGTATAATGAATTATGTGTTTATGTATTGTAATTAAAGAAATATTAATTATATAAGGATTTCTGAGTATTTGTTTTTGTTAATTACATTCATGAATATTGTTAACAGTGAGGATGACATCGAAATTTAATTTAATAGAAATTTGGTTTTAATATAAAACCCATGGTTTTGGGAATATAAAACCTAATATGTTCTTAATGTTGAGAAAATGATATTCGGATATGGAGATGATGGATATGAAAAATATTAATCGGATGGTATTGATGATCATGGAACCAGGTAATTTGATTTGGAAAATGAGGCTTATGATATTAGTAATGGTGTTTAAATTACTATTGCTTTAATGGACTATGTTTAATAATATGTGGTTTTATTCAAGGAATTAAGAATTATTTAAGATCTTATTAACGGTTTATGCTAATTATCGTTACTACAATTTCTAAAAAAAATTATATGATAAATGTATGCCCATATTTTTTGTGTCACATTAATATCTAGTTCATGTAGTTTGAAGATTATTGCTATGTTGATTTTTTTACTTCTAGTGAACTTATTTTAAAAAATTTGGATTTAAATTTTTGTTATACCTTGACGATCCATGATGTAAACTTTTCATGTACTTGATTAAGATTAATTCTTCATGTTATTAGATAACTTGTGAAAAAAATCCATTTTTAATTATTATAGGGGAAATAAAGAGTGCCTAATCATTGTTTTATTTTAACACCCAAATATTTTTATGAAATTTTTTTAGTAAATAATTTTAATTCCTTAGTATCTTTAATTTCTCACAATCGTTAGTATAAATGAACTACATGACTCCCTTATTATAAAATTACCATTATAGCCTAGATATTAGGATAGCGGGATTAATTATAACTAACTTATGAAAATGCATTGGGAATTCATTGTCTACTAATTATTTATGAAAAATATAAATTAGTTAGCTAATTTTATTATTCAGTGAATTAATTTTTGTAATTAAATTAATGAGATTTATATGTGATATATATTTTTTCTATCAATCCAATGGATATTTAAGTCATAATTTATGAATAAAACTCCATTTGATGTATACAACCACTTTTTTTAAAGGTTAATTTTATACCATTGAATGGTGAGCCTATTTTAAATTATGATTTTGAAAAATCATTAATTTTAATATGAAAAAAATAGACATTTTATTTTCAGGAGAGATATAAAAATTTAAATTAGATGAATTTTTGTCATTTTTCTGATAACATTCATGTTTTGATGAAAAGTAAAAACATGCTAAATTTTAATTAAAAATAATTGGTTTCATTGAAATAATATTTATGTTTAAATAATATTATTTAATGGATTCAAATTATAAAGAGAATTTATTTTTAACTTTTAATTTATGTTAGGTTATTTGAATTATTTTTAAATAAAATTCGGATGTAAAAACATTTCAATCTTTTGAAATATTTTTACATTTATAACTAGTTTTCCCAATTCAAGAAAAGAATTTATTTAAATTTTCTACTAAAACTTCTATATTTGTAATACTAAATAATTTATTACATATTTTTAATCATGAGGTCTAAATTTAGTAAATAGATTTATTTTATTTTTGGGAAAAATGAATAGTTACTTTGATAAATTATACTAACACAGTAAAAGGGTAACACATGTAACTTAGGGTAAAAATAATATTTTAAAATTCTCCAAAAAAATGAATTATTATACTTTTATTATTATAATTTCCCATAAAACATACTTGGGTCGAAATGGAATCCATTGGAAACAACATGGATGAGATTAAGACATTTAATTTACTATATTTAAAGATAAAGGAAATATGTCCCACTGAAATATTAATAATTATATTATTTTTGAAATAAGGTTATACATAAGATAAATTATATAATAAATAATCATTTGAAATATTATACTTATTTATTTATCATGATAGTTTATTTTTAATTTTTAGGAAATAAATAGTATCATTAATTACTTATACTTGGCTGGTGAAATAATTATTTAATAGATGAGAAACCAATAAAACAATTTTTATAAAAATATTTATAACAATAAAAAGGTCAAAACAGTTGACCAAAACATATTAGCTGTTAATATCTCTGCCATAATATTCCAAGGGTTGAATTAATGACCTTTTTTTATAGAAGAGATTATGACACTTATATTATTTTATTTAAACTAATGATAAATTTATAACCTTCATGATTTAAAAATGTGTTTCGTTTTTAATGTTGGTTGTATCAAAAGAAAAATTACACTAGACATATTATTCTGAAATATGATGGATTTATATTCATCACATTATTTGAATTTATTTTTTTTTTTAAAATACATATATTAAATAATTATATGAAATTGAGGTACTAATTATTTTATTAATGAAGAGATCAAATAAATGATATTAAAAACTATTTTAATGCAAATAATTTAGGATGGTTATTATGTAAAATTAGTTTTCTAGATTACCTTGAACCATTAGGGGTATAATAAAATATCTTTATTGAGTTTAAATTCTTAATTTTTTATTTTAAAAAATCCATGAAATAAAATAGTGTCAAAATTGAGCCTATTGATATTTTTTGAAAATATGATTTTATATAATTATTTTATAATCATAATTCATTTTTAAAAATAAATAATTATTACTATATGTTCTATGATTTTATAATTTATTCAATTATTACCTAATTTACTTTAAAATACTAAATATTTCACCCTTTCAATATTGAAATATATGTTACCCTCGTCAAAAATGAAATATAACAACTATGCAGTAAATAAAATGTTAATGCTTAAGTTGACATAAAAACATGTCTAAAATATATTGGATGATGGGATTACAACCCTATATCTTTTTATGTTATAAATTGGGACATTTTAGTGGGTTTTCTATGCGGTATGAGTTTATTATAAATTAATATTTTGGATGTTTCCAAAAGTTCCCCTCCCCTGAATTATAAAAAATAATTCCCTCTCTCAACTATTCACATAATTTTGAGTCATCAAGATTGACCATACCCTGATAATTTCCTTATAAAATTCCATTTAAACAATCTAGATTTCCTGGTATTATTCAAAGTCCAATGTTAGGGATCTAATAGGAGATTTAGAGGAGGCGCGTCGAAGAAGAGGTAACATTATTTACCAATTATTTCAAACATCTTTCATCTTCTACTTCCACCAAATGAGATGTTTCATTATAAAGTAATAACTCTAGTAGTAATTATATACTGAGATGTTATTATGATTATGAAATAAACATATTCCACATTCTCCAAAACCAATGAAGTTTTAAATCACCACACATGTGTACATATGACTTATCGTCTTTACGCCGTGGTGCAATCTGTTTTTCACAACGACCTTACATAGATGGGTATAATGATGGAATTAATATATATCTATATATTATTAATATATAATAATATTAATTATGAGATAATATAATCTATCCACTTAAATACCATTCATCAATTATGTTAATGATATCATCACTTGTGCGTACGTACGATTTACAATCTCCATAGTGCGATGTGATTTGTTCAACATAATTTTCATTAAACAATGATTAAATAAATTAATTGAATTAATAAATATGATATATATTATACTTATATGATTATTTAAATGATATATCTATAACCTAAAAATAGGAATATGAACTTATCTGAAAAAACATTCATAAAAACTAAAAGCGGTTAATACCCGAATAACGAGTAACAATGAAATGTTACTAACTAACAGATAAAAATATGATCATAAATGTTATCATAAAAATTACTATTAATATATAATAAATCAAAAAATATATTTAAATCATTATACATGAGGTTCAGATACATATGAATTTTATTGTACCTTAGGTAAGGGAAAACATAACAAATTTGGGTTTTTTATGTGATTGTTTATTCTTAAGTATTTATTGGGGTATATTTTACATCCACATAAATTTGTACAATATATTTATACCAAAATATTATTTAAATACATATATAATTGTGAAACATATGTTTAACCCATTGGTGAATTTTTTACTACATGGTATGATGTGAATCTTTTGTCGTTTTCGGTACAAGGTGCTTTTTGACATTTTCAAACAAAGTATGAGAAGAATGTTTTTTAAACTTTTAAAACATGAATGGATTTATATTCCTTCATAATTCCATTTTTCCTTAACTATTCTCATAAATTATTACAAGTCTATTTTCATATAAAATTATTTATTTTTGAATTGTTTGGCATTTTGAGTAATGAAAACATTTTTGAAGTGGAAATGATATTTTCCTCAAGCATTAATTTGAAGTGTTTTAAAAATTATTTTCAATCTAAAATGAAACTATTCCAATAGGGTTATATTTATATACCTATTATTAATATTATTTGATTGTGTTTTTGATGTAAATTTGTTTTGAAAATCCATATGTTTTATATCAATTTGATAAAATAATGTTGAAGAAACATCTTTAATTTCATGGGTTATGCTATGATGAATGTTTTTATGTTTTAGTGGAACATGTAAGAATAGTTTCATTATGAGATATTTGGGACATATATCACCCAAAAATGAATTGGATAGATATTTATATCTCATGAGATAGACTTGGAAATAATGGAAAGTAAATCAGGTTCAGTAATACATGGCTGGAATGAGGAGTGAACTTAGTTCAGTAATGGAATTTATCTGCTGTGATGGTCTTGTAAATGAGACTTGACTAATATAAAATGATTTTCTATTCATATGTGGTTATTACATGAAATATCATGTCTTATGTTTTGACTTTTGGGATTACATTTAAATTTTATTATTTATCCCATGACATGATATTATAATCTTTTATATGGAGGATAAGATTTTCAAATGATATGTTTGTATGATAATGATATGAATGACATTACCCTTGTTTACCCTTATCGTGAATTTGAGCCCACCCTATAATATGATTCATTTACCTAGGTCTTGAAGAGGGGTATTACATATGATATGTCACAAAAGAGTCTAGTTATGAAATAAGCAGGAGATGATATATATGTTTTATGAAAAAATTGATTTTGTTACAAATTTTATAAAGACAAAAAACATATATGGCCATGGTATGGTTTTTTTGTTATGTAATAATTATTCATAAATGTTGATGGAAAATCCATATGTAATTTATGGACCGTTATAGTTGGTATCAGTGAAATTTTATGGCTATCCTTTGGAAATTATAATGAGAGAACCTTAGTAAGAACACTAGGGATATGTCTAAGTATATTTTATGGTCATATTATAGTGCTTTAGATATGTTCCTGAATAACATAGGATAAAACAAATGTGGCCTAAATTGAAATTTAATTCTTGAATTGTGTGGTTTTCCCATTATGATTATGGTTTCTCACACTATGCTTCTTCATTTCAGTCAACGGTTGGATCTCTAAGGAAACTTGTTAATGCTGAATGTGAGGAGAAATGAAATTATTGTCCCCATGAGAAACCAAATGTTATTAGAGATAGAATTATTATCTTCTAGAAATTCTCAAACAACTTTATCAAGATATGAATCATTACAGACTTCCCAATGAGTATTGGAGAGAGAAACTTTATATTAAATCCTTCAATATGAAGCTTACACCTTCATTTAGTATGTCTTATGATCAATTAATGGATTAACAAAGTATTAGTACCACTGAAAACATATTTTCAGTTCGACAATGATATGAACCAGATAATGTCATATTAGCAATTTATATTTTAGAAGGTTAAGTAGATCAATGGTGGAATATTGTCAATAATATTAGGAAATGAGATGAAATTCAATACATGGAGTGGGATGAGTTCAAGAATATATCTCTCAATAATTAAATTACTCGTATTTTTTGAACAATGATTGAGAAGGAGACCCTTGATGCTAAGTAAAAGTATGATGAATCTATTGGTACCTACGTAGAAATTTTTACAAGACATTCATGGTACTCTTTGGAATTACTATCCGACCCGAGAGTACAATTTATGGATTCTTGAGTTTCATAAAACCATGTCTCTGAAGGAAATTACCCAAATAGGACTTCAATAACTACAAGGATATTGTTTGATGTGATCTCAAGGTTGAGATGGATATTGGTGTAACACATCAGTCATATGGGTTTAATAAGATGATCATAATGAAATTCAAAGGAAAATATAAAGACCACACTGAATAGTAGTTGAGATTTCCATTATGCTTAATGAGTTGAAAGAAACATGGAAGGAATTTTATTAAAAGGAATAGTAAATTTTTTATGTATGGAAAATAATTCCATTAGGGGGATGAATTTTGATGTGATGGGAAAATGATTTCTAATGATGAAAACAAAAAAAGGATACAAATAATGAACCTCATATGATTCAATGATACAAGTGCAAGGAAATTGGAAATTATGCCAATAAATTCCCTAATCAATGTTTTATTGATGATCATAGACAACAAAAAACTCTTAAGGCCAATGAAAAAGGATAGTCAAATGAAATCACTGTCAGTGATGTGGAGTACGATAATGAAGTGTTGAAATGTACAATAACCATCAACTCTAAAGTAGAAAATGTTTTATTCGATTCTAGATGCACCCACACTTTTATTTATGAAGAATTTACTATCGTTATCACTATATTCATTCAAAAATTAGATGTTGAGTTAGATATGCCAACTCTTAGTGGCCCAACAGTCCCATAAAATGTTTATAATTCATATTCTGTTGACATTTGTGGGAAATCTCTTCCTATAAATCATGTGGTCCTTCCTATAGTGTAATTTGAAAAGATTCATGGCATAGATTGGATTTCTCTATATGGAACTCATATCAATTCCCACGTAAGGGAAGTCACAATTCATATTCTAGATAAATAAATGATAATTTATCGATGTAAGGATTAATATAACCTTAAAGTAGAAATTTCTTCCATCTTATGGGTCTTAATTCCTATAAACTAAATTTATATATCTCAAATAGTTTGGGAGAATCTCATTATTGAGATGAAACCCACTATACTAGAGGTTTATGATGTCATTCTGGGGGAATTTCGAGGACTTCCACCAAATTGTGAAGTGGAGTTTTCAATAGAACTCCTACAAGTTGAAATTCCTATTTCAAGAATACCTTATAGAATGTCACCAATTGAGTTGTGGGAATTGAAGAATAATATACAAGATAGTCTTTATAGAGGATTAATACTCCCTAGTGTGTCCCCTTTTGGATAACATATTTTATTTTTAAAGAAGAAATATGATTCAATGAGAATCTTATTTGATTATCAAGAACAAAAAAATATCACTATCAAGAGAAAAAATCCTCTACCCCAAATTGATGACTTATTTGAACAACTAATTAGAGCTCATTACTTTTCCAAGATTTATCTTCATTCGGGAAATTGTTAATTATGTGTAAAAAATTAGGATATACCAAAGACGAAATTCTATATAAGTTATGGACACTATGAATTTATAGTGATGCATTTTGGTCATACTAACGCCCCCGTTATCTTCAAGGATATAATGAATATTGTCTTTAGAGACTATCTTGATCAGTTTTTGGTAGTATTTATAGATGATATTCTTGTATATTCTATGTGAAAGGAAGAACATAAAGATTACTAGAGAATTACATAGGAGATCCTGAGAAAAGAGAAAATTAATGCCAAAATTACCAAGTGTGAATTTTGGCTTCATAATGATTCATTTTTTGTTAACATAATCTCATGAGAGGTGATATCCATGGATCCCACAGAAAGAAAAGTTATTGAAAGAAGGTCGATACCAACAATGGTAACTAAGATCTTATGTTTTCATAGTATGAAAGGATATTATTGAAATTTTTAAAGGATTTGTAATGATTATCTAATCCACTCACCAATTTCACTATGAAAAGAATTATATTCATTTTTATAGTGTAATGTGAAGAGAATTTCAAAGATCTAAAAAAGGTTAGTCAATGCACCTATGCTCACACTGCCATAGAGTAGAGAATGGTTTGTGATCTATAGTGATCCATCAAAGAAGGTGTTGGGATGTGTTCTCATGAAAAATGACATGGTGATAGCTTATGCCTCATGAATGTTGAAAATTCATGTGAAATATTACCCAAATCTTGATTTAGAGTTAGCCACGGTAATCTTTGTAATAAATATGTGGAGTACTTATAATTATGGGGAATAGTGTGATATATATAATAATCATAAATGATTAAATTATATTTTCACACAAAAGGATTTGAATATGTGCAAAATAAGACAGTTGGAGTAGATTAATGATTATGAAATTTGAAGACATTACCACCCTAGGATAGAAAACTCAGTGGAATATGCTTTGATTCAAAATGTTCATTCATGATTATCCATTAAGAGTATCACAAAAGATCTAAAATTTATAGATTTTTATTGTTTGGATCTTGAAATATTAATTGAAATGGAGAAATATTACCTTTCTGAATTTGAATTTTCAACAATCTATTCAAGTTAATATTAAGGAGGCGTATAAGAAAGATGCAGAGCTCCAAAATGAGTTGAGAAATTATCTTGAATTAAACCTTGATTACGTTGAAATAATATGGATTACGAACAAGGTTTGTGTTCCTCATATACTAGAATTAATGAAGGATATTTTGGATGAGGCTCATAGTTCTTCATTACCTATTCACCCTCGAATAAAAATGATGTATGAGGACGTGAAAGTGTATTTTTGGTGGGATGGAATGAAAACACATGTTTTCAAATATGTCTCTCGGTGCTTGGTTTGTCACCATGTTAAGCATGAGATAATAAAAGACTAAATGGATGTTACAACCATTACCCAAATCAGAATGGAAATGGGAAAACCTCAATATGGACTTTATTTTTGGAATTCCAGAAACATCTAATGGCCATAATGTTGTATGTCTTATAGTTTATATCCTTATGAAGTCGACACACTTCATTTAAGTTATAGAGGATTTCTATATTGATCATTTTTTCATGATATATGTAATGGAAGTGGTATGATTGCATGGAGTACCACTTTCATTTATATCTTATTGGGATCAAATGTTTAACTTGATGATTTTACTAAGTCTTATGCTTGCTCTGGATACATAGTTAATGTTTAGAATTTCTTATCATCCTATGGAATACATTAATTCTTAGAGGAAAATCAAGTATCTAGAAGGCTTATTGAGTTCTTTCTTCCTTGATTTTAAATGAGTTTGGGATCAATGCCTAACATTGGAGGAATTTTATAACAATAATAGATTTCACTAAATTATTTATATGGGTCTTTATGAAGACCTCTATGGAAAGAATTGTAGAATTCCAACTTGCTGGGATAATGATGAAGAAAAAAGTTATTAGGACTTCATCTTGTTTCTAAAATGGAAGAAAAGGTCAAATATATTCAACAACATATAAGAGTATCTCAAAGTCAACAAAAACATTATGCTAACAACAGAAGAAAAGAACTAGATTTTGATGTATGTGATAAGGTGTTCTTACGAATATTTCCCTAAAAGAGAATAATGATATTCTGAACGAAGGGAAAGCTGATCCCTATGTATATCGGTCCTTTTGAGATCTGGATTGTGTTGGGAAGGTAGAATACCGAATGAAACATCCAACGAATCACTTTAAAGTTCATTGTGTTTTCCTTTTATCTCTCTTGATAAAGTACATACATGATCCTTCACATGTACTAAGATCATAATTCATATCGCTAGAGTAAGATTATTTTTATGAAAAACAAACGAAATTGATTCTGAATCGTGTAAAATAATTCTATGAAACGAGCCCACTCACATAGTTAATGTTTTATAGAGGAACCAACAATTTGAAGATTCAACTTCGTAACATGAGGATATAATGAGGGACAAGTATCCTCATCTATTTCTTTCCATGTGATGAATTTCGAGAGCAAAATTCAGTTTCACGGGGGTAAAATGTAACACCAAGATGTTTTTATGAAATATTTAATTAAATAATTTTTTTAGTAGCATTATTTGCACAAAATCATAAGTTTAAATGAACGATGATATGACCTTATTATAAAACTACCATTATTGTCTAGTTGTAATGATTTATGGAATAATTATAACTAACTTAGGAAAATGCCTTGTGAATTCATTAAATATAAATTATTTGTGAAAATTATAAATCAATTAGATACTTGTATTTTTGATTGAATTAATTTTGGTAATGGAATTAATGATATATATATATATATATATATATATTATTTTTTATATTCAACCAATTTATATTTTAGTCATAGGGTTTAAATAAACCAATATTTTTTGTATAAAAAACCTATTTTTGAAGGGTAATTTTAAACCGTTGAATGGAGAGCCCCTTTTAAATTACTATTTTGACATTTTAATAATTTTTATATGACAAAAAAAATCATGTTATTTTTATGCTGGATTTAAAAATTTACTATGTATTATTTTTTGATATTTTTCTGATAAATTCCATGTTTTGATGAGTAGAAAAATTATGCTAAATTTTAATTGAAAATAACTTTATTCATTGAAATAATTGTTGTGGTAAAATTATAATATTTAATGCATTAAAAAGAAAAATAGAATAATATTTTAAATTTTAAAATAATTTAGGTAATTAGAATAAATTTTACATTAAATTTGGAAATAAAATCATTGTAATATTTTACAATAATTCATCTTTTAAATCTTGTTTTCTCATATCTACAACGAGCTTAATTTTAAAATAAATAATTAAAATTTTGTGTTTTTAATTTTGAAAAACTGATTCCATGTTTGGATTTAGTAGGTCAAAATTATGTTAATAGCTTTATTTTATTTTTGGGAAATATGAATAGTAACATCTATTGATTTTATTAACAAGATAAACGGGTAAATTAGGTAACTAAGGGTAAAAATAAAATTATAAAATTATCCTAAAACATGTATTAATATAATTTCATAATTAAAATTTCTTATAAAACATAATTCAATAGAAATGGTTTCCATTAGAATACACTTTTATGCGATTATGACATTTAATAAATTTTATTTAAAGAAAAGTGAAATATATCTCACTTAAACATTAATATTAATAAAAATTTATATATAAGGTTATACAAAATGTAAACTCAATTATAAATACTCAATTGAATTATAAATATTTTTATTTATCATGAAAATTTATTTCTAATTTTTAAGAAATAAATAATCCTCTTAAAGACTTAAATTTGGATGGTGAGAAAATTAATTAACTGAATAGAATTCAATAAAACATTTTTTATTAAAATATTAATAATAAAAAATGGTAAAAAAATATGAACAACCCATATTTTTTGAGTATATCTCGGCCATATGAAAACATGGGTCGACTTATTGACCACATGGAGACTAATAGAAGTGATTATGACACTCATATTATTTTATTTAAAGTGAAGATAAATTTGTCACATTCATGTGATTTAAAATTTTCTGGCATTTTTAATTTTTGGTTTTTCAGAATATTAATTATACTAAAAGTATTATTAAAAAATATAATGGATTTTTATTTATCATATTATTTTATTTTGAATTTTTATAGAAAAATATGTATATTAAATAATTATACAAAATTGAGGTTGTAATTAATATTTTAATGAAGAGGCAAAATAAACTATAATAAATATATTTTAATAAATAATATTGGGGACAATTATTATGTAAAATTAATTTTCTAGATTACCTTGACACCTTAGGGATATAATAAAATATTTTGACCGAGTTTTACTTCTTAGCTGTATATTTTTAAAAAATGATGAAATTAATAGTGTCAAAATTGACACGGTTGATATTTTGTCAAAATATGGTTTTTTTAGTTATTTAAAAATCATAAAACATTTTTAAAATATATATAATAATTATTATATGGTATGAAATGTTAAAAATTATTCTTTTATTGTAAAATTTACTTTAAATAAATAAATATTTGACACTTCTAATGTCGAAATATTTGACACCCTTGCTAAATATTAAATACAATAACTAAGTATTAATTAAAATGATAATGATTAAATTGGCGTAAAAACACATCTAGAATTTATTGGTTGATGTGATTAAAACCCTAAATCATCTTATATTGTAAAATGGAAAATTTTGTTTTTTGTTATGTTGGGATTTATTTTATTATAAATTAATATTAATGAGGTTTCCAAAAGTGCCCCTCCCCTCAATTATAAAAGGGAACGTCCTCCCTCAACTCTTCACATCATTTTGATCCTTCAATATCGATCATTCCCGGAACATTTACCTTAAAAACTACCATATAATCATTTTAGATGACCCGATATTCTTAACATACTAATTCAAGTCCTCAAATAGGAGATTTAGATGAGGCACGTCGAAGTAGAGGTAATGTCATTTACCGATTATTTCAAACATATATCTTCTTATACATACACCTAATGAGTTATTTCATTATAAACTAATAACACCCGTATTACATATATATTTATAAGTTAATATAATTATTAAACAATGATAGTACACCTTGTAACCATCTGATGAAAAATGAAATCAACTCACTTGCGTATGTACGACTTACCGTCTATACACCATGGTGAAATCCATTTTTCACCACCACCTTACATGGATGTATATAATTATGGAATTAGTAAATATATATTATTAATATAAAATGGTTTTGATTCTCATATAATATACACTATCCACTTCAATACCATTCAAACATTATGCAATTAATATCATCGCTCATTCATATGTATTGATTACCGTCTCCATGGTGCGATGTGATTCGTTATACAAAATATTCATTAATGAATGAATATATAAATTAATTTAATGAATAAATATTCTATGTATTATACTAATACAATTATTTAAATGTTATAAATATTACCTAGAAAGAGGAATAAAAACATATCGAAAAAAACATGTATAAGAATATAATGTAGTTAATACCAAAATAACACGTAAGAATGAAACATTACTAACAAATGGATGAAAATATGATCATAAATGACATAATGAAAATGATTATGATTTTAGAATAAATATGTAACATTTTTAAATCATTATATATGAGGTTTGGATACATAAATAACATATTAGAAATAAGGTAAGGGATAACATTGAAAATCTCATTCTCATCTGAGATTGTTTATTCATAAGTATTTACTTGGGTATATTTATTATACACATCCATGTTTCCTTAAATTGTATATAAAAATAATATATTATTCCTTATATAATTATTTAACTTCAATTTTATACATTGTTGAGTTTTTACTAAATGGTATGAATGAAATATTTTTTCATTTTCAGTATGAGGTACATTTTATCTATTCCAAAAAAAGTACGAGAAGAATGTATTTTACCATACACCATGTGAATGGAATTTTATGGTTTAATATTGCCTTATATCTATTATGATTAAACTATATGATTAAAACATTATTTTAACATGAAATTATTACTTCTAATATTGTGTGTCATTTAGAGGGAGGATTTTTTTTAAGAAGAATGAATATTTTCCTCAGGAATGAATTTCTAGAGTTTTATCAAAATTATTTTCTATCTAAAATGAAATTGTTTAAATTGCGTTATATTTATAACCATGTTATTAAAATGATTTTATTATTTTTATGATGTAATTTTATATAATAAATCCATTGGTTTTATATCAATTTGATGGAATTATGTTTAAGAAACCCATTTTATTTCATGGTATTTGTTATGGTGAATGTTTTTATGTATTTGTGGGAAACATAGTAATAGTTTTGTAAAGACCCGAAAAATCCCATATATTTTTTTTTGAAATTATATGGAATTTGTAGAGACCCCAAACCCAGAAAACCATAGGATTCGGTGCCTTCTGAACATGATGTGTTATCTTAAAATAAAATACACTTTGTTAACAACACATCATGTCCCATACAGAGGATCGTGTGCGGTTCGGGTTCTGGGAAACCGAAAACTTCTGAAACAATTCATCTTTCAAAAGCTGATACCTGAAAATTTTAAATCAAAACGTTGGGTGAGCATTGAAATACTCAGTAAGGGGGTTTTAAAAAGAATTTAAAACACTGTAACATTTGAAAACATTCTTTTAAAAGAATTTGAACATTCCCTAAGAAAGATTGTAACACACAAAACATAACAATACTTAAACATTAAACGAATATGTCAATTATTGAAGGAGTGATAATGGTTGTTATAAACAAGTACCACATAAATTTAAACAGTTAAAAGAAATGCATAATCAGAGTTACGCACAAGGAAACAACTTAAATTTTCATATACATAAATCATGGTCCAACTTATACCAGTGAAATATGAACTTTATGAGAGCGTAAGGGCAATGGTTGTAAAAGAATAGGTACATTATCTTGAAGAAAAATTGTTACATAAATTGGATTATGTGGCATCAACATTTAACTTAGACAATCATGAACATATCACCAAGGTCCATCCCCAAGGTGTCATTAAATTTGTAATCGCTAGTGGTTACATCATTACCCAATGCAATGGGGCGCTATTAGGGCGCACCCTTAAAATTTTAATCTCTAGTGGTTACATCATTACCCAATGAAATGGGGCGCTATCAGGGCGCACCCTGAGAATTTGCCTTCGTTATTATGTGAGCCACATCGTTCATAATCTGTTTTATCAACTTGTATATTCAAGATGTCCCATACCACCTTGAATATCTCATTCATTTTCACTTTACCCATGGTGTCCCATACCACTATGTGTAATATGATTCCTTAGTTCATTTAGGGATATGTCATTTGTATGCATTTTGTACAATCACAATAAGAGTAATGAGTCACCACACCCCCTTTTTTTATACATGAAATGATATATGATATTTGAAAAATATGTTGACAACTAACAAAGGCATACATAGTTTCATAAAACACTCTTTTTACAAAAGCTCATTATTAAAGCATATAAAACAATAATAAATGATGAATAATTCAATGGAATCTTAATGCTTAAAGAAGAACTTGTGATCAAATACGGTGATAAAAGCCCCTAAATATGGTAAAACATAACCTGATTAATATGTACATTCACCGAAATTGTAAAAAGAGGTTTTATACTAAAATAAATAAGGCCGGTGAAATCCCTTTAATTCTAAAAGACTTTTAATTATTTTTAGTTAAGGAACATAGTCATTAAGAGGGTTTGATATTCATGAAATTATAAATACATAAATATGTAACAACTTAGATTAAAACAATTATGCTAATGGCCTAGACTGCATCCCAAATATCATTTGAAAATAAGTATTCATCCCCTAAAAGAATATCTATCTCATTTTGAAGAATATATAAACATGTAGAAATACATGTATATATAAAAATTTTACATGAAAAGGTATATGTTAAGTGTCGGGTACAAATACAACCTTAACATATATATATTATCTTAGAATATCCTTCGAATGATCTCGGGTGCCATAACCCGAAAGGGGTTGGTGTCTATGAGTACACATATTTATGTATACAAAAAGGTATATATATATATATATACTATATATTGAAATATAAGTATCGTGTTTATTCAAATATATACATATACTTTTTTTTGTAAAAACTGAATCACAACACAGCATGGTTATATTTAACTCTTCCTATAACGTAAATACAAACACCCTTGAGGGTATTACAAACCGAAGGGTTTGTTTTGCATACACTTATACATAAACTACATGTATATATATATATACCACATACATGATGGTATGGTTTTCTCCCAAAAACGTGAGGAACTCTTTCACATGCAATCTTTGGGAAATAGGTAGGCGAAAGCAGAAACATTTTCTTTTTTTCTCTCTTGTTGAAGGTAAAAAGAACCCGAGGGTTATATATTTACGCATATATATATACAAGTATAAACTATATAAAATGTATCCATCTGATGTGTATAATGAGGGTCCTTGAAGGAAGGCAAGAAATGCAGAACCCTTACATATGCTTGAGGAGGAAGCTTGGTGTCGGCTGCTGGGTGTCCGTGGAAAAGAAGGAGGAAGAGCCATGCGGTTCCAAGGGTGGAAGGGTTTAAGTAGAGGATGATGTGCAACCAAGTGGATCGGCCCATGGAATAGCCCGGTGTGGACAAGACGGAGCTACAGGGCCCTAGCTGGTGGCGGTGTGCGAGGGTCAGAGGAGAAGTGCAAAGGGAGGTGGTGTCCTCGGGAACTAGTGCTGGAGATTGTGACGTGAGGTAGGGGACGACGCAGAGAGCTTGGCACGAAAAAAAAACGGACGACGCCGATTAGTTCCTGGTGTGATCGAACGGCTGGGGCGCGGAAGATGTGATGATCATTTTAAAAAAAACAAGGGTCGGGATCATGTCTCAGGAGGGATCGGGCGGCTACGGAGGCGTGGGGGAGGGTCGCGCGTTTTAAAAAGGCTGGACTGCTGAGATCGACTTGGAAGTTGATCGGGCGGTCCTGGTTGCGCGGAGTGCGTCCCACATCGAAACGGTGAGAGTTTGAGGCGAGGTTTATGTAACAAGCCGCTCGGGAAGTGGTGCAATAGCACGAACACACATGCACACAGGGCCTTACACACGGGTCCCCCCCCTCGCGGGCCTTGGCCCAACCTCACGCAACGCGAGCCGCGGCCTTATACACGGGCCCGCACGTGACCTGGGTAACCTATGCTCGGCCCACCCCGAGCCTCTGGTTTGGCTGACTCTCTACATGCACACGCGCACCTGGGGAACCCGATGGCGGTACCTTGGGTCCCTAGGGGGTCTCGGCTGTGGCCTTGAGGGCTTGTCCCATAAGTGATGCCCTTGTCTTGGTCGGGTCCCACATAAAGTTTTATAAAAATTTAGTTTTATTATATACTTAGCTCAAATTAGGGTGAAATATAAATATTTGTAGGAATTAGGTAAAAACAAATAGTTTTAACTTAAAATCTTAAAACCAATTTCTAGTTTAGATAAAATATTTTAACTCTTGATCTAAATTTTTAAAAGATACACCTTTTGAATAATACTATTAAAATCATTAGTATTTTTAAAATACTCCACTATTTGTTTTATAAAGTTCTTTTAAAGACCAATAGTTTCCCAAAAATTACATAGTTGATGAGATCAAAAGACATAATTATTACAAATGCCCTCTAAACATATTTTTCACTAAAAGAAAACCAAGTTTTCAACTACCTAGGTATCCATCAGGATTTTGTAAAAATGAGGAGATTTACTTCTATGAATACTCTTTTTATTTTAAAACGAAGAATATTTTATGAAAGAATGCTTTAAGAATATCATAAAGTTATGAGGGAAATAAAAACCGAGTTCTCTTTTAAAGTAAACTTTATTAATGGAAACAAAACGGTCATTTTGAAAACCCAACGGATATATAAATATAACGGTCATAACTCAAAGAACTAATATAAATACAGGGTTGTGGGGTAATTCTTAAAATAGAACACTTTAACAGGAAGGATGGCTCTCCTCATACCATTGGCGTTGAGCATGTGTGTCGTGGCCCTGGCTGTTATACTTTTCACGCTGATGGACTCTAAAGATGAGGATTATCCGATTGTTCGAGTTGTGGTTCTTTGTAGTCTTGATGTGGCTGTGTTAGGTCTTGTGCATGGTATTTTCAACTAGTTGGGTCTCGCTGCAAAGTAATGTTTTAATATATATCAGTTTACCTTATTCTCCATGTTTTATTTCATTTCCAATTCCTTATTAGAAAAACGAATAAAACAAGAGACATCATTAAAGGCATAACACTTCTTACTTAAACCAGTTCATA
Source organism: Viscum album (assembly GCA_963277665.1). Classification (NCBI taxonomy): domain Eukaryota; kingdom Viridiplantae; phylum Streptophyta; class Magnoliopsida; order Santalales; family Viscaceae; genus Viscum; species Viscum album. The sequence continues at coordinate 1,014,480,698 of OY728155.1, forward strand.
AAACATGGGGCATCCCATTATCCCCCCCTTTAGAAAATTTCATCCTCGAAATTTACTTCACAACACTACAAGGTTCAGAAACGTTCCTACCACCTCCACCAATGAATAGGGTCAACAGGTGCATTTAGAGGGATCCCCGTAGCAAAGCTCACCTCTTCCAGCTCCCTAATCCACATACACCTAAGACAGGAGGGGTTGCACTTATATTCCGTGCCTTCAGGCCTCCAAAGGGAATCTCGAACAGTACAAAGTTCTGAAATGTCTTTGCAGACCAAAGTACGAAGAACTTGCCGAATTATGTCTCGGTCGAGGATATCGAAGCCATAGATATGGTCAAACAGGCTAAAGCTGTGAAGTTGGAGCATATATGCTGCATAAATATTTCCCTCTAACGCAGCCTCCAGGAATTTCACTCTGGCCGTGAAGTTTCGGCCTAGGGTGAAACAAAGAAAGGGCCCTTCGTGGTAACTTCCTCGTCGTTCACGTCCGGCTAGCTGAGCAGAGCCAATGCGGTGATAGATGGAGGCATTCCCCTGGCAGGTGCATAGAATCTCCGGACCGTTTGTTATCTCAAACCATTGCTTGCACGTTCTTCGCAAATTTTTGAAGGGGTCATACTCGTCCTCACACGTTTTGATCACAATGATTTCCAAAATCTCGGTGGGAAGAGATAACAGGTGGGTTTGTCCTTCCATCTGAAAGTTTTAAGACAGGAGTTCCATTACATGAAAATCATACAAGGACAAATACAAAGTAAGGACATGGAAAGGGGAAAGACAAAATTTCAATAAACATACGTTTATTATTATTAGTGCTTGAGTTTCCCTTACTCATTGAATAAACGAACTCCGCACAGAGAGGCAAAACTCCCTAACTCCTCGAACCAAACATAGGCCGAGCATTCAGGGAAAAACTCATGAGGACACTTATGACGTCTTATGAGTCTAGCATGGGGGGCATGAAGTTTAGAGACATCTTCATACACTTGTCGTCTGTAAGAAAAACGGGTGGACTCATCTTCTAATCTTCCGAATTCCAACAACTGACCCCAGAAGCCATAGTTTAAAATCTGACAAAGGTAGCCCGCTCGGAGGTCTTCGTCAGCAGCAACTTCTTGAAAAGGGTTATCAAGCATAGTGCCAAAGCTCTCACCCGCCGTGAAAATCCGGAAAACTCCCTCGTAGTACCTTCCTCGACGTATATAGGAGGGAAACTGGGTTATTATCATAAAGAGGTAATCTATTCCTACCCCTTGGTGTAGCTGAAGCACCCGCGGTGAATTGGATACATCGTAAAGGTATTTTCATGTCATGCGGATATGGGCATAGTTTAGAAAGTCCTCACGGCTTGCTAAAGACACAATGGTCTCTAGGGCCTCTGTGGGGAGAGATAAGAGATTTGTGCCTTCGTTTTCCATCTGAAATTTAAGAAAACCAGTTTTTAATAAAATTGAAATACATATACATATATATTTTTGTTTGAGTTTCTGGCTTTCCAGAGTTATCCAAACTGAACCTCTGATACCAACTGTAGACACCCCGACCCCAGAAAACCATAGGAGTCGGTGCCTTCTTAACATGATGTGTTATCTTAAAATAAAATACACTTTGTTAACAACACATCATGTACCATATAGAGGATCGTGTGCGGTTCGGGTTCTGGGAAACCGGCAACTTCTGAAACAATTAATCTTTCAAAAGATGATACCTGAAAATTTTAAATCAAAATGTAGGGTGAGCATTGAAATACTCAGTAAGGGGGTTTTAAAAAGAATTTAAAACACTGTAACATTTGAAAACATTCATTTAAAAGAATTTGAACATTCACTAAGAAAGATTGTAACACACAAAACATAACAATGCTTAAACATGAAACGAATATGTCAATTCTTGAAGGAGTGATAATGGTTGTTATGAACAAGTACCGCATAAATTTAAACAGTTAAAATAAATTCATAATCAGAGTTGCGTACAAGGAAACAACTTAAATTTTCATATACATAAATCATGGTCCAACTTATACCAATGAAATATGAACTTTATGAGAGCATAAGGGCAATGGTCGTAAAAGGATAGGTACATTATCTTGAAGAAAACATGTTACATAACTTGGATTATGTGGCATCAACATTTAACTTAGACAATCATTAACATATCACCAAGGTCCATCCCCAAGGTGTCATTAAATTTGTAATCTCTAGTGGTTACATCATTACCCAATGCAATGGGGCGCTATTAGGGCGCACCCTTAAAATTGTAATCTCTAGTGGTTACATCATTACCCAATGCAACGGGGCGCTATCAGGGCACATCCTTAGAATTTTCCTTTGTTATTATGTGAGCCACATCGTTCATAATCTGTTTTATCAACTTGTATATTCAAGATTCCCCATACCACCTTGAATATCTCATTCATTTTCACTTTACCCATGGTGTCCCATACCACTATGGGTAATCTGATTCCTTAGTTCATTTAGGGATATGTCATTTTTATGCATTTTGTACAATAATAATAATACTAATGAGTCACCACACCCCCTTTTTTTTATACATGAAATGATAGATGATATTTGCAAAATATGTTGACAACTAACAAAGGCATAAATAGTTTCATAAAACACTCTTTTTACAAAAGATCATTATTAAAGCATATAAAACGATAATAAATGATGAATAATTCAATGGAATCTTAATTCTTAAAGAAGAACTTGCGATCAAATACGGTGATAAAAGCCCCTAAATATGGTAAAACATAACCTGATTAATCTGTACATTCACCGAAATTGTAAAAAGAGGTTTTATACTAAAATAAATAAGGCTGGTGAAATCCCTTGAATTCTAAAAGACTTTTAATTCTTTTTAGTTAAGGAATGTAGTCATTAAGAGGGTTTGATATTCATGAAATTATAAATACATAAATATGTAACAACTTAGATTAAAACAATTATGCTAATGGCCTAGACTGCATCCCAAATATCATTTGAAAATAAGAATTCATCCCCTAAAATCATATCTGTCTCGTTTTGAAGAATATATAAACATGTAGAAATACATATATATATATATATATATATAAAGTTTACATGAAAAGGTATATGTTAAGTGTCGGGTACAAATACAACCTTAACATATATATATTATCTTAGCATATCCTATGAATGATCTCAGGTGCCTTAACCCGAAAGGGGTTGGTGTCTATGAGTACACATATTTATGTATACAAAAAGGTATATATATATACTATATATTGAAATATAAGTATCGGGTTTATTCAAATATATACATATACTTTTTTTTGTAAAAACTGAATCACAACACAGCATGGTTATATTTAACTCTTCCTATAACGTAAATACAAACACCCTTGAGGGTATTAAAAACTGAAGGGTTTGTTTTGCATACACTTATACATAAACTACATGTATATATATATATACCGCATACATGCTGGTATGGTTTTCTCCCAAAAACGTGAGGAACTCTTTCACATGCAATCTTCGAGAAATAGGTAGGCGAAAGTAGAAACATTTTCTTTTTTTCTCTCTTGTTGAAGGTAAAAAGAACCCGAGGGTTATATATTTACGCATATATATATACAAGTATAAACTATATAAAATGTATCCATATGATGTGTATAATGAGGGTCCTTGAAGGAAGGTGAGAAATGCAGAACCCTTACATATGCTTGAGGAGGAAGCTCGGTGCCGGCTGCTGGGTGTCCGTGGAAAAGAAGGAGGAGGAAGAGTCGTGCGGTTCCAAGGGTAGAAGGGTTTAAGTAGAGGATTTTGTGCAACCAAGTGGCTCGGCCCATGGAATAGCCTGGTGTGGAGAAGACGGAGCAACAGGGCCCTACCAGGTGGCAGTGTGCGAGGGTCAAAGGAGCAGTGCAAAGCGAGGTGGTGTCCTCGGGAACCAGTGCTGGAGATCGCGACGTGAGGTAGGGGACGACGCGGAGAGCTTGGTGCGAAAAAAAACAGACGGCGCCGATTAGTTCCTGGCGTGATCGAACGGCTGGGGCTCATAAGATGTGATGATCGTTTTAAAAAAAACCAAGGGTCGAGATCATGTCTCAGGAGGGATCAGGCGGCTACGGAGGCATGGGGGAGGTTCGCGCGTTTTAAAAAGGCTGGATGGCTGAGATCGACGTGGAAGTTGACCGGGCGGTCCTGGTTGCACGGAGTGCGTCCCACATCAAAACGCTGAGAGTTTGAGGCGAGGTTTATGTAACAAGACGCTCGGGAAGTGGTGCAATAGCACGAACACACATGCACACGGGGCCTTACACACGGGTCCCCCCCCCCTGCGGGCCTTGGCCCAACCTCATGCAGCGCGAGCCGCGGCCTTATACACGGGCCCGCACGTGACCTGGGTAACCTATGCTCGGCCCTCCCCGAGCCTTTGGTCTGGCTGACTCTCTACATGCGCACGCGCACCTGGGGAACCCGATGGCGGTACCTTGGGTCCCTAGGGGATCTCGGCCATGGCCTTGAGGGCTTGTCCCACAAGGGATGCCCTTGGCTTGGCCGGGTCCCACATAAATTTTTATAAAAATTTAGTTTTATTATATACTTAGCAAAAATTAGGGTGAAATATAAATATTTGTAGGAATTGAGTAAAAACAAATAGTTTTAACTTAAAATCTTAAAACCAATTTCTAGTTTAGATAAAATATTTTAACTCTTGATCTAAATTTTTAAAAGATATACCTTTTGTATAATACTATTAAAATCATTAGTATTTTTAAAATACTCCACTATTTGTTTTATAAAATTCTTTTAAAGACCAATAGTTTCCCAAAAATTACATAGTTGATGAGATCAAAAGACATAATTATTACAAATGCCCTCTAAACATATTTTTCACAAAAAGAAAACCAAGTTTTCAACTACCTAGGTATCCATCAGGATTTTGTAAAAATGAGGAGATTTACTTCTATGAATACTCTTTTTATTTTAAAACGAAGAATCTTTTATGAAAGAATGCTTTAAGAATATCATAAAGTTATGAGGGAAATAAAAACTGAGTTCTCTTTTAAAGTAAACTTTATTAATGGAAACACAACAGTCGTTTTGAAAACCCAACGGATATATAAATATAACGGTCATAACTTAAAGAACTAATATAAATACAGGGGTGTGGGGTACTTCTTAAAATAGAACACTTGAACAGGAAGGATGGCTCTCCTCATACCATTGGCATTGAGCATGTGTGTCGTGGCCCTGGCTGTTACACTTTTCACACTGATGGACTCTGAAGATGAGGATTATCTGATTGCTCGAGTTGTGGTTCTTTGTAGTCTTGATGTGGCTGTGTTAGGTCTTGTGCATGGTATTTTCAACTAGTTGGGTCTCGTTGCAAAGTAATGTTTTAATATATATCAGTTTACCTTATTCTCCATGTTTTATTTAATTTCCAATTCCTTATTAGCAAAACGAATAAAACAAGAGACATCATTAAAGGAATAACACTTCTTACTTAAAACAGTTCATAAAACCTGGGGCGTCACAGAATTGTTCTTGAGTCCGCAGTTTCTGACAACACGTGATTCCGAGGCTCGGAGTGCTTGGAATGTTTTTCCGAAGTTTCTAAGTGCGTTCAGTGAGATTTTGAGCGTGTTTCGGTAACTTTTGAACCGGTGCTCGGAATTGAAATCTGAGGGAACCATTGAACTCCCAGCATCAGTGATTGCATAGTGAGACTATCACCATAGCTGCGTTCTGTAGATAATAGAAGTTGAATTCCCAACTTTTTGTGGTAGAATCGAGAGAAAATAAAATTAAATATGTTTTATTTTATTTCAAATCTCTTGGTGGGGACCACCTAATTTTGAAAAACCTCGTTTAACGAGGTGTAACTCTTGGAACTCCCAATTAATGAGCGAACATTAATTGGTTGACTAACTCATTATAAAGTGGGATCTTTCTCTTGAATGGTGGATTGTTTTTCTCTCTAAGGATGGAGATTTGGTGGTATAAGGTATCTAATGAGGATATCATCTTCCTCGACGTTCTATCCTCCAACGAAGAACCTTCTGTCAAGGAATGAAACTGTCACCCATGAAGAATGCTGATCACGTTGTCTTCGAATTCATCTTCTCTGAACTCTCCTCTCACCGTCAACTATCGACAAACGAGGTAGGGGTTGTTTTATGTTTGATTTTACCCTTCGTTATTCATCATTAGTCATACTCATTGAGGCCGATTGCTACTAACCTAACATGGAGGGCGCGGGCCAAATAAACATGGCCCAAACTTCCTCCATTTTCTTTGCTTTGTTGATGATGGCGGAAGAGAAATGATGGCAGGTGACGGGCCAGCCGAGAAGAAAACCGGTGGCGCAAGGGCCGCTGGGTCACCTGAGGGGTGTGACGCCATCACGCCGCATGGAGAACAGAGTCATGGCCAGCACAGACCGAGGTGGAGGAAGGTGGCCGGATAGCCGCCGCAGCAGCGCGGCCCTGACGTGCCTCCTGAGTGGAAGGGTCGAGGCGGTCAGACGGTGGGGCGCGACACCGTCGCTCCGTGCAAAGTTGCGGCCTGATGGGCCGTGGCGGACAGACAAGGACGGCCGACTGTGGCGGTCGTCCGGCCGGGAGAACACCAAGCGAGACCCTGGGGGGTCCCCTGGAAAACGAACCGACGCCAAGCACTAGTTCCATTTCTGAGAGACGGGGGGGCTGACCCCCCCCCCCCCCCCTCTTCGCTCGTTCAAGGAGGGCCCCGCAGTGTGCGGCCACCAGCTGGCTTCGGCTGGCAGACCGCCTCCCTGCCACACAGGCCAGTCCGGGCCACTAAGCGGGTTGGGTCGGAGCCGCGGACCGAGTCGGACCCTGGTCCGGATCCAGACATGGGGCGGGTCAGTCCGGCTGGGCCGGACTGGACCCGGACCTACTTTTGACCCATTTAACCATTTTTCCCATATCATGGGCTACATGTGTCCGATTGAAGAACTGTCTACACCAACACAGAGCATGGAATGGGGAAGATCATTGGGCATACCCCACTTGAGGTTTGGATGCAATTGGGGGTATGGCCGGGTTGGATTGAACCAATATCCAACTGGGCCCTCGGAGGGGAAAAACACCAATAACTCACAAACCGAGCGTCTGATTGATGCGTCGTCTGTTGTGTTGGGTTTATTATGATTATACGTAACTACTGGATACATCTACTCAATACTTCATGTATGTTGATGTATCGACACTTGGATCGAGGAGCGGACCCTCCTTGAATCAAGTGTGCTATGTGCGGGAACCCTATGGCTCGCCCCGACTGAGATGATAAGATCCTATGTGGACCTACTATTGTACCAGGATCCTCCGTGGGTTCAACAGTGATGATACTAGACCAAGATCCTCCGTGGGTTCGACAGTGAGGATACTGGCCCGGGATACTCTGTGGGTTCGACAACGATGACTTCTATACCGGGATCCTTTGTGAGTTTGACAGCGCCGATACTGTTGCAGGATCCTAAGTTGGTTCGACAGAGGAGATGATTTAGTGGCTACATCTAATCATCTCTAACCCTCTACTTGAGATAAATAACTGTGTGAGATGAGTCTTGAATTTATGTTGATATCATCTAGATGATTTACTTTACTTCCTTTGTTTAATGGGTTGTGCTTGGGCTCGAGTGGTAATGCCGGAATGTGATTGGTAACTTAGGTATATGTATGGGCATATACCTAAGTACGGATGGTTGATACTTCATGATTGTGTCTTAATGCATTGGTTTATCCTTAGTAGATTATGGCAGACCTTAGGGGGGTCTCAGGATCCCTTACTGAGTATTGTTATACTCACCCCTACACGGGCATCGCCCGCACCTTGTTGTGTTCTATGTAGACGACGGTCAGTAGTGATCGAGGATGAGGGAGCCGGACGGGAGGCTGCTCGGAGCTGAACTGGACGGGACGTACCTTAGGGATGAGTTGTTTATGATCTGTACCTACCCTTCATGTAGGATTCCCTGGTGGACAATCCAGGAGCAGTTTTTCCTTTTTTACTTGTACATGTACTTCAGTTGGGATTGTATACTGGCCCATTTACTTCCATCACTCTTCTTATACCAGTATTTCTATTATTTCTACATGTGTTTCAGACTATGTGTGTTATTTGTTTAATTTCAATGCCTTCCCTTTTTAGGTTTATGCCTTTTTGGTTCTAGTCACCAGTCACTGGCCTTTGTAAGGCGTGATTGGGGTAGTCACGACACGGGCCCCGAGGACGGGTTGTGAAAAATTGGTATCGGAGGATTCAATTATACTATAGAACATTGACTCGGATTATTTTAATGGAAATAATGTTAAGTGTTTTGGGTGTGGTTATTAGTTTAGGGAAACTGGTGTTGGTTTGGCAGCTGATGTATCCATTCACTAGGACTCTGACTTCTGATTTCTAACTCAGTGCACGAAAACACTGATTGTGTGTTTGTTTCCTTTGGAAAGTTTGCTTTGTGATTACTTTGTGTTAGCTAACCAGGTATATTATTTTTAACATAGAACACTTATATATTTTCAGTATAGCCCCACATAGGTAGCCATCCAGGGTTCTGGGATGTGTACGAGATGGTAGCCCACCGAGCGACGAGGCCTCGGTGTAGGGCCCCATCACAGTGGAGGCACCAGCGGTACCACTACCCGCTGGGCCACCGATACCACTCATTACATCAGCATAGAGTGCACTCCATATGAGTGAATTTCAGGAGTTCTAGTGCCAGAGGCTGCCCACGTTCAAGGGAGATATGGACCCACAGGAAACTGAGGATTGGGTGGAGGGTGTTGTGAGAGTTTTTAGATTGGTAGGGACACCAGCCGACCTTATGGTGATCCGTGTCACAAGTCTCCTTAATTAAGTAGTTGGAAGATGGTGGAGAATGATGCTACACATTCTTTATGAGGGATCAAATCTCTGGGCAGACATCGTGAGCCTCTTCCGGTCAGAGTTTGTTACAGACACCCTTCGTGCAGTGCAGATTCATGAGCTACTTCATCTACAGTAGGGGAGCATGATGGTTCCACAGTTCTCAGTGAGGTTCACCGACCTCTCGCACTACTCCACATATATGGTGTGTGACTCATTCTTCATGGCCCAGACCTTCGTGCAGGGACTCAGGCGTGAGATCAGGGCTGTGATGATCTCTCTCAGTATCCCGATGTAGGCGGGGGTGATGGAGTGCGCCCTTCTTGTTGAGATTTTTTTTGCTGAGCAGTCACCAATAGCTAGATCCACCAATGGGTGACATGTAGAGGAGTCTTCTATAGCCAGAAATAGACAGATGTCAAAAAATTCCATACGGACCAGACCATCAGGTGGGCGACCCCAAGATACAGGTTCGGTTGTGATGGGAACATGAGACAGAGCCAGCCATACGAGGAGCTGGCAGTGCTATATATGCGGTGGGTAGGGTCACATGGCTCATGTCATCCCAACCAGCAATGAAGATGAGCAGCAGATAGTAAAGGGACCTCCCAGGCAGAGGCAGAGGTTTGACCGTGGAGGTCTGCTGTGAGTAGGTGGACGTGGTAGTGGATATGGCCGAGCAGCAAGTGGTGAACAATGTTTCAAGGTCCTACCACCATCACAACCACCATGAGTTCCACCCCGACCATAGGGAGCTGGTGGACAGGGGCGGGCTCAGCTCCAGGTAGTCGAGGCCTAAGACCACGGCGCACCTGAGATGATTCGAGGTATTATCTGTTTCAACTCCACCCTTGCTGCAGTACTTATAGACATAGGTGCGAGTCATTCTTTTATTGTCAGTACCCTCGTGCAGAGCTCGGAGATTCTGGTATAGTTTTTAGCTCTATCATTATGTCTAGAGACTCTTATGGGAGAGGACTCGATGATTACACACTGGTGCCAGTAGTGTGAGCTCACTCTAGGAGGTGAAAGCTTCGGCTGGGATCTTCTAGTAGCGGCGTTGAGGCCTGATGATGTCATCTTGGGTATGGACTGGTTATCCAGAGTTCATTCTGAGAGTGACATAATTAGGTGAAAAGTGCAATGTGTCCATGAGGATGGGATGAGGCTTACCTTCACAAGAGAGAAGGGAGCCTTTGCAGCATAGGATGGACTTACCCAGAGGAGGGGGCATCAGATCACATATCAGTTGGCTAGCCTAATTCTCGGAGCGGTTGATGTGCAGAGTCTGAGTTTTCCTATTGTGGTGGATCAGTACACAGACATTTTTCTTGATGACATTCCAGAACTACCTTTTCCTAGAGAGGTATAATTTTACATTGAGTTTTACCCCAGGACGACACCGATATCCACAAAAACATATCAGATGGCTCCCAGAGAGCTTCGTGAGCTACTGGTACAACTGTAGGACTTGCAGGGGATGTGATTCATCTGACCTAGTGTTTCACCCTGGGAATCCCTGATTTTGTTTGCCAAGAAGGTGGATGGGAGCTTGAGACTGTGTGTTGATTATCAGTTCCATAACCAGGTGACCCTAAAAAACAAGTACCCACTCTCAAGGATTGACGACCAATTTTGATCAGTTGAATGGAGCATGTTGGTTCTCGAAGATATATATTCGATTGGGCTATCACCAGCTTAGAGTATGGGATGATTATGTGCAGAAGATGGACTTCAAGTGCCGGTATGGCTACTACGAGTTATTGGAGGTCTATTAGGCATAACAAACACACAAGTTGTGTTCATGGAACTCATGAACATGATCTTCCAGCTATACCTTGATCACTTTGTGGCAGTATTCATCGATAACATTCTAATCTACTCAGCTACTGAGGAGGAGCATGACTACCATTAGTAGGTAGTACTGGACACACTACGAGAGCACCATATTTATGGTAAGCTCTCTAAGTGATAGTTCTGGATCCGAGAGGTACACTTTCTGAGACATGTCATCTCAGAGGCTGGAGTTGCAGTGGATCTGGAGAAGATCTAGGTGGTACTTGCTTGGGAGCCACCCAGGAGTCTGACATTGGTATGAAGTTTTCTGGGTCTAGCATGGTACTATTGAAGATTGTTTCTAGACTTCTCCAGAGTTGCAACACCACATTCAGCATTGATTAAGAAGGGGAAACCCTTCGTGTGGTCAGAGAGATGCCAGCTAAGTTTCCAGGAGCGGAGGGAGATAATGAATAGTGCGTCCATCTTGAGGCTACTGGAGGAGGGCATTGGGTACATAGTCTATTGTGATGTATCAAGGAACAGGCTTGGATGCATCCAGATGCAGGAGCGAGCAGTGATAGATTATGGTTCTCATCAGCTGAGACAACATGAGCAGAACTACACCACTCATGACCTAGAGTTAGCAGCAGTGGTCTTCGACTTGAAGATGTGGCAACACTATCTGATGGGTGAGCATTTTATAGTCTACTCTGACCAACAGTGTCTCAGGTACAACTTCTTGCAGAAGGACCTGAACCTGAGACAGCGATGTTGGCTTGAGTTCCTCCCGGACTATGAATTCGAGATAGTCTATACTCCTGGGAAGTGGAATGTTATAGCAGATTATCTCAGCTGTAGATCAAGCATTCAGATTCTAGGAGAGGCGACGGAGCAGGTGACGACGTTGAAGATATCCTTTTTGGATCGATATGGAGTAGCCTTTCTACAATCTCCTAAAGTCACATATCTACTTCTTCAGAGAGTCAGGGAAGCGCAGCGTGGGGATGCTGACTGCGAGGCTCGAAGTGCACTGATATCTATTGGGCAGGCACCTTATGGATTATCTGTAGGTGGGGATCACATCATTCTCTTTAGGTGACATACATTGGTTCTAGTGTTTCTTCAGGAGAAAGTGTTTATGGAGTCTCAAACATCGCCTCTAGCAGTACATCCAGGTGTGGAAAAGATGTACTAGGACCTCCAATGACAACACTGGCGGCCTAGTGTGAAGAAAGAAGTAGTATAGTTTGTCTCTTGATGACTCACTTGTCAGCATGTGAAGGCAGAGAACCAGGTTCCCACAGGGTTAGTTCATCACTTAGAGGTCCCAGAGTAGATGTGGGACGAGATATCCATGGATTTCATGATGGGACATCCACGTACAAACAGAAGTTACAACTCTATCTGAGTTATTGTCGACCGACTCACCAAGTCGGCCCACTTCCTACCGATCAAATAGAAAGGTTCAGTGGTGATCTTGGGATACCTCAACATACAAGAGATTGTACGGAATCAGGGTGTGCCATCGATGATCGTCTCGGATCAAGATCTCATTTAACTTCACAGATATGGAAGTGGTTGCAGGAGGCTTTCGGGATGCATCTTCGCTTGAGCACTACCTTCCATCCTCAGATGAATGGCCAGACTGAGAGGACCATTCAAACTCTCATAGACATGCTTAGTTCATGTGTTCTCAACTTCGGTCGAAGCTAGGAGGATCACATACCCTTGGTAGAGATTGCGTACAACAAAAGCTACCACTCCACCATCAGGATGGCACCTTTTAAGGCATTGTATAACCGACCATGAAGATTACCTTTGTGCTGGACTGACCCAAGGGATTCAGCACTCATGTGACCAGAGATGGTGTAGGCTACGACATAGAAGGGTCAGGTCATCCAGGAGAGGATGAAGACTCACAAAGAAGGCAGAAGTCCTATGATGATAAGAGACGGAGACCTCTAGAGTTTGAGGATGGTGAACACATCTTCCTATGGGTCTCACCTCGAAGTGGTTTACAGAGATTGGCCGGGTATAAAGTTATCTCTGAGGTTCATAGGACCCTTGAAGGTCCTCATCAGAGTTGGAAAGGTGGCTTACCACCTGACACTTCCACCTCAGTTGCACCGATTCCACGACGTCTTCCACGTTTCACAACTGAGGAGGTACGTGAATCACCCAACTCACATCATAGACTGGGGAGATCTCGACATCGACGACGGGGCAACATTCTCAGAGGTTCCAGTAGAGATCGAGGATCGACAAGAGAGATCTCTTTTTGGGTGGACGATACCTCTTGTGTGTGTACGGTGGCAGCACTAGAACCTCCAGGAGAGTCAATGGGAGCGGGAGGCTCAGATTCCTTCTCTGTACCAACACTTTATTCCTTAGTTTTTGAGTTTTCATTTTCGGGGACGCAAAGCCCTGAGGTGGGGACAATGTAAAGAACTGAAAATTCCCATGTAATTTTGTTTAAATTATATGAAATTGTTATGAGTCTGAAATTTCTGACGGCATGTGGTTCCGAGGCCTGGAGTGGTCATAATTTTTTTCCGATGTCTCTAAGTGCGTTCAGTGAGCTTTTGAGTGGTTTTTGGTATCTTTTGAAATGGTGCATGGAATTGAAATCTGAGGGCACCGTTGAACTCACAACATCAGTGATTTCTTAGTGAGACCTTCACTACAGCTGCATTCTACCGAGAATGGAAGTTGAATTCCTAACGTTTCATGGGATAATGGTGATGAAATAAAATTAAACATGTTTTATTTTATTTCAAATCTCATGGTGGGGACCACCCAATTTTAAAACACCTAATTTAATGAGGTGTACCTCTTGGAACAACCAATTAATGAGCTAACATTAATTGGTTGATTAACTCATTTTAAAGTGGGATCTTCCTCTTGCATGGATGATTGTTTTTCTCTATGAGGTTGGTGATTTGGTGGAATACAGATCTCCATCATGGATCTCTTCTTCCTCAACGTTTTATCCTCCAATGAAGAACCATCGGTCAAGGAACAAAACTGTCACCTATGAAGATTGTCTATGAAGTCGTCTTCTACTTATTCTTCTCTGAACTCTCATCTCATGATCAATAATCGAAAAACGAGTTAGGGGTTTTTTTATGTTTGAGTTTTACCATCCATTTTTTGTCATTATTCATACTCATTGAGACCGATTGCTACCACCCTAACACATAGGGTGTAGGCCAAACAAACACAGCCTTACCCCCACCATTTTTTCGCATTGTTAATGATGTTGGAGGAGCAACGACAGTCGGTGACGGGCCGACCGCATCGAATACCGGTGGCGCAAGTGCTTCCGGGTGGGAGGAGGGGCGTGACGTCGTCACGCCACGCAGCCAGTGAGGGACGCAATGAAGCAAGGAGGCCGAACGACCGCCAGAGGGGCGCGACACCGTCACACCGCAAAAAGTGACGTCCAAGAAGGCTATGGGGGATGGATAGGGATGGCCTGTTGTGCTATCTGTCCATCAAGGAGCACACGAGGCTGGACCTTGGGGGTCCCGCGGTGAATGAACCAGTGCCACGCACCGGTTCTTTTACATGGAGACGGGGGGGGAAGTCCCCCCCCCACTCGGTCAGGGCGGGTCCGGCAGAGTGTGGCCACCTGCTGGATTTGGCTGGCAGACCTTCTCCCAACCACGTGGGCCGCACAACCCATGGTTCAGGCCGTCGTGCGGGCTGGACGGTTCCGGTGGGTCGGGCTACTTCCGGCGGGCCGGGACAGTTCCAGTGGGCCAGGACGGACCCGTGGACCAAGTCGACCCAAACCGGGTTGGGTTTGACCAATCTGGGTCGTGTCGGGTCGGAACAGCTGGAACGGGCCAGACCTGGACCCAGTTCTGTCCTATTTCACCGTTTTTTTCATATATTAGGATACGGGTGTCCTATTGAGGAAAAATTTTCACCGACTAGAAGCATGGAATGAGATGGTTCTTTTGGAATACCCCACTCGAGGTTTGGACACAGTTGGGGTATGGCCGAGTTGGATTGAACCTAAATCCAACCGGGCCCTCATAGGGGAAACACTAATAACTCACAGACCGAGCGTTCGATTGACGCACCATCTGTCACGTTGGGGTCCTTATGATGAGACGGAACTATGGGATACATCAACTTTAGACATCGTGGTTGTTGATTAATCGACACTTGGCTCGAGGATCGGACCCTTTTGGAATTGAGCGTGCTATGTGCCGGAACCATAAGGCTGGCTGCGACTGAGATGATAAGATGCTACATGGACCTACTATTATACCAGGATCCTCCATGGATTCAACAGCGATGATACTGGACAAGTATCCTCCATGGGTTCAACAATGAAGATACTGGACCAGGATCCTATGTGGGTTCAACAACGAAGACTTCTATACCGGGATCCTCTGTGTGTTCTACAACGCCAATACTATTCCAGGATCCTACATGGGTCTGACAGAGGAGATGATTCAGTGGGTACATATTATCATCTCAACACCTCTACATGAGTTAAATACCTATGTGATCTGAGTCTTGACTTTATGTTGATATCATCGAGATGATTGATTTTACTTTGTGGAATGGGTTATTCTTGGGCTTGAGTGTTGGAGCCGGACTGTGATTGGTAACTCAGGTATATGTTTTTCCATATACCTATGTAGGGATGGTTGATTCTTTTTTATTGTATCTTACTACTGTGGTTTATCCTTATTGGATTCTGGGAGTCCTTTGGGGGTCTCAGGGTCCCTTACTGAGTATCGTTATACTCACCCCTGCACGGGCTTCGCCCACACATTGTTGTGTTTTGTACAGATGACAGTCAGCAGTGATCGAGGTTGAGGGAGACGGTTGGGACGTTGCTCAGAACTAAACTAGATAGGATATACCTCAGGGAAGAGTTTATCGAGATCTGTACCTACCCTTTAGGTTTCCTTCCCTGATGGAAGATCTAGGGGGCTGTTTTCCCTTTTTTATTGTGCTTGTACTTCAGTTGGGTTTGTATACTGGCCCTTTTACTTCCAACACTCTTCCTATACCGATATTTTTTTTACTGCTTCTTGTGTTTTAGACTGTGTGTGTTATAGGTTTAAAGGAAATTCCTTCTATTTTTAGGGTTACGCCTTTTTGGAGATTGTCTCCAGCCTCTGGCCTATGGATGGCAGGCTTAGGGTAGTCACGGCACGGGCCCCGAGGACGGGTCGTGACAAGTTTCATTATTAGATGGGTGAGACCTATACCTCCCACCAATGCATTGGGTAAAAATTTATATCTCATGGTTTATACTTGATTAGAAAGACAAGTAAATCTAGTTCAGTAATATAGGGATGGAATGGGGAGTGAACAAAACTTATTAATGGAATTTGTCTTCTATAATGGTCTTGGAAATGAGCCTTGACTAATATGAAATAATTTTCAAAGCATATGTGTGTATGATACTAAATTTCATGTCATATGTTATGAATTTTGGGATTACATTTCACTTTTATTATTTATCCTAGAACATGATATTATGATCTGATATATGCAGGACAACATTTATAAGTGTTATGTTCTTTTAATTTTGATATGATTGATATTTACCTTGTTTACCCATAAAGGGCATTTTATATCACCCTTTTATTTGTTTCTATTCACCTGGTAATGAAGAATGGTATTATGTATATATTTCAAAAAGGAGTCTATTAATGAAGATATATGTGGGAGATAATGTAGATGTTTTATGAACATGTTGTTTATGTTTCCCAATTTCTAAATACACTAAACCCATACGGTCCTGACATGGTTTTGGATATGTTATGTAATAAATATTTTTCAATTTTTATGTAATATATATATTTAATTTATGGTATTTTATATTTATGGTACTTATAATTCACTAGATATACATGAATTAAAAAACTCATCATCATTTATTAATGTAATATGTGATGTGTAAATTTATCAAAAACACAACCTAAGGATTCTATTAATATTATAAAAATATATGGTAATCATGAAAGTAAATAATCTCATGGAAATTCCCCAACATTATGAAAATAATCTTAAAATAAAAAGTAATTATATTATAAAAGTTATGAAGATATAAATGATCTTTTTCAAAATATATAGGTTTATAGTTGTGTGGTTTGGGATTTTCAAATGACCATTCAAATTTTATAAGATACAAGAACTATGTGACTCTACATCATTATTTTTACATTATTATTTTCACCCACATACCAATCTTCACTTCCCTCATATGTTCTCCTTTATGTAAAGGAAGTATTTGTTATTCCAAATAAGCTTCACACATCCTATTATATCTTTTAAAGTGTAATTTTCCATTACCATTTTTAAAAGGTGCATTTACCACATAGGTATTTTCAATTGTGAAGATCTCATTTCCTCATAATATATTCATATTTTAGTGAATCAATTTATTTAACGGGTAGAATATAACACACTGTGATTTTTTAATGTATATTATTTCAAATAAATTTAATATTTTTTTTATTTTTAATTACATGAATCACTTATTTTATCTCTATATAGAAGAAAATAATTTTTTTACATAGGTAACAAAAAAACTTGTTATAACATGTGTTTCTTGTAATAATGAGTTTAAAATTTATGTCATATACTATTAAAATATTAATTTTTATAATTTATCAAATAAAAATTGGAATGTTGGGTATACGAAGGATTAAATATATGAGTAAAATACATGGTTAAAACATGCATATATAATTAATTATTCAATTAATACTTAATTAGAAGTGAAATGAATATTTTTTTATTATGTGTAAGACATAAAAAGTATTTAACACCTCTAGGAAAGATCAATGATTTAAAGATTACATAATTTATTTTCAAATTTAATTTTGAAATATAACTATTTTCAATTTAATTTATTAGTTTTTAGTTTTAAAATATGTATTTTAAGTGTGAAAAGATAGATTCCACATGAAATTTATCAAGTTGCCTTTCTAAATAATATTGCATAGAAAATTAAATAGTTTGATGTTATTTTTAACTTAATAGATATATTATCAGAAGAAAACAATTCTTACAGTTTCACTAAATGGATTATTTTTATAATGGAATGATTTTTAAGAATCCTATTTTTTCACGAGTTATATCACAATAAAATGTTTATGAATCCTGATTCATTTTCCACAGGTAATGGAATGCTGACATGATTAAATTTATATAATATCCATTTATTTTATATATGTTTTATTATGATGTAATGTTTATTAATCCTATTTCATTTCACGATTTATTATTTAATGAATGTTTGATGATCCTGTTGAACATGATGAATGATTTCTATTATGTTATAAGTGGGACTAATATCTCTCCTTAATGGATTGGGAGAAGATTTATATCACAAGAGATAAATAGGGATAGAATAGGGATAGAATCATGTTCTTTAAGGTATGTTTTCCACTATGATAGTCTTGGGAGTGAATCATGACTACTATGAATTATTGGGGAGGGAACCCATTCCACAATGATTTTTTTTGAAATGAACCTTGACTTCAAATAAAATAATTTTTTATGTATATGTATTTTACGTAATTCTATGTCATATGTCTATGTCATTATCTAATTGGTCATGTTCTATGATATCATTAAGATTCATTTGTTATGAACTGACAAGATGTATTCCATATCATAATATTTTGATATTTTATATTTTGGTTATAGTTTAGATATGTAATGATCATGTTCTCAAACCCAAATGCCCACATTATACATAAAATTTTCCATGTTAACCCTTAGTAAGTATCTAGGCTCACACATTCTTAGGTTTTCATGTTGATGTTATGATGAAAGGTTTTACATAGGGTATTTCTTTGAATATTTTGAAAATTCAAGATCAATATGGGATATATTGAAAATATTCCATGAAATAAAAATATTTTTTATATTATCTCCAATGGCCCTAAACGATTTTGATTTCTGGTTGTGATTTACTGTATTTTAGTTTATAATCATATAAAATAGGTAAGTTAAATGTATGTGATGTTTGGGTTTTTATACTGAAGAATGAGTTTTAAGAATACATAAATCTACAGGTTCCTATAAAATTATATATAACTAAAATGGATCTATAATTACTATGGTATGCATGAGACAAGGGAGTTGTCAAACATTATTTTAATTGAAAATAGAGGAATGAACCTAATTATCATCTAATATATTAAATATTATTTATTACAATACTGATTCAAGAGGATATGTTTAGCACTTAATCATGATATGACTACATAATTCATTCCACAATCCCAATTGGGAAGGTCTAGATTGGTTTTTTTATATATATAACAAGAATTAATTCAATAAAAATTTACCCAATTGTTGAGAAGAATTATTTGGTCTATGATTACGTTCAATGATGATTATAAAAATGATATGGGTGAAATTGTTTTTCCAAAAGAGGCTAAAAAGGCCACGGAGAATCCGCACCATTGACTATGTGGAAGAATTAGAAGTAGGTACAATGCTTTCATTATGAAATTACATTCTATTCGAGAAGGAATTTTTCAAACTATATAAATTTTTTTTGAATCCATGTAAATATTCTAATCTGGGTACAAATAAAAAAAATCAATTGTTTTATTTTAAATTTTATAGGATACCATACAATATTTTATACATGTGGTCAAAGTATACATGAAGTTTAAAATAGATATTAGATTGAGGAATGGATATTATTGGTTTATATTAAGTAATACAGCAGTTAAGATTCAATATTAACAAATTTTATGCACAATTTAATTATATGTAAGAAAAACTTCATTAATAATGTGTAGTTTGTTTCTTATTTTTTCCTAAGAAAATCATTTCACTATCGATTTTTATTTAAAAGGGATGGATGTTCTGGGTACACATGGATTAGGATTATTCCAATGTTATATATCATGATTTAGAATAAGGAAATTATAAAAGGGGATATATCTATGAAAAGGTGTGTATCAAAGAATATAATCGAATATGATTCTACCACCATTATTATCATATTTAATAATATATTATTTTTAAAAATATTTCAAAATAAATAAAATTTAGAATATAATAATAGTTTATTTGTTTTATATTTCCACTCAGATCGCATCTTTTTTCTGGAATCTTTTTAGGGAAAGAGACTTGGGTAATATCAATTAAATCTTTAATGACTTTGGTTGAGTTAGTAGTATTGGTTGGTTCGGCTGAGAGGAATTCATCTGCTTCTGGTTTTCTTTTTCGTTCAATGTTTTTTCGACGTGTGGTGTTTTTTCCAGAAAACTACATGGGTCTGCTTCAGTAGAAGATCAGAGTATGAAGTGTTCACTGGTGGTGTCATTTTCGACTTGGATGCTTAGAGGGTATAGCTTTTCCATTGGTTCCATGCCCGTGAAATGATACACGAGACTGCATGCTAAAGGGTCCTTCTTGGTGAGTCTTTTTTCATAGAGCATCAGTTGGAAGGGGCAGATCCTATAGTTTGTTCTGTGTGAGTTGTTTTGCTGCATGTTTTCGGGACTTCATGGTTTTTCACTTTTCATTTAAAAGTGGTCTTCATAATAAAAAATTAATTTTCAGTCAGTGATATATTGAAATGGGTATAGTGGCACAAAGGATAGTGGTATGAGTTTTAAGAAAAGAATATCAAAACTAATTAATATAGGATTATTCTATTAAAAAGAGATATTAATTTTTTAATATCAACAAAGAGATTTAGGTTATGAAGATAAAATAAATTAACATATTTTTATTTAGTTATAATAATAGTTTTCTTTTTTTACTTCATACCAAATTAATTTATAAAAAGATATCAATTTATAACATAAATAGTTACTACATTTATAAATACATTTCAATGAAAAGATTTAAAGAAATAAAAAAATATGGTCATAACACACTTGGAAATAATGAGAGTATACAAAAAAAGTTATTAATATTGTAAAAATATATTTTATTGAGTTAATTATTTTTAAATTTTAATGGAACAATAAAGTTAGTATATGATACCTAATAGACATTATTATTTATAAATAATATTTTATAAATGTTACTCTGTAAAACTTTAGTGAGCAGGCTTTATTAGATGGTCATATAAATATGTGGTAGAAATGAAATATATATGTAGTTAGTTAACATAACCCTATAAATATTAGTAAACATAGTTTTGATCTAGTAGGATATAATATATTATATTATGGATATATTCTTTTTTAGGGTATTGTTTTGTATCGTGAAAACAATTTGAAAATATAATATATACCATACAAATAGAAATATCAACTTTAATATACCTTCATATTGGATTCATTTATATATATATATATATTGACATACATTTAATGAAGTTTAATTAAAATTTACCACTCAATTTTTGACATCTAGTTATCTCTAACAGATGTTTATCATATAGTATTATTGGTTATTGTGATTTTTTAATGTTATCGTCAGTACGTTTCTTGTATTTTCATAAAAAATATCCCCATAAGGAATTAAAGAAGATTATGAATTATATTACCCATGAAGTATAACACATATATATTCATATAATATTTCTTTGATATTATAGGGATACATTATTAATATATTATTACTCACTAGCTATGGTCTATGAGATACTAACCACAAAAGGCTTTTTACATCGATAATATTCTTACAAATTCCATTGGATCATCAAATCGGCGATTGTTGGGTATGTTGTTGTTCATGTCATTAGTTAGAGAATAGAAAAGAGAATAGGTTTCATATCATATTATTATTATGAAATCTAGGACCATTATTGAGACAGAATGAATAAATTTATGGCTATTCTTCGAGGTATATGTGATGTTATTTTCTACATAGATGAGGGGATCGTTATGTAATAATAGATTATATGGATGAATTGTAATGTATTAATTATATTGGATCGTATATACATAGATAATCAAGAATGTATGAGGAGGATAAATGTGATTGACATATACCGTGTCCCATTGACACAAGATTTCATGGAAATTTAATAATACAAAAATTAATGGTAGCATGTGATGTAGCTAGTGGATATAGGTATGAAGATGAATGCAACTGCTAGAGATCATGATAAATCAGTTTTTTTCTTGATTATAATTGATGTTATACTAGAGGATTATTATTGATTATAATTTTATACCATGAGATTTAATTTTTTAAATGATATAATGGATCCTAGAGTAACAAATTTTGGTTTATAAAATTGTTATTGTTCCAGACTCAGAGAGATACAATAATTTTTGTAGAGCTATACCCATAATATTTTTATGATATGCTTATAAAAAGGATATATATATTATTTAATATAAGGTTGAGTTAATTATAGATTTTCCAATGTTTTTTGGAAATATAAAATATATTTTTGGATCATTTTTCACAAGATATAATATGTGATATTTTTCAAGGTGTAATGGAATAATATTTTTTTTTGGACTTTTTAACAAGTGGGTGATTGAAAGTTAAATTCCCTAATTCCATTGTTGTTTATAATGAAATAGTATATATAATATACTATAATATATATATTTCATATCCTATGATATATCCAAATCATAATACATATAATAAGATCCTTTGTTACTTCCCACTCTAATCTAATGGAATGACAAGTTGTATACAATATATTTTTATTAGTGATATGGTCATGCTATCTACTATCATAATATTAAGTGCTGAATTAAAAAAACATTGGTTTCAATATATTATTATACACATGATATGAGTATATTAAGGCTATATTTCCCCAATGTATTGTGCGACTACAATTTACTTTCATTGAATATTAACTGTTAATGTCCACCTAATTGTTCATTATAAAAAACATTAATTAACCATATTAAGGAATTTGTGGGGGATTTATGTATGAGAGTTATATATATAATATTTGAAACCAGTACAATTTTTTTAAAATTATATGGGTAAATCGTTTATAATTTTTCGTCTAATGCTGAGCATCATCATAGACTATGGAATAGAGGCTGATCTATTGTGTGTGACCCACAAATTCATATATGAAATATATACAAAGAAACACTATTGAATATCCATCATCATCATTAATTTAATTTTGAGACACAAGCACATTAAAATAATAAGAATTGTCTTTAAATAATACAATTTTTGATTCAATACACCCCATGGATACACCATAGTGTGAAAAAACATTTATTTATACCTTATATGATTTCCACCGAACATATAATCTTGAAAACAAATGAAGTATTATAATAGTGTAATTTATTCGTATTCATTTTTAATAGTTCCAAAATCTAGTTTATCAAAATATAGTTATCTTTGGGGAATTGGTTTCTAAATTGATTCGTTTATTTATTTAATGTTTAACCATATTTTAGAAACCACGTATAATATTATGACCCAATTACTTCCCCATTTAATTAAGAATTTGAATGTTCATAATTAAATTATGGGTTAGAAATTTATTACAGATTTGGAATTGATTTTTTGGAGTTGGATCATATTTATGATATTTTTCTAGAAGAATTTGTAGACCTAAGAGGTTCCTATGGTGCTTAAATATGTTTTTGGATTCTTTAGGTATTAAAATTTTAATTTATTCAGAAACAGCTTGGGGACCACAATTACTACATAATTATTGATATATGTGAACCCCAACCAAAAAACCTGAATTATAGAATTAGGTGGTTTTATTAAAATGTGAGAGGGGGCCAAGATACCACACACCCTTTTCCAAAAATAATAAATAAATCCAACGGTTTTTCAAATGTTTTTCATACTCTTCACACTTACAGTGTGACATGGTCTGCCTCATATAATCAGGTCATCATGGATGGTTCTCAGTTTGTAGAACTGTGAAAAAAAGCTATTCATGTCTCTAAAAATGTAAAAATAA
Source organism: Viscum album (assembly GCA_963277665.1). Lineage (NCBI taxonomy): Eukaryota > Viridiplantae > Streptophyta > Magnoliopsida > Santalales > Viscaceae > Viscum > Viscum album. The sequence continues at coordinate 1,014,504,202 of OY728155.1, forward strand.
CCTAAATAATCGTCCAAAATTTTATGTTTTCACTCCCTATTTCTCCCTCTATTAGTCTGTGTCATATCATTCACACCCCCTCTCCTACCCTCTCCCTCTATTGGAGATCTATCTTGTTTGATCTCAATTTTTTGTGTCATTACATTAGTTAGAGAGCCTAAGTTAGGGCTAACTGTACATTAATCACTTTTTTAGTTTTATGTTGATATCATGGGGTGTTACTAGTAATTATACCAATATGTCCTATTTTTTAGTATATTTTAATGGTTTTTCAATTTCATCCTATTTAGGATAACATGGTAGCTGATACTAATCAAGTGGGAATCACTTGGAATAAGTTAGGTGGTCATTAATGTTAAACCATATTTCAAACAACTTATCTTTGTTTATTGATTAGGTGGTCATCATAGTATTTCAATCATTTCCCTTATTTTAATATGATGTTTTAAAAGTTATGTTAACCTTTAAAACGTCATTTCCATACAACGATCCATTGAAAGTCACTCCCTAAAAAAAGATCCTAGGATGTGGCTTAGCCTTTTAATTGTCATTTTATTTTGATTATATTGTTTTAAAATTTTAATTGGAATATGGAAAAAGAAGTTTATATCAGAATGGATAAAGGTGGATTTTGAATTAAATTGGTGGTTTTGAATTGGAATATAATAAAAATAAATATTATAAATGGAAATATAATTTGAAAATAACAGATGGCATAGTATCGGAATGGAACCATATTTTTATAGAAAAGGATATTTCACTAATATGGTGATTTATAAAGTAATTTGTTTGAAATTGAATTTTTTTGGTTATGTTTTCAATGGTGGGGGATGTTCTTATAGGGGTGGTTAGGTTATAGTAATTTTAAAAATTTCTATATGGTTCAATATACAAAAAATGAATGAAAATTTCTTGTGAGGTGGTCTGGGATAAATTTTTGGCATATGGAGTTGATGAGTAAATTCATATATTATAGTGGATAGTGATATATTATAAATAATCCATCAAAGGGAGGTATATTACTATTAATGAACACTCCCTTGGATAAATATCCATGGTACCATATTGGATTATTTAATTGATGATAAAATAAATGTACGTGATTGAAATTGAAAACCAAATAATATTCCATGTGTTGAGGTTTACGATACCTAATGGAAGAACACACATAATGGGTGGTTTTTCATTTAATGGATGGAATGGTTACTTAACATTCTTAGAGACACCCTCATTCTAGAATATTAATGTATTGTTGATTGTGTTAAGGAACTAAGGATCATGATTGGAATTACATATCTCACTTGTAGGGAATCAATGGTTATTTGTTGTTTTTATATGAAAAGTTTTTATAATTATTAAATTCTTTTCATTGAGAAAATTTTCATGAAAATTAATCAGTAAGATTATTTTAGTTACTCTTTTGTTGGTGGCCTATTTATTATTACAAAAACCTTACTTTTTCCACTAGGGAACATAGGTACCGAAGAATAATTATCTATTTTTTCATATGTTAGAGGTATGTGATAATGGTTCATTGTATAAGATTTTTCTAGGGAATTTTAAGGTAAAGTATGCGTGATAATAATGGGATGGACTCGAGACCAAAGGAGTTTTAGTATTTATAATCAGTTTTATTTGTTCTTTTTTCCATTTATATGATCCATCGAAGATGGTTACAACTGTAATTTATATAAATAATAGACTTTCAGAAATTTATTTGTGTTTGGAACATTCTTGTATTCATTTGTGATGACTTTGTGTCTTTTATAATCTGTTTATTTTTATTTTTTAAACTATAGAAAATATGAAATCAAGGACATAGTTTCCCCACTGTATTTTCATAGGCCCTAAAAACTTGTCATAAGACTCCAAAACACTAGGAGGAACTCCTGACATCATATGGTGAACTAGTGTACTTTTTATTCCTACATTCATATTGTCTAGGAAATTACAAAGTGGTATTAAATTTTTCTTTTTGAATATCTATATTTGCATATATGAGTAGTTATTTGTATTTTTATCGTCTTGTAAATGAGATCATTCATGGGATTAATCAACCAAAACATGGGTAAAACACCAATTTCATGAGGTTTGGATTTTTATTTTTTTGGATTTCATTTGTTACAATTGCATTTTATTTTCATCATGATTGATGACAATTCTATATGATATTATTAAAATATGTGATTTATAATATTGAATCAGTATGGAAAGAGAGTGTGGTAGTTTCATACATCATTATAGTGCAATAGGGATTAACATGACATGACTAATATTTTGGGACATTGTACAAAATTTCATATTCCATGATGCTTGGGATTTATGTCAGTTGTAATTATTTTAATTTCCTTGATTAATATCTCAATATATTTATTAAAATCTTATTTATGTCTCTTTATGGTCTATAATTTACAATGAGTAATTCTGTTTGTATTAAAAATGTGAAAATACTCATATATGGTGTTTTCATTATAAAACTAAAGTGAAATCATAATTGAACAGGTACACATATAGAAAGGTATAAATGGATTTATGATAATGCTGGTTATATAATTTTATATGGATATATATATATAAGTTTTTCACCTATATATATGTTGGATATTATTTTATTTGACTACACCATGGACATTTTTTATAAAATAGAAATTTATATGAAATTTGAAATATGAATCCGACAAGACATTGAATATTTCAATATTTAAAATTTAATGAACCTATTGGATTAAATTTTTTTAAATTGAATGGTTTAAATAATTTTGTTTTTTGAAAATGAAAATATTTTCAATTCATTTTAACTGTGATCCATATTAATTTTATTATAAATTGAAATTCCATGTGGGGGTGGAAACTTTTGTTAATGATGGTGTTTTGAACACTAAACATAGTGAATTATCCTGATTTATGGTTAGTGAGGCTTCTATGAGGGCCCATGTTATGTGTTAGTTTTTCATAGACCTTGTTTTTATATAGGGATGACCATAGTTCGGGTATTATTGGTGATAAAAAGAGATATCTATTTCTGAGAACACTGATTTGGGTGTTGGAATGATAAATATCATGTGAACATGATGTGGGAAAAAGTGTCATCCCACAAATTGTGTATTTTTTGATCGCTGGTTTTGGTAATTGTTAGCACTAGGTGACCCTTTAGAATAAAATAGTTTTAGTTAGTTGGTCTCTTATTATCTATATGGGTAATGAGTGTGGGGGATTATATGGTCTTTTGTGATGCCTCTTATGAGGTGAAGGTGTGGAATGCTTCATCATATATGTTTTCCACATGTTTGATGTTTCTAGATTCTTGTGGTTATGATTGAGAACCTGTAGTTTAATTTAATGATTTTTTATGATGGTTTCATCAATTTATATAATTTATATTCCTTCCCATGAAAGTTCAATAGGTGTTTGGGGTTTCTGTTTCCATTTTAGTTAAATGGTTTTTATTTTGGAAGCAAGACCCTGGTTAGTGGGTAGTCATGAACTTAAAACGGATGTGTGTATGGTGTTGGAATCGTTAGGAAAGTGAATTTAGGAGGAAAAGTTTTAGTGTAATAAGTATGAAATGAGTATGATCTATTTTATCAATAGAATCTTGAGATTAGGACCTTGGATGCTCAAATGTTCATATGATGAGTTGTATTCATTAAACTATTCACAATGGGGTTGTAATATTTTATCTCAGGGGAATAAATGGATAAAGAAGTGGTTACACATTTTCTAAATAAAATCAAGGTGATTTTCAGAGCATGGATCGATGTTTGAGAGTTGTGTTAAGTGTACATGATTCAATAAGTGGATCATTGAATTTTTTTTTTTTAGAAACCTATTGAAGGTGTGAGTTTTTCATTAAATGTTTTCTGTTTTGGGAAGTATTATTTTGGTCCCTTGCACAACAATGGTTTTGATGAACTTTTAACATATTATTGTGAGTTGGGATGGATTCTTATAGTTTTGGAATGAGTCCAATTTTCCAGAAGTCGTGTGTTCGACAATGGAATTTGTGGAGTTCCCAATTTTGAAGGGGAGTACCAATTATACTGTTGAACGAGTAGGGATAAACTATACATGATCTTGGTTAGTGGTCTAGGTGTGTGATCCTTGGATGGATGCAACAAGAATCTAGGAATCATAATTTAAGTGTCATGATTACATAGAACAAGTGTTTAAATCTATTATAAATGTATGTATTAATATGGTGATTGAATCTATGTGTGGTGCCTACAATGTTTTGTGTCAATGAGTATCTCTATACAGGGGGGGTTACTGCTCATATGAAGATGTGATGGTAGAGATTCATGGTATTTGGATAGAACATGTAATATACACTTGGTTATTAAGGGTGTAATCAATTTAAATTGATATGTTTTGACATTCTCAATTAATTAAACCCATCATTGTTATGTTTTAACACTAATGTGGTCATGGATTAGGGGTATAGATACATGTGTGATAATGGTAAGATAAATAGGGGAGGATCTCTAGAATAAATAAAAGGAATTGTACATTATAGGAAGCTCACTATAATACTTAAGTGGGGGATTATCATTTGATTGAATCAAAGTGAGTACTACGAATAGTGTTCTATGATCCATAAGTGGATAGTGCTTGATAGTTGTGGTAGTACTTGATAGTGAGTGAGTTAGGCCACATCAGACCACTGTGATCAGTGACGAATGATATGTGTTTGGTTAATATCTAGTTGTTGATCCAGTGTAATGATGGAAAGGATGTTTCATAACAATTTGGCATATGACCCTAATGTGATAAAGCTTGTTAGTGTGTGGGAAAAAAATTTGGATGGGTATGATGGCACTAGATGCAGGTGCATGTGTTCTTTTGATGTAATATAGATTCTTTTCAAATTATAGGGGTTATAATTCATATTACGGTGGTCAGAGTCCTGGCAGTTGATTTAATGTTCTGGATTAGTTGATGTGATCCAAGCTTGATTTGGTGTCTCATAATGCTAATTCATGGGAAAGTGAATAGTGTGTGGTGATAGTGTTTGTTTATTGACCACTAAAATACATATAAATTTCACGTATAGACTTTACTATGTCCTTGAGATATTAATGAGATAACTATGGGGATAAGGGTGACTGGGTTTTAAGTTTAATGGAACATCAATGGAATAAGATGTGTGTTCTTATAATGAGTTTTCCATAGGAGGCTTGACCAACTATTTTCCATGAAATTTATTGTAGTGGGTTTAGAACCATATTGAGAACCTTCATAGAAATATAGTGGTTTTGGACTTAGTATTTGTCAAGGAACATTTTGGAAGGGTTAGTGTGTTTGGTTTTTTATTTAACGTTTGATGTATGCACATTTTTCTTGAAATTGAACATATTATATTGCTAATGGAAGGTCTAGGGATATCTAAACAGTGAATCTGAGAAGAAAATTTCAATAGTGAGATGTACAACGGTTCGGAATTGGCCTTGTGGGATATGTATTATGGTTGGGGGAACTATATGAAAGGAATTTAAACTAGACAGTGACATGGTTGTCTTGGGTTAGAAAATATATAGGGAATTTTATATTAGTGTTCAATGAAAAATGTTACAATTGGATTAGGATTGTAAAGTTGTATTCCATATGTTGGACCTATATTTTGGAAGCTCTATCTGTGTTCTAGAATGGATGTTTCTGTTTGGAACAAAAAAGATGACTAGTATGTGGTGGGTAATGATATTTTATGGGAACCAAGTCATCTTAGTGATGATAAATATTATATTCTGGAAGATTTATGATCACATTCCTATAAAAGTTTAAATTCATGTACTAAATTTATTTTTATGAATTAAATGTTGGGCTGTAATTTTTCCTAATATATGAAATTATATTAATAGATTTTTTAAATATAAATGTATGATTATAGTTGTTTTCTGAGTCTCGAGAGTTTATATATGTTCCCAAATAAGTCCTATATTCTGCAGGGTTTGAAATTTCTGTTTTGGTTTAAATAACCTAGATATCACAGATAGGGCAAGGATAGCACTAATAATTCATTTAAACTAAGAATATTTTTTTTTAATGTCACATTGTCTGATTAAACCATGAGTTGAAACCAAGAGACTATCATATATCTGCAAAAAATAAAAAATATATACACACATTTTAAAAAGATTCACACTAACCATATGACATGGTGTTAAATAAACATTGAGGTTCACAATGTTGATGAAAAGTGTATAAAACTGTGTGTTCAAACCATGATCATTTATAAATATAGAAAAATAATAAAAAATAAACTCTTTTATTATATTTTTTAACCATAACATTTCTTTCTCATATGTTTGTGGCCTCTCTTATTTACATCCACTCCTTCCTCACTTCCTCCATGGATAATCTCCATTATTTAGTGTCTTTTTAAATTGTTGTATAGTCAATTATATATATCCAATGGTATGTCTAAATATCCCATTTCCCTTATTTTTTGTTTTATTTCATTATATGAGGTTTTTCTTCATGTTTAAAATATTATTTCATATTTTTTTGTATAGTTTTGATTTTTTTTGATTGAAGATAAACAGGTTCCAAACACTCATCAAGTGGGTTTTACAAGTAATGAGTTATTTTATCTCTTAAATATAACATACAGTCTCGTATATTTATCAACTTTTATTAGTTGTTCAATCATTCAAGTTTTTTGGTCACTGGACAATAAAATTTTCAATTTTATAAAAATTACATCCACCCATGATAAATATCAATTTTTCGTACTTATATCCTTAGATCAAAATTCAATATCGATGAATATAGTCATCGGTTATAAATTTCAAATTTATTATTAATCAGAACATAATTTCTTAAGAAGGTATTTAAAATTTGGAGTGGGTATTTATATTGGAATAAATAAAATTAAGATTTTGAATTAAACCTATCTTGATGAAATATAATTTCACAATCATCAATATTGTAAATTGAAATAAAATTTAAAATGGATAAATACCTTGTTAATGGAATTGAGTACTTGTTTTCTAAAAGTGGATTGTTTTTTAAAATGATTATTATTGTTGTAATTAATTTGAAATGGTAGTGCACATATGAGAGATTATGTTGTAAATGATTTAGGAGGTGAACCAGTTGATTTATTATAATGTGGAAACACCCATAAGGTGTTTTATGTGATAACATTCATGAAAATATCCAATTAAGATGTACTCGAAACCTTGTTTTACTACTTATCTATTTGTGAAAACAACTATGCTGGGGGGGTCTAGGATAAATATTGAATACTATCCTTGATGAAGGTATAATATAATAATTATTCACCATTGAAGGGAGTTTTTTGGTATTATATTTTCTTATTTCATGGATGAGAAAAAACCCATAATGTGTTGTCAATGATAAATAAATTAAACTGTTTGTGTGCAGTAATGTGATATCTAATGATGAATTAACCTTATGGTTGTTTTGGGATGTTATGGTTGGAATAGTAGAATAACATGAAAAGAGACACTCCTGATCATTCCAAAGTAGTTATAGTTAATCATGATCATGGACTTGAGTATCAACAATGGTATAACTGAGACAGAGTGTCCTCATGAGTACGGGGTATCATTGTTTATTCATTTCATCTATATAACTGTTATATAAGATTCTAATTGTTTAATTTGACTAATTATACATTCTCTTTATATTAGACTTCTTATTTTAGGAAAATCATTAGTGGTTGTCTTCTAATATGTACTCAAATCCGGCTCTGGATTCTATGTCACATGGGTACCTAGGAAGATAAAACTATTTGGTCACATTATAAACATATATGGAAATGGTCAATTGCACAAAGTTTCATGTGTCATGTCAAAGAGGAGAGTTGGGGATGTAAATTGGATGGACTGAAAACCATTGATGGTTATGTATTTAGATTCAGTTTTATCTATTTTCTTTCAATTTATACGATCCACCATTAGAGGATCCATTTGGAGTGTATTAAATATCTTCCATTATGTCATTTTGAAAATGTATTTTGGTCTAATCTATTCCATTATTTATCTACAATGATAATGTGGCTTGGTTTTTATGTATAATTATATTTTGACAACTATAGCTACTCCAATAGTGATATAATATTTTCCTCATGGTATTATCATATTCCCTTTTTGTTGGTTGGCTAGCTCTAGTATATGGGTTTTTGGTCTTGATACACTTAGAGAAATGGGCTGGTTAATATTTATAGGTTGATACAGGATTTGATGTTTTAGTCCTTATAATGTTCTAATATTCCACATTTTAAGTACCCTATCACAGTATATAATTCCAAATAATTAAACCAAAATTTTAGATCTATTAAAAATTAAAATTAAAAAAATAATATAAGCTACGCCCTTTATGTCTTTAAAGTGAAATCATTCATTTATCTAAATATATACAAATATGACATTCATTTCAAATTTATAATATTTCTTCGACTTGAAATACTATATAAATAGAGTTAATTAGATTACAATTATTTTATATATTTTCATCACATCAATTTCAAAAAAAAATCTTACGATTGCATAGAAATTTTCATTCCAAGGGATTGATTCTAGATATAATGAAAACATAGATCGTTATAGATCACATGAATTTTTTACATTCATAGACGTCACTAACCAATCATGTTGGGTTATATAGGCATATTTAAAAAATATTATATTTAGATAATAAATTTATGAATACATTTTAAATATCTAATAATCATAGAAATCATCTTGGACATATGTAATTATAATTCATTAGAATTGGGATGGATGAAAATGTATTCCCACAGATAATTCCTGGATTTTTTTGAATCATTTTATAACTAATTATAAATTACATGTGTTTATTTTAATATTTATTTATACTATATTCTTGAAAAAAATTACACCATATGGGTTTTATAACATATATTGGATCTAATAATGTCCTAACATGATTTTAGTACCAGATTTCCATTTCTTATGAATTCAATCTTACTACTTGGTAGATTATTTTCCATATACAATTTCATTAAAGAATATATGTACATTATCTTAATGAAATAATGTGTCACGTGACCATTTGATGAGAAAAACATATCTCTATGGTTTTCTAACAACTCTATTCTTTCTCTTTAGTACTTGTTTCCATTGAATTTACTATTAGTACAACAAATCATGGGAATTATGTTCCAATAAATTCAATAGCATATCTAGAGATTCAAAATCATATTTTCCAATCCTAATCCTTCAGTAAGTAATGTAAATGTGACCCCTTTCTACAAATATATCATGTATCTCCAATATTATTTTTCAATATGTAGTATAATATTCTAAACATGAAATATTTTCTTTATTATATCCAATAATGACGCACATTGATATTTTTAATGATATTTTTTCATTCTGTAATTTATTAATAAACAGATCACATTATTGTAATGTTATAGTGAATTTTTCCTTCCAATTAATAACATGAATGGAATGAAATATTTCACATTAATTGGTAGACAATTTAGTTCACATACCACTATATATAAGTTATATCCCAAAAATTATAATTTAAATGTATCATGATATTTCATAAATATCATGATTTCATGAATGGTTCAACTCCTCTTTTCAGAAATAAAGTTACATTGATGTATATACAGTTGACTATATTATAATAATTTTCCATAATTTTTTAAATATTTAATGAATGATTTGCTAATATATTCTATACCATGAAATGATAAGAATTTATAAATATTGATTTTAACTATTATAATTATTATTTATATATATATTAATCATAGTAAATAAATATGACATATGTGTCTTCACATATAAAAAACTATTCTATTTAAATAATTGATAAAATTTTGGAAGTAAGAATACAAATCCAATTCACCGATTAAAATAGGAAAATATAAATAATAATGTTTCGATATTATAAGGTATGTAGTTATTTTTACATTAATTCCATAAAATTTGTTTGTAATATTTCCTTTTAAAAATGCATGTCATACCTCTATGGGTTTTATCATAAATCAGAGTAAATAAAAAATTGATATAACTTATCATTTAAATCATAGGGAATTTTGTCCCATAGATGTTAAGAGATGATTAATGCTCACTAGAATTAAATAAATAATTAATATCATATTTTCAACTTCAATTTTGTGTATCCTTTTTTGTATCATTCATACTAAAAAATATTTTTATCTTATAAAATAAACAATCCTTATTTTTGAACATGAAATAAAAAACCTATTATGTATAAAATATATATATATATAACTAATATTTGTAATATAATGTATATAATAACAATTTTATAGTAACTGAATAAATATACACAGTAAATTAGGGTGATATAGTCGTATTTACAGTTCTACTAATATTTCCCCATTACTTTCACAAATATCCACATCATCCTTTATTAATCTGTTGAATAATTGGTTCATATAATTGAATATATATTCTTGTTTCACATATTGTATATTATAGCCACCATTTCGAAATTAAAATATAGAATTCAATGAGTAATGTGTAATGAATTTATCCATCTCCTAAATAATTATTCCTAATGAATTGAGTTTCCTTCTAGTGGACCTTCTTTTAAGATCAAAATCATAAACCACCTACACATTGATCTACCTAAATATCATTAGGCCCATGTAAATGAAATGGACATGTAACTTTCTCTTTGACATTACCTTTATCATTTTAATGTCAATATTCCTTTTCATGTACACCATCGAAACTAGTGAGATAGTTTTCATAATATCCCTATAATAATAAAAAACCACATATATAATATTATTAAATGATTTTTCATATAATCAGTGTTATAATTAGTAATTAAATTGATATATCTTGGTTGTAAAAATGATAATATGATAATGGTAGATATTTTTTAATTAATATTGAACCCCACGGTCTCAAATAACTTAATATTCCAAATTATATTGTTTGTATATTAACATATTGGTTTCCCACAAATAACCTATAAGTAAAATAGTTTGTTGGATATATCTTTCCTCTCCTACCGTTATTTCAATTAACATAGTTGTTAGAGGTAAGAAAATCTAATTTATCAATCCCTATCCTAATGATTTATTTGTTATTTACTATAAAAATAAGAAAATATGATGCATTATACATCTAATATATCATTTTCTATGACACTAATATGAAATGTTTTAGTAAATAATTTATCCCCAAGGAGGATCAAGTATATTTTAGGAATAAATCTCACACAACAATAAATATTTCCAGAGTAATACATTTTAAATCATGTACCACTTCTGAATAAACTATAGTTAAGACATTATCATTGGGAAACAAGGATCATTGTGAAAGTCAATTTTTGTTGTTTCGTATAATTTTTCACTAAATAAATATATCTGATTATAATTATTATCCATATTACTAATAATTTATAAAATATTAATTTATTAGATTTGGATTCCTTCCAATTTTTTTAATACTAGTAACCCAAAACCATTGGATTTAAAATATTTAAATTCTATTACAACCTTATGGGAAATGATCCTTAATTCTCTCTTCACAGTCCAGAATATGGTGATTACACTACGTAATGTGTTTTAAGTTATAATTATTTCTAAAACACAATATTAACTCTTAGATAAATGGATGGTTAAGAGGATTCCCACCTCTTATAAGTCATAAGCAATTATTTACTAAAAACTGTGACCTAAAATTGTTCCATCCTATCTATGGAAAATTTCTTATAGTATATTTTTCTTAATTAATTCAAGAACTATTATTAGATCTCTATAATAAGTTTTGTAACAACAATTCATCACTATTTAGAACTAAAAACCATTGTTTGGTTTTTATTTCATTGATGGAAGTTTTTAGTGTCTTCAAACTATTTTAAGGTATGTATAATTATTTATTTACATAGTGAATGAAATATAAATTTGTGGATGATGATTTCTAATTAAATTTTGTTATCACTTTCTAAAAATGTTATCATCTCCTCAATTTAAAAACAATATTAATTTTTTCATAATATATTATAAAATATTTACATGATTGTAATCTATCTGATGTGATTATATATCACCAGTGAAATCATATAATTATCAAATATGCATGATAAATAAAATTATGAATTGATTTAGATATGTATTCTATTATTGGTATATTAAGAATATAATTAAATAACTTTATCCCTATGATAACTACATGAGCTATCCATATAGATCAATATTTAGGATCCACATTCTCATATGTATTTATGTTTATTTCAATTTACACTATATGTCACTACATATCTTCTCATCATTAGAACATCCATATTCACCATCTAATAATCTAGTGTTGGGGAAGGGAATATTGATACTGAAAATGAAATTTAATAATTAAATATAGATCCCTAGGCCATTATATAATTTGAAAATGGTAAGAAAATGTGGAGATACATCGAACTATTATTTCATTATTATTATTAACAAAAATTACTTATTTTTTGATTATGTGGAAGGATAGTGGCTAGAATCTACTGTGAAATTTATAATAAAGTAATTCCCCTATGATATAGCCCTTGTTGAAATCATTGTATGTGGCCATCAATAACCTCTCGACCCCTATTAATGGTCATGGTAGCCCCCCCAATATGTGCCTAAGGTTTGTCAAAAATGATATATGAGTTGTGTTGGATTACATAAAGTGAAATTCCACTAGGATAGTATGTTGAATCCTTTACATATGGCTAAAAATGTGAAACGCCATTGTAAGAGGGATAACGGTCATTTTCAAGAGATAAGATTATTTTACCCTAATGATGATGGAATCCAGAAAAAATTCACCCATGTATTAAAGGAAACATTGATTCATAAAATTAGTCAATACCCTTTCATTGGAATGTTAATGAATCTAGTTTCAAGGGGCGTCTTTGAATGTTATCATTAACAGTATTTGTATATGTTTTCTACTACTCAGTGTTTGGAATGGGTGTTATATGTACATATTTTCAATTTCAACAAAATCTTACCTATTGGTGTGTTTTGATTTATATGAAAGTGTTACAAAAAAATCCACCTATTTGTTTTGGGGGATGATTTGATGATTTTATCTTTGTCACAACCCGTCCTCGGGGCCTATGACGTGACTACCCCATGCCCAACTTCCATAGGCCAGGGGATGGAGACTAGCACCAAAGGCGTAAATCCCGATAACTGGGAAGGCATTTCCTTTATAAAAGTAATCAAAACACACAGACTACAAGCGGAAGTAAACACTAAGTACAAAAGAAGTGTTGAAAAGTAAAAGGTCTAGAATACAAACCCAACTGAAAAGTACAGCTACAACTAAAAAAAGGTACAACAGAAAAGACAAAAAGCTGGAAGAATAGAAACAGATCCTGGGTCTTCTACCTCTAATCCTACCTGAAGGGTAGGTACAGATAGTGCAGCTCCTGGATCTTCCACCACGGATCCTACCTGAAGGGTAGGTACGAATAGCACAGCTCCTAGATCATCCACCATGGATCCTACCTGAAGGGTAGGTACAGATAGCCTCCACAACGCTCTCACCCGTCAACCTCCTCCGAGTATCGTCACATCGTGAAATCCACCTCCGGTTACTGACTCGTTGTGAGATCCACCTTCTGGTACCGTCCAATCCTCAAACACTCTGCCTCTGTCAGCGCTGCCTGTCATCTGCAACCAACACAACGAGGTGCGGGCATAGCCCGTGCAGTGGTGAGTATAAAGATACTCAGTAGGGACCCCGAGACCCTCAAGGTCTCACTAAATACAACATGGATAACCACAAAGAAAGATCTTAACAGATAACCACTACTTAGGTATATACCCATAAATATACCTAAGTTATCAAGTAACCCATCTCAATAATGAGGAAACACAAAGATTATGAAATCAATGGATAACCACTACCCAGGTATATACCCATACATATACCTAAGTTTTCAACTGACCCATCTGAATCATGAGGTAAACAAAATGATCATAGACTCATCTCAAACCAGGATTTTCATTACCAAAACCATAACTGCTGAAGAGCCCTGTCTCTGGAGTGTATAGTGGTCCCGTCACGACTTCGAGGTACTGCTCACTAACCTAAGACTATTGAGGTAATCCTCTTGTCGAGTACCGCGGGTCAGCCACCCAAACACAGTAGTGCTTCCCGCCGGGGTCTACCACCCAAACACAGTAGTGCATCCCCCCTAATATCCTGCAGAGGTACTCTCTGGACGAGTATCGCGGGTCTACACCCAAACTCATAAGTGCTTCGTCCGCCATGGGTCTGCACCCTAACAAAGTAGTACTCCGTTCACTGGGCTAGTCGACTCACTCCAAGTCGAGTCGTTCAAGCAGTCGTCAGGTCTCAGTCGGCTACATGGTCTCCGTACTTCGTACGCTCGTCTACGGGAGGGTCCTCTCCATGAGCTACTGGTAGATACTCCAAGTATCTCAAAGTCCCAATAAGAAGTATCTCAAAGGACCGCCTCGTCATAGGGGTCTCAACGCAATAGATGGCGTGTCAATCAGATGCTCGGTCTATGAGTTACTAGCCTTTACGTCCCAGGGGCCTTATTGGTTTCGTGTGTGAACCAACCTGGCTGTATCTCAACTATACCCCGAACTCTCATAGGGTATAATCATTGTGATTGTTTCTCAACGTGACCACCAACGCCGCTGACGGTTCATCAAAAGAACGTCTGGTCTGAATGGTATCAGCTTTTCTGTTCTATGGACCTGGTTGGATTTTCGGTACAATCCAACCCAGCCACTATCCAACTGCATCCAAATCTTAGGCGAATTATTACAAAAGTTCCATCTCATCAAGAGGAATCCAACAAAGTCAACGGCACGTCAATCAGATGTCAGGAGCTGAAGATATAAGTGTTTCTGCTCTGAGGGCCTGGTTGGTTTCATATCCGAACCAACCCATCCATATTTGAAGTTCTTCGAAACCATGAGTGTAATATACCGAAACTACCGTCTCAATCCAAGGATCGCATCGCAGCTGAAGGTGCGTCGATCGGAGGTCCGCAGCCCACGATATGGGAAAAAGACCATAAGAGGTCCTAAAGTGGGGGTTTTGGGCCCGGACCGACCCGGTCCACGACCCCCTGGGTCGGCCTGAACCGGGTGGACCCGACCCGGGTCCGGGTCCAGCCCGATTGGGCGCGGCCCGGCCCGGCGCGCTGGCACACTGGCGGTCTGCTGGGCAGCTCAGTTACACCGAGATGGGCGGTCAGGGGGGGGCGCTACCCCCTGTCTCATTAAATGCGGCCCCCACGTGGGGGCCACTGCTGTTCGGCCAGACGGGGGTTACGAAACCCTGACTCCTCCTCTGACCGGTCGGCCCGCTCCGTCCGACTGGCTACTACACCACGGGACCGGCCTGGGCCGGTCCCCCTGCTCCGATGCCGGTGGCTGGAAGTTGGCCGCCGGTCCCGGCTCTGCTGCGGCCTAAAGTCGCGACCTTGGTCCGTCCAGCGCTGCACGACGGCGCAACGCCCCTCCGCCACAGCCCCGCTCCGGCCTCTATGTTTTTCGTGATTCTCTGGCGCGGCGCTCTGGAGCCGCGACCTTGTTCGACTTCATCGGCGCGGCGTGATGGCGCCGCACATCCTTGCCCATTCCCATTGTTTTTTCCTATTTCAATGGCACCGCGCCGCCTTTTCATGTGCCGCAATAAAATCAAACAAACAAGGGGGAGGAGGGTCAGCCATGTTCATGCAGTCCGACCTCGTCCCGTTATTGCGGAAACAGGTGGCCCAATTTTAAATGATGAAATGGCGACTGAAGTATTCATGAACAAACAAACAAATCCACTTCAGTTTTTCCGCAATCAAAAGGAAATTCCAAACCCGAAAACAAGAACTTTTGCGGATCAACTTAATAATGAGTTGGTCTGCATTCTTGTTTTAGAAGGAAAAAAATCATGAGATTATTAATATTCTCAACTTAAACCCCTACCTCGAAAAGACGTCGCATGTCGTCGACCCGCAGGAAAAGGAAAGCATCGCGATGATCGGTCGTCGCGGAAGATCGGTGTCGATCTTGTTGTCGTCGGAGGAAGAGTCATTGTCGATGGCGACGTTCCCCGCAGTGGTGTCTTCTCCCTCGACGCGGAGGAAGAATAACAGAAGGTACGTCGTCGGTGTATTTGCGTTCTCTGTCGGAGGTGTTCTTCGTCGAGAACGTTCTATGTTGAAGGGAAAGTATTCTTCGTCGAAGAAGAACCATTATTCATTGAAGATGCATCGTTCTTCGTCAGAGGGAAGTTCTCTTCTTATTCACATGAATGTTCTCCCAAAAACTCCAGAACGTTGTTAAGGTTTTCTCAAACACTAAAATCTCCAAAATAATATCCCATGATATTATTTTTATTCACACCTCAAATATTTTAAAATTCAAACCAAACCACATAATTAATTAAAGTGAGTTGGCATGAATAAAGAGGAGAGAGTGGGAGGTGAGTGGTCTCACATTAAAGGTGGGTTTCAAGGGGTTATGGGGAATTTGAAAAGGTGGAGGCTCATGTGGGCCCCACCTCTCATTTATTCTCCCATGGGTAGTTACCAACCCAACTTCCACACAGAGGATAAAACTACATAGAAGAAAAATAAAATTGGATTACAAATTTTATTTATACTTCACTTACACCTCAAATTTTAAAAAACTCTTCCTGAGAAAACACACCTTTTGAAAAGGTCTTCTTAAGAAATTACCAGCGCTGCGAGTTCATCAGTGCCCTCAGATTTCAATTCCGAGCACCGGTTTAAATGTTAGAAAAACACGCTCGTTCGTTCACAGAACGAACCCGAGCCTAACTTCGGAAATTAATTCCAGGCACACCGGGCCTCGGAATCAGTTGCCGTCAGAAACTTCATTCTTGTAAAATCCCAGAGAAAATTAAGAAAAATATTTCCCTTGAATTTTACGGGTCTCTACATTACTCCCACCTCAGGGCTTTACATCCTTGTAAAGCTTTAACACAAACTAGGGATACAAAAGCGGTACTGAGCACGCACCTGAGCCTTTCGCTCCCCTGTGCTCACCTGGAGGTTCCCGTACTGCCCGTGAAAGCGCACCCAAGGAATCGATCATCCTCATAGGATCCACTCTTGTCGATCCTCAACCTCTACTGGAACCCCGCAAAAGTCACCCCATCACCAATGTCCAGTTCCCTCATGGTCGATGACATGCGTCGGGTCAAGCACGTATCTCTTCAGATGAGATACGTGGAAGTCGTCGTGCACCAGGTGCAACTGAGGTGGATGGTTAAAGCGGTAAACCACCTCGCCTACCCAGCTGAGGACCTGAAAAGGTCCGCTGAACCTTAGAGATTACTTCCACCTTGGCCACATCTCCGTAAACCTCGTCGAGGTGAGACCCATATAAGGACGTGGTCATCATCCTTAAACTCTAGAGGCTTCCTATCAGCTCTGTGCAGTCTCATCTGCCGTGATCCATAGGCGATCAATGCCCACCCCTACATCAGGATACACCCGAGTCTGGTCCCTAATGCGTCGTAGTGAACTATGTAACCAACACCCACAGATTGGGCCAACCGGTCAACCTAGCTCCTAAAAGCTCTGCTGGAAGTGGTGCCGCAACTCTGGAGAATTTTGGCACAAAAGTATGTTTGGCCATCTCCTAAGTGATCGAATGAACCCTCTTATGCATGATTCCATCCTGTGCTTCCTCGGTTTTCCTTTTCACCGAGCAAGGAAAACCCCATCCCAACATTGTAGATAAACCACAACATTTTTGCCTAATACATACAATCCGTGTATGAACTGTGGATCCAATCCATACTCAGACCAACATCGTAAGAACTCGACGCTACCACCAAGAGATTCCAACCAAAACTCTTGCCTCGTGGGTCAGATCACACTATCAGCGTAAGTGTGATTATCGAGTCTCCTCCCATGGTATCTCTAGACGTGAGGGTCATGTCTACGGATTACTAGAAACTATAGGTCTGGGACAAGATTTGTGGAAGGAAGGAATGATTCGTATCAACATCTGTTACTACGACAACTATTAGTGAATAAAGACTTCCCCTCGAATCATTCTTAGAGCCATTGGGTCACTCTCCTTGACTGCATGCAGCTACTCTCTTCCCCTTCCATCTAGCTCCCTGATCCTGGCGGGGAAAACAAAGGCAGGTGGTTGTAACATTTTGAAATGTACACCACCTCAGGCTGCTCTCCTAGCTCTGCCTCCACGTCTGCTGCTCTGCAGACTTATCTATCCTTAAAATTTCCACTTCTTGAAACAATTTACACGCCCAAGTCTCCGAGACTGGCACCCATTTCCTTGTTTCCCAACTTATAACATTCTCTAGCTGTATTCGTTCAGCCAAAGAACATTCAACAACAAGGTTCCCTCTAGCACCCTAACGTGAGTAGGAATGCATAGAGGAAAAAGTGATGGCTCGAATATCCTTTAATCACACCTCGCTCTAAGGTTCGAGCTCTAAAGCACTAATAATATCATAGTCATCAAGTACCAAGAACGATCGGTACGCCTAGATGGATACTCATCTATTGAAACATCATCCTTCCGAAGCTGTATAAGCTCTAGAAAACTCTTAGGCACCTCCTCAAGCCAGTTCTCAGCTGCCTGTGAGTCGGGCTCGCCTCATAACTTGAGGGTATATGATGTTGGAATACGTGTAAGCCTGTAAGCCTACATGTGTCACCTACCGGCACCGTCGGTTGTAACTGTTGACCAACAGGTAATGATGTATAGCTGGCACACTACCCGAAGTCACTATCTCAGGCATCTTTCCACATACCGAAGCCTCATCACTATGTGGACCATCCTCATGGTCATTCACTAGAAAACACTAGTAGACAAGTACACCATCCACTCTACTGAAGTCTCAGCTAGGCGGAAAACTCTAGCAATCGCCTCCAGCCAGTGCTCTGCTGTCTGGGAATCTGCCTCACCTCGTAACCTCGGAGGCAGCTGCTGCTGGAACTCGTGCAACGCGCTCTTCCAGCGTGCACAATTCGCTTATATGGCTAGTGGAATCTGCTGACCACCAGGTTGTGGTGTTGATGGTACACCACTTGATGGTGCCAATATAGAAAAAGGGCCCTGCACCGGAGCCTCGTCACTCATTGGGCCGTCATCGAGTACTCTCTCAGAACTCCAACTAACTGGCTGCGTGGAGACATCCTGAACAGATGCGATGCAGTCAATGTTTTATACCTGGTGAGCTGACCTGGTTTGATCTGACTCTAAAACTTTTTTAAATACACATGCAATCAGTGTTTTCATGCACAAAGTCGGAATTCAGTAGTCAGGGTCCTGGTGTACGTATACGTCGGCCACCGCACCAACACTGGACTCCCTGAACTGAAATCCACACTTAGTACCTATAACCCTATTACTTAACAGAATGAATATATCAGAGTCCTAAGTTCTACGGTAAAACCGACTCCTCTGATACCAATTTGTCACAACCCATCCTCGGGGCCTGTGCCATGACTACCCCAAGCTCACCTTCCATAGGCCAGGGGCTAGCGACTAGCACCAAAGGCGTAAATCCCTATAACTGGGAAGGAATTGCCTTTATAAAAGTTAGAAAAACACACATAGTACATGTGGAAGTAAACAATAAGTACCAAATAAGTGATGAAAAGTAAAAGGGCCAGAATATAAACCCAACTGAAAAGTACAGCTACAACTGAACGAAAGTACAATAGAAAAGGTAAACAGTTGGATGAATAGAAACATCTCATGGGTCGTCCACCTCGGATCCTACTTGAAGGGTAGGTATAGATAGCGCAGATCCTGTATCGTCCACCACGGATCCTACTTGAAAGGTAGGTACAGATAGCGCAGCTCCTGGATCATCCACTAGAGATCCTACCTGAAGGGTAGGTACAGATAGCCTCTACAATGCTCTCGCCCGTCAACCTACTCCGAGTATCATCACGTTGTGAGATCCACCTCCGGATACTAACTCGTCGTGAGATCCACCTCTGGGTACTGTCCAGTCCTCAAACACTCGGCCTCTGTCAGCGCTGCCCGTCGTCTGCAACCAACACAACAAGGTGCGGGCATATCCCGGGCAGGGTTGAGTATAACGATACTCAGTAGGGACCCTGAGACCCTCAAGGTCTCACTAAATCCAACCAGGATAACCAAAAAGAAATATCTCAACAGATAACCTCTACTTAGGTATATACCCATACATATACCTAAGTTATCAAGTAACCCATATCAATCATGATGAAACACAAATATTATAAAATCAACGGATAACCACTACCCAGGTATATGCCCATACATATACCTAATTTATCAAGTGACCCATCTCAATCATGTGGTAAACACAAAGATCATAGACTCAGCTCAAACCAGGATTTTCATTATCGAAACCGTAACTGCTGAAGAGCCCCGTCTCTGGAGTGTACAGTGGTCCTGTCACGACTCCGAGGTACTTCTCACTAACCTAAGGCTGCTGAGGTACTCCTCCTATCGAGTACCGCAGGTCATCCACCCAAACACAGTAGTGCTTCCCGCCAGGGTCTGCCACCCAAACACAGTAGTGCATCCCCCCTAATAGCCTGCATAGGTACTCTCCGGATGAGTGCCGCGAGTCTGCACCCAAATTCATAAGTGCTCCATATGCCATGGGTATGCACCCTAACAAAGTAGTGCTCCATCCACTGGGCTAGTCGACTCACTCCAAGTCGAGTCGGTCAAGTAGTCATCAGGTCTCAGTCAGCTACACGGTCTCCGTACTCCGTACACTCTCCTCTGGGAGGGTCCGCTCCATGATCTACTGATCGATACTCCAATTATCTCAAAGTCCCACTAATATGTATCTCAAAGTACAGACTCGTCATATGGGTCTCAACGCAACAGACGATGCGTCAATCAGACGGCTGGTCTGTGAGTTACTAGCCTTTCCGTCCTAGGGGCCCGGTTGGTTTCGGGTGCGAACCAACCCGGCTGTATCTCAACTATACCCCGAACTCTCATAGGGTATAATCATTGGGACCGTTTCTCAACTTGACCACCAACGCCACCGACGGTTCGTCAAACGAACGTCCGGTCTGAAAGTTATCAGCTTTTCTGTTCTAGGGCCCGGTTGGATTTTCGGTACAATCCAACCCGGCCACTATCCAAATGCATCCAAATATAAGGCGATGTGTTCCAAAAGTTCCGTCTCATCAAAAGGAATCCAACAAAGTCGACGGCACATCAATCGAACATCTGAAGCTCAAGATATAAGCATTTCCATTCTGAGGGCCCTGTTGGTTTCTTATCCAAACCAACCCAGCCATACTCAAAGTTCTCTGAAACCTTGAGTGTAATATACCAAAATGACCGTCTCAATCCAAGGATCTCATCATAGTTGACGGTGCATCGATCGGAGGTCCGCAACCCATTATATGGGAAAAAGACCATAACAGGTCCGAAGGTGGGGGTTTTGGGCCCGGACCGACCAGGCCCGAGACCCCCTGGGTCGGCCGAACCGGGTCGACCCAACCCGGGGTCCGGGTCCATCCCATTTGGGCGCAGCCTGGCCTGGACACCCGGCCCGGTGCACTGGCATGCTGGCAGTCCGTTGGCTAGCTTCGTTACACCGAGATGGGCGGTCAGGGGGGGGGGGGCTGCCCCTGTCTCATTAAACGCGAACCCCTCGTGGGGGCTGCTGCTGTTCAGCCAGCCGGGGGTTACGAACCCCCTGATCCTCCTCTGAACGGTCGGCCTGCTCCAGCCAGCCGGCTACTGCACCACGGGACCGGTGCGGGCCGGTCCCTCTGCTCTGACGCCGGCGGCCGGAAGTTGGACGCCTGTCCCTGCTCCGCCGCAGCCTAAAGTTGCGGCCTTTGTCCATCCGGCGTGGCGCGCGGTCGCCACGCCCCTCCGCCGCGGCCTCGCTCTGGCCGCGGTGTTTTTCGTGATTCTCCGGCGTGGCGCGACAGCGCCGCGATCTTGTTCGGCTTCATCGGTGTGGCGCGACGACGCCGCGCAACCTTTCCCATTCCCATTGTTTCTGCGTGGTGCAACAGCACCGCGCCGCCTTTGCATGTGCCGCAATAAAATCAAACAAACAAGGGGGAGGAGGGTCTTCCATGTTCGTGCGGTCCGAACTCCTCTCATTATTGTGGAAACAGGTGGCCCAATTTGAAACGAAGAAATGGCGACTGAAGTATTCATGAACAAACACATAAATCCCATATAGTTTTTCCGCAATCAAAAGGAAATTCCAAACCCACAAACAAGAACTTTTGCGGATCAACTTAGTAATGAGTTGGTCCACATTATTATTTTAGAAGGAAAACAATCATGAGATTATTAATATTCTCAACTTAAACCCCTACCTCGAATTGACGTCGCATGTCGTTGAGTCGTGGGAAAAGGCAAGAGTCGCGATGATAGGTCGTCGCGGAAGATCGGTGTCGATTCCGTTGTCGTCGAAGGAAGAGCCGTCGTCAATGGCGACGTTCCCCGCAGTGGTGTCTCCTCCCTTGATGCGGAGGAAGAAGTAGAGAAGTTACGTCGTCGGTGTATTCTCATTCTCCGTCGGAGGCGTTCTTCATCGAGAATGTTCTATGTTGAAGGGAAAGTGTTCTTCGTCGTAGAAGAACCGTTATTCGTTGAAGATGTGTGGTTCTTCGTTGAAGGGAAGTTGTCTTCTTCTTCACACCAAAGTTCTCCCAAAAACTCCAGAACATTGTTAAGTTTTTCTCACACACCAAAACCTCCAAAATAATATCCCATGATATTATTTTTATTCACACGTCAAAGATTTTAAAATTCAAACCAAACCACATAACTAATTAAAGTGAGTTGGCATGAATAAAGATGAGAGAGGGGGAGGTGAGTGGTCTCACATTAAAGGGTAGTTTCAAGGGGTTATGGGGAATGTGAAAAGTTAGGGGCTCGTGTGGGTCCCACCTCTCATTTATTCTCCCAAGGGTATTTACCAACCCAACTTCCACACAAAGGATAGAACTACTTAGATGAAAAATAAAATTGGATTACAAATTTTATTTATTCATCACTTACACCTCAAATTTTAAACAACTCCTCCCGAGCAAACACAAATTCGGAAAAGGTCTTTTTGAGCAATTACTGGCGCTGCGAGTTCATCGGTGCCCTCAGATTTCAATTCTGAGCACCGGTTTAAAAGTTAGAAAAACCCGCTCGTTCGTTCACTGAACGTACCCGAGCGTAACTTCAGAAATTAATTACGGGCACACCGGGCCTTGGAATCAGGCGCTGTCAGAAACTAAGTTCTTGTAAAATCCCAAAGAAAATTAAGAAAAAATTTCCATTGAATTTTACGGGTCTTTACAATTTTGATGTGGATGAATGAAAAATTGAATTCATTTCTAGGTATGTTACACATAGGAATGGTTAATTTATTATGGGTTGGAATTATAATTTTATTTCTATAGTTCAATCTTATTGTAGTAAAATTGGAAGTTCTGAGATTCTTAAATGGGATAGTGGGAATTATTGTTTTTATTTTGATGCATATTTATTATGAACTTTCTTGGGATAAACGACATGTACCCTTTCTTTAAGATAGTGGTGGCAAGGAAAAGACATTATGATGGTGTTACGTGTGTTTTTTTCTATTTTCAGTGTCCTATTTGTCATAGTTTTTTATTTTTTGGGTACATTGTGCATTGTAATCCACATATATTTGTTTTTTTCATTTTCCAATATATTACACATGGTCCCTAATATTTTTAACAAAAACCATCGATTTATCTATTTAGATAAACATTACTCATTATGGTAATTTAAATTTAATAAATAATTAACCAAATGTATATGGGATTGTCACAATTAATGTTATATAATTAATTTAATATTTCATGATGAATATGGAATAGGTAAAATTATCTGTGGGTTAATTTTTGAGGTATTAAAATGAAATTAAATATTTTAAAATATTTATTGGTATGTCCCACTATCCTTAAAAAATTATAATTATTTTATATCTTAACAAAAAAATTTATGGGATTTTTTAAATTTTATATAATATTGAGATATTCTATTGTTAAAAAAATGGCAAACATTCATGGGTTAGTATATTATGAGGGTCTGGTTGGACTCAACTGGGATCTTTATAGAGTATGATATATAGTTGGTTAGGTGGGGTACTGAAGAACATTATCAATTAATATTATTTGTTTATTCAACATTAATAAATTTTGAGAACAGTACGCCCTTGGTTAATATGGTTTTCTATGGTGGGTGAGGGGAAGTGGATATCATAGCATCTCATGCCTTTTTTATTTTATTTTTATATATTTTTCGAGCATTACATTCCCTCTTGTAGTTTGAGGGATGCTACATATTTCCCTCCTTCCTAACATTTTTTTATACTTATAACTTGGGATAATAATATCTTGGTCATTCATATATATATATATGAATGAATCATTTATACAGTTGGAACAATATTGGACACCTCTACTATTTAATTCAAAAATTTAATTGAAAAAGTTGATATTAATTTGGTATAACACATATATACTAGTTATAGTATTTTGGGAACAAAATAAGCTGTTATCATAGATTTTTTTAAATAATTCAAGATAGATCAATGTAATAAAATAAGATCCAACATAATATCCATCCTATTACTCTAAAAATTATAAAAAATAAAATTTAATAATGATTGAAATTAATGAAGTGATACCTAGTTTATTCACCTAATCCCAATGTACTTTTCTTGTCCCTAGATTCTCAAATATTAGACGATTTAAGCAAGAAACCATCTATATTTTCCACAATTTCACTATAAAATCTATATTATATTTATTTAAAATTTCCATGTTCAATCAATATATATTTATGTCCCTTGTAAATATTTAATTATCTCTATAGATATTTGTATTGATTCATAAAGTGAAATTGTGCTATATTTTTCTTCTTTATTATTTTTCAATATACATATAGATAGAAAAAATGAGATAAGGAAGATTTAATTATATTAAAATTATATTATAGGGTCTAATGTATGGTATTACGCCAAGGATGAAAATTACTTATTATGAATTTATCCCTTAATGTATGTTACATATAAAAAATACAAATTATATCACTAAAATCATTATTAAAATATTATAACTATCCTGAATAATACATCACTCACTTGTAGCACTCTTGTAAGTCTTGTGATGAAATTTCAATGATTAACATAGTTCATTATTCTATGTGTTGTTTAATAATCATTAAATAATTAATATTCATTTGAAAATCAAAATTTCTAGAATAAAATTATTTAAACATAAATAAAAAATGTATACCTCGAGAAATATATTCAATTATTATTATTTTGAACATATTTATGATGTCATCATATTTTTATATTTATTTAATTCATATTGATCTGAGTTAGATGTTCCCACGAATAGGAACATGAGGCCCACCTTATTTAATAGACCTATTCAACTGAATTTTTGGAACATCGTGATATATATGGTGTTTGGTCCCATAGGAGTGAATATTTGTAGTAACTACCCATACTAATGTTAAAATTCATAGTATATAGAAATATATCATGTCCCTAATGGATACATGGATTGTTTATTTCGATGAAAATATTTCCTACAAACATACACTAGGTAATACAATCAGTTTTTTATGATATATATTATAATGAAGTACGTATAAATTTAATTACCATCATTGGATTACTAATTTATTATTTATTTTATTTATTACATAGACTTCCTATCTTATAAAATTTCCATTGATATAATCAAGGAATTATATTCCTGATCAGTGGGACACATATATCTTTTTCTCATACATATAAGTGATGGATCCGGTATTGATAATTTAATTAATGTCATACCATTATTGAGGAAACTAAAGATTGCTCAATTAGTCCAAAAAAGTATAGTAGATTTCATCATGCATAAATTTGTGTGATTATTAATATATATGAATAACGATCTCAACATAGGACCAATATAAATTCCCAAGTTTAGGAAAATATGACGATTCCTTAAACATCTGGTGTTTTTATTGATAGGTGAGTGCATATGATCCCATTTATATAGTGATTAACAACTAGGACCTAAATGAGAATAATAATTAATTTATATAATCCCAAAAAACGTTATAGTAAAAACTCAAATGTGTCTGACTTGATTGATGTATCTCATCTAATAGGAATACTTTAAAATTATCCTCGCATTATCACCATTTCTAGTTATATAGAGAAACTAATTTTTCATTTTTATAAGACATATAACATTTGGAAATTGTCAAATATATTATATATATTAGGCCTAAGGGGACTTCAGTGAGAGAAAATAGGAGGGGGTGACTTATGATATTAATTATTTATAAATATATCATTTTAATTTAAGCAGTCACTAGCCTAATGGTTCTTAATGTATTATTTATATGGATAATTACATTTCCTCTATTTATTATATTTATTTAATTAAAAAAATATTTTTCTATACATTTAAAAAATTTATTAATGGTTTATTTACCCAATATCACTATGTAATCATCAATCAATTCTGTAACTCTTCACAATAATTTTTATAGATTCTATAATATTCTCAAAACATGAGTGTTCATCGAGAAGAAAAACATTTCCTTACTCCAATTATTTTATCTGACTTTTCTATATGATGATTTTTTTTTAAACTAATGACTCATCATTATGATGAACTCTTGTAAAAAATAAAAGTATTCTCATCAATCCGATCCATACTAACTGAAATCATGTTAAAAGAATGATAACATTTTTTATCATTAAAAACCTCCATCGATAATAAATAGACCACAAACAAATATTTATCAGTGTGTTTCAAATATCTTTAATGTATTCCACATCTTCTTCTATTCCTCATTTTGACAATATTGCATCCGATAAATTTTAACATTCGAGGAATTTATTAGGGTTATAATGCATCTGATGAATCAAAAACCTCATCACTTTTCCATATCATTATCTACACTAGTTTGATGATTTTTCAACAATTCTTGAAAAAAAATGAATAATTTAAGTGTTTTTATCATAACCTAATAGAAATAAAATTTAAAATAATGACAATGGTTTATTACATTGTTCATCTTCATTCAATTGGTCTATATTTAGATTTTGAATCATTCCAATTGGTTATTATTTCCAATAATTTAACATTTGAAATCATTCTACCTATGATGAAATATTACATAAAATACAAAAAGTACATCAAAAATATAAAATGAATCTGTTCCAGAATCATTTACATTATATCAGTGTCGTCAATGACTTCTATACTTCAGAAGGATCAATCATACAACCTTATGATGTTTTCACACTAATGATTCTGATACTAATGATCTATATCTGTCTGTGTGTGGTGTTTGTTACATGGATGAGTAGCAGTCATAATACATAAAATTTTATTCTACATTATTCGACAAACACTATTATGATTCATGAAATCATCAGGATCTATGATAACTCCATGACTAGTAAAGCATCATCAAATTTAATTTTGATTTTTTATGAATTCCCAACATCCTTTTCAATGGGATAGATTTGATTCTCATGTCGATGGTTTGGATCTAATCTCATGATTATGGTTTGTATTCGATTGAAAACATTTAACGTACTCATATTATATCTTTATTACCATTACCTTTTTAATATAATAACTTTCCTCAACATAATAAAAAAATGGTTTATTATAAAAAATACAACCAGAACACAACTTGGTCTTAACAATAACCAACTTTTTGTTTATTGTTAGTACCCAATTCATTGTATCACAATAATATCACATTTTATTTTATTTTCAAACATTTTTATCGCCCTATATGTCTTAAAATGAACTCCTATGCTACCTCTGTACCAACTATGGATATTTTATTTCCACCCTATTCTTTATCATTACCTCTTATTGGTAATAAAATTCAAAGGGTTCATCATGTCTGGTTTCTTCACTTGTTCATAAATTTTCACAATCCCAAAGGATGGAACTCCTAATATTGTAATATTTAATTTCTTATTTATGAGAAAATTATAATCATATGATTTTATTGTCATATAGACTTTATCTAAAGAAATATAGGTCTATATTTTTGAACCCATTCTAAAACAAATACTGTATATTCAAGGTTATCAATTTTTACTATGACATATAATTTATTTAATACATTCTCATACATATTTATGACATTTAATTTCTTTGAATATTTTCGAGATGATTAGTTTGTGAATAAAAGAATCTTACACATATCCCATCAAAGATATCAAAATTTTAAACACTGTAAAAACAGCTTTCCAAAAACTCATATTTTTTAATATAAATAAATTCTTTTTCCAGAATAGTATGAGAGATAACTATCAACGTTATAATTTCATCATTTTTAATTCCTTTTTATTTATAACAATTAAAAATATTTTATGAATAAGGGGAAAATAATATTTTATCAAAATAAATATTGAGACCGGTAGTATTCTATCATTGTTTAGGTTTTTTCTTATTATATTTTTCATTGGATTTGTTTTGATTATTTTGTTCATCCTTATCATATCATGTGATAAATTTATATTCATCTTTACAATACTCTAATAAGGTTATAAATATCTTTTCCCCTTCATGATCATTTTTTTCTATGATTTTAAAATGACTCTTTCATGCTTTCTACTTTTTATGAAAGTATAGTCAATAAAATTTTAGTAAGACGCCCGTCTTTTTCCAATGTTTTTCATTTTTTATTATATTTCTAATGAATGTATATTGATATATTTTTTTCAAATATTCCATCATATTTAAAATACTTATTCTTACCCTTTTCATCATACTATTTTTTTATTATTCTATCCTTCTAGACTCATTATATTGTTCAAGACTAATAACTAAGCACTCTTTATTTTCAAACACATCATTTTTTCCATTATTAAGATACCCATCTATCGTCATCGTATTTTTTTTTTACATTTTTGAGGTGTTAATAGTCATTACCTTCAGAGTCTTAATTTATTCTTCCTCAATTAATTTAGAAAAGTTTGATCATATTTTAACATCATAACTAACCCTTGAGTCAAACTGATTTCAAATTATATACATGTTATAACATCATGAGTAAGAACTGTGTCCAAAAAATCCCTTACACCAACAGCATTATTTGAATCATGATTTTTAGAACTGATAGTGAACCTCAAAAAATACATTTTTTATTGTTCATTTATATAGTGCAGACCTATTTTCAAAGGGATATTCATCAAATATATGTTTTTTTCATGGAAATATATTATTTCTCACAAAACATCATTTTAAACCATTCTTTACACCATATTTATAAGATCCACCTTAAACATCAGATTCTTTACTGATGTTTTTATCATATTTCCTACCTCATGTTGTTTTGTAAGCTGAATTGATTTTGATTTTAACAACTCACCTTCATTTAACGCTACACTAAATTCCAAAAATCATCTTTAATATTTTCAAATTTATCAATCATCATATTTTTCTACCAATATTTTTTTTCTAAATGTATTGATTTTATAATGCTGAGTTTCTCATTTCCAGGTGATCTATCATCATAGTTATTGAATTTCCATTCACAATATCCAATATTATCACATAACATGTGATAAAATTTATTTATTTTTATCCTATTTCACAATCTAAATATTATTTTCAAAATATATATCATATACATTTCTCTACAACATTATTTTTTAATTCTTGAGGTAAATATTGTTCGTAGTTTATTTTTCTAATTTTTAAGTAATCCATTAAATTTCTGTAATAGCTTCCCCATTATCATTACTATGTAAATATATTATTGCATTCACCATAAGTGAAATTATGTTGAATTTATGATCTTATTCATCGCCATTTGATGAATCATTATTCATTATTTTTCTCAGATAAATTTTCTCATTTTCATACGTAAACATTTCTTGACATTTCATCCACATTTTTTTCTGGTTTCTCATTATATTATTTGAACTAATACTCATTGACATTATTCCTTTGAAAATTAAATGAATATGTCCATTTCTTTAGCAGTTCCATCATTTGAGTGTTTTAATTTTCTATATTCCATTATTGTATTTCTTACAAAGAGGGAACCAATCATATTAAAATTTATAGCTCCTTAATCCTCTCCAAAATCACATAGTTATTCTTTATGTTTTATATACTTTTTTACCTTTATAATAATTATTAAAAAGACATATAATTTCATCATTTTCATTTAATGATCGGAATTTTCTCATATCATATTCCATACAAATGTTTTTATGTCTACCTAAAGATAAATCTTCATGATATACTAAAAATGAATAATTGAAATCAAATCTCACTTAAAATATTTTCAAAGGGTTCTTGAAAATCGTGGAATCTTCATTACTGTCATCAAAATTTCTGATCTTACTTAATGCCTCATTTCATATTTTGAATTAACCATAAATAATTTCATCACAAGACATTTGGTTATCCTAAAATATAAATCTACATAATATTAACTTCACACCCTTTGCATTATCATTCCATTTATTAATACATATAAACATATCCCAAATTTGTTTACCTATTGGAAATCCCATAATAGTTACACAAAAATTATCGGTAATATCCATCAACAATGAATTTTGGGATTCTCCATCAGATTAAATACTTATATTATTACTAGATATCATTTTAGCTTCATTGATGGGATAAAATACCATAATTCATATATATCCAACATCAAGTAAAAAATAAAAAAGATAGGGCAACATCATATTCATTAAAATGTGATAGTTTGTGAAATTAAAAATTGGAAGATATCTATTTTTCATTGAATTTTGATTATCCTTTTTAAAATATAGTTATTTTATAGATAACCTCCTATGATCCAATTTATGTTCCCAAATATTATCAATACCTCTAAGAGGGGTGATGAATTTGGATTTATATTTTTTCTGTGAATGTTTCTTAACCTTTTTAGTAAACATTCTAATCATTTGAAACTTGTTATTGTTATGATCCACTCAAATGTAACCTCCCAACCATACCTCTCATATGAAAAAAATGATTACGAATAAATATATATTTACATGGATGAGTAAAAATATCCTCTCCTTTCCAAATTGGATAGTACCACTAACAGGGATCCATTTACTCTATTATTTTCGAAAAATTGGGAAATAATATGTAATAAATTATTCAATCCAAATAAAAGGTTTCCTCCAATATTTTTTTATACCACTCAACCATCCTTTTCAAATCCACTTCCTCTCAACTAGTTGTACACCATGAAAAAAATCAACCCTTTTAAATAAATGGAATATATCCAATGTTACAAGCTTCACCTTCCTTTATCATTTCTATTCCACTTCATAATATTCATTACTTCTTTTAATTGTATGATAAATAGAAAATTTCCTACGTCATATCAACATGAACTTCATGAAATCTATGAGGCATTTTTTTTCTTCACACACCATCCAAAAACAATGTTTCAAAAAAATACCTAGAAAACTTTAGTCTGATTTTCCTCATTTTGGTAAACTCTATATGATGGCTTCCACCCAGTTTTCATTGATCACATTATCTTTCATATCATAAAACATTATTGTAGTATAAATAGAATTGGAATCATATAATTCCTTCCTATAATGGATCTTATCCCCATTAAGATCACTTTTATGTATCTCACTATGATGGAACATACTTTTATGGGAACATTCTAATGGACTCACTCTAATGGACACACTATAATAAATATTTCAAAGAATCAACCTAAAAAACAATCTCTGGTGGGAATCTCAGTACATATTCCACAATGTTCCAAGCATTAAAAGTTTTTAAATGTTCAAAAAACACACATATAAAATGTTCTAATATAATGTTATTTCTTTTTATAGGAATCCTATAATGGAAAAAGATGTAAAACCAATATCACACCCTACTTAATGGAAATTCACAAATCCCTATTTTTTATTTTTTTATGTATTCCTCGTTGAATTCTTCAATTCTTTACATTACATCTAGGAGATTTTTAAATCTACTCAACTCTTCTCAAAACATCATACTTTTTCATGTTTACTATTATTTCTTCCACCTAATTAATTTTTATAATTATTAATTATGATGAAAACATATGAAAAAATTGAATCAATTTCATTATGATTGCCTCATGTAAAACTGCAAGCATTCTAAAACATATTCTCTATTCCAATTGAAAATAACCTTAAAATTTTAATTACAAAATTTATCATTGAAAACATCTTCTAAAATATATTGTCTGTCGGAGCCTCTTTTTCACAACATCAGAAATATATTAAAAATATTTCTCAATTTCATAAATTCCTATAACTATTGATCATATGTTTGTTGAATTTAAACTTCCAATTACTTTATTAGTAATAAAATACATCTAATTAATTAGTCGCTACGTCAATATGATAGGCTGTTTTTAGTTATAGTCTAATGAGTCAAAAACACATCTAAAAAAATAAATACATTTGGTCATTTTCTCATGACCCATCTTAATAAAAATCGATATTATATAAATGGTTAACTAATTTTTTCATATTTACCTGGTTGATCATTCTCTAGAAACTTTATCCTTATAGTGTGTTATTAATTCCATCAATTCAATATTTCATAAAATTTCTTCCTTTGATAAAACTATGAATTTGTTACAAAATGTATACCAACAGTATAAAATGAATTAGTGTTAGAATCAATTATAACTTATTGATATCAGTAGTGACATCTTTACATCAGTGTGATCAATCATCCAACCATCGGATATAGTCTCACTAATGATTCTCATATTCACACTCTACATTCATCTAAATACAATGTTCCTTAGAATAATAAGAAGTATCCATAATACTTCATATCTTATTATCCTTTGTTCCCTAAAATCCATATTGTATCACGACATCATCATTTTCTATGGGACCTCCATGAAAATTACTGAATCATTTGATTTATAATGGATGTTAAAAAAATTCAATTTCCATGGATTGGATTGGGTTCTCATGTTGATTGTTTAGATATAATTCTCATGTTTGTGGACTGAATCCAATTATCATGATGATGCTTTAGATCTGAATGAAAACTCTTCAGATAGACTTATTATATACAGATTTCCATTTCCTTTTCAATATACATACACACATAAACATAACCAATATATTTATCTATCAAAAAAATAACACCACAACCCAACTTGGTCCCAAATTGTTTGTATAACCTGAAATTATAATGGATAAATGTTTTTCGAAGTTATTAACAATATAAATTCTCTAAAAAATGATTTTTAAACACCATTAAAGAGTATCCCCTAAAATCAACTATTTTGGGTTCATAATTTGAGAGACCACATATTCCACATCAAATACTATCGTACAAAAATTATTCTAGGTTCACACAACTATCCCAAGAGATTATTCCACATTCAACTATAGGATCGAAATAATGATGTAGATGCTCAATATAGAAGAGGGGGTGAATTGTATACTTTAAAAGTTCCATTGGAACCTTTAATGTTAGTTACTAATAACTATGGTTTCCTTAAGCAAAGGAAAGGGCTAAGTTTAACAAAGATTAAACTAAGAAAATTCACAACACCTCTAATACCAAATGAAAACTTGGAAAGAGATTCCGAAAGTAGGTTCGGAAATATGGTTCCGGAAATCGAAACTTAATAAAAGATTACAATATGAGATTCTACCTTAAAGCGTATAGAATCTAAATGAAACAGAGTACGAGTAAGGAAGTATAAGAAAGTTATACTTTCCTTATAATACAAAATGCGGTGGAAATAAACAAGTAGAAAAACTAAAAGTAACATGATATATGTCTTTTAACCCTAAGAGAAGGGTATCCAACAACCTTGGTTAAAGGTCCCTTGATTTATACTTTCAAGCAAGTCTGTCTTACCCACACCAGGGTGAGCCCTCGATATGAAGATCGGAGCATCTGTCTTGCTATCCCTGCAAGCCCTCAACTTCAAGGTAGTTGGCCACCTCTATCTTCCTCACCAAGGAAGCCCTCAAATTCAAGGTGTTGGAAACCTCTGTCTTCCTATCCCCGGAAGTCCTCGAATGTAATCACCAACATTCGGAGTTACACGAAGCTTTGAGAGTTAATAAGAGCCTCTCTCTCTAGAAATCACTTCAACAGCATGTATGCACGATGTTGAAGAATTTATCCATCAGTTGTGATCTATTTCAAATGAGATCCTATTTATAGGCAAGGTCGTCCTCATTTCCAATCGTCATATTTTCCTTAAAAATCGGAGGGACCTATACACGTGTCACTTAGCCAACGGTTAGTTTTATAACAGAATAGACGACATTGTTTTATAACAAAACAAGTGTAACATAATGTACGACATCGTTTTGAGTCTAATTTGAAAAGTTCGAAGTGAAAGTTTGGAGTGTAACAAAAATAATTTTCGTAGTCTAAATAAGTTTGGAGTGTATAAATCAAAGATAATCAGATTCTGTTTAATAGGTGAATTCGGAATGGGAATTCAGAATGAGAATTTGTTAATAAAAATTCGTCATCAGAATTTATAATGAGCATTTGATGTCGAACTTCATAAGTATTCGTATCCTGAATTTGGAGTAGAACTTAACCAGAGTTCGCATTCGGAATTCGAAATGAAACTTTATTATAGTTTTCATCTGGAATTCGGATTGAAACTTCCTTATAGTTCTTATCCAGAATTCGGGGCCTAAAACAGAATGCTTCATATCAAAGTTTCAACGATTCTGAGAATATAGAAATGAATCTGATTCTTATAATATAGATGAAAATATGATAAGAAAAAAATTTCTTACAAAAGAAATTTTCCTTACAAAAGCAATTTTTCTTATAAAAGCGATTTTCCTTACAAAAGCAATTTTCCTTATAAAAGAGATTTTCCTTACAAAAGCAATTTTCCTTATAAAAGTGCAATTTTCCTTATAAAATCGATTTTCCTTACAAAATAAATTTTCTTAAAGATAAGGTGTTTGTGATTTTCAAAACAAGAGGTAATAGAAAAGTCATAAGTAAAACCTTATTGACTCAACAATCTCCCCCTTTTGGAAATCACAAACATCCTTCCAAAAAAGAAATTCTAAGAAGAAAGAAAACATTGAGGCTTATCTCCCTTTGCTTATGGATGTAGATGAATATGACTAACTCCCCGTTAGGCTTTGAAACTCTAAGGATCGTATTCTAAATTTCTGGAATGATATCTCTTTACAAATAATAAAGTCTTCTTTAATGAAAAACTCCCCCTTAGATAAACTCTTATTAGAGTTTGTTTTTATTCTCACCCTTTGTTAAAATTATTTTTCCCTTTCATTATAGTTCTTTTCCTTCTCCCCCTTTGTGATTTTCAAAAATAATTCGAGGGAATGGAAAATATAACAAAGTACCTGAAAAATTAGTAGTAATGAAAAAATGGACAAGCATAGTTTCTATTAAGTTTGAAAATTTCAACAACAAAAGAGTTAAGGTACAACAAAAGATCGGATTTAACTATTTCGGATCTTTTTCCTTCGAAATGAGCCCCTTACGAATAGTCTTGATCTTTTTTAGGTCTTTATGATCTTCTTCATCTTGCTTCTCTAAGACCACTATTCTTGCAGATTGAGCTTCAATCTTTTCTTCTTGGGCTTTAAGCTTTTCTTCCTGAGCCTTCAACTTTTCTTCCTGAGCCTTTAATTTCTCTTCAAACTCAATCCTATGATCCCTTTCAAACTTCCAGTTTTGAGAAACGGAATTCAGTATCCCATTCAGATATCTGACTTCTGGAATCCGGAAGTTCTTTTCATCTGTCAGCTTCTCTTTAAAGGAAGAAGTCAGCTCATTTATCTTCCTGTCCTCAGTTTCAAAAGCATCTTTAACATTGTCTTGAAATTCATCAAATAGCCTCATCTATTCTATATTTTTCCTCGACCAGCTGGTCATCCTCTTGTAATATCTTTTGTGGGCTTCATAGCCAACAAGAAAATATTTGAATTCAGCTTCTATCTCGACACACTTATCCATAACCATGGATACAGAATCTGATTTCTGATTCAGAGAATGTTGGAGCATTTGGCATCTTGAATCTATAGTCGAGATAGTCAGAATGGAACCCACTAACTTCCTCAAAGATTGATCAACAAAGTCATGTCCCAACGGGGATGACTCCGAATCCGAAACTTTGCTTGGAGAATTTTCTTCCTCAATAAGCTCCAACTTCCTTTTAGATGAATCACCAAATTCTCTTTTCTAGCTTGCCACTGATTTCGGGGTATCAACAAGGAGTTGATTTCCCTTGTCCTTTTTCGGAATGGATTCTTGATATGGAGTTTTCTACTCGCTAGTAGATACTTGAATAACATCATCAACAACTTTTTGAATAACATCTTCTTCATTCTTATCCTTCTCTGGAGTTACTAACTTAGAGGATTCAGCCTCTGAAGTTCAGAGTGACAGATTTTCCGAAGGTGACCCCTTATAATCATCTACTTCTTTCAATAGATCTCCAGTTTCACCACTTCCTTTAGCAACTGCTTCTTCCTCTTCCACTTGCTGAATCTTCTCGAGCTCCTCAACATGCTCAGCTCTAATATCTTCCGTAAAATCAATGTTTCTTCCTGGAGTCTCGGGTAGAGAATCCAAGGAGAAAGATCTCGGAACTGGAATGTTTCTGGAAACCAGCTCATTAAATTTTAACAAAGCTTGGACTGCCTCAGCTTATGACATCTTTTTCTTGATCTTCTCTTATTTTTATAGTTTTACTAATTCATCTTATGTCCTATCCTTCAAAGCCTTAGCTTCCGCAGGATCCAATCTGAACTGCGGATCCCCTTCTTTCTTTTTCTCTTTATCTTCTCTCCACTTCGCAACTACCTCATCAGGATACGCTTTCTTCTTCTTCGGTTTTGGAGGTGCGGTTTGAACTTCCTCAGATTTAGGATCCTCTACTTCAGCTGCAACTTCTTTCAACTTTCTCTTCTTTACTGGTTTAGATGATTCCGGTTCAGCAGCCTTTAGAACCACTTCTTCTTTATTTGGCAAGTCTAAGAACTCACCAGTCTCCTTTTTGAAAGCCGCATCCATCCTCTTAAGAGTATCATCACTCACCAACAAAATTTTCCAAACCATTGGCTTAGTCCTGCAAGTTTCCTTGAAAGACTTAAGGCACCGAACTATTAACATTGATAAAATTGCTGGGTACATTACGATTTGGGCTCTGAGATTTCCTTTCTTAACATTCTCAATAGTTATAAGAATGTGCCTCATGAAGTTAAACTTCCTTAGATTTATCAGAAAATCTATGATATAGAT
This sequence comes from Viscum album, assembly GCA_963277665.1. Taxonomy (NCBI): domain Eukaryota; kingdom Viridiplantae; phylum Streptophyta; class Magnoliopsida; order Santalales; family Viscaceae; genus Viscum; species Viscum album. The sequence goes on from OY728155.1 coordinate 1,014,541,435, forward strand.
TTCACTCTTCTTCAGACTTTCTTTATCACCTTTCCTCAGTACGATAAGTCCTTGTACCCACAACTCTAGAATCCGGAAATTTGTATGCAATCTAGAAATCTTCAGAGCCTTGTTGTCTGACATTCCGAGAGTTTTCAAATCTTTTTCCTTGTTGAAGATTCCTTTAGAATCTGAAAAAACGTGAGATATGAACTTGGCTTCTCCTTCATAGGTCAGACCTACCAAGATTGCTGCCTTGGTATAAGAAAGCTTATAATTCTTTCCATAAGACATAAAAGAAAATTTCTCCCTATTATCTTCCTTAAAGAAGGAAAAAATTTCATAGAATTCAAAAATTAACTCCGAAAAAACATCATCTTGATTCCCCGGTTTGTACACAGCAATATCTTCCCACCCGTTCAGCTTTATATTCTTCGAAATAAGGGAATCATAGTTGTTGAAGAAATCCGGGTGAACCAGCCTTTCTCTGTAAACTAACCATTGTAAAATTGGCTTGGAGGATGACATTTCTTTAGAAGCTAATTCCACAGACATTCGGGTCTGAAGTCTTCTGAGAAGTTCAGAACAGAGAAAGCCGAAGTTTGGAATGGCTTTAAAACGGAGAGGCAGAGTTTCAAGACGCTGGAGCTTGAAATCGATGTGGGACAACTATTTTGGGGTCCCCTTTATATAGGCAACGAAAAAACGGTTCATCTTCCATGGTTGATCGAACGGTTGTGAAAATCTGAGATCAGATCTGACGGTCGAAAACCAATTCTCATGAAAACTTGAATCTGATCTTTTTGAGGTTTTATTAAAACAAAGATTTAAGAAAATTATAATCCAAAAACAAAGTATATGAAAATACCAGCAAGTAAAGTATGACTACCAAAACTTGGGTAAGGAAATCATACCTTTCGTATTGGCTTAGGAGGATTATTCGTAATGGGTAATATAAAAATGACTACGAAAAATCTTTATTATGAAAAGACATAGTTCGCAAAACTCACTATGTAAAACAAACTCAGTACGGAAAACTCAGTATGAAAATTTCATTATAGAATTTGAAAACGAAAAACTCATTTTGAAAGATTCGGTATGAAAGACCCTATATGAAAATACCAGTACGAATTTTGCATTCCGGAAGTTTTCAATACAATAATTTCCATTACAGATGTTTTCTATATGAAAATATCCATTCTGGAAAATTTTAGTTCCGTAAATTCCCATTTCGGAATTTTAGTTCCGAAAAGTTTGAAAAACTATCTTTTAAGAATTTAGTTACTCTAACAATCAAATGTACTCCCCCTATGAAAAGGAGTTTATTACTGTAAGTAGACTTTTTCAACAGAAAGTTAATTAAGAAGGATTACCTTACGGTTATCATTCCTAACTTCTGTTTAATGTATTCAAATCTATCAGAAGGAAAAGATTTTGTGAAAATATCAGCAAGTTGATCTTGCGTTCCGATAAACTGAAGAATAATATCTCCTTTAAGTGTGTGATCCCTAAGAAAGTGATGCCTAATATCTATGTGTTTTGCACGAGAGTGATGTGCAGGGTTCTTACTAAGGGTAATGGAACTTGTGTTATCACACAAAATTTGAGTTTTAGTAAAACTCAAGCCATAGTATGTGAGTGTGTGTTGCATCCACAACACTTGAGCACAACAACATCCAGCTGCTATATATTCAGCTTCAGCAGTGGAGAGTGCTACTGAATGTTGCTTCTTGCCAGACCAAGAAACTATTGAATCTCCTAAGAAATGACAAGTTCCGGATGTACTTTTTCTATCCATTATACGTCCACCAAAGTCAGCATCGGAAAATCTTTTTAGGATAAAATCATTTCCAGAAGTATAAAATAATCCTAGATCCATGGTTCCCTTAAGGTAGCGAAAAATTCTTTTTACTGACTTTAAGTGAGATTCCTTAGGATTGGATTGATATCTTGCACATAAGCATACTAAAAACATTAAGTCTGGTCGACTAGCTGTTAAGTATAGTAGACTTCCTATCATACCTCTAAAAGATGTTTGATCTACTGGTTTCCCATCTTCATCAAGATCTAAAGTGTTTGAGGTACTAATAGGAGTACTTATACTCTTGGTGTTGTCATAACCATACTTTTTAAGAAGATCTTTAATATACTTATGTTGAGATATGTAAGTTCCTTATGGTTTTTGAGAAATTTGAAACCCAAGGAAGAATGTTAACTCACCCATCATACTCATTTCAAACTCATATTTCATTATACTTGTGAAAGAGTTGGTCAAAGATTGATGAGTTGAACCAAATATGATGTCATCAACATAAATTTGAACAATCAAAACATTTTTCTTATCTTTCTTTATAAAAAGGGTTGGATTTGAATTTCCCTTAACATAGTTATTTTGAAGCAAAAATCCAGTAAGTCTATCATACCATGCTCATGGGGCTTGTTTAAGGCCATACAGAGCATTGGTAAGTCTAAAAACATAATCAGGATGTTTTGTATCTTCAAATCCAGGAGGTTCTTCAACAAAAACTTCCTCTTGAACATAACCGTTAAGAAAAGCACATTTCACATCCATTTGAAAAAGTTTAAAATTAAAGAATGCTGCAAAGGAAAGTAGAATATGGATAGATTCAAGTCTGGATACTCGAGAATAGGTTTCTTCGTAGTCTATTCCTTCTTGATGATTATAGCCTTTAGCAACAAGTCTAGCTTTATTTCTAACTATGACTCCATTTTCATCACATTTGTTTCTGAAGACCCATTTTACTCCAATAACAGAAGTTTCCTTATGTCTTTCAACCAAGGTCTAGACTTTGTTCCTTTCGAATTCATTTAGTTCATCTTGCATTGCTTTGATCCAATCATCATCACCTAAAGATTCATCAGTGCTTTTAGGTTCTAATTGGGAAAGAAATGCTAGATTTTCTACTTCATTTCTTAAGGAACTTCTAGTCCTTACTGGTTGATTTACATCACCAATGATACTGTCACTAGGATGATTCTTATGAAACACCTGATTTGTGTTTTGAAAAGCATGTTCATCAACATAGGGTAGAAATTCTTCTGGTGTAAACATTTCAAAATTATCTTCTTGAACATTTTCCTTATCAAGAAGGTTCATCTATCGAAGGTTGATTATTAGTTTTTGAAAACACATCTGAGGATGTATGCTGGGATTGTTTAAAAACAAAAGGATTAGACTCATCAAATTTTACATGTACTTTTTCTTCAACAGTACAAGTATTTTTATTAAAAACTCTATAAGCCTTAGAAGTTGTGGAATAACCTAATAAAATTCTTTCATCAGATTTTGGTGCGAATTTATGTAGATTATCTTTAGTATTCAGAATGAATAATTTGAAACCAAAAACCTTGAAGTATGATAGTCTTGGTTTTCTACCATTCCATAACTCATAAGGATTTTTATTAAGAAAAGGTCTAATCAAAACTCGATTTATAGTATAGCAAGCAGTACTTACAGCATCATCCCAGAAATGTCTAGCTATAGAATATTCACTCAACATGGTTATAGTTATCTCTTGAAGAAATATATTCCTTATATTAACTACACCATTCTGCTGAGGAGTTCTAGGTGCTAAGAAATTGTGATTAATACCTTTTCTACTACAAAAAGTTTCAAAATCAGAATTTTAAAATTCACCTCCATGATCAATATGAATAGTTTTCAATGGAAGGTTTTTCTCATTTTTAACTTGAGCTCTAAAATTTTTGAAATAAGAAAAAGCTTCAGAATTATTTGCTAAAAAATTGACTCAGGTAAATCTAGTGTAATCATCAACTAGAAAAAACACATAGTGTTTGCCTCCAATACTTCCAGTTTGTGTTCGACCAAAAAGATCCATGTGCACTAACTGTAATGCATCGGTTTTCGAGACTTCACCGATTGATTTAAAACTAGATTTATGTTGCTTTCCATATTGACAAGGATCAAAAACTTTAGAAGAATCAAATCTAAGCTCCGGTAGATCCTTAACTAGTTTCTTCTTAGAGAGTTTACATAGGTTCCTAAGGTTACAGTGACCTAGTATTCTATTCCATAACCAAGAATGATCTTCCATTGCACTTAGGCAAGGTAAATCTTGGATTCTAAGGTCTTCTAAGTTTAAGGTGTAAACATTCCCTTGCCTATTGGCTGAGAGAATAAAATCTTCCTTGGAATTGTGAACTAAGCACTTATCATTCCTAAAATTCACAAGGTAACCTTCATCACATAACTGACTTATGCTAATGAGGTTGTGCTTAAGACCCTTAACAAAAAGAATATTTGAAATCAAGTTTTCACCAAGAAGAACAATATTACCAATACCAAAAATCTCTCCCTTATAATTATCTCCAAAAGTTACCTTTCCTCCTTTCGTTTTGATAATATTTTAAAAATAACTTTTGTTACCAGTCATGTGTCGGGAACATTCATTATTCATGTACCATGTATTGTTGCTGGTACTCTCTTTGTTTTCCTGAAATCAAGAAGAGAATTAGACTTTCGGTATCCAAACTTGTTTGGATCCGAGATTACCAGATAACAAAATTTTAGGAACCCACATTTTCTTAGAAAAGTAAACTTTGTGAAATCCTAAGGATTGGGTTTTGTTTAAAGAACAATTATTTTCCCAATGACCACCACATTGACACTTGGTACAAAATGGGGTACTTTGATGAACAAAATAATTGTTACTAAAAATTGGTTTTGCATGGGTATAACTAAATCCGGATTTATTTCTTAAAGGTCGTATTTGGGAATACATTTTATCAAAATTTTCCTTACCATGGGTAAAGTTTGATAAACACTTCTTTAAGGAAAAAATTTCAGACTTGAGTTTTATAACAAAGTTTTTATCCTCAAAATCATTAGTTTTAGAACTAGATCTAGGCTCGAAAACATTTTTCTTAGAAATTAAATTTTCTAATTCTTTAGAAAGTTTGTTCTTCTCAGAACTTGCTTCCTCAAGATTTTTTGAAATAATTTCAAAATCAATATTTTTCATATCAAGATCTTTAGAAAGATCTGATATCTCTTTTATAAGAATATAATTCCTAGATTTTTCCTTATCAAGTTTCTTATTGAGTTTAGAATTATCAATCTCAAGAAGTTTAGCAAACCTAGAGACTTCTTCATAAGTAGGTAAAGTGTTTTCTTCATCATAAGAGGATTCTTCATCAGAAGAGTTATAATAATTACTATCATTAGAATTTAAAGAAACATTGGTCAATGATTCATCATTTCATACCTTATCCATAAAACATTGATTATCAATAGGTAATCTGGCTATAAGACCAAGATTCATCTATCCTGAAGATTCATAATCACAAGACTCATCTGAAGAGTCACCACCACTGGCAATCCAGGTGTCATTAGCTTTCAAAACATTCTTAGCTTTGGCTTTATAATACTTCTTTCTGTTCCTATCTGAATGTCTTTCTTTCCTTTCTTTCTTTTTGAGAAGAGGGAAATCAGGTCTAATATGTCCATCTCTCTTGCATTCATAACAATTAACTTCTCCATCTTTCTTATCTTTCCTTTCCTTTTTCTTATACTTGGATTGAAAATTTCTCTGGCCAGCTATCTTGTTCATCCTCCGAGCAAGATTAGCTAACACATTTTTTGATATTTCACTCTCACTAGAATCTGATTGAAAAACCATCTTCTTAGACTTGGATCTGGTTACTCTCTCAGGAGTCTTAGCTTTAATATGATTTGATGTTGTTGTAAAAGCAACAGTACCATTTCCATTTTTCTTCTTGATGTTGTCAGCATCTCTCTTCATTCTTCTTTCATGTTGGAGAAGAGTTCCAAATAGCACATCAAGAGAAATTTGAGTGACCTTCCTTTTCTCATCTATAACAGTTCTTTTGGATTCCCACTCATTGGGCATAATATCAATTATCTTATCCACAAGTGCTTCATCATCTAACCCTTTTTCTCCCATAGACTGTAGGCTGTTGATGATAGTCATAAATCTCTGTTGAACATTACATATTGGTTCTCCATATGGAAAGTTGAAGCCATGGTATTCAGCTCTAAGCATAGCTCTCCTAGTCTCAATCACCTTAGAAGTTCCAAAGTGTGTAACCTCTAACTTCTTCCAAATACAATTAGCTGCTTCATAAGAAGAGATTTGGCTATATATATTTCTAGTCATTGAACATAGTAAAGTATTGTGTACCTTATAATTGAGTTGATACTCTTGCTTCTCCTGGTTAGTGAAAGTTCTAACTTCCTTATCAGGAATTTTATAATCTCCAGTAAGCATAAGAAAATTGTCTACTCCAGTATTGATAACAAAACTCTTCATTCGGTCTCTCCAGTACTCATAATCATTACCATCAAAGATTGGTGGTCTTGTAGGATTTAGATTATCAATTGAACCAACATTAATTCCTTCCATACTTAAAATAACCTTTGGCACACAAACTTCTTAGTATAAAAGATTCGTAATAACAAAGTTCGGAATGAGAAAGTTCGGAATGGAAAAGTTCAGAATGACAAAGTGAGCAAGAAAAACTTATACGTGAGTACAAGTATTTCAGAGACCTTGCTTTAATACCAATTGTAGGATCGAAATAATGATGTAGATGCTCAGTATACAAGAGGGGGGTTAATTGTATACTTTAGAAATTCCTTTGGAACCTTTAATGTTAGTTAAAAATAACTATGGTTTCCTTAAGCAAAGGAAAGGGATAAGTTTAGAAAAGTTTAAACTAAGCAAATTCACAACACCTCTAATACCAAATGAAAACTTGGAAAGAGATTCCGAAAGTAGGTTCCGAAAATATGGTTCCGAAAATCGAAACTTAACAAAAGATTACAATATGAGATTCTACCTTAAAACTTATAGAATCTAAATGAAATAGAGTACAAGTAGAGAAGTATAAGAAAGTTATAATTTCCATATAATAAAAAATGCAGCGGAAATAAACAAGTATTAAAACTACAAGTAACAAGATATAAGTTTTTTAACCCTAAGAGAAGGGTATCCAACAACCTTGGATAAAGGTCCCTTGATTTATACTTTCAAGCAAGTTTGTCTTTCCCACACCAGGGTAAGCCCTCGATACGAAGATCGGAGTCTCTGTCTTACTATCCCCGCAAGCCCTCAACATCAAGGTAGTTGGTCACCTCTGTCTTCCTCAGCAAGGAATCCCTCAACTTCAAGGTGTTGGAAACCCATGTCTTCCTATCCCCGGAAATCCTCGAATGTAATCACTAACATTCAGAGTCGCACGAAGCTTTGAGAGTTAATAAGAGCCTCTCTCTCTAGAAATCACTTCAACAGCATGTATGCACAATGTCAAAGAAGTTATCCATCAGTTGTGAGCTCTTTCAAATGAGCTCCAATTTATAGGCAAGGTCGGCCTCCTTTCCAACGGTAATATTTTCCTTAAAAATCGGAGGGACCTGTACACATGTCACTTAGACAACGGTTAGTTTTATAACAGAATAGACGACATCGTTTTATAACAAAACAAGTGTAACATAATGTACGACATCGTTTTGAGTCTAATTTGAAAAGTTCGGAGTGAAAGTTCAGAGTGTAACAAAAATAATTTTCGGAGTCTAAATAAGTTTGGAGTGTATAAATCAAATATAATCAGATTCTGTTTAATAGGTGAATTCGGAATGGGAATTCAGAATGAGAATTCGTTAATGAGAATTTGTCATCAGAATTTATAATGAGCATTCGATGTCGAACTTCATAAGGATTCGTATCTTGAATTCAGAGTAGAACTTAACCAGAGTTCGTATCTGGAATTTGGAATAAAAATTTATTACAGTTTTCATCTGGAATTCAGAGTGAAACTTCCTTACAGTTCTTATCCAGAATTCGGAGCCTAAAACAGAATGCTTCATATCAAAGTTTCAATGATTCTGATAATATATAAATGAATCTGAATCTTATAATATGGATGAAAACATGATAAGAAAAATTTTCCTTACAAAAGCAATTTTCCTTATAAAAGCAATTTTCCTAATAAAAGCGATTTTCCTTACAAAAGAAATTTTCCTTATAAAAGCGATTTTCCTTACAAAAGCAATTTTCCTTATAAAAGCGATTTTCCTTATAAAATTTATTTTCCTTACAAAAGCAATTTTCCTAAAGATAAGGTGTTTGTGATTTTCAAAACAATAAGGAATGGAAAAGTCATAAGGAAAACCTTATTGACTCAACATCAACTACATTTTCTCCACTAATAGATTTCCTAATAAATAACACCCCATGTATAATCTCCATGGTAGTGATCATAAAAAATATGGAGGTTATTCTACATCATGTTCAATTTCTACCATCATGAGTGGACTATAGAACTATCATGCCCATTATGGGATTATTATTTCTTATATGAGAACATAAAATATACCATTCTATGTTCCACAATTATTTTTGAATTGATTGAATATCTTGGTCATGATTAACTATCATTAACCATTATAATAGATAACCATGTTCCCTCATTGGTTTTCGTGTTTATGATAAGGATTCCCCCAAACCAACAAACCATGTAAAATTATGGGATGAAACTCATTTCATTCAACTTTCCATATTTTAGAGGTTTTATTTCTTTTAGTCTTTATTTTTTGGACAACCTACTCAACAAAAACCACTTCAATATTCAAAACATCTATTTTGATAAATTTCATTTCGTTTATGATAATTTATGCAAAAAATTATCATCACTATGGTGTGGTGAAAACAATTGTATATTTTCAATCATGTTATTGTGCTCCACTTTCTCCATGAAAAAGAAAATCACTAGTTTACACTAAAGTGAACTATATATATATGAAAACTAGACATTGAAGACAATGTGTTTGTAAATTACTTGAATCAAATTAATATTGTTGATATTCTCCAAGATCATTACATTTGAATGAGGTTATGATTTGTTGATACATATATGATGATTTCATGATTTTGGGGTCATATATATATATGAAAATGTTAGGCATATTTTTATTTATGAGTTAGTCTGACTAAGATCATAGTACACATAATTATTTTCATCCAAAAAAAGTTTTTATGTACAAAAAACTAGTATAGTAACCACAAAACACTAACACTAAATCAACAACTCAGTGACCTAGCAATCCACGACAATGGGAAACTTATGTTTCCCACATATTAATGTAATATTGTCTTATGTACCATCCCATGTGCATTCTTGCGTTCACATATTCCACTTCCAACCCCCCGGTATCACTCACATTCACTATTACACCACCTCAGTTGCTATACCTATTGAAGGATACCCATTTATTAATGAAAACATCATTTTCGATACATTTTCAAATAACATGTATCTTCAACATGATCATATATATATATATATAATTATTCTAGAATAAAACATTCCCAATAACCAAATATTCATGGAATATTATATATAACTATTACATAGTGAAATAAAACTGATTGATGAATTCGTAACATTCTCCAAGAATAATAATGAATCCATAACTATCGAAAAATGATGATACCTAATTATTATTCTATAAATCCCCATATTAGAAAATATTACCAACATCAGAAAATTATTCTTCCAATATCATGTATTGTCAATAAATCCAATATCTAAATCATAAATTTTTTATTGTCAAGGGCACATTATTGGAAAAATAAAGAAACCACATGTTCATCGAGAACAAAACCTCTATGGAAAAACATAGTTGTTAAAATATAACTTCATCAAATAAGATTTCATATCCCTAATAAGATTCTATGAAATAGGGATTACAAATGTTTATGGATTATCCTTTATAATGTATTCAAAGAGAATCACGATCATGAACCATGTTTTGATGTACCCCTCTTCTGTGACATTCTCTTAATTGAAGCCTTCTATGAAAATAAAGTTATTATTTTTAATATAATCACAATGATCATTGTTAGTATCAACCAGTATGTTCCTTCCCATAATCTTATTAGCATCTTCTATAGAGGACTTTATAATGAGGAATTCCTCTTCGATAACTTCTATGAAATATAGTATCAGCTCTATAGGAACTTTTGCGACTGTCTTCTATAGGTCACACATAAGGGAATATTCACCTCAATCAACATCCTCCACTCAAAAATATCTTCCAACCGAATATGTATCACATTTCTTCACCTTGGGATTCAATTTTCTATCAGATTGTTTCTCCATTGGCAATGGTAGATATGAGTAATCCTATCAGATTTTCATACTACCTTGCCGACCCTTCCTCTTCCTCAGACCAAAGAGGTATTTATCATCAAAATATTTTTCATTGTAATTATGAATGGATTAGATAACTCACCAAAAAACTCATATGGGGGTTATACCTGCTCCCAATTGGATTTATCTACCAATTTTGCCTCCATATTAGGACATTATTTAATGAACCCCTCAAACTAGTCACCCACATCAGGCCCCACTTGTCCTAATGAACCATGCACAATAATTATAGAAAGAACCATGTATTTAATTTGTTAAATTAAAATTTTATGATCAAAATGGTTAACCTCTTGAGAATTGAGATGTACAACTTATGCCAAATCGGGAACAAAACATTCATCCAGATAAATCATTCCATCCAATACACTAATAGAACCATATTCCTTGCCCATAACATTGGAAGAAACCACCATTTAAATTTCATTCTTCGTGAATCAATGACTTCATGATGTATTATTGTGTCCAATTTTCATTAAGGTAAAGCTAAAATCATATCATCTATCAAAGTACATGATCTATTTCCATCAGAACTCTTCCCCAAAAAAGCTCCAAACATAATCAATTGGAATCTTGTGGACATAAACTTCCACACATATTCATGGAGTAATATTGTTCTAAATAGGGTGGATCATATTGTCCAAAAATAGATACCTTCATACCAGATTTCCTAGAATACAAATAAATTTGTGGATTTGAAATTAAAAGTGGAGATTTTGGAATCATAACCAAACCGCTGCAGTAGGAGTGTCACATTTTAGGTGAACGTTGAAGGTTAACCAGAAGTGATAAAATATAAAGTCATTACAGCTACGGGGGGCATTGGCACAAGCCCAAATCCTGTTTTTCTCTATGGAAAATGGATTATTAATTTCATATTATCGAGAAGACCAACCATTTCTTGATCCTTTAAAACCTATGACACGAAAATTAATTGGTCGAACACAGTCACTGAAGGGTCAAACTATATAAAATAGGAAACCAACATGAGATTGAGAATATTTATACATCAATAAACTCCATGGAGGAGATCAAAAGCTGTGGGAAACCACAAAATATATCAATGGCCATAAAGAATAGATAAATTTTTAGAAAGGTGGTAATAAAATCAGGGTTGGAGAGAGAGGTGGAAGAGAAAAATGTGTTTCCTTTGAGGGTATTAGAGGACCCTCCCCCACTGCTGGAGGAGGGACCACTGCTGTATCCATCCACGTCATAGGTTTGGAAACACCACCTCAATAAACCCTCCCATTCAAACTCTGTCAAGATGTACAATACAAATAAATAAGTGTTTATATATAAAATAAAATAATGTAAGAAATATTATAATATTATAATAAAAACCTGTATATATAAAACTATTTTAATGACATGAAAGTCAAAAATTGTAAGTTCATATTCGATGTATGGATCCCACCATCATTAAAATTCTAGAATTACTATCTTGGATATGATAATATTATAATAATATAAAAAAATAAAAATAATAAACTATATCCAAAAATATCAATGTTAACCATAATAGCATGGCTACCCAAATAACATGGTAAGGCTACAAATTTTAACAAATGAAAATTTTATATAATGTAAATTAATTCAATGAAAGGTATAATCCAAAACAATATTAGAAGAAAAACCAAATCACCACTATAAAAAACATAATACATGTAACGTTATGGTGAAATAAATAGATTGAATATCTCAAAATATAAATTCCACCAAAATAGAAATAAATTAATGTTATAAGTAACATTATAACTCCCCTAGATGAACATATAAGAAGTACTTGGTGAAATTGAATTAAATAAACATTGAGGGGAAAAATAAATTATACTATCAAAGTCTAATGGAATACACGTTAGTGAAAATATGAATTTTGAATCTAATATAATATTATTTATGTACGTTTAATATATTTTATATGTTTATTATATTTTCTCAAATATATAAATTCATTGTTGTAATAAAAGTTGGTATAATACCATGATAAAACCATGTAATTATTAAAGTATAAAAAATATTTTGTTTACCCAACATTGTGTTAGATGTTTTTGTTGTCTTGAAATGTCAACATTACCTCAATAAGGAAACTGAAGAAGATGCATCATGATTATCAATTATCCGTGAAGATGAAAATTGAAGTTTCATTTAATTATTATAATGATAAAGTGATATGAATAGTCATTTTCCTCGTGGTTTTGAAATATTTTTATGGAAAAAGTTAGTTAGAAGATTTAATGTCTATTGAGAAAAAATGAGGGAGATATTAATAATATATGGATGGATGTAGGATTAGGTGTTTTGTATCTATATTATAAAAGTGGAATATTTTTTATGGATTTTGAAAAAAATTCCAACTCGTTTCCAGTTTTATACAGAATCTATCCAAGACTCCATAAGGGAATCAAAACATGTATTCACTAGTGGATCCATCCTAGGAGCATATGTGAAGATACATGTAGATCATGTGTGTATATTTGAACAAATGACCATGGAATGTGCACAATTAATGGTAAAACACTCCATTGGGGGGGTACCATGGGTGGTTATATGAAAACCTATAACACCCATTAGGACTTATACTTTAGCTCTACAATAGATATGATATTATTATAAGGAATATTAATCCAATAAAAATTATTTTGGGGTAACCAATATGAAATTAAATTAGTCCTCTAAAAAATGATATGAATGGAAAAAATTTTGGTCTAGTATGATCAAGAATCATCATTGGATCTAGGGAAAAAATTTATATTCAACCATTGGTATTGATTTCTTTTTATAAAATTACAAACTATTGTGGTACTTATGTTATGTAAACTAAAAACATTATTGTCTGATTTACTACAAATATTAATGATAAATTTCTTGTTGTTCGATAGGATAAGATTTAAGATGAGTAACCACATGCTTTTCAAGGTATGTGGTGTTACAATAATAAGTGATAATTAAAATTAAATAAGACCAGACACATGAATAAATGTGTCCATACCATATGATGCAATATAGACATACTGTATGAAGGATTGTTATTCTACCTCATGAATGAATTTATTCAACCAAGTGCCCAATTGGTAGGTTGTGTGATAGTGGGTGCATATAGTAGATCACGAGAGTACATATATTCAAGTAATATTGAGTGTTCTTGTAAATTAAAGGCATGTAAAATGGCTATGGTCATGAAAGGTATATCAATTATCAATGGGAAAACATTGCATCTCTTGTTATAATAGATATTCATAGTAGGTTAAGTGACTATGGGATCACACAATAGGTTGATCGACAATATGATTAACCTCATGGAAGATAAAAGTATAGATAAAATATTTACCTTTAATTATAATTATAATGTGTGGATGATGATGAAGACAATATTTGAATTAATTTAATTGTAATTAACATTTTCTTTAGTTATATTACAATCATGATATTTTTAACATGATTATTTCAAAATAGAAAATAAGGGAAATAATGGAATTGAAATTGTGAAGTGAAATTATTATTCTGATGGACATATGCATCACCATCACCAAGGTACTAATAATTATTCTGTAATAATAGATACTTTGTATCCCATAAGTCAATAATAGGTCCTTAATATATCAATCACATGAATTGTATTTTTTGTTTCCTTACGAAGTTGTTATAAAATGAAAAATGAAATACTCTATCTATCATATTCTAATTATTTAAAAAATATAATATCATTATAAATTATAATTCTATTCCCTAAAAACATTTATATGAAAGAATGTTATTTATGAATGTATGTAATGGAAAAAAATTATTTTGGAGAAATGGAAAAGGAGAGGTGGAGAAATGAGGATGAAGATGGTGTGAGTTGTGAGATTTGATATAAGAAACCACATCCACAACTAATACATCATGAATAAATAAAAATATATTTTTTAACTTAATGACTAATTCTTGATAAATAAAATTAATTTTGGATGGATGGAGAAGATATAATGAATAGCCATTATAGATATATATATAAATGAAATTGTAATAGTAGATAAATTTATCCATATTTTATAGAGGTTTAATGAATCATAGATTTTTAGATCTCCTCATAAGTCAAGAAGTGAAAATTTTAATGAATTTAAATTACAATTATTTTGGAAATGTAAATCATATATTGAAATTAAAATTTTAATATAGTGATGAAATAAAGGTTGAACAAGTAACTGATGTCGTATTATTTTATTGTCACATATATTCAAACATGTCAATGAAATGGTTGGAAGGATCTATTCAGACTATTTATTCTAGAAGAGTATTTTTATATGTTCTGTGTAAAAGAGAGAAAATCCATGATACTTATATTATAATATAATGAATTACTATTTTTCTATGTTTGAATAGAATAGTGGATATCTAGCACAACCTATTTACACATTGAGGAGGATGATGAAGAAGAATTATCTTAGTTGATCTTGATGTTTATAGAAAAATAAAGTGTTTTATAGTATGTTGTTTTCATTGGAATCATTAAAATTTGATTAAAAAATTTGACAATTTTTTGGTGGAAGTATGTTGTTTTCATTGGAATCATTAAAATTTGATTAAAAAATTTGACATATTTTTGGTGGGAAGAGAAGATGAATCTACTATGTACAGTGTTGTGTATAGAAAATGAATAAGTGAATTTATATTGTGAAAGGGGATAAGAATATGAAGGTAAAGAAACAATAATAATTACAAGAATTATCATTAGTGATGAAATATAATTTTTTCACGAAAAATATTATAATTATCAGATTAAGGATTCATTTGAGTTATTTTTTTTTCATAATAATATGAGAATACATAAAATTTGATTTTCATGTTAATAATATACTGGTCAAAGTACACGTGGTGAATCTAGCGGGTTGTGTGATCATTGATGCATCCAATTCACACTAAGCAAAAGTTTTCAAACATTTAGTTGACAGTCATATGAATTTTTGTCTTAATTTTATTATTGCAAGTGATTATAGAGAAATAAGATACAAAGGATATAATATATAACAAGAGGGATACATTATACATAACATATGACTGAGGTGAATGAAAATTTATAAAATTATAAAATTATCTAATTAAATAAAAAATGGTCATTTCTGAACCACCCCCACTATGATTGGGGCATCTCCTAAATAGTCTCCTCAATTGGTATCATAACCGGTTCACCTCTACTAAATTATTATTATTGGAAGTTGTTGTTTTTTTCAAGTTTTAATTCAAAATTTTTAATGAAGTGAAATTTTAAGGAATATTTTATTATTTATAATCAAAAATCAGTTTCTTCAAGAACTATGATGAACATGAAAAATAAATAGATGATAATATTGATGAATTTTTCCCTCTTGTAAATTAAATAACTTTTCCCCTTTTCTGTTGAGGTAAATAAGTGAAATATGATATTAATTGTGTTAAATTAATGGTTTTCCAACAACTATGAAAATGTAAAATATTTCAGCACTAATAGGATATGTGGATCCAAGGAATCATGAGGTGTGTTTTAATTATTTCACAAAATACCTTGTATAGAAACCAAGAATTAGTGAAAGCGATCAACACTCACATAAAATATCAGTTTTTGAATTAAATTATATGAATCAATATTTTACAAAATAAATTAATAAATTTATTTTTTAGGACTTATTAAAGACATTATTAATTGATAACAATTATTTAATTGGAGGTTGAAAATTTATTTAATTCAGTAATAGAAATAGCTACAACTTATTCATAACTATATAAATAAATTATTGAAAAATTATATATGTATGAGGAGCTAGAAGATAGATTATCTATATTAAAACAATGGTGTATTCACTCAGTTAAATATAAATAAAACACACTAAATTACCTGAAGAGGAGAACCATTCATTGGAGTTGAAAAAGAAAAAAACATTAATTTCAATTACACACATTTTGATAATAAATCGAAGTGGACAAAGGAGATTGAAATTTTGTTAAGTGAGAAGATTAAAATTAATGATGAATAAGGGGATAGAATTATAAATTATGGAGAATGAAAAACAATGATAATGAATAATTGTTGTAGTACATTGAGTATAATGAATATTGTTCTTGAAGTTACATTAGAAGATATTGAATGTTCCCAAGCTATGCATTTATATATAGCTGATTAAAGATGAGTGTATTCCATAAATATATACACAGAATATTATTCTACCAAAAAATATATAGTACATGGAACAGAAAAACATATATTATCTAACTTTCTTATTCCAGAGTCATTTAAGTATATGTTATACATCCACCCCACATTCTAATTCTAATAATAATTATTTTTATGTAAATGTTTTGGGTTTTAATAAAAATTATCTAGATTTATTTATAGATAATAATTAATATCAGTGTATCAATATTTTTCTGGTTGGTATAACTTTTGGTATGGATGTGGGTTCCCAAATAATATCCCTAACTGTGTTGGAGAACACCTAAGAACCAAATGCTCAATATGAAGGAATTTCTAGATAAATGCTGGTTTTGAAGTATGTATAATTTTTTGTGGGTCATTGTTTGTGTTATAATGGGTTTGTTCACTATGAATTAGAATCTATAGTGAAAATTTATAAATTTTAAAGACAGATAGAATCTCAGTTGAGGGGGGGGTGGCGGTGATGAAGGAGAGGAAGAAAATAAAAAAAATTAATAATATTTTTTCAAATTTTAATAGATATGATATACTTGAAAATAATTTTGATGTTTGTAATGGTTTCAAAAATAGGGATAGTGTATGAATATAAAATATTCTATGTGAAAATTTTTTAGAAATAATATAATTTATGATGTATATTAAGAAAAAATATTAAAAATTCAAAAATAAGAATAAGGAATATCATATAAAAACTATCCATGAAGCTATAGATTACTGAATCATTTAAATAGATGGATGAAAATAAAATAATCCATTTAATTAAATGTGATGATTCCACGAAGGCATCTAAACTAAATAATGAAATTTTTGAAATTAGGACAATAGATTTATTATGTGTAAGGAAATATATAAGAGTTATAATAAAACTTTTTTTATAAATGATAAGATCATGTTTTCCATGAATAATATAAATTTTATGATATGTTTTCAACACCACAAAACCATATGGTTAAATAAATTATATATAAGTGATGAAATAGGGATTTAAAAACTAAAATAGGTTATTTAATTAAATTTAAAGCTCAATATTTATTGGAATATTTTTTTAGCTTTAGTATTACTAGATATTTATGATAAACAACATAATATAGATAGAAATATGGGATCAAAAGGAGTGGGGTCTTGGGGAAATTTAGATCATACATAAAATATACATAAAAAAGCAAAAAAAATTAGATAAATAATTATTATTTATACACCTAATATATTTCATTATTCTTATTACATTTAACCACTTGAGTATATACATCCATGAATAGGGTGATCTAAAATCCCAAAAAAAGATAGATAATGAAAATTAATCAATATAATATGTGTGAGGATAATAATCATCATTATATATTAGGCATCAGATCATCATTAATATCATGAAAGAATCATGTGATAAGTAATGGAATGTGGAAAAACAAAAAAATTGAAACTCCATCAAATAGTTATCCAATAACAAAGATAGTTGTGAACAATGACAACATCATTTTAATGCATAACATATTTGAATATTAATGACATCGTTATTGTGAAAAATTATAGAATATTCTTCATGAATAATAAAAATTATATCTTGAGATATATGACATCAACCAATGCATTAGAGGTCTTTATAATTGATATACCACCTATCACATCATAATATTTACATAATCAGTATGTCACATAGAATACATAATAATCACAGTGATGAAATAACCCATGCAATGGAAAGGGCTTCATAAGTATTTCATAGATAAATTAATTAATAAACATTGGGTGTCAATAAATAAAATGGGAGATTAATCTTTTGAATAATTCATTATATTTCTTTCTATAAGAAGAAACACATGGGGAAAATATATTGTTATTAGAATAAAATGTTAGGTTTAAAAATTATTGAATATGATATAAAAAATGTTCAAACATTTGTATACAAAAAAAGGTAAATTAGTGAAATTATATTTATGTAACATTAACGTAATTTCCATTATAAATTTATATTAATGATGGAATACCCCAATAATGTGAGATGGGTTCGAGAATCCCCTTACTATAAATCCCACTATATTTTTTTCCTTTTCACCACTTGGTTAATAAAGATATATTTTTCAAAAAATTATTTTATAAGTGAATTAATGTAATTTTTACGGATATTTATCAATTATAATCATTTTATTGTATTTAAAAATTTCTTTGTTTATAAGGTTTTCATTTTGATATAATATTATATATATATATATATAATCATATTTTACTTCAATTTCTCTATTTTGTTTAATGTTTTTTATACATTAGTATAATAAATTATAGAAGCTTATAATATGTTAAATTATGTATTTATTTATTATTTATTATTAATAATATACATCCATAATGATGGTTATATGTGTTTACAAGGAAATGTCTCTATAAGAAATTAACTATCTATTAACGGGACATTGTTGTGAGGGTGGGAAAAAGACATCTGAAATTCATATATATTGTTAATATGATACTTACTGTACGTTAACATCATTTGTATGTTGTTATATAAAAACCGAAATAATCCTATAAGAAGATTTTTCTGAATTTTTCGATGTAAAAATAGAGAGAATAAGAATACAAAACAATGGAGAAGTGTTGGTCGAAACATACTAAATCCTCAGTGTAGGTTTTCTTGTACGACACTAAAATTCCATTTGATTTTTGAATTTATATTACCCCTTATCGTACCAAAAGATTATATGGGGATTGAGATGAATGATTTTAGTAGATTTAATTATTTATAATATCAGAGATGAGTGATGTCCCAACGGGAGTGAGTTGGGTTATTTATACATGAGGAGAGGGATATTTTGAGATTAAAATGATAATTAAAATTATATATCAAATATAAAACATGTATTAGTGATTTTGTAAAAATATATATCATATATAAATATAATATAAATGGGTTTAAGACTATAAACCTCTTAATAATCTTAATTAATTATTATATTATAATGTAATGTGGAATGAAAGAAAACATGTATTTTAAGGGATCATAATTATCATTATGTTTTGAAAAATTATTTTTAGGTTTTTAATTTATGTTTATTTTATTTTAAGGATAATTTTATGATATTTAATATTTCATGCCCTAATATCATATTATAAAATGCATTAGTTTATTATTACATCATGAATTATGTAATTTAAAATTCACTATTTTTGTGAGAAAAATATATTTTTACTAGTCACCAAAAAATTGAAGTATTTCAAAAAATTAACAAAAAATCACCCTTAGAAATATTCTAAGTTTCATTTTTTAATATTCTTTTAATTTTATAAAACTAAATTTCTCAAATTTTAAATTTATATTTCCAGTATAAACATTACAACTTTTATGAAATACATTAAAATACAGTTCATTAAAAATTTTCTTATATTTTCATTGAGTTTTTATTCATGACGTTTATTTTGTTGGAATTATAATATTAATATTTTAATAAATTAATCATGATAAATTTTATTTACTTTTAATTTTATTATTCTACTAAAAAATTATTATTGTTATGGTCTGGTAACTATTCTTGATGGTTAGGTTAATATTCCCTTAGTCACATTACTTTTCCAATAGTAACATTTCTTACTAAAAATAAATATACATTACGTCATTCATTATTAAAATTTATTCCCATCAAGTTTATATATTTCCAATTTTTATAATGGTTATTGTATTAATAATATTTTGTTTTCTTTTCAATAGTGTTGATGGTGGGGGTAATGATTCTAGAGGTTTGGAGTGATCCATATTTGTCAGTTTTAGATTTCCATTTTTATAATTTATCCCAATTGTAATGTTTGGAATTTTAATTTCATTAATTTGGGATTAATAAATAAGTATTTATTAATGAAATAATTTTCTTCAATCTTATTTATGGGTATTATACTATATGTTATATTATAACACACATTTATTTGAAGATAAAATATTTATTTACAAACTCTTGGTGGTTACATTCTTCCCCACATTAGAAATATCACCCCTAAAATTTCAACTCAAATTTTTTTTAGAATAGGTGTGGGTACTTATGTTTCATTGGTTCCTCTCATTACCATGTAACATTTTTATATGTATGGTTACTATATAATACTTTTATTGGGTTGGAATCCATATTGTAAATAATATTTTCTCAATGGTCCAATATCTTCACCGAATTCTCTCTATATGAGATGTCATTATCTAGATGTACCACATATTGATTTAGTATGTTTGGAAGATCATTTATGTACTTACTTGTGAATGATACATGGGCACATAATGACCATGATCCATATTTGGTGGATGTATATGATGATATGCCAATACTCAAATGAGATCAATGATATCAAAGGGGACAACGTACCTTGTGAAATGGTTCCCACTTTTTTATAACCATATTAATCTCTTACACGGTGATATTTTAAGCAAAAACAAGTCCCCAAATTCAAATTCATAGTACCTTCTAGTGTTTTCATCATTTATATTCTACCACTAATTTAATCATTTTAAAACATTCTACATTTGGTAAAGCATTACAGCTAAACTGCAAGGACCCGGCCCCCGAATGCCCAGAGCTGGTGCCCAAGAGGCATGATGTACTAAAAATCCATTACAAACATTTAATAATAATACATCATGTCCCAAATTATAGAGCCTTGTGAGGTTCAGGTTCTGGGAAAACTAGCAACATTCTGAAATGTTCCATATGTTAAAAACTGTAACCTGAAAAAATTTATTCAAAAACGTAGGGTGGTCATTGAAATACTCAGTAAGGGGTTATTAAAATACATAATAATGTCTAAGAAAACTACATTTGGAAATAATTTAACATACATAAAATAATTCGTTTTAAGAAAACATCAAAACACCTCAAAGGTAGCTAAAAAAATTTAGAGAAAGACATGCATAGGTATTTAAACATACCACTGAAAGTTACTGATCTATAAAAATAAGCATGCTTGCATGGAGGTACAAAAAAATTTCTAAGTAAGAACAACATAGCATGCAAGGTGGGCCAATACTACTAGACAATAATATTATCAGAGTTACGCATAATTAATCTCACTACAACTTATCTAAATGCACATGATGACATAATAAATGTAATGCTAACATTTGCATTAATAATATGGGAACGAAAACTGATCATGCATCATATGTCATGTGAACATAAACGCATACTCATAAGTAATGGTTCTTGATTAATATACACATAATGATGGATTATAATGCAGAACCTTCTGTAAACATATTGTCGAGGCCTCGGCCAAGACATCTATTGATTAAGGCATCGTCCATAATCCATAAGAACTTTAACCAATATTATACTAATCAAATATTTTTCTGGCCAATTAAATTACATAGTCATAATGAGGAAAATTCAAATGCTGGACTGTGTCAAGGCCTCGGCCAAGATGTCTAGTGAATAAGGCCTCGACAAATATCCATAACTCGTAAAATGGGAAAGGTCTCAGCCAATTCCACTTCTAGTTGTCTCATGAGACCTACCGATGCATCGATAGGATATAGTAGGCCCCAACCATCACATAATAAGTCCAATGCATTCCTCATACCTCATAATTCAAAGTGCACATTCTACTTTGATTTATTTAATTTAATTTTATTAGATATTACCCAAGGTGTCCCATACTACATTGGGATATTTAATTTTATTTCTCATTATTTTTCATATGCATGCATTATCGAATACAACAATAAATAAAATGGATAATGAAATTATTGTACATTTAAGGTAGAAATAAATGATATGAAAATGAACATATAAAGTTTGATGATACCATTTCCCAAGGAAGGCATGGATAAGTTAAATATCTTTTGCAAATGTAATAATAATAAAAGTATATAAAATGATTAATGAATGTGGTTTTCCACATGAAATAATAACTTCTTAGTTTAAAGTCCCTATTTCATGAACATTTAATTTCGCTCATGATCTTGATTAACTAATGACCATATATGCAGGGGGTTCATTTAGAAATAAGATTATATATGATCACAACATGATATGTAACATAACATGATTTTAAAAATCCATTTATTCTCTAATACATTTTGGGGTAAGTCAAAACATATTATTTTAATTAGTACGTGGATAATATAATTAAATCTGCTTTAATTAAAATAAACCTAACATGTTAAACGTATTATTTTATACCCATACACATAAGTGCATTTTAGTTTAGCGAACACCAAATTAAAATTTACTAGAAACCCTTCAAACATTAATTTCATCAAACCATTAACTAATTCTAATATTTAATCCCGGAAATTAGGGTTTGGGAAGCTATATAGATATAATACCATGTATACACGAGGTTTATGTATTTAAATTTTCATAACCAAATAAGGTTTAATTACTTTCTACATGTAATAAATGTTAGCAAAACATTATTATTTATTAACTCTACTTGATTGTAAACCAAAACAGGTTAGGATTATAGCATATACTACCAGATGTATTTACATGTATAAAATTATGGTTTTCCATACGAAATATAAATTCTATTGAATTCAAAACATATTATGCATCCAATACATTATTTAAATAGAGGTATTCATCCTTTTAAAAATAATAACCAGATTTTTAATTAATTACTCAATTATATCCGAATATACAAAAGTGTATATTTTGTTTTGATTTAGTAAAACAATTCAAAATAAAACCCTGGAATCACTGTAAACACAACTTTTGACCTTTTAATATATATATATATATATTAGTTTTCATTTGAACAACATGCAAATGTATATATATATATACATACCCAAAAATGTGTACATATAATACATATAATGGAAGCCATTCAAAACTAACCCTACATAAATTGTTTGGGTTTAAAAACCATGAACAACCACCATAGAAACCCTTAATAAGGAAGGGTTTTAAGGTGTATACATAATTATATACACTAATCATATATATATATATATAGACAGATTTGTTACATTTGGTTTTCAAATAGAAACCCAGCTTAAACAAACCTTTAAATCGTCCAGGAAGAACGATACCAAACCCATACACCCATTCTCAAAAGAGGAGCAGGATTGATGCTCATAATGAAAATATATTTGTATATATATATATATATAGATATATAATATATAACCGATTGTACAACATGTGTGTATAATGGGTTTTGAATCATAAATGATGGTAGATATACCCACTTACCTATATGAGATTCTTAGTAAGAAATATATATTCTTCTTTGAAATTATTAAAAAAACGAAAGGGATTGAAAACACATGAGAATATTTACATGTATATGTAAACTGTATAAGATCAATACCACATAAGAAGAATTTGGTAAATTGGAAACATTACACAATATTCACTTACATAGACTGCCAATATGTGTACCTTAATAAAACATCAAGATACTATTAAAAACATTCAAAACTGAAGGGATATATATATATATATATATATATGCAAACCGTATATACAGAAATATATATACATTAGTGGTTTCATATAATAAAAAATTGAAAATAATCCCTTACAAAAAAAAGTTGTAAAATTAAGTAAATGTCTGAGACAAATATTTAACCATTACTTGAATATCCATGAACCGCACAAGGGACGAGGTGACTCCAAACTCTGGACTCAAGCAAGGAGGATTGTAGAATAAGGATCAAGTGTGCAAATAGTGAAAAAACACAAGAAGACTGGTGATAATTATAACCACGAAAAACACAAAAGGGCTTGCTGTGGAAGCTGTGACCACAATGGAAAAATAATAATAACTATGACCATAAAAAAAGTATCCACGGATCAAAAATATTTACCAAAGAACAAGGAAAAATAGTTGATGCAACAGGTCTTCCGCAGACAATAGAAAACCTCCAAACTGTAAACAGAATGCTGGAAGAAAATAACGTATCAACTATTTAATAAATTGACAACAGCTATGCAGACAAACCGAGTATGACTCAGATCCAAAGATTCAGACATCGAAATTAATTAAACTAATCTAATATGGATTAAGACATGACAGAACCCTAACCGCAATTGAGATTCGGGTTTGGGTCTCCATCCCTGAACGCACCTCGACCTCGTCTGCACCTCGCAACACGTACGGCCTCGGTCTGGTCTCCCTCGCTCTCGTCTCTCATGATGGACACAGCTCAGCAGTGGCTCGCACATGGCCTGGCCTTCTCCCACGAAATCTCGGTACATACAACGACTCAAGACGTTGACCTCCAATGGCTGGGGGCACGCCTCTCGGCTGAACCCCACGGCAGCGCTCACCCCTGGCGACGGCTTCTCCTTTGGCTCGCCTCTCCTCTGCGCATTCAACCAGCAGGTCAAGCCATCGAAACCCAATTCCTTTAAACACCCGTGACTCCTCTTCTTTTTTTGATTATTTGTTTAATATTATTTTATTTTATATTATTATTATACCTTTATTAGAAAACTCATCCCGTGATTCTCATTCCAAATCACGATTTGCATTTATTTATTCTTAACTTTTTATTTTGAATTCTTATATTATAAGATCTTTATTTATCTTTGTCTTTATTCCAAAATTCCACCCGTGATTTCAACCCTACCTTTTTATTATCTTTTATTAGCTTATTATTTATCAAATATATTATCATTATATTATTATTCTATTATTATCATATTCAAATTAAGTCAACAGTTAATTTTATATTAACAATACTTTAAAAAAAATAAAGTATTCTAATACTTTAATTATTATACTCATTTATAAACAAATATATATATATATATATATATATATATATATATATATATATAAGATTAATATGTTTATAAAAACGAAACTTATTATAAGTTTATCCAATAAATATAAATATAAATATAAATATAAATATTATTATTGGGAAATTAGATTTTATAAAAGAAATATATTAATACATTTATAAATTAAATAAAATATTAAATATGAAAATATATTTATTCAATAATAATAATTATTATGTTTATCTATAAAACAATTACATATATAAATAAAATATGTTGCTTATTATTATCAAAAAATAAATATTTTTTATAAGTAAACATATTACATACATTTATAACATATTTACTTAAATTATAATTTATTTAAAATTATATTGTTTACTACAACATGGGGTGTTACAACATCCCCCTCTCAACAGAATTACATCCTCGCAATTCAAAAATATTTGTACATAAACCACATCAACACCATGCACGCGTCACTTCCAAGGTCCCTTTACCAGGAACACCACCGATGGATGGGTGTTGACGACCTCGTGTGGATTCCTAATGTAGTATTCAGATGCCTGATTTCATTGGCCCAGACACAGTGGGGACAACTAGGGTCAAAACAATGCCTAAACCACTCAGTCTTCCGTAAAGAGGCACAAGAAGTGTGGAGGTTGAAAATTTGATAGTGGACTAAATCCCAATAAGTTTCACGCACCACGTCGCTCTTGAAAATATTGATTTCGCAGTGTTCTCTATACATAATAAAACTCAAGACATGAAATAGGTAGGCTGCTCGTTGGTAACCATCCAAATTAGCTTCTAGGAATTTACTGACAGCTCGGTAGTTATCAGCCAATGCAAAACAAAAAAAGAGCTTCATGAAACTTCCCTCTATTCCTATATGCTGCAAATTGTGCAATTGATTTGCGGTACAATACAAGATTGCTTCCTTTGTAAAGACGGAGAATGTTTGGGTGATTCGACACCCGGTGTAGTTGTTTACCGGAAAACCTATGGTTTTCAAAAGTCTCATAGTCCCCTGAACAAGACTTGACCTTTAGAGTTTCTACTATCTCTGTTGGAAGAAACAGTAGACGTGATGCATTAGACATCTGAAAATTATAATAAAATTACTTAGTAAAGTTCATCCCTAGCAATATATTTATACTACCTGGTTTTTCAGAATTGTCTGAACCCATTCTCTGATACCAACTGTAAGGAAACGACCCCCCGAATGCCCAGAGTCGGTGCCCATGAGGCATGATGTACTAAAAAATCATTACAAATATTTACAAATAATATATCGTGTCCCAAAATTACAAAGGCTCGTGAGGTTCAGGTTCTTGGAAAACCAGCTACATTCTGAAATGTTCCATCTTTTAAAAACTGTAACCTGAAAATTTTTATTCAAAAACGTAGGGTGAGCATTGAAATACTAAGTAAGGGGTTTTGAAAATACTTAATATAGTTTATGAAAACTACCTTTTGAAATACTTTCACAGACACAAAATAATTCCTTTCAAGAAAACATCACAACACCTCAAAGGTAGCTATAAAACATTTAGAGTAAGACATGCAAATGTATTTGAACATACCACTAAATGTTACTGAACTATCAAAATAAGCATGCTTGGATGGAGGTATATAAAAAATACTAAGTAAGAACAACATAGCATGCATGGTGTTCCAATACTACTAGACAAGAATATTATCAGAGTTGCGCATAATAAATATCACCACAACATATCTAAATGCACATGATGATATAATAAATGTAATGCTAACATTTGCATTAATAATATTGGAAGGAAAAATGATCATGCATCATATGTCATGTGCACTTAAACTCATACTCATAAGTAATGGTTCTTGATTAACATACACACAATGAGGGATTATAATGCAGAACCTTCTGTAAACATATTGTAGTGGCCTTGACCAAGACATCTATTGATTAAGGCCTCGACCTTAATCCATAAGCTCTTTAACCAATATTCTACTAATCAAATATATTTCTGGTTAATTAAATTACATAGTCAAAATGAGGTAAATGCATATGACGGACTGTGTCAAGGCCTCGGCCAAGACGTCTAGTGAATAAGGCCCCAACCAAAATCTATAACTCGTAAAATGGGAAAGGCCTCGGCCAATTCCACTTCTAGTTGTCTAATGAGACCTACTAATGCATTCAGGGGCTATAGCAGGCCCCACCCATCACATAATAAGTCCAATATGTAACACCCCAAGCTTCCATGATACACTTCTCTATGAATAATACATTAGCGTGTGTTGTACCCAACTTCGAGTTCTAACACACACCACAACCAATCAAAATAGCCGTTGTGAATAGAAATACCCACTTTTTGAATTTTTACAAATATTATCATTTAAAATGGACTTCATTTTTGGATTTGGAATATCGAAATTAACTTAATGAGAGTTTTTGTTACTTTTCGGATAACTTTCATATTTTGATGAATAGTGAGAATTAATAAATTTTAATTAAAAACAACATTTTTAATCAAAATA
Organism: Viscum album; assembly: GCA_963277665.1. NCBI lineage: Eukaryota > Viridiplantae > Streptophyta > Magnoliopsida > Santalales > Viscaceae > Viscum > Viscum album. Next base: position 1,014,569,020 of record OY728155.1, read on the forward strand.
ATTAATAGTGATAAATTATGAATTTGAGTGATTTTAAAGTATATTTAGAATATATTTTTACCATTTAATACAATTATGGTCATTGGACGTAATTTAACATTTAAACCAGAGATAAACAAGTGTCATTCATTTGATAGTTATTATTTCTTAAAAACATGCATTTTGTTTTGACGGCGTAAATTAATTTAAAATTAATTTCTGCCACTTTTGTATTTTGAATTTTAAAAAATGGATTCTATATTTGGAATCATGATGCCTAAATTTTTTAAATAGGTAAATATTATTTTTAGATATTTTGAATAATTACTTTGGTAAATATTTTATTTACCATGGTTAAAGGGTAAATCCGGTAAATAAGGGTACAAAAATAATATTATAATAATACTACTTTACCCTAAAAGGTGTCATAACCCTATTGGTTGATACATTCTCGACCATTTTCATCTTTGGGTTGATTTTGGGACCCCATTGAGCCACTTGTAGGTGGTAAGGACACTTTATATTAATTAAGTTAAAGTAAATACAAAAATGACACAAGCATGTATCTTTTAGAAAAACAATTTTTACAAAGGGTTATATATGTTATATTTTCGACTATAAATATTTATTAGAAATCTAAAAATATTTCCTACATAATGGTATTTTATTTATATTTTTTATACATTTAATATTTAAATATATTTATGACACAATAATGATGCAGTATTTTCCTTATTAATGAAAGAATCAAATAATTGTTATTATACATGTTAAAATAAAAATTATTTGAACATTTTGATGCCATCCACGAATTTTATTTGTTAATATGACATTTTAGGATTGATTAAATGAATTTTTTTTGAATTAATAAAGTTTTTGAGACTTTAACAACAATCAAATATTGAATACTGTCAAAATTGACCAAAATGAGTTTTTAAAACAAATATTATATTAGTAATTGATATTCTATTCCTAAAAATCTAAGTATCGGCCAAATGACATATATAATGATAGGTGTATTATTAAAGGACCACTTGGGGATCTCTTGGTTGTTTATAGTATTTTTATTAACAATAGAATATAAAAATACAAAGAGACATGGTAAATGTCAAACTATTTTACTAAGAGTTAAATAAAAAAGATAAGATGAATACAGTGACTCAAACCCGTCTAAAACCTATTGGTTGAGTTGTTTTAGACCTATCCCTACCTTAGACTTTAAATAATCCACATTGTATCCATTAGAAACCGAATATTAATTTATTATAATATAATATTTATAGCTTTTCCTAAGGTGCCCCTCACCCCTCTTATAAAAGGGCACTCCCCCTTCTATCAAATTAATTCTCTCAATGCCTTTTAGTTTGGCCAAAAACCTACCCAAATATCCTCTAAACTTCCCTCACTTTTTTCTAGATGCCTTCCTTTAGTCATAAAGACAACCTGTGGAGACCTTTTGTTCAAATCAAAAGGAAGAACCCGAAGAAGAGGTAATGTTTTCACCACCCTCTTTCAAGTTCCTTTCTTCTTCTTCAACTTATTCTTTCTTTGTTATTTCCATTATAAAATAATAACTCCACTATCTTCTACATACTTAGATGTTATTATAAATATGGTACAACCATCTTTCGTATTCTATCGATCCTTTGAATGACATGTCACCATACGTGCGTACGTACGGCTTACCGTCTCCACGTCGTGGTGTAAATTTTATTCAAAACATTATTATTTGGATGGGTATGATAATGATGTGTAATTTATGTAAATAAAAAATATAATATGATAATAATTCTGTATATATGATATTACATCCAATTATATATTATTTTAATATCAAAAGAATGATATTGTCGCTCGTGCGTACGTACGGACTACCATCTCCACGAACGTGATGAGATTCATTCCACAACGTATCCATTCATGTCTAATTCTAATTTGATGATTAAAAATAATGTTTAAGAAATTTATATAATTCTGTATATGAAAAATATACATACTATCCATAACATACATGACATATGTAACAAAACATATAAAAGAAAATGAGTAAGTTAACTCCCAAAACGTCGATAATACTAAGATATTATTAAAAAATCAATGTTAAAACATCATATATGATATTATATTAATGTATATGATTCTTTTATAATTTAATAACAATTATTTAACCATTATACAGGAGATTAATATACCCTCAACCATGTATTAGTACAAGGTAAGGGTTTATTTTACAATCTCTTCATTATCCGAGGTTGTTTATACGCAATTATCTACTGGGACCTCTTTATCATCTCCATCCACGTTTCATAAAAATGTATTTCAAATCATTCTTAATATTTTACACACTATGGGTTAAAGTCAATTATACCCTTTTTTGAATTTTTATTAGATGTTTATAAAGGAATCTTTCCGTCGTTTTCCAAACAAGGCCCTTTTTAAACTTTTTGACAGAATTAATGTAAGAATGTATTTTTTAACTTATACGACGTGTGCAGATTTTTTCCGCCATTATAAAATCATCAAAGCTTACCTGAATAGATTATAAGATTATTTTCAAAATATATGTTTTCTTTTATAATTATGTGACTTTTAAATGATAAAAAAAGATATATTTCTCTCAAATGGGTTTGATTTCATCTATGTCAACATCCATTGATGGATTTTAAGCTTATTTGAAGTTGATTTATTATGATACAAATCATCCATATTGTATTGAAGGTTTGTTATATGTTTAAATTTGGATGTGTTATTTTTATATCATTCATGGTTTATTGAGAAATTATTGACATTTCGTTTTCTAGTTTTAATATGAATTTTTATGTTATGTTTAAAACTCTTCATATGAGGAATGCATTGGACTTATTAAGTGATAGGTGTAGCCCGCGATAGCTGCTCAATGCATTGGTAGGTCTCATGAGAATAAATAAAATATGTCTCTTAATAAGTTTATAAAAACGAAAATTATTATACGTTTATCCAATATATATATATATATTATGGAAATTAAATCTTATAAAACAAAAATATTAATACATTTATAATTTAAATAAAATTTTAATTATGAAAATATATTTATTCAATTATTATTATTATTATGTTTATCTATAAAACAATTACATAAATAAATAAAATATGTCTCTTATTATTATCACTACATATATATTCTTTATAAGTAAACATATTACATACATTTATAACATATTTACTTAAATTATAATTTATTTAAAATTATTATTTTTACTGCAACACGGGGTGTTACTTAATCAAAAAAATATATCAACAAAAAAATATGAATCTGCGTCAGAATCCATTACTATATATCGATGTCGTCAGTGACTTATATACATCATAAATATCAATCTTACATCCTTATGATGTTGTCACACTAATGATTCTTATACTGATGATCTATATCCATATGTGTGTATTGTTTGTTACCTAGATTAGTATCAGTCACAATACATAAAATTTTATCCAACTGTATTCGACAAACTCTAGCATGATTCATGAAATCTTCATGAGAAATGATAATACCATGATTAGTAAAGCACCATAAAACTTAATTTGGAAGTTTTAATAATTCTCAAATTCCATTTCAAGTGGATAGATCTGATTCACATTTTGATGGACATGAACTAATCTCAAGATGATGGATTGGATTTTATTTTATACATTTAACATACACATATTCTATCAATATTACCATTACCTTATAAATATACTAACACTCTTCAACATAATCATGAAACTAGTCTATTAAAAAAACTTCAACCATAACACAACCAGGTCCTAACAATCTCCAAATTTTTATTTCTTGTTAATACCCACTTCATTATATCACAATAATGCCACTTTTTATTTTATTTTCTAACTTTTTTATCCCCCTATATATCCTAAAAAGAAATCATATTCTACCTTCGTACCATCTCATGATATTTTATTTTTTTCTTATTCATTATAATTACCTCTTATTGGTAATAGAATTCCCAGGGTTCATCATATAGGGTTTCTTCCCTTATTGATAAGTTTTCACAATTCCAAAATATGGACCTCCTAATCTCTTAATATTGAATTTCTTATTTACGAGAATATTATAATCATATGTGTTTATTAGCATATATCCTTTATCTAAATAAATGTAGGTCTACATTGCAGAACCTTTCGTAAAAACAATATTGTATATTCAATGTTATCAATTTTTAATATAACATCACATTCATTTAAAACATTTTTATACATAAATATGTCTTTTAATTTCTATAAAAATTCATGGGATGATTAGTTTAAGAATAAAAGTTACGTACACCTATCCAACAAAATTTATAAAAAAGTTTATGTGTATAAAAAGAAAATTCAAAAAATCATATGTTTTAACCTAAATACATTCTAGTTCCAGAATAGTAAGAGATTCAAATATCATGTTTATAATTTTATCTTTTATAATCCATTATAATTTATAATAATAAAAATTGTTTTTTGAAAAAGGTAGAACCTCATCGTTTCTCAAATGCAATATTCAGACTTGTATTATTCTATCAGTATTGTGTTTTTTTCATCTTAGATTTTTTGTTGGATATGATTTATTTCTTTTGTTTATCCTTATCATATAATGTGTCAAATTTATTTTTATTTGTAGACGATTCTGATAAGGTTATCAATATATTTTTGCCTTTAATATCATTTTTGATATGGTGATTTTATAACGACTCTATCATACCTTACACTTTTTTCTAAAAGGATAGTCAATAATCTTTTAGTAAGACACCATACTTTCTCACATTTTTTCAATTTTTTTTATAATTTTTCCATTGAAAGTATATTGATTTTGTTTTTCAAAATTTCCCTCATATTTTGAATCCATATTCTTTATTTTATTTATCCTATTTTGATATTTTTTTATCCAACTATACTCATCATCTTGTTCAATCCTAATAAATAAGAACTCATTATTTTCAAACACATCATGTTTGTTTTTCACCACATTTTTAATATGGACAACTATCATCATCTTTTATTTTTACTTTTTTGAGGTGTCAATATTCATCACATTATGAGTCTTCATTTCATCATTCATGATTAATTTAGAGAAGTTTGATCTTATTTTCACATCATAACTCCCCCATTAATTAATCATATTTCAAATTATAGACATGTTATAACAACATGAGTAAGCATTGTTTCCAAAAAATACCCTATACAAACAGTAACCAATGATTCATGAATTTCCAAACTCATAGTGAACTTCTTCAAATCATTTTTTAATTTTTATTTATATATTTTTGATATATTTTCATAGGGAGAATCATTAATAAATGTTTTTATATAAATATTCTTTCTCACAAACCAACATTTTACAACATTCAATCCACCATCTTTAGAAGATCCACCTTAAACATCAAATTCATTAATGATGTTTTCTATCATATTTCCTATCTCACATTGTTTTTCAATCTGAATTGATTTTGATTCTAAAAACTAATATTATTTCATATCTACAATAAATTCCAAAAACATCTACAATCTTATTGAATTTATCAATCATCATCTTTTTCTACATATTTTTTCTGAATGTATAGATTCTATCATGTTGAGTTTTTTTATTTCTATGCGATCTATATCCATAGCTATTGAGTTTTCTTTCACAATATCCAATATTCTAATTTTACATGTAATAGAATTAAATTTTATCCTTTTTGTTCCTCTTAATATTATTGTCAAATGATATATCATAAAAATCTATCCGCAACATTCTTTTTTAATTTCTAGAGTTGAGTATTCTTCATAGTTTGTTTTTATAAATTTTTATGGATCCATTAAATTTATGTACTATATTCACCATTAACATTAGTATGTAAATATATTATTACATTCCCCCCATGAGAATTGAAGATGAATTTATGATCATATTCATCACCATTTTATGAATCATTATTCTTTATTTTTCAGAGATAACTTTTCTTAATTTCCTAAGTATATATTTCCTAAAATTTAAACCACTTTTTTTGTTGATTATCACTATCTTATTTGAACTTATACTCATCAACATTATTACATGGAAAATTAAATTAATGTGTCCATTTCATTAAAACATTTGTGTGTTTAAATTTTCCATTTTCCGTTATTTTATTTCTTAATATAGAGGGAACCAGTCATATTGAAATTTTTAGCTTCATCATCCTATTTTGAATCACATGATTGTTCTTCAAGGTTTATATCCTTTTTTAACATTATCATAATTATTTCAATGACATTTATCTTTCATTATTTTCATTTAATTACATGGATTTTGTCATATCATATGCAATTTGAATATATCTATGTCCATATAAATAAAAATATTCATGATATACTAAAGATGAATAATTTACATCAAATATATCTTAAAATATTTTCAAAAGTTTCATGAGAAACATAGAATCTTCTAGCCTCTCATCAAAAATTCTGATGATACATAATGCCTAATTTAATATTGTAGAGTAACCATAAATAATTTCAGCACTATCCATTGTGATATCATAAAATATACCTCCACATAATTTTAACGCCACTTCCTTAACTTCAACGTTCCATTTATAATACTTATTAACATATCCGAAATTTCATCACCTGTTGGAAATCCCATAATATTTACCCAAGAATTACCGGTAATGTCCTTCAACAATGAAATATGGGATTTTCTATCAGCTTCCATACTTATAATATGGGTATAATTATTTTAGATTCATTGATGGGTGGAAATCCCACTTTTCATACATACTTAACATCATGAAAAATTGAAAATAGATACGGTAACATCCAATTCTTCCATATTTTATATTATGTGGAATTAAAAATAGGAACAAACATATTTTCCATTTAATTTAGATTATCATTTATAAAATAAGGTTATTTTAAAGGTAACCCCCTATGATCAAATTGATTTTCACAAATATGGTCGATACCTTTCAGAGGGGTGATTAATTAAAGCTTTTATTTTAATTTATAATAATGTTTATTAACCTATTTAGTAAATATTCTAATCCTTTTAATCTTGTTAATGATATGATGCACTCAAATGTAACTTCCCAAACATAACTATGATATGAATAATAAAATAAATTTAGAAGGAATAAATCTATATTTACATGTTTTGGTAAAAATAACCACTCCATTTCATGTTGGATTGTATCACCAATGAGGATTCCATTACTCTATTATTTTCTAAATATATGGGTATAAGAAGTTAAAAATTATACATTCCCAATAAGAAGTTTCCTACTATATTATTTTATACCACTCAACTGTCCTTTTCGTTTCCAATTCCTCACAACTGGTTTTACTCCTAGAAAAAAAATCCTTTTAAGCAAATGTAAAGTATCCAATGTTACAAGCTTCACCTTCTTTCATCTTTTCTAATAAACATCATAATGTTCTTTACATATTTTAAAGGTAAGATAAATTCATAGATTCCTACATCATATAATCAAGAACATCATGAAAACTATAAGGCTCTTTTTTTCATGAAAATTTATCCACAAACAATGTTTGGAAAACATCCTTATAAAAATTTAGTCTGATTTTCCCCAAATTGGTAAACTCTATCTAATGGTCTCCATATGGTTTTCCACTATCAAATTATCTTTGTTCTCATACATTATTATTTTAGTAGAAACCAAATTGTAATCTCATACTTCATTCGTCTAATGGAACATAGTCCCATTGGGCTCACATTGATGTATCTCACTCTAATGAAATATACTTTGATGGGATTCGTCCAATGGACTCACTAAAATAGACCCACTATAATGAATCTTCCAAAGAATCAACCTAAAAACAAATTGTAGAGAGAATTTCTGTACATCTCCCACAATGTTCCAAGCTTTAGCATTTGTGAAGGGTTCAATAAACATACATATAAAATATTTCAATATAATGTAATCTATTTTTATAGGAAAACTATAATTGAAAAAGAGTTGAAAAAATTTCATTTCCCACTTAATGAAATTTCACAAATCCCATATTTTATGTCAATTTGTGTATTCCTAGTTGAATTCTTAAACTCTTCTCAATACATCTGGGAGATTTCTAAATCTCATCAGATATTCTAAAAAAATTAAACATTTTAATGTTTACAATCATTTCTTCTATTTGATTATTCAGTATAATTATTCATTATGATGATAAGATATGAAAAAATCGAAGCCTTTTCATTATGATAGCCTCATGTAAACACTGGAAGTATTCTAATACATATGCTCTGTTTTAACTGAAAACCAATTTTTAAAATTAAGAATAATCTTTATCAATCAAAACCTCCTCTGACAATATTTTTTCTACCAGAAGCTCTTTTTAAAATATCTGAAATATATTAAAAATATTTCCCAATTTCATAAATTCCAAAAACTGTTGATCCTATGTATGTTGAATGTAAACATCAAATGACTTTATTATTTATAAAATACATCTAATGTATCAGTCTCTACTTCAATCTGATAAGTAATTTTATGTTATAGTATAATGAGATGAAACCTCATCTTGAGAAAAAAATACGTTTGTTCATTTTCCCATAAAACAATCTCAATAAAAATTGACATTCTGGGAATGGTTACCTATATTGTTGATATTCACCTGGTTGATCATTATCTCAAAACATTATCCTTATAATGGGTAATTTATTCCAACAAGTCAATCTTTCATAAAAAATCTTCCTTTGATAAGACTATGAGTTCGATAAAAAAATGTATACCGATAGAATAGATTGAATCTATGTTATAATCCATTTTAATTGATCGATGTTGGTAGTGAATTCTTTACGTCAGTGCGATCAATCATTCAACCTTCTGATTTAGTCACAATAATGATTCTCATATTGAAAATATACATACTTAAATGTACAATGTTCCTTATAATAATGATAAGCATCAAGAATAATCCATATCTTCTTCTACTTTGTTATATAAAATCTATATTGTATCGTGACCTCATCATTATCATTAGGAACTCCATGAAAATTAATGAATCATCTGATTTACAATGGACATAATAAAATTTTATTTCCTTGTATTGGATCTGATACTCATGTTGATTGTCTGGATATAATTATCATGTTTATGGACTTCATCCAATTATAATTCTGATGGTCTAGATTTGAATGAAAACTATTCAGATAATCTTATTATATGCATATTTCCATTTCCTTCTCAAGATACATGCACACATAAACATAATCAATATATTGATGAATTAAAAAAATAATACCACAACAAAACATGGTCCTAAATGGTTTGTATAACCTCAAATGATGTAGGATGGATGTTTTTTGAAGTCCTTAACCATTTAAATTCTTTAAAAATTAATTTTTTAAAACCATTAAATAGAATCTCCTAAAATCACCTATTTTGGGATCAAAATTTTAGAGACAACAATATTTGACATAAAAAACCATCGAACAAAACTTCTGGTAGGTTTACAGAACTATCAAAATAGATTCATCCACATTGAACTACATTTTTTATAAATCTATAGATTTCCCAATTAATAACACACCACGTATAATTTCCAAGATAATTATAGTACAAAATAGGGAGGTTCTTTAGTAAATTGTTCAATTTCTACCTTCACGAGTACATTATATAACAAACATACCCATTATGGGATTCATATTTATTATATGAGAACATTACATGTTCCATTCTATGTTCCATAATTTTATTTGAATTCTTTGCCTATTTTGATAATGATTCACTATCCATGACCATTATTACGGATAAACCCATTCCCTCATTGGGATTCATGTTAATGATATGGATTCCCACAAACCACAAGAACATGTAAAATTATGGGGTGATTCCCATTTTATTAAACTTCTCATCTTTTAGAGGCTTTATTAATTTTATTAGTTATTTTTGGACATCCTACTCAATCAAAACCACTTCAATCTTCAACACATCTATTTTGATCAATTTCATTTCATTTATGATAATTTATGTGTAAAGTCATCATCACTATGGTGTCGTTGAAAACAATTTCTATTTTCAATCATGTAATTATGGTCTACATTCTCCAAGATAAGGAAATCACTACTTTACAATAAAGTGAACTATATATATATAGGCAAAGTAGGCTTTGAAAAAAAAAATTGTTCGTAAATTATCTAGATCAAATTAATAGTGTTGATATTCTCCAAGATCAGTCCATTTCAATGAGGTTATGACATATCGATCCATACATGAAGATTAAATTATTTTGAGGTCATATATTGGAAAATGTTAGGTGTATTTTTATATATGAGTGAGGCTACAAAAGTTCATAGTACAAAAAAATAATTTCATCCCACAACAGATTTTTTTGTACAACCGACTTATTTACTTACCATAAAGACAAAAACTACATCAATGACTCATGGACCCACCAAACCAAGACAATGGGTAACTTATTTTGGGCCGCATATTAAGGTAATATTGTCTTATGTTCCATACTATGTGAATTCTTTCATTCAATTGTTCTGTTTGCAACCCACCTTATCAGTCACATGCACTATTACATCACCTCAGTTGTTGTACCTCGAGAAGTATTCTCATTTATTAACAAAAACTATAATTTAAATACATTTTCAAATAACATGTATCATCTACATGATCATATATATTTAATAGATCTCACATAAAACATTCCCAATAACCAAATATTCATGGAATATTATATAAAACTATTCCTCAGTGAAATAAAATTGATTACTGGATTCATATAATATTCCAAGAATAATCATGAATCCATAACTATCCATCAAAGATGAAACCTGATTCTTATTATGTAAATCCTCATAGTAAAAATTATTACCAACATCAGCCAACGATTCTTCCAATATTGTGTATTTTCAACAAATCCAATATCTGAATCATATGTTTTTTATTATCAAGGACACATTACTGGAAAAAGAGAGACACCACAAGTTCATCTAGAAAAAAAAAACTAAATGAAAAAAAATAATTGTTAAAATATAACTTCATCCTATTAGCTTTCACATACCTAATAAATTTCCATGAAATAGTGGTTACTAATGTTTATGGATCATATTTTATATGGTTTTCGAAGAGAATCACGATCTTGACCCATGTTTTGATGTATTCTCTTCAATGACATTTTCTCAATTTAACCCTCATACTAAAATATTATGCTTCTTGTTAATATAATCACTATGATCACTATTAGTATCAACCATAATTTTCCTTCCCATAATCATATCAATATATTCTATTGAGGCATTTAAAACGTGGAATTCCTCTTCCATAACATCTCAGAAATATAGTAGTAGCTCTATATGAACTATTCCGACTATCTACAATAGGTCACACCTAAGGGAATCTTCCATGCAATACACATCCTCCAATTAAAAATAACATCCATCATAATTTTTATCACCATCTATCACCTTGGTATTCAATTTTCTAGCAGATTGTGTCTCCATTAGAAGTGGTAGATTGGAGTAATCCTTTCATATTTTCATGTGAGGTTATATGGAAACCATTAACATTCGTTAGGACTTCTATGTTAGGTCTACAATGGAGATGATATTATGAAGTGGAAGCATAATCAATGAGTAATTATTTTTGGGTATCCACTATGAAATTAAATGTTTCCTCCACTAAAATGATATGAATGGATCAATGTTTACCTAGTATGATCAAGAATCTTCATCGGATCTTAGACTAAAATTAATGTTCAACTGTTGGTATTGGTTTCTTTTTATAAAATTAAACATTTATGAGGTTTTTTTATTATTTCAACAAAACACATTTTGGGATTATTTAGTACACAAATTATTGATAAATCTCATGTAGTTTGGGAGGATAAGATTAAAGAAGAGTAACCACATGATTCTCAAGGTAGGTGGTGTTACAATAAGAAGTGATCATAAAAAGTATATATGAACATCCAAATTAATAAATGTGGACATGCTATATGATGAAATATATACATAATACACAAAGGATTGTAATTCTATGTCATGGAGAATTTGTGCAACCATGGGCCCAATTGGTAGGTCGAGTGATTGTGGGTGCATATTGAAGATCACAAGAGTATAGATATTCATGTTATATTGAGTGATCATGGAAATTAAAGGTAGATAAAATGACTATGGTCATGAAATGTATATCGAGTGACCATGGGAAGACATTTTATCTCTCGTTATCATAAGTATGCATAATAGGTTGAGTGACTCTAGGCTCACACAATAGGTTGATCAACAATATTATTAACCTTATGGAATATAAAAGTATAGAAAAAATAGTTACCTTGGTTTATAACAATAATGTGTTGATTAAGATGAAGAAAATATTTTAATTTAGTCAATTGGAATTAATATTTTCTTTAGTTATATTAAAATTATGTTGTTTTTAAAATGATGATTTCAAAATAGAAAATAATGGAAATAATGGAAGTGAAATTGTAAAATAAAATTATGATTCTGATCGATATATGTATCACCAACACCAAGGTAATAATAATTATTAAATAATAATATATAATTTCTATACTGTAAGTCACAAATTGGTCTTTAAGATATCCATCACATGAATTATTTTGGTGATTCCTCAATAAGGTGTTATAAAATAAAAAATAAAATACTCTATTTATCATATTTAAATGATTTATTAAATGTAATAAAGTTATACATTATTATTCTATTCCATAAAATAATATTATATGAAATAAAATTATTTATGAATGTATGTGAAGGAAAAATAAAAAAATAAGGAATGCATGATAATTTATTTATTAACTCAATGATTATTTATTGATGGATAAAAATAATTATGGATGGATGTTGAATCTTTAATGAATATCCATTATAGATACATGTATATTTATTAAATTGTAATAGTATTTAAATTAAAATAGATTTTATATAGGATTCAAGAATCATATAATTTTAGACCTCCTCATATACAAGAGTGAAAAGTAATAATTTCAATTAAAATTGTTTTGGTAATTTAAATCATATATTGACATTAAAATTTTAATATAGTTTTGAAATAAAGGAGGTAGAAATTACTAATTCTGTGATAGTTTATTGTCATATATATATTATAACATGTCAATGAAATGATTGGGAAGATATATTTGGACTATTTATTCTAGAAGTGTATTTTCATTGTTCTATGTAAAAGATATAGAACCCAGGATACTTATATTTTATTATGATGAATCATTATGTTTCTATGTATGAGAAGAATATAGGATATCTAGTACAACCTATTTTTTCACTGAAGAGGAGGATGAATAAGATTTATCTGAGTTGGTCCTAATGTTTATAGAAGAAGAAGGTTTTTTATAGACTGGTGTTTTCATAGGATTCATTGAAACATGAAGAGAAAAATTGAAGCATTTTTAATGGGAAGAGAAGATGAAGCTACTATGTATAGTGTTGGGTATATAAAATTAATATGTGACTTTCTATTGTGAAATGGGAGAAGAAGAAGAAGGTAATGAAACAATAATAATTTTAAGAGTTCTTATTAGTTAAGGAATATCAATTTTTTAAAGAAAACTACTATAATTACTAGATGGATGATTCATATATGTGGTGTTTTTTCATAATATAGTCAGAATACATAAAATTGTGATTTTCATGTTAATACTCTACTCGTTGAAGTTCACACGGTGAATCTAGTAGGTTGTGTGATCATGGAGGCATCAAATTCAAACTATGGAAATGTTTTCAAACATCGAGTTGATAATCATATGATTTTTTCTCTTAATTTTAGGATTGTGAGTGATTATAGATAAATATGTAACAATGGATACAATATAGAAAAATAGCGATCCATTCAACATAACATATGATTGAGGTGAATAAAAATTGATAAAATTATTAAATTATAAATTGAATTAAAAATGGTAATTTCTGAACCACCCCCACTATGATTGGTTCATGTCATAAATGGTCTCTTCAATTTGTAATTAAGTTAATGTAATATATTTCTACACTAATAGGATATGTGGAATTGTGTAATCATGATTCATGTATTAATTATTACTTGAAATACCTTGGATTGGAACAAAAAAACTGTGGTAGTGATCAACTCTCATGTAAAATATCAGTTTTTGACATAAAATATATGATTCAAACTTTTACTAAATAATTTATTAATTTTATTTTTTGGACATTTGAAAGAATGTAATAATTTATCACCATTATTTATGGGGAGGTAGAATTGTTTTTGAATACTCTAAAATAAATAGCTAGACCTGATTGAAAAATATATAAATAATTTATTAAAAATTATATATGTTTGAGGTTCTTAAAGATAGATTCTCTATTTTAAAAGAGTTGTGTCTTTTCTCAGTCCAATAGAAGGAAAAATTTACTAAATTATAGGAAGAGGCAATCTATTCATTTCAGAAAAAAAAGAAAAAAACCTTAATTTCAATAACACACATTTCGATAATAAATCCATGTGGAAAAATGATATTGAAACTTTGTTAAGTGAGAAAATAAAAATTCATGATGAAAATGTTATTGTGATTATAAATTAAAAATAATGAACAATAATAATAATAGATAATTTTTGTAGTATTTTTAGTATAATGAATATTGTTCTCGATGTTACATTAGAATACATTTAATGTTCCCAATCCACGATTTCATATATAGTTGATGAAAGATTAGTGGCTTCCATAAATATCTAAAATTAGTATAATTCTATCAAAAATCATATAGTACATGGAATAAAAAACCAATGTTATCAAACTTTCTTCATCATTTATCATTTTAGTAGATGTTATACATCCAACCCACATTGTAATTATAATAATAAATATGTTTATGTAAATGTTTTTAGTTTTAATTAAAAGTATCTAGATTTATGTGTATAGAATAATTAATATAACTGTACCACTTTTTTTATGGTGGATATAATTAGTGGTATGGATGTGAGTTCCCAAATAATATCCCAAATTTTGGTGCAAAATACCTAAGAACAAAATGCTCACTATGCTTGATTTTCTCAGCAGTAAGATGGTTTTGAAGAAAGTATACTTGTTTGTGAGTCATTTTTGGTGTTATAATGGGTTTGTTCACTATATATTAATTTTTTTAGAAATAATATAAATTTTATAGACTAATGGAATCTCATTTTAATGGGGTGAATGCTGGAGAATAAGAAAATACAAAAATTAATAATTATTTATCAAATTCTAATAGATTTGATATTGTTGAAAATAATTGTGATGTTTGTAATGGTTTTTTAAATAGAGATAGTTTATGATCATCTAATCATGTATGCTAATTTTTTTTTGAAATAATATCATTGAACATGTAGATTATGAACATATATTAAACCGTCAACACTAGAAAAAGGAAAATCATATAAAAATGTCCAAGAAGCTAGAGAGGAGTGAAGTATATAAATGTATTGATGAAAAGAAAATAACGCATTAATTTAAATGTGAATAATCCATGAAGGATTATTTCACACCCCGACCCGATGCTTTATTTTATTTTAATTATTTTGGGTCTCGTTTTTGAACTGTGTTTTGAACCGGTTTTAAATGAAAAGAAAATCTCGTTTTTATACAAACGTGCGAGCGTATGCGGCCCTACACAGTTCCTAATTTTTGGTAAGGTATTGTTCGTTATCGAATGTGTTGTTTTTGAGACACGCAACCATGCGCGCGACCCCGCGCGTGAGACCTTGCGCAGTGTACGCTCTCAGTTAATAATTTTTTTTTTATTATTTTAGTTAATATTTTAATTAGGCTTAGAATATTAAATTATTGACATATTTATAAAATTGTTAACATTATTATTATTATTATTATTATTATTATTTGTTAATGTTTAATTTAATTCAATGTAATTTATTTTATTTTATATTTTTCATTTCCTTATTTTTTTCCCCCACTTTTCTTTTCCCTCCCTCTTTCTCCCTTTCCTCCCCATGTCATGCAGCCCCTCCTTCCTCCAATTTGGGTCACACAACCCCCTCCCCCCCCCCATCGCATCGGATCCCCCCTCCCTTAACCCTAACCGCCGGCTCTCCCCTCTACCCGCGCACGTTGCCGCTGCCCTCCTCCGACACACCGAGCCACTACCGACATCCCTCCTCCTCTCGTTCGACCGGTCGCCCCCTTGTGCCGCCTCCCGACCTCCTTCGATCCCAGCCGCTGGCCTCCCTCCACCCATCTGGCCTCCTGACCTCCCCCGACCCATTGTCGTCGCCGACCGCCGCCCGCGCAGCCCCCGACCTCTTCCCTTATCTTCTTCGGCGCTCCCGCCCCCACACCACCAGACCCGTGCCAGCCCCTTTTTCTAGCCATTTTATCAGTGCGGTGTTCTTCCAACACCTCTCCATTGTTATTGTTCATCTTCCGGATCCCTTGCTGTAGGTGCGTTTCATTTCTGTTGATTGTTTCATGCATCATGCCGTTTTGCGATTAGGGTTTCGTATGGGGTTTTGTCCGATCTTGTTGCTTTTGTTTGATGTCTTGTTTTAGGGTTCAATTTTGATTTTATCTGGTCCTGTTATTGTTCTAGGGTTTGATTGGATTTGGTTTTGGAGTGTGATTGAGGTGCGGTGGACTTTGCGCACGAAATTGGTGATGTTGGCTTACACCGAGGTAGGCGGTTCCTCATAAAATTATTATTTGATAATTTTTTTTTGTGAAGTTAATTGATTTAACATTTTACTTATTAGATTGCATGCTGCGAATCCTATTTTGTTTGAGTTTTAATGTGTATTAGTTAGTAGTATACTTTTATGATATAAGTGTGTTTTATTTGAAAAACCCAAGTCAGGCTTCTTATCTCTATTTTATAATATGTATTGTTGGTTTATCAAAGTGTGTAAAAGATGCAGTTATTGTTTTGGTGTGGTTTCAACGCGTGCTTGGTTGCTGAAGTTGGCTTTGGGTGTGGTTTTGATACAAGAGCCTCAAACTGTTTTTTTATAATTGTTTTATAAATTGTGTAGTTAATTTTATACCATGTGAAAGGGTGAAATTGGTGTTTTAGTGTAGCATCTATATGCGTATAGTCATGAAAGAATATTTTATCATGTCTTTGGAATTTGGAGTCATTCGATGCATTTTGAAAACTGTTTATGAAATTTCCTAACAGTTTGCTTAATCGAGAAAATGGTTGTTTTAATTATGCAGTTGGTTATTTTAATTGTGAGGGTGTTGTAGACGGAGTTTTCAAAGGGGTTTTATTGATCGTAAATTTTCAAAATGGAATTGGGGTTTTTGTTTGTGTCTTGTTGTGCATTTATCAATTTTTATTGTAAATTATTTTATGATTTGGAAATTATGTTTTAATTTCTTTTGTTGTATGTTTAGTTTTAAAGTGGTTTTTCCAACTTGAATTTTAGGGTGTTATTGATGTAAACCCTGGATGTTTTGAAACACTTTTTGGATTGTTTAAGTGTTTAATGGTTTTATTAAATTATCTGTGTAGTGCATTGGACCTCGCTACGATGGTTTCAAGTTGCGGGTGTCAGGAACGCCTACACGTACATGCATTGGGTAAGGCATATATATATATATGTGACCTATTTGTACATATTCCCTCATGGCGCGAGGAATATGTGCAATGCAGCTAGGGGTGTATATATATATATATGTATAAATGCACGTGCGTGTGTGTGCCAAGTGTCAGTTCGAGTGGCCATCGACAAATAACGACATGTTTGAGGTAGGTCCTCTTTGCCTATGCCTTTAATTTGATATTCATAATTGCCTTCTTGTTTTAAAAATATGTTTTACATTTACGCTATATACACATGCTATGAAATCGGGTTACAGTTGCTAGAAATGATTATGACTTTGCTTTGGAAACTGAAATGAATTTTTAATGATATCGGTCTTAAGTGACCATTCTTAAAAAAATTGATTTCCTAAAGTGGTTTTGAATTGGTAATGTGTATTTCCAAAGGTTTTTGGTCTTTTGGCCAGTTAAATTGTAAAAAAAGAAATATTCCCTTTATGTAATAAAGCCCGTTTGGAACCTTAAGAATGTTTTATGGAAAAGAAAAACCTCTCTTGAGGCACGCCCCCTTGGTTTTAGAAAATTATTTGTATGTTGAAAGTGTTATGATGTGCCTAACGTTGAATTTTATGCATTTTGTGACGTGAAAGAGGGGGAATGCGCTTAAGGAGGAAGAAAAATGGTGAGAGGTTGAATGAGCTTTTGATAAAGAAAATTTTATGTTCATATATGTTTTCATGATAAGGAAAAACTCACCACCACTTGAAATAGAGCACAATGGGAAACCCGGGTATCTAAGTGGGTGACCAGGACTAGTACGCTAGATGACACGGCAGGGGTTCGTCATGGTTTTTCTAGTAGGATTAACGCAACAACACTAACTAAACATATGAATTTCCAAGGGTCGTGGTCTTCTAAGCCACGTTTCACCGAGGTACGAGGTATCTAGGTTCCCACTTGTTCTAGCTACCTATAGGGATTACCCATAGTGATCATTTGTGACATACTGCTTGTGATGTAACTTTCTTTTCTGTTGTTTCATACCTGGTGTCTTGTTTGTAAAAATCACATTTTATTCCAAACTGGTTTCTTTTCATTTTGAAATGTTAATGCATTCTTGGAACCTATTTTGAAATGTAGTAAGAGTGAAATGCTTTATTTAAAAATGCGAACTCATTACTTGAATTTTAAAAGAAGGGAAAACATTATTTTATTATATCTTATTTTCAAAATGGCATAGTTGGATTTCTTAATAATGGTGGAGGCATAGGAAGTGGTTATATTTTGGCTTTCCTACTGAGCATCTCGGTGCTCATGCCTACTTTACTTTTCAGTTGCAGGTTTCAGTCTTTGATTGCTTTTGGGAGAGAGTGTGGTTGTCGTACCGTGGTGATCCACGAGGTCACCTGAGGTATGTCACGTTTCTTTGTTTATTCCTTTTTCTACTGCCACGCTGTTCAGTTTATTTTTCCTTTACTTATCTGCTTATTCAGTTTGTGTTTATTTATCCTTTTCATGGGACAAACCATTCCCAACTGGTTTGTTTTGATTCCTAGCACTGGTTGCCAGTCCGTGGGGATCAGGAACGCCCTTCGGGCCATGTCGCGGACCGGGTCGGGCGTTGGGTCGGATGAAGACCCGGCCTGGTTCGTGACAAAATGGTATCAAAGGTGCCCTTGTTATTTTGGGTGTCAAGTAGCTTGGTGATTAGGTGTGTCGAGACTCGAGAGGTAGGTGCGGTAAGGACGTCATGCACCCTTTCCCGTCCCGAGACTCGAGTTTCCAGAGTTAGTATGGGATTTGAGTTTTTCTTTTGCTTGGTCTGTGTGGATGAGGGACGACAAGGGAAGTGATCCGGTGTTATGCGATGAGCCTGCATGGAGTAGCGACCCATGTACAACCCAAGTGCACAGTTCAAGATACTTCCTATGGTGGATGCCCGCTCGGAGCATGGTCTGCTAAGCCATGTTACCGGGATGGCATAGCCACTAGTCCCTTATTTTTTTTGGAAATTTTAATGTGAGTTATGTTTGACCTTCATTTTGGTCGGTGTGAGTAGATCACAAAAATTAAAATGGATTTTTGTGAAGGTGTTTTCAAAAGGGAATATGGTCATTGGAGTGGAAAATGGTTTTTGAAATGGCAAACGTTTTGGAATTTTGAAATGTGTTTCTTTATTGATAGGTGAATTTCTCAAATTGGTTGGGAATTTCTGGGTTGTGCTTAATGGTCTGTTTTGGAAATGAGAAGTGTCTTGGATTGACCCTTGGTATTTCTATGAGTGATCACATACATTGAGGTGCGCATGTGACAAGTGGGGAAATTGGGGGTGTGAGTGGATGGGTTCTTGAGCTAGAACATGGATATGTATGTGTGAGACTTCATGGGAGACCAATAGTGGATATTTAAGTTGTTTTGTTTGCTGAAAAATGGTTTTCAAAAAAGGGTTTTTCAAATGTTTAGAGAAGTGAGTGGGAAATTGTTTAGCGTTCTATTTTCGTGTTGGGTATTCTTTTTCATGAGTTCTTGGTTTTTACATACTGAATTGTGGTTGGAATAGTTATTTGAGTTTGAGCTTTCGTTTGTGATTGAGGTGTATAATTTTGAATTATGATGAGTTTTGATTCAGATTTGTGCCTCTTGTTTTTGAGTATGCTGCCCAGAAAAGTCCCAGAAGTTTCCAGAGAGCCTCTTTTAGTTGTTGGTTCTACCCAAACTCTTAGCGGGGTGTTGGAATTGAATTATTTTCATTTGTTGTTCATATTCCGTGGTGATCGTGATCTATTGAAGGTAGCGAACTAGATTGGTGAAGTCGTTGGTGTTTTCAGGTTATTGGGAACTCCTAAAGCTAAGAGAGTCTGTGTTGGTTTAGGTCCGTTTGAAGGTGCAACTTGGGATTGATGGAGGAGATAATCCCAGCGTTGTTGCATGATGGTATGTCTTGGAAGGTGTTTAGGACCACTCTCATTTGATGGTTTATATTTGTGTAAGTGAAGGTAAGGGAAGCGGCAAGGCTCGTGAGTGTCCAGCAAGGCCAACGAATAGTGAAGGCCTACGTTGGAAATCTAAAGATGCTGGTTTCCTTTTCTCCAAAGATAACGTCGTGGAATCAGTTAAAGTTTCTCTTGTGTGGGGTCTTCGTCTATTTTTCAAGGACCAGTTCCCTTTGGTGTTTGGGATGGTTCCCCATTATGTGAGAGCGAGCTGGAGGAGCCCATCTCAGACAAGTTTTCTTGTCAATTTCATCTTCTATTAGTCAGGCCACTCTCTTGTTCTCTTCTTTTGTGGCCAATTTGGGTACTTTAAGTCGCCTCATCGTTATCCATTGAAGACTTGGTGTCGGTGTGGTTGTTTGGGAAACTTTGAGAGGTTCTGCTAGTAGCAACTTCAGAAAGAGTCTTGACTGACAAATGTTAGCTCTTGACTGTGGGGCAGTAGATGCTTCAAGACATCAGAGCTCCAGCCACAAGTCTCGGAGTGAATCCTTTCACGCAGTCAGGAATCGTTGGGTGTGGGTCACATTGGTCTAACTTTTGTCTCCAATGCTAAAATAGGGACGATTTAAATTTCTCGGTTCAAGCTTCCTCATTTTTGAAGGTTCTATTTTTATGTAAGAGGCGTAAAGGTCTCTTTTTCTCGTTGTGGTCTTTGTTCTTTTAATAGCCCACTGTGGTTGTAAAAAGGCATGGTGATCTTGTTTTCTTGTCATTCTAGTAGTTGCACCTCCTCAAATGTGACCCTTTTTTTTTAGTACATGATCGTTTTGGAGATGCTCATCTCTGGTGGAAATGATGAGTCATGGTTATGTTCGTTATTTTGTATAATTATTTTGTCGGTTTTCTCATGTCGCAGTGGTTTTTGGTTTGGGTTGGAAGTTCTCATGTCAGTTTATACTGGTTGGTTTAAGATAGTCAGTTCTTAAATGGTGGGGAGACTCACCATGAATCTTGTCGTTCCTTTTTCGAGGTTTGTTCTATGTGGCAGTTCCCTCGTGGATCAAGTTATAAGTTCCAAAGTTGGTTCATGCAAAGAGTCTCAATGTTGGTTGTGCTAGTTGGGTTCTTGTGGTGGGGAGAACCCTCCTCTTTACCTGATGGTTCTTCTCTTCCCAATTTCCCTTAGAGTTGGTCGGGTGTGACTGATGGAGTGAAAAGTCATACCATGTTCGTGATTTTGTTGGCCTCATTCAATTTCAAACTCGAGTTTGATTCCTCGTTTGGCTGGGTGACTTTCTGGGGGTAGAAAGTTTTTATGGTGGGTAGAATTGTCACACCCCAAACCGATGCTTTATTTTATTTTAGTTATTTTGGGTCACTTTTATGAACTGCGTTTTGAACCGGTTTTAAATTAAAAGAAAATCTCATTTTTATACGAACGTGCGAGCGTATGCGCACCCTACACAGTTCCTAATTTTTGTTAAGGGATTGTTCGTTATCGAATGTGTTGTTTTTGAGACACGCAACCATGCACGCGGCCCCGCGTGTGAGACCGTGTGCGGTGTCCGCTCTCAGTTACTAATTTTATTATTATTATTTTAGTTAATATTTTAATTAGGGTTAGAATATTAAATTATTGGAATATTTATAAAATTGTTAACATTATTATTATTATTATTATTATTATTTGTTAAAGTTTAATTTTATTCAATGTAATTTATTTTATTTTATTTTTTTCATTTCTTTATTTTCCCCCACTTTTCTTTTCCCTCCCACTTTCTCCCTTTCCTCCCCACGTCACGCAGCCCCTCCTTCCTCCCCTTTGGGTCGTGCAACCTCCTCCCCCCCCATCGCGTTGGATCCCCCCTCCCTTAACCCTAACCGCTGGCTCTCCCCTCTACCCACGCAAGTTGCCACTACCCTCCTCCAACACACCGAGCTGCCGCTGACATCCCTCCTCCTCCCGTTCGGCCGGTCGCCCCCATGTGCCACCTCCCGACCTCCTTCGATCCCGGCCGTCGGCCTTCCTCTACCCATCTGGCCTCCCGACCTCCCCCGACCCCATTGCCGTCACCGACCGCCGCCCGCGCGGCCCCCGACCTCTTCCCTTCTCTTCTCCGGCGCTCCCGCCCCTGCACCACCAGACCCGTGCCAGCCCCTTTTTCCAGCCATTTTTCCAATGCGGTGTTCTTCCAACACCTCTCCATTGTTATTGGTCATCTTCCAGATCCCCTGCTGTAGGTGTGTTTCATTTCTGTTGATTGTTTCATGCATCATGTCGTTTTGCGATTATGGTTTTGTATGGGGTTTTGTTCGATCTTGTTGATTTTGTTTGATGTCTTGTTTTAGGGTTCAATTTTGATTTTATCTGGTCCTATTATTGTTCTAGGGTTTGATTGGATTTGGTTTTGGAGTGTGATTGAGGTGCGGTGGACTTTGCGCACGAAATTGGTGATGTTGTCTTACACCCAGGTAGGCGGTTCCTCATAAAATTATTATTTGATAATTTTGTGTGTGAATTTAATTGATTTAGCATTTTACTTGTTAGTTTTCATGCTGTGAATCCTATTTTGTTTGAGTTTTAATGTGTATTAGTTAGTAGTATAATTTTATGATATAAGTGTGTTTTATTTGAAAAACCCAAGTCAAGCTTTTTATCTCTATTTTGTAAAATGTATTGTTGGTTTATCAAAGTGTGTAAAGAATGCAGTTAGTGTTTTGGTGCGGTTTCAACGCGTGCTTGGTTGTTGAAGTTGGATTTGGGTGTGGTTTTGATACAAGAGCCTCAAACTGTTTTTTTTATAATTGATTTATAAATTGTGTAGTTAATTTTATACCTTGTGCAAGGGTGAAATTGGTGTTTTAGTGTAGCGTCTATATGCGTATAGTCATGAAAGAATATTTTATCAAGTCTTTGGCATTCTGAGTCATTCGATGCATTTTGAAAACTGTTTATGAAATTTCCTAACGGTTTGTTTAATCATGAAAATGGTCATTTTAATTATGCAGTTGGTTATTTTAATTGTGTGGGTGTTGCAGATGGAGTTTTCAAAGGGGGTTTATTGATCTTCAATTTTCAAAATGGAATTGGGGTTTGTGTTTGTGTCTTGTTGTGCATTTCTCAATTTGTATTGTAAATTATTTTATGATTTGGAAAGTATGTTTTAATTTCTTTTGTTGTACATTTGGTTTTAAAGTGTTTTTTCCTACTTGAATTTGAGGGTGTTATTGATGTAAACCCTGGAAGTTTTGAAACACTTTATGGATTGTTTAAGTGTTTAATGGTTTTATTAAATTATTTGTGTAGTGCGTTGGACCTCACTACGATGGTTTCAAGTTGCGGGTGTCAGGAACGCCTACACGTACATGCATAGGGTAAGGAATATATATATGTGCCCTCTTTGTACATATTCCCTCATGGCGTGGGGAATATGTGAAATGCAGCTAGGGGTGTATATATATATATATGTATAAATTCATGTGTGTGTGTGCGCCAAGTGTCGGTTCGAGTGGCCATCGACAAATAACGACATGTTTGAGGTAGGTCCTCTATGCCTATGCCTTTAATTTGAGATTCATAATTTCCTGCTTGTTTAAAAATATGTTTTACATTTATGATATATACACATGCTGTGAAATCAGGTTACGGTTGCTAGAAATGATTATGCCTTTGATTTGGAAACTGAAATGCATTTTTAATGATATCGGTCTTGAGTGACCTTTCTTAAAAAAATTGATTTCCTAAAGTGGTTTTGAATTGGTAATGTGTATTTCCGAAGGTGTTTCATCTTTTGGCCAGTTAAATTGTAAAAAAAATATTCCCTTTATGTAATAAAGCCCGTTTGGAACCTTAAGAATGTTTTATGGAAAAGAAAAACCTCTCTTGAGGCACACCCCCTTGGTTTTAGAAAATGATTTGTATGTTGAAAGTGTTATGATGTGCCTAACGTTGAATTTTATGCATTTTGTGACGTGAAAGAGGGGGAATGTGCTTAAGGAGGAAGAAAAATGGTGAGAGGTTGAATGAGCATTTGATAAAGAAAATTTTATGTTCATATATGTTTGCATGATATGGAAAAACTCACCACCACTTGAAATAGAGCACAATGGGAAACCCGGGTATCTAGGTGGGTGACCAGGACTAGTACGCTAGATGACACGACATGGTTTCATCCTGGTTTTTCTAGCAGGATTGACGCAACAAGACCAACTAAACATATGAATTTCCAAGGGTCGTGGTATTCTACGCCACGTTTTCTGAGGGTCATGGCCTTCTAAGCCATATTTTCTGAGGGTCGTGGTCTTCTAAGCTACGTTTCACCGAGGTACGAAGTCTCTAGGTTCCCACTTGTTCTAGCTACCTATAGGGATTACCCATAGTGCTCATTTTTGACATGATTCTTGTGATGTAACTTTATTTTCAGTTGTTTCATACCTGGTGTCTTGTTTGTAAAAATCACATTTCATTCCAAACTGGTTTCTTTTCATTTTGAAATGTTAATGCATGCTTGGAACCTATTTTGAAAATTTAGTAAGAGTGAAATGCTTTATTTGAAAATGTGAACTCATTACTTGAATTTGAAAATAAGTGAAAACATTATTTTATTATATCTTATTTTCAAACTGTCATAGTTTGATTTCTTAATAAAGGCAGAGGCATAGGACATGGTTATATTTTGGCTTTCCTACTGAGTATCTCGGTGCTCACGCCTACTTTACTTTTTAGTTACAGGTTTCAGTCTTGGATCACTTTTGGGAGTGAGTGTGGTTGTCGTACCATGGTGATCCACAGGTTCACCTGAGGTATGTCACGTTTCTTTGTTTATTCCTTTTTCTGCTGCCACGTTGTTCAGTTTATTTTTCCTTTATTTATCTTCTTATTCAATTTGTGTTTATTTATCTTTTTCATGGGCCAAACCATTCCCAACTGGGTTGTTTTGATGCCCGGCACTGGTTTCCAGCCCGTGGGGACTGGGAACGCCCTTCGGGCGATGTCGCGGACCGGGTCGGGCGTTGGGTCGGATGACGACCCGGCCTGGTTCATGAAAGATTATAAATTACATATTTAAATTTTTGACAATAGGAAAATAGATTTAATATGTGTAATAAACATGTAAGAGTTATAAGAAAACACTTTCTCTAAATGATATGATCTTGTTTACCATGATGAATATAAATTTCATGATATGTTTTCAAAAAAACAAATCAATATATTAAAATAAATATTATATAAGTCATGAAATAAGGTTTTAAAAACTGAAAATGTTTATTTAATGAAATTTACATCTCAATATGTATTGTAAAAAGTATTTTGATGGCATTAGTATTAATAAATTTATATGATAAAGAACATAATATAGATAGAAATCTTGGATAACAAGGATTAATGTCTTCAGAAAATCTAGATCATACATAAAATAAAAATAACTAAACATAAAAATTGACCTATATAATTATTATTTATACTCCTAATATAATTCATTGTTCTTATTACAGTTATCCACTTGAGTCTACACATCTATGAATTAGGTGATGTAAAATCCGAGAAAGAGGATAAATAAAGAAAATGAATCAATATAAGATGGGTGAGGATAATAATAATCATTATATATTAGTCATCGAATCATCATCAATATCATTAAATAATCATGTTAAAAAATGGAATGTGGAAATTCCAAAAAAATTTAATCTCCATGAAATAGTATTCAAATAATATACATAGTTGTGTACAATGATAGCATCATTTTCATACATATCATATGTGAATTTTAATGAAATCATTATTGTGAAAAAATACAGAATCATCTTCATGAATAATAAAAATTATCTCATGAGATATATGACATCAAACAATGTATTGGTGGTATATATTATTCATAGACCACCTATCACATCATAATATTTACATAATCAAGAATTTCATATAGAATATATAACAATCAAAATCACGAAATAACCCAAAGGAAGGAAAGGGGTTCATATGTAATTCATAAAGATTAAATTAATTATTAAACGTTGGTGATATAGAAATAAAATGGGAGATCAATATTTTTAATAATAGATTATATTTCATTGTATAAGAAGCTACAGAATAGGGAGCAATGATTTTTATTAAAAAGAAATGTTAGTTTTGAAAATTATTAAATTTGGTATAAAAATAAATGATCAAACATGTGCATACACAAACAAATGTAAAATAAAGAAATTATATTTATGTATAATTAAATTAATTACATGATAAAATTTATGTGAATGATTGATTACCTCATGAAAGTTAGATGGCTTTGAGTATCCACTTACTATAAATCCTTCTATATTTTCTTTTACTTTTCACCTCTTGGTTAATAAAGACATATTAATCAAAAAATTGATCAAGAAGTTAATTATTGTAATTTATACCATTATTTATCAATTTTATTCATTTAATTATATTTCCCAATTTCCATGTTTATAGGGTTTTCATAATGATATAATATTATACATAAAAATTATTATTTTTCTTTAATATATCTATTTTGTTTAATGTAATTTATACAGTATTATAATTAAATACCGAAGTTTATAATATATAAAATTTTATATTTAGGTATTATTTATTATTCATAATATAAATCCATGACGAGGGTTATATGTATTTACCTGGAAATGTATTTATAGGTGGTTAACCGACCATTAACGAGACATTGTTGTGAGAGAGGGAAAAAGAAGTTTGAAATTTATATATATTTTTAATATGATACATACAAGAGGTTAATATCATTAGTATTTTATTATACAACAACCGAAATAATATTATGATGGGATTTTTGTTAATGTTTTGGTGAATAAATAATGATAATAAAAATACGAAACAAAAAATAGTGTTGTTCAAACCATATATAATCCTTAGTGTTGGTTTTCTTGTACGACATTAAAATTCCATTGATTTTTGGAGGTATATTTCTCTCGAATGTACTCAAGGATTATATGGGGACAGAGCTGAATGATTTTAGTAGAGTTCATTATTTTTAATATGAGAGTTGAGTGATGTACCAAATGGAGTGAGTTGGGTTATTTATATATGAGGAGAGGGGTATTTTTAGAATAAAATGTTAATTAAAATAATATATCAAATATAAAACATGTAAGAGTGAATTAATAAAACTTTAAATTATATATAAATATAATATAAATGGGTTTAAGAATATAAACATGTTAATATTATTAATTCCTTATTTTATTATAATGGAATGTGGAATGAATAAAAAATTTTATTTTAAGGGATCACATTTAACCTTATTCTTTGCCAAAAAAAATTATTTTTTTATTTGTAGTTGATTTTATTTTAATGATAAATTTATGATATTAAATAATTCATATCCGAATATCATATTATAAAAAGTATTAATTAATTATTATGTAATAAATGATGTAAATTAACACATACTAGTTATGTGAAAAAATGTATTTTACTAGTCACCAAAAATTGATGTATTTAATAAAATTAACAAAAAAACACCCTTATATATATTCATTGATTCGATTTTTAATATGATATTAATTTTAGAAAAATAAATTTATAAAATTTGAAATATATATTTTCATTATAAAAATTACATCTTTTATGAAATACATTAAAATATATTTCCTTAAACATTGTCTTATGTTTTCATTAAGTTTTTATCCATGATGTTTATTTTGCTGGAATTATAATATTAATATTTACTTAAATTAATCATTATATATTTTAATTACTTCTAAATTTATTATTCTACATAAAAATAACTATTGTTATCGTTTGGTAACTCTTCCAAATGGTCAGGTTAATATTCCATTAGTCACATTACTTTTCTAATAGTCACATTACCTGCTAAAAATACATATACATTACATCATTAATTCTTCTATTCTATTCCAATCAAGTTTATATATTTCTAATTTTTTTTTTAATTTTGATTGTATTACTAATTTTTTTTCAACAATGTTGATAGTGGGAACAACGATTCTAGAAGTTTAGAGCGATATATGTTATTCCATTTTAGGTTTCAAATTTTATATTTTCTTTCAATTTTAATGTTTGTAATTTTAATATCTATAATTTGGGATTAATGTATACGTATTTATTAATGAAGTATTTTTTTTTCAAACTTCATTATGTTTATTATACTATATATTATTTTATAACACATATTTAATTAAAGATAAAATTATTTTTTAAAAACACTTGGTTCTTACATTCTTTCCCCCATTAGTAATTTCATCCCTAAAATTTAAACTCAAAATTTTGGTTGAGACTAGGTGTGGGTACTTATGTCTCATTTTTTCCACTAGTTACCATGTCACTTTTTTATACATATAGTTCATATATGATACATTAATTGGGTTTTTATCCTTGTTGTAAATAATTTCTTCTCAATGGTCCATGATATTCACCAGCTTCTCTATATGAGATGTCATTATCTAGATGTACTACATATGGATTTAGGATATTTGGTGGATCACGTATGTACTTACTAATGAGGTATACATGGAAAACGTCATGAAAACAATCCATATTTATTGGAAGTATATGAATATAGTTCAACACTCTTATGAGATCAATGATATAAAAGGGGACAACGTACTATGTGAAATGATTCCCACATTTTCCTAACCATATGAATCTCATTCATTGTAATATTTTAAGAAAAAACATATCCAGAAATTTAAATTCCATGCACCTTTGAGTGCTTTCATCATTTAGCTAATACCAATTTTGAGTGTATTTTATATGCTATTGGATGGATTGATCCTTCATTATCATTTCATAAACCAGGTTAGGTCCAAGTTTCTTCCAATATCCTACTTCATCCTAAAATGTCTTAGTTCTTCATAGATTCCCATATATCTCTTCAAATAGAACCATTTTAATACTTGTGTGGAAGTTAATGTTTAATTATAACTCAATGAATCCCTAATTTTGATCCCATCCACCATTGAATTCATTTGTGCATTATCTTAACATTCCCTCTTGAATAGAAATAGTATTTTCATATTAGCCCTCATTTTCCAGTTATATTCCACGCTGAAAATAATTTTTATATGATAATCATGTGGAAGTATTCTCCAAAATTTTGGTGTGAACCTTGGGTCCCAATTAGAGGTGGTCTAATGTGTGACCCCATGAATCCTAACCACATCCTTAATAAATATCTTGGAATGATATTAAAACAAAAAATATTACTAAATTTAAATTATTTTGGATGTCTTGGTGAGTCTATCCACCCCAACCAATATCATATTATTTCCTTTGGATTTATATTGGATATTAGTGCCAATGTACAATGTGACATCTTCCCATTTCCATGTGGGTATAGGTAATGGTTGCATCATCCCATTGGAATTATTTCACTCTACATTAACATTTTAACATAAAAAACGAGATATTTTCCACAATATCATTCTTCATGTTGTCCCACTATATGTTTTCTTAATGGCCATGATACATCTTGGATATTCTAGGATAGATAGAAAATGGTGAGCTATGTGAATTATCCAATAACTCCATTTTTATCCATGTTGATGAAGGAACATATATCCTCATTTCAAACATAATTACACCATCTTCATCGATGTGGAAGACATGTTTCTTCCCTTCCTTTAATACTTTCTCCATAAGTTTCTGCTCCATATCATCTTATTTTGCCTCTATGATCTTCTAATGGATAGATTATTAGAAATTAATTATGTTTATGTAGGATTTATTACCTACCCTTATTGTTTAACTAACCATCCATTGAATTTCTATAAAACAATTTTCTTTCTCAATCCACATCATGTATAGAGTAATAGATTATTTTCTGCTTTGATCTTCATCTACCATGTCCTCCCATCCATGATCGAAGTGAATAGAAAAATAATATTCATTGATTACTTTGTACCCTATTAATTGACCCATGATTATCTCATTCTATGTTAATATATAATCTAAATTATTTTGATCATTATATATATCATAATTTTTTCCATATAGGTAGTGACTCAAATCATCAAAGAGAAGATCACAGCTGCTAACTCTAGATCATGTGTGTTATTGTTCTAATCATGGACATTCAACATTAATGGGGAATATTCAATACCTTTATAATTATTCATGAGTATAAAACCCAATAAATTCTTAGAGGCATCGTTTTAAATCACAAAAATGTATCCACTTGTGTGTAGTGTGAGTGTAAATTTTTTAATTATAATTTTACTTATCTATATAAAATGTTCCCCACAATATTCAATCTAGACATAAATTACACATTTTAATGTTAAACATAGTTAGTGGGATAGAAAATCACATGAAATTTATCAAAAAATTTCTATAGTACCAATATAAGGTAAGAAAAATATAGATATATGTGAAACTACTTGGTCCAGCCGATTCCTCAATTACATTTTTCATTAACGGGTCTACAAAAGTACACACATATTTGATCATGTTCCCATATCATGAGACATTACTCATGCATAAATCACAATTTCTTAACATGGTGTATATTTTATCTTACCTTATTGTATCCAGAATAATAAATTGATTTTCTTTATGTTCTGATTAGAACTCGGAGTAAAAGATATTATCATTAGTAAACACAAGAATATGTTTTTAAGGTAGTATTGTAAGATAGTATTAATCAAATAGAAGGATATTATATGTGAATTTTTATGTCTGAAAGTCATTTATATGAAATCATAGTGGCCATACATTTTATGGAGTTAAGGATTTTGAAAAACATCTATATTCACCTTCAGTTGATGATGTCAAAATCGAAGTTCCAATTTTGGAAATTTATTTTTACCTCATAGTTTATCGAACAAGTCGTCATTAATTTATAGAGGATAATTTTACATTATGGTGATCTTGTTGAGCTCTTGATTATTGAAAAAAATTTGCATTGATCAATCCTTTTAAATTACAATAAATCCCTAATGGACCTCATGGTGATTCACTAGGGTGTGTGAAACCTTTTTAAAAATGAACTTTAAAATACATCTTTATCTCATATAGTTATGTTAGGGTAATCCTATATGATATTTTGTTGATAAGTTTGGATTCATGTATAAGTTCTATTGTGTACTCTACCTCATGATCTGGGTATGTCTTGGTAAATCATTAGGAAATTCATTAATTTCTTTACACATAGATTATCCACATCTATATTAATACATAACATTAATGAAACCATTTTGTAACGGTGTGCTTCTTTACATGGTATCAACACCAATTCCATTTATGGATTTAACAAAGGTGATTCATGATCCTCCTTGAATTTGTCCAGATGCATGGGATGGTTCTGATTATGAAAAGAGAATTAATTTTCCCAAATGTTGATACCATTTATTTATAATGAGCTCCAATACAGGCCTGTGTAGAATTGAATTCTACTAATGGTAGTATTACTAGATTTTCTAGAAGAATATTCCAACAAATACATACAAATTATCATTCCAACCCATTGGCTGAAATGATTTCACTCATTCATATTTCTTTAAATATTTCTACTTCATGGTATCAGGGATTTAGTATAACAATTTTAGAAATATTTCAACATATAAATGAAAGCATAGACCCAGAATAATGGAAACTATATTCCATTATTGAGTGAATATGAGGTATAAATTTTATGAAATCAGTTTAACTATCCACTTCCATAATGGTTTTGGCACTAAATTTCCCTTTATCGTTTGTATTTTGTGTTCATTAATACCAATTACCCTTAAGGATAAATGGTTTAGTAGAAAAGATTTTATTATGTCCTTACCTATATTGTTGAAGCGTTGAACCATTGATGGTGCTTTAGGAGGTTACATCATTTCATCCATAATGTTTCACATATACTACTTTTATAGTCGACATTCATTATCTCTGTTTCCTTCTTTCATGCACTAGAAGCATGTCCCCATCCATTTGAGACAATTCCCATGATGTTTGTTCCCACATTTTTGATATGTGGGAAGTTCAATTGGAATTCCTTTTTTTACCCACCATCATGAAATTATATTCACATATACTTATATCCACAACCATGGGACCATTGTCTATCTTCTATCTACACATTGAGAATACATCGAATCACATCCTCAAAAATCCACAAGCCTCGTATATCTAGAGATTTTTTAAGGTGGTGTTTTGAACCACAAAAGATTCAATCAATTTTTTTATCATTATTTTTAAAATAAATGAGGCATATATTAAATGATTTCTATTTTTTTCCTCATAAGTTGAAATACATTTTCTTCCCCTCTACTTTTGATCTATTTATTTTTAATCCATCATTTTTTGATGGTTTTATGGGAAAAAAATGTAAAAAAATAATTTGTTACAGGTTTTCCACTCATTATATTCCATTGCCTCCTTCTTATTATTGTTTATTATCAATGTCCACTAATGATTAACTATACCATCTAAATGATAAATGGAATGATTCACATGTTCTCTTTCAAAACATTATTGCACAAAAAATATCAACCCTATTGAGTTAACCCACTATTTTGAAACAATTGGATCGAGAGACCTGAAAAATGTTGGTTGTCATTACCTCATTAATGGTTCAATGACTATTTGATCCTTCTTAGGTGAAGGAAAATTTTCCAATTGGTTTAGGTTATTATTCATTACATGAGAAAACTAGGAAATAATTTCAATAATGTTTTTATATCCACCACCCCTGGAATTAGGGATATTATTAGGGAAATCATTGAATTATCCCTTACATGATATTTTGGATTAGTTTCTCATAGTTCTAGCCATTTTATATAATAGAATATTTTTGAAAAATGATTTAGCTAAAATGTCATGAATAAATAATTTATTATTTTGTGGAAATAAGTCTAAAAGAATATTTTATGGGTTTATTATATCTAGGCCTTTTCTAAAACATCAATTCTAGGATTATTACATGTACTTACTCTTATAATAAGTGTTGTCAATAATGTTTTCATATAGAAATTAAAAAATTAAATAATATTCACTATGATACCAAAATTAGAAACCATACTTTTTTACATTACTATTTCATAATTTTTATAAAAAAACATAATTAAGATACAAAACCCGAATAAAAAGGAATAGTGTATTGGGAATGTAATTCTTATGAATAACATGTGCATAATAATTCGTAAATATTTATTTTAAACAATTTTCATAATTTTTTTAAAATAACATGTTCTAAATATTTCATGTAATCAAATAATGATTTACATCATGGAAATAAATTATCTAAAATCCAATTAAGAGGATGAATAATGAATATAAATCAGTATAACATGGGTGAGAAAAATCAGCATCATCACCATATCATAATAATAAGATCATCATAAACATAAATATAAATTTTTTTTGATAAATTAATGGACTTTGGTAATGTATAAAACTAAAATTTTAAAGACCCGGAAATTCCGTGGGAATTTTTTTCCAAAGTAATGGGACTTTTACGAGTTTTTGAAAATGTACGGTGCTTGATTCTGAGGCCCGGTGTGTCTGGAATCAATTTATGATGTTTTGTTCGGGTACATTCAGTTAATGTACGAGTGAGATTTTATAACTTTTGAACCGGAGCTTGGAACTAAAATCTGAGGGCACCATTGAACTCGCAGCGCCAATATTATCTTAAAAATAATTTTCACTTCGACGATAGTGAGTCAAGGATAAAAGTTAGTCTTTGGGTTTTATTAAAAAAATAATAAAATAAATTGTAACACATTATTTTATTTTTTAGCCACCATGTGAGTGCGGGTAGTTGAAACCTCCACTTGGGAGTTGATGGTGGGACCGCTACACCCCAACCTCCCATGAGAGGTTATATTGGTGGGGACCACCAGAGCATAACCTCCTACGAGAGGTTACGACGTGGGGAAATACTGAGACCCGTAACCTCTCTCTTAAATCATAGGGGTGGGGACCACCCGACCCCAATTGATGAAGGAGGATAAAACCTCCCACCTCTCCCTATATAATGAGTGAATTCCTCTTTCCATCCACCTAATTAAATGTGACACCTCTCATGAATTTAATTAAGTGGTGCCCACTAATTTTATTCATAAATTTTTAATTACGTGCGAACATAATAATATACAAACCCTATTATTATTTTTGTTGGCATAATCTTCATTTTGGTGGAGGCTTTGAGAGGAAAGCTAGGGAAAAAAGATCCCAATGAAGAACACAATGAATGCGAAGAATGTGAAGAATGCCGGAGATACTCTTTCTTCTTCGACTTCTTCCCCAGCCACTTACCGATCAACCCTCCTCAATGTCGACAATGAACCAACGCATCTCGGAATTGAGGACTTGCGTCGGACGTGACGAACAATGGTCTCCTCTGTCATCCTTTTGCGACTCTGTAAAAAAATGACGAATGTCGAGCGAAAAGTCAAAATGTTGAGGGGTTTACCTTTAGAAGTACCCCTTTTCCTTTATCATCTTCTTTTGAAAGGAATCGTTGCGATGTTTTGTGATTAAATTGTTGTTCATCGTACCGTTGATGAACCAACTTCTATAACCTTAAACTCAGAGGTTTTGGGCCAACCTCACACGACCTGACACCCTCCGTAGATTTCATTGTGGTGTTCTTCGAAGCAGCGATGTGGCGACGAATGCGGTGACGAAAAATGCCGCACTACCCACGACCTCCATGAACCGCGCCGCCCCAGCGCGCGCCCCGGAGGAACCCGCGGCCTACCCCGGGCGCTATCCGCTCGACCCCTCATCCTCTCCGGCCCTGTAGGCGGCTTTCCCGCATGCCCCACAAACTTCTCGGTGCCCCAGCACCCTGCCCGACATGCGTCCTACCTACCCGGCCCCTGCCGCGGCCTACTAGATGCCCTAGCACCCTGCCGCGCCCTGCCCATCGCCCCCGCGGCCTACCCCGAGGCCTCCCTCCCCCTGACGGGTGCACCTCTGACCTGCCCGGTATCCAGTCGGCCTGCCCGTGCCCTGCGCGACCTGCCCGCTGGCCTCCCAACCGCCGACCTCCCGAGCCGCGCCCCTCACGGCATGGGCCAAACTGGCCCCGGCCTTCGGGTTGAGCCACCTGCGTGGCGACATCTGGGCCGAACCGCCCTCACAGTACACTGCGCCGGGCCCAGCGCATCGAGACTATCATAGGGGGCTTACCCACCCAACAGGCTGGTTGAGACCAATCGGGTATGTCCAGGTTGACCCAGTACGGGTCGGACTGGACTCGGGACCACTACCGACCCCTTTGCTTTCCTTGGCCATATCTTTGGCACCAGACGTTCGTTCGATGAACTTTCAGCAGCACTGGTAATCTCCTTGAGAGACGGTTCCTTTGAGAATACCCCACTGGAGTTCGGGGAATAATTAAGATATGGTCAGGTTGCTTTGTACACGAATCCAGCCGCCCCCTAGGACTAAAAGTCTAATTACTAACAGACCAGGTGTCAGATTGACGTAAAGTTTGTTGCGTTAAGACCCCTATGATGAGGCAGACCTTTGAGATAATTCTACGTGGTACTTCACAGCACATGGAGTATTGAATTGTAGCTAGTGGAGAGGATCCTCTGACTAACGGGAGAGCAGATTGTGGAAACTAGTAGCTGGTTGGGATTTGATGACTGCTGATCGATCGACTCGGAGTGATTCAGATGGCCCAGTGGGGAGCACTTGGTTGTAGCAATGGACCCACGGTGGAAGAGCGCTTGGTTGTAGTGGCATACCCGCAATACATGACAGAAGGAGTACCTCTGTAGCCTATGATGGGGAGAGTGTGGTTGTAACAGCAGACCCATGGTGTGGAGCGCCTCTGTGTGATGACGGCATACCCACAATACTCAACATGTGGAGTACCTCAGCCATCCTTGGTTAGTGAGAAGAGAATATTTGTAGAGTTAGGCCCACTGTACTCGACATAGGAGGAGTTATCCAGCAGTCATGGGTTTGACAACGTGAATAAAAATCCTGGTTTGAGATGAGTCAATGACTTTTGTGTTTTCCACATGATTGAGATGAGTTACTAGATAATTTAGGTATATGTATGGGAATATACCTAAGTAATGTTTATCAGTTGATTTCATGCTTTGTGGTTTATCCATGTTGGATTTTTTGAGACCTTGAGGGTCTCAGGTTCCCTACTGTGTATCGTTATACTCACCCATACACGGGATATGTCCACACCTCGTTGTATTGGTTGAAGACGACATGAAACGCTGACTGAGGAAGAGAGTAGCAGGACTGGATGGTACCCGGAGGTGGATCAATTGGTGCGATGATACACGGAGCAGACGGATGAACGTGGATTGCTGAGGAGGCCATCTGTACCTACACTTCAGGTATGAAATTTGGAGGATGACCAAGTAGATTCTTTACTTTCTTTAGTTGTACTTACATTTCAGTTCTACTTGTACTTTCCTGTTGGGCTTGTATTTCCGGCCTTTTTTTTAATTTCTTGTACTTCTTTTGTATACAGGTTTAATTAGTTTTTTGCTACCAGTTTTGTACTATGATGTGTATGTTTACAGTTATAAAGGCAATGCCTTCCCAGTTTTGGGATTTACGCCTTGGTTTTTAGTCGAGAGCCCCTAGACTATGGAAGGCGGGCTTGGGGTAGTCTCCATGCGGGCCCCAGGGGACAGGTTATGACAATTTGGTATTAGAGGAGTCGGTTCTACCACAGAACGTGGGACTCTGATATTTATTTTCTGTGAAGTAATAGTTTTAAGGGTACTAAGTGTGGTTTTCAGTTTAGGGAGTCCAGTGTAAGTGCAGGCGGCCGTCGTAAACATACACCAGGACCCTAACTTATGATTTCCGACTCAGTGCACGAAAACACTGATTGGGTGTGTGTTTAAAAAAAAAAAATTTCTTTATGTCAGCTCAAGTAGTTCAGCTCAACAGGTATAGTATTTTGACTGTGTCACATTTATTTCCTTCAGGAATCCCCCACCCCCCTCCCCCCCGTGGATGACCAGTTGGAGCCCCGAGAGTTGTACGCACTGACAGCCCACCGAGGAATGATGCCTCAGTGTAGGGCCCTTTACCGATGGAGGCACCATCAATACTACTTCCCGTTGGGACACCAATGCCACCAGACCCTGCAGCTGACGATTCACATCACTTGAGTGTTTTTCATGAGTTCTAGCGCAAGAGGCCACCCAGGTTCAGGGGAGAGTCAGACCCACAGGCGGCTGAGGATTGGCAAGAGGTTGTAGTGAGAGTCTTCATGCTAGTAGGGACTCGACCAGACTTCATGGTGATCTTTTTTTCCAGCCTCCTTTAGGAAGAAACACGCAGATGGTGGATCTTTATGCTCTAGATACATGATGATGCGATCCTACTCTGATCAGACTTCAAGTGCCTTTTCGGGAAAAGTTTGTACCAACCACACTTCGAGCGGTGCAGAGACATGAGCTACTTCATCTACGGTAGGGTAGCATGATGGTGGTGAAGTAATCAGTGAGGATCACTTACCTCTCTCACTAATCCACTAATATGGTACGAGACCCATTTTTCAGGGCCCATACCATCGAGCAGGGGCTCAGGCAAGAGATCAGAGCTCCGATGATCTCACTTAGCATCTCGTTGCAGACAGGGGTGTTGGAGCGAGCCCTCCTAGTGGAGAGTTTCCGTGCTGAGAAGTCTCTAGCAGCGAGACCCACCACTAGCCGACATGCAGCGGAGTCTTCTACTGCAGGCAGTAGGCAGATAATGCAGAGGTCCAAGAGGACCAGACCTACAGGTGGTCGACCGTATGGCCCAGGATCAGATATGCGAGGCACCCGGGGTGGAGACAGACCTACTAGGAGTGGGGATTGTTACTTATGCGGCAGACAAGGTCACATGGCTTTTGACTGTTCGACCCATGACACGGATGATCAGCAGACAGTTGAGGGACCTCCCAGATAGAGGCAGAGGTTTGATTGAGGTGGTCCGCTGGGAGGAGGTGGACGTGGCAGAGGAGCTGGATGTACAGTTAGCGGTGGATGAAGTTTTGAGGTGCTGCCACCACCACCACCAGGAGGTCCACCCCCACCACAGGGAGTGGCTGGATAGGGGAGAGCACAACTTCAGAAAGCTGAGTCCTATGATCATGGTGCTCCAGAGATGATTTGAGGTAAAATCTGTTTCTATTACACCATAGTTTCAGTTCTTATAGACACAGGTTACAGTCACTCATTCATTGCCACATCCCTCATTCTGAGCTTGGAGATCTCTATGGATCCGTTGGCTTGATCTTTACAGCTAGAGGCTCATACGGGAGAAGACACGATGATTACACACAAGTTCCGGCAGTGTGAGCTTAATCTAGGAGGCGATAGCTTTGGCTGGGATCTCCTCGTAGCAGCATCGAGGCCTTATGATTTCATCTTGGGTGTGTACTGGTTATCTACTATCCATGCCCAGATCGACTGTATTAGGAAAAAAGTGCGGCGTGTCCGCACTGATGGGACCAGATTTACCTTCACCAGCGAGAAGGGAGCCTTTGTAGTGCAGGACGGACTTACTCGGAGGTGGGTGCATATGATCACTAACCAGTTGGATTGCTTCACCCTCAGAGCATTAGATGTGGAGAGTCTGACATATCCTGTACTGGTGGACCAGTACACATGTGTTTTTGCTGATGATGTCCTAGGACTACCTCCTTGTAGAGGTGGAATTCTACATTGACATGTACCCCAGGACGACACCGATATCTACTCCAGCATATCATATGGATCCTCCTGAGCTTTGTGAGCCATATGTGTAGTTGGAGGACTTGCAATAGAATGGATTCATCTCGCCCAATGTATCCCACTAGGAAGCCCCAATTCTATTCACCAAGAAGGGGGACATGTGCATGAGGGTCTGTGTCAACTACCGTCACCTGAACCTGGGGACCGTGAAGAACAATTATCCACTCTCAAGGATTGATGGTCTCCTTGACCAGATAAAAGGAGCATAGTGGTTCTCGATGATAGACCTCAGATCAGGCTATCACCAGCTTAGAGTTCGAGTCGAGGATGTGGAAAAGACTACCTTCAGGTGTCGGTATGGCCACTATGAGTTCTTGGTTATGCCCACTGGTGTAACCAATGCTCCAGCAGTGTTAATGGGACTCATGAAAAGGATATTCCATCCATACCTCGATCATTTGTCATAGTCATCATCGACGACATTCTGATCTAATCGACTACTGAGGAGGAGCATGCCTACCATTTACGGGTAGTACTAGACACACTCTGTGAACACTAGATTTATGGTATGCTCTTGAAGTACTAGTTTTAGATTCTTGGGGTTCACATCTTTGGACATGTCATCTCGGAGGCTGGAGTTGTAGTGGATTCAGTGAATATCAAGGCGGTACTTTCTTGGGGCCACCAAAGAGTGTGACAAAGGTACGTAGTTTCTTGGGCTTGGCTGGCTACTATAGGAGGTTCGTCATAGACTAATCCAAAGTTTCATCACAACTATCATCCTTGACAAAGAAGGGTAAATCCTTTGTGTGGTCAGAGATATGCCAAGAGAACTTTCAGGAGATAATGAAGAAGCTGACTAGGGCCCACATCTTGAGTCTTTCAGAGGAAGACATATGGTACATAGTCTATTGTGACACATCAGGGACCAGACTCGGGTGTGTCCTGATGCAGGAGCGAGCTATGATCGTATATGGTTCTCGGTAGCTGAGACAACATTAGCAGAACTTTTTTCCCCATGACCTGGAGTTTCCAGCAGTGGTCTTCACCTTGAAGATGTGGCGACACTAGCATATGGGTAAATGTTTTACTGTGTAATCTGATCACAAGAGTCTCAGGTATATCTTCTCTCATAATGACCTAAACCCGAGACAATGACGTTTTCTTGAGTTCCTCTATGACTATGACTTTGAGATAGTATATACTCCTAGAAAGGGGAATGTGGTTGTGTATGCGCTCAGCAGGAGGACTGGAATTCAGCTGCTAGGAGAGGCAACAGAGCAGCTTGCTGCATTACAGATATCCTTTGTGGATAGGGATGTAGCAGCATTCCTACAGTCTCATACGATCACTCCCCCACTCCTTCAGTGAGTCAGGTAAGCACAACATGGGGATACTGACTGCGAGACATGACGTGCTCAAATATCCACAAGGCGGGAACCTTGTGGATTTTTTGAAGGAGGGGATCACGTCATCCTCTTTAGAGAATAAACTATGGTAGTGGAGGATCTTAAGGAGGATGTGTTGAGGGAGTTCCACACTTCCACTTTAGAAGTACATCCAAGAGTGGTGAATATGTACCAGGACCTTTGACGATAGCACTGGTGGCCAGGTATGAAGAAGGCAGTAGTAGAGTCGGTCTCTTGGTGTATCACTTGATAGCAAGTGAAGGCAGGGCACCAAGTTCTAGCATGATTGGTTCATCCTTTAGAGGTTCCAGAGTGGAAGTGGGATTGGATATCCATGGACATCATGACGTGTCTTCCACATAAATCCCGGGGTCACGACTCGATTTGGGTGATCGTCGACCGACCGAATCACCAAGTCGGACAACTTTCTACCGATCAGAGAGCAGGGTTCAGTAGAGATCTTGGGACGCCTCTATGAGTAGGAGATTGTGCTGCTACATGGAATACATATTCTATTGTCTCCGATCGTGACACACGATATACTTCCCGGGTATGGAAGAGGTTGCAGGGGGCTTTCGAAACACTGATTCCCTTGAGCACCGCCTTCTACCCTCATATGGATGGTCAGACTGAGCAGACCATCCATACCCTCAAGGACATGCTTCGTTCAGATATCCTTGACTTCAAACATAGCTGTTAGAATCATCTACCTTTGGTGGAGTTTGCGTACAACATCATTTATCACTCCACCATAGGAACGGAAGATCTTTAGGCGTTGTACGGGCGACATTTTAGATCTCCCTTGTGTTGGACACACCATGGGGAGTCAGCACTAGTGGGAAAGAAGATGGAATGGGCTACCACAGAGAAGGTGGAGATCATCCAGGAGCAGATGAAGACTGCACATTACATGTAGAAATCATATGGTGACAGGAGACAGGGACCTCTTGAGTTCGAGGATGGCAACCATGTCTTTCTACGAGTCTCACCTAGACGAGGTCTACAGAGATTTGGCCTAGGCGGAAAGTTATCACCGAGGGTAATCGGACCTTTCCATGTCCTCATCAGAGTAGGTGAGGTGGCTTACCACTTAGCTTTTCCACATAAGTTGCACCAGGTGCATGACGTCTTCCGTGTATCTTAGCTAATGAGATATGTGCATGACCCTACTCTCATCATCGACCATGGAGAGCTAGACATCGACGACGGGGCGACTTTCATGGAGGTTCC
Organism: Viscum album; assembly: GCA_963277665.1. Lineage (NCBI taxonomy): Eukaryota > Viridiplantae > Streptophyta > Magnoliopsida > Santalales > Viscaceae > Viscum > Viscum album. The sequence goes on from OY728155.1 coordinate 1,014,610,674, forward strand.
AGTGGAGATTGAGGATTGATAGGAGCAGGTCCTATGTGGATGGTCGATACCTCTGGTGCGTCTTTGCTGGCAGCACGGGAACCCCAAGGAGAGCACATGGGAGCATGAGTCTTATATGCATGCTCAATATACCCATTTTTTCCCTTAGTTTGAGTTATAGCTTATGGGGACATAAATATCTAAGTAGGGGATAATTTAAAGACCTATAAATTCCATGTACATTTTTTTCGTAAATACATGGGATTTTTACGAGTTAGTGAAAATTTACGGCGCTTGATTCTGAGTCCCGGTGTGTCCGAAATCAATTTCTAATGTTTTGTTCGGGTACGTTAAGTTAATGTATGAGTGGGATTTTATAAATTTTGAACTGATGCTCGGAACTGAAATCTGGGGGCACTGTTGAACTCACAACACCAGTATTTGCTTAAGAATACTTTCACTTCGACGACAGTGAGTTGAGGATAAAAGTTAGTTTTTTGGGTTTTCTTAAAAATAAAATAAAATAAAGAGTAACAATATATTTTATTTTAGAGCCACCATGAGAGTGTGGGTAGTTTGAACTCGGACATGGGAGTAGTTTGTGGGACCACCACACCCCAACCTCCAATTAGAGGTTATGGTGGTGGGTCCCATGAAAGCATAACCTCCCATGAGAGGTTACGACGTGGGGACCACCCGAGACCCATAACCTCTCTATTAAATGATAGGGGTGGGGAACACCCAACCCCTATTGATGATAGAGGATAAAACTGCCTGCCTCTCTCTCATTAATGAGGTAGAGCCTCTTTCCATCCACAAAATTAAATGTGACACCTCTCATGAATATAATTAGTTGGGGCCCACTAAATTAATTCATCAATTTTTAATTACGTGCCAATGTAATAAAAGACAAACCCTCTTATTATTTTTGTTGGCATAATCCTTTTTTTGGTGGAGGTTTTGAGAGGAAATCTAGGGAGAAAAGAGCCCAACGAAGAACGCAAAGAATGCAAAAAATGCCGGTGACCCTCTTTCTTCTTCAATTTCTTCCCCGACCACCTACCGATGAACTCTGCGCAACGTCGACAATGAACTGACGTAGCTCAGAATTGAGGACGTGCAGCGGACGTGGCGAATGACAGTCTCCTCCATCATCCTTTCATGACTCCATCAATAAATGATGATCATCGAGAGACAAATCAAAAGGTAGGGGGTTTACATTTAGATGGATCCCTTTTCTTTTCTCATGTTCATTTGAAAGGAATATTTGCGAAGTTTTGTGATTAAATTGTTGTTCATCGTACCTTTGATGAATCGAATTCTATCACCTTAAACGCGGAGGGTTTGGGCCAACCACCCAAGGCTCACCACCCTCTGTAGATTTAATTTTGGTGTTATTCAAAGCGGCAATTAGGCGACTAAGGAGGCGTGACAAAGGTCGTGCTACCCACAGCCTCCGCGAACCGCGTCACCACCGCGCGTGCCCCGACTGAACCCTCGTCCTACCCCGAGCGCTGCTCGTGCACCACCGTGGCCTTCACGCACACCCTGCACCCTACCCAATGCCCCGACGCCTTGCCCGGCATGCGGCCCGCCTTCCCGGCCCCTTCCACGGCCTGCCCAGTGCCCCCGCCCCCTGCCGCGCCCTACCTGGCGCCCCCGTGGCCTCCTCCCCCTGCCCGGTGCATCTACGACCTACCCAGTGTCCAGCCGGTCTGCCCGCACCGCGCGCGACATGATATCTGGACTTCCTTCCGCTGACCTTCCAACCTGCACCCCTCTCGGCGTACGCCGAACTGGACCCGACGTTCAAGCCGAGCCACCTGCGTGGCGCCATCCAGGTCGAATCGCCCTCGAAGTCTGCTGGGCCGGGCCCAGCGGACCCGGCCTAACATAGCAGGCTGACCCGCACAACGGGTAGGGTCAAACCCTTCGGGTCTGTCCTTGTTGACCCAGACCGGGTCGGCCCAGATTGGGTTGGGCCGAGTCGGTCCGACCGGGTCGGACTGGACCTGGACCCACTATCGACCCCTTTGCTTACTTTGAAAATATCATTGGCACCGGACTTCCATTCGACGAACTGTTAGTGGCCCTGGTAATCTTGATTAGAGATGGTCCCTTTGAGAATACCCCACTGGAGTTTCAGGGTATAGTTGAGATACAGTCTTGTTGGTTTGTACATGAGTCTAACCGGGCCCCCAGAGACTAAAAGGCTAATAACTAACAGACTAGGCATCTGATTGATGCACCATCTATTGCGTTGAGAACCCTATGACAAGGCAGACCTTTGAGATACTTCTACGTGGGACTTATTGACCCTTAGAGTATCGACTTGTAGCTCATGGAGAAGACCCTCCTGGTGATGAGCGAGCATATTGTAGAGACCTAGTAGCTGGCTGAGACTTGATGACTACTGACTGATTGACTTGGAGTGATTCGGATGGCCCAGTGGGGGAGCGCTTGGTTGTTGAAGCAGACCCACGGCAGAGGAGCGCTTGGTTGTAGCGGCAGACCCACGGTACTCAACATAAGGAGTATCTTTGTAGGATATGAAGGGGAGCACATGGTTGTAGCGACATACCCATGGTGGGGAGCGCCTCTGTGTGAGCGTATCAAACCCACAGTAATCGACAGGTGGAGTACCTCAGCAGTCCAAGGTTAGTGTGAAGCACTTGGTTATAGTGGCAGACCCACTATACTCGACAGAGGAGTTCTCCAGCAGTCGTGGTTTCGAAATTGTGGATAAAAATCCTGGTTTGATTTGAGTCAATGACTATTGTGTTTTCCTAATGATTGATATTGGTTACTAGATAACATATGTATATGTATGGTTATATACCTAAGTAATGGTTATACGTTGATTTCATGCCTTTTGATTTATCCTAGTTGGATTTTGCAAGACCTTGAAGGTCCTAGGGTCCCTACTAAGTTTCGTTATACTAACCCCTGCATGGGCTATGCCCGCACCTCATTGGGTTTGTTGCAGACGACAGACAACGCTGAGTGAGGAAGAGAGTAGGTGGAATGGATGGTACCCATAGGTGGATCACTTGGCGTGACGATACACGGAGAAGACGGGCAGACGTGGAGTGCTGAGGAGGCCATCTATACCTACCCTTAAGGTAGGAACCCCAAAGGAATACCCAGTAGCTACTTTAATTTCTTTAGTTGTATGTTAATTTCAGTTGTACATGTACTTTCCTCTTGGGCTAGTATTTACGGACATTTTTTTACATTCCAACACTGCTTTTGTATACAGTTTTATATAGTGTTTTTCTTCTAGTTGTGTACTCTGATGTGTATGTTTATAGTTATAAAGAAAATGCCTTCCCATTTTTGGGATTTATGCCTTTGGGCCTAGTCTCCAGCCCCTGGCCTATGGAAGGCGGGCTTGGGGTAGTCACGATACAGGCCCCAGGGGATGGGTCATGACAAAAATATTATGTCATAATTGTTAAATACCACACATAGTTGTGGAAAATGATGGAATCAACTTCACACATAACATATGTGAATAATCATAACATCATAATTTTGTAAAATGAAATAATTATTTACAAAAATTATAAAAATCATTTCATGGTATATATAATATTACCCAATGAATTGGCAGGCTATAGAATTTCAGGCCCACCCATCAAATAATAGTGTTTACTTAATAATGCATGCCACATATAATATAAAATAATCATTGTCAAGAAATTACTAATGGAATGTAATGGGTTTCATAAGGATATCATAAAGAATACATTGATGAATAAAGTTTTTGTTCCCAAAAGGAAATTGGAGATCATACTATGCAATTTGAGAATATTTTTCTTTTTATAAGATACACCACATGTAGAGATGAATATATTTTTATAAATAAATGTATTTTTTTAATTATCATTGTATACTTCCTAAAAATGAAGGTGTAAAAATTTATATCCCCAAATAAAGATTTAATAATAATGAAATCAAATTTAAGTAAAATTAATGGAATACTCATACAAAAAATTACTTGAATGAGGAATGACCCTAGGAAAGGTAGTTGGGTTCAAGAATCCCCTCACTTTAAATCCCACTTTATGTTCTCACTTTTCCACCTTCGAAATAATAAAATTAGATTTATCAAAACTTTGATCAATAAGTGATTATCTTAATTATTACAAATATTTATATATTTCTGTAATTTGAATATATTTCATAATTTCATTGGTTATATCATTGTCATTTTTCTATCATATCTTACACAAAAATTTCTAGTTTTTCATCCATTTTTATATTTTCATAAATGTAATTTATGCATTAGTATAATTAATACCAAAATTATATAATAAAAAAATTAAATGATTATATATAATTCAAATTTCATAATATTTATCCATTATGACTGTTATTGGTTTTTATGTATCAATTTCTCCGTACATGGTTAACCAACTATTGATGCGGCATTTTTAGGAGTGTGGGAAAGGGATATTTGAAATTTAAATATATAATAAACTTGAATCATAATGTATGTTAGAGTAATTAATAGAATGTTAAATTACAACAAACTTTATTGTAAACAATTTTTTTAAAATAGTGGGTGATGAATGAAATGGATGAATAAAATAATGGAAAAAGAATAGTTGATTGAAACATACCAAATCATAATTCCAAGAGGATGGTGTAGGGATATTTATAGATGATAAAAAGGGTATCATGACAATAAAATATTCAATAAATTAATATGTCAAATGTAAATTTTATACTAATGAATTTTTGACAATGAAAATAATATATAAATATATCATAGTGTTCTCTTAGATATTAAAACTATATAATTTTAATTGATTAGTTTTTTAAAAGGGAATGTGGAATAAAATAAAAAATGTTATTTTAAGTTATCACAATTGACTTAAGGTTTTGGAAAATAATTTTTACATTTTGAATGTATGTTTATTTTTTTAATGATTCATTAATGAAATTAAGTATATCATTGTGGAATATATCTTCATTGAAAGGATATGTTGATGATTACATCATGAATGATGTAATTTAGGATACACAAGTTATGTGAAAAACAAATTTTTTATAATTCACCCAAAAATTGATATATTTCACACAAAAAAAACCTTAATCATTTTTAACATTCTAGTTTAAAAAAAATATTTTAAATATATTGAAAAAAGTTATTATTTATGAAATTTTAATTTAAAATATAAACCTTATGACTTTTATGAAATAATTTTAAATATAGTTTATTTTGAATATGATTAATTTTTTCTTGAATGTTTTAGTCATGATTGTTCATTTTTTGAATTATAAAATTTATATTCATTTAAATTATTCATGATAAATATTATTTTCATCACAATTTAATATTTTAAGGTAAAATTTATATTCCATAGGTTTGGTTATTATTATCAATTGTCATATTAATATTTTAATGGCCGCATTACCTCCTACAAATACCTCTACTCTCATTCATTTATTATTCATCTCAATTCTTGTCATGGTTATATATTTCCATCAACTATAATTTTTACTAGTTTAATAATATTTTCATTATTTTATAATGTTTTTTAAGTGGGGTGATGATTTCGAATATTAGTGATATTCATAATTTTCTATTTTAGTATTTCTATTTTATATTTTATTCAATTATATTGTTTGGAATTTTAAGTGGGATCGGTAATGATTAATGAAATATTATTTCATAAAGAAGTAAATTCTTTTTTTAATTATGTGTAAAATATTATACAACATATTATAACTCACATTTATTACAATAGGAAAATATATTTTAGAAACAATGGGTTATTACTAAAAAATTCCTCAAAATAATGTAGATCACATTATTTAATCCATATGATTATGTGGATATTGAAATTAGAATCATACCACATAATAAAACCTAATTTTTTATGATTAATATGTTTCCTAAAATAAAATATGATATTAATAATATAAGTTGTATCTTGAAGAGTGGAAAAACAATGTTGAGAGAATCCTCTCAACATTTCTTTTAAATTTAGGTAATAAAAATGTCCACCTTTATCCACAAATCATTTTTCTTCGTACATTTATATGTAATGTAGGTGATTGAAGGTTAATCATGCTCTTAATGGGAGAACCTAAGAATATGGATATACAGTCAACATGAAAAAAAATCATTTTATGAATATAGTATCCTAGAATGATCTACGTATTGGGGTTTTGGAAATGATATAAAAAATATCATCCATGATAATGATTATGTTTAATTTTTTCACATTGTAAATCCACATTAAATTTTGTGGAGATGAATGAGAATTTTGAATAAGCTACTATAATTATTAATTTCATGAATATTTGAATAATATATAAAGTTTTTGATATTTTTTCCATTGAAAAGTATGTTTTTTAATTCTCTCAACCTTCATTACTAAAACCATGTTATAATATAAATATGAGAAATTTATTTTTATCAATGACATTGTAAGAGTTGTTTGAAGAAGCTACATGTTTGTTTTTTTATCTTAATGGGCTTTTAAAAGTCACAATAAATGTATTTAAGATGTTATTATAAGTCTGGGGTGAAATATTTCATGATAATCATTATATCAATTGGAATTTTTCACTTTTCGTTACTTAAAAATAATTGAACAACTCTTGATGAAATCATGTGGCTTCTCACCACATTTGGTAATATTCTATTTTATAAGGGACGTCATAGTTGAATAAATAAAAACCTCATTTATTATACACTGATAATTGATTATTTAGTCATAGATCGGAAGGGATATTAAAACATTAGTTTTGTATGATATATACGACTCTCAACATTAATTTTTATTTCCTTTCACAGAGGGTGATAAAAAAAATGAAAGGTTGATGAGAAATGTGGTGAGAAAAAATGGTTAAGATTGATATATAATTTATAAGTTATTGTAAAAAAATATTATGCGGTATATTATTGGGACCACCTTGTGTTATTTGTATTATTTTTTGAGAAATATCAATAAAACATGATGAAGAGAACCCAGAAGGATTTATCATGATTATAAAATATCTTGCAAGATTATGTATGATGTTTCTTGTCCTTATTCCTATGATGAAAAGTCATCATATGTTCTTGTCATTGTAATATGGAAATATATTTAAGGTAAAGGTTTTTAGATGATTTAATTTCCATGGATAATGAAGGAGAGAGAGAAAATAATATATTTTTATATGTTGAATATGTTGTTTGGAATATCTATTTAGAAAGGGTGATTTTTTAAGAGTTTGCAAAGAAGAATTCCAACTCCTCAAAAATTCCTTAATCTAGTCATCCAAACCTCCCCAATGGAATCAAAAACAACTCACATAGTTAGTGGATAAATTGGATTAGATGTAAAGAGAGAGGAAAATCATATACAAAGATCAGTTAGAGTGCATGCATGATGTGCACAATTATTAATCATCCACTGAAGTATGGGATGATATAGGAGGTTGTATCTCAAACACCTCCACCCCTCAAACATTCTATGTTAGTTCTACAATGTGACATATATTATTAATTATAGTATTACCAAAATAAAAATAGATATTGAAAAACTATTGATATGTACACAATTCCACCATTAAAATTATATACAAAAAAATTAACTTTATCCAATCAGATCAACCGACACTATTTGTTCCAGACCCCTATTCATCTAAAATCATTGGATCTGGGTTTCCTATGTAATATTTATTTTACTATTGTATTCATGGTATTTTTATCTACCATTTTTTGAGAGCATAAAACCAATTATGGAAAGATAAATTTCTGTTATTGTTGTAGGTCATGAATAAAGTGTAGTGGATATGTGTTTCACATAATAAGTGAAGCTACCCTGGAAAAGAAAACACATAATGTAAAGTAGGTAATTTTCATGATGAAATTTGGAAAAAAATGTTTAATTTTTCATCTATATAATGTTGGATTTTTAATATATCTCATAAAATATGTAATCGATATTTGGAACACATGGTATGTCATGTGACTATGGGTGCAAAAAAATGGTTTAAGAGACAATGTCAATGAATAATATGATTAGTGATTAGGGGTTGAATATGTATTCAAAGGGTATGTGGAAATTTATTTTAGGGTCAGTGAATATAATAAAACTTGGTAGTTTATGTGACTTTTTACATTCATTGTAGATTTAGTGCAAATGCTATCATAGGATTGGTTGATTAACATAATAATCAACCTCATAAAACATCGGAGTGTTGGAAAATAAGTGACATGGAATTTTCAATCTTGGATATGAAAAACATATTTCAATTAGGTCCATGAAAAGTGGTATATTCTTTTATTATATTAATATATGATACTCTTATCATGATGAATTTGAAATAGAAAATATTAAGAATAATTAAAGTTGGATTCGAAGGTGAATGGATATTATAGGTCTACAGAAGTATCATAAAAATCAAGTAAGAATTATTCATGAATAACAGAAGATAATTTGTTCACTAAAAATGAATAAGATGTTTTAGTCATACTTATAATATGAATTTTTTAATGATATAGTGAGAAACCGTTCTTAAATAAAAAATATGATAATTTATATATGAAATTTTAAATACATATAAAATGGAAGAATGTATTGAAGGATTTTTCTGTGTTGTAAATAAAGAAACTATGATCATTTAATATAAATTAATGAATTTATAGGATAACTATATACATGAAATAAATATGTAGATAATTATAAAAATAATATAACTATTTATTTTAAAGATAACATAAGCTGTGTGATATGATAAAACAAACCAATTTCACAACTACTGCAATATTCATGCATGAATATTTATTTATGCATGTAACTATTAGTTCTAGAGGATTGAAAATACTCATGTATGGAACAAGTAGTTTTGAATAATTATTATTATAGTTATGTTTATAATTATTTAGTTATATATGTATTTTAATTAACTCGATTTCTATGGAGGTTTAAAGAAAAATTAAATAATAGAACTATTAAAAGATAAGAATCAGGAAGATAAAAGTATTTGAATTTATGTAATTTATAATAATATAAAAAATTGAATCATATAAATATATTGACATGATTACATAGGAAATGAGGAATAAGTGTAAAATTATGAAATCGTTTCATGTTATTTATATTCTCTTACGTCAAAGGAGTTGCAATAAAAGGTTATCCATTACTATTATTCCAAATTTGTATTTACCATAATGCCAAATTAAGGAATTATTTTTAGTGAAATATATTTAGTGGTATTTATGTTATATTTTTATGAAATAATTCATTTTAAAATTTTAAAATAATATTAGAGATGTAGTGAAATCATTTTATGCATTGATGTTGAAATTAAATAACTATTGGACATGTTGGCTAGGAAGTTTATAAAATAAGAAGGTGATATGAAATAATGTATTTTCATATGAATATGTGAATGAAGAATAGATCTAATTATAAATTTTTGTATATGGAAAGAGAATAAATCTTAATTATTTTTATTTTTTAAAATAAAAACTGAATAACTTACTTTTTATTATGGAAGGGAATATGAATAAAAATATTGCAGCATGCCAACAATTATTAGAGTTATAATTGGTGATGGATTATCCCAATGGATACCCAAACTAGTATACTTATAATTTAGAATATAATCTTGAGTTCAAGAAGAACCTAAAAATAACCTGGATACATGAAAAGGTGATATTAAATTTTAATCTAATCTTCTCTTCCTCAAATGAAAAATCTAGTGGGTTGTATGGTCATAGAGGAATCCAGTTTACAAATAGTATTAGTTGAATCATAGTGAGAAATGAACCATGTATATTACTATGTTCCATTTTTAATATTTTCAATTATATAGAATGAAATATTGAATTCATGTTGAGAAATAAATAATGAACCATTCACGATAGAAAGTGGAAGTTGTAAAAGAAAATGGTTAATAAGTTTAATTTGGAAATTGAAATTAAATGGATGAAAAAGTGTTTCAAACACTCTCATTTTGGTAAATATACCAATAATTCCCCTTCAATTGAAATAAATATATATTCAATATTATAGGTACGATATTTCATGTGTTATATAAAAAAATGTATCATCATTGGGGATCATATAGGGGATTGTATATATCTTTCAGTTACATCATAAAAGTTTATATCAAAACATATTTATATTATTATTATTAGTTGAAGATCAAATAGTTTTTTGTACATCCTGTTTTTAAAATGTTTTTATTAGTACCACTTATCTGTATATAATGTATAACTAATCTCTCTATTAGTTAATAATAACACCACTCAGATAAAAAATATTTATAAATATGAGTATATATAACTCAATAATTATTAATATAATTTTCATGTGATACTAATCTCTTTAATGAGATTTTATAAAATATGGGATGTTGTCTAAAATATGGATAGTGATCCATGTGTTTTGGGTAGATAAATAATGAAAAGTCTAAATACAAAAATGAAACATTTCAATTAAAATGATCATTTCATAAAAGTATTATGGAATTATAAAAACAAATTATTATTGTAAAATACACCATAAAACATTTGAAGGAAATTTGGGAAGTATTTAGACAAATATTGGTATTGGAGAGATCAAAAATAGTTATTTAATAAAGAAAAAATATAAACAAAGGTATTTTAAGTGGAATAAACATTCAAAATTATTTAACTATGAATGATATTAAATATTACTGGTAAATATGTCTATGATATGATATTACCCATCATTTAACAATTTTGAATATCGAAATTAGTTAATAATGTCTCCAAGATCCCAAAAATCAATATGTTACTTGATTTTATTTCAAGATAAATAATATGATGGAAACACTAATAATTTAAATTAGATGCTAAATTTTATTCTCATATAGTAATAGTGATTCAATAATCTGTGTAATATTACTTGGTATTTATATAGAATTAACAAAAAAAATAATTCTAAATAAATTTATGTAATGAAAATTATTGAATAATCATATGGTGAATTCCCAAAATAGAGTTATACTATGAATTAAACCATGGATTAAAATGTAAAATTATATAGAAATTATTTATATCCAGTGTAACATAATTTCCATAGTAATAAATTCAGTTTAAATTTACTACTTTACATTATAGAAAAAATCATTAAAATGAAATTCATTGAAATACATGTTCTAGAATATCAATCAGTATAAAAATTATAATAAATTGTTTTTGAGAAAGAAAAACAAATCTGTTTAATCTAGATTAAATATATTATATATAAATAATATCATTGTTTTACATATCCTATAATATTAATACTATAATGTTGTAATATCTATAATACATCAATATATTTTTAAATATTATTTATTTCTATTTGAAAGAATGTACTTTAAAAAAATGTTATACATCCTAAAAAAACCTTTATCTACAATGAAATATATATTACCCCCAACATTACCATTGAAAATGGATCTCATGTTCTAATGTATATAAATGGTGATTGAAATAATAATGTTTTTTTACAATTAATGACACATAGAATAGCGAAACATATAATATTTGATAATCAATTCTATCATTTTTAACCATAGATAACTTGAAATGAAAAAAAAAATAATTTTAAAAACCTATAATATATAGATTGTAGGATAACATATTCCATTTATATTAAGTCGTTTTTCTTATCTAAAAAAGAAATGAACACCCATGCTTTTTCAAAAAAAAAGTTATTTTCTATTATGTTCTTTAACTATTTAACTTTGGATAAAAAAATAACCCCATACTTCTACAAAGGGGTTGTTATTTGTTAAAATGTACTATAAAATTGAACATTGTCATAGAATTTCATAATTAAATCAATTGAATAAACATTAATAAATAAAAAATATGAAATTAATAATGATTCCTAAATGTTTTAATCATCTCATTAACCTTTATCATTGAATATAGAAGAAATTAATGTAGTGTTCACTTAAATATAAAATGAAATAGATATTTTAAATATATATAAATAATTATATAAAGAAATATAAATAGAAATAAAAATTATAAAATCACCTCTCAAAGACATTGCACCTGTAGATGTTTATGATGGTTAAATAATGATAAATATATGACTATCCACAAAATATTTGATTCATTATCTACGAAGATTCATCATTGGGGGAATTCACTCTAACTTCCCAAAATTGTAATTGATCTTATCTTTTATGGAATAAAATTTATAATACTTATAAGAACAAAGGATAAGTAACATATATTAAAATTAAATGAAAAATAAATATTAAAAAATAGGGGATGAGGGTTTTCGGTATTCTTTGTTGGAATCAGAGAGAAAGATTATAAAAAAATTTGAGGTCATGATATAGAGAGACCCATTAATCATTATAAGTTATCAAAAAATAAATCAAGGGTTTAACCCTAATGATAGATCTTGTGATACAAGGTTTCCTAATTCTAAAATGTGAAATTCAAAAAAAAATCAATGTACGGTGATGCAATTCTATGAATTCTATTTTTTATGAAGGTATAATGTAACATCCTATGATTATGAAGGATCATATATTTTAATAAAATAAATAAATAAGACCTCTATAAAAAAAATTATTAATTTTTATTATAAATACATGATAAATAAATTTTAGTAAAATGTTGAACAAGGATTGGGGTCATCTTAATCAATTTTCTTTAATTTATTTTATCTATAACTGATCTATGTATTATGTATGTACTAGGAAAAACCATGTAATATATAACATATAGTATATACTTGACCAATATAAAATATCTATTAACAAACATGTTTGTGGTTTGTTTGATCAAATAAGTAAAAAAATCATTGAAATTATGTTATTATAAATTTCACATGATTTAATCATATTCAAAATAATACATTCACATGTATTAAAGATTTTAATTTCATAATGATAAAACATATATGGGAGAGATAAATATTTTTTTAAAATAAAATATTCCATAACTAATAAAGATTATTTAAAAAAGAGAAACACAATGTGAACAAATTAATATATTTTATATTAGCCTATCATTAAACCTTATATTTAAAACAATCAATTTAAAATTAGTAAAATGTATATCATGGTTAGGATGCTTTTTTGTTTAAAACATTAACAAATTTCATGTAAATAGCCACCAATATTATAAAATTATTTAATAAATCTTATCACATTCTACCATTATTGATATTTTCATCGATTTCATGAAAATATATGTCACAGTTTAACAAACATGAGACAATTTTTCAGTATTAAACTATAATTTTCATTATAAAATATAACAGGTATATTTATTAGTATATTTTTTTCTGATATAATAATCATTAATAAAAATTTGGATATTGGATGATAAATATAAGAAATAAATGAATTTAATTGTGGGTCTAAGTTGAAAAAATTATACACTACATTATGTTTTTATTTTCTTGAACTTCTCGGCTAATTTTTTTTAGAAAATAAACAATGAAAAAATGTAGAAAATTACAATGTCAAAATAAAAAAAGAAAACTTTTTTTACATACACAATCCTTCTATATCCATTCTTTAACAAAACTTGATCATAAGATGAACTATTATAAATAAAATATGTATAAATTCATTAAATAAATACTGAAAAATTTGTAAAGTTAAATAATAAGGTTCATAAATGTTTTATTAAATTTTTTTTAATAAAAAGTATTTTAGTTACATTTTAGAACTACATTTTATATTATCCTAGTAGTAAATCATATGTTTATTTTCTATATATTAATAAATCTTTTCACTATTATTATTGTTAATAAATATTTTATTTACAAACATATAATATTAAATGTTTTTCATTTCATTTTTATAAATATTCATTGGATAGTTCATTTTGAAATTATCCACAAATCATATATTATATTTTTTATTAACTTTCTTTTTAACTTTTTCTTGGTACATTAGTAATAAATTATCCATAAAAAAAATATTTCTCACTTTTCAAAAATGATTTTTTAATTTTTTTTTTCAAATTTCTAGTTTATTAATGATATGTTAACAAATGTTATCAATATTGACATTATATAAATAATTGATTGATAAATTGTTAATATATTTTATTAAAGACTATTTCTAAAAAATGTTAATAAGATTTTAAAAAAAAATATTATTTTGATATTTTTATAATAATCTATACACGTGATATATATTAATATTTTTTTTATAAATTTTAAATTTGGTAGGTATTTAATAAATCATTTATTTAAAAAAATCAATGATAAATATTATCTTCTTAATTTTTTTTAAAAATGTTTTTTTATTAGAAAATATTTATAAATAATCATTTTTATAAAATTTTTTAAACGTTCGATGAATTTTTTTTCAACACACTGTCCATAAAACACATGATAGTAATTATTTTTGTTAACAATCACACCAAGACTTTTTATATTGTTAATTTTATTATTTCCTAGATTCGGTTAACCTTGTCGAGGAGTGGGTTGAGTTCGGGTCAAATAATTTTTGACATTTAATAATTTTAGTGGGTCTGAGACCCATGTGCGGTCATGACACAATTTGTGGTAGCCACATGGTTATCCCGGGTGCCACGCAAATGTCTAACTATTAAAATAATTATTTTTTTTGTAAATAAAGTTATTTAAATGTTTAAATTGTAATAATAATAATGTAATAATGTAATTAATAATGTAAATATTTAAAATGTGTTATTAATTTTATTATTTTTTTATTATTATTATTAAAACCGTCACGTTTATTTTTTATTTTTTATTTTTATTTTTATTTTTGTAGTTATTTTTATTATAATCATTTTTCGTTTTATTAATAATAATATTAATAATAATTTTATATTTATTATCATTGTTATAATGATGATGATTATTATTATAGAATAAAATGAATAAAAAGAGAAACTTTAAGACTAATTATGTTGCCCCATTCCCCTTACCTACCACACGAGCCACCAGCCCCCTACCACCCTCACCCTCTCCATGTCCCATCCATCCGCACCCAGGTCCACCACAGTCTGACCCTCCACCTTCACCCTCTCCCACTCCGGCCCTCCGCTTGACGTCCCCCTCACTACGTTCCGTTCCTCTGTCGCCCCTCTCCCTCAACATGCCCCGGCGCTCCACACCCCGATCCTCGATGGTCCAACCCTCCACCTCTAATTAGGACATGCACCGACCTCTTGCACTCCACTTAGGCTGTCTCTGGTCTCTGGCTTCCTGCACTATGACCAGGCCGCTTTCAGCCTCCTACGTTACGACCTATTTTTTTCATCCATGAACCCCCTCTATCAGTGCATTTTCACACCTTCGACATAGGCATTTTCTGAATTTTTCCTTTATCGCATGATCCACAGAACTTGTGTGATTCAAATAAAATTTTAAATACAATTTTCACCTCCATTTGTATTGGAGATAACTCATTGTAGTGTTTTTATATTATTAAAAATTGTTAGGAATATCTTTTGAAATAATTATCCCATTATGTGTAGGCAGTTTTATGTATAAACATTACTTGGTAAATTATTTTCCAATATAAATAATTTAACTTATTCTTTTGTTAATTTACTTTCTGTGACAATAGTTTCCATGGATGTTTAATATGCATGATTTTTCCTTATAACATTTTATCTGATATGGAGTAAATTATTTTATGAATACCCATAATGTGTCCTCTACTCATGTTTTTCTGAACTATGCTATTAGTTTAGTTAACTGTGCAAGGACTTAAAACTATGTTCTGGTGTTTCCTTGATGTGCATTTAGTCACAAGAAAATATTTGAGAATGTTTTTGTGTTTCAGGACACGAGTTGCTTCATAAAATTATTTAATAAATTCTCATAGTGGTTTATTTATTGGTGAAATTGATTATTTCAATTGTGAAAATAGTTCATTTGGTTGTGCTAGTGGTACGAGTTAGTTTTTGAAATGTGAAAAAGTATATTTTCTTATGATTTTGGACATGAAATTTGATTTTAAAATGGAATTCATATGTGAAATTGGTGGGATCACGATGTATTCCTTTGTTTGGACCTTTTTAAATATTTTACTATATGAGTGAATGATTTATTAAATTATGTTTGAAATGAGAATCCTGAGTGTAAAGTGTTTCAGTGTGCGTTTGGGTTTTGTTTTATTGGGAATGATAGTTTTGTATAAATGTTACATGACTTATAAATGATGTTAGGTTCTTTGTGTGGTTTCTAAAATGGATTGAAATGAAATATTTGACCATATTACCATTTTAATTTATAATGGAATTAATTTCGATTTTTGTGATTTTTTGTGTAATCGTTTTGATCTTGTCAACTTAAAGGTCCATTTGGCACTTTTAGATTTACTGTAATGCATATGTTGATTCCTTGAATAAATGGGGTTCTGTTCACAAATTTCCCATTTAAAAACTATAATATTTTGTAAAAAAATATCAAGTGGTATTAATGATCTTATGGAACGACGACCTAGTTGGATACTTTTATGATAGGACATATGTATATATGAATGTATTTCTTTAGGGAACCTATGTAAGTGGATATCCCTTTATGGTTTATCATATAGTGTGTATGTGTCTGAGGAAGGCAAGTGCGGTGAAAATATGATAAGGTGACTCATGTGTGTGAGGGCCTACTACTGACATGACTTAACTATGAATACCATGGGTTACTAGACATCTTCAATATGATTGAGTGGCAGTTTCTAATCAAATCTGATTAGATGGGTTGGAACCCCATGTGTTTTTTTGTTTGGAAAGGTTGGCTTTTCCACTATATTTGGTCAGTTTTTGGGAGGCCAATTGGTTATAGAAATAAGAGCTTTTCCATAGGCCAATAGGGGGTTCTGAACCAAGTATGTATACGGTTCTTATAGGTATTTTTAAGAACAACCATGTTTACTAGACTATTTTCAATATTTATTCTCTATTTTTTATACTGGTATATTTCTAGGTTACATTGTTTACCTATTCTACATTATCTCATCTTTGGTATACTTTGTTTTGGGTTTTTATTATTAAATGGAAATTGATTTTGGAAATGGTATGTCTCAGGTGTTTTATTTTTCTTAAATGGTGAATTTATTTTTCTCTTTTGAAAATTTGAAAACCGTACTTTTATATTTATATTTCAAACTAGTGTCACTGTATTATTTTGCGAAGTGAGATTCTTGATTCAGTATTTTATCTTGGTAACCCTACTGAGAATTTTTATTGATCACACCTATATTATCATTTAAATTGCATGTTTCCTTTTATCAGGTTTTCTTGGATGAGTTACTCATTATTGGATCATGGGTTTTCTTTGGTTGGTTGGTGACCTAGAAAGTCACATAGTTGTATGTGTGCTTCCATTTTCATTTTGTTCATAGTTTAACTTTTTTTCATCATTTTTTATTTATCTATTTTTATTTTTTTCGAGGTAAAATTTTTTCCCAATGGTTATATTTTTATGCTTGATAGTAGTTGTTATCCCATGGGGATCAGGATCGCCCCTCATGACATGTCGTGAACCGGCTCTGGTGTCCAGTTCAGGGCCAACCTAGGTTGGTTCGTGAAAACATGGTATCAGAGGGATGTTCTAGTTATTTGGGCTGTCTAGTAGATGGATATTAGGATATTCGGGACTCGGGAGGTAGGTACAGGAAGGGAATCATGAACCCCTGCTCGTTCCGAACCATGATTCACCAGGGTTAGTCTAGGAATTGAGTCCTTATCTTCTTGTAGTTTATTTTCGATTAATGGAAGAAAACAAAGGCAATACAATGTTACATCATAATTCCACATGGAGTAGCGACCTATTTGGAGTCTGTGTACACGGTTAAAGTTCCTCCAAGTTGTTGACGGTTACATGGGTCATGGGCCTCTACCATATCCTCAGGTTATGCATGTATACTAGTCTCTCACTCCTGTAGTTTGATGCAATTTCAGGGTTGTCTTGGTTATTTTTGGTGTAAGAGAGCTTTCCAAAATCATAAAGGGGGTTTTAAAATGACAATAATTTCATTTAAATGGTTTTAAATTCGTGAAATGGGTTTTATAAATGAAATATCTTGGTCTAAAAATCTGGGTTTTTCTTTGAATAGGTAGATAAATTTTTAGGCTGAATCCTCGGGTATTCTTTATGAATGTTTGAACATGTGAGGGAATGCATGGAAAGTGAATTTTGGTTGATATAGATGAAAGATGATGAAGAAATGTGCAACTTTTCATGGGAATATTGTGGTGTGTACATGGAATTAGAGTCTTGAACTTGTTTTTCTAATGTGATTTTAAAAATGGGAAATTAATTTGGAAATTGAATTTGGTTTGAAATGTGGGTTTGGTATTCAGAATGTGTCCTTGAAAGAAGGTGTTTTTGAAATATAAAATTGAAAGAGAGTTTGAAAAGGTAATTTTTTGTTGCATTAAATTTTTTGTTTTGTTTTTTGATATAGTTAATTTGGCTCAGGATGTTACATTTAATTATACATTGATTAGATATCAGTTTTAGCTTTGTGATTTATATGCAGTTAAGAAAATTCATCCCTGAATAGTACCCAAGGTTTATAATAAGTCATTAAAAATTCTTCTTCATCCTTGGATGTTTCCTATCCTTCATGGTTATCACGGTCTATTTGAGGTAGTATAGTGGTTTAAAGACGTCGAACACATCTTCATGGTATTGTGAACTCCTGAAATTGTTAGTGTGTGGGCTATGTTGGGTTCATTCGAAGGTCCAAACTGATTGAATTGGAGTTTTCGCCCCACCATCAATTCATGTTAGGATTATGTGGGATGTCTTTAAATCTATCTTTATCTTATGATTCATACCTAAAGAGTTTAAGACAAAATAACGGGAAGATCTCATGCATATTCAATAAGGACAACAAACGGTGCAAGAATATATTTACCATTTCAAGGAGCATGTGTCCTTTTCTCCGGAGGTAGAATCACAAGATTAGATAAATACATCATTCTTAATTGGGGGTATTCAACCATAGATCAAGGAGTGAGTCCCCCTTCTAGGGACCATCGTTTCGATAAGCTAGTGGATGATGCATTCCTAGCTGACTTCATCTCTCAAGAACAGATGGTTAGTAATCTAGCATATCCAGTTACTCATGAAGGTTCCCCATCTGGCGTGTAGGATGTACTAGAGAGGCATGTTGTTAAAGAGTCCTCTATAGTGGTTATGGCTTCCAGTTCGCAAGACCATTCAGTGGAGTTCCACCTGTGTGGCCAGTTTGGGCATGTGAAGCTGTCAGGTCACAACCCTATGAAGATGTGTCATCTGTGTGATTGACTGGGTCATCTGGAAAAGTTTTTTAAGAAGTGTCTCTTAAAGAAGACATTGTAAATAGAGGATTATAGTGCCTTAATGTGTGGTATGAGATGAATCATCCATCAGATTTACAAACACATGTATTGGGGTGATGCTCTTTCACAATAATGAGTTTCCAAGGGTGGGGAGCTTTGGTTCGGGTTTTTTGTTATGTCTTGGCATTGGGACATTTAATGTCCTTTTGTTCTTTTTTTTTCTGCTGTTAAATTTTTGACATTTTTGTATGTTCATTTTTTTGTGATTCTCGGATGGACTCATTCCATTATATTCTAGGCAATCTTGTTTATGTGGATGTGGTTTTTCGAATCATACAATTTTCTTAAAAGTGTGTTTGGCCCTTGTGTGGGGTGATCTTAGTTTAGCTATGTTCATTTGAAGATGTAATTGCCTATAGAAGAATCAATGTTTGATGTTATTCTTGGTTTCATCACTTGATTTATGTTCGGATCAAAGGTTTTTCTCTAGTGTTGGGGGCTTTTGGTCTCAGATGAGAGTTCTAGGTTTCAGCAGAGGTGTTGGTTCACTCATATCATATAGGATAGTTTGGATTGTTTAGGAGTTCTGGTGTCAGCCAACTTTTTAAGGGTGGTATATTTTATTTGTTATTTTTTTAAACTAGTCGAGTTCTTGTGATGGGGAGAACCCTCTCGACTTCTCCCATTATCTTATGTTGTGGTTTCTTTCGTTCTAAATAAGGCATGGATTTATGTTTTTTCTATCGTTCGACTGGGTTACTTTCTTGGGGCGGAATGTTTCTATGGTGGGGAGAATTGTAACACCCCGAATTTTTAATTTAATTTAATTTTATTATTTTATGGACTTAGTTTACCTCTCCGAGGCATGGGTTGAGTGTGGGCTTATTTTTTTTGATGTTTAATAATATTAGTGGGTTTTGAACCTACTCGCGGTCACCACACTATGGGAACCAGCTACAAGGTCAACTTGGGTACCCGCACAAATGTGTAAATATTAAAATAAATAATGTTTTATGTAAATAATGGAAGTTAAATTTTTAAATAATAATAATAATAATTTTATTATCTAATTAATAATAATATTATTAAAAATGTGTTATAATATTTATTCTTTTTATTATTATTATTTTAATTTTTATTATTGTTATTATTATAACTTCTATAGTTATTATTATTATTGTTCTTGTTGTTTTTATTTATTTTTATTATAGTCATTTTTATATTTTTATTCATATCAATATTATTATCTTTGGTTTAATTATTATTATTATTATTATTATTATAGGATATAATGAATATAATGTGAAACCCAAAGCATAATATCGCCACATCCCTTCCCCTTACCTACTATGTCAGCCACCAGCCCCCTACTACCCTCGACATCGCCGTGTCTTGTCCATCTTTGCACTGAACCTCCATGATCCAACCCTCCGCCTTCACCCTCCCCCAATCTAGCACGCCCCCGCCCCTCTCTGTTGCCGTGTTCCGGCCCTCCGCCACCCCTGACCATCAATGCGTCCTGACCCTCCGCACCTGGTCTCTCCATGATCTTTCCCTCCACCTCGGGCCATGACATGCTTCAGACTCCTTCACCCCGATAAGGCCACCTCCCTCCTACCATGTTCTGGCAAGGTTGCATCCAACCCCTATGATCCAGCCAGTTTTTTTTACCTTGAACTCCTCCATTGAAGAGTTTTTTTTTCAATTTTGGGGGCTTTGACTTCAATTAATCCATAACATAATAACCATGTTTTAATTTTTGAGTTTTTATCTTTATTTTAAGGTGTGTGAAGGGACCATGAGGATCAGTTCTACCTTCCATGGATGTGGCATCACGTTTCCATTCCATTGAGGTAGGTGTTTTCTAGTTTGTTTCCCTTTCCTTCACGATCCATATAACATGGGTGTTTCAAATTAATGTTTAAATCCCATTCACACATCTATAAGTATTATAGATAAAAATTGTATGTTTTCAATATTGGATAAAGTTGATAAAAATATCTTTTGAAAGAATTATATAATTATGTGTTGGTTGTTTTGCGTATCATCATTACTTGATAAAGGATTTTTCTAATATATTTAATTAGACAAGTTCTTTAGTTAATTTTTTTGGAGTCAAATTAGTTTTCAAGGAAGTTTAATATACATGATTTATCCCAATATAATGTTATGTGATATGGAGTGAAATATACTATGAAACCTTATTATGTACCCTCTACACATTTTCTATGAACTGTATAATAAGTTTATTTTACTATGAACAGACTACAAACATTGTTTTGGTGTGGAATCCATGTGCATATAGTCACAAAATAATATTTGGTTATGTTTTTTAGGCCACGAGTTTTTTCTTAAAATTATTTAATAATTTTTCATAGTGGTTTATTTAATACAGAGAATGATTTCATTAATAGTAAAAATAGTTAATTTGGTTGTGCAAGTTGTGTGAGTATGTTTTTGAATGGTAAATAAGTAGTTTTTCATAACTATTTGGGTATTTATTTGATTTTAAAATGTTATTCTCAAGTGAATATGGTGAGATTGTGATTTAAGTACTTGTTTGGTCCTTTTGAAAAGTTTAAATAAATGTGTGATTGATTTATTAAATGGTGTTTGAAATGTGAATCATGAGTGCAATGTTTTTCAGTGTGTGCTTGGGTTTTGTTTGAAATGGAATTTTAATTGTTCAAAAATTATTCTTGCTTTCTAAATGATGTTGGGTTCTTTGTGTTGTTACTAAAATGGTTTGAAAAGAAATATTTGAGAATTTTATTTGTTTTCTTTGTAAAGAATAAAGTGGTGTTTTTGTTTTTTGATTAATACTTTTGGATATGTCAAGTAAAAGGTCCACTTGGAACTTTCATCTATTGTGTAATGCTTTTGTTGAGCCTTTGAAAAGATGTTATTTTATTTACTGTGTTTTGATTTAACATGTATAATATTTGGTAAAAAAGTATCAATTGGTTTTAGAGATCTTTTGGAATGATAGACCAGTTGGAACCATTGATGATATGACATATGCATATACGTATATATATTTTTGGGGAACCTCTATAGGATGATTTCCCATTATGGGTTATCGTATAGAATGTATGTGCCTCGAGTAGGAAAGTATGGTGATGACATGGTAAGGTGAGTCACACATGTGGGGGAATCCTAATTAAACAAAATTACTATTATAACAATGGGTTCACGAGAATATTTTAGATGATTGAGTGAGGGTTGATGATCACCCCTAGTTAGATGGGTTGGTACACCTATTTTGGTTGTTTGGCTAGGCAGGATTTGCCCCAGGATTTGGTCAATTTTATGGTGGCCAGTTGGATATATTCATAGTAACATCACAATACGCCGATAGGTAGTTCTGAACCGAGTATTTACAGGGGTATTCTAGGAATGTTTAGGATCACCCATAGTCACTATATTATTTTCATTATATGTTCACATTCTTTTATACTAGATTATTCCCAACATACACTGTTTACCTATTCTACATTATCCCACCATTGGTGTACTTCTTTGGGTTTTCTATATAAAATGGAAAATGATTTTGCAAATAGTATGTCGTGTGTGTTGGTTTTTTTAAATGGTAAAAACAAGATTCTTATTTTAAAATATGAAAAACCTACTTTTATTGTTGTATTTCAAACTTGTGTCACTGGTTTGGTTTGGGAAGTGAGACTCTTGGACACCTTTTTTTGTCTTGGAAACCCTACTGAGCATTTTTAATGATCACTCCTATTTTATCATTATAGTTGTAGGTATCCTTTGATCAGGTTTCTTGAGCATAGTTTCTTATTATTGGAGAAAGGTTGTTCTTAAATTGGGTGGTGACTTGGACGATCACATGGATGTATTTACGGTTTCATTTTCTTGGTGCTTCTAGTTTTAGTTTTTTTATCATCAGTTTTTACATATCAGTTTATCTTATCATCGTTGTCAAAATAGTTTTTAGCGGTTAAATTTTGATGCCTAACACTAGATTCCATCCCATGGGGATCAGGAACGCCCCTCAGGACAAGTCGTGGATCAGATCGGGTGACTGATTCAAGGTCGACCTAGGTTGGTTTATGAAATTAACCATTTTTTTAATATTTTTGGGCTTTTTATTACTAATGCATTAAAAAATATATAATAATTATATAATAATATTTTTTAAGGGTTATATTTATTAAAATTACAATATTTGTATTATTGAACATATAAATTAAATTCTTTCAAAAAGATTTAAAAACATGTATAGTTGTATAATTATATAAAGGTATTGTATAATGTTTATAAATGAACATCAAACTATATAGTTTTAAAGAATCTTATAATTTTAACTCTTTAAAAAATATTTTGTAAAACCCCCAACATGAAAAAATGGAAACACATTAAATAATTTTATTTGTATTGCTACCATATAATGGAAAATAAAATAAAATTTTACCTTACCATTAACCTTGTTAGAATTTTGGGTAGAATTACCATCATTGAAAATAGAACAATTTTTTTTCAATTCTTTATTTGATTAAAATTTTAATTATTATAACATCATACTATTGAATACAATTTTTCACTGTAATAGAATAATAAATTTAAAAAAAATTATTGAAACATTATAATCCCCCAAATATCAAGCAATGCAATTTTATTAAAGTTGTTTGTATTTGAATGGGATATGAAGCACAAAATATTTATAATAAATATAGAGAAAACATATTTTTTGTCAACAGTTTTGTTTTCATGAACGTAATATATAACTCTTTATATGAAACTACTCTAATCCATTATGAGATTATATATATCTATTTTAACAAGAAATATGAATTAATTAAACAAATATATACACCATTATCACTTCCAAAATGTAGAAGACTCCTTCTTTGACAATAAATGAGAAAAATGAAATTATCCCAATGAAATCATAGAAGCTGACATCAAATTAGAACAATAAATATATATTTTATGTAACATATTTTTTTTATGTATAAATAAAATAATGTATTTTTCTAATAAAATTTATATGATGGTGTATTATATGATAAAACCACATTAATAATGAGAAAAACTACTATTTTATAAATATTTATTTATAAACATTAATACTATTTGAGAATATTTTTAACCAATTTTATTTTTTTTGTTTTTTGTAGTATAATAGTACGAAATAATTTATTGAGGGAAGACTGTATGTGTTTAAGTAAATGGAGGGAATGAATTAATGGTGTTCTTCAATAAAACAATACCGAGGGTTTATATATAATTTAAATCCTAATATTGATCAATGAAACCATGTAATATAGTAATATTTATTGTTTTGTGGTTGGAAAAAGTGACTAGAGAAAAAACTATGAAATTTCATTATAAAATTGACCATGATAAATTTTTGGGTGACATGTTATTCAATTAAATTCAACCCAATATAATTATCACTTAATACAATGACCTTTTATTTCATAACTCTTTAAAAAATGAAAAATGTTTTAAAACAATTTGGACACATCGGTCTTGAAAAGTAAAAGATTAGATTATAATTCATATTGGATACATTTTTTAGGGCCTGAGAAAAAGAGGGTATAAATATATTTTTTGTTAATACGATTTAATAAATATTTTGTTTTTTAAATTATATATTATATTTAGTTGACATTAATTTAAAAAAATTTATTTTATAACTATAAATCCATTTTATTTGTTTCCCCTGAGTTAAAATTTAAATACTAAGTAAAATTTTTGGTTGTTTGTATTTATGATTAATATGAAATAAGTCTTCTAAATTGTCTTTATTGATTCATTTTTCATATTTTATACATTAATATATTTATTCCCTTTAAGATGAGTTATTCATTGATGATGGAATATATTTCCATCATATTTGATTTTTAGATCATGAATAAATACAAGGGGTTGTGAGCGTCATTTAAGCATTTAGATTTCTTAGAAATGATTTATTCTATTGAAGTATTGTATAGATAATAATTTATATAAATTATTCATTATTAATTTATTCTATAAGGGGGGGGGTTTAACATTGTTTATTTTGAACCGGATGAAAAAGAAAATGAAATTAAAATTTTCCATTAGCTAGGTAGGTTGGTTTTAAAACTGAGCATCAAAACATTTTATTACAGACAGTTGACACTATGATCTGTATTTTGAAATATTTAATTAAATTAATTATATTAAAATTAATATTTAAATAAATTAAATTAAGGTTATATCAATAATTATCATATTGAAATATTCTATCAAATATTTTCCATGTTAGACTATGATTTAGCTCGGGGTTCTGAGACCCGTATACCCCCAACATTGATAGAATAAAAATACTAAATTTATTTATTCATACTCATGTGATATTTTTTTTTTAAAAATGAAATAACTGTCAAACTGTGGGTAATCCAAGACTATTATTATACCTCTAACACTCGGTATACACTAGGAAGAGTATATCATTAATTGGAATTGAATTTTTTGAAACCTCACATTCGATAATACTTTTTTAAATTAGTTAATTTATTATCTAGACATTTATTTAATAAATACTAAATTTCCCAAACATATTGCATCATATAAGAAATCAATGACAATTGTTAGGTCTATAATGTTTGTTTTTCCCTAGGTGGGGTATAACCATTTCATGCATCATATGTTTTCTCAAATCATGCTGGAAGATAATTTGATATTATATTAAATATTTTTTTAGGGAAGTGAGAAATAATACTAATATTAATATTTATAATATTATTATTTGTGTTTCAATCAAAAAAATGAAACAGTACATACATAGTTAATAAATTAGGTATTCATGGATAATAAATGGAAAATGTAAATTTTTTGATATTATTAGTTTGTAAAATTAAACACTAATGTGAAATCAATATTAATTTATTCGGTGTTATCAATTTTTATTGGTTTTTGTTGTCAAAGGAATAATGGTATTACTGATGGGTGGTATAAAATAATAATAAATAATTAATTTTATTGTTATTATTTTAGGACAAAAACATTTTTGTAAATATAAATGATTTATATATATACATATAGAGATAAAATATATATGTATATATATACATGTGTGAGTGTATATATTTTCATATTCAGATTGTATATATATATGGGTGGATATTTATTGCTGGGATAGATAAAACATTAGTAATTTGACAAATAAATTATACTGCCTGAAAAATTTATTAAATTCCTAGATTTAATGAAGTTTTTCATTGAACTATTCATAGTGATAATTATCACATATATTTAATAATAATATAATAATAAAATATTGGTGTTATTATTTTTACTATTAATTTTGGAAAATAATATTGCTGTTTATATATTTATATGGAATATCTATATATATATATGCATGTGTGTGTGCTGGTGTATATATATATATATATTGATGTTTATATATGAGCTAAATAAATATATGTGTATATTTATTCTGGTGTAAATAAACATATATTTGGGTTAAATAAATATATAATATATATATATGCCTATGCCCGTATATATATATATATGTGTGTTAAAAATATATATTATAATTAATTTTATTATATATATTTAATGAAAAAAATGAAAATAAATGTTATTTGAATGGGAGCTTTGGGGGTTTCATGTGTGACAGTCTGAAAATTTTAAAATAACCATTAATGATTTAAACAATTAATAATATTGGATAAACTAAAATAATTTCAATTGGTGGAAAATATATATATTTATATGTGGATAATGAAGGGGGATCTGCATTTGGGGTTTATATAGGAAAACTCTAATGTCCCAAGTCCCTTTCTCCTCCAAGCCAAATTGGGGCGGCTCCCTCACCCTCCACTTCAAAAAATTGTTGAACCTCTAAATATTATCCATTTTCAACACCCATCAGAAGACAAGCGATGCTCTTGGTATGTCTAATCATATTCACATTGAATCGTTCAGTTTGATCCACTCAAAATCATGCAATTGGTCATGGAATGTTTTTACCCTTATTTGTGGTTTTCCTTAAATCCTCTAGTGTCATACAATTTAGGTCATATTAAAGTTTTTACGGGATGTTAGATATAGTGTGACAAAGATTTAGGTTTCCTATGTTATTTCCCATAATTTCGTTACATTATTAAAATCACATCGTAGTATAGCTCATCTGTGCCAATAGACGAGTCATAAAATATGCATTTTAATTTGAATAATCTCTTCACATTGATCTTTGTTACTCTCTCTTAATTTTAAAATATCCTAGGTTATTTTCAGGTCATTGGATAACCCATTGGGTGTGGTGACATAGTTGTTCCATTTTCTTTTGTCCTTGAACCATTAATTTATCATTACGTGTGCATGTTCTGATAACTTGTGTTGAGGTTTTAAATTTATTAAAATATTTATTATAAATCATAGACAGTCTATTTGGTTTTCCTTTTATTTTTTTATCCTTAAATAATTTTTTTATAAGTCATATCATCACATGCTATGTATTAACTATTGTAACAATTCTTATACTTATAAAGTGCAAGTTCTGATTAATAATAGGCTTTTATTATTACTCTGACTATTGGCTAAAATGAATTGTAAAAACGTGACATTAAATGATTAATTAAATAGTTTAAATAATAAATTCAATATCTATTAAATATTATATATATATATTCTTATCTTTCTATTTTAAATAAAAATCATCTTTAGGAGAGAATTTTGGTCTTTTATTAGGGACCCACAATGGAATTTTTGATTCTCAATAGGATACCATACTACATGATAAGAAATTGATGTTTTAGGCTCACAAGGAAAGGTATTTCATGAATCATTTTATATACAATTGGGTGATACCGGTTCCCTATGGTGATATCGAGGACAGATCTGTTAAAAAATTTGTTATGCCCATCTTCGACTGATACTTGGTCCCTAATGTGTGACACTAGGGGAAGACTCTTAGTTACCATTCCATGAGTGATACTTAGACTCATGTGAAAATTTCCATGGATAGGCCCATGAAATTTGATTTAATTGAATGGATGCTCTAAGGAAAACTTCGGGGATGGTCTTGGACTCCACCTCTTAATTTTTTAGTTTTAATATGAATGAATGAGATGTTTCAGTTATAATGCATAGAGTTTTTCTTCATGCTTTGTGATATATCTCTTGTCCCTTTATTGCACCTAGTTTGACACATGGATTGGATCCTAAGCCAAAACAAAATCCTGTGTGTATGCTCATTTTTTGTTGGGTTTCTCACCTAATGCTTCCTATACATATATAAATCTTACTTTCTTGGAACTCTTTCAGACTCCCAACATAGGATGAAGCAGGTCGTATACGACAAGTGTTTTCTTATGAACATATAACATGTTACATAATTTTAAAACTATTAAATAATTACATTATTATATAGGGACCATTTCTATGTTTATAGAACGAAATGGAAATGTTTAGACCCCATGGGTACAAAAATATTAAGATTATATTTCACACACTTCTCATGTTCCATTTGGTACCTGAGTAGAAATTATTTCGTAGATATCGAGTTATGGAATCATGTTGCATCTGAGGATTAAATTATTTTCATTTTTTCATAGACCATTGGGGAAGAGGAATGATCCTATGCTCATGATTTCTTGTTGTATTTTTTTGTGTTTTTGTAGTTTTTGTCAGAATGTATTATATACTTGTCTCCCATACCATTTTAATTTTATTATTACGTTTCAATTCATAGATTTACTTCATCTTGGTGTTTTTTATGATTTTTTATCTTCTATAATTGTTTTTCATTTATCTTCTTCTGATGTTTTCTATTTTATTCTCATTTCTTCCGCTACTTGATTATATATTATTTTCTACTATGTATTACATTATTCTATGAGGGAATTTTCTCTCTATAGAATAATCCATGTCTCTCAATGATATTTGGTAGCCTATGTCATTTGGGTAGATGCACATGAGGTCTTGTGACACAACATTTGGGGGCCCGTTTTTGAGGCACTCGGGGTGGGAAACTAAAATGTGGTATTAGATCCTACTTTTTCTTTGTCTTACATTTTTTGGTTTTGTGGAAATGATACAAGGAATGTGTTGGTGAATGGTTAATAGTGGTACGTGGGACTGATCACTTGATGTTTGGGAAATGAAGAAGTGTCCAAAGATGGGAATTGATGTTCATGCATTTTGACATTATAGTTGATATGATTTCACCTCAATTCATCAGTGTAATTTACAGTGCTTATGGATTTATGGATGTTATTTAAATATACCCATGGCCTTGTTCAGTGAGGATAAATCCTAGAATGCATCATATTAGGTACATAGAAATTCACGTTCCATGTATAGTGTCCTTCAATGTAGGGGAATTTCTGTTTTCTTGTTGATTCAAATTGTGTTCCATGAATATATTCCATGTCTAGTATTTATTTAGAATGCCTATTACATACCATGATTCAGTTATATATTTAGCATGCTATTCTATTTAGATATTGTGCGTTTACTAGAATATTTTCCTTGTATCAAGAATTTATTCTTGTTATCAAGTTACTATGATTAAAATGTCATGATTTTTTGATTTCATCATGTTTCTCATGGTTAGCTACTTGTAGTGACACACAATCTTGTATGAAATGTAGTTGGATTATTTTGATAAAAGTTATTTTTTACAATTAAATGTGAGTAAAATGCCACTTATAATGTGTATGGATTCCTTATGTATTAGAAGATCCCGCCGACATGAATGGAATTATGGACATATACATGTTGTGTTAAGAAATGGGATTAAATTTAAAGGGCATGGAAATTAAACCAATAGTGGTTTCCTCCATTGAGGACCCTTGTGTAAGGGTTCATAAATATTTATTAAGTTTTATTAGAAAGGATTAACCAAAATTTATTTATGGGATCTTTTTTTAGTAATGACATAGATGATTGGAATTGGAGACTAGAGACATATTTTAATCCTGACTCACTTTTAGGGTCCACACGTTTTATTAGTAAGAGGCTAGCCCTTTGTAGATAGAACAAATATAAATTAAACTCCTAAATAATTCCATGATTTTCTTCCTTTTTAGCATTTTCACATACTATTGTACCTATGTGGACTTGTACTTCCAAAATGTCCCCTTGTTCAGAGAGGACGTCATGATTTTCTTGGATTTTGTTTCGATCGTGAGCATTGGGTAATGATTATTTTCAGAAGGATAGAAATTACATGGGAATGGTTATATGCTTCATACGTAATTTGTCCCTCTCATCTCTATAATTGTGGATGAATTGGTATGTTGTCCTCAGAGTTATAGGTCATCGTGATTAAGTATCACCTCAGGGTAGTATGTGTTCACGTATGTGGTCATATAATGTTCTTAATGTTTTTATGAACTGAATGAGTTTAATGTCATCGTTATGCCTTGTGCTGTTAAATGCATTTCGGGATATATCTGTAGTATAGTGACTTGTGCATTAAAATAATCATGATCATCCTAATGCCCAGTATGAATTCTAGAGAATCTAGTGTTTTGACACACATTTCCGTTTGGTTGGGTTTTTCATGCCAATTATTTAAATGATTTCCTTTTATGGTGGTATCAACCTAGAATTATTTTAATTGACTAGTTTTCCTATTCTTTTTTACAATTAAAACACTCCTAATGTGGGGAGTGTCATGTTGGTTCTGTTAAATACATATTATTTTAGGTAGAACAAATGTTAACAAGGAGGAACATTAGAGAATGTTTGGGATGGATTAAATGTCATGAATCTTGTGAACATTATATGACGTTATTGCCTGATCGGTAGCTCGATGTTAGTTTGGTTGGATGTTTATGAATCCTTTAAGAAAATTAATTGGTTTTTGATGGACATCATTGGTTAAGAATGATTGATCATAGAATTTCTCAAGTGTTAATGGCTTGGTGATTGGTTAATGATCGTGCATCCATGGGTGAAGATGAGTTTTTTATGTAGTCGACCAGTAGTGGTTATAGCATTTTCAAAAGTTTAAATGTTAAAATCCACCTAATTTACTCTAGTTTATTTATGAGCTTGTCCCCTATATTGACATCATCCTTGATTCCCTAGGATAGTTTCAGTCTTATGCAATGCTAAATTATAAAAGTTGTTGGATAATATCTCTATGGTTACATGTTGAACACATTGTTTGTATCAATATAGGTCTATTCATTAGTGATACTATGATTCCAGTGTCATAAATCCTTGGTCGCACTCGGTTACACAAGACATTAATTATCACTTGACCGCTAGATGGATAATGCTCTAGGCTCAGTCAATTCCCTGATGTGGACATTTTGGATTTGTAACAATGTATCACTTCAGTTGAAATGTTCTTATAGAAAATGAGATACAATGGATGATGAAATCACAATTTAGAATATTTTAAAATAGACTATTTAGGAAGAGTGTATTCTTTAATAGTCATCTAAAATGTGTCCAGTAGTCTTCTCTCTTGTACAATAGAGTGACCTGTGAAGGATCGTCTCTGGCATGTTGTTAGATGAGATGAGTGTGGTTGGTGTCATCCAGGGGATTTCATGAAAAGTTAGCTCGATTGGGGATTTGATGTATATGAGTAACCAACCATTTTTTCCATTATCAAAATCACACCAAAATAATCACCAAAATTCCTAAGGGCATGTCCATTTGGAAATTATGACAGTTGAAGGTGTCCTGGCTCATAACATTCGACTCTCTAATGCTGAGGGCTAAGGTGAGAAGTACCTTTATCCTGATACTTTACAAGAAGACTATGTGGTCATGTCTCTAGATAAACGGTATTGGGTATGTTCAATCATAGTGGTTTGATTATAAAATGATATTTGGATGATATCTTAATTACATATGTTTCATTTTCCTAAGAAATACATGAACATGAATTAGGTGTTTGGGGATACAAAACGACCAGTTTTTTGTTACTTCACAACCCTTGTAGGTCGAGTGACAATTATGTTGTTACCTAAGGAATCTTGAGGATGTAATGATCTATCATGGTATTGTCGTAATGTCCAATGCTTTTAATTGGATGAAAAATAGAATAAAATTAAATTTTTCTCTTAGCTGTGCAGGTCAGTTGTATAACCGAGCGTCAGAACATTTTATTTCTGATAATTGACACTGAGGTATTTCTTTTAAAGGAATGGAAATAAATTAATTAAATTAAAATTATAATGGAAATAATTTTAATGTTAGGTAAAATCCATTTAGAAATTTTATATATTCTATGAAATATTTGTGGAGATAGACATATGTTAGGGATGGATTATGTGGCCCATAGAACTTCGAGGTTGATAGAATAAAAATAATAAATATATTTATTCATATGTGTGTGTAATGTTTTCAAATAAATTGAAATACCTATCAAATTGTGTGTCCTATGAGAAATCCGAGAACACTTTTAGGTCTGAAAAATTAGGTTTACCCTAGGTAGAGAATAACGTTAATTTGCATCGGGTGTTTGGTAACCTCACACGTGATACTAATATTTTAATTTAATTACATTATTTACTATATTTAATTAAAATAAATAATTTATTTCTCACAAATATTGCATCAAATGAGAAATATAATACCACTCTTAGGTCTGGAATTCCGCGTTTACCCTAGGAGGGGTAAAACCATTTTGAGCTTCAGAAATTTATCCATATCGCACATGAATGTAATTTAATAGGTTTTTAAATATATTTTTGTGAAGTTAAAAATAATATTATTTTTATTATTAATAATAATATTATTATTATTTTCCAAAAAAATTGACAATGTAATTCCAGATTTAATAAATTGTGCTGTAGTGTAAATAATAAGTGGGCATTATAATAATTGTGATATAATTAATTAGGAGAATTAATTGAAAATGTTCAAACAATATTAATTTATTATCGGCTATTATGTTTAATGGTTGTTTTCATTAAAATAAAAATATTTTCATTGAAGTAATTTATTATACAATAATATTATGATTATTTTACTTTTTCTTTTTTTTAGATTGAGACAAAACATTGTTGTATAAATATATGAGGTATATATATGGTGATTAAATATCTATGTATATATATATACATATAACATTATATATATAGGTGGATATTAATTATTGGATTTGATAAAAAATTATTATCTTCCCACATAAATGATTTTCAGTGGAAATTTTTTTAACATCATTATTTTAATGATATTTTTGATTGAACTATTTATAGATATAATTATGAAATAGATTTAAAAATAATCATAAAATATTAGTCTTATTATTATTATTATAAATTTTGGAAAATAGTATTTGTGTGTGTGTGTCTATATATATATATATGTATGAAATACATATATATTTATTCATGTTTTTGAATTGGTGTCTATATATAAGTATATATATACCGATGAGAACACATGAGCTAAAAAATATATGTGTATATATATTTGGTTGTAAATACACATATATGTGGGTTAAATAAATATGAAATAAAATAAATATAAATGGATTTATAAATGAATATGTGAGTATATGAATATATATGTAAAAAATATATATTATAATGAATTTCATATAATATATTTAACAAAAAAAAATAATTCAAAATAAATGGTAATTTAAGTGGAGATTTCAGCATTTCATTGGTAGCACCTGGACATTTTTAAAACTCACACTAATGATTTAAAAAATAAATTAACATAATTAAATGAATATAATTTCAATAGGATAAAAATTTATATATATATATATATATAATGGGAAAATTAAGGCGCACTATTTTTCGGTTTTATACTGGAAAACCCTCATGTCGCATGTCCATCTCTCCCTCATGCCCAGGTGGGGTACCTCCCAACTCCTTCACTTCAAATAAATGTTTCACAACAATATATTCTATGTTTTCAATTCTATTGGAAGAAAATTGAAGCTCTCAGAATGGTTAATCATATGTAGAAACAATCATTGAATTCCATCCTATCTCTTTCATGCAAACTGTGGTATGAGGTTTTTACCAAAATGTGGGGTTTTTTCAAAATCCACATATTTATTATACTTTAGCCAAAATAATGTGTTTTAACTCAATTAAAATGTTTTTACATGATCATAGTGATTATTTGTTATGAATAACCTTTTATATGATATTTCTATGTCTTTGGATAACCTTGTCGGTGTTCATTAATAGTTGTCCAATTTACTTTTGGACTCAAACCTTTAATTTATCATTATGTGCCAATGCGAGATAACCTGGGATGAGGTTTTAAATTGGTTAAATTATTTAGGATAAATCTAAGACCATGTATTCAGTTATTCCATTTATTTTTTATGACTAAACAATTATTTACATGTTTATTGTTGTACCTTTCTATTTATTAAATGTAGTGCCTATACTCATAATGATAAAGTTCAAGTTTTTTAAAAATATTGTGCTAGTATTTTACCGTGAGTTTTGGATAAAATGAATTAAAATACCTTGGTATTAAATGATTTATCAAATAGGGATAATCATAAATTCTTACTCTATTATATTTATATACCTCTCTTTCTCTTTTAAATAAAAATCATGACGAGGAGAAAACATGGGTCCCATTTTAAGGACCCACAATTGGAATCTCAATGCATGATATGTTACCACATTATGCACTTGGAAAGAAATGTTTTAGGCTAAACAAGAAGGGGATTTACCCATAAATTTTAATACTATTGGGTGATACGAGTTCCCTAAGTGTAAAACAAGGATGGATTCTTTGGTAAAATTTATACACCCATCCTTGGATGATACCCAGTCCCTTACACGTGATATGTGGGAAAACTCATAGTTTCTATACAATGAGTGATACATGGACTCCTATGATGATTTCATTGGACAAGCTCATGTCATTGGATTTAATTAAATGGATGCTCCAAAGAGAACCTATGAGGCATGATCAGTGTCCATATATTAATTTGGTATTTTTAATATGAATCCTTGAGAGGTTTTATTTATACATTATATAGTTTTTCATCATTCTATTTGATACATATATAGTTCTATTACTGCATTTAGATTGACACATGGATTAGACATCATGCCAAAACACACGCTTTGGGGTATTCTCCTATTTAGCGTTTTATGTTACATAGGACTTGAAATATATATTTTCTATTTACCCAGTACTCTTTCAAACACATGACATAGGCAGAAACAAGGGGTAGGGGATAGGTTTCCACTTAGGTACCTGGACCCAGTTACATTTTTTCATTTATTTAAATTCGTGAATTATTATATATTTAACACCACTATTTGGTTAAAACATGAAATGGAAATGTTTAGATATCATGGGTACCATACAACTGAGATTTTATCTCGCTCTATGATTAGGCGCCATTCGGTACCCGAGTAGAATTTTTGTCTAAAGGTATGGATACAGGGATGTGTTCCACTTCTAATGCTTTATTTCATTATTGTTTTGTATTGAGCTTGGGGGAAGTGGACTAACCTATGCTCAAAATGTAGTTCGCTGGTTTTTGGTATTTTGGTAGTTTTTTTTCAATTATATGTATATTATTGTACCTCATACCACTTCAATTTTATTATTACATTTGGAAAATAAAATTGAAATCAGATTTTTATTTTTTATGATTATTTATCTTTTAATGCTAATTTATTTTTTTGGTCCAGTTTTTATTCTTCTAATGCTATCTATTTTTGTCTCAGTACTTCAAAGACATGATTATATATTATGTTTTTCTATGTAATGCCTTATCCTGTGAGGGAATAGTCTCCCCATAAATGTTACCAAGTCCCTCACTTCTAGTTGGAAGCCTATGGAATTTGGGGGGATGTGCTTGAAATCATGTGGCCCACCCTCTCAGGGTCCGTTTTAGATTCTCTTGAGGCAGGACCCTACTTTTTCCATAACCTATATTTAATATGGTATATAGATATTTGGCTATGTGATTAATTTTAATTGATTTATTTTATTTTTAATTTAGTTTTAATTCATCAAAATTTAAATAGATTATTTTTTTCAAAGGGAAATGAAATTAATTTTTTTTTGTATATATTGATCTAATAAGAAAAAATTTAAAAAATAATCATGAAACTACTAAGGGATTTCTATATCCTAATTGAATGAGATCATTATTTCTAAAAACCCATTTTTATAGTAATCATCTATTCCTATTTTCTAAAATGATGACTTAATACATTCTTTGATCATATTATCCGTACGGGTTTGACCAAGAATTATAACTATCAAATATTATAAAAGTTTTTTTAAGAATACTATTTATATAGTATAAATTTTTATTACCATTATAATAAATTTCACCATCCCAAATGTAAAATTTCACCCCATATCAACACCAACTTCAATTATCCATACACATCAAAACTATGTCAAATAAAAAAATCTACAATAATAAAAAATAATAAGATGGTGTAACTCGTGATTTTTAAATTATATATTTGATAAATATAATATTTTATTTTTGAATAAATATATTATAATAAAATAATTATCACCTACATCCATAAACAAAAAATTACTAATCCAAAATTAATATAAACATTGAAGGTCCATCTTATAAACCCACCATTAATAAGGTTCTACTATGAAAAATATAAGACTCAAAATTATATAGACATTAATCGAATATAATAAATGAACATACACTTTGATGAGGATAAATCAAGGTGAAAGTGGATTTAAAAGTTTTATTCAATGAAAATATTTTATTTTTATTTTTAACATTTTAAAAAAATAATCTATTTATAACTTTATATAAAATCACGATATGATGTAGATAAAGCATTATTAATAATAATATAATTATTTGACATGGATAGATTTATAATATATAAGTGTAATGTTTAAGTCTTAGGATAATCTCAGTAATTTCATATATAAATAATAATAAAAATTATTCTTCATCCCATGTTTGAAAAGATAACTCCCCTTCAATAATCACTAGCATTATAAATTTTTGTGATGATAACATAAGTCCCAAGGGATTCTCCGTCTACTTTTACTTATATAAACTACTCTATAGAAAACATTTATAGTATTTTAAGCCTTTAATGTTCTATTAAAAAGATGAAAAAAATTAAAATATTTACCCATAGAATTGAGTATCAGTATTTCTAGGATAACACATCACATTTTTTTCATTTATATTGAAGGTTTTATAAATCATTTATATTACATATCGTCCAAATTTAGATATTCAATATAAAAATTATTTTATTTTCTCATCTCTTATTAATCTTTATTCATCTTTTATATATAATAGGTCTTCCTCTCATCATTATAATAGTTAATTAAATCCCATGATTTCATAATATTTTGATTCAATGAAAATATCATCAAATATTTTATTTAAATATATAATATATTATTTTGAATTAACAGTTAAATACATATTATTTAAATAAAAACATCATAAAATACCTACCATATTAAAAAAACATTATTCTTTATCAAAAATAATATGTTACTAAATAATATCTTTAGAAGCTATATACTTTTTGCCTAAAACTATTTAGTGGTTACTGTAACATTTTATATAGTTCTTTTCCATAATATTTGTTGTTAATAAAAATTAAATCAAAAATAATTGTGAAAAATTTTGTCTCTAATCACACTATTTCCAAAAATGGTTTAATTGTGCATGTACTCAGTGATTATTCATTTTCATACTAATGAAAATTTGAGCACTCCACCCCATTAAACAATTTTAATTCATGAACTATGTCTCATACGTCATTTTTATAGAACATTTTTTTTTTAAATTTAAAATATACCATCACATGTGATTATCCATTTCTCTCATGAATCTCCCAAATAATCTGAAAACACTATTATTTTCCCTCACACATTTATATAATTATCTCATCCAACTATCAATATAATTTATACTACAATATTTATCTTTGGTATCAATCTTTGGATTATTTTTTAATTAAATAATTTTTTTGAACTATCTCATGATTACTTTTGTAATTCCCAAATATATCATGTATCATCAAAATATTATCCCATTGATCTTTTTAGGTTTTATTCAATTTTTTCAAAATAAAAAAAGTATTTTAAAAAATACATATATTTTGATGTCATTAATTTTTACCCACGTTTTGTATATACACTACTACTATAACATTAAATGAATAATTATTAATTGGCACATAATTTCCAATAAAAAATTACCATTAAATGTCTCTCTCTCATCTAATTTTATATTTAAAATAATATCATTGGAGAACAAGTTATATACACACACAATAACTGAACCACCATAAAAATATATTTAATCCCCAATTTCCAATATACCCCTGCAGGAACTCTTAAACCAATAAAATTGGTCCATGCATTAAAATGAATCCCAATTCGAACCCAACATTAATGGTTCAAAATTCCCTCAATATGTAGATTCCAATCCTTGTGACTTATGTGTGGTAAGAAGAATGATCCTTGAAACTCTGTATGTCTTCACTTCTAACCTATATTCCATACACATGACTTTTTTGTTATAAAAAATTTCCTTTGAAATAACTAGTTCAAATAATATTAAATAAATTAAACCATTATTTAAAATTCACCAGTGAATAAAAAGTCAACAAAAATCCAAAATTATAGAATAAAAATACCGATAATATAAAACATAGTATCCCATACCAATTATAATAATAGATTCATATATCTCACACCACACAAAAAAGATCAAACAATTCACATTTCCCATCTAAACTATACACGATTTAATATTAAGTAGAGGACACCACCAAACAGATGATGTTCTACCATTACAAAGAATTACACCATGAATATCATTCTAAGTATATAATACTATCACATATCTTATTGGAATAAAACATATAATGAAAATAAGTGATTTATGAATCATATAAACTGTGATACACCTCTAGAAGTATGGATAATGATTATGAAACTTGAATAGAGATAAACAAAAAATTAGTGGACCAAACTAATACAACACTAGAAATGATCATTAAAAAACTCAATAAAAAGATGTTATTAACATGAATCATAGTCACATGATCCTCCACATACCCTCAAACATTCATATTAATAAATTACAAGTTATAGTATTAAACCTAAATAAAGATGGGATCATACATGATGGTATAAGAAAATTGAGAATTGGTAGAGAAAAGAGATGATATACAACAATAGGAAAATATTGGTGTAATTAAAGATAAGAAATAGAACCAACCCTATGAAGGAGGTGATTCATACATTATAGGATGCCTCATTATAACCGATGAGGATTAAATCAAATGTCATAGTGAAAAAACACTATATAACCCATTAAGGTAATAAATAAAAGGGGTAAATCATGCTAGGTTATGTATAAACAGAACATAAATATTAATAATGATTCACTTTACTATTATCAATAACATAAAGAGCATTATCTTCTCCTAAAGGGGTGAAGAAATTCAAAGACTATAGGAAAATGAAACTATAAAAAAATAAATGATGAAAGTATGAATGATCCCATGTGTCAATAACTATGTGATGAAACCACCAAGCCTAGAATGAGTAATAAATTTTTGCTAAGAACTAAAACCAATGAAAGTTTAAGGATTTTTAGGGTGAAATGAACAGAAAATGGAAAATGTAAAACAAACAAGGAAAAGGAAGGGACTATGAGGTTGGGGGATGTGAATGAGTTCCCTCATCACTGAATTATCGTAAATTAATCCCCAAATTAATAATGGGAAGATAGAGGTGATTTAAGCATACATTGAACAAGGAGGGTGAGGAACCATAATATAAGGATAAAATTAGTTCAAATATTAAAGTTTCAATAAATTATTATGTCATTCATAATAATATCATATCCATACAACTTCAATATGAATCTCATACATGTATAGTAATATTAAATTAAATGATTCCTTTCCAAAACCATCCATTATATTTCCATCCCTTTTACCCATTTCTACTCTATGCTTTCCCTTTTTCAAGAAATGTCATAATCACCACCAAATATTGAGAAAAATTACCAACACTTATAAAACCATTGGTTGTAAAGTTATCATAATAACAAAATCATGAATAATTAATAATTTTTTTCAACAATTACTAATGATTGAAAATTAGGAAATGATAAAAAACATAATAATATTTTTTTAAATATTCAAACACTTTGGATTATCATTTTTCCTTTAACCCAAAAATATATCATCTATATACAACAAACGAATTTATTTTCATAAATTTATGATTTCATTTATACCAATTTTTAATAAATTATTAATTTAAAACAGACATATAATTTATTTCTCCATCCTAATAAATTAATTCAATCTGATAGTCAACATTGTTTTATATACAAAATTATCATCAATACTTTTTTAATATATTCTATTATTAATTGATACAAAAAATTAATACCAATTGTTATAAATAATCTAGATATTAAGTGATTTTTTATTTCATCAGTTAATATCCTATAATAATCAAAATCATTATTTGAAATATGTGTGTTACTTTTGAAATCATGTCTTTTCATTATTGTCCATACTCTACTTTGAAACTCCATCTACATCCTTCCTCAAATTATAATATTTTAAAATAATTGATAATGAGTGAATCTGATGTTATGTAATATGACTTATAGAGACTATAATGAATTATTACACCATTAAATTAATACTTATTAATACCACTCAATGATATTTTTTCAACCTTTAGCAAGACTTGGTGTAGACACTCTATTTATTTCAACCGATTTAATAGACTTGCAGAATAAATAATTCCACTACATGGGGAGAAACTCCCAATTTTTTTATAATACTTATTGAATATAATTATGTCCAATATTTATATAATTTATTTTAAATTCATATTTTTAGATCATTAAATTTGAACATCGATATTACCAACTTCGCATTTATCAGTAATTATATTATCAACCAATATTGGTACTTTGATTTTCAATTTTGAGAAATTTTTATCAACCATATTTTGACTATTTATTGAGACCAAGACTGAATTTTATTTTAATTATATATATATATATATATTTGTATTTATCTATAATAATAGGTATATCCTAAATGATTTTTTATCTAATCAATTCTCATTAATTTGGTGGAGATACTTCTCTATAAAATTTTTCCTTCATCATCTATATCTCTTAAGATCTATCACAATGGTTACTAATTTAATACATTGGTTTGGACATACAAATAAAATATTAATTGATATAATTTTTAAATAAATCCTTCATTCACTTGGATACATAAATACATTTAATATAGTCCCTTATGTAATTTCCATATTTACATTAAAATTTTCTATAACATAAAACTTATAATTTGAAGAGATAATTATATAAAAATTGATACATACATACTTTTATATATAAAGACCATATAAACATTTTTATTTCAAAATATTAAATTGAAA
This sequence comes from Viscum album, assembly GCA_963277665.1. Classification (NCBI taxonomy): domain Eukaryota; kingdom Viridiplantae; phylum Streptophyta; class Magnoliopsida; order Santalales; family Viscaceae; genus Viscum; species Viscum album. Next base: position 1,014,652,246 of record OY728155.1, read on the forward strand.
AATATTACAAATATTACCAAATTTATTTGATACCAATTTTTTAGACCTTGGTTCTAAATCGGTGAAATCACATTTTAAATGTTTTGAATTAGGGTGATGGTGGATTTATTCCTTTTCTTCAATTTTTAAATATTTATGAAATCCCATTTCCATGTAATAAAAAACCTGGTTAACTATTTATTATATATGTAATCACAATATAAATAAGATAAATTATCAAGAACAATAGAATGACTATTTTTCTTGTTTCTACCCCTAATATGATTGGCCTTCATCCAAGGAATGTCATAAAATATATTATATCATTAAAACATGATTGGACACATTTTATTCATGAATTCATGTTCATATATTGAAACCCATAATCATGGTTCAAATTATATAAAATTTCAAATAATGAAATAAAATTACCCAAGGGTCGCTACATATCTTTATCTAAATACATAATACAACAATATAAGGATGAAAGTATAGTCCAATGGGACATTAAAATTATTTTAAAATATTGAATAAAATAAATTATTCCTCCCCAAAATATTGCATTTAAGATTTTATGATTACACATAAAGTTAATAATCAAATTATTTTTTATTTGAGTTGTTGTAATCATTAGCTAAATATCTCATCCTAATATGGATATCCAGTATATACCCACATTTCATAATAATATTAAATATATTTCCCTAAAAAATCCTCATATCATAGAATACACATTATTTAATATATTATTGATTCTTCTTATCTTCGTTTTTACTATAGGTTTAATAAAAGTATTTTATCTTTGACCTTTAATAATTCATTTTAATTCATGTCATCTTATCCATTATCATCGATAAAAAAATATATCCTTTAAAAGATAGAACTTTTTAAACTCATTTAATTTATAAAAAAAATATTTTTTCCAATTATGATATGAAAAATAATATTCTTATTCACATATCTAATTTTTATGGAAATATCTCTTAACAAGAACCATTATTGTTTTCCCCAAACCCATCACATGATATAATGACATAAATAGAAAATCAGTGGTAATAAAATATGAAAATATTTAGTTCCAATTACATAACTATAGAAAATATTAATTTTACATGTCTTGAGAATTGTTTCATGTTCATACTAACATAAATCTATGTATTTTATATCACAAAACACTTTTAAGTATAAATTATTATCTCATTAAACACTATTATGATATTACAATTTTTTTATCACAAATATTTTTTTATTTCATAAAAATCTCAACAAATTTAAGGTAACTCCAAGTTTAACCCTCCCTCTATATGAATCCTTTTATTTTCAAAACCATAAAATTTCAGGGGAATTATAGAAATTATCACAACTAACCTCAAACAAGACGTCATTATACAATCCCTAAATTGAGTTAAAAACCCATTGATCAATATGATTTTTTTCATAGTCATGCAAATAATAAATGATATCAAAAATCAAATAAAATTAATCATAAAACTAAAATGAATAAAAATTGATTAAACAATACTATAACATTATTAGCTATATATCATTATTGAGATATAAATTTATTTATATAGTAGGTCCTTAACATTTAGTATAAATTGAAAATTGAAAAGAACTTCTATTTTTATAAATATGATAAAATATACCACCAAAATATAATTTAAAATATATTTAAGAATATCCACTTTATTAAAATTACAGTCAAGATGTCAAAATAACCAATGAGTTCCACTTTAATCCAAGAAATATGGGTCCTCCATCTTCATGAACATTAGGTTTTCTCATGATTAAAACTTGTTTTCACAATTCTTTAATAAACAATGTTCCCTCAATTAATCATTTCAAAATATTACATATACATATTTCATTATCTCTAGGAAAAGTGAGGTACTGATTTACACAATTAGTTTGACATACAATATAATTTCTAACACATTAGGACTATGTGACATATCAAAAACCTCTTTGTCCATAATACCAAACACCATCAAACTATGTTCCTTCATGGATAACCTTTTGTTAATGGGTTTTGAATGTGAAGAATAATATTTATGATTTCTATGTCTATTACCCTTATATGAAGATATAGTCATGTTTCCTTCCTCTAATGATATATTGAAAATTCATAAGAAGATATTGTTTCTTTTTTAATTTATATTTAATCCAAGACCTCAGTAAAATGTGTATCTATCAATCGTGTCTCCTTCATTTTGATAACAATCCTATAAAAATTCATATTTAAACATCAATTACTATTATGATTTTTTATATAAACAGTTTTATAATACATTATTAGATATTTGAGTGGTTTATTTTCATTATGAAACTAGTTATACAAACCATTAACAGAAAAAATATTAAATTTCATTATTTACAACTCCAAAAGAACACTTAAGTTTCCTTAACTCTGAACCCTGTAAGAGATAACCTTGAGATAAAAACAAGTGGTGAACTATAAATTACAATAAATTAATAATATTATAATATTATAAAGGTAAATAAGACATTTGAGTCAAGAAGAATATCATCATAATATAAATAGGTAAGAATCATACATAAACATATGAAAGAATGACATGAGATAAAAAAATCATTGAATCACTATAATCTGAAGGAAACATAAAATGGAACATCATAAGCATAATTAAAGGATACCATCCATAAAATCATAACCTAGGGTACATTGGGTAATAATTTTTTCACCATACATTAAATATTAAGAGATTAAAACAACAACCAATGAATTTAAGTTATAATGATGAATACACTTAACATTCTCTAATGTTACATGTTCCACATCAGTCATATAACATTATAATTAATTTCCTTATTTGAGTTCCATGATGAATGAATTTGGTTGTCATACATGTAATTTCTTAATAACTAATAAATATTATTGTTTTATTTAATAACATTTAATATAAATAGTGGTGGTTATTCGTAATACCATTGTTTGGTAGGGAAAATCAATGTATTAATTCATCATCATAAAAGGCGTAACTAAAATTTATGGAGGGGATGAATTAGGGTGAATGTGAGTCATTCTAAGACCATAGAACCAACCTGAGAGGGATTTGGAGAGGGAGAATGAGAGTAAATTAAATATAACCATGTTTTAAAGTGGATATCAAAGAGATAATGAGTGTATTTTAATAATAACAATATAGGAGTATTATTTATTAAAATCTAATCATATATTTTGCACTATATTTTATAAAATATTGAAAACAAAATGTTACTTAATGGGTTTAACTAATGTTTTGTGCTAAATGGAAGTGTTTTTCTTTCTTTTAGTGGTTCATGGAGAAATAATCATTACATTATATAATTGATGATGTGTAAGTAATTCATTTTCATAAAGAAGGCTCTTTTTTAAATCATAAAATATACTTTAGGTTCTTGAAGCTTCATTATAGGATTTCAAAAATAAATTTATCACATTAATGTACCTTAATTTTATATAAACCCCAATTTTCAGTATATCAAAAACATTATATCAATTATTACATTATTTTTGGGACATTATTATTTTATATTACAAACTATATATTAATAAATTATTTAAGTTTTACCTAATTATTTCAATATCTTAAAAATGTAAGAAAAATTCACAATTGCTTAATTGAAACATGATGATTTAAATGTGATATTTATTTTATCGAAATAATTTTATAAATATCATAATATTTCATAATGTGTAAAATAATTATTTATTAAAAATTTCAAATATTATTACACGATTGAATTTCCAAACATTTCAAACCCCACTCAGGGTTGTATTAAAACACATTATTATTTATAATTTAGTGGATAAGGATATTTTTAAAATTACATTAGAAATAAATATTTATATAAAATTTATGTATTTAACAAACAAAAATAATCACATATAGTCTAAAAAAATACCAATTTTGTTTCAATTTAAAAAATATACATTTTTGGATCCTGTATTCAGTATTATTTTATTAAATATATGAGGTTAATTGTATAGAAAATCAGTGGGGGGAAACCAATTTCATTTATAGAAAAAATATGAATACTATTAGGTTATATATATATATATATCCTTATCATATCATCACATGCAATGAGAGTGAGGTGAGAAATATTATTATTTTATTAGTTTGATTGAATGAACATAATTTTTTGGTGTACTCAAAAATATATAATATATTGTGTCAGCTGATGTCGATGGGATTTTATTGTTAAATATCAATATGGTGTTGGCTAATGATGAAGCCCAATGATTCTATACCCCTAGTATGTTCGGATAAATAACCATTATATGGTATTTCCAAACCGTTTGTTGTGATCACTTCTCCTTTAATATGAATTAGATTTTATTATAAATTATAATTCATACTAATCATAATGATCATTGTATATTGTTTATATTCATAAAGAACATGATACATAGTAGTTTTTGTGCCCAATAGTCATTTTATGGATATATTTTATAAATGTCAATAATAATAATGAAATAAAGGGAATGAGTTTAATATAATAATAATAACTAATAACCCATATATTGGTTCAGAGGGAAATTAAATTAAATTTTCTTTGGATCGTTACATTCTTAATCTTTTCAGAATTTTCACCATTAAAATATAATTTCATTCTGTAAAACTGATGATGTTACTTGTATTTAATTACATCATATATTACACATATTCCATCAAACCTGGGGTTCCATGATAAAACTATTACTAAGTGGGGTTTCTTGTTCAATAGTGAATTTTTTCTATGATTTTATATATCCACCATCTTATCGAAATAAAAAAGATCAACCTATATTTGAATGTAATAAACATTTCATATATTTGATTTGTTTGTTATGTATTAACTTAAAAGGGTCACATGGAACACATAGTGTAATTGATATATGTTAGTTAGGAGGGTTAATCGATAAACCACTGATCCGATGTAATCAATAATCACAAATGTGTTAATATATCTTGGACAAGTCATTTCCTTCTTCCCAAATCTCATGAATTTCTTCAATGAGGATATAAAACAAATTTAGTAACATAAAAACTTAGGTATCATTGATGATTTACCATGTATATTTTTTCCAATCATTGAATATATTTTATATGATGTTGAGTGGTTTGATATTTTTTATCTATTGGATCAGTTTATGTCCTATCAACTTCATATCAAAAAATTCATGTTAGAAAGTTGGAGTCTAACCCCACATCACATAAAAATTCTCATAAGGTTTCATTTGAATATTTGAAATGAAAATATTATTTTATGAGAACTCTACAAAGGGAAGGATTGGATCCTAGATTCCATATAAATATATAGATCTCAATTTCAATATATCTTCTTGAGTTTGAATGGTTATCATGACTAACCATCTACTTGAGTATGATAAAAAGTGGTGAAACTCGGTTCTGTAACCCGTGTTTTATAATGGATTCGCAAGATCCTTATGTTAAACATTACATCTCCATTAAATACGATATACAATGGTACTATATAAATAATGAAAATATCTTTCATGTATATCATAGATATTTGGTCAATGTATAAATACTTATTGATAGTATTGAAATAAACCATATTAGTATTGTGATCCACTACAACCTAAATGGGTTTATGTACTTTTAATGTCCAAGGGGACCCTATCAAAAAACCCATTGTTAGGTTTTACAATTTCGATAATGGTTTCAGAAATGTTTTTTTCATACCCTTAAAATTATTTCATTCATAATTGTATTATTAAAAAACCAATCATATAGATATTAAATCTACAATTTTATTGATCATATTATACCACTAGATGTTTTTCTTCAAATTTATATACATTTTAGTGTGATGTAGATAAATACAGAAGGATGATCTATACACATTATCTATATAATACCCAATAAATTATAGTTTATATGGTCACATAACCATGTTCTAATATATTAAAAATATATACTTATCAAATATGAAATGCAAAATATTTTTTACCTTTTCTGAATATTAGTATTATAATTATTGGTGTATTTTAAATTTTCAAGAATGTATGATTGTTCAATTATTTTAGAATAGTTAGATTAATTTATATTTATAATTATAATTTCCAACATTTGAATATCCATACATATAGGATCACTTTCAATCATTATCATTGGTAGATTTAAAAGATCCATTTTACTCAAAGCATCTTCAAATTTATTCTCCATCCCATGATGGTAATGGATTTAATATTTATTAAACATGATCATATATAACCATTTTAATTGTAATATATGGTTCTATTTTTGTGTGAATCTATACTTTATTATCTTATGATATGTATATCATGTATACTTATCCACGAAAAGATAATGTTTTAAAATATTTAATGTGAATAAGAATAATGTTTACTCTATATCCTGTTTTGGAAAGTTATTATCTTATATATTAATCTAATTGAGTCAAATACTCTCAATTTAACATTTTTAATGACTAAAAAACCCAATTATGTTTTGTATGAATCAATCTATATCAAAAATACGTCCCCACTTGTCACTATTTTGAGTACCATCCAAATTAAATTTTTTATTACGCCATTTTTGAAAAAATGGAAAAACAAGATCACACAAACAGATTACCACTACATGATGAAAGAGTATACAAAATGGACAAACAGAAGGGTTATATTACGTGACTCAACTACTCTCTAGAGTTCCTAGTGCAGCATACCGACCTAGATGTCAAGATCCTCTCTAATAAGAGCTTCAAGGTGGGTAATCATGCTTTCCATTGTCTGAATAAATTCCTATTGAGTTGATTTTATCCTCATAGAATCCTCGGGCCATAATTTTATCTTTTCTATCAAGCCAAACCTCTTTCTCATTTGTGGCATCAACTTGCAGCCTTCATTCATAAATTCTATTGAGCTCTTCTTCTGAAACATTGGGTCGCAAGGCTTGCTCAATCATTTCTTCCTTGGAGTGCAAGATAAGGTTCAAGCACTCCCCATACTCATATTATCTGTCTCTCATAAGCCTACATGGTTCATTAATTTCCCCCTCATGAAGTATTGTGATTACTTTTTCCAATTCCTTCTTTCCCAACCTAGTCTCCATTGGTTTTGGTAGGTGAGAATAATCCTTGCATCCCATAATCTTTTTCCCCTGAACCACAATACATTTCCCTGAATCTCTAGTGACATTTTTCCCATTATTTCGTCGAGGGTTGTGGGGACCTTTTCCTATACATAGTTCTATGATATCCACTAAAGGAGGACTATAGCTTTCATCACCTGAAGAATCATCCTCATGAGACAATGGAGGTTCATGAACATACAAGCCATCAAAGTGATTCTCTAGCTTTAACTGAGTGTCTTTATTTTAGGGCCACTTCTTACAAAGGGGTTGCTCCTGATCTGCCTTATTACCCAAGAATTTTTCCATCCCCCAGACCCAGCCTTTTGATGGGTATCACTGAGGGTGATTGAATCTAGGGGACTCAATACATTCACATCGGCTAACTTCTCTTGTCACTATTATGAGTATCAGTGCAGTTATTAGGATATTATTTAACTCTTAGAAGGACAATTCAGAATCATTTTTAATAAATAAATTACACCCTTCTGAGTTAGTAATGGTATTGCATTTTAATCACATGAAAAGTTTAATAAAAATTTATTATAGTACCCAACTAGTATGGAGAAACTATAGATATTGGTTACAGATTTCAGCATGGTCTATTCCTATATCAAATTTCCCTTTCCTAGTTCGATAAATATCACATTTAATGTGATAATATGTACTATTAATGGTAATTTATCTACAAAAACCAAAAATTTCCTATAAATTTTAAATATATTATCAATATTAAATGTCATTAGAATAATATTAAAATTTAGTTCATGCAAATCCATTCTTTTTGAGTATATGAGAATATCATCTGTGATGATTGCCATAAATTTATTAATGAAATCCATAATTATTCTATTTACAGAATCCATGAATGATACTATATAATTAGCGATTTTAAAGGGAATTAATCTTTACTAATTGTGTTTTTTAAGTTGTATAAAAAGGATCTTTGTTAATATGCTTTTTCCTTACCTCTACTTGATAATATATTGGCTATATCTCAATGATATAGAATTATCGAGATCCCCATAAGTAATCAAAAATAAAATAATCTTTTGTAGAGGATACTTGTTTTAATCATGATCTTGTTATGTTCAAGATAGTAAATATACCATCCTTTTTAATAATTAATAAGACATATATTCCCCATGGTGAATCACTGGGGAATATAAATCCTTATTCTAAATTCTATTATTTTTTATTTATCTTATTGAGTTTAATTGTTTCCACTCTATATGGAGTGTGGGTTTTTGTATGGGATCCATGGATAACATTTATTGAAAACCCAAACTCCCATTTTGGAGTAAAATTTAGCATTTATTTGGGGATAACATCTACATGCTAGCTTACAAATTGGAATGTCATCAAGGATAATATCTTCCATATTCTAAATAATTTGGGAAAGATATTCCTACTAAAAGGAAAATAATGTCCATGATATAGGTGGGGTTTTCCAAGAATACTTAGTATAACATATACAATTTTATAGCATTGGTGTTCAATTCATTATATTAAAATCTATTTTATTCCCCATAAAAATTTATTATGGATCTATATAATGAAAACTAATATATTCTTATAATTTTATGAAATTATTATGAAAAGAGAATCATTTGGTTCATTATGAAAATCATACCAAAATTATTTACTGTGGAGTAATTATATTCAAGGGATAAAATAATTTCTTAATTTTTAACTATCATCAAAAACACAAATTACATGTTTTAGGTGGGTTTTTGATAGTTGTAATAAAAATTCATTACATTAAATAATTCAATATCATTAATCAAATTTTATATTTTATATTATAGACTTAATAACTAGAATACTCATCATAACATGATTATCAAGATCCCTCTCAGCTGGTGTGAGGGAATATTCTTGTCCCTTGTATCTAGGAATTATAGGTAGTTTTAATTGTTTATTTTTGTCTAAATCTGGCATAGATCATTGTTTTCAATAGTTTACCTATTCTTTGTATTTTAATCTTTGAACCATGATGTGTGAATTGATCCAAATATTTTTTTTCAAATATAATATTAGTGAGCTTGTTCATCTCCCTTGATTAGTCATTATTATGATTCTTGGCCTCTCCACCATTAAGGAATTTAATTATCCAATTTAGGATATTTCTATGAGTATTCATATCAATCATTTTACACAAGGGTAGATATACATTCATACCACTAGTATATTTTTTCATCTATGCCCAATAATTTAAATCCAATTTTCTATTTTTAAATACAACCCAAAAGGACCACTGAGAATCACTAATGACCCCCACTTTAACTTCTTTAATATATTTTTGACTGAAATGTTTATTTCTGGAATTCATCCCCATCCATATACTCAATGTTTCTAATGGGATTTGTATTCATGACCAATGTCCACCACTATAATTTCTCACTATATGTGATAATTGGGTATAATAATCATATATTGTTAATATCATTGGGGGTAAAATAATATATTCTCAATGAAATTATTTATTTTTCCATGATTAATGGGTTATTAGTTCAACTAAAATATTGAGTCATTTTTCATAAATTTTCCTCCTTTGAAACATGTTTTTTCTTAAGTGGATGTTGGTGTTCAACCTAATTCATGTTATTGTTTAATAATTGTACCAGTTGGGAATGTACTACCATAATGTTATTTAATCATAATACATTTATGTGAAGTACATGTTTTTAGAGATCATTACATTTCTCATATCATTTAATTTCATAGTTCATAATATTTATATTCAATAACTAAAATAATATATCATTATGGCTGATAGTTTTCAAAAAATTATCATTATAAAAGGGAAAATATTAATATTAATATGAAAACATTTAAATGATATTTTCACCATATCTCAGGATTATCTATTATTTAATCTGGGATATCCATTGAAATAATCCTATTAATTTTTTTTTACCTAAATCAATATATTCAATTCATTTACAATGATTTACAACGACCATGTGATTTTAGAAAATATTATCCACATTAATTGTGGAACAATCAATGACGAAATGACTCTTTATAGTGCATCATGTATAATTTGAGTTAATATAAAAATACCCCTTTCAAGGTTATTATCCCTAAGAAGAACCATTATAGATCCATATCCACGTGTAGTATCCATAAATTGATTTTTTTTCATGGAAACCAGTAACTATATATATTAACAAAATAGTAGGATGTCATCCTATAGTCAGACATATATCTACAGTTCTTGATATTGTATTATTCTACTAATCCCCAAAAATTACTATTATGTTATTTAATACAAATTATAAAAACTCACATTTATAAGTTATTTTTCCGTTAATGATTCATGTAATTCATTTCCATAAGATTAAAAGGCCTAATGTATTTAGGAAAACTGATAATTATACCATTAAAGTAAAATAAAATAAAAAATACTTTTTAAAAACAACAAAATGTACACCAAGATTACTTTAAACTGTTAATAAAACACATAGTAAGACTGGGGGATAAACAAGGATGTGGTGATCTATAAACATAGTAATGGAATAATCAAATCATAATATGATGATAAAAAAAACATGTGAGTCAATAGGGATATCACTAAAAATTTTGTAAGAATCGTATATACTCATTTTTATGAATCATAAAATAAAACACCATCTTATGATAATTGTATCATAAAAAGGTGGAAACAATATAAAACAGAGAATCAAAAAAAATATGTTAATTCTAGCCACAAATTAATTACAACGTAACATCATTAGGTTATTCTTTCATTCACCTTTCATGTTATATCATGAGATAAAAAAATTCCCATTGTATTTGAGTGATATTTGGGTGCCCCCATTATCTTTTCTAAATTTATTTTTGTCATATTCAAAATAAATTTAATGAATGTATTTCATCATTTTAATCGCATGAGTATGGAATCTGGATTTTATAGATTTATCTCTACCATCAATGATTGATAATTACCAAATGGTCAATACCTAATAATGTTAATAAGTATGGTTAATAAAAATAAAAAATTGATTGGGATTTAAAATAATTGAATTATTTCAAATAGGTTGCGATAGAAAATAAGGAATATATTTCGGGAGTATAATGAGTGTACATAATAGGTTATAGATGGAATTAATGATATTTAATGGTTGTCTACCATAATTTTGTAATTATATGGACAATAAATGAATGTATATAAATACATGAAAACATCGCTAACAGACAGTCAAAAGGACTAATAAAAAGAAATTGTGTTAATAGAAAATATAATACATATATCCCCTTACCTTGAGAGGATGATTCTTATGTTTTTAGAAGAGTTCCTTGAGGAAAAAATGGTCTTTGATGGTAGCATAATCATGCAACCTTTTAATACAGTCATCAGGTCCTGACACTATAGACACAACCAGATACCCCACAGACATGTGTTCCACTTATTTGGGCCCATCCTTGATCCTTAATAGACAAATGGACTAATTAATAACACCACATGCCAACACATGTTCTTTCAATGTTCCTTTCTATCAATTACACTATCTTGGAAACTTCACAGGTGGCCACCCATCATGACAGTACTCTAAGACATTGATTTAATAAATATGGAGTAATAATTAGGTAGTTTTATAAAAATATATATCCCCATTACTGATATCGAAAGTTATATTAATCATTTTAATCTTTTATCATTATTGATTATTAAATTCACCTATGATTTAGTGCTCAACGTCCCTATTGGGATCCATGAATCTCAACTCATGTAGGGCCAATGAACTTCTAGATGGGTACCACTCCGATTCCACTATAACAACTATGGAATGATGATAATATAATAACCCCAATTATTTATATGTTCCTTGGTACTTATAAATATAGGAACCCTTATTTTTTGTATACATATGTCTTCCCTTACCAAGGTCCTTCCCACATCCATGAACATATCATTAAAATAATGCTATCTCCCACAGGTCAACACATCTAATTTAGTATTCATTTTACACAATCAAATACACCCCATAAATATTACATGAGTTCAATCATGAAGAATGTAGTACCTAAAATTTTTCACATAACTAGGGAGTTATAATCAACTAGGTTCTTTAAAAGAAATGCCAACCATTATTTCAAGGGTAGTAACATTTATCCTACTAACACCTTAATAGTCATGGTCGCTCAACCATTTGAACATCCAAAGGATTTAAGTGGATTTAAATGCGATATGGAGAGGAAAATAGAAATAAATGTGTTTGGAGTGTATAAGAATGGGAAATACAGTTGGTATTTATATTAAAGAAGAGGGGATTCTTTGTGAATTTGTAAACATAGTTATTCAACTACATGTTATAAAATATTCAAAATAAAATTATATCCAATGGTTTTAAAATATATTTCTTTCTAAATAGGGATTGGTTACTATTATTTTAATGGTATATATAAAAAATACCATTAACAAAGATTATTTGTGATGTGTAATTTAGTCACGTTCATGAATAATTGTGTTTAAAATCATAAAATATCATTTTGGATTTGGAACGTTATTTATATGTTTGAAAAAAATAATATTATCAAAATTAAATAAATTATTTTAATGAAAGACACAATTTTTGGTATATTAAGAACACTATATGATTTAATAAATAATGATTTTTCCATTATTCTGTCACAATACATATCTAATATTTTATACCACATTTAATTTTTATTAAAAATAATGTGAGTATCTCTAAAATTTAGGAAAAACTCTCTGACAGACACATTCGAATTTCGGAATTGAAAATTGATATTTCTTTTATTGAAAATATTTTTAAAATATTATTATTTCAATTTGAAAAAAAATATATTATATTTTTAAATATACTAATTTTAATATTTGATTAAATTTATAATATTTACTAATACTACAAATGATTTCATGAATAAATTTTATTTTTTATAAATGTTTAATTTCTATTTTTTTTATTGAATTTAGATTAAAGATGTATTTTGAATTCAATAAATTTTCATAACAATACATATATATAGAATTATAAAAAATACATTTTTTTCCAAAAATAAAAATTAATTTTATATGTGTCAAAATACATAATCACATTTCCAACCCCAATTCAAATTCAATTTGATGACATATATAAAGTTAGTAAAAAGAAACGTAGATTGGGTAAAAACAATTTCACATAATGAAAAGTTTCACACAATACTATAGTCCAAATTCATAACACCAAATCAAGACCTCAGAAACCCAAAGGATAATGTGAATGATTATAGTAAACTCCATGGATGGTTTACTAAATATATTTTTGGAGGATATCTATATAATCATGAACTTCTCTAAATGGGGGTCCATTGAAGCTATTGTTGTTAAATATCAGCTTGGGCTTGGCCAATGATGAGGCCCAATGAGGCCATCTCCATCATAATCTATTATAAATGAGAGTCGTGAGGCGTGATCCTATAGTTTGTGTCCCTAAATTTTTATTTATGTATGACTTATATTTTTTACAGCCCATAATAGTTACCAATCATAATGATCACTATATAATGGATATGTTACTGATGGTCATAATACAGGAAAATATTTTTCCCAACTGTCAAATTATTTATATATTCTATAACAATTGATAATAATAATAATATTTGGAGCATGATATTTATATAAATTCATTACATTATGATATATATATATATATATATATATATATATATTTATAAGGAAATTTAATTTAAAAAGATTCTAGGTCTTGATAAATCTTATGACCTAACATCTAATGAACTATACAGTGGTTCTATATCAACCTCCTTAGATCCCCCCATGGTATCTAAAGTAGAATATGAGTCATGGATTTTCATCATCCTATATCCTAGTACCTACAAATCATGGGTCCCTGTATTAAGAAAATAGTAATTTAAAATATTAGAATAGTTATTATAATAAAATATTGAATGGAATCCCTAATATAGAAGATATAGGAGGAAAAAAAATAATTTAATTGTTTTGAAAAATTCCACTAGAATTTGAATTTTCACATTCACCTCCATCATTTTCTACGTGGTTGAATATAAATATTTCTAAATAAGAACACAAACTAGGTAAATCCCAGGGGACCAATAGATCAATGATATAATTTTATGTAGTATTACTTCTTGTCATATGTTTTGGTACCACCGACTTGCATGTAACCTAATATAACAAATATGGTTGATCTTATAGATTTTCATGTCTAATATTAATGATGTTGAGATTAATAATTCAAAAAAATATCATTCCTTGAATAAATAACATGAACAATAAATGGTCTTTCAAGAAACACTACCTATCTTATAGAATGAATCAATCATTATATTCACATATATTAACATATTGATTCCTCACACTTGTCCAACCTCCTCCTTATAAAACTATAGGGTATTCGAGATTCCTACATGAAGTGAAAATGGAATTATCCTCTAAAATAAAGAATAAAAAATGTATATATGTTATTTCGTTACGATAATTTAAACATTACATGTCACAAATACTCCCACATCCCTATACCCAAATTATTAGTTTACTTCAAGATTAACTACATTAATATATTATTACACATTATTTATTTCACACATCACTCAAAAATATCTAAAAAATACCATTATATACAAATCCATTTATATAATTTCCTATAGAAGTGGAAAATTAAAATAGAGAGTTTAAATTCTAAGGGAAATAATATCATCTTGTTATAATTGTTAATATCAAAATATTATTATGAACAATAAAATTTGAAGGAATAACTAATTGAATGGACCATAAAAAAAATATCCAAATAATTTAATAGATCAAAATATGTCGTTTAATGAAATAAAATGATAAAAATTGAACTATCATGGAAGAATAAATAAAATCATATGGGTTATAAACATAATACAATGATTAAAAATCAATGATAAATAACATTGTAATTTGGAATTATATTTAAATGCCACACAATTATAAGAATATAAATCATAACATAAATCATTTCTAAATACAAATACAATAATAACATAGAGTCTTAAGAACCACATTATCATTGCCTTAATAAAATAGATCTGGAATAACTACACATTTACCAAAGTGAATCGATCATAACCACTCATTTCCCGTAACTAAGTCATGTGATATGAAGTTTTCCCCTATGAATTTGTGGGGTATATAGGTCCCAATTATCACATAATAATAAAAAATGCATCTTTCTTCCACTTTAAATCAATAATTTATCATATCATGAATAAAACTATAGAATTATAATGTGTTCCATATCATATCCAAACATAATTAAATAACATGTAATGAATGGTCGATATGTTGATATAAAAAAGTCAAAAAAAAATATTATAAAATTATTTATAGAATAATATTTAATATATATTTATAGTAGATATATATTTTTTATATAGAATATATAATGGAATCAAATTCATGTATGAGCGTTCAGAAAAAATTATTACTATTTTCATTAAATTCGCCATTTTATGTCACATTCAAATTTAATTTTCATGCGAGTGAAAGAGTATATTTAAAAAAATTATCTTTACAAAAATACCTTATAAATGAAATTTAATAATAAAATAGTATTACATAGATAAATATGTATTGGAAGGTAAATAATATATTGGAATAAATAACTACATGTGTTGTTAACTTTTACAATGTTTTAATAAAAACCCCACACTGATGAAAGAGTTGAATGTTTTATTTTTAAAAATATAAAAAACATAAAAACGAGTAATAAATAAGATAATAAATATATTTATTTAATAAAAATAAATTAATAATTTTTTTATAATATAAAATATATATAAGAATATAAATAGTCATTGGAAATGTTTAAATTCTTCTTAACAACACCATGAATTTATTGATAGATAAATTAATTAATGAAGAAGAACTTTATGTGAAGTTGTAATTACCATTAACATAATGGAAACATATCATATATAAAAGTGATGTTTCAAAATGAAATAAATGTAAATATGCATAGTATTTTATGACCAAATGAAAAGGAAATTGATTTAAAAAAACCGTTATAATTTGGGAAACATTTGAATAGAAATACATTGAAGGGAATAACATGAAATATAAATTTCAATACATGATTGTGATGTTTTCAGGCACAAACAATGTGTGTGATGGGCCATGAAAAAAATATTATTTTTGATAATATTGAAAAAAATAGGATATTTAAAAAATGATAAATTCCATGAACAACAAAATTAAATCAATGAATAAAAATGGATAAAATTTCAGAACCTGAATGCATGATCATAAAATATTAATAATACTTAATTTATGTAATTATAAAATCACCATGACAGAAATTATTTCTTTATGAATTGATATTATAATGGTTCTATGTTTTAACATTTTGATATTGTTGGAATAAAGGGAATGATACCTTTAGTTGTGATCCATATGTGTTCAACAAATCTATGAATTCCACCATAAGAATATCCGAGTGATAGTGTAATAGATCCTAACTCTAGCATCATTCATCTTGTTAACCATGATAATTACAAACAAATGATTATATTTGATCAATCTAGACTCTATGACTGAATATGGAGGAAGATCTATCTTTTTTATTAGTATATTTCTTAGATAATTCATCTCCTTATGTATTCTAGAGGATTCCCTTGATTCATTGTTCACAATAAATGAATAGATTTGGATCTATTGAAAAATATTATAATTCAGTTTAAATACAATTAGGGTTAGAAATAAATAGTATCAAAAGATACCTTTATTATTTAACTAATCCATTAAATACCTTATATCCATAATAATAATTGTAATATTAATACTATACATGTCCTAAAATGAAAATGAAAATAAAATATTATTTAATCAAATAATGTTCAATATATATTTTTTCTCATAAGAAAATTAAAATCGATCATCCATTATTCCATAATATTTCATGGTCATGGAATAATGACCAATTATTTAATAAATAAATATCACTCCATTGTTCTCTAGTGAATAGGTAAATATTATATTCAGTAAATAGATGAAAAATATTTATTAAACATTTCACTAATATAATTTTCTCTCAAATAATTAGTGATAGTATATTTGCTATCAATAGAAAATGTAATTTTTTAAATAAAATTTAATAATAAAATATATTAAACTTTTTAAAAAATAAATAATAATATTATAATTTACTAATATTCTATATACATTTTTTTGTTTGACCCTCTAAGAAAATTTCTCAATGAAATTAGTAGAAGCATCTTAGTGTCCATTGGTAGAATTTTTAAACATGAAAGGGAACCCATAGATATATAAGTTATCAATCCTATGAAATAATACCTCGTACATTCTCTCAATGTGTAATAAAATATATGTAGATACCCAATGATTAATGAACATATACATTTCGTTTATTTTTCAGAATACTTAATACATGAAAAAAACAGACGCCCAAAGACCGTATTAGTTTAGTGTCTTTGGAAACTTGGAACATAATATTCTAAACATGGTGAAAGATCTTCAAAATCTCCCATAAAGATCTTCCCCTTTGGTTTTCTTACCTAAAAAAATTCTTTATATACTAGGGAAAACAAAACATAAAAAGGTTGAGCTCAAATTCTCAGTAAGGGTAAACATGGAGAACTTAAAAACAATCAATAAACAGTTGAACTTAAAAACATGAACATAAAACATCAAAATCTTTTGCAATGACATAAATCATGGCATTACATAAGTAATAGATCATAAAGAAACATTAATAATGATAAAATAAAACATGTAATTGTGGAAAACCATTACTCACATGATATGATTTCCATAGTCACCAAGACATTGCTGCCAAGACCATCATATTGGACAAAGTCCCTTACAGAATCAAGTTCACTCCTCGTTCCAGTACTTTATCACTAAACCAGATTAACTTTTCATTATAGAAATTTCTATCCTATGAGATATAAATATTTACCCAACGCATTGGATAGATATATAGGTCCCCACCAATCTCATAATTAAATCATTCTTTTGTGTGCCACAAATAAACATACATCATTCATAATATCCCAAAAAATAAAATGGGTTTCATAAACATCATCCCATCATAACATAATCCATATAAAAGAAATGGGTATCATTTAATCATAAAAAAATCAATCCATTAAAATAATAGATACATTATAATCGAAATATAATCATACTAAATAATTTCATCTTAGATGGAAAATAGTTTTGATAAAACACATGAAATGAATTCTTGAGGAAAAAATCCTTTCTTTTTCAAAATCATTTTCTTTTAAGAAAATTCCAATAAATTATAAAAGAAAAGGATTTTTTTGAAAATAATCTTGTAATCCTGTAGAGTAATAATTATGAAAATTTGGTGTTATTAAACATTAAAAAATCCATTCATGCCGTATAAGTTAAAAAAACATTCTCCTCATACTTTTGCTGGAAAAGTCAAAAGTTCCTCGTATGGTAAATAAAAGAAAGATTCCTCCCATAACACAATGTAAAATAAAAATAGTGGTAAACATGTATTTAAGAATACCTAGATGAATATTAAACACATTATGAAATTTTTTTTTGGACTTGGATGAAAAATATAACCCGAGTAAATACTTACGTATAAACAATCTTAGATAAAAATGAGATTGCAAAATTATCCCTTAAGTTATGTCCAATTTCTTACATATATGTCCAATACTCCTTTATAGTGGGTTTAAACATATTATTAACTTGTAACATAACCATAATAATATTTATGATATCATATATGTTTCACTTATGACTTTATATTACCCATTCTTTTGTAAATTCCATGTAAATGCAGCGTTTTGGGTAAAATCGTTTCATTTATCGTACGTGTTTAGACTTGTTGTTCTTGATATTATTACTTATATCCTTATTTTATTTATTCCATAATGTAAAAAATTATTTTAATATCATATATATTCATCATATAAATATATATGATAGATCAATAAATGGAATGAAATTCACCATTCATGGAGACGGTAGGTCGTACGTACGCATGAACGCTGTTTTTGTTTCCTTATTGAATTGAATTGAATTAATTAAATAGAACATATATGTACCTAAATACAGTATCATTTAATGTAATATATTTCATGATTATTTATTATATATACTTTATAATCATACTTGAATGGTTAATCATGGAAAATGAATCTCATCACGTTTGTGGAGACTGTAGTCTGTACGTACGCACGAGCGAAAATATAATTCTTTTGTTATTAAAAACATATATAATTGTATGGAATATCATATATACAGAATCATAATAATGTTATATTTATATTTTTTATCATTTATACTAATTATCATACCCATCCAAATGATGAAATGTTTGAATAACAAACTACACCACGACGTGAAGACGGTAAGCCGTACATACGCACGTGTGGTGACTTTTTCATTCATAGAATAGATAAAATAACTAATATGTTTGAAAATATTTTATAATAACATCATATAATATATAAGAAACCGGATTTATTATTTTAGAATGGAAACAACAAAGAAGGAGGATGTGGAAGAAGAATGGATCTTGAAATAGGTGGTGAGATATTTACCTCTTATTCAGGTTCTTCCTTTTGATTTGATCAAAAGGGATCCATAAGTTGGATTTATGACTAATGGAAGGCCTCTAAGATGAATTAGGGATAGTTGAGAGGATATTTGGGAAAGGTTTGGCTGATCCAAATGGAATTGGAGGTGTGAATTAAAGAGAAGGGGGAGTGCCCTTTTATAAGAGGGGTGAGGGGAACCTTAGGAAATACATAAAATATTATTTTATAATAAATTATTATTCGGTTTATAATTTCTCCAATGTGAATTATTTCGAAGAAAAGGTTGGTATGGGTTGAAATCCTCTAAACAAATTTGTTTTAGACTAGTTTAGGTTACCATTTTAACCTTATAATTTAGATTTAACTCTAAGTTAAATAATTTAACTTTTACCGTGTCTTCTTGTATTCTTACACTATATCATTAATAAACATACTATAAATAGCCAATAGAAACCCAATTGGTTCAATAATTCCATATATATTATTATATAAGTATTTTGGATGAAACTTAGATTTTTATGACCATCATGTCAATTAATAATATAATATTTGTTTTAAAAAATCTTTTATGTCACTTTTGACACTATTTGATATTTTGTTTTTTATAAATTCATATCAACATTATTACTTCAGAAAAATTCATCTAACCAACCCAAATATGTTATATTAACCTAAAAAATAGGATTAATTCATAAAAAGTCTCAAATTACATTTATTTGTGTATTTATAATATCAATTATGTTAATATTTCATTAATAAGTTAATTACTGCATCATCATTGTGTCATAAATAAATTAAATTTTTTAATGTCTAAAAATAAAAATAAAATACCACTATGTATGAAATAGTTTTCTCATTATAATGAATATTTATAGTCGAATTTATCTTATGTATAACCCTATATTAAAATTGTTTTAGTTATTAAACATTGATTTTAACTATCTTAACTCTTCTTTAAATAAAATAATAATAAATGTCCTAATCTAATCCAAGTGGACCTAAAGGGTCATATATAATTCCTATGGTTTCTTTTGTTCTAATTACACTTATCCAATATAATTAGGACATGTGTTACGGTAATAATAATATCATTTTTACCCTAAATTACCCTATTCACTTTTAACGGTGGTAAATACAAGTTACAAGTTACTATTCACATAAAATTATATTTATCTCATTGAACCAGATATTACATAATGATAACAATCGTTCCTCTCATATTTTTAAAATTAAACTCACAAAAGTGGTAAAATTATGTTTTATGTATAAGGCCCCAGCCTTAAACCTTACTTAATCTTGAGTTATTACAAGATTACACATTGAGGATCTTTTCAGGTTTAGAGTTTTAGAGAATTAGATCATGAAACTTGCATTACATTCCACATTTAAACAAAGTGGTTACATAAAAGACAGTATTCATTCTTCCCATCAACGGAAACATATTTAAAATATAACACGGATTCTTTCTTGACACATCCTTGACACTATCATCACATCATGTACCTTTCCCTTGACCTGTGAAAAACATTTCAAAAACTTGGGATGAGCACAAAAAGCTCAGTAAGGGATAGAAAAATATGGAAAGGAAACATGGGTACACATATACATAAGAATGAGTTCATACTTTACCCATAAAACATAGGCATATCAAATCATGAATAAATCATAGAAAACATAAGACATAAAGGTAACTTGAGGCATTCATAACATTCTTACGTAGGGAGTAACCCTCTTGGTTACGTTTGGAATACCCATCACAGTATATTCCCTAAATCTCTTCGGAGAAACCTTAACGTTTCACTCCTTCGCGTTACCCAATGCATTGGAGAGCTATATCGGGCTCACCCGCCCTTAGTTTATCACGGAACCACCCGTTTTCATAACAATGCCCAAGAACCATAACATAAACGTATCACATAAAACATGCATAAAGGAAACAAAACATTTCCACATTTCAATCACAATATAACATTTTAGTATTTTGAAATAATGAATCCAAACAAAAAGAAACCATTTCCAAAACCATTTAAAACATTTAATAAAGAGATTTTTGAATCAAAGTGTCCCATAACACCTTGAAGATTAAAATTTTAAACCATTAATATCCATATAAATAAATCCTTAAAACCATTTTGAAAACATGGATATTAATAAGAACAAATAATTAAAACATTTAAAACGATATTTTGGTTAAAGGGGTTTTACCAAAATTAGAGACACTTGAATACAATAATTGAGAAATAACATTTAGTCAGAACTTTATAATATCATGAGAATAAATGGATTCATGATATAATACTCCAACGGACAGTATATACACCATATAAGAGTGAATTGGTGCATAACAAAAATGAACCCTCAATAGAAATGTCAAATGTGATGAAATCCCTTATAAAGAAGGTATCCTTAAATTAAGGACAAATCAATCTCAAAAATATTTGTGACAAATATAAATACACCCAATATAAGTGGATATTAAGTGTAAAACAATAAAAGGTCATTCACACATATTCAATGGATGACATATTCAATGACTACATGTTGAACCCAAAGAAATCGAAATTGGGTTAAAAAGTTCCCTTGACAGCCTAACGGCATCACATCAAAATGAGTTGATGAGAGATAAAAAGTGCATCTCATCACTTGGACATAAAATTTACATCAATAAGGATATATGAGAACATATCCCAACATAATAATATGTAAATTAAAAGACCCAACAAAAGAAGTCTTTTAAAAAAAAGAGGAGGGTGAAAGGTCCCCTTACCGACTTGGGTATCTTTCAAAACATACACCCCATGAAAGAAAGACAATAGATCATTGGTGTAAATACTCATAAACGAAAGTATATTACACAAAGAGTAGAATAATGGGCAGTACATACACCACTCAATGGAATTTGTGGCAAATGTAGCATAAATCTCACGGGAATAAAAGTGAGATGAAAAATCCCTTACGAAAACTCGGTAGCCTAACGGCAACACATAAAACTCCCGAATATGGATTGATGAGAGTGAATAGGACCTCTCATAACATGAACATAAAAATTACAGTAGGAGTAATATAAAATAACATCCCATTCATAATAAATATGAGCATAAAAGAAATTACATAAAAGAGTGTACTTAAAAAGAAAGAGAGTTGTAGGATCCCTTACCTCGGGTCCGACTTGACTCGATCGTTCTTTAATCTCCTGAATAATAAACTTGAGTTAATTTCTAATTCCTTAAGAACCCTTTTTTAAGTTCATTATTACTTTTATACCACTTGTTACCATGTCACAAACATTATGTAATCATTTAAGTTAATAATATTTGTTTTGCCGATATTTGGTTCTTAAGTCGAAAGTGGTCTTCTTACAATTACATGTTGTTCGTGTGGCCAAATGTTTATTATATCCAGAATTGTATTCATTATTTAGATATCATATATTTCATATATATCCAGTACATTCATGCATTTATAACATTACATAATCATTTAGAGGTAAGAAATGAAATGCACCGTTCATGGAGACGGTAAGCCGTACGTACGCATGAACGCTACTTTCATTTCTATTTCGTATTTTATAGAATGGAATAATAATGATATAAAGGTATATTATAATTCCAGTATAATATCATATATAATATCATATTTCCATCCTTTATACATCCCACATATGGTATTTAACGAATCAAATCACTTTGAGGGGGCGGTAGTCCGCACTTCCTTAAATGAAGATATCGCGTATACCCATAATGGAAGCCATAAAGGTAAGACAAAAATGAAAAATACAGAAGCATAAATATAACATATACATATTATATATCATATATAAAAATAGTGACATCATAATGGCCACCTTTGAAGGTGTTAAATGAGTATTGAACAATCATCGTTTCGGGAGGCAGAATTTCGCCATCCACGGAAACCGTATGTTCTTTAACCATTTGATGCAGTTGTGTGAGAGTGTAGCTCAAATAAATATTATAACAACATCCTAGTATATTGAAGATACTGGTGTTGTTACAAAAGAAGTAAATAAAAATAGTTTAGGGGGTTGGAGAAGCAAAATAAAACAAATGAACATGAGAGAAAGAATTACCTTTAAAAGTGTAACTCCTTTTGATTTAAGCCTAAAGGCTTCCTTTGAAAGGATTCTGCCCAAAGGTAGTCCTCTAGGATGAGGAGAGGGATTTGTAGAGAGCAAATGGGCAGGGGTTGGCCGAGCCAAAGGCTTGAGAAGTGTATGGAATGAGGTAGAGGTGGGGGCCTTTTATAAGAGGAGAGGAGGGGCACTTTTGGAAAGTAAAGAAACATTACATTATTTGAAAATGTGTTTCGGTTTCAAAAGGTCCCACATTGATAGAATTCGTGGATAAGGTGATAAGTCTTCTAAATCCACTCATCCAATAAGTTTTGGCCATGTGTAGTTCATAGATTTTACATTATCTTTCCATTTTATTTAAATCGTCAAATAATGATGTCATCGTTAAATCATTATTATGTCATAAATAATTTAATTTATTTAATGTCTAAAAATTATAAAAGAAATACTATGATGTCGGAAATCTTTTTAGCTTTCCAATGACTATTTATAATCAAAATTTGGACTTGTGTAACCCCACTTAAAAATTGTTTTAGTAAAACATATCATGTTTGTGTCAATTTTTCTTTTACATTAAATAAAATGTTATTTATGTCATTTCCCAACCAAAGTGGATCCATGGGGCCCCCAAGTTGACCCATGGCTTGTCTTGGTCGGCCATGACACAACCAATAAGTTTGGGACATGTGTCTAGGTCATTTTATATTATTAAAGCATTATTTATACCTTAAACTACCCTAATTACCACTAATCGCGATTAAGAACTTAATGAGTTACTATTCACCAAAAAATTATTATAATCTCATTGAACCACATTTTACTTCTTTATGACAACCATGTATGTCGGATTTTCAAAATTCAATACACATTAGTGGTAAAATTTCATTTAACTGAAAAATCAGTTTGCTTGATTACCACTTAGTGGTTTCACTATTTATCAAAAATTGAAGTTTTTCAGAAAAATCCCAAAAATTCACCCTAAGCTATAATTGATATTCCGAATTCAAAAATGAAGTCCATTTTACAAAATTCAAAACATATTAGTCACATTAATTAATTTAATAATTAATTCCCGCTGTCAGCGCAAATAGCGTGTTTTCATAAAACAATAAGTATCAAAAGATTGACACTAGTTTAAGTCTGATTTCAAAGTGAAATTAATTCCAACGACCACTATTGGATTTAATGGTAAAAATATTTTCAAATTTCACTTTAAAAACAATTCAAAATATTATCTAATCATATAAATAAATTAGATTAAAAAGTGGTTTTGAACTAAAATACAACATTTTACACTATTCATTAAAAAAATGAACCTTATCGGAAAGATACCAAAAAATTACACAAAGTAAAATTTGATGTCCCAATTCTTAGTAAGAGTTTTATTTGGTCCAAAATAATGTTTAAGAGTGAACAAAACTATATTTAATTATGTTTCAACATCAAAAGGTGATAAGTGAACCTTTAGTGAAAACTAGGGCATATATGCCTAAAATTGAATTCTTTCCGTATTTTAAGCCTCTATCCTTTATTGGATAATTGTAAAAACATTTAAAAAAAATATATAATCATATTTCAGTTATTTCTATCCATTCCCGCCATTACAACGGCTACATGTTATCTACCATTTAAAATAATATTCTTTTATTATTAGAGTGCAACGTAAGATTCCCAAGAAACTCGTTGTTGCGTGTTGGGTACGCCATCGAGCATAGCGTCCCCTTTAAAGTCATTTAAATATTTTATTCACAAATATGGATAAATATGAAATGTCATATTCTTTATTTACCTGGGATGTTACATCCTTCCCCCCTTTTTGGAATTGCGTCCTCGCAATTTTAAAATTGCGCTTGGAAACATCCTTGAAAGTCCCACATCGGAACAAAAGTCGGTAAAACAAACACTTTAAAATAGAGAAATATAAGTACAAAGGTCACCCGAGTTAACCCATACTAGGATTCCAAGTATGAAAATATGGACATGGAGGAGAAAACATAGGGTCATGTTCTTATGGAGAGTGATAGAAAACATGTTTAGGAGAAAGTTAACAATGAGAAAATCACAAACTTGTGATGGGTTAAACGGTATTCGATTCCCCAGTAGGAAAAGTTAATATACAACATTTTTGTTTTAAGTTACTTTTTATTGAGGAATTTATTCATAAGGAAACATAATCACTTATCATATTGACTTTCAACTTTTATTATATTCCTTACACAAACTCATATTTTCTCCAAAAGACGAGTATTTAGGAAGACTTGTTCACATTAAGAGTACTATAATCAACTTCTAGAGGATCACCTAATCCACAAAAGAGAACTATGTACATCCTATGTCTTTAGGCTTAAACCATAACCAAAACCAAAAAGGTTAGTACAAGATCAGATAATCCAGAAAAGGATAACCCCTTATAAAAAGAAAATCTATTCTTAATCACCAAAATTTGTCCAACAAAACCCAAAGTTCAACGAGGACCATCCGATAAACAATTTGTCCATAAAATTCTTCAAAGTAAACCAATATAAGATTGAAACCCAAATATTTGAAGGATTTAGTCACATTGTCTTCCAAGTTAAATCGTAACATTTATCTCCAAACAACATTAGTTGCTCCTAAAGTCTCGTATTGAAAAGTAATTAACCTAATCACATATCCTCCATGATAGGTTAATCATTTTTATAAGTAACCCAAAATCAACTTACTCTTAATTCATAAAATCATATAACTAGAATGAATCAGTCAAACTAACCAGGGACTTCACGTAGTCCAGTGGTAGGCGATAAATACCAGTCGCACTTTGGTTGTGGGTTCGATTCTCGCAGCTTTGTCCGACGCGACGGGTTGTCACACGGTCTGCGTGTTGTCCTTTTTTCAAAACTCTATAATTCTCAAAACATTCCCCAAAACTAGATAAAATCTTCAGAAATATTCACTACATATTTTAACCTCAATTTTATCTCATGCCTTCCACTTCAATCATAACATTTAGTAATCCATAATTTCCTCAAAAGTAAGGATCATATAAACCCAAATGGTTCTTTATAACTATGTCCACAAAAGAAAAGATAACTATTACTTGAATAAAATTTGCCTATATTAAACATCAGGGTTACATATAATATAAAAAGTCTTCTAATGTAACCCCATCATCAAAAGAGACTTAATACTCTTAAGAATTTCACCCTAACTCTTGAAGCCCTTATATGTTGACATCTTACTCATTCAACATTCTTCATGATCCATTATCCATTCCTTTCTAACTTATTCCGAAATACCTCTTTCCTACAAACAAAATCATGAATCATATCCTAAGATTCCAAAATAAGAAAACAATAGTCATGAAATAGTACATACCTTTGATTGGTCATTGTCAGTTTCTTCATCCTCAATTGGAATGGCATTAGGTATTGGTAAACGAACATTTGTACGCTCTTGGTGACCCCATTCACGAAACTTCTTCATAGAACATGTGTTTGCATAATGACCATGCACACCACATTTAAAACATTCAATTGATCCCTCAGAAAGAACTTCTTTCCCTTTCCTCGAGTCAACTGGATGCTTCCTTTTTCCATGGCAAGTTCTTGCTTTATGACCTTCATTTCCACATCTATAGCATATTTCTGTCCCTTTGAAACATTTTCCTAGGTGTTTCTTTCCACATCTTTGACACATAGGTTTTTGAGCACACATACCATTATGATTATTACCTGTACTTCCGTAGGGATTTGTTTCTTGCATATATGATGCCTTAGAGAAAACTCCAAGGTTTAGGTGGTCAATCATGACTCCAGATAGTTGGTTGAGGATAATCAGAAGAGTTCTCATTACAGCTCCCATATCATTCAGTTTTTTTGCTCAAAAAACTGTCACAGTTTCCTTCACATCCACTGTTACTTTGGTGCCTGCTAGATCCAGCCATTTACTAAAACCAAAAAAAGGTCAGTGTGAGTATATCAACAAAACCATCATGTACTAATGAGGAAGATAAACACTATGATACACTTACTCATTTACTTTATCTAAAACTAGGACTCTTTCTGAAATCCTAACCATTATGGTAATGTCTCTTATGCTTAGAGAGTACCCTAACCTCTAAAGTTATCTAAACCGACCTTTGATACCAACTATAAGGCCCCAGCCTTAAACCTTACTTAATCTTGAGTTATTACAAGATTACACATTGAGGATCTTTTCAGGTTTAGAGTTTTAGAGAATTAGATCATGAAACTTGCATTACATTCCACATTTAAACAAAGTGGTTACATAAAAGACAGTATTCATTCTTCCCATCAACGGAAACATATTGAAAATATAACACGGATTCTTTCTTGACACATCCTTGACACTATCATCACATCATGTACCTTTCCCTTGACCTGTGAAAAACATTTCAAAAACTTGGGATGAGCACAAAAAGCTCAGTAAGGGATAGAAAAATATGGAAAGGAAACATGGGTACACATATACATATGAATGAGTTCATACTTTACCCATAAAACATAGGCATATCAAATCATGAATAAATCATAGAAAACATAAGACATAAAGGTAACTTGAGGCATTCATAACATTCTTACGTAGGGAGTAACCCTCTTGGTTACGTTTGGAATACCCATCACAGTATATTCCCTAAATCTCTTCGGAGAAACCTTAACGTTTCACTCCTTCGCGTTACCCAATGCATTGGAGAGCTATATCGGGCTCACCCGCCCTTAGTTTATCACGGAACCACCCGTTTTCATAACAATGCCCAAGAACCATAACATAAACGTATCACATAAAACATGCATAAAGGAAACAAAACATTTCCACATTTCAATCACAATATAACATTTTAGTATTTTGAAATAATGAATCCAAACAAAAAGAAACCATTTCCAAAACCATTTAAAACATTTAATAAAGAGATTTTTGAATCAAAGTGTCCCATAACACCTTGAAGATTAAAATTTTAAACCATTAATATCCATATAAATAAATCCTTAAAACCATTTTGAAAACATGGATATTAATAAGAACAAATAATTAAAACATTTAAAACGATATTTTGGTTAAAGGGGTTTTACCAAAATTAGAGACACTTGAATACAATAATTGAGAAATAACATTTAGTCAGAACTTTATAATATCATGAGAATAAATGGATTCATGATATAATACTCCAACGGACAGTATATACACCATATAAGAGTGAATTGGTGCATAACAACAATGAACCCTCAATAGAAATGTCAAATGTGATGAAATCCCTTATAAAGAAGGTATCCTTAAATTAAGGACAAATCAATCTCAAAAATATTTGTGACAAATATAAATACACCCAATATAAGTGGATATTAAGTGTAAAACAATAAAAGGTCATTCACACATATTCAATGGATGACATATTCAATGACTACATGTTGAACCCAAAGAAATCGAAATTGGGTTAAAAAGTTCCCTTGACAGCCTAACGGCATCACATCAAAATGAGTTGATGAGAGATAAAAAGTGCATCTCATCACTTGGACATAAAATTTACATCAATAAGGATATATGAGAACATATCCCAACATAACAATATGTAAATTAAAAGACCCAACAAAAGAAGTCTTTTAAAAAAAAGAGGAGGGTGAAAGGTCCCCTTACCGACTTGGGTATCTTTCAAAACATACACCCCATGAAAGAAAGACAATATATCATTGGTGTAAATACTCATAAACGAAAGTATATTACACAAAGAGTAGAATAATGGGCAGTACATACACCACTCAATGGAATTTGTGGCAAAT
This sequence comes from Viscum album, assembly GCA_963277665.1. NCBI lineage: Eukaryota > Viridiplantae > Streptophyta > Magnoliopsida > Santalales > Viscaceae > Viscum > Viscum album. Next base: position 1,014,681,720 of record OY728155.1, read on the forward strand.
GTAGCATAAATCTCACGGGAATAAAAGTGAGATGAAAAATCCCTTACGAAAACTCGGTAGCCTAACGGCAACACATAAAACTCCCGAATATGGATTGATGAGAGTGAATAGGACCTCTCATAACATGAACATAAAAATTACAGTAGGAGTAATATAAAATAACATCCCATTCATAATAAATATGAGCATAAAAGAAATTACATAAAAGAGTGTACTTAAAAAGAAAGAGAGTTGTAGGATCCCTTACCTCGGGTCCGACTTGACTCGATCGTTCTTTAATCTCCTGAATAATAAACTTGAGTTAATTTCTAATTCCTTAAGAACCCTTTTTTAAGTTCATTATTACTTTTATACCACTTGTTACCATGTCACAAACATTATGTAATCATTTAAGTTAATAATATTTGTTTTGCCGATATTTGGTTCTTAAGTCGAAAGTGGTCTTCTTACAATTACATGTTGTTCGTGTGGCCAAATGTTTATTATATCCAGAATTGTATTCATTATTTAGATATCATATATTTCATATATATCCAGTACATTCATGCATTTATAACATTACATAATCATTTAGAGGTAAGAAATGAAATGCACCGTTCATGGAGACGGTAAGCCGTACGTACGCATGAACGCTACTTTCATTTCTATTTCGTATTTTATAGAATGGAATAATAATGATATAAAGGTATATTATAATTCCAGTATAATATCATATATAATATCATATTTCCATCCTTTATACATCCCACATATGGTATTTAACGAATCAAATCACTTTGAGGGGGCGGTAGTCCGCACTTCCTTAAATGAAGATATCGCGTATACCCATAATGGAAGCCATAAAGGTAAGACAAAAATGAAAAATACAGAAGCATAAATATAACATATACATATTATATATCATATATAAAAATAGTGACATCATAATGGCCACCTTTGAAGGTGTTAAATGAGTATTGAACAATCATCGTTTCGGGAGGCAGAATTTCGCCATCCACGGAAACCGTATGTTCTTTAACCATTTGATGCAGTTGTGTGAGAGTGTAGCTCAAATAAATATTATAACAACATCCTAGTATATTGAAGATACTGGTGTTGTTACAAAAGAAGTAAATAAAAATAGTTTAGGGGGTTGGAGAAGCAAAATAAAACAAATGAACATGAGAGAAAGAATTACCTTTAAAAGTGTAACTCCTTTTGATTTAAGCCTAAAGGCTTCCTTTGAAAGGATTCTGCCCAAAGGGAGTCCTCTAGGATGAGGAGAGGGATTTGTAGAGAGCAAATGGGCAGGGGTTGGCCGAGCCAAAGGCTTGAGAAGTGTATGGAATGAGGTAGAGGTGGGGGCCTTTTATAAGAGGAGAGGAGGGGCACTTTTGGAAAGTAAAGAAACATTACATTATTTGAAAATGTGTCTCGGTTTCAAAAGGTCCCACATTGATAGAATTCGTGGATAAGGTGATAAGGCTTCGAAATCCACTCATCCAATAAGTTTTGTCCATGTGTAGTTCATAGATTTTACATTATCTTTCCATTTTATTTAAATCGTCAAATAATGATGTCATCGTTAAATCATTATTATGTCATAAATAATTTAATTTATTTAATGTCTAAAAATTATAAAAGAAATACTATGATGTAGGAAATCTTTTTATATTTCCAATGACTATTTATAATCAAAATTTGGACTTGTGTAACCCCACTTAAAAATTGTTTTAGTAAAACATATCATGTTTGTGTCAATTTTTCTTTTACATTAAATAAAATGTTATTTATGTCATTTCCCAACCAAAGTGGATCCATGGGGCCCCCAAGTTGACCCATGGCTTGTCTTGGTCGGCCATGACACAACCAATAAGTTTGGGACATGTGTCTAGGTCATTTTATATTATTAAAGCATTATTTATACCTTAAACTACCCTAATTACCACTAATCGCGATTAAGAACTTAATGAGTTACTATTCACCAAAAAATTATTATAATCTCATTGAACCACATTTTACTTCTTTATGACAACCATGTATGTCGGATTTTCAAAATTCAATACACATTAGTGGTAAAATTTCATTTAACTGAAAAATCAGTTTGCTTGATTACCACTTAGTGGTTTCACTATTTATCAAAAATTGAAGTTTTTCAGAAAAATCCCAAAAATTCACCCTAAGCTATAATTGATATTCCGAATTCAAAAATGAAGTCCATTTTACAAAATTCAAAACATATTAGTCACATTAATTAATTTAATAATTAATTCCCGCTGTCAGCGCAAATAGCGTGTTTTCATAAAACAATAAGTATCAAAAGATTGACACTAGTTTAAGTCTGATTTCAAAGTGAAATTAATTCCAACGACCACTATTGGATTTAATGGTAAAAATATTTTCAAATTTCACTTTAAAAACAATTCAAAATATTATCTAATCATATAAATAAATTAGATTAAAAAGTGGTTTTGAACTAAAATACAACATTTTACACTATTCATTAAAAAAATGAACCTTATCGGAAAGATACCAAAAAATTACACAAAGTAAAATTTGATGTCCCAATTCTTAGTAAGAGTTTTATTTGGTCCAAAATAATGTTTAAGAGTGAACAAAACTATATTTAATTATGTTTCAACATCAAAAGGTGATAAGTGAACCTTTAGTGAAAACTAGGGCATATATGCCTAAAATTGAATTCTTTCCGTATTTTAAGCCTCTATCCTTTATTGGATAATTGTAAAAACATTTAAAAAAAATATATAATCATATTTCAGTTATTTCTATCCATTCCCGCCATTACAACGGCTACATGTTATCTACCATTTAAAATAATATTCTTTTATTATTAGAGTGCAACGTAAGATTCCCAAGAAACTCGTTGTTGCGTGTTGGGTACGCCATCGAGCATAGCGTCCCCTTTAAAGTCATTTAAATATTTTATTCACAAATATGGATAAATATGAAATGTAATATTCTTTATTTACCTGGGATGTTACATCCTTCCCCCCTTTTGGGAATTGCGTCCTCGCAATTTTAAAATTGCGCTTGGAAACATCCTTGAAAGTCCCACATCGGAACAAAAGTCGGTAAAACAAACACTTTAAAATAGAGAAATATAAGTACAAAGGTCACCCGAGTTAACCCATACTAGGATTCCAAGTATGAAAATATGGACATGGAGGAGAAAACATAGGGTCATGTTCTTATGGAGAGTGATAGAAAACATGTTTAGGAGAAAGTTAACAATGAGAAAATCACAAACTTGTGATGGGTTAAACGGTATTCGATTCCCCAGTAGGAAAAGTTAATATACAACATTTTTGTTTTAAGTTACTTTTTATTGAGGAATTTATTCATAAGGAAACATAATCACTTATCATATTGACTTTCAACTTTTATTATATTCCTTACACAAACTCATATTTTCTCCAAAAGACGAGTATTTAGGAAGACTTGTTCACATTAAGAGTACTATAATCAACTTCTAGAGGATCACCTAATCCAAAAAAGAGAACTATGTACATCCTATGTCTTTAGGCTTAAACCAGAACCAAAACCAAAAAGGTTAGTACAAGATCAGATAATCCAGAAAAGGATAACCCCTTATAAAAAGAAAATCTATTCTTAATCACCAAAATTTGTCCAACAAAACCCAAAGTTCAACGAGGACCATCCGATAAACAATTTGTCCATAAAATTCTTCAAAGTAAACCAATATAAGATTGAAACCCAAATATTTGAAGGATTTAGTCACATTGTCTTCCAAGTTAAATCGTAACATTTATCTCCAAACAACATTAGTTGCTCCTAAAGTCTCGTATTGAAAAGTAATTAACCTAATCACATATCCTCCATGATAGGTTAATCATTTTTATAAGTAACCCAAAATCAACTTACTCTTAATTCATAAAATCATATAACTAGAATGAATCAGTCAAACTAACCAGGGACTTCACGTAGTCCAGTGGTAGGCGATAAATACCAGTCGCACTTTGGTTGTGGGTTCGATTCTCGCAGCTTTGTCCGACGCGACGGGTTGTCACACGGTCTGCGTGTTGTCCTTTTTTCAAAACTCTATAATTCTCAAAACATTCCCCAAAACTAGATAAAATATTCAGAAATATTCACTACATATTTTAACCTCAATTTTATCTCATGCCTTCCACTTCAATCATAACATTTAGTAATCCATAATTTCCTCAAAAGTAAGGATCATATAAACCCAAATGGTTCTTTATAACTATGTCCACAAAAGAAAAGATAACTATTACTTGAATAAAATTTGCCTATATTAAACATCAGGGTTACATATAATATAAAAAGTCTTCTAATGTAACCCCATCATCAAAAGAGACTTAATACTCTTAAGAATTTCACCCTAACTCTTGAAGCCCTTATATGTTGACATCTTACTCATTCAACATTCTTCATGATCCATTATCCATTCCTTTCTAACTTATTCCGAAATACCTCTTTCCTACAAACAAAATCATGAATCATATCCTAAGATTCCAAAATAAGAAAACAATAGTCATGAAATAGTACATACCTTTGATTGGTCATTGTCAGTTTCTTCATCCTCAATTGGAATGGCATTAGGTATTGGTAAACGAACATTTGTACGCTCTTGGTGACCCCATTCACGAAACTTCTTCATAGAACATGTGTTTGCATAATGACCATGCACACCACATTTAAAACATTCAATTGATCCCTCAGAAAGAACTTCTTTCCCTTTCCTCGAGTCAACTGGATGCTTCCTTTTTCCATGGCAAGTTCTTGCTTTATGACCTTCATTTCCACATCTATAGCATATTTCTGTCCCTTTGAAACATTTTCCTAGGTGTTTCTTTCCACATCTTTGACACATAGGTTTTTGAGCACACATACCATTATGATTATTACCTGTACTTCCGTAGGGATTTGTTTCTTGCATATATGATGCCTTAGAGAAAACTCCAAGGTTTAGGTGGTCAATCATGACTCCAGATAGTTGGTTGAGGATAATCAGAAGAGTTCTCATTACAACTCCCATATCATTCAGTTTTTTTGCTCAAAAAACTGTCACAGTTTCCTTCACATCCACTGTTACTTTGGTGCCTGCTAGATCCAGCCATTTACTAAAACCAAAAAAAGGTCAGTGTGAGTATATCAACAAAACCATCATGTACTAATGAGGAAGATAAACACTATGATACACTTACTCATTTACTTTATCTAAAACTAGGACTCTTTCTGAAATCCTAACCATTATGGTAATGACTCTTATGCTTAGAGAGTACCCTAACCTCTAAAGTTATCTAAAACGACCTTTGATACCAACTATAAGGCCCCAGCCTTAAACCTTACTTAATCTTGAGTTATTACAAGATTACACATTGAGGATCTTTTCAGGTTTAGAGTTTTAGAGAATTAGATCATGAAACTTGCATTACATTCCACATTTAAACAAAGTGGTTACATAAAAGACAGTATTCATTCTTCCCATCAACGGAAACATATTGAAAATATAACACGGATTCTTTCTTGACACATCCTTGACACTATCATCACATCATGTACCTTTCCCTTGACCTGTGAAAAACATTTCAAAAACTTGGGATGAGCACAAAAAGCTCAGTAAGGGATAGAAAAATATGGAAAGGAAACATGGGTACACATATACATAAGAATGAGTTCATACTTTACCCATAAAACATAGGCATATCAAATCATGAATAAATCATAGAAAACATAAGACATAAAGGTAACTTGAGGCATTCATAACATTCTTACGTAGGGAGTAACCCTCTTGGTTACGTTTGGAATACCCATCACAGTATATTCCCTAAATCTCTTCGGAGAAACCTTAACGTTTCACTCCTTCGCGTTACCCAATGCATTGGAGAGCTATATCGGGCTCACCCGCCCTTAGTTTATCACGGAACCACCCGTTTTCATAACAATGCCCAAGAACCATAACATAAACGTATCACATAAAACATGCATAAAGGAAACAAAACATTTCCACATTTCAATCACAATATAACATTTTAGTATTTTGAAATAATGAATCCAAACAAAAAGAAACCATTTCCAAAACCATTTAAAACATTTAATAAAGAGATTTTTGAATCAAAGTGTCCCATAACACCTTGAAGATTAAAATTTTAAACCATTAATATCCATATAAATAACTCCTTAAAACCATTTTGAAAACATGGATATTAATAAGAACAAATAATTAAAACATTTAAAACGATATTTTGGTTAAAGGGGTTTTACCAAAATTAGAGACACTTGAATACAATAATTGAGAAATAACATTTAGTCAGAACTTTATAATATCATGAGAATAAATGGATTCATGATATAATACTCCAACGGACAGTATATACACCATATAAGAGTGAATTGGTGCATAACAACAATGAACCCTCAATAGAAATGTCAAATGTGATGAAATCCCTTATAAAGAAGGTATCCTTAAATTAAGGACAAATCAATCTCAAAAATATTTGTGACAAATATAAATACACCCAATATAAGTGGATATTAAGTGTAAAACAATAAAAGGTCATTCACACATATTCAATGGATGACATATTCAATGACTACATGTTGAACCCAAAGAAATCGAAATTGGGTTAAAAAGTTCCCTTGACAGCCTAACGGCATCACATCAAAATGAGTTGATGAGAGATAAAAAGTGCATCTCATCACTTGGACATAAAATTTACATCAATAAGGATATATGAGAACATATCCCAACATAACAATATGTAAATTAAAAGACCCAACAAAAGAAGTCTTTTAAAAAAAAGAGGAGGGTGAAAGGTCCCCTTACCGACTTGGGTATCTTTCAAAACATACACCCCATGAAAGAAAGACAATATATCATTGGTGTAAATACTCATAAACGAAAGTATATTACACAAAGAGTAGAATAATGGGCAGTACATACACCACTCAATGGAATTTGTGGCAAATGTAGCATAAATCTCACGGGAATAAAAGTGAGATGAAAAATCCCTTACGAAAACTCGGTAGCCTAACGGCAACACATAAAACTCCCGAATATGGATTGATGAGAGTGAATAGGACCTCTCATAACATGAACATAAAAATTACAGTAGGAGTAATATAAAATAACATCCCATTCATAATAAATATGAGCATAAAAGAAATTACATAAAAGAGTGTACTTAAAAAGAAAGAGAGTTGTAGGATCCCTTACCTCGGGTCCGACTTGACTCGATCGTTCTTTAATCTCCTGAATAATAAACTTGAGTTAATTTCTAATTCCTTAAGAACCCTTTTTTAAGTTCATTATTACTTTTATACCACTTGTTACCATGTCACAAACATTATGTAATCATTTAAGTTAATAATATTTGTTTTGCCGATATTTGGTTCTTAAGTCGAAAGTGGTCTTCTTACAATTACATGTTGTTCGTGTGGCCAAATGTTTATTATATCCAGAATTGTATTCATTATTTAGATATCATATATTTCATATATATCCAGTACATTCATGCATTTATAACATTACATAATCATTTAGAGGTAAGAAATGAAATGCACCGTTCATAGAGACGGTAAGCCGTACGTACGCATGAACGCTACTTTCATTTCTATTTCGTATTTTATAGAATGGAATAATAATGATATAAAGGTATATTATAATTCCAGTATAATATAATATATAATATCATATTTCCATCCTTTATACATCCCACATATGGTATTTAACGAATCAAATCACTTTGAGAGGGCGGTAGTCCGCACTTCCTTAAATGAAGATATCGCGTATACCCATAATGGAAGCCATAAAGGTAAGACAAAAATGAAAAATACAGAAGCATAAATATAACATATACATATTATATATCATATATAAAAATAGTGACATCATAATGGCCACCTTTGAAGGTGTTAAATGAGTATTGAACAATCATCGTTTCGGGAGGCAGAATTTCGCCATCCACGGAAACCGTATGTTCTTTAACCATTTGATGCAGTTGTGTGAGAGTGTAGCTCAAATAAATATTATAACAACATCCTAGTATATTGAAGATACTGGTGTTGTTACAAAAGAAGTAAATAAAAATAGTTTAGGGGGTTGGAGAAGCAAAATAAAACAAATGAACATGAGAGAAAGAATTACCTTTAAAAGTGTAACTCCTTTTGATTTAAGCCTAAAGGCTTCCTTTGAAAGGATTCTGCCCAAAGGGAGTCCTCTAGGATGAGGATAGGGATTTGTAGAGAGCAAATGGGCAGGGGTTGGCCGAGCCAAAGGCTTGAGAAGTGTATGGAATGAGGTAGAGGTGGGGGCCTTTTATAAGAGGAGAGGAGGGGCACTTTTGGAAAGTAAAGAAACATTACATTATTTGAAAATGTGTTTCAGTTTCAAAAGGTCCCACATTGATAGAATTCGTGGATAAGGTGATAAGGCTTCGAAATACACTCATCCAATAAGTTTTGGCCATGTGTAGTTCATAGATTTTACATTATCTTTCCATTTTATTTAAATCGTCAAATAATGATGTCATCGTTAAATCATTATTATGTCATAAATAATTTAATTTATTTAATGTCTAAAAATTATAAAAGAAATACTATGATGTAGGAAATCTTTTTAGCTTTCCAATGACTATTTATAATCAAAATTTGGACTTGTGTAACCCCACTTAAAAATTGTTTTAGTAAAACATATCATGTTTGTGTCAATTTTTCTTTTACATTAAATAAAATGTTATTTATGTCATTTCCCAACCAAAGTGGATCCATGGGGCCCCCAAGTTGACCCATGGCTTGTCTTGGTCGGCCATGACACAACCAATAAGTTTGGGACATGTGTCTAGGTCATTTTATATTATTAAAGCATTATTTATACCTTAAACTACCCTAATTACCACTAATCGCGATTAAGAACTTAATGAGTTACTATTCACCAAAAAATTATTATAATCTCATTGAACCACATTTTACTTCTTTATGACAACCATGTATGTCGGATTTTCAAAATTCAATACACATTAGTGGTAAAATTTCATTTAACTGAAAAATCAGTTTGCTTGATTACCACTTAGTGGTTTCACTATTTATCAAAAATTGAAGTTTTTCAGAAAAATCCCAAAAATTCACCCTAAGCTATAATTGATATTCCGAATTCAAAAATGAAGTCCATTTTACAAAATTCAAAACATATTAGTCACATTAATTAATTTAATAATTAATTCCCGCTGTCAGCGCAAATAGCGTGTTTTCATAAAACAATAAGTATCAAAAGATTGACACTAGTTTAAGTCTGATTTCAAAGTGAAATTAATTCCAACGACCACTATTGGATTTAATGGTAAAAATATTTTCAAATTTCACTTTAAAAACAATTCAAAATATTATCTAATCATATAAATAAATTAGATTAAAAAGTGGTTTTGAACTAAAATACAACATTTTACACTATTCATTAAAAAAATGAACCTTATCGGAAAGATACCAAAAAATTACACAAAGTAAAATTTGATGTCCCAATTCTTAGTAAGAGTTTTATTTGGTCCAAAATAATGTTTAAGAGTGAACAAAACTATATTTAATTATGTTTCAACATCAAAAGGTGATAAGTGAACCTTTAGTGAAAACTAGGGCATATATGCCTAAAATTGAATTCTTTCCGTATTTTAAGCCTCTATCCTTTATTGGATAATTGTAAAAACATTTAAAAAAAATATATAATCATATTTCAGTTATTTCTATCCATTCCCGCCATTACAACGGCTACATGTTATCTACCATTTAAAATAATATTCTTTTATTATTAGAGTGCAACGTAAGATTCCCAAGAAACTCGTTGTTGCGTGTTGGGTACGCCATCGAGCATAGCGTCCCCTTTAAAGTCATTTAAATATTTTATTCACAAATATGGATAAATATGAAATGTCATATTCTTTATTTACCTGGGATGTTACATTATGTATATTTGCAAATGCTCCTAGGAGGTGGGTAAAAAGCGGTAAAAAGTTCAATAAAACTTTTATTTATCTAAAATTATTATAAAATGACTCCAATGAATTACATTGAACTTATATAGGTATTATGAATATATTTTGAACTAAAATAAATTTAAATAAAATAAATTATTATTAAAATAAAAATTCGGTTTTAACCAATAACTTAGTGTTTTCACTATTCATCAAAAATTGAAAGTTTTCAGAAAAATACCAAAACATTACCGTAGGATAATTTTGATATGCCGAATTTAAAAATTAAGTCCATTTTGAAAGATAAAATTTATAAAATATCAAAAAGTGGATATTACTATTCATAACAGCTAGTTTATATAATATTTTAATAACGTGTTGTTGTTTAGTGAAACTCAGTATTGCATACTACACATGCTATCAAGGAAGGTTGTGATTGCGTGTAATGCAAGGAATGTCAGGGTTGCGTGTAGTGCAATCTCCCTTTGGTGTTGTGATAACATAATCAAAACTTATTTTATTTATACATTAAACAATAACTGTACTTAATGTTGAGTACAATAATTTCAACAAAACGAACTTGAAATTGTGTGTAACATGAGCCATGAATAGTGATTCGTATACTACAAGCTAATACTGTGTTGTGTATAGTACATACTAATCTTGGTGTAGAGTAAATTAGAAGACATCAAAGGAATTGAAAATAATATTTCTCATTAAATATCTGGTTGTTACATTCTACCCCTCTTAAAATGAATTTTTCCCTCGAAATTCATCGGGGTTATAAATCGTTTACTACTTGAAAGTTTAATTCATAGAATCACACATGGTAAAAAGGAACACTAAAACTTAATTTTAAAAAGTGAAGTATGAAACATAATGGTTACCCAGATTAACTCATCACTGGGTTTCCACATAAAGGAATATAGGTGAAATATGGATATGGAAGAGAAATCTTACCATCAAGTTCTGGTGGAGAGTGATAGAAAACATGGTTATGAAAAATCCAACAATCACAAATCCAAAAATTTGTGATGATCTAAGGTACCATCTAGGACAACGTTTTTTGATTTCATGATCATTTCCCTAAAGATGAAACAATTGGATTTATAAGAAATAATTAATTTATTTTGGTACAATCTCACCGTTGGTCATTACTTAAACAATTTCCTCTTCATCTCTTAAAGAAATGAAGTTCAATTTTCCATTCGTGAAGTGTTAGCAGATCAAGAGATAGAATGATAGGTCATTCCATCCGTCTCAAACAAAATTTTAGTAAAAGTTATTAAATATACAAAAGTCCATATATGGTGAAGTTAATTTTATATGATTCCAAAAATTGACTTAGAACCCACTATCATACAACTTAATAAAATAAAACTAAAATCTACTAACCAGGGAATTCCTATAGGCCAGTGGTAGGCAATAAATGCCGGTCGCACTTCGGTTCTGGGTTCGATTCCCGCATCCTTGTCCGACGAGACGGGTTGTCTCCCGTTCTGTAGGTTGTCCCTTTTCTTAAACTATACTATTATAATATTCTAGAAATAAAATCGAAAAAAGTTCTTTCCTTAAACAATATTATCTGATGTTTAACTTAATCCATTCCAACCTTAAGACTTATTGGAAATACTTCTGTCCAATATCATAGTATAATGAAAACGACTACTAGAAAGGTCATATACCATGAATGTGAATACCACCATTTATTCCCTATATATCATGAGATATATCTTGGTGGTCACATTACAAACATTTTAATTCTTTAATCATGTATTCTCTTGAAACAAGATTTACGATAGAACTGTAGTGAAAACATGAATGCTGTCAAAATCTAACTCATTCGACATACTAAAATCCCAAAAATAATATATATTCAAACCATGATATCAATTTTTCCTTATATCAATCCTGAGATCATTAATAATTTCCAACATATTATTTTCTCCTTATCCCTTCATTATGATCATATCATCTTCTTTCCAAAAAAATATCTGAATAACCTTTCAGGGTTACCAGTACCATTCAACGTATACTTTCAAATACTAAAGGAAAAACAATAGTGTAACAATCCTTAGATGTTTCTTTATTCTATAGTACCGTTAAATTACCTATACAACATTACTCTTGATAAACATAAAATAATTCCACTACCTTCTCAAACCATCAAACGAGCTTCATCATCTATATACTGTAACTATAATTTAGAATTAGAGATAGTTACCTTATTATAACTTGTCCATCACATAACTCCTCTATTGAGACAGAAAAAATTTCTCGACTATGATTTCTGATCATTTTCACAATTTTTAAAACTGGCATCATTATAACCCTGGATTACAATCTTTTTGTATCTTCCATATAAAATAAATTATCCTTTTTTTCTTGTCATATAATTATGGATAGCCTTAATAGAAGTCCAATTTTGTTCCCCCAAATCTACTTGATATCTACCTACCATTCTTAATTAATAGGAGACATCAAGTATAGTACATAACATGGAATACACTATTGATCCTATCACAATATAATATTGTATTTTATACAATATGTATTTTCCCTATTTTTTTAGGACAACTCTTCTTATTAAAATGAATAAAAGGTGATAATAGAACTAATAACCTATTGTATTATATCATAATAAAAGTCATTTTTATATAGTGCAACGAACCTACCCATGTTACCCTCAAACCTGACACCTGAACTGATCCATCACATACATGAAGGGTATTCTTGATAACCAGAGGGTGGAAACAAGCACCCTGGAATCTGATAACAATCAATAGGGAGTAATTTCTCCCAACCTGAACAAACCACATGGAATATATATATATATACATACATACACATTAATCTATAATAAATAGTGGAAATCCAATTGATTTATTCCATTAATATAAGAGAGACAATTAAAAAAACATCTTTAAAAGTGTGCACATCAATAAGTGAAAAGTCCATCTGTAAATGAAACAAACCAAATAGCTACTCAATGTGATGACGTGGACTAACTCCTACCATCTCACCACCAGCTACCCAACTCAACTGATATTAAACCTCACTACCCCACTACAAAGCCTTTCTATTACATATATTGGAATACATACAAATGTCTACGCATTACCGAAGAGGTGTGAATGGTGTGACATAATAGGTCTATATGATACCAACCTTGTGTTCCATAGCAAGTCTCTATATGAAAATTCATGTAGTCTCATTAAAAAAACATGGAAATATAATCACTAAAACAGTTTTATAGAAAACATTGTAAACATTTAAATTTTATCATAGTTCTAAAAAAAAATATCATATATAAATTTCAAAGAAATTTTTTGAATATAATCTTTCAAATGATTCGTCATAAATATCAGTGCTAAAGAAAAAAAAATCCATGAAATAAAAAAAAGTTTCATTCTAGGCTCCACAATTACAATGATTAGAAAATGTCATGCATTAGACTACCCAGACCCATAAATACATGAAACAGTGCACTACAATATTTAGAGATAATGAATACACTCGAGGGAAAGGATGAAACATAGTAAAGTGAATCCCCAATATCATATACATTCCAAGAGACTAAAATATACACTCTAGGGAAAGAAGAATAACCCAACAAGTGAACCCCGAAAATGGAAAATGGATTCAAGGTAAACCTTCCACCATTTACTCATGGTACCCATTTTGATAATTTTCACAATCATTTAAATGTTTCAAAAATCATTAAAAATCGGATCACAAAACCATTTTCAATGCGTTGACAATATCATTTTTCTTTATATTTGTCAATAATAAGGGAAACCCATTTTTCATTAAAAACCATATTTAACACACTATAATCAATCATGAAAATTCCATAAAATTATTTAATAAAGTAGGAACAATAAGCTACATCAACATAGTCTAGAGACGGAACATCTTACCACAAAACGTGGGTTTCACACACCCATAATGGGAACCACCACAAAAAATACCCCAACAACATCTATGAAGGTCCTATAATCCCATCCACATTACAATATCGATCAAATTTTGAAAACAAGGGGTTTGTGGAATATATGAAACCCATATACCTCAAGAATATACACACAATGCAATATAAAAAACAAAGGAATGAACTTTAAAATGTGATATGAAAACAAGTTTCTATGAAAATGAGAGAAAACACCAATTTATATAATGTGATCTAATGAAGCAACCCAAGGGTGCTACCATGTGAAAATAAAATAATGAAGTTGGAAGATCACGTACCTTTATAGATTCAACAAGACCATAATGATGTTCGGACGTAGATTAGATTGTTCTACAATGAGAAGAATCTCTCAAAATCACAGAGGAATATCCACAAGTCAAGAGAATGATATTCTGGAGGAAAAAATAAAACAAAATTTCCGAAATACTATTTAATTAACTATATGTGTTCTGTTATATGGTGGATAACCATCGTAGTCCCACGTATGCATAAAAATCCATTTCCTTGAATTAAAATCTTTCATTTAAAAATTAATGACGTGAATCATCTCTTCATATCATTTAACCATTCACTGTGTGAAAAAATTCATGACTCGCATCCAACAATTCTTACATATCGTGTAACCAAGATACATGATGTGAAATCCTACTAAACCCTACATAATAAGATTGTTAAAGGGGAGATTTCAACATATCTATGAAGTCACAATTATAGGTATCCTACTAATTCATTCTTATCCCTATAAAGACAATGAGGAAATAAAATCCAAAATGTGGTTAAATACATACTGATATATTGGTAATTGTATGTTACAAACTCCCCCAATATTGAAATTCCATCCCCAGGAAGTCATGTGGAAGATGTAATCCCTAGAAATAGATGCAACAATTTCTACCACATCAATGATTAGCATTCCCAATTCTCTTGAGAGTCTGGCCAATGTTTCCATAGTTTCATAAACAACGGGATCAAAATTCCCTGAACTACAATCACTTGAGAGTTTAAAATTACCATTTCATTCTCTAAAATAGTTACATATGGATCAAAGTCAATTTTTTCCCAACATATATTGAGAGAATGAAGGTATGGAACTTCATGGCCTGAGATATGTGAAAAAATCATTGATATATGCCAACTAAACTAAAAATTTATACCACTAAAAAACCTATCTGAGCCTCTCGGTGAGCTAAATTGGTTGATCATATCTCAGAGAAAACTATCCCTATTTTCCAAGGTGAAGATTACCCAACTGTGGAGAAATATTCAAGAAAACACAATGACCTACATAAAACTATAATGGACCACACCGCTGATCTGAATATGATTTTTGTGGACTATGGTATGTAACAAGATGTTAATGTACATACTTAGTCTTTGTTAACTTCATCTTGTCCAAACATTGTCAAACTAATGATACTTCACCCACATCCACCCAACAAAGAGGTGATCTATATAGGAGACCTTATTTGGTGTGAAAATGAGAAATTATTTTCTACAAATGATAACCATTGTAGTCTGAAAAGTCAACCAGTCCCATATGGAAATCCCATAATCAACTAAAATCAAAGACACATGCTCCAACTATGTTCTCTCGGATATGAATTACTCACTTCATTTGTCCACCTATCTATGGCTTGTATACTATGACCTAACTGACACGAGTTACCATTTCTTCTTGGAGGATCCAACAAATCCTAGAGGTAAACCTATGATTCCTTTCCAAATCCAAGGACAGTGTACTCCCATGTAACCTCATAGTCTCCATCAGATACACCATACACAGATTTTCAACATTTGTGTTATCCTTGATCGTAATGAAATGATAATACATCATAAAATAATAAAAAACCACCTTGAAATCATTCAATCCTTGGGGAGACTATGGTTATCCATCAAAAAAATCTATGGATACCTCATCCAATTTCTTAAACGGCATAAGAAGTCGATGAAGCAAACCATAGGGTCTCATGTGATCTGCCTTTACGTATTGGAATGTGTATCTAAGGGAGACAAAAGAATCAATGTCACACTTAATACCTAGCCACTAGATCCATCATCACATGTCATAATACATCTCGGTAGCACCTATATGGATGGCCCACAATGATCTGTGGAAATCAAACAATACTAAACTCTTCATGGATACAGGGATGAAAAACCACTTCTCAAAGTGGAGAATACCATATGAAGAGAGAGACCAACAAGATATGTTCACCTCACCATAATGTATTTCTCTAATTTTTCTAAACTATTAATTGTACAAATATCGCTATAAGATAGACTCCATTAGATATTATGATAACTAAACACTAGTTGAAAAAATTCCCGAATCATCATCCTCATCACCTAGGTGAAACTGAGAGAAAATACTCATAATGTTCTACTCCACCATTCAATTCTAGAATAGCCTATGATGGTGATTTCCTACTTAGAGTGTCTGCAATGACAATACCCTTCCCCCGTGGTGTAGTAAATATCAATTTCAAATATCTAAATATATTATAGAAAAGTTCTATGTCTAATATTCAGTTTATTTTGAGAAAAGTTGTAACTCAATCCCTTATGGTCATAGAAGATTGTGATCTTATGCCCAGAAAGATAATTCCACCATCATTTAAGAGAATTCATAACTACATCAAGATCTAAATAATTAGTGGGGTAAGTCTTATCTTGCTGCATGAGCTGAAGATAACCATAATCTACCCCATGGTCATCCTATATAAGAACACATCCAAAACTAGCACAAAATTAATCAAAATATACTATGTACCCCTTACATGGATTAGGTAATAACATAATAAGTTATGATGATATATTTTAATTCATTTCATCAATAGAATAATAACTTTTTTCTCCCAAGAATAATTTCACCATGTACCAGGAAAGATCTATTTGTGGTGATTCCTGATTAGATAATCCCTTAAAAACTATTAGTAGTATGTAACAAGACAAAGGAACTACATTTCTCCAAGCCATTATATGGTTCCATCCATGACTAGAAATCCATTACCTTATCTGGATAAAAAATTAGCCATGTTATGAAATATTATTCCATATTAACTTCACTTCATGAATCAAAAAACTATATTTTGAAACATTTACATTCAAATAGGGACTTCTCAGAATTTAATGAACAAAAAATATATGGTTCTCATGATCATACATAGATTTTGAATATACCATAATATCATCCACTATCAATACCACAAAAGTGTCATCATACTTTTGAGATATTTAATTCATCAATTCCATTAAAATTGCACAAGAATTATTTACACCAATAGGCATCACATGATATTCATAATGCCCAAACCAACTCTTTAATGTCGTCTTTAATACATCAGACTACCGAACACTAAGACAGTGATGACCCAACTTAATATAAATATTCTAGAAACTCATTACCCAAATAATTGATCAAAAAAATTATCCACAAAAGGAAAATGATATTTTTTATTAACTATTACATGGATATGCTTTTTATAGTCCACCCACAACAAATCTAGACCATATTATTTCTTAGTAATTAGTATATGGGATTCCCAAGGTGAAAGACTAGGGTGAACGAAGCCATTTTTTAAATGTCATACAACTGATTATTGAGCAATTTGAGCATTGCGGGTTCCAAAAAAAAGGTATTTTCATTGATTGTGTACCTAGCATCAGGTCAATCAAAATAAAAACCTCTATCTCTTGGGGAAGATTGAAGAATTAATTTGGGAATATGTAAGTGAAGTATCAAATAGTTATGGGAAGGCCAAAAATAGGATAAAATTCACTGGTCTTAGACACACCAACATACAATTCACTCTAGATATTTGGGTGGGAAAGCCCCGTATGTCATGATCTCACATCCCACTATATAGGAAATACACAACAGATATCATCAGCAAAAAGAAAAGAGACACAAAGGTGATAAAAATAATCCTCTAGTAAATGATAGACAATACAATTCATATTGATGATGATTTAAAATAAATCTAGATAAATAACATGAAAATATCATACCAACTCTGTCTCATTAATAGCTAATGAAAAATAAGGACTCCAAAACCACTGCCCAATATTCTTTCTAATAGTTGTCAGAAAATCCAATATAAAGTACATAAGTTCTATGGGATGTTTAAACATGTAAAAAAATTTATATAAATAAATATGTTGGTGGAACCGTTATCCAATAAATTAATTGATTTTAAATATTCAATAAGGACAATAACTCTCACTATTGTTGGACCTAATTTGATTTCTACCAGACACTCATCTTTAGCTTGAATGTGCATCTCTATTAAGGCCTTTGGCTGGAGCCCTGTAGTCGCCGAAGCTTCTGACTACACCGTAGTAGTCTTTGGAGATAACAAACCCTTACCTTAACAAGGTGTAGTCATCACCTGATAGAAGAGTTGAATATAACCAACACATCCTCAACTATTTCACATCTTTTTAAGAATATGACAAAAATGTCTGGTCTGTCCAACCATTCCTCAATAATATAAAATCAAAGGCAGAACTACTAGCCATAATAGAATGTGACACAACATGAATTCATAATATTTCACATTTATAATAAATATAATGATTTTTTCGAATTATTTATACAATATATTAGACATATAGTACATACAACTCTGAATTACCTTATGTTACACGCATGACCGAGTTTTACCACCTTTTAATAGAGAACTTATTTGAAAAATAAAATTTTCAACTGTGATCAGCATTATTTTAAAAAAAACATTTAGGAATTTATAATTTCAGATTTATCTTTTGATAAATATTTTCAATTTTTCCGAGAAACATCATTTTTTGATGAATATTGATCAATACTATTATTTTGTTAAAAATTCATTTTCATATAAATAATATTTATGTTAAATTATATTAGTGATTTTTTTTAGACCCAAGTTTGATAAATTATACATATTTTTAAGAAATTATGTTCATTACAATCAATATTACAATGAAATTGAAAATAAAAACTTAACAATATTCTGAACATTTTTCTACATTAAAAATCTTTTATTTCGCCCCGTCAAAGTGGTTAGCATTTATCCTAATTTCTATATTCTATGATTTGAAATTTGAAGATATGACATACATAGATGTAATTTTTATGATATATTTGGTTTTATTAGATCAACATATTGTTTGACCAAAATAAATAGTGAATGTGCTTAAATTTTATTATAGTGATTAAGGTAAAATGAAGATTAATAAGGGAATAAACCATATTATTAAGGAACGAAATTACATTGAATCATTACAAAAAGTAATTGGATTCCAATAATATTACCATGTACATACATGATTAGAAACAAATATTTTATTAGGATATTATTAAATGGATGTAACCTACATGAAAGTTTAAGTATGGATAAAGAAAAAATTGAATATTCCTTACATTTAAAAATTTTAAAATATTGAGATATGTAAAAAATCATATTTTCGTTTATACATATCATTTTTATGATTCATGGGTTACTTTTATCATAATAATCTTTCAATAATTTTTAGAGATGGTTTAGTTATACACAATTCTTAACAAATGTCAATTTAGTGACTATTTATTTAACAATTAACTAAAATAAATGAAATTATTAATATTAAAAGTGATGTTAATTGATATAATTATTGACTTTATATATATTTATAAATAAATATATCCTGATTAAAGCCTTTAATCCTAATATATTATAATTACAATATTATATTGATATTTTACAATTAACATTAAATAAAAAATGTCAAAAATGTCATTATTTTTATTTTACAAGAAATAAATCTTATAAAATGTATTGACATTATCAAAAAACCTAAATTTTATCAAGTAATTTTTTTGTGTTAATAATATTAATTATGGTATATTAATGGAATAATTAGTCTGTTAAAATTACCATATTGACCAATATAATATAAAATCCTTGTTTACACGGTCTGAGATCAATGATCATTTCATGTCATCACATACGCTTGTTTTAATATTAATATCTAAAACATAAGGGGATTTTATTTTATAAAATAGATAGAATAGTAATAATTAATTTTATTGATATATTATAATAAAACTAATTTTAATTTTTTCTTAATGGTTAAATTAATTACTGTAGAAAACTAGAGGTTTTGATAAAAACCAAAATGATATAATTTGGGAATCTTAGAAGATAAGGAACCAAATTTTTAAAATGCATTTATTTTTGTGTTGATGTTTTTTTTTCGATCATGCTTCTCATTTAATCCATAATTTTTCCATTTTGGAGGAACATTAGGAATGGTAGTCCATCCATTATTTAATATCTTTTGTTATTTACGAATGTACCACTCTCCCCTACAATATAAAAAGAAAAGAACTCTACCCCTTCCACACACCACTCATTACACATTGGATCAACCAAACACTATGAAAATCGTATCCCAAATTCCATAACCTAGTCCTAGAAGCACACCATATGGTAGAAAACTATGCAATTATGATTTTGGTACAAACCAAAAGAATTTACCTGATTAAGAGGTAACACCTTCCCTTATAATATCTAGTTTTATTCCATTTCTACACTCTCAATACTATTCTTATTCTATGATTACATCATTGAACTAGTATCATAAATATAGTAGGATGTTTAAATTATAATTTTTATACCTAAATTTACACAAACCACCATATAATGTCAAGCAAACTTACTCTTTATATGTACGGTGAACTATTATCTCCCAAAACAATGATTATTCAATTTTCCCCTACCACCTATCATGGTGTCCATTATGATGGTCAAACTATTATATATGATATATATGTTATTTAAATTTTTTATGATTTGTTATTTATTATTTATAACATTGCATCAGGCTTTCAATTTTGTGTAAATATGATAATTTCGTTTGAAGAAGTGCGGACTACTGCCTCTCAATGAGACATGACTCGTTCATGCCATACATGGAAAGCATAAAGGGTTGTTTTAATATATCTATGTCATATATAAAAAATATATATTATTCTATAATTAAATTATAAATATTTATTTTTTATTTTTTATTATTTTAATTCAACTATTAAATGAATGTAGTGTTCATGTGTACGTACGAACTACCGTCTCCATAAACAGTTCAGTTTACTTCTAATCTCTAAATATTACAGACTATTCTAGATAAGTATGTAATGAATTTCAAAGATAATTTTATCATGTTTTTAATTCATTATATGAAATAGTCATGATCTAATTAATAGGAAAAACAAATCACAAGACAAAACGTACTTGAGAAAACAAGGAACCTAACAACCAAAATTGTTAAAATAATGAATGGGTTTTGAAAAACCTGTAATAAAATTTTGTAAGAAGTTAATATATGGTATTTTAAACATGTTTTTGTTTATATTATTTAATAATACCTTATTATAAACCACTATAAGTGAGGATAAATACCTACAAAAAATGGTTGGATAAGGTAAGGGATTTCACCATAATTTACTTTTCATTGAGATTGAATATTATTTATGCACCAATTATATTCTATTTGGTGTTTATAACTCCCTTGATAGGTTATAAAATTAATATAATTATACTAATTACACTATAAGATTCATTTAATTAACTTTTAATTATTATTTAAATGTTTCAACATAGTATGTGACACATTGGAATATTTAAAATTTTCACCTAAGAATGTTTTAATATCAAAACACATGTTATTTCCCATCCATTGAGGTATTATTGATAAATCCATATTATATAATAAATATGGATATTTTATATGGAATAATATTTAGTTTCTACAAGATTAGAACTTTGTAGAGGTAATTCATGGGTTGAGGACCCGTTAATGAAATCACATCGATGCAGCAAAAATCTCATTAGACGAAATAGTTGGTTAGTCACAGTAGATGAATATTTACTCTATAGATAAACCATCTTATGAAGGATCTTTCCTATGCTGGTTCCATATACATAGAAAAAATATCATCTGATTATAAATCATTTTTCTTATTTATTATGTATCCTTAATATTTTTCATTGAAATATCTATGGATTTATTTTATTTGTAGTCTGTTTATTATCCCATGTGTTTTATGTTTCCTAAATTAACATATAGATTATTGCATATATAGTTTTATAAATAAATAGCTTTTTTTAATTTAACTTTCAATATAGATATTTTTATTATTTATTTCATTGTATTTATCTCAACTATGCATTTTATCCCGCCATTAATATGTTTCCTTCCTGAGGTCACGAAGAAGAAATCAGTGAATAAGAATTAAAGGACATAGTTTATTTTATTTTTCTATTTATCATGTTTTATATTTTTTATTTACCAATGTGTTGGGTTTATAATTAAATTATTATGAATTTACATGATTGGTAAACTAAATGGTGCTTTCAGATTTGATTCCTTATAATCAGGCCATTATATTGTAATAATACACTGGCTTTGGGATTCTTTGGTAAGGGAATAAAAGATTGTATTTGTGGATGTTTACAAACATCCTTGGAAACTATATTTAGAAAACAACTATTAGGTATAAAAAACATAACATATTTATTAAGGATAATTATTAAATAACATCGTATAATTTCAGTATGGTAGATACTATGTGTGTATCCCTAGAAACACATCCCGATCTGGACACAATATGTGGATTTGGTTCTAGTAGGGATATACATAGGAGAAATAAATTTGACAAGGTATTTCATGCCTGGATCAAGGTAACCTTGTATAAGAAAATTGGAATTACTGCACACCTGGTTTGAAACTATCGAGGGATATAATTAGGATAATCCACATTTCATTCCCCACTATTATGATGGATTTATTCTCCCAATGTATCAAAATTATATGGTTCAAGGACTTAACATGCGTCAAAATTTGTCCTATTGTATACCATATTTTAATTTATAAAATGTTCATAACATTTTAATCAAATCCATTATATTCCATTAGTTAGAAGTGGCATCTATAAGATGGAATGTGAAATTCATCGATGCACGTGATCCAATGAATTGGAAGGATCTTATCATTCATGACCTCAAGACAACCTTTCGAATTTAAATAGTCCCTTGGGTATTCACATAATATAATGAAATAATATAATTTGACAACAATATAAGTAATTAATTCTATGATTCCTATGTATTTTAAGGGAAGAAGAGGATGGCAGATAGAATATTGGATAAAGGGAAGAAGGTAAATAATTATTCTCCCACATGTGATAACTATAGAAGGAATCACCCTGGTAAACACTTGATGGGAATGATAGCTTTTATATTTTTTCAAAAAAAGGACTCTAAATTTGAGATTTCAAGGGTATGAAAAGGGTTTCTAATGTTCAATGCTTCTACTACAAGGATATGGGACTCTATGTGAATCAATGTTCTAATAGTCAAATGAATATATCTCAAATGATGATATTGGATAGTGTTAAAGTTTTGGTACTTCCATATATGAATTATAATGATTAATATTATTGAGCAGTAATTATGTCATTTTAATATTTTATCATAAATGTACTAGTTATAAGAATAATGGAAAATATGATAATTTTACTAAAATAATATTTCATTATGGGTTTGAGAATCATATGTTCAATGGTATCAAGAAAAGTTATTCAGTTGAAAGTTAATATTTTTGGAAAAAAAGTTATTAGGGGAAAGAAAACCATTGATATGTTCATTGTGTTATGATAATGACGAATAAATGATACATTGAATGAGTTCTAACTACTTTGGAATTGATTAATGACCTTTGGAAATGTGTTCTATTCTATCACTGATGGAGTTTACAACACTTTCTGATTTAAGGTATATATCCAATAACATGTGTATTACAAAAGGAATAAGGAGGAATGAATTTTTTATAGTGATATTATTTATTACCACATTTTAAAAGGATACATTATGAAGTTATTCATATATTTGGAATGTTAAATTTTATTGCTACTTCATGTTGATTAAAGTATAATGATAAGTTTAATTTTTATGATCATTGAATTTCATTCAGAAGTGATTAGATCATAATATATTGTAAAATATAACAATTTTTAAAATGAATTATGATTATAGTTGGAAGGAATTTTAGATGGAAATGGATTACTTCACTGTATGATGTATCATGTGCAAAGAGACAAAGAATAAATAATTCAATGCGTAATAAAAATATGAGATTATGTTTATGTATATATATACTTATATACTAATTGAGTGAATGAAGTCATTAACTATAGAAAATATGTTTTTAAAAAAAAGTTCCCTAATATCATAATTATTGATGATATCAATGACATTTACACACACATATGGTTTATGGTCATGAGGGTACAACATTCATCGGAACATGTTCTCTTTCACTCTCCATTAGAACATGATTTTTAGATTTTTCTTCTATATCCATGTTTCCATTTACCAAGTAGGTTATCCTATAAGGGAACCTAGTTACATGACCATTTTTCTTCCCTCTCTCTCCTATTAAGAATATATAGTTTTATAACATTCCATGACGTGGTTATTTCAACAATAGTTTCTTTGAAATCCCTTGATTCATGAGATCAAGTTTAAATTGGGAGGACACAGGATAATTAAGGTTGGGAAAATGTGACACCATAGTACATTAATGTATTTTCCTTTTCAAATAAATATAATTTTGTTTTTGGAATTACTTAAACAAAATTTTAAGCTTATACAACATACGACATTGAATTAACTTATGTTACACATAATACTATGTTTTAACGCCTTTTAATGGATAAGCTATTTTAAAATTACATTTTAAATCATTTATGAATTTTATTTTTAAAAATAAAAATCATTTTGTAATTCATAATTTAGAAATTATCATTGTCTGAATTTTTTGAATTTTTCTAAAAAACATCTTTTTTTTTGAATTTTGAAAATTAATACAATTTAATAAAAAATTCCATTTTAATTTAAATAATTATTTAAGATAAGTAATATTTTTTATTTTTTTAGAGTCACATTAGATCAATTATAAATAAATTTATGTAATTAATTCCATTATAATTTATTTTACTTTGATAATTAATATAACAACATAACACACATTTGAACGTTTGTCACCATTAAAAACCTGTTATTTCTCCCTGTTTCTGGGATTTGTGTTAATCATAATTTTCCGACTTTTTTGATTTGAAATTTGGAAATATGAAATACAGAGATGTAACTAGAATGATATTTATTTTCTAATAATAACGACTAATATTTTTGATCAAAATGATTTGTGAATTTGACTATTATTAAATACAATGATTATGGTATGATTAAGCTTAATAAGAGAGTAAACCATAATATTTTGGACCAAAATAACATGGAAACCATTTCAAAATCCATTGTATTCCAATAATTTAACCATTTACCAACATGGATCGAAATATATTAGTTATTGGTATATTATTAAATGGAAGTTCTCCATATAAACGATTACGTAATGAAAAAGACTAAAGGGAATATTATTTACCTTTAACATTTATAAATTATTATTATATGTACAAAATATTATATTTTAATCTATACATATAATATTTTTTATATATGTGTTATTTTTATCATAATATGTTATCAATAATTTTTATATATGTTTTAGTTACTTAAAATTATTAAGATAGAGTAATGCAATGATTTTTTTTCTAATAATAAAATAAAATAAATGAAACTATAAATATCTAAATTGATGTTTATTCATTGAATAAATATATTTTCTAATTTTTTAGATTATATAAAATTTTAAAAACCTATAAATATAATATATTTTATTTCCAATATAATATTGATAATTTAAAATTAACATGAAATAAATATTCACAAAATTGAAATTATTGTTATTAATATAAATTATTCTTATTAAATTAATTAAAATAGATAAAATTCCAAAATTCTGAAAACTGATTTTTATGTGTTAATAAATATTGAATATGGTATATTAATTCAGTAATTAATCTTTTTATAATTATTGTATTTACCCATATACTATAAAAAGGTTCTAAACACAATCTAGGTACATGGAGTCTTTTACCACGTCACATGCATATGATTTAAAATTCATTCGCAAAAAAATGTAAATTTTATAAATTAGTTATTATTCTAATAAATAAATAAATATATATTTTCTAATACATTCCAATTTAATTTAGTTTTAATGGTTTAATTAATTAGATTTGAAAACTAGTTTCTTTAATAAAAACCAAAATGAAAATACATGGGAATCGTAGAAGTTGTGCACCATATTTTTAAAATTCAAGTAATTTTCTGTGTAGGATGTTTTCCTATTACATTATTCTCTTTTGTTCCATTATTTTTAAATTTTTTATTATATTTATGTAAGTTAGACCACCCATTACTGAATACTGTTTCGTATTTACAAAAGTACCACCCCACCACCCGCCACTATAAAATGTCATCACTCCACCCTTTCGGCACACCTCTCAAGACACATTGGTCATCCAAATAATATCCAAAAAGTATCCCAAAATCCATACCATATATCTAGAATCCTAAAATTGCGAAAAAAAATTCATGATTAATTTTGGTACAAACTAGAAAAAGTAAATTGAGTAAGAAGTAACGCCTTCTCTCATGCTTTCTCGTTTCATTTCCATTATCTACTCAATATAATATTCTTATTTTATGAATAAAAGACAAAAAATATTATAATAAATTTACCAGGTTGTTTTTATGTTTTGGTTTCAAACAAAATATACACATACCTCCATCTAATTGTTAAAAAACAGACTGTTTCAATGTACGACGAACACATGCCTCACGAAATGATGATTGTTCAATTTTACCCTTCAACCTTTCAAGATAAAAATTATGATAGAAACCATATTTATATATGATATATATTTAATTTAAATTTTGTTTATTATTTAGTAATTTTTATTTATAACATGCCTTTATTCATTCCATGTTTAGTATATACAATAGTTTCTTTTGTGGAAGTGTGGACTTCCACCCCTCGAAGAGATATGACTCGGTCTTACCACACATGAAAAGTATAAAGGATGGTTTTAATATACCAATGTAACATATATATCAAATATACTATACTAGAATTATAATATACATAGGATTCATTATTTTTAATTATTTTAATGAAATAATGAAATGAAAGTAGCATTCCTGCGTACGTATGGTCTAATGTCTCCATTAACAGTGCACTTAATTTCTAATATGAAAATATTACATGATATTGTAAATACATATTTTCTGAATATATAAGATAATTGAGTCCCCTTTTACATTATATATATGATGAAATCACAAACTAATTAATACGAACAACAAATCCCAAGAAAAATTTTACTTGAAAAATCTTGGAAGTTAATGCATGAAATAGTTAAAATAATGAAAGGGTGTTGAAAAACGGATAATAAAATAATGTAAGAAGTTAATATATGTTCTTATAAACATTATTTTCTTTTTATTATTAGTTACTAAAATATTTTAAACCAGTATATAGGATGATAAATACAACATAACAAAATTGAAAGATAAGGTGAGGGATTTCGTCTCAATTTACCTTTTATTGAGACTTATAAATATTAACGAAAAAGATTAATTTGATTTGGTAATTATACCTCCATTAAAAGGTTATATAATGAATATAGTTATTATCATTACATGATAGGTTTAATTTAATTCTCTAGGAATTATGATTTAAATGTCTCAATGTGGTATGTGACACATTGGTATATTTAAATATTAATGTTCAATAGTATTGTTTTAATGAAATATACATATATTGTTGTTTCTCCTCATCTTAGGTGTTATTGAAAAATACATATCATTAAATCAGTAAGTATATTTAATTAGGTAAAATATTTATTTGATACATTAATAATTCTTTGGACATTTTAGAAATGGGTTGGGTACAGGTTAATGAAATCCCCATGATACATCAGTTGTAACATTAGAGAAAATATATGGCTATCCACCATAGATGGGTTTTTATGCTATAGTTAAACAATATTGAGAATGGTATTGATTGTTTTGGTATCATTTACCTTGGAAACATGGTGTCCAATAATTGTTAAATTTCCTCACATTTTATTTTTTCGTGAGACATTTCTTTAATATATATATGAATAAACCTTCTTTATAATTTATGGATTAATATAATGCGTTTTTAGTTTCTTACATTTATATATAGATTATTCCTAATCTAGATTTAAAGATTTAAGGTTTAATTGTTCATTTATCTTTCTCTGATGATTGAATGATTATTGATTATGTAGTTTTTACCCTTATTGAATGTTTTTCCCACCCTTATTTTGTTTCTTTTCGCAGGTCATGCAGATGAAATCATTGATGAAGCATTCTAGGATGTATTTTATTTGATTATATTTTGTTTTATGTTTGTATTAAATATTAACCAATATATTATGGGTATTTGTTATGTATTACGGATCTCCATAACTAGGAAAATACATGGTCGGTTGGATTTTTATTCTTTATAATGATAGAAATGTAATGTAAAAATGCAATGGCTTGGGGAATCTGTGGTGGGGTAATTATAGTGAAAGTGAAGAGGAGAATCAGTGATAAGACCCCCACCATAATTTCTATGATGATATTTCCACTTCCACTTCTTCCGATACAGGCCACTGAAGCTGCCAATAAATGGAAGAGATGACTTGGTAATACTGACCTTGCCTGCCATATCCATCTCTACCATCATATCTCTATCTACAGGATCCTCTTAGGTAGACTTTTTTGACATAAATACCTACGATATGATATTTGGTTGCAAACCTTGTAGTTATTTAAAAGCCTTCTACTCATCATTCTTCACGACATCAATAGAAAAATGGACAAGCTCAGCAAAAAGTTTGGTGCACTCCAACACCGAATCGTCTCCCTAATGCAGTTATAAGAACTCAAGATATTTTCCACATCAACGAATATAGTAAAAACAACTAGACGAACATGGTTTTAAAAACCTTCCAATAGAATTCAGTGTTTTTTATGTCTATATAATAGAATTCCATGATAACTTTACAAAACCATCAAGCATAAATGCTACACACATTACATTGATATTCTCTGGTGTCTTCCGGATGTTGAAGATTTGGTAAATCATATCCACCCTATCCAAATCATATTGAGGTTCAATAGTTTTCTTCAAAGGATGATGTATTCATGCGTAAGAATTCTCGCGACCACTATCTCTCTCCTTCATCTTCTGGACATACCTCAACAAATATATTCGGAAATGATGATGTATCTTAATCAGCCATAAGAATTGCATGTATGATAGTCTCATTGAGATAAAGATCTTCTAAGAGATTTCATTATGAAGAAACATCTAAAAATTCAAGGGGAACACATGAAATACATCATAGATTCACACTTCTACTCACCAAAATAGAAGGAATGATCATAATATAGTGTAAATCATATCATAATCCATAAAAACCATTAGCATAAACAATGATTTAACACAAAATCCTACATTAGAGGAACATATCCCAACATAACAGGGTATATTGAGTCTTGTAATGACAAGATATTTCTAAAATTCTATCTCAACATACCTCCCATGTCCTCAAAATCCTATCTCTAGACTAACAGTCATCACAAGACAAAGAATATTAAGGTCATACAACTTTTCTATGATACCAAACTATGAAAAATGACATGGGATTCCCTCACAGCTGGAACATGACCCAATTCATCACATACCCAAAGGGAATTCCGGATGTCCCTGAGCTGGAAAAAATCACCCATGAATTTAATGGCAAACTAGAGGTAATGATTTCGACCAACCATAACAAAATAACACGAAATATATATAAAAACAACAAAATAAGAAATAATATATTGACACCAGATATATGAGATAATTGTATGAAAGGCATAACAAAAAGTGGCTATAAATGTATCGAAAACTCTAAGATACAATCCCAAATAAAAAGGAACAATACGAAATAGATAATCCAATTGATGGCATGGATGAACTCCCACCATCTCACCGCAATCTACCCAACATATCTGACATGAAACCATGCCACCTCACTGAAGTGCCTTGAATTTCCGTATGTTGGAAGATATACAAAGGTCTACACACAACCAATGTGGTGTGAAAGGTGTGATCTAAAAGGTTAAATAGGATCACACTCAGGTGTTCCATATAATGTCTCTTTATAACAATTCTTGTACGCTCATTTTAAATAAATAATGGCATGATAATCATTAATGTAGTTTTTTAGAAAACATTGTATACATTTTCCATTTATTACAATTCTAAAACAAAAACTCGGATATAAATTTAAATGAACATTGCTTGATATCATCATTAAAAAGAATTTTCACCAATATAAATGATAAAAATGTATTATTTAATGAAATGAAATAACAACAATAGAATTACTGGCCTCATAATACCAAGGAATATAAATGGCCAGGTACCAAACTATGCATACCAATTAAACTATGAAACAGTGCACGGTGGTACCTAAAGCCAATGATCTACACTCCATGACTATGGAGACACCCCAAAAATTGAAACCCCAATATCATATATGTACCTAGAGGCAATAAAATACACTCTAGGAAAAGAGGAACACCCCAACAAGTAAACATACAGAATGGTTGATAGATACAAGATAAAACTTCTTCCTAGTACCCAATGTATCCAACATAATCAATTTAACAATAATTTCATTTTTTTGAAAAAAAATTCAACACCTTTTCACAAAAAAAATCAATGCATTGAAAAGTCCCATTTTCCTTCTATTAATCAATAATCATAGTGATACATTTTATTGATAAAAACTGTTTTTTACACACAAAAATCAATCATGCCAATTACATATAATCAATTAATAAAGTAATAAAATTAAGGTTTATCAACCTAGGATAGATATGGAACAACCTACATCAATACTCAGGTATCACATTCCCGTAATGGGATACATCAACCTCGAAAACCCAAAAACATCTACGAAGGCCATAAAATCAAATCCACAACACACTATTGATGAAATTTAGAATCCAAGGGGACATTGGAAAGGAGGAGACACAGAAACCTAAATAAAAGATGCCGGACACACTAGTATCAACAAAGGAACAACCTCCAAAAATAGATATCACAATGGATCTTAAAGAATATTTGAATGAATACCAATTTAGATCAATCTATTCTATGATGGAACCCAAGGGTGAGTCCATGATAAAAGTCAACAATGAAGCATGGTGATCACGTACACGTAGAGACATAAAAAAACCACAATAAGGATCAAATGATAATAAGATCATTTTAGAATTAGTAGAGTCTCAAAAAAATAATGTTGGAATTTTCCATGGATGAGAGTTATAGTTTCTAGATGATGAACAAAAACAAAAATACTATGTGCATATTTTAAAAATTGTATAAGGGATATTAAAAAGTGTGTAACCTAGTTACACAGTGTGTTACCATCAATTTCCCACAAACACCACAAAAATGGTCACCTCAGATTGAAATCCATTATTTAAAACATTCACGACATGAAACTGCTCTTCAAATCGTGTAACCATTAACATCATGTAACATTTCAAAACATGCATCCATTAACTCTTTAATGTCTTATAACATAGTTAAATAGTAGTAAATCCTCATACAACCTACATATAAATCCTAGTAATGTTGATAATCCTACAAATCATTTAATTATCAATTATAGGTATCCTCCAAATCCTCATCATCCTTATGAAGTCAAGGAGAGAATGAAAAAAGGATGAGGTTAGATACGTACACAATATATCAATAATAGGATATTGCATATAGTTCATTAATGTACTTTGAATTATTCTATGAATCCCCTTATATATATCCCGAATGGTCTATTACCCTAAAATAACAGTTGATTCACCACTGCACTTCATAGAAAACCATTACTTTAACAAGTCCATAATAAAATATAAGACTGGTATGTGTTTTCCAATAAGTAATATGTAAAAAAATATTCTTCTAGGAAAATGACTTTATTTACACTTATCCTATTATAAAATCATAGATCTCATTCACTGATATTGAATCGAAATTATTTTATTGTTTCATAAAATTAAAATTTCTATGACATGTATGCTTTCATCAATCCATTAATGGATTTCTCATAGTTGAATGTATTTTTGGAAACACCTAATCTAAAAAACCCTATTTTTAACATATATACATCTTCCTAAAGTATCCAATTAATTAATGTTGGTTTGATGTTAATTTGGAAAATTTAATTTCACATTAAGCTATTGTAGAAAGTATAATTATAATGGATTTAAACATAGAGCTTTGTGAAATGGTTTCATCATAATCAATTCAATTACACTGTTTAAACTCTTTTCCAACCAGCCAGGATTTATAGGTATTTAAATTTCCTTACATATCCAATTTTCCCTTTAATACCCTTTTCCACAATATGTGATTTACATCAACTAGTACATCATCCTAAACCCAAAAATGGTTTTAACACATGAAATCTTTTTTTTAATTCATGGAATCATTCCATATCGTGACAAAAAAATAATTTCTTCCTTGTTATCTTTCCTCTAAAGTGATCTAAGACAATACCTATATTTCAATATATAATTCTTCAACAGGTACCTATATAATTTTTTTCCTCTAGAAACTCTAATGTATATTTTGAATAATCATTATAAAATTAAATATCAATCTCACAAAAATTATTTTATATGAGGACCCATTAAAAAATGATGTGTTGTATTATGATATTCAAATTCTTATCTATGGGGTTGTATAAGTGGAATCACTGTTTTCCTATGACATCCAATAGAGAAACACTTAATTCTTATAGGAGCTTGTTTGTTTCTTTATAATTCCTTAATAATAACTTCATAACCCCATACAAATGTATGTGAAAATATGCTTCTTTCCACAATATAACTCAAAGGTAATTTCATATTGTACATTATTTGGTATTCATTTTTGAGAATATAATTTAAACTATATTGAACATACCTAAATGTATAATGTATGATATGCATGACTCAACATAAACCTTACAATGTCTAAAACATCACAGTTTCCCATTTCAATAACACACTTACACTGTGGTGTGTATGGTGGAGATCGATGAGATTTAACCCAAAAATCCAATAATAATTCAGTAAACTATTGGTTAAAATATTTCCAACCTTGTTCAAATTGAATATTCATTATCTTTTTTCCAATATGATTCCATACAACATTCTTGAATTTTTTGAATATATCAATGGAATCAGACATAT
Organism: Viscum album; assembly: GCA_963277665.1. NCBI lineage: Eukaryota > Viridiplantae > Streptophyta > Magnoliopsida > Santalales > Viscaceae > Viscum > Viscum album. The sequence continues at coordinate 1,014,714,860 of OY728155.1, forward strand.
CACTGATAAAAAAAACCATATCCCAACATGTTGTGATGGTTTGAATAGGCCTCGAGACTAATATTTTATGTTATAAAAAAGGAATGGAGGGGAGTTTTATGATTTAGTGTTTCTATAGTTCCTATTAAAAACCTATAACATTATTTTTACAAAATCATATGTATATGTTATTTAAAAATAAAACCTATTAGGTTTTGTTCCCATTACCTAACATTTATAATCTAATGACCTAACCACTAACCTAAGATTACCATTATAAACATTATTTCACACACACACACACACACACACACACATATATATATTTACAATTATTTTAAATTTTGATTGATTTATTGTTATTTTAGAGAGAAAACCATATACAATATTTGTACATATCCCAACGATTCAAAAAATTGTTGGTATAAACCTATATATATAGTTTTTTTGGAACCGTTGGTATAGGTAATGTGAGTTTTAGATATACAAATGGGTTTTTCAAAATTGTTGGTATATGGAGGACATATATCATTAGTATTGGAAAAGATGTTGTTATAGTGTCTCTATTATGGATTTATACAAACAGTTTTAGAGAAACCAATGATACAGGTTCTCTATAAGGGACCAATTCCAACAGTTTCAGCTAGTGCATTGGTATAGGGTTTCTCCATAGAACCAGTACCAACGGTTTTCCAAAACCATTGGTATAGGGTATCCTTATGGTACATATACCAAAAAAAATACAAACTGTGGGTAGCGTTCTGATAGTATAGATCCAATTTCCACTACGGTAGGCTATATAAAGTATACATATCTATGTCTACACAAGTCATTAGTAACAATTATGTAATAAGAATACTGACATCTATACTCTACTAGAAATGGTTCACACATATGAGTGTGTATCAATTCAATAAGTTTCATGGCCCTTTCACCATATGCACTAAATGATTGTTTGGTCATTTTTCCTTGTAAACATTTATGAAATATTTCATGTGTTTTTAGTTCAAAGGATTATAAGTCAACATATTGATAGATATTTTTCAAACACATATCATTTACATGACCAAGATGATGCTTCCATATCAGGGAGTTATATGAGGCATGTGGATATGACTCATTATATATTATTAATATGTTTTTTAATTTATTAAATGAAGGCCAATATTTAAATTCATCATACAATAAAATATATTTTTTAACAAAACAAATATTATTTCTAAACATGAAAATAAAAAATCTATATGAATTCATTACATAGAAATTATTTTTCGTATGATAGTTGGTACAAAATAACAATCCCTTGAAATAAATATCATTTGTATTGTAAATGAATTTTTGTAGTCACTAATGGATTGAACAGCACACGAACCACCATTAGAAGCGGTTAGATACATTGATCCACTGTAAATATTCTATATTCTACTTGATTCTTGCATTTCGATATAAATTTGGGAACCAAAAGCTATATATAATACCAAATCTGTATATATTGGAAGATTACACTCTATAACATACACATATTTACCTTCCCCATTCTTCTAGATGAAGTTATACTTCAAATTTGATTCCATTCCACTTGAAAAACATAATTATGCACTTTTCTTATCCTACCTCTCAATCTTCCTCTTATTAAAAATACGTCATAGTGGATCGTTGGACTTTTTATGAGTATTATTACCCTCTTCCTTGTTATTACTTTTGTTATTCACTATATGAACTATAGGCTTTTCAAACAACATGTCTATATCCACTTGGAAATCAGATATTGAAGATTCAAAATACTATTCTCATTATTTCTGATGTTAAAAATAACAAAAAAATAGGATAAAGTCATTTGTAGTGAGGAAAGTTTGAGATATGTTCGCAACTCATTAATGAATTTAATAACTAATATATCTAAGAGTTCAATGTATAGAATAATATTGATTATATAATGGCCAACAGGAAAATACTATCCATGCTTACTTATAAATAAGGAGTTGGTTATCTTGTATGTCTATTTTCTCAACTTTTCTTGAAAGAAATCTTGATTGTGCGAAATAAATATATACACAACCATTTCCACACATTGCTTCAGAATTTCATTGGTTATGGATGATAGTATGAAACATTAAACATTTGTTGCATATTCAAAATGATTCTCATAGAGATATTACTATTCTGCACTAGCCATAATACTAGACATATTAGAAATATATTCTACCATCTTGTACAATTTATATTCATGGATTAGGATAACATGTAATCACCTTTTTATTTATAGGATATTTGTTATGGGGATATTGTTACCCTCTTAAATTATAGATCACAATGATACATTTCATGAAATTTTAATAATTTGTCTACAAATAATATATGACGAGTCTTAGTAATTTATATGTTAATGTTTTTTAAAAATTGGTAAAAATTATATTTATTGGGATCACAAAAATTAATCAAAACCAAATAGTTGTCACCATTGGAAGGAGAATATATTATTTATTGTAATTTATAGTTTCACGTATTCGTAATCCCATTATCAATAACTAATATTATGGTTATCAAAAAAGTTGAAGGTTTTTAAGTAGGCATTCCAAATTTCAACTACATTAACTCATAGTCACTTTAATGATGAGTGGAAACCCCAACCATGAAATCATTAAATTGGATTTACTCAACTATTGAATCTTGGTCAAACTAATTATTTTGGTGGAAGTCAACCATTAATGTAAAATATGTTAGGGAAACCCAATAAGTCATGTTTTAAATCCATAATCATTCAATGCACACCAACATTTGATTGTCATTCAATTTCAACTATGGTTGGATTTTATCATAAGTATTTAAAGGATATACTAACTTAATATATATGATTGAGGGGTTTTATTATTATGAGTAAATTTATAATTATTACATTTAATATATTCATGTTAATTTCAAGTGAATTATCTTATGTGATTATTCAAGTAATATATATTATTTAATCATGAAAAAATTATTTTCATTCTATATAAAATTATTTTTAATTCTTGAATTAATGTGATCATAAAAAATCCATAATGAAATAACCATTAAACCTAATAGAAATAAAATAATATAGTGGTATTATTAAGAGATTTTACAAAGGGATAATTTATCTAGAAGATGATTGACTATACATTTACCCAGGGGATAAACACCTTGGACCATTTATGGTTCGTGTTTTCGTTTACCACCAACCCACCTATGTATCTCTCTTGGATTTGGTTCGACTTAGCTCAAAACATGAATTTCTTCATGTCTCATGGGAGCAACGTCATATAAAAATGAATTTACATAATTAAAACCAAGGGAACATTGGATCATGCATAGAAATATAACATATGGAATATAGGATGAAAAAATAATTTAATAACAAAATAAATGAATCTAATTATTTAGAATGTTCTATTCTAGGTGCATGATCATCTGTATTCATGCAATGAATTTTTAATTTATTAAATTTATCACCAAATTCATAATAATTATCATTTTATAGAAATTATGATAAAATAAAATTAATTATCTTCTTTTTGAATTAATTATTATATATTACTTCTCCTCTGAATTACTTTTTTATTCTAATCCATTAATTTTTTAAAAATATTAAATAATTATATATATGAAATTAATAGTGTAAAATAAAAAAATATACCTTAGAGGTAACACAATGATTACCAATAAAAACTACCCAACAATTATTGTACCCATATTCTTGTTAATATTTCATTATGTCTTATAGAAGAATTAACACATACCATCATGATGTGTACAATAAAATTATTTAGTACATGGATTACATGATTTTTCGGTCATTTGTTATGCTTAAATGTAGGTAGAGTAATAACTATAATTTCACTAATACATGATATGAATATCTAATAATTACGAAAATATTAATTAGACATTTATATATATTAAATCCCACCACATTTTGTGTCATTCCAACTTAATGAACACGCATAAGTACATGTTGATATCATTTTCAATGTATAATAAATTTATTTTAATTATGTTTATTTGGGATTAAGTACACTGTGTGTACATTAGAGCTACATGGACTATATGTTTTCTCATTGTATATTAATAGGACATTCATAGGGACTCAACATGTAACCATTATATGAAAAAAGTTGGATTAAATGGACTGTACATGGGGTAAATGTATTGTGGTCTCTGAGATACATAGTCACCAATTAGGTAGGCCATGTAAAGAAGGTACACAATCAGTCTATGACTAAATAAAAAATAGATATATATTGCTGTTATATGAAATGTAATATGTATGAATATTTAGAAGGGTAGATTATATAATATTTCAGGTATAATTAAATCAATTAAATGCAATAACTGTAAACTACTTGAATTAATTCAAAATTATATTTTTTTATTAAACACTACTATATTGATTGCACCATTAGCATAAATGTTGTCTACTCTTGTGTTATCCAGCTAGATTCCACATCAACTCTAGAATATTTCAAATAATTTGTTTCATTTATAATTTTTATAGGATTATATTTATGATAAAAATAGATTAATAAGAAAATATAAAAATACGTATAAAAAACTGAATAAAATGGAATTGAAAACCAATTAATTATGTTTAAATAAATCAATGATCTTAAATAATTTTAAATAATTTTGTGGCCTATTTTGATATAACATAAAAGAACTGGGCACAATGGAAGCATGTGATGTGTCATTACCAACATTTATTTTTTTCACGATCGATGATTAATCAGAGGAATAAACAATAGTAAACACTCTGATCAACAAAAAATTAATCATATAATACTGAAAATGGATAAAATTATAGAACCAAAGTATAAGATACTCACATATTATTTTTAATTAATTAATAATATTATGGAATTACCATGTTATATATAATTTTTTTCCATGATGGATCTAAAAAAAATATATGTTTTATCATTATAGTGTTGTAGGAATCAATATATTATTAACTCTAGAAGTGATCTACAAATGAGCCCAAAATGACTAAAAATTATCATTGGAATTTCTCAATTCTGGTATCTAAGATCCTATAAATTTATTTGTTCACCATTCATCGCCATGAGATTCATATGAAAAGTATTCTACGTGAGCACTCTATACATTATAGTGGATGTTGGATAAATAAATCTATCAATTCATGGGAGTGTTCTTGGAGGAGGGAGATCTATAAGTATTTTAGAGGATTCATTGAATTCATTATTCACAAAAATATAAAGGAATTTTATATCTTGATGAATAATTTAATTTATTTTATATTCCAATATTGTTAGAAATAAATAACAACACATGTTTCTATTATTATTTATTTAATCCATGTATAATCCCATGTTCATATTAAAAATAATATAATAATTTCGTGACAAGGACTACACTCGTTAATTAAAATAAAAAAATCTTTAATCAAATAATTTTACATACATACATATATATATATATAATATCTCACTAGACTGTTATACTCAGTGAACCATTCCCCAATAATATTTATTAGGCCTTCAATATTGACTAATTATTTAGGAAATGTATATCATTTCATTATTCTCCAACAAATAAATAAATATTATATTCACAAAAAATAAAATACATATTTATTAAATATTCCAATCATGTAATATTATATGAAGAAAATGTGATAGAATATATGAAATCAATAACTAAATAATAATAATTAAACTAGATGAGAACATAATATTTATTAAACTTGTAAAATAATAAATAATAAAATATTATATAACTGATATTCTAAAAACACATAGATTGTGACCCTCTAGGCCTCTTTCCTAGTGTCATTAGAAGAACATTCCAAATGTATAGGGATGGAGACTATAAAAATTTCAAGGAACCCATATATTGATACGATAATGATACAACTACATAAAACATCATACATGCACTCATTTAGTAATATAGTCTTTTTATCATGTTATCTTTAAACAAGGGGTCTATATGTTGATGCCATCGAAATATGTGCCCAATGTATCATTCAATGTTTTTTTAGAAATGAATTTTTACACTAAATCACCACAACCGTTGACATTTTTAGTCTATATCATTTCCACCAAAGGGCCTAAGATAACCTTTTTTATTAAATAATATCATCTCTAAACCCTATTACATTTTTTTCATTAAGGAAATAATACTCATGATAGATCCAATGTATCGTGGATCACCACAAACATATGTCATCATGGTTTTCATCAATACATCAATTAAATTACTTATAGAACTCATTAATAATAATCTTAATGTATTTTGATCAAAAAACTCTACTATACATTAGAACATCATATGACACATGTTAATTTTGATTTCCTACTAGAAGTTCTTATTCTCATAATAACATACAATAGATATTACCCATGTCATACACCATGTGAATAGACATCATGTACTATCAGTCTCCACGCCTAATAGAATATATCATTTGTGTACCTAAAGTGATTGGATGTAAATATAGAACTTATATTTAATATTAATTTCACAGAACCTGTATGTTCTTATCACTGTGGGAATCTTCAATGAACATTTAGTGCGACAACTACTCTTAATACATTATTAAAAACTATATTATGTAGATTATCAATCATGATATTATATGATTTTTATTAATTTTAAAAACTATAAAAACATGTTATCACAAAGTATATAGATGTAGGTTCTTGGGAAACTACCCCAATCACACCCACTTGAACTAGATCCACATTATATCAATCTTCAATATTCTATATCTCACATAATTCTCCTTCTTCAAATTTAATTTAATTTAGTCATGGGGTACAACATATTTTCTTTCATAGTATTAATACTTATTGTAACGTTAAAACTACAATAATAATCCATCAATATGAGATACTTCCATAGTATATTATTTTTCTATTGGCGTGACCATGTTTATTTTGTAAGAGCCATCCCTATAGAATTATCAATACAATGTGATATGGTAAATACTTTTAGTTATCATATAAAAATCATATAAAATGTTTCATATTCAATACACTTCCTTTCAAGTAAAATAATTATCCATATATAGAAAATTTATTGTATGATTTTAATAAAACGGAAACTTTGAACTCATCCATCTCAAAACCCCAACATTGAGATAGATAACATTTATCGATTTCTACTTTAGAAAAGTTTTAATTATTGTAAAATAGAATTAGTTTAACCCTTGATGAATTGTGATTCATCTCCTCCATACAGTAGTTACATATTCATATTTTTTCGTAGAAACTATTGGATTAATTTATCAAGATAACATTTTATTCTCCTGGAACTTGTTCACATCTTCCAAACTTGACTTGTGCATTTGATAAATATAGTAATGTTGATAACATGTAATTCATGATTGATAATATCTTGGAAGATTATGGTGACATAATCATTCTCTCATTCTCATGCTCTGTCTAAGGTCCCATTTTATTATAAATATGTATACAATGTCACACTAGAACCAATAACCTCTTAGATTATATATAATAAATTTCTTTCATATTTGGTCAATTAGTGTACATTGTCATTGTCAAAAATCCTCTTGGATAAATAACAAATGATCATGATCCTTAAAATATAGGCTGATTCACCAGAATCATACATAGTGCAGCACATGTTTATCCAATCCTTAACATATTATAAGTCTGGTATGCCGGTTCCAATAATTAATTTTTCATAAACATATACTAATAGGATAAATATCTCATTTACACTAAAAATATTCAATAAAAATACCTCACATTACTTATTAATTAAATCATAGTCATTGGAGGATTCATCTAAATGAATGTCCCATTACATATATACATTTATCAACCATGAAATGGTTAACTATAGACAAATTTTTTTTTAGCATCATATGGATTTCAAAACCCTTCTCAATCTGTCACATAAATATCTTCTTGAATGTTCTAATTAATTCCATGATGTTGTTTTATAACTTTAGAAAAAATATTTAACTTATAGCTATTTACTAAACCTTCTAGGTATATATTTTTACTGAATGGCCCTTCCCACAATGTCGGCATTACATCAAAGGGGACAAAAACTAGAATAGAATGATGGATCAGATTCATGATATCCATTTTTGAATTCCTATATTTATTCCATCATTAATCATTTGATCCATCTACCACCTCTTTTTAAAATAGAGTCTTATAATTTTCAACCATTAATGAGTCACCATTTTGGGTGACTAGAAACCCATATCTTGTTGGTTCTCTTTCCTCTCTAGTTCTTCTCTGTAGTACATGTGATTCAAGAAATAGATCTTACAAGTGGAATTGTGGAACAAATTATTATAACAAATTATATTTATATTTAGCTCCAGCTTAAATTGATTCATCCTCCAATTATCATTTTTGATGATGTGATCCCTATCAATAAATATGGATTTTTTTATCAATATTAACTATCTTGATTGATGTGTTTTATAAGTAGTATACTTTTGTTTCTTTAGGATAACATATAACAATAAACATGGTTTCCCAAGAATCTTTTTAATTAATTTTTAATTTCATAAAAAAAACCCTCACAACCCCACTTAGTTGTATATAAAAAAGCTAGTTCACATCTTATCCATCACTCAAAGGAAATTCCATCTTTTTCTATAGTTGGAACTCTATTCATTGAATATTCCACACAGTTTAAATCATATCACCAAAAGGATAATGGAATATATTCATAACTCATCAATAACCTTACCATGTCTAACAAGGTAAGATTCCACATTTTAGTCACACTATTACACTTTATTGTGTAATGTGGGTTGAGTTGAGATAGAATACCAAAGTAACATAATATATTGATAAAATATTTCTTAATATATTCATTGCATTGATCTGATTTAATATTCTTTATCTTCATTCTAATTTTATTCTATACTTTATTATTGAATTCATTGAATTTCAATATATAACTATACTTATACCTCATCATGTTTATATATTTATATATAATCAAGTTATTAATATAAGTTTTGATTTAAGAATACTTACTTATAGAATATTCTAGAAATGTTACACACACATTAGTATGTATCATTCCAAAATGCTCTATGACCCTTTAAACATATCTGTGAAAATGTTTTTAGGTCATTATTTATTATATGAAATCATGAAATCATTCTAGTGGTCTAATATCAGAAGAATCTAAATAACCCTATTGATTGATATTTTTCAAAATATTACTATTTACCTTAACAATATGGGGAATCCATATATGGGTATTATAAGAGTCATGTTAACATGATTCATTGTCTATTTACAGTACTTGGATATTTAATTCATTATATTTAGACTGTTATTTAAATTTGGCATACCATAACATATCATGTATATAGAAAATAAACAATTTTTATGTTTAAAAATTAAAATAAACCCATCAATATCATAGAATGATAAAGAAATTATGTTATTAATAAAAATATTCACCTAATAAAAATCACATAAAACCAATATCAATCATATTAGAAACGAAATTTCATAGTCACCAATATATAGAGCATGCCACCTCACACCATTTGAATGTCACAAACCCACCAATACACTAGTTATCATTCAAAATCTAAATGGTTCTTGCATTATGATATATATGTAAGGAATAATAGTTTTATTTAATAACCAAATTTTAGATATTGAGAGATTACATTCAAAAAAATATGAAGCACTGGAATCCCCTTTGAATATAGGTTTAGATTTTATACCCCTGGACTCTGTTTCTATTTCAAAAACATATTTCATCTGCTTCCTTTCCCTGCCTTTATATCTTAGTCTTCTACGAAGGATGGTGATTAGGAGCCATTGTCTTTATTTAATTATTGAGACCCATTTTGTTGTTCATCATTTTATTATTCACTATAAGGACCACATTTTGGTTTCTCCACATTTCATTATCTATAATTAAAATCAATGAAATAATTTAACAAAGAATCTTCTCACTATATATCATGATTGATTAACAATAAAATAGTTAATGGAACTGAGTTATGGGGATGTTATGGGACATATGTGAAAATAATATAGTTATTTAAATCTTATTATGCATAAGAATTAAATGATTCCAGTATTATTGACTACATGATGGACAAAAAATTCACACACTCAAAACATTGTTATAAGTAAATCATTTCATATTTCAGATCACTATTATATTTTCTTCTCTTGATAGAAATGTCGAAGCTGATGCATTATTCTATATGAAGCCATGTCTTTGTGTATCTTATAAATCTCATTGGTAATATATGATAGAATTAATCTTTGAACATTTATTTAATACTTTATATTTCTCTCATAGAGATAAAACTCTTCCTCACTAGCTTCTTTACCAGTCGTATTAGGAATAGGTTCCTTCAGTAAAGATAGTGTCCTTTCATGGACTAGTATAATTTGAATTCACCTTTTCAAGTAGTGGAAATTTAGGCCGAGGGGATGGTTATACTTCTCTGGTAGGGACCATAGAGATATGATTGATTTTATTTTTTTCTATTAATATTAAAAGTACAGTTCTAGTACACCATATGAAAAAAATAAAAAATATATATATTATATATATTAATCTCCCTCTAATTTATCAAACCCCAATATCCCACACATTTGGCATCGTAATATCTTCTTTCATGGAAATTATAGAAACACATATCCATCTTCCCCTTATCATTACCAAACTATTGGTTGGTAATTAAATTTGAATGGTTTTTGGTAGTCATTCAAAATTACAAATATAATAACTCATTGTTCATTGATCAATTGACTCGAAAGCCCAATACTAAAAATGTTAAATTTGATTTCCTCAAGACTTGCCTATATGTTACGCCATGTCAGATGTTGGAAGAAAATATTTGATGTAATCTATTATAGGTAAACCCATAACATCATGTTTTCATTACCAAATTATTACAAGCACCAAAACATTGGCTGGTAATGGAATTTGAACTATGGTTTGATTTAAAATAATGTAGGTGAAGGTAATACCAAATAAATATATATAATTGAGGGATTTTTTAATTAATCCTAAATTTACCATTATTATCAATTATACATGATTGTTAATATTAAGTTGATTTACATATGTGATTAACCATGTCATAGATAATATTTAAGCATAAGGAAATTTATTTTATTTTTGTCTTTAATGATTAATAAATCATTAATTCACGTCATCGTAAAAAATTATACATATTGATATAGACATGAGAAATTATATAAAAAAATAATATAGTGGTTTTATAATGATAATTTACTAATAGTTTGTTTATCTTGATGATGCAAAACTACCCATTGAACTATGAGAAAAATAATTTTACCATTTATGGTTCATGTTTTATTTTTGAACCTTTTAACATTTGTATCACCCTTGGATTGGTTTCACCAGATATCCAAACTTGAACCTCCTCAACTAGCTTGGTATATTGATCTATTACACATCCTTTTACATAATATAAATGATGGGAACATAATTTCATACAATATAAGAGGATACATGAGACACATGAATAAAAATAATTTAACAATAATGAAATTGGATCCAATCACATGTAAAGGTATAGTATAGAATAATGATCATCCGTATTCATGTAATTAATTAATTATTTAATAAAATAAGCATACAATTCTTAATAATTCACATTTTTGATAAATAATGATCAAATAAATTATTTTTTTCTTTAATTAATCAAATATAATATATTTACTATCAAAAAAATAACTTGATATTCTCATCCATCATAATTTAAAAAAATTAAATATTTTTTTTTAAATTAACTGTGTATAATAAAAAAATGTACCTTGTACACAACATTGTGAGTACCAATCCAAACACCCCAAAAAAATTTATAATCATATATTGTTTACTCCTGAGAGATGTGGGATACATGACTTATCATTTAATTTCATGATATATACTATCATCATAATTGATACATGGATTATGTGATTTTTCTTTTATGTGTTATGATTCAATGCACATATTGTAATAACTGTAATATTACTCGTAAATTATATATATATGTGATAATTTTTAAGATATTAATGATAAATTTATATATATCCAATCTCGTCACATGTAATGTTCTATAAACTCCCTGATCAAACACAAGTACATTTTGATATTGCATTCATAGTATAATAAATGAATTTTCAATCTTCATAATTTGGTAAAAGAACACTTTTTATACATTAGAGAAACATGGAATTAATGGTTTACCATCATCTATTGTGGAAAACACAAAGAGACTCTTCATATAACCACTCAACAGAAAGTGATTGATTATACATAATATACATGGCATGTCTATCACTAAGGGACTACACATCATGAACCCCAATTACATGTCGTGTGTTCTGGATGACCATGTTTTTAGCTATCCAAGTCAACACATGTTCTATAATTAATTTCACAAGGTCTAATAAATAAAAATGTCTTGAAATTACTGTGAATGAATTCTTGGTGAATTAAATACTAGAACAAGAAATGTTCCTCTAGGTTATACGGTGTGTACTCGTTTTTCATCTAGCTAGATTCAACATAACCTCCGAATGAGATCATTGAAATTATGTCATTCATAAAAGTAATTGATTCATTTATATTTAAAAAAAGGGTAACAAGTGGATTTCACAATTTAGATAAAAATATGATCAACTTAGAATTCAAACGAAATTATTTATTCATTATTACATCAATGATTATTAAATAATTATAAATAATTATTTAAACCTCCTAAATACCACTTTAGTGTTCTAGGAGCCAAAAAATAGTGTGGTGGGATGATCAAAATAGTAATTTTTGTCACAATCGATGATAATTATGATATTTACACAATAAAAATGATTTTATAATCAAAATTGAAATAAAGAATTCATAAAATGGATAAAACACTAGAACCCTTATTCAAGATCCTTAAATTTTATTTATAATTAACTTTATTTATTAAACGATTACCTTATGAATATGTTTTTCTTTATATATGGATCTGAAAATCAATCTATATTTTACCATGATTTCATTTAATGAATAAATAGAATTTTCACTCTATTACTTATCAACATATGTTCCACAAATATCCAATCATCCCCATAGCAATCTCTATGAGTTTTTACATCATATCCTCTCACTAGTTTTTTCACCTTTGATCCCCAATAGAATCACTTCAAAATGGCTCCCTTTAATCTAAATAGACTTGAAAGTAGAAGGTTGTAGATGATGTCTCTCTATTTTGTGGAGATTTCTTAGAGAAGGTATATATCTAGATCATTTAGTGGATTCTTCAAATACGTTATGAACAATAAAATAAATAAATTAGTTATCATATAAAATTATATAATTGGGATAGTGTATTGTGAGGGTCATAAATAAAAAAATTCATGTGTTCCCTTTATTAGTATCTTAATCTCTATAGAACCACATGTCCAGAACATTAGTAATAATATTTTTTTCTCGATATTCTATAAATATAACAATTAAAATTAAATATTTCATTATTTAATAGTATTGAATGTATATCTTATCATAGAATACTATTATACACGATCCTTCATTCTTAAATAATATTTTTCATTCCTTGAATAACGACTACATAATTTATAAATAAACATCTCAACAATAATCACAAATAAATAATTAAAAATTATATCTACAAAATAGAACATAATATTTATTTAATATTCTTCTCAAATAATATTCATTTGAATAACTGGTGATTCAATATATGAAATAATTAAGAAAAGAAAAAAATATTAAATCTCATGGATAAATTATATGTATTCTAATTGTTAAATAATAAATGATAATATATTATTTAAATAAGAAATCCAGATACAATTACTGTTTAACCTAGTAAGCCTCTTTCTCTTCGGAATTAGGTTATGCAGCCTAAAGTCAAATGATATAATCTAGAATAATTCCATGGAATCCCTAGATATACATGTTAATGACACAATGACATAACACCTCATACATATGATCATTGTTTAATTTTATTCCATTATCATGTTATATGTAACCAATCAACTTGCATGATGGTTCCATCAACCTATGTTCATGATGTATCTTTATTTGATGTTTTTTATGACAAACATGATTATAGAACTCCATGAACATCGATTCACTTAAGATATCTCGTTTAAATCATAGTCCCAAAGATATAATCTTCTTTTAAATAACATAATGGAAAAATAATTTCTCGCATTATTCATTAATTAAATATTACTCATGCTACAACCTACATATCCTACCTCACCGCAAATGTGTGTTGTCACGGTTTGTGTCAATACATATATGTACATGACTTATTATACTTAGTATCAAGAATAATAATTTTTAATGATCAAAAATCACATCCTCATATAGGAACACATAATTAACTGTATAAATATGGAATTCTTAGGACTAATTATTGTTTTTATAATATACCACCTTGGATATTACAATGGGAATTAACCATGAGATGGTGCCTCAGTGCCCTATGAGTCACCACCCAGATAGACTGTATAATTTCTAATTATCAAATGATTTCATTCGTATATAGAAAATATATTTAAGAATACTTTCATGTTAATTCCATGATATCATCATAGTAGGGAACTTCTATGACCTTTCATCGAAACATATACCCATAGGACATTATCACAAACTATGTTACGCATAAGAATAATCATGATGTTATAATAAGTTTATTAATATTATAATCTATGAATATATGTTATCATAGCATACCCATAAGATTTTTATATAGAACCAAAACCAATATATTAATGTGTTAATAATTATATAATATGTCAAATGGATTTATATAAACTGTATAAATTAATATAATACAATAATAATAAAAATTGTCTCCAAGAAGGAAATTAGTGAGGATAAATATTCAACTCAATTATTAACTCTTTTGGTGTGTGTTTTTAGTTACCAAAAAACCAAATTATGTTTATTATATAATTTACTAAGATTATATTTTTTGGTTTATCTAATTTTATAAAGTCCCTTATTATATTATTTCATTCAATTATTTTATATTTGTTTATCTCATCATCCACATGAGCTAATTCTACCAGATCCACTAAAATTAATTCAATACTTTTAATGTTGGAAAAATATTTATAAAATACTTTCATCTCCAATATAAATTTATATATTTTGTATTTGAATTTGACTAGAAAATAAATTTAGAGTTTAATAGTGCTTAAATATATATATTCAAATTAATGAAAGTATCTCAACATGATTGTTTTTGGTGGTCAAATATATAGTAAAAATTTATTGATTATATTATTAGAAGACTACATAGATTATATAATTAGAATATTACTAATTTATTATATTTCAATTGTATTCAATAAATCTTGTTTTTCATCCAATAATTTCATTTGGTATGAAATAATGAAATATGTTGTTCATGGAGGCAGAAGCTTGAACATATCAAGGGAAACATTTTCATTTTTTAATGAATATTAGAAATATGTATTTTGGTAATTACATCAACATAATGATGTTTTAGTATACAGATATTAAATATTTCATTATAATAAGATGTTTATATTATATTTTTACTATTTTGAAAATGAAAGGAACATTAATTTATTCAGTAATTACAATTTCATATTTCTTTGATACATTCCTTCCAAAAACTCTACATGCCTTCAAATATTGGTATTTTGGGGAGAATAGAACCTCTAATAAATTATATATATATATATATATTTTATAGTTTTTTATTATATATATTTCAATCTAGGATGATCTATATATGAGGATATGTTGGGTGGCGAGTATGGTCATTTTATAAGTAAGAGGGGTGACATTTTAGAAAATACTCATTGCTAAAAAAGTGATGTGTTAGTGATGTAATGTGAATAAAAAATATATAATTATAGAGTAAAAATAAATTAATGATCTTCCAATCCATCATTAAAAATTATTGGTATTTTTTGCAATATTTTGAGACTTTACCTCGTGATTTATCATTTTTGCCTCATTTTAACCTTTATCGCGGTGACCCATTTTTACCTTTGTAACATATATTTATGATCAAATATAAAACTAAAAATTTTAGATAATCACTTCATTATAAATAAATTCTTTATATCCATTTTACATGATTCAATTTCTAAATGTGATAAATAATTTTTTTTAAAAAAATACACATTACCTATAAATAGTGTTTTTTGTAAAATGATTTTTTAAAAGAATTAAATTAATTTATTATTATTTAATTATATTTACACCTATTTAAATGTGTATTAATTTATATTTATATAATATAAATTATTATCCATTAATAAATTATTTAAATGGTTTCAATTTTTTTCAATAATATAAAAATACATCATATATAGAAAAATAAAATTCTTTAGAACACCAGTAATTTATATATAAAATGTTTTTTCCTTATATTTAAAATTCAAAAATTAATTTTGAAGAATAAATAATCACATTTTAATTTAAGAAAACATGTTCAATTTAAATAAATTTTATAAAAAGTTGAAATAAAATAATGCGAAAATATATAAAATTTATTACATGGTCATATAATCATAACATAAACATACAAAGAGACACAATACCATTGTATATGGTCTAACTGTTTGATATCAAATGATTTACATTGATGTTATTTATTCAAATAGAATTGATCTCATAATGCCATTAATTATCATTGTCTTCTCTTGTAGAAAATTTCACTAAAACTTGATATATTTATCTTGAAAATAAGATTGTTCTATGAAAAACCATAGAAATGGTACATGTTTTTCATGATTGATAAAATGAAACTCATAAGGAAGACCCCAATTATTTAATGTAATTACTACCATTTTTTACATAGATTTTATAATTTATTTATTTCTAATTTGTTCCCACAAATTCAACTATGATTTCAAAACACATTCATTTAATAATTCAACATCACTAATATATAACAGTTTTTAGAGTGGTTCTACAATTGAATCAAGACATAGATGAGATAAAATTAATTCAATGATATATATAGTGAACTACTAGATTTATATATATTATCCCATGTCAAAATAATTTATCCCTTATAAATAATTTTTTTTGTTAAAACTATAGATGGTAATACTTACAGATTACATGCTATGACTTCCAAATAGCATCGAAAAATATATGATTTCTAAATTTAACTTTGAATAGGTGGGTGATTTCATTCTAAATTGATTTATTTCTATAATAAAACATAATTATTGGTATTTCCTCAAAAAAGATATCATGTTATAATTAGTCAACATCTGAGTATAGTATAACTGATTGATCCAATAAATACTTATAGACGTGTTATAAATATTACATGTCTTGAACCAAAGAGAGGATTAGTGTTTGTGCTAACATATAATCTATAGTACAAACATGATTAAGATTATAAATGGGATTTTTGTTCTAGGCCTTAATTTCCACTAATTCCCAAAATTAAAAACCTTATTCCAAATTGATATTAAATGGAAAAATTTATCACCCTTGTCTAATGCTAAATTTAATTGATTATTATCAATATATAACATACGATGAAAACATTAAACGCTAATATATTTCCCATTGTTTTGGAACATCTATACCATTCACAATAGATGATATCCTGAATAATTATTATTTTTTCGATCATTATCCCATCATATCAGGGTTCTGTACCGGTTCCCATACTGTACATAATATACTTCAATTTGAGTTTTAGAGTGGATGCTGTTATTATATAATAACTGTACTATGGGAAAATGATAACCCAAACATCCCATGGATTTCAATGAGTATTATGTAATCAGTCTTGAAATATGTCAATGGTTATTTAGATTAACCATCATTTTAATGATGATAATTCATACAAATTTTCTACTCGATATTTATTTCTTATTGAAGAATCCCTCATACTTTTTATGTGAATCTAAAATCCCAATCATATACTATTTAATTTCATACTCCAGGAAACCTTACCACTTCCATAATATATATTAATTAGAAATCGATCAAGTGATAAATCCTCACAAATAAAAATTTAAGACACAAACCTTTTTTTAGATCGAATACTACCCAAATGGAATTATTGTATTTATATTTCTTATGAGGTCTATTGAAATAGTCCAAGGTGATGTCATTCCATTTTCATAGTAGTATAATAAATATTTACTTCATCACAATCGACTTATATAATTATATATTCACTTGAAAGAATAACACACATCATGATAAACACTACACAATATCAATTTTCCTATTAACCCACTAAAATACATTCTTCATGACCTTATACATATTTTATCTTTTACGATGAATAGAGAATAATGTGTTATATGAAACATAAAATAGATGATTCTTAATTACTATTTTATATGGGACACATTTATATTTCCCAAATCATATAAATCATTTATTTTCATATTTTAACTCTAGATTACATCCAACCTTCTTTGGTAGGTCTAGATTATCTTTCTATGCCGCTTTGATCATTTCATATATGGTTGTTTGAAAAAGTCAAATGAAAAATGTTTGATTTAGTCCATTAATTTTTTATAAATATATTTATAATTTGAGTATAATTAATGATTGGGTTCCTTTCCTTATCACATATAGGGTATAATGATCCTTTATATTTAGAAAATATTACACATTCTTTTCCTTATTATGATTCAAATGTATTGAGAAATCACCATATTTGATTAACACAATCGATTTTCATTGACATATATTAAATTACATATGTATGAATTTATAATATATTAATTTGAAAGTGATATATATATGTCAAAATATTCACCATATATAAAGATACAAATAATATTTAATGTATAGATAACTACCTCAAATTCCAGATCATGCATTTGGTAATTTTTCTCTTCGGTCATCAATTGACGTGATGTGATGGGAATTACCATATCAATTTTCATGAAGACACATCCCAATCCCCTCATTGAAGTATCAACATATATGAAAAATACTTCTCCACTCTAAAGTAATTTGAGTATAGATGTTGTGAAAAACCTCCACTTTAGTTCCTTGTGTATTACTTTATATTATTGTATCCAAAGACAGTCTTATTCATTTTACGTTAGCTTGGATTGTGTATTCATCTTTCCTGAGAAATTTATCAAGGATAAACGATAGTAACTTTCCAAAACTATATGATAATGATTTATATCGCTATTATTATTCATGTTCATTCATTAATCACATTTGTCCTTGAAAATTCTACATATAACCCCACTCTTTTTAATACAAAACCCATGAAGGATTATTTTTTGTATCCTAAATTCACACTTTATCATAATAGTATACAATTTCACCTTTTATCTGGACTTCATAAAAATTGTAAAATTATATTTATTTTATTACCTCCTCATATAATATTTGGTAAAAAACAATAGGGAAACTGCAAATTTTTCTTTTTAAACTATAAATACTATATTTATTAGATCCATGAAATTATAAGGGTATTTTTTAGATTAAATGGAATCACTATGAATTCAAATTTTCCATATCTAATATGGAAATTCTATTTGGTGTATCATCATTATTAAATTTTAATTGATGGGTTCTAGATTAAATTCCCACATTTGAAAAGTATTATTTCCCTTTAATTTGATTAAGCATATTATCAATAAATCATAATGGGTACTTTCACTTGATAATGATTTTGTTATGTTCAAAATAATCAATTAAAATATACATTGATAAATACATATTTTTTATAAGGAGGATTGGTTAAGACCATATAAATTTACATTGGAATATGAAAATATTTTCCATATTCTCTTAAAGTTACATATTCAATTCTTACAATTAAAAGTGGGATATTTTTTAAAAACTTGATAGTATTGGTGATAAACCTAGAATTGGTCATATTTAAAAGATGACATTACATTATTATGGAATAACAAGATATTATATAGGAATTACATTGATATATTCTATTATTATTGTAATATCTCTGATTTTGTGTTCCTTCCCAACCATTTGAGTCAAGACTCCCTTATTTTATCATACCATGACCCATATTGTTTAATATATTTCCAAAGAGAGTTCAAAAACATTCATTACCTGATATTTAAAATTGTGATTATTTGGGTTATTAAACAATATATCTTTATACAGACAACTAATATTATCACTATATAGGTATGTCTAATCCATTCCATTTGTTAGATTGAATTATTCTAGGGTAAGATGAACTAGATTTATAGAAATTATCATCTCACAAGCCTCATGTAGGGAATACTTGTATACATTGGATGCATTCATCATACCACCACATGTTTTCCATTATAGTTCAGAATCCAATGATTTTGGTTGTTAATATAAAATATAATTAAACTAACAGATACGATTGAATACGTAGGAAAAGACCAAATAAGAAACTTTAAAATATGTATTGGAGAAAAATTATATGTTTTACCACTTCACTATCACCATATAATTATACATTAGTGATTTTAAATTATCTTCCTTGTTCCATTTTCCTTAAAGATTAGTAATTTATATTATACTGATTATCCCCAGATTAGTGAATTTACTTTCATAATTCCCAACCCCATTAAATTTGAAGAATTTAAATGCAGGGATGCAATGGTTTGTAACATCTTATACTTAGATGTATTGGTCAACCGCATCACCATTTCTCTACACAGATTCATATGATGTCCAACTATACCACTACTAAATCATCTCCTAAAAAATTTAATATATTTTTGGGTTATTTCTCTAAATCCATTAGAATAATTACTGTACAAAATTTACATCTCCACCTTAGGTGAAAATTGAGAATATTAATTGTATCTATAGTATTATTTTATTTATAATTATTTTTATATTCTTTTATTAGTCCACTAATTTAGTAATAAGTGTTGTTTTTCCACTAATAAAATTTAAGAAATACATTTTGAGTCTTGTGTTGTTTTATAATAATTACTAGTGGATTCATCTTCCTTTTTTTCATCTATATTAATTTTATCTTTGTTATCAATATTTTAGTTTGTGGAAATTTCATCAATAATAACAAATAATTATACTCATCCCAATAAATAGATTTAACTTATTTATTTTTAATTATATTCAATATGAGGGACAAACATTAACAAATATCACCATAAATAAAATAATAAACTATTGGTGACT
Organism: Viscum album; assembly: GCA_963277665.1. Lineage (NCBI taxonomy): Eukaryota > Viridiplantae > Streptophyta > Magnoliopsida > Santalales > Viscaceae > Viscum > Viscum album. The sequence goes on from OY728155.1 coordinate 1,014,735,956, forward strand.
TAAATATAGATATAAAGTATATTATATATTTGAGAAGAGAATTTAATATGAAATAATGGATAGGAAAACATAATAAATGAGTGTAATTTTTTTTATGAAAGTCCAAATTTCTGGTATATTCTTCTTTTTTGTGTTTAGAAGACAAACATGGATTATTTCATTATTCATTCCATGACATAGTTGGTTGGGAATTTATAAAATATTTTCACTCAAGATTGTATTCAATATTCTTATTGGACAGTCACCTCATTTTCCTTTACAACAATTGCTTACTTGTATACTATTTATTTCATCCATTTAGTAAAACCAAAATTGAATAAAATGAGTAAAAAACAACAGTATATTAATATAACAACTGTGAAAAACTATATAAATTTTAAAATTATATCATATGAGGTTATAATATATGGAAACTTCATTTTATCCCAGGAAACTCATGATTAATCTGAGGTTTATTTATTCTAGGTTAAATTATTCTTATCTTCAAAATAACCTGAAATTACTAAGACATTCATTGATACCAACTATGGAAATCCAAGTAAAAGATGCATATTTTATACAACAATTTCATTATTTAAACATTAAAACTCATAGATTATCTAACAATCACAATACACATATTCATTCTATTTTGGATATTTTCAAAATAAAAATGATATTAAACATTATTAATTCTGCATATAAAATAAAAAAAATAACATAAAACTTTTTTCAAGGAATTTTATTGTAAATAATTTACGGGGAACTGAAAAAATAGAGCTTTTTCAAACAATCATAATGTTAAATATTACTACTGGTTTATAAATAATTATATAACAATAATGTGGGAGAACATGATCATTTGGAAAATATATGATAAAAGGGCCTTATATTCATAACAGAAGACCATAAGTAACAATAAAATATCATAGATCATTGTATGAGACAATTTGATTAAGAATAATGTATCATATATGCATAAAACTTATTCAATGGTATGAAATCAAGTGAATATATTCATAAATCATGATAGGATAACATTAAAATAGGGATTAACATGTGAATTTGGAATAAACATATGAATATAAAACATATCACGGGTCTAAATTAATTTTTGAGATGATATAAAAATTTGAAAAATGGGAATCATAAACTATTTCCAAAAAACATATTGGATTAGGTATCACTACATATTTCCAAAAGTGGATTATTTATAAAAACTTGTTTATATAAATATTTATTGGGATATAAATCATTACACAATGCATTGGGGGTCATATAGGTCCCACCCACCACATAATGTTATACCTTACATATATAAGCCACATTAAGTCATTTATTCATCATAACATGAAAGGAAACATAGAAAATAAATGGGTTATATATCATTTCAAAATTGTGTCACCTAACATGTTATCGTGATTAGTTCAGTTGTGTTATGTTGAAGGGTTGGTTGATGGTGTTGAATAAGTGGTAATCTCCTTTTACAAATTACTCCCTTTTGAACATAACCTTATAAAATAGTTAAAGATATCTATTAAATAAAATTAACCTCTAATCCAAGAACCATATTAATTAATAATAATAGATAAAAAATAACATGACAATAACCATATTTTGGACTAAAAACAACCCCATTCTATATTGGTCAGATTCTATAACATGCATTCTATAATATAATATTGTTATCAATTACGGCAGCTAAAGTTGAAACTACTTATGAATCTCTATACTCTATCATAATTTATTTCCGGGTTCTGTAAACCATAATCCAACACTTATAAAAATTTTAGTTTTAATCCCCAACTTTACCCATCTTCATTGAGTAGTTATGAACCCAAATAAACATCCATTTAAGAAACTAGTTTTAAAAATCGACTGTAAGATCATTTCTGTTTTTTGATCCTCTTATATTTATTTTTAATCCATCTCCAATGATATATTAATAGATTAGAATATAGGTTTAGGATTTATCTTATACACCTTCAGGATATTCAATATCAACTTCAAATACATCTATTGATACTAAAACACATTCTAAATATATTATTGTCTAGATTATACAATGCTTCAAATACACTGGTATTCCTTCTTCATGTACTCCTATCACCATCTCACCTTATCTTCCATTGATACCATGTTTATCATGATGTCACTCAATTCTATATATTTAATTTTTAGAATAATCTATGACTGCAATAATTCTCACAATTTGTTCAAGAGAATTATCAAAATATACACACAAAGAATATCTTGGTTGAATTCCCTCATTAATTCCATAATAAAATTATGGAAACCCCATAATAAATTATTAACCTTTTAATCTAATATTTTATACATAGAGGAATATTTAGATTTAAAAGTAATTCATTACTCATATAAAATATAGTAAAAATTTACATATTGAATCACCCTAATTATATTTATTCTAATTTCCATAAAAGTTTCTTCATTGAAATGCCTAATAGAATATGGTTATAGGATGACATAATCAATTATAAACTAACATGATTTTCCATAAAATGTTTTATTTACCTTGAATTCCTTAACCTAGGTATAGTTAATTTCTCTCTATATTCATGGATTTCAATAATGAATATCCCATGGACTCGTGAATGTATATTTTTCATTGTATTTGTTGATGTCTATTATACATAATGAATCATACCATACTGAATATGTATTGATGTTATCTCATAATCTGAAGTCTTTTTATGAATGTAGAAATATGGGGTATGGTCTACTTAATCATGGTTGTGGCTTGTATAAATCTCAGAAATGATGAATATTCCAGCCATATATAAAATGGAATATACTACCATTACACATCCCTTGTTTTGTATGTGAAACTCAACATCACCATTGTAGATTGGATGAAAAATTTGGTATTTGATTCATACAATAGATATATATTAAAAATAATATCACAAGCTAGATCCTTTATTCATATGGTAGGTTTCACTAGCATGAAGAACACATAGTATCTCAAGTATTAATGTGATAGAACATATCATATTCATGCTTCATATTTATGAAGTGATATGTCTAGAATTATCATCATATAGTAGATTTTTGTTTTCCCAGGCAGTATATCCACGAATCTTGTGAAATTTTAGAGAAGTTGAATTTTTTTTCATTCAATAGTTAAATAGATTTTCCATGAATATTATCATGCTATCACAAGTTGTACTGATTTGGTTACTCAAGCATTACTCATTGTAACCAAATATATTGTAAAGATATGTGCTTAGTTGGAGTGTTTTGAAATATAAATATCATTATGTGGTAGGTCATGGTTGTTGTGGTTGTTACACATGTGATCTGTTTTGGTTATTCATATGTTATCATGAATCCTTTTGAATGATATTTGACTACATGTGGTCAATTAATCAATTATGAAAAACATCGATGCATAGAACACTATAATGTTAAAGGTTGAAGATGAAATTTTTCATTGGGTGACCTCAATTAATTAAAAACACATACCCATAGTTTGATTATATATTTTAAAATATAATAAAATTACATTATATAATTGATTTCCCATATTATATTTATGATCCTACACCCTTTGCAAAATAACAGTTGATCCCAAATCATCTTCTCAATCATGGCACTGGGGTCAACTCTTGGATAAACTCACTCACACCTAATAGTGGTGTATGTATCCACGCATACACCCACAACCTCTTATACGTGACTAATATGTGTCTATTCCACCCTTTACATGTGATATATATCACAAAAAATATTACATAGTTCTCTACATGTTTTTTGACTGAATCCTCAGTTTGGTGATAGGGATCAATCATATTTCCATAGTTTTATATTTTTTTGTAATCACTATGAGAATTTAATAATTGAATTATTCAATGGAATCCAGATCAAATAGTTACTTTTATATTCAACTATTCTCAAATATCATATGACATAATAAAATAATGATTTTCTATATATTATTATTCATTATGAACAATTTTTTTCATGGAATTATATATCTTTAATATTCCTTCATATTTTAAAAAATGTAATTTATATAATCATTCTTTAGTAAATTTCTTGTATACAAGAAGAATATTTTTTCAAATAAAAAATATATTTCCATAAAACATTTTACTACCTCAATAATACCTCTATAATATTAAGAAATTACATATATAATACATCAATAAGGACATCAAATGCTTTCCCATGAATCCATAAAAATCTTCCAGGAATCATCAATAAATTACTTCATCAAATAGATATTGATCCATTAAAAAAATTATAAACATACATGTTCTCTCGAGTCTCCCCATTAATTTTTTATAAATACCAATACTCTAAAAATAAATATCATTATTTTTGATCCTATGGATTCATTATTTTCTACTATATTGAAAAAAATTCAAATATCAGTCTATGTGACTTTATATATTTTCATTCTTCAATTCAAGGAACTCACGTTCTCCCAACCCTTTAATGATATGAGAAGAGGACAATACTACATTATTTACTTTGAAATAAAAATTTAGTTTGTTTACTCAAAATCTACATTGTCCATATTAGTGATAAAAATTAGATAAGTATAACTGAGGTTGTGTTATCTGTCTAAAAATGACCCTCGGATGGGATTACATGCATAAAAATATATTATTTTACATATAGTGGTTTTATAATAAATATTTATGACGGAATATATTTTTATCCTTATGACATCTCAACAAACACAAAAAAAAGATCATGTTCATGGCACACAACTCCAATCCTTTATCAATTATTCATCAATAGAGACTCCCCATTTTTAACAATGTTATATACATTCATAAAAAAGGGATGATAGTATGATTTTAATTATATTTTTATTATAATTCCTTTCTATAATTTCTATTTTTATTATAACAACTCAGTATTAACCTACAAAGACAGTACAAAACCTTTACATAATATGTAAAACATAATAAAAATAGACGCCCAAACATTGTATTAGTTTAGTGTCTTTAGAATCATGGAATCATAAACAATTTTTCATTAGTGTGATATATTATCTACTACTAGGATTTTCATTATTATAACCCTACATACTCACATCATACATAATTCATATTACCATATTCTAGTGAATGAATCATAAAAAGAAGTGAGCACAGATGTCTAGTAAGGGTAATCAAGGGAGAAATATAATAATAAACAAGAGAATAAGGATTTGATAACGTGATCATGACATTATAATACTAGACCCATCATATCAAATATAATAAACATAAATCGTGGCATAAATAATAACAGTTATTACATCATGAATCATAACCAAATAATGAACATGATTCATGAATGAATAATATGCGAATATGACTTTGAATTATGGAATAAAATTAATTATTTAAAAACCCTCAGTAAAGGTGTCCTTCCAAGTCCATTGAAACATTTTAGACCTGGGACAATCACTCATGTACGGACAACAATCTTGGGATGCCCTCTCCCTTACACTCTTGTTTCTGGATTGGTATGTCTTCCCATGCATCCTCTTGATTCAGGATTGGGTTTTCCACCCATGTATCCTCTTATTTCGGCCTTTAGATTCCCTCCCATGTTACCTTTCATTTCATAAAGCATTTATTATTACAAAACTCATAGGATGGACATATAGTCCCCACACATATCATAATGAAATCACAGATACCTGTGCTAAAAATCATAAAAAATAATATCATAACCCGCAAAATAAAATGGGTGCCATAATCATGTAATCATATATTATCCTATATAAAGGATAATTTTTTAATAATCATTTAATAAATTCATAACACACAAAATGATTAGGATTTTATAAGAATATAACCCATGAATGAGAAATGGATTTCATAGAAAATATCCAAAAAAGATAACCCATTTAGGGTGAGAATATGGATGGAAATATTATATAATTTCCCCAAAAAGGAATGTGTAACCCCAATAAATGATATATTATATGATAAATAATTTTTAAATACTTTTTAAATGATTTTCCAGATGAAAATAACCTTTTTTTTAAAAGAATTAAAACATAAAACCTTCTGAAACCCATTTTATTTTAAACTTAATTTGAAAAAATATAAAGGTTGATTTTAAAACAATAAAACATTTTTCATGTACTTTTAAATTTAAAATTGAATTCTATAATCATTTTAAATAAAATTTGAAAACATTTTTTAATTTTCAATGAAATCATAGTTTTAAAAATAAACTATATTTTCGACCAAAGAGAGAAACATGGTCATATTTTATAATACATTTCCTTAATAATATTATGTTCTAAGTAGTATAAAATTGTAATAATTCATGGATATGTCTTGAATAAACCATTTATAAGGAGAAATATTAGTGTTCTTGAGATATAAATTATAATATTTCCTCAAATAAGCATAATCATTAACAATCTTGAAAAGTGAAGAGATGGTTTCAATAAACTCTTATGACTTAGTTACTCAGGATTATACTCCACATGTAAGAAAAAAATTTAAATTATGCTTAAAATTTCCAGAAAATAATTATATTCATGATATAACAATTAAAATTGAAGAATATAAACCATGAAAATTAATCTAGGTTCACAACAAAATATGAGTCTGAACCAAGGAAAACTAATAAAAAACTAGTTTACTGATTTGGTAACTTTTGAAACGTAAACCCTATGAAATAAATATAAAAAAATGTATATGTAAATTCCAATTAATTTAATAATTTTAATAAATTAATAAATACAAGGTAGTTAATGACCATTTCATAAAAGGAATGGGTGGTGAATTAAGCATGTATCTCAAGAAAATAAAAAGTGAGATGAAATCCCCTTACCCTGTTTCAAGGATCTCGTTATAATCATTAAATCCACCTATATACTAAATATATTTTTAATATAACTATATCAAAAAACCATATTATTATTTATAATACCATTTATTGTTTTATTATGACTTTATATTTCCCACCTGTTAAAAATTTTATTTTAAAATTTCACTTTGGGTAATATCTGCTTTGTCCATTTCATGTGACTTAATTTTTTAAATATTTTATCCATATAAATATATCATGATTTCAATAATTCAAACCATGATATATATATCATTTACATTCAGTATTATAATATTGTTAAGATCTATATAATATATGAATATGAAATGGAATGCATTGTTCATGAAGATGGTAGGTTGTACGTATGCATGAATGTTATTACAATTTTTTTGATTTATGGAATGAAAGAAAAAACATATATTTATATATATTAATATATATAGATTTTAAATTATCATTATTATATCATATATATTATATAATTTCACTAATCTCATCCTTAATTCATTCCATGTTGTGTGTGAATGAATCATATCACATTGATCGGGCTATAGTCCACACATCCTCAAACAAACTTATTGTATTAACAGAAGATGGAAAGAATATAGGTATTTTAAAAATAATAATTTAATAGTAATAAAAAATTATAAGTATCATATATATCATATAAGTTCACTAAACTCATTCTTAACACATTACATGTAGTCTGTGAATGATTCATACTTCTTTGATGGGACGATAGTCCACACATCCTCAAATGAAATTATCATATTTAAAAAATATGGAATGAGTGAAGGTATGTTATAAATAAATTTTACTTAATAATTTATAAATTATAATGATAATATGAAAAATATAAAAATATATTTATCCATGTAATGAGCACCGTGATATGCGTTAAAGGAAAAATGAACAATCATTGTTTCATAATGCGGTTCTTCACCGTACAGGTAAATAGTATGTTCGATACCCATATGATGGACGTGTGTGTATGTGTTGGTATATAAATTAAAATACAAAAATTATAGTATATTTAGGATATTTTTTTTATTAAATCATGGAATTAGGATAGTTGAGGTGGTGAACAATGAAAATAATATAAAGGATCTTAAGGGAGGGTTTTACCACATAATCGGGTAACTCCTTTTAGTTTTTAACAAAGGGATTCCTCATAAGGATATAATCACAAATATTTAAATAATCGTATGAATCTAGGGATGTTTTTATAATATTTTTTAATATTTTGTATTAGCCAATGTGGCTTGAGAGGTGTGAGGAATTTGAACACTATTTTCCTATTTATAAGGTAGTGGGAGTATCACTCTTGTAAATACATAAAGGTATTCAATAATGGGATGTATAATTTACCTAATTATACTAAAATTTTTACGATATAATTGATTAATGAGAAATTACGATTGAAATAAATCTACACCTCACAAAAATAAATTCATTTTAATAAGTTGGTTACTGATAATCCAATATTCCCTAATTTTATTATTTTGGTTTTTATTAAGGTATCTATTTTTCTAACATATATAATTTAACCATAAATACTAAAATAAAGTAAATATTAGTGTATAAAATATATACTCTGAATTATAAATATGATGTATGTTTTAAAAAATAATAATCTCACAAGTTTTTGAAATTAAATTTTAAAACAATGGCATGTGTCTTGAACAAAACAAATTAAAACCAAACTGTGCAAATGATGTTTTTATAATATATAGTTAATATTTTAATTCTAAAAGATAAATTTGTACATTAGTTGACCATATTTATTATTTTTTAAAACCTAAAAATAACATGACATAATAGAGAATTTTTATTAATTTTAAATAATTTAATAAAATATCACTTATTGCAAACTAACAATAATATTATTTTTTTCATTATTTATTTTATTTTATTATTAGGAAAAAAAATGTTATCTAAATTCAAATTTATTATGTTTATATAATTATAAAATGATATATTAATCATAAAAAATAAATGAAGTTAATATGTAAATCAACTTAATTAACTTTTAATATTTATAGTATCATTTGTTTTAGATAATTTTTTTTAAAATAATCACTATTTTGGTTTTTCCTAAGTATTTTATGTAACTAACTCATCAATATATTTTTTTGATAAATTATTATGATATTGATGAATTTTCCTGAATATATATATATGTATGATTTCAGGAAAATGTCACCATTCATCAGGTCATTTTCAATCCTTAATGAAAAATTATTCCGAGAATACATATATAATTGTTGATTCTTAAAACATAATATATGAATTCAAAAACATAATTAATTCATTCATCAAAAAATATTCTTAAACCATTACTCAGTCCTTATAAACAAATTCCTTAATAACTATTATATTTAATATAAAATTTGAAGCAGGTCTTAATGTTCTTCAAACTCAATAAAATCATATTTCTTATTTATAATGTAAATTAAACTTTAAGAACATTACATACCTTTCACTTTTCATTTTTGGTCTCCATATCTTCAGAATTATAACCAATACACATTTCTACTATGGTAATATATTCCCATAATTTCAACATTTGAATCATTAAATGTTAACCATTATCTTTTTAGTTATCTCAATTGACTAAAACCAGAAAGCATAGTTTGAGAAACAATTAACATATGAGCATACAATATAACACAGAAAATTACTAATAGGGTGGTTAAATAGTGGATCTCCATTATTTAATCTATGAAACCTTATATTATTCGTATGTTATTTATAGTAATCATATATTTTAAATGCATCATGATGGTTCGTAAAGAGTATCTGAATTCCCATAGCATATCCCCTATGAGTGTCAAGCCATGAGTGCAACTAGGATTTTTGTCGTGTTACAGACTACCCATAGTTATGCTCAGGACGCGTTTTCATTGTTGTTACCCCTAGTAACATTTGTTCCAAATCCAAATCCACATATAGTATCCTTGTATGGGTGTGCTTATAAGAAACCACTAACTCTATCCTTTAAAAATAATTCATGAAATTTGTTTAGTATTTACTCCTATATAGACTTATACATAGAGACATCACTAGAAATATACTTTGAAATATAACTAGGGAAATCACTAATGCTTTATCATAGTAATTTACAATGGTTTAATTAACATTCACTCTGAAAAAAAAACTATAACATCCCAGTTTTAACGTACATATACACTACATAACTTTTATGAAATACATAAATCATTTCAAAAAATTATTCCCAAAGATCATATTAGATTAATGCCATTGGAAACATGGATACATAATAACTGGTATATGATTAAACTAAATTATCTCCCACTAGGTTTTTTGTGACTAGAAACCTTCTTACACACATCAAACCTAAAACATATCTTTGTAACATTTGAAGGAAATATAAATATTCGATGAGATCAGATGCTCAATAAGGATTAAAAAGGAGAAATATAACAATAAACATGATCATATTGGAATTATGATGTGATAAATAATTTATAATATCATACACCAGATATCAAACATCATTAACATAAATCATGGAATAAATATTTGATGTTCATAAAACATGAATCATAAGGAATAAATAACATGATCCATGAAATAGTAATTTAAGAATAAAACATGGATTTATGGTAGATACATAATGTCACATCCATGAAATAGTTTGAAGGTATTTTTCGTTTAATTTCCAATAATGATTTTTTGTGGGGGTTTCAAATACATTTTTGGAGTGAAGTGTGATTTTTCATGATTTGGACCACACCGTGAGCCCATTTAAGGATTAAAAAATTTGGTTCTTTTATAACTATTTCATTTTTCAACTTTTTATACCCACTACACTTCCAGATTGGAATCCCCTGGCATATTAAAACCACCATATCAAATTTGACCTCATAGTAATCTATAATCATGATGGATTTGGGTTTTTATGGTATTGGGCCAGCCTGAAATCTCATTTCCTACAATAAATGTTTTTTAATTATTTAAAATCTCATATAATTTTTTTGTTTTCTAGGTGATTAAAAATCTCACATGAGCCTACTTACCCAAGGCATGCCCCCACAGTATCCTCTCCCTCTTTTGAACTTATTATCATCACTAATTCAGAAGAAAAATCTCAGGATTTTTGAAATTTACTTCATTTGAAGAGGTCAATTTCTTCTTTAATAACACTTTTATCCCATTCTAGTTCTTAAATTTCCTCTTCATCCTTATTGGAACATCAAATAAATTGTATTTATTTTTTAAAATTCATCCACTGTTGTATTTGGGTCGTTATATTTATGATTTCATCAAGTTAGTGTTTCTCTCTTGGTTTAATTCCTTCTTCTAAGGGTTTCCTCCATCTTTCATGATGTTCTAAAATGTCCAGAAGTTATTTTTTTTACCATTGTATTGATTTTGTGACTTTTTGGTGGAATATTGGGGGTTTTAATTTGGATTTCACTCTCTCGTTGTGCAACAGTGGTGTAGTTTATTTTTTGCACAATGAATTGGTGTTTTGACACAACAGGTTGGTGGTTTCATGTGTAATCATCTTATGATGAGTTATATTTTCTTCATTAATATTTACATCATTCTAATCATTCATTATGTATTATGATGGAACCATTTTTGGTAGTATTTATTAAGCATTTAGTTTCAAAGTTTCATATGTTTTTTTGAAAATGTGTGTTTTCCATGTTTATCATTAGTTGTATCATTTGAGGTAATTTGTTAAAATTTGAATGTAGTTTAATAAAAAAATTTAGGGATTCCAAATCTGTTTTTTTGTATTGAGGTGATTTTGGTATTCAAAGAGGGTTTTGAATTGGGTTTTGTGTTGTAATAATTGTTATACCCCTTGATATTTTTTTAAGAAATTTTTATGTGATTTATTTAGTTAAAAAGGTTGGAGAAGGATGTACATGTACTGTTTGGGTGATATTCTTAGCATAATATGTGTTTTTGAAAGGTAAATTTGTGATTTACAATAAAAAACATTTATATAATGTTTTATAAATTTATGAAATGATTTATCATATTTCAAGAATGGTGTGAAACACATCCGTAGGCTGTTTTGTGTGAGTATGATGTGAAAAATGAAACTTTTTCTGTGAAAGGAGTATTATGTTACATTTTTGTGGGATTTTAGGTGTGTGTGTGACTTGGAACTGGTTTTTTCATGTGAAAATTTAATTTCATGTCTTGCGGAACATGTTTTAGCCCAAGAGGGAAACTCGAGTGTCTATGTTGGTAGAAATGTACTAGAATTCTATTGATCCCTTGGTGTTTGGCCGTAGTTTGACATAAAATTCTTTATGTTGATAATAATAAATATACAATTATTATGATGATGATGATGTTGGGGGACCACTGGGTTATAGTAATGATCCCAACTATTGGATCATGTGCAGAAGAATTGATATTTGTATAGTTACTTTTACCATGATAAGAGGTACCTGGGACCCAAAATGAGGTAGTGCCTATTCATTGTTTTCCATTGGTTGTGATCATTAGATACATTATACATACCATATGAATATGGTATGTTTTTATGGATAATTTAGTAGATTTTGTATTTTATTTAAATGTTTTTATTCTTTAAAATAAACCACTTGAAAATGGTTTTTAAAGAAAGTTGCATCTCTTTTAAATTCATAATAGCATCTCATGTTTAGGAAAAATTGAATGCTATTAATCTATTAATGTTTATCACATGGAATCATTTTGTGGTGGCATCCTACTAGGATTTTACTCACACCATACATACACCTACGGTTTTTTGTAAACTTGGTTATTTTGTCACAGGTTTGGGTAAAGCTTTTAATGCCACTTGTTTGGGTCTCTATCGGACCTTCATGATGCAGTGTTGTGGACATCACTCAAGAGTGGATCCACTTTCCCTGAGGAGGTTCTCGGGATGTCCATTTTTGTTTTTTTATTTTTATTGTCTTTGATAATTGTTTTAAATTATGTAATTTAATTCTAAAATTTGGTAAAAAATGGTTTGTTTTGAAAAATCCAAAATTGTTTTATTGTATTTTTAATTGTATTATTTTTATAAACTCTGAAAATCATTAATAAAAGTCATTTTATGATATATGAGAACTTTTTCTAGCCTTTGGTGTTTGGAAATGCCCTTCAGGTATTTCCATGAGCTGTGACTGGTGACTGTTTTGATGGCTACCAGATTCGGTTCATGAAAAAATGGATTCAAAGGAGGTTCTCTCTCTTTGGGTAATGTTATTTTTGGAAGAGTTCAGATATTTGGTATCCAATATTTTCAGGGCAAGATATTCCTGGTATGGGTAGGGTTCTTGGCCATAAGACCTCGTGACCTGATTCAAGTCTCCAGGGGATGTCTGGATTTATTTGGGTCCTTTGGTTTTCCTGATTTGATGATGATTTTGGGAATTTGAAAGAGATTGGTGCTAATGGTCTCAATGAGCTCGCAAGGCCTAGAGAGCCAATTGGATCCATTGATATATCCCAAGAACACTCTCTATGATGGTGAAGTGATTGGTGCATGGGCGCCAACCATATGTACAAGTCACCCACCCAAACAAGTTTCTTATCGCATTGTCTTGTGTCCTATAGTTTTCAAATCATGGAAATTTGGTTGTAAAGAAAAAAGGACTTGGTTTTAAGAAGCGTAATGTTTTTGTTAAAAGATTATTATAATAAATATGGAATGGTTTGATTTTTGAAATGGTGTAACTGAAGTTTCATAATTGTTTTGAAATGGAAACTGGTGTGTTTACACCTCTTCTTAAGGCATGGACTATGTTAATGTTGGTTTTGAAAAAGTGTTTCTAATAGAGTTCTCTACACTATTAAAAGGTGTTTTAATGTGATGGCTTGTTCTGGAGGACATGTGTGGAGTTTGGAAATAGATTTTTTTTGGTAACTAGAGATCAACTGAGATGTTTTATGAAATTTTGGAATCTTGTTTTGATATGAGAATAGTTGAGTTCAAAATTTAATAGGTATTTATTAAAAGGTGTTTTTCATGATATTAGAAGTGTTTTGAAATGGGATGAAATGTTTGGAAATTAATGTACATCAATTCAAAGTCAGTTTTTACTGGATGATTTCTCATCTTTTTAAATTTTTTATGAATCATTATAACCCAATTTTGAATAAGAAGATATGAGTTTTCAAAGGAATGGAGGTTGATGGAAGGGAGATTTCATAAAACTGAGTGTGTTTGGGTAAGGGATAAGATGTTTTGAAATTAATGTGTATGACATGATAGTCAGTTCATATTTGACTGATTATGCCTTTCAAGAAAAAATTATTGGTAATATGTAAATAGGGTTTTTTATTTTGTGCGTAGCAGTCTTGAGAAAAAGATATGTAATGGTTGACTATTCTGATTTTAAAACGTGGAAATAATTTTTTTTTTAACAATTTCTATATCTATGGGAGACCACATGATTGGGGTTCCATGGGATTATGCATGGTTAATATAACATCTATATGATTGTCGGGATAGATATGAGGAGGGTTCCTAGTCTGGCAGAGAAACATGCATGTGTGAGGTCCATGGGGTACCATTGGTGGAGATGCTAACCACTGGATAGTTTTTTTTCAATGATATGATTTTAAAGGAAAACATGATTTCATGATTATCAGTTTGGGTGGTGTGTCTTATGTGTTTTTGGAAATTTTATTGTTGTGGGATGTTTGATTCCATGAACCCATTTTGTTGAATGATGTTTTGTGTTTTCTTTTTGTCAGAAAGTTAGATTAAAGGGATGGTTAGTGGTCTCCTTATGATAAATGGTTCGGTAAGCGTTTATGGTGGTTCCCCTTATCAGTTCGGTTCTTTTTTGTGTCACATTTTGACCAAGTGACAATCTTGGTTTGGTCCTTAGGTTATCTCATTGGATAATGTATGAATCGATTATGAGTTAATGCATGAATGAAGTGCATCCCATGTTGTTTCACCATTAGAAAATCTTTTAGTTTATCAATATAATTAATATTTTTATCGAGCATTAGAGATCGAGTTTACACTTATACCATTATATGTTTTTTGGATCCACTTGTAGTGGGAGAGTGATCGTGGAAGGTTGAAAGATTCCTTAGTTTCATAAGTTTCCTGATTCGTCAATGGAGGAAGTAGTATGGTGTTGTTAGTTTAGATGGTTTCTAAGAGGGTTATGGGTTATTTGTATTCTCTTTAAAGTAGGGGTTTATGTTATACCACCTGTGTGGGAAATCTAGTCCTAAGAGGCTGTTATGGACACTTTTTGGAATATTTTCATATTTGGGGATATTGCATAAGGTTCCTATCCATGTATTTTTTTAATCAGTTTCTATGGTCATGTTCAATGACGCCTTATGATGTCATATGCTCTATTGAATGTAAATGTGAAATTGTATAATCTTTTGTGGGTCTATGTTTTTTTAAAAGTGTGTCTCCTTTAGAAAAAAACCATTATCCTTTGTTTATAAGAATATGTTTCCATATATCCTTTTGTCTTTCCGTTTCTTATCCCAAAAAACTATGGGTGATGTGGGTTTATCTTCTACGTACTTGTTTCAGTGAAATGTCAGGTTTTGGAAAAGTGAGTTCTGGAGTGTGTTATGTCTTGGTAAACCCATAGGGGACTGTGGTGTAGTTGTTTGTAGCACCCAAATAAGAAGTTCCATTCGAGGGATTCCAAATCCTAACTGCGAGGCTGAAGTTGATTCAATCATTTGAGCTCCATCCGTAGGATCTAAAGTGAAGCTGGTGCATAGTACGAGGAAATTCGAGGGTCGTTCAAATCCTTGTACAATGTCTTATCCTCAGAATGAAATATGGGATTAGTTTAAATTTTTTGTTTTATCATCATTATTTTGTTGTTCCTTTTTTATGGGAAGAGGTGGGAGGACCTTGTGTCCATGTTATCGCCCAATGTCATTCCTCCCACCTTGGGATTCCATATTGGTATTGGAGAAAATTTTGATATTTTTCTAGATAGGTTGAGTGCACAGTTATTAATATCTATACCAAATAAAACCATGATGATAAAAGGATCCCCATGGTTAGTTCACAATTTTAAAAACCATGCAGACTAACCGTGGGGTCATCCCAACTCTTTAAATTTTGTGGTTTTTCAGTTCCGGACCCTGCAGATCAGTTAAGATAGTTGGTTTTTATGGTGTGTAGACCCACTATGAGTCTAATGTATGTTCATTTGGAAATGTCTAACGGTATTCCACACCTTATACCAGGGAGTTCATATGGGCATCCCCTGTTAGTGTCATGATTCTATCTCTGTAAAATTTTAGTGTTCTCTTATGGTGGGGAGCCCATTTGTGTCTCCTCATACTAGTAACTCATATTTTTCCATGGTCTTGGCTTTTTGGTAGGTAGTCTCATTCGGATACATCTAACTACCAACATCTTCCATGGGTAAATGTTGGTATTGAAGAGTTCCCAACGGTTTAGATAAAGCATGGTAAGTGTAACCTTGTTCGTTGTTGTTGTTCAATTGGGAAAATTTGATTAGTATTTTTCAAATATTGTTTTAGGATTTTACTGTTGTGATAACATCTGAATGTGATTAATTGTTTCACCAATGTCCTGTA
The DNA here is from genome assembly GCA_963277665.1 of Viscum album. Lineage (NCBI taxonomy): Eukaryota > Viridiplantae > Streptophyta > Magnoliopsida > Santalales > Viscaceae > Viscum > Viscum album. The sequence goes on from OY728155.1 coordinate 1,014,752,303, forward strand.
TGTTTTGGTTTGTGAGAGTATTCATTCGTTAATTGATCACGGTATGTGTTTTGGCTATTAGGGTTGAAGCTTGGGAAATGAGTCCATTTTATCCTTTTAGTAAGGTTTTGTTTTTTTCTTTTGACCTTGTGGTGGAATTACAAAAAATTTCCATTATTTTTTTTTGGGGGTTTCTAATTCATTTTTGGAGGAAAGTTAGAGTTTTAATGATTTAGGCCAAACTGTGAGCCCAGTTCCATATTTAAGAACCATTTTTTTTCTTTTATAAATATTTCATTTGTCAAATTTTTACACCCATTCCACTTCCCAATTTGAATCCTCTAGTATATTAAAACCACCATAAACATTTGGTCCTCGTATGAATCCATAATCATGATGGATTTGAGTTTTTTATTAAGATGATGGTCATGCCTGAAATCCCATTTCCTGATTTAAATTGGTTATTACTTATTTAATATCTCATTGATTTTTTATGGGTTCTTAGTGATTCAAACGGTCAACCAAGACCACATACCCAAGGTGTGCCCCCGTGCTATCCTACCCCTCTTTGGCGATCTTTTTCATCACAAATTTGGGTGAAACTTCTCTAAATTTCTCTAACCTCCCAGATTTGATTAGGTAAATTGTTTCTTTAATAACTCCTTTAATTTTTACACTTTTCTCCCATTCCAGTTCTTACATGACCACATCATTCCAATTCGAACATAACCTGCATTTTTTTCTATTTGGAGATTCATCTACTAATGTATTTCAGTCTTTTTTTTCAACATTTCATTGAGTATGTGTTTCTCTATTCATTTACTTCCTCCACCACAGGGTTTACTCATACATTCATGAAGTTATAAAATTTATAGATGATAGGGTTCATAAAAAGGGTTTTTTGGTGTATTTTTTGTCAAATAATTTGTTTTTAGGTTTGATTTCCACAGCTCATGGTCAGGCGGTGGTGCAGTTGATTATTTGCACAATGAATTGGTGTTTTGACAAAAAGGTAGGTGGTTCCATGTGTAAGAATACTAAGATGAATTACCATTGCTTCATTAATATTTTTAAATTTATACTCTTACATTATGTTAGGATCAAGAACCATTTTTTGGTATTATTGATTATGATTTTAGTTTCAAATATCCATATTTTTTAATAAATGTGTGTTTTCAATGTGTATCTTTTTTTTATCGTTCGAGGATTTTTTATAACATTTGAAAGTGGTTTGATAAATTTTTGTAGGGATTCCAACTCTATTTTTTGTTATTGGGGTAATTTTGTCCTTTAAAGAGGGGTTTGAAATGGTTTTGGTGTGAAAAAAATGGTTATACACCTTGGGATTATTTAATGAAAATTGAAAGCGATTTATTGAGTTATAAAAAGTGAGAATAGGATGTAAATGTACTTTTTTGGTGAGTGTGTTCACTTAAGATGTGTTTTGAAAGGTAAATTAGTGAAATAAGATGTCAAACATTTTTTTAATGTTTTAAAAATTTCTGAAATGAGTTATGAAATTGCAAGAAATGAAAAAAACATGTTTTTGGGATGTTTTGTGTGAGTATGATGTGAAAAGTTAATATTTGTTTGTGAAAGGAGTATTATGTGTCATGTGTGTGGGATTCTTGGTCTGTGTGTGACTTGGAACTATTATTTTCAATTTAAAATTTTATTTGATTGCTTCTTGATCTTTTCTGAACAGAAGAGAGAAAACCTTGATATCTAGGTGGGGGGACGTGTACTAGAATTCTAGTGATCTCATGGGGTTTGGCCCTAGTTTGACACAGAATGTTTGAAAATGAAAAAACTAACTAAACTATGATGATGATGATGATGATGATGATTTTGGGGGACCACTAGGTTATGGGTATCATCCCTTGTAGTGTCTTTTGTGCACAAGAAGAGATATTTATACGGTTACTTTCATCGAGATACAAGGTACCTGGGACCCACATCGTGCTAGTGCCTAGGGGTTGTTTCATGTTTATTATTATCATAAGATAGTTTATAATTACTTCCAGAATATTGTGTGTTTCGATGGAAAATTATGTATAATTGGACTTTTATTTAAATGTTTTCATTCTCTAAAATATCTCACTTGAAAAATGTTTCTATTTAATGTTGCATCTCTTTAAAATTCTTAATAGCATCTCATGTTTATCAAAACAAGAATTCTTATCTGCTTTGAATGTTTACCAAATGGAATCCTTTTGTTGTATAATCTTACTAGGATTTGGATCACCCCATAATTACTCCTTATGTTTTATGTATACTTGTATATTTTGTAACATGGTTGGGTAATGCTTTTAGTACCAATTGTTCAGGTCTCTAGAGGTCCTTCGTGATGCATTGTTGTTGAGATTTCTTGAGGGTTGTGCCTGTTTCCATAAGAAGGATATGGGGATGTCCATTTTGGGTTTATTCATTTATTATAGTCTCTGAGAATGTTTTTAAATTATTTAATTCAATTTTGAATTTTTGTAAAAAAAAGATATTTTGAGAATTTTTTTTTGTTAAATTGGATTTGATTGTTTTTTTATAACTCATGTAAATCATTCCCAAATATAATTTTTTGGTACCCAAGTTCTTGTTCCATCCCGTGGGGATAGGGAAAATCGTTCAGGTATTTCTATAGTCTATGTTTGGTTCTGGTTTTGAGGGAGACCATATTCATTTCGTGACACATAAGCATATAAAAACCCTATGTCTATGTGTCCCTGCATGGACTTTCTAACATGTTATGCAGGGGTTAATCATTCATGCACCCACTTTGAACTTTATAAACACTTCCATGTACCCTATTATTTTGGGTTTGGAATGTCCTAATGTGTATCCTACTGTTTTAGGATTGGTATAACCTCATATGTAACATATTTATTCGGTCATAGGATTCCCTAACATTTACCCTTTGATCTCATAAATCATTTATCATTGCCCAATGTGTTGAAGGAAGATATAGGTCCCACCAAAATCATAATGAAATCATAAAAACATGTGATATTTAATAATAAACAATCATATAATATGATAGTAAATGAAATGGGTGACATAAATATGTATTCATATCTTATCATTTTGAAAGTAAATGTCTTTAACAATAATTTATTAATTAAATGTAATGTGAAAAGAATTTGGATTCACCCACATATAACACAGAAACAAGAAATGGATTTTAAAACCATCATTCCATAAAAAGAGAACCATTTAGAGAATAATATGAATGGATCTTTTGTTTTCTTACAACAAAAGAAATTAGTAACAACAATAGATGATATCTCATATAGGGAATAATTTTTTAAGATATTTAAAAAACTTTTTTTGAATAAAATATACTTTCTTCTTTGAAAAATTCCTTTTTGAGACATAAAACCACTTGAACAATATTTTCATTTAAAATACATTTGGAAACATATATATAGGGTGATTTTTAAACAACAATACATTTTGTAAGTACCTTTTCATTAAAAATTATCTTCAATGATTATCTGGAAATATTTATGTTTTTTTTTGAAACAAGGTTTTTGAAAAAAAAAACTAACTAAAGAGAAATATTCGATAATATTTTATTAAAAACGATTTCATAATTATCATAAGATCCATATAGTGAAAAAATGGTAATAATTATTGAATATATAATTAACAATACCATTAAATTTTTATTTAAATGAAAATAAATTTATAGTTATGAATCATTTAATAAATCCATATATTGTATACACTCCTTAATAAAGGAATGGGTGGTGAATAAAGCAAGTATATAAAAGAAATAAAAAGTGATATGAAATCCCTTTACCCTGTGTATTAAGTATCATCGTACTCAGTGAAACATCCAATGAAATAAATATAATTTTATTATAAATATATAAAAAACAATATTATTATATATTGTACCATATATGTTTTTATTATTATATTACATTAACCACTTATTAACAATTCTAAATTATGGTTTCTCTTCAGATAATATCTCCTTTTTCATTCAGATGTGATTTTATTTGATATATATTTTTTACGTCTACTTAATTAATGATTTAAACAATTTAAAACATGATATAAATATAATTTATATTAATTATATAAATTTTATAATAATCTATATAATATAGATGTTTGAAACAGAATACATAGTTCTTGGTAATGGTAGGTCGTATGTATGCATGAATGTTATTTCCTTTTAATTGTCGTGTTGTAATAAAGTAAGTAAAATACATATATTCATATATATATATATATGTATATTAATTTATTATATTATCATTATTATATAATATATATCATATATTTTCTCTAAAATCAAACTTAATATAATCAATGTAGTGTGTAAACAAATCCTATGGCATTGGGGGCGGTATGGCACACTTCCTGAAACGAAATTATCTTATTTACACAATTGGAAATCATAAAAGTATGTTATAATTAAAAATAATATATTCATTAAGAAATTATTGAAATAATATATATCATATAACTTCACTAAAACCTTACTTAATACATTACATATAGTGTATGAAAAAACCATATTACTTTGAGAGGTTGGTATTCCACCCTTCATAAAAATATTATCATATTTGAAAAATATGGAAATCATAATTGTTAATTTTAAATAAAAATTTTTGATTCCTAAAGAAATTTTAACTTAGATATATAACATATATAAATATATTTTAGATCATATCCTTCCCTCTGAGAGGCGACAATGAACAATCATTGCTTTGCGAGGAGGTAGTTTTTTGTACTCGTAAATAATACGTTTGTTACCCATGAAATGAATGTGTGTGTAAGTGAAGGTTAAATAATTAGAATAAAATTATATTAGTATATTGAAGATACATGTTTTTTTACAAAATAATAAAATCTGGAAAGTGGAGGTGGATGAGAATGAATATAAAAGATAGGATCTAGAAGGAGGGTGTGGCCTCTTAATTGGGTAACTCATTTTGGTTTTCAGAAAATGTATTCCTTAGAAATATTTAGCCAAAATGTCATATTAAATGAGAAATTTATTTATTTCTTTGGAGACTATTTTTTTATATTATTGACAAGAAAAAATACATAGAGAGGTGTGAGGAATGGGGAGAGTACATTCCTTTTTATAGTGGAGGGGTAGTTGTACTCTTGTAAATAAAAAACAGTATTCAATAATTGGTGTAATTTGTGACCTAATGTGACTAAAAATGGTAAAATAATTTATTAATGTGACAATATTATAAAACAAAATATTCACCATACAATATTATGCTCATTTTAATAATTACGTTCCCTAACTTCTAATATTCAACAATTTTATTTTTTTTTGGGTTTTTATTAATGCATCTAGTATTCTGACCTATGTAATTTAACAATTTTGAATAAAATAATGAGAGATTTATTAAATAAAAAAATTCAATTAATTATAAATATGATACTTGATTTATAAATAAAAATATTAGGTGATTTGGAAATTAAAATTAAAAAAAAAGTGACACGTAAAAAACTAGTTTAACTGAGACTGTACTAAAGATGTTTTGAAAATATTTATGGATAAATATGTTAATTATAAAGGAAAATTTAGAATAAAAATGGAATATATCTAATATTTTAAACAAATAAAATCTCTTGGAATAATATATCATTTTAGTTAATTTTAAATCATTTAATAAAATATCATTTATACAATAAAAAAATGTTAATTTTCACATTATTTATTTATTTTTAATTTTAAAATATCAAAATAATAATGGAATTCAAATATATTAAGTTTAATTATGTGTAAAATGATATATTAATATTAATAAATAATTAAATACAACAATTCAGTCAATTCACATAACTTTTAATATTTAAAGTATATTTTATTTTAGTCAATTATTACCTAAAAAATCAATATTTTGGGGTTTATTTAGTAGTTTATGTAACTAAATAATCTCTAAAAATTAATTAAATATTTTTTGGATAAAAATAAAAAATTTATCTTTCAAATGAATATGTATTACAGAAAAAAAATATTTTTCTAACACATATCAATGTTTTATAAATGTTAATGGTAAATAAAGTTCCCTTTTTTTGTGTGTTTTCCCTTACATAACCTATTATATATGGAACATCAATTTAATAATATTCCAATAACCCATAAAAGTATAAAAAATATTCTATATGGTCTAATTATTATAATACAATGGATTTTTTACATGTTTTCAGGTCATTGCGGTCCCTATGATGAAGGTGTAGTCCCTAATTAAGTATAATCTTTCCTTAATTATTGTGATTAATTATAATCACATTCAATTTTATTTATGGTAAAAATTTAAGTTTATATTATAATTAAAAAATATCATTCTTATTATATCTTTGTATTTCTATTTTATTAAATTCAAGATAGTTAATTTGGGGAATTAAGTTTAATAATTATCCCATATATGTGGCATGAAAATAAGTTTTTCAATTAAGAAATGTTAAAAAATAAAAAATGATTTTAAAACAAATTTCAATAAACATTGATTAAAATTAAATACATTGATTAAATATATATATATATATATAAATGATCTATTTATTATTTCAAAAAAACAAATTTGAAGATAAATTAATATAATTTATTATTTAAAAGAAATGGTAGTTTTTCACTAAAGTACAATACATTCACTATTAATCAAAAAAGAATTTTCTTAGGACAAATCCCAAAAATAACACTCTGGTAATTTTATCATTATGAATTCATAAATAAATTTTATTTTTTAAAATTAAATTTCAATGACTATCTAAAATTAATTTTGTTTCTCAAAAGGACATGAAAACTAGTTCATTTGAGGAAAAATATTTTCAAAAATAAAATCAAGTTACTAAAAATTATATTTATCAAAATCATTATGTATTTTTTATCAACATCCATTATTAAAAATAATTTGAAATTTATTATTAATATTAATATTTAAAATTTTACTCGCTTGGTAATAACAATCTCTTATATATATTTCTACCAAAAAAATGAACTTTTAAAAAAACTCGTTGTCTCTATAGCATATTACATGTCTGTCTTACATGTAGCATAAGACAAGTTTGTTAAATATGAATGGATTTTTTAAATTAGTGAAATGGAATACATCAACAAAAATTGATATTTTTATGAATAAATTATTTTTCAAAAAATCTAACAGTATTACGTATACTCAATGAAAAAATTAACACATTTTTACTACCCCTCAATGGATTAACTATATTCCTTAATCCCATGGTTATTTAGATACCTCAAGAAGAACACCAATTTTTTATTCCAATAGTGTAAACTATTCCTGTCTTCTTTAATTTCCTATGTATAAGATCCGAACACATAAGAAGATAGGGTATAAGGAGAGACATTTTTATTACATTAAAATATAAATTTAGGATTAATTAATCCTCTTAATTATTATTTATAATTATTTCAAAAAACATTTGGGGAGTGGTTTATTCCATATTGATAGCCATTATTTATTTAAAACTTATTTTCCTCCTATGATTTCTCTCTTATGGTGGAATGTTTTTCACTATATCCATTTTTAAGACAATGTTTTCAGACTAATCCTCATGATGATTTGCATTGTCTGGTTTTTCATCAGTTTATTTATCCATATGCAAATGTTTTGGAATAAATAAGAACTATTTCTTTGATTCCCCAATATCATTGGTCTTGTTACAGGGATTCTATATTTCTCCATTATTGTTGAACTTGTATCCATATTTATAACAACTTCCTTCACATTTAAATGTGTAGGGAGATTCTTCTATCATTATAGTCATGAAAACCTCAAAATTTTCATTGTCAGGACCATAAAAACATTGTAATTATTTTAAAAACCAGAATTATTTTTTTGTAAATCTTTTTGCATAGGTTTGATCATATCATTATTATTCTATGTTTCTAACATTATTTTATCACCATTAATCCATATATATTATTTCATATTAACTTGAAATTATATATTATACGAGTAGTTAAATTTTTTCTATCTATTACCACCACAACACTAGTAGATCCTTTGGAATTTTGATCTTCCAGGAAAATTCAATATCTATTCTAATTTTCAATTTTTACAACTTTAGTACATTTTATATGTAGTCTAATATTTCGTGATATATTTGGAATATTATCTTATCCCTTTTGTGAAGCTAATATGATCTCTTATTTCCTGGAAAAATATAAACAAATTTGTTTTTTACCCTTATATTAGAAGATAAAATATATTACCTTATTCATTTTTACATCTATTATTAGTAGATTGAGAGAACTCATATTATTATTCTACTATTTTTTTGAATATTTTCCAACTTTTTTTGTTCATATTTTACAAATGGGAATAATTATTTTTCTTTAATATGTGATTATTCAATTGTAGTCACCTTCATCTAGAGATGATTCACCATGTTATGTATCATTAAAATCATTAATTTATTTATCTTTATATCATTTGGAGTATCATGTTTTTGAAAATATTAATAGAGGTTGATTTCAACACAAACATATCTAATTGATAAAAATGAACAATAGTTTTATAGTAATTAAATTCATTATGGTCAGTTGACAATAATTTTTTTCATTTCATAACAACTCCAACCCCGTTGGTAATTATTTTCATTATTTTTTTCTTATTACATTTTTATAAAACTCATAATATTGGGGAAATGATTATATATCAATCTGTATCCATTAAACTGGTAGTTGGAATAGTCATTATTATCATAAAAACCCTTATTTCCTTCCCCATTACTTCTATGATATTAATATGGAACCTACTATGATACCACATGTAGGGCCCAAGGACTGGGTATGTACCACTTGGGTTCCAATCAGTGTCACAATAATTTTATTATTAATTCCATATTAAAATAATCCTTGAGAAACAATTAATGTTTTCAATACACAAAAAAAAATCACTCAAACACACGTTATAAATATTAAAAATAAGAGAGGCCAAGAAAATAATATTTAAATGGTTCGGTACAATGAACTACTTCTATATATGTTTGTAAGACATAGAAATATAGGTTATCCACCATAATATTTTCAATATATAGTGTATTTTTTAGAAAATGGTTATACACCATAGAGGTCAATTCAGTTTTAAATCGTAGTTCACACTTATCCCTTTACTATTATGTCTAGGATTGTTATACACCCTAGTCTGCATCAAATTTTTTATCTACTTGTATACCAAATATATGATTATCTTCATCACTGTCACGACCCGCCCTCGGGGTCCGTGCCGTGACTACCCCAAGCCCGCCTTCCATAGGCCAGGGGCTGGCGACTAGCACCAAGGCCTAAATCCCGGTAAAAAGGGAAGGCATTGCCTTTGATAAGTAAACACACACCACAGAGTAAACAAGCGGAAAGTAAACACTAAGCAAGCAGAGTACGACTGAAAGTGCGGAAAGGTAAATGGGCCAGAATACAAACCCAAACTGAAAGTAAAGTACAACTCGAAAAGGGAAAAACAGCAACTGTAAAGTAAAGGCCGCTACTCCGAGCTGTCCACCGGAAATCCCACCTGAAGGGTGGGTACAGATAGCTCCTCTGCTCCACGGGTCCCGTCGTCCGCTCCGTGCACGTCCCGCCCAGTGGTCCACCTCCGGGTACCGTCCCGCTCTACAAGCCTCAGCTAAGGTCAACGCTGTCCGTCGTCTGCAACCAACACAACGTAGTGCGGGCGAAGCCCGTGCAGGGGTGAGTATAAACTACTCAGTAGGGACCCTGAGACCCCTGAAGGTCTCTCAAATCCACAAAGGATAAACCACGAAGAAAAGTAAAATCACGAAGTAACAACCGACACTGCTTAGGTATATGCCCATACATATACCTAAGTCATTAATTAAAATACACTCCAACCTCCGAGCCCAAGTACAACTCAGTCCACGCAGGAAAGTATACGTATTCCACATAGGAAATCAAAATATAATCCACACAGGATTGCACAACACAATCCACACAGGAAAACAACAGGATTCAGCTCACACAGGTATACTTCTTCAAGGACGAAAAAGATGATCACTGATCCATCTAAGTCGTCGGACCCACGAAGGATCGATAGGTAACTAACCCCCGCAAAGACCCACACAGGATCGGGCTCACACAGAACCTGTAGGCGCTGGCTCACACAGAACCGCTGAGCGCAAGGACCCACACAGGATCGGGCCCACACAGGACCTGTAGCACTGATCCACGTAGGATCGCTGAGTGCTGAAGTCGTCGTCGTCGAATCCACATAGGATCTCTGTACTGTCGTCGTCGAATCCACACAGGATCTCTGTACTGTCGTCGTCGCAGTCACAGTAGCATTCGTAGCAGTAGAACAGTCGCAGCCAGCACTAGGGTTCCCGCACACAGCAAGCTCGTACGGAGGGTCCGCTCCACGAGCCGAGAGGCTGATACATCAACTGTCACGAAGACCAGAGTTGATGTATCCAAAAGTTCCGTATCGACAACAGGAACTCAACGCAACAGACGGCGCGTCGATCGGACGCCCGGTCTGAGAGTTATTGGCATTTTCGTCTCCGGGGCCCGGTTGGTTTTTAAGGCAAAACCAACCCGACCGTACTCCACCTGCGTCCAAACCTCGGGCGGAGTATGCCAAAAGATCCGTCTCACTAAGAGGAACACAACGCGACTGACGGCGCGTCAATCGGACGTCCGTAGCTCAAGATATGAGCGTTTCCGCTCCGAAGGCCCGGTTGGTTTCGTGAACGAACCAACCCGGCCGAACTCAAAGTTAACCGAAACCTTGATTGCGATATATCGAAACGACCGTCTCGATCCAAGGATCGCGTTGCCGCAGACGGTTCGTCATTCGGAGGTCCGTGGCTCAAGTTATGGGCAAAAAACCAAAACTAGTTCGAAACGGGGGGGTCCGGGTCCGGGCCGACCCGGCCCGACCCCCCCCCCCCCCCCCCCCCCCCCCCGGAGCGGCGCGGTGGCCGGCGGCGGCGGACGGCGGCGGTGCGGCGGCGCGGCGGCGGCGGCGGCGGGCGGCGGCGGCGGCGGGCCGCGGCGAGGCGGCGCACGCGGGGGCTAAGCCCCGCGGTTTTTGGAGGGGCGGCGCGGCACAAGGGCCGCGCCCCTTCTTTTTTTAAACCCCCCCCCCCCCCCCCCCCCCACGTGGGGGGGCCTGCTGGCGCCGAACCAAGGGGGCGGCTGCCCCCTTCCCTCAAGAACCGCCCCCCTCTTTAAGAGGGGGGTTTTCAAGGGTTGGCCGGGGAATTAAATTCCCCGGTTTTAAGTCATCCGGCCGGCCAGCTGGCCGGCCGGTTTTTACCAACGGGACCGGAAATTCCGGTCCCGCCTTCGAATTCCGACGCCGGCGGCCCGGCCGCCGGTCTTCTCTTCCGCCGCGGCCCGGAACCGGCCGCGGTCTTCTCGTCCCGCCGCGGCCCGGAACCGGCCGCAGCGTTCGTCATCCGGCGTGGTGCGACGGCACCGCGCCCCTTCGCCGTACTTTGATAATCATTCAACGCGGCGCGACGGCGTCGTGTTCTTGTTGTTTCTTCCAAGGTGCGCGCGACGGCATCGCGTAAGATAAATGCACGTTCATCCGCGTGGTGCGACGACACCACGCCACTTGCTTTCCTCCGCAAAAATAATTAAACAAGAACGATGGAGGGGGGGTTCGGCCGTGTTCGTGCGGTCCGGCCCCCCTCACGTTAAAATAATAACGCAACTCAAAATAAAATCAAGTCACACGTTAGTCTTGATAAAATCACGATCAAGAATAAAATAAGGAAACCAAAAGAAATCGACAACCCCTACCTCGGGTTTAAGATTCGAAGATACGTCTACGTTCCGCGGAAGATGGCGTCGCGGAGGTCGGGCGTCGCGGTCGTCGTTCGTCAAATCCGTTGACGAAGAGATATGCCCGAAGAGACACGTCGTTGGCGGATCTTTGTTTGCCGACGAAGAAGGTCCGAGGAGAAAGAAGAGGTCCGAAGATACCGGGTCGCCGAGTCGATGATCCTTGACGAAGTGTTGTCGTTCTTCGTTGAGGATGAAGACGTTCTTCGCCGGAGAAGATGAAGTTCTTCAAGAGACTTAGAGCTCTCTCCTCCAATCCTCAACACAACCAATCTAACCCCCAAAAATAAAATAAGCTAATCTTATTTTATTAAGACATTCTATGAGTTCAAAATTCAAAAACTTAATTCCATTAATTGGATTAGTGTGTTGGCATGATTAAAGTGAGGAGAGGGAAAGTCACCCAATTAATGGGAAGTTTAAAGGTTAAGATGAGTTACACATCTTAAGTGGGGGGTTTAGAGGAGTTAGGGAAGGTGAGGGGTTGGGCTCGTGTGGGCCCCACCCCACCTCTATTCTCTCATGGGTAGTTAACAACAAGTAGGTCCCACCCAACTTCCACACATAGGTTAACAACTTAGAATATGAAATAAAATTGTAACACAATTTTATTACTTCACATTTAACTCCCCTTTTTTTTAACAACTCCTCCTCAGCAAACGCACCTTCGGGAAAAGTCCTCTTAAGCAAATATCGGTGCTGCGAGTTCATCGGTGCCCTCGGATTTCAATTCCGAGCACCGGATCAAAAGTTAGGAATTCCCGCTCGTTCGTTCACTGAACGTACCCGAGCCAAACTTCAGAAATTAATTCCGGGCACTCCGGGCCTCGGAATCAGGTGCCCTCTGAAACCGCGCTCTTGTAAAATTCTAAAGAAAATTAAGAAAAAATTTCCCTTGAATTTTACGGGTCTTTACATTACTCCCACCTCAGGGCTTTACGTCCCCGTAAAGATACAACAAAAACTAGGGAAACAAAAGAGGGTACTGAGAACGCATCTGAGCCTCCCGCTCCCATGTGCTCTCCTGGAGATTCCCGTGCTGCCATCTGATGCGCACAAGAGGAATCGATCACCCACGCAGGACCCGCTCCTGTCGATCCTCTATCTCCACCGGGATCTCCGTAAAAGTCGCCCCATCGTCAACGTCAAGCTCCCCATGATCAATGATGTGCGTCGGGTCGTGCACGTATCTCCTCAGCTGGGATACGTGGAAGACGTCGTGCACCCGGTGCAACTGAGGTGGTAGAGCCAGGCGATAAGCCACCTCACCAATCCTGCTGAGAATCTGGAAAGGTCCGATGAAGCGCGGAGATAACTTGCCGCCTCGGCCAAATCTCCGAATACCACGTCGAGGTGAGACCCGCAAGAAGACGTGGTCGCCATCCTCGAACTCCAGTGGCCTCCGCCTCCTGTCAGCGTATGACTTCTGCCGGCTCTGAGCTGTCCTCATCCGCTCCTGGATGACCTGGACCTTCTCTGTCGTGGCCTGGACCATCTCCGGTCCCACCAGTGCTGACTCCCCAGGGTCTGTCCAGCACAAAGGAGATCTACATGGTCGGCCGTACAACGCCTCGTACGGTGCCATCCCGATGGTGGAGTGGTAGCTGTTGTTGTATGCGAACTCCACCAAGGGTAGGTGGTCCTCTCAGCTACGACCAAAGTCGAGGACACATGCGCGGAGCATGTCCTCGAGAGTCTGAATGGTCCTCTCCGTCTGACCATCCGTCTGAGGGTGAAAAGCTGTGCTAAGACGTAGCTGCGTCCCGAACGCCTCCTGTAACCCCTTCCAAAGCCGGGAAGTAAAGCGGGCATCTCGATCGGAGACGATAGATGATGGCACGCCGTGGAGCCGCACAATCTCCTGAACGTAGAGACGTCCCAAGCTCTCCACTGAGCCCTGCTCTCTGATGGGTAAGAAGTGTGCCGACTTGGTGAGTCGGTCAACAATCACCCAGATGGAGTCGTGACCTCTGGAAGTGCGTGGAAGTCCAGTCACGAAGTCCATAGATATGCCGTCCCACTTCCACTCCGGAACCTCCAAGGGTTGTACCAAGCCTGCTGGTACCTGATGCTCTGCCTTCACCTGCTGACAGGTGAGGCATCGAGAAACGAACTCTGCTACAGCTTTCTTCATGCCCGGCCACCAGTGCTGTCGTCTGAGGTCCTGGTACATCTTCGCCACTCCAGGATGTACCGCCAAAGGAGATGTGTGAAACTCTCTCAGCACTTCCTCTCGCAATGCGACTGGTACCATGGTACGTCCTCTGAAAAGGATGTCGTGCTCTGCTCCAAGGGAGAAACCATCAGGTGCCTGTCCCGAGGATATTTGTGCACGCCGTGTCTCACAGTCACTCCTCCACTACTGCAGCGGGTCAGGGAGGCACAGCGCGGCGCGTCAATCGGACGTCCGTAGCTCAAGATATGAGCGTTTCCGCTCCGAAGGCCCGGTTGGTTTCGTGAACGAACCAACCCGGCCGAACTCAAAGTTAACCGAAACCTTGAGTGCGATATATCGAAACGACCATCTCGATCCAAGGATCGTGTTTCCGCAGACGGTTCGTCATTCGGAGGTCCGAGGCTCAAGTTATGGGCGAAAAACCAAAACTGGTTCGAAACGGGGGGGTCCGGGTCCGGGCCGACCCGGCCCGACCCCCCCCCCCCCGGAGCGGCGGCGGCGGGCGGCGGCGCGGCGGTGGCGGCGGCGGGACGCGGCGGCGGCGGGCCGCGGCGGCGGCGGGCCGCGGCGAGGCTGCGCACGCGGGGGCTAAGCCCCGCGGTTTTTGGAGGGGCGGCGCGGCACAAGGGCCGCGCCCCTTCTTTTTTTAAAACCGCCCCCCCCACGTGGGGGGGCCTGCTGGCGCCGAACCAAGGGGGCGGCTGCCCCCTTCCCTCAAGAACCGCCCCCCTCTTTAAGAGGGGGGTTTTCAAGGGTTGGCCGGGGAATTAAATTCCCCGGTTTTAAGTCATCCGGCCGGCCAGCTGGCCGGCCGGTTTTTACCAACGGGACCGGAAATTCCGGTCCCGCCTTCGACTTCCGACGCCGGCGGCCCGGCCGCCGGTCTTCTCTTCCGCCGCGGCCCGGAACCGGCCGCAGTCTTCTCGTCCTGCCGCGGCCCGGAACCGGCCGCGGCGTTCGTCATCCAGCGTGGTGCGACGGCACCGCACCCCTTCGCCGTACTTTGATAATCATTCAACGCGGCGCGACGGCGTCGTGTTCTTGTTGTTTCTTCCAAGGTGCGCGCGACGGCATCGCGTAAGATAAATGCACGTTCATCCGCGTGGTGCGACGGCACCACGCCACTTGCTTTCCTCCGCAAAAATAATTAAACAAGAACGATGGAGGGGGGGTTCGGCCGTGTTCGTGCGGTCCGGCCCCCCTCACGTTAAAATAATAACGCAACTCAAAATAAAATCAAGTCACACATTAGTCTTGATAAAATCACGATCAAGAATAAAATAAGGAAACCAAAAGAAATCGACAACCCCTACCTCGGGTTTAAGATTCGAAGATTCGTCTACGTTCCGCGGAAGATGGCGTCGCGGAGGTCGGGCGTCGCGGTCGTCGTTCGTCAAATCCGTTGACGAAGAGATATGCCCGAAGAGACACGTCGTTGGCGGATCTTCGTTTGCCGACGAAGAAGGTCCGAGGAGAAAGAAGAGGTCCGAAGATACCGGGTCGCCGAGTCGATGATCCTTGACGAAGTGTTGTCGTTCTTCGTTGAGGATGAAGACGTTCTTCGCCGGAGAAGATGAAGTTCTTCAAGAGACTTAGAGCTCTCTCCTCCAATCCTCAACACAACCAATCTAACCCCCAAAAATAAAATAAGCTAATCTTATTTTATTAAGACATTCTATGAGTTCAAAATTCAAAAAATTAATTCCATTAATTGGATTAGTGTGTTGGCATGATTAAAGTGAGGAGAGGGAAAGTCACCCAATTAATGGGATGTTTAAAGGTTAAGATGAGTTACACATCTTAAGTGGGGGGTTTAGAGGAGTTAGGGAAGGTGAGGGGTTGGGCTCGTGTGGGCCCCACCCCACCTCTATTCTCTCAAGGGTAGTTAACAACAAGTAGGTCCCACCCAACTTCCACACATAGGTTAACAACTTAGAATATGAAATAAAATTGTAACACAATTTTATTACTTCACATTTAACTCCCCTTTTTTTAACAACTCCTCCTCAGCAAACGCACCTTCGGGAAAAGTCCTCTTAAGCAAATATCGGCGCTGCGAGTTCATCGGTGCCCTCGGATTTCAATTCCGAGCACCGGATCAAAAGTTAGGAATTCCCGCTCGTTCGTTCACTGAACATACCCGAGCCAAACTTCGGAAATTAATTCCGGGCACTCCGGGCCTCGGAATCAGGTGCCGTCTGAAACCGCGCTCTTGTAAAATTCTAAAGAAAATTAAGAAAAAAATATCCCTTGAATTTTACGGGTCTTTACAATCACGTGGTTTTAAACCATTAATATAACCTCATACTTATTTTTTTGATGATCCTATTTTAGAAAATACTCTTTCACTAAAGTGATATTCCATAATGACCCTCAAGGACTATTATTTTGCATGATCACTTTCAACACCATCAACAGTAACAAAGAACTAGGTGTTTTTTCTGAAACCTCCTTCCAAACATGCTAATGAACATTATTCTCATCATCATCAAATGAATATATGTTTCTTCATGAATCGATATTGGTTTCATCTAACATATTATTTCAATGGTATTCTACACATCAAGATATCCCTTCTTTGGAGATTTTGAATTTCTTGAATAATATATGCGCTAGATAATAGTGACACATTATTTATCATACCTTAATGAACGTATATAAAATAATATCATTTATAGAATCTCCTGTTAATTATATAAACTATTTTAGAAATTTAAATAATGATATAAAAACCCTTAAATATCACATTGAAAAATAATATGAATATCTGGTTTATAATATCATTAAATAATCAAAAACATATCATTTAATATTCTCATATTTAATCCCCATTGGTCTTGGAATTCAAATAACCATAATAAATTACTCATTTAAATGACTAGTAGCTTCATGTGATATTCATTATTCACATGACATATTGAATACTGAAATCTCATTATTTTCCAAGAGCATTTATATTTAACCCTCTTGAATCATTTCATGAACAAGTGATTTGTCCACATATTAGTGAATTTCATCAATGGATACCAGATGGACACATTCACCTATGTTTATCAGTATAAATAGTTACCATCATATATTTGTGATGTTTTTTATAATAATAAATGTGTCTTGAGCTCCTCTCATTTGGTTAGGGATTAGATTGAACTCATGAATAATACCCGTGGAATTATTGATCATCGATGTGGATTATAGAAGTATCATTGTATCAAAAATATTCAATCCAAACATATTTTATAATAAAATTCCTTTATGAATCTCATATTATATATGTGAAACTAATTTTCACTATGGTTGATCAGATTCTCATTGCAGTTCTTAACATCATTGTGTGAAATAATTTCCAAAACCCACATAAAATGATTACCCCATTCTTCAAGAGATATTTTTTCCTTCTTCAAAAAACATGAGGTAGATAATGTTATAATATATTAGAACAATATATATATAAGATTCATTTTATTTTTATAGTAAATCCATAACATTCATCATGTAATAGTTTCATTTTTTTTCATCTAATAGATCTTTTGGTTTGACAATATCTCATATTTTAACTAATTTTGGTCATGTGGTAGGTTGGATAAAATTTTAGGTTAATTTTCATGTTAGATTATTCTATAATTTTATTTTCACATGATATTTAATCAAATTAAATAAGGATATAATGAAGGCATGTAGTTTCTTGGCAATTTTTTTAGATATATCATAGAAATATTGGTCACGTTACTTGTGATTGATGTACTTTTAGAAGATTATATTTGTTAATGTTTTACATAAAATCCCCTTAGTGAATGTTCATCTACATTTGGATGATTTTAGAAACATTAAAAAATAAATGTTGAAGATACTCAAAGGATGAAGGTTGAACATGCTACTGTTCATCGGCTGAAATCATTTAATTAGAATCTAAATCACATATTTTTTATATATATTTTAACAACATATAACTATAAACAATTTAAGTGACACCCCACATCAATGTTTTACCCCACCACCCACTTATTAAAAATAATAGACACAACATCACCATCTTGTCCAGGTTATAGGGGTTAACTATCAAATACACTCCCACAATCATGTGACCCGGACACACCACCTAAGGTGCACTCCAAACCTCCATAATTTTCCATGCACATATCTCTACCCCCTATGAACTGGACATGAATTATAACACTACCACCATGGATAGTTTTATGTGGATGAACTACATCATATTTTTTTTGAGTTTGGTACCATGGTTGACCATTTCTTCAATCACTTATAATAATTGCTATGTGAAATATTATAAGGTGGTATTCTCAAAATGTTATTTTTATCTTCATATATTTTATAATATATTCATATAATAATTAAATAATGCATGTATTTTTATTAATATTATTAATAAAAAAATAATAAAAATTTTCATGGAGTTCTCAATCATAAATATTTATTCATTATGAAAACACAATTCTTTCTAGTAGCATCAACTTGGACATGTCATATTATGTAACATCCCAGGTAAATAATGGGAAATATATTTTCATATTTATTAATATTTGGGGATTAAATATTATTTTTATGTTAAATGGGATGCTATGTTCGATGGCGGACCAGATACACAACAACATGTTTCTTTGAAATCCTTCATTGCACACAACAATGAGTTGTACAGAAAAATAATAATATAATATTATTATTTTAAATGGTAGTTAACGCCTGGCCATTTTAATTGCGGGAATGAACAGAACTAACTACAAAATGATTATAAATGATTTATTAATACTGTTACATTTATCCAGTAAAATTTAGGGGCATAAAATATGAATGAATCTAATTTTGATCATTAATACTCTAATATTCAGTAAATGGTCAATTTACCACCTTTTGATGGAGAACCCTCCTTAAATCTAGTTTTGGTCATTTTTAATTTTTTTCCTGACAAAATAAAATTCTTATTTAGATTTAGGAAATCAAAATTTACTTTGGGTAAATTTTTTTTATTTTTCTAATAATGTTCAATTTTTGATGAATAGTGAAAAATATTGTATTTTAATTTAAAAGTGACTTTAAATATAATTTATTTATATGGTTATATTAAATTATTAATTGGTTTTAAAGTTTAATTAGAATATATTTTTACCATTTAATCAAATTTTGGTCATTTTAATTAATTTCACTATTGAAATTGGACATAAACAAGTATCAATCTTTTGATAGTTATTGTTTCTTAAAGACATGCTATTTGTTTTGACAAGGGGAATTACTATTAAATTAATTAATGTGACTTCTATATTTTGAATTTGGTAAAATAGAAATCATATTTTAATTATGAATATCAAATATATCTTAGGATGAATATTTGGTATTTTTTCTGGAAAACATCAATTTTTTGATGAATAGTGAAACCACATATTAATAGTTAAAAACTGACTTTTTCATATCAATGAAATTTTACCGCTTCCATGAATTGAATTTCTAAAATATAACACACATGGTTGTCATTAGTTTGTAAAATGTGGTTCAATAAGATGTAAATAATTTTTGGTGAATAGTAACTTCTGCGTTTCATTTACTGTGGTTAATGGTAAATAAGGTAATTCAATGTAAAATGAATATCATAATAATAAACAAAAATACCTAAACACTGGTCATAACCTTATTGGATGAGTCACGGGAGAACATGGTCATCATTGGGTTGATTTAGGGATCCCATAGAGCCGCTTAAGAGTGATAATGGCACTTTGGATTAGTTAATCTAATGTAAAGGAAAAAATGGCACAAACAAGTATATTTTAGTAAATTAATTTTTTACATGGGGTTATATAAGATATATTTTCCACTAAAAATATTCATTGGAAATCCAAAATTATTTCCTACATCATGGTATATTTTTTATAATTTTGAGACATCAAATAAATTAAATTATTTATGTCACAAAAATGATGAAGTATTTACCTCATTGATAAATGATTTAAAAAAATAAGATTATTAATATTAAAATAAAATCCAAAACCTATCCAATTATTTTTGGATTATTTTATTTCTACCATGATTCATCTTATCTTCATCTTTAATTAGATATTTACCTTTAGAAACCGAACATCATTATATAATAAAATAATATTTTCACACTTTCCTAAAGAACCCCTCCTCCCCCTTATAAAAACCCTCACTTTTACTAACTCCACACATTTATATAGCCCCTTGGATAATCCAATCCCTTCCCAAATAAGCTCTCAATATTTATATCCTCCTCCTAGAATACTAACCTTAAGCATAAGGCACTTCAAGAAGTTTTTTTGGTTATAACAAAAGGGAGTTACCCAAATTAAATGTAACGGTTCCTCTTAACTTATTTTCTTTTATTTCACTTCTCCAACCCCTGATCTCTTTTTTTTATTTTATATTATAAACAAAGTGTTATCCTCAATATACTATGATGTTTTTATGACAAGGATTAAAACTATAGTTACACACACCTCAATCTAATGGGTTAAGAACATAATGTTGTTGTGGTTGGAAATTTAACACCTCATGAAAAGAGGATTGTTCGATTATCTCATACCGCCTATCATGGTGCCATTAATATGACACTATATTTATATATAATATATATTATGTTTATTTTTTTATACATCTATATTTTTCTTTTATAACATACCTTTATGGTTTCCATTATGGGTATACATGATAATTTAATTTGAGGAAGTGCGGACTACCGCCCCCTCAATGTGATATTACTCTTTAATGAAATATGTGGGATGTATAAAGGATGTACTTAATGATATTATATTTGATATTATACTAGAATTATAATATAATAATGAATAATTAGATTTTAAGTACATCAAAATATGAAATATAAATGAAAGTAGCGTTCATGCGTACGTACGACTTACCGTCTCCATGAACAGTGCATTTCATTTCTTACCTCTAAATGTTATGTAATATTATAAATACATATATATACTGGATATATAGGATATATATGATATCTAAATCAGGAATATCATTCTGGAGATAATGTACTATTGACCACAAGGACAAATTGTAATTATAAGAAGTCTATTTTTTTCTCAAGTACCAAATATCGACCAAACGACCATTATTAACATAAATGATTACATTACGTTTATAACATGGTAATAAGTGATATATAAAGACTAATAAACTTTAAAAATGTTCTTATGAAATTATAAATTAACTTTAGTTTATTATTCAGGAAGAACAAGGAACAAACAAGTCAAGTCGGACACGAGGTAAGGGATTTCTTATCTCGCTTTTAATTCCGAGAGATGTCCATTGTTCACTACTTATTTATTTCACATGGTGTACTGTGTACTGATATTTGATATAAATTATAATTATTCTATTTATATTCATGGTATTATATGATTAATTTGGTTATTATTAACTTTTGTTCATATGAATCGATTGATTACAATGTGGCAAGGGGTTTTTATCTCACATTTTATACCCATGAGATTCATGCTATATTGCCACTATTTAATTTTGAGTGGTTTATATACTTATTTTGATTGTATTCATTGTGTAAAATACTTCAATTTATGGTTATTTACATCTTCATTTAATTATCCTTCTTTCATGGGTTGTATGTTTTGTATGTTACCATATTGTTATGGGAATCTTTTAACCGAATTTCTATTCCTTGGGTTAATTTTCTAATTCTTAATTATGTCATTATATGATTATATGTGGATTCACTATTTATTTATTTATTTGGTAATTTCCAAACCGCTGTTTGTGGCTATACTTTTGATACACACAATCTCTCCATTGATAAATTCTCAAGTCATCAATATGAACTTGATAAGCGTAATTTTAACTCGATTTCAATTCATTGAATTAAACATCTAATTCATTGGTTTTGTATTAAAAAGAACATGTGTGAATTCCATTTGATTTATTTACACTGGATACCCAATCATATTGAGTGTATTTATATTTTTCACACAATATTATGTCATTTATTTATCCTTAATCTAAATATATTGTTTTTATAATGGATTTCGTCTCAATTTACATTCCCTTGAGACTCCATTATTGTTATGCACCAATTAAATTTTATATGGTTTATATAATATTATTGGGAAGATTATATCATGAATCCATTTATTCTCATGATACTATAAACTTTTGATTTAATGTTATTCCTCAATTATTTTTATTCAAACTCCTCTCATTTTGTTAAAAACCCTTTAAAAAAATATCATTTTAAATGTTTTAATAATTTATTAGTCTAAATCATTATCATTAATGTCCATGTTTCAAAAATGGTTTTTAGGATTTATTTATGTAGAATTTATTTTCTTCAAATGACAATTCATTAAAAGATTTGATGTGGTATGGGACACTTTGTTTAAAAAATTTCTTTATTAAATGTTTCAAATGGTTTTGAAAATGAATTGATAGAGCATTGTTTATTTCAATATAATGATTTTATATATTGTGATTGGAATCTGGAAATGTCATCTTTACTTTAGACATGCATTATGTTTTTTTATTATGTTATGTTTATTTGGCATTATTTACGTATACAGGTGGTTCTGTGATAAACCTAGGGTGGGTGAGCCCGAGATAGTTCTCAAATGCATTGGGTAACGTGACAGAGGTAAAAATAAAGAGTCTCCTAAGAGATTTAAGGAATATACTGTGATGGGTATTCCAAATGTTACTCCTTATGTAGCTGTGATAGCTAAAATGTGAGTTAGATATGGATACCATATGTTACCTTTATGATTTCTGGTTTCTGTGTGTTATTCATAAATCATTTGACTTCATGAGGCATGTTATGATTCAAAAGTATGGTTTCATAGATCTTAATTTGGGATAATGTTTCTTTTCATTATTTGTTAACCCTTACTGAGATTATTATTCCCATCCCAAGTTTTGAATTGTTTTTCACTAGACTTAAAGATGAATAGGGTCAAATATTGGATCAAAGAAAAGTATTTCTGTCTAAAAAAAGGAACAACATATAACTCTTTTTTTCCAGAGTTTGTATTTTATGAAAAAATGGATACTGAGCGGAAATGTCTACATGTAATATTCATTTTGTTATGTAAATATTATGCCCTAATTCTCTAAAACTCTAAACCTAAAAAGATCCTCAATATGAATTATCCTTTTAATTCAATAACTTTTAATGTTAAAGTCTGGGTCCTTATAGTTTTTATCAGAGGATGGTTTAGATAACTTTAGAGGTTAGGGTGTCATTTAAGTATAAGTGACACAACCATGTTGGTTAACATAATATAATGAGTCATAGTTATTTTAGAAGTGATAAATGGTTATTACATTTTGGGGTAAAAAATGATATGTATTAGATAACCTATGCTGATAAATTAAGTTATGATTTTTTATGGAATTTTTCTTTTTTTTGGAATGTTATGAAATTGTATAGTTTTGGATAAAGGACAATACACAGACCATGTGACAACCCGTCACGTCGGACAAAGATATGAGAATTGAACACACAACCAAAGTTCAATTGAGATTTATCACCTACCAATAGACTACGTGAAGTCGCTGGTTAGAATGACTAATACTTTTTAGTTAAATGTATTTTTGATCCAAATAAAGTTTAGTTGGGATTATATGTTCTATCAAATGAACATTCTTAGTATATGAAAATGATTTTTTGATTAAGTGATAAAGGTTATTTTAGAATACATTCACTCTTTTGGAACACTATATGGTTATGGAAAATAGAATACCTTGGGATTTAAATTATTGAGTAATGTATGAAATATTATTTTGGAAGAATATATGTTTTTATTGTGAAAATAAGATGATTTGGGTTATTTATAGAAATGATTAAACTATCATAGAGAATATATGATTAGGTTAATTACACTTCAGTATTAGACTTTAAGAGTAGTCAATGTTTTTGTGGACAAATATTAAGATTTACTTTGGAAGACTATGTGATTTAAATTCTACTGAGTTTTGGGTTTATATATTATTTTTGATGAAGTTTAAGGAAAATTGTGTATTGAATGGTCTTTCTTGATCTTTGGGAACATTTCATTGAATTTTGGATATTAATAGTAGTATTTCTTTTTATAAGGGATTATCCTTTTGGGGGATTATATGACCGCGTATTAACCATTTTGGTTCTAGCTAACATCTAAAGGAAAGGAAAATATATAGTTCATCTATTGTGTATTATGTGATTCTATCAAAGTCAATTATAACACATTTAATGCGAACAATTCATCCTGAATACTCATTGTTTGTAAGAAATATGAGTTGTGTTAGAAATCTAGTAAAGGATGAAAGTCTACATGACATGTAAGTATGCTTCCTTATGTTTTTAGTTAATCTCATAAATATATTCCTCAATGAAAAGTAACTTAAAACAAAAACATTGTCTGTTAAATTTTCCTACTAGGGAATAAAATCGTGTTTAATCCATCACAAGTTTGAGATTCTTCGGTGGTTAACATTCACTTAAACATGTTTTCTATCACTCTCCATCATAACATAATGGTTTCTTTTCTCTTCAGTATCCTTATTTTATTAGAATCCAAGTATCTATTTTCTTTGGTGACCTTTGTACTTCTCTTTCATTATTTTATAGTGATATATTTATTGACTTTTTTTTTCTAATTTGGGACATTCAATTAAGATTCCATGCCTAGTTTTAAAATTTCGATGACGCAATTTCCAAAATGGTAGAAGGATGTAATGTCCCAGGTAAAATATGAGTAAGAAATTTTCATATTTATTATTATTTTTGAATTAAATTTTATTTTTACATTAAAGGGGATGCTATGTTCAATGGTATACCCGATACACAACAACAAGTTTCATTGAAATGTTACGTTGCACACAATATTGAGTTATACTAAAAAATAATAATATAATATTACTATTTTAAATGGTAGTTAACGTCGAGACAGTGTAATGTCCAGAATAAACAGAACTAACAAAAAATGATTATACATGTTTTTTAAATGTTTTTACTTTTATCGAATAAAAGATAATGGATTAAAATATGAATGAATATAATTTTATGCATGAATACTCTAATATTCGGTAAAAGGTCGCTTTACCGCCTTTTGATGAAAAACCCGCATTAAATCTAGTTTTGGTTATTTTTATATGTCCTATTTGAAAAAATAAAATTCTTCTGTAGATTATAAAATCAAAACTCACTTTGGGTAAATTTTTGGTATTTTTCTGATAAAGTTCATTTTTTGATGAATAGTGAAACATATTGTATTTTAATTCAAATGTGCCATTTAATCTAATTTATTTATATGGTTATATTATCTTTTTAATTGGTTTTAATGTTTAATTATAATATATTTTTACCATTTAATCCAATTTTGGTAATTGTAATTAATTTCACTTTGAAATTGGACATAAAGAAATATTATTCTTTTGATAGTTATTGTTTCTTAAAAACATGCAATTTGTTTTCACAACAGGAATTAATTTCAAATTAATTAATTTGAATTCTATGATTTGAATTTTGTAAAATAGAAAACATTTTTTAAATCAGAATATCTAATATAGCTTAGGATGAGGTTTTGGTACTTTTCTAAAAAACTTCATCTTTTGATAAATAGTGAAACCACGTAGTTGTAGTTAAAAAATCGATTCTTTCATTTTAATGAAATTTTACCTCTTATGTGAATTGAATTTCAAAAATATGACATACATGGTTGTTATTATTATGTAAATTATGGTTCAATATGATGAAAATAATTTTTTGTGAATAGCAACTTTAGATTTTAATTTATTGCAGTTAAAGGTAAATAATGTAATTCAAGGTAAAAAGAGTATCATAATAATTCAAAATTACATTAACACATGTCCAACCCTTATTGGATGAGTCATGGTCGTCCATGGGCATCATTGGGTGGATTTTGGGACCCTGTGGAGCCACTTTAGAGTGATAATGACACTTTAGATTAATTAATTTAATATAGTGGAAAAAATGACACAAACATATATCTTTTATTAAATTAATTTTTTCATGGGGTAATATAAGTTATATTTTTTAATATAACTATTCATTGGAACCCTAAAAATATTTCCTACATTATGTTATTTGTTTTATAATTTTCACACATCATATAAAGTAAAGTATTTATGACCGAATAATGATGGAGTATTACCTCATTAATAAATGATTTAAATAAATAAGATTATAAATATAACAATTACATTCAAAACCTATAAAATTATTATTGGATGATTATATTTAGACCATGAGTCATCATATATTCTCCTTTAATGAGTTTTGGTCTTTTAGAAACCGAATATCATTATATAATAAAACTATATTCTCACACATTACAAAGGAACCCCTCCTCCCCCTTATAAAATGCCCTCACTTATTACTCATTCCACACACCTCTCAAGCCCCTTGGATCGTCTATACCATGCCCAAATAAGATCTCAAGATCTCTATCCTCCTCCTAGAATCCTATCCTTAGGCATAAGACATGTCAAGAAGTCCTTTTTGTTCAAACCAAAGGGAGTTACCCAAATTAAGGGTAACCGTTCATTTTAACTTATTTTATTTGATTTCACATATCCAACCCCTAAAAACTTTTTATTATTTTATTTTATAAAAAACCCAGTATCATATATATACTAGAATATTTTTATTAGAAGTATTATAACTACACTTACACACATGTCTATCTAATCGGTGTATAATATATTGTTTCTGTGGATGGAAAACTAACGCCTCTCGAAACGATGATTGTTCGATTATCTCCTACTGAATATCATGGTGTACATTAAGATGAAACTATATTTATATATGATATATATTATTTTTATGTTTTTTATGCTTCTTTATTTTTCTTTTATATCATACCTTTATTTTTTTCATTATAGGGAAACACGATAATTTTATTTGAGAAAGTGCGGACTACCGCCCCCTCAAAGTGATATGGCTCGTTAATTCCATATGTGTGATGTATAAAGGATGGATTTAATTATATTATATATGTTATTATATAGTAATTATAATATACCTATGTATAATCATGTTTTAATTCCATTAAAATACGAAATAGAAATGAATGTAGTGTTCATGCGTACATACAACTTACCGTCTCCATGAATGGTGCATTTCATTTCTTACCTATAAATGTTATGTAATATTATAAATACATCTATATAATGGATATATGTGATATATGTGATATTAAAATATTTAATATCATTTTGGAGAAGAAGGAAAATTGACCACAATGAGAACTTGTAGTTATAAGAAGTCCATTTTTGACCCAAGTTCGAAATATCGACCAAATGACCATTATTAACTTAAATGATTTCATTATATTTATATCATGGTAATAAGTGATATAAAAATAATAATAAATTTGAAAAAGTTTATTATGAAATTATAAATTTACTTTAGTTTTTTATTCATGAAGAACAAGGAACAAACGAGTCAAGTCGGACATGAGGTAAGGGATTTCTTATCTCACTTTTATTTCCTTGAGATTTCCATTGTTCACCACTTATTTATTGAAAATGGTGCAATGTGTGCTGAAATTTGATATATATTATCATTATTTATTTATATTTATTGTATTCTATTATTCATTTGGTTGTTATTAAATTTTGGTCGTACGACTCGATTGATTACTACATGGTAGGGGGTTTTCATCTCACTTTTTATACCCATATGATTCATGCTATATTGCCACTATTTCCTTTTTTTTATTTATGTACTTACCATGATTGTATTAATTGTGTAACATACTTCAATTTATGGATATTTATATATTCTTTTTATGATCTTTCATTCATGGGTTGTATGTTTCGTAAGTTACCAAATTGGTATGGGAACCTTTTAACCCAATTTATATTCCTTGGGTTAATATTATAATTCTTAATTATGTCATAATATGATTATGTGTGGAATAACTCTTTATTTATTTATGTTTTAATTTCCACTCCTCTTTATGTAGATATACGTTTGATACACATAATCACTCCATTGAGAAATTCTCAAGTTATCAATATAAACTTGATAATAGTAATTTTATCTCAATTTCCATTCATTGAATTAAACATCCAAGTCATTAGTTTTGTATTAAAAAGAACATGTGTGAATTTACTATGATTTATTTACATTAAATATCCAATCATATTGTGGGTATTTATATTTTTCACACACTATTATGTAATTGATTTATCCTTAATCTAAGGAAACTGTTTTTATAAGGGATTTCATCTCAATTTACATTCCATTGAGACTCCATTATTGATATAATCTAATTCAAAGTTTATACAGTGTATGTACTGTCCTTTGGAATATTATATCATGAAAACTTTTATTCTCGTGATATTATAAAGATCTCATTAAATTTTATTCCACAATTATTTGTATTAAATCATCACTAATTTTGTTAAAAACTCTTTAACTAAAATATCATTATAAATGTTTTAAAGATTTATTCTTCTGAATTGTTATCATTAATGTCCATGTTTTAAAAATGGTTTTTAGGATATATTTATATGGATATTAATGTCTTCAAATGAAAATTAAATAAAAGTTCAATGTGGTATGGGACACTTTGATTCAAAAATCTCTTTATTAAATGTTTTAAATGGTTTGGAAAATTATTGGACAAAGCATTGTTTATTTCAATATATTGATTTGATATATTGTGATTGGTATGTGAAATTTTTTTCATTATTTTATGATTGTGTTATGTTTTATGAATAATTTATTATAATTGGGCATTGTTTATGTATACGGGTGGTTCTGTGATAAACATATGGCAGGTGTGCCCAATATATCTCTCCAATGCATTGGGTAATATGATAGAGGTAGACGTGAATCTTTCTCCTAAGATATTTAGGTAATATATTGTGATGGGTATTCCAAATGTGACTCCCTATGTAGCTGTGATTTCTACAATGTATGTTTGATATGGATTCCATAGTTACCATTATGATTTATGATTTCTGTGTGTTATTTATTAATCTTATGATTTCCTGAGGTATGTTATGATTGAAAAGTATGGTTTCATATATTTTTATTTGGGATAATGTTTCCTTTCATTATTTTAAAAAACATTACTGATATTTTTATGCGCATACCAACTTTTGAATTGTTTTTCACATGAATTAAAGACAAATAGGGTCAAGGATGAGATCAAGGAAAAGTCTTGCTGTCTAAAACATGGAACTAGACATGACTCTTTTTTTCAAGAGTTTTTATTTTTTGAAAAAATTGATACAGAGTATAATTGTATACATGTAATATTCATGTTGTTATGTAACTTTTATGATCCAATTCTATAAAACTCTAAACCTGAAATAATACTCAATATTAATTATCTATAAAAATCAAGAATATGTAATGTTTAAGGCCATGACCTTATATATTATCTTTATGAATAGTTAAATAATTGAAAAATAACAACTCCATATAAAATTTAATTATAGTAAACAAATAAATTTATATAAGTGAAATACATGGTTACATTTTCAAGTATTAATTCTAATGTCATCATATAAATACATAACAATTATCCATGAATGATCACCTCATTAATTCATCAAAATTATAATGATCCCTTGAAAAGAAATAAAATTATTATATTAGGTAATAAAATAAAAACCATAATTCAATCTAGAATAGGATTATAAATTAATTTATAAAATTATCCAAAAATTATATATATTAAATTTGAAAATTGAAAGGAAAATTGAAGTGAGTTTATGAACTGCAGTTGTAAGAAAATAATTTTATCTTACAATAAAATTTTATTTTACAAGCCACTAATGAATATAATTTAAAATAAAATGAATGGTATAGTTTGTTAAACATCACATTATAATGATCCTTTAAAATAGAAATTTATAATGTGGTGAATTTTATTAATATATATTTGGAGAACATGAAAAAAACATGACGTCAAATTAAATGTCATTTATGTTTTTTTGAATTTTTAAATAGAAGCCATCATTATAAAAAATGGAAACATTCATTTTCAAAAGTGAAATATGATGATAAGAAGATGTAAAACATATGAATATTTAATAATTATAAAACTAATTCATGTCTATTAATAAATAACATGGACATGTAGGAGGATGATCCATTATAAATGGAAGATAATTATTCAAATCAAAACCATAATTTTATAGAGTGGAATTTAATGATGTATTATAATTTGTTGTAAGGAAGAAATATACCAAGTGAGAAATAAAAAATAATATAACTAATGGAGGAATTGTAAATTAATATAAACTTATAATTGAATATTCAAGGTTGAATTTTTAAGACCCAACAAAAAAGAAAAATGAAATGTAAAAAATCGATATAATTTTCATAAAATTCAATTAAAAAGTAATTTATAGAAGAAACATTGAATGGGTCTATAAAAACATAGAATAATGATTTAATACTGAAATAATATGTCAAATAGGTATTATGTGGACTATATAAATTATAATAGGTTTATAATACAAAAAATTTACCAAATATTGAAATATGAAATGTGAAACTCATACCTCAGGTCCAGAATAACATTCTATGTGAATATAACCTCCTAAATAACATTATTAATTTTATTAAATACTATTTTCAGTATATTTTTTCATGAATTTTTCTTTTTTAGAACCATTTATTATCATAGTTATTTTATTTATTTTTTAGTTTTTCAACCAACTACCTGTCATCTTTGTTCAATGAATTCCTCCCAAAATAATTTGATAGTTTAGTGATGGTTGATGAAGTTATATAACATATTCATCATCTCTATAATTATATAGTTATGTTCTATATTTCAATAAAGTAGAAGAAATTTATTTATAGTTCAACTTAATTACAAAATAGATTGAAATTATGAAACCTGTCCAGGTATGTTTGTTTTTAGCGGTTAAATTTATAATAAGAATTTATTTTTAATATCAATAAGAATGTGAATAATGGTTTAAATAATATTTATAAATATCATATATATTCAGTAAATCAGATTTTAGAAAAATACAAGTATGTTGGTGGTAAAAAAGAGAAGTACCTTTCTCATGGTGCTGTTATCTGACTGCATCACTTGCCACATATTAATATTCTAACGAATATGAGGAATGTATATAATTTTTTTTACAGGACAATAATAAAATTTTACAATAATAATTAATATAATTTCATTACAATAGGTTTTTGGAGATATATATTTTTATAAGTTTAACAGTTATTTATCTAGAAATAACTTACCTATATATATTTTCTCTCCATTTGATTTCCTCCATTATACCACTCCTTAAGCCTTTTAATATTGGTTTTTTGGGGGCACCCGATCATCTATGACATATGAATGAGGGTTGAGGTAGTTGTTTTGAATAATTATAGTCAAGATAGAAATTTAGGAGTGAGGAGTTCTGAGGTGGTGAATGGGTCCCTTCATATGAGAGATGTGACACCATGAAATTAAAAATTAATAACATTTATTTGGTTGAAGATGTGACATGAATCAAAGAGCTTAAAAACAAATAAAAAATATTTAATTTAATTTAATTTCATCAATAAATTACAGAACATTAATTTCTAAGTCTAAATGATCTCAAATATATAATAACATTATAAACTAGATATTAAATTGTTGGTTATGAATAATACCAAAAAAATTAATAAAATTAATGATAGATATTGGTTAGAAATAAATCTATTATTGTTTAATATTAAAATATATGTTTTTTGAAAATTTTATTTTTCCTAAATGATGTATGGTCTCTCTATGCTCATAATTTAAAATTATTATGTTTTAACATTTATAGAATTTATTTTAAAAAATTAAATCAATTTTTAAACTCATATTATCAGAATTATCTTAAGGGGATTATTTTGGAATTTTTTGAAATGTTTCATTATTTAATGAATATTTAAAATAAGTTTTTTATTCACTACATCAATTTAATTAAAAAATTCACAAGGTTAAATTAAAATTTTTATTATTTTTAAGAAATATTTGTTCGAATTTGTTGAACTTTAATTATTTTAGGTCATTATAATAAAGTTCAAAAATGTATTTTTATTAAAACAATCAATACTTATGAGAATTTTCTTTTTAAAACCCCATGGTTTCAACACGTATGTGGGTATAATGTTAAATTGGATTCTACCACATATATGTTTTTATTTTATGAAAATTGATTCCATATTAAGAAAAATCATAATTTATATCATCAATTTTTGAAAACAATATTTTTTACCAGTATGAATAGTAAATACTATAAAAATTAATTACAGTGGGTAAAGTAAAACCTAATTTGCATGAAGTTATAATAAAATGATATGGGATAACATTACCTACTGACTTATTAAAATACCATTTTACCGCCAAATTAATAACTATCACCAATAATGAGCAATAAAGATCCATTTTATTCTTTTGGTTTGATAGAAACATTGTTGTAATTGATTAATTTCAAAGATTCCTTTTGTATCCTCACCCCCAATAATAAACGACCACTAATCTCACCCCGATTCACTGTTAAAAATCTATTAAAATAGAAAAATACCTACCCGAATAACTTCATTACACCCATAGAAAAAAATCCTATATATATTTTTATCATAAAACCATCCTAAAATGATTTGGGTGAAAAAATAATGAGGTTCGCCTATTAAGAGATAATATTCTTGAACAAGCATTTTCAATTTTTTTCATCTTACACCTCCCAAATTTTGATTCAATCCATATATTATAACAATAATTGAATTTTAAATAAAATTATATATTGGTGTTTTAATGTAATAACTAATATCCATATAATATTAATTCAAATGGGAAACAAAATTGTCGATCACGTGTATGGAGGACTACCACCTCGCAAATAGATATAATTCACTTTCCATCACCACCATTCAAGGATCGATATAATAATCGATTGAAAACATTTATAATTTATTTATGAATAATTATACATAATAAATTTTAACATCCAATATATTTTTTTACTATATATTTAATTTAAAATATTATAGAATCGCTCATGTTTATGGTGAACTACCCCCAACTGAAGAGATTTGATTCATTTTTCACTTACAATATAATTGGAATGTGATGAGGATAAATTTAATGAATATATGTTATATATTTAATTATATTAATTTTTTAATATTAATATGACCTATTATTCCCTACCCTTTCACGTGTTAAGGGAATAATAACATCACTTGTGTGTGCGTACGACCTACCGAATCAATGAAGCGATGTGGTCAATTATATATATTTAATTTTAAACAATGATTATAAAAATGTATCCTATTAAAAATGTAATATTATCCACATTAAGATAATTATATATATATATATATTTTATTTATATCATATATAGACATGCCCAAACATTCATGATAGAACATGCATGTGAAAACTAGGTAATTAAGACACAATATAATTCAGATAATCAATGATCAATAATGAATCAGTGATAATATGTCATAAACGAATAATTTATTATAGTAAAAATATGAATATAATTACTTTATGAAATAATAATATTGTAAAATCCGTTATATATGAGGTAAATAAGATTTCAACCAAAAGGAGGTATGAGGTAAGAGAATTCATCTCAAATTCACTTCATTGAGATATATTATAATGTTTGGCACCTAATTTATTTTATATGGTATGTCTAATACCAATATTTTCATGTATTATAATAAATAATACATATTTAAGGTTATTTTATATTTTAATTTTAATTTTTCCATCTAATGGGTTTTGAATTTAAAATCACTATGAGGAAATTAATTTTATAACTAAATTTGTTATTATTAGGTTTAATAACTTATTCATCATCATTATATTTATAAGACTATATATATAATAAATTTTTACTATATTATGTTATATTTCCATTTTTTATGCGGATCTAAATTTAATGAAAATAATATATTCATTTATTAATTCTCACTTCATCGTTTTAATATTAGTAAGGGTTAATTTCCCAATTTTATTTTAGTTGAGATTATTTAAACATGAATTTCCATTAAAGTAAATTATTTTATAATTGTCTAGTAATCCTATTCCATTTTATTATCCTCTAATTATTCATGAAATTATCAAGTAATATTACCATTCCATCAAATTATTGGAACATGAGATCTTTGATAAAATGTATTCAAAAAAATCCAACAGAATTTTTATTTTAGGATAATAATGCTTTTTCTTCCAAATTCATGTATTCAGAAAATATTTTAAATTATTTTATAACATTATAAAATTGATTTATTAAATAAATTTTTACTAGTGTTAACATTTTACAAATTCTTTTGAAATAATTCATATTGTTTGTTTCCAAATGAGGATCATTTGACCCTTTTTACAACAATTTGAAATGATTTATTTACTTATAAATCATGTAAGGAATATATTGTTTTCGTGACCTCTACATTAATTAATATGTCCATTATAGTTTTATTTTTTTATACATTGCCCTAGTATTCTATATTTTTTGTTTTAAATATTTATATTCAACGGTAAAATGACATTTTCCTCAAGATTGATTTTGATTTTTAATGTATTTATATTCATAAATGATAATAACCCATTATTTTACATATAATACATTGGGAATATGTTACATTGATACTCCAAAAAGTAAAATTCCAAATATAATCTAATCCAATAATTAAGAATTTCCTTAATTGAGAATTCAATAATTATTATTCAAGATATTTCTTCAATGATATGATATTTGGAATCATTTGAATATATGTTTGATGATTAAATGAAATGTGTTTTCTGTTATATTTCAGTTTATATTTATTATTCCTTAAATAGTAATGATAGTAAAATTATGGAATATTATTTATGTGTTTTCAGTTACTTTATTATTCGTATTGTTTATTTTAGTAAAATTATTTAAATAACATATGTTTTCAGTTATATACAATTCCATGATGATTAGTATTAAGGAATCATTGTATCTTCCACTACACATGACCCTTATTGATAATTCTGGAGAAATTATATTTTCTTCGATTTACTTTGAATCTAGGATGTGTATTAGGAATTATATGCAAGGACATTCTAGAGGGAATATTGATTTTCTCAATAAAAAATAATAAAATATGTATATTGAAATGTAATATAGGATGCATTTGTATATCTTGTTTACCAAGACTAATGAACTATTTGATAGATTCAGATATGATTCCATGTATCTCATTCCAATGTAATAGAGTAATCATCCAGATTTAGGTTAATAGAGTTCGGGTCGTCAATGTTGGAACAATATGGTGTTTTTATGACACCTTGGGAACTTGATTTTTGAAATAATAGATTAGGGAACACAATCCTAAGATAAACATTGAATATAATAATATAAAAACATCATAATGTTTTTATAAGGAAATATTATGTGATTTTCCTAGAAATTTATCAATTTCTAGATACAAAAAATCAAACGTGGTTCCAAAACATATGTACCTAGGGGTAATAACTCTAAAAAATGTGCATTGGGAATAACCCGTGGAGGTTCAAAATGATGAAGTAAATTCTCAATATATAAGAGGGGGTGAATTTTATACTTTAAAATATTCCTTTGTAACTTTTAATGATGATAATGTTTAACAATTTTAAACAAGGTAAATTCACAAGACCTCTTAGTTCAACAAAATTTATTGATTCTGGAAATGTGGTTCCAGAAATGTAACATAAGAAAAGTTTACAAAAATAATGAATCAATTTTAATGTGTATAGAATCTTACTAATCAGAGTTCAACTATAAGAAAGTATAATATTATAATACTTTCCTTAAGAATCGAAATGCAGCGAAAAACAAACTTGAAACAATACAAGTAACAAATAAGAAATGTTTTAACCCAAAGACTAGGGTGTCAAACAACCTTGGATAAAGGTCCCTTAATTTATAATTTCATGAATGATTATTTTACCCACACCATTTTAATCCATCGATACGAATATCGAAGTCTGTCTTGCTATCCCTACAAGCCCTCAAACTTCAAGGTAGTCAGCACCTCTATCTTCCTATCCTCGAAAGCCCTCGAATGTACTCAAAATCATTTGGAGTTTTACGAATCAATTCTAAACAAGATGTTAAGTATGCACAAAGTAATAAAGTCACTATCTCTAGAAATCACTTCAGTCACATGTAATCTCTATATTGATCAACATTTTTTGAGATCGTTCAAATGAGCTCCAATTTAAATGCACATCTTCAACCATCACCTCCCTCCTCCAAAAGTCATATTTTTCCTTGAATTTCATAGGGACCTATAAACGTGTCACTCAAAAAATGATTGGTTAGAAATAGAATGCACACCATAATTTTATAACTTCAAATAAGAGTATTTAAAATAAGGTGGATAAACCAAATTCAATTTTTTTGAGTCTAAGAAAAAATAATAGTTCAGAGTCTCACCAAAAAACTATTTGGTGTCTATAATACACGAATATTCAGATTCAGTATTCAAAAGAATTCATAACTAGAATTCTATAGAATTCTGGAGTTTGAATTTTAAGGAAATTCAGAGTCTGAATTCAAAATAATTCAGAGTCTATATTCAGAGAATTAAGAGTCTAAATTCTTAAGAATTCGGAGTCGAGATTCATAAGAATTCAGAATCTGAATTCATAAGAATTTTGAGTTTAGATTCATATGAAATCAGATTATAGATTCATAAGAATTCGGAGTCTGAATTCATATAATTCAGAGTTTGAACTCAGAATGTTCAGAGTTTGAATTCAGAGAATTTGGAGTCTGAACTCAAAAAGTTCGGAGTCTGAATTTAGAGAATTCAGCGTCTAAACATAGAATGTTCAGACACTGAATTCATAGAATTCAGAACCTGAATTCATATCCTGAAAATAGAATGCTCTATATCTAATTATTTATATGATTCTTGAGGTTTTATATATGAAACCCAATTTTACACTTAGTAATAAAATGAGTTATACTTAGATAGACTAAAAATATGAACAATGAAAACAAGGTAAGGATAAATTTCCTTGGGGAAGGAAAGTTTTCCTTATTAAGATGAAACATATGGAAGATAAAATTTTCCTTAAGATAGTGTGTTTGTGATTTTCAAAACATAAAGGAATGGAAAAGTCATAAAGAAACCTTATTGACTCAACACTCTCCCCATTTTGGTAAAGCACAAACAACTTTATGAAAAAGAATATAAGGACATAAAAATTATATGGACTGTTAAATAAAACATATCTCCCATTAAATATGGATGAATGTGAAAACGACTAATTCCCCCTTAGGCCTTTTAAACCCCAAGGATCATATTCGGAATTTCCTGAATGATATTTCTCATTTTCTTTCATACGAAAATCTTCATGATGAAAACTACACATTAGATGAACTCCCCATGACTTAGTGAAATTTCTTCCTTACTAAGTATTCTTTTTTAAATTCCATTCTCCCCCTTTTTGATTTTCAAAAAATATTAAAGGGATCAAAAAATAAAATATGGTACCTAAAATATTAGTACTAAACAACATAAATTATAGAAACCAAAAATTTCATTAGGATTGAATGAAATTGTACAACAAGGAAAATACAACAGAAGATTGGATTTGTAAAATTTATCCTTTGTTATCCTTCAGAATCAGCTTCTTCACTATTGTTTTCAGCCTCTTGATATCCTTATGATCCTCTTCATCATGATTCAGAAGTTGATCCAGATCTACTATTTTCTTTTCTAAGGATTTGATTTTTTTTCATCCTGACTCTTAAGAGATTTTGCCTGACCATTTAGGAATTCTTCTTTCTTAACTAGCTTCTCTTATATCTCAATCCTGAGACCCCTTTCTCTCTTCCAACTATGAAAAACTGAATATAATTTCCCATTCAGATCTTTCAATTATTTCTTCCATATATTTTCTTCAAGAGATAGCTTTTCATCAAAAGACTTGGTGAGATCTTTGAACTTCCTATAATCGGTTACAAATGCATCATTGACATTATCTAGAAACTCATAAAAATTATAAGGTCTTCTATAGTTTTCTTTGACCAACTAGTCATCTTATAGCAAGATCTTTTATGGGATTTTTAATTTATGAATTTTTTTTAAATCAACCTCAAGTTTGAAACACTTATCCATATCCATAGATACTGAATCAGATTTTTGATTTTAGCTATGCTGAAGAATCTGGCTTCTCGAGTCTATGCTTGGAAATAGAGGGATAGTTTCAACAATATTTTCAAAGACTGGACTACAAAATCATGTCCAAGACAGGATTATTCCGAATCATAGATTTTTCTTGGTGTGAATTCTTTTTCTATATCAGCATCTTTCCTCTTCTATGAAGCACCCACTTCTTTCTTCTTCACCACTGATCTACTAGGTGTATCAACAACCACCTTTTCACTTATCAGCTTTCAAAATGACTTCTTCTTGATTGGGTGATTCTTGTTCATTATCAGATAGTTGCACAATTTTATCTTCATCTACCTCTTCCTTATGAGCTCCTACCTCAGCATCCTCTGGCTAAATGAAATCATGGTTAGAGCTTTCTTCATCTGACACTTTGATTGCTTCTTCTCAACTCTTCTCATCTTTCCTTGGGGTAGCATGTTTTGAAGACTCGACTTAAGTGGTTCAGAATGATAATTTTTTATAAGGGATTTAATCCTCATTGAAATCCACAAAATGATGTATCAAATCTTCAGTATCACCATGGCCTTCTACTTCTCCTCCTTCTAGTTGTTTTTCTTGTACTTTTCCCAGATTCACAAACTTCATTTCCAGAGTCTCTAGTAAAGGTTTTATCGAAAAGAAATCTGGTACCAGAATATTCTTGGATGCTTTCTCAGTAGCCTTCAGAAGTGGTAAAACAATCTCTACCTCAGAAAACGTTTTCTTATGCATCTTCTATTTCTCTTTCTTCTCAAGCTCTTCAGCTGCCTTTTCCTTTAAAGATTTTGCCTCATTAGGGTCCAAGCCAAACATAGGCACCCCTTATTTCTGATTTTTCTTATCTTCACTCTATTTTTCTACTACTTCATAAGGATAAGCATTTTGTTTCATTGGCTTTGGGGGCGATGACAGAATTTCTATAGCCAATGGGGTTTTTTCCTTCTCTTCTACTTCTTTCATATTCCTCTTCTATCTACCATTTCTTGAGGTTTTATCTACCTCCTATTTCTTTTAAAGAGTTTCAACTTCCACTTCAGTAAAATAATAAAATTCATCGGATTCTTCAGAAAAAGAAATTTCATCCATCTCAAAGTATCATCACTCAATAACCTGACTTTGCAATTCCTCGACTTAGTAGTACATGGAATTTTCAAGGATTCTAAACATTGAACAATAATCTTTGAAATAATGACTTGATACATAATAATTTGGGATTTAAAATTCCCATTCATGATACTATCAATCATAATCAGAATGTACATAACCAAATTTATCTTCCTTAGATTCACCATGAAATCCAAAATATAGATTACACTATAATTTATAGTGTCCTTATCACATTTTTCGGAATAATAAATCCATGAACCCATAATCCAAAAATCATAATTTTTATAGACAGGTGAATAATCATTGGAGTCTTTACTTCTGAAAGACCAAGACAAGGCATGGATTTTAACTTAATAAAGCTTCCTTGAACATCTGGTAGCCTGTGAGTACAAAACTCATCTTCCCTTTCATAAGGAATAACAACCAAGCATGCAGCCTTGATATAAGAAAATGAATATGTTTTTCCATAACACTTGAAAGGAAACCTACTCCTGCCTTCTTCCTTACATAATGTTACTGACTCATAGAACTCTACTAAAAACACCAAATATACCAAATCCTAATATTTTGGTTTTTAAATATATACACTCTCCCATCCATTGAGTTTTATATTCTTGGAAACGATAGAGTCATATTTTTCATAAAAATTTGGATCAACTAAACTCTCTCTATATATTTTCAATTCAGAGATTGGCTTGACAATCAAAATTTCTTTCTGGGCAGAGACTTCGGTAGACATTCGAATGTAAGGAATATCTGAGAAGTTCGTAACGGGCTTATGTAAGAAGGGCAGATCTTCAGCACGCACGTGTTTTGGATTGATGTGGGAAAACCATTGAGGGGTCCTTTATATATGAATTTTATGTGAAGATTCAACTTCCAAACTCAATCCAATGGTTGAAAAACTTTATGTCCAGATTTGATAGCAAAAAAGATGACTGATGAAGAATTTTGTAAGATTATGATCTTTTGAGATTTTTTTAGGAAAACATTCTGATTTAAGGAAAAGTGAATACGAAAAATTTAAAAATGAATGAAAATAACAACAAGTAAAAGATTATTAATAAAATTTAAGAAAGGAAACATATATTTAAGATTTATTGGATGATTATTTCTAATGAGGAAAATTCTTATTGAAGAACATCATATACTGAAAATTTTCTTACGAAAACTTTGAATATAAAAAATTTAAATCTAAGAAATATATTAGACAAAAAAAATTAGGCTACGAAATTTTTTTGGCAATGCAAGATTTTAGACCACAAAATATTGTAGACAACAAAAAATTTTAGACTACAAAAAAGTTTTAGACTACGAAAAAATTTTAGACAATGAAAAATTTTAGGACTATGAAAAATTTTTAGACTACGAAAATATTGTAGACTACGAAAAATATGTAGACTACTAAATTTTTTTTGTCTATGATAAATTTTTAGAGTACGAAAAATGTTTTAACTTCGAAAAAAAAATTTTGACTACGAAAAAAATTTTGAGTACGAAATTTTTTAAAATTCTAACATACAGATTTACTCCCCCAATGAAAAGGGGTTCCTTACTGTAAGGAGATTGGTTTCGATAGGAATTTAACCTGGAAGATTCACTTACGATTATCATGTCAAACTTCTGTTTAATGTATTCAAATCAATAAGATGGTAAAGATTTTTTGAAGATATAAGCAAGTTGATCTTGCGTTCTGATAAATTGAAGAATGATATATCCTTTTAGTGTGTGATCCCTAAGAAAGTGATTACCAATATCTATGTGTTTGTATGAGAGTGATGTGAAATGTTTTTACATAGGGAAATGAAACTAGTATTATCACACAAAATTTTTGTTTTGGTAAAACTCATACCATAGTCTGTGATTTTGTGTTGTATCCATAACACTTGAGCACAAAAACATCCAACTGCTACATATTCAGCTTCAGCTGTGGAAAGTGAAACTGAGTGTTGTTTTTTTATATATAAAAAACTAATGAATCTCCTAAGAAATGATATGTTCTGGATGACCTATCCATTATACATCTAACAATGTCATTATATGAAAAAAAATTAAAACAAAATCATTTCCCAAAGTATAAAAGTGTCTTAGATCGATGGTTCGCTTTATGATGTGAAAAATAATATCCACCACTTTTAAATGATATTCCTTAGAATTAGATTGATATCTTGCACATAATAATTCTGAAAACATTATGTCTAGAAAACTAGAAATCTTGTAAAGTATACATCCTATCATACCCCTAAAAGATGTTTGATTTACTCGTTTCCCAGCTTCATCAAGATCGAGTGAATTTGAGTTACCAATGGGAGTACATATACTCTTTGTGTTTCCATATCCATTCATTTTAAGAAGATATTTAATATTTTTATATATGGATATATAGATTCATTCAGGTTTTTGAGAAAATTTAAAACCAAGGAAAAATGTTATCTCACCCGTCATACTCAATTCAAACTCAAATTTCATTAGATCCGAAAATGAATCAGTTAATGATTGTTGAGTTGAACCAAATAAAATGTCATCAACAAAAATTTGAAAAGTCAATTTTTTTTCAAATCATTCTATTTAAAAATGGTTGGATAATAATTTCCGTTAACTTATAAATTTTGAATCAAACATCATGTATGTCTATCATCCATCCTCTAAGGGATTACTTTTGTCCATAAAAAGCTTTGGGAAGGTTGAAAACATGTTCAGGATGTTTTGTATGTTCAAAACCATGAGGTTGTTCAAAAAAATACCACTTGAACAAAACCATTATGGAAATCTTATTTAACATCCATTTGAAAATTTTAGAAATTGATGAATTCTGCAAAGGAATATAAAATATGAATAGATTCATCTCTAGATACTAGATCATAGGATTCTTCATAGTTAATTCCTTCTTGTTGATTATAACCTTTAGCAACCAATATTGCTATATTTCTTACTATGATTTCATTTTCATATCATTTATTTCTAAAGACCCAATTTACTCAAATAATAGAATTATCCTTGGGTCTTTCAACCAAGGTCCAGACTTTATTTCTATCGAATTCATTTAGCTCATCATTCATAGCTTTTATCCAATCATCATCACCTAAGGATTCATCAGTGCATTTTGGTTCTAATTAAGAACAGAATTATAGATGTTCTACTTTATTTTTAAGGAACATCTGGTCTTTACAGGTTGATTTACATCACCAATGATACTATCAGTAGGATGATTCTTAAGAATCAACAAATTTGGGTGTCGTAAAACCTGGTCATCAATGTAGGGTAAGAAATATTCTCGGTAAATGTTTCAGAAATAACTTCTGGAACATTTTCCATATCAGAGGGATCTTCTAACAAGGGTTGATAATAAGTTTTTGTAAAAAAATTTGAAGATGTATGTTGAGTTTGTTTAAAAAAAAGATCGGTTTCATCAAATTTGACATGTACTGTTTCTTTAATAATACAAGTATTTTTATTGAAATTTCTATATTCCTTAGAAGTTGCGGAGTATCTTAAGAAAATTCCTTCATCAGATTTTGGTGATAATGTTTGTATATTATCTTTAGTATTGAGAATAAATACCTTACAACCAAAAACATTGATGTAGGATAGTTTATATTTTATTCCATTCCATAACTCATAAGGGGTTTTATTAAGAAAAGGTATAATAAAAACTCGATTTATAGTATAACAAACAGTACTTACGCCTTGATCCCTAAATTTTTTGGCAACTGATTATTCATTCAAAATGGTTCTTGTTATCCCTTGAAGAATTCTATTTCTTCGTTCAACAACACCATTTTTTTAGTTGTTCTGGGTGCTGAGAAGTTTTGAGTAATGCATTTTCTACTAAAAAAGGTTTCAAATTATGAATTATGAAATTCACCTCCATGATCACTATGAGTAGGTATCGAAGGATTGTTTTTCTCATTTTTTTTCTTGTGATCTAAAAGTTTTCAAATAAGATTCAGATTCAGATTTCTTTACTAGAAAATAAACCCACATAAATCTAGTGTAATCATCAACTAAGAAAAATACATAATATTTCCCCCAAATTCATTCAGTTTGTGTTGGACCAATGATATCCATATGCACCAACTATAATTCATCAGTGGTTGAAACTTCACTAAGTGATTTAAAACTGGATTTATGTTGCTTTTCATATTGACAAGGATCACAAACTTTTGACGAATCAAATCTATGATCTGGTAGATCTTTATATAGGATTTTCATAGATATTATGCATAGGATACTATGGTTGTAGTTCCTTAACCTTATATTCCACAACCATGAATGATCCTCCATTGTACTAAGGAAAGGTTGATCATGGATTCTAAGGTCTACTATGTTTAATGTGTAAACATTATCTTGCATATTAGTAGAATGAATAATCTCTTCCTTGGAATTGTGTACTATGAACTTTTCATTACAAAAATTCACAAGGTAACCTGGTTCACATAATTAACTTATGCTAATGTGATTGTGCTTAATATAATTAACAAATAAAACATTTGAAATTAATGTTTTTTCAAGAATAACAATGTTACCTATACTAATAATTTATCCCATAGAATTATCTCTGAAAGATACTTTTCCAACTTTTGTCTTGATAATCATATAAAAGAAGTATTTGTTACCAGTTATATGATGTGAACATCCACTATCCATGTACCATGAATTTCTATTTGTACTATCACTATTTTCTTGAAAATAAGATTGGTAGAATTTTAGAACCCAAACCTTCTTGGATCTAGAAACTTTAATAAGAAAAATTTTAGGAATCCATGTTTTCATTGAAAAATAAGATTTATAAAAAGAGAAATAATGTGTTTTGTTTAAGGAACAAGTTTTTGCCCAATTCCCACCATAATGACATTTATTTTAGAAATGACCACATTGAGAAACAAAAATAATTATCATTAAAAACCAGTTTTGAACTAGTATAACCAAAACCAAAATTATTCCTTAGAGTTCGACTTAGGGAATACATCTTATAAATGGTTTGCTTCGCTAAGGAAAGTTTTACAAACACTTACTCAAGGAAAATATTTCTGACATTTGTCTAATAACTATGTTCTTATCCTTATGAACATCAGTTTTATCACTTGATTTAGGCTCAGAAACATTTTTATTAGAAATTAATTTTTCCAGATCCTTTGACAGTTTATCCTTCTAAGAATTAACATCCAAAGGGGTTATTTTAATACATTAAAAATCAAGGGTTTTCTGATCATGATCTTTAGAATGATCTTATATTTCCTTAGTAAGAATAGAAATTCTATAATTTTCGTTCTCAAAATTTTTCTTGACTTTAGAATTTTAGTTCTCATGGGGCTTAGCAAACCTAAAAACTTCTTCATAGGTCGGTAAAGTATGATCATCATCAGAAAAAGATTCTTCATCCTAGGATTCATAATATTTACTATGAAAATAATTAGAATTTATGGATGCATTGGTTATTAATTCATCATTTTTTACCTTATCCAATAAAAAATGATTTTTAATAGGTAACGTTGAAAGTAAAACAATATTATTCTGACCAGAAGATTCGTAATATGAGGATTCATTAGAAGAGTCTCCACCACTAGCACTCCAGGTGTCATTAGATTTCATGACATTCTTAGATTTAACATTGTAGTACTTCTTTCTATTCCTTTCAGAATAATTTTCCTTTTTATCTTTTCTCTTAAGCATAAGATAATCTAGCCTTATATGCACAACTCCGTTGCATTCATAACAAGTGTCATCAGATACTTTCTTATACTTTAGTAATTTCTTCTTGTATCTATACTGGATGTCTTTCTTCCCAAATATCTTGTTCATCATTCAGGAAAGATTATCTA
This sequence comes from Viscum album, assembly GCA_963277665.1. Lineage (NCBI taxonomy): Eukaryota > Viridiplantae > Streptophyta > Magnoliopsida > Santalales > Viscaceae > Viscum > Viscum album. The sequence goes on from OY728155.1 coordinate 1,014,797,302, forward strand.
TTTCATTCTCAGAATGTTCACTTTCACATGATTCAAATAAAATAGTAACCTTCGTAGACTTAGATCTCATAACTCTATCTTGAGTCTTGGATTTCATATGATTAAAGGAATTTATAAAAGCAAAAAATCCATTCCCAATGTTTTTCTTAACATTGTTAGCATCTCTCTTAATTCTAGTTTCATGTTGACAAGGAGTTCCAAAAATCTCATCAAGAGTAATATGTGAGACTTTCCAATTCTCATTAATAGTTGTCCTCTTTGATTCCCACTCATTAGGAATGATGTCTATTATGTTTTCTACAAATGCCTCATCATCCAAACCTTTTTCATCCATGGATTGTATGCTGTTGAAAATAGTAAAAAATCTATATTGTGCCTTACATATAGGTTCTCCATAAGGAAAGGAAAAATTATGGTACTCTTCTCTAAGGATAGATTTTCTAGTTTCAATATCACTGGAAGTTCCAAAATGTGTTACTTCATGATTCTTCCAAAAACATTTTCCACTTCACTAGAAGAAATCTAGCTATATATATTCTGGGTTATGGAACACAATAATTAATTGCATAGCTTATAGTAAAGATGATATTCTGAATTCTCTTGATTAGTAAAAGTTACGACTTATTTATCATGAATCTTGTAATCTCCAATGAACATAACAATGTTTTCCACTCTAGTATTATTGAAAAAAGTCTTCATATAATCTATCCAATATTCATAATCATTCCCATAAAAAATATGTGGTCTAGTTGGATTAAGATTTTCAATTGTACCAGCATTCATTCATACCATATTAAAGGAAAAAAAATGTTTCCACGCTAACTTGTTAGTAATAAAAGTTTATAAACAAGTGTAAAAATATCCTAACCAAGGAAAATATAGAACAATAAAAACATGGGTCTGAAAACATATATGTGAATATAAGTATTTCAGAATCCTCCTCTGATACCAATTGTAGTATCGAGATGATGAAGTAGATGCTCAATATAGAATAGGGGGGGAGGGTGAATTGTATTATTTGACGAATTGCTTTGGAACTTTTAAAGATGTTAATGTTTAACAAAAGTTAAAAAAGCTAAATTCACAAGACCTATTAGTTTTAAAAACTTTCTTGATTCCGGAAATGTGGTTTCGGAAATTAAACATAAGAAAAGTTTACAAAGATAACGATTCAATCTTAAATCATATAGAATCTTAATAATTAGAGAACTTGTATAAGAAATTATAAGATAGTTACACATCCCTTAACAATCAAAATGCAGTGGAAAACAAACTTGAAACAATATGAGTAACAAGTAAGAAATATTTTATCCCAAAATTTAGGGTATCCAACAACCTTGGAAAAAGGTCCCTTGATTTATACATTCTAGAATGTCTATCTTACCCACACTAGGGTATTACCTCGATACAAATATCGATGTCGGTCGTGCTATCCCCGCAAGACCTCGAACATCAAGGTAGTCGACACCTCTGTCTTCCTTTCCCCGGAAGCCATCGAATGTACTCAGCAACATTCAGAGTCACACAAGGCAATTCTGAACATGATGTCCAGTACACACAAAGTAATAAAGTCTCTCTATATATAAATCACTTAAGCCTCATGTAATCTCTATATTGATCAATGTTTTTTGAGCTCCTTTAAATGAGATCCTATTTATATGAACATCTTCAACGAGAATCTCCCTCCTCCAAGGGTCATATTTTTTTTTGAATTTCAGAGGGACCTATACACGTGTCACTCAAAAAATGATTGGTTAGAAATAGAATGCATGACATGATTTTATAACTTCAAACAAGAGTCTGTAAAATAAAGTTGCTCAACCAAATTCAATTTTTCAGAGCTTATGAAAATTAAATGTTCAGATTCTAACAAAAAATCCATTCAGTGTCTATAATTCATGAATATTCGGAATCTGTCTTCAAAAGAATTTGGAACCTGAATTATATAGAATTACAGAGTGTGAATTTCTAGGAAATTCGTAGTCTAAATTCATAAAAATTTGGAGTCTGAATTCATAATAATTCAAAATCAGAATTCATAAGAATTCGGAGTCTGGATTCATAAGAATTAGGAGTCTGAATTCATTTAATTCGAAGCCAGAACTCTGAATTTTTGGAGTTTGAAATCAGAGAATTCAGAGTCTGAACTCAGAAAGTTTGAAGTCTGAATTCAGGGAATTCGGAGTCAGAACTCAGAAAGTTCAGAGTCTGAATTTATAGAATTCGGAACCTGAATTCAGATCATAAAAACATAAAGCTCCATATCTAGGTATTTATAAGATTCCAATGTTTTAGATATGAAACTGAATTTTAATGTTATGAATAAAAATAGTTATATTTCGAAAGAAAAAAATATGTGCAATGAATATAAGGTAAGGATAAATTTACTTGGGGAAGGAAAATATTATTTGTCAAGATGATACTTATGGAAAATGAAATTTTACTTAAGTTAAAGTGTTTGTGATTTTCAAAACATAATGTAATGGAAATGTCATAAGTAAACCTTATTAACTCAACAACCCGGTCATCATATAGTGCTTGATAATGGGTATGAGCAAAAATTCCATGACACACTTATGATATATTCTGAGGATAAAACATATTTTCTATAAAAAAATAACCTATTCGAATAAATGTAGAAAATTATTGGATTAGGATAAACCTATGCTACATTGTACTGAAAATAATGTTTAACTATTTATAATCTGTTTATGTTATTATCTAGTTTTCCCAATTTGATTATTATTGCTCACTCTATGCTTATTGATTTTACCACATGGATAGATCATGAAGAAATCATGATAAAATTGAATATGATGTAATATATGGTTACTATGAGAAACTAAATGGGATGATGAGAATAGTTAATGATATATTTATTATTCTAAAATAGTTGTCTAGAAATATAGTAAATGACCTATACAGTGAAAAAAATCTTAGAATCACTAATGAAGAGAATGATGTAGTTATCTAAGAGATATAGTGGTGTAATCCATGGATGAATTATGGATTAATTTCCATAATTTCATAGATATGGAAAAGGACACTGAAGAATACTCTTTAAAGGAATGAATTTTTTTTTCTCTGTGTAAGAGATATTAAAAAAAATAATGAATTGTCCCGAAAAAATGTAGAGAATAATAGAAGGAAAGAAATCACATCCTAGAGATATATCTTTAGTTAATACTATTAAATATGTGGAACCTAGAAATTTTCTAGGTCAATGAAATCATCAAAAGGATAACTCTTATACCTACGAAAGAACAATTTTTAAATAAAATAGATGAATTAATTATATATGGGTATTAATGAAATATATTGCAGAAATTTTCTAGCAATGGTATTTTCGTTATTGTAATTATAGTTAAAATTATTTTAAAAAAAACATTATCAATAAGTATAAAATAGGTTAAGAACATTTTAATAAAATCATTTAATAAAATTAAACATTTAAAAATAAAGGTTTATAAATTTTCACTAACCCTTATGGAAACATTATTAGTTCTATTATTTTGAGTTTTGATTATTAATTAAACCACATGAATTTCTATGCTGAGTCACCTCTAAACACATTGATATCCCGTATTCTACACCACCGACAAATCACTTCATTATCTATAGGTTTAAAATAACTATTAAGAATATTGATCATTGTGTTCAGGAGGTAATACCTAATTATAATTTTTTAATTTAGTTTATATTTAATGAAAATAAAATTTTTCTTTAGGATAATAAAAAATATTATTTGGGAAATAAATATCTTATAGATTTAATTTTTTCCATAAATTGAATTCAAGTCTAACAATTCTCCAAGGTTCCTCTGTTTTTCATGGTATATAATTTTAATGAAAAGATCCAACAGCTTGAGATATTATTGAATAATGAAAATGGCTAATAAAGGGATAACCAATACACATATAAAGTTGTATTAAAAAAACAGAAGCGATTAACGTAATGTGAAAGTTAAACTAATTTCATAATTATTTTCAAAATTGTCAAAAGTGATACGATTTTCACCATATTTTTCTAAAAAAGACACTTGAATACACATTATTACTATTTTGAGGAAATATAAATTAAAAATTCGTTCATGTAGAAATATCATAATGATATTTCATTTTTAATTTAAGAATAAAATATGTAAATAAAATTTATTATAAAATTAAGAATCACATAGTAAGTTATGATCAACTACCATTTAATTATAGAATATTCGTTAACCCAATGATTCCCATGAACCACCTAATAATATCCCAATCGAAAATCATAAGTAAATAGATACAACATAGGATAACAATGAATCCTTGAGAAATAGAAATTGATGAAAAAATGCCATCAATACTACAAATCAACTTAAGAATAATGAAACCCTAATATATAAATAATATCAAATTTATCATAAATCAATTTCCACAAAAAAAGAAATCCATAGAATCAATCAGACCTCATATGCGTTAAATAAAAAATAACATGAACGGAAATAAAAACCCTATATGGGACTTCTTGAATAAAAACGAGATGAATCCAAATACATATAGTGCAATTCAAATATTATAATGTAGAATAAAAACTCAAAAAAACATCCAAATATATTTAAATCAAATTAAAATGTAGAAATATAAGAATCTTTTAAGATATTAAAGAGATAATACGACGAAATATTTCCCTTAGTTGAGGCATGGAGAGGATCCTTGGATCCAGCATGATTCATCGGGAAAAAAGAGGATGATAAGGGAACCTCATGGATCTATTGAAGGAGTCCCCTTTTAGCTAGGGTAGGTAAAAATAAATGGAGGCATTTTAGATTGAAAATTGAGGAGGGTTTATACCAATATTTCATCATGAATAAAAAAAATTACAACTAACATGTATGTATTTATTTACCACTATATACTCTATGAAACCTCCCAACCACTCAGACTACTTATATAGATAAATAGTACCCAATGGATTTCCACTGAGTACCTGGTATAGCCTATAAGAATGACTTGCAAGTAAAACTCATTAATAGGAAACCTTAACCACTAAAACCCATAAATACCCTTATAACTCATCCAATTTTTTTTATTGAAACCCTCGTCAATTAAATAATAACATTTCCCAATCCTCAATAAAAAACCCTATAAATCTATCAAAAATTAAAATAAATTCTTGTTATAAGCTTTTAGAGTATCTATATCATGTTCAAAAAATTACTTCGTCACACTCCATATGCCATTAGTCATTACAACCTCTACATAGTCTGGGCTATAATCCTTCATAATTCAATGGATATATTCACCAAAAAAGCAGATCACTCCAAAGTATCCAATACCACCACTAAGGCATCCAAAATGATTCATGGAATGAAAATTCTAAATAAAACTCAAAAATTCATTAATAACAAACTCAATATTATAAATATTTAAAAATGGTTCACAAAACCAATACATTTTCATTTCATAATCAGATGACCCACTATTATCTTTTGAACTCAAAAGTCCCAATTTCATATTGATTCAATAAAACACTATTATTAAAATATATAAATACCAACTACACATCATTCTGTGGATTCATGAATTATAAAACTTTTTAAAAAATATGAATCCCCCATGAAATATTAATACTAAATGATTTACCATCATCATCTGGACTCTAAAAATTCTATCAATTAGTCAGAATACAAACAATTTGACTCCACACATTATGATCCCACTAATGTTATAAATGGGAGAATATCCATGAATTTTACTTTATTAATTAAATAAATTTACTCAAAGTTTCACAGTGATGAATTAATTTTATTAAACCACATAACAATTTTTTCATAAAAACATCATTTTTTACTAAAAAACCTATTACAAATCTATGGATTATATAAACATACTTCTCATCATTATTTTTAACTCTTATTTACCATGAATTAAGGATGATGAGAGATTATGATTTCAACAAAAAGAAGAATGGTAATGGAAGTGTGTGTTTGAACACTACAACTAATGTCAAGACACTAGAAAGAGTAACTATATCTAAAAAAAGAAAATTATTGTTATATCTGAATCTAGTGGAAATGATCATTAAGAGAATGAATTAACCAATCTTAATAAAAGGTGGTTCAAGAATGTGGGAATGAATTATTTTCTGTATATATATATATGAATAATGATTGAAATGATAATAAGGATTATGAAGTATCTTATTATGAATGTTAAAGGGCTATACATATCATATCGGATTGTCCTATGATTAAGAGAAAAGACATGGAGGAAAATAATTCCAAACAAAATGGAATGAAGTATTAAAATTCTAATTCGGATAATGTCTTGAAAGAAAATGACACTATTTTTTCCAGTGGTGGTAACTATTTAAATGAATCTTCATAATATGAATATTCTGGTCAGAAGAATATTGGTTATATAGCTAGAGTACCTATTGAAAATAATTTTCTTATGGATAAGGTACACAAAACTGAATCCTCAACCAATGTTTTCTTAAATTATTATTTTCCAAATAATGAATATTTCAAATCTACATATGATAAATCTTCTTCATCAGAAGTCAATAAGTTACCTTCATTTGATGAATTTTCTAGGTTTTCTAAATTATATGAAAATGAAAATGTTAAAATAAATAAGAAGTCAGAGAAATAAAATTCTATAATTACTATTTTGCTAAAGAATTTTCATATCATTCATCAAATCCTGATCAAATAACATTTTATTTTGAAAGTTCATATAAATACATTATTTAAGTTAATTCTGAAAAGGATAAACATTTTAAAGATCATTGAAATGTTTTATCAAAGCATTTTCTATGAGAATAAGTCATGTTCTAAAACTAATTAATTTTAGTATAAGAATTTAGTCATCAGACTAAAATACCAAATATTTTCTTTAAATAATAATTTATCTAATTTTACTTTAGGAATTAATTAATTTCATAAAAATATATTCACATCATTTTCCTCAAGAATAGTTATGGTTTTAGTAATACTCATTCAAAACGTATTTTTAGTAATAATTATTTTGTTGCCCAAAGTGTTCCGTTTTGCAATAAATATTTATGTTGTGGACATTGAGAAACTTTTTTTCATTAAATAAAACCCAAAAATTAGGTTTTCATATATCATGCATTTCTTGGAAAATATGTATTCCTAAATTTTAACTTTCTGAAATTTCCGGATCCAAGAGAGTTTGGATTCTGAATGTCTAACTCTTTTATTATCATGAAAATAAATAAAGTACCACTAACAATACATGGTAAATGGTTGGTGGATGTTCCTATAATTTGGATGTTAACACAAAAAATATTTTAAAATATTATTAAGCGGATATGTAGAAAAGTAACTTTCAAAGATAATTCCAAGGGAAAAATTGTTGGTATAGGTATCATTGTTCTTCATGGACAAACATTGTTTAAAAGGTTTTTTTTCTAATGGTCTTAAGCACAACCTCATTGGAATAATCTAATAATGTGATGAAGGTTACCTTGTGAATTTTAGGAATGATAAATACTTAGTAAACAAATTCATACCCATGTCCAATGAAAGAATTTTTCTCAATAAAACTTCTTATGAATATGGGATCAGTTGAAAACCTAGTCTTTATTACTTCAATGTATTTGTATTCAAAGTCATAAATTTGAATAATAAATATAACATAAATAAATTAAAACCCATTTCCAATGAAGGAATTTTTCAACTTTACTCACCTTCTTCTAAGGATTATAGTTTTTTTTACAAAAACACTTGTTTTATTGAATTAAATTACATGTTAAATTTGATGAATTTGATCCTTTTGTTTTAAAAAAACCCCAACTTATATCCTTGAATGTGTTTTCAGAAACTGATTATCATCCTTTGATATAAGAATATTCTAATATGAAAAATAATCAAGAAAATATTATTGAAGCATTTACCCTAGAATATTTTCTACTATATGTTGATGAACAAGTTTTACAAAACAAAAAACAGTTGTTTATTAAGAATCGTCCCAATGATAATATCATTGGTGATGTAAATCAACATATAATGAAAATAAGTTCCCTATGAAATGAAGTAGAACATATAGAATTCCATTCCAAATAATATATAAAATTATTGATGAGGCTTTTGTTGATGAATTTTGGATTAAACACATACAAGATGATCTAAATGAATTTGAAAGGAACATAGTCTGGACCCTGGTTTAAAGACCTAAGGAAACTAATATAATTCTTGAAAAATAATTCTTCAGAAAAAAATGTAATGATAATGGATTCATATTATGAAATAAAGATTGATAAGTTTCTAATGGATAAAATCAATAAGAAGTAATAGACTGTTCAAAAATCCATGCTCCATTATCTAGACATGAATCTATTCGTACTCTACTTGCCATTACAACATTTTCTCTTTTAAAACATTTTCATAATGATGTGAAGTGTGATTTTCATAATCTATATGTTCAAGAAGATGTTTATGTTGAACATCATATTTGATTTTAAGAAAAAAATATCCTAAACATGTTTTTAAACTTATCATGGATTTATATGTACTTAGACAAGCCACTAGAGCCCGATATGATAGACTTACATGTTTTTTATTATAAGAAAATATGTTAAGGTAATTGATGATCCATATCTATTTATAAATAAATATAATATTTTATAAATAGTTGAAATATATTTTTATGAAATTATATTGAGATCAACTCAGAAATCATTAAATGATTCGTTTCCGAATCTCATGAATTTTGAGATTGAGATGAGTATGATGGGTGAGTTAACATTTTACAACGTTTTCAAATAGCTAAAAAAACGAAAAGTAATTTATATATATCAACATAATTATACTAATGATCTTATTAAAAAGTATGGATATGACAACACAAAAATTATAATCACTCCAATCATTACCGTAAATTCTCTTGATCTTGATGAATCTAGGTAACCAGTAGATCAAACATCTTTCAGTGGTATTATAGAATGTTTTTTATAATTAGTGGCTAGTCATATAGACTTGAGGATTTCAAAATTGATATGTGGAATATATAAATATAATCTAAATAAATATCAATTTAAATTAGTGAAATGAATTTTCTTGTTTTTAAAGGGAACCACATATTTAACACTTTCGTATACATCTGGAAATGATTTTGTTTTAAAAAGATTTTATTATGCTAAATTTGGTTGATGTAAACTAGATAGAAAAATTATGTCTGAAACATTTCATTTCTTAGGATATTTAATAGTTTCTTGGTCTTGAAAGAAGCAACACTCAGTTTCACAATCCACATCATAAGCTGAATATGTAGAAGATGGAAGTTGTTGTGCACAAGTGTTGTGGATACAACACACACTCACATACTATTAAATTAGTTTTACCAAAACTCAGATATTTTGTGATAATTCCAGTTCCATTTCCCTATGATGAAACTCTACACATCGATCTTGTGAAAAACCCATAGACATAAGGCATTACATTCTTAAGAATCACACAATCAAAAGAGATATCATTCGTCAATTTATTGGAAAATAAGATCAACCAAATGATATTTTTTTACAAAATCAGTACACTTTTATAGATTTTTCATACTGGGGTTCATTTATTATTATACCATAATTTTTGCAACCAATTTTTTTCTATTAATCATACTATTTTCATAACGAAATTTCTTTTTTGAGTCTGATAAATTTTTATAACCAAATATAATTTGGGATCACAAAATTCTGGATTAAAAAAATTTCATTTCCATAATAAAATTTCTATAGAATAAATTTTTTTCCAGGAAAAACATATCTATACTAACTTTAATTTTTATAATTAATCCAGAACATTAGATTACTTACATAAATATTCTTAATTTGTTTACTTGTTGGATTTTTTACCCTGTTTTAAAAAATATCTATTGGATTCACTTTTCCTAAATTTGATTTTTCCTTAAATCTTAAAAAGATCAAAACCTACAAAATCATAATTTTCAATTCATCTCAACTGTTAGATGAGATCCTATTTATTTCAAATGTTGGATCAGATCCGAAATTCCAACTATCCCTTCCATGCCTATATAATGTACCCTATTCTATATCCCTCATCAATTTTCAAGAAATTATACACTGAAGCTCTACTCCTCTTCAAATAGGCCATTCAGTATTCCAAGCTTTCATACACACCGGATGTCACAGGTGTAGAGACCCGGAGCCTGACTTACATGGACATTACATTACTTTTGCGGAATACTTAGTAAATAACAAAAACACACACGCAAGGACCGTAATAGTTTAGTGTCTTTGGAAACTCGGAATATAATCTTCTAATTATGGTAAAATATCTTCAACATCTCCTATAAAGATCTTCCTTTTTTTATACCTAAAACCTTTATTTATATCTTGGGGAAAAGAAAACATAAAAGGGTGAGCTCAAATTCTCAGTAAGGGTAAACAAAAGAAATATCAATCACATCATATTCATAAGAACATAACATTTTGGAAATCTTAACTTGCAAAAGAGATCATAATATCATAACATGGGATAAATCATAGTAGTGAAATGTAATCCCAATAATCATAACTTAAAACATGAAACTTTGTTTCATACACACATAATCATAGAGAATCATTTCTTATTAGTCAATACTCATTGCCAAGACTATCTTAGTGGACAAAGTCCCTTTCTGAGCCGAGTTCACTCCTCGTTTCAGTCCCGTTTCACTGAACCGGTATAACCTACCATTCCAGCCATGTCTATCTCATGCGATATAAAATCTTTACCCAATGCATTGGAGGGAGATATAGGTCCCACCCATCTCATAATGATACCATTCTTATGTGTACCACAAAATCATAAATCATACATCATTGCATAACCCATGTAATAAAAATGGGAATTTTAAACATCATGACATCATAAAAAATTTCATATAAGATAAAGAAATTCATAAAAATATTTCCATCACAACATAATCAAGTAAATGTAATAATAGGGATAGAAACATAACCCTATATTATCTTAGATGGAAAATAATTTTGATAAAACACTTGAACTCAATTCTTGAGGAAAATATCCTTTCTACTGCAAAAACATTTTCCTTTCTTAACATGTCATACAATTTTAAACTAAAAGAAGTTGATTAAAAATAAACTTGAAAACTTGTAAAGGAGTCTCCTTGGAAATAATGTTTTAAAAATCCATTCATGCTGTAAAATTTAAAGAAAACATTCTTCGTACTTTTGTCAGAAAAGTCAAAAAGTACCTCGTACGAAAAACAACAAAAGATTCCTTTCATATCTTTTACTAAAAGCTCACCGAAGGGTAAAATTGGATATAAACTATTTTAGAAGGATATAAATATTACATATTGGGGAAACATGGATGTGGATGACAAAATACACCCCAGTAAATACCAAAGTATAAACAATCTCGGATAAAAATGAGATTGTGATATTTCCCTTACCTTAGGTCCGATTTGCATCGTATGTGTCCAAACCTCCTGTATAATGATTTAAATAATTTGATTTACTTATTCCAGAATCATACTCATTGTTATGATATCATATATTGTTCACTTATGGCTTTATATTACCCTTTATTTTGTAAATTCCATGTTAAAGAGCGTTTTGGGTAAAATTGTTTCATTTGTCCTCCGTGTTTTGACTTGTAATTATTCAAATGATTACTTAGATCATGATTACTTAATTACAGAATATAAAACATGATTTATATATAATATATATTCAGAATATATATATATACAATAGATCAGTAAATGGAAAGAAATACACCGTTCAGGGAGACGGTAGACCGTACGTACGCATGAACGCTATCTTCTTTTCCTTATTGAGTTGAATGGAATTAAGTAGATGACATACATATATATACACATAAATCCAGAATAATTATTATGTCATATATTTCATTATTAATTATTATATATACTTTATAATCATTTATGAATGGTTAAAGTGGAGAATGAATCTCATCGCATCGTGGAGACGGTAGTCCGTACGTACGCACGAGCGATGATATCGTTATCATGATCGTGGAATTGTATTGGAGTGTATGTATACTATTTCAGAATCAATATCACTTTACAATAATCATATATAGTTATTATGTACACCATTATACCCATCTAAGTAAGGTGGTGGTGGAAAATAGATTACACCATGGCGTGGAGACGGTATTCCGTACGTACGCACGCGCGGTGATTTCATTTTCCGTAGGATGGATAGATGGTGAAATAAGGTTGTTTCATAATTATAATAACATATCAGTATATAATTGATACTGATGTTATAACTTCATAATGAAAAAACCTAAGAAGAAGAAGTGGAAGAAGAAATAAAGATGAAAGAATCGGTAACAGACATTTCCTCTTCTTTGAAGCGCCTCTTTGAGATCTCCTTTTAGGGAACTAAAATTGGTCTTTGAGGAAGACCAGAACCTCTAGGATGTTTCTAGGGAAGTGTAGAAGTGAAATTGGCAGGGGTTGGCCGAGCTTGAAGGCTCAAAGTGGTGTGAGGAAGAGGGGGAGGAGGTGCCCTTTTATAAGGGAGGAGAGGGGCACCTTTGGAATAACTAAAAATATTATTTTATTATAAAGTCAAATTCAGTTTCTAATATCTCCAAATTGATATATTTCGAAGATAAGGTGGGTAGGGGTCTAAGTACTATCATCCAATAGAATTTTGACATGTTTAGGTATCAATTTTAACCATATCATTTATATTTAACTTTAAGTTAGATAATTTAACTTTTACCGTGTCTTCTTGTTTTCTTACACTATAAGGTTAATAAAATAACTATATCAAGACAAAAGAACCCCAAGTTGTGTATTATTAATATATATAACCTTATATAAGTAATTTGGCCGAACCTTAGATTTTTAGGAATAAAATAACAATTAATAATATAATATTTGTTTTAAAAACTATTTTATGTCAATTTTGACACTATTTTGTAATTGATTTTTGTGAAACTCATAACAGATTGATTAGTTAGAAAAAAGTTAATTAAATCAATAATAACATGTCATATTAACATATAAAATTAGATAAATTCATAAAAAGTCTTAAATTACATTTATTTGGGTATTTATAACATCAATTATGTCAATATTTCATTAATAAGACAATTTCTGCATCATCTTTGTGTCATAATAAATGATAATTATTTAATACCTAAAAATTCTAAATAAATTCCTATGATGTAGATAATTGTATTATCTTTCTGGAGACTATTCATGTTATTTGTTTCATGAAGTGTATCAATAAATTAAAATTATTATACTTATAAGATTTAAGAAAGTGACATGTTGTCACACTCTTTGGTTTTAATAATAATTAACTTATTTTCATGGGCAAAAGTCCATTAAATGAATCTAATCCGACCCTTAAGTGATATTGGTCGACTTTTAGTCATCCAATAGGATTTTTCCAAGTGTTAGGGTAATTTTATAATATTATATTTACCCTTAATTACCCTATTTACCTTTAACTATGATAAATAAAATTTACCGTAGTTACTATTCATAATTCCAAAAAATAAAAAGTAGCCTATTAACATAATTTGGACCCACATATTCCAAATATGGAATCCATTTTTTCAAATTCAATACACAGAAGTTGCAGAAATTGAATTAAAATTAATCCCGTTGTCGAAAGAAAACGAGTTTTTCTTTAAAACATTGCAAAAGATTGAATTGATTTAGCCTACGAATTCAACGTAAAATAAATGCTAATGACATACATTATATTAAATGGTAAAAAATATATTCTATTTATACTTTAAAATAATTCAATACTATAATTTAACCACATAAGATATTACGATGAAAAAATTTGTTTTTAATTAAAATATAACATGTTTTTACTATTCATTAAAATATGAAAGTTATCGGGAAAATATCAAAACTTTATCTAATGTAAATTTTTATATCCTGATTCAAAAGAAGAATTTTATTTTGTCAAATTGAACTTATAAGCATGTCAAAAACTAGATTTAAAGTGGGTGCTCCATCAAAAGGCGGCAAAACTGCATTTTTTGAAAAATACTTATTTTACCCGAAAAATTTATTTTGTTCTTATACCATGTTCTAGAAATGTGTAAGATGAATAATAATGTTATAAAATAAAAAATTTAGTTAACACTATTCATAACGGCTAGTTCATAACAATATTATAATAATATATCGTTGTTTAGTAAAACCCGGTATTGCGTACAACACCCGCTATCGAGGAAGGTCGCGATTGCGTGTAATGCAAGCCAAGTCAGGGTTGCGTGTAATGAACTAATCCTTTATTGTTGTGTATAACAGAATCCAACCATATTTTATTTATACATTGAATATGTATATATATATATACACTCAATGTTACGTAGAATAACTTCTATCAAACGAACTTGAAATTGTGTGTAACAAGAGCCAAGAAAAGTGTTGTGTATACTACAAGCTAATACAGTGTTGTGTATAGCGCAAGATAATCTTGGTGTGTCGTACAATAGAAGATATGAATGAAATTAAAAAGAATGTATCTTATAAAATCTCAGGTTGTTACATTCTACCCCCATTAAAATGAATTTCTCCCTTGAAATTCGTCGGGGTTATAAATCGTTTACTATTCATTAAAACCCACATCGTAAAAAGAAATACCAAAACTGAACTTTAAAAACTAAAGTATGAAATATAACGGTTACCCAAATGAACTCATCACTAGGTTTCCATATAGGAGAAAATATAGACATGGAAGAGAAATCTAACCGTCATGTTCGGATGGAGAGTGGTAGAGAACATGGCTATGAAAAAGCCAACATTCACAAAGCTATTGATTTGGGGTGATCTAAGGTACCATCTGATTCCTCAGATATAAGGGCAGTAGGACAACATTTTTGGTTTTCAAGATCATTTCCCTAAAGTTGATGAAATTGGAATTAGAAGAAATACTTTCATGATTTTGGTATAGTCTCACTGTTGGTCATTCTTTGGAAAATTTCCACTTAATATCTTAAAGAAATGAAGTTGAATTTTTCATTCATGATGTGTTAGCAGATCATGTGATAGAATGATGGGTCATTCCATCTGTCTCAAACAAAAGGTTAGAAAAGTTATCAAAAAATACATAAGTCCATCTATAGTGAGATTAATCATATATGGTTCCTAAAATGGACTTAAAATTCATATATCATACTACTTAATATAATAAAACTAGTTTCTACTAAAAAGGGACTTCCTGTAGGACAGTGGTAGGCAATAAAGGCCAGTCGCACTTCGGTTGTGGGTTCGATTCCCACAGCCTTGTCCGACACGATGGGCTGTCGCCCGTCCTACAGGTTGTCCTTTTTCTAAAGCTATATTACTATAACATCCCATCAACAATATCAAAAAAAGTTTTATCCTTAAACAATACTAACTTATGTCCAACATAATCCATTCCAATCTTTAGGCTTATCTAAACTACTTCGGTCCAAGCTCATAGTATAAAGAAAATGATCACGTGAATGACATCATTTATCCCCCATATATCGTAAGATATATCTTGTTGGTCAAATTACAAACATGTGAATACCTTAATCATGTATTCTCTTGAAGAATGAATACCCATTGAACCTTAGTGAAAACATGAATGCAGTCAAAAAGTTAAATCTTTCCACATACCAAAATCCAAAAATTTTATATACTCAAACCATGATATAACCTTCTCCTTATATCAGTCATGAGCTCATGAATACTATCAAAAATTTAATTTTCTCCTTATCCCTTCATTATGAGCATATCATCTACATTCCAAAAATATCAGAATAACCTTTCATGGATACTGGTACCATTAATCATACACTTTCAAAACTCAAGAAAAGACAATAGTGTTACAATACTTAGATGTCTCTTTATTCCATAGTACCATGAGATTACTTATACAACATTACACATTATAAACATGTAATCATTACACTACATTCTTAAATCATTGACCGAGCTTCAACAATTCTTTCATCTCACATATCATTTGTAGTCTCTTCATCATCATCAACATAAATACTACCCATACGACCATACTGATTCTATTCATGAGACTTTCCCTTAGGGAATTGGTTTGCATAATTCCCGTACATTCCACATTTAAAACATTTAACCATTTTTGATGTCGTAGCAATACCATTATCCTAATCCCTGGTGTTAACTGAACCTTTTCCTTTGCACATACTGGCTTTGTTTCCTTCTTTTCCACACCCAAAGAATCTTCTAGTTCCTTTGAAACATTCTCCTTGATGCCTCTTCTCACATGATTTACATAGGGGAAATTGAACTTTCTTTCCTCTATGATCATCATGAAACTCCATCTTTCTCTTATTAGCCGAGTTAGGAAACTTAACAAATTTTACTTTATTGATCATATTATGAGATTTCTGATTCGGCATAATAATGATGGTTGGACTTCCAAATCCCATTTCATTTGGTTTCTCATGAAAAATATCATTCCATTTTCCATCATATCCTCCTTTATCATGAATCATCTTGTTTCCAGCCATTTTCTAAAACCCAAAAAGAATAGTGTGAGAGGAAAAAATCATAATAAAGGGGGAGTAACTTCAATATCTAACACGATTTGTAACACCCCAGGTAAATAAAGAATATGACATTTTCATATTTATCCATATTTGTGAATAAAGTATTAATATGAATTTAAAGGGGACACTATGCTCGATGGCATACCCAACACGCAACAACGAGTTTCTTGGGAATCTTACATTGCACTATAATAATAAAATAATATTATTTTAAATGGTAGTTAACATGTATCCATTGTATTGGTGGGAATGGATAGAAATAACTAAAATATCATTATACATGTTTTTAAATGTTTTTACATTTATCCAATAAAAGATAAAGGCTTAAAATACGGAAAGAATTCAATTTTAGGCGTATATGCCCTAGTTTTCACTAAAGGTTCACTTATCACCTTTTGATGGTGAACTGTCCTTAAAAATAGTTTTGTTCACTCTTATAAATTCAATTGGACCAAATAAAACTCTCCTTTAGAATCGGGACATCAAAATTTACTTTGTGTAAATATTTGGTATCTTTCCGATAAAGTTCTTTTTTTTAATGAATAGTGTAAAATGTTGTATTTTAATTCAAAACCTCTTTTTAATCTAATTTATTTATATGATTAGATTATAATTTTAATTGGATTTAAATTGAAATTAGAATATATTTTTACCATTAAATCCAATAGTGGTCATTGGAATTAATTTCACTTTAAAATCGGACTTCAACTAGTGTCAATCTTTTGATATTTATTATTTCATAAAAACACGCTGTTTGTCATGACAGCGGGAATTAATTATTAAATTAATTAATGTGAATTATATGTTTTGTTTTTTAGAAAATAGTCTTCATTTTTGAATTCGGAATATCAAATATATCTTAGGGTGAATTTTTGGGAATTTTCGGAAAAACTTTAATTTTTGATGAATAGTGAAACCACTAAGTGGTACTTATAAAAACTGATTTTTCCATTTAAATGAAATTTTGCCATCTATGTGTTTTGAATTTCAAAAATCTGACATACATGGTTGTCATTAAGAAGTAGAATGTGGTTCAATGGGATAAAAACAATTTTTTGGTGAATAGTAACTTATTAAGTTTTTAATCGCGATTAGTGGTAATTAGTGTAGTTTAAGGTAAAAATAACGCTTTAATAAAATGAGATGAGCTTGAAACATGTTCTACCCTCATTGGTTGTGTCATGGCCGACCAATACAAGCCATGGGTCAACTTGGGGACCCCATGGATCCACTTTTGTTGGGAGATGACATAAATAACTTTTTATTTAATGTAAAAGTAAAAATGACACAAACATGATATGTTTTACTAAAACAATTTTTAAGTGGGGTTATACAAGTCAGAAGTTTGATTATAAATAGTCATTGGAAAGCTAAACCGATTACCTACATCATAGTATTTTGTTTTATAATTTTTAGACATTAAATAAATTAAAAAATTAATGACATAATAATGATGCAGTGATGACATCATTATTTGACGATTTAAATAAAATGGAAAGATAATGTAAAATCTATGAACTACACATGTCCAAAACTTATTGGATGGGTGGATTTCGAACCCTTATCACCTTAGCCACGGATTATATCAATGTGGGACCTTTTAAAACCGAAACACATTTTCAAATAAAGTAATATTTCTTACTTTCCAAAAGTGCCCCTCCTCTCCTCTTATAAAAGGCCCCCACCTCTACCACCTTACACACACTCCTCAAGCCTTTGGCTCGGCCAACCCCTGCCCATTTACTCTTTCCAAATCCCTATCCTCATCCTATAGGATTCCCTTTGGGAAGAATCCTTTCAAAGGAAGCCTTTAGGCTCAAATCAAAAGGGAGTTACACTTTAAAAGGTAATTCATTCTCTCATGTTCATTTGTTTTATTTTGCTTCTCCAACCCCCTAAAATCTTTTTATTTACTTCTTTTGTAACAACACCAGTATATTAAATATACTTGGATGTTTTTATAAGATTTATTTGAGATACACTCTCACACAACTACATCAAATGGTTAAAGAACATACGGTTTCCGTGGATGGTGAAATTCTGCCTCACGAAACGATGATTGTTCAATACTCATTTAACACCTTCAAAGGTGGCCATTATGATGTCACTATTTTTATATATGATATATAATATGTTTATGTTTTCCTTAATCTTTTGTTTTTTTTCATTTTGGGCATACCTTTATGGTTTCCATTATGGGTAAACGCGATATCTTCATTTAAGGAAGTGCGGACTACCGCCCCCTCAAAGTGATTTGATTCGTTAAATACCATATGTGGGACGTATAAAGGATGGAAATATGATATTATATATTATATTATACTGGAATTATAATATAACTATATATCATTATGATTCCATTCTATAAAATATGACATAGAAATGAAAGTAGCGTTCATGCGTACGTACGGCTTACCGTCTCCATGAACGATGCATTTCATTTCTTACCTCTAAATGATTATGTAATGTTATAAATGCATGAATGTACTGGATATATATGACATATATGATATCTACATCATGAATACAATTTTGGATATATTAAAAATTTGTCCACACGAACAACATGTAATTGTAAGAAGTCCACTTTCGACTTAAGAACCAAATATCGGCAAAACAAATATTATTAACTTAAATGATTACATAATGTTTATGACATGGTAATAAGTGATATAAAAGGAATAATGAACCTGAAAAAGGTTCTTAAGGAAGTAGAAATTAACTCAAGTTTATTATTCAAGAGATTAAAGAACGATCGAGTCAAGTCGGACCCAAGGTAAGAGATCCTACTCCTCTCTTTCTTTTTAAGTACACACTTTTATGTCATTCCTTTTAAAGCTCATCTTTCTTGTTATTGGGATGATATTTTATATTACACTTACTGTAATTTTTATGTTCATGTGATGAGAGACCCTATTCTCTCTCATCAATCCATTTTGGATGTTTTGAGTGGCGCCGTTAGGCTGCCGCACTTTCGTAAGAGATCTAACCTCTCTCTTTCTTTTTAAGTACTCTCCTTTATGTCACTTCTTCTAAGCTCCTCTTTGTAATTTTGGGGGATGTTATTTTATATTCCTCTTGCTGTACATTTTATTTTAATGTGATGAGATACCCTATTTGATCTCATAAATCCATATTCAGATGTTTTATGTGGCGCCGTTAGGCTGCCGAGTTTTCGTAAGGGATTTTTCATCTCACTTTTATTCCCGTGAGATTTATGCTAAATTTGCCACAAATTCCATTGAGTGGTGTATGTACTTCCAATTATTCTACTCTTTGTGTAATATACTTCCGTTTATGAGTATTTACATCAATGATCTATTGTCCTTCTTTCATGGGGTGTATGTTTTGAAAGATACCCAAGTCGGTAAGGGAACCTTTCACCCTCCTCTTTTTTAAAAGACTTATTTTGTTGGGTCTTTTAATTTACATATTGTTATGTTGGGATATGTTCTCATATATCCTTATTGATGTAAATTTTATGTCCAAGTGATGAGATACTCTTTTTATCTCCCATCAACTCATTTTGATGTGATGCCGTTAGGCTATCAAGGGAACTTTTTAACCCAATTTTGATTTCTTTGGGTTCAACATGTAGTCATTGAATATGTCATCCATTGAATATGTTTGAATGATATTTTATTGTTTTAAACTTAATATCCACTTATATTGGGTGTATTTATATTAGTCACACATATTTTTGAGATTGATTTGTCCTTAATTTAAGGATACCTTCTTTATAAGGGATTTCATCACATTTGACATTTCTCTTGAGGGTTCATTGTTGTTATGCACCAATTCACTCATATATGGTGTATATACTGTCCTTTGGAGTATTATGTCATGAATTCATTTATTATCATAATATTATAAAGTTCTGACTAAATTTTATTCCTCAATTATTGTATTCAAGTGTCTCTAATTTTGGGAATAACCCCTTTAACCAAAATATCGTTTTAAATGTTTTAATTATTTGTTCTTATTAATATCCATGTTTTCAAAATGGTTTTAAGGATTTATTTATATGGATATTAATGGTTTAAAATTTTAAAATCTTCAAGGTGGTATGAGACACTTTGATTCAAAAATCTCTTTATTAAATGTTTTAAATGGTTTTGGAAATGGTTTCTTTTTGAATGGATTCATTATTTCAATATACTAAAATGTTATATTGTGATTGAAATGTAGAAATTTTATGTTTCCTTTATGCAAGTTTTATGTGACACATTTATGTTATGGTTCTTGGGCATTGTTATGAAAACGGGTGGTTCCGTGATAAACTAAGGGCGGGTGAGCCCAATATAGCTCTCCAATGCATTGGGTAACGTGAAGGAGTGAAACATTAAGGTTTCTCTGAAGAGATTTAGGGAATATACTGTGATGGGTATTCCAAACGTAACCAAGAGGGTTACTCCCTACGTAAGAATGTTATGAATGCCTCAAGTTACCTTTATGTCTTATGTTTTCTATGATTTATTCATGATTTGATATGCCTATGTTTTATGGGTAAAGTTTGATTTCATTCTAATGTATATATGAACTCATGTTTCTTTTCCATATTTTTATAACTCTTACTGAGCTTTTTATGCTCATCCCAAGTTTTTGAAATGTTTTTCACAGGTCAAGGGAAAGGTACATGATGAGATGATAGTGTCAAGGATGTGTCAAGAAAGAATCCATGTTTTTTTTCAATATGTTTCCGTTGATGGGAAGAATGAATACTATCTTTTATGTAACCACTTTGTTTAAATGTGGAATGTAATGCAAGTTTCATGATCTAATTCTCTAAAACTCTAAACCTGAAAAGATCCTCAATATGTAATCTTGTAATAACTCAAGATTAAGTAAGGTTTAAGGCTGGGGCCTTATAGTTGGTATCAAAGGTCGGTTTAGATAACTTTAGAGGTTAGGGTATTCTTTAAGCATAAGTGGCATTACCATAATGGTTAGGATTTCAGAAAGAGTCCTAGTTTTAGATAAAGTGAATGAGTAAGTATATCTTAGTGTTTATCTTCCTCATTAGTACATGATGGTTATGTTGATATACTAACACTGACCTTTTTGGTTTTAGTAAATGGCTGGATCTAGGAGGCACCAAAGTGACAATGGGTTTGAGGGAAACTGTGGTGGTTCTCTGATTAAGATACTGGATGAGATGGGGGATTCAATGAGGAATCTCATAGTTGTTCCAAACAAACTATCAAGGAGTCATGATCAACCACTTCAACCTTGGTGGGTTACCTAATGAATCATGTACGAGATGGCCAACTAGATGTGGAAATTCAGGTAATAATTATTAAGGTAACCACTAGGGTTTATATGATCCTTACTTTTTAGGTAATTATGGGTTACTCTATGATATGATGGAAAATGAAAGGAATGAGATAAACTTGAGTTTAAAATATGTTATGATTATTTTTGAATATTTTATCTCATTTTGGGGAATGTTTTAAGAATTATATAGTTTTGGAAAAAGGACAACACGCAGACCGTGTGACAACCCGTCGTGTTGGACAAAGCTGCGGGAATCGGACCCACAACCAAAGTGCGACTGGTATTTATCGCCTACCACTGGACTACGTGAAGTCCCTGGTTAGTTTGACTGATTATTTTTAATTATATGATTTTATGAATTAAGAGTAAGTTGATTTTGGGTTAATTATGAAAATGATTAACCTATCATAGAGGATATGTGATTAGGATAATTACTTTTCAATACGAGACTTTAAGAGCGACTGATGTTGTTTAGAGATAAATGTTACGATTTAACTTGGAATACTATGTGACTAAATCCTTCAAAAATTTGGGTTTCAATCTTAGTTTGGTTTACTTTGAAGGATTTTATGGACAAATTGTTTATCTAATGGTCCTCGTTGAACTTTGGGTTTTGTTGGACAAATTTTGGAGGTTAAGAATATATTTTCTTTTTATAAAGGGTTATCCTTTTCTGGATTATCTGATCTTGTACTAGCCTTTTTGGTTTTGGTTTTGGTTAAATTATAAATACATGGGAAGTATATAGTTCTCTTTTGTGGATTAGGTTATTTTCTAAAATTTGATTATAGTACTCTTAATGTGAACAAGTCTTCCTAAATACTCGCCTTTTGGAGAAAATATGAGTTTGTGTAAGGAATCTAATAAAAGTTGAAAGTCAACATGATAAGTGATTATGTTTTCTTATGAATAAATTCCCCAATAAAAAGTATCTTAAAACAAAAATGTTGTCTATTAACTTTTCCTACTGGGGAATCAAATACCGTTTAACCCATCACAAGTTTGTGATTTTCTTGTGGTTAACTTTCTCCTAAACATATTTTCTATCACTCTCCATCAGAACATAACCCTTTGTTTTTTCCTCCATGTCCATATTTTCATACTTGGAATCCTAGTATGGGTTAACTTGGGTGACCTTTGTACTTATCTTCCTTTATTTTAAAGTGATTGTTTTACCGACTCTTGTTCCGATGTGGGACTTTCAAGGATGTTTCCAAGCTCAATTTTAAAAATTGCGAGGACGCAATTCCCAAAAGGGGGGAAGGATGTAACACCCCAGGTAAATAAAGAATATGACATTTTCATATTTATCCATATTTGTGAATAAAGTATTAATATGACTTTAAAGGGGACGCTATGCTCGATGGCGTACCCAACACGCAACAACGAGTTTCTTGGGAATCTTACATTGCACTATAATAATAAAATAATATTATTTTAAATGGTAGTTAACATGTAGCCGTTGTATTGGTGGGAATGGATAGAAATAACTAAAATATGATTATACATGTTTTTAAATGTTTTTACATTTATCCAATAAAATATAAAGGATTAAAATACGGAAAGAATTCAATTTTAGGCGTATATGCCCTAGTTTTCACTAAAGTTTCACTTATCACCTTTTGATGGCGAACCGTCATTAAATATAGTTTTGTTCAATCTTATAAATTCTATTGGACCAAATAAAACTCTCCTTTAGAATCGGGACATCAAAATTTACTTTGTGTAAATTTTTGGTATCTTTCCGATAAAGTTCTTTTTTTAATGAATAGTGTAAAATGTTGTATTTTAATTCAAAACCTCTTTTTAATCTAATTTATTTATATGATTAGATTATCTTTTTAGTTGGTTTTAAAGTTAAATTAGAATATATTTTTACCATTAAATCCAATAGTGGTCATTGGAATTAATTTCACTTTAAAATCGGACTTCAACTAGTGTCAATCTTTTGATACTTATTGTTTCATAAAAACACACTATTTGTCATGACAGCGGGAATTAATTATTAAATTAATTAATGTGACTTATATGTTTTGATTTTTGTAAAATAGACTTCATATTTGAATTCGGAATATCAAATATATATTAGGGTGAATTTTTGGGAATTTTCTGAAAAACTTCAATTTTTGATGAATAGTGAAACACTAAGTGGTACTTATAAAAACTGATTTTTCCATTTAAATAATATTTTTCCGTCTTTGTGTTTTGAATTTCAAAAATCCGACATACATGGTTGTCATTAAGAAGTAAAATGTGGTTCAATGGGATAAAAATAATTTTTTGGTGAATAGTAACTTATTAAGTTTTTAATCGCGATTAGTTGTAATTAGTGTAGTTTAAGGTAAAAATAATGCTTTAATAAAATGAGATGAGCTTGACACATGTTCTACCCTCATTGGTTGTGTCATGTCCGACCAAGACAAGACATGGGTCAACTTGGGGACCCCATGGATCCACTTTGGTTGGGAAATGACATAAATAACGTTTTATTTAATGTAGAAGTAAAAATGACACAAACATGATATGTTTTACTAAAACAATTTTTAAGTGGGGTTATACAAGTCATATTTTTGATTATAAATAGTCATTGGAAAGATAAAAAGATTTCCTAAATCATCGTATTTTTTTATAATTTTTAGACATTAAATAAATTAAATTATTTATGACATAATAATGATGCAGCGATGACATCATTATTTGACGATTTAAATAAAATAGAAAGATAATGTAAAATCTATGAACTACATGTAAAGACCCGTAAAATTCAAGGAAAATTTTTTCTTAATTTTCTTTAGAATTTTACAAGAGCGCGGTTTCAGATGGCACCTGATTCCGAGGCCCAGAGTGCCCGAAATTAATTTCCGAAGTTTGGCTCGGGTACGTTCAGTGAACGAACGAGCGGGAATTCCTAACTTTTGATCCGGTGCTCGGAATTGAAATCCGAGGGCACCGATGAACTCGCAACGCCGAAATTCGCTTAAAGAGACCTTTTCGGGAGTTGCGTTTGTTACGGGTTGAAAGTTAGTTTTGGGGATTAAAAGATAAGTAAAATAAAATTATGTTTGAATTTTATTTTATTCGTGGTGGTTAGACTCTCTCATGGGAAGTTGTTGGTGGGGCCCACAACCACCCAACATCCCATGTGTGGTTATGAGGGAGGTGGGGCCCACACGAGCCCCCACCTTTTCAAATTCCCTAACCCCTCTAAACCCCCTCTTAATTATGTGACTCTCCCCTACATTAATTATTGCCAACTTATCTCATCATTTAATTTTTGTCAACCCTAGATTTAATTAATGTAATGAATTCAACTTTTGAATTTTGAAAGGTTGGCAAAGTGAAAATAAAATAAGGTGTAGCTTATTTTATTTTGGGAGTTGCTGTGTTGTGTGGAGATTTGAGAGAGGAAGAGTTCTACACTTTGAAGAACTTCATCTTCCTCCTTGAAGAACGCGAAGAACACCGACACGCCGTTCTATCTTCTCTCCACGTCAAAGAAAGGGAGACACCGCTTCCTCCTCGTTTTTTCTTCGTCGACTTGAGAAGTTTCGCCAACGACGTATCGCATCGGACGCATCCCTTCGTCAACGGATTTGACGAACGACGACCGCGACGCCCGACCTCCGCGACGTCGTCTTCCGCGAAACGTAGACAAATCTTCAAACCTTATACCCGAGGTAGGGGTTGTTGTTTTTCTTTTTGGTTTAACTATTTTATTCTTGATCGTGAATTTAGCAAGTCTAACGTGTGGCTTTGAATTATTTAAAGTCGCGTTATTATTTTAACGTGAGGGGGCCGGACCGCACGAACACGGCCGAACCCCCTCCATCGTTCTTGTTTATTCTTGCGGGTGGAAGCAAGTGGCGTGGTGCCGTCTCACCACGCGGATGATCGTGCAAATATTTTTACGCGGCGCCGTCGCGCCACGCCGAGGAAGAATCTTCAAGAACGCGACGCCGTCGCACCGCGTTGAAAGGAATCAAGGCACGGGAAGGGGCGCGGTGTCGTCGCACCGCGCCGGATGACGAACACCGCGGCCGGTTCCGGGCCGCGGCGGGACGAGGAGACCGCGACCGGTTCCGGGCCGCGGCGGGAAGAGAAGACCGGCGGCCGGGCCGCCGGCGTCAGAAGCCGAAGGGGGGACCGGAATTTCCGGTCGCGTTGGAGAAAACCGGCCGGCCAGCTGGCCGGCCGGAAGGCATTAAACCGGGGGAATTAATTCCCCCGGCCAACACACAAAACCCCCCTCATTATGAGGGGGGCGGTTCTTTGAAGAGAGGGGGGCAGCCGGCCCCCCGGTTTGTTTCCAGCCGGCCCCCACGTGCGGGGGCCGTTTTGTTGCAAAGGCGCGGCCCAAAGGCCGCGCTGCTTCCCAAATCAGCGGGGGCCTGCCCCCCGCGTGCCGACCACGTGCGGCGCCAGCCGCCGCGCCGCCCCAGGGGGGGGGGGGGGGGTCGGGCCGGGTCGGCCCGGACCCGGACCCCCCGTTTCGAACCAAAATCGGTTTTTGGGCCATATCTTGAGCCTCGGACCTCCGAATGACGAACCGTCTGCGGCAACACGATCCTTGGATCAAGACGGTCGTTTCGGTATATCGCACTCAAGGTTTCGGTTTAATTTGAGTTCGGCCGGGTTGGTTCGTTCACGAAACCAACCGGGCCTTCGGAGCGGAAACACTCATATCTTGAGCTACGGACGTCCGATTGACGTGCCGTCAGCTGTGTTGTGTCCCACTTAGTGAGGCAAATCTTTTGGCATACTCCGCCCGAGGTTTGGACGTAGGTGGAGTACGGTCGGGTTGGTTTTGCCTTAAAAACCAACCGGGCCCCGGAGACGAAAATGCCAATAACTCTCAGACCGGGCGTCCGATCGACGCGCCGTCTGTTACGTTGAGTTCCTGTTGACGATACGGAACTTTTGGATACATCAACCCTGGTCTTCGTGACAGTTGATGTATCAGCCTCTCGGCTCGTGGAGCGGACCCTCCGAACGAGCTTGCTTTGTGCGGGAACCCTAGTGCTGGCTGCGACTGTTACTGTGACTACTACAGCTACGACTGCTACTGTGACTGCGACGACGACAGTACAGAGATCCTGTGTGGATTCGACGACGACGACTTCAGCACTCAGCGATCCTACGTGGATCAGTGCTACCGATCCTGTGTGGGTCCGATCCTGTGTGGGTCTCTGCGCTCAGCGGTCCTGTGTGAACCAGCGCCTACAGGTCCTGTGTGGGCCCGATCCTGTGTGGGTCTTTGCGGGGGTTAGTTACCTATCGATCCTTCGTGGGTCCGACGACTTAGATGGATCAGTGATCATCTTTATCGTCCTTGAAGAAGTATACCTGTGTGAGCTGAATCCTGTTGCTTTCCTGTGTGGATTGTGTTGTGCAATCCTGTGTGGATTATGTTTTGCTTTCCTATGTGGAATACGTATACTTTCCTGCGTGGACTGAGTTGTACTTGGGCTCGGAGGTTGGAGCGTATTTTAATTGATGACTTAGGTATATGTATGGGCATATACCTAAGCAGTGTCGGTTGTTACTTCGTGATTGTACTTTTCTTCGTGGTTTATCCTTTGTGGATTTGAGAGACCTTCAGGGGTCTCGGGGTCCCCACTGAGTAGCTTATACTCACCCCTGCACGGGCTTCGCCCGCACTACGTTGTGTTGGTTGCAGACTACGGACAGCGTTGACCTTAGCTGAGGCTTGTAGAGCGGGACGGTACCCGGAGGTGGACCACTGGGCGGGATGTGCACGGAGCGGACGGCGGGACCCGTGGAGCAGAGGAGCTATCTGTACCCACCCTTCAGGTGGGATTTCCAGTAGACAGCTCGGTGTAGCGGCTTTTACTTTTCAGTTGCTGTTTTCCCTTTCGAGTTGTACTTTACTTTTAGTTTGGGTTTGTATTCTGGCCCATTTACTTTTCCGCACTTTCAGTTGTACTCTGCTTTGTTTAGTGTTTACTTTCCGCTTGCTTACTCTGTGGTGTTTGTTATTTTTCAAAGGCAATGCCTTCCCTTTTTACTGGGATTTACGCCTTGGTGCTAGTCGCCAGCCCCTGGCCTATGGAAGGCGGGCTTGGGGTAGTCACGGCACGGACCCCGAGGGCGGGTCGTGACAAATTGGTATCAGAGGAGTTCGGTTCTACCGCGAACTCTGATCTTTTCTATGTGAAGCAATAATGTTTAGCGTATTGAGTGTGGTTATCAGTCCAGGGAGTCCAGTGTTGGTGCGGCGGCCGACGTATCCGTACACCAGGACCCTGACTTCTGATTTCCGACTTAATTCACGAAAACATTGATTGCGTGTGTGTTTCAAAGTTTTCTTTGTGATTACTTATATCAGCTCACCAGGTATACTGTTCTAACCGTGGCGCACCTGTTTCCTTTTCAGGATGGCCCCACGACGGCAGCCAGCTAGGGTTCCGAGTGTAGGGCGCGACGGCAGCCCACCGAGCGACGAGGCCTCGGTGCAGGGCCCTTTGCCAGCAGTGGCACCGGTGGTAGCTTTACCCGCCGAGCCACCGATGCTACCAGTACCAGACACTGACGATGCACGTCGCCTCAGGGCACTGCATGAGTTTCAGAGCCAGCGACCGCCCAGGTTTCGCGGTGAGGCGGACCCCCAGGCCGCCGAGGACTGGCTAGAGGCGGTGGTACGGATCTTTAGGCTAGTGAGGACCCCAGCAGATCTCATGGTGATTCTCGCGGCGAGCCTCCTGCAGGCAGCGGCAGGACGATGGTGGAGCTTGATGCTCCATGTTCACGATGAGGCATCCTTGCTCTGGACGGACTTCGAGAGCCTCTTCCACTCTGAGTTCGTCCCGGCCACCCTCCGAGCGGTGCGCATCCAGGAGCTTCTCCAGCTGCGCCAGGGCAGCATGACGGTTGCTCAGTACGCGGCGAGGTTCACTGACCTATCTCGCTACTCGACCGACATGGTACGGGACCCCTTCTTCCGGGCCCGGACCTTCGAGCAGGGCTTGCGGCAGGAGATTCGGGCGTCGCTGATCTCCCTCAGCATTCCGACCCAGGCGGGAGTGCTGGAGCGAGCCCTCCTGATCGAGAGATTCCTGGCAGAGTCTTCTTCAGCGGTGAGACCTAGCGCAGGGCGGCAGGTAGCTGAGTCTTCGACAGCAGGTAGCCGATGGATGACTCTCGGGTCCAGGCAGACCAGACCCCCACGCAGACGGCCTCAGGACACCGGCTCAGCAGTGCGGGGCACACAGCGGAGTGCCAGCCTTCCGAGAGGCAGGCTGTGCTACTCCTGCGGCGGGCAGGGTCACATGGCTCGTGACTGCCCGACTCGCCGATCAGAGGAGCAGCAGTCGGTGGAGGGGCCACCCAGGCATAGGCAGAGGGTCGACCGTGGCGGTCCGCAGGGAGGAGGCGGACGAGGCAGAGGAGCTGGCCGAGCAGCGGGTGGTGGGCGACGCTTCCAGGCTCTACCCCCACCACCACCAGGAGGGCCACCTCGACCACAGGGAGCTGGCGGGCAGGGATAGGCCCAGCTCCAGGAAGTGGAGGCCTACGACCCCGACATGCCAGAGATGATTCGAGGTACGATCTGTGTCTATTCCACCCTTGCTGCAGTACTTATAGACACAGGAGCGAGTCACTCTATCATAGCCTCTGCCCTTGTTCGGAGCTCGGAGATTCCGACTGAGCCGTTGGCTCGATCCTTACGGCTAGAGACTCCTACGGGAGCAGACTCGACGATTACGCACTGGTGCCGGCAGTGTGAGCTTACTCTAGGAGGCGAGAGCTTCGGCTGGGATCTCCTTGTAGCAGCGTCGAGGCCTTACGACGTCATCTTGGGCATGGATTGGCTATCCACGGTTCATGCCCAGATCGACTGTTTTAGGCGCAAGGTGCGATGTGTTCGCACCGACGGGAGCAGGTTTACCTTCACCGGCGAGAAGGGAACCTTTGCAGCACAGGATGGACTTCCGCGGAGGAGAGTGCAGCCCATCTCTCATCAGTTGGCTTGCCTCATCCTAGGAGCAGTGGACGTGCGGAGTCCAGCTTTTCCTGCAGTGGTGGACCAGCACGTGGACGTCTTTCCCGACGACGTTCCAGGGCTACCTCCTCGTAGAGAGGTAGACTTTTACATCGACTTGTACCCCGGGACAGCCCCGATATCTACTCCAGCATATCGGATGGCCCCCGCCGAGCTTCGGGAGCTGCGGGTACAGTTGGAGGACTTGCAGAGCAAGGGGTTTATCCGACCCAGTGTTTCACCCTGGGCTTCCCTGATTTTGTTCGCCAAGAAGGCGGACGGGAGCTTGCGACTGTGTGTCGACTATCGTCGCCTGAACCAGGTGACAGTGAGGAACAAGTATCCGCTGCCACGGATTGATGACCTCTTCGATCAGCTCAAGGGAGCGCGGTGGTTCTCGAAGATAGACCTCCGGTCAGGCTATCATCAGCTCAGAGTTCGAGACGAGGACGTGCAGAAGACGACCTTCAGGTGTCGGTATGGCCATTATGAGTTCTTGGTTATGCCGTTCGGCGTAACCAATGCTCCAGCAGTGTTCATGAGCCTCATGAACAGGATCTTCCAGCCATACCTCGACCGATTTGTCGTGGTCTTCATTGACGACATTTTGGTATACTCGACGACTGAGGAGGAGCATGCCTACCACCTGCGAGTTGTGCTAGACACGCTCCGAGAGCACCAGCTTTATGGCAAGCTCTCAAAGTGCCAGTTCTGGTTACGTGAGGTCCACTTCTTGGGGCACGTCATCTCTGAGGCGGGAGTTGCAGTGGATCCCGCGAAGATCGAGGCAGTGCTTGCTTGGGAGCCACCCAGGAGCGTGACTGAGGTTCGGAGTTTCTTGGGACTGGCTGGATACTATCGGAGATTCGTACCGGACTTCTCTAGAGTTGCGGCATCACTCACAGCTTTGACGAAGAAGGGGAAACCCTTCGTATGGACAGACAGATGTCAGCAGAGCTTCCAGGAGCTGAGACAGAGATTGACTAGCGCACCTATCTTGAGGTTGCCTGAGGAGGGAGTAGGGTACGTAGTCTACTGCGATGCATCAGGGACCGGACTCGGATGTGTTCTGATGTAGGAGCTGGAAGTGATCGCCTATGGATCACGACAGTTGAGGCCGCATGAGCAGAACTACGCTACCCATGACCTGGAGTTAGCAGCAGTGGTCTTCGCTCTGAAGACATGGCGACATTATCTAATGGGCGAGCACTTTACAGTCTTTTCCGATCATCAGAGTCTCAGGTATATCTTCTCGCAGAAGTACCTGAACCTGAGACAGCGGCGATGGCTCGAGTTCCTCCAGGACTATGACTTTGAGATAGTCTATACTCCTGGGAAGTGGAACGTAGTAGCCGATGCCCTCAGCAGGAGGACGGGCATACAGCTACTTGAGGAGGCGACGGAGCAGCTAGCCTCTTTGCAGATAACCTTCGTGGATAGAGATGGAGCAGCCTTCCTCCAGTCTCTCACAGTCACCCCTCCACTACTGTAGCGAGTCAGGGAGGCACAGCGTGGGGACGCTGACTGTGAGACACGGCGAGCACAGATATCCTCGGGACAGGTACCTGATGGTTTCTCCCTTGGAGCAGAGCACGACATCCTTTTCAGAGGACGTACCATGGTGCCAGTCGCATTGCGAGAGGAAGTACTGAGAGAGTTTCACACTTCTCCTTTAGCGGTACATCCTGGAGTGGCGAAGATGTACCAGGACCTCAGACGACAGCACTGGTGGCCGGGCATGAAGAAGGCAGTAGCAGAGTTCGTTTCTCGATGCCTTACCTGCCAGCAGGTGAAGGCAGAGCATCAGGTACCAGCAGGCTTGGTACAGCCCTTGGAGGTTCCGGAGTGGAAGTGGGACGACATATCTATGGACTTCGTGACTGGACTTCCACGCACTTCCAGAGGTCACGACTCCATCTGGGTGATTGTTGACCGACTCACCAAGTCGGCACACTTCTTACCCATCAGAGAGCAGGGCTCAGTAGAGAGCTTGGGACGTCTCTACGTTCAGGAGATTGTGCGGCTCCACGGCGTACCATCATCTATCGTCTCCGATCGAGATGCCCGCTTTACTTCCCGACTTTGGAAGGGGTTACAGGAAGCGTTCGGGACACAGCTACGTCTGAGCATAGCCTTTCACCCTCAGACGGATGGTCAGACGGAGAGGACCATTCAGACTCTCGAGGACATGCTCCGCGCATGTGTCCTCGACTTTGGTCGTAGCTGGGAGGACCACCTACCCTTAGTGGAGTTCGCATACAACAACAGTTACCACTCCACCATCGGGATTGCACCGTACGAGGCGTTGTACGGCCGACCATGTAGATCTCCTTTGTGCTGGACAGACCCTGGGGTGTCAGCACTGGTGGGACCGGAGATGGTCCAGGCCACGACAGAGAAGGTCCAGGTCATCCAGGAGCAGATGAGGACAGCTCAGAGCCGGCAGAAGTCTTATGCTGACAGGAGGCGGAGGCCACTGGAGTTCGAGGATGGCGACCACGTCTTCTTGTGGGTCTCACCTCGACGTGGTATTCGGAGATTTGGCCGAGGCGGCAAGTTATCTCCGCGCTTCATCGGACCCTTCCAGATTCTCCGCAGGATTGGTGAGGTGGTTTATCGCCTGGCTCTACCACCTCAGTTGCACTGGGTGCACGACGTCTTCCACGTATCCCAGTTGAGGAGATACGTGCACGACCCGACACACATCATTGATCATGGGGAGCTTGACGTTGACGATGTGGTGACTTTTACGGAGGTCCCGGTGGAGATAGAGGATCGACAGGAGCGGGTCCTGTGTGGGCGATCGATTCCTCTTGTGCGCATCAGATGGAAGCACGGGAATCTCCAGGAGAGCACATGGGAGCGGGAGGCTCAGATGCGTGCTCAGTACCCTCATTTGTTTCCCTAGTTTTTGATGTATCTTTACGGGGACGTAAATCCCTGAGGTGGGAGTAATGTAAAGACCCGTAAAATTCAAGGAAAATTTTTTCTTAATTTTCTTTAGAATTTTACAAGAGCGCGGTTTCAGACGGCACCTGATTCCGAGGCCCAGAGTGCCCGGAATTAATTTCCGAAGTTTGTCTCGGGTACGTTTAGTGAACGAACGAGCGGGAATTCCTAACTTTTGATCCGGTGCTCGGAATTGAAATCCGAGGGCACCGATGAACTCGCAGCGCCGAAATTCGCTTAAAGAGACCTTTTCGGGAGTTGCGTTTGTTGCGGGTTGAAAGTTAGTTTTGGGGATTAAAAGGTAAGTAAAATAAAATTATGTTTGAATTTTATTTTATTCGTGGTGGTTAGACTCTCTCATGGGAAGTTGTTGGTGGGGCCCACAACCACCCAACTTCACATGTGTGGTTATGAGGGAGGTGGGGCCCACACGAGCCCCCACCTTTTCAAATTCCCTAACCCCTCTAAAACCCCTCTTAATTATGTGACTCTCCCCTACATTAATTATTTCCAACTTATCTCATCATTTAATTTTTGTCAACCCTAGATTTAATTAATGTAATGAATTCAACTTTTGAATTTTGAAAGGTTGGCAAAGTGAAAATAAAATAAGGTGTAGCTTATTTTATTTTGGGAGTTGCTGTGTTGTGTGGAGATTTGAGAGAGGAAGAGTTCTACACTTTGAAGAACTTCATCTTCCTCCTTGAAGAACGCGAAGAACACCGACACGCCGTTCTATCTTCTCTCCACGTCAAAGAAAGGGAGACACCGCTTCCTCCTCGTTTTTTCTTCGTCGACTTGAGAAGTTTCGCCAACGACGTATCGCATCGGACGCATCCCTTCGTCAACGGATTTGACGAACGACGACCGCGACGCCCGACCTCCGCGACGTCGTCTTCCGCGAAACGTAGACAAATCTTCAAACCTTATACCCGAGGTAGGGGTTGTTGTTTTTCTTTTTGGTTTAACTATTTTATTCTTGATCGTGAATTTAGCAAGTCTAACGTGTGGCTTTGAATTATTTAAAGTCGCGTTATTATTTTAACGTGAGGGGGCCGGACCGCACGAACACGGCCGAACCCCCTCCATCGTTCTTGTTTATTCTTGCGGGTGGAAGCAAGTGGCTGGGTGCCGTCGCACCACGCGGATGATCGTGCAAATATTTTTACGCGGCGCCGTCGCGCCACGCCGAGGAAGAATCTTCAAGAACGCGACGCCGTCGCGCCGCGTTGAAAGGAATCAAGGCACGGGAAGGGGCGCGGTGCCGTCGCACCGCGCCGGATGACGAACACCGCGGCCGGTTCCGGGCCGCGGCGGGACAAGGAGACCGCGACCGGTTCCGGGCCGCGGCGGGAAGAGAAGACCGGCGGCCGGGCAGCCGGCGTCGGAAGCCGAAGGGGGGACCGGAATTTCCGGTCGCGTTGGAGAAAACCAGCCGGCCAGCTGGCCGGCCGGAAGGCATTAAACCGGGGGAATTAATTCCCCCGGCCAACACAAAAAACCCCCCTCATTATGAGGGGGGCGGTTCTTTGAAGAGAGGGGGGCAGCCGGCCCCCCGGTTTGTTTCCAGCCGGCCCCCACGTGCGGGGGCCGTTTTGTTGCAAAGGCGCGGCACAAAGGCCGCGCCGCTTCCCAAATCAGCGGGGGCTTGCCCCCCGCGTGCCGACCACGTGCGGCGCCAGCCGCCGCGCCGCCGCCGCCGCGCCGCCCCAGGGGGGGGGGGGGGGTCGGGCCGGGTCGGCCCGGACCCGGACCCCCCGTTTCGAACCAGAATCGGTTTTTGGGCCATATCTTGAGCCTCGGACCTCCGAATGACGAACCGTTTGCGGCAACGCGATCCTTGGATCGAGACGGTCGTTTCGGTATATCGCACTCAAGGTTCCGGTTTACTTTGAGTTCGGCCGGGTTGGTTCGTTCACGAAACCAACCGGGCCTTCGGAGCGGAAACGCTCATATCTTGAGCTACGGACGTCCGATTGACGTGCCGTCAGCTGTGTTGTGTCCCACTTAGTGAGGAGAATCTTTTGGCATACTCCGCCCGAGGTTTGGACGCAGGTAGAGTACGGTCGGGTTGGTTTTGCCTTAAAAACCAACTGGGCCCCGGAGACGAAAATGCCAATAACTCTCAGACCGGGCGTCCGATCGACGCGCCGTCTGTTACGTTGAGTTCCTGTTGACGATACGGAACTTTTGGATACATCAACCCTGGTCTTCGTGACAGTTGATGTATCAGCCTCTCGGCTCGTGGAGCGGACCCTCCGAACGAGCTTGCTTTGTGCGGGAACCCTAGTGCTGGCTGCGACTGTTACTGTGACTACTACTGCTACGACTGCTACTGTGACTGCGACGACGACAGTACAGAGATCCTGTGTGGATTCGACGACGACGACTTCAGCACTCAGCGATCCTACGTGGATCAGTGCTACCGATCCTGTGTGGGTCCGATCCTGTGTGGGTCTCTGCGCTCAGCGGTCCTGTGTGAACCAGCGCCTACAGGTCCTGTGTGGGCCCGATCCTGTGTGGGTCTTTGCGGGGGTTAGTTACCTATCGATCCTTCGTGGGTCCGACGACTTAGATGGATCAGTGATCATCTTTATCGTCCTTGAAGAAGTATACCTGTGTGAGCTGAATCCTGTTGCTTTCCTGTGTGGATTGTGTTGTGCAATCCTATATGGATTATGTTTTGCTTTCCTATGTGGAATACGTATACTTTCCTGCGTGGACTGAGTTGTACTTGGGCTCGGAGGTTGGAGCGTATTTTAATTGATGACTTAGGTATATGTATGGGCATATACCTAAGCAGTGTCGGTTGTTACTTCGTGATTGTACTTTTCTTCGTGGTTTATCCTTTGTGGATTTGAGAGACCTTCAGGGGTCTCGGGGTCCCTACTGAGTAGCTTATACTCACCCCTGCATGGGCTTCGCCCGCACTACGTTGTGTTGGTTGCAGACTACGGACAGCGTTGACCTTAGCTGAGGCTTGTAGAGCGGGACGGTACCCGGAGGTGGACCACTGGGCGGGATGTGCACGGAGCGGACGGCGGGACCCGTGGAGCAGAGGAGCTATCTGTACCCACCCTTCAGGTGGGATTTCCAGTAGACAGCTCGGTGTAGCGGCTTTTACTTTTCAGTTGCTGTTTTCCCTTTCGAGTTGTACTTTACTTTTAGTTTGGGTTTGTATTCTGGCCCATTTACTTTTCCGCACTTTCAGTTGTACTCTGCTTTGTTTAGTGTTTACTTTCCGCTTGCTTACTCTGTGGTGTTTGTTATTTTTCAAAGGCAATGCCTTCCCTTTTTACTGGGATTTACGCCTTGGTGCTAGTCGCCAGCCCCTGGCCTATGGAAGGCGGGCTTGGGGTAGTCACGGCACGGACCCCGAGGGCGGGTCGTGACACTACACATGTCCAAAACTTATTGGATGTGTGGATTTAGAACCCTTATCACCTTATCCACGAATTATATCAATGTGGGACCTTTTAAAACCGAAACACATTTTCAAATAAAGTAATATTTCTTAATTTCCAAAAGTGCCCCTCCTCTCCTCTTATAAAAGGCCCCCACCTCTACCACCTTACACACACTCCTCAAGCCTTTGGCTCGGCCAAACCCTACCCATTTACTCTCTCCACATCCCTATACTCATCCTATAGGATTAACTTTGGGCATAATCCTTTCAAAGGAATCCTTTAGGCTCAAATCAAAAGGGAGTTACACTTTAAAAGGTAATTCATTCTCTCATGTTCATTTGTTTTATTTTGCTTCTCCAACCCCATAAACTCTTTTTATTTACTTATTTTGTAACAACAACAGTATCTTAAATATACTAGGATGTTTTTATAAGATTTATTTGAGATACAATCTCACACAACTACATCAAATGGTTAAAGAACATACGGTTTCCGTGGATGACGGAATTCTGCCTCCCGAAACGATGATTGTTCAATACTCATTTAACACCTTCAAAGGTGGCCATTATGATGTCACTATTTTTATATATGATATATAATATGTTTATGTTTTCCTTAAGATTCTGTTTTTTTTTCATTTTGGTAATACCTTTATGATTTCCATTATGGGTAAACGCGATATCTTCATTTAAGGAAGTGCGGACTACCGCCCCCTCAAAGTGATTTGATTCGTTAAATACCATATGTGGGATGTATAAAGGATGGAACTATGATATTATATATTATATTAGACTGGAATTATAATATACCTTTATATAATTATGATTCCATTCTATAAAATATGAAATAGAAATGAAAGTAGCGTTCATGCGTACGTACGGCTTACTGTCTCCATGAACGGTGCATTTCATTTCTTACCTCTAAATGATTATGTAATGTTATAAATGCATGCATGTACTGGATATATATGACATATATGATATCTACATCATGAATAAAATTCTGGATATAATAAACATTTGTCCACATGAACAACATGTAATTGTAAGAAGTCCACTTTCGACTTAAGAACCAAATATCGGAAAAACAAATATTATTAACTTAAATGATTACATAATGTTTATGACATGGTAATAAGTTATATAAAAGGAATAATGAACTTGAAAAAGGTTCTTAAGGAAGTATAAATTAACTCAAGTTTATTATTCAGGAGATTAAATAACGATCGAGTCATGTCGGACCCAAGGTAAGCGATCCTACTCCTCTCTTTCTTTTTAAGTACACACTTTTATGTCATTCCTTTTAAAGCTCATCTTTCATGTTATTGGGATGATCTTTTATATTAAACTTACTGTAATTTTTATGTTCATGTGATGAGAGACCCAATTCTCTCTCATCAATCCATTTTGGATGTTTTGAGTGGCGCTGTTAGGCTGCCGCACTTTCGTAAGAGATCTAACCTCTCTCTTTCTTTTTAAGTACTCTCCTTTATGTCACTTCTTTTAAGCTCCTCTTTGTAATGTTGGGGGATGTTATTTTATATTCCTCTTGCTGTAAATTTTATTTTAATGTGATGAGATACCCTATTTGATCTCATCAATCCATATTCAGATGTTTTATGTGGTGCCGTTAGGCTGTCGAGTTTTCGTAAGGGATTTTTCATCTCACTTTTATTCCCGTGAGATTTATGCTACATTTTCCACAAATTCCATTGAGTGGTGTATGTACTTCCAATTATTCTAATCTTTTTGTAATATAATTTCGTTTATGAGTATTTACATCAATGATCTATTGTCCTTCTTTCATGGGGTGTATGTTTTGAAAGATACCCAAGTCGGTAAGGGAACCTTTCACCCTCCTCTTTTTTAAAAGACTTATTTTGTTGGGTCTTTTAATTTACATATTGTTATGTTGGGATATGTTCTCATATATCCTTATTGATGTAAATTTTATTTCCAAGTGATGATATACACTTTTTATCTCTCATCAACTCATTTTGATGTGATGCCGTTAGGCTGTCAAGGGAACTTTTTAACCCAATTTCGATTTCTTTGGGTTGAACATGTAGTCATTGAATATGTCATCCATTGAATATGTGTGAATGACCTTTTATTGTTTTACACTTAATATCCACTTATATTTTGTGTATTTATATTTGTCACACATATTTTTGAGATTGATTTGTCCTTAATTTAAGGATACCTTCTTTATAAGGGATTTCATCACATTTGACATTTCTATTGAGGGTTCATTGTTGTTATGCACCAATTCACTCTTATATGGTGTATATACTATCCTTTGGAGTATTATATCATGAATCAATTTATTATCATGATATTATAAAGTTCTGACTAAATGTTATTCCTCAATTATTGTATTCAAGTGTCTCTAATTTTGGGAAAAACCCCTTTAACCAAAATATCGTTTTAAATGTTTTAATTATTTGTTCTTATTAATATCCATGTTTTCAAAATGGTTTTAAGGATTTATTTATATGGATATTAATGGTTTGAAATTTTAAAAGCTTCAAGGTGTTATGAGACACTTTGATTCAAAAATTTCTTTATTAAATGATTTAAATGGTTTTGGAAATGTTTTCTTTTTGAATGGATTCATTATTTCAATATACTAAAATGTTATATTGTGATTGAAATGTGGAAATTTTATGTTTCCTTTATGCAAGTTTTATGTGACACATTTATGTTATGGTTCTTGGGCATTGTTATGAAAACGGGTGGTTCCGTGATAAACTAAGGGCGGGTGAGCCCGATATAGCTGTCCAATGCATTGGGTAACGCGAAGGAGTGAAACATTAAGGTTTCTTCGAAGATATTTAGGGAATATACTATGATGGGTATTCTAAACGTAACCAAGAGGGTTACTCCCTACGTAAGAATCTTATGAATGCCTCAAGTTACCTTTATGTCTTATGTTTTCTATGATTTATTCATGATTTGATATGCCTATGTTTTATGGGTAAAGTGTGATTTCATTCTAATGTATATATGAACTCATGTTTCCTTTCCATATTTTTATAAATCTTACTGAGCTTTTTATGCTCATCCCAAGTTTTTGAAATGTTTTTCACAGGTCAAGGGAAAGGTACATGATGAGATGATAGTGTCAAGGATGTGTCAAGAAAGAATCCATGTTTTTTTTCAATATGTTTCCGTTGATGGGAAGAATGAATAATGTCTTTTATGTAACCACTTTGTTTAAATGTGGAATGTAATGCAAGTTTCATGATCTAATTCTCTACAACTCTAAACCTGAAAAGATCCTCAATATGTAATCTTGTAATAACTCAAGATTAAGTAAGGTTTAAGGCTGGGGCCTTATATGATTGGTTTAATCTAATATCGTTACCATAGTTCTAGGACTATATCCTATACTTATACATATCCTTAGGGACATCCCTAGACATACCTTAGAAATATCTCTAGGGATCTTACTAATGTTTTTGCATCCTAGTTTCCAAAGGTTGACTAAACATTTCATCTGATACCAACTGTAGAGACCCGAAGACTGACGTACATGGACATTACATTACTTTTGCGGAATACTTTGTACATAACAAAAACACACACGCAAGGACCGTTATAGTTTAGTGTCTTTGGAAACTCAGAATATAATCTTCTAATCATGGTGAAATATCTTCAACATCTCCAATAAAGATCTTCCTTTTTTTATACCTAAAACCTTTCTTTATATCCTAGGGAAAATAAAACATAAAAGGGTGTTCTCAAATGCTCAGTAAGGGTAAACAAAAGAAATATCAATCACATCATATTCATAAGAACATAACATTTTGGAAATCATAACCTGCAAAAGAGATCATAATATCATAACATGGAATAAATCATAGTAGTGAAATGTAATCCAAATAATCATAACTTAAATCATGAAACTTTTTGGCATACACACATAATCATAGAGAATCATTTCTTATTAGTCAAGACTCATTGCCAAGACTATCTTAGTGGACAAAGTCCCTTTCTGAGCTGAGTTCACTCCTTGTTTCAGTCCTATTTCACTGAACCGGTATAACCTACCATTCCAGCCATGTCTATATCATGAGATATAAAATCTTTACCCAATGCATTGGAGGGAGATATAGGTCCCACCCATCTCATAATGATACCATTCTTATGTGTTCCATAAAATCATAAATCATACATCATTGCATAACCCATGTAATAAAAATGGGAATCTTAAACATCTTGACATCATAAAACAATTCATATGAGATAAAGGAATTCATAAAAATATTTCCATCACAACATAATCAAGTAAATGTAATAATAGGGATAGAAACAGAACCCTATATTATCTTAGATGGAAAATAATTTTGATAAAACACCTGAACTCCATTCTTGAGGAAAATATCCTTTCTACTTCAAAAACATTTTCCTTTCTTAACATGTCATAAAATTTTAAACAAAAAGAAGTTGATTAAAAATAAACTTTAAAACTTGTAAAGGAATCTCCTTGGAAATAATGTTTTAAAAATACATTCATTTCATATAAGTTAGAGAAAACATTCTTCTTACTTTTGTCGGAAAAGTCAAAAAGTACCTCGTACGAAAAACGACAAAATATTCCTTTCATATATTTTACTAAAAACTCACTGAAGGGTAAAATTGGATATAAACTATTGTAGAAGGATATAAATATTACATATTAGGGAAACATGGATGTGGATGATAAAATACACCCCAGTAAATACCAAAGTATAAACAATCTCGGATAAAAATGAGATTGTGATATTTCCCTTACCTTAGGTCCGATTTGCTTTGTATGTGTCAGAACCTCCAGTATTGTGATTTAAATAATGTCATTGACTTATTCCAGAATCATACTCATTGTTATGATATCATATATGGTTCACTTATAGCTTTATATTACCCGTTATTTTGTAAATTCCATGTTAAAGAGCATTTTGGGTAAAATCGTTTCATTTGTCGTTCCTGTTTTGACTTGTAATTATTCATATGATTACTTAGATCATGATTACTTAACTCCAGAATATAAAACATGATTTATATATAATATATATTCATAATATATATATATAATAGATCAGTAAATGCAATGAAATACACCGTTCGTGGAGAAGGTAGATCTTACGTACGCATGAACGCTATTTTCTTTTCCTTATTGAGTTGAATGGAATTAAGTAGATGACATACATATATATAAACATAAATCCAGAATCATTATTATTTCATATATTTCATTATTAATTATTATATATACTTTATAATCATTCATGAATGGTTAACGTGGAGAATGAATCTCATCGCGTCGTGGAGACGGTAGTCCGTACGTACGCACGAGCGATGATATCGTTCTCATGATCGTGGAATTGTATTGGAGTGTATGTATACTATTTAAGAATTAAAATAACTTTACAATAATAATATATAGTTATTATGTACACCATTATACCCGTCCAAGTAAGGTGGTGGTGGAAAATATATTACACCACGGCATGGAGACAGTATTCCGTACGTACGCACGCGCGGTGATTTCATTTTCTGTAGGATGGATAGATGGTGAAATAAGGTTGTTTCATAATTATAATAATATATTAGTATATAAGTGATACTGATGTTATAACTTCATAATGAAACAACCTAAGAAGAAGAAGTGGAAGAAGAAATAAAGATGATAGAATCGGTAATGGACATTACCTCTTCTTTGAAGCGCCTCTTTGAGATCTCCTTTTACGGCACTAAAATTGTTCTTTGAGAAAGAAC
Source organism: Viscum album (assembly GCA_963277665.1). Classification (NCBI taxonomy): domain Eukaryota; kingdom Viridiplantae; phylum Streptophyta; class Magnoliopsida; order Santalales; family Viscaceae; genus Viscum; species Viscum album. The sequence continues at coordinate 1,014,839,215 of OY728155.1, forward strand.
AGAACCTCTAGGATGTTTCTAGGGAAGTGGAGAAGGGAAATTGGTAGGGGTTTTCCGAGATTGAAGTCTCAAAGTGGTGTGAGGAATAGGGGGAGGAGGTGCCCTTTTATAAGGGAGGAGAGGGGCACCTTTGGAATAACTAAAAATATTATTTTATTACAAAGTCAAATTCGGTTTTTAATAGATCAAAATTAATATATTTCGAAGATAAGGTGGGTAGGGGTCGAATTCCTCTAATCCAATAGAATTTAGATAAGTTTAGGTATCAATTTTAACCTTATCATTTAGATTTAACTTTATGTTAGATAATTTATCTTTTACCATGTCTTCTTGTTTTCTTACACTATAAGGTTAATAAACTTACTATATCAAGAAAAAAGAACACCAAGTTGTTTATTATTAATATATATAACCTTATCTAAGTCATTGTGTCGAATCTTAGATTTTTAGGAATAAAATAACAATTAATAATATAATATTTGTTTTAAAAACTATTTTATGTTAATTTTGACACTATTTAGTAATTGATTTTTGTGAAACCCATAACAGATTTATTAGTTAGAAAAAAGTTAATTAAATCAATAATAACATGTCATATTAATATATAAAATTATTGAAATTCATAAAAAGTCTTAAATTACATTTATTTGGGTATTTATAACATCAATTATGTCAATATTTCATTAATAAGACAATTTCTGCATCATCTTTGTGTCATAATAAATGATAATTATTTAATCCCTAATAATTCTAAATAAATTCCTATGATGTAGATAATTGTATTATCTTTCTGGATAATATTCATGTTCTAAGTTTCATGAAGTGTATCACAAAATTAAAATTATTATACTTATAAGATTTAAGAAAGTGACATGTTGTCACATTCTTTAGTTTTAATAATAATTAACTTATTTTCATGGACAAAAGTCCATTAAATGAATCTAATCTGACCCTTAAGTGTTATGGATCGACTTTTAGTCATCCAATAGGATTTTTCCATGTGTTAGGGTAATTTTATAATATTATATTTACCCTTAATTACCCAATTTACCTTTAACTATGGTAAATAAAATTTACCGTAGTTACTATTCATAACTCCCAAAAATAAAAAGTAGCCTATTAACATAATTTGGACCCACTGATTCTAAATATGGAATCCATTTATTCAAATTCAATACATAGAAGTTGCAGAAATTAAATTAAAATTAATCTTGTTGTCGAAAGAAAACGGGTTTTTCTTTAAAACATTACAAAAGATTGAATTGATTTAACCTACGAATTCAAGGTAAAATCAATGCTAATGACATACATTATATTAAATGGTAAAAATATATTATATTTATACTTTAAAACCATTCAATACTATAATTTAACCACATAAGATATTATGATGAAAAAAGTTGTTTTTAATTAAAATATAGCGTGTTTTTACTATTCATTAAAATATGAAAGTTATCGAAAAAATATCAAAACTTTATCTAATGTAAATTTTTATATCCTGATTCAAAATAAGAATTTTATTTTTTCAAATTGAACTTATAAACATGTCAAAAACAAGATTTAAAGTGGGTGCGCCATTAAAAGGCGGCAAAACTGCATTTTTTGAAAAATACTTATTTTACCCGAAAAATTTATTTTTTTCTTATACCATGTTCTAGAAATGTGTAAGATGAATAATAATGTTATGAAATTCAAAATATAGTTAACACTATTCATAACAGCTAGTTCATAACAATATTATAATAATATATCGTTGTTTAGTAAAACCCGGTATTGCGTACAACACACGCTATCGAGGAAGGTCGCGATTGCGTGTAATGCAAGCCAAGTCAGGGTTGCATGTAGTGCACAACTCCTTTGTTGTTGCGTATTATAGAATCCAACCATATTTTATTTATACATTGAATATATATATATATACACTCAATGTTGCGTAGAATAACTTCTATCAAACGAACTTGAAATTGTGTGTAACAAGAGCCAAGAAAAGTGTTGCGTATACTGCAAGCTAATACAGTGTTGCGTATAGCACAAGATAATCTTGGTGTGTCGTACAATAGAAGATATGAAGGAAATTAAAAATAATGTATCTTATAAAATCTCAGGTTGTTACAATAGGAATCGTCCCCATAGGAGGAGATATCTTTGACCAAGGAAATCATTGATCAGAAAATCTACAGTGAATGCTTGGTTGAAACAAAATTATTTTCTAAGTATAATTAGGTGATTACAAAGAATATCAATCTGAATGGATGGGAGAGTCTTTTTCCAATAAAAAGAGGCAAGATCTAGTTTATCCTGAATTTCTTATATAATTCTATGATACAATATGTTTTTATAAGGATGGTGGAAGGGAGAAATTTTACATTATGAGATATGGGAACACCTATTATCTCTCTTTCAATATGGAATCAAATATTCTTGTAATTTCATATAAAGTTGAGACAATATTATGCACTTACATGTTTCCAGATTAGTCGGGATGTTTAGCGAAGGAAATGGAAATTTAGTGCCCTAGACTCAAGATAGTAAAATCACTGATGATCAACCATCATTCGATAAAGTTAATATTTTTAGATTTTTGGGTACATGATTTCCTTATTCCATGAAAGGGAGACAAGGAATCCCTAAAGAAAAGTAATATCTTTATTTTGAAATTTTTTGTTAACATGATAATGTTAAATATCATAAATAATATCATTCAAATAATCACCAACCTTAAGAATGGAACTCTAAAGTCTCATTTTATCATTTATCCAATGTTATTGTAAAAAATCATAGTTATTTGTTTATAATCCTTCAAACTTCCTTATTGTTTTAAACTTTGAGCCTTCAATATTATGTTTATATGTGCTAAAAACCCTGAGGATAATGAATGTCAGATTCAATTTCAAATCAGAAGTGTTTTATTATCTTTCTGAATGTGAAGTTCCCAATTTATCCAAATAAGGGGATGTGGGAAAAAATTCAATGAAATTTCTAAATAAGATAAAGAGAAGGAACCAGAATCCAATGAGAAATATAATGTTCGGGAAAGCCATTACTCACCACCAAAGAAGAAAAACCAAAAAACCTTCCCTGATTAAGTGGTAGCGAAGTGTAGGGAACATAATATGAAAAAATAAAGAATGATATCCCAGCTTTGGATTAGGTCCAACAAAGAAAAAGTCATTGAAAATTCAAGCTGTGGATGATCTAGAAAGGGATGAAATAAAGAAGAACCTAAAAAAGAAAATTATTGAAGCCGATATAATTCAATCACTTCTCAAATATACTAAGAAATCCTAGGAACAAATTTAGGTATTGTAATCTTTTCTGTAAAAACTAGTTCTAGTAGAAACCCTATGAAATAAAATTCCAATTCTGAGTCTTTTTGTGAAAGAATATATAGTTCCAGAACTATAATTAGAATAAAAACAAGAATAATTAAAAGATAAATTTTATGATTTGATAAGGAAATTAGAAGAATATATTGATAAAAAAATTAATTCTGACAAGATTACAGTATGAAATTCTTAGGATGAGTCACCGGAAAATGTTTCTCAAGGAATAGTCAATGATGGATAGGAATAAGTTTATAAACCATCTAATAATGAGAGTAGTAACAATGATTTCATCTAACCAAATTATATTAAGGAATATGATTAGAAAGAAGAAGTTTATGGAGATAAGACACTCCAACTCTCTGATAGTTAGTATGAGTCTCTGAGGGCTGAGAAGGTTGTCTCCAAAGTTGATAAAGGAAAATAGGTTGTTCTTGATATGCCTACTAAGACTATGATTGTAATAGATTATAATGATTTTGGTGGATCATCCAATAGCAAAGATGAAGAGCTAGAGAATGTATCCTCTCTTTCAATGGAATCCAATTTTGAATCTTCATATTCCATGGTTCATGATTTTGTTGATCAGTCAATGAAGAAGTCAGTGAACACAGTACCTAGGATCCCCAGTATTGATTTGATATTTCATCTCCTGCAACATTATTTCAATATAAATTCATATTCTCTTAGCATGGTGATGGAAATGGTTGTATTTAAGGTGGAATATTTTAAAACATTTCATACTGGTTCTGATTCTCATTGGAGATCATGAAATGAAATGAAAAAATGGTTGAAAATAATGATTGAAGACATGAGAGTCTTTATTGACATCCAAGATTCAATAAAAGTTGATTTTGATAAGTCGTATGATAGAATCAAAAATCATTTAACATGTTTATCAAAGAAGCTGAATCTTGAGAAAATATCCTGGAAGCAAGAGGACAAGTATCTGAATGGGATATTAAATTCAGTTTCATTAAATTTGAAGATAGAAATATAACATAGGGAAGAGTTTCAGGAGAGGTTAAAAAATAAGTATAAGTTGTGATGTTTTAGGAAGAAATCATAAAATCTCAAGATAAAATAATCAATGCTCTAAAAAAAAAGAATCAAGATCAAGATCATTTTCTCGAGTGGTTTGAGAGAAGATCATAAAAACTATAGAAGTTAAAGTCTACCTTACGAAGATCATGCCAAAGGAAAATAAGGATGAATGATTTTCTTGTAAATCTGATATTTTGTTGTGTTTTTTACCCCATATAAATTATTTCTATCATAATGAAAATTTTGTTTCCCTTAAATTGTTTTGTTTTGTTTATTTCTAATCATTTAGGTACTATTTTTTCATTCAATCAATTACTTTTTGAAAATTACAAAGGGGGAGAAAATAATTATCAAATGAATATTATGTAAAAAAAAGATAATTCCCTATGTAATGGGGAGTTTAAGTATGGGGAATCTACTTAAAGAATAATTTATTATGCAATGAAAAGTAACTTCTCTAAGAAATATAATAATATGATTCATAGGTATTTAAAATACTAATGGAGAGTTAATCATATTCATCATAGTTCATAATAAAAGGGGGATAAGTTTTCCATTTATAGTTCAAAAAGAAAATTCCTGACACATTATTTTAATTTTTGAATGGTTGTTTGGGATTTCCAAAAAGAGTGGGATTATTGAGTCAATAAGGTTTCCTTATGAAATTTCCATTCCTCTATGTTTTGAAAATCCCAAAAAAAAATTCTTATGGAAATATTTCTTTATCTAAGAAATGTTTTATAAATTCCTTGGATTTCATTATATTATAAAATATCATCTCAAAACAATGTATAACTATTTTATTAAGTCTAAAATTTGAATCCATATCAAAATAATCAGAATGTTATAGTTTCTTGGATATCATGTCTTTCTGTTTTCCGACATCGAATTCTATTATATTCATTCTCCAAATTCTATGAAAGTTAGAATCTCAATTCATTGAAATTCGGACTCCGAATTCCATGAAATTCAGACTCTGATTTTGTTGAAATTCGAACACCGATTTCTATAAAATTCATAATCAAAATTCTTTAAATCTTATACTCTAAATTCTATGAATATCAGACTCTAAATTATATAAAATTAAAATTCCTAATTCTCTGAATTTTATTCTATAAATTCTATGAAATTCAGACTTCAAATTCTCAGAAATTTAGACTCCAATTTCTCTGAAATTCATATTCTGAATTCCTCATAATTTAGACTCTGAATTCCTTAGAATTAAGAATCAAATTTACATCAGATTCAGAATCCAAATTACATATAATTTAGACTCTGAATACTCAGAATTGTGACAACAAATTAAACGTAATTCAGACATTGATGACTATAGAATTCAGATTCTGAATTCTTTGTGAAACAGAAAATGAATATACATTTTTTTCTAGAATTTGATTGTTTAAATTATTAGAATCTGAATTATATTTTCCTTAGATTCTGGATATTCATATATAGTTAAACTACATCATTTTCCATTGTTATGGCTTTTTAAATATAAAATGATGTCTTAAAATTTTATTATAATTAACCGATGGTTGAGTGACACGTGTATAGGTTCCTCCATGATTCAAGAAAAATATGACTATTAGAGGTGGGAGCCAACCATTGTTGTTTTTCTTATAAATAGGATATTAATTAAAGGATATCATTATCAATCTATCGACTGATGATCCTAGATATTACATGATATGAACATATTTCTAGAGAGATAAAGACTCTTGTACTTTGTGCGTTTTATGAAAAACTTGTTCTACCATGGATATCTTGTCCATCCTACTTTGTGCGAATATTATTGTTTTCCAAGACAATCAGGGGCTTTTGGGGATAGGAATACAGAGGTTCCAACTAGCTAAAATTTTGAGGGCTTCATGGGATAACAAGACATATTCTAATATTCTTACTGATGGATTACCCTTGTGTGTGTAAGGTTAACATTCATGAAAGTATAAATCATGGGACCTTTCTCGAGGGATGTGGGATACCATTTTATTTGGGCTAAAATATATCCTACTTTTTTACTTGTTTATTGTTTCAAGTTTTATTTCCACAGTAAAATCTTAAAGAAAGAATGTAAAACATTATTATAATTTCGTCAACTTTTACTTACTATGATAAATAAGATTCTATATGTATTAAGTTATAATAAACTGAACATGAGTTTCTTTTCCATGTTCATATTTCCAGAACCTAAAAATTATTTTTCCTAGTTTAGAAAAAGAATTTCTTTGTGAATTTATCTTGAATAACTTTGTTAAATAGAGGTTTCATCAAGGTTAAAATAATTTTTTTAAACCTAAAATTCACTACCTCATGTAATTGTGCATCTAAATATACTATTTCAATCGTATATGAGATTCAAAATTAAAAATATATACCTTTAAAGAGGATGGAGATTTGGTTGGGGATAACATATAATATTTTTTCTCATTTGAGATATATCTATATATGGGGATTATAAACCACATTTTACTATAGAAAGTTATTATTTCCAATATCTGGAAAAAACGATTTATAAGGGATGTGTCATGAGAGTTTTTTATTTTAATATAATTACATAGTTTTCTAGTCTTCCTGTGGATTATATCCTCATAGGAATAGATGATATATATATATATATATGTGTGTGTGTGTGTGTGGGAATTATGGACTTCTCATGGAATTTGGATGCATGAAAATACAATGGGAATAGGCTTGATATGGAGCATTCTCCATTATTATAAGCCCTTTGCATCTCATTTATATAAGGAATCATGGACTATGTAGTTATTTTTGTTCTTAACCTATGGGTGGGTAAGAAAATATTATAACTACTCATGAGTATTTTCACCTCGTTGTTTAGAAATAATGGAGTATTTTAGGTTCTAAATCAAATGTTTATTCCCATTTTTGATTAACATAGAAGTAACATACGAGTTTGGAGACATGATGAATGAAAAATCCAAAAGGAAAAATCACATCTTATGTCTCCTGGGTTCATGGTTGGAACTTACACCAATGAGTATGGTCATTCATGTACCCATTTCGTATTCATTGAAATATGAGGAAATATGATTTACTCATAAATGAAATTGTTCCTATGCTTGTGAATAACTATAATATTGATAGATATATACCAAATTTAAATCCCAAGTCACATATTCATCCATTATCCAACAAAGTAAAAAATAGGTCAAGGATATTTATATTATAAATAATTGTATTATACGAAGGAACCATCAGGGGAATGGAATGAAATATATCCCCTTCATCTCCACGTCTGTTCGGTGATCTCATGGTATTGTGATCATGACACTCAAGTGACTATATCTCCTCAAGGGAGCCATTCTCACATAAGAGATTTCATGACATAGGGTGCAAGACATTGAACTATAAACCCAATTATGGTTAGGGATGAATGGGTTTATGACATAGTTTTATTATGGACACTCCCCTTATAATGGTTGTTTTCAGAAAGAGGCCCATAGTTGGGGGTTTATACTGTAATGTCACATAGAGGTTTCCCACATTGAAAGGGTATATATACAAGGGTTTTCACAGGAAATGGACAACATTTATGATTCCCCCTTTCAAGAGTACATGTATAATGTCATGTAATATCATCTCATGCATTATTCACATAGACAATTAATTGTTTGTATAAAATTATTACATGATTGAACCATCAGTATCAACTTGAACCCATTGCATTTTTTTGAGACATGTCTGAAGAAGAATAAAGGGTTGTGAAAGGATGTTGATATGATCTTAAAACTCCTAATGTAATTACAAATCATGGTTTTCGATATGATGAGAATGATGATTCTTGGTTTTAAAGTCTTGGTAATTCAATCCATTAAAAGAATAAAGTGCGTAGCCCAGAGGTCATGAAGCATTATATGAAAAATGATTCTTAAAAAAGAGAGTAATGCATAGACAATGGTGAAATTCATTGAGTTTAAATTCATCTCATTAGTGTTTAACATAAACCAAGACACATGATGTTATTGGGGGACAAATAGACCAGATAGGAATGTCTCGTAAAATTCATATCACCAAAGGATCATGTAAATGTGGTTCTGAGAAGGAATCTTACATAGTTTATTGTTACTAGGAGGATTTATCAAATGGAATTTCCAATATATTCCTTTTATCCATATTTTAGCTACTCTAACCATCATTGATGGAGGAGGAATGGTTATGTTTTGTGAAAAATGGATGAGGATGATTCCACTTTTCATGGTGAATGTGTCATATGTATATGCATCTGATATTAATGGTTGGTGGTATATCTTTATAAAATCATAATGCTCCATGTTTAATATTCTCATGTGATACCGAGGGATTTGAATCACCGATGTTGAATAATCAACCTCACCGAGGAGATCAATTGTGTAATACAACGAAGGATATATGTGACAATATCCACTAAAACTGGCCATTCATCACATGATTTTAGGATAAAATGTGACGAATTCATGGAATCATATTTTTTTAATGTGTGAATACTTCATTGGATAAAGACTGTCTATAATGGGATCTTTTATCAATGGTAATTTTAATTTTTTTATGCGATGCTTTGGGGAAAGTGGATCTCTTCTCATGAACTACCTTTTCTACACAATGGAATAATGAAACTCTTGCATACAATAATATTTTTTTTGTAGATAGTATTAATTTTTTCTTTTTAATCAATCTGTTAAAGTCATATATTTCATGCATTATATCAGTCATGTCTTCTATTCACATCGATTTTATAACCATAATGATGATGTCGATTTTCGTAATATCCCATGCATATCATACATACAGGTAGCTCAATATCTCTATAAGGTGACATTATTTTCCATTACACACATAAGGATTAGCTGATATTGAATATGAAGGCGTGAATTTATCGACTAAAGTAGAGTATCACGATAACATGACTATGGATATAATTGAATATTTTTAAATTGTAAAAAATATGCTTCATATTATTTTCCCACATTATATTTTCACATGGATCTCCTCAACATAATATGTTTTTCATTTTCAAATTCATCTCGAGTCAGCACTATGGTTCGACACCCAGAATACTTTCACACACTCTCCATTCATGGGTTATTACACAACATAGAAATACCCCAATGAATACTCCTACACTCTCTATACACACTCTACATAGAAATCCATTCATTCCCCATATGGTAACTAATAATACACACTCCTTCCCGTATGAATGCCTACAAACACCATGGATAGACATCTAGGTTGTCTCTCCCACATGGTTAATCATGCTTCCAACAAGTGATAGATTATGCTGGATTCTTAGGGCATTCATTTTTAGAAAATTTTATTAAAAACATTTAAAAATCATAAAATATAAAAGGTATGTAAATTGTTTCACAAGTGGACCAAAATATATAAAATTATAATGTTTAACCAAATCCATTGGTCTCAACAGTTCCACTTCCAAGACCTGCATGAAATGTATATTGATAGTTTTTATGAAATATATACATATAAAATAATCAATACTAATGTTCATGGTATACATTTATGGGTTTAGAAAATTTGACCCCCCCTATAATTGGACTCATTCAGAATGAAATGAAATCAATAATAAGGTAAACAAAGATCAATTTTCTATATACGTAAATATTTGACCAGATTTTATATTAAACCATATAAGAGGATTCACCAAGAAAGGTGTATTTACTAAAGTATTTCATGTGTTATGAATATGAGAGCCCTAACCAAGTGTTCATTGTGTTATGGAAATGGATAGCATATGTAATACAAAGATTGATAATATTTATGAGGAATTTGGTTTCACATTATAATAATATTTTCTCAGGGAATCAATTTCCTGAATTAGAAAAAAATATAAATTCTAGGATAGAAAAATGATTTGGATTTAAAATAATGTGGAGTTAGATCCATGATAAGGGAACCATACATCAATACATGTACCAAATTAATGGAAATCAAACCATATGTATTTTTGAGAAAAAGTCCCTTATAAATATTTAGCTTATTCATAGGGAACATTGGTTCATGGATGAAGAACTATTTGATGATGTCACTTACATAGATCTAGATCATACCTAGGATATAGTATTTCATACCATTATTATTTAATTATGGGTAGGAACACATGTTTCGATAGAGATATCACATAGATATTTAATTATTTAATCAATTAATACCATATATAGTAGGCTAGACTAATATGTTCAGGGTTATCTATGATTGATGAGTTCTCATATTCTATCAAGACATTATTGGACTAGGTACCATTATACTAGTCCTAGGTAATAAGGATGCATTCAATTTTTTTGTAGGGTTTCAACTTAGTGAGAATTGATTTTAGTTTTTTGTGCCAAATAATGGTCCCAGTATAAATTTTAACTCTTATTTTTACACCATAATTTTCATAATACGTTATGGGAGAGTCTTAGAAAAAATAGACTCAGGTTTTTCATAGAACAATATTTTCATCTAAAAATAATTTATGGCTTTTAAATAAATGAGTGTTCAATATTGGAAAGATCCTAAAAACTACATTTCCAGTGTGAAGAGACTAAAATTTTTACCATGGTTCCATTTTTCTATTTTTTACTTGGTGAGTACTATGTATGATTCAATTTTTAGGTTAAGGCCTTTTTTATTGACCAATTTTTCCTATGATTTGGGTTTATAATCATTAAATTAATAATGGAAATTTTTCTGTTCCATATAGTGATTATATTATATTTTTTTATTTTAGGATAATACAACTTAATCCATTTTTGGTTTTAGATTCTTAAGATATGAAGAATGAATATATAGGATTTTTTATACCCCATTGTCCTTAATTAAATAATGATAGATGGATATCCATGAAGGGTTATAACACCATACATCCTTATTGTTGTTATAAAGTTTGATATTAATGAAGTGATATTAAACCCCACATCCTTACATAGATTATAAAGTTTGAATATTTATTTTGGTTTCTAACACCCTATATACTTTTTTAGGATGTGAAAAAAAATATTCTTGAAGGGATTGAAATAGTATTTCTTTAATTTTGGTTGGGTATATAAAGTAGTGACCTGGGGATAAGGGTACTGATATTTCTTTGACATTTGGACTATAGGATTTGTAAAAATTGCAATTTTTTTTTTAATTTTCGATAATAATGTAGGTGTTACATATCATAGACACTTATACAAGAATATGAGAAAATGAGTTCCAATGAAATTTTTATCAAGGATGAAAAGGAAAAGAGATCCCTTTAGATAGGGCCATAACTACTCTTATTGAAGGGTCTATGAAACCTTTTCAGATCCAACTCGTATATGGTCATGAATAGTTGTATTTTCTCCTTTCGAAATTATTTGGATGATTTTTGAATATTTAAAAATATGGGGAGGGATGTATTGTAGAGAGATAAGTCTATCCATGGAGTGTTTTGTCACACATGCTATATTTAATAGATTAATCAAAAAAGGGGGAATTTAATTTCCATTTGTGAACCATGAACACTACATCACATAGTTTATGTTAAAGAGATGAGGATCACAATATGTTTTAAGAGATATTTTTTACTCAATTTTCATGAATGAGTATAATACTTGTGAAAAAAAAATGACGTTGTCAAATCCACTAGAATAGTTCTGTAATGGTATATGAAAATAATGATCATGGAATATATAATAAATGGATGGTCGATAAGGGTTTGAATAGTTCAACAATTTGTAATTCCAGAAACTAGTGTCACACACAACCACTAAAATAACTCCTGGTTTTTAGGGAGATGTTTTTGTAACTCCAAATAATCAGCTAGGAACATGCTTATGGGAATTATATTATTTACCAGCTAATCATAGTATGGTCATATCAGATTAATCATTCCATATGAAAAATATTCTACTACGGATATCCAAGTGAAATTACTCATGGATAAGGTATTTTAACTTATTTTTATCAAATCATGTAATTGGTGTGTATCAACATCGAAATAAACCACATTTAGTTGGATTTTTCAAAATATAACATTCAATAAGGGTTTGAGAATCGTAATCATGTTTTCACCACATAATGAACATGTTATCATGCCTAGGAGAAGTGAATAATCATTCCTATACCATTTTACTAGACCATAGGGGTATAATGATAATGGATTTGATTTTACTATAGTCATAAGATTTCCCTTGTTAACTTTATTAATTTTTTACTTATGTTCTAAAGTTTTCTTAAACCCTATATATGAGGACCATATCATGTAGAGAGTTGACATTTTTTCAAACTACACTCTGTGTATTTTCATTTATAAATGTTTTATGTCTCATTCACTAGTTGTTTATGATTTTTTGATTTGTACCATTAAAGGATAGAGTTTGTGGTCAGATAATATATACCATTTTTCTTGCATATCAAGGTCATAATGCATGATCCTTGTATGTTAGTGTGGTGATAAAGTACCCTAATTAGGACTTCCAAGGTTGAGAGTACCTTGATTAATTTTTTAATGAAGGGTAAAGGTTATATAATAATAGATATTCATACTGGAATCATGGGTGATGGTATAATATTGTTATGTTGAGGATGTATGTGAATCATGGTTAGGTGATGAGTTTGAAAAAAATTCTTTCAAGGCTCACAAGGATTATGGGTCCATTATTGTATTTACATGATTCCTTTAGGTGGTGGGTCAAACTCCCTTATGCGGTTTCAACACAAAGTCCATAATATGAGTCATTTCTCCATCTCAAGTGTCATGGGTGGTTTTTTAACCCCCAATACTCTTGATATATGATATATGGATTATAAATCATGTTTCTAATAATTATTATACAAGAAACATGATAATTAAATGACCATTGTTAGGTTCTATTTATCCTTTTATAAGAAGTTATAATGGATGATGGTTTTTATTTTTAATATTAGTTAAATGGGACAAACTTATCAGACATTATAACATGTTAAGGAATGGATTTAGAAGGAAATTTTCTATGTTTTCATTGGTCTAATTGTGTATAATTCTAGAATAATTACATATTGTATGGGGATAGAAATCAAGAAACATATATTTATTTATTTTTTCATATGTTGATAGAAATCATGTGTAAAGATAAGGGAATTCTTATTAATATGTTAACAATATTTATGGGTTCTATAATGGATTGACTAGGTCAATCCTTCCTTACTGAATAGGCATTAGGGAACTAAAATGATACAGCAAATGTTCAAAAATAGATGAATTGTGGGTATTTTTTAATATTTTTTGTTGGGCTAAGTTATTGGTGAACTATGTATCAACAAAAATACTATATGTATAGGAATCAATAATTATGTATTTATTAAATGGGAATTTACCTTAAAATGATATGAATAAGGTTTCATATATATGAAAAGAAATTTCACCATGGTAAACGTCTATTAAATGAGGTGATAGAGGTTTTCCATCCAGGTGAAATGGGCTTATTGATGATTTTTCTTCTGATGTTGACATGTTACACTATGATTCATGATCCACAATCTTGGATAATGTGGAAAGTAATGAGGTTATCTTTATTCTTAGGATTCATTGTTAAAAAAAAACAGGGAATTTGGAAATCACTAAGTATCATCTAAATTTTTTAATCAATTTGTACATTTTTTTTTGGAAACTTTGAGGAATCCCTACATGGAACATACTCATATATTGGGAATGAGAAAATTTTATTTGAGGAAAGTATACTAAATGAGAGACCCAATGTAAAAATATTGTACATTGATCTAAATTAGATACAGTATGGGGTCATGGTCTGATTTTTATTAATTTAATAGTGGAAGGGTCCTCTGGAAAGTATGTAGATGTAAATATTTATCACAAAATGGTGAGAATCAAGATTATAAATTTTCATTTAATATTGGTTCCCCTAAATTGATATTTCGTATATGTAGGATAGAGGGGATTTTTACCCCTCAAAAAAAAAAATTCACCCACCATCACAAGAGTTCATGGTCTGAAACTGACATTTATACCATGAAGGTGAAGGCCTAGCATATTTGGAGAGGCTTTCACTAGTGGGGGAATCTCCGTAGTCATGTGTAAAAATAGGTTTTAAAGATTTTAAAATTTTACATGTAATAGGGTAATTTGTGACAGTGTAAAATATATGTATGGTACAAAAATATATACATAGTTGTTAATTTATATCATTAAAGGCCAAGACTCATGCCACACATAGTATTTAAGGAAATATTCCCCCAAACAAATTTGACTACTATAAGGGAGAGGATGATTTGTTTTAATGGATTTATGAATTGTAAGAGGTTTTGAGAATTTTGGTATTACTATATACCATATGATTCCATGAATCAAGCCTCAAGTAGTTCATATACAGGAAACACCCCACATAGTTATAACTCATATGCATGGACAATTGATTTTTCAACACTGTGTATTGTCATAGTATACGTGATCTATGAATCACTACATATCGAATATGGATAGGAATCAAAAAAACACTTAGTTATTTATCTATAATGTTCCATAAAATATTTTTCTCATGGAAAGGGAGGGGGGATTTACTGATTTAAATATTGTTGATGAACATTGTTTTGAGGGACCAAAACATCACTATTCATCATATGATGATAAAAATGAGGTTATATGTTTTTCATGGAATTTTAGTTATTGGAATGCTATATATTTATCACATTAGGTTCATATATAGATTGTGTTAATTTCTATAACATGGACCAAGATTCTGTGTGAGTCATGGGTCCCCTAGGGTGGATCACTCTATGCTACTTAATGCTATACAACGTAGATAGTATATTTTATAGTTTAATTACATGTGACCCGAATTTTGTTGTGTAGATAAAAATCATGAAACCATGATGTCGGTGTACTTTTGTTTAATATCACGAAATAAGGACCAAGTGTTTTCAAAATATAATTTATTGGAATGAGGAACATGGTGTGTTATTCATTAAAACACATTGATAGGTCATGAATAAGTGATCATATATATAACATTGTATCCCATAAATATGGTATTGAATACATATGATATTCTTATATATAATCCCAACATAACTATGATTCATTTGTACGGAGGGAATTATATCATCAATTTTTTAGTGAATATTGTCATCATATTCATCTAACAAAATCATAAATATTGATAAACCTTATAACCAAGGGAAGGTAATTTTCAGGTTAAACTATATTATGGTAATGAATCATTCAACCCTATGATAGATTTATGGATAGGGTCCAGAAATAATTACCTGGATCTAGATCAAATATAGCAATTGGGTCCCATAGGTTGACATACTATAAATAGTTTTAGGTCTTTTATGATAGACCAAACAACAAAAAGTTTAATAAAATGAGAAATGGACTATATGAGGGATGAATTTTTATGGTCATGTAGCATGGACCAAATGGGATTTCTAAGAGGAATGGTTAAATCAATGATTTAAGGATATAAAAAATAGGTGCATAATCTAAAATGAAATAGTGGATGAGTATAATGTTATAACCATGATTTAATAATTAGTATGGGGAGCTGATTTGTATCATCAATGGTATCCATGCCCACTTGAATTACTTGGCTATGATATGTGTAAATCATAACCAAGAAATATTTGAGTTGATGGTAGGTGGAGTCCAATGGGTATCGGTCTACCATTAATAACAGTGAATGATTTTATCACCCATACCCTAAACAATAATTCATGGGTTTATGGGGGGGCTTTCCTATAGGCCAAAAACACCCCTAGTAACATGAAATACAGACTACTATTATTTTTCAATGAATCTTAGTAGGGTCCCTTCATATCGGGCTCACAATGAAACCAATATGTTACAGGGGAGAACATTAAGCACCAAATGTATTATAAATAAAATTCCCATTTTGATTTAGAAAAAATTTCTTATTATGAATTTGGATTATAGAAAAGAAATTAAATTCCTTCATTTTATTAATACATTTATGATTTAAATGGTTGTTAATCATTATAACAAATGATAATAAATCCATTGAATTGTGTAATATTATTAGCATTAATATATGGTTTTGAAAATTCTATTTGAAAAAGTAAAAGGATTTGATGTCCTCAATGAGTATGATCATGCCCTAGGATTCACATTTCTTAGATATTCCAAGGGATATAGAATCATTGTGATTTTCCCTTGGTTAATCACAATCCAAAATCCAAAAACTATATCACAGTCGAAACCATTTACGATAGAAATTCATGATCATCGAGATCACAACCGAATCCATGTACATCGAACCACCCCATGAATGTTCCTCCATCGCACACCTTTCCCTTAAAGTAATATCTTGTGTAATAAAAATCTATGTTTGAGGAACTTAATAATAAGAATATTTATTTTTTATACGATAATAAAAAAATTTAATTCTAATTGTCACTTTACATCCAATTTCTATTTTCATACAACAAAATATTAATTGTATTTTTTGGTAATATTGAAATTTAGTTATGATAGTTTTCTAATGAATTAATGGATTTGTAACTAAATAATATTTAAATAGAATAATATTATTAAATATTTTTTAGAATATAAATGTACATATTATTTATATAAAATGTAATGTATTTTTATAATGGTTCGAAAACTGTTATTGTCAAAAACAAGAATAAATTTCTCAATAATAGTTGATTCTATTTTAGAAGTAAAAAATATTATATTTTACAAAATTATTTAGAGAAAATAAATATTAATTTTTGAATCAATACATCAATATGTTCTAGTGGTGAATTTTTCCTAATTTTATAAAAAAATCACATAAAAATCACATATAGTATAAATATAAAGTGTGTAATATGAAATAATAATGAACCAAAATTGATGTAACATATTATATAAAATTTATTCATGACTATGTACATGATAACTATTTAATATAATTTTTTTTGAGTTTATTAATTAATTTTGATGAGAATTTTTCAATCCTCCAAAACCTATATTATATTTATGGGTTTAAAATCATTTCTTAAATAACATGACTCACATAAACATCACTATGGATGATATTTTAATTATTTAGGTCATTTTAATTATACAAAATTTAAAAACACTACCATTTGAATGGAAAAATGGGAAAACCCCATGGTAGTTTTTGATTACTTTATTATCTGTCGTAAAAAAACTATGGTTTAGGAATAATAAAAACCTCATAGCCCTTTTCTTATATAAACCCACCCAATATATCCATCCTCATCAATCAAAATCCTTGTATCGAGTCCATAAACATACCTCGTCTCCCTATAGCCTTCTAAAGGTTCCTCTAATCAATAAAAAATCACATATAAGGCTTTTGGAATCATGCCTCATGGTTAGAAATCCTGTACTTCTACTCGTTATTCCTGAATCATCATTATCTTTATCCCTTTATATTAAATTCCTAATATTAATATGTGTTATTAAATAACCACATTACTTCCCTTATTATTTATAAATGATAATAGACCCATTTCAATATCATTAATCCCTGCTATGATCATTTTTGTGCCTTTGTTATGCTATTTCTATTTAACTATGTTTTTCTATGAAAAAATATTGTGTTGGGAATACCCATACCAATTTACTATCATGGTTGTTCGATATTATTGAATGATTCTTATTTTACTGGTGACTAACATGATATTAACCAAACACCACTATCATCGTATTAAAAGTTATGATTCATGTTCCTATATATATGACTTATGTTTTGCACTTATTCATTTACATGATATAATTTTGATGGGTGTAAAAATATAGAACTCCAATGAATTTTGTAATTTTTTATTCTTATTAGAATCAATTCATGGTTCACAAGAGTTCATCTTAATCATATTTTTTATGTTTTCATGTTGGTTTTCCATTATTAAATCTTTTGATGTCCTGTTTAAATGTTTTGATACATTCCCATGTTACCTTTAATTTATCATTAATTATCATTCATTGTTGTTCATGTTTATGATTCACACCCCATCCATGTCCTACTTATATTACTAGTGTCTAACATACAATAACTTCATCATGTTATGCCTTTCTTATTTTTGAAATGGGATTAATAACTCCCCTATTTCTAATGTGTATCCCTAGGTTATCCAATGAAGGTTTACGTATTATAGAATATTATGAGAATGTTAAATAAGTAATCAATAAATATTATGTATTACCGATGATTATTTTCTATTTATTGTACCAAATTACACAAATAAACTATACTTGTTTATCTTATTGGTTATATTGTATGTACCAATATTTAAAAAATCATGATTTAATGTGTAATAAAAGAAATTGTTTTCATAGTTGGTATCAAAATAATGTTTACTAATTTTAGTTGTTAGGATTAGAATCATTAGAGAAATCTTTAGGAAGAAATTCAAATAACTAGATGAGGCCAAATAAATATGGCAACTAGAAGAGGAAAAATAAATATTCTTTTAATACTCCAAACATGTCATTTAGTATTCATTTTTTAACTCTATTCATAGAATATAATTTATATTCATTTCTAATTTATATTAACTAACTTATTAAAATTCAAGATTTCATAAAAAACATCCTTTTAATATTCAATTGGTTCTTATATTCATTTCTAATTTACTTATAGCCAATGATTTGGTTGTATAACCCATATATTGTAATAAGTTCGTTAATACTATTCCTTAAATCTAAGTTATGAAAAAAAATTATTCTAACCAGGTATTTTAATATTCAGTTGGTTAATACTATTCATAAAATCTAATTTATATTCATTTATAATTTATATTAATTAACTTATTAAAATATATGGTTACTCAAAAAAATATGATTTTAATAT
The DNA here is from genome assembly GCA_963277665.1 of Viscum album. Lineage (NCBI taxonomy): Eukaryota > Viridiplantae > Streptophyta > Magnoliopsida > Santalales > Viscaceae > Viscum > Viscum album. The sequence goes on from OY728155.1 coordinate 1,014,858,365, forward strand.
TTAATTGGTTATTATATTCATTTCTAATTTATTTATAACAAATTATTTGGATGTATAAACCATATATTTTAAAAAGTTAGTTCATAATATTCATAAAGAAAATTAATAATTAATAATATTAAGAAAATAATGTTTTAATTATATATTTTTTCTCGGTAAGACTCTGTATTGCATATAGGGAAAGCCATCAAATAAGGCAACTTTTTCATGGGATGTACAACAACCCAATGATGTGTTCAATTGAATATACCTTATTGATTCATGTGTTAAAATATATAGAATATATTTTTAATAGTAAATATATTATAATGTATAGGGCTATTATATTACGTTATGTTCTTCTTGTTGTGTGTCATACATGCAATCAAATACAAGGTTCTCAGTTCAGTTTTTCGGGGTGTAACATTCTGCCACATTATTTAGATTGTGTCTTCATAATAAAAATTCAATTATTGTGATAAATTGTTTGATACTTCCAATTTTTTAAATCCCATATCCTGAGAATGTTTCATAAGTAATCCTCAAAATAGTGAGAATTGAATTTTTACATGTCACATGGAATACCATTTTACTAGGTCTCTTTGTAAGAGAACATCAGTGGAATGTGGAGATACACACTTTTAGGAAAAATGTAAATATGTATAGGGAGTGAATGAGGTTATCAATCACATTCATGTAAAAGATAAATGGAAATTATAGGGCCATAAATCCATGTTTTTAATGAGACAATCTGCATGGAATTATTGTCTCATATAATATTTCTACATGGTTTGCATCAACAGACATTGTTTCTCAGTTTCAAAATCATCGCAATTAGGCACTACGGTTCATATTTGAATGTTTAACATACAATACATTAAAATTAATGATAAATGGAATGTAGAGGGACTTAGTTATCATAAACATAAGGTATTTATTTTGGATATCCAATTGGCATAAATTCTTATATGGAGAGAAAAATTTTTAATGTTATTGACTTATTCTTAATATTAGATTAAAATTTCCATAAATTGGTAACCATAACCCTTCTGGAAAAAGAAAATGTAAAATTTTAGGATTATAGTCACTAAATAAACTTAACAATTATCTCTCGTATATCACAAACTTGATCTAGGTTGACTCATTCCAAACATGTGAATACCATTATCATATATTCTCTTTGAACTTGTCAATAAACTGTAATATCATAGTTTCTTATTAAAAACATGAATGTTTACTTATTTTAAAGAATATTTTATATATTCCATAAATGAAAAACTATTGAAAAAATAATCCTTGCTGACATTTTCTAATTTCTCTATAATAAGTATTTGGGAAATCTGCATTGTCCAATGTTCTTATCCATACCTAGCATATCATTATCCAAACATCAATATCTCTGCATCAGGAATTAATTAAGGGTTACCTTACCTTAATCATAATGTCACATTTCCATGAAATCAATTTTATATGTCTTCATCAACATTCATAACGTACTTCTAAATCATTAATGAAAAATTATTATGAGAATTCTTATATATTTCTTGATTCATATAACATAATATCTCAATTCCAAAACATTATTACTTCATTCAACCAACAATATTTATAAAGCATTGCTAGGTCTTCATCAACTTATTTTTTAATACAACATTACTAAAATATGAAATATGAATCATGTATTAATGATCCTCATCCTCAATCTAATCATGCTTCTTATTTATAATTTAAACTATACTAGAAGAACATCATCTACCTTTCACTTATCATTTGTTGTCTACATATCTACATAATTATAACCATTACTCTTACCACCTACATGATTCCCTATATGATATTTAGACTTGTAAAATCTACTCCTATAATTCCCATACATTCCACATCTAAAACATTAATTATTAAATATGTTCATTTTAGTTCTCTCTATTGACTAAAACCAGAAATCATAGCGTGAGAAAAAATTAAAATATTGGGATACCATATAATCAACAAAAAATACTAATATGGTAACTGAACAATAAATCTCACATATTTAATCTATAACTCCTTATATTTAACCTATGTTATTAACTGTCATTATCTATTTTAAATCCTTCATGATGGTTCGTAAAAATCATGTGAATTTCGATTGAATATCCCCCAAGAATGTCAAACAAGGTGTGCAACAAGGCCCATTGTCGTGTAAAATATTTCCCAGAGTTAGGCCCATGACATGTTGTTAGCGTTGTTACCACTAGGTATATCAGATCCTGATCCTCATCCATATATAGTATCCAAATTGTGATGTGTTTCTAGGAAACCACTCACTCTATCCTTTAACAAAATTCCAATGCATTTTCAAAATTATTGACTCCTCTATGGACATATATTTAGATACATCACTAGATATATCCTTATAAATATACTTGGAGACATCAATAATGGTTTCTCATCCTACTTTCCAATGATTGAAAATATACTCAATTTGATACAAACTATAACGACCTGGTCATGAACAACAAATACATTGCATAACTTTTATGAAATACTTAAAACATTACGAAAACAGACACCCAAATACTATATTAGATTAGTTCAATTGGATACATGGAAACATAAAAAATGGTACACGAGTTATCTAAATTATCTCCCACTTGGGTTTTCATGACTACCAACCTTCTTACACACATCATACATAATAGATTTATTCATAACCTTGGGAATGAAACATAAAAAAGATTGGGATCTTATTCTCAATTAGAATAAAAAGGAAAAAATATAAGCATAAATAATGGAATAGTGGAATGATAATTTGATCATAACATTAGAATATTATACCATAGATATCAAATATCATAAAAATAAATCAAGGAATAAATATTTGCATCTCATAATACATGTATCATAAGGAACAAATAACACAATCCATTAATTCATAATTTAGGAATAAGATATGTAATTGTGGTAGTTACATAAACATATAAAAATCATATGTAAAAGTTGTATAACAAGGACATTTTATAATTTTATGATTGGGTTAATCAAAGATGTACCTACATTAGGTTTGGGACACGCTTCCATGTACCAACTTGTTTCATGTATGGGATGTCCTCATATGTACCCTATTGTTTTGGGATTGGTATGTACTTCTATGTACAATAGTTTTTTTATCATGGGATTCCCTCACATTTACCCTTTGAGATCATAAATCATTTATAATTACCCAATGTGGTGGAGGAAGATATATGTCCCACCCAACTCATAATGAAATCATATATACATGTGACCAATAATTATAAAAAATCATATAATATCCCATGAAATGATATGGGTGACATAAATATGTAATAACATATTATCCGAGGGAATGTATATAGCTTGCATAATAATTTTTTCAAATCATATCATGTGAAAATGAGAAGGATTCACAAACATATAACACATGAATGTGAAAAATATTTTGCAAACATCTTTCCATAAAAGGTAATCTTTTTATAGAAGAATATTAATAGAAACATTATATAATTTATAAAAAATATTAACACCAAAAAACATTGTCTTATATTGTTAATAATTTTTAAATATCTATTAAAAACATATTTTTAATAAAATATCCTTTCTACATTGACAATTTATTTTTTGAGAAATAAAACCTTTTGCAAACTGTTTTCATTAAAAATATATATGGAAAACATTTTGGGAAGATTTAAAAACAATATTACATTATGGAAAATATTATTCCTTTAAAAAGTTCTTCAATTATTTTTTAAAAATAGTTTTGAATTTTTTTTAGAAATATCTTTTTTTAAATAAAACAAATTTTCGACTGAAGAGACAAATACAGTCATATTTTCTTGAAAACATTTTCATAATTATATTAACTAACAAAGAGTGAAAAATGGTAATAATATTGGATATATCAAAAATAAATTGAGTAAAATTAAATGCATGATTTTTCTTGAGATATGTATCATAATATTTCATCAATTAAGCATAATCATTAACGATCTCAAAAAGTGATGAGAATTTTTCGATAAACTCATACCACTTTGTAACTTGATTTTATACTCTCAATTTAAGAAAGGTAAATTATATTAAACATAATATATCATTAAATTAAGAATATAAAATGATATAACATGTATATTATATGTATATACACCTTGAAAATGAATTTAGGTGCATAACAAAACATGATTCTCAAAGAAAGAAAATTAAGACAAATTATTTTTCTTCTAATTTGGTATCTTTTGAAAGATAAACACTAAGAAATAAATATAAATAAATTAATATTTAAATAACCATACATATATGGTTTAGAATAATTTATTTCATCCATTCATATTATAAACACCATAGAATAATAATGGGTTGTGAATAAAGCATATATCTAAAGAAAATAAAAATTGATATGAATCCCCCATACCTTGTATCCTGACTGTCGTCATATTCATTCAAAACTGCTATAAATAAATATAATTTCATTATAATATTTAAAATAACAATATTATTATATCTAATACCATATATGTTTTTATTATTTTATTTTATTAACCCCGTGTTAACAATTCTATATTATGATTTCTCTTTAGATAATATCATCTTTTTCATTCACATGTACCTTTATTTGATATATCATTGGACCTTATACATATGTAAAGATTAATTGAATGTAAAAAATTATGTAAATATCAATTATATTCATTATATTAGTTTTATAAAAATTTATAGAATATATAAGTATGAAACAAAATACACTGTTCATGGAGACAGGAGGACGTACGTATGCATGAATGCTATTTCGATTTAATTGTCATGTTAAAAGAAATAAAATGAAATATATGTAAATTATAATTTTTATATCATCATTATTATATAATATATTTTATTTAATTTTAGTAAACCCATACTTAAAAAAATCCATGTAGTGTGTTAACAGATTATATTGCTTCGAGGGGTGGTAGTCCACACTCCCTCAAACAACATCATCATATTTACAAAAGATGGAAAGCATAAAATTGGGTTATAAATAAATATTATAATTTAATAAAGAAATTATAAATATAATATATATAAAAAAATTCCCAAAAACCATCCCTAATATGTTACTTATGTTGTATGATCAAATCATATTGATTTGTGGGGTGGTAGTCCACTGTAAGGACCCGGCCCTTGAATGCCTGGAGTCGGTGCCCATGAGGCATGATGTACTAAAAATTTATTACAATAATTTACAAATAATACATCATGTCCCATTATTACAGAGGATCGTGAGGTTCGGGTTCTGGGAAACCAGCTTCTTCTAAAAAACTTCTTTAGTAAAAACACATACCTGAAATTTTTTAAAACAAAAACGTAGGGTGAGCATAGTATGCCCAGTAAAGGGTTTTAAAACATATTGAAAATAATATTTCATTACTAAAATGAAAATAGTACACTTGAAAATAAAACTTATAAATTGGAAAAAAAAATATCTTTCAACGAAGAAAAGTAATAACATAACGTCTAATAATGATTAGAGTACGCAGTTCCAATTAGGGAAAATTAAATACTTGTATAGAACATGACCAATAACAACATGACGGGTATTAAATACTACTAGAGAGGCAGTTCTGAGTGCACAAGACAAAATCAAAATGCTGTAATATTAAAGATAACTGCAACACATATCATGCTAGCCATATCCATACCTTTTCACATGTAATAACATAAAGTTGGTGTTAATTGGACCGAGTCTAAAACTACTAAGACATAACATGTCTGTTCATCAATTCATTCTATACATACTAATGTCTCTGAACCAGGGATGTCCTACTAGTTGGAAAATATCATGGTTGGTGAATTACTAAAACATTAAGAGGAGGGTATTATTCTAGACAGTGTCAAGGCCTCGTTCCAAGACCATAATCATCTATGTCCAGGAATTTCACCTAAACCGTCTATGCCCTTGAATTTCACCTGAACCGTAACTATTGTCAGGCCTTGTTCTATTACTCTGTTTTGTCTCATGAGACCTAACGTTACATCGAGGGGATATAGAGGGCCCCACTCGTCCCATAACCAGTCCAATACAATCCTATTATGTCTTAGGGGCTATGTATCCAAGGCGTCCCATACTGCTTTGGATTAAAAATTTAAAGTGATGTTATTTTGTGTGTCTTATACCACTCCAAATAATGGGTTCTTAGATTCTTTATTATTATTTGGTGTTTTATCAATCAAATAAAAATATGCTATGATATTTACAGAATGATTACATGGATTAAGTATGACATTATAACATGCATTAGACTTTCTAAAAAATGATAGTAATCATATATTGAATGTATAAAAAAATAACTCTTGCATATGTGATAATAATTAATGCACATAAAATGATGAATAAATGGTGTCTTACACATGAAATAATAACTTCCAAACTACATGTAAATGGATCACATAAAGAGGATACATGAAATTAATTATTGTGATAACCATGTTATTGAACTTGTAATTAAACCCTAACTAGATTGACCACTAATAATCACTACAGCATGACTAACATCAAATAGTAAATGGTTACTACAGGATAACATAAGCCTATAAATTTCTAGTCCTTTACTTTAAAACAGGATGAAGTTCATTCTTTTAAATTATGAATTATATCGAGGGTACATGTTTGAATAATTTCTGTAATTAAGAAATCTCATTGGTGTATACTAAAACACATATAGGCTTGGAAAACACTAATAAATTACATGTTTCAACACATAAAATATGTCCTAATAATTATACTTTAAAATAAGGTTTTGGAAATTATATTTATAAATGCATTTATACATGATCATATACACACAAAGTGTATATAGGGGGTTTCATACAAATTAATCAAGTTCCATTAAATTATTTAACATATGAAATCCTCCAACCACTGATCATTTATTGGATTGAAACCAAAACCATATAGGGTTTATTATTTATGTAACCATATGTACGTAAATATTTAAAAACTATGGATTAATACTATAACGAAATTTAACATAAACCCAAAACCTAGTTCGTGTCCAAAGTATTATTCAATGATAGGAATTCATCTCTCAAAAAAAAATGATTTGTATTTAAATACATATATATACATATATAAGTACTTAGTGATATGTAAATATACAAGGTTTACATAAAAGATCTGCATGTTAAAATTGGATTCAAATTAACTTTTATATGTATATAATTATTAGCATACAATAGTGAAATATTTGGAAATCTTAGAAATAAATTTAGAAATTTAAATATAAACACATAATTACTTAAACACCAAATTACACAAATTATATATATATATATTTATATATATATATATATATATATATATTCAAACCGTATAAACATGTTGCTATATAAAAATGGTTTTTGTAAATTAACTAGACAACGTGATATCCTCTTTCGTAAGAGTGTGTATATATTTATATATATATATATACATAAAACCATATATATATATATATAATATACATACGTGAATACGGGGGTGTCATTAATTAGATCCTAAAGGAAACTAAAGCCCTTAACGATCTTGATAAAATCTAAACAGTCTTAACATAGATGAAAACATCCGTGTATGTAATATATATATATAACCCGTAAACATACTTGTTTATATATATATATGGGTTTTCATGGGAATAGAAGAGAATAAGAATGAGAACAATTCTTACCTAAACAGAGGAGGAAGAAGGCTCGAGGGATGCTAGAAATTATCCAAAGGACTTGCGGAGGATTGATGAAGGAGTGCCAAGAACCAGGGGTTCTTCAAATGCCTCGGTGGTTTATATAAACTATTTTTACAAATATTATTTTAATGTAGGAAGGATGGGATCCGAGGCCATGCATTAAAGGGCCGGTTTAAACTTCATGGAAATAGGGGGTGGGAATGGGTCCACTGTTGGCCTCAGCAAAGAAAATGGGAAGATATATTACTGGTGTGTGGCATGCTCAAGGACGAAGAATAGGAATCCATAGGAAGAGATGTAGAAATAACTGGACGGACAGGATTGAACCAGGGACTTGTTGGAAACAAGGTATTCTAAGCATGATATGGTGTACGGTTTGTGATTGTTGTCAATCCTCAGTGGAAGTTCAGAATGTGTACCAGCAAAGAGATCATACTGTTCAAGAAAACAACAGTAGTGAAGGAAGCGCCGTTTCCCAGTGTTTGCCAAATTTTTGGGCCTGAAAATCGAAAAATATAGAAAAGTGTTTTTTGGCAAAGGGACTTGCGCGCCGAGTTATTGGAGGATAGGAAACTTGCGCTCCATATGTTTTTCATGATCAGAACATCAATTTATGACAAAGGGATAAGTGTCGCGCAAGTATTGGGCTGGTCGCGCAAGTGATTTTTGCGCCATGAAGAGACTTGCGAGCTGATGCCTCGAAGGCTTGGGAACTTGCATGCCTGTTGTTTTTCAAGATCAAAAACATAAAATATGGCAAAGGATGGAGGGTGGTTCAAGTTTGGAAGTTGGTCGCGCAAGTGACTTATAGGGGAAGATACATGCGTGCCGTGACTTGCGCGCTGAGGGGAGACTTGCGCGCCACCGTGCTGGGGGTCCAGTTTTCCTATAAATAGAGGACCACCCCTCCTCATTTCTTACGGAGTTCAAGACTTAGTGATTGTTCGATCTCTTGTCGCACAGGTGATTGAGACATGCAAGTGGTAGTTGGTTCGCGCCAGTAGAGCTTGTACGCCGGTTATTGGCTGCACGTCCAAGGCGGTTTGGGAGAGAAAGGAAGTGGACCACGCAAGTTTGTAGTTGGGGAAGGAAGCGTCACGCAGGTGCTTTGGTTACACTTGCACGCCAGTTTGGACTTGTGTGCCCTATTGGGACTTGCGTGCCTCTCTTGGTGAAGCACACCATGTATTGCTGAAGCCCGCCGCTCTATTTGGAGCTGCACGAAAGCCGGGAGATTACCCGATACATTTGGGGAAAATTAGTATTCATCTTCCAGTGAAAATTGGACTTCAATAGAGCATCAACTCAGGACTCTAATGCAAGCAAAGTATCATGCTGAACAGGAGACAAGGAACTTCATGTCCATCTTTTGAAGAGACCTTCACGTCTATAAACTGAGTGAGACTTCACCAACGGCAGTGATCCAGGGGGAGTCAACGGGAGTGACCCGAGGGAAGCAGTGAGCTATCCCTGAACCTTTGTAAAGGAAGTGAGCCAAGGACAGAGTGACTGTGCCCGAACAATTTTAATCCACAACATGTGAAGATTAGTGGATTTTGGTATGACCGGAAACTTGTCAGCATATGCTCTTTGGACGTATCCCTTAGTGGTGAACCAAGTAAAAAGGGTTGTGTCTTCTCTGTGCATGTGCATGTTTTCTTTCTGATCATTTTCATCATACAGGTTCAACAAGTTCCTAACAATGTGGGAACAAGATCCATCACATTAAAAGAAAAAGTTGTCACCTTGATTCACCCCTCCCCTCTCAGGGTGTCCCGGGGTCCTTCAAGTGGTATCAGAGCCAGGTTTCTGGTGTTGAATCTTTCCTTTAGCGTCATGGAGAATGTAGTCAATGTCAGGGGAGTCCCTCACTTCGATGGAAGTAATTTCCAGATCTGGAAGAACACAATGAGATATCATCTATGATCTCTTGGAATGGAAGTTCTTTTTTCTATTGTGCAAGGAATACAAGTCACTGACCCAAGAGGCCTATCTATGACTCAAACAGACATGAAAAATCTTGATGCAGATGCTAAAGCTCAAAATGCACATACTACAGCCCTTTCTGATCAGATCTACCTAAAGGTGATGAATTGCACTTCAGAAAAATCCATGTGGGATAAACTCGAGAATATTTTTGAAGGAGATATCAAAGTGAAGGAGGCGAAACTACAAGTGCTTCACAATCGGTTTGATGATTTGAAGATGCATCCGGACGAGAATGCAGACTCTTTCTTCAATAGAATTGCTGATGTGGTTGGAGAAATTCGGGGTCTAGGTGAAGAAATCAAAGACATTGACATTGTAAAGAAAATATTAAGAATACTTCCACCTCTGTACAATGCAAAGGTGTCATCCCTTGAGGAAAGAGATCTTACAAAACATTCTCTGGATGATCTACTTAGCAGCTTGGTAGCATATGAAATGAGAGTCAAACCAGAAGATGCTACGACTCATGTGAGCAAGGAAATTGCATTCAAGGCCATGGATAAAATGAAAATCTCAAAAGATAGTAATGCTAAAGATGAATAAGAAAAAGAAATTATTTCTCTCATTGCATAGAAGTTCCACAAGGGGAAAGGGAAATTCAAAGGGAAGTTACCTCTCACATGGTTTCGTTGTGGAAAAGTTGGGTACATTGACTCTCAGTGCTTAATAAAGATCAATGATTAAGATAGTGAAGATGAATGCATTGAGAAGCCTAAAAGAAGGTTCTTCAAAAAGGGAGACTTCAAATCTAGAAAGAAAATGCAAAGGAAGAGTTTTGTCTGTGAAGGGGAAAAAGATGATAATGAATTCTGTGATGAAGAAGAACGAGAATTCAAAATTGGGAACCATGCTTCCATAATGGCCACTGTTGAAAAGTCATAAGATACTGGTGGAGAAAAACAACTTAGAACTTGTGTAGATCCCAAGATGCAACTTAAGGATGCAGTTAATAAGCTTAAGATTAAATTCAAGAGTTGCAATAAGTGGAAATCTATTGTAGAAGAATCGGGTGCATATGTTGATCAACTTGAGGCTGAAATTGAACCAATGGAAGAATTTGTGAAGGTACAGTCTAAAATAATTGAATGCAATGATGATGTAGTGGATCTGAAGCTGAGAATTGAAGAGCAGGAAAAAGTCATCAATGACCTCACCTCCAGACTAGATGAAAAATCCAAGACTGCTAAGGGTCTTGAGGAGGATGTTGTTACTCTAAGGAGTAAACTTGAGACTGAATCAATTACAAAATAATTGAGGAAGAAAATACAGTTTGGATGATTCTCAGATGCATAATTACTAGCAAGATCCAAGTGAGGTTAAGATGGGGTTGGAAAAATATTGAGTAATCAAAGACCCTCTTGCATGGAAAAGAGTGGAATTGGCTGTGAGGCTAAGAAATCAATCGTTGGAAGTGAAAAGATCCAAAATAAAGATAATATGAAAGATTAACATGTTGAAACATCGCCTAAAGTGCTGAAAAAGGAACCCTCAACCAAAAATAAAAGGAGAACTGAAAATTATCCTCAAACATTCAGAAATGACAGACAGTCTAACTTTTCTCCAAATGAATAAGGTATAAGGAGAAATTCTAGTGAGAAGACATTTCCTCTCATGAAGTTTCAGTTCTGTGGCTATCTGGGCCATACCATGTCTTATTGTGAAGAGGCAAGAAGCTATCTGAATGGAGAAGATATAGAAGTTCAACAAAGGAGAAAAAATTCATATCCTAATTCTTATAGAAGAAACAATTTCAATGGATATTGTTTTCATTGTTCTAACATTGGTCATAAGGCTACTAATTGCAGGCAGAGAAGGGACATTGACACCTCATACCAAATTTCAATACAAGTCATGTCTTGTCAGCAAGACAGTGTTTCTCTTTCAAACAGGTTTTCTCCTCTTGAAGAAGATTTTGACTATGAAGAGCCTGGGTATGCGGAAGAGATAATTGAAAGTCCATCAGTTCTATATACTCAATCCAATGTCTCTTGTAAGGAAAGGAAGAAGATTGAGAAATCCAACCTTGCAGAGGTGACCCTCAATGCTACAAAGAACAACAGTACCTAGATTCTGGATAGCGGTTGTTCATCTCATTTGATGGGTAATGCGGGCCTGCTAACGGATATCAAAAGGACGGTTGAAGGTACAGTTCGATTTGTTAATGATGGGGATCTGAAAATCAATGGGAGTGGAAGTATCGAGTTAGCTAATGGAGAACTAAAGAAGATTGAAGTCCTTTACGTTGATGGACTACGTCATAATCTCCTCAGCGTGAGTCAACTCTGTGATGCAGGAATTATAGTAACTTTTAATCAGAAAGGCTGCACTATCAAGGGAAAGACAAGAAATTCACTTATGAAGGGATGCAGAACAGAAGGAAACTTATATTAGTTTGATAGTGAAGAAAATGTATGTTACATGACTGTTGATGAAGAAAACAATTTGTGTCATCGGAGACTGGGACAAATCAATCAAAAAGACATGGAGAAAATTTCAATATTGAGAATTGTCATGGACATTCCCAACCTGAAGCGTGAGCATGAAAAATCTTGTGATGCTTGCATTCGTGGGAAGTCGTTCTGCAGTTCATATCGGCCAAAGAAGAAAAGGGGATCTCACCTTCTTGATCTGATTCATACAGATGTATGTGGGCCGATAAATGTTGCCGGAACTCATGGAGAAAGGCAATTTGTCCTTTTCATAGATGATTATAGTAGAATGACATGTGTGATGGTCATTCACAGGAAACGAAAAGTCCATTACTACATGAAAACATATCGGTGACTTACCGAGAATGATACTAGATGATCAATTAAAGTGTTGTGATCTGACAATGGAGGAGAATACACGTCCATTGAATTTGAAAATTATCTGGAGAAGCATGGGATACAACATGAGGTGGCTGCTGTGAGAACTCCACAACAAAATCTAGTTGTTGAATGTAGTAATCGACAGGTGAACAACATGGCACGAACTATGCTGATTGAGAGTCGTATTCCAAGACATTACTGGAAAGAGGCTGTTCAAGCTGCAGTGTACATTCAGAATCGAATGGGACTTTATATGGGTGATAAGAAGACACTATAGGAATTGTGGCATGGACAGAAGCCTTATTTAAAATAATTTCGTGTCTTTGGAAGTAAATGCTTCATCAGGAACAAAGAAGTAAATCAAGGGAAATATGGAGATAATGCAGATGAAGGAATTTTCCTCGGTTACTCAATGAACAACAAAGCCTACAAGTGTTTCAAAAAGCATTTAGGAAGGATTGTGGAAAGAAGTGATGTTAATATAATTGAAGAGAAAAGTACAAATGCTTCAAGGATGTCATATGCTGATCTGATAGAATTTCAGGAAGAAAGTGAACGGGAATAAAATACAAATGCAGAAATAGAGGAAGTTGTTCAAGACACTCAGCATTCACATCATGATGTTGACTCAGACGAAGCATTTGAAGAGGAAATCTTGGACGATGAGAATGCGACTGAACCTCACAGGAGAAATTGAAGAGTAGAGATTGATCTATCTAACATAATTGGAGACAGGAATGCACCCACACAGACAAGGAGGATGAGGAATAACAAACCTTCTGCTTTTCTGTTAGTTGTGGAACCATCCTCATTTGAAGAAGCTGCAAAGAATGAATCCTGGGTGAAAGCCATGAATGAAGAGTTAGATCAGATTGACAAGAATTAGACATGGGATCTTGTCCAGAGACCCAAAGGTCACAATGTGATTGGAACAAAATGTATATTCAAGAACAAGTTTGATGAGCATGGAAGTGTTATCAGAAACAAGGCTCGACTGGTATGTAAAGGGTATTCTCAGATTGAAGGTGTTGATGTTGAAGAAACCTTTTCTCTAGTGGCCAGACTGGAGTCAATCAGGATGTTCCTTTCCATGGATCTCTAGAGAGGATATAAAGTATATCAAATGGATGTCAAGACAACATTTTTAAATGGTGTACTCGAAGAAGAAGTCTACATTGAACAACTAGTGGGTTTTCTTCTTGGTACTAATGAATCAAAGGTCTGCAAGCTAAAGAAAGCACTTTATGTCATGAAACAGGCACCACAGGCATGGTACTCCAGACTAGAATCATATCTCAAGAAGCTGGAATTCAAAAGAGGGAGAGTAGATCACTATCTCTATGTGAAGAATTCTCCAAAATATCAGTTCATGGTTCTCGTTTATGTCGATGAAATTATATTTGGTGGCAGCAGGCAGAAATCAGTGGATGACTTCGCCAATCATATGAAATCAGAATTTGAAATGTCAAGGATTGGGGAGCTCACATATTTCTTGGGACTGCAGGTGACTCAAAAGAAAGACTACACTGTTATCTCTCAGGAAAATTATGCAAGAGAGCTGCTGAAGAAGTTTAATATTCAAGACTCCAAACCAATGTCAACTCTGATTGTAGTTGGAACCAAACTTGGAAAGCATGAGAATGTGAAATCTGTAGATACCACCATGTACAGAAGGATCATTGGGAGCCTATTATACCTGACAGCAACACGACCAGATATTGTCTTTGGTACATGTCGTGTAGCCCACTTTCAGAGTAATCCAAAGGAGGAACATTTGGCAGTAGTAAAAAAATCATGAGGTATATTCAAGGTACTCAAAATTATGGCTTATACTTTGCTGCAGGAAGGGACTGTGAATTATCAGCATTTTCAGATGATGATTGGGCTAGCGATGTTGTGGACAGAAATTCCACCAGTGGTGGAGCATTCTTTATTGTGAATAATTGTGTTGGCTGGTTGAGAAAGAAACAAGAAAGTACTTCTCTTAGTACTGCTGATGCTGAGTATATATCTGCCACAAAGGTATGCACTCAACTTCTATGGATTAAGAAACAATTAAAAGATATTGGTGATGAGGTAAAGAAACCAATGGTGATTCACTGTGATAACAAGAGTGCAATTGATCTTACAAAAAATCCTGTTCAGCATTCTCGTACAAAACATATTGAAATTAGGTATCACTTTATCAAATAAAAAGTTGAGCAAGGGGTGATTAGAATGGATCATGTGGGAACTGAGGAGCAAGTAGCTGATATCCTGACAAAGCCACTGTCAGCGGATGTGTTTGAGAAGCATCGGTTGAAACTCGGTGTTCAGCAACCTCCCAGTGCATAAGAAGGTTACGAAAATCCCCTCTCCCCATTTGTTATAACTGTTTATATCTGTTTATGGCTGTGATGCAGGTTTATGGGGGAGATACTATCCAGGGGGAGTATGGTTTGAGCTAAACATTGAACAACTTATCGGCCTTTGGATTTATTGTCAATGGGGGAGAAAGGAATAAATTCAAGGCAAGTAATGCTTCTGTGATGATAATTATAAGAAGGAAAACATCGGGCGTCATGGCGAATTCCTAAATTCATGGAAAGTAATGCTTCTGTGTTGAGAATTATAAGAAGGAAAACATCGGGCGTCATGGAGAGTTCCAAAAACACTGGAACCCAATTCAAGCTTCCTATCTTGTTTTCTACACTGAGTATTTCTCACATATACTTAGAGTGTTGGCTGAGTTGATTATTGAATTTTTGAATTCTGCATGGATAAAGATATATTGAATTTATTTTTTGATTGCCAACAAACCCAAAGGGGGAGATTGTTGGAACCAGGGTCTTCTAAGCATGATATGGCGTACGGTTTGTGATTGTTGTCAATCCTCAGTGGAAGTTCAGAATGTGTACCAGCAAAGAGATCATACTGTTCAAGCAAACAACAGTAGTGAAGGTGGCGCAGTTTCCCAGTGTTTGCCAAATTTTTGGGCCTGAAAATCGACAAATAAAGAAAAGTGTTTTGGAAAAGGGACTTGCGCGCCGAGGTATTGGAGGATAGGAAACTTTCGCGCCATATGTTTTTCAAGATCATAACATCAATTTATGACAAAGGGATAAGTGTCGCGCAAGTATTGGGCTGGTCGCGCAAGTGATTTTTGCGCCATGAAGAGACTTGCGAGCCGATGCCTCGAAGGCTTGGGAACTTGCATGCCTGTTGTTTTTCAAGATCAAAAACATAAAATATGGCAAAGGATGGTGGGTGGAGAAAGTTTGGAAGTTGGTCGCGCAAGTGACTTACAGGGGAAGATACATGCGCGCCGTGACTTGCGCACTGAGGGGAGACTTGTGCGCCACCGTGCAGGGGGTCCAGTTTGCCTATAAATAGAGGACCACCCCTCCTCATTTCTTACGGAGTTCAATACTTAGTGATTGTTCGATATCTCGTCGCGCAGGTGGTTGAGACATGCAAGTGGTAGTTGGGTCACGCCAGTAGAGCTTGCACGCCGGTTGTTGGCTGCGCGCCCAAGGCGGTTTGGGAGAGAAAGGAAGTGGACCACACAAGTTTGTAGTTGGGGAAGGAAGCATCGCACAGGTGCTTTGGTTACACTTGCGCGCCAGTTTAGACTTGCGCGCCCTATTGGGACTTGCGCGCCTGGCTTGGTGAATCACACCATGTATTGCTGAACCCCGCCGGTCTGTTTGGAGCTGCACGAAAGCCGGGATATTACCCGATACATTTGGGGAAAATTGGTATTCATCTTCCCGTGAAAATTGGAATTCAATAGAGCATCAACTCAGGACTCTGATGCAAGCAAAGTCTCATGCTGAACATGAGACAAGGAACTTCATGTCCATCTTTTGAAGAGACCTTCACGTCTATAAACTGAGTGAGACTTCCCCAACGGTAGTGATCCAGAGGGAGTCAACAGGAGTGACCCGAGGGAAGCAGTGAGCTATCCCTGAACCTTTGTAAAGGAAGTGATCCTAGGACAGAGTGACTGTGCCCGAACAATTGTAATCCACAACTTGTGAAGATTAGTGGATTTTGGTACGACCAGAAACTTGTCGGCATATGCTCTTTGGACGTATCCCTTAGTGGTGAACCAAGTAAATAGGGTTGTGTCTTCTCTGTGCATGTGCATGTTTTCTTTCTGATCATTTTCATCATACAGGTTCAACAAGTTCCTAACAATGTGGGAATAATATCCATAACATTAAAAGAAAAAGTTGTCACCCTGATTCACCCCTCCCCTCTCAGGGTGTCCCAGGTTCCTTCAAGTGGTATCAGAGCCAGGTTTCTGGTGTTGAATCTTTCCTTTAGCGTCATGGAGAATGCAGTCAATGTCAGGGGAGTCCCTCACTTCGATGGAAGTAATTTCCAGATCTGGAAGAACAGAATGAGATATCATCTATGATCTCTTGTAATGGAAGTTCTTTTTTCTATTGTGAAATGAATACAAGTCACTGACCCAACAGGCCTAGCTATGACTCAAACAAACATGAAAAATCTTGATGCAGATGCTAAAGCTCAAAATGCACATACTGAAGCCCTTTCTGATCAGATCTACCTAAAGGTGATGAATTGCACTTCAGAAAAATCCATGTGGGATAAACTCGAGAATATCTTTGAAGGAGATATCAAAGTGAAGGAGGCGAAACTACAAGTGCGGCACAATCGGTTTGATGATTTGAAGATGCATCCGGACGAGAATGCAGACTCTTTCTTCAATCAAATTGCTGAAGTGGTTGGAGAAATTCGGGGTCTAGGTGAAGAAATCAAAGACATTGATATTGTAAAGAAAATATTAAGAATACTTACAGCTCTGTAAAATGCAAAGGTGTCAGCCCTTGAGGAAAGAGATCTTAAAAAACATTCTCTGGATGATCTACTTAGCATCTTGGTAGCATATGAAATGAGAGTCAAACCAGAAGATGCTATGACTCGTGTGAGCAAGGAAATTGCATTCAAGGCCATGGATAAAATGGAAATCTCAAAATATAGTAGTGGTAAAGATGAAGAAGAAAAAAAATTCTTTCTCTCATTTCATAGAAGTTCCAGAAGGGGAAAGGGAAATTCAAAGGGAAGTTACCTCTTTCATGTTTTCGTTGTGGAAAAGTTGGGTACATTGACTCTCTGTTCTTAAGAAAGATCAATTATTAAGATAGTGAAGATGAATTCATTGAGAAGCCTCAAAGAAGGTGCTTCAAAAAGGGAGACTTCAAATCTAGAAAGAAAATGCAAAGGAAGAGTTTTGTCTGTGAAGGGGAAAAAGATGATAATGAATTCTGTGATGAAGAAGAACGAGAATTCAAAACTGGGAACCATGCTTCCATGATGGCCACTGTTGAAAAGTCAGAAGATACTGGTGGAGAAAAACAACTGAGAACTTGTGTAGATCCCAAGATGCAACTTAAGGATGCAGTTAATAAGCTTAAGATTAAATTCAAGAATTGAAATAAGTGGAAATCTATTGTAGAAGAATTAGGGGAATATGTTGATCAACTTGAGGCTGAAATTGAACCACTGGAAGAATTTGTGAAGGTACAATCTAAAATAATTTAATGCAATGATGATGTAGTGGATCTGAAGCTGAGAATTGAAGAGCAGGAAAAGGTCATCAATGACCTCACCTCCAGACTAGATGAAAAATTCAAGACTGCCAAGGGTCTTGAGGAGGATGTTGTTACTATAAGGAGTAAACTTGAGACTGAATCAATTCCAAAATAATTGAGGAATAAAATACAGTTTGGATGATTCTCAGATGCATAATTACTAGCAAGAGCCAAGTGCGGTTAAGATGGGGTTGGAAAAATCTTGAGTAATCAAAGACCCTCTTGCATGGAAATGAGTGGAATTGGCTGTGAGGCTGAGAGATCAATCGTTGGAAGTGAAAAAGTTCCAAAATAAAGATAATATGAAAGATTAACATGTTGAAACATTTCCTAAAGTGCTGAAAAAGGAACCCTCAACCAAAAATAAAAGGAGAACTGAAAATTATCCTCAAACATTCAGAAATGACAGACAGTCTAACTTTTCTCCCAAGGAAGAAGGTATAAGGAGAAATTCAAGTGAGAAGACATTTCCTCTCATGAAGTGTCAGTTCTGTGGCTATCTGGGCCATACCATGTCTTATTGTGAAGAGGCAAGAAGCTATCTGAATAGAGAAGATATGTAAGTTCAACAAAGGAGAAAAAATTCATATCCTAATTCTTATAGAAGAAACAATTTCAATGGATATTGTTTTCATTGTTCTAACATTGCTCATAAGGCTACTAATTGCAGGCAGAGAAGGGACATGGACACCTCATACCAAATTTCAATACAAGTCATGTCTTGTCAGCAAGACAGTGTTTCTCTTTCAAACAGGTTTTCTCCTCTTGAATAAGATTTTGACTATGAAGAGCTTGGGTATGCGAAAAAGATAATTGAAAGTCCATCAGTTCTATATACTCAATCCAATGTCTCTCGGAAGGAAAGGAAGAAGATTGAGAAATCCAACCTTGAAGAGGTGACCCTCAATGCTACAAAGAACAAAAGTACCTAGATTCTGGATAGCGGTTGTTCATCTCATATGATGGGTAATGCGGGCCTACTAACGGATATCAAAAGGACGGTTGATGGTACAATACGATTTTTTAATGATGGGGCTCTGAAAATCAATGGGAGTGGAAGTATCGAGTTAGCTAATGGAGAACTAAAGAAGACTGAAGTCCTTTACGTTGATGGACTACGTCATAATCTCCTCAGCGTGAGTCAACTCTGTGATGCAGGAATTATAGTTACTTTTAATCAGAAAGGCTGCACTATCAAGGAAAAGACAGGCAATTCACTTATGAAGGGATGCAGAACAGAAGGAATCTTATATCAGTTTGATAGTGAAGAAAATGTATGTTACATGACTGTTGATGAAGAAAACAATTTGTGTCATCGGAGACTGGGACAGATCAATCAACAAGACATGGAGATAATTTCAAAATTGAGAATTGTCATGGAAATTCCCAACCTGAAGCGTGAGCATGAAAAATCTTCTGATGCTTGCATTCGTGGGAAGTCATTCTGCAGTTCATATCGGCCAAAGAAGAAAAGGGGATCTCACCTTCTTGATCTGATTCATACAGATGTATGTGGGCCGATAAATGTTTCCAGAACTCATGGAGAAAGGTACTTTGTCCTTTTCATAGATGACTACAGTATAATGGCATGTGTGATAGTCATTCACAGGAAACGACAAGTCCTTTACTGCATGAAAACATATCGGTGAATTGCCGAGAATGATACTAGATGATCAATCAAAGTGTTGTGATCTGACAAAGGAGGAGAATACACGTCCATTGAATTTGAAAATTATCTGGAGAAGCATGGGATACAACATGAGGTGGCTGCTGTGAGAACTCCACAACAAAATCGTGTTGTTTAACGTAGTAATCGACAGGTGAACAACATGGCACGATCTATGCTGATTGAGAGTCGTATTCCACGACATTACTGGAATGAGGCTGTTCAAGCTGCAATGTACATTCAGAATCGAATGGGACTTTATATGGGTGAGAAGAAGACACTATATGAATTGTGGCATGGACGAAAGCCTTATTTAAAATAATTTCGTGTCTTTGGAAGTAAATGATTCATCAGGAACAAAGAAGTAAATCAAGGGAAATATGGCGATAATGAAGATGAAGGAATTTTCCTCAGTTACTCAATAAGCAGCAAAGCCTACAAGTGTTTCAACAAGCATTTAGGAAGGATTGTGGAAAGTAGTGATGTTAAGATAATTGAAGAGAAAAGTACAAATGCTTCAAGGACGTCATATGCTGATGTGATAGAATGTCAGGAAGAAAGTGAACGGGAATAAAATACAAATGCAGAAATTGAGGAAGTTGTTCAAGACACTCAGCAGTCACATCATGATGTTGACTCAGACGAAGCATTTGAAGAGGAAATCTTGGACAGTGAGAATGCGACTGAACCTCAAAGGAGAAATCGAAGAGTAGAGATTGATCCATCTAACATAATTGGAGACAAGAATGCACCCACACAGACAAGGAGGATGAGGAATAACAAACCTTCTGTATTTATGTCAGTTGTGGAACCATCCTCATTTGAAGAAGCTACAAAGGATGAATCCTGGGTGATAGCCATGAATGAAGAGTTAGATCAGATTGACAAGAATTAGACATGGGATCTTGTCCAGAGACCCAAAGGTCACAAGGTGATTGGAACAAAATGGATATTCAAGAACAAGTTTGATGAGCATGGAAGTGTTATCAGAAACAGGGATCGACTGGTATGTAAAGGGTATTCTCAGATTGAAGGTGTTGATGTTGAAGAAACCTTTTCTCTAGTGGCCAGACTGGAGTCAATCAGGCTGTTCCTTTCCATGGATCTCTGGAGAGGATATAAGGTATATCAAATGGATGTCAAGACAGAATTTTTAAATGGTGTACTCGAAGAAGAAGTCTACATTGAACAACTAGTGGGTTTTCTTCTTGGTACTAATGAATCAAAGGTCTGCAAGCTAAATAAATCATTTTATGGCTTGAAATAGGCACCACAGGCGTGGTACTCCAGACTAGAATCATATCTCAAGAAGCTGGAATTCAAAATAGGGAGAGTAGATCACTATCTCTATGGGAATAATTCTCCAAAATATCAGTTCATGGTTCTCGTTTATGTCGATGAAATTATATTTGGTGGCAGTAGGCAGAAATCAGTGGATGACTTTGCCAATCATATGAAATCAGAATTTGAAATGTCAAGGATTGGGGAGCTCACATATTTCTTGGGACTGCAGGTGACTCAAAGGAAAGACTACACTGTTATCTCTCAGGAAAATTATGCAAGAGAGCTGTGGAAGAAGTTTAATATTCAAGACTCCAAACCAATGTCAACTCTGATTATAGTTGGAACCAAACTTGGAAAGCATGAGAATGAGAAATTTGTAGATACCACCATGTACAGAAGGATCATTGGGAGCCTATTGTACCTGACAGCAACATGACCAGATATTGTCTTTGGTACATGTCGTGTAGCCCACTTTCAGAGTAATCCAAAGGAGGAACATTTGGCAGTAGTAAAAAGAATCATGAGGTATATTCAAGGTACTCAAAATTATGGCTTATACTTTGCTGCAGGAAGGGACTGTGAATTATCAGCATTTTCAGATGATGATTGGGCTAGCGATGTTGTGGACAGAAAGTCCACCAGTGGTGGAGCATTCTTTATTGGGAATAACTGTGTTGGCTGGTTGAGCAAGAAACAAGAAAGTACTTCTCTTAGTACTGCTGATGCTGAGTATATATCTGCCACAAAGGCATGTACTCAACTGCTATGGATGAAGAAACAATTAACAGATATTGGTGATGAGGTAAAGCAACCAATGGTGATTTACTGTGATAACAAGAGTGCAATTGATCTTACAAAAAATTCTGTTCAGCATTATTATACAAAACATATTGAAATCCGGTGTCACTTTATCAAATAAAAAGTTGAGCAAGGGGTGATTAGAATGGATCATGTGGGAACTGATGAGCGAGTAGCTGATATCCTGACAAAGCCACTATCAGCGGATGTGTTTGAGAAGCATCGGTTGAACCTCGGTGTTCAGCAACCTCCCAGTGCATAAGAAGGTTACAGAAACCCCCTCTCCCCATTTGTTATAACTGTTTTTATCTGTTTATGGCTGTGATGCAGGTTTATGGGGGAGATACTATCCAGGGGGAGTATGGTTTGAGCTAAATGTTGAACAAATTATCGGTCTTTGGATTTATTGTCAATGGGGGAGAAAGGAATAAATTCATGGCAAGTAATGCTTCTGTGATGAGAATTATAAGAAGGAAAACATTGGGCATCATGGAGAATTCCTAAATTCAAGGCAAGTAATGCTTCTGTGTTGAGAATTATAAGAAGGAAAACATCGGGCATCATGGAGAGTTCGAAAAACACTGGAACCCAATTAAAGCTTCCTATCTTGTTTTCTACACTTATTATTGCTCACATATACTTAGAGTGTTGGCTGAGTTGATTATTGAATTTTTGAATTCTGCATGGATAGAGATATATTGAATTTATTTTTTGATTTCCAACAAACCCAAAGGGGGAGATTGTTGGAACCAGGTTCTTCTAAGCATGATATGGCGTACGGTTTGTGATTTTTGTCAATCCTCAGTGGAAGTTCAGAATGTGTACCAGCAAAGAGATCATACTGTTCAAGCAAACAACAGTAGTGAAGGTGGCGCCGTTTCCCAGTGTTTGCCAAATTTTTGGGCCTGAAAATCGACAAATAAAGAAAAGTGTTTTTTGGCAAAGGGACTTGCGCGCCGAGGTATTAGAGGATAGGAAACTTGTGCGCCATATGTTTTTCAAGATCAGAACAACAATTTATGATAAAGGGATAAGTGTCGCGCAAGTATTGGGCTGGTCGCGCAAGTGATTTTTGTGCCATGAAGAGACTTGCGAGCCGATGCCTCGAAGGCTTGGGAACTTGCATGCCTGTTGTTTTTCAAGATCAAAAACATAAAATATGGAAAATGATGGAGGGTGGCGCAAGTTTGGAAGTTGGTCGCGCAAGTGACTTACAGGGGAAGATACATGCGCGCCGTGACTTGCGCACTAAGGGGAGACTTGCGCGCCACCGTGTAGGGGGTCCAGTTTCCCTATAAATAGAGGACCACCCCTCCTCATTTCTTACGGAGTTCAAGACTTTGTGATTCTTCGATCTCTCATCGCGCAGGTGATTGAGAAAAGCAAGTGGTAGTTGGGTCGCGCCAGTAGAGCTTGCACGCCGGTTGTTGGCTGCGCGTCCAAGGCGGTTTGGGAGAGAAAGGAAGTGGACCACACAAATTTGTATTTGGGGAAGGAAGCGTCACGCAGGTGCTTTGGTTACACTTGGGCGCCAGTTTGGACTTGCGTGCCCTATTGGGACTTGCGCGCCTGGCTTGGTGAAGCACACCATGTATTGCTGAAGCCCGCCGGTCTGTTTGGAGCTGCACGAAAGCCGGGAGATTACCCGATACATTTGGGGAAAATTGGTATTCATCTTCCAGTTAAAATTGGACTTCAATTGAGCATCAACTCAGGACTCTGATGCAAGAAAAGTATCATGCTGAACAGGAGACAAGGAACTTCATGTCCATCTTTTGAAGAGACCTTCACGTCTATAAACTGAGTGAGACTTCACCAACGGCAATGATCCAGGGGGAGTCAACGGGAGTGACCCGAGGGAAGCAGTGAGCTATCCCCGAACCTTTGTAAAGGAAGTGAGCCCAGGACAGAGTGACTGTGCCCGAACAATTGTAATCCACAACTTGTGAAGATTAGTGGATTTTGGTACGACGAGAAAGTTGTCGGCATATGCTCTTTGGACGTATCCCTTAGTGGTGAACCAAGTAAAAAGGGTTATGTCTTCTCTGTCCATGTGCATGTTTTCTTTCTGATCATTTTCATCATACAGGTTCAACAAGTTCCTAACAATGTGGGAACAAGATCCATCACATTAAAAGAAAAAGTTGTCACCCTGATTCACCCCTCCCCTCTCAGGGTGTCCCGGGTTCCTTCAAGTGGTATCAGAGCCAGGTTTCTGGTGTTGAATCCTTCCATTAGAGTCATGGAGAATGCAGTCAATGTCAGGGGAGTCCCTCACTTCGATGGAAGTAATTTCCAGATCTGGAAGAATAGAATGAGATATCATCTATGATCTCTTGGAATGGAAGTTCTTTTTTCTATTGTGCAAAGAATACAAGTCACTGACCCAACAAGCCTAACTATGACTCAAACAGACATGAAAAATCTTGATGCAGATGCTAAAGCTCAAAATGCACATACTGTAGCCCTTTCTGATCAGATCTACCTAAAGGTGATGAATTTCACTTCAGAAAAATCCATGTGGGTTAAACTCGAGAATATTTTTGAAGGAGATATCAAAGTGAAGGAGGCGAAACTACAAGTGCTGCACAATCAGTTTGATGATTTGAAGATGCATCCGGACGAGAATGCAGACTCTTTCTTCAATCGAATTCCTGAAGTGGTTGGAGAAATTCGGGGTCTAGGTGAAGAAATCAAAGACATTGATATTGTAAAGAAAATATTAAGAATACTTCCACCTTTGTACAATGCAAAGGTGTCAGCCCTTGAGGAAAGAGATCTTACAAAACATTCTCTGGATGATCTACTTAGCAGTTTGGTAGCATATGAAATGAGAGTCAAACCAGAAGATGCTACGACTCGTGTGAGCAAGTAAATTGCATTCAAGGCCATGAATAAAATGAAAATCTCAAAAGATATTAGTGGTAAAGATGAAGAAGAAAAAGAAATTATTTCTCTCATTGCATAGAAGTTCCAGAAGGGGAAAGGGAAATTCAAAGGGAAGTTACCTCTCGCATGTTTTCATTGTGGAAAAGTTGGGTACATTGACTCTCAGTGCTTAAGAAAGATCAATGATTAAGATAGTGAAGATGAATGCATTGAGAAGCCTCAAAGAAGGTTCTTCAAAAAGGGAGACTTAAAATCTAGAAAAAAAATCCAAAGGAAGAGTTTTGTTTGTGAAGGGGAAAAAGATGATAATGAATTCTGTGATGAAGAAGAACGAGAATTCAAAATTGGGAACCATGCTTCCATGATGGCCACTATTGAAAAGTCAGAAGATACTGGTGGAGAAAAACAACTGAGAACTTGTGTAGATCCCAAGATGCAACTTAAGGATGCAGTTAATAAGCTTAAGATTAAATTCAAGAGTTGCAATAAGTGGAAATCTATTGTAGAATAATCAGGTGAGTATGTTGATCAACTTGAGGCTGAAATTGAACCACTGGAAGAATTTTTGAAGGTACAGTAAAAAATAATTGAATGCAATGATGATGTAGTGGATATGAAGCAGAGAATTGAAGAGCAAGAAAAGGTCATCAATGACCTCACCTCCAGACTAGATGAAAAATCCAAGACTGATAAGGTTCTTGAAGAGGATGTTGTTACTCTAAGGAGTAAACTTGAGACTGAATCAATTCCAAAATAATTGAGTAAGAAAATACAGTTTGGATGATTCTCAGATGCATAATTACTAGCAAGAGCCAAGTGAGGTTAAGATGGGGTTAGAAAAATCTTGAGTAATCAAAGACCCTCTTGCATGGAAAAGAGTGGAATTGGTTGTGACGCTGAGACATCAATCGCTGGAAGTGAAAAGATCCAAAATAAAGATAATATGAAAGATTAACATGTTGAAACATTGCCTAAAGTACTGAAAAATGAACCCTCAACCAAAAATAAAAGGAGAACTGAAAATTATCCTCAAACATTCAGAAATGACAGACAATCTAACTTTTCTACCAAGGAAGAAGGTATAAGGAGAAATTCAAGTGAGAAGACATTTCCTCTCATGAAGTGTCAGTTCTGTGGCTATCTGGGCCATACCATGTCTTATTGTGAAGAGGCAAGAAGCTATCTGAATGGAGAAGATATAGAAGTTCAACAAAGGAGAAAAAATTCATATCTTAATTCTTATAGAAGAAACAATTTCAATGGATATTGTTTTCATTGTTCTAACATTGGTCATATGGCCACTAATTGCAGGCAGAGAAGGGACATGGACACCTCATACCAAATTTCAATACAAGTCATGTCTTGTCAGCAAGACAGTGTTTCTCTTTCAAACAGGTTTTCTCCTCTTGAAGAAGATTTGGACTATGAAGAGCCTGGGTATGTGGAAGAGATAAGTGAAAGTCCATCAGTTATATATACTCAATCCAATGTCACTTGGAAGGAAAGGAAGAAGATTGAGAAATCCAACCTTGCAGATGTGACCCTCAATGCTACAAAGAACAACAGTACCTAGATTCTGGATAGCGGTTGTTCATCTCATATGATGGGTAATGCGGGCCGGCTAACGGATATCAAAAGGACGGTTGATAGTACAATACGATTTGATAATGATGGGGCTCTAAAAATCAATGGGAGTGGAAGTATCGAGTTAGCTAATGGAGAACTAAAGAAGACTGAAGTCCTTTACGTTGATGGACTACGTCATAATCTCCTCAGTGTGAGTCAATTCTATGACGCAGGACTTATAGTTATTTTAACCAGAAAGGCTGCACTATCAAGGGAAAGACAGGCAATTCACTTATGAAGGGATGCAGAACAGAAGGAAAATTATATCAGTTTGATAGTGAAGAAAATGTATGTTACATGACTGTTGATGAAGAAAACAATTTGTGTCATCAGAGACTGGGACAAATCAATCAACAAGACATGGAGAAAATTTCAAAATTGAGAATTTTCATGGACATTCCCAACCTGAAGCGTGAGCATGAAAAATCTTGTGATGCTTGCATTCGTGGGAAGTCATTCTGCAGTTCATATCGGCCAAAGAAGAAAAGGGGATCTCACCTTCTTGATCTGATTCATACAGATGTATGTGGGCCGATAAATGTTGCCGGAACTCATGGACAAAGGTACTTTGTCCTTTTCATAGATGATTACAGTAGAATGGCATGTGTGATGGTCATTCACAGGAAACGACAAGTCCTTTACTACATGAAAACATATCGGTGAATTGCCGATAATGATACTAGACGACCAATCAAAGTGTTTTGATCTGACAATGGAGGAGAATACACATCCATTGAATTTGAAAATTATCTGGAGAAGCATGGGATACAACATGAGGTGGCTGCTGTGAGAACTCCACAACAAAATCGAGTTGTTGAACATAGTAATCGACAGGTGAACAACATGGCACGAACTATGCTGATTGAGAGTCGTATTCCACGACATTACTGGAATGAGGCTGTTCAAGCTGTAGTGTACATTCAGAATCGAATGGGACTTTATATGGGTGAGAAGAAGACACTATATGAATTGGGGAATGGACGGAGTAAATGCTTCATCAGGAACAAAGAAGTAAATCAAGGGAAATATGGCGATAATGCAGATGAAGGAATTTTCCTCGGTTACTCAATGAACACCAAATCCTACAAGTGTTTCAACAAGCATTTAGGAAGGATTGTGGAAAGCAGTGATGTTAAGATAATTGAAGAGAAAAGTAAAAATGCTTCAAGGACGTCATATGCTGATGTGATAGAATGTGAGGAAGAAAGTGAACGGGAATAAAATACAAATGTAGAAATAGAGGAAGTTGTTCAAGACACTCAGCAGTCACATCATGATGTTGACTCAGACGAAGCATTTGAAGAGGAAATCTTGGACGGTGAGAATGCGACTGAACCTCACAGGAGAAATCGAAGAGTAGAGATTGATCCATCTAAGAAAATTAGAGACAGGAATACACCCACACAGACAAGGAGGATGAGGAATAACAAACCTTCTGCATTTCTGTCAGTTGTGGAACCATCCTCATTTCAATAAGCTGCAAAGGATGAATCCTGGGTGAAAGCCATGAATGAAGAGTTAGATCATATTGACAAGAATTAGACATGGGATCTTGTCCAAAGACCCAAAGGTCACAATGTTATTGGAACAAAATGGTTATTCAAGAACAAGTTTGATGAGCATGGAAGTGTTATCAGAAACAAGGCTCGACTGGTATGTAAAGGGTATTCTCAGATTGATGGTGTTGATGTTGAAGAAACCTTTTTTCTAGTGGCCAGACTGGAGTCAATCAGGCTGTTCCTTTCCATGGATCTCTGGAGAGGATATAAAGTATATCAAATGGATGTCAAGACAGCATTTTTAAATGGTGTACTCGATGAAGAAATCTACATTGAACAACTAGTGGGTTTTCTTCTTGGTAATAATGAATCAAAGGTCTGCAAGCTAAAGAAAGCACTTAATGGCTTGAAACAGGCACCACAGGCATGGTACTCCTGACTAGAATCATATCTCAAGAAGATGGAATTCAAAAGAGGGAGAGTAGTTCACTATCTCTATGTAAAGAATTCTCCAAAATATCAGTTCATGGTTCTCATTTATGTCGATGAAATTATATTTGGTGGCAGCAGGCAGAAATCAGTGGATGACTTTGCCAATCATATGAAATCAGAATTTGAAATGTCAAGGATTGGGGAGCTCACATATTTCTTGGGACTGCAGGTGACTCAAAGGAAAGACTACACTGTTATCTCTCAGGAAAATTATGCAAGAGAGATGCTAAAGAAGTTTAATATTCAAGACTCCAAACCAATGTCAACTCTGATTGTAGTTGGAACCAAACTTGGAAAGCATGAGAATGAGAAATATGTAGATACCACCATGTACAGAAGGATCATTGGGAGCCTATTGTACCTGGCAGCAACACGACCAGATATTGTCTTTGGTACATGTCGTGTAGCCCACTTTTAGAGTAATCCAAAGGAGGAACATTTGGTAGTAGTAAAAAGAATCATGAGGTATATTCAAGGTACTGAAAATTTTAGCTTATGCTTTGCTGCAAGAAGGGACTGTGAATTATCAACATTTTCAGATGATGATTGGGCTAGCGATGTTGTGGACAGAAAGTCCACCAGTGGTGGAGCATTCTTTATTGGGAATAACTATGTTGGCTGGTTGAGCAAGAAACAAGAAAGTACTTCTCTTAGTACTGCTGATGCTGAGTATATATCTGCCACAAAGGAATACAGTCAACTGCTATGGATGAAGAAACAATTAACAGATATTGGTGATGAGGTAAAGCAACCAATGGTGATTTACTATGATAACAAGAGTGCAATTGATCTTACAAAAAATCCTTTTCAGCATTCTCGTACAAAACATATTGAAATCAGGTATCACTTTATCAAATAAAAAGATGCGCAAGGGGTGATTAGAATAGATCATGTGGGAACTGATGAGCAAGTAGGTGATATCCTGACAAAGCCACTGTCAGCAGATGTGTTTGAGAAGCATCGGTTGAACCTCGGTGTTCAGCAACCTCCCAGTGCATAAGAAGGTTACGAAAATCCCCTCTCCCCGTTTTTTATAACTGTTTTTATCTGTTTATGGCTGTGATGCAGGTTTATGGGGGAGATACTATCCAGGGGGAGTATGGTTTGAGCTAAATGTTGAACAACTTATCGGTCTTTGGATTTATTGTCAATGGGGGAGAAAGGAATAAATTCAAGGCAAGTAATGCTTCTGTGATGAGAATTATAAGAAGGAAAACATCGGGCATCATGGTGAATTCCTAAATTCAAGGCAAGTAATGCTTCTGTGTTGAGAATTATAAGAAGGAAAACATCGGGCGTCATGGAGAGTTCCAAAAACACTGGAACCCAATTCAAGCTTCCTATCTTGTTTTCTACACTGAGTATTGCTCACATATACTTAGAGTTTTGGCTGAGGCGATTATTGAATTTTTAATTGGACCAAGTCCTAAACTACTAAGACATAACTTTTCCCTTCATCAATTCATTCTATACATACTAAAGTCTCCGAAACAAGGATGTCCTACTAGTCAGAAAATCCCATGGTTGGTCAATTACTAAATCATTATGAGGATTGTAGAATTATAGACTGTGTGAAGGCCTCATTCTAAGGCCATAATCATCTATGTCCAGGAATTTCACCTAAAATGTCCATGTCCAGGAATTTCACCTGAACCATAACTATGGTCAGGCCTTGTTCAAGGACTATGTTTTGTCTCATGAGACCTACCGATGCATCGAGGGGATATAGCAGGCCCCACCCGTCACTTAATCAGTCCAATAAACTCCTTTTATGTCTTAGGGGCTATGTATCCAAGGCGTTCCATACCGCTTTGGATACCCATTTTAACGTGATGTTATTTGGGGTGTCCCATACCACTCCAAATAATGGGTTCTTATATTCTTTATTATTATTTGGTGTTTTATCAATCAAATAAAAATATGCAATGTTATTTACGGAAGGATTACATGCATTACGTATGACATTATAACATGCATTAGGCTTTCTAGAAAATGATAGTAAGCAAATATGGAATGTATAAGAAAAATAACTCTTGCATATGTGATAATAATTAAGGCACATAAAACGATGAATAAATGGGGTCTACAACATTAAAAGATAACTTCACAACTACATGTAAATGGATCTCATAAAGAGAATACATGACATTAATTATTGTGATAACCATGTTATTGAACTTCTGATTAAAACCTAACTAGATTGACCACTAATAATCACTGCAGCACGATTAACATCAAATAGTAAATGGTTTCTACATGATAACATAAGCTTATAAATTTCAAGTCCTTTACTTTAAAATAGGACTAAGCTCATTATTTTAAAATATGAATTATATCGAGGGTACATGTTACAATAATTTATCTAATTAAACAAGCTCATTGATGTATACTAAAACACATATAGGCTTGGAAAAAACTAAAACATTATATGTGTCAAAACATCAACTAAATCCTAATAATTATACTTGAATATAAGGTTTTGGAAATTAAATTTACAATTACATTTATACATGATCATACACACACAAAGTGTATATAGGGATTTTCATACAAATTAATCAAGGTCCATTAAATTTCTTAAGATCTGAAATCCTCCAGCCACTGATCATTTATTTGATTGAAACCCAAACCATATAGGTTTTATTATTTATGTAACCATATGTAATTAAATATATAAAAACTATGGTTTAATACTATAAAAAAATTACACTAAAAACTAAAACCTAGATGGCATCCAATGTACTATTCAAAGATAGGCATTCATCTATCAAAAAAAATAAATGATTTGTATTGAAAAACATATTTATACATATATAAGTACATAGTGATATGTAAATATACATAGTTTAGATAAAGGATCTTCATGTTAGAAGTGGATTCAAAATAACTTTTATACGTATATAATTCTTAGCGTACAACAGTGAAATATTTGGAAATAATAGGAATAAATTTGGAAATGGAAATATAAACAAATAATTACATAAACACCCATTTACATAAAATATATCGATATATTTATTTATATATGAAAACCGTATACACGTGGTGATATATAAAAAGGGTTTTTGTAAATTAACTACACAACGCGATATCCTCTTTCGTAAGAGTGCGTATATATATATATATACATAAAACCGTATATACAACATATATACAGATGTGTATATGGGGGTTTCAAAAATTAGAACCTAAAGGAAACCAAAGCCCTTAAAGATCTTGATAATATCTAAATAGTCTTAACATAGATGAAAACATCCATATATGTAATATATATATAAATATAACCCGTAAACATACTTGAATATATATATATACGGGTTTGCATGGGAAGAGAAGAGAATAAGAAGGAAAACAAACCTTACCTAAACAGAGGAAGAAGAAGGCTCAAGGGATACTGGAAATTATCTGAAGGACTTGTAGAGGATTGTTGAAGGAGTTCCAATAACTAGGGGTTCATCAAACGCCTTAGTTGTTTATATATAATTTCATTACAAAGATTATTTTAATGTATGAAGGATGGGTTCTGAGGCCCTGTATTAAAGGGCCAGTGCCAACTTCATGGAAAGAGGTGGCAAGAATGGGTCCACTGTCAGCCTAGGAAATGAAAATGGGAAGATAGGATACTGGTGCATGATATGGATGAGGAAGAATAATATGAATATGTGGGAAGAGATGCGGAAATAACTGGACGACCAAGATTGAACCGAGGACTGATCGGATGGCCAAGAGCTGACCTGAGATTTTAAAATCTTTCAATAGTCAGGATTAAAATTGTGAGGATAGAACGGTTCAAAAGCGCGTTGTTATACCACGGTCAATCGAGGGCTTAACCCAATATTGGTTTCGATGACCGATATCACGCACCGAGAGCCATACACGGTCATGTGCGTGCACGCTAGTACCTAGCGCGAGCTATGCTCAGGTTCTTCTCAGCGCCTACTCGAGACACCCCTGGCTACCACCTTGGGTGTCTAGGGGGCTAGCCTTGACCTTGAGGGCTTGTCCTGAAGGCCACCCTTGTTTGGCTAGTTTCCCCTAATATTTTTTTAAAAAAGATAATTATTTTAAAATATCCTTTATGTTTTGAAAACAATAAATACATATACTGATATATATATATGCTATTTAAAATAGTAAGTGTTTATAAACATATGTCAAAATAAATAATCAAATTATTAACAATTTAACTCATTCCTTTTAAACTATTCCAACGTGTAGATATTTATTCAACTAGGATTCATAATGTAAAATACTTCTAGGTTGAAAACATAGTTTCATTTAGTTAAAAATATAACATTATGGTATCGAAAATACATCTACAAAATACCCGTTAATGGTATATGGGTTACATAATTATAAAATATCCTAATTAGGAATCATAACCTTTAAAATATAAAAAAGTATTGAAATTACTATGTTTTGAACTAGATGAACATAAAAGTATACTTATATTTAATGTCATAATTTAAAACATTTAAACATTTTAAATACCACAAAAATTTTGAAAGCATAATAAAACCAAGTTTTTATAAAAAGACAATCCTCTTTAGTATTTTAAAAATTAAAAAATCCTTTAACCAACGGTCATGGAATACAAAGACCCAACGACTAAAAAATGTAACGGTTAAATTGGTTCCATATAAAACATCGACTTGGGGTCTCTTAAAATCAAGGTGGTTAATGATTAAAAAGAAGTAGATGGTTGAAGTCATTCCTTTAATTCTCAGTGCAGCTGCGGTGGCTTCAGCCATTCTTATGTTTTTTTTGATGGATGTTAAATACCCTTATCGCCTTCTCGGGGTTCTCTTTGTTTTGAGCGGCCTTCCTGTAATCTTAATAGGGTTTTTAATTGGTATCTTTGGTTAGCTAAGTTTCTTGTTTGATAATAGTGTATTATAGTTTCTACGGTGTTCCCTATTTGAATAAATATCCTTTCGTTCATTTTGTTCGTTTACTCTATTTCATTGTCATTTTCTTATAAGAGGCCCATTTGTTCGATTAATGGGGTGACATAGCAATATAAAATTTACCGTTACATAAAACACAGATTCTTGGGATGTTACATCCACACTCCCTCAAACGAAATTATCATGTTCACGCAAGATTGAAATAATATAGGCATGTTCTAAATAAAAATTAATGATGAATAAAGAAATTATAAATATTATATTAATCATATATAAAAATATTTTACTTCATAATTTCAACTATGAGTGGCTGTAATGAATAATGATCTTTCATTGTTTGGTGAGGCAGTAGTTTATCGTACCTGTAAAAAATATGTTTGTTACACATTAATAGATGTGTGTGTAAGTGTAGTTTGAAAAATTATCATAAAACCATAATATTATATATAGGATATAGGTTTCTCATAAAATCGTGGAATAACGATAGTATAGGTGGTGGAGAAAGAAAATAAATGAAGGGATCTTGAATGAGGGTGTTGTTTCATAATTAAGTAACTCCATTTGGTTTTCACCAAATGGATTCCATGGAAACATTTATGGAAAAATTTAGGATTAAATGTGAAGGTTATGGATTATTTGAGTTGTTTTTTTGATTTTGGAAATGAAAAATTTTCATGATAGGTGTGACGAATGGGTAGAGTGGTTTCTTGTTTGTAGTTGAGGGGGAGTGACACTCTTGTAAATAACAAAAGGTATTCCATAAATGGAGGTATCCACTATATAATGTTCCTAAAAGAAAAAATAATGGATTAATGAGAATTATTTTCGAACCAAATATACACCATACAATGTTATTCTCATTTTATTAATTTGGTTCATTAACTTTTAATATTCCTGAATTTTATTATTTTTATTATTATTAATGCATCAAGTTTTCTAAACTAATTAATTTAACCATTATTACTAAAATTATATAATAATTATTAAATAATATAGATAAAATGAATTAAAAATTTGGTACCTAATTTAAAAAATGAATATATCATGTGTTTTGAAAATTAATAATTAAAAAAGTGCATGTGACGCGTAGACTACTACTTAAACATGAACTGTGCTAACAATGTTTTCAAAATATATTTTTAAATAAGTTAATTATAAAATATAGATTGGTTAAATAATGGGACATATTTAATTTTTTTTAAATAATTAAATCATTATGAAGAATATATCATTTTTATTAATTTTAAATCATTTAATAAAATATCATTTATTATAATATAATACTAATGTTAATTTTAACAATATATTTATTTTTAATTTTAAAATAAATAAATAATAATGGAATTCAATAATATTAAGCTAAAATATGTATAACATGATATAATAATATTAAAAATTAATTATAGAAAAAAATTCAATCAATTCACATAAATTTTAATATTTATAGTATCATTTATTTTAGTGAATTATTACATAAAAAATCACTACATTGGTGTTTCTTAATTATTTAATTTAATAAAATAATCTCTATAAATTAATGATATATTATTATTATAAAAACAAATCTTCTCTATTGAAATTTATAACTAGAAATATGATGTTTTTTACATATAATATTGTCTTATAAATTTTAATGGTAAGAAAAGTTACTTTTTTCCTTTTTCCTTACATAACCTATTATATAGGGAAAATGAATTTAATAACATCCCAATAACCCATATAATTATTATAAATGTTATATGTACTAAGTATTGTCATATAATATATTTTTTACATGTTTCCAATTCATTGTAGTCTTTATAGCTAAGGTTTAGTCCCTGATTTAGCATAATCTTACCTTAATTTTTGTGATTAATTTTAATAATTTAAACTAATCTTTATGGTAAAAATGTATGTTGATATTATAATTAAAAAATATTAAATTGATTAAAACCATGTACATACATTTTTCTAAATTCAAATTAAATAAATTAGAGAATTATGTTTAATGTTAATTCCGCATATGTGGTGAGAAAACATGTTTTTAATGTAAAAGTGTTAAGATGTTCAATATGTTTTTATAACCAATTTTCTATATAAAATGATTATAATGAGATAAATTGATATAATATATGTACAATTGATCTACTTTTACTTTGAAAACCAAAATAAAATATAAATTATTATAAGAAATAATTTAAAATAAATGGTAGTTTTTAACTATACTAAAATATTTTCATTATTCATCATAATAGATGTTTCTCAGAAAAATCTCAAAAATCGCCCAAAGAAAATTATAATATTATGAAATCAAAAAATTATTTTATTTTACCATATTAAATTTTAAAAAGTGTCTGAAATTAATTTTTTTCACAAAAGGAAACTAAAACCATTTCATTTGAGAAAATCTTATTTTTGAACCTGAAAGGAAATTCCAAAAAGTTATATTTTTCATATTCAATATGTTTATCTATATAAAACCATTACTAAATAGGTTTTAAATGTAGTTATTAAATAATATATTAAGAAATTATCCTCAAGGTTATAAATATCGCTTTTAAAAAATTCTATCAATAAAATGATGTTACATAGAAACTCAATGTCGTTGTAAAACACATCAAGTCGTTGTTTCATGTAGCACATGCCATGTTAGTTGAATTTAAAAGGAATATTTGAATTAGCAGAGTGAAATACATCATTAAAAATTAATTCTTTCGAAAAAAACATTTTTCATAATATCTTATGGTGTTACATTTAATTTATGAAAAATTAAACTCCTTTTTACTACCCCTTAATAGAATCACTATTTTCTTTCATCAAATGCTAGTTTAGAAAAATTGGGAAGAACACCATTTTTTTATTCCAGTACTGTAAAATAGGCACCACTTATTTAATTTTCTATGTGTAAGCTCAAAATACATAATACAATATGTAATAAAAATTTACATATTTAGTACTTTAAAATATAAATTTACAGTGAATGTTTCATCTCATTAATTATTTATTCTTATTGTTAAATTTAGCATGGGTTGTTATATATCACATTTTTATATCCTTTATAGATGTAAACATATTTTCCTCCTATTATTTCACTCATATGGTGGAGTTTTTTTTTCAATATCGGTTTTAAGGAAATATTTTATGGATTAATCCTCAGGATTATTTTCATTGTCTTATGTTTCCTCAATTTATTTATCCATATCCAAATTTTTAGGGGAAAATAATCAATATTTCTTTGATTCCCCAATATCATTGGGATTCTCACATGGATTCATTATTTATTCCTTCTTGTATCAATATTGTCAATATTTCTTATGAATTTCCTCACCTTTCATTGTTTAGGGTCATTCTCCTCTCATCATAATAGTGAAAACCTCATAATTATAATTACCATGATCACAAATTCTTTAAAATTATTTTAAAAATCCCCAAAAAATTTTAGAAACAATTTAGAATAGAATAAGTTATATCGTTATTCCTCAATGTTTTATTCATTAGTTTTTCACCATGAATCCCTATATTTTATTTCATCTTAATTAGAAATGATATGTTATAATAATAATATTTTTCTTCTATCTATAACTTCAACAACACCAGTAGAAACATTGTAATTTGATCCACCAAGAAAATTATATATCATTTATAATGTAATTTTTATAATTCTATAGTTATAAGTTATCTTTAGTCTTAGTGTTTTTGATATGTTTGGAATGTTATACTGTCCCATTTGTGAGGATGATTCGATCACTTATTTCATGGACTAAAAATTAACATATTTTTTTTAACTCTTATATTATAAGAATTAAAATATTACGTTGTTCGTTTTGAAAACTATTACTAGTAGATTTATAGAACATGTATTATTATTATGCTAAATTTATTCATTCATTTATTTTTTTTATTTCATATTTTACAAATATACATAATTATTTTTCCCCAACAAGTGATTTTTCAATTGGAGTCACCTTCTTCTCGAGATCAATCACCATTTTTTGGAGCATTAAAATCTTCAATTTAGGTATCTATATCTCATATGGAGTATCATATTTATGAACATAGGAAAGGAGTTATGTTACATCATAAACCTATCTAATTGATAAAAATAAAAAAATCTTTTGTAGTCATTAGATTTTTGATGGGTAAGTTGATGGTAATATTTTTCTTTTCATAAAAAATTATACCCTTTGATAATTATTTTCATAATTTTTTCTTATTACACCTTTTGAAATTTTTTAAAATGGAGTTAATGATCATATTTAAATCCTTATCCATTTAATTGGGAGTTTTTAAAATAATTATTTTCATATAAACCCTACTATTCATCACCATTAAATCATAGATATTAATAGTTAACATACTCTAATACAAATTAAAGGGCCCAAGGACCAGGTATATACCACTAGGGGTCAATTAGTGTGACAAATTGTTAATGAAATATTCCACATAAAACTAAACCTCAAGAACCTATTAATGATTTAAATTTACATAAAAAATCACTCAAACATAAATTATATAAATTAGTCATAATAGAGGCCACAAAATAGAATATTTAGAAGGTTCGGTATTAAGACCTACTTATATCCATGTTAGTAAGATACACAAACATTGATTCACCACAAGAATATTTTCATCATTATAATGGTTTTTTAGAAAATGGTTATACCACATAGTCGCATATCCACTCAATAATCATATTTATATACCCTAGGTACTAACTCGTATGTCTAGGTTGGATATACACCCTAGTCTTCATGCACTTTTTATCTGCTTACAGACCACCGACATGAGTATCTTCTGAAAATTTATATAAACTATTAATATAAACTCATCCTTCTTTTTTTTCTGATCCTACTAAGAAAATAATTTTTCTCATAATTGATATTCCTTAATGGGCCTCCAAGATTACTCATTCTCATGCACACTATCAACACCATCAAGAGTCACGAAGAAAAGGTGGTTTTGTCTAAAATATCTATCCAAATATACTATGATCATGATTCTCCTCCTCTTTAAATTTGTAGGCATGTATTCTTCAAAGCCTATTTGTTTTAGATAACATTATATTTCATTTGTATTTTGTGTATCTAGATATCACTTCTTTGGATATATATAATTTTTAAGATAATCTATTCATCAAATAATAGTTAAACATTATTAATCATACCAACATGAACATATACAAAAATAATATCATATATATAATCCATCATTAATTATAAAAAACTATTATAGAAATTTATATAATAATGTACCAACCCTCAAATATCATATTTATAGCTGATATGAATATCTGGTTTTAAATATCATTCAATACTCAAAATAATCTCTGTTAATATTTCGATATTTAATCCCCATGTGTCTTTTAATTTAAATAGCCCCAATAAATTCCTCATTAAAATAACTAGTATATTCATGTTATATTCCATCTTCAAATGACATATTACATACTATAATCTAATTATTTTCCCATAGCATATATATTTAAACCTCTATAATTGTTCCTTGTGCAAGTGATTTATCCTTATATTAACGCATGTCATAAAATAATATCACATGGACACATTCACATGTCTTTGTTATTGTAAATAGTTCCCATAATATATCCATGACGTTTTATATAATAATAAATGTGGCTCGAGCTCCTCTCATCTATTGAAGGATTAGCATGAGCTCAAGAATAATACATGTTGAATTATTGATCATGGATTATATAAGTATCGTAATATCAAAAAAGATCAATCTAAACATATTTTATAACAAAATAAAATTATAAACCTGTTAATATATATGTCAAAATCAATTTCATTATGGTTGATCAGATTCTCAATGTTGTTCTTAACACCATAGTGTGTAATAAATTTCAAAATTCACATCAAATTATAACTCAATTTTTTATGAGCTATGTTTTTCATACAATGAAATCCTTGAGGGGGATCATGTCTTAATAGAGTAGCACATCCAAAGTAGAATCCTAATATTATTTTTACAATAAATCCATAATGTTATTCATGTAATAGTTTCTTTTTTTTTTCATCATGTACATCCTTGGGATTGAAAATAGCTCAAATTATTCTAAATTTTGTTCATGTGGTAGGTTGGATAAAATTTTAGGAGCATTTTCATGCTAGATCATGATGTAGTTGTATGGTAACTAGAGATTTAATCATATTACTTATATATATATATATATATAATTATTTAGGTTTCAGGGAATGATTATGTTTAGACCTATCATCAAAATAAGTATCTAATCATTTGGGATATATGAACTTGTCATGTATTCTTGTTTTTCATGTGGTATAATAAAGCTACACAGTCAATATTCCACTACATTTTGCTGATTCCAGAAACATGAAAAAAATAAAACCGGAAGATCCTCAAAGGATGATGGTTGAACATGACACTATGTATTTGGGAGAAACCATTAAATTAAAAAATCATTCATGTATTATTTCTATATGTTTTATCAAGGTATAACTATAAAAAATTTAATTGACACCCACATAAATGTTGCACGACTCTATCCTCTACTTAATAATAAATGACACAACATCACCAAAATATTCATGTCATAGGGGTCGACTCTCAGATACACTAACACACTCCTCTAACCAGGGCACACCACCCTATGTTCACTCTCCGCCTCCATTGTGTTCTGTGCACATGTAACTACCTCCTTATGCACTATAAAGGAATCATAGCTATACCAGAATGGATACCATTATCTGTATGAGCTAGAACATCTATTTTGTGAGTTGGGTCCCATGGTTGAACATGGTTGACCAGTTTTCTCACTCACTTATAATAAATTCTATGTTTAATATAATAAGGTAGTTTTCTAAATAAATTATTTTTTTTATCTTCATACATTCTTTAATATCTTCATGTAATAATTAAATAATGCATGTATTTCTCTCAATATTATTAATGAAGAAATAATAACAGTTTTCATGGAATTATCAATCCTTAATATTTATTCATGTTAAAAACACAATTATTTCATGAATCATCAACTAGGAAATTTTATATTATCTTTAATAATAGTTCTAAAATTGAAAAATCACTTCTCTATATAAAATTAAATTACAGTAATAAAAAAAATTAAATAAGTGAAATACATGGTTGCTTTTTCTAGGATGGAATCCTATACCTTCTTATAAATCCATAACAATTTTACAAGCATGATATCCATAATACATAATAAAACACATATTTATCTATTAACAGAAAAAAAATTCATAAATTAGATCATAAAATAGAATCCCCAAAGTCAATATCAAAAAGGAGTATAAATTAATTTATTTAATTATACTCAAAATAAAGATATATAAAATTTGTAAATTTAAATGAAAATTTAACAGAGTCCATGCATTAGAGTTTTTAAAAAATATTTTTATCTTTCTATAGAATTTTATGTAACTAGTATCTATTGAAGATAAGCATAAAGAAAATGAAAGGTAAAGTTTAAAAAACATCACTTTAGAATTTTACATTGAAATATTTCTTTGTAATGAAATAAGTTTTATGTATATAACTTGGTTTGCATAAAAAACATTATGAGAGTAAAATGAAATTCCATATATTGTTTTTTGTTTTTTTAAACAGAAATTAACATTATATAAGGAGTTGAAAACATTATTATTAAAAATAGAAATATAAGGACTAAATAATATAATACATATTGTAATATGATACTAATAAAAAGAATGCATGTTCAGTAAGAAATAATATGGGCATGGGGGAAGAATATTCATTAGAAAATGAATAGAATTATTCATATCAACATCATAATTTTATAAAGTGTCAAATTTATTGAAGAATATAAATTTAATTTAATTATGTAATTTATCCACTGAGAAATAAAAAAATACTATAAATAATGGATAATTTGAGATTAATATAATCATATAATAGAATAGTCAAGGTAGAATGTTTATGAACAAGAAAAAAGGAAACTGTGAAGAAAAAATCCCTAATTTTTTTTGAAGTACATTCAAAATAACATAAAGGAAAAAACAATAAATGGAACCATAAAAACTGTGAATAATGAGTTAATCAAGAAATAATATGTCTAACAGAAATAATATAAACTCTATAAATTAAACGAGGATCATAATATCAAAACAATTATTAAATATGGAAATACGAGACATGAAACCCTTACCTCATGTCCTAAATCACTTTCTACGTGTATCAACCCTCCTAAATGACCTCATTTATTTTTTAAATAGTATTTTAGCTATATTTTTAAATAATTATTATTATTTACGGACAATTTATTACAATATTTCATTCATTTATTTTATTTATTTTCCTTCTACTAGACCTCAAATTTGTTTAATAAATTCCACCAAAACTAATTTGATAGTTTGGTCAGGGTCAATGTAGTTATGGAACAAAT
This sequence comes from Viscum album, assembly GCA_963277665.1. Lineage (NCBI taxonomy): Eukaryota > Viridiplantae > Streptophyta > Magnoliopsida > Santalales > Viscaceae > Viscum > Viscum album. Next base: position 1,014,899,972 of record OY728155.1, read on the forward strand.
TCATTGTCTATAAAATTTTATAGTTATGTTATATTATTCAGTATTGTTGATAAAAATTTATATTGTTCAATAAGATTTACTAAAAATATTTAAATAATGAAAAGTTTCCCGGTATGATAGTTTTTAGCTGTTAAATTTATAAAAAGAATTATTGTAATTATAAATATTGAAATGAATATTTTTTTAAATATTATTAATAAATTTCATATTTATTCATTAAATCTTCTTTTAGATTCATATATGTATGGTGGTGGTAAAAAAGAAATATTTATCTCATGGGTCATTAATCTGATCGTAACACATGATACATTTTAATATTCAAATGAATACGAGAAATGTTTACTATTTTTATTACATAACCATAATATCATTTTACAATCATAATTACATTAATTTCATTACATTAGTATTTTTAAAATATATTTTTAAGATCTTTAATAGGAATTTATCAGGAAATAACATGGCTAAAATTATTACCTCTTCATTCGATATCCTCATTTATACCAGTCTTTAATTCTTTTTAGATAGGTATTTTGGGAGGACCTAAACCTATAGAACTAATGAAAGAGGGTTGGGGAGGAGGTTTAACTAATTTTGTTTAAGATAGAAATATTTATGTGTGAGGAGTTTTGTGTAAATTATGTAGTAATTGTGTAGGTTAGATTTGACACCATGAAATACAAAAGTAAAAACATTATATTCGGTTTATAATGAGACATGAAATATAAAGCCAAAAAATCAATGAAATGTACTTCTTTAAATTTAATCTCTTCAATAGCTTTCAGAACAAGAATTTATGATTCTATATAAACTATAATATATTATAACATTATAAACAAGATTTTAAATTGTTGGTTATGATTATTGAAAACAAAAATATTAAAACTATTGTTAGATATTGATTTGAAATAATATAATTATTTTTTAAAATAAAAACAATTGTTTTCTAAAATTTTTATTTTTCATAAAATATGCTCTTGTTTCCCTCTATGATAATAATATATAGCTATTATTTTTAAAAAATTTATAAAAATAATTTTAAAAAATAATATCTATTTTCGAAATCATCATACAATCATTTTCATAGGGATATGTTTTTCATTTTTTTTAAATGGTTCATTTTTTCAGGAAGAGTGGAAGTAATGATTTTTACCGACAAGAAAGATTTAATTTGATCAATTCACATAGTTTAATTTTGATTTTATGTATTTAAAAGTAAAAATAGTTCAAATATATTTAAATTTAGTTATTTTAATTCATTATAATAAATTTCATAATGTTTTATTAATTAAAACCTTCTATACTTATCTAAATTTTCTATTTGAAACCACTAGTTTTCATTGTGCATGCTAGTATAATTTAATTTGGATTATACCAAATCTTTGAATTTAATTTAAAAAAAGGAATTCCATATTTACAATCACTAGAATTCATATTATCTATTGTTTTGAAAATTATTTTTTACAATTATGAATAGTAAATGCAATAAAAATTCATGACATCAGGTAAGGTAAATCCTTATTTACCTAGGGTTATACTATAAATATATGGGTTAATATGACCAGCTTACATATAAAAAACCCATTTTCTAATCATATATTTACCTTATCACTAGTATATATCAATAATGACCCATTTTTATAAATTTTGGTTGACAAATAAAATTTTGTAATCAATTATTTTTAAAAATACCATGTTTATCCTCTCTCCCACTAAGAAAATTCCACCCCTATCACTCATATTCACACTTAAAAATAAATTTAATTATAGGAAGACATACCCAAATAACTTTCTTACTCCCATCCAAAAAATTCTATAGATTTATCTATTATAAAACCATCTTATGAATGATCTTAGTGAAAAATAATGAGGTTTACCGAATAAGAGGTAATGTTCTTAAATGAGCATTTTCATTTTATTTCTTCTTCCACGTCCCTAAAATTTGATTCAATACTGATAATATAATAATTAATATATATCTGTATAATTATATGTCATTATTTGAATGTAATAACTAATATCCATCTAATATTCCATCAAATGGGAAATGATACCATCGACCATGAGTGTGGAGTACTACCACCTCACAAACAAATATAATTCACTTTCAATCACCACATTTAATGGATGGATGTAATGATGGATTTAACACATTAATTTTATAATTATACTTATAAAATTATAATATCAAATATACCTTTTTTTCTTTGAACGAAACTTAAATTATGACAACATCTGTCATGTTTATGGAGAACTAACCCTTGCGAAGTGATGTGATTCATTTTTCACTTATGATTAAAATGGAATGGAATGAGGATATATTTAAGGAATATATGTGATATATATTAAATTGTATTACTTTTTTTAAAATTAATATAACATAATTTTTTTTACCATTTGTCCTATTAAGGGAATGATAACGTCACTCGAGCGAGTGTACGACCTAACCAATCCATGAAGCGATGCAATAAATTATCTTTTCTTAATTTTCAATAATGATTACAAATATTTATCTCATCAAAAGAATATTATATTAACAACATTAACATAATTTTTTTATCATTTACATAGAAACCGGAACATTAATGACAAAACATTAATGTGAAATCTAAGTAATTGATACACATAATAATGAAAATAATGAAATATCTATAATAAAAGGGTGATAATATGTTATAAGATAATAATATAGAATATTATCAATATGAATATAATTAGTCTATTACTTAATAATATTCTAAAAATTCTTATATATGAGGTTAAATCACTTTAATCTAAAATGGGGCTTGAGGTATGGGAATTAGTCTCAAGTTATCTTCATTGAAGCATATAGAAATGTAATGAACATAATTTATTTTATATTGTACGTGAAATACCATTTTTTCATGTATTATAATTAATAATAAATATTGAATTTTAGTTTATGATTTAATTTTATTTATTTCATCTAATGGAGTTTGAATTTAAAATTACCAAGAGGTAGTGAATTTCATAACAAAATTTGTTTTTATTAATTTATATTACATTATAATTATCATTATCATTTTAAGAATATATTTGTAATAATTTCTAACAAATATTATATTATATTTCCAATTTTTTGTGTGGAATTAAATTTAATACACATAATGTATTAATTTATTAATTCTAACTAAATCATTATAATTTTAGTAAGGGTTTATTACACAATCTAATTTAAATTGAGATTGTTTAAAAATGAATTTCTATCGAAGGATATTATTTGATCATTATCTAATAAACCTATTGAATTTTATTCTCATCTTATTATTCATAAATTTTATGTAATATTACCATTTCATCCACCCTTTAGAACATTATATGTAAGAGAAAATATTTTTAATAAAATCAAACATATTTTCTATTTTAGGATGATAATCATTTTTCTTCCAAATTCATGGTTTCTGGTAATATTTAAAAAAAATTATATAATTATAAAAATTATTTATTAAATAAATTTATTCCAGTGGTAAAATTTTAAAAAATGGTTTGAAATGAATCTTCTTGTTTGTCTCCACATAAGGAGCATTTTACCGATTTCACAATAGTTTGAAATGAATTTTTCTACTTATACATCATGTAAGGAACTTATTATTTTCATGACCTCTTCGTTGGTTAATATTTCCATAACATGTTTAAAATAAATTTTTAAATATATATTTTTCTATAATATTATGGTATTTTTTAGTTTTAAATAATTATTTTCAATGTTAAAATGAAATTTTCCTCAAGAGTGATTTTGAAATTATCTTTATGTTACATTTGTTAATAAATGATAACCAACCTTTATTTTAGGTATAATATAGAGGGAATATGTTGTATTGATACTCCATAAGTAAGATTTCTGATTTCATTACATCTAATAATTAAGCATTCCCTTCATTGAGAATTCAATAATTATTATCTATGAGAGTTTTCCATGATATTATCTCCAGAATCATTACATTATATGTTTATTGATTAAATGAAATTTGTTTTCTATTATATACTTTTTTATATTTATTATTACTTATCTAGATTTTATAGTCACATTATTTTTTAAATTTAATGTGTTTTTAGTTTTTTACATTTCCATATTTATTATTTTAGTAAAATTATTTAAATGAAATATTTTTTACTTATTTTACTTTACATATTGATTACAATTATATAATCATGATATGTTGAACTATACATGGCCCTTATTGAGAATTATAGCTCACTCATATTTTTTTCAATTTACCTTGAATCCAGGATGTCTACTATGAATTATATGTAAGGACATTCTATAGGGAATTGTGATATTCTCAACAAAAATATTAAAATGTGTATATTATAATATAATATAGGATTCATTTTTATATCATGTTTAAAAATACTATTGAACTCTTAAGTATATAGGGATGTGATTCCATGTATCTAATTAAAATATAGTATAGTAATAGGATGGATATTTGTTAGTAGAGTTTGAGTCAAAAAATTTGGAACCATATGAAGTTTGGATGACACATAGGGAACTGGATATAGGAAAACACATATTAGGTTACATCATCCTATTATAAACATTGAAGATAAGAATATAAAAACATACTAATGTTTTCTAAGGATGTGAAAATGTTATTTTACTAGTAATTCATCCCTTCCTAGATAAAAAAAGTAAACATAGTTCCAAAACATATATACATAAGGTTAATAACTCTAAAAACAGTGCATGGAGAATGACCCAATCCTCTCATGTTGCATGATAATACATCATTGCATAAATGGTATGACAGTAATAAGAGTTATTTTGACGATAAATCACATTTTATTTTCTTACCATATTAATTTATTTGATTATATGTTAAAAATGATTGGGGGAGGATAAACCTATGTTGTATTATATTTAAAATAATTTATCATGATTTGTAATTCCTATAAATGATTATTTTTTCCCACTATGATTATTATTTATGAATCCTTGTTTATAGATTTTACTCAATGTGTGGAACATAAAGAAATCATGTTAACATTGAATATGATGAAAAATATTATGACAACGAGAAACCAAATGGGATGATTATAATACTTAGTGATTCGGTGATTATTCTTAATTTGTTTTCTAGAAATATAGAAAACAACTTATACTTTAAACAACTCTTGGAATCGCTAATGAAGATAATGATGTAATTCTCTAAGAGATATAATGGTTGAGATCATGGAGAATAATGGATCAATATAAAAAATGTCAGAAATGTGGAAATCGAAACTGAATAATATTCTTAAAACGAATGGATAAAAGTTTCTTTGTGTAACAGAAGTGAATAAAACAATGAATTGTCAAGGAAAAATTTAGTGCATGATGGGAGGAAAGAAATCTCATCATATGAATATATTTATATTGAATTTTTTTAAATATTGGGAACCTATACATTATCAATGTTAATGAAATCTTCAAATGGCTAAATATTATACCAAGGAAGGACCAATTTTGAAATAAAATAGATGAATTAATAATTTATTATGATTAATGAAATATATTTCAGAACTATTTTAGAAATGGGATTTTGGATATATTAATTATGAATCATTAATGGGTTTTAAAAAATTTAATAAGAATATATTTCATGGAACATATGTTTTGCAATGGAAATTTAAAGATGTATAAAAAATATAAGAGAAAATTTACAAAATCATTTACTAAAAATGATCATTTCAAAAGTAATGTTCATAAAAGTTCACTATACCTTATGAAAAAATTATTATTTTTCAGGTGACGAGGTTTTGTACATACTTATACCATATGGATTTCTATGATTAATCATCTCTTTACACATTTAAATCCTAGCTTCCACATCACCACCAAATCACACCTTTATCAATAGGTTAAAGCTACTTATTAGGCATATAACTCATTAAGTTCAAGAGTAAATAAATTATTATAATTTTTTAATTTTGATGGGTCTCAATTAAATAAATACTTTAACTTTATTATAATAAATATGTGTGATTTGGGAAATAAATGCCTTTATCTTTCATGTGGTCCATAAATTGAATTAATGTCTAACAATGCCCTAAGGGTACACATTTTAACCAGGGATATAATTTTAAAGTAATGTTCCAACAACTTATGATATGTGGGATTAATGAAAATGACTGTGTAAGGGATATCCAACACCCATATAAAGGGATATTCAACAATAATGAATAAATTAAATGTATTATGAAGTTACATTAATTCTATAATTATTTTCCAAATTGTGAAAATAGATACTATTTTCACGATAATGATCAAAACAAGCCACTTGAAAACCCATTATTAATCATTCTAGAAAATATACATTAAAAAATTTAATTCAAATAGATATAAAATAAAGTGATTTCATTGTTAATTTATTAATAAAAATGTAATCAAATTGTATGATAAAATGAAAAATAACCCAGTGAGTTGAGATCAAAAACCATTTAATTTTTGAATATTTATTAGCCCACTGATATCCATGAACCAACTAATAATCTCCCAATAAAAATTCATAAATAAATAAATTAAATTTATAATAAGCATTAATCCAATAAAAAAAATTTAATAATACCAATTTCATTAATTCTACAAATATCCTAAAGAACATAGAAACCCTAATCATTTAATAATCTCAAATTACTAATAAATCAATTTCCAAAAAATATAAATCCTTGGAATCATTCATACCTCATATTAATTTGATCAGAATGAAGATAAATAAAAATAAAAAACGTATATTGGGCTTCTTGATGAAAAATGAGAAAAATCCGCAAACATATGAGATGATTACAATATATTTATATTGATTTAAATATCAAAAAACATATCTAATCAAAAATAAATTGTAAAAAAATGTATAAATACAAGAATATTTTAAGATATTAAATTGATAATTAGAATGAATATTTACCTTATTTGAGAAATGAAAATGATCCATGGATCTAATGTGATTAAGTGGTAAAATGTGGAGAATTAGAGAAACTTTAGGAGCCATTGAAGGACGCCCCTTTTTCTAGGATGTATGAAATTATAATGAAGAATTATGGATAAGAAATTAGGGACTTTGATATCAATGTAGTGTAGTGACAAAAAAAATCCATAGAATACCACTAGGTATGTAATTATGTACCACTAAACACTCTATGAAACATCCCAATGCCTTATATAACCTCTTTGGATACAATGGAAACAATGGATTTTCCTAGAGTATCAGGTGTAACCTAAAAGTATGAAATTCAATTAAAACACCTTCAAAGTAACCCTTAACTACTAAAATAAATCTAGACCCTTATACCTCATCCATATTTTGTTAAGAAACTCTCATCAATCAAATATAACCATTTCTCAATCTTCAATAAATAACCATTAAATTAGTAAAAAATTTAAATTATCTCATGTTATAACTATTCAGAGTATAAATATTGGGTTTAAAAATGAATTAGTCACACTCCAAAGGTCAATGGTAATTAAAAAATCTACAGAGTATGAACTCTAATCCAGGATAAGTTCATGGATATGTCCACTATAAAATTATTACTCCAAAGAATCCAATACTACCACTAAGGAATCCACAAGATTCATGGATTTTAACTTCTAATTGCATGTCAAAATATCATTAAAACCAATTTTAGATTCTAAATAACTATAAAGGGTTCCCACAACCAATAAATTATAATTTAATAATCTATAACCATCCAATATATTTCAAATTCCTATGTTCAAATTTTATATTTAGTCAATGAAAACGATCAATTCAAATATCTAAATCCTAAATACACACCATGCTTCTGATGAATTAATTCAAAAACTAATTAAAAATATAAATCCTCGAGGAAATATTATCACCAGATGATTCACCATCATCCTCCTAACTCTCAAAATGTTATCAATATGTCAAATTATATGCAATGTTTCAACCAACATTATGATTACACTAATGTTATCAAAGATAGAATATCCATGAATTTTACTTTACCAAAGGAATAAATTTACTGAATTATTCAAATAGATCAATAAATTATTATGAGACCCCATAACAATTTGTTTCCAAAATTACATAAATTGTACCAAACCCCGATTATAAATCTATAAATTTTGTAAACATGTTTCTAATCATTTATTTTATAAGAAATAATCATGACATTTACTAGGAGTATATTAAATTTCATTTTAATATAATATTTCATTTCATTGTTTTTAATTTTTCTATTATTATTGAATGTAAATTTTTTAAATTTAGTTTCAAATATTACATCACATTAAAAGGAATTTTTTAATTAGTAGATAATACTGAATTTTTTTCCATCAAATATTGTTTATTTATAAATATAAAATCATATTTCCACTAATAAAATAATGATTATCAAAACCAAAATTTGTTATTTCTCCATAAAATATATTTAGATAAACATATAAACAATATACACACATTAAAATTCTTATAAAATATTCGAAACAACTCATATCCATCAACAGATATTTTAAATGGAAACAATAATAAAATAATGACTATCATGTTTGACTACATCATTTTAAAAATATTTATTGCAGTCTATCAATTCAATGGAAATAAAAAATACACTATATAAGATATACTATTAGAAAAAGTATAATTAAATAAAAAATATATGCTCATAAAATAAATATTTTTAAGAAATAATATAGGTTTTTTATTATAAATAAAATACAGAAAATAAATAAAGGAATGTTCATCAGGTATAACTACGGGAAATATTGTATGATGGTCTACGAAAATAGATAATTAGAGAGAACGGAACATGCTAATAATAATTATATATGAAGAATAATGATTTGAAAATATAATTATAAACATGAGAAAATATCTATCAACGAAATAAACATGTATGTCTGAATCGATGTGACATGTTTTTGTTATGTATTATCCTATAAATCACTAATAAATATATATAAAATATTTATATAAGTTAATAATGTTTCAGTTAAAAAAAATATTTGGTTTTCTTATAGTATGACACTCACACACAGGCAGACAATATGGAATAGAATAATATATGTGTTAACATATTGAAACATGTTTCTGTCCAATTATATGGACCAACAAATTATTTTTGGAGGATTTCTATGGTTTCACAATCATTCATATTAGAAAGTTTTATCCCTAGAAATATCCAACGATTCTCACATCCATAATGAGATACATTCATACATCAAGAAGTATATGGTCATTAGGGTTCTTAATGATAATAGTTACAATCACACATCAGTTGATATTATGGGAGGTCAGGTACATCACTCCATTTTGGGTGGAATTGTTGAATTATAAAGAAACCTAAAATATATTTATGTGCTGTTCAAGAATCCATGACATTTTTTAATAGTGGTCTATTTACCAATGTTCCTATTGCATGATCAGAACCATGTACTGATGATAAAAACTACATGAATCACAATTTCTCATTCATACTCTTATTTATATATGGTGCTACGGTTTGTTATTATAGTTGGTTACTCTACAATTAATTCTCATCTAGGGTGTGGGTCAAGGTTTTGGAATTGGTATTAAACATCCAAGAGGTATCCAACATATCTTGTGAAATAGGAATAAATGATTATGTATTTAATTAAATTTAGTTTTCATGAAAGTTACATCAGCAGATGACTGAGTTTGAATTTTGTACATGAGGTTTCCCATAGATATATCATCAAGAATTTTTCCCTCTATAGAGAAACATGATGTAATAAAACATCCAGTAGAAAGGAGAACCATGATGGCCCCCTTCTAATAATGATTATGATATAATAGTAACTAGTCTATAATCCCACATAAATCATTATTTGTGTAAAAAAATAGACAATGTAATATATGACACTTTTAATGATAGTGTAATATCAAATATTAATAGTGCGTAAAAACTGATTCTAACACAAGATTATTAATTGGTAATATATACCATTGAATTTGATGGATATTTTTTTGGGGCTTATAAATAATATCTATTCCCATTTCAGATATATCTTTGTTTTAGGATTATAACCCGCCTTTTACAAAAGAGAGTTATGATTACCAATGTCATGGAAAAAATTGATTTATAAGAGGAGATTTATGTAATTATTTCAATGTTAAAAGCATTAAACTATGTTATAGTATTCATTAGGTCTATATTCACATATAAATACAAGATATATATATGTCTGAGGGAATTATAGTATTCACATGATATTTGGAATACTCAAATGGTCCATGGGAATAGACTAGATATGGAGATTATTCTATTGGAAGGAGCACTATGTATCATATTTATAGATAGAATCATGGCCTATGTAGTTCCCTTTGTTCTTATCATGTGGATGGGTGAGAAAATATAATAACTACTTAAGAGGATTATTACCTCAGAGTTTAAAAATAATAAGAAATTTTAGGTTCTAAATCAAAATTTTATTCCCATTTTTGAATAAACTAGAATGAACATAATAGATTGGAGTCATGATGAATGATAAATGCAAAAGAAAAAATCTCAAAAAAGGGTTCCTAGGGTCATGGTTGGAACATACACCATTGAGTATGGTCATGTATGTACCCATTTCATATTTATTGAAATATGAGTAATTATGATTAACTCAAAAAATAAATAAATTGGTCATATGATCATGAAAAACATTAATATTGATCGTTATACACCAAATATGAATACCAAGTCACAAATTCATTCATTTTCCTCTAATAGACAAAGAAATAGGATCATGAAGTTTATATTGGAAATAATTTAATGGTATGGAGGCATCATGAAGGGAATAGAATGAATGAACTCTCCATCCACTCCACAAGTGTTAGGTGATCACATGGTTAAGTGATCGTGTCACTCAAGAGACTGTGTTTCATCAAGGGAGACATGATCTCATAAGTGATTTCCTGACAAAGGCTTCATGAAAATGTACTAAAACCAAATTATTAATTGGGATGAATGTATGTATGATACCATTTTGTGGTGGAAACTCCCCTTATAATGGGGGTTCTTAGAAAAAGTAATATAATTAGGGGTTTATATGGTATTGTCACATAGAGGATTGCAACATGGATATTGTACATGTCCAAGTGTATAAAAGGATTGGAACAACATTTTAAAAATCCCCATTTCTAGAATACATGAATAATGTCAGGGAATATAATCCCATGCATGATTCACATAGACAAGAATTTGTGTGAAGGAAATTATTATATGATTGGACCCTCATTATCACCTTAAACCCATTGCATGTTTTTAGAGACATTCATAATGGAGAATTATTATCTATTAAAGGAATTGTATATTATCCTACACATCTTAATGTAATGAAAAAAATCGTTTGAGATATCAAGATAATACTATTTCTGGGTGTAAAAGGCTTAGAGATGCAATCCATCAAAAGAATGAAGCACGTAACCTAGATCTCATGAATAATTGTATGAACAATGGTTATTATAATCAAGATAAATGCATGGATGAGGTTGAAAGATGTTGTGTTAAAAGTCATCACATGAATGTGTCACATACACCAAGACACATTATGTTGGTGTGACACTGATGGATAATATAAGGTTTTCACATGAAATCCAAATCACCAAATGATCATGTAATTGTTGTTATAAGATGGTTTCTCACAAGGTTTATAGTTATGATGAGAATTTATCTAAATGATTTATCCCTATTTTACTTATATCCATATTTGTGCTTCTCCAGCCATAATTCATGGAGGATGTGAGGAATTTTATGGGGAAAGTGGATGATGATGTTTCAACATTACATGGTGAATGTCTCAAATGTATAAGCATTTGGTATTAAGGTTGGGTGGTATATCCTTGAAACATAAAAACTCCCAATGTTCATCATACAGATGTGATACTGAAGGATTTGAGTGACTGGTATCGGATGGTCAACATCAATGAGGAGATAAATTGGGAAATACAACCAAGGTTAAATGAGACAATATCCCCTTTTCTAGCCCTTATTCACATGATTTCATGGATACATGTGCTTAATTCTGTAAATCATTTTTGTTAATGTGTGAATGCTTCGTGGAATGAAGACTTCCCATAATGGGATCATTTTTTGATGAATGTTGCAATATTTCTTATGCGATGAAGTGGGAAAAGAGGTTTGATTCCCACACAAAACATTCTTCATACAATGGATTGATGAAAATATCTCCAGGAATTATAATTTTTTTCAAATTGTAGTAAATTATTCTGGTTATATCATCTATTAAGGGCATATATTTCATGCATTATATCAATCATGACTTCTCTTTATCCACATCTATTTGATCACAAGAATGGTGATGCAGATTATCAAAATATCTATTGTATATCTTTCATATTAGGAGTTCAATATTTCCATAAGGGTGACATTATTTTCTGTTACACCCATAAGGTTTAGCTAATTTTTAAGATGAAGGTGTGACATGATCAAATGAAGTAGAATCACATGATCAAATGACCATGTATTATTTTTACATGGTTCACATCAACAATATATGTTTCTCAATTTAAAAATTCATTACGAGTCAGAACTACAGTACAGAACTCTAAAAACTTGCACAAACTCATCCTTAATTGGTTGTGAAACACCTTAGAATGGTCCCTAATGAATTATTATACATTCTCTATATACACATCATCTTTACACCTATGCATTCCCCCTACGGTACCTAAGAATACCCACTCTAACCCAATGAATTCCCTCTAACACCATACCTATAAAAATATGATGTATATCCCCCATGGTTAATCCCACCTACCACAAGTGATAGATTATGATTGATTCTAAGGGAATTCATGTTTGTTAATTTTTGTTACATACCATTAAAACATGTATAATACAAAAGTTAAGTAAAATGTGTCACAAGTGGACCAAAATTTATGATATTATATTTTATAACACGATCCATTAGTATCAAGAGTTCCACTTCGAAGACCTACATGAAAAGTATATTGATATTTGTATGGTATTTAGTCATATAAATTTCTGAATGGTAATGTTCATGGTATACAGTTATGTGTGTTGAAAAATTGACACCCTAATAATTAGTATCATTCCGAATGAAATTATTTTATTTATAAGGTAATCATATATCACTTTTCTACATATATGAACATATAACAATATTTGAAATTTATCCTTATAAATTGATTCACCAAGAGGAGTGTATATACTGAAATTTTTCACATTTCATCAAGAGGAGAGTCCTTACTAAGTGTTCATTACAATATAAAAAATGGATAACATATGTATTACCAAGATAGACAATCTTCTCAAGGCATTGGGTCTCACATTATATTATGCTTATATTAATGAATTAATATCCTGAATTTGAAACAATATATGTTCTCCTTTAGAAAAGGGATTTAATGGAAAATAATTTTGGGAAGTATCCAATATAAGGGAACCGTATATCGGTACAATTACCAAAGTAACAAAAATCAAAACATACAATTTTTTTAGAAAAAGCCCCTTAGTAATATTAGGATCATAGATATGGAACATAGGGTTTTTGATGAAGAACTAAATGATGATGTCTCTTACATAGATATAGATCATACAGAGGATATGATATTTTATACCTTTATTACATAATTATTGGTAGTAACACATGATTTGATTGTTATATCAAATATATCATTATACCTTGAAACATTTCTAGTCATATAAAGTAGGATACACTGTATGTTTATGTTTATTTATAATATACTATGTAACATATTGTTTGAATACATTATTTGATGAGTTACCCTCATTCTAGTCATAAGGAATATGAATGCATTCAATTGTTTCACTTGGTTTTTTGACCTAGTGATAATGGATTACATTTTTAATTCCAAATAATGGTCTATATAATCTTTTTAACTCTAATATTTAACCCATAATGTTTATAATACATTGAGTGAAATCCTTATTTTTTATAGACAAATTCTTTTCACAGAACACCATCTTCCATGTAAATTTTTTTATGCCTCTTCAAGTAATGAGTTCTCAATAAATGAAAGATCTTAAAAATGCATGTCTATTGTGGAGAGACAAAAGATTTTACTAGGGTTCCATTTTTCTATTTTTAACATGGTGAGTAGTGCGTGTCGTTCAATTCTTAGGTTAAGGCCATATTAGTTTGACCAATATATCCAATTCTTAGGGATTATCATCAATGAACTGCGAATAAAAAATTTATGTTTCATATTGCTATTAAAATAATTTTTTATTATGGGATAATACAGCTCATGCCATTTGTGATTTTATATTTTTAAGATATGAAGTATGAATATATAGGTATTTTTTATTCCACGTTATCCTTAATTAAATTATAATGGATGGATATCCATGATGGTTTATAACACTCTACATAATTATTAAGGTTATAAGAGATTTATTTTAATGCAGCGATCATAAAACTCACATCCTTACATAGATTATGAACATTGAACATTTATGAAGGATTCTAGAACCCAATATAATTTTTGATGTTGTGAAGGAAAAACACTTTTGATGTGTTTGACATAGTATATCCTTAATTTTGAATGGGTATAGTATATGGTGATATGATGATAAGGGTATCAAACATTCATAGATATTTGGACCACGAGATGTTTGAATCGCACCATATTGTTTTTTTAGTTTCAAATAATTATTTAAAGGTAACATTTAAAGGGCACTCAAAATGGACTCTAAGGTGATTCTTTCTATTTAAATTTCATCAAGGATTAAATTTATAAGATGTCCCTTCATGGAATAATATAACTCATCTAGTTGAAAGGTCTATAAATATTATGTAGATCTAACTCCTACATGGTCAAGAATAGTTGTATTCTCTCCTTTCCAAAATATTATGATGATTTTTTAAGATTCAAAAATATGGAGAGGTAATTAATATAGGGTTAAAATACTATATATGGAAGGTTTTTTTACCTCAAGTGATATTTCATTGACAATCCAGAAAAGTGGGCATTTAGTTTCTATTTGTGAACCATAGACAATATATCACATGGTTTTTTGTTCACGTGATGAGGATCACGAAATGTTTTACGAAATATATGTTTTAATGAAATGTAAAGAATAATTATAATACTAGTTGAAATATTAATTATGATTTATCATACATTTGAATAGTTTGGTCGTGGTAAAAGTAAATCATGATCTATGAATAAATTATTAATGTATGGTGGATAATGGTTGGAATAGTCCAAAAATTATTAAATATAGACACAATTATCACACACAACTATGAAAATAACTCGTGGTTTTCAATGTTGTTTTCATATATGACCAAAAAATCATCTATAAAAATTCTAAGAGGAAATATATTATTCCCTAGTTAATCCTAGTAGGGACCCATCGGATCAGTCTGTCCCTATGAAAAATATGAAACTTGGGAGGACAATGTCAAATTACTCAGGGATATTGGATTTTGAAAGAATAATAAAAACTCATGTAATTTATGTGTATCAACATATATATAAATCACATGTTTTTGGTTTCTGGAAAATGTAATATTCAAGAATGTTTTGAGAGACCTAATCATTTTTTCACCATATAATGAACATGTTATCATGCCGGGTGGATGTGAAAAAATATTAATATAACATTTTACAAGACCATAGTGGTGTAATGTGAATGGATATACATTTACTAGTTTCATAATAATGGCCCTGTGAACAATA
Source organism: Viscum album (assembly GCA_963277665.1). Classification (NCBI taxonomy): domain Eukaryota; kingdom Viridiplantae; phylum Streptophyta; class Magnoliopsida; order Santalales; family Viscaceae; genus Viscum; species Viscum album. Next base: position 1,014,915,637 of record OY728155.1, read on the forward strand.
TTAATTTTTATATATGATCTAAATTTTTTCTAAACCTTACCGATGATGATCTTATCATGCAGATAGTTGACTTTTTTTTTTTCAAAACAACACATTGTGTATTTAAATCTAAATATGTTTTATGTTTAATTCACAAGTGGTTTAGGATCTTGTGATTTGGACAATAAACATATAGATTTTATCGTAAATTAATATTGAACAATGTGCAGGAATATCATCATCATAATGCACGATCAATCTATGATAGTGTAGGGATAAAATACCCTAATAAGGGCTTCCAAAGCTGAAGGTACCATGATATATTTTTAATACAGTATAAAGGTAATTTATATAATATATCATGGTAATAGAATCTTGTTTGATGTTATAATATTGTTATTTTGATGAAATATTTGAATCATATTGAGTTGATGAGTTACAAAACTATTATTTCAATGATCACAAGGATTATAAGTCCTTTATTGTATGTTCATGATTCGTCTAGTGGGTGGGTCAGATTCCCCTATGTAGTTCCAAATAAAACTCAAAAATGTGGTTCATTTCTCATTCCCAAGTGTCATTAGTGGGTTTTGATATCCCATTATGCTCAATACACGAAGCATGCATAATGGATCATGTTGCTCATAATGATGACATATGTACATGGAAAACAATTAAACTTTATTAGGCTTTATTTTTTCATCGATAAAATGAGATAATGTGTGATGGTTTGTATTTTTAATGTTAGTAACATGGGACACACTTAAAACACGTTATAATATCATATGAAATGTAAATAAGAGGAATTTTTTAATTTTTGATTAGGACAAATGTGTAGATTCCTAGAATCACTATGTATCCTATAGTGATATAAATCAAACAATAGATAGTTCTTTATGTCTTCATACATTGATATAAATCCTGTTTAGAGAGAATTTTATTCTTATTAATATGTTAAAATTTTTTATTGGTTCTCTAAGGTATAGAATGTCTCAAATATATGAAATGATAATTAAATCCTTCCTTATTGCATAAGAATTTGGGAAGTGAAAATCTAATAGAAAGACTAAAAAAAAGAAGATAAAGTATGGTTATTTTTTTAAAAAAAAATTGGGCTTCGTGATGGGTGATCTATGCATCAAAGAAAATCCTATATATAGAAGAATCATTAACAATGTAATCATTAAATATAAATTTCCCTTATAATGATATGAATTTTCTTAAGAGATTGGAAAAGAGGTGTCACCTTGGTAAATCTCCATTTAATGAGGTGATAAAACTCGACCTTCAAGGTTAAATGGGATTATTCATGATTTTGACTTCTGATGATGATATGTGCGACATTGAGGAATCCTCTATTAGTCGTATAATGGGGAATTTAATGGGGGTTTAATTATTATTAGTAGCCATTTTTTGGTATAAAATGGAGAATTTAGACATCAATATGTATCCTCTAAAATTTGGATTGAATCTGTACATTTTTTTTTAATTTAAGGTCCTCCTATATGGACTATTATCATATACCGGGGATGAGAAAAATAATTTTCATCTTACGATCATAAATGGGATACCCCATGTAAAATTATTATACATAGATCTAACTCAGATGGAGTATGGGGTCGTTATCTCATTTTGATTATGTGAATAATGGAAGGGTCTATGGGGGAGTATCTATATGTCATTATGTATCCCAAAACAGAGGGAATCATGACTATACATTGTTATTTAATAGTGGATCCCCTACATATATCTTTTTCATGTGTATTAAAAAGGGGATTATTACCACTCAAACGAAAAATCACCCACTCGCATATGAGTTCATGATCTAAAACTATTAATAATACTATTAAGGTGAAGGCGTATCATATAGGGGGATGCTTTCACTGATGGGGGCATCTCTATTGTCATGCATCCAAATAGGTTTGATAGATGTTAATGTTTCCCATGTATTGGGGTAAGTTGTGATAGATTAAAAAATGTGGATGATCCAAAAAATAAATTCCTAGGAGTAAATATGTTTCAAGAGAGGCAAGGACTGAACCCACTCATAGTATTTTTGGAAATGGACCCTCACACATATCTGAATTCTATAAGGGGGATGCTGATTTTTCACTATTATGGATTCATGGATGGGTAGTGCTTTTGAGAATATATAGATTTCTATATATAATATTATTCTGTTAATCAAACCACAAGTTGTTCAAATAATGAAAATACTGCAGATAGTTATGACCCTTTTGCATGGATAGAGATTTTTTTATCATAGGATATGTGATCTAGGAGTCATTAAATATTCCATATGGATAAGAATCAAGAAAAACATATTTCATTATAAATAATGCTCCAAAAAAATATATATTTCTCATTCATAGGGAAGGGGGAATTAGTTTCATAGTATGTCATTTCTTCTAACTAATTCAATAACTTGCAATACACGTAAGACTGAGTTCGAGCGTACCATGACATACCAAACTAGTCATTCAAAAGCAATTATGAATAATATTAACTAAATTTTGAACTACATATAATCCTTATAATTTTAGAATCCATATTATGAGATTCATAGACTTTATGTAAGAACTAATTCATGTTCTTTAGATAAAAGAGTCATTTTTCAAAAAATGCACTTTTACCACCTTTTAATGTTGAAACCTTGTTATATAAAACATTTGAAACTTTTATATATAAAATTTGACAAAATAAACATCTTCTTTAGAATCATAACATAATAAGTTTAGTTTCAATAAATTCTTGGTGTTTTTCTAATAACTTTCATATTTGGGTGATTGTTAAAAAATAATATACTTGATTTGAAAATTACTTTCTTAATAAAAATAATTTATTGAGTCAATTTATACATTTTAATGGCTTAAAAGTATAAATAGATTATATTTTTACCATTTAATCCAATGCTGGCCATTGTAAGTAATTTCACATTGAAATTGGACATAACCAAGTGTCAATCTTTTTATGGTTATTATTTCTTAAAAATATGCCATTTTTTGACAGTGAGAATTAATTTTAAATTAATAAATTAAACTTATATGTTTTGAATTTGGTAAAATAGACTTCATTTTGAATTCTGAAAATCAAAATTAGGAAATGGTGAGTTTTTGGCACTTTTATGAAAACATTCAAATTTTGATGAATAGTGAAAAACACTGAGTTATTGTTTAAAAATGAATTTTTATTTAAATAATTATTTATTTTATTTAAATTTTATTTACGTAAAAATTGATACATAATAAATATATATGTTAAATGTAATTTATTAGAGTTATTTTATAATATGTTTAGATAAATAAAAAGTTTATTGAACTTTTTAACTTCTTTTACCCACCTCCTATGAACATTTGAAAATTTTCATAAAATATAATTTTACTGCTTTTGTGAATTGAATTTCAAAAATACAAGAGACATAGTTGATATAATTAAGAAAAATGTGGTTTAATATGATAAAAATAATATTTTTTGAATTGTAAATTTTGACTTTTATTTACCATAGTTAAAAGTAAATATGGTAATTAAAGGTAAAAATGTTATTTTTATTACACTAAAAAATGTCCTAATTCTATTGGATAAGTGTAATTTGTCCAAAAAATCCTTAGGAATAAAATATTACCCTTTAGGTCCACTTGGATTATATCATGATATTTATTATTATTTAACTTGTAGGAAAGTTAAAAGGGCTAAATTCAAGTTTTCATTACTAAACCATTTTCAATATAGGGTTATACATAAGATAAATTCGACTATATATATTCATTAGAAATATAAGAAGATTTTATAAATAATTGTATTTTAATTATACATTTTATACCTTAAATAATATAATTTATTTATGACACAATGATGATGCAATAATTACCTTATTAATAAATGATTAACATAATTGATATTATAAATACCCAAATAAATGTAATTTGAGACTTCTGATTAATTAAAATAATTTTATAGTTTAATATGACATGTTAGGGTTGATTCAATTAATTTTTTTTGAATTAACCAAGAATTTATGATTCTATCAAAAAACAGATACCAAATAGTGGCCAAATTGACATAAATAGTTTTTGAAACAATTTTATATTATTAATTGATAAAATAGTCCTAGAAATGTATGGTTTTTTCCAAATGACATATATAATAATATATGTAAAATTAATGAACCAATTAGGGTTCTATTGGAAATTTATATTATGTTCATTAACAATATAATACAAAAATACAAAGAGACATGGTAAATGTCAAAATATTTAACAAAGAGATAAATCTAAAAGTTATGGTTACTATGGTGAACTAAACTAGTATAAAAACTATTGGTTGAAAGGTTTTCGACCCATATTCACATTATAATGTAAATAAATCATTTTTGAGCCATTAGAAACCGAAAATAAATTTATTATAAAATAATATTTCATGATTTTCCTAAAGTGACCCTCACCTCTCTTATAAAATGGAACATCACATTCTCATAATTTCACACCTCCAATGCCATTTGGCTTGGCCAAATCCTGACCAAATATCCTCTCAACTATCCTACCTTAAACCTAGAGGACTTCCCTTGGTCATAAATTCCACCTATGTAGCCCTTTTGATCAAGTCAAAAGGAAGAACCCAAAGAAGAGGTAAATATTTCATCACCTCTTTCAAGTTCTTTTCTTCTTCCACTTACTCTTTATTTGTTTTTTCCATTATAAAATAATAAATCCAGTATATTATATATACTATGATATTATTATAAATATGTTACAACCATATTAATTATTTTATCCATTCTATAAATGACATGTCACCATACGTGCGTACGTACGGCTTACCGTCTCCACGTCGTGGTGTAGTTGTTATTCAATACATTATTATATGGATTGGTATAATAATGATGTATAATTGATGTAAATAATAAATATAACATGTTAATTATTCATTATATATGATATAAAATCTATTTACATATTATTTTAATTTAAAAGGATGATACTGTCGCTCGTGAGTGCGTACGGATTACCGTCTCCACGACGCGATTAGATTCATTTCTATGATTACCATTCAATGATGGTTATAAAAATATATATTATTAATAAGTTAGTAATATATGAAATAATTGTTCTACTTAATATATATATATATATATATATATATTTGTGTGTGGGTATACTTACATATATCTTATTCACTTATTTCTGTTAAATACGATGCGAAAATAGAAACAACGTTTCTGCGTACGTACGACCTATTGTCTCCATAAACGGTGCCTTCCATTTCATATATACATATATTATAAATATTTATATTCTAAATATATATGATATATAAATCAAGTATTATATTATGGAATCATTTAAATCATGATCTGAATGATATGATCAAGAATAACAAGTTAAAACACATACGATAAAGAAAGCGATTATTTCCCAAAATATCAATTTAACGTGAAAATCACTATTAAATGGTAGTTATAAATTCATAAATGAATCATGTATGAAATAATAAATAGTAATTTGGTTCTGGTATAATTTAATAAAATACTATTTCCATTATATAGAAGGTTGAACGTACCCTCGAACAAAGGAAATTGCAAGGTAAGGGGTTTCTTATATCACTTTTAATTCCATGAGATTTCCGTTGTTCACCACTTATTTATTTCATGTTGTGTATTTTGTACATCCATTTGATATATATTATCATTATTCTCTTTATATTCATGTTATTATCTGAATTATTTGTTGTCTATTAACTTTTGGTCAGACGTTTCGATTGATAACAACGAGGTAAGGGTTATTTCATCAATCTCATTATTATCTGAGATTGTTCATGTGTAAGTATTTTCTGGGACATAATTATCATAAATACCAAAATTTTATTAAAATAATTTCAAAATGAATCTATTAAGTTTTTTTGGGATAGTTTATTTTACTAGATCATCATTTTAAATGTTTTAATGATTAATCATTCTAAACCTTTTTATTAAATGTCAATGTTTTCAAAATGATTTTAAGGATTTATTTATATGGACATGAATTTTTTTAAATGATAATTATTTTAAAAAGTTATAAATTTGTATGGGATACTTTTATTCAAAAATCCATTTTAAATTACTATCATTTTAAATTTTGAGAATTTTAAATGATTTCATGAAAAGGGTATCTCTCTCAAATAATTTTACTGATCACTTTCATCTAAGTCAACATCGTTTAATGGATTTTAATCCTTTTTGAAGTTGATTTATTATTATAACAAAATTTTATATTTTATTGAATGTTTTTGGATATGTTTTATTGTGTTTGTGTTATTTTAATACCATTCATGGTTTATGGATAAAGTATTTACATTTCATATGCTAGTTTTAATACGAATGTTTATGTTAAATATCAACCTTTTCTTATTATAAATGTATTGGACTAGTATGTTCTGGTTTGGCGACCGATAAAAGTACTTCCTCTGGGTTGGGGTTCGGTTGCAGCAGACCCTCCAGGTTTGAGTCTAGTTACATCGGCTCTCCGGGTTGGAGACTGGTTACAGAGCCTCTCCGAGTTGGAGTTGGGTTACAGAGCTTCTCCCAGATGGAGTCCGGTTAGAAAGACTCTACAGGTTTGGGTCCGGTTATAGTTAGCCCATATGTTCTAGAACGAGGCCTTGACAGAAAAATTAAATTCTGGTACTATATATTCTAAAATTAGTTATTACATGTGATTATTATTCTAGTATAATATTTATGTGCATGTTTATATGGTAATGTTTGATTTATTTTTTCCATATTCTTTTAAAATTTATGTTTAAAAGGCTATTGTTTTTGTTACACATCTTGCCTTAAAAGTTTACAGCTTCTGCTAAATTATTTACCCTTACTGATCATATGAACTCACCCCTTTCTTATGTTTTATTTTCCCAGGATCCCAAGAAGTGTTTTATGTTTGAGATGAAGGGTTAAGATAAGGGAACAATGGAATTCTCAAAGGATTTGTTTGTGTTTTATGTTAGAAAGTGTAATGTAATGTTCATGTATGTAATCTATTTTCCAAGACTGCTAAACTGATAATTCATTCGGAACTTTATTCCTTTTAATTATGCTAATGTATTAAAATAATGCACTGACTCTGGGAATCTGTGATCATAGCATTACAGTTTTTATCATAGAAAGTTTAGAAATAACCATGGAAACTAGATTTAGATAAACTCTGATTAGAGCACATTACTTTAAGATAGAATTTGAGTATTAGTATAGAATAACTTCTTTGAATTTTGATAATGCAGAGATATTGCGAGTTTTCCAAGTAAATACACCCCTATCAGGATACGAGAAGGTAGAGGCGGCTCTAGAATAGATATACCTAGGGGAAAACCCCTAAAACACCGCTTTGATATAGACTCAAACGAGAACTAGTGCACGACAATTTGTCTTGTTGTACTCTTGGTTACAAAACTCTAGGGGGATATGCTTAGGATAATTCTCATTTTCATTACAAATCATTATGAAGTATTTACGAGTCTATACCACCTCAAAGAAAATATTTTTATGATTATTGATTATATCCATAAACTGTTCAATTTATGTTAGGTATTTTACAAGTTTGTAATTATTCATTGCAATTCATAAACTGACCTAGTGTATTCCATTGTATAGAAATGGTGCCCAGTATAAGTAATCTGAACTCCAGCAATAAGTATGATCCAAAAAGTAAGAAGTATCATATCTTTCAAGGTATTAAAGAAAAAATTCAAAGGGAAATAGTCTCCCATGTATTCTCAACATATGAAGAAATAATATTATGTGTTAATAAGATAAGTAATGAATTCTCTGAGTCCTATGACTTTGAAGGGAAATAAGATAAGAAAAGGATAGAAGAGATAAATATGGATGAAGGGAAGAGGGAAATGAAGGATTTTTTGGAATGAATCACTTTGGTAAATGATTAAAGTGAATGGAAGTTTGTTATAAGTGTGGAGAAAAAGGAAACCAAGTACGTGATTGCAAGGGTAAGGTAAAAAGGTTTAAATGTACAATGCTTCATCTACAAGGAGTTGGGACACTATGTGAATCAATTTCAAAATCATTAGAGTATACCCCAAATGCTGCTATTGGATAATAATAAATTTTTGATACTACCGAATATGAAGAGGAATGATTAGATTTATTACATTGTTATTAATGTATTTTTTCATTTGAGTATTGTATTAATGATTTAAATGTAATAAGAATTATAGACTATATAAGGATTATACTATAATATTATTTCATTTGGGACATGAGATTGTGTGAAACCAAGAAAAGTGACTTAATAGCAGGTTAAAAATTTGGAAAATATATGGTTGATAGAATGATAAACCGTAATATGGTTCTGATACTAAGGTAGTGATTTTAGAATAATACATGATTGATTTAGATAAATTATATTGGATATTCTTGACTACCTTAAAATTTATTAATGATTTGTATAGTCCATCATTGTTGGAGTTTACAACATTTTTGGATATAAGGAATATATTCAGTATTATATAAAGGATAATTGAGCATGAATGTAATCAATAAAGTTTTATATTAATTCAGCGTGTTACCTTGTTTTAAAATAATACATGATGAAGGTTTTCACACGTTATTATGTGGAAAAAAGGACCTTCATTGTGTTTAAATTCCTTATAAATTATAGACTGTGAGTTTGGATAGAAGTATTTTTGATAATTATAAAGGTTGGAATTTTTTTAAATTGGGTACTATTGTTAATGTTATTTTTGGATTGTTATAAAAAGGAAGCACACAGACAGTGTGACAATCTGTCATGTCGAACAATACTGAGGGAATTGAACCCACAACTATAGTGTGATTGGGATTTATCTCCTTCCACTATACTACATGAAGTCCCTCGATTGTATAATCTAGTTTTTAAAGGCTCTGCTATGTCAATTATAAATTCATTATTTTTGGAGCCCTATATGATTAGGATAAATAGAATATTTTTTGAAATATTTTGGAGTGAATGAGGAGGAATTAATTGAAAAATAAAACTATACTAGTCAAGAATATATATATATCCTCTTATTCTTTTGGTAAATTAATTATTAAACTTTTGTGGAAGTATTTTAAAACCAAAAATGTGTTATCCTAATACCTTATAATTACTTGAACTGATGGTATTTTAAATCATCATAGAATTATGGATTTGAGGCCCTCAATTTTACACTTTTTTGTGATTGATTACCTCAATAAATCCCTATAAATATTTACATTTTTCCTCAAATTATGTTTCTCTAATTTCTACCAATTTTCCTCTAATCGAGATCATAATTTTCTGGTGACACTTTCATTTCCCTTTTCCTCTTATTAAGACTAAATTTTATTAACCCAATTTTTGATGTGGGTTTTCCCACAATGGTATTTCCCATTCCCAACCTTTTATTTTTTAATAACAATTTCAAATTGTGTGTATGAAATTTATTTATGGAGGGAAGAATGTAACACCCCAAGATTTCGTAGTACGTATTTTCTTCAAAGTAATTAAATAACTTGCACTACACATAACACCGAGTACAAGCACACCATGGCTTACCAAACTAGCCATTCAAAAGCGGTTATGAATATTATTAACTGAATTTTCAACTTTATATAATAATTATAATTTTAGAATCGATATTATGAGTTTCTTAGACATAATATAAGAACAAATTCATTTTTTCCAGATAAAAATGTATTTTTTTAAAAAATGAACTTATACCGCCTTTTAATGGTGAACCCGTGTTAAATCCAATATTGGAAACTTTTATATTTTCAATATTACAAAATAAATATCTTCTATAGAATTAGGATATAATAATTTATTTTCAATAAATGTTTGGTGTTTTCGGATAACTTTCATATTTGGGTGAGAAGTTAAAAATACTATATTTTAACTGAAAATAACATTTTTAATCAAAATAATTTATAGGGTAAAATTATACATTTGAATATTTTTGAGGTATAAATAGATTATATTTTTACCATTTAATCAAATTCTGGTCATTGTAGGTAATTTCACTTTGAAATTGGACATAAACAAGTGTTAATATTTTGATAGTTATTATTTCTTCAAAATATTTCTTTTGGTTTTGACAACAGGAATTAATTTTAAATTAATAAATTCAAATTAAATGTTTTGAATTTGGTGAAATAGACTTCATGTTTTAATTCTGAATATCAAAATTAGAAAAGGCTGAATTTTTGGTATGTTTCTGAAAACATTCATTTTTTGATGAATTGTGAAAAACACTACGTTATTATTTAAAACTGACTTTTCATTTAAATAAATATTTATTTTGTTTAAATTTATATTAGTTCAAAATAGATACACAATAAAAATATAAGTTCAATTTAATTCATTGGAGTCATTTTATGATATGTTTAGATATATAAAAATTTTATTGAACTTTTTTCCATCTTTTACCCACCTCCTAGGAGCATTTTCAAATTTGCATGAAACGTAATTTTACTCCATCTGTGAATTGAATTTAAAAAATATGAGAGACATGGTTGATATTAGTGAGTAAAATATTGTTCAATTTGATAAAAATATAATTTTCTGTGAATAGTAACTTTTGACATTTATTTACAACGGTTAAAATTAATTAGGGTAATTAAAGGTAAAAATGATATTATTATTACCCTAACACATGTCCTAATTCTATTGGATTAGTGTAATTGGACAAAAGCAAAACCTTAGGAATAAAATATGATCCTTTAGGTCCACTTGGATTAGATTAGGAAATTTATTATTATTTAATTTAAGGAAGAGTTAAAAGTGTTAAATTCATGTTTTCGTAACTAAAACATTTTTAATATAGGGTTATGCATAATATAAATTTGACTATAGATAGTCAGTTGAAAATAATAAGATTCCCAACATAATGGTATTTTATTTATAATTTTTAGTCATTAAATATTTAAATTTATTTATGAAAAAGTGATGATGTAGTAATTACCTTATTAATAAAAGATTAAACTAATTGATATTATAAATACCCAATTAAATGTAATTTGAGACATCTGATGCAATAAACTAATTTTATTGGTTAAAATGAAATGTTGTAGTTGATTCAATAAATTATTTTCTAAGTAATCATGCTGATATGATTTTAACAAAAAACAAATACCAAATAATGTCAAAATTGACATAAAATAGGTTTAAAAAAAAAATTATATTATTAATTGATATAATAGTCCAAATATTCTACAGTTTGGCCAAAAAAAAAATATAATAATATATATGACATTAATATACCAATTGGGGTTCCATTGTAATTTTATATTATGTTTATTAACCATATAATATAAAACTACAAAGAGATATGGTATATGTCAAACTATTTATCTAAGAGTTAAATCTAAAAGTTAAGGTTAATATAGTGACCTAAACCTATATAAAACCTATTTTTAGAGAGGTTTTCAACCAATCCACAGCTTAGCCTATAAATAAATCATTTTGGAGCCATTATAAACAGAATATTATTTTATTATAAAATAATATTTCAAGCTTTTCCTAAGGTGACCCTCACCTCCCTTATAAAAGGGAACTTACCCTTCTCTTATGTTCACACCTCCAATACCATTTTTCTAGGCCAACCCCTGACCAAATATCCTCTCAAAAATCCTAATTACATCCTAAAGGTCTTCCTTTGGTCAGAACACCATCCTTTTGAGCTATTTTGATCAATTAAAAATGAAGAACCCAAAAAAGGTATATAGTTAATCACCTCTTTCATGTTCTTTTCTTCTTCTACTTCCTCTTTCTTTGTTGTTTCCATTATAAAATATTAACTCCAATATATTATATATACTGTGAAATTATTATAAATATATTACAACCATATTCATTATTTTATCCATCCTATGAATGACATGTCACAATACGTGCATACGTACGACTTACGGTCTCCACGTCGTGGTGTAGTTGTTATTCAATACATTATTATTTGGATCGGTATAATAATGATGTATAATTGATTTAAATAATAAATATAACATGTTAATTATTTTTCATATATGATATAACAACTATTTATATAGGATTTTAAATCAAAAAAATTATATTGTCGCTCGTGCGAATGTACGGATTACCATATCCACGACTTGACGAGATTCATTTCCATGTTCATCATTCAACGATGGTTATAATAATATATATTATTACTAAGTATGTAATATATGACATAATTATGCTACTGTATATATATATATATGTAAGTATATATGTACTTACTTATATATTATTCAAATATCTTCGTTCAATACGATGTGAAAACGGAAACAACGTTTATGCATACGTACGACCTACTGTCTCCATAAACCGTGCCTTCCATTTCATATATACATATATTATAAATACTTATATTCTAAATATATATTATATATAAATCAAGTTTTATATTTTTGATTCATTTAAATCAATATCTAAATGATACAATCAAGAATAACAAGTTAAAACACATACGATAAAGAAATTGATTTTTACCCAAAATGTTAATTTATCATGGATATCATTATTAAATTGTAAGTATAAAGTCATAAATGAAACATGTATGATATAATAAATATGAATATGGTTCTGGTATAATTTAATAACATACTATTGTAATAATACATGAGGTTAAACGTTCCCCCGACCAAAGGAAAGTGCAAGGTAAGGGGTTTCTAATCTCGCTTTTAATTGCGTGAGATTTCTACTGTTCACAACTTATTCATTGAATGTGGTGTATTGTGTACTAAAATTTCATATATAGTATCATGATTATCTTTATATTCATGGTATTCTATGAATGATTTTTTGGTTATTATCTTTTGGTCATACGACTTGATTGATTACAACGAGATAAGGGTTATTTCCTCAATCTCATTATTATCCGGGATTGTTCATGTGTAAGTATTTTCCGGGACATACTTATCCTAAATACCCATATTTTATAAAAATGATTTCAGAAAGAATCTTTTAAGGTTTTATGGGATGTTCTATTTAACTAGATCATCTTTTTAAATGTTTTAAATATTTATCTTTTTAAACCATTTTAATAAATGTCCATGTTTTTAAAATGATTTTAAGGATTCATTTATATATAAATGAATGATTTGAAATGATAATTCATTTAAAAAGTTTCAAAGTTGTATGGGACATAATGATTCAAAAAACCATTATAAATTACTACCTTTATAAATTGTGAAAATTTTAAATTATTTCATGAAAAAGGGGAATTTCTCTAAAAGCATTTTACTTATCATATTCATCTATGACAACATCCTTTAATGGATTTTAAACTTGTTTGATATTGATTTATTATTATAAAAATATTTTATATTGTATTGAATGTTTTTTGATATGTTTTATTATAGATGTTTTATTTTTATACCATTCATGGTTTATGGAAAATTATTTAAATTTTGTATAAAAGTTTTAATATGTATGTTTATGATATATTTCAACCTTTTATTATAATGAATGTATTGGACTTGTATGTTTCGGGTTGGGGACCGGTAAATGTAAGCCCTCTAGTTTGGGGTCTGGTTACAACAGACCCTCCAGTTTGGAGTGTGATTACAGAGGCTCTCCGAGTTGGAGTTCGGTTACAAAGGCTCTCCAGGTTGGATTCCAGTTACAGGGGCTCTCCAGGATGGAGTCCAGTTACATAGGATCTCTGGGTTTAGGTCTGGTTACAATTTTCCAATAGGTCCAAGCATGAGGCCTGGACACAAAAATTAAAGTCCGGTACTATAAATTCTGAAATTAGATATTACATGTGATTATTCGACTAGTAGAATGTCCATGTGCATATTTATATGGTAATGTTTGATTTATTTTTTCCATATTCTGTTCATATTTATTTTTAAAAGGCTATTGTTTTTGTTACACATCTTGCATTAAAGGTTTACAGCTTTCAATAAATTATTTACCTTTACTGAGCATCTGAGCTCACCCCTTTCTTATGTTTTATTTTCCTAGGATCCCAAGAATTGTTTTATGTATGAGATGCATGGTTAATCTATGGGAACAATGCCATTATCTAATGAATTTTTTTATGTTGTATGTTAGAAAGTGTATTATAACATTCATGTATGTAATCTATTTTCCATGACTGCTAAACTGATTGGTCTTTAAGGACATTATTCCTTGTAATCATGATAATGTATTAAAATAATGCACTGACTCTGGGAATCTAGGGATGGGGTGTTACAGGGAGCCTTGTATTAGGTGACAAAAACATCACAATGTATAATATACTGAGAATAATGTTGTTCCATGTTATTATTGGAATGATATTTTTTTTAATATTATATCACGTTCTCATCTGGTTCAAATATAGATAGTGGTAATTTCTCTAACGTGTACCTAGATCCCAGGTGAGTCATGTGTCCCATAGTGTTGATCACTCAAAGATGTTTAAGGTATTACTGAGTAGAAAATATGTTTTTTAGTTTAATTCCATGTGACTTGGATATTTCTGTGTAGATAATCTTCATGCTACCATGATCTTGGTGTCCTTTAGTTTATGTTCATGAAATAGGGACCTAGTTTTGTCATAATTTAATGTCATGCAATAAGGACCTCAGTGTGTAATTAATTAAAACCCATGGATGGTTCATGGATATGTTATCATAGATATTACTATGTATCCTATAAATATGGTAATGAATAAATATGATATTCTTATATAGAATCCTACCATAATTCTAATTCATTTGTAATGAGTATTTTTTATAATTTTTTGATTAAAAATTGTTATCATTATAATCTAAACAAATCATCTATATTGAACAAAATCATACTAAGAGTAAGTGAATTTATATATTCTACTATATTATGGGAATGACACATTCAACCCTATAGTAAATTTCTGGATAGGATCCAAAAATCATTACATGGATCTATATCTCATATAGGAAGTGGGTCTCATGGGTTTACTTACACTGAGTAGTTTTTGGCCTTATTGGATAGACCAAACATCATGAAGTTTAATGTCATGCACCAAGGACTATATTTGGGATGAAATTTTTGGGTCATGTAGCATTGACTAAATGTGATATATGAGAGGAAATGATAACTCAAGGATTTCATGATATCAAAACAGGTGCATATTCTCAAATAAAATGGTTCATGAATATGACTTTATTATCATTATTTGATGGTGAGAGTGATGAAATTATTACTATCATTTATGGTGTCAAATCCCACTTTAATTACTCAGCTATGAGATGTGTAAATAATTGCCAATAAATATTTGAGTTAATGGTAGGTGGAGACCTGTGGGTACTGGTCAACAATTAAGAATAGTGGAAGATCGTATCATACGTATTCTGAATAATAAATCATCAGATTATGGGGGAACTCTCCTCTAAGCCCAAAACACCCCTATGACCAATATCTAAGGACTAGTGTTATTTTCCATTGAATCTTATTAGGGTCCCTTCATATCATCTTATCTATGATAACAATATGTTGTATGGGAGAACATTAAGAACATTAAATATTATAAATAAAATTCTCTTTGTGATTTAAAAATATGTCTTATTATGTATTATCCCTATAGAAAACACATGAAATTACTTGGTTTTATTATTTCATGTTAGATTTAAATGTTTATTTATCGTTATAACATTTTTTAATAAATTCATTGAATTTTTATGATACAATTATTATAAATATAGTGTTTTTAAAAATCAAAATGACAAAGTTAACATAAGTGATGGACTCAACCAATATTATCATTACCTTTGATACCCAGCTATTAGAGATTCTATGAGAGATAGAATCATTAGTATTTTCCCTTGACTAATTATAATTCATGGTCCCATAACTAAATCATTTTTAAAACCATTTATAGGAGAAGTTTAAGATCATCGAGACCACAATCCAATCCATGTATGAAGATCCTCCCCATGAATGTCCCATCAATACACACCTAACCATTAGGGGAGTTACAAATGTATTAAAAATATATGCATGAGAATCCTAATTAATAGGAATATTTATATTTTATATAATAATAAAAAAATTTGGCTCTTACTGTCACTTTGTATCTAATTTTGATTTTGATATAATAAAATAATAATAGTTTTTAGTAATATTCTATTTTAGTTATGAATGTTTTATTGATGAATTAATCATTTTTTGATTAAATGAAATTATAAAAAAATATTATTATTAAATATGTTTTCAAAATATAAATTTTCATATTTTTCATATAAAATCTAATGTATTATTATAAGGGTTTGAAAACTGTTATTGTCGAAAACAACCATGAATTTCTCAATAAATGTAGATTTTATATTAAAGGTGAAAATTATTATATTATATAATTTTTTTTATATAAAATACATTTTAATTTTAGATTCATATCACCAAAATTATTCAATGGTGAATTTTTCGAAATTTTCTATGAAAATAAAATTTTCACCCAAAAATTAAATATGGTATAAATATACCGTGTGTTATATGGAATAATAAATACCCAAAATTTATGTACTAAACTGTATAAAATATATACATGAATAAATATTAGAAAAATATTTAATATTTTGTTTCTGAGTCTATTTGATTAAATTTTTAAATAATTTGTCAATCCTCCAAAACATATAATATTTTATTGTTTAAAATCATTTTCCATTGAACATTACTCACATAAACATCATCATGGGTGATATTGTAATTATTTAGGTCATTTTCCTTGTATAAAATTTAAAAATACACCACTTTTAATAAAAAAATGGGCAAAACACATGGAAATATTTTTGGTTTTGATTACTTTATTATTTATATTAAAAAACGTATCATTGAGAAATAATAAAAACATCCCAACCCTTTTCCTATATAAAACAAACCAATATATCCATCCTCTTCCCTAAACAACCATGTATAAAGCCCATATACTACCCTTTTCTCTCTATATTCATCTGAAGGTTCCTATAATTTCACAATATGCTCATATGAGGCTGTTGGAATCTCCCCAGAAGGCAAGAGGTCATCTCCTTCTCTTCCTTATTAAAGTATCATCATTATCTTAATCATTTATGTCAAATTAATAATATTATTATATGTTGTCAAATATATCAATTACATACCTTATAACTTCTAAATTATAATATTCCACTTTCATTCTCATTAATCCCTCCCAAGAATAGGTGCATGCCTTCGTTATGCTGCTGATATTGGACTGTTAATTTTCATGCCAAACTATTGTGTTCGAAATACTAGTATCTTATTCAAATCAAGGTTGTTCACCATAATGGAATAATTATTATTTTATTGGATACAAACATGATATAAACCATACCCCATTATCATCATATTAAATGTGATGATACATGTTCTTATATATATGACTTATGTTTCACACTACTGCATTTACACGATATAAATTTAATGCGTGTTCCCATATAGTACTCCAATGCATTTGGAAATTTTTTAGTCTCATTATATTAAATTCATGGTTCATGAGATGTTATCATAATCATAAAATCATGTGTTTTCTTGATACTTTAACTTTATTAAATCTTATGATTTATTGTTTTACTTTGTTTCTACATTACCCTGTTGCCTTTATGGTTTCATTCAATATCATGCCGCATTGTTCAAGTATACGATTCACACCCCTTTCATGTCCCATTTATATTACTAGTGTCTAAAATATAATACCTTCTTCATGTAATTCCATTCTTATTACCCTACCGGGCTTTACAGCTCACCTCTTTCTAAATTATGCCCCTTGGTTATCCATTTAAGGTTTACGAATGATGGAATATTATGAGCATGCTAAGAATTTATTCAATAACAATGATGTATTACCTATGTTTATATGTTATTTAATGTACCCAATTAACCAATGAAACTATAATTTATTATCTGATTGGTAATATTGTGTGTACATTTATGTTACAAATCATTAATTAATGTGTAATTAAGGAAAGTGTTGACATAATTGGTATCAATGTAATGTTTAATAATTTTAGGGACTAATATTAAAAACTATAGATAAGTACTTAAGGAATAGAAAAAACATATTAATAAATACCTAAATTTTATTAAAGTATACATTAAGTGGTTTCCAAGAAAACACATTAATGTCGGGATACTACAAGTGGATGTAGAACTGGAATAGAAGTATCTGTGGGACTAGATTGATCTCAACCCAATTAGGAACTGGTTTACAAAAATGGTAATTTTTGTACAACTAGTTTTTCACTCTCTAAGGGATGAGAATTAGTAAATTCAGAATCACATTTCACTGAATTATTAGGGGACAAAATTCCCATATGTTTTTATATTAGTGAATATATTATAGATAACATAGATTGAAACCCTCAAATTCATTTGTTAAAGATAAAATTTCATTTATAAATTATCCCAATAATGTTTTTTTGTTTTTAAATTGTCTATTTAATAATATAAAAATTCTCATCCCTAATTATCAATTTATTCTATAAAACAATCAAAAATAATATGATATGATTAATCACCCCATACGAGGTGAAATGTGATGACTATCCCATTTAGATTCATAACATGATGGGAATAGAAAATTGTTAACTCTATGATCACACACTCTCAGTTAAATTAGATTTTGATTAGAAACATGAATCAATATTAATTCCCACACCCGCAAAGAAAAAATACGATGATATTGAGAACATTATCAATCAAACCTATCCAGCAATCAATCTGTCATATGAACCCTTAATCATTGAATAAAGGATCAAGTACTTCAATAATATCAACTTCATCCATACATTTTCATAGAAGTAGAATTTTGTAATTATTTTTTATCATGTAGTTGGTGAATTCAGTCAGTGGGGGACATTGATCAAAAATAAAAAAACCGAGGAAGAGAAATAAGATACGGGGTGGTTGTAAATATAGAAAATATTTTGATAAATATTTTCTACAAACTCCAAAAAATATAAATGGATATTATTCCCTTCATGTAAATAATATGATGAGTCATTCAGGATGTACAATAGAAAACTGTAAAATATATTTAGGATGTGCCTTTCTATTTTTCATTAGAACAAAATTAAAAATTTTTCTTTTCATTAGTTATCTAAAAACCCAAATAAGAAAATACCTAGTGATCTAAGACATTGATAGCTGTGTGCACTTTTCTGGGTGTTCCATCAATTTCAAAATGGAGATCATAAAATATTTTGGGTCTTATGTGGGCAATAATGAGAATTGAGATTTTAATTCTGGTAGTGTGGTGAAAAATATAATAGTGGTAAACAAACCAAAAACCACTTCTAAATATTAATTATTGCAGAATCCCAAATATTTCCTAGCGGGAGTGGATAATCTTTATATTTATAGAGGAAGTTAACATTGATAGTGATTTCTAATGCGAGAAACCCACCAATGAAATGGATTAAAGGATTTATCCATCCAATCCTCAACCAATTTTCCAGGGTTTCAACATCATTTAATAAGATATATATCTGAACCACATCCCTAAACCAAGGGTTGATGGATTCAATATTAACCAAAAACTTCAATGGTATAGATGAATATATTTCTCTATCACAATGGTAGAGGTGGAACCCGAAAATGATGTGGTGATAGGTATGAAATTTTTTACTTTAGGAATTGAAAATATATTTTTTTATTTGCATCCCTTCACATTAAAAAAGTTTAATAAATATATTCAAACACCACCACAAATCATGGAACTACAAATTTTCACCAAAATGGAAATGGGGATAATTTTTTATTCCGTATATATAACTCCTCCCATGTTAACTAACATTTAATGAACATCACATCAATCATTGAGATTCATTATTTAGTGGATATTGAGGTAATTATGGATATGGATTTTTTTCAGTATATAGAGCCAACATTTATTCCCATGATTATGAACTCATTGTTCATATCCCAAATCATCTCCTATTTTTTAAAACTATAAGTAAGATGGTGAATATTATTTTTCACTAAAATATCAATAACAGATATTTTTCCCTATTATAATGCGTATCTAGATCATATTATTTATACCAATGAAAATATATTCCTTGAATACAATCCAATTTTAATGGAATTCACTGATGTGTTTTCTGATGAATTTTCTAGACTTCCTCCTTGTTGAGAGATTGGATTTTCAATTGAAATTAAGCCTGCAGAGTTACCATTATCCATGAAATCAAATAATATGGATTGTGTGTACCATTTTTATCTAGAGAAACAACTACTATATAATATAGATAGAGGTTTCAAATGCTGAAGTTCTTCATTATAGGGTTGTCTAGTTCACTTCATCAAGAATAATGATAGATTAATATTCCGTTTCAGTGATTATCATGAGATCAATAGGATAAAAATAAATAAAACCTATACTGTAACATGTATGTATGATTTGTTATATCAACTACATGTATCCCATTACTTATCCATGTTTGATCTTCAAGCAGGGTATTATTAATTAATGTTGAAGAATGAGGATATTACAAAGACTACTTTCTATATAAGGTAGGGGATATATGAGATTATATTAATGGTATTATGACTCACATACTCCCAAAAATATTAAGGGTATTTCTATATAGATTATTTATAGATTACCTGAAAAAATTGGATGTATTTATAGACAATATTATAATATAATCTAAAAGAACACAGGATAATGAGGAGCATCTATTCACTATTCTGAAGACCTTACATACATGGAATATTTACAAAATTATCAACAACTACGAGAACTATTTTATGTTTGTATAATAAATTTGGAATATTATCATAATAAATTCGATATATATAAATATATAACTATATAATATTGTAACAATAGAATGATGGCTGAGGCCAACATATGATTCATAAATATGTAGTTTCCTTGGATTAGGTGGGTAGTATCGTCAATTTGAGGGAAATGTATCAAAATTTTCAAACCATATAACTATATTAATATGGAACGATGAATGGTGCTATCATGGGAGCTCTCAAATGAAGTGTGATTTTTGGGTACTTGGGTGCAGTAGAGTGGCTGACAAATGTCATCTCTCAAAAGAAGAAGTAAATTAACAAAATATTAAAGGTATTATAAAAATAAAATAAAATAGGACAAAAACACTACTAATGGGTGTTGTTAATCGTTTATAAAAATAGAAGATTTCTGATGGAAGAATATTTCATTTTTTGGTTTTTAATTTTGAAATGATGTTTTATTAAAAAGACGCAATAAGAAGATGTTTTATAGAAAATATTTTAAAAGGTGAAATTGATCTTACTCTACCACTTCAATAATTTATTTATCATTATAATTTAAATTAATATCCACTTAATTATGATCCCTTAAATTATTAAATCCCAAATCGAACAAAAATTAACTTTTCAAAAAAGATGAAGTGAATTTTACCATATGTTAGCTTTAGAACATGCAATCGCAACACCCTACTTTGATTGATGTTATATGGTTAGATTATGGTTGGTGGTAAATTATGGCACATTTAATCTTTGTTAATTAGAATTAATTGAGTTTTGGTATTATATTTGAACATTACAAATTTATCCCGTATGGTTTTGTATTACCGATTAACGTTTCGCTCTCACAATTCACACAATTCCCAACGTCACGTGATTTATGTTATTTGTTCAATTGATTTCATAGTTTCAATTAAATTTAACACTAAATAAATAGATAATCGTATATTAATTCTATTATATAATTTTTTAAAAATAAATCAATGAAGAATGATAGATTTACATCGATTACTAAAAATAACTTCTCTTCCATTGGCGGTGTAGTCATCATAGAAATGTTTTTCATTTGAAAACCTTTATAGAGAGTAGAACCCAAACTATTTTATACTCTCGATTATATCCCAATAAGAAAGATTAAGTGAAATTAAATTTTAACAGATTATAAGGAAAGAGAATATATAAAATAATAACAAAGAATTTTATTACACAAATTCAACCATTACAACATGAGGAAGAAGAAGAAGGCTTTGATGAAAGGGTCTTTGATTCAAGAGATACCCTTTTGAATTGCTTGGATAATTGTAGTGAAACCAAATATACTTTATCCACAACTTCATAATTCTTTTTCCAACCCCTAAAAAAGAAAAAAAACACTAATTTATAGTGTGGAGGAGACGCTAGGATTAAAGAGGTTTCATGTGTGAATGGGGAATTTGGCACAAATATTTTAAGTTAACTTGCACTGCCCATTTAACCTCCGAAATGCTTGAAACAACAGTTCCTATAGAAGAATCATTTCTGAAAAAATAGAGCTTCTTTCCAAATTTGGCCCCAATCCAAGTATGGATGAAAAGTTTATTTCCCAATGATGGAACCATTGTCTAATCTGGCAGGTCCTGCATACGTTTGAATTCATGGACTATTTAGTCCAACCAAATGCACGATTTAGCTCCATTGAACTATAAACAAGTTTTAGAACATTAATTCAATAACATAGACGAAAATTTTCATGTTCACATAATAAATATAAAAATATTTATGTTTTGAAATACTACAGTGCACTATAAAGGGTAAAACTGGAAATTCCATCAAATTTTCAAATGAATGATCTAATCCAAAATATTTTATAAATAAACATATTTATCAAAAAGTGAGGAAATTTTATCATTTATTATAAATAAAATATTCAAAATAAATTTCTTTTATCAACTCCACCACACTTAACCTTTTTCACTCCTAGGAAAAACCTCCTATCATGTATTTGAAAAAATTGTGACTAGATATGTGTATTCATATTTCTCAATCCATAGAGAAAATATAGGAAAAGTAATAATCCCATAAACAGTAAATATCAATAAATTTTAAATTAATTTTCTCATAAATTGTGTCAAAACAAAATCTAGTGACATTTATAACAATAATCATTAGGAAATAAGTCATGGGTCTTCCTTGCCACTAATTCTCCACGTGTGTCTGAGGAAAAAATTCCAAGATTGTCTCTCCACCCTTTATCTACTATATTTAGGTCAAAATACATTTCTTCTTACCTGATTTTCTTCTACTCGACCTGTTCAACATCTTTTTCAATCAAATTCTAAAAGCCACTCATTTAAGCATTCCCAGATGTTAATGCATGAGCTCAAAACCTAAATATCCCAACATTTTGTTAATTTCTTCAATCCCCATTTATTGATGGATTTCTTTATTTTTGGGCTTTTTTTTGAATTTTCATAGAGGGAGTACAACAATCAAATATTAGGTGAACATGCATAGGTCAATTTGGTACAGTAAAGGAAATGATATGAAGAGAAACAAATGTATGAAAAGACCATGTTATAAGCTGAAAGTAATTATATACCCCGAATATACATTCAATTAGGTAAGAGAAACTGACAAGTCATGATTTTGTGAAATATTGTGTGGAAAATCAATGAAATAATTTACCATTAAAAAAACATCAAAAATAATTATATCAAAATCTAAATGGTTTTATAATGACACAACCATTCATATCATTGGGGAGTTCAATTTTTAAAAAATTCAACCATTGATGATGAAATATTACTCATGCTTATATTTCTAGCAATTAATTTTGAAAACATTCATTTTCCATATGATCAACATGAGAATGTTATATAATATATTGGTTTAATTTTTATTGGTTTTTTTATTTTATTTTGAAAACTTTAACCAAAAAAGTATTTGAAAATACACATAAAAAAGGAAAAAGGAAATCCTAAATATCTACCCCAAAATGATATGGTGTCTAGCCCCCCCCCACATTGAAAATATCACATTGTCCTCATTGTGAAACTATGAGATGATATATGGATATGAAATATATAATTGTAAATAAGAAAAAGAATATAAAATTTAAAGGGCTAAGAACAACCTGATATACTCATGTGATGGTGGGGTCATGCTGTGTGATGTAACCCACTACATTAGTATGATGTCCCTAAATGTATTTATTGAAACATTTATCATTGACTATAAATATCTGTCTCATGTCCTATTGTGTGATATCCACTACACCATATAGAAAAACATTAGTTACAACATAAGGACCTAACCACCTGAAAGGGAAATTACCAGGCATTAGCTTCAGTTTTGAACGATAGAGCAATACATTCTCTCCAACGTAAAATTATCTTTTCTGTATCATTTTGTCATGAGCAGTTTTTGATATTCCTTGTAGAGCCTTGAGTTCTCATATGGTTAAAATCTAATCTCCTAAAGCTCTTGAATTTGTAGATTCTTTTGGATTCCATCTTGGGCCAAATCCATTTTACATTTCTCTATAGTCCAATAAGCTTGATGATCAATATTCACATGGATATGACACACTTTCCCAAATAAATATGAAATGGGTACATACTAATGGTTGTCTGTTATGCTATCCTATAATCCCATAATTCATTAACCATGTTCTTGCTCTAATCCTTCATATTTTTCTACACAGTTTTCTCCAAAAAAATTTCAAAGATCTATTCGAAACCTCTTCCTAGAGATTTGGTTGGGGGTAGTATGGTGTGTATGTTTTGTGTGTCTTACCATACTTCCAAAGTAGTGAAGAAAAATTATGATTCCAATGCATGTCTCTTGGTCTCTGATGATGACCTTGGTACACCAAACCAGAATAAAATCTGTGCTTTGAAAAATTCCACAACAACATGCGAATCATCAGTCCTGGTGGTCTTATCCTCCACCCATTTTCTCAGATAATCAACGAAAACCAATATATATAAGAAACCAAATGAACTAGGAAACATTCCCATAATATCAGTGCCTCATACATCAAAAATCTCATAGAATAATATGGGTTATTCGGGAATCTCGTGTCTCCATGAAATATTACCTATGTGTTGGAAATGTGAGAATGCATTACAGAACACATGAGAATCGTGGAATAAACTTGGCCAATAAAATCTTTAGTCCAAAGGATTCCTAGATGTATGTTGGGGTCCAATGTGTCCACTGAAAACATGTGTATGAAAAAATTGTAGAACAAAATCAAACTCAGGATCTGGTACACACCTTCTAATAACATGGTCACTACACATGCACCATATGTACGGATCATACCACACATAAAATTTAGATTCACTCTTT
This sequence comes from Viscum album, assembly GCA_963277665.1. Taxonomy (NCBI): domain Eukaryota; kingdom Viridiplantae; phylum Streptophyta; class Magnoliopsida; order Santalales; family Viscaceae; genus Viscum; species Viscum album. The sequence goes on from OY728155.1 coordinate 1,014,940,641, forward strand.
AACATTTAGACATGATGTATATTTAAATTCTGTGGAATTTTATATGAAACAATGTAGTTAATTAAATCAGCATACCACAGATGTGTACCTGATATGGAAGAAAGATTCTCATCGGGGAAAGATTCCTAATGTGGTACCTACTTCAAGGTGTCATCCTCTAGTTTGTGGGTAAGCCGACCCTTGTAGTTCTCCACTAGGTTTTACCACCCCTTCTTGTCCTTTATCTCAATGTAAAATTCTGGAAGAACGATCATGCATCATATTAGCCTGGATTTTGCATTTTACATCTTCAATAGGTGCCTCAGAGCTGTATGGTCCGATGAAAAAACCACTTTAGTGAAAAAACAAATATGAATGGAATTTTTCTAATGGAAATATCACAGTAAGAAACTCATATTCTGTGTTTTGGTAGTTTAATTGGGCTGAATCCGTTTTTCTCCATGCATAGGAAATCACATGTGAACGTCCCTCCACCCTCTGAGATAAGACAGCTCCAACCGTGATGTTGGAGGCATCACACATATGGTCAAAATGAATCTCCACCAAGGGGGATATATGATCCGTGTATTGGTTATACACTTCTTTATCTCATCAATGGAAGTCCTGCAAGAATCATCAAACACAAAATCAGTATCCTTTTGAAGTAATCATGACGTTAGAAGAGTAATCGTACTAAAATATTTGATGAAGCATTGATGAAATCATGGCTTCCCTTTGAATGATATAACATCACTCACACATAAAGGATAGGTTATGGATGTAATGATATCTACCTTAGATATGTCAACCTATATCCCATGTTTTTACACTACATCCCCTAAGACAATCTCATTCTCTACCATGAAATTAAACTTTTCAAAGTTTAACACTAGATTATTCTCAATACAATGATTAAAAACCTTTCCCAAACTACATATACAATCATAAAATGTTGACCAATACACTGTAAAATCATCCATAAATACCTCCACGAAGGACTCAATGAAATCAGAAAGAAAATACTCACAATGCATATCTAGAAGGTTCATAGGGCACTAAAAAGTCCAAATGGAATTCTCGGTAGGAAAATGTACCGAATGAACAGGTTAATGCTGTCTTCTCTTGATCCTCTAGAGCAATATGAACTAGAAAATATCCAGAAAACCCATCCAAGAAACAATTCATTTTATTTCCAACTAGTATCTCAAGCATTTGATCAATAAATTGGAGGGAAAATGGTTCTTGTGAGTGGACTGATTTAGTTTCCTATAATCAATACCCACATTCCAACAGTTTTCACCCTCATTATATAAAACTCATATTTCTCATTTTTAAATATAGCAACAACCCATTTCTTAGGAACAATCTAAATAGTACTCACCCACTGGGAATCGAAAATGGGATAGATTATACCTGCCTCGAGAAAATTTTCAACCACTTTGTCACAACATCCCAAATAGTTGGGTTCGATCTCTTTTGTGGATGCCTAATCATCTTATCTGAATCCTCCAAAAGAATCATATTCATGAAAATAGAGGGGATAATATCTGATATTTTACCCAAGTTCCACCTGATTTCCATGATGTTCTCCCTCAAAATATTCAATAGTTTTTCTTCATGTTCAAAAGGGAGATTATTAGCAATGATAATAAGTAATCTCTCACAACATAAGAAGTATGATTATTTTTGCATGGATGGATACATTGAGGAGATAGAATATGTGCATAATGAGCTTCAGTATCAGAATAAAAATCATCACAATAAAAGAATAAAACATCAAATCTGTCACCATACTCAACAACCAAGTCATAATCAGAGTTCATAGGATCAGAATCAGAATATGAATCAATTTCAAAATCAAATCTAAGAGTGTTTTCTGCATTAGAAACAGGTGTAGAAGTACCATTAGGCATCAAACTAGAGCCAATAATCATAATATCACTAAGCATAGGACAATAAAAATACATGGGGGTTTCACATGGTGATTCAAAATGTGAGATAACAGAAGAAGATTTTTCCTCTGAGTGGTACTTCATGGAGTCCATAACATTAAATATCTCAACTTCATCTCCACAATCCAAAAAAACTGTATCCCCATGGAAATTTATGATAGTTTATTCAGTTTTGAGGAAGGTTCTACCTAAGATAACAGTTTCATTACAACATACCTGATTATCCTCTATGTTAAAGACAAATAAATATGCAATAATTATCATGTCTCTTGCACGAAGAAGTATATCCTCAACGACTCCCACTGAATATAATATTTCTCTATTGGCCAACTACACTACTACTCTCATCAGTTTCAACTCACCAACCAGAAAAAAAGAGCATACAGATTGAGGCATCACACATATGGAAACTCTTTAATCAAAAAGTGCATCAGAAAATTTAAAATCCCCTATGGTGCATAAGACGGTGAATGTCCCGGGATCCTTTCACTTTTTTTTCATTGCTAGAGTTGGTGTAAGGGGTGTAGATATATTCATTCCGAGATTGATCCTCTCATTTACATTGATCCCACTTATATTGGTACAATGTTCAATTATGAATTTATCATACCTTGGGATTTTATTTATGGCTTCAAGTTGAGGGATGTTGATCTCTACACACTTGAATGTGTCCAAAACCTCTTTGTTCATTGCTTATTTAGCCATATATTTTGTTTGTACAACTGTGTTTGAAAATGGTTGGTGTTTTCTAGGAACACCATTAATCATTTTCATACCTTTATATTTATCCTTGTATTTCTCATCAGTTGGTATAGAATGGGGCTTCTCCACAGTTGAGGTGAATCTTGGTGGCACGATAGGTGAAGATTTATCAGTTTTTTCTTCCCACCACTTAATGAGATGGTATTGAATTTACCCTTGGGATTTGGAGTAGGTTGGGAAGGTAGGTTTCTAGAATTCATACATACCCATTCATAGGGGGGTGGAAATCTAGCTACTTTGTGTCTTCCACTCACTCATCTCTGAACCTTGACTCTTAAGCACATTCTGTTGATTAAGAAAACATTCTTTCAAAAAAATCATTAGTGTTTCAATATACCAGGGTTAGGGGATTCCCTTGTTGTTGAACTATTGATGTGGGATCTTCAAATCACCGTAGGGGTTGTTGAAAACCTTATTGGTAAGATGGAGGCTACTATATGTTTTGTTGAATGGGGGGCCTTTGTTGTTGTCCAGAGGCATACCTAATGCTAGATAGATATTTCCACCCTTGGTTGTATGTTTTAGAAAATGAATCATGATTACTTTTTTGATATGGTTGTTGTTGATGTTGATATAGTCTCCCATGAAACATGTCTTGGAAATCTTCTATTTCTTGTAGTTGGGGGCAATAGTCAGTTGGGTGGCTTGTCTTAGTGAAAATTCCACAACCCCTTGATGGTGGGGGTTGGGATGTATTTTGAGATAGAGCAATCTACCTTACCACAGTGTTCAATTCTTCCACCTTAGTATCAATTTAATGACTCTCAATAGAATATAGAATTACCTATTTTACAGAAGAATAAATTACCTATTGTACTACCCTAATAGTTGGTGTACCTTGATCGCCAATCTTTTGGGAGTTTTTGGATATATTTTAATTTAATGTATGTGATGTTGCAGGTTCCTTGTCCACCAATTCTCCTCCAGTCGTGACATCCACCATGATTCTCTCCCTGTGTGTGAGTCCTTCATAAAATTATTGGATTAGGTGTTTCTCACTAATTTTGTGATGTTGGAATCTTGTACACAACTTCATGAATCACTCTCAGTACTCATAAAATGACCCCCCTTTGACTTTCTATATCCCTAAGATCTCCGTTCGAATGGATGTGGTCCTTGATGCTGGAATAAATCTCCACATGGAAATCTGTTTCAAATCATTCCAAAAAGTGACATCTTCTAGATGTAAATAATTAATCCAATCTTTTGCACCACCATCATGTGAGAATGGGAATGATATTATTTTGGATTGATCTTCAAATAAATTCATGGTTTTAAGGTTGAGAAAATGACATTAAATTATTTAGAGTGTTTATTGGGATCCTCACTAGATAGGATATGAAATTTTAGATGCAGGTGAATTAAACAAGATTATAGGTCAAAGTCTGATTCAAGATTTTGGTATGTAATGAAATTTGGTTGATAATTAATATCAGGTGCAACCAATTCTAGAATGGTTCTATTAAGTTTATTCCAATTGTTTTCATCCATTTTTTCTTTTTTTATGGCTGAATTTTAATTTCTTCCATTTTCAATGTTCTGAGAGTGGAGGAATTCTCCAACTGGTTAAATGTTGAAAGATCTCGTATACATATAATTTTTGATTTGATTCTTAAGGATGCATTCAATGTAATGTTCATGATATAAAATATCATCTGGATTAGTCTCTTTCATACTTAAAATAAAAAATAAAAGAAGAAAAGTCAACCATATCAAAATAAAAATGTGAATTTTGAGTAGATGGTCCAAAAAGAAGAAGAATAAAATAATAGAAGAAGAGAAAATAATTCTTATTGGGTAAAGAATGAAGAAAGAAGATAAGAAGAGAACAAAATGTAAAAAAAAGAATAACTCTAATTCATTGAAATAGTTACTTACCTCCCTAGCAATGATCCCAATTTTAATAGCGATGTCTTGGGCACTCCCCAATGAAGTGTGATTTTTTCGGGTACTTTGGTGCAACATAGTGGTTGACAAAGGTCATCTCTCATAAGAGGAATTAAATTATAACAAATTCTTAAAGGCATTATAAAAATAAAATAAGAGAGAATAAAAACACTACTTGATAGGATGAGGTTTTTTATTATTTATAAAACTAGAAGATGTTTAATAGAAGAAGATTGCATTTTTTTGTTTTAAATTTGGAAATTAAGATCGATTAAAAAGTCTCAACAAGAAGATATATTTTTTTGAAAATATTTTAAAATTCATAGTCAATCTATCTTTATTTATTCAATAATTAATTAACCATTATCGTTTAAATTAATATCCACTTAATTATTCCCCCTTATTTTTTTTATACCCAATCCCTATGAGAATTAACTTCACCACAAAGATGAATTGAATTAAAACCTAGGCTAACTTCAGAACATGAAATCACAACACCCTGCTTTGATTGATGTTCTAAGGCTATATTATGGTCAGTGGTAAACTAAGGCACATTTACTCTCTATAAATTTTAATTAATTGAGTTTATTTTTTATATTTCAACAATACATATGGATGTCTTATGGATTTGTATTACTGATTAAGGTTACACTATCACAATTTAAACAATTCCTGACCTCACATGATTTGTGTTAATTGTTCAATTGCATGAGTAGTTTCTATTAAATTAAAAACAATATTAATAGATCATATCCCATGGATTCCATTATATCATTTACTAAAATAAAATGAATGAAGAAAGATATAGGTATATAGATTACTAAAAAGAACTACTCTTCCCATTGGGCATGTAGTCATTGTAGAAATGATTTTCATTTGCAAAGGATTAGAGAGGGTAGACCCCAATCTCGTTTATAATCATGATTTAATCCAAATTTGGATGATTAATAGAAGAAAAATTTTGAATAAAACTGAACAAAAGAGAATAGATAAATGAAGAACAAGTAATTTTATTACACAAATGAAAACATTACTACATGACGAAAAAAAGAATGTTTCGACAGAGGGATCCTTGCTTCAGAAGATACCCTTATTCAATTTCTTGGAGAATTAGAGTGAAACCTCTTCTCTTCTTCCCTAAACTTAATAATGCAAGTCTCAAACACTCCAAATGAGAAAAACACAAATTTATAATATGGAGTGGAGGCTAGGTTTAAGGAGGTTTCAAGTGTGAATTGGAATCTATGCCAAATTTTTTTTGACAACTAGAACCACCCATTTGACTTCTAAAACGTGTGAAACAGCTATAATTCTAGTAGCATGATTTGGAAGAAATTGGGTTGGAGAGATCCTCTAAGAATTTGGGCCCAATATGAGCTCGGATAAAGAAGTTATAGCCCAATACAGAACCAATGTCCAATCTGGCGGGTCCAACCCACCTTTCACTTAATGGTCTATTTAGTCTTACGAAATGCATGATTTAGCTCTAATACACTGAAAAAAAGTGGTATCCCATTAAGTCAGGAACACAGTTACAAAATTTCACATTCAAATAATAAATATAATAAATATTTATGTTTGAAATACTTCAGTGCACTATAAAAGGTAAAATTGGAATTTCCAACATATTTTCAAATGAATGATCTAATCCCAAATATTTTATAAATATATATATTTTACACAATTTGAGGAAATTTTATCATTTATTAAAAATTAAATATTCAAGAAAAATGTTTTTTTATCAAAGGGATTAATTTAATTGATTGTTGATTGTTAATAGAGCATAATGGTGTTGAAAAATAGGTGCATCACTACACCTATATTCTACGTACCCATTATTGGGAAACATTTAGGTGTAAATAGTGATTATTCAAAAAATTTACTGATATTTATGTTAATGTTGAATGAAAATGTAATACCCTATTAATCAATGAAAGTTAATGTTGACGAAAAAACTAAAAAAAATTATATTCGGTTCGATATACTGATATATTCATCGAAATCATAACATCATTATCTCAATGGGGATTAGTGTAAAATATATCAAAATCATAAGAGTATCAAGTATATATTCATAAAAAAAGAGATGAATATTAAATATAAAATATATTCAGTACTAATTATGGACTATGAATACTCAATACACTACTATCCTAGGAAATCAGAAAATTTGAAAGAGACATTTTGTTGAATGGATCCAATAATTTTATAATTTATGAGAATTGAGAATGATCCAATAATGTTAGATCTAAAAAGGATTGACACGAGAATCCAAAACTAGTAAAAATAATCAACATTTACCTAGATTATTTATCAACCATCCAATATAGGGAATACAGATGATAATAAATTATACGATTATGGAATTTAGAAAATGTTGAGGCTATTTGAAAATGGAAATCTACAATGATTAATATTAATAAAGATGGATTTATAATATTTGGGTAAAGACTATGTGTACCATCTTATCTTGTAATAACACATGTTTTATGATTCATTTTTTGAATAAATTAATTTTCCTTGATACATTGAATTTGAGGCTACGGTATGTCTAACATTTCTAATAATTTATTCCATTTTAATCTTTCACTACGTTCAACAATGTATTGGTTTTCCTTACACTCAAAATTGAGTTTACACAAAACTACATTTTATTATATTACTTATATAAATCCCATATTTATAACATAATAATTAAAAATATTAATACAAATATTAATAAATTAGTTTTTTAATTATTTTATAACATATATATTTATAACTCATATTTACAAAAAAAATAAAATTTATAGTAAAGTGTTGATATGTTTAATGATATTTATTTCTAAAAAAACTTCTTTTGTATCCATCTATTAATAATAATAAAATTAATTTTAGAAAATTTCATATATTAAATTTTAAAAAACGAATCATGTTTTTTAATTCATAATTTCAATATATTATTTGGGTCAATGTTTCCTATTTAAAAAAAAACTATTTTTGGATGAATAGTGAAGACTATTAAATCTTAATTCAAAACACATTTTCCATTAAATTTATTTATATAGTTAAATTATATTTTAATTTATTTTTAATTTGGAAGCAGAATAATTTTAGATACATAAATCCTATTCAGGTCATTAGAACCACTTTCAAAATTAAATTTTAAATAAAAACATCCGAAACATGTAAACATGTTTTAAATTAAAAACATAATTGGCGTTTCCCACATATGTTATTAATTTTAAATTATTTTCTACCAATTAGGAGATTTTAATTTATTAAAAATGATTCGATGTTTTGAATCAAAATAATATATAATATATACCAATGAAAAACTATTTTTTACAAAAATATTAGTGAAATGAATTAAAATTAATTACAACGATTAATGAAAAATAAGATTCAAAAAGGGCTAAACCTTAGTCATAAGGACCAAAATAGACTAGAAACTAGTCTAAAATCCATTTTATATTCATATTTATAACATAATAAATAGTGCCACTCCAAATCCAATATTAAAAGGTACTCATCCCTCTAACATATTCCCACAACTCAAAACCATTTTCATGGAACAAATAAAAACTAAATTTCCAAGAAAAATCCATAAAATCGTCATATAAGCCTCCCTTTTAAAATAATTATATCCAAGGAAGTCCTTTCATGCAAATAAAAACGTTTTATCAAATTAAAATTTAACATTAATCATTTAGAATTGTTTTTATTTTCATTCTCTAACCCCTAATGTATTCATATTACAATAATATATTAATAAAATTAGAATCCTAAATATATGGATTATTTTATTATTAGGTTTTGAACAAAATGTACACACCCATCCATCTAATTGGTAAAAATAATATTATTCTTGTGAACAGTTTTCATTCACCTAATGAGATGATGTTGTTAGTTTTTCTTTTTTCACCTCTTATGGTAGGGAATTATGATGGAAAATATATTTTCATATTATGTATATGATATTTATGAGTTATTTATGATTCTTTATATTAATTTATAACACGTATGATCGTGATTTCAGTATATTTAACATAAGAAAATTTCATTTGTCGAAGTGTTGAATACCTTATACTCAAACTGATGTGATTCATTCACATTCAAAATATAATGTAACAAGAATGGATCAAGTAAAATTATATGATATAGATAAGGAATTAATTATACATTAATTACTATATATTAATATATACATGTTTGTCAAATATATTCATTATTTTAATATGATAATTAAATAGAAACAACATTTACGCATATGTATGACTACCATGTCCATTAACGGGGTGTTTCATTTCATATTTAGACCTTTAATTGAATATTATAAATAAATATATAAAGAATATACATTATATTTATTTCATAATTAACAATATTTATGTATTTTTTTATGTATTATAACCAAAACCATGTGAAACTATGACAAGTGTGAACGGCAAAGCATATAATTCTTGAAATGTAACCACAACATGGAAGTGTAACCAAGAGGTTAGTATAAATAAGTATATGGTATTAGTAATATTAAGTATGGTTTTGTGTTAGAATTATAATAAACCTATATATATATAAAAGTATGTTATAATGAATTCGATTAGATTCAAAGAATAAAGTATGGTGAATTTTTAGTGTCGCTTTTATTTCTATTGGATTTATGCCTTATTCACCACTCAATTATTTTCTGTGAAATTTAAAATTCAAATTAAAATATTATATATTTATTATTATTAATATTAAGGTTATTTAAATATCCAATTTATGATCTAATGTTCATGTGTTTTATGTTTGGAATGTTACCAAATTGTTAGAGTTGTTTTTTCTCAGTTTTTCTTCGACGACGCACATGGCATGAAAATCAAAGACCTAGTTTTAGAATATTATTTCAAAAATGACATCATTTTTTTAACATGATATTTTAATCTCAATATCAAGGGAAAAATATTTAAAAATTTTATTCTGATTCTAAATATTCTTCTATATGTTTTCAAATATGTTTTGAAATATATTTTTCTAAAAAATGTTTTATGTTTTAAAAAGCGTATTCAAAGCAGAAAAAATATTTTAAATAAGAAGTGTATTTTTAAAGATCACACCAAATTATTTTACATATAAGATATCATCCACTATCTTTACTCATTTCTGTATGAGTAAATTATCCATTGTATCCATTAATATTACTTCTCTGAATGAATTATGTTGTGTTTTCATGGTTTTTATGAAATACGTTTCTCTTTAACATGTTATATACTTATAGAAAGCACTTCTTATTAGGGGTTATGATTTGATGAAATGATTTTGAAACCTGTATGTTTCCAAATTTTATGAAATTATTTCATGTTTATAAAAACCATATCATTTAATGTGTCGTGATATGATTATTTATGTTCTTGTTTAATATGTATATATTCTTTTTTTATGAGATGGGTGGGACCTAGATCTCCCTCCAATGCATTTGGTAATGATTTATATATCATAAAATAATTATGAACATCATATCGAATGGATTGATCCACTATGTAATATGGGGAATAATGATCCATTATAGATGATGGGGAATCTCAATCCACTATTGTGAGATGGGAAAACCAAATATATTAAGGGAAGATGGGGAAACCTGATCCACTATAGGATGATTGGGAAGCCAAATCCCTTACAAGGAAAGGATTGTGACTAGGGATGGTGTTTTGTTCTTCCCAGTAGTTTTAGTCCAAATGATGATCCATTATTGGATTTGAAAATGAGCCATAACATATATGGAATTATATTATAGGTTAACGTGTCTTCCAAAATTCAATATCTTATTCCTCTGTCATCCATTCAGAGAGTATTCCCTTGATTACATTTTGTTTCATGTCTTATCAACTACAAATCATTATGACATGATTGTTGTTAATGATCATTTATATGCATGGTATGATCTTTAAATTTCTGATAACATTATCTAACACATATGATCATGTTTAAGCTCATATATCATTATTTATCACTCTTACTTAGAATATGAGCTCACCAATTTTTATGATTATATTCCCCAGATTATGAACATATGTATTATGTATGATATGTCTATGAATTATTCTAGTCATTAATTGTAGAGAAACAAACCCAGATATCCTAGATCCAATTTCTAATACTAAAAACATTGGCCTGATTACATGAAATCAAACCCTACAGAACATATCACTTTTATAGTCTTGGTAAACCAAATACATAAATGAGTATTTCATTAAAAATCGATACAATAATTACAACATATTTTTCCCTAATAAACAAACAAACATATATATGATAACCTTAATCTATATAGTATATTCCTATATTTCATTGACAGTACACTTCATGGATTTCTAGGGAATGAAACATAGTAAGGGAGAGGTAAAATTATTAATAAGGGTAAAATATAGAAAAAGTAATAATGAATAAATGTGAATAGTAAATATTGAAAGGTAAATAAATGAAAACACATACCATTTAATTATTAAATATATTGAAAGTAAGTAATCAATATGGAAAGCTAATGACTGGAAACACATGCCATTCAAATAACTAGATATGGAAAAAAATTTGGAATGTGTGAAATGAAAAAACATTCCATTAGTCATTGAACTGAAATGAAATGTATCCATTGATATGTTGATAAAAAAATATCATACATGAATAATAAATAAAAAAAACTATGAGGGAAATTTATTTTATTATGTACATCATGTCTTAGGAACATAAAAACCTATTATCATCATGACCATTCAAAAGATGGACTTATATTAAGGGTAGAAACCCATTTGTATAATTATTCATCTCATGAGATCCTATAGATTTATTGAGAAGATATATAAAAATTTAGATCCACCCATAATTTCTTTTCCAAATAATTCCTCATATTGAATATTAAAAATAAACTATATTCCCTATCATATAACCCTATTGAATGAGATATAAAAATATAAATGTAATTCCGTGTTTAATCAAATAATTGTCAAATTGGTCTTTGTATGATAATGTTAAAAAGTTTTGTAAATAAATTTTTTTATTGCATGAGGATATGTATATTAAATTAAATTTACAATAAAAATTATAACAGTAAAGTGATTGATTCATGGGAAAGGTAACAACCACGAATGAATGTGACATTAAGAACATTCTTGAGGAGAATAATCATTAATTATTCCAAAGAGTGCCATACCACTTTGAAAAATTTATATCATAATATAGAGAAATTTATGAAATTATTTTAAACATAAAATTTTCATCAGAAAAAGGGAATTCATGATAAAATATGAAATGGTAGTCTATACACCAAATAATAGTGAATTGGAACATAATAACAAATAAGTCTCAATGAAATGAATGTTGAGACAGAATTCCCTAACATATATAATAACAAATGAATTTGAAAAAAAACAAAGGTAATAATCCTTAAATAAAACATTTAAATACAAATAATATAATATATTTCATGATATTATATGTCAACATGGTAGTTATTACACCATATATCAGAAATTAGGTGTACAACAATTATATATTCCTCAAATGTTGAAAATTAATCTAGAATCTCATACCTTTATATTCGTTTCAGGGGAATTTCCTTTAACTTGCAGTAGAATAAATTTATGTAAATTTTCAACTTTATTCAGAAATTTTTTCATTTATTTAATTACATTTATTTCATTAATTACAAGTTTTGTAAAACTACACCAATAATTAAGTTTATATTGGTATTTTTGACCAAATTCAATATATGTGTAAAACTAACTATTGTTGGTAAACTATGGTCAAAGGGGTAATTATATAACTTCTACAAAATAATAAACATGAAATAATAAATTTATTTTTACAAAAAATATTCATTTAAAATAAATCATTCAATATGGTTATGAACATGATAGTATGTTATAATCAGGGAGACGGTTGGTCGTACGTACGCATGAGTAACATTCCAGTTTTTACATGATCATTGTGGAAAGATTGTGAGTAACAAAAATAATTCCAAAATGATCATTATAAAATAAATATAATATTATTTAATAATATATATATATGTATATTGATTTATTTTATGTAAGAGGAATCACATCATGTCAAGGATGTGGTAGTCCACACGTCCACAACCAACATTATCTCCTTTAGAGTGTCTGAAGTAGTTATAATGAATATGAAATACATGTATATATATATATATTTCCAAAAAGGTAATATTTTATTTAATATTATATATATATTTTGTTTAACTATCATATTATTAATTATAACCATCATTTATATATTCCATGTATCGTGTGAACGAATCACATTGCTTTGTGGGGCAGTAGTCCACACTTCCTCAATCATTGTTACCATATTAAGATAAAATTAAATTGAATATATGAATATATTATAAAAGTTTTAAAAGATTTATAAATTCACATTAAATATCATATATAACATATAAAAAAATTTACATCATAATTTCCAACATTAGAGGTCGTAATGGAAGAATGAACAATCATCATTTTGTGAGGTAGTAGTTTATCATCAATAGAAACATTAGGTTCGTTGCCCATTAGATGGTGGTGTGTATAAGTGTATGTTAAAATATCCAAATAAAAAATATTATATTTATGATACTTTTATTATACATTTGTGGAATAATTATATTTTATGTGTTGTAGATTGGAAACGAAACTAGAGAGATTGAAAAAAGAAAATACTTTTTAATAGGGTAACATATTTTGGTTTGAACAAAAAGGACTTTTATGTTGGGATTATTCCTAGAACAATGAAAATAGGTCTTAGAGAGGAATTATGGGAGACTATTTTGGTTGTTCTTGGATGAACATATTGGTTTTTATATGTGTATGGAATGGGTATAGGTGGTGTCCTTTTATGGGGAAGGAAAACGACTCACTTGGTATTTTTTTAAAAGAAGATAGTTGTTCACATGTTCATAACTAATATAATTTATACTAAACCACCCAATATAATTAAGGTAATGTTAAGATGTAAATATTTCTAAAAAATGTGTGTCTGAAAAGTTTCTAGAACATTTGGGCCCATAAAATTAGTGTTTTATTCCATTTTAAGCATAATTACACCTTAATCACTCTAATTAATCATAATCATTATCACTAATATTTTTTTTTAAAAAAATTAAGTTGATATTTTTGGACAAAAAATATTATATTTATTATAATGGTTTATGATGGATTTTAAAAATTAAAATCATAGAAGTGGAAAAATTAATATTAATGCTAATCTCACTGACACACGGATTAACTGGTTCAGTAAATAAAATGTTTACAATATTGTTATGTTATTTCATTCAAATAAAAATATATATTTATTATAAAGAACTATTTATATTAATATATGTATAATTTTACCAATTATTCTTTAACAAAATTTATTATATAATCTAATAATTATTTTTTAAATGAAAATGTAATTTTTTTTAAATAAACACTGTATTTTCCTCTATTCACAAAAAATTATTGTCTAAAAAAATCCCAAATTATCATTATATGATGATTTTTTCATTAATAATTCTGAAATTATTTTTATTTTATAACATTAAATTCATAAAAGTGAAAAATTTAATATTTAAAATATGTTCTCTATTAAAAAGTGGTATAATTGCCTTTATAAAAATATACGTTTTTAGAATAAACATTGGATTTTTTCTTATCTAATGATTATCAAATCCAATGGATGAATATAAAAAATAATTTAATTAATGTGTAAAATATTTATTACATTAATATCACTCGCAGATTTTAAGTAATCTAATATATTATGGTAAAAGAGCATTGTGATCATAAATATAGGTTTCTATAAAAATATACTATTAGTGTTCCAAGAGTTCTTATATTCATTAATAAACTATTTGTAACCGATTATTTAGTTGTCTAAACTGTATATTATCATAATTTAGATAATATTATTCATAAATTATATTTTATATCTTATAATGTTAAAAAATAATGTATTAATTAATTATTGTTTCTTGGTAAGACTCGGTATTGCGTATAGTGCAAGCCATCAATGACAGTCGCTTTTACATGTCATGTATTCTAAATAAAATTACGTGTATTTGAAACTAACTTATTGTTTCATGTGTTGAAATATATAAAATGTATTTTAAATTGTAAATATATTATATTGTACACTGATATTATTTTACCTTGTGTGTTTGCTGTCGAGTGTCATACATGATATCAAATAGAAAGTTCTTACTTTAGTTTAGCAGGGCTTTATATTCTCACCACCTTATTGAAATGGAATTCTCGTAATTTAATCATGATTATGGTGATAAATTTTTTGATACTTCCTATGTTTGAAATCCAACATCTTGAGAATGGTTCATAAGTAATCCATTATAAAATAGATAATTAAATGTATAAAGGTGACATTGAATACCATTTTACTAGGTCTCTACGTAGGACATCATCATTGGAAAGTAGAGATACAAACTTTAAAAAACAATAAATATCTATATGGAGTTAATGAGGTAATCCATCACAAACAAGTGAATGGTGAATAGAATTTTTAGGTCCTCAGAGCCATAAATCGTGGATGGTTTATAAGTCCATCAGTTCAATTGAAATATTAGTTTTAGGAAAACATTTATTTTCTATGTAATTTTACTAATATTGGGTAATTCTTTTACTAATCATGAATATAAAAAAAATTCTTACCTAATAGGTTTTAATATCATATGAACAATAATAACCTTTCGTAATTCTTTGATCATATTATAATTTATCCCTTTATTCCTATATTATTAATTACTAGTAATGATTTGTATGCCTGAAGTAGTAAAATAAACATTTAATCAATAGTATGGAATATAAAATATTCAAAAGGCTTATTATTTGTCCTTAAATATCTCCCCAAATAAATTTGGTAAGAATATTATTTTTAATCCTAAAATGTTTTACTAATGGTATATAATTAATATTTATTCATTAAATTTTTTAAACAATGATCCATGAATCTTAATAAGGTCACTCTGTAGTTCAGTGGTTGGCATGACACCCTTATTGTCCTTCGGTCATGGGTTCATGATCTTCCACCTTACCACATTTGATTGGTTGTAACCCATATTAAATGTTTTCCTTTTCAACAACCATATTAATATTATTTTGAGAATATATATGATGGAAATCTTTGAAATTAGGTTATTAACTAAATATAATTTTGATAAGGGTTTTCAATATAACCTCAACACATAAATGCCACATCTATTTTATTCCTTCATAGTTCCATATATATTATTGAGTTTATATATAATATCGTTAGTTGGATTTCTAAATCTTGAATCCTTTTATTCAATGTAAAAATACTTGGGTTTAACCGAGGTTACTTATTATTTATCAAAATCATTCATAATGGGTTGTAAATAAAAAACAGACGATCCTATGCATATCCCCCAAGACTGTCAAACCAGGTGCATAGTAAGACCCTCTTATCAGGTTTCAGGTGACCCCGAGTGAAGCCCAGAATACATTATAATAGCTGTTACTCCTTGGTGCATTTCTGCAAAAACCACTACCACTAATAGTATCTAGACATGGAAGTATTTCTAATAAGTCCCATATTATATATAATTTACAAAAATTATAGGGGTTTCATTTATAATTATTTGAATTATACCTCATTATTTTTTATCTAATTTAGGATTTACTAAATCTATTTCCAAATATTTCTACTAAATTTCCTCTAATATCATAATTCAATACCCTTCCCCATATATTAGGTATTTTCTATCTGCAACTAAATATACGGGCATGATTACAAGGAATCAAGACCGAATGGACTGATCAATTCAGCAGTTTTTGTAAAGTAGATACAAAAACTAGGGTTGCGTTACAAATGGATACAAAATTACAACAAATTATCTTATAATAAAAAAAAGTAGCTTGAGGATAAATCTAATCCATCTAATATATTAATGAATTTATTTCATAGTACGCCTCTTGGATTCATGGGGAAATAAAAATAATAAATTTGATATATATTTCTCAGTATGGTAAAAATATAGAAGAATAAATAATGAATCAATGAGAATAAACAATATGGAAAGATAAATAAATGAACAAACATTCCCTATAATCAATAAACAAAATTAACGAAAAAATATATTTAATGTTAATAACATTAAACCCATTCCATTCAAATAACTGTATAAGTCAAAATAAATATGGCAAGGTATGAAAACTAAAAACATTCCATTAATCAAAGAACTAAATTTAATTGTTTCCGTAGATATGTTATCAAAAAATATCATGAATTAATACTATTGGAAACTACATTCAGGGAAAAATATTTATTTATTGATGATGTGAATCAAAAAAATTGAAAAATGTTACTATTAAGACCTTTCACATGTTGGTTTAAAACTAAATTTAGAATCCCGTGTGAGAAATTATTCTTCTTATGAGGACCCATCAATGCATCGAGGTGAAATATAATGTCAAGGACCCACCCACCATTTCTAGTAAAAATCATTTTTCATATTTAAAAATCATAATAAATAATATTCCTTATCAAATTATTGTATTTAATGAGATATATTGATTTAAAAATAATTCCCCCATTAATCAAATAATTGTCAATGTAATCACTATATGAAAATGGTACATGGTATAGGAAATACTATTATTCATTATGCAAGGATATGGATATTCATTTAAAATTTCTTAGAATACTATTAAAACAAATTGACTACTTTAAGGGAATGTTTATAGTCACAAATGAATGTGAGATTAAAAAATTTTGTGAGGAGAATAATCATTAAACATTTTATAGTGTCCCATTCCACATTGAACATTTACATCATATTCTCTAGCATTGTATGAAATACATTTAAACACAAAATATCAGGAAATTAATGGTATTCATTATATAATATGAAAATGGTAGTATATACACCAAATAAAAATTGAACATGTGGATAATAATAAATAAGACTCAATGAAATATAAGTTGTTACACAATTCCATTACTAATGTAGTAACAATCATATTTGTAAAACCCAAAGGTAATAATCCTTAAATAAAGCATTTAAATACCATGATAATTTTATAATTATTTATATTATATATCAATGTGTTTGTAATTACACATTATATATGAAATTATGTGTAAAACAACTATGTATTCCTCGAGTATTGAAAATGAGACAAGAATCCATTACTATGAGTTTCATTTCATGTAAACGTCCCATAACATACTATATAATAAAAATATATTAAATTTCAACGTAATTCATAAAATTTTTCATGATTATATTTAATTTTTTTCACTTATTACTATATTGAAAATGACTAATCAAATAGTTATGTTTTCGTTGAGTGTTTTTATCTAAATCAGTTTATATGTTAAAATAGACATTGTTGGCCAACTATGGTCAAAGGGGTAATTATATAAAATATACAGAATAATAACCATTACATAATTATCATATTTATACATCAATTATTATTTTAAAATAAATCATCAAATATGGTTATGAAAATGATAATATTTAACGATCAGGGAGTCAGTTTCCATATATACGTCTGAGTAACATTCCCATTTTTAAATGATCGTTGTGGAAAAAAGGTGGGTAACTAAAGTCATTCAATAATGATAATTATATTATAAATATAATATTATTTAATCATATATACATATATATAAAATTATGTGATGTAAACTGAATCACATCATGTCGAGTAGGCTGTAGTGCACATGCCTATGAAGGACATTATCCATTTTAAAGTGTGTGATTTTTTAATAATGAAAATGATATTTTTATATGTATATACATATGTTGAGATTTCATTATGTAATTAATATGATATAATTTTTTTATGTCACAAATTTTTTAATTTTAATGTTCATTTATACATTCCATGTATCGTGTGAATGAATGACTTCACATTGAGGAGGCTATAGTGAACACTTCCACAAAAAATGTTATCATATTAACATAAAATAAAAATTAGTAAATGTATGTATTATAAAAGGTTTACATAAGTATAAATAATAGAAAAATATCATATATAATATATATAAATAATTTCTACAACATTATGGCTTCCATGATATGCGGCAATGGATGAATGAACATTCCTAATTTTGTGAGGCAGTAGTTCTCCGTCCACAGAAATCTGATGTTCATTACCCATTAGATGGTGGTGTGTGTATGTGTAGGATAAACTATAATCTTAAAAAAAATGTATTATATTAATGATTATTATTTTCATATAAGTTAACCTAATAAAGATATTTTAGGTGTTGGAGAATGGAAATGAAACTAGATTGATTGACAAAAGACATTGCATTTTAATCGGGGTAAATACTTTTGGGTTGAATCAAAATACTTTGTTGGAAGGGATTAATCCCAAAGTAATGATTTAATGTAAAGTATAGGAATTATTGGAGACCAATTTTCCAGGCATGGAAAAGCTTTAGTGGTGTGAGTGGTGTGAGGAATTGATAGAGGTGGTGGATTTTTATAGGGATGGAAAAGGACTCACTGGTAGTTTTGAAAAGATATTTGGTGTGAACATTTTATTAATTAGAAAAAGTTATAAAAAACAATCCAAATTAAATATTGTAAGTTTTATAGCTGAAATAGTTCGATCAATTGTGTTTTGGACAAGTGGTTAGGTCATTTGGGACTTTAAACATAGAGGTTTAGTACATTTTAATCCTAATTAAACCTTAATAATTATAATTAATTTCAATCAAATTCTCTAATATTTTTTTTAAAAAATTTAATTTGAACATAAGAGACCATAAATATTATCCTTATTATAATGTTTTATGTCTTATTTTTAAAATAAATAACATAGAAGTGGAAAATTTAAGATTATTTCCAATATCTCAGATAGAAGGATTATTTGGTTTTAGTAGAAAAATGTTCAAAAGATTGTTATGTTTTCATATTATATTGAATATATATATTGATTATAATGAACTATATTGTATTAATATATTTATAATATATCCATTATTACTTTAAATAAAATTATAATATAATGAAACCTTAATATTTATTTAATTAATTATTTGGATGTGTTATTATGTTAAATGAAATTGTTAATGATTATAGATAAAAAAAGTTTAATATCCATGAGTAAAATTAGCCACCTCAAGATTTAGAGGTAGTAGTGGTAAATTTATCATCAATGAAATGTTTTTATTATCGTTATGGAGAAAAGTGTGATATATATATATATATAACGATCATAAAATTCCAAAATATTTATTCATAGAGAAGGAGTTGAACATGAACTAGAGAAGGTGAGATGTTATTGGATTATGACTACATAATGTTGTACCACACATGGAAGGTGAATTTTGTGGCGTATTATTTGAGTCAAAAGGATAATGATAACTTATCCATCTTGAGGATAAAAAAGATCCAATATTACAATGTTCTCAACGGATTCATTTATAAATAATTAAGGAAGGGAATAAATATTATCTTGCTTAATTAAATGTTCAAACCTATACCCAATTGAAGATTAAAGTGATGTAGAAGAAAGATATGGAGCTGAAAATGTAGGCTAGATATGTCCCTAAATTTAAACATGATCAAGAAGAAGTGGTAATTCTCCTCCACTATTTTTGTTTTCCTTCTATACCAGATTTGAAGAAGGTGATATTATAGGAAGATCATAGTACATAATTCCATCATTATCCAAAATATATGAATATGCAATGTGATTTGAAGAAATACTTCTACTGGTATGGTATGAAAAGTGATATCACACAGTTTTTATCTCAGTGCTTGGTTTTTCAAGAAGTTATTGGTGAATGAAAAATGTATAAGGGGATGTTACATCCATTACCCATACCATAATGGAAATGGGAGAACATCAATATAGATTTTGTCATTAGACTTCAAAACACTCTACAGGGTTTAATTCTATATGGTGTGTAGTTGACTACCTCACTATGTTAGCACACTTAATTTCTACTAGATAAGACATATCCATGGATCATCTTTCAATGATATACCTTAAAGAATTAGTAAGGTTGGTTGGGGTAGAAAATTCCACTATATCTGATCAAGATACGAGGAATACCTCATTTTTGGGTGATGTATTTAGAATAAACATGATACAAAATTCAATTCCAACACAACATAACATCCTCTCATAGATGGTCAGTCAACAAAAAAATTCAAATCCAATAGATATTTTGAGATCTTTTTTGTTTCATTTAAAGGGAAGTTGAGATCAATACACTCCTATAGTATATTTTACTAAGTACAATATCATTAAAAAAATAATTCATATGGATTATTATGAAAACCTCAATGGGATGATATGTAGAGAACCAACTTGATTGTTTGAAGTTTGATAATAAATTCTATAGGGACCTTAGATAGATGATGAAATTAACGGGGAGGGTAAAACCATTCAGATACATATCAAGGAAGTTCATTGTAAGCAAAGAGTTTCTGTTGATAACCATTACAATGATAGTTAATTTTATGTTGGTGAGAAGGTGTTTCTATGAATTTCTCAATGTAAGAAATTTACGATGTTTATGAAGAATGGGAAATTAAGAACTGGGTATATCGATCCCTTTGAGATTATTGATCAAATCAAAATAGTTTGATATATCATGGTACATACTCCAAATCTATCTCAAATACATGATGTATGTCAGGTATCTATCATGAGGAAGTAAATATCTTACTCTCCACATGTACTAAAATCCCAATTCATATTGTTATAAAAGGATCATTCTTACGAGGAACTAACAGTTTCACTTTTTGACAATACAAAGAATGTTCTACCAAACATGACCACTCACCTCGTCAATGTTGTGTGGAGAAATCACCAATTATAAGAAAGAATGTGGGAACTTAAGGATATTATGAGGCATATTGATCCTCATTTTTTTTATTTCATATCCACGAATTTCAAGAAGGAAATTAATTTTAAAGGGGGTAAAATGTAACACCCCATGTTTTGATGATCCTTTTTTAGAAAAAATTAATATTCATTGATGTATTTAATTTTATACAAGAATATGATAGGCATTAATTATACTCTATTCCATTAAATTCTTGTACTAAACAAAAAATCAACTTGGCTTGTGTGACATACATTACTAAGTTTCTATGACACAACATTTTATTATGTTAATTTTTTTAAATGTTATAATTTTCCAATATACGTTAATCATGGTGATAATATTATTAAAAACTAATTTTTAAATATTTATTATAAATTTTTATATACATAATAAATATTGATTATAAGAAATAGATTTTTTACAAAATTTTTTTTATAATTGATGATACTATTTTCCTAAAAGAAGTAATTTTTATGTCCTTCTAGGAAAAATAATATTTTATACAGTTTTGGAAAAGCAATTTTATAAAATAAACATCATTTTTGAATTGACATTGTCAAAAGGAACTTAAGTTTAGTTTTGGAGAATTTTATAAACAACTTATTTTTTTATTATTATTGAATAATACTGAATTTAAATTCGAATGTTCTTTTTCATTAAATTAAAATGTATTTTTAAATTTTATAAATATATAGTTTTCATGTTTAATGAGATTTATTGGCATAAATTAGTACAATTTAGTTCATTAACATAAATTCAGATTGAAATTGGATATGAAAACACCCCAAAAATATGATAATTCTTGTTTAAAAAAACTGTTGTCGCAACACGCTTACGAGATTAATATTAAATTTGTCTATTCCAATTGGATGATATTAATATTTGATTTTTGATTTAATATTTATAATAAGAATAATTTTAAATTCTTAATTAGTTCAAATTAGTTTTATTTCAAAAATATTTGTTATAGAGATTTACATTAATTACAACGATTAATAGAAAAACTAGCTTAAAAACAACTAAATCTTAATCTTTATGGCTAAAATTTATATGAAACATGTAAAAATTCCATTGGATGTTCTTTTTTCGACACTATACTCTATTTTATCATA
This sequence comes from Viscum album, assembly GCA_963277665.1. Classification (NCBI taxonomy): domain Eukaryota; kingdom Viridiplantae; phylum Streptophyta; class Magnoliopsida; order Santalales; family Viscaceae; genus Viscum; species Viscum album. The sequence goes on from OY728155.1 coordinate 1,014,963,160, forward strand.
TTTTACCATTAGTTTAACCACATTTCAAAAGATGAACATGGGTGGAACTCTGTTAAATTTGTTTTACAATAATACCACTCCTCATACACTATAAAAAGAGACTCATCCCTCCATCATATTTACACATCTAAAAAAATTTGGATAATTAAAACTCTTCCTAATTATCCTTTTAAAATACATACCTTCATCCTAGAATCCTTCCTTTTGGATAAAATCTATATTAGGAATCTCTTCGGTGAAAACCAAAATGAGTTACCCAAAGAAGAGGTAACCTCCATTTCCAAGATGTATTGTTTTATTTAAACTCTACCACCAAAAGTATACTTATTACATGATTAGATAATAAACATATTATCCTAATTATTGTGATTTTTTTTATTATAACGGGTATAACTACAATCTCATAGAAATCTGTCTAATAGGTAATGAACATATAGTTCTTGTTTAAAGAGAATTATCACCTCACGAAATGATGATGTTCTTTTTTTCTACACCAATTGTTTTTGTAGAGAATAATGATGTAATATATATTTTTATATGATATTTATGGTGTTTATGATGTATTTATTATTATGTATTTTCTATATAATATACACATTTATGAATTCAATTTTTTTTGTAAATATAATTATTTGGTTTTATGATGTGTGGACTAAAAACTCATCAATGCGATATGATTTGTCCACACTCTACATGGGACATATTAAGGATGGTTTTAATTAAATTATTTAATATATATTACATTATAATTATTCAATTATTATTAAATATAAACATATATATGTTTGTGTGTGTTATTTACTTTCATCCATCTAATAAGATAATTTAATGAACACAATGTTCATGCATACGTATGACATACTGTCTCCATGAACGGTGTATTCCAATTAATATTTGTACATTTAAAAGAATTTTATAAAAAAAATATATACTGAATATTCATGATATTTATTAATGGATGAAATTATTGAAATAATTATATATGTTTTAGGAAAAACAATATAAAAAAATTAAGATATATATGAAGGATAAAGAAGATATTTCCTAATATGTATCCTTAATATGGAAGTTTAAATAAGAGGTTCATATAAAGACATATATGGCATTTGATATATGAATATGGTAATTTATTATATTTATAATAAACATATATTTAACATATAATAGTTTTTAATGAATATGATGAGATTCCTCATATAAGGGAAGGGGCATTTCTAGTCTCTTTTTAATTTCCACGAGATTTATGCCTTATTCATTACTCGATTATCTTGTATGGTGTCTATACTGAAAAATAATATATTAAACTATTATTATAATTTAATTATGTTTATTTATATATCCATTTTATTATCTCTATTCTATGGGTTTTATGTCTCCACAATACCAAATCTGTAGATTAGTTTTCGCTTAATTATCATTCTTTGAGACAGATGCCCTAAATTTCGAAAACCATGTTATAAATAATGCTTTCAGTAATGTTTTAAAATAAATTTAAAAAATATAATTTAATATTATTTTCATGAAAAAATTATATTAATCATGTTTATTTTATCCAACATTTTATTATTTATATTCAGAACTCATTTCCAAGAAAAGAACATTTGAAACTGCTTAATGTTTTAAAAAGTGTTTTTCCAAGATGAAATTAAATTTCTCATTGGAATTTTTTTAAAGACATTCCCAAATAATTTCTCATCTTAGATAACATCTAATTATGTTTCTAGTTCCATTATGACAAAATAATCCAATAGTTATATTTACATTCATTGTCTAAATAATTAATGTTTGGATGGAATATTTTTTATAAAACCCCTTTCTATTTCACGAAATATATGCTAATGAAACCCACTTCATTTCATGGGTTATTATTTGATAAAATTGTTATAAAAAATGTCTTTTTTAACATGTTAAAATATGATTACATGTTTATTTCAACCATTTCATTTGATGGGTTATGATATGAATTCTTGTGATCCAATGGAATTTGAGTACATGATTTCATTATGATATGTGTGGTACTTATATATAATTTCATTGTATCATGTAATGATTTATATATCATGAGATAATTATGGTATTTATGTCGATAGGATTCATCCACTATCGATAATTGTGAAACCTGATCCACTATGGCACATGGGGAAACCTGTTCCACTATAGGAATAAATGGAAACCTGATCCACTATAGGAAGAGGGGGAAAGGAGATCCGCTATGGGAATATGGGGAAATAGGATCCCATAAAATGAAAGGAATTATAATGGGGAAGGTGGTGTTTATCACCTTGTAGGTATAGTCCCTATGTAGCAACCTGTTATGTTTTTCAAATGTGACATTACTTATAGATATAGATATTCTATATTTATGTGTCTATTAAAATTCAATGTCATAATCCTATACTGTCATTTCATGTATTATGATCTTGATTCCCATATAATTCTCGTGTCATAATCTACAAATATTTATTCTGTGATTTATGTCTGTTATCTTATATATGCATGATATTATCTTCTAATGTATTACTCACATTCTCAAAACCCTTATTATCAAGTTTATTCTTTTATTTATCCATCGTTTACCCTTACTGAGAATCTGATCTATTGAATTTTATATTCCAAATCCCCAGGTATGAAGATATTTATTATGTATGATTTTTTTAAGAAGGATTTTATTTTTGAAAAACCTTATGAGAAATAATTTATCTCAATTATTTATTAGTGTTTATGTTTTGATGTTTCCAAAGTAACTAAACATATATAGTAATTGGGTTTATGTTTTAGTAATGTTTTATGTAATGTTCAAAAATGATGTAATGTAATGCATGAAAAGTGAGGGTCTCTAAAAATATCATGATAAAAATGGAGTTTTGGGATTATGTGTCTATCCCTACCTTCACCATACATATATAGATAAAAAATCATCAAAATAACTAGGATCTAGATGTATGGAAAAATTAAGAATGATGCCACAAAATATACATCAAGGTTCCTTGTATGCCAGTAAGTGGTTGATGAATAGAAAAAATTCAAAGGTGATTGTGAAACCATTACCAAATGTAACACCACACTATTTTATGAGATTGATTCCTTTAAATTTCTTTTTTATATCACGTTGTAATCTACACCATGTTATATTACTCTATACGCAACACCGTATTGACTTGTATTATATGCAACTCTATACATGGCTTCTGTTACACACAATTTGGAGTTCTTTTGATAGAATTTATTTCACACAACATCGAGTATAGATTATTTTCAATGTATAATAGAACTATGTCTATATTATGTTATACAGAACACCAAACTAAGCGCACGCAAAACAAAACACTATCTTGGCTTGCATTACTTGTAATATCTTCCTTTAATAGCACACACTGTACACAATACCATGTTTTACTAAAAAAGGATATACTTTAAAAATATTATTATTTCATTGAATATAAAATAAACTTTATGAAAATTAATACTAAAATTTTGAATTTAATATAACATTAACATCCATATAATGTATTTTCTAGAACCTAATATATGAACAAATTAAATATTTCTAAAAAAATAAGTATTTTTTTCCAAAAAAAACAGTTTTACTGCCTTTTGATTGATAACCCATTTAAAATATAGTTTTTGAAAATTTTTAATATCTATTTTACATAAAAAATATCTTTAATGGAATCAGGACAACAAAATAATCCCTGGTAGAATTATTTTTGTAATGAAATTCATATTTTAATGAATAGTTAAAATACATTATATTAAATCAAAACTGCATTTTCATATAATTTATTTATATAGTTTTATTATCTTTTAAACCCGATATAAATAATTTTATATCATAAATATTATTATGGTTATATTAAAAGATAATAATATGTTTAAACCCGATATAAATAATTTTAGGACTCATATGGATGAAATTGGACTTAAGGTTATGGATAATCTTGCAATCTAATTTTTTATCTGAGATTGTTTATACGTAAGTAATTACTGGGGTATATTTAACATCCACATATATGCTTCGTAATTATTTAATATTATTTATATTTTTCTAAAATTATTTTAATGTTGATTTTAACCTTTGGTGAATTTTTATTAAACTATATAGAAGGAATCTTTTGTTGTCATTTTATTTAAGGTACTTTTTACATTTCCTACAATAGTAAGAGGAAAATGTTTTTTTTATATTATACGGCATGAACAAATTTTTATTTTTAATAAACCATTATTTCCATGGAGTATCCTCAAAATAATGTTAATATTATTTCAAACTAAATCCATTTCTTTTAAATATGTGTTGTATTTTGAGAAAATAAAACAATATTTAAAAAATTAAGGATATTTTCCTCAAGAACCAAGTTCAAGTGTTTTATAAAAAAAAGTCCATCTAAGATGACATAGGGTTTTGTTTCTATTCCTATTATTAGATTTATTTTATTATGTATATGATAAAATTAATTTTATGAAATCCATTTATATTATATATATTAGGATGGAATGATGTTTAATAAACACATTTTCTTTTATGGGTTATTCTATGATGAATGATCTAGGTTTTTATGTAACATGTAAGAATGATTTAATTTTGAAATGGGTGGGACATATATCTACCTCCAAATCATTGGGAATAGATTTATATCTCATGATATTGAAATGAATGTAATGGAATGTAAATCAATTTCAGTAATACATGGTTGTAACGATAAGTAAATCTGGTTCAGTAATACATGGCTAAAACGACAAGTAAACCCAGTTCAGTAATAGACATCATCCAATATCATGGTATTGTTAGAAATTAATTTATTACTATGGAAATCATGATATTTTCATACTAATTTTCCACAATTCCATGTTTTCTTCCAATGATATTTTATCATAGTTAAGGTTCCTTTATGATCTATGTCTTACTTATCACAAAAATTTATTACATGACCCAATATTTTTATATTTAAAAATCATGTTCATGATTTTACATTATAATGTTTATGATTTCTTTTATCTTATTAAAGTTTACCCATACTGAATATTTTGAATCACCCTTTTAATGTGTTATTTTAATATGGATATAATGAGTGGTTTTAGGTAGGAAAACAAAAAGGGGAATAACTTTATGAAAGATGGTGAAGGTCTTTCACCAAGATATAAAATTATGTTCCATGTTTTGAAATACACTAAACTAATATGGTCATTAGGTCTATATTTATGTAATGTATTTGTATTCTGAAAAATAATGTATTTTCTATGTACATTAGTCGAGTTTCGTTAGATTTGGTGTTAGAGAGAAGGTTTAGTCAACCATTGGAAACTAGGATTCAAAATAATTCGTGAGATTCCTATATATATTTTTAAGGATAGTTCTAGGGATTTCCTGAGGATAAGTCAACTATAGGTTACAATTCTAGAGTTTTTGTAAAAATCATGAATAACCAATGATTAAACCGAAGATATCATTGATTAAAATATTTTATTTAATTCACCTTAGTTATGTGTTTTTAATCTACGATATGTATTTATCACTCTTTTCATTATGGTCTTAATCAGTTGTTAGAACTACATAGAAAATATTTAACCATTGAATGTCTCATATGTTGAAATTATGGGGATTATGAAGATTGATTTCATAAACTGAATTATCATTAAGATAATCATGATGATATTATGATTATTGGACATACTGCTGAGGATAAAGAATTGTAAAGTTCATGTGAAAGGAATGTGATTTTGTTACAATACTTTTTACATTAAAAACATGAATATTGATGTTGTGATACCTTAAGAAATAATTCATATTTTAAGAAAATATGATGATGATGGATCCTGAGTACTGGTTTTGAATAAATTTGGATAATTTAATTGAATATGTTTCAGAATTCAAAGATTATGTTATATGAATCAGGTAAAATATATTTTTTTCATTATAAGTTTTCAATTAAGTATTTGTAAAGGATATATTAAATAGTTCTATAGAGACAGAAACATATTTTATGGGTAAGATGATATACTTGCAGAACCCTTCATTAAGGGGAAGATAACCGTTAATATGACCCTTATGTTAAGATAATGATGCATCACTGATGATATGTCAGATTTGAATAAGAAAATTGTATGATGCCTATTTATTGAGATATAATTATGTTGTTATTGATATTATAGTTATACTATAATAGAGGAATTATATATTTTTTGGGCCTTATGAAATATATCCAGTAAAAATTGTAATAAAGAAACATGAATGTTTTAAATAAATATATATGGTAATATAGGTTATTACCTTCACTCAAGATAATAAATTATGAAGTTAATAAATTTATATGAATATGAAGAAAAGATATATCTTTTGATATATTTGGAAAAATTATTGTATTCACATGATTTTAATGTTATATTTTATTGTAATTTTTTATTTTTGTACTGTGAGTTTGGAAAGAAGTATTTTGGATAATCCTAAAAGTCGGAATGGATAAAAATAGAAATCAGATATTATTGTTTAAGGGTAATTTTTTTAATATTATCTATGTAATTTTATAATAGTATAGTTTTATAAAAGGAACTACTCGCAGGAAGGGAGATAACCCCTCATGTCGGACAAGGCTATGGGAATACAACCCAAAACTGAAGTGTGACATGCTTTTATCACCTACCACCGACCAATGATAATTCCTAGGTTAATATAAATTAGTTTTATTATATTTAAGTGGTATGATAGATGAAGTATAATTCCTTTTTTGAATCAAATATGATTAATCTCAACATAGATACACTTATATATATTTGATAACTTGTGCTAACCTTTTTATAATAATGACAGATTGAATGCTCTATAATTCAATTTATGGATCGAATGATTTGATAACACTTTAGGAATGACTAATTGAAATTCATTTCATTGAAAAAGATTTGATGTTCAAATTTCTCATAGCATGGCCAATGACGAGATTTTACGGAAATCATGTAATTATTTTTTTCACATGTTCTTAAACATTATGAAAAGGATCACAAAACAAAAAAATGATATCCTTGTGCATTATTATACGAAGAATCATATGGTCCCATAAAATCATCATATATATATATATATATATGTCTTTCTAGTTGTTAAATTTTTCTAAACCTTGTTCTATATCACTATCCATAAGAACATGATGGCACGCTTTTTCTTCCATATACATGTTTTCACTTACCACCTACATTATACTATGTGGAAACCTCATGATCTGTTGCAATGGGTATAATTAATGTTTATAAAATTACTTTTTTTAGAATGAAGTTTAAGTATTCTTTTTTATGATGTGGGTTTCTATGAACGATATTTTCATGTAATAAACCATTTATAAACCTAACTAATTTTGAGGGGAAAATTAATTTTAGGGGTGGTAAAATGTATACCTCACGATTTCATGATATATACAAATTATAATTTCATGGAGGTAATTTCTTGTACACTAAACCATGTTTTTCATGCACAATATGAAACAATGTATTAGCATCCAGTATACGCAACACTATACTTATCTTTTGTGACAAACAATTTCATGTTGATTTGATAGAATTCATTTCATGATACATTGAGTATAGTATTTGTTCAAGTTATAAATCGACTATGGTTGGATTATGTTATATAGAAAAAAATGTAATCTTACACTTAATGAAACACTGAATTGGACTTCATTACACACAAGAACAACATTCTTAGATAGCTTGCTTTTTACGCAAAAATGAGTTTGACTAAACTATGATATATTACTAAAATATTATTATTGAAAGGTATATAAACTAGAAAGTATGAATATTATTACTAAAAAAATCAAATTTAAAGTATATTAACATTCATGTTAATTATTTTATAGAACATGATATAAGAAAAAATTCATTTTTTTATATAAAATAATTATTTTTTGAAAAAATACATTTTTACTACCTTTTGATAAAGATCCCTTTTTTAAATCTAGTTATTGAAAGTTTTATAAGATTTATTAGTCATAATTAAATTCTTCTTTGTAATTTGGACATCAAAATTTACCTTGGATGAAATTTTGGTATTTTTCTGATGAAATCCATATTTTAATGAATAGTGAAAAATATTGTATTTTAATTACAAACTGCATATTCGTATAAATTATTTATATAGTTAGATGATATTCTAAATTGGTTCTAAATTGTAATTGGATTATACTTTTATCATTTAATCCAATTTTTTTCATTCGATGTAAATTTTAATTTAAATTGGACATAAAGACATGCCGATCTTTTGATATTTTTTTCTTCTAAAAATCTGGCTTTCTGGTTTTGGAAACGGGAATTAATATTAAATTAATTACAGAAAAATTTAGGTTTTGAATTTTGAAAAATGGATTACATATGTGGAATCAGGGGGTCTAAATTATGTAAATAGGTTGAATTTATTTTTTGAATATTATGAATAGATACTATGATAAATATTATTTACCATAGATAAATGTAAATCTGGTAAATTAGGTGTAACAAACAATATGATAAAGATAATAAAATTATTGTAAAACCTATCAAAATCATATTGTATAAATTAAATACGACTAATATCACTTAATGGTCTAAGTTGATTCATTAATTTTACTTTTTTTCTATTAAACTGATGTAATTAGAATTAAAAAAATGAAAGTGACAACATGTACCTCTCATATATCTTATTTTTTTAATAATATTATGTAGTGATAATGTTGATATATTATCGAACAAAAATAGTAGCAAGAAATATAACTAAATTATCTACATCATTTAAATTTATTTATAATTTCAATGGGTAAAAAATTACCATTAATTATGACACAATAGTGATGTAGAATATATTTTATTAATAAAAATATCAAATAAATGGTTTTAAAATATTAAAAGAAATATAATATGATTTAACTAATGTAGTCCAAGAATTTTTCAAGATTAATATCACATGTTATGAGTGTGTAATTCTTTTTTTGAATTTAACATCTGTGTCGATTTTATTTAAATTCAAATAAATGAATAATGTCAAAATTTAAACTAATGATATTTTATAAAACTATCATATTATTAAATTATTTAAAAATAACAAATAAATTAAAAAATTATAAAGTGAAAATTATAAGGCCAAATATTTAATAAATTATACAGTTATGTGAAATTTACAACAAGCAAATAAATATTTATAACCATTTAATATTTATAATACTATTACCAAAAATAAAATTAAATAGATTAAATATGGATAAATCAAAATTATAATTTTTAAAATAAACTGTAAAAATGGATATTTTTTATTTGTTGGTAGTATTTAAATGCATACACTTCTTATATTCTAAATAAATGAGTTTTGGACCATCATAAACTGAAAATCAATTTATAATAAATTAATATTTAAAAACTTTACTAAAGTGTCCCTCCTACCTCATATAAAAGGCCACAACCTCTACCCTTTTACTCAGTCCTTTAATGACCATTACATCACCATAAATTTGATAAAATAATCTCCAGACATCACTCCCTTTCTCTTAATGGACACTATTTTGGCAGTAATCCATCATAGGGAGAACATTTGTGAAAATCAGAAGTAGATACTCGAAAAAGATGTAATTTCTTTATCATGTCTTTCAATATTATTTTCTTCTCAAACTTAAAAATATTTAGTTATTTCAAAATATATTAATTAATCCAGTATCTTAAATATTATGAGATGTCACTATAATTATGTGAAAACCTTATACCAACTTTTATCCATCCTACGGATAACAATATCACCCTTTGTGCATACGTATGACTTACCATCTCCACCCTGGGGTATAATTTGTAATTCGAAAATAAATTAATTGGATGGGTATAATGTGGATTATAATGGATATAAATAATTAATATAACATGATAATTATTCTTTATAATTAATATACCATCCAACTCTATACCGTTTGACCATTAAATTAATGATATCATCACTCATGCGTATGTACGACCTACAGTCTCCACGACACATTGAGAATAATTCTCCACGTTTACCATTCTAGAATGAATATAAGTTATATATAATAAATAATAATGAAATATATTTCCTAATAATTATACTATATTTATGTATATATATATATTCTATTTACATGCTTCTATTCAACTCAATAACAAAACATAAATCACGTCCATGTGTACATTTGGCCTACCGTCTGCATGAATGGTGTATTTCGTTCTATTTATATATCTATTATATATATTTATATACTAAATATATAGGATATATAAATAATTTAATACATTATATATATAAATAAATCATTATATATTTAATAATATCAAGATTAACAATTCAAAACACTTAAGACAAATAAAATGATTATTACAAAAAACATTTCCTTAAGATGGAATTGATAAATAAATGGGTAATATAATGTCATAATTGAATCATATATGATATCAAAAATATTATTATGATTCTATTAAAATATAATAATTTTTTGAACCCACTATATATGATTTTAGTACTAATATTGATTAAAATGTACCTAATGTAAGGGATAATTTTGTAATATAATTTTTATCCGAGATTGTTTGTACGTATGTATTTAATAGTGGTATATTTATCATCCACATCCATGTATCCTAATTATGTAATATTATTTCTATTATTATACAATTATCTTAATGTTAATTTTAACCTTTGGTTATGTTTTTTAAATGTAATGGAAAGAATATTTTGTTGTTATTTGATTTGAGGTACTTTTTACATTATAAAAAATGCAGGAGGAAACGTTTTTTTAAACTTATACCGCATGAAAACATTTAAATGGTTTCATAAAATCTTATTTCCATGGTGAATATGGTAAAAAATTTCTCGATTATTTTCATCTAAATTTAATTCTTTTAAATTTGCGTGGCATTTTGTGAAAATAATTTTTTTTGAAAAAGCATTGATATTTCAATCAAGAATTTTGTTCATGTGTTTTATATAAATTATTTTCCATCTAAGATGACATAGGATTATGTTTCTATCCATATTATTAGATTAAATATTTTGTGTTTGTGATGGAATTATTTTTATTAAATCCATTTATTTTATATGTATTATGATGGAATGATGTTTAAGAAACCCATTTTGATTCATGGGTTATGCTGTGCGAAATGATTCATGTTTTTATGGAACATGTTGCAATGATTTCATTATGAGATTGATGGGAGCTATATCTACCTCCAATGCATTGGATATAGATTTATACCTCATGAGATAGAAATTATTGTAATGGAATGTAAATTGAATTCTGTAATACATGGATGGAATGACAAGTAAACATGATTCAGTAATAGATGGTTCTAATAGCATGTAAAACCAATTTAGTACAGAACTTCATCCAATATGATGGTTTTGACAGTAATGCCTTTGATACTACAGAAATCATATTATGTTCTTATTTTTTCCACAATTCCATGTTTTATGCTAATAATATTTTATCATGGTTGATGTTACTTCATGATCTATGCCTTACATTTTGAAAATAATTATTTGATAACATGAGATACTGATATATAAACATTATGTTCAGGATTTTACATTTCTTATTTTTATGGTTTGTTTTATGTTATCAATTTTTACCCTTACTGGGTATTTGAGGTCACCGTTTTTATATTTTGTTTTTTAATAGGATATAATGAATGGTTTTAGGAAGGAAAAAATGGGTAAGAACATTACCGGAGATGGTGAAGGGCTTTCACTAAGATAGATGATTATATTCCATGTTTCTAAAGACATTAAACTAATATGGACTTTGGGCTTGTATTTATACAATGTAATAAGTATTCCAAAAAAGTAATGAAATTTACCTATACATTAATCTTGGGTCGATAGAGTTTGTGTTATGGAGATGGTATAGTCATCCTATGGAAACAAGGATGAAAAATCATTAGTGAGATTCCGAGAAATATTTATAAGGATTGTTCTATGGACTTCCAAAGGATTACTCAATTATATGTTACAATGCTAGATTTTTTTTGATAATCATGAATAACATACGATTAAACCTAAGATATCATAGATTGAAATATTATAAGTAATTTAAATTACTTATGTGTTTTTAATCTCTGATATTTATTTCTCACACTTTTAATTTTGGTCTTAATCAATTTCTATAACTACATAGAATATATTTGTCCATTGAATGTTTCATATTTGGAAATTATGGGAATTATGATGATTGATTTCATAAGAGGAAATATAATGAAGAGATTCATGATGATGGTACGATTATTGTTCATAATGCTGAGGGTAATGATATTGTGAAAGACATGTCAATGGTATGTGATGTTCTTACAGTGTTGTTCCCATTAAAATTAAGATTCTTGAGGTGGAAAAACATTAATACGTGATATATATTTTATAAAAGATGAAGATGATGGATCCTGAGTAATGGTTTAGGAGTAAATTTGAATGATTGATGTGTATATATTTCATAATTCAATGATTATGTTATATGAATCATGTAATATATAATTATTTTCAGTATAAGTAATCAATTTGGGATAGTAAAGGATATGTTGAATACTTATAAGGAGTTAAAAAATTAATTTCATGGAACAATAATATACTTGGAGGACACCTGATTAAGGGGTAGATAACCCTTAATATGACCCTTCTGTTAAGATAATGATACTTAGCTAAATATATATTGGATTTGAATAAGTAAATTGGATGATTTATGTTTCCTGAGATCTAATTATGGAGTTATTTAATAGAAGGTGATACAATCATGGATGAAGTATAAATCTTTTTGGGACTTATGGAATATATCCTAAAGAATTTGGAATAAGGAAACCTGTATGTTTTCAATAAGGATATAGGGTAATTTTGGTTATTAACATGAATAAAGATAAGTAATGATGAAGTTATTCAAATGTTATTAATGTGAACAATAAGATATATCTTATGATATATGGGGGATAAATGAAGGTATTCACATGATTTTTATATTACATTTATTTTAATTGTATCTTTTTTAATATTGTGTGTTTTTACAGAAGTATTTTTGATAAATCTGAAGGTTATAATGGATTGAATTAGATAACAAATAGTGTTTTTACGGATAAATAATTTAGAAAAATTATTTCAGTAATGTTATAATATTATAGTTCAAGAAAAAGATAAACTCACTAGACGGGGGACAAATTGTCGTGTCGGACAAGGATGTGAGAATAAAACCTACAACTGAATTGTGACATGGTTTTATCACCTACCACTAGCCTATGAGAAGACCTAGGTTAATATCAAATAGTTATATTTTATATATTTGGTATTATAGATGAAGTATATGTCCATTTTTGGAACCATATACGATTAATCTTACTATAGATTGACTTATGTATATTTGATAACTGGGTTATAAAATTTTTGATAAAGAAAGATGGAAAGAAATACAATTCAATTTAGGGATTGTATGATATAAAAAAAAATTAGGAATTAAAAATTCATCATCATTTCATTGAATATGAGTTCTATTGTAAATTTTTCAAGGCCTGACCAATGATGATATTGTTCTGAAATCATGTATGAATGTTTTCTTATGTTCTTAATCATTAGGAAAAGGATCATTAAAAAAACATTATCACAGTACCTTCTTATCTAAGGAATCATATTTTACATTAAATCATCATAGATTTATGTCTTTCTGGTTGTTATCTTTCTCTAAACCTTGTTCTCGATTACTATCCATAAGAACTTGATGGTCACATTTTTCTTCGATATCTATGTTTTATCTTCCCAACAATGTTCTTCTATGCGGAAACCCCTTGATGAGTTACTTTGTGTAAGATTTATGGTTTTAATATTTCTATATTAAAATTTTGTTTTAGTATTCTTTTTTAAGATGTGGGTTTCAATGAATGAAACATTCAAGTAATTAACCATTTATAACCCGAGAGAATTTCCAGGGGAAATTCATTATAAGGGGGGTATAACGTAACACCCCAAGATTTTATGAGATATATTCATTTTAGTTTCATTGATATCTTGTGTTGTATGCCACAGCATGGTTAGCATCCACTATATGCAGAACTATATTAGCTACCAATATATGGAACACTATTCTTGTCTTGTGTGAGACACATTTTCATGTTTTTTTGATATAATTTATTTCACACAACATTGAGTATAAATTTTTTTCAATGTATAAAGGAACTACGTTTGGATTTTTTAATTAAGAATGCCAATTTATTATTAAACTAAACTCAACACTTACTTGGCTTTCATTACATGCAAGAGAGACATTACAGGATAACATTATTTATATGAAATACCGATTTTCACTAAACAATGTTATATTATTAAAATATATTTATTTATTAGGATATAATCTATCCATTATGAATAGAGTTAATAAAAATTTTAAATTTATAAAACATTAACATGAATGTTATGTATTTTCTAGAACATGATATAATAAAAAATTAAACTTTTTGGATAAAAGACGTATTTTTTCAAAAAAATATTATTTGAAGCCCTTTTGAAGGAGAACCATTTTTAAATGTAGTTTATGACCATTTTATAAATTATATTGGAAATAATAAACTCATTTTTTAAAACTGGGGCATCAAAATTTACCTTGGTTTAAATTTTGGTATTTTTGGATGAAATTCATATTTTAATGAATATTGAAAAATAATGTATTTTAATTCAAAACTGCCTTTTCATATAATTTATTTATATAGTTATATTATATTATTAATTGGGTTCAATGTTTAATTGGATTATGTTTTTATCATTTAATACAGTTTTTTTCATTCGATGTAATTTTACATTTAAATAAGTATAAATCAATATGATGATTTTGAAAATAAACTCTACTCATGTCTAAATTTTATTGGTTGGTAAGATTTAGACACAAAATCTTATTACCACAAATATAAATTAGATTTGGGATATTATTAACCGAAAATATATTTATAATAAATTATTATTTCAAAGCATTCTAATAGTGCCCCTCCTCCCTCATATAACAGGCCACCACCTCCACCCTGTTTGTCACAACATTGAAGACATTTAAATCATTATAAATCTGATCAAATAATCTCCCAACATCACTCCCTTAATACTAGAGGCCAAAATTTTGTCACAAAGCTATACCAGGGAGACCTTTTGTGAAAATCAAAAGGAGATAAAAGAAAAATATGTAATTTCATTATCACCACTTTAAAAATTATTTTCATCTTCTACTTATAATTCTTTTGTTGTTCTCATTGAAAATTAATTACTCCCGAATATAAAAAGTTATGAGATGTTATTATAATTATGGGAAAACATAATACCTACTTTTATCCATCCTATGAATAACAATATCACCATGTGTGGGTACATACGACTTACCATCTCCACACTATTGTGTAATGTGTTACTCAACAATACAAAAATTGGGTGGGTATAATTGTTTTGATCCAAACTTTTATTAATGAAAATTTCTAATAATATAATTAATGGTAATATTATGTAAAATCATTATGCAATTTCTTGGTTTTTTTATTTCAATATACCATTAATAATTGATACCATTTCTAATATAGCTGTTGAACAGTTATCACATGATTAATATAAATATAGGTCTACAACAAACACAATTTACATACATAATGGAAGCGATGAACACATCCAGTAGAATTTATCTATATGAATCCCATTTTTTGGAGCATAGAATAGAGGTGTTGTCACTGGGAATCGCTCCAGACCAAGACAAATCCGAGCTTCAACATGTTAAGCTTGAACAGAATAGCCTACATGAGAAGTGGCAGTTGATAGAGATTACCACCTGAGAGATGCTATCTAAGCCACCCCAAGAGTCTATAATCATCACAAACCATACCCTTAGGTCTTGTGAAGGGATTTTTTAAGGGGTTATGTAAAAATACCCTAGAATTATGATTATGTGTATTATTTTTTTATATATACTATACATTCATTTTATTATTGTCACTTTTTAAATCATTTTAAAAGCGAAAATAGTCTTTTTTTGTTAATATTCAATTAAGAAATATATTTTGACGAATTAATGGATTTTATAATTAAATAATCGTTTAAATAAATATTATTACTAAATTAAATTTTTTTTAAATATAAATGGTCTCATAATTTTTATGAATACAATTTCAATTTTTATTATGTCTTGAAAGATGTTTTTATCAAAACCAATGAATTTTCGATAAATGTGGGTTTTTATTTTAAAAGAAAAAAATCACATATTTAGAAAATTATTTAGATAAAATGAATATTATTTTTTAAATCAGGATATCGAAATTATTGAATGGGGAATTTTTCATAATTTTTTGATACAATCGACTTTTTTGGTTAAAATTAAATATTGTATAAAAATATAATGTGCCATATGAAATCATAATGTCCCAATAGTGATTTAATAAAAATCATTGAATGGTATGTTTGGAAAATATATGTTTTAGATTCAATATAAAGTGATTTTAGAATTTTTTATTAACTTTATGGTTCCTTAGTTGACCCTATAAGAGTTATAAAACATTTTAAAATTTTAAATTTATTTCATTGAGAGTGCGACTCACCTCCACATAAGCAAGCCTAATATTTTATGATTTTCAGACATTGGCCTTATCAAATAATTTTTCCACTGCCGTTTGGAAAAAATACATTAGAAAAAACTTGGTTTGGATTTTGGTTTTTATTAATTTAATGTGTGGTGGCCAAAACCTAACTAATAAACAATTCCCTATCTTTTATATTATAAACCAACCCGAACTCCAACTTCCTATTCACTCAAAGCATTTATAGATCAACCATCCTCTCCCATAATCTCACTAGAATCCTCCCATGGAACCCAAATGCCCCAATAATCCTCTCTCAAGCATCTCCTAGGCCTTTAGGATCACACTTTCAAATATGAAATTTCTTTTATTTTTATTTTTTCCCAAATTTCTTTATGTTTTTATAACCTTATTTTCATTAAAAATGTTGGCAAATGATTTATCACCTCCCCCATACAACCCATTTTATGTTTTAATGATGATATACACATTTATATCTCCTTAATTACTCCCATATACATCTGTTACCATGAGGAAATTCTACAAAGGATTTCTCTCTCTTAATTTACATTCAATAACATATTTTGTATTATAAACATAAATTCCATTACATATGTTGGGAGATGTATCTGTATGACCCACTTACTATTAATTTCATGTACATATTATGATATTCCAATTTCTCTCCCATATACCATTTTTTATGAATTCTTATGTCACACCATTATGTAGCTAAAATTGCACAACGATTTTCCAAGCCAATGACAATGTGTAGTGAATATCATTAAAATTTATCTATCAAGGGTATTCACCTTTATCCACATTTACATAATAATTATATTTTTTTATGTATTCCATATTCCTTTATCATTTAATAAATGATGATGCTGAATGATTCCATGTTGTATGGTCCATGTTGTACACTTATGATTGAAAAGAAATGATTACGAAGGGTGTGTCTTGATAGCGCTCTAATGCATTGGTTAAATATTAAAATCATGATATTTCACATGAAATATGTGTTTACTCATGTAATTTGAATTTCAATGAGGGTTTACTTATGATCCATGTTCAATGGTCCAAGGTTCATTCAAATAACATGTTAAATGTTGTTCCCCAATTTCCATGTTATGATAATGAAGATATATCATGTCTTTAAGTTCATGTTTCTCTTGTGTACCATTAATGTTCCTATTTCCTAACATGTACTATATTTTTCATGTTATGCCTTTTTTACTCACATATTGGGCTTTATAGCTCACCCTTTTCTTATGCATGGCCTCAGGTTACCCCAAGAACTGCTTAGTACGATGGAATGTGTATGGTCATGTGATAGAAGTTTTCAATAAATATGTTCACCTCATTTTTTAAGATGTTGTATAATGTTCTTAATCCCCAAAGGCACTAGACCTCTCAATCATCTATGTGGTATCAAGGGAAGATTTTATGTATTAAATCATGTTTTAGTGTGTAATAAGTAGTAGTATTTTTCTATTATTGATGATTATAATGGATGTAAATAATGAATATAACATGATAATTATTATTTATAATTAATTTACCATTGAATTATATTACTTTTAAACATTAATTGAATAATATCATCGCTTCTTCTTTTGTATGGCCTACCACCTCCATGGAGCAATGAGGTTAATTATCCATGTTAACCACTCAAAAATAATTATAAAGTGTATATAAAAAATAAACATGAAATATATGACATAATAATTATACAGGATTTATGTGTATATATATATATATATATCATTTACATGCTTCCATTCAATTCCATAAAGAAACTGATACAACGTTAATGCGTACGTACGACCCACCACCCCCTTGGACGGGTATTCCATTTCATTTATCTATCAATTATATATATTTATATACTAAATATATGTGAGATATAAATAATTTCATACATTATATAAGTATTTAAATCATTATCTATATAATAATATCAAGAATAAAAAGTCGAAACACGTACGATAAATAAAATGATTATTACAAAAAATATTGCCTTAACCTAGAAATGATAAATAAATGTGTAATATAAAGTCATAATCGAATCATATATGACACCATAAATATTATTATGGTTCCATTGAAGGTTACTAATATGTTTAAACACACTGTATATGAGTTTTAGACACATCCGGATGAAACTAGTCCTAAAGTATGTGATAATTTTTCAATGTCATTTTTATCTGAGTTTATTAATACGTAAGTATTTACTAGGGTATATTTATCATCCACATATATTTTTCCAAGTTATTTAATATTTTTTATATTATTATAAAATTTTTAAAATATAATTTTTCTTTTTGTTGAAACTTTATTAAACTAAATGAAAAGAATCTTTTGTCATTATTCAATTTGTAGTACTTTTGTGCATTCTTGAAAAGTACGAGGATAATTTTATTATCTTATACGACATGATTGGTTTTTTACAGTTTCCTGACACGTTATTTTTCATGAATAATTCACTACATGATTTCAATATTATTTTCAACTAAAATATTTTTTTAAGATTACAGGGAATTTTGATAAAAGAAATCGCTTTTGAGAAACAAAGGATATTTTCATCAAGAATTAAGTTTATGTGTTTTATCCAAAATGTTTTCCATCTAAGATGACATAGGGTTATTTTTCATTCCATATTATTACAATTATTTTTTCATTTGCATTATTGGATTTTTTATGAAATCAATTTATTTTATATGTATCATAATGGGATTATATCTATGAATCCCATTTTATTTTAGGGGTTATGATATGATTTATGTTTTTGTAGAACATATAATAATGATTTCATTATGAGATTGGGGGGCCCTATATATCCCTTTAATGCATTTGTTAATCATTTATATCTCACGTGATAGACTTTACTAGAATAGAAAGAAAATCATGTTTAGTAATACAGGGCTGGAATGATAGGTAATTCCGGTTCATTAAAACATGGATGTAATGGAATGTTAACCACATTTAGTAATGGACTTTGTCCACTATGATTTTCTAGGCTGCAATTCCTTAGCTGCATCAGAAATCATATTGTTTACTTATTAATTTTCTACAATTACTTATTTTATTCCAATGCATTTTTATCAGGTTTAATGTTATTTTATGATATATGCCATACATAATACCATGATTTATTTCATGACTCATTGTTTTGATATTTATTCTTCATGATCATGTTGTTACATTATTTGGCTTATAATTTATTTTATGTTCTTAATTATCCCCAGACTGAGTATTTATGTTTACCCTTTTTAAGTATTCTTTTTTTCCATGATATAAATAATGGTTTTAGGTATGAAAACAGAATGATGAAGATCTTTATGGGAGATGTAAAATGTCTTTAACCAAGGAAAAATATTATGTTCCATGTTTCCTAATAAACTTTACCAATATGGTCTTTGGACTTATATTTGTGTAGTGTGTTAATTACTCTTCAAAAGTATTAAATGTCCAAATACATCAATTATGGGATGTCAGAACCGTAGAAACATGTAAATGAGAAAACACAACCATATATTTTTTCTGTAGTCCTCTGATGAAATCATGTTAAAATAAATCGATATGGGTTATGGTGGATAATATTTAAAATAATTCTCACTAAATTGAAATTCGATAGGACTAATCACTCAGTAAAATACCATGGATATACATTACATTTGTGGTGAGGCTTTATGAATCACCACAATCGATTTTCTATAATTGATATCCAATAATTACCTACATGTTCTGGAAGAGCCGCCAACATGGCCTAATTACATATATGATCATCATCAAGATTTATAAACATGAAAATAATTTTCAATTTGAGAGAAAACTAAAAAAACTAAAAGTTATTTTTATACAAAAGTTTAATTGTATTCTAAGGATGATAGGATCAACATCTTCCTCTCGTTGAGTACACAAAAAATATTAGTTTTCACTAATGAATCCAAATGGAATCCTATGATTCCATTTATGGGAAAAGTTGAATAACACCTTCATGCGGTGTTCATGTTTGGGAACAAAAAACTACAAGGTCATTAAACAATCAATAAAGTATTAGAAAAGGTCAATACCACTAATATTCATATCAATGAAAAATATAGTTAAAAAATACATATTATAACAATAATATTTGATACACAGAGGTCAATAAAGAAGAAAATATATTCTTACACAAATAAAAATGATGTAATGTCATGATATTGGCAATGAAGATAAAATATAGTCCAATATAGATTGTTCCCTATTGGACCCCTAATCTCATCAGAGCGGTGACCTATCAACTTACAATCCCACCTAAACTATCTAATTTACATGATTTTTTCCTTGTATTCCCCTTTAGTAAGTACATACAATACCACTCACATGTACTCAATTTATAGGTGTGATCACTGTA
The DNA here is from genome assembly GCA_963277665.1 of Viscum album. Lineage (NCBI taxonomy): Eukaryota > Viridiplantae > Streptophyta > Magnoliopsida > Santalales > Viscaceae > Viscum > Viscum album. Next base: position 1,014,984,074 of record OY728155.1, read on the forward strand.
AAATGATCATTTACATGAGGAGAATACATTAAAGATCTTAAGTAATTGATACCATGTTACACTAAATTAGATAATTCACAAGGTAAATGTGAAATAGAGAACCCACAACATTAAAGAATAAATGCTTTGATAAGAGGTGGTGATGAAATAGAATCACCTCAAATATTTTATTTTCATAAATGAAATTTTATAGGGTGATAATTTTGAAGGGAAGAATATTTTCATGACATTATGTTTAATAAAAAAAATTCCCATTGCGAAATAATGAAATGTATTATTATGTATTATGGATTAAGAAATAAAATTAAATAACATGGTTTTATTATATCATATAATATTTAATAGACCATTATGTATTCTAATGATGGAATATATTTATATTGAACAGTGTTCATATGGTAAATATATATAAATGGTTTTTAAACATCAAATTTTCACATTAAAAAAAAGTGATTTCATCAACTAGTAAAATCTTGACACGTGAATCACATTTGTCAAAGACTATAAGGCTAGTAGAAATAATTGTATTTTCCCCCTGACCAATCCCAAGTTATTATTCAATAAATAAATCATGCTAGAAACTGATTGTGGGAGAAAATCAAGCTCATTGAGATCACAAACTAAAAAATGTAGGCCAGACAACCCCATCAATGTGATACCATTGCATACCATACCATCAAGAAATTTTCATGGTGTAATAAATGTATATGTATTCAGACCCAAATAATATGTATTTTTATATTTTATACAAAAATTAATATATCTTATTAAAATTGAATCATTATAAATAATTTTTATATTTACACAATCAAACATAACTTTTTTGGAAAATATTAAATGTTATTTAAGATGATTACATTGATGAATTTGTGGAATTTTGAAAAAAAATATTAATTTCATAAAGTATTTTTATCAAAATATTTTTATTAAATATAATAGATAATATAATTTTTATGTAAATTTCATAAGGGATCGAGAATAGTTATTGTCAGAAAAACCTTACCATTCTATAAAAAAAGAGTCATTTTAAATTTTTTTATTTTTATAAATAACTTTTTTGGGGAATATTAATATTATTTCTGTAAGAATTACCTAGAAATTATCAAATGGTTTTATTTTCATTGTTTTATAAGACTCTCAAATTTTCATGTAAAAATTAAAAATTATTTAAAAATAATGTGTGTTTTATGACATCATAATGACAGAAAAGCGGTAAAATAAAGGATATAATAGGTATCAATGATGGAATAATTTTCCATATTAATATAAATTTTATGTGTTAATTTATTACTTTTATAAATCAATTATGAATCCTCTGATGCTTATAATATATTTTATGGTTATAAAATTATTTCATCCAGAAGATGACTCATATCTAGAACAACAAGGGTGATATATTGATATCTTCATCTCTTAGACATATAACATAGAAATTCATTCTCATTTTGTAGATAAAATTGGTAAAATTAATGAAATGACATTTTTTTTGAATAATTTATTATATATATTCTAAAATATAAATATGAGTAATAATTATGAACCCCCTTCTCATTTCCATCATAATCCCACCCAATCCCCCTTCCATATTCACTAGAAAATTGTGAAACATGTACCATATCATCCATCCTCAATCTACAGTCTTGCCAAGGTTCCCCCAATACCTTACGAATATGTTACCAATCTTTTTGAATCTCCATCTCAAGGAAGGAGACACTCTCCTTTTCCTCATTTTTCATGTATGTTTTTTATTATATTATAATTTTCTCAAGTTCATAATGTTGGGATATGTTATTGTGTAACACCCTTACATGGTTTTTTATGTCTATATTATTAGGGAACAATTTTAATTTCATTAATCCTTCCCATTAACATTTATTTTCCCCCAAGAACTATCAAAATGTCACTAGAATTTTCCATGACAAACTATTATTTACTGAATACCCATACTCACATTTTATCAAAGGTTTTCACCTTTATGCACATATATATCATTGATTTGGGAATTACAAGTATATAATCCACAATCCATTATCATCTAATTAAATGTATTGAAATATGTACCTATGTATATGTTTTATGTATAAAACTTATTCTTGTACATGATATTAGTATGGTGGAGTCCCCTAGAGAGCGCTATAATGCATTGTGTATTTTATTGTATCATGATATTCCATGTATATTTCAGGGGAGGTAAACCTAATAAAATTATGTTTTGTTGACTTGGGTTATTTCCTTGACTAATTCTATTGAGTTCATGTTTAAATATGTATCCATGTTTCCATGTTAACTTTATTTTATCATCTTATATCATGCATCATTATTCATTTTTGTTATTGTCACCACTTTTATGTAACATCTTTCTACCATTTTTCTAACATGTAATACCCTCATTATTTTATTCCATTATTTTTCCATTATTGTGATGTTTATCTCACCCATTTCATATGTATGTCCCTATGTTATCATGGGAATTTATATGTTTGATGAAATATTAGGAACATTTTAATAGATGGTTTTCATAATGGAGATCTACACCATTTTTAGGTTGTCATCTAATGTAAAACATTACTCAATGACACAAGATTTATCGATCATGCATGTTTCTCTATGTGTGTATTTATGTAATTTAATCATGAATTAATGTTTAATAAATACATGGATTGTTATTTGAGCCAAGTCTACAAGATATCATGGTATGTGGAATTCCAAGAGAATATAAAATCAAGGAATAAATTGGTATTAACATAGATATGAAAGGTATAATATTGATTTACTAATCTTGTAACACTCATGAATGGTTGTGTGTACCCCAAAGGATACACCACCATGTAGTAAAGATATTTTTAGGGAGAAAGAGTAAAATATAATGCATTTGAGTAATCAATCAAAAGAAGGGATGATGTTCTAAACATGGGAATATCATGTCATTATTTATATTTTTATTTCATAAGGATAGTGTTCCTAATCATTGACTATAAAACAGCCAATCATGCTAGTTATTGTGACTTAATAGTTTATCAAAGCTCACATGATTTATGGTTTGGTTGAAAAATAATACACCATTGGGAGTTCGATCGAACCACATAAGTGTTTGTGATAGGGGTAGTTAGAGATATTATCATTTTAATGTGTATTATAATCTCAATCCATATCTAAATGTCCATGAAGAACAAGATTGGGAGAGATGAAAATTAATTATAGGGCCTAAAAGAAGTAATTAAATAATCCCTACATATAATATTTTCTGAAAATCAATCCTTGTATAATTATTATATATGTTATCTATATTTATTTTAATCATATATATGGTGGGATCTTTTATATTCTTATATATATATATATATATATATATCTCATTTATAGTGAAAATTCATTCAAGTAATTTATTTTATTAAGAAAAAAAATAAAACATGATATGGATAATGTTTCGGTTAAAAGATAAAGAGGGACCCAATTTCATTTGTCTATGGTTGTTGGACAGTACATACCATGAGCTGGTAAACCTATACATAAGAGATGTTCTACAAAGTTATATATCTTTCAAAAAAGTTGGATGTATGTCCCATAATATAAAAACACTAGGTTCAGTTTAACATCATGGAAAAATTATAATGGATCTATGAAGGTAATGTTTATAGATCATGGAATGTTATGACATTTTTTATGGTATGCTGAAATAGACTAATATGTAGTGTAATTTTTTTTTGAAAAACTTAGATGTCACATTGTTTTACCTCATGTGACTCAAATTTATCATGTCCTATTTAATCCTATATTTTAATGGTGTCCCTCGTGAAATATATCATCATATTGTATTTCTAGGTACTATATAGTATAAAATCACGTGGTAATGACGCCTTCTGTATGATTTAACATCATACAAAATGGTTTTCTTCCCTATATTGTAGAATAATGTGGAAAGTATTTGTTATGAAAAAATGTTCAGGAGGGATTTTATTCAACATGAAATAGGATGAATTGGATGCAATTTTTATGAGTTTGAGGATTATATACCACTATAAAGCCTCTATCTACATACTTCTAAAAAATTTCCTTGAAAACAAGTAATCCTTCTATCGTATTTCTTACAAACCGATATCAACAAAAATTATTGAGTGGGAACTCATTTTTACCTCCTCATGTCTATTTTCCCTTGAAATAATGATAAGATATATCTCTAATGATCATTTAATGTATGAATCCATATGATATTCTTGATGTAATAGGAAATTATTCATCTATTACAGTGTGATAATCATCTTTAAATGATACCTGAGTGACCCATATTATTTTTCACATACTATGTGATTTTTTTATGAAATCCCACATAGATATAGTGATGATTTTGATGTAAGTGAATCTTACCATCACATGTGAACCCTTAATGAAAATCTTTATTGTTAAATTGAATCTTATTATATTCCCAAGACCTAATTGATTGGGGAGATAATTTTCATATCACGTCCACTGAACTTATTTTTTCTTATGACTTGTTATTCGATCAAATCAATATCTATATAATATTAAAATTACATGGAGGTATGGTTATGAGGATGTAATATGAATCTTCTTATAGATAATCAATAGATAGATGACTGAACTTCATCTAATGTGTTCCACATGTGCCTATATTTTAATGGTAACATAGATGAATTAGTGACCTACGATGTGGTTCTCCAATCATTATTAACATAGTGGGAATGTTATCAAGAACTGGGGTTGTTGAATTATAATTTGGTTTCCCATATATTGTAATAATACTACTCTCATCTATACCATGTAGATATTGAATTGTTAAAACAGTGAAAACATTACAAACAATGAGGGGGATAAAAAGGTTAATTCTATTAGAAATGTCGATTGGGGTTATTGAAAATTTAAAAATATCCTCATCCCTTTGTTTTGGGATGACTATAAAAATTATTTAAATTTTATCTAATGAGGAAAGAGTGATTATTATATTGTATCTAACAATGTGGCATTGGGATCTTTACTATAAGGATAACCAAAGAGGGAGTGTTCTGCTACATTATCTTAGAAAAATGAACATGGAATCATTCAAGAAATTATTTTCTATATAACTTTATTCACACATTATACATGTGTGATATTTTATTACATATAATTTTCCTTATAATCCTTATGGAATTGACTAACTGAAGTCATGATGATGTTATTTCTATTACAAATGGTTCAGTGGGTTGATTATAATGTGAGTCTCAAAATGGACTCCAAATATCGATTCTATTTTTCCCAATACTCATTTTTTCAACTTATATTTAACATTAAATCATAAAAACTAATGATCATTACTTTTTTAGATGCATGAAATGTTTGATTTAGTGGTTTATTACAAATACTAGTGGAAGAAGAAAGCTAAAAATGATATATCATTAATTGGTTTGTAAGTTAAAATCATCATAATTTGGAGTTTGATCATCTAAATTTTGTAGTAATTTCTCATGTATGGTGGATTTCATGTTGAGTTAGAAATATGGGGATAGTTTTCCTAAATATTTTAGTGTCTAGTTAGGTGGATTAGTTTTCAATATACCATTTGGTGGGATAATTTATGATGTATAATTTGTTGTGATAATTCCTATTTTACCGTTTCGAGGTAAAATAAACATATATGAGATGATTCTATTGTTATAAAAGATAAAATTACTCATATCCCTATGTGTTGGGGCTCCCCTTAGGATTCAGCAGTCAAAAAATATAATCACAATGAAATATCATAATTCATGATTGTCATGATATATGATTTATTATCAGTTATTGTCATGATACATTAATAGACATGATATACATTATCGGTAGAAAGGATATGATCCTTTTCTATAGTTTCAATATTTTGATAAATTAGGCATGGTATCCTATTGGTTTCTATATTTTGGAGGTCTATGGTAGTAAAAACATACTCTATAGATCCATGTTGAATTTAGTTTTCATGTCGATGATGATGACTATTTTGGATAGCTACTCTCCTAGAAATATCACAGGTGGTTGACAAAATGTATTTATTTACATTTTACAACTCACTAATATAAAGAAGGTATCGATAATTGAACAATATGGTTAAGTTATAAAAGTGGTTGAATGTGTCAAAATGGTCGAAATTGTTCATTAAGTCATATCAAGGGAAGGAAAACTTATGTTGTTTAATCCAATAGAGTCTTTCATGAATTTAATCAATCTGTAGCATGGATCCATTAAGACGGTACCCCCAAATTTTTACATTCACTAACCACCACTAGAGGTGTTGGGTTAGAGATAGTTTATGTTGGGGCCTTGGGAAATCATTTCAATCCATAAAAAGGATTATTATTAGTTTTTTTGTTGGTTGTGAATAAAAGTTTTATGTTTAATAATGTTATTACCATATTTTACAATAATCATGGAACCATTGGCACATTTTTATATTCCATTTGGATTATAGGGAATATAAAATGTCATTGGGAGGAGACAAGACACAAGATCAGTGAAATACTACATATAAGAGTGAACGATCAATCAAATTATTTAATAGTCAAATGAATGAAAATCATTTATTTTTACAAGTGATAGGATTGACATTGCTAAAGGATTCATTTTTGGGTTTACCATTACTATGTGGAATACATGAAATTGAACAGTCTGAAATGAACTAGATAAACAATCCATCATTACATATAAAATGGAAAACACAATTGAAATATTCATGTCATGTTCACCATTTGTGTTTCTATATAAAATGAAAAATTAAATGGCCTAGTGGGAACTAAAGAATCTTTTCTTATTTTCCCTTTATTGGGAAATTTTCATTGGTGATGGCCAAATAAAAAAAATCCAATTTACTCTTAATGTATCCTTGTAGGTGTCCTAGATAATCTCTCAAAGAGAAAGGGATAGTAGTATCACTATCCTAGAACTTATTTATTTGTCTTCTATTTTATTAATTTTAAAAACATCCAAAAAATATTATTTTTTGTTTTTGATTTTAAATTTATAAATAAATTAACTAGAAATTAAAGTGGGTGAGAGGGGTTGGATATTGGGTCAATCAAACGTAATCTCTAATGTTTTCTGGATCTCATATGAAAATGGTTCCAATATCATTATTTTATTTCTCCATTATATCTAATTTTTTTTCTAAACATAGGCATGATAAATATTCTATAATACATCTAGTTCCACATTGTCTGTAATGAATAGGAAATGTGGACACTAAATCTATCCATTCACTCTCTCAACTCCCAAATCCCTTGTTTCATTATCATCCTTAAATCCACAGTTCTCATCCGATAAGCACTATGATCTATGATATTTAACGAATGATAATATGTTATATTTGAGGGTGTAAAATCTCATCAGAGATTGAAAATTATTAGCGTCTATCTACTTCTACTGATTTCTCTATATCATCAATGATGGAATTCAAATTATTATAAATAAAACAGTGCCTTTGTGATTTCCCCAATGTTACTATACCATGGATTAGTAATACATGGTTTGTAGAATAAAAGATCATATTGTAGCATTGAGAATGGGGAAGTGTACGAATAATTGTTGGAGAAGAGAATAACAAAACAAAAGTAACAAAAAACCCAAAATTTATATTATCATATGAAATATATTCAAGAAAAAACTATTACAGATAGAAAGCCTCATCATCAGAGGAAGAATGAATCCATATAGATTAGATGAAATATATTTATAGATTAGGTGATCTTGTAGCTTCTTCCTCCTCACATTCACTATTAAGGTGATCATTGTCTCTATTGTATGGATTCTATGTGTCATAGTGGTCCTTTAGTGTTAATTTTGACGTCATGTCCCCTCCCTTACCATATAAGAAATTTAATTTGTTCTAGTGGTTCATGATTGTAGTTTCGCATTCTATAAATTTGAAATAGGAAATGAATTTTTGTAAATTCAATAATGAGCCAATGCTATTGGATGTCATAGTAAACATGAGTAATTAGTGTATAAAAATACATACAGATATATAATTATATTTATAATTATATATATAATTATATATAAAAATTCGTATAAATGTAATATATATATATATTATATAATATATTTATATGGATATTAATACATATACATACATATTATTATATTTATTGTATTTGTTTTCATTTTCTATTTTCAAGATGTATGACGAGGGAGGTATCTACGTATTCATGTTTTGTAGACTCGGTGTGCATAATCTGTAGGGGATTCATTCAAAAAGTATTTGGGTGACATATTTAGATTATGATAGTTTCATAGACATCTGCAATGTGTGGGTCGAGAGTGGCGTGATCTATTGTTTTCATCTGTTGTATCTATTTCTATGAAATGGAAAATCAATGGTGGTGCAGTCGTGGTTGGTTATGTTTTGATTTTCAATTTATAGGGTTTTAGTATGGTTCGGTCTCCACCTAAGGTCACAAACAGTGAATGGTATTTTGAGATGTGGCCACTATATGGTAGGTAGGGTGGAAAGACCCTTGATCACCACAGTGACCACAAAGAAGGAATAAGGGAAGGTGTGTTATGCACTATCACCATTGTGACCATGATAATGAGTTGATTGAAGTGGTTAGAGGTGGCTTATAGTCACTGTACTATCTTTTATTGGGAGTGTGGGGGGAAAAGGGTTGTCCACGGTCTGTGGAATAACTGTGGATATGATTTGTAGTTGTTAGTAATGCATGGTGTGGTTAGCTACACACAGTTAGTCAACTGACCGTGTATGACCTTTTCAAAATTTCACCTTCACCATTCATAAATAATTTTAGTTTGATTTACTATTATTTTTGTACAATATATTTAAAAACATTATATATAAAATATAGACAAATTTAATCAGATAAATATTAATTCCAATATTTAAAACAAATTCTGAAAGTATTAAATTTGGATTTCATAAAAATTAATATAGATATATAGATTTGAAACTAAAAAATTTAATCCATTTATGGGATGAAATATATAACATAATTAAAATTATTATATTTTTAAAAAGAATAATTTAAATGCATTTATGGATTTGAAAAAAATTATTAATTGAAAACTTCTATATTAATAAATATTCATAATTAATCCATATTTATATTTAATTATATATTTTTAATGTTCAAAAAATATATATTTTTACATGGAATTTGTATTAAAAGGTTTGGTATAGTCATTGAATAATAGATTAAATTATGGAAATTTAAATCTCCCATCACTCCCCCACACATAAATTATTTTACTCCGAGGAAATTTATACTTGAATTAAAATTATTTATAAATGAAATGAAATAATTCTCTACAATCCTAACTAATAGTTAACACCTAAAGAATATAGAATAAATATTCTCATCCAATATTTTAAGTATCATTCATTATTTATCAATCAAATATTATTATTATTTCGATTCATTATATCATTCAATCATGATTAGATTGAATTATATTCACATGAAATAAATCATTTAACAAACACAACCACCATTTACCCCTCTTTCTTGTGTTTCTTGAATCCAAAATTTTATTTTCCACATTAATTAATCAAATTAAATTAATGTGTTATAATACAATTTTACCTCTTTATATATGATCAACTCTCCCCTAATCTATGGGGACTCATTTTTGGAAAATGAAGATTTGAATTTATTTTTCCAGAAATATATTTTTATGAATCACTACACATATCAATTTTTAATATGGTTGTTTTTCATTATAGAAACTCATCGTTTAAACTATTCATGTAGACCCATTATGGTATCCTAACTTTCCATTTGTATTCTTTTCTTTGATAAATTATATCATTTTATTTTAATTTGGGTCCCTTAGTTTTTCTATCTCCGATTGTTAATGTTTAATTAAACGGTATTCCAGATCTAGTGACATAATTTTATAAAATTGATTCTACATAAATATTTTCACTCAAAAAAAAATATTCTAGTAATAAAATGATATTTCTATAAAGTAGTGATTAACACACTAAAAAATCACATAATGTATTAGTGTTTTAGAACCAATGAATTATATCTATTCTACCATGGGATTTTGAAAATAATCGGTGCATAAATGAGGTTAAATTAAAATATTGAAAATAATAAATATTTTAAAAAAAGGATATATTGTATTATTCTTATCGATTTTTTTTTTCAAAAAATGAAAACCTACATTATAAATAGATTAATTTTTTTTCTATATTTATTTTGTTTTTTATTCATTATTTTAAATTACTTAAAAAAATAAATACAGAAAGAATAATTATATCATTTATAAAAAACATGTTTTGTATTTTATTTTCGAAATTTGTGTTTATTTTTATTATTTATATACTAAAAAGATGCATAAAATTTTAGATATTTTTTATCTAAATATATTATAATATTATTTATAAAACTATTGAATATGTAGTTCAAATAAATTTAATACAATCCCCTCATTTATTTACCATTATGCACTAACATTCTATCCTAGCAAAAAAGTATAATTAATTAAAAGTGCATAAAGATAGATAAAACCCAATAGTTATTTTCTAGAAGGATCATGGTATGTTATCCCATTGGTGATTGTGTGGATATTAGGTCTACCTTCTTAGGTTCTGTTTACATAGAGAAATTTTTTTAAACCAAATACATCATTATAGGTTTTTTTATTTAAAATGAATGTAAGAAATATAATGTTTAATAGTAAGGAAAAGGGATATTGGTTTAACCCCATAAGCTTTGTTTTTGTTATAACTTCAATTGGTAGATAATATTTTCCCCACCCACAATACACTAGGGGATATTTTTTATAATTGTAACCAACACCTGTGGTTCCTTCCAATGTTTGACATATTAACTTCTAGGAGTCCCCATAAGAATTAATATTCTAGGTATACCCCATGGGAAATGTGGGTTAACTCAAAAAGTGGAGGTGTCATGGTGAGGTATGTTTATTCCATAGGTTCTTCCATACTAGTTGTGGATTCCTCTAAATCCATAACATATATAAGTAATTATCCCTCCAATTGGTTTCTAGATTGATGGTGAGGTATTACTGTCCTCATCATAGGTCCATGGATGTCATTATATTGAGTCACTTTATATCTGAGTTGTACAAACTAATTCTCAATAGGATTACATATCCATTAAATTTTAGATTGACAAATCATTTTATATTCCCCTACAATTGTATATTTGACTAAATTATCAATTTAGTGCACATATATATCTTATTTGGAAGGGTCATTCTAAATTTCAATTAGCTATATGGTTTCTTCAATAAGATTTATGATAGGTTCTTTATCTTATTTTTCAAGCATAATTTCCTATTGTTCTAATTTTTGAAAATTACAACTAGTGTGATTAGTAAAAAAATAATCATTCCCAAAATTTGAAGGAAATGGTTTATGTTTAGTGGTAACTCCCTCATCAATTTTAGGATCTTTTATGTTTTCTATATACAATACCACATTGAAATTAACTTGTATAAATGTTGGTAATATTGGGCATATTATCTTATCATAAAATACGATACCACCCATTTAATAATCATCATAAAAGGCCAAAAAAGTATTTTTCCGAGTCATTGATCTCATTATAAGAATAATGGAGGTTAATAGATAGATGGTTGTATATAAAATAAAAAAAAGTAAAGTTCAATATAAAGTCCCGCTCAATTTTTTCCACATTGTACTTAATTTTTCTGTATAATATATCTATGAATATGTTCTCAATGGAGAATAGTTGAATACCATTTTAATTAAAAAAAATCACACACTAACTCTTTTTAATATTCTTTTCAAAATACAATGGTCTCTAACTCTTTATATTATTCTTCTTATCTTTTCTCTACATGTTAATAAGGGGTAGTGGATATTGATACATTCTAAAAGGTTAATTCAACAATCATGTCTCATTATTAATCCAAATGTTTGTTCAATTATAAATCATTCAACATTGATCAGTTACATTTATTTTCATTTGATGTATATTCTTATACTATTTTGTTGTGTGTGGGATTTTGTTGTCGATTATTTTTTTTTGATAATTAATGTGGTAGTTTCTCTATTACCACCCACTAGTGTGTATTGATGGTTTTATTTTTTATTGAATTAAAAATTCTATCTCAAGTTATTACTTTAGAAATTATAACTTAGTTTATAGGATATAATCAATTAAGGAATTGTATCACATGAATACTTATCCAGGTTTGAAAAAAATGGATTAAATATAAAAATTAAAATAAAAACATTAAAACACATAATTATAGATGTGTTCAAGAGAGAGGAAACTCCAATTTTATTCATAGGAATTGTTCCATGTAGATTGAAATATTTATTTGGGTAAATATCAATTCAATTTCTAAATTTCTCTAAATATATCATAGTAGATGAATAGGGATGTCTCTCAAGGATAATTGTTTTGCAGTGTCACTATCCTATCACTACTGTATGTTAATTTTTTAAATTAGTTATAAAATAAGAATAAAATCACTAATTTTTATTTTATTTTATTTTTTAATTGAATTAAAAAATATTATACAAAAAACACTACAGTGGGAGAGCTTGTTCGCAACTCTTGACAAGGATTCAGAGTAGTTAGCCTTATTTATTTTTTATACTATTGATAAATATGTCGATATATATTTTTATTTTATAGTAATTACCATAACACCTGTATAGTTGGTTACGTAAGATCATAATTGAGATAACAACTATTAGATATTTCATACATGGATATCCACTAGATGTGATATTGATGAATTTTATAAATATGGGTAGTACACCATCATTCATAAAAGGAGAACAATAGTGAATGTGGTGTTTGTGGAGGCTGTTTTGATGTAATTCAATATATCACCCTGTGAGGTACACCGACATATCGAAATGATTTACTTGGACTAGTGATGTCAGTTTTTGTCTCTGGGGATAATAAAAGGCGTAGTGGAGATGGTCTCTCGATGCCCCAGATTTTATCTATTGACGGTCAAGAACCACGTTTAAGCGGGTTTAGCTCAAAACATTGAGGATCAGAAGAAAATGTGGGATATGATATTTTAATATTATGTTATGGGGTTTCCACATATGTAAAGTGGGGAATACCATATATGTGATCTTAGAAAAACTCACCATGTTGGAACACATCATATCTATATGAGATAAGATTATTATTGATAACATGGGACCCTATTACATGGCGGAGATTTTTTAGTTCATAGGAGTCCGCTAAAAAATCATTTCAGATCATGATTCTAAATAATGTTAAAAATTATAGATTGGATTGAAATAATATTTTTGGGATGATTGGTCTTTTGATAATGATGTATTACCCCTAGACTGATGGCCATAGTGAGAAGACAATTCATTATTCCAAGATCATTTTTTGTATTTCGTGATAGATTTTCGATGAAGTTGTGTGGATAACCTTACCTTCATAGAGTTTTCATAAAAAAATATCTACCATGACACTAATGGTATGGTAGTATTCACAACTTTTTACAGGTGGACCTGCAGGTTACCACAATGTTTTTCTAATATAAGAGTGTCAACACTCAAGGTCTCAATGTTGGGTCATGTTATGATATAGAAGGATAAAATCATCTAAGATAATATGAGGACTATAAAGAGCCATCATAAGTCCTATTCACGTTAATGAAATGTGATATTGGTGTTTGAGTAGGGAAACAATGTATTCTTGAAGGTCTCACCTTTTCATGGATTAAAAAGTTTTATCTGTGGTGTTATGTTATCTCAGAGATTCATTATCCTATTCTAGATTCAACATTGAGTTAGATAAGTTGTGTATGACATAGATATATCACCCCAATTATACTAGGAGCATGATTTCTTCCATGTGTCGTATCTTGGTATGTATGTTCATGACCCATCACATTTAAATAATAAGGAAATATAGAAATCTAGGATGAAGCTGACATTGTAGAGTGCCAAGGGATGATTGAGTATTTGAATGTGAAAATGTTATTTTGTGGAGATATTCCCTAAGTGAGTGTCCAGTGGCAACACAAGTGTCTTTTCGAGATAACATAGGAGCAAGAGACCCAAATGTGAGCTCCATTACCATAGATTAATTTGTACTCATTTTCTATTTTTGGGATGAAAATCCCATTGGTGAAGAGATTGTAATGCCACTTTTTCTTTTATTAAATTCCTTGTAATATTTCCAGTAATATATTTGTAGTTAAACATTGAGACAATACATAATTTTGTGTCCATGTGATCCGAATGTGTTATATAAATATATTTAAAAAATTAACTCTTTTAATAAAAAATTAGTTTCTGTAATAAAAGAGGAATAATTCTATAAGAGATGCATAGTTTAGAAATTTCAGACTCTTTATCTGTTCCAAATATTGTTTTACAATAAGTGAGACTAAAATTAATGCAACATCAGGATTTTATTAAAAAATTATTATTCCAAGAATAAATAATAAATATATTAATTTTATTGTGGATTGATTTAGTGGCCTATAATCCCTCTATTAATATAAATTTATAACCAAATATCATGGTTACACACATAAAAGTAAACAAGAAGGGATCCATATTTGGATTCCTAGTCAAACCTCGTTAGTTCTTTAAAGTGGCGGTTTACATGATTCTGGGATAAGCTCTTGAAGATACTATTTTTGGAGATGTGGGCCACTGGAGAAGCAGTAGCTTTACATCAGTGATACATAATCACCAGTTTCTGTGCTTGGAGAATCTGATTGGAAGAATCCGGGGTTTGGATTCCACCACATTGGTGGTACTCCCAGATCATGGGGTTATCCACCTCCTATTGAAGTTTCTGAGTATGTGATATCGTTTATGACAATCAGATGTTACAGACATAGCTGATTTGTAGGATTATTTTCTAGATGAAGAAGACATTATCTTATATCATGATTATGGTGATGTCTGAAGTATTTTTTTCATGATGTGAACAGGGAATGAGGTAACCGATTCATTTAATATCATAGTCATGATGTGATCAATCAAATATGAATGGTTAGAACAATTTCATGTTATTATCATTCTGACCATTCTTTACATTTTATATTGTCCGAATGAAGATTATTTTTTTATGAGAACCATTCTTACAATAGTTGATCTTTATGATGTTCTGCTTTTAAATAATTTGATTCTATGGGGTATAAAAAACAATGTGTTCATATGCATGAATCGTAGGTCATTACATTCTTTCATAAATTCATATAGATTTCACAATTTTTGTGTGTATGCATTGAAAAAATGCCTAAATTTATTAAGATAATATTTTTTTAATAGTTAGATTCATGTGGGGTTCCATATTTTTATTTGAATATAGTGTGAAACCAAAAAAATTCCTAATCCATAATAACCAATATTTTTTTTGCAGTGATTCATGTGGGGTTAATCATGTTGTTTTGATAGATAAAGGACAACCCAAGAAACCCTCACTGATGCAGGTTTGGTACGTCCTAATAGTTTATTTTTGGGGGTTTTATTTATTTAAAAATAATTAACATAATTTAATTTTTATTGTTAAAAGATACTCCCTAATGATACTTCATAAAAATGTAGTTAAAAACATAATTTCTCACAGTAGGTTATCATTTCGGGTTTCAGACCCAAAGAAACATAGAGACAAGGTAGAGTGGTTAGCCCATGGGAACGATTGGGTCCAAATGGTTGAAATGATAGAGACGTAGGTATTAAATAGAAATGTATATTAATTTGATATTTTATATTAGGAAGGATTTCAATGTATCCTTGTTATAGTAGGAATCAGAGTTCAAATAGTTTAGGAGGTCCTCAGTCCACTATTGGATAAGGAATAATGATCAGCCAATGGGAATGAATCAGTCCTTATGGATGAAATATTTGATACACATAGTGACTTAAAAAAATTGGTTTACTATATGATTTCATACTGGGGCCTTAATAAGGTATCATATGTATCCTTGTTAAGAAAGTAATCTGAGTATTCTTAGTTCCCATGATTGGGGCATACACATCGATGTTTCCATTTTCCATTGTAGAGACTTACAATTTAAATGTTATTATTATTACATCTCTATAAGACCACATGATCTATAGTAGGTGTGAGAAACAATGGACGGAAAATGAGAAGACTCATTTCTTTTCTGGTGAAGGACGTATGTATTAGGACAACCATTTGGATATTTGATTTGGAGATAATGCCTTATAAATGAGTCCTACGTATCACGATAATAGATTGAATTAGATTAATCGTTATTCAATTGATCAGCGATCAAACGTTGATGATTTTTATCAGTCAGGGATAACACACTAATGGTAGAAATAGTTATATTGGCCAAGGACACCCTCTTGACTTGACATACTATAATGCATTAATTTCTGATTCGACATGATTTGGTTGTCTACCTGATCTGTTGGAGAATGACTTACTGATATGTTAGAAAGAAAACATGTTATCTAATTAATTTTTCATAGGAAATATCAAATATTGGATTTCTTGATTAATATTTTTAATTTTATTAGGGTTGGGTTGACCATAGAACATTAGATGACCCGGGTGTTGTGACGAAAAAGCCATCATTAGATCTGGTTGTCTTATATAAAGGGTGCCACATGATCTAGTTATCTTTCCTAGGTGTCATCGCAAGGGATTGTTGAAAAATATAGAGGGTGTCTATAGTGTCAGTGAGTCGTGTCCCAGAGGATGTCACATCACATGGAATTCAGGTATGTTGGGAATCAAGATACATGGTTGGCTTACCTATAAGGAATAAAAAGAGCTAGTTGACATGCCCGTGTGCTACCAAGAGACTCAGAAAACATGAGAGGGTGATGTTATATGTGTTAGGAAGCATGTATGAAGGACATATTGATACATTAACTATGATCTATATGGGTTTCAAAATACTAGAGAGTCATGTATATGGGATTTCTTATGTATTTATTTAACATGTTTAAAATACATCGCTTAATACAAATTTTACGCCAAAGGACTCCAAGTGTTGTTGCAAGTATTGGATGGTTTATGAGAATGACACGAGGATCAAAACATCTATCATAAAATTTTCCTCCAAATTAATATTCTCCATTCATAAATATATATTGATAATTCCATATATTTATTCTCTTTTAGTAGATGTTATTTCTCATGTGGTCTAGAATGTGTGCGGGATGTCCTTTGCATGTCCTGGCTGAAGTCGTTTTCATGATCTATATGTGATCATGGGGTGTTCCTTAAGACTAGAATATGATTTCTCTGAATTTTCATTAGTATCGTACCAAATAAGAAACTTGCATCTCTCATGATTATCCACTCTAATAAATCTACTATATCACTTCCACAAGGAACCAAGAGTTCGTCCATCTTCCGAGAGTCATCCTCTTCATCATGATAAGGAATTATTCTCAATAGGTATCATGATGGTGTATAGGATTAATAAGAAATTACACACATGTTTTCTAAAAACATTGATGGGGTATCTTGATTTTTTTTTTCAGGAGTCAGTCAATGACCTTGGAATCACACGACTTCAAAAGTCCTTATCTTGATTTGCCTCGATGGACTCACTTGATTTTCAGAAACCATGAGTACCTCCCATCAATGTAAAAATATATTGAATTATTTCCAATTAATAGGGAATCATTAAAATTATTCTGTAATGATGAATTACTTCATTTGAATTATAATAGAGTGTCTAAGGGCCTTTGAAAGATGAACGATCCTATTAAAAGGCCTTCACATGATATCTGGTGACATTTCTATAAATTCTATGAGACATGGATGGCTTGTCAAATGGTCTTCATAGGATCAGACCAAATTTTCCAAGAATGTCATGAGACTATGCTATAAAGAAACATTATATGTGTCCTATGAGTTTTAAAACAATGAGACGATCCTTTTTTCTTACATATTTTATTTTCATTTTTATTTTACAAAGTATGAGGGTCATGAAAAATTCAGTGAGTAATGTCAAATAAAATTAACCTAGCACAGGGTGGTACACCACATTAGAATTAATGTTTCTATAGAGAATTATGATCATTTTGTGGAAAAATAATTTTCTTTTTCCTCACGGAGAAAAGGGAGAGAATGTGGTTTTCTACATATACCTGAGGTTACTTGCATTCTGAGGACAACATACTGATGAGATTTTTTGGGATGTGGTTGGAATTAGGATGGGTTCTTTCTGTTTCTTATAGACCGTTAGGGTTGCTACACATGACTTTTACAATTGTGTGTGGCTTCCTCCTCCTCCCTTTAGGATTTATTTTATTTTACAATGGTCAAGGGGTCTCGTGAGTTTCCATGGATGTTTTTATGTTGAATCATCTGTCAAATCAGTGATGTGTAGCATAATCATTACAAAGGCAAGTTCATTTTCTTTTTCTACATTTTTTAACTATTTTAAAGGATTTTATAATGGTTTTCCAATCATCCACAGATGACAAAACAAGTGGCACGGGGACCATATCAAGCTACTATCACACGACCACTGGTTGTCCAATGCTTCTTCTCAAGAGTAAAATGGATCATTAAAAGTGTTTCTCCTGGATTTTATATAGGTTATTCAATAAACATGGTTCATTTACATGAAAATATTATGGCCTTGTGATCACATGTATTTTTGATTATTTTTCGGTCCACAAGCATCTTCTACCTTATCATTCCATTGCTTTGGTAAGGAAAATAATACACATATTAATTTTTTTCTTACTTCACGAATTTTCAAATACCCATATGCTAGGAATCAAAAATGTGTGACAAACGTAAAATCTATTCAAAATTCATGACATAATTATCTTTCATGAAATATAATATATCATTTTCATTAGTACCCCTTCACACACCGAAAAAATAACAATGTCATTTATGGATGAGTGGAATGTCACCTACTCGACAGGATTTGATTCCTTTAATATCATATTAATTCTATATATAATTATATATTATAAAATAACATGCTATTTTAAATATAATTTTTATTATCTAACGATAAATTATATTTACCATCTTTACAAAAAGATCATTGAATGTTGGAAATTAGACTCAAGAGTATGTACAACCTACCGTCTCTATGATCGTAACATTGTTTCAATATTCATTATCCCTATTACATGATTGGTTTTCAAAATTTTATTTGATTTATAAATATTATGATTATATTATGATTATTATTGATTATATGTTTATACAATTACCCATTGATCATTATTGGCATACCAATTTCTGTTTTTACGCATAATCCGAATACAGTTAAAACATGCAATTTAATCATAATTGTATTTTTAGATTATTAAAACATTATAATTATTGAAAATTATATTTAAGATAATAATGAGATTGGATATGAAGAATGTAAATCATTAACATATTTTTGTTTCTAGGATGATAAAGACACATGTGAAATATTAGTCTCAGGGTAAGGGATTTTGTCTCAATCTATATTCATTGAGGAAGTTCTTGATGATTGGAATCTTTATTCCTTTAATAGGTTTATATAAAACAACTTTTAAATTTAATATCAATATTTTATATATTATAAATTTATTTAATGCTTTTTATGTTACAATTTCATGGATCATATGATTTAAATTTTCTAATTGATATGAGATACTTAGAACATTTAATGATTTAATTTAAAAATATTTTCTCCATGAAGATATACTTGATTATATTTTATATATCTATTTATATGTATATGTAAGTGATTTGTTGAAAAGTTTTGGTATGTTTTCAATTTAATGCAAAAATTTTAAAAAAGGATTCATATTACATGTTTTTATTGAATATTTTGACTAATGTATGAAGTACCATCCTATTTTTAACATACACCATGATAATGACATATCAATTATAATGGATATTATTTTATTTATGGATAAATTTATAATATTTAAAGTATACATTAAATAAAATCCATATTTAATTTTTCATGTTATTTTGATATTTATATTTTTTATCATAAGAATTGTGTATTTTTTTTTGAAAATGGGTTTCAAAAGAAAATATAATTTTTATGTCAATGTGTTTCAATATGGATTTAAAAATCATTTTAATGGTTATTATTAAGATATTTTTTTAATCTTCATATGTTATGTGATTATTATATCAAATTTCCAAGACTAATACAACTTATACAAAGGGTTGATTCCCATTATATCTCACTGGTGATACCGATATAGCTTATACGAAGTGTTGAGCCCCATTATATCTCATGTAAAATTAGGGAGATTGATATTGATTATACCAAGGGTTGAGCCCTATTATAGATCATAGGTTATCCTCATATACATTATAAGAGGTTTTATACCCATTCGAGATCTCCAATATATTTGAAAATGATAGCGTTGGATGTCGGCCTTATGCGTTTTTCAATTAAAAGGGTTATATATATATATATGATTCTCTCTGTCATGAAAAATGGAATTATTTATTGATATGGGTTTTAATGATTTTAATTTAGAAAAATGTGAGTTTATTAATCCTTTGAAAAATATTATTTTCATACTATCAATGAAAATTTCAGATAAAGGTAAACATTATAAGAGTCTTCATGTTTTACTGAACTCTTGGTTTTAATTTTTTATCCCTTACATCACTTTTTTTTATCCAGTATTAGTAACATGTTTTCACAATGTTTAAGGATGGGTAAAGGAAATGAATAAGTCATATTGGTAATCCTATAGGTTTTACATGAAAATAATTTAGTAAATATTTTACATTTTTTTAGAATTTGATAAAAATGATACTATTCAGAAGTTTCCTATTTATATTTTATGGTTTTCTAATAAATGATTAATGGAATAATTCTCAATAACAAAAAATGGAAAATAAACTCAATGTAACTAAATGTAATTTCATAAAAAATTCTCATTATGATATAATTTATAAGGATGTGGCCTTATATAAATACCTAACTCTACCTCGATAAGACTCTTATTTGGTGTTATGACTAAACCCTAAACTCACCCATGTCACTAAATAGGTTATGAACATCTAAGAATCATGTGCACACTAGCTAAACATATCCTTATTTATCATATGTAATGGTATGAGAATCCTAAATGGTTTCATTATAATACTAGAATTAATTGACAGCATAATATTTACTCCCCACTCAATCAATTATTATTTACCCTTACTCAATGATTATATTTCCATCACATAATGTTAAATTTTATGAGGAAAAAATCATATATGACCATGAAATTTCTACCTCGAACTATGTTTTCATACATTTCATTTGTAATAAGGTACGTATATACCAAAAATGGATTCCCATGTGTGAAAATAATAATTTAATCATTATCCCTCATGTGACGAGTATGGGATTCCCTTTGTGATTTGGATATGATGACACACTCTTCCCTATATTGATGATAATGGGGAACATAATTCAGGATTATATAACCCACCCATCCCCCACAAACACACTACTACCCCTTTTGGTATGGAACTAAGGGTAATGATTTAATTCATGAGCCAAACCACCAGTAGTCCCCTGGCGGGAAACTATCATTGAGTATGTTAAAAAGATCAAATAAGAGACACTCACCTTCTCCTCTTTTTTCATGTATCTTTTTTATCTTATTCTATTTGTCTCAAGTTCATAATGTTGGGATAAGTTATTATGTAACACCCTTACATTCCTTTTTATGTCTAGATTATTAAGTAACTATTTTAATTTCATTAATCCTTCCCATTAACATTTATTTTCCTCCAAAAAAACAAGAAAAATTCCACTAGAATTTTCCATGAAAAACTTTTATTTAATTAATACCCATACCCACATCCTATGAAAGGTTGTCACCAGTATGCACATATATATCATTCATTTGTGAATTACATGTATATAATCCACAATCCATTATCATCAAATTAAATGTATTGAAATATGTACCTATGTATATGTTTTATGTATAAATCTTCTTCATGTACATGATATGATTATGATGGAGTCCTCTAGAGAGTGCTACAATGCATTGTGTATTTTATTTGTCTCATGATATTCCATGTATATTTCCGGGGAGCATAACCTAACAAAAGTTTGTTTTGTTGTCTTGGGTTATTTCCTTGACTTATTCTATTGAGGTCGTGTTTAAATATGTATCCATGTTCCCATGATTTGTTTATTTAATCATCATATATCATGAATCATTATTTTTGTTTATTACTTTCAATCATTTTATGTCCCATATTTCTACCATTTTTCTAACATGTAATACCCTCATTATTTAATTTCTTTATTTTTCCATTACTGTGATTTTTAGCTCAACAATTTCATTTGTATGTCCCTATGTTATCATAGGAATTTATATGTTTAATGAAATATTAGGAACATTTTAAAGATGGTTTTAATAATAGAGATCTACCACCGTTTTTAGGTTGTCGTCTAATGTAAAACATTACTCAATGACACATGAGTTATCGATCATTCATGTTCTTCTATGTGTGTAATTATGTAATTTAATCATGAATTAACGTTTAATAAATACATGGATTGTTATATGTGCCAAGACTACAAGATATCATGGTATGTGGAATTATAGGAGAATATAAAATCAATGAATTAATTGGTATTAACATAGATATGAAAGGTTTAATATTGATTTACTAATTATGTAACACTCATGAATGGTTGTGTGTGCCCCAAAGGATACACCAACATGTAGTAAACATATTATTAGAGAGAAAGAGTAAAATATAATGTATTTGAGTAAAAAATCATAAGAGGGGATAGTAATATAAACATGGGAATATCATGTCATAATTTATATTGTTATTTTATAAGGATAGTGTTCTTAATAATTGATTATAAAACAACCAATCATGCTAGTTATAGTGACTTAATATTTTATCCAAGCTCAAATGATTTAGGGTTTGGTTGAAAATAAGACACCATTGGGAGTTCGATCGAACCTCATAAGTGTTTGTGATAGGGGTAGTTAGAGATATTATCATTTTATTGTGTATTATATTCTCAATCCATATCGAAATGTCCATAAAGAACATGATTGGGAGAGATGAAAATTAATGATAGGGCCTAAAACAAGTAATTCAATAATCCCTAAATATAATATTGTATATAAATCAATACTTGTGTATTTATTATATATGTTATCTATATTTATTTGAATAATATATATGGTGGGAACCTTTTAAATTCTTATATATATATATATATATATATATATCTCATTTATAGTGAATTTTCATTCAGGTAATTTATTTTATTAAGAAAAAAATGAAACATGATACAGATAATGTTTCGGTAAGAAGATAAGGAGGGACCCAATTTCATTTGTCTATGGTTGTTGGATAATACATAACATGAGCTAGTAAACCTATATATAATAGATCTTCCACATATTTAAATATCATTCAAAAAAGTGGGATATATGTCCCATAGTATAAAAACTATAGGTTCATTTTAACATCATGGAACAAGGATAATGGATCATTGATGGTAATGTTTACAGATCATAGAATGATATGACGTTTTTTATGATATGCTGAAATATACATCTATGTAGTGTAATATATTTTTGAAAAAGCTTAGATGTCACATTGTTTCACCTCATGTGACTCTCATCTGTCATTCCCTATTTAATCCCATATTTTAAGGGTTTCCCTCATGAAATTTAACTTCATATTATATGTAAATGTACTATATAGTTTAAAATCTTGTGTTAATCATGCATTCTATATAATTTAACATCATATGAAAAGGTTTTATTCCATATATTGTAATATAATGTTGTATGTAATTTTTATGACAAAATGTTTAGGAGGGATTTTATTCAACACAAACTAGGATGAATTGGATGAAATTTTTATGAGTTTGAGGATTATATACCACTATCAAGACTCTATCTACATGCTTCTAAAATATTTCCTTGAAAACAGGTAATCCTTCTATCATATTCCCTACAAACCGTTATCAACGAAAATTATTGAGTGGGTAACTCGTTTCTATCTACACATGTCTATTTTCCCTTCAAATCATAATAAGATAAATCCCTAATTATCATTTAATGTATGAATCCATCTGCTATTCTTGATAGGAAATGTATCATCTATTAAAGTGAGATAATCATTCTTAAATGATACCTGAGTGACCCATATTATTTTTCACATATTATGTAATTTTTTAATGAAATCCCTCATTGATATAGTAAATATTTTGATGTAAGTGGATCTGACTTACCCTCACATGTGTACCATTAAAAAAAATACATAATGTTAAATTACCTCTTATTATGTTCCCAAGACCTCATTTATTGGGGAGATAATTTTCATATCACATTTACTGAACTTCTTTTTTTTCCTATTTATGGTTATTAGATCAAATAAATTTCTATATAATATTAAAATTACATGGAGGTATGGTTATGAGGAAGGAATCTGCATCTTATTATATATAATCAATAGATAGATGATTTAACTGCATCTAATGTGTGCCAAATGTGCCCCTATGTTAATGGGAACATAGATGAATTAGTGACCTGCGATGTGCTTCCCCAATCATTATTAACATAGTGGGAATGTTCTCAAGCACTAGGGTTGTTGAATTATGATTTTGTTCCCCATATATTAGAATAATATTAATCTCATATATACCATGTGGATATTGACTTGTAAAAACAGTGAAAAAATTACAGACAATGCAGGGGATAAAAAGGTTAATTCTATTAGAAATTTCAGTTCAAGTTATGGAAAATATATAAAATATCTCCATCCCTATGTTTTGGCATGACTCGAAAAATTATTTGAATTTTAGATGATGAGGAGGAAGTGACTATCATAATGTATCTAACAATCTGGCATTGAGATTTTTACAATAAGGACGACCAAATAGGGAGTGTTCTGCTACAATATCATAGAAAAATGAACACGGAATCAGTCAAAAAATTATTTACTATATAAATTTATTCGCACATTTTACATGTGTGACATTTTCTTACATATAATATTCCTTATAATCCTTAATGAATTGACTAGCTGAAGACATGATGAAATTATTTATATTACAAATGGTTCAGTGTGTTGATTATCATTGGAGTCTCAAAATGGACTCCAAATATTGAATCTATTTTTTACATTATGAATTTTTTTCAACTTATATTTAACTGAAAATCATTAAAACTAATGATCATAACTTTTTTGGATGCTTGAAATGTATGATGGAGTGGTTATTTAAAAATACTTGTGGAAGAAGAAGGCTGAAACTAATATATCATTAATTAGTTTGTAAGGGAAAATGATCATCATTTTGAGTTTGATTATCTAAATTTTTTAGTAATTCCACATGTATGGTGGATTTCAAGTTGATTTAGAAATAGGTGGATGGTATTCCTAAATATTTTAGTGTCTAATTAGGTGGATCAGTTTCCAATATACCATTTGGTGGGATAATTTATGATGTATAATTTTGTTGTGAGGATTTACATTGTACCATTTTGTGGGAAAAGAACCATATATGAGATGATTCCATTGTTAAAAAAGATAAAATTACTCATATCCTTATGTGTTGGGGCTCCCCTTTGGATTCAACAATCAAAAAATATAATCACAATGCAATATCATAATTCATGATTATCATGATATATGGTTGATTATCTATTATTATTGTGATACATTAATGGTCCTGATATACATTATTGGTAGAAAGGACATGATCCTTCTCTATAGATTCAATATTTTGATAAATTAGGCGTGGTCTCTTATTGGTTTCCATATCCTAGATTGCTATGGTAGTAAAAACATCCTCTATAAAGAATGTATCGATAAATGAACAATATGGTTAAGCTATTAAATTGTTCGAACATGTCAAAATGGTCCAAATTATTCATTATGTCATATTTAGGGTAGGAAAACTTATGGTGTTTAATCCTCTAGAGTCCTTCATGAATTCACTCCATCTTTAGCATGGATCCATTAAGATGGTACCCCCAAATTGGTACATTCACTAACCACCACTAGAGGTTTTGGGTTAGTGATAATGTATGTTGGGGCTTGGGAAATCATTTCTATCCATAAGAAGGATTATGATTTGTTTTTTTGTTGGTCATGAATAATTGGCTTAAGTGTTATAATGTTACTACCATATTTTTCAATAATCATGGAATCCATTGGCGCATTTGGATATTCCATTTGGATTATAGGGAATATAAAATGTAATGGGGAGGAGACAAGACACATGATCAGTGAAATAGTGCATATAAGAGTGAATGATCAATCAAATTATTTCATAGTCAAATGAATGAAAATCATTTATTTTTACAAGTTATAGGATTGACATTGTTAAAGGATTCGTTTTTGAGTTTACCATTTTATATATGGAATACATGAAATTGAATAGTCTGAAATGAACTAGATAAACAATCCATCAATACATATAAAATGGAAAACACAATTGAAATATTAATTTAATGTTCACCATTTTTGATTCTATTTAAAATGAAAAATGAAATGGCCTAGTGGGAACTAAAAAATATTTCCTTATTTTCCCTCGATTAGGAAATTTTCATTGGTTATGATCAAATAAAAAAAATCCAATCTACTATTAAGGTACCCTTGTAGGTGTCATAGGTAATCTCTCAAAGAGAAAGGGATAGTAGTATCACTATCCTAGAACTTATTTATTTTTCTTCAGTTTTATTATTTTTAAAAACATCCAAAAAATATTATTTTGGTTTTTTGATTAAATATTTATAAATAAATTAAATAAAAAATAAAGGGGGTGAGAGGGGTTGGATACCGGGTAAAAAAAACCTAATCTTAAATGTTTTCTGGATATCATATGAAAATGGATCCAATATAATTATTTTATTTCTCTATTATATCTAAATTTTGTTCTAAACATATATAGGAGAAATATCGTATAATACATCTAGTTCCACCTTGTTCGTAATAAATAGGAAATATAGACACTAAATCTATCCATTCACACTCTCAACTCCCAAATCCATCGTTTCATTATCATCATTAAATCCACATTTCTCATCTGATATGCACTATGATTGATGACAGTTAGAGAAATATAATATGTTATATTAGAGGGTGTAATAGCTCATCAGATATAGAAAATTATAAGCGTCTATCTACTTCTACTGATTTCCCTATATCATCAATGATGGAATTCAAATTATATTAAATAAAACAATACCTTCATGATGTCCATGATGGTACTATACCATGGTTTAGTAATACATGGTCTGTAGTATAAAATATCACATAGTATCATTGAGAATGGGGAAGTCTACGAATAATCATTGGAGAAGAGAACAACAAAATAAAAGTAACAGAAAACCCAAGATTTATATTACCATATGAAAAAGATTTTAGAAAAAACTATAGCAGATAGAAATTCTCATCATCAGTGGAATAATTAATCCATATAGATTAGTTGAAATATATTTATAGAGTAGGTGAGCATGCAGCTTCTTCCTCCTCACATTCACTATTAAGGTGAGCATAGTCTTTTTTGTATGGATTCTATGTGTCATAGTATTCCTTCAGTATTAATTTTTATGTCATGTCCTCTCCCTTACCACATAATAAATTTAATTTTTTCTAGTGGTTCATGATTGTAGTTTCACAATCTATAAATTTTTACTCTGATTTGAATTTTTTGAAATTCAATAATGAGCCAGTGCCAGTGGATTTCATAATAAACAAGAGCAATTAGTATATAAAAATACATATATATATATAACTGTATATATAATTATATATCAAAATAGGTATAAATATACAAAAAATATATATATATTATATAATATATTTATATGGGTATTAATATATATATACATACATATTATTATATTTTTTGTATTTGTTTTCATTTTATATTTTCAAGATATATGACGAGGGAGGTATATAAGTATTCATGTTTTGTAGACTCGTTCTGCATAATCGATAGGGGATTCATTCAAAAAATATGGGGGTGAAATATTTAGATTATGATAGTTTCATAGATATCAGCAATATGTGTGTCGAGATTGGCATGCAATTTTTCTTTCATCAGTTGTCTCTATTTCTATGAAATGGAAAATCAATGGTGGTGTAGTCTTGGTTGGTTATGTATTGAGTTTTACTTTATAGGGTTTTGGTATGGTTTGGTCTCCACCTACAGTCACAAGAAGTGAAAGGTGTTTTGAGATGTGGCCACTATATGGTAGGTAGGGTGGAAAGACCCTTGATCACTATAGTGACCATAAAGAATGAATAAGGTAAATTGTGTTGTGCACTATCACCATAGTGACCATGATAATGAGTTGATTGAAGTGGTTGGAGGTGGCTCATAGTTAATGTACTATCTTTTATTGGGGGTGTGGGGGGAAAAGGGTTGTCCACGGTCTGTGGACTAATTGTGGATATGATTTGTAGTTATTAGTAATGCATGGTGTGGTCAGCTACACACAGTCAGTCTACAAACCATGTACGATCTTTTCAAAAATTCACCTCCAACATTCATAAATCATTTTAGTTTAATTTAATATTTTTTTATTAAAATATTTTTAAAAACATTATATATAAAATATATAGAAATTTAATTATAGAAATATTAATTCCAATAGATTAAACATATTCTGAAATTATTAATTTTGGATTTCATAAAAAGTAATATCGATATACAGATTTGAAACTAAAAAATTTAATCCATTAATGAGATGAAATATATAACATAATTCAAATCATTTTATTTTTAAAATAATAATTTAAATTAATGTATGGATTTCAAAAAACTAATTACTTGAAAAATTATATATTAATAAATATTCGTAATTAATCCATATTTATATTTAATTACATATTTTTAATGTACAAAAAGTCTATATATTTACCTGGAATTTGTTTTAAAAGGTGTGGTATAGTCATTGAATAATAAATTAAATATTGGAAATTTACATCTCACAACACTCCCCCACACATAAATTATTTAACTCCCAGGAAATTTATCCTTGAATTAAAATTATTTAGAAATGAAATGAAATAGTTTTCTACCATCCTAACTGATAGTTTACACCTGAAGAATATAGAATACATATTCTCATCCACTATTAGAAGTATCATTCATTATTTATCAGTCAAACATTATTATTATTTCAATTCAATCTATCATTCAATCATGATTAGAGTGAATTTTATTCACATGAAATAAATATTTTAACAAACACAACCAAAATTTACCCCTCTTTTTTTGTTTCAAGAATCCAAAATTTGATTTTCCATATTTATTAATCAAATTAAATTAATGTGTTATAATTCAATTTTAACTCTTTATATAGGAGCAATATTCCCTTAATATATAAGGACTCATTTTTTAAATGAATATTTTAATTTATTTTTCTAGAAATATATTTTTATGAAGCACTACCCATATCAATTTTTAATATGGTTTATTTTATTATAGAAACACATCGGTCAAACTATTCATATATACCCATTATGGTATCCTAACTTCCCATTTGTATTCTTGTCTTAGATAAATTATACCATTTTCTTTTAATATGGGTGCGTAGGTTGTTCTATCTCCGATAGTAAATTTTGAATTAAATATAAATCCAGATATAGTGACATAATGTTATAAAATTGATTCTACATAAATATTTTCTCTCAAACAGAATATTCTAGTACTAAAACAAGATTTCCATAAAGTAGTGACTAACACACTAAAAAAATCAAATATTGTATTAGTGTTTTATAACCAATGAATTATATAAATTCTATCATGGATTTTTTAAAACAATCGGTGCATAATTGAAGTTAAATGAAGATATTTAAAATAATTAATATTGTTTAATAAAATGAAATGTGGTATCATTTTTATCGTTTTTTTTTCAAAAAATTAAAACCTACTTTATAAAAATTTTAATGTTTTTTCTATATTTTTTATTCATTAATTTACATTATTGACAAAAATAAATAGACAAAGAATAATTATATCATTTATAAAAAACATATTTTTTTTCTTTTGTAAATTTTTGTTTATTTTTATTATTTATGAACTAAAAACATGCATAAAATTGTATATATATTTTTTCTAAACATATTATAATATTATCTAAAAAATTGTTGAATATGTAGTTCAAATCATTTTAATACAATCCCCTCATTTATTTATCATTATGCATTAACATTATATACTAGCAAAAAAACATAATTAATTAAAAGTTCAAAAAGATAGATAAAACCCAATAGTTATTTTCTAGAATGATCATGGTATATTATCCCATGGGTGATAGTATGGATATTAGATCTACCCTCTTAGGTTCTGTTTACATAGGGAATTTTTTTAAACCAAATACAACATTATAGGTTATTTATTTAAAATGAATGTATGAAATGGAAAGGGAAATAGTAAGGAAAATATACATTGGTTTGACCCCCTAAGCTATGTTTTTGTTATAATTTAAATTGTTAGATAATATTTTTCCTACCCACAATACATTGGTGGATATATTTTTTATAATTGTAACCAACACATGTGGTTCCATGCAATGTTTGACATATTTACATCTAGAAGTCCCCCTTGAAATTAATATTCTATGTATACCCCATGGGAAATGTGGTTCATCTCAAAAACTGAGGTTGTTATGGTGAGGTATGGTGATTCCATAGGTTCTTCCACACTTGTTGTAGATTAATCTCCATCCATTACATACATAAGTAATTATCCCTCCAATTGGTTTCTAGATTGATGGTGAGGTATTACTGTCTTCCTCATAGGTCCAGGTACATCATTATATTGAGTCACTTTATATCTAATTTGTACGAATTAATTCTCAACAGGATTAATTATCAATTAAATATTAGATTTGAAAATCAATTTATATTCCCCTTCTATAGTATGTCTGAAAAAATTATCAATTTAGTGCACATATATATCTTATTTTGAAGGGCATTATAAATTTCTATTAGCTATATGGTTTCTTCAATAGGATGTATGATAGGTTCTCTATCTTATTTTTCAAGAAAAATCTTCCATTGTTCTAATTTTTTAAAATTATAACTAGTGTGATTAGTAAAAAAATAATCTTCCACAAAATTTGAATGAAATTGTTTATGTTTATTGGTAACTCCCTCATGAATTTTAGGATCCTGTATTTTTTTTATGTACAATGCCTCATTGAAATTTACTTGTATAAATGTTTGTAATATTGGGCATTTTATCTCATCATAAAATATGATACCACCAATTTAATAATCATCCTACAAGGCCAAAAAATTATTTTTCTTGAGTCATTGATCTAATTATGAGAATAATGGAGGTTAATAGATAGATAATTGTTTATAAAATCATAAAATGTAATGTTTAATGGAAATTCCCCCTCAATTGTTTCCACATTTTAATTAATTTTTCGATATAATAGATCTTTTAATATTTTCTCAATGGTGAATAGTAGAAGTCCATTTTAATTAAAAAAAATACCCTCCAACAATTTTTAATATTCTTTTCAAAATACCATCTTCTATAACTCTTTATATTATTTTTCTTATCTTTTCACTACATGTTAATAATGGGTAGTGGATATTGAAACATTCAAAAATGTTAATTCAAAAATATTGTCTCATTATTCATATAGTTTGTTGTTCAATTATATATCATTCAACATTGATCATTTTCATTTATTTTCATTTTATGTATATTATTATTCAGTTTCGTTGTTTGTGGAATTTTGTTGTTGATTATTTTTTTGAAAATTAATGTGGTAGCTTCGCTATTACCACCCACTAGTGTGTATTGATGGTTGTATTTTTTATTGCATTAAAATTTCCATCTCAAGTTATTTCATTGGAAATTATAACTTAGTATATAGGTTATAATCAATTAAGGAATTGCATAAAATGAATACTTAACCAAGTTTGAGAAAAATGGATTAAATATAAAAATTGAAACAAAAACATTAAAAACATTAAAACACATAATTGTAGATGTGTTGAAGAGTGAGGAAACTCAAATTATTTTTCTCCAAATGCATCATAGTAGATGAATAGGGATGTCTCTCAAGGATAATTGTTTGGAAGTCTCACTATCCTATCACTTCTTTTTGTTTATTTTTTAAATTAGATATAAAATAAGAACGAAATCACTAATTTTTTAATTTTATTTTTTAATTGAATTAAAAAATATTATACAAAAAACTCTACAGTGGGAGATCTTGTTTGAAACTCTTCACAAGGATTCAGAGTAGTTGGCCTTATTTATTTTTTATACTATTGATAACTATGCCAATATATATTTATATTTAATGGTAATTACTATAACACCTATATAGTTGGTTATGTAGGATCATAATTGAGATACCAACTGTTAGATATTTCATACATGGATATCCACTAGACGTGATATTAATTCATTTTATAAATATGGGCAGCACACCATAATTTTTAAAAGCATAAAAAAAGTGAAAGTGATGTTTTTGGAGGATTGTTTTATGTAATTCAATATATCACCCTCTGAGGTACACCCACATATAGAAATGATATACTTGGACTTGTGATGTCAGTTTTGGTCTCTAGTGATAATAAAAGGCGTAGTGGAGATGGTTTCTCGATGCCTCACAATTTATCTATTGAAGGTCAAGAACCACATTGAAGTGGGTTTAACTCAAAACATTTAGGATTGGTAGTTAATGTGGGATATGATATTTTAATATTATGTTATGGGGTTTCCACATATGTATAGGGGGAAAATACCACATAGGTTATCTTAGACCAACTCACCATGTTGGGAAACTTCATATCTATTCGAGATAAGATTCTTGTTGAGAACATTATACCCTTTTACACGATGGAGATATTTTAGTTCATAAGTGTCCCCTCAACAATTGTTTCAGCTCATGATTCCCAATAAAGTTTACAATTATGGATTGGATTGAAAGAATATTTTTGGGATGATTGGTTTTTTGATAATGATGTATTACCCCTAGACTTATGACCATAGTGAAAAGACAATTCATGATTCAAATATCATTTTTTGTATTTGATGATATATTTTTGATGATTTTGTGTGGATAACCACACCTTAGTAGAGTTTTCATACAAAAATATCTACCATCACACTAATGGTAGGTAAGTATTCACAACCTTTTATAGGTGGACCTACAGGTTACCCCAATGTTTTTCTAATCTAGGAGTTTCAACACTCAAGGACTCAATGTTGGGTCATGTTATGATATAAAAGGATTAAGTCATCTAAGAGAATATGAAGACTAAAAAGATCTATCATAAGTCCTATTCACATTTATGAAAGAAGATATTGGTTTTTGTGTAGGGAAACATGTGTTCTTGAAGGTCTCACCTTTTCATGGTAAAAAAAGTTTTATATGTGGTGTTATGTTATCTCAGAGATTTATTGTCCCATTCTAGATTCAACATTGAGTTAGATAAGTGGTGTATGACTTAGATCTATCAACCCAATTATTCTGGGAGCATGATTTCATCCTTCTGTCGTATCTTGGGATGTATTTTCTTGACCCATCACATTTAACTAATAAGGAAATATAGACATCTAGGATGAAGCTGACATTGTAGAGTGCCAAGGGATGAATAAGGATTTGCAGGTGAAAACCATCTTTTGGGAAGATATTCCCTTAGTGAGTGTCCAGTGGCAACACAAGTGTCTTTTGGAGATAACATAGGAGAAAAAGACCCAAATGCGATAACCATAACCATATAATTTTTAGTATTAATTTTCTATTTTGGGGATGAAAAACCCATTGGTGAAGAGATTGAAATGCATCTTTTTCTTCTATTAAATTCGTAGTAATATTTCTAGTAATATATTTGTAGTGAACCATTGAGAAAATTCCTAATTTTGTGGCCATATGATCTAAATGTGTTGTATAAATATATAGATAAAAAATTAAATACTTTAATAAATAATTATTTTGTGTATTAAAAAAGCAATAATTCCATAAGAGATGCACAGTTTAGAAACTCCAGACTCCTGATCTGTTCAAAATACTGTTTTTCTATAAGTGAAACTAAAATTATGACAAAATCAAGATTTTTTAAAAAAATTCTTCTTCCCAGATTAAATAATAAATATATTGAATTTATTATGCATTGATTTAGTGGCCGAGATCCCCTAAATTAATATAAATTTATATCAAAATATCTTGGTTGTCCATATAAAAGTAAACAAGAAGGGATCCATATTTTGATTCCTATTCAAACCTTGTTAATTATTTAAAGTGGCAGTTTACATGCTTTTGGGATAAGATGTTTAAGATACTAGTTATGTATAAGTGGTCCACTGGAGAAGCAGAAACTTTCCTACAGTGATACAGAATCACCAGTTTCTATGCTTGGAGAACCTGATGGAAAGAATCCAGGGTTTGGATTCAACCACATTGGTGGTACTCCCTGATCATGGGGTTATCCACCTCCCATTGAAGTTTCTGAGTAGGTGATATTGTTTAATGATCATTATATGTAATATCCATAGCTGATTTATAGGATTATTTTCGAGATGAAGAAGACATTATCATAGATCATGATTATGGTGATGTGTGAAGTATTTTTTCTCATGAGGTGAACATGGAACAAGGTCACTGATTCGTTTAATATCGTAGTCATGATGTGCTCAATAAAATATGAATGGTTAGAACAATTTCATATTATTATCATTCTGACCATTCTTTACATTTTATATTGTCTGAATTAAGATAATTTTTTTATGAGAACCATTCTTACAATAGATGATTGGTAGGATATTGTGCTTCTTAATAATTTGATTCTATGGGTATAAAAAACAATGTGTTCATATGAATTATTCATTTTTCATTATATTCGTTCATAAATTCACATAGATTTCACAATTTTTTTGTGTATGGTGTGAAAAAAATGCATAAATGGATTAAGATACTATTTTTTAATAGTTAGATTCATGTTGGGTTCCATATTTTTATTTGAGTATAGTGTGGAACCAAAAAATAGGTAATCCATAAAAACCAATCTTTTTTTCAGTGATTCATGTGGGGTCCATCATTTTGATTTGTAAGATAAAAGACAACCCAAGAAACCCTCACCGATGCAGGTTCGGTTTGTCATAATGGTTAATTTTTGGGGGTTTTATTTATTTAAAAAGAATTAACATAGTTTAATTTTTATTGTTAAAGGATACTCTGAAAGGATACTTCATCAAAAACTAGTTACAAACCTAATTTATAACAGTAGGTTATTGTCTGGGGTTTTAGACCCAATGAAACCTGGAGACAAGGTAGAGTGGTTAGCCCATGGTAACGATTGGGTCCCAATGGTTGAAATGATAGAGATGTAGGGATTAAATAGAAATGTATATTAATTTGATATTTTATATTATGAAGGATTTCAATGTATCCTCATTCTCGTAGGAATCATAGTTCAAATAGTTTAGGAGGTCCTCAGTCCACTATTAGATATGGAATAATAATCAGCCCATGGGAATGAATCCGTCCTGATGGATGAAATATTTGATACAGCTAGTGACTTAAAATAAATTGGTTTACTATATGAATTCAGACTACAGCCTTAAGAAGGTATCCTATGTATCCTTATTATGAAAGTAGTCTGAGTATTCTTAGATCCCTTAATTGGGGAATACACATCGATGTTTCCCTTTTCCATTTTAGAGACTTAATATTTAAATGTTATTATTTTTACATCTCTATAAGACAACATGATCTATAGTAGGTGTGAGAAACAATGGATGGAAAATGAGAAGTCTCATTTCTTTTCCGGTGAGGGACGTATGTATTAGGACAACCATTTGGATATTTGATTTGGAGATACTTCCTTATAAAGGTGTCCTACGTATCACGATAATAGATGGAATTATAGTAATCATTTTTCAATTGATCCGGGATCAAACATTGATGATTTTCTTCGATCTGGGATAACACACCAAAGGTAGAAATAGTTATCATGGCCTAGGATACTGTCTTTACATTACCTACTATAATTCATTAATTTCCCATTCGACATGATTTGGTTATCTACTTGATCTGTTGGAGAATGACTTACTAACATGTTAAAATTAGAACATGTTATCTAGTAAATAATTCATAGGAAATATCAAATATTCTATTTCTTGAATAATATTTTTAACATTATTAGGGTTGGGTTGACCACCGAACATTAGATGACCTGGGTGGTGTGACTAAAAAGACATCACAAGATCTGGTTGTCTTATATATAGGGTGCCACATGATCTAGTTATATTTCCTAGGTGTCATCGCAAGGGATTGTTGACATATATAGAGGGTGTCCATAGTGTCAGTGAGTTGTGTCTGGGAGGGTGTCACATCACATGGAATTCATGTATGTTGGGAATCAAGATACATAGATGGATTACCTATAAAGAATAACAAGATCCAGTTGATATGCCCATGTGCTACCTAGTGACTCAGAAAACATGATAGGGTGTTGTTATATGAGTTAGGAAACATGTATGAAGGGCATATTGATACATTAACTATGATCTAGAAGGGTTTCAAAATACTAGAGAGACATGCATAGGGGATTTCTTATTTATTTATTTAACATGATTAAAGGACATAGCATAATACATATAGTACGCCAAAGGACTCAATGTGTTGTTCCATGTATTGGATGGATTACGAGAATAACATGAGGATCAAAACATCTATCATCAATTTTTTCTCCAAATTAATATTCTCCATTCATAAATATATATTGACAATTCCTCATATTTATTCTGTTTTAGTAAATTTTGTTTCTCATGTGATCTAGAATGTGTGTGGGATGTCCTTTTCATGTTCTGAAAGAAGTTGTTCTCATGATCTATATGTGATCATGTGATATTCCATAAGACTAGAATATGATAGCTCTGAATTTTCATTGGTATCATACCATATAGGAAACGTGCATCTCGCATGATTATCCACTCTAATAAATCTACTATATCACTTCTACAAGGTACCAAGAGTTCATCCATCTGCTGAGGGTCATCCTCTTCATTATGATAAGGAATTATTCTCAATATGTTTCATGATGGTGTGTAGGATTAACAGGAAATTACACCCATTTTTTTTTAAAAACATTGATGGGGTATCTAGAAAAAACATTTTAGGAGTCCGTGAGTGACCTTGGAATCACAAGACTTCACAAGTCCTTATTTTGATTTTCCTTGATGGACTCACCTAATTTTTAGAAACAACGAGTACCTCCCATCAATGTAAAAATTTATTGGATTATTTCTAATTAATAGGGAACCATTAAAATTATTTTGGTATAACGAAAGACTTCATTTTATTATTAATAGTATGTCTATGGGCCTTTTAAAGATGAACGATCCTATTAAAAGTCCTTCACATGATATCTGGTGACATTTTTATAAATTCTGTGAGACATGGATGGCCAGTCAAATGGTCTTCATAGGATCAGACAAAATTTTCCAAGAGTTTCGTGAGACTACGCCATAGAGAAACATTATATGCATCCTATGAGTTTTAAAACACTGAGAGGATCCCTTTTTCTTAAACATTTTATTTTCATTTTTATTTAACAAAGTATGAGTGTCATGAAAAATTCCATGAGTAATGTCAAATAAAATTAACCTAGCACGGGGTGATACACCACAATAGAATTATTGTTTCTATAGATAATTATGATCATTTTGTGGAAACATAATTTTGTTTTTCCTCATGGATAAAAGGGAGAGAGTGAGGTTTTCTACATATACCAGAGGTTATTTGCATTCTGAGGACAACATACTGATGAGATTTTTTGGGATGTGGTTGGAATCAGGATGGGGTCTTTCTATTTCTTATTGACCATTAGGGTTGCTGCACATGAGTTTTACAATTGTGAAATTCTTCCTCCTTCCTTTAAATTTTATTTTATTTTAAAATGGTTGAGGTGTCTCGTGAGTTTCCAAGGATGTTTTTTTTGTAGAATCATCCTTCAAATTGTTGATGTGTTTGATAATCATTATGAAGATGATTTCTTTTTCTTTTTCTACATTTTTCAACTATTTTAAATGATTTTTATTGGTTTTCCAGTCATCCAAAGATTAAAAAACAAGTGGCATGGGGGACCATAACAAGCTACTATCACACGACCACTGGTTGTCCAATTCTCCTTCACAAGAGTAAAAGGGATCATAAATAAGGATTTTACTAGATTTCATATAGGTTATTCAATAAAAATGGTTCATTCACATGAAAATATTATGGACTTGTGATCACATGTCTTTTCGAGTATTTTTCGGTCTGCAAGAATCTTCTACCTTCTCTTTCCATTGCTTTGGTAAGGAAAATAATACACATATGAATTTCTATCTTCCTTAAATAATTTTCCAATACCCATTTCCTAAGAATCAAAAATGTGTGACAAACATAAAATATATTCAAAATTCCGGACATAATTATCTTTCATGAAATATAATATATCATTTTCATTAGTACCCTTTCACACACAGGAAAAATAACAATGTTGGTTATGGATGAGTGGAATGTCACCTAATCGACATGATTTGATTCCTTTTATATCATATTATATATATATAATTATATATTATAAAATAACATGATATTTAAAATATAATTTTTAATATTTAAAGATAAATTATATTTACCATCTTTACATAAAGATCATTGAAAGTCGGCAATGAGACTCAAGAGAATGTACAACCTACCATCTTTATGATCGTAACATTGGTTCAATTTTCATTAAACCTATTACATGATAGGTTTTCAAAATTTTATTTGATTTATAAATATTATAATTATATTATGATTATTATTCATTATATGTTTATAAAAGTATCCCATTGATCCTTATTAGAATACCAATTTCTATTTTTATGATTAATCCGAATATAGTTAAAACACTAAATTTAATCATAATTGCATATGTAGATTATTAAGACATTGTAATTAATGAAAATAAAATTTATGATAATAATGAGATTTGATATGAAGAAAGTAAATCATTGACATATTTTTGTTTCTAGGATGATAAAGACACATGTGAGATGTTAGTTTCAGGGTAAGGGATTTTTTCTCAATCTATTTTTATTGAGGATATTCTTGATGATATTAATCTTTATTCTTTTAATAGGGGTATATAGAAAAACTTTTAAATTTAATATCAATATTTTATATATTATAAATTTATTCAATTCTTTTTATGTTACAATTTCATGGAACATAGAATTTTTTATTTTCTAATTTATATGAGATACTTATAACATTTAATGATTTAATTTAAAAATATTTTCTCCATGCGGATATACTTGATTCTATTTTATATATCTATTTATATAGATATGTAAGTGATTTGATGAAACTTTTTTGTATGTTATCAATTTAATTCACAAATTTTAAAAAAGGATTCATATTTTACGTTTTTATTTAATTTGTTGACAAACGTATGAAGTACCATTCTATTCTTAACATACATCATGATAATGACATATCAATTATAATGGCTATTATTTTATTTATGGATACATTTATAATATTTATTGTATACATTAATGAAATCCATATTTAATTTTTAATGGTATTTTTATATTTATATTTTTTATCATAAGATCTGTGTATTCTTTTTTTTAAATGGGTTTCAAAATAAAATATAATTTTTATCACGGTGTGTTTTAATATGGAAATAAAAATCATTTTAATGGGTATTATTAAGATATTTTTTTAATCATTATATGTTACATGATTATTATAAGAAATTTATAAGCCTAATACAACTTATAAAAAGGTTTTATCCCCATTTTATCTCATCGGTGATACCGATATAGCTTATACGAAGTGTTGAGCCCCATTATATCTCATGTAAAATTGGGGAGATTGATATAGATCATACCAAGGGTTGAGCCCCATTATAGCTCATAAGTTATCCTGATATACATTATATGAAGTTTTATCCCCATTCTAGATCTCCAATATATTTTGGAATGATAGCGCTGGATGTCAGCCTTATGATTTTTTCAATTTACAGGGTTTTATATATATGATTCTCTGTGTCATTAAAAATGGATTTATTTATTGATATGGGTTTTAATGATTTTTATTTACAAAAATGTGAGTTTATTATTCATTTTAAAAATATTATTTTCATACTTTCAATGAAAATTTAAGATAATGGTAAACATTATAGGAGTCTTTATGTTTTACTGAACTCGTGGTTTTAATTTTTTATCCCTTACATCACTTTTGTTTTCATCCTGTATTAGTAACATGTTTTCACAATAATTAAGGATGGGCAAGGTAAATTAAAAATTCAAATAGGGAATCCTATAGGTTTTACATGAATATAATTTAGTCAATATTTTATATTTTTTTTAGAATATGATAAAATCACGATATTATTCAGAAGTGTCCAATTTATATTTTATGGTTTTGAAATCTATGATTTATGGAATTATTCTCAATAAAAAAACTGAAAATAAACTCAATGTAACTGAATGTAATTTCATAAAAAAGTATCATTATGATATAATTTTTAAGGATGGGGCCTCATATAAATACCTAACTCTACCTCGATAAGAATCCTATTTGGTGTTACGACTAAACTATAAACTAACCCATGACACTAAATAGGTTAAGAACATCTAAGAATCATGTGAACAATAACTAAACATATCCTTCATTATCTTATGTAAAGAAATGGGCATCCTACATGGTTTTATTCTAATACTAGAGTTAAATAACACTCTAATATTTACTCCCCACTCAATCAATTATTATTTAACCTTAATTAATAAAAATATTTCTATCACATAATGTTAAATTTTTTGAGCCAAAAATATTATATGACCATGAAATTTCAACCTCGAACTATGTGGTCTTACATTTTTTTTATAATAAGGTACATATATCCTAAAAATGGATTCCCTTGTGTGAAAATAATAATTGAATCATTATCCCTCACATGACTAGTATGGGATTCCCATTTTGATGTGGATATGATGACCCAATCTTCCCTATATTGATGATACTGGGGAACATAATTCAGGATTATGTAACCCACCCACCCCCACAAACACACTTCTACCCCTTTGGGGATGGAACTAAAGGTAATGATTTAATTCATGAGTCATGCCACCAGTAGGCCCATGGCGGGAAACTATTATTGAGTATGTTAAAAAGATCAAACAGGAGACACTCTCCTTGTCCACTTTTGTCATATATGTTTTTTATCTTATTCTATTTATCTCAAGTTAAAAATGTTGGGATATATTATTTTCTAACACCCTTACATGAATTTTTATGTCTAGATTATTAGGGAACTATTTTAATTTCATTAATCCTTCCCATTAACATTTATTTTCCCCCAAAAACTATCAAAATTTCACTAGAATTTTCCATGCCAAACTATTATTTAGTGAATACCCATACTCACATCCTATCAAAGGTTTTCAACTTTATGCACATATATATCATTGATTTGGGAATTACATGTATATATTCAAAAATTCATTATCATCTAATTAAATGTATTGAAATATGTACCTATTTATATGTTTAATGTATAAAACATATTAATGTACATGATATGATTATGATGGAGTCCCCTAGAGAGCGCTACAATGCATTGTGTATTTTTTTCCTCATGATATTCCTTGTATATTTCCGGGGAGGATAACCTAATAAAATTATGTTTTGTTTTCTTGGGTTATTTCCTTGACTTATTCAATTGATTTCATGTTTAAATATGTATCCATGTTCCCATGTTTCCTTTATTTTATCATCTTATATCATGCATCATTATTCTTGTTTATTATTGTCACCCATTTTATGTCCCATCTTTCTACTATTTTTCTAACATTTAATACCTTCATTATCATATTCCTTTCTTTTTCCATTGTTGTGATTTTTTGGTCACCCATTTCATATGTATGTCCCTATGTTATCACAGGAATATATATGTTTGATGAAATATTAGGAACAGTTTAAAGATGGTTTTCATAATGGAGATCTATCACCGTTTTTAGGATGTCATCTAATGTAAAACATTACTCAATCACACAAGATTTATCGATCATGAATGTTTCTATATGTGTGTCTTTATGTAATTTAATCAAGAATTAACGTTTAATAAATACAAGGTTTATAATATGAGGAAAGAATACAAGATATCATGGTATGTGGAATTCCAAGAGAATATAAAATCAAGGAATTAATTGGTATTAACATAGATATAAAAGGTATAATATTGATTTACTAATTATGTAACACTCATGAATGGTTGTGTGTACCCCAAAGGATACACCAACATGTAATAGACATATTTTTATGGAGAAAGAGTAAATTACAATGTATTTGAGTAATCAATCAAAAGAGGGGGTGATATTCTAAACATGGGCATATCATGTCATTATTTATATTTTTATTTCATAATGATAGTGTTCGTAATCATTGACTATAAAACACCCAATCATGCTAGATATTGTGACTTAATAGTTTATTTATTCCCAAATGATTTAGGGTTTGGTTGAAAAATAAGGCACCATTGGGAGTTCGATAGAACCACATAAGTGTTCGTGATAGGGGTAGTTAAGGATATTATCATTTTAATGTGTATTATAATATCAATACATATCTTAATGTTCATGAAGAACATGATTGCGAGAGATGAAAATTAATGATAGGACCTAAAACAAGTAATTCAATAATCCCTACATATAATATTGTATGTAAATAAATCCCTGTATATTTATTATATATGTTATCTATAGTGATTTGAATCATATATATGGTGGAATCTTTTTATATTATAAATATATATATATATATATCTCATTTATAGTGAATTTTCATTCAGTGAATTTATTTTATTAAGAAACAAAATGAAACATGATATGGATAATGTTTCAGTTAGAAGATAAAGAGGGACCCAATTTCATTTGTCTATGGTTGTTGAATAATACATACCATGAGCTGGTAAACCTATACATAAGAGATCTTCAACAAAGTTATACATCTTTAAAAAAAGTGGCATGTATGTCCCATAGTATAAAAACTCCAGGTGAATTTTAACATCATGGAACACTGATAATGGATCTATGAAGGTAATGTTTATAGATCATGGAATGATAAGAAATTTTTTATGGTATGCTGAAATATACAACTATGTAGTGTAAGGTATTTTTGAAAAAACCTAGATGTCACATTGTTTCACCTCATGTGACTAAAATTTGTCATGTCCTATTTAATCCCATATTTTAAGGGTGTCCCTCATGAAATTTATCTTCATATTGTATGTAGATGTACTATATAGTTTAAAATCATGTGGTAGTGATGCCTTCTGTATAATTTAACATCATACGGAATGGTTTTCTTCCCTATATTGTAAAATAATGTGGTTAGTATTTTTTTATGAATTTTTTTAGGGATTTTATTCAACATGAACTAAGATGAATTGGATGCAATTTTTATGAGTTTTAGGATTATATACCACTATCAAGCATCTATCTACATTCTTTTAAAAAATGTCCTTGAAAACAAGTAATCCTTATATCATTTTCCTTAAAAATCGATACCAACGAAAATTTTTGTGTGGGTAACTCATTTCTATCTCCTCATGTCTATTTTACCTTTAAATCATGAAAATATCTATCCCTAATGGTCATGTAATGTATTAATCCATCTTCTATTCTTGATGAAATAAGCAATGCTTCATCTATTACAGTGAGATAATCATCTTTAAATGATACCTGAGTGACCCATATTATTTTTCACATATTATGTAATTTTTTTATGAAATTCCACAATGATATAGTGAATATTTTGATGTAAGTGGATCTGAAATACCCTCACATATGAACCATTAATGAAAATCCTTAATGTTAAATTACCTCTTATTATATTCCCAATACCTCATTGATTGGGGAGATAATTTTCATATCACGTCCACTGAACATCTTTTTTTTCTTATTACTGGTTATTAGATCAAATTAATATCTATATAATATTAAAATTACATGGAGGTATGGTTATGAGGATGGAATATGACTATATTTATATATAATCAACATATAGTTGACTGAATTGCATCTAATTTGTGTGAAATGTGCCTCTATTTTAATAAGAACATAGACGAATTAGTGACCTATGATGTGGTTCTCCAATCATTATTAACATAGTGGGAATGTTCTCAAGCACAGGGGTTAATAAATTAAGATTTTGTTTCCCATATATTGGAATAATATTACTCTCATATATACTATGTGGATATTGACCTATAAAAACAGTGAAAACATTACAAACAATGAGGGGGATAAAAAGATTAATTATATTAGAAATGTCAGTTTGGGTTATTGAAAATATAAAAATATCCCCATCCCTATGTTTTGGCGTGACTCTAAAAATTATTTGAATTTTAGATGATGAGGAGGGAGTGATTATTATAATGTATTTAACAATGTGGCATTGGGATCTTTACTATAAGGATGACCAATGAGTGAGTCTTCTGCTACATTATCTTTGAAA
The DNA here is from genome assembly GCA_963277665.1 of Viscum album. Classification (NCBI taxonomy): domain Eukaryota; kingdom Viridiplantae; phylum Streptophyta; class Magnoliopsida; order Santalales; family Viscaceae; genus Viscum; species Viscum album. The sequence continues at coordinate 1,015,028,475 of OY728155.1, forward strand.
AATGAACATTGAATCATTCAAATAATTATTTACTATATAACTTTATTTGCACATTTTACATTTCTAATATTTTCTTTCATATAATTTTCCTTATAATCCTTAAGTAATTGACTAGCTGAAGTCATGATGACATTATTTTTTATTACAAATGGTTCAGTGGGTGGATTATGATTGGAGTCTTAAAATGGACTCTAAATATTGATTCTATTTTTTAATTTATGCATTTTTTGAACTTATATTTAACATTAAATCATAAAAACTAATGATCATAATTTTTTTAGATGCATGAAATGTATGATGTAGTGGTTCTTTACAAATACTGGTGGAATAATAAGGCTAAAACTAATATATCATTAATTGGTTTTAAGGGGAAATCATCATCATTTGGAGTTTGATCATCTAAATTTTGTAAGAATTCCTCATGTGTGTTGGATTTCATGTTGATTTTGAAATAGGGGGCTGGTTTTCCTAAATATTTTAGTGTCTAATTAGGTCAATAAGTTTCTAATATACCAATTGGTGGGATAATTTATGATGAATAATTTGTTGTGATGATTCCTATTGTACCATTTTGTGGGAAAAGAACCATATATGAGATGATTCCATGGTTAAAAAAGATAAAATTACTCATATCCCTATGTGTTGGGGATCCCCGTGGGATTCAGCAATCAATAAATATAATCACAATGCAATGTCATAATTCATTATTATCATTCTATATGATTGATTATCAGTTATTGTTGTGATACATTAATGGACTTGATATAAATTATTGGTAGAAAGGATACTATCATTCTCTATTGTTTCAATATTTTGATAAATTAGGCATGGTTTCTTATTGGTTTCCTTATTTTGGATGTCTATGGTAGTAAATTTCTTTCCATAGATCCTTGTTGAATTTAGTTTTCATGTCGATGATGATGACTATTGTGGATAGATACTCTCCTAAAAATATCATTGGTGGTTGACAAGATGTATTTATTTACATTTGACACCTCACTAATATAAATAAGGTATCGATAATTGACCAATATGGTTATGCTATAAAAGTGGTCGAATGTGTCAAAATGGTCTATATTCTTCATTACATCCTATCAAGGGTGGGAAAACTTATACTGTTTAATCCTCTAGAGTCTTTAATGAATTTACTCCATCTTTAGCATGGTTCTATTAAGACAGTACCCCCAATTTTTTTCATTCACTAACCACCACTAGAGGTGTTGGGTTAGTGATACTATATATTGGGACCTTGGGAAATCATTTCTATCCATAACAACGATTATGATTAGTTTTTTTGTTGGTTATGAATAATAGGTTTATGTGTTATAATGTTATTACCATATTTTACAATAATCTTGGAATCCATTGGGGCATTTGGATATTCTATTTGGATTGTAGGGAATATAAAATGTCATGTGGAGGAGACAAGACACATGATCAGTGAAATACTGCATATAAGAGTGAATGATCAATCAAATTATTTCATAGTCAAATGAATGAAAATCAATTAATTTTACAAGTGATATGATTGACATTATTAAAGGATTCATTTTTGGTATTACCATTTTTTATGTGGAATACATGAAATTTAATAGTCTTAAAAGAACTAGATAAAAAATCCATCATTACATATAAAATGGAATACACAATTTAAATATTCATGTCATATTCTCCATTTGTGTTTATATTTAAAATGAAAAATGAAATGGCCTAGTGGGAACTAGAAAAGCTTTTCTTATTTTCCATTGATTGGGAAATTTTCAATGGTTATGGTCAAATAAAAAAATCCAATTTACTCTTAATGTAGACTTGTACGTGTCCTAGGTAATCTATCAAATAGAAAGGGACAGTAGTATCACAATCCTAGAACTTAATTACATTTCTTCTGTTTTATTAATTATAAAAACATCCAAACAATATTTTTTTTGGTTTTTGATTAAATAATTTTATATAATTTAAATAGAAAATAAATAAGGTGATAGGGGTTGGATATTGGGTCGAACAAATGTAATCTTCAACGTTTTCTGGATCTCATCTGAAAATGGTTCCAATATCATTATTTAATTTCTCCATTCTCTCTAAAGTTTGTTCTAAACATAGACAGGAGAGATATCTAATAATATATCTAGTACCACATTGTCCGTAATGAATAGGAAATGTAGACACTATATCTATATATTCACTCTCTCAACTCCCAAATCCCTCGTTTCATTATCATCCTTAAATCCACATTGCTCATCCGATATGCACTATGATCGATGAAAGTTAGAGAAGGATATTTTTTTATTATTGAGGGTGTAATTTCTTATCAGAGATTGAAAATTATTAGGGTCTATCTACTTCTATTTTTTTCTCTATATCATCAATGATGGAATTTAAATTATTCTAAATAAAATAGTGCATTAGTGATGTCCCCAATGGTACTATACCATGGTTTACTAATACATGGTTTGTATTATAAAAGTTCGCATTGTATCATTGAGAATGGGGAAGTGTATGAATAATTGTTGGAGAAGAGAAAAAAAATAAAAGTAACAAAAAATCCAAAAATTTATATTATCATATGAAATCAATTGTAGAAACAACTATAGAAGATATAAAGCCTTATCATTAGAGGAATAATGAATCCATATAGATTAAATGAAATATATTAATATAGTAGGTGAGCTTGCAGCTTCTTCATCCTCACATTCACTATTAAGGTGAGCATAGTCTTTGTTGTATAGATTCTATGTGTCATAGTGGTCCTTCAATGTTAATTTTGATGTCATTTCCTCTCCCTTACCACATAAGAAATATAATTTGTTCTATTGGTTCATTGTTATAGTTTCACATTCAATAAATATGGACTCTGATTTGAATATTTGTAAATTCAATAATGAGCCAATGCCATTGGATGTCATAGTAAACAAGAGTAATTAGTATATTAATATAGATACAAATATATAATTTTATATATAATTATATATCAAAATAGGTATAAATATAGTAAATATATATATAATATAATATATTTATATGGTTATATATATATATATACATACATATTATTAAATTTATTGTATTTGTTTTCATTTTCTATTTTCAAGATATATGACGAGGGAGGTATCTATGTATTCATGTTTTGTAGACTTTGTGTGCATAATCTCTAGGGGATTCGTTTAAAAAATATAGGGGTGACATATTTAGAATATGATAGTTTCATAGATATCAGAAATGTGTGGGTCGAGAGTGGCATGAACTTTTGTTTTCATCAGCTGTCTCTATTTCTATGAAATAGAAAATCAATGGTGGTGAAGTCTTTGTTGGTTATGTTTTGATTTTCACTTTACAGGGTTTTGGTATGGTTCGGTAGCCACCTATGGTCGAAAGCAGTGAAAGGTATTTTGAGATGTGGCCACTATATGGTAGGCATGGTTGAATGACCCTTGTCACCACAACGACCACAATGAAGGAATAAGGTAAGGTGTGTTGTGCACTATCACTATAGTGTTCATGATAATGAGTTGATTGAAGTGGTTGGAGGTGGATCATAGTCAATGTACTATCTTTTATTGGGAGTGTGGGGGGGAAAGGGTTGTCCTCTGTACGTAGAATAACTGTGGATATGATTTGTAGTTGTTCGTAATGCATGGTGTATTAAGCTACACACAGTCAGTATACTAACCATGTATGACCTTTTCAGAATTTAACTTCCACAATTCATAAAAAATTTAGTTTAATTTACTATTATTTTATTACAATATATTTAAAAACATTATATATAAAATAAAAAAAATTTAATCACAGAAATATTAATTCCAATAGTTTAAACAAATTCTGAAATTATTAATTTTGTATTTCATAAAAACTAATATCGATATATAGATTTGAAACTAAAAAAATTAATCCATTTATGAGATGAACTATATAACATAATTCAAATTATTTTATTTTTTTAAAAAAATTAAATTCATATATGGATTTGAAAAAAATAATTACATGAAAACTTATATATTAAAAAATATTTGTAATTAATCCATATTTATATTTAATTATATATTTTAATGTTCAAAAAATCTATATTTTTTACCTGGAATTTGTATTAAAATGTGTGGTATAGTTAATGAATAATATATTAAATGTTGGAAATTTACATTTCACATCACTCCGCCACAAATAAATTATTTCACTCCCAGGAAATTTATCCTTGAATTCAAATTATTTAGAAATGAAATGAAATAATTTTCTACCATCCTAACTGATATTTAACCCCTGAATAATATATAATACATATTCTCATCCCCTATTAGAAGTATCATTCATTATTTATCAATCGAACATTATTATTATTTCAATTCAATATATCATCTAATCACGATTAGAGTGAATTCGATTCACGTGAAATAAATATTTTAAAAAACACAACCACCACTTACCCCTCTTTCTTATGTTTCCTGAATCCAAAATTTTATTTCCCACATTAATTAATCAAATTAAATTAATGTGTTACAATTCAATTTTACCTCTTTATATAAGATCAATATTCTCGTAATCTATGTGGACTCATTTTTTTAAAATGAATATTTGAATTTATTTTTTTCCAGAAATATATTTTTATGAAGCACTACCCATATCAATTTTTAATATGGTTGTTTTTCATTATAGTAACTCATCTGTTGAACTATTCATATAGACCCAGTATGGTATCCTAACTTCCCATTTGTATTCTTATCTTAGATAAATTATATCATTTTATTTTATTTTGGGTCCCTAAGTTGTTCTATCTCCGGTAGTTAATGTTGAATTAATAGTAATTCCAGATCCGGTGACATAATGATATAAAATTGATACTATATAAATATTTTCACTCAAATAGAATATTCTAGTAATAAAACAATATTTCCATAAAGTAGTGATTAACACACTGAAAAATCGCATAATGTATTAGTGTTTTAGTACCAATGAATTATATCAATTCTATAATGAAATTTTGAATATAATCAGTGTATAAATGTTGATCAATGAAAATATTGAAAATAATAAATATTGTTCAAAAAAAGGATGTGTAGTATTATTTTTATCGATTTTTTTTTCAGAAAATAAAAACCAACAATATAAACATATTAATGTTTATTCTATATTTACTTCTTTATTCATTCTTTTAAATTATTGAAAAAAATAAATACACAAAGAATAATTATATCATTTATAAGAAAACATATTTTTTATTTTCTTTTGGAAATTTTTGTTTATTTTTAATATTTATGTACTAAAAAGATGCATAAAATTGTAGATATTTTTTATCTAAAAATATTATAATATGATCTAAAAAAATTGAATATGTAGTTCGGATCATTATAATATAATCCCCTAATCTATTTATTATTATGCATTAACATTCTATCATAGAAAAAAAAGTATAATTAATTAAAAGTGCATAATGATAGATAAAACCCAATAGTTTTTTTCCCGAAGGATCATGGTATATTATCACATGGGTGACTTTGTGGATATTAGGTCTACACTCTTAGGTTCTGTTTACATAGGGAAAATTTTTTAATCCAAATACAACATTATAGGTTTTTTATTTGAAATGAAAGTAAGAAATAGAAAGGGAAATATTAAGGAAAAGGGACATTGGTTTAACCCCCTAAGCTATGTTTTTGTTATAATTTCAGTTGTTAGATAATATTTTCCCTACCCCCAATACACTGGGGGATATATTTTTTATAATTGTAACCAATACATGTGGTTCATTCCAATTTTTGACATATTAACTTCTAGGAGTCCCCCTTGGAATTTATATTCTAGGTATACCCCATGAGGAAATGTGGTTTATCTCAAAAATTGGGGGGTGTCATGGTGAGGTATGGTGATTCCATAAGTTCCTCCACACTAGTTGTGGATTCCTTCCTATCCATTACATACATAAGTAATTATCCCTCCAATTGGTTTCTAGATTGATGGTGAGGTATTACTATCTTAATCATAGGTCTAGGGACGTCATTATATTGAGTAACTTTATATCTGAGTTGTACAAATTAATTCTCAATTGGATTACTTATCAATTAAATTTTAGATTGAAAAATCATTTTATGTTCCCCAAATATTGTATATCTGAATAAATTATCAATTTAGTTCCCATATATATTTTATTTGGAAGGGTCATTATAAATTTTTATTAGCTCTATGGTTTCTTAAATAAGATTTATGATAGGTTCTCAACCTTATTTTTCAAGCAAAATCTTCCACTATTCTAATTTTTTAAAAATATAACTTCTGTGATTAGTAAAAAGAAAATCTTTCCCAAAATTTGAATGAAATGATTTATGTTTAGTGGTAACTCCCTCATCAATTTTAGCATCTTGTATTCTTTCTTTCTACAATGCCTCATTGAAAATAACTTGTATAAATGATGGAAATATTGGGATTTTTATCTTATCATAAAATATGATACCACCCATTTAATAATCATCCTACAAGGCCAAAAAATTATTTTTCTGAGTCATTGATATCATTATAAGAATAATGGCGGTTAATATAAAGATGGTTGTTTATAAAATCATAAAAATTAATGTTTAATTTAAACTCTTCCTCAATTGATTCAACATTGTATTTAGTTTTTCAGTATAATAGATCTATGAATACGTTCTCAATGGTTAATAGTTGAAGACCATTTTAATTAAAAAAATTACCCTCCAACTCTTTTTAATATTATTTTCAAAATACTATAGTCTCTAACTCTTTATATTATTTTTCTTATCTTTTCTCTGCATGTTAATAATGGGTAGTGGATATTGAAACATTAGAAAATGTTAATTCAACAATCATGCCTCATTATTCATCCAGTTGTTTGTTCAATTATAAATCATTCAACATTGATCAGTTTCATTTATTTTCATTGATGTATATTATTATTCAATTTTGTTGTGTGTGGGATTTTGTTGTTGATAATTTTTTTGATAATTAATGTGGTAGCTTCACTATTACCACCCACTAGTGTGTGTTGATGGTTGTATTTTTTATTGCATTAAAAATTACATCTCAATTTATTCCATTGGAAATTATAACTTAGTATATAGGTTATAATCAATTAAAGAATTGTATCAAATTAATACTTATCTAAGTTTGAGAAAAATGTATTAAATATAAAAATAAAAATAAAAACATTAAAAACATTAAAACTCATAATTGTAGATGTGTTGAAGAGAGAGGAAACTCTAATTTTATTCCTAGAAATGGTTCCATGTATATTTCATGATTTTGATGGGTAAATATCAATTCAATTACTAATTTTCTCCAAATGCATCATAGTAGATGAATAGGGAAGTCCCTCAAGGATTATTGTTTGGTAGTCTCACTATCCAATCACTTCTGTATGTTTATTTTTGAAATTAGTTATAAAATAAGAACGAAATGACTAATTTTTTTATTTTATTTTTTATTTAAATTAAAAAATACCACACAAAATTCACTATAGTGGGAGATCTTGTTGGAAACTCTTGACAAGGGTTCAGAGTAGTTAACCTTATTTATTTTTTATACTATTGATAAATATGTCGATTTATATTTATATTAATGGTAATTACCATAACACCTATATAGTTGGTTACATAGGATCATAATTGATATACCAACTGTTAGATATTTCATACATGGATATCCACTAGACGTGATATTGATTCATTTTATAAATATGGGCTGTACACCATCAATTTTAAAAGGAGAACAATAGTGAAAGTGATGTTTGTGGAGTATTTTTTGATGTAATACAATATATCACCCTGTGATGTACACCCACTTACAGAAATGATTTACTTGGACTTGTGATGTCAGTTTTGGTCTCTGGGGATAATAAAAGGTGTTGTAGAGATGGTCTCTTGATGCCTCACATTTTATCTATTGAAGGTCAAGAACCACGTTCAAGTGAGTTTAACTAAAAACATTGAGGATCGGTAGTTAATGTGGGATATTATATTTTAATATTATGTTATGGGGTTTCCACATATTTATTGGAGGGGAAATACCATAAAGGTAATCTTAGACTAACTCACCATGTTGGAACACTTCAAATCTATATGAGATAAGATTCCTGTTGAGAATATGGGACCCCTTTACATGATAGAGAGATTTTAGTTCATAGGAGACCCCTCAACAATTGTTTCAGATCTTGATTCTCAATAAAGCTCGCAATTATGGATTGTATTGAATGAATATATTTAGGATGATTGGTTTTTTGATAATGATTTATTACCCCTAGACTGATGGCCTTAGTGAGAAGAAAATTCATGATTCCAAGATCATTTTTTGTATTTCATGATAGAATTTAGATGAAGTTGTGTGTATAACCTTACCTTAGTAGCATTTTCATACAAAAATATCTACCATGACACTAATGGTAGGGTAGTATTCAAATCTTTTTACACGTGGACATGCATGTTACCACAATGTTTTTCTAATCTAGGAGTGTCAATACTCAGGGTCTAAATGTTGGGTCATGTTATGATGTAGAAGGATTAAGTCATCTAAGTGAAGATGAGGACTACAAAGATCCATCATAAGTCATATTCACATTGATGAAAGAGGATATTGGTATTTTAGTAGGGAAACAATGTGTTCTTGAAGGTCTCAACTTTTCATGGATTATAAAGTTTTATCTATGGTGTTATGTTATTTCAGAGATTCATTGTGCCATTCTATATTCAACATTGATTTCGATAAGTGGTGTATGAGTTAGATATATCACCCCAATTATACTGGGAGCATTATTTCTTCTATGACTCCTATCATGGTATGTATGTTCATGTCCCATTACATTTAAATAATAAGGAAATATAGACATCTAGGATGAAGCTCACATTGTAGAGTGCCAAGTGATGAATGAGGATATGCAGGTGAAAACCATCATTTGGGTAGATATTCCCTTAGTGAGTGTCTAGTGGCAACACAAGTGCCTTTTGGAGAGAACTTAAGAGCAAGAGACCCAAATGCGAGCTCCATAACCATAGAATTTTTAGTATTAATTTTCTATTTTTGGGATGAAAATCCCATTGGTGAAGATATTGTAATCCATTTTTTTCTTTTATTAAATGCATTGTAATATTTCTAGTAATAAATTTGTATTGAAGAATTTAGACAATGCATAATTTTGTGTCCATATGATCCAAATGTGTTATATAAATATATATAAAAAAATTATCTACTTTAATAAATAATTAGTTTGTGTAATAAAAGGGGAATAATTCCATAAGAGAGGCATATTTTAGAAATTTTAGACTCATTATCTGTTCCAAAAACAGTTTTTCCATAAGTGAAACTAAAATTATGAAAACATCATGATTTTATTAAAAAATTCTTTTTCCAAGAATAAATAATAAATATATTGAATTTATTATGCATTGATTTAGTGGCCTAGAACCCCTCTATTAATATAAATTTATAACCAAATATCATGGTTATCCACATAAAAGTAAACAAGAATGGATCCATATTTGGATTCCTAGTCAACCATCATTAGTTCTTTAAAGTGGCAGTTTACATGCTTCTGGGATAAGCTCTTGAAGATACTAGTTATGGAGAAGTGGGCCATTAGAGAAGTAGTAGCTTTCCTTCAGTGATACAGAATCACCAGTTTCTATGCATGGAGAACCTGATGAGATGAATCCAGGGTTTGGATTCAACCACATTGGTGGTACTCCCAGATCATGGGGTTATCCACCACTCATTGAAGTTATTGAGTAGGTGATATCATTTTATGATCATCAGATCTTACAACCATAGCTGATTTGTAGGATTATTTTCTAGATGAAGAAGAAATTATCTTAGATCATGATTATGGTTTTTTGTGAAGTATTTTTTCATGAAGTGAACATGGAATGAGGTTACCAATTGGTTTAATATCATATTCATGATGTGATAAATCAAATATGAATGGTTAGAACAATTTCTTGTTATTCTCAATCTGACCATTCATCAAATTTTATATTATCTGAATGATGATAAATTTTTTATGGGAACCATTATTACAATAGATTATCTATAGCATCTTGTGCTTCTTAATAATTTGATTCTATGGGGTATAATAAACAATGTGTTCATATGCATGATTCATCGTTCATTAGATTCTTTCATAAATTCACATAGATTTCACAATTTTGTTGTGTATGGTGTGAAAAGATATCTAAATTGATTAAGATGCTATTTTTTTAACAATTAGATTCATGTTGGGTTCCATATTTTTATTTGAATATAGTGTGGAACCAAAAAAGTCCTAATCCATTATAACCAATCATTTTTTCAGTGATTCATGCAGGGTTCATCATTTTGTTTTGATAGATAAAAGACAACCCAAGAAAACCTCACCGATGTAGGTTCGGTACGACCTAATGGTTTATTTTTTGGGGTTTTATTTATATTAAAAGAATTAACATTATTTCATTTTCATTTTTAAAGGATACTCCAAATGGATACTTCATCAAAAACTAGTTACAAACCTAATTTCTAACTGTAGGTTATCATATGGGGTTTCAGACCCAAAGAAACATAGAGACAAGGTAGAGGGGTTAGCCTATGGGAATGATTGGGTCCCAATGGTTGAAATGATAGAGACATAGGGTATAAGGCCCCCGCCTTAAACCTTACTTAATCTTGAGTTATTACACGATTACACAATGAGGATCTTTTCAGGTTTAGAGTTTTAGAGAATTAGATCATAAAACATGCATTACATTCCACATTTAAACAAAGTGGTTACATAAAAGATAGTATTCATTTTTCCCATCAACGGAAACCTATTTAAAATAAAACATGGATTCATTCTTGACACTTCATTGACAATATCATCACATCACGTGACTTTACCTTGACATGTAAAAATCATTTCAAAAACATGGGATGAGCATAAAAAGCTAAGTAATGGATATAAAAATATGGAAAGGAAACATGAGTACATATATACATAAGAATGAAATCATACATTACCCATAAAACATAAGCACTTTAACAAACATCATCAAATCATGAATAAATCATAGAAATCATAAGACATAAAGGCAACTTGAGGCATTCATAACATTCTTACGTAGGGAGTAACCTTCTTGGTTACGTTTGGAATACCCATCATAGTATATTCCCTAAATCTCTTCGAAGAAACCTTGACGTTTAACTCCTTTGAGTTACCCAATGCATTGGAGAGCTATATCGGGCTAACCCGCCCTTAGTTTATCACAGAACCACCCATCTTCATAATAATGCCCAAGAACTATAACATAATCGTATCTCATAAAACATCCATAAAGGAAACATAACATTTCCACTTTTCATTCAAAATATTTCAATACGACACATTGATATAAAAACATTATGAAAACCATTATCAATAAAAAAAATAAAATAAAAGTAAAACATGGTATTTATTTTTCATTTAAAAAAAAGGTATGGCTTGTAGAGGAAGCTGAAACTCAAATAATGGTCACGGCAGCGGAGAAGTCGTTGTCGCCGCATACGTACGAAAAAACATTCCCTTTTTCATTTAATAAAATGCTTCGTATAAAAAGATTCCTTTTGGATAAACATAAAAGTCATAGGGTTTTATACACCGTATAGAAGAAGGTTGTGTATAAAACAAAATATGACTCAATGAAAGGAGATTGAGACGAAGTCCCATACCACGGGTCCGACTTGACTCGATCGTTCTTTAATATCCTGAATAATAAACTTGAGTTAATTTTCTACTTACTTAAGAACCTTTTTCAAGTTCATTATTCGATTTGTATCACTTATTACCATGTCATGAACACTATGCAATTATTTAAGTTAATAACGGTCGTTATAACGATCATTGGTACTTGAGTCAAAAATAAACTCTTTATAATTACAAATTGTTCATGTATCCATTATATCCAGAGTTATACTAATGATTTAGATATCATATATATCATATATATCCCATATATACATGCATTTATAATATTACATAACATTTAGAGGTAAGAAATAAAATACACCGTTCATGGAGACGGTAAGACGTACGTACGCATGAACGCTACTTTCATTTATATTTCTTAATTAATGGAGTAAAATCATAATTATATAAAGGTATATCATAATTCCAGTATAATATCATATATAATATCATTAAATTTATGCTTTATACGTACCACATATGGTGTTAACGAATCAAACCACTTTGAGGGGGCGGTAGTCCGCACTTCCAAAAATGAAGATATCGCATTTAACCATAATGGAAACCATAAAGGTATACCATAAATGAAAAATACATAAGATTAAGTAAAAAATAAACATAGTATATATCATATATAAATATAGTGACATCTTAATTTCCACCTTTAAAAGTGTTAAAAGAATTTTGAACAATCATCATTTTATGAGGCAGAAATTCACCATCCACGGAAACACTATGTTATTTAACCATTAGATGTAGGTGTGTGTAAGATTAGTTAGAATATTTCTTATAAAAACATCATAGTATATGGAAGATACTGGTTTTGTTACAAAATAAATTAATAAAAAGAGTTTAGGGGGTTGGAGAAGCAAAATAAAACATAAGAACACAAGAGAAGACAGTACCTTTAAATCAGGTAACTCTTTTTGATTTGAGCTCAAAGGATTCCTTGGGAAGACTTCTGCATAAAGTGAGGCTTCTAATAGTTATAGAGGGATGTGGAGAGACAAAATGGGAAGGTTTTTTCTAAGCCAAAGTCTTTGGAAGTGTGGGTAAGGTGGTAGAGGTGGGGGCTTTTTATAAGAGGAGAGGAGGGGCTCTCTTGGAAATGTATAAAAGGATACTTTATTATAAAATGATTTTCAGATTTAAAAGGTCCCAAAATTATATATTTTGAGGATAAGGTGATAATAGTTCTAAATAAACCCATAAAATATGTTTTTGACATGTGTAGATATTATATTTTACATTATCTTTTCATTTTATTTACATCGTTAAATAATGAGGTCATCGATGCATCATCATGGTGTCATAAATAATTTATTTTATTTAATGTTTAAAAACTATAAATAAAATACTATGATGTAGGAAATATTTTTATCTTGCAAATGACTATTTATAGTCAAAATTTTGACTTGTATAACCCTATTTAAAAATGGTTTTAGTAAAACAACTCATGTTTGTGACATTTTTACTTTAACATTAAATAAAAGTCATTAATGTCATTATCTTACCCTAGTGGCTCCATGGGGTCCCCAAAATCGACCCATGGGTTTTCTTGGTTGGCCATGACACATCCAATAAGGGTAGGACATGTTTCTAAGTCATTTCATATTATGAAAACATTACTTATACCTTAAATTACACTAATTACCTCTAATCGCGATTAAAAACCTAAAAGTTACTATTCACCAAAAAATTATTTTAATCCCATTGAACCACATTTTACTTCTTAATGAAAAACATTTATGTCGGATTTTTGAAATTCAAAACAAATAGGTTGTAAAATTTCATTTAAATGAAAAATCAGTTTTTTAAGTACCACTTAGTGGTTTCACTATTCATCAAAAAATTGAAGCTTTTTAGAAAAATACCAAAACATCACCCTAAGCTATATTTGATATTACGGAATCAAATATTATGTCTATTTTAAAAAATTCAAAACATATAAGTTACATTAACTAATTTAATAATTAATTCTCGCTGTCAGAGCAAATAGCGTGTTTTTATGAAACAATAAGTATCAAAAGATTGATACTAGTTTAGGTCCAATTTCAAAGTGAAATTAATTACAATGACCAATATTGGATTAAATGGAAAGAATATATTCTAATTTAACTTTAAAACCAATTCAAAAGATAATCTAATCATATAAATAAATTAGATTAAAAAGAGGTGTTGAATTAAAATACTACATTTTCACTATTCATTAAAAAATGAACTTTATCGGAAAAATACAAAAAATTTTCCCAAAGTAAATTTCAATGTTTCAATCATAAAGAATAAGTTTATTTTGAAAAATAGAGCTTATATAGTTGTCAAAAGTCTGATATAAAAATGGTTTTCCATCAAAAGGCAGTAAAACAATCTTTTAAAAATATTAGTGTATTCCATGCTTAAGATTGGATTTATTCTCATTTTAAGCCTCTAAAACACCGTCTAATTCACTAATAGACATAGATATAAAATATGTATTATTCATTACTTACTTGGGATGTTACATCCTTCCCCCTTTAGAAAATTGTGTCCCCGCAATTTATTTACTTATCAAATAAGTGGGGGTATTTAGCCCTCATTGAATTTTTATATTCCTATGTTTCCTCTTCAACCATGTGGTTTTTCCAAAAAACCTTTAACTGATGAATCACCATATTCCATAACACTTGCTCCCTATGGTCAAGAATCTAGACTGGTTGTTCCTCATAAGATAGGTTCTCTTACAGCTAAACTACCTTTGGACTCAAAACATGAGATGGATCTGGCATGTACTTCCTTAACATTGAAACATAAAAAACATTGTGTACCTGAGATAAACTAGGAGGTAAAGCCACTCGGTAAGTAACTGAGCTAACTCTCTCTAGAATTTCATATGGTCCAATGAACCTTGGACTCAGCTTTCCTTTATTACCAAATCGCATCACACTTTTCCATGGTGAGACATTGAGAAAAACATGATCACCTACCTCAAAAGAGAGATCCTTCCTCCTATTTTCCGCATAACTCTTCTGCCTGCTCTGAGCTGTTCTCATGTGTTTCTGTATCAGATGAACTTTTTCTACCAACTCTTCTACCAATTTTGGTCCCATCTGCTTCATTTCACCCACTTCATCCCAGAAAGCTGGAGTTTGACACTGCTTCCCATATAACGCCTCAAATGGTGCCATATGTATACTAGAATGAAAACTGTTATTATATGAAAATTAAACCAAGGAATGATGTTGGTCCCAACTTCCCTGATAATCCATCGAACAAGCACATAGCATATCCTCCAATGGCTGAATTGTTGGTTCTGACTACCCATCTGATTGCGGATGAAAATTTGTACTAAAATTTAATTCAGTACCCAATGACTTCTGAAGGCCTTTCCAAAAGTTAGAAGTGAACCTGGGATCTTGGTCAGATTCAATGGAGAGAGGAACTCCATGTAACCTAACTATCACTTTAAGATACAAATGGGAAAGTTTATCTAGGGAAAAAGTATCTCGTATAGCAAGGAAATGAGCAGATTTAGTCAAAAGATCAACAATAACCAATATTTCATTATTACCTTGAGGTTTCCTCAGTAATCCCACAACAAAGTCCACAGATATATTTTTCCATTTACACTATGGCACGGGTAATGGCTGCAGCATCCCTTTCGGTAACTGCCGCTCTACATTAACCTGCTAAAAAGTCAAACACTTCACAGTAAAATCAGCAATATCCCTTTTTTATTCTGTCCCACCAGTAATACTCCCGAAGATCTCTATACATCTTAGTACTGCCTAGATGAACTGAAAACGGGGAACTATGAGCCTCACATGACAACTCATTATTCAATTGTGAATCACTAGGCACACATAATCTCTTCCCAAACCTCAAAACACAATCATTATCAATGTTAAATTCAGGCAACTTACCCTTTTGAAACAACTCTACCTTTTTCTACAACTCACTATCTTGCTTCTGTGCTTGATTAATTCTGTCTGATAGAGAAGATTTCACTGATGCCTGAAACAAAACAGAAGATCTTCCTACACCAAAAACTTCTATGCCAATTTCCGTCAATTCAAAAACCAAAGGATCTCATTCCAAACATAGCATGGTTAATGAAGCATTACTTTTTCGACTCAAAGAATCAACCACTTTATTTCTTTTCCCGGATGGTAATGAATTGTACAATAATAATACTTGATTAATTCCAGCCATCTCCTCTGTCTCATGTTCAATTCTTTCTGAGTGAATATATACTTTAAACTTTTGTGATTAGTATATATTTCACACTTTACTCCATAAAAATGATGCCTCTAAATTTTTAAAGTGAAAACAACAGCAGGTAATTCCAAATCATGTGTAGGGTAATTTACCTCATGAGTTATCAACTGATGTGAAGCGTAAGCAATTATCTAATCATTCTGCATTAGGACGCAACCACGTCCTTTCAATGAAGCATCACTGTAGATAACAAACTCCACATTCCTGGAAGGTAGTGCCAAAACTAGAGCATTCACCAATATTCTTTTCAGTTCCCGAAAACAATCATCACCTTTTTTTGTCGAGATAAAATTAACACCCTTCCGAGTTAGCTTTGTCATTGGACTAGATAACCGTGAGAAATTACTAACAAACCTTCGGTAATAGCCTGCCAAAACAAGAAAGCTATGAATATCAGTTACATTTGTGGGTCTTGGCCATTCTTCAACAACTCTTGTTTTTGCAGGATCTACAGTTATTCAATCTTTAGAAACAATGTAACCAAGAAAAGAAATTTGTTGCAACCAAAACACACACTTGCTGAATTCTACATACATTTTCTTTTCTTTTTATGGTTTGCAAGATAACCCTTAAATGAATTTCATGATCCTATTTACTTTTAGAAAACACCAAAATATCATCAATAAAAACCACCAATATTTTTCACCTGAGTCAACTAAGCCATCACTACAATAAACTGTTTTGTTTTGATTATGACCATCTCAGGATACTGATTTGAAAGGTCATTTGCCTCTATATGCCTTCCCAGAAAAGTTGTTCTGTTTCCACTATGGAAAACCATTCTGAACAAACATGTCTTAGATGAAGCAACATGGTAATCTTCAAATTCTATATCATTTAAATTTGACCATAAAAAATATATTTTTGGATAATCATTTAATAGAATTCTAACTCCAAAAGTTATCTAAACAGACCTCTCATACCAACTATAAGGCCCCAACCTTAAACCTTACTTAATCTTGACTTATTACAAGATTACACATTGAGGATCTTTTCAGGTTTAGAGTTTTAGAGAATTATATCATAAATAATGCATTAAATTCCACAATTAAACAATGTGGTTACATAAAAGATAGTATTCATTTTTCCCATCAACGGAAACCTATTTAAAATAAAACATGTATTCTTTCTTGAAACTTCATTGACACTATTATCACATCATGTGACTTTCCCTTGACCTGTGAAAAACATTTCAAAAACATGGGAAGAGAATAAAAAGCTCCGTGAGGGATATAAAAATATTGAAAGGAAACATGAGTACATATATACATAAGAATGAAATCATACTTTACCTGTAAAACATAAGCACTTTAGCATACCTCATAAAATCATGATTAAATCATAGAAATTATAAGACATAAAGGTAACTTGAGGCATTCATAACATTTATACATAGGGAGTAACCCTCTTGGTTACGTTTAGAATAACCATCACAGTATATTCCCTAAATATCTTTGGAGAAACCTTAACGTTTAACTCCTTCGCATTACCAAATGCATTGGAGAGCTATATCAGGCTCACCCGCCCTTAGTTTGTCACGGAACCACCTGTCTTCATAATAATTCCCAAGAACCATAACATAATCGTATCACATAAAACATGCATAAAGGAAACATAACATTTCCACTATTCAATCACAAGATATCAATACAACACATTGATATAAAAACATCATGAAAACCATTTTCAATACCAAAATAAAATAAAAGTAAAACATGGTATTTATTTTTCATTGAAAAAAAGGTATGGATTGTAGAGGAAGCCAAAACTCAAATAATGGTCACGGCGGCGGGGAATTCGTTGTCGCCGCATACTTATGAAAAAAAAATTCCCTTTTTTCGTTTAGTAAAACACTTCGTATAAAAAGATTTCTTTTGGATAAACTTAAAAGTCAAAGGGGTTTGTACACCTTATAGAAGAAGGTTCTGTATAAAACAATATATTCCTCAATGAAAGGATATTAAGACGAAGTCCCATACCTCGGGTCCGACTTGACTCGATCGTTCATTAATGTCCTGAATAATAAACTTGAGATAATTTCTACTTGCTTAAGAACCTTTTTCAAGTTCATTATTCCTTTTTATCAAGAATTACCATGTCATGAACACTATGTAATTATTTAAGTTAATAACGGTCGTTTTAACGATCATTGGTACTTGAGTCAAAAATAAACTCTTTATAATTACAAGTTGTTCATGTATCCATTTTATCCAGAGTCATACGCATGATTTAGATATCATATATATCATATATATCCATTATACACATGAATTTATAATATTACTTAACATTCAGTGGTAAGAAATGAAATGCACCGTTCATGGAGACGGTAAGCCGTACGTACGCATGAACGCTACTTTCATTTCTATTTCTTACTTAATGGAGTGAAATAATAATGATATAAAGTTATATCACAATTCTAGTATAATATAATATATACTATCATTAAATTTATCCTTTATACGTACCACATATGGTGTTAACGAATCAAATCACTTTGAGGGGGCGGTAGTCCGCACTTCCTAAAATGAAGATATCGTGTTTACCCATAATGGAAACCATAAAGGTATGCCATAAATGGAAAATAAAGAATCTTAAGTAAAAAATAATCATATTATATATCATATATAAATATATTGACATCTTAATGTCCACCTTTAAAGGTGTTAAAATAATATTGAACAATCATCGTTTCGTGAGGCAGAAATTCACCATCCATGGAAACAATATGTTCTTTAACCATTATATGTAGGTTTGTGTAAGTGTATATATAATAATTCTTATAAAAACATCCTATTATATGGAAGATACTGGTTTTTTTACAAAAGAAATGAATAAAAAGAGTTTAGGGGGTTAGAGAAGCAAAATAAAACATAAGAACACAAGAGAAGACACTACCATTAAATCGGGTAACTCTTTTTGATTTGAGCTCAAAGGATTCCTTGAGAAGGATTCTTCCAAAATTGAGCCTTCTAAGAGTTAGATAGGGATGTGGAGAGACAAAATGGGTAGGTTTTGGCCGAGCCAAAGGTTTCGGAAGTGTGGGTAAGGTGGTAGAGGTGGGGGCCTTTTATAAGAGGAGAGGAGGGGCACTCTTGGAAAGGTATAAAAGGATACTTTATTATAAAATGCTTTTCGGATTTAAAAGGTCAAAAAATTATATATTTCGAGGATAAGGTGATTATAGTTCTAAATCCACCCATAAAATAGGTTTTCTACATTTGTAGGTCTTAGATTTTACATTATCTTTTCATTTTATTTAAATCGTTAAATAATGAGGTCATCGCTACATCATCATGGTGTCATAAATAATTTAATTTATTTAGTGTCTAAAAATAAAAAAAATAATATGATGTAGGAAATATTTTTAGCTTTCCAATGAATATTTATAGTCAAACATCTGACTTGTATAACCTCATTTAAAAATTATTTTAGTAAAACAACTCATGTTTGTGACATTTTTACTTTAACATTAAATAAAAGTCATTAATGTCATTATCATACCCAAGTGGCTCCATGGGGTCCCAAAAATCGTCCCATGGGTTGTCTTGTTCGGCCATGAAACATCCAATAATGGTAGGACATGTGTCTAGGTCATTTCATATTATTAAAACATTATTTTTACCTTAAATTACACTAATTACCTCTAATCGCGATTAAAAACTTAAAAGTTACTTTTCACCAAAAAATTATTTTATTACCATTGAACAACATTTTACTTCTTAATGAAAACCATTTATGCTGGATTTTTGAAATTCAAAACACAGAGGTGGTAAAATTTCATTTAAACGAAAAATCAGTTTTTTAGGTACCACTTAGTTGTTTCACTATTCATCAAAAAATTGACGCTTTTCAGAAAAATACCAAAACTTCAACCTAAGATATATTTGATATTATGGAATGAAAAATGATCTATATTTTACAAAATTCAAAACATATAAGTTACATTAATTAATTTAATAATTAATTCCCGCTGTCAGAGCAAATAGCGTGTTTTTATGAAACAACAAGTATCAAAAGATTGACACAAGTTTAAGTCCAATTTCAAAGTAATATTAATTCCAATGAACACTATTGTATTAAATGGTAAAAATATATTATAATTTAACTTTAAAACCAATTCAAAAGATAATCTAATCATATAAATAAATTAGATTAAAAAGAGGTTTTGAAATAAATTACAACAATTTTAACTATTCATTAAAAATAAACTTTATCGGAAAAATACCAAAAATTTACCCAAAGTAAATTTTAATGTTACAATCATAAATAATAAGTTTATTTTGATAAATAGAGCTTATAAAGTTGTAAATAGTTCGATATAAAAATGGTTTTCCATCAAAAGGAAGTAAAACAATCTTTTAAAAATATTAGTGTATCCATGCTTAAGATTGGATTTATTCTCATTTTAAGCCTCTAAAACACTATCTAATTCATTAATAGACATAAATAAAAAATATGTAGTATTCATTACTTACTTGGGATATTACATAGGGATTAAATATAAATGTATATTAATTTGATATTTTATATTAGGAAGGATTTCAATGTATCGTCGTTATAGTAGGACTCAAAGTTCAAACTGTTTAGGAGGTCCCCAGTCTACTATTGGATAAGGAATAATGATCAACCCATGGTAATGAATCAGCCCTGATGGATGAAATATTTGATACAAGTAGTGACTTAAAATAAATTGGTTTACTATATGATTTCAGAATAGGGCCTTAAGAAGGTATTCTATGTATCCTTGTTATGAAAGTACTCTAATTATTCTTAGTTCCCTTGATTGGGGCATACACATCGATGTTTCCCTTTTACATTGTAGTGACATACAATTTAAATGTTATTATTATTACATCTCGATAAGACCACATGATCTAGAGTAGGTGTGATAAACAATGGATGTAAAATGAGGAGTCTCATTTCTTTTCCGGTGAGGGACGTATGTATTAGGACAACCATTTGGATATTTGATTTGGAGATAATGCCTTATAAAGGTGTCCTACATATCACTTTAATATATGGAATTGGAGTAATCATTGTTCAATTTATTAGGGATCAAACGTTGAATATTTTCATCAGTTAGGGCTAACACACCAATGGTAGAAATAGTTATCTGGCCCTTGGATACCCTCTTGACTTGACCTACTATAATGCATTAATTTCCCATTCGACATGATTTGGTTGTCTACTTGATCTGTTAGAGAACGACTTACTGACATTTTAAAAAGAAAACATGTTATCTAGTTAATTTTTCATAGTAAATATCCAATATTGGATTTCTTGATTAATATTTTTAACATTATTAGGGTTGGGTTGACCACAGAACATTAGATGACCTGGTTGGTGTGACTAAAAAGCCATCACAAGATCTGGTTGACTTATATAGAGAGTGCCACATGATCTAGTTGTCTTTCCTTGGTGTCATCGCAAGGGATTGTTGACATATATCGAGGGAATCCATAGTGTCAGTGAGTTGTGTCATGGAGGGTGTCACATCACATGGAATTCATATATGTTGGGAATCAAGATACATGGGAGGCTTACATATAAGGAATAACAAGAGCTAGTTTACATGCCCATGTGCTACCTAGAGACTCGGAAATCATGAGAGGGTGATGTTATATGAGTTAGGAAACATGTATGAAGGACATATTGATACATTAACTTTGATCTAGAAGTGTTTTAAAATACTATAGAGACATGTATAGGGGATTTTGTATGTATTTATTTAACATGTTCAAAGGACATCACATAATACAAATAGTACACCAAAGGACTCCAAGTGTTGTTGCATGTACTGGATGGTTTATGAGAATAACATGAGGATCAAAACATCTGTCATCAATTTTGTCTCCAAATTAATATTCTCCATTAATAAATATATATTTACAATTCCTTATAATTATTCTATTTTAGTAAATTTTATTTCTCATGTGATCTAGAATGTGTGCGGGATGTCCTTTGCATGTCCAGCTAGAAGTCATTCTCAGGATCTATATGTGATCATGGGATGTTCCTTAAGACTAGATTATGATTGCTCTGAATGTTCATTGTTGTCATACCAGATAGGAAACATTCATCTCACATGATTATCCGCTCTAATAAATCTATTATATCACTTCCAGAAGGTACAAAGAGTTCATCCATCTGCCGAGAGTCATTCTCTTCATCACGATAAGGCATTATTCTCAATATGTTTCATGATGGTGTGTAGGATTAATTGGAAATTACACCCATGTTTTTTAAAAACATTGATGGGGTATCTTGAAAAAAACATTCCGGATTCAGTGAATGACCTTGGAATCACATGACTTCACATTACTTATCTTGATTTGCCTCAATGGACTCACCTGATTTTCAAAAACCACGAGTACCTCCCATCAATGTAAACATTAATTGGATTATTTCTAATTAATAGGACATCATTAAAATTATTCCGGTATGACAAAAGACTTCATTTAATTTATAATAGAATGTATAATTTCCTTTAAAATATTAATGATCCTTTTAAAAGGCCTTCACATGATATCTGGTGACATTTCTAAATATTCTTTGAGACTTGGATGGCCTGTAAAATGGTTTTCACAAGATGAGACCAAATTTTCCATGATTTTCACGATATTATGCCATAGAGAAACATTATATGCATCTTAAGTGTTTTAAAACAATGAGAGGATCCCTTTTTCTTAGACATTTTATTTTTATTTTTATTTTACAAAGTATGAGGGTCATGAAAAATTCCCTGAGTAATGTACAATAAAATTATCCAATCACTGGGTGATACACCACATTATAATTAATGTTTCTATAGA
Organism: Viscum album; assembly: GCA_963277665.1. Taxonomy (NCBI): domain Eukaryota; kingdom Viridiplantae; phylum Streptophyta; class Magnoliopsida; order Santalales; family Viscaceae; genus Viscum; species Viscum album. The sequence continues at coordinate 1,015,051,209 of OY728155.1, forward strand.
TAATTATGATCATTTTGTGGAAAAATAATTTTGTTTTTCCTCACGGAGAAAAGGGAGAGAGTGAGGTTTTCTACATATACCCGAGGTTATTTTCATTTTTTGGACAACATACTGATGAGATTTTTTGGGATGTGGTTGGAATCAGGATGAGGTTTTTCTGTTTCTTATGTACCATTAGGGCTGCTGCATATGACTTTTACAATTATGAGAGGCTTCCTCCTCCTCCCTTTAAATTTTATTTTATTTTATAATGGTCAAGGGGTCTCACTAGTTTCCATGGATGTTTTTATGTAGAATCATCCTTCAAATCATTGATGTGTTGCATAATCATTATGAAGACAAGTTCATTTTATTTTTTTACATTTTTCAAATATTTTAAATTATTTTCTAATGGTTTTCCATTCATCCACATATGAAAAAACAAGTGTCATGGTGGACCATATCAATTTACTATCACACGACCACTAGTTGTCCAATGATCCTTCACAACAGTAAAAGGGATCATTAAAAGGGTTGCCACTGGATTTTATATAAGTTATTCAACAAACATGGTTCATTCACTTGAAAATATTATGTCCTTGTGATCACATGTATTTTTGAGTATTTTTTTTACGCAAGCATCTTATACCTTCTCTTTCCATTGCTTTGGTAAAGAAAATAATACACATATCAATTTATTTCTTCCTTCATGAATTTTCCAATACCCATTTGATAGGAATAAAAAATGTGTGACAAACATAAAATCTATTCAAAATTCATGACATAATTATCTTTCATGAAATATAATATATCATTTTCTATAGTACCATTTCACACACTGGAAAAATAACAATGTCGTTTATGGATGATTGGAATGTCACCTACTCGACATGATTTGATTCCTTTTATATCATATTAATTCTACATATAATTATATATTATAAAATAACATGCTATTTTAAATATAATTTTTATTATTTAAAGATAAATTATATTTACCATCATTAAATAAAGACCATTGAAGTTTGGCAATGAGACTCAAGAGTATGTACAAACTACCGTCTCTATGATTGTAACATTGGTTCAATTTTCATTATCCCTATTACATGATTGGTTTTCAAATTTTTTTTATTTTTAAATATTATAATTATATTATGATTATTATTCATTATATATTTATAAAAGTATCCCATTGATCATTATTGGTATACCAATTTCTGTTTTAACACATAATCCAAATATAGTTAAAACACACAATTTAATCATAATGGTATATATAGATTATTAAAACATTATAATTAATGAAAATAAAATTTATGATAATAATTAGATTTTATATGATGAATTTAAATCATTAACATATTTTTGTTTCTAGGATGATAAAGACGCAAGTGAAATATTAATCTCAGGGTAAGGGATTATGTCTCAATCTAATTTCATTGAGGAATTTCTTGATGATATGAATAATTATTCCTTTAATAGGTGTATATACAATAACTTTTAACATTAATATCAATATTTTATATATTATAAATTTATTTAATGATTTTTATGTTAAAATTTCATGGATCATATAAATTAAATTTGTCTAATTGATATGAGATACTTAAAACATTTAAAGATTTATTTGAAAAATATTTTCTCCATGCAGATATACTTGATTCTATTATATATATATATATATTTGGATATTTAAGTGATTTGATGTAACTTTTTGGTATTTTTTCAATTTCATTGAAAAAATTTAAAAAAGGATCCAAATTACATGTTCTTATTGAATTTTTTGACAAACGCATGAAGTTCCATTATATTCTTAACATACTCCATGATAATGACATGTCAATTATAATGGATATTATTTTATTTATAGATACATTTATAATATTTAAAGTATACATTAAAGAAATTGCATATTTAGTTCTTCATGGTATTTTGATATTTATATTTTTTATCATAAGATCTGTGTATTCTTGTTTTTTGAATATGGGTTTCAAAAGAAAATATAATTTTTATCTCGATGTGTTTTAATATGGATTTAAAAATCATTTTAAAGGGTATTATTAAGATATTTTTTTAATCTTTATATGTTATATGATTATTATAAGAATTTTCTAAGCCTAATACAACTTATAAAAGGTGTTGCTCTCCATTATATTTCACCACTGATACCCATATAGCTTATACAAAGTGTTGATCCCCATTATATCTCATGTAAAATTAGGGAGATTAATATAGATAATACCAATGTCTGATCCCAATTATAGCTCATAGGTTGTCCTGATATACATTATAATAAGTTTTATCCCCATTCCAGATCTCCAATATATTTGGAAATGATAGCACAAGATGTTGGCCTTATAATTTTTTCAATTAAAAGGGTTATATATATATGATTCATTGTGTCATGAAAAATGGATTTATTTATTGATATGGGTTTAAATGATTTTAATTTATAAAAATGTGAGTTTAGTATTCATTTAAAAAATATAATTTTCATACTATCAATACAAATTTAAGATAATGGTAAACATTAAAGGAGTCTTTATGTTTTACCGAACTCGTGGTTTTAATTTTTTTATCCCTTACATAACTTTTGTATTCATCCAGCATTAATAACATGTTTTCACAATGTTTAAGGATGGGTAAGGGAAATGAAATAGTCAGATTGATAATCATATAGGTTTTACATGAAAATAATTCAGTCAATATTTTTTATTTTTTTAGAATATGATAAAAAATGATACTATTCCGAAGTGTACAATTTATATTTTATGGTTTTGTAGTCTATGATTTATGGAATAATTCTCAATAACAAAAAAACTGAAAATAAACTCAATGTAACTAAATTTAATTTCATAAAAAGTCTCATTATGATATAATTTTTATGTATGGGTCCTCATATAAATACATAACATTACCTCGATAAGAATCCTATTAGGTGTTACGACTAAACCCTAAACTCACCATTGTCACTAAATAGGGTAAGAACATCTATGAATCAAGTGCACAAAAGATAAACATATCATTCGTTATCATATATAAGGAAATGGGAATCCTACATGGTTTTATTCTAATACTAGAATTAAATAACACCCTTATATTTACTCCCCACTCAATCAATTATTATTTACCCTAACTCAATGAAAATATTTATATCACATAATATTAAATTTTATGAGACAAAAATATTAAATGACCATGAAATTTACTCCTCGAACTACGTTGTATTTCATTTCATTTCTAATAAGGTACATATATCCCAAACATGGATTCCCTTCTATGAAAATAATAATTTAATCATTATCACTCATGTGACGAGTATGGTATTCCCTTGGTGATGTGGACATGATGACCCACTCTTCCCTATATTAATGATCCTGGGGAACATAATTAAATATTATGTAACCCACCCACCCCCACAAACACACTTCTACCCTATTTTCTATGGACTAAATGTAAGGATTTAATTCATGAGTCACGACACTAGTAGCCCTCTAGCGGGAAACTATCATTGAGTTTGATAAAAAGATCAAACAGGACACACCCTCCTTGTCCTATTTTTTCATGTATCTTTTTTTTTATCTTATTCTATTTGTCTCAAGTTCATAATGTTGGGATAAGTTATTGTGGAAAACCCTTACATGCATTTTTATGTCTAGATTATTTGGGAACTATTTTAATTTCATTAATCCTTCCTATTAATATTTATTTTCCCCAAATACTATCAAAATTTCACTAGAATTTTCTATGCCAATCTATTATTTAGTGAATACCATACTCACATCCTATCAATGGTTTTCACCTTTATGCACATATATATCATTTATTTGGGAATTACATGTATATAATTCAAAATCCATTATCATATAATTAAATGTATTGAAATGTGAAGCTATATATATGTTTTATGTGTAAAATTTTTTCATGTACATTATATGATTATGATGGAGTCCCCTAGAGAGTGCTACAATGCATTGTGTATTTTTTGTCTCATGATATTCCATGTAAATTTCAGGGGAGGTTATCCTAATAAAATTTTGTTTTGTTGTTTGGGGTTATTTCCTTCACTTATTCTATTGATGTCATTTTTAAATATGTATCCATGTTCCCATGTTTCTTTTATTTTATAATATTATATCATGCATCATTATTCTTGTTTATTATTGTCACCCCTATTATTTCCCATATTTCTACCATTTCTCTAACATGTAATATCCTCATTATTTTATTCCTTTCATTTTCCATTATTGTGATTTTTAGCGCACCCATTTCATATGTATGTCCCTATGTTATCATAGAAATTTATATGTCTGATGAAGTATCAGGGACATTTTAAAGATGGTTTTCATAATGGAGATCTAAAACCGTTTTTAGGTTGTCATCTAATGTAAAACATTCTTCAATGAAACAAGAGTTATCGATCATGCATGTTTCTCTATGTGTGTATTTATGTAATTTAATCAAGAATTAATATTTAATATATACTAGGATTTTCATATGATCCAAGACTGCAATATATCATGGTATGTGGAATTCCAAGAGAATATAAAATCAAGAAATTAATTGGTATTAACATAGATATTAATGGTATAATATTGATTTACTAATTATGTAACACTCAGGAATGCTTGTGTGTACCCAAAAGGATACACCAACATGTAGTAAACATATTTTTAGGGAGAAAGAGAAACATATGATGTATTTGAGTAATCCATCATAAGAGGGGATGATATTCTAAAAATGGGAATATCATGTAATTATTTATATTGTTATTTTACAAGGATAGTATTCCTAATCATTGACTATAGAACACATAATCATGCTATTTATAGTGACTTAATACGTTATCTAAGGTCAAATGGTTTATGGTTTGGTTGAAAAATAAGACACCATTGGGAGTTCGATCGAACCACATATGTGTTCGTGATAGGGTTAGTTAGAGATATTATCATTTTAATGTGTATTATAATCTCAATCCATATCTAAATTTCCATGAAGAACATGATAAGGAGAGATGAAAATTAATGATAGGGACTAAAACAAGTAATTCAATAATCCCTACATATAATATTGTATGTAAATCAATACTTGTATCTTTATTATATAGGTTATATATATTGAGTTGAATAATATATATGTTGGGATCTTTTTATATTCATATACATATATATATATATATCATTTATAGTGAATTTTCTTTTAGGGAATTTATTTTATTAAGAAAAAATGAAACATGATATGGATAATGTTTCGGTTAGAAGATAAGGAGGGACCCAATTTCATTCATCTATTCTTGTTGGATAATACATACCATGAGATAGTAAACCTATACATAAGAGGTCTTCTATAATGTTATATATATTTCAAAAAAGTGGGATGTATGTCCCATAGTATAAAAAGTTGGGGTTTCATGGTGAGGTATGGTGATTCAATAGGTTCTTCCACAGTAGTTGTGGATTCCTCTCTATCCATTACATAAATAAGTAATTATCCATCCAATTGGTTTCTAGATTGATGGTGAGGTATTAGTATCTTCATCATAGGTCGAGGGGCGTCATTATATTGAGTCACTTTATATCTCAGTTGTACAAATTAATTCTCAATAGGATTACTTATCCATTAAATTTTTGATTGAGAAATCATTTTACGTTCCCCTAATATTGTATATCTGACTAAATTATCAAATTAGTGCCCATATATATATTATTTGGAAGGGTCATTCTAAATTTCTATTAGCTCTCTGGTTTCATAAAAAGGATGTATGATAGGTTCTCTAACTTATTTTTCAATCAAAATCTTCCACTGCTCTAATTTTTTAAAACTATAACTAGTGTGATTAGTAAAAAAATAATCATTCCCAAAATTTGAATGAAATGATTTATGTTTAGTGGTAACTCCATCATCAATTTTAGGATATTGTATTATTTCTATGTACAATGCCTCATTGAAATTAACTTGTATAAATGGTGGTAATGTTGGGCATTTTATCTTATCATAAAATACGATACCACCCATTTAATAATCAGCCTACAAGGCCAAAAAAGTATTTTTCTGAGTCATTGATCTCATTAAGAAAATAATGGAGGTTAATTTATAGATGGTTGTTTATAATATCATAAAAATTAATGTTTAATGGAATGTAACCCTCAATTGTTTCCACATTGTATTTAATTCTTTGGTATAATAAATCTATTAATATGTCCTTAATGGTGAATAGTTGAAGACATTTTTAATTAAAAAAATTACCCTCCAACTCTTTTTAATATTCTTTTCAGAATACCATGGTCTCTAACTTTTTATATTATTTTTCTTATCCTTTCTCTGCATGTTAATAATGGGTAGTGGATATTAAAACATTCAAAAATGTTAATTCAACAATCTTGTCTCATTTTTCATGAAGTTTTTTGGTCAATTATAAATCATTCAACATTGGTTAGTTTCATTTATTTTCATTTGATGTATATTCTTATTTAGTTTTGTTGTCAGTGGGAATTTGTTGTGGATTATTTTTTTGATAATTAATGTGGATGCTTCTCTTTTACCACCCACTAGTGTGTATCGATTGTTGTATTTTTTATTTCATTAAAAATTTCATCTCATGTTATTCCTTGGGAAATTATAACTTAGTATATAGGTTATAATCAACTTAAGAATTGTATCAAATGAATAATTAACCATGTTTGAGAAAAATGGATTAAATATAAAAATTAAAAAAAAAATATTAAAAACATCAAAACACACAATCATAGATGTGTTGAAGAGAGAGGAAACTCAAATTTTATTACTTGAAATGGATCCAGGTATATTGCATGGCTTCGATGGGTAAATATCAATTCAATTTCTAATTTTCTCCAAATGCATCATAGTAGATTAATAGGGATGTCTATCAGGGATAATTGTTTGTAAGTCTCACCATCATATCACTTCTGTATGTTTATTTGTTAAATTAGTTATAAAATAAGAATGAAATCATTCATTCCTTAATTTTATTTTTTAATTGATTTAAAAAATATTATACAAAAAACACTAGAGTTGGAGATCTTGTTTGCAACTCTTGACAAGGATTCAGAGTAGTTAGCCTTATTTTTTTACTATTGATAACTATGTCCATATATATTTATATTTTATATTAATTACCATAACACAAATATAGTTGGTTATATAGGATCATAATTGAGATACCAACTATTAGATAGTTCATACATGGATATCAACGAGACTTGATATTGATTCATTTTATAAATATGCGTAGTACACCATCATTTTTAAAAGGGGAACAATAGTGAAAGTTATATATGTGGATGATTTTTTGATGTAATTCAATATATCACCCTATAAGGTACACCCACATATGGAAATGATATACTTGGATATGTGATGTCAGTTTTGGTGTTTGGGGGTAATAAAAGGCGTAGTGTAGATTGTCTCTCGATGCCTCACATTTTATCTATTGAAGGTCAAAAACCACGTTCAAGTGGGTTTAACTGAAAACATTGTGGATCGGTAGTTAATGTGGGGTATGATATTTTAGTATTATGTTATGGGGTTTTTAGATATTTATAGGGGGAAAATACCATATAGGTGATCTTTGAACAACACATCATGTTGGAAAACATCATATCTATTTGAGATAAGATTCTTGTTGGGAACATGTGATCCTTTTACATGATGGAGATATTTTAGTTCATAGGAGTCCCCTCAACAATCGTTTTAGATCATGATTCTAAATTTTTTTTACAATTATGGATTGGATTGAAAGAATATTTTTGAGATTTTTGGTTTTTTGATAATGATGTGTTACCCCTAGAGTGATGTCTATAGTGAGAATACAATTCATGATTCCAAGATCATTTTTTGTATTTTATGATAGATTTTTGATTAAGTTGTGTGGATAACCACACCTTAGTAGAGTTTTCATACAAAAATATCTACCATCAAACTAATGGTAGGGTAGTATTCACAACATTTCACAGGTGGACCTCCAGGTTACCACAATGTTTTTCTAATCTTGGAGTTTCAAAACTCAAGGTTGTTGGTTCATGTTATGATATAGAAAGATTAAGTCATCTAAGAGAAGTTGAGAACTACAATGAGCCATCCAAAGTCATATTCACATTTATGAAAGAAGATATTGGTTCTTGAGTCGGGAAATAATGTGTTCTTGAAGGTCTCACCTTTTTATGGATTAAAAAGTTTTATCTGTGGTGTTATGTTATCTCAGAGATTCATTGTCCCATTCTAGATTCAACATTGAGTTAGATAAGTGGTGTATGACTTAGATATATCACCCCAATTATACTAGGAGCATGATTTCTTCCATGTTTCATATCTTGGGATGTATGTTCATGACCCATCACATTTAACTAATAAGGTAATATAGACATCTAGGATGAAGCTGACATTGTAGAGTGTCAAGGGATGATTGAGGATTTGCAGGTGAAAACCATATTTTTCATAGATATTACCTTAGCGAGTCTCCAGTGGAAACACAAGTTTCTTTTCGAGAGAACATAGGAGAAAGAGGCCCAATTTCGAGCTCCATAACCATATATTTTTTGATATTAACTTTCTATTTTTGGGGTGAAAACCCAATTGGTGAAGAGATTGCAATGCCTCTTTTTCTTCTATTAAATTCATTGTAATATTTCTAGTAATATATTTACAGTGAAGCATTGAGACAATGCATAATTTTGTGTCCATATGATCTGAATGTGTTATATAAATATATATAAAAAATTAACCACATTAATAAATAATTATTTTGTGTAATAAAAAATTAATAATTCCATAAGAGACGCATAGTTTAGAAATTTCAGACTCCTGATCTGTTCTAAATACAGTTTTACCATAAGTGAAATTAAAATAATGACAAAATTAGGATTTTATAAAAAAAATCTTATTGCAGGAATAAATAACAAATATATTGAATTTATTATGCATTGATTTAGTGGCCTAGAACCCCTCTCTTAATATAAATTTATAACCAAATGTCATGGTAATCCACATAAAAGTAAACAAGAAGGGATCCATATTTGGATTCCTATTAAACCCTCATTAGTTATTTAAAGTGGTAGTTCACATGCTTATGGGATAATATCTTGAAGATACTAGTTATGGAGAAGTGGGCCACTGGAGAAGTAATATCTTTCCTTCAGTGATACAGAATCACCAGTTTTTATGCATGGAGAACCTGATCGGAAGAATCTAGGGTGTGGATTCATCCACATTGGTGTTACTCCCATATCATGGGGTTATCCACCTCCCATTTAAGTTTCTGAGTAGGTGATATCATTTTATAATCATTATATGTTACAACTATATCTGATTTATAGGATTATTTTATAGATGAAGAATACATTATCTTAGATCATGATTGTGGTGATGGGTGAAGTATTTTTTTCATGAAGTGAACATGGAATGAGGTCACCGATTGGTTTAATAACATATTCATGATGTCCTCAATCAACTATGAATGGTTAGAACAATTTCAAGTTATTCACATTATGGCCATTCTTTAAATTTTATATTGTCTGAATGAAGATAATTATTTATGAGAACTATTCTTACAATAGATGATATGTAGTATCTTGTGTTTCTTAATAATTTGATTTTATGGGGTATAAAAAATAATGTGTTTATATTCATGAATCATTGTTCATTATATTATTTCCTAAATTCAAATATATATCACAATTGTTTTGTGTATGGTGTGAAAAAATGCATAAATTGATTAAGATACTATTTTTTTATAGTTAGATTCAAGTTGGGTTCCATATTTTTATTTTATTATAGTGTGGAACCAAAAAAGGCCTAATAAATAATAACAAATCTTTTTTCAGTGATTCATGTGGGGTTCATCATTTTGTTTTGATAGATAAAATACAACCCAAGAAACCCTCACTGATGCTGGTTCAGTACGTACTAATGGTTTATTTTTGGGGGTTTTATTTATTTAAAAAGATTTAACATAATTTAATTTTTATTGTTAAAGGATACTCCCAAATGATATATCATCAAAAACTAGGTACAAACCTAATTTCTAACTGCAGATTATCGTCTAGGGATTAATACCCAAAGAATCATAGATTCAAGGTAGATTGGTTAGACCATGGGAATGATTGTGTCCCATTTATTGAAATGATAGAGACGTAGGGATTAAATAGAAATGTATATTAATTTGATATTTTATATTAGGAAGGATTTCAATGTGTCCATGTTATAGTAGGAATCAGAGTTAAAACATTTTAGGAGGTCCTTAGTCCACTGTTTGAAAAGGAATAATGATCCGCCCATTGGAATGAATCACTCCTGATAGATGAAATATTTGATACATGTAGTGACTTAAAATAAATTCGTTTACTATATGATTTCAAACTGGGGCCTTAAGAAGGTATCCTATGTATCCATGTTACGAATGTAATATGAGTATTCTTAGTTCCCTTGATTGGGGCATACACATCAATGTTTCCCTTTTCCATTATAGAGACTTACAATTTAAATGTTATTATTACTACACCTCTATAAGACCACATGATCTATAGTAGGTGTGAGAAACAATGGATAGAAAATGGGAAGTCTCATTTCTTTGCCGGTGAGGGACGTATGTATTAGGGAAACCATTTAGATTTTTGATTTGGAGATAATTCCTTATAAAGTTGTCCTGTGTATCATGATAATAGATGGAATTAGATTAATCAATGTTTAATTGATCAGGGATCAAACATTGAATATTTTCCTCGGTCAGGGCTAACACACCAATGGTAGAAATAGTTATCGTGCCCTAGGATACCCTCTTGACTTGACCTATTATAATGCATTAATTTCCCATATGACATGCTTTGGTTTTCTACCTGATCTGTTGGAGAATGACTTACTGACATGTTAAAAAGAAAACATGTTATCTAGTTAATTTTTCATAGGAAATATCTAATATTAGATTTCTTGATTAATATTTTTATCATTATTAGGGTTGGGTTGACCACAGAACATTAGATGACCTGGGTGGTGTGACTAAAAACCCATCACAAGATCTGGTTTTCTTAAATATAGGGTACCACATGATCTAGTTATCTTTCCTAGGTGTCAACGCAAGGGATTGTTGACATATATAGACGGTTCCATAGTGTCAGTGAGTTGTGTCCCAGAGGGTGTCACATCACATGGAATTCATGTATGTTGGGAATCAAGATACATGGTTGGCTTACCTATAAGGAATAACAAGAGCCAGTTGATATTCCCATGTGCTACCAAGAGACACGGAAAACATGAGAGGGTGATGTTATATGAGTTAGGAATGATATATGAAGGAAATACTGATACATTAACTATGATATATAAGGGTTTCAAAATACTAGAGAGACACGAATAGGGTATTTCTTATGTATTAATTTAACATGTTCAAAGGACATCACATATTACAAATAGTACGACAAAGGACTCCAAGTGTTGTTGCATGTATTGGATGGTTTATGAGAATAACATGAGGATCAAAACATCTGTCATCAATTTTGTCTCAAAATTAATATTCTCTATTCATAAATATATATTGAAAATTTCTTATATTTATTCTATTTTAGTAAATTTAATTTCTCATGTGATCGAGAGTGTGTTCGGGATACCCTTTGCATGTCCTGCCAGAAGTTATTCTCATGCTATATATGTGATCATGGGATGTTCCTTAAAAAAATAATATGATTTCTCTAAATTTTCATGGGTATCATATCAGATAGGAAACATGCATCTCACATGATTATCCACTCTAATAAATCTACTATATCACTTCCACGAGGTACCAAGAGTTCATCCATATGCCGAGAGTCATCCTATTAATCATGATAAGGAATTATTCTCAATATGTTTCATAATGTTTTATAGGATTAATAGAAAATTACACCCATGTTTTTAAAAAATATTGATGGGTATCTTGAAAAAAAAATTTCAGGAGTCAGTGAATGACCTTGGAATCACACGACTTCACAAGTCTTTATCTTTATTTGCCTCGATGGACTCACCTGATTTTCAAAAAATAGATGTACCTCCAATCAATTTAAACATTTATTATTTTATTTCAAATTAATATGGAATCGTTAAAATTATTCTGGTATGACGAAAGACTTAATTTGATTTATAATAGTATGTATAAAGGACTTTGAAAGATGAAAGATCCAATTAAAAGTCTTTCACATGATATCTGGTGACATTTCTATAAATTCTGTGAGACATGGATGGCCTGTCAAATGGTCTTCATAGGATCAGACCAAATTTTACAAGAGTTTCATGAGACTATGCCATATAGAAACATTATATGCGTCCTAAGAGTTTTAAAACAATGAGAGGATTCATTTTTCTTACACAAGTTATTTTCATTTTTATTTTACAAAGTATGAGGTTCTAGAAAATTCCATGAGTAATGTCAAATAAAATTAACCTTACACTGTGTTATACACCACATTCGAATTAATGTTTCTATAGAGAATTATGATCATTTTGTGGAAAAATAATTTGGGTTTTCTTCATGGAGAAATGGGATAGAGTTAGGTTTTCTACACATACCCGAGGTTATTTGCATTCTTAGGACAACATACTGATGAGATTATTTGGGATGTGGTTGGCATTGGTATGGGGTCATTCTATTTCTTATGGACCAGTAGGGTTGTTGAACATGACTTTTACAATTGTGAGAGGCTTCTTCCTCCTCCCTTTTAATTTTATTTTATTTTACAATGGTCGAGGTGTCTAGCGAGTTTCTGTGGATGTTTTTAAGTAGAATCATCCCTCAAATCGTTTATGTCTTGCATAATCATTACAAAGAAAAGTTCATTTTCTTTTTCTATATTTTTCAACTATTTTAAAGGATTTTATAATGGGTTTTTAGTCATCCACATATGAAAAAACAAGTGGCATGGGGGACCATATCAAGCTACGATCACACGACAACTGGTTGTCCAATGCTCCTTCACAAGAGTAAAAGGGATCATTAAAAGGGTTTCCACTAGATTTTATATAGGTTATTCAATTAACATGGTTCATTCACATGAAATTATTATGGCCTTGTGATCACATTTCTTTTAGTGTAATTTTCGGTCCGCAAGAATCTTCTACCTTCTCTTTTCGTTGCTTTGGTAAAGAAAATAATATACATATCAAATTCTTTCTTCGTTCAAGAATTTTCCAATACCCATTTTCTAGGAATCAAAAATGTGTGACAAACATAAAGTCTATTCAAAATTCATGACATAATTATCTTTCATGAAATATAATATATCATTTTCATTAGTACCCTTTCTCACACTGAAAAAATAACAATGACGTTTATGGATGTGTGGAATGTCACCTACTCGGAATGATTTGATTCATTTTATATCATATTAATTATATATATAATTATATATTATAAAATAACATGATATTTTAAATATATTTTTTATTATTTAAATATAAATTATATTTACCATCTTTACATAAAGATCATTGAATGTTGGCAATGAGAGTCAAGAGTATGTAGAACCTACCGTCGCTATGATCGTAACATTGGTTCAATTTTCATTAACCCTATTACATGATTGGTTTTCAAAATTTTCTTTGATTTATAAATATTATAATTATATTATGATTATTATTCATTATATGTTTAGAAAATTATCCCATTGATCATTATTGGCATACCAATTTCTATTTTTACGCATAATCCGGATATAGTTAAAACATGCAATTTAATCATAATTGTATATGTATATTATTAAAAAAAATTAATGAATGAAAATAAATATTATGATAATAATGAGATTTGATATGAAGAAATTAAATCATTAACATATTTTTGTTTATATGATGATAAAGACACATGTGAAATGTTAGTCTCATGGTAAGGGCTTTTGTCTCAATCTATTTTCATTGAGGAAGTTCTTGATGATATGAATCTTTATTCCTTCAATAGGTGTATATACAATAACTTTTAAATTTAATATCAATATTTTAAATATTATAAATTTATTTAATTATTTTTATGTTACAATTTCATGGATTATATAATTTATATTTTCTAATTGATATGAGATGCTTAGAAAATTTAAAGATTTAATTTAAAAATATTTTCTCATTGTAGATATACTTGATTATATTTTATATATCTATTTATATGGATATGTAAGTGATATGATGAAACATTTTGGTATGTTTTCAATTTCAATCAAAAATTTTAAAAAAGGATTCATATTATATGTTCTTATTGAACTTTTTGACAAATGTATGAAGTACCATTCTATTCTTAATGTACACCATGAAAATTACATATCAATTATAATGGATATTATTTTATTTCTGGATACAGTTATAATATTTAAAGTATACATTAAAGAAAATCCATATTTAATTTTTCATGGTATTTTGATATTTATATTTTTTATCATATGATTTGTGTATTCTTTTATTTAGAAAATGGGTTTCAAAAGAAAATACAATTTTTGTCAAGATGTGTTTTAATATGGATTTAAAAATAAATTTAATGTGTATTATTAAGATATTTTTTTAATCTTTATATGTTATGTGATTATTATATGAAATTTCTAAGCCTAATAGAACTTATAAAAAGGGTTGATCCCCATTATATCTCACCGTTGATACCGATATAGCTTATACGAACTGTTGAGGCCCATTATCTCTCAGGTAAAATTTGGGAGAACAATATATATTATACCAAGGGTTGAGCCCTATTATAGCTCATATGTTATCCTGATATATATAATAAGAAGTTTTATCCCCATTCCAGATCTAAAATATATTTGGAAATGATAGCGTTGGATGTCGGACTTATGATTTTTTCAATTAAAAGGGTTTTATATATATGATTCTCTGTGTCATGAAAAATGGATTTATTTATTGATATGGGTTTTAATGATTTTATTTTAGAAAAATGGGAGTTTATTATTAATTTGAAAAATATTATTTTCATTCTGTCAATGAAAATTTAAGATAAAGGTAGACATTATATGATTCTTCTTGTTTTGCTGAACTCTTGGTTTTAATTTTTTATCCCTTACATCACTTTTATTTTCATCCAGTATTAGTAACATGTTTTCAAAATGTTTAAGGATGGGTAAGGGAAATGAATAAGTCATATTGCTAATACTATAGGTTTTACATGAAAATAAATCAGTCAATATTATATATTTTTTTAGAATATGATAAAAAATGTTACTATTCAGAAGTGTCGAATTTATATTTTAAGGTTTTGTAATCTATGATTTAAGGAATAATTCTCAATAACAAAAAAGTGAAAACAAACTCAATGTAACTTAATGTAATTTTATAAAAAAGTTTCATTATGATATAATTTTTAAGGATGGGGCCTCATATAAATACCTAACTCTACCTCGATAAGAATCCTATTATGTGTTACGACTAAATCCTAAACTCACCCATGTCATGAAATAGGTTAAGAACATCTAAGAATCATGTGAAAAATATCTAAACATATCCTTATTTATCATATGACAGGAAATGGTAATCCTACATGGTTTTTTTCTTATACTAGAATTAAAAAACACCCTAATATTTACTCCCCACTCAATCAATTATTATTTACCCATACTCAATGAAAATATTTCTATGACATAATGATAAATTTTGTGAGCCAAAAATATTATATGACCATGAAATTTCCACCTCGAGCTATGTTGTCTTATATTTCATTTCTAATAAGGTACATATATCCCAAAAATGGATTCCCATGTGTGAAAATAATAATTGAATGATTATCTCTCATGTGACGAGTATGGGATTCCCATTGTGATGTGGATATGATAACTCACTCTTCCCTATATTGATGATCCTGGGGAACATAATTCAAGATTATGTAACCCACACACCCCCCCACAAACACACTAATACCCCTTTTGGTATGGAACTAAAGGTAAGGATTGAACTCATGAGTCATTCCACCAGTAGGACCCTGGTGGGAAACTATCATTAGGTTTGTTAAAAAGATCAAACATGAGACCCTATACTTGTACACTTTTTTCATGTATCTTTTTTATCTTATTCTATTTTTCACAAGTTCAAAATGTTGGGATAAGTTATTGTTTAACACCCTTACATGGATTTTTTGGTCTTGATTATTAGGGAACTATTTTAATTTCATTTATCCTTCCCATTAAAATTTATTTTCCCCCAAAAACTATCAAAATTTCACTAGAATTTTCCATGCTACACTATTATTTAGTGAATACCCATACTCAAATCTTATCAAAGGTTTTCACCTTTATGTGCATATATATCATTAATTTGGGAATTACATGTATATAATTTACAATCCATTATAATCAAATTAAATGTATTGAAACATGAACCTATGTATATGTTTTAGGTATAATTCTTATTCATGTACATGATATGATTATGATAGAGTACCCTAGAGAGCGCTACAATTCATTGTGTATTTTTTTGTCTCATGATATTCTATGTATATTTTAGGGGAGGTTAACCTAATAAAGTTATGTTTTGTTGTCTTCGGTTATTTCCTCAACTTATTCTATTGATGTCATGTTTAAATATGTATCCATTTTCCCATATTTCCTTTATTTTATTATTTTATATCAAGCATCATTATTCTTGTTTATTATTGTGACCCCTTTTATGTCCATATTTCTACCATTTTTCTAACATGTAATTCCCTCATTATTTTATTCCTTTATTTTTCCATTATTCTGATTTTTAGCTCACCCATTTCATATTTATGTCCCTATGTTATCATAGGAATTTATATGTTTGATGAAATATTATGAACATTTTAATGATGGTTTTCATAATGGAGATCTACCACCGTTTTTAGGATGTCGTCTAATGTAAAACATTACTCAATGACACAAGAGTTGTTGATCATGCATGTTTCTCTATGTGTGTATTTATGTAATTTAATCATAAATTAACATTTAATAAATACAAGGATTTTCATATGAGAAAAGACTAAAAGATATCATCGTATGTGGAATTCCAAGAGAATATAAAATCAAAGAATTAATCGACATTAACATAGATATTAAAGGTATAATATTGAATTACTAATTATGTAACACTCATAAATGGTTGTGTGTACCCCAAAGGATACACCAACATGTAGTAAACATATTTTTAGGGAGAAAGAGTATAATATAATGTATTTGAGTAATCAATCATAAGAGGGGATGATAATCTAAACATGGGAATATCATGTCATTTTTTATATTTTTATTTCATAAGGATATTGTTCCAAATCATTGACTATAAAACACCCAATCATGCTAGTTATTGTGACTTAATAGTTTATCTACGCTCAAATTATTTATGTCTTGGTTGAAATATAAGGCACTATTGGGAGTTCGATCGAACCAAATAAGTGTTCATGAAAGGGGTAGTTAGAGATATTATCATTTTAATGTGTATTATAATTTCAATCCATATCTAAATGTCCACTAAGAACATGATTGGGAGAGATGAAAATTATTGACAGGGCCTAAACCAAGTAATTCAATAATCCCTAATTATAATATTTTATGTAAATCAATCATTGTATATTTATTATATGTGTTATCTATATTGATTTGCATCATATATATGGTGGGATCTTTTTATATTCTTATATATATTTCTCATTTATAGCGAATTTTAATTTAGGGAATTTATTTTATTAAGAAAAAAAATGATACATGATATGGATAATGTTTCAGTTAGAAGATACAGAAGGACCCAATTTCATTTGTCTATGGTTGTTGGATAACACATACCATGAGCTGGTAAACCTATACATAAGAGATCTTCTACAAAGTTATATATCTTTCAAAAAAGTGGGATGTATGTACCATAGTATAAAAACTATAGGTGTAGTTTAACATCATGGAACAAGGATAATGGATCTATGAATGTATTGTTTACAGATCATGGAATGACAAGACATTTTTTATGGTATGCTGAAATAGAATACTATGTAGTGTAATGTATTTTTTTAAAACATAGATGTCACATTGTTTCACCTCATGTGACTCGGATTTTCCATGTCTTATTTAATCCCATATTTTAAGGGTGTCCCTCATGATATTTAACTTCATATTGTGTGTCTATGTACTATATAGTTTAAAATCATGTGGTAATGATGCCTTCTGTATAATTTGACATCATACAGAATGGTTTTCTTCCATATATTGTAAAATAATGTGGTAAGTATTTTTTAATGACAAAATGTATAGGAGGGATTTTATTCAACATGAACTTAGATGAATTGGATGCACTTTTTATGAGTTTGAGGATTATATACCACTATCAAGCCTCTATCTACATACTTCAAAAAATGTCCTTGAAAAAAATTAATCCGTCTATCATATTCCCTACAAACCGATATCAATGACAATTATTGAGTTTTTAACTCATTTCTATCTCCTCATGTCTATTTTACCTTGAAATAATGATAATATCTATCCATAATGATCTTGTAATGTCTGAATCCATCTTCTATTCTTGATGGAATAGGAAATGCTTCATCTATTACAGTGATATAATCATCTTTAAATGGTACCTGAGTGACCCATATTATTTTTCACATATTATGTGGTTTTTTATTAAATACCATAAGGATATAGTTAAGATATTGATGTAAGTGGATCTGACTTACCCTCACATGTGAACCATTAATGAAAATAATTAATGTTTAATTAATTCATATTATGTTCCCAAGACCTCATTGATTGGGGAGATAATTTTCATATCATGTCCACTAAATTTTTTTTCTAATTATTGGTTATTCGATCAAATAAATAATTATATAATATTAAAATTACATGGAGGTATGGTTATGAGGAAGGAATACTCCTCTTCTTATATATAATCAATAGATAGATGATTAAATTGCATCTAATGTGTGCCACATGTGCCTCTATTTTAATGGGAACATATATGAATTAATGACCTACGATGTGGTTCTCCAGTCATTATTAACATAGTGGGAATGTTCTCAAGCACTGGGGTTGTTGAATTAATATTTTGATCACATATATTGGAATAATATTACATTCATATAAACGATGTGGATTTTGAATTGTTAAAACAGTGAAAACATTACAAACAATGAGGTGGATAAAAAGGCTAATTCTATTAGAAATGTCAGTTGGGGTTATTGAAAATATAAAAATATCCCCATCCCTATGTTTTTTCGTGACCCTAAAAATTATTTGAATTTTAGATGATGAGGAGGGAGTGATTATTATAATGTATCTAACAATGTGGCATTGGGATCTTTTCTATAAGGATGACCAAAGAGGGAGTGTTCCTCTACATTATCTTAGAAAAATGAACATTGAATCATTTGAACAATTATTTACAATATAACTTTATTCTCACATTGTACATGTGTGTTATTTTATTACATATAATTTTCTTTATAATCTATAAAAAATTGACTAGCTGATGTCATGATGACATTATTTCTATAACAAATGGTTCAGTGGGTTGATCATGATTGGAGTCTCAAAATGGACCCCAAATATTTATTCTATTTTTCAAATTTTGCATTTTTTCAACCTATATTTAACTTTAAATCCTAAAAACATAATAATCATAACTTTTTTAGATGAAAGAAATTTATGATGGAGTGGTTATTTACAAATAATGGTGGAAGAAGAGAGACAAAACTGATATATCATTAATTGGTTTTAAAGGGAAAATCATTACCATTTATAGTTTGATTATCTAAATATTGTTGAAATTCCTCATCTATGGTGGATTTCTTGTTGATTTAGAAATAGGTGGAGGGTTTTGCTAAATATTTTAGTGTCTAATTAGGCGGATCAGTTTCCAATATACCATTTGTTGGGAAACTTTATGATGTATAATTTTTTGTGATGATTCCCATTATACCATTTCGTGGTAAAATAACCATATATGAGATGATTTCGTGGTTAAAAAAATACAAAATTACTCATATCCCTATTTGTTGGGGCTCCCCTCTAGATTCAACATTCAAAAAATATATTCACAATGCATTATCATAATTCATGATTATCATGATATATGATTGACTATCAGTTATTGTTGTGATAGATTAATGGACCTGATATACATTATTGGTAGAAAGGATATGATCCTTCTCTATTATTTTAATATTTTGATAAATTAGGTATGGTCTCCTATTAGTTTCCATATTTTGGATTTTTATGGTAATAAAAACATCATCTGTAGATCCTTGTTGAATTTTGTTTGCATGTCGATGATGATGAGTATTGTGGATAGATACCCTCTTATAAATATCATGGGTGGTTGAAAAGATGTATTTATTTACCTTTTAAACCTCACTAATATAAAAAATGTGTCGATAATTGAACAATATGGTTAAGCTATAAAAGTGGTCGAAAGTTTCAAAATGGTCGAAAATCTTCATTACGTCATATAAAGAGTAGGAAAACTTATGGTGTTTAATCCTCTAGAGTCTTTCATGAATTTACTCCATCTTTATCATGGATCTATTAAGACAGTACCCGCAAATTGGTACATTCACTACCACCACTAGAGATATTGGGTTAGTGATAGTGTATGTTGGGGCCTTGGGAAATCATTTCTATCCATAACAATGATTATGATTTGTTTTTTTATTGGTTATGAACAATAGGCTTAAGTGTTATAATGTTATTAACATATTTTACATTAATCATGGAATCCATTGGTGCATTTGGATATTCCATTTGGATTATAGGGAATATAAAATTTCATGGGGAGGAGACAAGACACGTGATCAGAGAAATAATGCATATAAGAGTGAATGATCAATAAAATTATTTCATAGTCAAATGAATGAAAATCATTTATTTTTACAACTGATAGGATTGACATTTTTAAAAGATTCATTTTTGGATTTACCATTTTTTATGTGGAATACATGAAATTGAATAGTCTGAAATGAACTAGATAAATAATCCATCATTATATATAAAATGTAAATAAAATTTGAAATATTCAAGTCATGTTTTCCATTTCTGTTTCTATTTAAAATGCAAAATGAAATGGACTAGTGGGAAATAGAAAAGATTTTCTTATTTTCCCTTAATTGGGAAATTTTCATTAGTTATGGTCAAATAAAAAAATCCATTTTACTCTTAATATGTCCTTATAGGTGTCCAAGGTAATATCTCAAAGAGAAAGGGATAGTAATATAATTATCCTAGGACTTATTTATTTGTATTCTGTTTTATTAATTTTAAAAACATCCAAACAATATTATATTTTGTTTTTGATTAAATATTTATAAATAAATTAAATAGAAAATAAAGAGGGTGAGAGGGGTTGGATATTGGGTCAAACAAACGTAATCTTCACAGTTTTCTGGATCTCATCTGAAAATGGTTATAATATCATTATTTTATTTCTCCATTCTATCTAAATTTTGTTCTAAACATAGATAGGAGAAATATCCTATAATACATCTAGTTCCACATTTTCTATAATGAATAGTAAATGTAGACACTGAATCTATCCATTCACTCTCTCAAATCCCAAATCCATTGTTTCATTATCATCCTTAAATCCACATTGCTCATCCAATATGCAATATGATTGATGATAGTTAGAGAAAGATAATATGTTATATTTGAGGGTGTAATGGCTCATCAGAGATTGAAAATTATTAGCATCTATCTACTTCAACTAATTTTTCTATATCATCAATGATGGAATTCAAATTATTTTAAATAAAACAGTTCCTTCGTGATGTCCCCATTGGTACTATACCATGGTTTAGTAATACATGATTTGTAGTATAAAAGATCACATTGTATCATTGAGAATGGGGAAGTGTATGAATAATTGCTGGAGAATAGAAAAAAATAAATGTAACAAAAAACCCAAAATTTATATTATCATATGAAATGGATTGTAGAAATAACTATAGTGGATAGAAAGCCTCATCGTTAGAGGAAGAATGAATCCATATAGATTAGATGAAATATATGTATAGAGTAGGTGAGCTTGCAGCTTCTTCCTCCTCACATTCACTATTAGGGTGAAAATAGTCTTTGTTGTATGGATGCTATGTGTCATAGTGGTCCTTCAGTATTAATTTTGATGTCATGTCCTCTCCCTTACCACATAATAAATTTAATGTGTTTTACTGGTTCATGACTGTAGTTTCACATTTTATAAATTTGGACTCGGATTTGAATTTTTTTAAAATCAATAATGAGCCAGTGCCATTGGATGTCATAGTAAACAAGAGTAATTAGTATATAAAAATACATATGGATATATAATTATATATATAATTATTTATCAAAATAGGTATAAATATAATAAATACATATATAATATAATATATTTTTATGTAAATTAATATATATATATACATATTATTATAAATATTGTATTTGTTTTTATTTTCTATTTTCAAGATGTATGACGATGGAGGTATCTATGTATTCTTGTTTTGTAGACTCGGTGTGCATAATCTATAGGGGCTTCGTTAAAAAAATATGGGGGTAATATATTTAGATTCTGATAGTTTCATAGATATCAGAAATGTGTGGGTCGAGAGTGGCATGAACTTTTGTATTCATCAGTTGTCTCTATTTATATGAAATGCAAAATCAATGGTGGTGCAATCTTGGTTGGTTATGATTTGATTTTCACTTTATAGGGTTTTGGTATGGTTCAGTCTCCACCTAAGGTCACATGCAGTGAAAGGTATTTTGAGATGTGTCCACTATATGGTAGGTAGGGTGGAAAGACCCTTGATACCATAGTGGCCACAAAGAATGAATAAGTTAAGGTGTGTTGTGCACTATCATCATACTGACCACGATATTGAGTTGATTGAATTGGTTGGAGGTGGCTCATAGTCATTGTACTATCTTTTATTCGTGGTGTGGGGGGGGGGGAAAGGGTTGTCCAAGGTCCGTAGACTAGCTGTGGATATGATTTGTAGTTCTTTGTAATGCATGGTGTGGTCAGCTACACAAAGTCAGTCTACTAACGGTGTATGACCTTTTCATAATTTCACCTCCACCATTCATAAATAATTTAATTATAATTTACTATTATTTTATTACAATATATTTAAAAAAATTATATAAAAAATATAGAAAAATTTAATCACAGCAATATTAATTCCAATAGTTTTAACATATTCTGAAATTATTAATTTTGGATTTCATAAAAATTAATATCGATATATAGATTTGAAACTAAAAAATTTAATCTGTTTATAAGATGAAATATATAACATAATTCGAATTATTTTATTTTTCAAAAATAATTAAAATTCATGTATGGATTTGAAAAAAAACAATTAGTTGAAAACTTATATATTAATAAATATTCGTTATTAATAAATATTTTTATTTAATTATATATTTATAATTTTCAAAAAATCATTATTTTTACCTGTAATTTATATTAGAAGGTGTGTTATAATCAATGAATATTAGATTAAATGTTGGAAATTTACATCTCACATCACTACCCCACTCATAAATTATTTCACTCCAAGGAAAATTATACTTGAATTAAAATTATTTAGAATGAAATGAAATTATTTTCTACCATCCTAACTGATATCTAACACCAGAAGAATATAAAATACATATTCTCTTGCCCTATTAGAAGTCTCATTCATTATGTATCAATAAAAAATTATTATTATTTTAATTCAATATATCATTCAATCATGATTAGAGTAAATTCGCTTCAAATGAAATAAATATTTTAACAAACAAAACCACTATTTACACCTCTTTCTCATGTTTCCTGAATCCAAAATTTGATTTTCAACATTAATTAATCAAATTAAATTAATGTGTTATAATTAAATTTTACCTCTTTATATAGGATCAATATTCCCTTAATATATATGGAATCATTTTTTGAAAATGATGATTTTAATATATTTTTCCAAAAATTTATTTTTATGAAGCACTACCCATATTAATTTTTAATATGGTTGTTTTTCATTATAGAAAATCATTAGTTCAACTATTCATATAGACCCATTATGGTATCCTAACATCCCATTTGTATTTTTGTCTTATATAAATAATATAATTTTTTTAAAATTTGGGTCCCTAATTAGTTCTATCTCCGATAGTTAATGTAGAATTAAACGGAATTCCAGATCTTGTGACATAATGTTATAAAATTGATTCTACATAAATATTTTCACTCAAACAGAATATTCTAGTACTAAAACAAGATTCCCATATAGTAGTGATTAACACAATAAAAAACCACATAATGTATTTTTGTTTTAGAACCAGTAAATTATGTCAATTCTATAATGGAATTCTGAAAATAATCAGTGCATAAATGAGGTTCAATGAAAATCTTGAAAATAATAAATATTGTTCTAAAAAAGGATGTGTAGTATTATTTTTTTCGTTTTTTTTTTCAAAAAATAAAAACTTACATTATAAACATATTAATGATTTTTCTATATTTTTTTATTCATTCTTTTAAATTATTGAAAAAAATAAATACACAAAGAATAATTATATCATTTATAAAAAACGTATTTTTTATTTTCTTTTGGAAATTAATGTTTATTTTTATTATTTATGTACTAAAAAGATACCTAAAATTATAGATATTTTGTAACTAAAATTATTAAAATATTATCTAAAAAAAATTAAATATGTAGTTCAAATCATTTTAATACAATCCCCTCATTTATTTATCATTATGCATTATCATTCTATCCTAGAAATAAAGTATTATTAATTAAAAGTGAATAATGATAGAGAGAACACAATAGTTATTTTCTAGAAGAATTGTGGTATATTATCCCATGGGTAATTTTGTGGATATTAGGTCTACCCTCCTAGGTTCTGTTTACATAATAAATTTTATTTAAACCAAATAAATCATTATTGGTTTTTTATTTTAAATGAAAGTATGAAATGGAAATGTAAATAGTAAGGAAAAGGTACATTGGTTTAACCCCCGAATCTATGTTTTTGTTATAATTTCAATTTTTAGATAATATTTTCCCTACCGAAAATAAATTGGATGATATATTTTTTATAATTGTAACCAACACATGTGGTTCCTTATAATGTTTGAAATATTAACTTCTAGGAGTCCCCCTTGTAATTAATATTCTAGTTATACCCCATGGGAAACGTGGATTGTCTCAAAACGCGGGGTTGTCATGGTTAGGTGTGTTGTTTCCATAGGTTCTTCCACACTAGTAGTGGATTCCTCTACATCTATTACATAGATCAATAATTATCCCTCCAATTGGTTTCTAGATTGACAGTGAGGTATTACAGCCTTCAACATAGGTCCAGGGACGTCATTATATTGAGTCACTTTATATCTAAGTTGTACAAATAAATTCTCAATAGGATTATGTATCCATTAAATTTTAGATTGACATATCAATTTATGTTCCTCTACTATAGTATATCTGACTAAATTATCAATTTAGTGCACATATATATATATTTTTTGGAAGGGTCATTCTAAATTTCTATTAGCTCAATGGTTTCTTCGATAGGATGTATGATATTTTATTTATCTTATTTTTCAAGCATAATCTGCCATTGTTCATATTTTTTAAAATTATAACTACTGTGATTAGTAAAAAGAATAATCTTTCCCAAAAATCAAATGAAATGATTTATGTTTACTAGTAACGCCCTCATCAATTTTAAGATCTTTTATTTTTTTTATGTACAATTCCTTAATGAAATTAACTTGTATAAATGGTGCTAATATTGGGAATTTTATCTTATCATAAAATACGATACCACCAATTTAATAATCATCTTACAAGGCCAAAAAATTATTTTTCTGAGTCCTTGATCTCATTACGAGAATAATGGAGGTTAATAGATAGATGATTTTTTATAAAATCATAAAAATTATTGTTTAATGTAAAGTACCCCTCAATTAATTCCACATTGTATTTCATTTTTCGGTAAAATAGATCTATGAATATACTCTCAATGGTAAATAGTGGATTCCCAATTTAATTAAAAAAATTACTCTCCAACTCTTTTTAATATTCTTTTGAAAATGCCATGGTCTCTAACTCTTTATATTATTTTTCTTATATATTCCCTATATGTTAATAATTGGTTTTGGATATTGAAACATTGAAAATGTTAATTCAACAATCATGTCTCATTATTTGTCCATTTGTTTATTCAATTGTAAATCATTCAGTATTGATCAGTGTCATTTATTTTCATTTGATGTATATTCTTATTCAGTTTTGTAATGTGTGGGATTTTGTTGTTGATTATTTTTTTGATAAATAACGTTGTTGCTTCGCTATTACCACCCACTAGTGTGTGTTGATGGTTGTATTATTTATTGCATTAAAAATTCCATCTCAAGTTATTCCTTTGGAAATTATAACTTAGTATATAGGTTATAATCAATTAAGGAATTGTATCAAATGAAAACATAACCAAGTTTGAGAAAAATGGATTAAATATAAAAATTTAAATAAAAACATTAAAAATATTAAAACACATAATTGTATATGTTTTTAAGAGATAAGAAACTCAAATTTTATTCATATAAATGTTTCCATGTAGATTGAATGATTTCTATGGGTAAATATCAATTCAATTTCTAATTTTCTCCAAATGCATCATAGTATATTAATAGGGATGTCTCTCAAGGATAATAATTTTGCAGTCTCACTATGCTATAACTTTTGTATGTTTATTTTTAAAATTAGTTATAAAATAAGAACGAAATCACTCATTTTTAAAAGGAGAACAACAATGAAAGTGATTTTTGTGGAGTATTTTTTTGATGTAATTCAATATATCAACCTGTGAGGTATAGCCACATATGGAAATGATTTACATGGACTTGTGATGTCAGTTTTGGTCTCTAGGGATAATTAAAGGCATAGTAGAGATGGTCTCTCGATGCCTCACATTTTATCTATTGAAGGTCAAGAACCACGTTCAAGCGAGTTTAACTCAAACAATTTAGTATAAGTATTTAATATGGGATATGATATTTTAATATTATGTTATGGGGTTTCCACATATGTATAGGGGGTGAAATACCATATATGGGATCTTAGAAAAACTCACCATGTTGGAAAACATATCTATACGAGATAAGATTCTTGTTGAGAACATAGGACCCATTTATACGATGGAGATATTTTAGTTCATAGGAGTCCCCTCAACAGTAGTTTCAGATCATGATTCTCAATAATGTTCACAATTATGGATTGGATTGAAAGAATATTTTTGGGATGATTGGTTTTTTGATTATGATGTATTTCCCCAAGACTGATGGCCATAGTGAGAAGACAATTCAGGATTCCATGATCATTTTTTTGTATTTCATGATTGATTTTTGATGAAGTTTTGTGGTTTACATTACCTTAGTAGAGTTTTCATACAATGTTATCTACCATCACACTAATTTTAGGGTAGTATTCACGACTTTTAACAGTTGGACCTTCAGGTTACTACAATGTTTTTCTAATCTACGAGTGTTAACACTCAAGGTCTCAATGTTGGGTCATGTTATGATATAGAAGGATTAAGTCATCTAAGAGAAGATGGGGACTACAAACAGCCATCATAAGTACTATTCACATTGTTGAAAGATGATATTAATATTTGAGTAAGGAAACAATCTGTTCTTGAAGGTATCAACCTTTCATGGATTAAATAGTTTTATATGTGGTGTTATATTATCTCAGAGATTCATTGTCACATTCTAGATTCAATATGGAGTTAGATAAGTGGTGTATGAATTAGATCTATCACCCCAATTATACTGGGAGATTGATTTCTTCCATGTGTCGTGTCTTATGATGTATATTAATGACCCATAACATTTAACTAATAATGAAATATTGACATCTAGGATGAAGCTGACATTGTAGAGTTCCAGGTGATGACTGAGGATTTGAATGTGAAAACCATCTTTTGGGGAGATATTCCCTTATTGAGTGCCCAGTGGTAACACAAGTGTCTTTTTGAGGGAACATAAGAGCTAGAGACCCAAATGTGAGCTCCATAACCATAGATTTTTTAATATTCATTTTCTATTTTTGGGATGAAAATCCCATTGGAGAAGTGATTGTAATGCCTGTTTTTCTTCAATTAAATTCGATGTAATATTTCTAGTAATATATTTGTAGTGAAGCATTGAGACAATGAAAAATTTTGTGTCCATATGATCTGAATGTTTTATATAAATATATATATAAAAAATTAACTACTTAAATAAATAAATAGTTTGTGTAATAAAAGAGTAATAATTCCATAAGAGAGGCATAGTTTAGAAATTTCAGACTCGTGATCTGTTCCAAATACGGTTTTACCATAAGTGAAACTAAAATTATGAAAACATCAGGATTTTATTAAAAAATTCTTATTCCAAGAATAAATAATAAAAATATAGAATTTATTATGAATTGATTTAGTGTCCTAGAACCCCTATATTAATATAAATTAATAACCAAATATCATGGTTATCCACATAAAAGTAAACAAGAAGGAATCCATATTTGGATTCCTAGTCAACCCTCGTTAGTTCTTTAAAGTTACAGTTTACATGCTTCTGGGATAAGGTCTTGAAGATACTAGTTATGGAGAAGTGGTCCACTGAAGAAGTAGTAGCTTTCCATCAGTGATACAGAATCACCAGTTTTTGTGCTTGGAGAACCTGATGTGAAGAATCCATGGATTGGATTCAACCACATTTGTGGTACTCCCAGATCATGGGGTTATCCACCTCCCATTGAATTTTTTGATTAGGTGATATCGTTTTATGATCATCAGATGTTACAGCCATAGGTGATTTATAGGAATATTTTCTAGATGAAGAAGACATTATCTTAGATCATGATTATGGTGATGTGTGAAGTATTTATTCTTTCATGAAGTGAACATGGAATGAGGTCACTGATTGTTTTAATATCGTAGTCATGATGTGCTCAATCAAATATAAATGGTTAGAACAATTTCATGTTATTCTCATTCTGACCATTCTTTAAATTTTATATTGTCTGAATTAATATAATTTTTTTATGAGAACCATTCTTACAATAGATGATTTGTAGGATCTTGTGCTTCAAAATAATTTTATTCTATGGGGTATAAAAAACAATGTATTCATATTCATGATTCATTGTTCATTATATTCTTTCATAAATTCACATAGATTTCAAAATTTTTTTGTGTATGTTGTGAAAAAATGCCTAAATTTATTAAGATACAATTTTTTTAATAGTTATATTCATGTTGGGTTCCATATTTTTTTTTAATATAGTTTGGAACCAAAAAATACCAAATCAATAATAACAAATATTATTTTTCAGTGATTCATGTGGGGTTCATCATTTTATTTTGATACATACAAGACAACCTAAGAAACCCTCACCGATGCAGGTTCGGTACTTCCAAATGGTTTATTTTTGGGGGTTTTATTTATTTAAAAAGAATAAACATAATTTAATTTGTATTGTTAAATGATACTCCTAAAGGATAATTCATCAAAAAGTAGATACAATCCTAATTTCTAATGGTAGGTTATCGTCTGGGGTTTCAGACCCAAAGAAACATAGAGACACAGTAGAGTGGTTATCCCATGGGAACGATTAGGTCCCAATGGTTGAAATGATAGTGGCTTAGAGACTAAATAGAAATTTATATTAATTTGATATTTTATATTAGGAAGGATTTCAATGTATCCTCTTTATAGTAGGAATCAGAGTTCAAATAGTTTTGGAATCCCTCAGTCCACTATTGGATAAGGAATAATGATCAGCCCATGGTAATGAATCAGTCCTGATGGATGAAACATTTGACACATGGAGTGACTTAAAATAAATTGGTTTACTATATGATTTTAGACTGGGGCCTTAGGAAAGTATCCTATGTATCCTTGTTACGAAAGTAAGCTGAGTATTCTTACTTCCCTTTATTGGGGCTTACACATCGATGTTTCCCTTTTCCATTGTAGAGAATTACAATTTAAATGTTATTATTATTACATATCTATATGACCACATGATCTATAGTAGGTGTGAGAAACAATGGATGGAAAATGTGAAGTCTC
The DNA here is from genome assembly GCA_963277665.1 of Viscum album. Lineage (NCBI taxonomy): Eukaryota > Viridiplantae > Streptophyta > Magnoliopsida > Santalales > Viscaceae > Viscum > Viscum album. Next base: position 1,015,081,236 of record OY728155.1, read on the forward strand.
GTTTCTTCTCTAGTGATTGATGTATGTATTAGGACAACCATTTGGATATTTGATTTGGAGATAATGCCTTATAAAGGTGTCCTATGTATCACGATAATAGATGGAATTAGAGTAATCATTGTTCAAATGATCAGGGATCAAACATTGAATATTTTAATCGATCGGGGATAACACACCAATGGTAGAAATAGTTATCTGGCCCTAGGATACCCTCTTGACATGACCTACTATAATGCATTAATTTCCCATTCGACATGATTTGGTTGTCTACCTGATCTATTGGAGAATGACTTGTTGACATTTTAAAAAGAAAACATGTTATCTAGTAAATTTTTCTTAGGAAATATCAAATATTTGATATCTTGAATAATATTTTTAACATTTTTAGGCTTGGGTTGACCACATATCATTCGATGACCTGGGTGGTGTGACTAAAAATCCATCACTAGATCTGGTTGTCTTATATAAAGGGTTCCACATGATCTAGTTATCTTTCCCAGGTGTCATCAAAAGGGATTATTGACATATTTAGTGGGTGTACATAGTTTTAGTGAGTTGTGTCCCAGAGGGTGTCACATCACATGAAATTCATGTTTTTTGGGAATCAGGATACATGGTTGGATTACCTATAAGGATAACAAGAGCCTGTTGACATTCCCATGTGCTAAATAAAGACTCGAAAAACATGAGAGGGTGTTGTTATATGAGTTAGGAAACATGTATGAAGGAAATATTGATACATTAACTATGATCTAGGAGGGTTTCAATATATTAGAAAGACATGCATATGGGATTTCTTATGTATTTATTTATCAAGTACAAAGGACATTACATAATAAAAATAGTACGCCAAAGGACTCCAACTGTTGTTGCATGTATTGGATGGTTTATGAGAATAAAATGAGGATCAAAACATATGTCATGAATTTTTTCTCCAAATTATAATTCTCCATTCATAAATATATATTGACAATTCCTTATATTTATTCTATTTTAGTAAATTTTATTTCTCATGTGATCAAGAATGTGTGCAGGATGTCCGTTGTATGTCCTTCTAGAAGTCGTTCTCATGATCTATATGTGATCATGGGATGTTCCTTAAGAATATAATATGATTGCTCTGAATTTTCATTGGTATCATACCAGATAAGAAACATGAATCTCGCATGATTATAAACTCTAATAAATCTGCTATATCACTTCCATAAGGTACCAAGAGTTCATCCATCTGCAGAGAGTCATCCTCTTCAACATGATAAGGAATTATTCTCAATATGTTTCATGATGGTGTGTAGGATTAATGGAAAATTACCCCCATGTTTTTAAAAACATTTATGGGGTATATTGAAAAAAACATTTCAAGAGTCAATGAATGAAATTGGAATCACACGACTTCACAAGTCCTTATCTTGATTTTCCTCGATAGACTCACCTGATTTTCAAAAACCACGAGTACCTCCCATCAATGTAAACATTTATCGGATTATTTCTAATTAAAAGTGAATCCTTAAAATTATTCTTGAATGATGAAATAATTCATTTGATTTATAATAGTATGTATAAGGGCCTTTGAAAGGCGATCATATTAAAAGGCCTTCACATGATATCTGCTAACATTTCTATAAATTCTGTGAGACATGGATGGCCTGTCAAATGGTCTTGAGAGGATTAGACCATATTTTCCAAGAGTATTATGAGAAAATGCCATAGAAAAACATTACATGCATTCTAAGAGTTTTAAAACAATGAGAGGATCTCTTTTTCTTACAAATTTTATTTTCATTTTTATTTTACAAAGTATGAGGGTCGTGAAAAATTCCATGAGTAATGTAAAATAAAATTAACCGATCACTTGGTGAAACACCACATTAGAATTAATGTTTCTATAGTGAATTATGATCATTTTGTGGAAAAATAATTTTGTTTTTCCTCATGGAGAAAAGGGAGAGAGTGAGGTTTTCAACATATACTTGAGGTTATTTTGAATATGATGACAACATACTAATGAGATTTTTTGGGATGTGGTTGGAATCGGGATAGGGTCTTTCTGTTTCTAATGGACCATTAGGGTTGCTGCACATGACTTTTACAATTGGAAAGGCTTCCTCCTCCTCCATTTAAATTTTATTTTATTTTACAATGGTCGAGGGGTCTCGCGAGTTTCCATGGATTTTTTTATGTATAATCATCCTTCAAATTGTTGATGTGTTGTATAATCATTACGAAGACAAGTTCTTTTTCTTTTTCTATATTTTCATCTATTTTAAAGGATTTTTTACTGGTTTTCCAGTCATCCACAGATAAAAAAACAAGTGGCATGGGGGACCATATCAAGCTACTGTCACACGACCACTGGTTGTCCAATGCTCCTTCACAAGACTAAAAGGGATCACTAAAATGGATTCCATTGGATTTTATATAGGTTATTCAATAAACATGGATCATTCACATGAAAATTTTATGGCTTTGTGATCACATGTATTTTCAAGTATTTTTCAGTCTGCAAGCATCTTCTACCTTCACATGATATCTGGTGACATTTATATAAATATACTATATCATTTTCATTTGTACCCATTCACACACTAAAAAAATAACAATGTCGTTTATGGATGAGTGGAATGACACCAACTCGACATGATTTGATTCCTTTTATATCATATTAATTCTTTATATAATTATATATTATAAAATAACATACTATTTTAAATATAATTTTTATTATTTAAAGATAAAGTATATTTACCATCATTACATAAAGATCATTGAAAGTTGGAAATTAGACTCAAGAGTATGTAAAACCTACCATCTCTATGATCGTAAAATTGGTTCAATTTTAATTATCCCTCTTACATGATTGGTTTTCAAAATTTTATTTGATTTATAAATATTATAATTATATTATGATTATTACTCATTGTATGTTTATTAAAGTATCCCATTGATCATTGTTGTCATACCAATTTCTGTTTTTAGGCATAATCCGAATATAGTTAAAACTTGAAATTTAATCATAATTATATATGTAGATTATTAAAACATTGAAATTAATGAAAATAAAATTTATGTTAATAATGGGATTGGATGTGAAGAAATTAAATCATTAACATATTTTTGTTTCTAGGATGATATAGACACATGTGAAATGTTAGTCTCACGGTAAGGGATTTTGTCTCATTCTATTTTCAATGAGGAAGTTCTTGATGATATGAATCATTATTCCAATAATAGGTGTATATAAAGCAACTTTTAAATTTAATATCAATATTTTATATATTATAAATTTATTTAATGCTTTTTATGTTACAATTTTATGGATCATATGATATATATTTTATAACTGATATGAGATACTTAGAACATTTAAAGATTTAATTTAAAAATATTTTCTTCATGCGGATATACTTTACTCTATTTAATATGTCTATTTATTTGGATATGTTAGTGATTTGTTGAATATTTTTTGTATGTTTTCAATTTAATTCCAAAATTTTAAAAAATTATTCCTATTACATGGTTTTATTAAATTTTTTCACCAACGTATGAAGTACCAATCTATTCTTAACAGAGACCACGATAATGACATATCAATTATACTGGATATTATATTATTTCTAGATACATTTATAATATTTAAATTACACATTATAGAAAATCCATATTTATTTTTTCATGGAATTTTGATATTTATACTTTTTATCATAAGATCTATGTATTCTTTTTTTTAAATGGGATTCAAAAGAAAATATAATTTTTATCTCAATTTGTTTTAATATAGATTTAAAATTCATTTTAAAGGGTATTATTAAGATATTTTTTAATCGTTATATGTTACGTGATTATTATATGAAATTTCTAAGCCTAATACAACATATACAAAGGGTTAATCCCCATTATATCTCACCGGTGATACCGATATAGCATATATGAAGTGTTGAGCCCCATTATATCTCATGTAAAATCGGGGAGATTGATATAGATTATACCAAGGGTTGAGCCCTATTATACCTCATAGGTTATCCTGATATAAATTATAAGAAGTTTTATTCCCATTCCATATCTCCAATATATTTGGAAATGATAGCGATGGATGTCAGCCTTATGATTTTTTCAATTAAAATGGTTTTATATATATGACTCTCGGTGTCTTGAAAAATAGATTTTTTTATTGATATGGGATTTAATGATTTTAATTTAGAAAAATGTTAGTTTTTTATTCATTTGAAAAATATTATTTTCATACTGTCAATGAAAATTTAAGATAAAGGTAAACATTATAGGAGTCTTCATGTTATACCAAACACATGGTTTTAATTTTTTATCCCTTACATCACTTTTTTTATCCAGTATTAGTAACTTGTTTTCACAATGTTTAAGGATGGTTAAGGGAAATGAAGAAGTCAGATTGGTAATCCCATTGGTTTTACATGAAAATAATTCAGTCAATATTTTATATTTTATTAGAATATGATAAAAAATGATACTATTATGAAGTGTCCAATTTATATTTTATGGTTTTGTAATCAATGATTTATGGAATAATTCTCAATAACAAAAAAAAAAGAAAATAAAATCAATGAAACTAAATGTAATTTCAGAAAAAAGTTTCATTATGAAATAATTTTTAAGGACGTGTCCTCATAGAAATACCTAACTCAACCTTGATAAGAACCCTTTTAGATGTTATGACTAAACCCTAAACTCACTCATGTCACTAAATAGGATAAAAACATCTGAGAATCATGTGCTCAATAGCTAAACATAGCCTTCTTTATCATATATATGGAAATGGGCATCCTACATGGTTTTATTCTAATACAAGAATTAAATAACACCCTAATATTTACTCCCCAGTCAATCAATTATTATTTAACCTTACTCAATGAAAATATTTCTATCACATAAGGTTAACTTTTATGAGCCAAAAATATTATATGACCATGAAATTTCCACCTCGAACTATGATGTCTTACATTTCATTTTTAATATGGTACATATATCCCAAAAATGGATTCCCTTGTGATAAAATAATAATTGAATCATTATCCCTCACATGATGAGTATGGGATTCCCTTTGTGATGTGGATATGATGACCCACTCTTCCCTATATTAATGATCCTGGGGAACATAATTCAGGATTATGTAACCCACCAACCCCCCACAAACAGACTAATACCACTTTTTATATATAACTAAAGGTAAGGACTGAATTCATGAGTCACGCCACCAGTAGGCCGCAGGTGGGAAACTATTGTTGAGTTTGATGAAAAGATCAAATGGAATGAACTTCACTATAAATTCCCATGAGTAAAGATATAACCAACCACCCATACAACCTAATAAAAGGAAATTATAATTATAATTATTTAATTTTTATTCCCATAAAAAAAATTCATTTACATGTTATATGATAATAATATATTACATTCATTAAAATACAAGAAATATTTAGCATCCCCCAAATGATAATAGTACTACGTAGAAAACAGCTCCAATACCTATTAATATATTGTAAAAAACAATTAAACTATGCTCGGGTGACAAAATTGGTAGTGTGTAATAGGTTTATCTATCAAAAAAGGTCATAATCATTGCTCAACAATATCCATGATTAAATAGGTATGATGACGTCGAACCAAGAATATAAACACATATCAATTCAACAACATCAAAGGTATAATCTCCAATAGACCAAAGAATGAATAAAGTCATAAATTCATGTCATTAAAGTATTCTATTTATAATAAAGAAAAATATATTTCAAGGTGACCCACATGCACTTTCCATATTTTTTTAACCCATTCCCAATGAGAATACTTGTTTTCAGCATCTCATTAATATCTACAAATAATGATACCGATTTTATATCAAGTCTAATGGAACTAATGAAATATTACATATCATTTAAATAATTGTATATAACATCTCATAGCATCAACAAATATCTAATAACCAATGTAGTGGGGTATATTGAACATGAATGAAATCAACCCTGTGACCCCCTCCTACAACACATGACCCCCACAACATTCCCCAATATCCAGCATTGGGTTATTCCCCCAATTACATAGGAATATTATCACCATTAACTACACCTGAAGGGAGTGTGGGAGAGAGTATATAGTTATACATCAGATTCCTCCCAATCTTATATTTTCAAAAAAAAAAATCACCATTATAATTGAGTGATTATAAGATGTTATAAACATGGTGGAGTGCATAGAAAAATAAATGTAATATATATATATATATATTGGTTTTATAGAATCCCACACCTTTATATCCACATGATCTGTCACGACCCGTCCTTCGGGCCTGTGCCATGACTACCCCAATCCCTCCTTCCATAGGCCAGGGGCATGTGACTAGCACCAAAGGCATAAATCTTGATAAAAGGGAAGGCATTGCCTTTATATTGTAAACAAACACCACAGAGTAAGCTAGATGAAGTAAACACTATGTAACTGGGTAAAACTGTAAGTGTTGGAAAGTAAATGGGCCAAAATACAAACCCAACTGAAAGTAAAGTACAGAAACTGAAAGTAAAATAGCAACACCGAGCCGTCCATTGGAATTCCCACCTGAACGGTGGGTATAGATATCCTCCTCAGCTCCTCGGATCCATCCGTCCGCTCTATGTACGTTCCTCCTAGTTGTCGACCTCCAGGTACTGACTTGCTCCACAAGCCTCAAACACGATCAGCGCTATCTGTCATCTACATCCAACACAACGTAGTACGGGCATAGCCCATGCAGGGGTGAGAATACGCTACTCAGTAGGGACCCCGAGACCCCCGATGGTCTCCCAGAATCTACAAAGGATAATCCAAAAAGGAAAGATTCAATCACGAAGTAACAACCAACACGAATTAGGTATATGCCCATAAATATACCTAAGTCATCAATTCCAGTTTGTCTCTATCATCCGAGCCCAAATTCGATACAGTCCATACAGGATAGCACAACCAACCCACACAAAATAACACAACCCAATCCACTTAGGAAATCAAGTCAATCATATCGAAGATAATCATTGAGAAGTCAAGACTCGGCTCACACATGAATAATTCATCGTAAGATGATAGAGATGATCAGATGTAGCCAATGATTCATCTAAGTTGTCGGACACACATAGGATACAAGACAAGCTAAGCTGTCAGACCCACAATGGATACCAGACCAGCTACTCTACCTGACCCACGTAGGATACAAGTACAGAGTCAAATACTGTCGTTCCCACATAGGATACAAGAATAGTAGTACTGTTGGACCCACATAGGATACAAGAACAGTAGTCATCGCCATCGAACCCATGGAGGATTCTAGTATGGTCGTCATCACTGCCGAACCCACAGAGGATTTTAGTGCAGTCATCGTCACTGCTGAACCCACAGAGGATTTTAGTATAGTCGTCATCATCATCGCAGTCACAACCAGCTCTAGGGTTCCCGCACACAACATGCTCGATTTCGGGAGGGTCCACTCCACAAGCCAATGGGGGTCGATACATCAACTATCACATAGTCCAGAGTTGATATACCCCAATGTTCCATCTCGTCAATAGGAACTCAACGTGATAGACGACACATCAATCGGACGCCCAGTCTGAGAGTTATTGGCTTTTTCGTTCTAGGGGCCCGGTTGTTTTTTAAGTCAAAACCAACCATACTGTACTCCAACTGCATCCAAACCTTGAGCGGAGTAATCCAAAAGGTTCATCTCACTAAGAGTAATCTAACAAAGTTGACGACACATCATTTGGGCGTCTTGAGCTCATGTTATAGGCATTTCCTCTCTGAGGGCCCGGTTGGTTTCGTGTTCGAACCAACCCGGTCATACAAAAAGTTCACACTATCCTTGAGTGTAATATATCAAAACGACCGTCTCGATCCAAGGATCGCATTACAACTGATTTTTCATCGATCAGAGTTCCGTATCCCATGTTACGAGCGTTTGAACGAACCTATCCGTTTTTAGGGGGATTTGGGGCCCGGACCGACCCGGACCGAGACCCCTTGGGTCGGCCTGAACTAGGTCTGGCCCATCTGGGCGTGGCCCGGCCCCGAATAGGCAGCCCGACCCAGCCCAGCATGGCCGGTCAGCCCGACGAGGGCGCCTCGTGAGCACAGAAGGGGGGGAACCGCCACCCCCTTCGAACCTGATGGCGGACCCGCGAGGGGTCCACTCTGCTACGTTGACAGGGGGTTCACACCCTAGGCTTTCCGGATCCGGCCGGCCGTAACGGCTGGCCAGTGTGCCGCACCGGACCACCTGGTCCAGCCTCCTGAGCACTGGCGGCTGGCGGCTCTGGCCGCCCTCCACTGCTCCACCGCGGCGAGAGGCTGCGGCCCAACTCCCGCCGCGGCTTCTTTTGTGCTCAACTACATGGCGCGACGACATTGTGCTTCTTCACCGCGTTCCTCCTTGATTCCACGTGGTGTCATTGCACCGCGCCGCCTTCGTTTGAGCAGCAACAAATACAACAACAAAGGGGGAGGAGGATCGACCATGTTCGGGCGGTCCGACCTCCTCCCATTAAATTGATAACAGGCGGCCCAAATATTTAATGAAGAACACAATGAATAATCACTTTATAAAAACACACCCCTACCTCGAAGAATTCATCGAAAGTGGATCGTCGTGGGAAAAAGACGTCACGGAAGTCGATGTCATGGAATGAGGCTCCATAAGCGTTGTCGGTGTTCACCCGATGAAGGATGTGACACATCGTCGTTCTCTGAAAATGGCATCTCTCATCGGATGCGGAGAGGAGAGGAGACGGTACGACGATCTCCCCTTGCGGTGACAGAGTTCTTCGTCGTAGACTCAGCATTCTTCGTGAAGAAGATGAAGTTCTTCAAGACCGCGAGAGTTCTCTATAACACCCCAAGATTTCATAGTGTGTAATTTTTTCAAAATAATTTAATAACTTGCACTACATGAAACACCGAGTTAAAGCGCAATATGACTTACCAAACAAGCCGTTCAAAAATGATTATGAATAGTATTAACTAAATTTTAAACTTTATATAATCCTTATAATTTTAGAATCCAAATTATGAGTTTCTTAGACATAATTTAAGAACAAATTCCTTTTTTTCAGATAAAATAATTATTTTTCATAAATTCACTTTTACCAACTTTAATAGTGTTTCCTTTTTAAATCCAATATTTTAAACTTTTATATATTCAATTTGACTAAATAAATTTTCTTTTTAGAATGGGGACATCAAAAATTTATAATAAAACATCTCAAGCTTCCATGGTACGTTTCCCTTTGAATAATGCAATGGCGTGCATTGTACGCAACTTCGAGATTCTAACACCCTACAACTAATCAAACTAGCCGTAATGAACAGTAATACCTACTTTTTGAAATTTTATAAATTTTATCTTTCGAAATGAAATTCATTTCAGGATTCATAATATCGAAATTATCTTAGGGTGAAATTTTGGTACTTTTCGGATAACGTTCATATTTTGATGAATAGTGAAAATTACTAAATTTTAATTAAAAACAAATTTTTTAATCGAATTAATTAATAGTCATAAATTATGAATTTGAGTGGTTTTAAAGTATATTTAGAATATATTTTTACCATTTAATACAATTTTGGTCATTGGACATAATTTTACAATTAAACCGAACATAAACAAGTATCAATCTTTTGATAGTTATTATATCTTAAAAACATGCTTTTTGTTTTGACAGCGGGAATTAATTTTAAATTAATTTCTGCCACTTCAGTGTTTTGAATTTGGAAAAACGGATTCCATATTTAGAATCAGGATGTTAAAATTGTGTAAATAGGTAGCATTTATTTTTAGAAATTTTGAATAATCACTTCAGTAAATATTTTATTTACCATGGTTAAAGGGTAAATCTGGTAAATAAGGGTTAAAAAATAATATTATAATAATAACAAATTAACCAAAAACGTGTCCTAACCTTATTGGTTGATACATGTCCAACCATGGGAATCTTTGGGTCGATTTTGGGACCCCATGGAGCCACTTCTAAGTGATAGGGACACTTTATTTTAATTAAGTTAAAATGAATACAAAAATGACACAAGCATATATCTTTTAGAAAAAATTTTTTTACATAGGGTTATATATGTTGTATTTTCAACTATAAATATTAATTATAAATATAAAAATAATTACTACATAATGGTATTTTATTTATAATTTTTAGACATTAAATAATTTAAATTATTTATGACACAATGGTGATGCAGTAATTACCATAATAGTGAAAAAATAGAATTATTGATATTATAAATACCCAAATAAATTTAATTTGAGACTTTTTATATATACCTATAATTTTTTAGGTTAATATGAAATGTTAGGATTTATTTGATTAACTTTTTTTGAGGTAATAATTTTGTTATGAGTTTTAAAAAAATCAATTATTGAATAGTGTCAAAATTGACATAAGAGAGTTTTTATAACAAATATTGTATTATTAATTGATATTAAATTCCTAAAAATCCAAGGCTCGTCCAACAGACTTATATCATGATTGGTGTATAATTAATATCCCACTTGGTGGTCTCTTGGATGTATATAGTATGTTTATTAACCATATAATTTAAAAATACAAAGAGACATTGTAAAAGTGAAACTAATTAACTTAGAGTTAATATTTAATGATAAGGTCAATATAGTGACCCAAACCTATCTAAGTTATATTGGTTGAGTTATTTGAGACCCATACACAACTTAACCTTTAAATAATACACTTTTGAGCCATTATAAACCGAATATGAATTTATTATAAAACAATATTTTTAGCTTCTCCAAAGGTGCCCCTCACCCCTCTTATAAAAGGTCACTCGCCCTTCTCACTAATTCACACATTCAAAGCCTTTTGGTTCGTCCAACCACTGCCAAATTACTCTATCAACTTCCCTCACTTCATCTTAGAGGATTTACTTTAGTCATAAATCCAACCTAAGGAGTCATTTTGATCAAATCAAAAGGAAGACCCCGAAGAAGAGGTAATGATTTCACCACCCTTTTTCAAGTTCCTTTCTTCTTCCAATTCTTCTTTCTTTGTTATTAACATTCTAAAATAATAAATCCAGTATATTATATATATAATTTTATGTTATTATAAACATGGTAAAACCATATTTCATTATTCTATCCATCCTTTTAATGACATGTCACCATACGTGCGTACGTACAGCTTACCGTCTCCACGTCGTGGTGTAATTGTTATTCAAAACATTATTATTTGGATGGCTATAATAATGATGTGTAATTCATGTAAATAATAAATATAACATTATAATTATTCTTTTTATATGATATAACATCCAATTATATATTATTTTAATATCAAAAGAATGATATTGCCGCTCATGCGTATGTACGGACTACCGTCTCCACGAACGCGATGAGATTCACTCTATATCATATCCATTCAAGTATAATTATCATTTGATGATTTAGAAATAATTTGTATGGACTTGATATCATTATGGATATGAATAATATACAACCTATCCATGAAAACCATGGCTTACTTAACAAAACATATAAATGAAAACGAGTAAGTTAACACCCGAAATGACGATAATACTAAGAAATTATTAACAAAGCAATTTTAAAAGAACATATATGATATCATATTAATGTATATGATCCTTGTATAATTTAATAACAATTATTTCACCATTATACACGAGTTTAACCTATCCCCAACCAAGGAAAAGTACAAGGTAATGGGTTTTCATCTCACTCCTTATTCCCGTGAGATTTAGGCCATATTGCCACTATTACCTTTTGTGTGGTGTATGTACTGCCTATAATTGTATTATCTGTGTAATACACATTAATTTATGTGTATTTACATATTCATTGTATGATACCTCTTTCATGGGGTGTATGTTTTATAAGTTACCAAATTGTTAAGGGTTTATTTCACAATCTCTTCATTATCAGAGGTTGTTTATACGTAATTATCTTCTGGGACCTCTTTATCATCCACATCCATGTTTCTTAAAAATGTATTTCAAAACATTTTTACTATTTAATAGACAATGGGTTAAAGTCATTTATACCCTTATTCGGCATTATATGTTTTTAGAGGAATCTTTCCAACGTTTTCGAAACAAGTTACTTTTTAACCTTTTTGACAAAATAAAGGTAAGAATGTTTTTTTAACTTATACGGCGGGTGCGGTTATTCTCCGCCATTATTACACCTTTGAAGCATCCCTCACAAGATTATAAAGATATTTTCAAAATAAATGTTTTCTCTATAATTATGCAACTTTTAAATGATTTCAAAAAAAGAGATATTTCCCTCAAATAGTATTGATTTGATCTATGTCAACATCCTTTGATAAATTTTAAACTTGTTTCAAGTTGATTTATTATGATACAAATCATCCATATTGTATTTAAGGGTTTGTGATATTTTTGACTATGCATGAGTTATTTTTATGCCATTAATGGTTTATGATTAATGTTTTGACATTTTGTATGTTAGTTTTAATGCTAATGTTTATGTTATATTTCATCCTCTTCTTAAGATGAATGTGTTGGACTAGTATGTTCTGGGTTGGGGTTTGGTTACAGCAGACCCTCCGGGTTGGTGTCCGTTTATTAGTGGCACTCCAGGTTGGTGTCCGGTTATTAGAGGAACTCTGGATTGGTGTCCGGTTATTAGAGGCACTCCAGGTTGGTGTCTGGTTATTAGAGGCACTACGGGATGGAGTCCGGTTACAGAGGCTCTCCCGGTTGGGTTCCGGTTACAGTTATCCCTTAGGTCTTGGCACGAGGCCTTAACACAGAAATTAAATTTCAGCATCATGCATTCCATCATTATGAAAGTGGTTAGTGATATTTCATGTGATTATTTGATTAGTATAATATCCATGTGAATAAGTAAATGGCATTATTTCATTTTATTTCTGCCATATTATGCTGAATTTCAAGTTTAAAAGGCTTTTGTTTTAGTTTTATACATTTCCTTAAATGTTTATGCTTATTTTTGAAAGTTTCCACTATATTACTTACCCTTTCTGAGCATTTGAGCTCACCCCTTTCTATGTTTTATTTTTCCCAGGATTCCAAGAAGTGTAATGTGATTGATATGCAGGGTTAAACCAAGGGAATAATGGCGTTAATAAAGATTATTTATGTTATTTTTTATGTCTTAATGTGCGAATGTAACATTCCTGTATGTGATCTATTTTTCCAAGACTTCTAAACTGATCGGTCCTTCAGGACTTGATTCCTTGTAACCATGCCAATGTATTAAAATAATGCATCAACTCTGGGTAACTGGGGTCGGGGTGTTACAATTGGTATCAAAGGAAGTTTAACAATAACCATAGAAACTAGATTTTGATAAACTCTGATTAGAGCACATAGCCCTAAGATAGAATTTGAGGATTAGTATAGAAGAACTTATTAGAATTTTGGTATTGTAGAGATTTTGTGAGTTTTCTGAGAAATACATCCATGTATGGATACGAGCAGGTAGAGGCGGCTCTGGCATAGATGTACCTAGGGGTAAAACCTGAAAACACCTCTTTGAGCTAGTCTCGAACAGAAATTGGTGCACGACAACGGGCCTTGCTGCACTCTTGGTTACGACAATCCTGGGAGATATGCTTAGGATAATTCTCATTTTATTTACAAACCATTATGAAGGGCTCATGAGTATATAATTACTCAAAGAAAACATTTTTTATGATTATGGATTATATCTATAAACTGTTCAATTTGCGTTAGGAATTATTTATTGCAATTCATAAACTGACCTAGTTTGCGCTGTTGTATAGAAATGGCGCCCAGTAGAAGGAATGTGAACTCTAGTAATACGTATGATCCAAAGAGTATGGAGGATCGTATCATTCATGGTATTAAGATATCATTTCGAAGGGAAATAGTCTCCCACGTATTATCATCATAAAAAGAAATAGTATCATGTGTGGATAAGATAACTAAAGAGTTTACTGAGTCATATGGCTTTGAAGGGATGCAAGAGAAGAAAAGGATGGAAGAGAGATAAATGGATAAAGGGAAGCGGGAAAAGAAGAATTTCCCCATATGTGATAATTGTGAGAAGAAAAACCCTAGAACTTGCCTGAAAGGAATGGGAGTTTGTTATAAGTGTGGAAGAAAAGGGCACAAAGTACATGACTGCAAGGGTAATTAAATGGTTTCAAATGTACAATGCTTCATTTTCAAGGAGTTTGGACACTACGTGAACCTATGTACCAATCATCAGACCATGCCGCAAATGATGCTATTGGATAATAATCAAGTTATGATACAACCAAAGATGAAGAGGAATGATTAGATTTCTCATGTTGATTATGTCATTTGAGTGTTGTATCAATAATGTACTTGTTATAATAATTATGGACTATATAAGGATTGTACTGCAGTACTATTTCATTAAGGACTTGAGATTGTGTGGAACAAAGAAATGTGACTCAATAGCCGGATAAATTTTTGGAAAATATATGGTTGAGAGAATGATAAACCATAATATAGTTCTGATACCGAGGTAGTGATTTTAGAATAATACATGATTGATTTGGATAAATTATATTGGATATTCTTGACTACCTTGAAACTGATTAATGATTTGTATATTCCATCATTGTTGGGGTTTACAACATTTTTTGATTAAAGGAGTATATCCATTATTATTTAAGGAATAAGGGATCATGAATGTAATCAATTAGGTTTTATGGTAATTCAGGATGTTGCAGTGTTTTAAAAGAATACATGATGAAGGTGTTCAGATGTTATTATGCAGCAAAAAGGATCTTCATTTTTTGACTAAAGCATTTTGGATAGTTCTAGTTTGGATTATTTTTGGATTTCTATAAAAGGACAACCATGAGGTTGGGCAGCAACCCGTCACGTCCGGCAAGGCCGCGAGACTTAAACCCACAACCGAATGGCGACAAGGGTGTATCACCTACCACTGACCCACGTGATATCCTGGATTGAATAATGTTGTTTTTTTAATGGTTCTGTTAGATGAATTATGAAATTCATTTTTTTGAACCCTATACGAATAGGATAAATAGAATATTATTTTTGAGTTTTATTATCTTTTAGAGTGAAATATGAGTTTGTGGTAGAACATAGTTAAAGGATGAGACTCTACTTGTCAATTATATAATTTTTTTATTCTCTTATTCAATGAAGAAATTAATTCTTATACATTAGTGAAGAGATCTTAAAAAAAATGTGTTATCCTAACACCATATGTTTTGTTTAACCGATGGTATTTTAAATCATCATAGATTGATGATATTTAAGGACCTCAATTTACACTTGTGTGTGATTGATGACCTCAATCACTACCTATAAATATTTACGTTTTTCATCCAATTATATGTCTCTAATTTCCACCAATGTTCTCCTAATCGAGATCATAATTTGGTGGTGACCCTTTCATTTCTCTTTTCCTCATATTAAGACAAAATTTTAGTAACCCAATTTCTGATGTGGGTTTTCTCACAAAGATATTTTCTATTTTCAACCTTTTATTTTCGAAGAACGATTTCAAATTGTGAGGACACAATTTGTTGAAGGAGGGGAGAATGTAACACACCAAGATTTCATAGTGTGTTATTTCTTCGAAATAATTCAATAACATGCACTACACGCAACACCGAGTTAAAGCGCACCATGACTTACCAAACAAGCCGTTCAAAAGAGGTCATGAATAGTATTAACTAAATTTTAACCTTTATATAATCCTTATAATTTTAGAATCCATATTATGAGTTTCTTAGACATAATTTAATAACAAATTCCTTTTTTTTCAGATAAAATAAGTATTTTTCAAAAATGCACTTTTACCAACATTAATAGTGATTCCTTTTTAAATCCAATATTTTAAACTTTTATATATTCAATTTGACTAAATAAATTTACTTTTTAGATTGGGGACATCAAAAATTTACAATGAAACATCCCAAGCTTCCACGGTACGTTTCCCTTTGAATAATGCAATGGCGTGCATTGTACGCAACTTCGAGATTTTAACACACTACAACCAATCAAACTAGCCGTAATGAATAGTAATACCTGCTTTTTGAAATATTATAAATTTTACCTTTTTAAATGGACTTCATTTTTGGATTAATAATATTGAAATTATCTTAGGGTAAAATTTTGGTACATTTCGGATAACTTTCATATTTTGATGAATAGTGAAAATTACTAAATTTTAATTAAAAACAACTTTATTAATCGAAATAATAAATTGTAATAAATTATGAATTGGAGTGGTTTTAAAGTATATTTAGAATATATTTTTACCATTTAATACAATTTTGGTCATTTTACATAATTTCACAATTAAGCCGAACATAAACAAGTATCAATCTTTTGATAGTCATTATATCTTAAAAACACGTTTTTTGTTTTGACAGCAGGAATTAATTGTAAATTAATTTCTGCCACTTCTGTGTTTTGAATTTGGAAAAATGGATTCCATATTTGAAATCAGGATGTTAAAATTTTGTAAATATGTAACTTTTATTTTTAGACATTTTGAATAATTACGTCAGTAAATATTTTATTTACCATGGTTAAAGGTTAAATCCGATAAATAAGGGTTAAAAATAATATTATAATAATTAAAAATTACCCTAAAACGTGTCCTACCCTTATTGGTTGATCCATGTCCGACCATGGGAATCTTTGGGTCGATTTCGGGACCCCATGAAGCCACTTGTAAGTGATAGGGACACTTTATTTTAATTAAGTTAAAATGAATACAAAAATGACACAAGCATATATCCTTTAGAAATTTTTTTTTTACATTGGGTTATATATGTTGGATTTTAAACTATAAATATTAATTATAAATATAAAAATATTTCATACATAATTTTATTTTATTTATAATTTTTAGACATTAAATAATTTAATTTATCTATGACACAATGGTGACACATTAATTACAATAATAGTGAAAAATTAGAATAATTGATATTATAAATACCCAAATAAATTTAATTTGAGACTTTTTATAAATACCAATAATTTTATAGGTTAATATGAAATGTTAGGATTTATTTAAGTAACTATTTTCTAAGTAATCATTCTGTTATGAGTTTTACAAAAACCAATCATTGAATAGTGTCAAAACTGACAAAAAACAGTTTTTAAAAAAAATATTATATTGTTAATTGATATTAAATTCCTAAAAATATAAGGATCGTCCAAGAGACTTATATCATGATAGGTGTATCATTAATATACCACTTGGGGGTCTCTTGGATGTATATACTAAGTTTCTTAACCATATAATATAAAAATACAAAAAGACATTGTAAAAGTGAAACTAATTAACTAAGAGTTAATACTTAAAGATAAGGTTAATATAGTGACCCAAACCTGTCTAAATTCTATTGGTTTAGTAATTTTCGACCCATACCCACCATAAATTTTAAATAATCCACTTTGGAGCCATTAGAAACCGAATATGAATTTATTATTAAACAATATTTCTATATTATCCAAAGGTGCCCCTCACCCCTCTTATAAAAGGGCACTCACCCTTCTCACTAATTCACACATTCAAAGCCTTTTGGTTCAACCAACCCCTGCCCTAATACTCTTCCAACTTCCCTCACTTCATCTTAGAGTCCTTCTTGTAGTTGGAAAGCCAGCCTAGGGAGCCCTTTTGATCAAATCAAAAGGAAGAACCCGAAGAAGAGGTAATGATTTCACCACCCTTTTTCAAGTTCCTTTCTTCTTCCACTTCTTCTTTCTTTGTTATTAACATTCTAAAATAACAACTCCAGTATATTATATATATACTTTGATGTTATTATAAACATGGTACAACCATATTTCAGTATTATATCCATTCTTTTTAATAACATGTCACCATACGTACGTACGTACGACTTACCGTCTCCACGTTGTGGTGTAATTGTTATTCAAAACATTATTATTTGGATTGGTATAATAATGATTTTAATTCATGTAAATAATAAATATAACATGATAATTATTCTTTATATATGATATAACATCCAATTATATATTATTTTAATATCAAAAGTATGATATTGCCGCTCGTGCGTACGTACGGACTACCGTCTCCACGAACGCGATGAGATTCACTCTCTATCATATCCATTCAAGTATAATTATCATTTGATGATTTAAAAATAATTTTTAAGGACTCGATATCATTATGGATATGAATAAGATACAACCTATCCATGAAAACCACGGCTTACGTAACAAAACATATAAAAGAAAATGAGTAAGTTAACACCCGAAACAACGATAATACTAAGATATTAATAACAAAGCAATGTTAAAAGATAATATATGATATCATATTAATGTATATGATTCTTGTATAATTTAATAACAATTATTTCACCATTATACAGGAGGTTAACCTATCCCCAACCAAGGAAAATTACAAGGTAAGGGGTTCTCATCTCCCTCCTTATTCTCGTGAGATTCATGCCATATTGCCACTATTACCTTTTGTGTGGTGTATGTACTGCCTATAATTGTATTCTTTATGTCATACACTTTAATTTATGTGTATTTACATATTCATTTTATGATACCTCTTTCATGGGGTGTCTGTTTCATAAGTTACTAAATTGGTAAGGGTTTATTTCACAATCTCTTCATTATCTGAGGTTGTTTATACGTAATTATCTTATGGGACCTCTTTATCATCCACATCCCTGTTTCTTAAAAATGTCTTTCAAAACATTTTTACTATTTAATAGAAAATGGGTTAAAGTCATTTATACCCTTATTTGACATTATATGTTTTTAAAGGAATCCTTCCAACGTTTTCGAAACAAGTTACTTTTTAACCTTTTTGACAAAATTAAGGTAAGAATGTTTTTTTAACATATACGGTGGGTGTGGTTATTCTCCGTCGTTATTACACCATTGAATTATACTTTACAAGATTATAAATATATTTTCAAAATAAAGGTTTTCTCTATAATTATGATACTTTTAAATGATTTAAAAAAAAAGAGATATTTCTCTCAAATAGTATTGATTTCATCTATGTCAACATCCTTTGATAAAATTTAAACTTGTTTCAAGTTGATTTATTATGATACGAATCATCCATATTGTATTTAATGTTTTTTTATATTTTTGACTATGGATGAGTTATTTTTATTCCATTAATGGTTTATGATTAAAGTTTTGACATTTTGTATGTTAGTTTTAATACAAATGTTTATGTTATATTTCATCCTCTTCTTAAGATGAATGTGTTGGACTAGTATGTTTCGAGTTGGGGTCCAGTTACAATAGAACCTCCGGGTTGGTGTTCGGTTATTAGAGGCACTCCGGGTTGGTGTCCGATTATTAGAGGCACTCCGGGATGGAGTCCAGTTACAGAGGCTCTCTGGGTTGGGTTCCAGTTACAGTTATCCCTTAGGTCTTGGCAGGAGGCCTCGACATAGAAATTAAAGTCTGGAATCATGCATTCCATAATTATGAAAGTGGATAGTGATATTGCATGTGATTATTTGATTAGTAGAATATCCATGTGAATAAGTAAATGGAATTATTTAATTTTATTTCTCCCATATTATGCTAAAGTTCTAGTTTGAAATTCTTTGGTTTTAGTTTTTTACATTGCCTTAAATGTTTATACTTATTTTTGAAAGTTTCTACTGTATTTCATACCCTTACTGAGAATTTGAGCTCACCCCTTTTTATGTTTTATTTTTCCCAGGATTCCAAGAAGTGTAATGTGATTGATATGCAGGGTTAAGTCAAGGGAATAATGGTGTTCATAAAGATTATTTATGTTGTTTTGTACGTCTTAAAGTGCGAATGTAACATTCATGTATGTGATCTATTTTTCCAATACTGCTAAACCGATCAGTCCTTCAAGACTTGATTCCTTGTAATCATGCCAATGTATTAAAATAATACACCGACTCTGGGTAACTGGGGTCGGGGCATTACATTATCTCCTCTATTCCAAAAAACAAATCCACCAACCATAAAATAAGTCCTTGTCTTATTTTATTCACACACACACATGCCAACACTAATTTGAAAATCAAATTGATTTTACCAAATTAATTAACATTCGTCATCCAATTAATGAGCTATTTTATTGGCATGTAATTTAATCTGGAGGAGATACAAATTAATGGTAGGTTTTCCAACATTAAGGGAGGTTTGAGGAAATTGAAAAGGTTGGGCTCGTGTGGGGCCCACCTCACTAATATCCTATCAAGAGGAGTTAGGATTTAGTGGGTCCCACCTCAACTTCCATACATTGGTTATAATTACACAGAGTAGAAATAAAATTGCAGCACATATTTTATTTCACTCTTTAATTAAACCACTTCATTTTTAACATCACCACCCGAGCAAACGCAACTTTAGAGAAAGTCTCCTTATGAAAAAACCGGCCCTATGGTTTCATCGGTCCCCTTGGATTTTGATTCCGAGCACCGGTTCAAATGTTAGAAAAACCTTCTCATTCGTTTCACTGAACGTACCCGAGCTAAGCTTTGGAAATGGATTCCAGGCACACCGAGCCTCGAAATCAGGTTCCACCAGAAACTGCGTACTTGTAAAATCTCAAAGAAAAAAATTTCTTGAAAATTAAGAGTCTTCACATTACTCCCACCTCAGGGATTTACGTCCCCTTAAAGATATATCACAAACTAGGGAAACAAATGAGGGTATTGAGCACACATTTAAGCCTCCCGCTCCCAAGTTCTCTCCTGCAGGTTCCCATGCTGCCACCTGATGCACACTAGAGGAATTGATTGCCCAGGTTGGAACCACTCATGTCGATCCTCGATCTCCACTAGGACCTCTACAAAGGTCTCCCCATCGTCAATGTCCATCTCCCCATTGTGGATGACATGCGTCGGGTCGTGTATGTACCTCCTCACCTGAGATACGTGAAAGAAGTCATGCACCCAGTGCAAGTGAGGTGGTAGAGCCAGGCGATAAGCCACCTCGCCTATCCTGCTGAGAACCTGGAATGGTCCGATGAAGCGTGGAGATAACTTGCCGCCCCGGTAAAATCTCTGTAATCCACGTCTGGGTGAGACTTGCAAGAAGACGTGGTCTCCATCCATAGACTCTAGTGCTCTCTGTCTCCTATTAGCATAAGACTTATGTCAGCTCTGAGCTGTCCTCATATACTCTTGGATGACCTGGACCTTATCTGTCGTGTCCTGGACCATCTCTGGTCCCACAAGTGCTGACTCCCCATGGTCTGTCCAGCACAGAGGTGATCTGCATGGTTGGTCATACAATGCCTCGTACGATGCCATCCTGATGGTGGAGTGGTAGATGTTGTTGTACGAAAACTCCACCAAGGGTATGTGATCCTCCCAGCTGTGACCAAAGTCAAGGACACATGCAAGGAGCATGCCCTCGAGAGTTTGAATGGTTCTCTCCGTCTGACCATCTGTCTATGGGTGAAAGGCGGTGCTCAGATGTAGCTGCGCCCTGAATGCCTCCTGCAACCCCTTTCAAAGTTGGGAAGTAAAGCAATCATCTCGATCGGAGAAGATAGATGATGGAACACCATGAAGCTATACAATCTCCAGAAGGTAGATATTTCCCAGGCTCTCTAGTGGGCCCTGCACTCTGATGGGTAATAAGTGGGCCGACTTGGTGAGTCAGTCGACAATGAAGCAAATGAAGTCGTGACATTTGAAAGTACGTGGAAGTCCAGTCATGAAATCCATAGATATCCTGTCCCATGTCCACTCCGGGACCTCCAAGGGTTGTACCAAGCATGCTGGAACCTGGTGATCCGCCTTCACTTGCTGACAGGTAAGGCATCGAGAAACGAAATCTATCACAACCTTCTTCATACCCGGCCACCAGTGCTGTCGTCTGAGATCCTGGTACATCTTCGCCACTCTTGGATGTACCGCTAAAGGGGAAGTGTGAAACTCTCTTTGCACCTCCTCTTGTAAAGCATCTGGTACCATGGTACGTCCTCTTAAAAGGACGATGTTCTCTCCTCCCACAGAGAATCCATCAGGTGGCTGTCCTAAGGATATCTGTTCACGTCGCATCTCATAGTCAACGACCCACGTTGTGCCTCTCTGACCCGCTGAAGAAGTGGAGAAGTGACTACGAGTGATTGAAGATAGGATGCTCCATCTCTATCCACGAGGGATATTTGCAAAGCCGCTAGCTGCTCTGTCACCTCCACAAGTAGCTGAATGCCCGTCCTCCTGCTGAGAGAATTAGCAACTATGTTCCCCTTTATAGGATTATAGAATATCTCAAAGTCATAGTCCTGGAGGAACTCGATCCATCGCCACTATCTTAGGTTCAGGTGCTTCTATGAGAAGATGTACCTGAGACTCTGTTGTTCAGAGTAGACTGTAAAGCACTCTCCCATTAGATAGTGTCACCACATCTTCAAAGTGAAGACCACTACTGCTAACTCTAGGTCATGGGTAGCATAGTTCTGCTCATGATGCCTCAACTGTCATGATCCATAGGCGATCACTTCCCCCTCCTACATCAGGACACATCCGAGTCTGGTCCATGATGCATCGTCGTAGACTTTGTACCCTACTCCTTCTTTCGGTAGCCTCAAGATAGGTGTTCTAGTCAATCTATGTCTCAACTCTTGGAAGCTCTGCTGACATCTATCCGACCACACAAAGGGTTTCCCCTTCTTATTCAGAGCTAAAAGTGGTGATGCAACTCTGGAGAAGTCTGGCACGAACCTCTGGTAGTATCCAGCCAATCCTAGGAAACTCGTCACATCTGTCACGCTCCTGGGTGGCTCCCAAGCTAGCACTGCCTCGATCTTAGTAGGATCCACTGCAACTCCTACCTCAGAGATGACGTTTCCCAAGAAGTGGACCTCACTTATCCAGAACTAACACTTTGAGAGCTTACCATATAGCTGGTCCTCTCGAAGTGTGTCCCATACAACCCACAATTGGTAGGCGTTCTCCTCCTCAGTGGTTGAGTATATCAATATGTCGTCGATGAAGACCATGACAAATCGATCAAGGTAAGGCTGGAAGATCATGTTGATGAGGCTCATGATCACTGATGGATCATTGGTTACGCCTAAAGGCATAAGAAAGAACTCATAGTGGCCATACCGACAACTGAAGGTCATCTTCTGCATGTCCTCATCCCAAACTCTAAGCTGATGATAGCCTGACCTGAGGTCTATCTTCGAGAACCACTGTGCTCCCTTGAGCTGATCAAAGAGGTCATCAATCCTCAGTAGCGGATACTTGTTCCTCACGGTCACCTGGTTCTGGAGATGATAGTCGACACATAGTCGCATGCTCCAGTTCGCCTTCTTGGCGAACATAATCGGGGAAGCCCAGGGTAAAACACTAGGTCCAATGAATCCATTACCCTGCAAGTCCTCCATCTATACCCGCAACTCTCGATGCTCAGCGGGATCCATCCGATATGCTGGAGTGGATATCGGGGAATTCCCGGGGTACATGTCAATTTAAAAGTCTACCTCTCTACGAGGAGGTAGTCCTGGAACGTCGTCAGGAAAACGTCTGCATACGAATCCACCACTATAGGAAAATTCGGACTCCGCACATCAGCTTCCCCTAGGATGAGGCTAGCCAACTGATTAGTGATGGGTTTTCCTATCTTATGTGTGAGTCCATCATGTGCTGCAAGGGATCCCTTCTCGCCGGTGAAGGTGAACATGCTCCCATCGGTGCGAACACACCACACCTTGTGCCTAATACGGTCAATCTGAGCATGGACTGTAGATAACCAATCCATGCCCAAGATGACGTCGTTAGGCCTCGACGCCGCTATAAGAAGATCCTATTTGAAGCTCTGGTCTCTTAGAGAAAGCTCACATTGCCGTCACGAGAGCGTAATTGTCGAGTTTTCTCCTGTAGGATTCTCTAGCCATAAGGATCAATCCAACGGCTCCGTCAGCTCTGAACAAGCGTAGTGGCAATGAAAGAATGACTTGCTCCTGTGTCTATAAGAAATGAATCAAGGGTGGAGTAGACACATATAGTACCTCGAATCATCTCTGGTGCACCGTGGTCATAGGACTCCACTGCCTAAAGCTGAGCCTGCCTCTGTCTACAAGCTCTCTGTGGTTGGGGTGGACCTCCTGGTGGTGGTGGTGGTGGTAGAGTGTCAAAGCGTCTCCCACCACCTGCTGCTCAGATATCTCCTCTGACTCATCTGCCTGCTCCCTGCGAACTGCCACGGTCGACCCTCTGCCTATGCATGGGTGGTCCCTCAACTGTCTGCTGCTCCTCTGCACGGCGGGTCGGGCAGTCACGAGCCTTGTGGCCCAACCCGCCGCATGCATAGCACTCTCTGCTCCTTGCAAGGTTGGATCTGCGTCGTGTGCCCCGCACCTCAGAGCCAGTGTCCTGATGTCGTCGGCTTGATTTTATGGTCCGCTTGGACCCCTGTGACATATGTTGACTACCAGCTGCAGAAGACTCAGCTACGTGTCGCCCTGCGGTAGGTCTCACTGCTGGTGTAGGCTCAGAAAGAAATCTCTCTATGAGAAAGGCTCGCTCCAGTACTCCTGCCTGCGTCGGAATGCTGAGGGAGATCATTGATGCCCTGATCTCATGCCTCAGTCCCTACTCGAAGGCCTGGGCCTGGAAGAATGGGTCACGTACCATGTTTGTCGAATAGCGTGAACGATCGGTAAATCTGGATGAGTATTGGGCTACCGTCATGTTGCCCTGCCGCAGCTGTAGTGGCTCCTGAATACGCACCACATGGAGGGTGGATGGGATGAACTCTGAGGGGAAGAGGCTCTCAAAATCCGTCTAAAGGATAGATGCCTCATTGTGCACCTGGAGCATCAGGCTCTACCATCTGCCTACTACTGCGTGCAAGAGGCTCGCTGCAAGGATCACCATGAGGTTAGCTGGTGTCCCCACTAACCTGAAAACTCAAACTACAGCCTCCAACCAATCCTAGGCTGCCTGAGCGTACATCTCCCCATGGAACCTTGGCGGTCTCTAATTCTGAAACTCGTGCAGTGCACTAAGGCGACGTGCACTCTCAGCGGCTGGGGCTGGTGGCATCGATGGATCGACGGATATAGGTACCGCTGGTGGCTCCGCTGTAAAAGGGCCCTACACCGAGGCCTCATCGCTCGGTGGGTGGTTTCCTTGCACTAAGCTCTGAATCCTAGATGGCTGCCATCGTGGGGCCATCCTGAAAAGAAACAGGTGTGCCACGGTCAAAACAGTATACCAGGTGAGCTGACACAAAGTAATCACAAAGAAAACTTTTGAAACACACATACAATCAATGTTTTCGTGTACTGAGTCGGAAATCAGAAGTCAGGGTCCTGGTGTACGGATACGTCGGCCACCGCACCAACACTGGACTCCCCGGATTAATAACCACACTCAATAACCTTAAAACTATTTCTTCACATTGAAGAAAGATCAGAG
The DNA here is from genome assembly GCA_963277665.1 of Viscum album. Classification (NCBI taxonomy): domain Eukaryota; kingdom Viridiplantae; phylum Streptophyta; class Magnoliopsida; order Santalales; family Viscaceae; genus Viscum; species Viscum album. Next base: position 1,015,106,666 of record OY728155.1, read on the forward strand.
TCCTTAGTTCTGCGGTAGAACCGAACTCCTCTGATACCAATTTTTCATGACCCGTCCTCGGGGCCCATGCCATGACTACCCCAAGCCCGCCTCCATAGGCCAGGGGCTGGTGACTAGCACCAAAGGCGTAAATCCCGATAAAAAGGGAAGGTATTTCCTTTATATATTAAACAAACACCACAGATTAAGCAAGCATAAGTGAACAGTAAGTAACTGGGTACAACTGTAAGTGCTGGATAGTAAATGGGCCAGAATACAAACCCAACTGAAAGTAAAGTTCAATAACTGAAAGTAAAGAAGCAACGCCGAGCCATGCACTGGAATTCCCACCTGAAGGGTGGGTACAGTTAGCCTCATTCTCTCCTTGGGTCCAGCCGTCTGCTCCGTTTACGTTCCGCCCAGTGGTCCACCTCCAGGTAACGACTTGATCCACAAGCCTCAACAACGATCAGCGTTGTCCGTCGTCTGCACCCCACACAATGTAGTGTGGTCATAGCCCGTGAAGGGGTGAGTATACGCTACTCAGTAGGACCCTGAGACCCCTAAATGTCTCCCAGAATCTACAAAGGATAATCCACAAAGGAAAGATAAAATCACTAAGTTACAACCAGCTCGAATTAGGTATATGCCCATACATATACCTAAGTAATCAATTCCAGTTCGGCTCCATCATTCGAGACCAAATTTGATACAGTCCATGTAGGATAGCACAACCAACCCACACATGATGACACAACCCAATCCAATTAGTAAAGCAAGCCATTCGTATCAAAGATAATGATTGAAAAGTCAAGAATCAGCTCACACAGGAATACTTCTTCGTAAGACGATAGAGATGATCAGATGTATCCACCGATTCATCTAAGGTGTCGGACCCACGTAGGATACAAGACCATCTAAGCTATCAGACCCACAAAGGATACAAGACCAGCTACTCTGCCGGACCCACGTAGGATACAAGTACAGAGTAAGATATTTCTGGACCCACGTAGGATACAAGAACAGTAGTACTACCGGACCCACATAAGATACAAGAATAGTAGTCATCGCTATCGAACCCACGGAGGATTCCAGTACGATCTTCATCACTGCCAAACCCATGGAGTATTTCAGTGCAGTCGTCGTCACTACCGAACCCACGAGGGATTTCAGTACAATCGTCGTCATCGTCGTAGTCGCAGCCAGCTCTATGGTTCCAGCACTCAGCATGCTCGATTCCGGGAGGGTCCACTCCACGAGCCATGGGTGGTCCTTACATCAACTGTCACATAGTCTGGAGATGATGTACCCCAAAATTCTGCCTCGTCAAAAGGAACTCAACGTGACAGACGGCGCGTTAGTCGGACACCCGGTCTGAGTGTTATTGGCCTTTTCGTTCCAGGGGCTCGGTTGGTTTTCAAGTCAAAACCAACACGACCATACTCCAACTGCATCCAATCCTCGATCGGAGTAAGACAAAAGGTTCTTCTCACTAAGAGGAATCCAAAAAAGTCGATGGCACATCATTCGGGCATCCAGATCTCAAGTTATTGGCATTTCCGCTCCGAGGGCCCGGTTGGTTTCGTGTTCGAACCAACCCGGCCATACCCAATGTTCTCCGTAACCTTAAGTCTAATATAGAAAAATGACTATATCAATACAAGGATCAAATCACATCTGACAGTGTGTTTATCAGAGGTACATAGCCCATGTTACGGGCATTTGAACGAACTTGTCCGTTTTTAGGGGGTTTTGGGCGCGGACCGACCCAGGTCCAGGTCCGGACCATCAGGGCGCGGCCCGAACCGCCTAACGCGGACTAGCCTGGCGCAGGCGGCATGGATCGGCACGGACGGTCGGCCCAACGAGGGTGCTGCATGCTGCATTAGTGCGGAAGGGGGGGGGGAACCGCCACCCCCTTCGAACTGGATGGCGGACCCATGGGGGGTCCGCCCTAATGCGTTGACTGGGGGTTCAAATCCTCGGATTTCCGGATCTGTCCGGCCGTTACGGCTAGCCATTGTACCACGGAGGACCAGCAGGTCCCGTCTCCTGAGCACCGGCGGCTCCAGCCGCCCTCCACTGCTCCGTCGCGGCCTTGGTCCGACCGGCGCGGTGCGAAGGCGCCACACCCCTCCGCCGCGACCCTGCTCCGGTCGCGGCCTCTTCATAGTTCTCTGGAGCAGCGCGATGGCGCCACGCCCCTTCGCCATGGCCCGACTCCGGACATGGATTCTTTCAGCCTCAACGGCGTGGCGCGACGGTTCCGCTCTTCTTCAACACATTCCTCCTTGTATCTGCATGGTACCATGGCACCGCGCGGCCTTCGTTCAAGCCGCAACGAATAAAACAACAAAGGAGGAGGATGATCGTCCATGTTCGGGCGGTCCGACCTTCTCCCATTAAATTGATAACAGGCAGCCCAAATATTTAACAAAGAACGCAATGAATAATCACTTCATAAAAACACACCCCTACCTCGAAGAAGTCATTGAACGAGGATCGTCGCGGGAAAAAGACGTCGCGGAAGACAGCGTCGCAGAACGAGGCTCCGTAAGCGTCGTCAGTGTTCACCCAATGAAGAATGTGGCGCATCATAATTCTCCGAAGAAGGCATCTCTCACTGGCTGCAGAGAGGATAGGAGACGGTATGGTGATCTCCCCTTGCTGTGATGGAGTTCTTCATCGTAGACTCAGTGTTCTTCGTGAAGAAGATGAAGTTCTTCAAGACCGCGAGAGTTCTCTCCTCTATTCCACACGACGAATCCATAAACCATAAAATAAGACCTTGTCTTGTTTTATTCACACACACACATGCCAACACTAATTTGAAAATAAAATTGAATTCACCAAATTAATTAACGTGTGTCCTCCAATTAATGAGGCGTTTTATTGGCATGTAATTTAATGTGGAGGAGATAAAAATTAATGTGGAGGTTTGCCAAATTTAAGGGAGGTTTGAGGAAATTGAAAAGGTGGGGCTCGTGTGGGGCCCACCTCACTAATATCCTATCAAGAGGAGTTAGGATTTAGTGGGTCCCACCTCAACTTCCATATGTAGGTTATAATTACATAGAGTAGAAATAAAATTGCAGCACATATTTTATTTCACTCTTTAATTAAACCACTTCATTTTTAACAACACCTCCCGAGCAAACAAAACTCCAGAGAAAGTCTCCTTAAGCAAAAACCAGCGCTGCAGTTTAATCAGTGCCCTCAGATTTTGATTCCGAGCACCAGTTAAAAAGTTAGAAAAACATTCGTTTCACTGAACGTACCCAAGCTAAAATTCGGAAATTGATTCCGGGCACACCGGGCCTCAGAATCAGGTGCCGTCAGAAACTGCGTTCTCGTAAAATCCCAAAGAACGAACATTTCTTAAAAATTACAGGTCTTTACATTATAAGGCCACTATCACCCCACTTCATCAGTGCACCACCAAGAACTAAAACTAATATGATACAATCTTACACAAACATATCATGTACAAACAGAACTCAAATATCATCCCCAAATCCAGATTTATGAGTTATTCTCATATTAATTAAAAAAATTAAATCTATCCCATCCAATTTCACTAATTTACATGTTAATTAATTATAGGAATATTATTCCCAATAGAACCATTATACTTTCAAATAGAATGAAATCCACCAAGACAAACCCAACTAAGGCCAATAGGCTACACAGAAATCAAGGACACCAACCTACTCTCAACATTCAATAGGTTAATACCATTATGTGACGAATATTTTAAAGGATGTTAACAAAAAATTCATCATGTAAATTTATAGTTAGTAATAATAATTGAATCCATTTAATAGCAATTTTCAATATACAATAATGATAAAAAAATCAAAATAATAAATAATCGAAATAATTCCCATAAACCACCTCTTAAATTTCACAATAGTGAATTTGTTATCTTTATTAATTACATCTTCACCATCTGAAATATCAAAAAAAACAATACAACATGTTAAGAAGAAATTTTGTAATATTATATTGAAGAGATCATATAATGTTTAATAAAAAATATTCCAAAATATTTAAGATATGTTCGTTGATCCCCTACCATAATTATTGATTTATAATTATTGTGGGGGTGATGATATGAATAATAATAATATGATGAAATCTACAAGATCTAATCCAAAATAGATGAAATATTAAAAACATATCCACATTTATTTCCTCATTAAAATTTCTTCCCAACATTAATAAGAAAAAAATTATAATTTTCATGTAATGTATGGGAAGAAACCAATGTAATAAGTTTTTAGAGATCACCGAAAATCAAAATTAATCAATATCTAGGAGAACATGGCAATGATTGGAAAATGGTGAATCAATTACATTCAAAATCACACCCTATTTTCCATCGGTTTTTAAATGAATTGATGGTAAAAATGGAATTCATATTAGATTCATAATTTTTAAAAAATATGAAAAAACACAAATTCACATGGTGATATAATATCTTATCCCATAAAATATTAGAGTGACAGAAAGTTCATTCAATGAAATGTCACATCAAATCCTGAATGAGTAAAGTCCAACATATTCTAACAATCAAGCTGCATGTTTCCTAGAAACTCTATAATCATTAACACATTGAGTATATCCTTCACGTAATGAATAATAATGACCAATAAATAATAGGATATATCAATAAACCAATAACGCTGTGAACCACAATTCACATAATGAACTGAAAATTCACACCATTATTATATTATGTAGTATAATTCCAAATCAAAACACCACCGTAATCCCATTAACGCTACTCTAAACACCCCTCACACACAAATCACACAATGGAAAATTACCTAATGTTATGAACCATTAAATTAGATGCCGCATAAATAAATATCATCATCGCAAATCTATTAAAAAATCTATTGAGGAATGATACATGCCCGACCCACTGATCATATATAAAATACCTATAAAATGAGATAAAATCAACAAAAATACTGTCATCAGGAGGTGATCCATATCTCCCTTAGAAGGATTGTTACTATAAATCCTCTCAATCATGTGTGAATGATCTTATATAAGAATACATCCACCATCATATGAATCCCAAATGGCACCATCCTCCTCACCGAAAACCAACTCTTTCTCTAAATACTCTGTTTCAACTTAACAATGTTTTATTTTTTGACACATTCAATCTTGGGGAAGTCCAAAAGTTGATGCCCTAAAATATTACATCAAAAAGAATATATCATATCACTATTAACAAAACACCATGATCTACTCAACAGTAGGGAATAAATCTTGACCTTATCTCTAGATTGCCTCCACACTCTCATTATTTGTGAAAATCAGGACACACAACCAATATAATTTATGTCGACCATCCTAACAACCCATAATAAATCTTCATAGAAGTCCTATATTGTAGACAGACCTCACATTGTGACCTCTTTTTGGTACTTCAAAAACTCTCTACACTCAATATCACAGGGATCCACGTATTTCTGAAACTCCATCCCCAAATAAAAGTAGATCAATTATTGACATTATTTATCATTAGGAATAAATTTTTACAATCAGTTTTAAAGACCCAAAAAATAATTCTAAAATACATGGAAACTCTCACAAGATTACTAAAACTCTTGAATATCATTCAAATAATCAAGAAAATATAATTCAATAAAGGTGACAATTATTTAAAATTTTATTAAATTTACGCAATGATATCTATACTGGATCACTGCACTTCATCTTTCATCACCTCATAGAAACTTTTTGAAACAAGTTAACTAAGAGAGTAACATAAAATTAATTTGGAGTATTTAATATCAGTAATACAACCTTCACTTCCTCTGACCAATTCTCATAATTAGAGATTTTATATCAACTGAAAAAATTCACTACTTCTCTTTGTAATACTTTTAGTAACTAATCATCCCACGATCACTCCTCCTTCCCTTTCCCCATAATGTCATATAATAGTATAAAAATATAAATGAAATATGAAATATAAATCTCAACATTGATGAAAAAATTCCAATAACCACCAAATACATGAAGAATGACAGGAAATCCACAAGATTACTATTTAAAGAAACCCTTCCACCATAAAAAACATTATCCACTCTAAGTGTCACTTATATTCCCATAAATAATTAAAATGTATCCAAATTAGTGTTCACTATAGGGGAGTTTCTCCCCAAAATCATATGATATTGTTCATAAAATTAATTTTCAACATAAAAAAAAACACATCATCCTCACAATAAGAATAAAGACTCTCCTTCTACACTACCATTAATCCACTCATTCATAACAACAAATCACAATATTCCATGAACCCTAATGTAACCTACTTAAACAATAAAACTCAATAGATCCAATGTTTTTACAAAATTAATCATAAACACAAACACTCTAATCAAGAAGAACCATGCACTGTATCTAGACATTATTCTCTTTGGGGGCATATTACTCTCCAAGATGGTTTCTAAATGTGTGTTATAAATATAACATGTATTTCATGGAAAAGGATATCCCTCCATTCATATTATTGAAACTATAATATATTCTAGAATAGTAATATAAATAACAATGAAACTAAATAATACATTTTAATTCAAACACATTTATTTCTTCCTTCATAATAATTTAGGTGTGTCAAAAAAGATTATATTCAACAATTTCATGATTTACAAACGACGATTTTCTATTAACGTCGATATGTTAATAAAATTTTATGTGAGTTTAGTTCAACCAATAATACAACTAAATAATAATACATAATCACAATAGGTATTAATGTTCCCACAAATTTGATAAATCAACTCGAATATCTGTTCTCGCATTTTCCAAATAAAAAAATAGGTGTTTAGGGATTAAGCTTCATTATAGATCGAAGACATAATAAATGAAATTAATTTTTTAGTAATTCATATAGTAGTATTTTTGAAATTCATGTCATCACATTAATGCAATCCAAAAACAATACCATCATAATGTGTACGCATAATATTTAGTGCGTCTCAATGGGAATAACCAATCCTATATTTTAATTGACTCCAACATTTCATTGAATTTATAGAAGAAAACTAAACAAGTAATGATATTGTAAATCAGGTCATAAATAAAAAATATGCATATTTTAACTTAATGGATACATGTTTTTTATAAAATCCAAAAATATTCATAGATTTTATCTACCGAATAATTGAAAACATTCTCAAACAAATCATTCATTAAATATTTTAACACATTGGTAAACATGCTTATACAATGAAACAATGGTAACATGATACATGTAAAGACCCATAAAAATCAAAGGAATTTTTTTCTTAATTTTATTTGGAATTTTACAAGAACGGAGTTTATGACGGCACCTGATTCGGAGGCCCGGTGTGCCCGGAATTATTTTCCGAAGTTCGGCTCGGGTACGTTCAGTGAACGAATGAGCGGGATTTACGAAATTTTGAACCGGTGCTCAGAATCGAATTCCGAGGGCACCGATGGAATCACAGCGCCGGTATTTTCTTAGAAATGCCTTTTCCAGAGTTGCATTTGCCCGGGTGTGGTTTTTAGTTTTTGGGGTTAAGTTAAGTAATAAAATAAAGTGGTGCGACAACTTAATTTTATTTCACTTAAATCCACTTAAAGCCACTTATGCTAAGTTAAGAGGATAGGGTGGAACACAAAATATCCTAACCACTTGGTAGGATATTTGTGAGGTGGGGCCCGCACGAGCCCCACCGTTTCTTTTCCTCTAAGTAACGCACCTGCGAAAACCCCTTTTAAATGAAGTCAACCGGTGCGTTTTCTTAAATTCTTAATGCCCCTATTAATTGGGCAGTTTAGTCATTACTATTAATTCACCGAATTAATGGTTCATTTCTTAAAATTGTTTTTTTCTGTTTGTTTGCATAAGAATAAAATAAGACCAACACATGTGGGTGGCTTGTTGAGAGGATTTGGAGAAACTCTATGTTCTTAATCCTCCTTCACGAAGAACACGAAGAACGCGAAGAATGCCGAACCCTCGGAGATCGACGACACAACGCCGTGTATCGTGGTGCCGACGATCCTCCTTTCGCGATGATCCTTCCCGGCGACAATCTTCGATCATCAACCGTTTGAGGTAGGGTATTACAGATCTTTTAATTTCCTTTGTGGATTTTATCCTCAGCATGGGATTAAATGCTGCAATTAAATCTGTGTGTTTTCTTTAACCCTCAGAGATCGTCTACGCGACGTCGTGTACCGCGACGACGCGATGCCCCTTCCGCGACGTGATGAGCCTCTTCTCCCACGATGGCCAATTTCGCGAAGAACTCACGTTTGACAACTACGACGAGGTAGGGGTTTGATTCATTTAAATATTTGTGATTTATACCTGCGGCGTACGATTAAAATTTTGTTGTGAAAATTTTAAAACTGCTAACGCGGTGGGTGCGGACCAATGAACAAGTCTGAACCCACCGCCCCTTTCGTTCTTGGTGTGAGAAACGGCGGACGATGACAAAACAAGCCACACGGGCAATGTGAGGTCCTCGTAGTGAATGAAGGACCCCAGGAGGGCCTTTGGCGAAGACGGCGTGAGTTTCCGACCACCGGAACTCATCTGGTGGTCTGTAGAGCAACCCGCCGGCGCGCCACGCCGACATGGCGGCGAAAGGTGGCGGTGCCCGGCGCGCCGCCGCGGAGAACTGCCATGGGTGAAGCCGCGGCGGTGGGCTGGCCGTCCCGTGACCACGCGGGACCGGTGAAGGATAGGACGCAGCAGCCAGCCGCATCTGCTGGCAAGGGTAGCCCCACGCGGGGTCGCGGCTCCATCACGCGGGGGCAGTACGCCCCCCGCTCCGCTTGGTCGTAACTGGCCGAGCCGACCTGCCTGACGACTGGGCCGCGCCCGCGTCGGCCGGGCCAGGCCATGCCGGAAGGATCAGACCCAGACCTGGGTCGGGTCGACCCGGTTTGGGCCGACCCAGGGGGGTTGGGCCGGGTCGGTCCCGGCCGAGACCCCCCGTTTTCGGACCCCTTACGGTCTTTTGCCCATATCATGGGCTACAGACCTCCGATCGGTGCACCGTTAGCGGATATGTGATCATTGTATCGAGATGGTCGTTTCGGTATATTACACTTAAAGTTTCGGAGTACTATGGGTTCGACCGAGTTGGTTTGTACACGAAACCAATCGGGCCCTCGGAGCAGAAACACTCATAACTTGAGCTTCGGACGTCTGATTGATATGTCGTCGACTTTGTTGGATTCCTATAAGTGAGATGGATCTTTTGGCTTACTCTGCCCGAGGTTTGGACACAGGTGGAGTACGGTCGGGTTGGTTTTAACTTAAAAACCAACTGGGCCCCTGGGACGAAAAATACAATAACTCTCATACCGGGTGTCCGAATGACGCTCCATCAGCGACGTTGAGTTCCTGATGACGATACGGAACTTTTGGATACATCAACTCCGGATTATCTGTCAGTTGACGTTTCAGCCCCTCAGCTCGTGGAGCGGAACCTCCTGAACGAGCTTGTTGTGTGCAGGAACCCTAGAGCTGGCTGCGTCTGCGACGACAATGAAGACAGTACGGGAATCATTCGTGGGTTCAGTATTGACCATTACTGGTACTTTTTGCGATACATCAACTCCGGACTACAAGACAGTTGATGCATCGACCTCTTGGCTCGTGGAGTGGACCCTCCTGGAATGAGAATGCTGTGTGCGGAAAACCTAGAGCTGGTTGGGACTTGACGACTGCTGATCGAATGACTCAGTGTGTTACAGATAGCCCAGTGGGAAGCGCTTGGTTGTAGTAGTAGACCCACGGCGGAGGAGCACTTGTTTGTAGCGTTAGACCCGCGGTACTCAACAGAAGGAGTACCTCTGGACGCTATGAGGGGGAGATCGTGGTTTTAGCGGCAGACCCATTACGGGGGAGCGCTTGGTTGTATCTCCACGGGGGAGCAGTTGGTTGTAGTAGTAGACCCACTACAAAGGAGCGCTTGGTTGTAGAGGTAGACCCGTGGTACTCAATAGAAGGAGTACCTCTAGAGTCTATGAGGGGGAGCGCATGTTTGTAGTGGTAGACCCATGGTGGTAAGTGCTTAGTTGTATCAGTAGGCCCACAGTACTCGATAGGTGGAGTACTACAGCAGTCCAAGGTTAGAGGGATGCGCTTAGGTGTAGCGGAAAACCCACCGTACTTGATGGGGAAAGAGTTTCTCAATAGCTATGGTTTCAACTTCATGATCCGTCCTGTGTGGGTCATTGTGGGGGTTAGTACCTATCGATCCTTTGTGGGTATGACAACTTAGATGAATTAGTGGCTATATCTGATCATCTCTATCGTCATACGAAGACGTATTCCTATGTGAGCTGAATCCTGTTTTGCTTTCCTATGCGGATTGTGTTGAGCTATCATGTGTGGATTTACATTTTTCTTTCTTGTGTGGACTGGGTTGTACATGGGCTTGGATGTTGGAGCCTAACAAGAATTGATGACTTAGGTATATGTATGGGCATATACCTAAGCAGTGTCGAATGTTACTTCGTGATTGTATCTTTCCTTTGTGGTTTATTCTTTGTGGATTCTGGGAGACCTTCGGGGGTCTCGGGGTCCCTACTGGGTAGCTTATACTCACCCCTTCACGAGGTATGCTCGCACTACATTGTGTTGGATGCAGATGATGGATATCGGTGATCGTGGTTGAGGCTTGCAGAGCAGGTCGATACCTGGAGGTGGACCACTGGGCGGGACGTACTCGGAGTGGACGGCTGGACCCTAGGAGCTGTGGAGGCCATCTGTACCCACCCTTCAGGTGGGTCTTCCAGTGGACGGCTCGACGCTGCGGATTTACTTTTCAGTTGTTGTTTTCTCTTCCCAGTTGTACTTTACTTTCAGTTTGGGTTTGTATACTGTCCCACTTACTTTTCCGCACTTACTGTTGTACTCAGTTTTTAGTTAGTGATTACTTCTACTGCTTGCTTGCTTTGTGGTGTTTGTTTACTTTACAAAGGCAATGTCTTCCCTTTTACCGGGATTTACACCTTGGTGCTAGTCGCCAGCCCTTGGCCTATTAAAGGCGGGCTTGGGGTAGTCACGACACGGGCCCCGAGGATGGGTCGTGACAAATTGGTATCAGAGGAGTTCGGTTCTACCGCAGAACATGGAACTATGATATTTTTCTATGTGAAGCAATAGTGTTAGGCGTATTGGGTGTGGTTATTAGTTCATGGAGTCTAGTGTTGGTGCGGCGGCCGACGTATCCGTACACCAGGACCCTAACATCTGATTTCCAACATAATGCATGAAAACATTGATTGCATGTGTGTTTCAAGTTTTCTTGATGATTACTTTATGTCATCTCACCAGGTATACTGTTTGACCATGGCGCACCTGCTTCTTTTCAGGATGGACCCACAACGACAGCCAGCTAGGGTTCTAGGATTTGTGCGTGACGACATCCCACCGAGCGACGAGGCCTCGGTACAGGGCCCTTTGACAGCTGTGGCACTGGCGGTACCTCTACCCGCCGAGCCACAGATGCTTCCAGCCCCAGCCGCTGATGATGCATGTCACCTTAGTTCACTACACGAGTTTCAGCGCCAGCGACCGCCTAGGTTCCATGGGGAGATGGACCCCCAGGCAGCCGAGGACTGGCTGGAGGCAGTGGTATGAGTTTTCAGGTTAGTGAGGACACCAGTAGACCTCATGGTGATCCTCGCAGCGAGCCTACTGCAGGCGACAGTGGGCCGATGGTGGAGCTTGATGCTCCAGGTGCACGATGAGGAATCTCTCCTCTGGACGAACTTTGAGAGCCTCTTCTGCTCGGAGTTCGTCCCAGCCACCCTCCGTGCGGTTCGCTTCCAGGAGATTCTACATCTGTGGCAGGGCAGCATGACAGTAGCCCAGTACGCGGCGTGGTTTACCGATCTCTCGCGCTATTCCACAGACATGGTACGAGACCCGTTCTTCATGGCCCAAACCTTCGAGCAGGGGCTCAGGCGAGAGATCAGAGCTTCAGTTGTTTCTCACAGCATTCCGACACAGACATGAGTGTTGGAGCAATCCCTCTTAGTGGAGAGTTTCCATGCTGAGCAGTCTCCAGCAGCAGGACCCACCACTAGCTGGCATGCGGTAGAGTCTTCTGCAGTGGGCAGTAGGCAGATGACGCAGGGGTCCAAGAGGACTAGACCTACAGGTGGACGACCGCATGACATAGGATTGTTTGTGCAAGGCACCCGGGGTGGGCAATGACTTACCATGAGAGAAAAGTATTACTCATGCGGCGGGGTTGGTCACATGGTTCATGAATGTCTGACCCTCCATACGGATGACCAGAAGATGAACGAAGGACCTACCAGGCAGAGGCAGAGGTTTGACCGAGCCGGACCACATGGATCAGGAGACCGTGGCAGCGGAGCTGGCCATGCAACTAGAGGTGGACGACGATTAGAGGTGTTTCCACCACCACCACCAGGAGGTCCACCCCGACCGTAGGGAGCTGGTGGACATGGGAGAGCTCAGCTTCAGGCAGCTATAGCCTACGATCATGGAGCTCCAGGAGCATATGGATAGGAGTGAGACTAGCTCCAGACCTGGAGACTTTTTTTTATGCTCCTTCTAGCGTTGTTTATGTTTGTTTGTAGATGTTTTGTGTCTTTGTACTTTGAGATTCAGTAATAAAAGACACCTTTCTTTTGGCATTTATATTCATGTCCTCTCTTTGTGTTGTTACTAAGAGGTTCCGGTTTAAAAAAAATTGTTGACTTGACCCTCACATTGAGATACCTACTGAAGGAGTCCAAATGACCACACACTGATGCAGACAGTGTGACTCAACCCTTGGAGGCGAGAGTAACGGTTGGATCTCTTGGTAGTAGCATCGAGGCCTTACAATGTCATCCTTGTTATGGGTTAGTATCATCCATGACGGGATTGACTATATAAGGCAAAGAACGTGGTTCATCCAGGAGATGAGACCAGATTTCTCTTCTTGGAAAAGAAGAAATCTCAGCAGCTCTTCTAGGACCAGAAAGGTCCAAGTCATCCTAGAGCGGATGAGGATTGCTCAGAGCCAGCAAAAGTCTTGTGGTGACAGGAGGCGGAGACCACTAGCGTTATAGGATGGTTACCACGTCTTCTTGCGTGTCTCACCTCGACGTGGATTATGGAGATTTGGACGAGGTGGTAAGTTGTTCCACGCTTCATCGGGCCATTCCAGGTCCTCCGCAATATTGGGGAGGTGGCTTATCGCATGGCTCTACCACCTCAGTTGCATCGGGTGCACGACGTCTTCCACGCATTTCAGATAAGGAGATACGTGCACGAATCAACACATATCATTGACCATGGGGAGCTAGATATTGATGATGGGGCGACTTTTTCAGAGGTCCCAGAGGAGATTGAAGATCGACAAGAGCGGGTCCTACGTAGACGGTCTATTACCCTTGTGCGCATCAGATGGCAGCATGTGAACCTCCAAGAGAGCCCTTGGGAGCGGGAGGCTCAGATTCGTGCTCAGTACCCACATTTTCTTCCCTAGTTTATGATGTATATTTACGGGGATGTAAAGTCCTGGGGTGGGAGTGATGTAAATACCCATAAAATTCAAGTGAATTTTTTTCTTATTTTTCTTTGGAATTTTACAAGAACTCAGTTTCTCACGGCACCTGATTCTGAGTCCCAGTGTGCCTGGAATCATTTTCCGAAGTTTGGCTCGGGTACGTTCAGTGAACGAACGAGCGGGTTTTCCTAACCTTTGAACCGGTGCTCAGAATCTAATTCCGAGGGCACCGATGGAATCGCAACTCCGATATTTTCTTCAAAACGCCTTTTCCGAAGTTGCGTTTGCTCGGGTGTGGTTTTTAGTTTTTTGTGTTATGTTAAGAAATAAAATAAAGTGGTGCGGCAACTTTATTTTATTTCACTTAAAGCCACTTAAGCTAAGTTTAGAGGATAGGGTGGAACCCAAAATATCTTAACCACTTGGTAGGATATTTGTGAGGTGGGGCCCGCACGAGCCCCAACGTTTCTTTTCCTCTAAGTAACGCACCTGCGAAAACCCCTTTTAAATGAAGTCAACCGGTGCATTTTCTTAAATTCTTAACGCCCCTATTAATTGGGCTGTTAAGTCATTACCATTAATTCACCGAATTAATGGTTTGTTTCTTAACTTTGTTTTTTTCCATTTGTTGGGATAAGAATAAAATAAGACCAACAGATGTGGGTGGCTTGTTGAGAGGATTTGGAGAAACTCTAAGTTCTTCATCCTCCTTTGCGAAGAACGCGAAGAACGCAGTACCCTCGGAGATCGACGATGCAACGCCGTGTACCACGACGCCGACAATCCTCCTTTCGCGATGTTTCTTCCGCGACGATCCTTCCCCACGAAAATCTTTGATCATCAACCGATTGTGGTAGGGGATTACAGATCTTATAATTTCCTTTCTGGATTTTATCCTCAGCATGGGTTTAAATGGTGAAATTAAATCTGTGTGTTTTCTTTAACCCTCAGAGATCGTCTACACGACGCCCCTTCCGCGACGCGATGATCCTCTTCTCCCGCGACGGCCAATTCCGTGAAGAACTCACGTTCGACGACTACGACGAGGTAGGGGTTTGATTCATTTAAATCTTTGTGATTTATACCCGCGGCGTATGATTAAACTCTTGTTGTGAAATTTTTAAAACCGCTAACACGGTGGGTGCAGACCAATGAACAAGTCTGAACCCACCGCCCCTTTCGTTCTTGGTGTGCGAAACGGAGGACGACGACAAAACAAGCCGCACAGGTGATGTGAGGTCCTCGCAGTGAAGGACGGACCCCGGGAGGGCCTTTGGCGAAGACGACGTGAATTTCTGACCACCGGAACTCGCCCGATGGTCTGCGGAGCAACCCACCGGCGCGCCACGCCAACACGGTGGTGGAAGGCGGCGGCACGCCCCCATGGAGAACCGTTGCGGCTGAAGCTGCAGCGACGGGCCGGCCGTCCCGTGACCGTGCGAGACCGGCGAAGGATGGGACGTGGTAGCCAGCCGCATCCACTGGCAAGGGTGGCCCCACTTGGGGCCACGACTCCATCATGCGGTGGCAGCACGCCCCCCGCTCCGCTCGGCCCTAACCGGCCAAGCCGACCAGCCTGACAAGTGGGCCACGCCCGCACCGGCCGGGCCGGGCCACCCAGGCCGGGCCGGGCCGCGCTAGTCGGGTTGGACCCGGAACCGGGTCGGGTCGACCCGGTTCGGGCCGACCCAGTGGGGTTGGGGCCGGGTCAGGCTGGGCCCAGACCCCCCGTTTTCAGACCCCTTACGGTCTTTTGCCCATATCTTGGGCTACGGACCTCCGATCGATGCACTGTTAGTGGTGATGTGATCCTTGGATCGAGACGGTCGTTTTAGAATATTACACTCAAAGTTTCGGCCGAGTTGGTTCATACACGAAACCAACCGGGCCCTCGGAGTAGAAACGCTCATAACTTGAGCTCTGGACGTTCGATTGACGTGTCGTCGACTTTGTTGGATTCTTCTAAGTGAGAAAGATCTTTTGGATTACTCCGCCCGAGGTTTGGACGCAGGTGGAGTACGGTCAAGTTGGTTTTAACTTAATAACCAACCGGGCCCCTAGGACGAAAAAGCCATAACTCTCAGACCGGGCGTCCGATTGACGCGCCGTCTGCGACGTTGAGTTCCTGTTGACGATACGGATCTTTTGGATACATCAAATCCAGATTATGTGACAGTTGATGTATCATCCCCTCAGCTCGTGGAGCAGACCCTCCTGAACGAGCTTGCTGTGTGCGGGAACCCTAGATCCAGCTGCGTATGCGACGACAATGAAGACAGTATGGGAATCCTCCGTGGGTTCGGTAGTGACCACTACGATAATTTTTGGGATACATCAAATCCAGACTACATGTCAGTCGATTTTTCGACCTCTTGGCTCGTGGAGTGGACCCTCCTGGAATGAGCATGCTGTGTGTGGAAACCCTAGAGCCAGTTGAGACTTGACGACTGCTGATCGAATGACTCGGTGTGTTACAGATTGCCCAGTGGTAAGCGCTTGGTTGTAGCCGCAGACCCACGGTGGAGGAGTGCTTAGTTGTAGCTGCAGACCCGCGGTACTCAACAGAAGGAGTACCTATGGAGTATATGAGGGTGAGAACTTGGTTGTAGCGGAAGACCCACGACGGAGGAGCACTTGGTTGTAGCAGCACGGTGGAGCACTTGGTTGTAGCAGCAGACCCACAACATAAGAGCTCTTAGTTGTAGAGGCAGACCTGTGGTACTCAATAGAAGGAGTACCTCTAGAGGCTATGAGGGGGAGCGCTTGGTTGTAGTGGCAGACCCATGGTGGGAAGTGCTTGGTTGTAGCAGCAGGCCCATAGTACTCGATAGGTGGAGTACTATAGCAGTCCAAGGTTAGAGGGAAGCGCTTGGGTGTAGCGGCATACCTACCGTACTTGATGGGGAAGGAGTTTCCCAGTAGCTATGGTTTCAACTTCATGATTAATCCTGTGTGGGTCATTGTGGGGGTTAGTACCTATCGATCCTTTGTGGGTCCAGTGACATAGATGAACCAGTGGTTATATCTGATCATCTCTATCGTCATATGAAGAAGTATTCCTGTGTGAGCTGAATCCTGTTTTTCATTCCTATGTGGATTGTGTTGAGCTATCCTGTGTGGATTTACATTTTTCTTTCTTGTGTTGACTGGGTTGTACTTGGGCTCAGATGTTGGAGCCGAATGAGAATTGATGACTTAGGTATATGTATGGGCATATACCAAAGCAGTGTCGAATGTTACTTCGTGATTGTATCTTTCCTTTGTGGTTCAACCTTTGTGGATTATGGGAGACCTTTAGGGGTCTCGGGGTCCCTAATGAGTATCTTATACTCACCCCTGCACGGGATATTCCTGCACTACGTTGTGTTGGTTGCAGACGACGGACATCGCTGATCGTAGTTGAGGCTTGCGGAGCAGGACGGTACCTAGAGGTGGACCGCTGGGCGGGACGTACTCGGAGTGGACGGCTGGCCCCTAGGATCTGTGGAGGCCATGTGTACCCACACTTCACGTGGGACATCCAGTGGACGACTCGACGCTGCGGTTTTACTTTTCAATTGTTGTTTTCTCTTTCCAGTTGTACTTTACATTCAGTTTGGGTTTGTATACTGGCCCACTTACTTTTCCGCACTTACTGTTGTACACAGTTTTTACTTAGTGATTACTTCTACTGCTTGGTTTCTCTGTGGTGTTTGTTTACTTTACAAAGGCAATGCCTTCCCTTTTACCAGGATTTATGCCTTGGTGCTTGTCGCCAGCCCTTGGCCTATGGAAGGCGGGCTTGGGGTAGTCACGACACGGGCCCCGAGGACGGGTCGTGACAATACACCTTACATATGTAATGAAAATTGATCAAAAAATTACATTATATCATATTATAATTAAACTATGATAAAAATGAAACACGATTTAGAATTACATGCTAGAAATTTCATAACAAATAGGGGAAATGTTTTCAAAATTATAAATTCTTCCAATTATATATTTAGTAATATGCTTTTTTTTCAATTATCAAGTATAACATGGTCATCTACATTTAAACACTTACTCATGGAATGATACACATACATTATCATGTAAAATATAATTATTATATTAATACAATTTTTTTAAATATTTGAATAATATTTTTATTCTTTTAAAATAGATTCAATTCTTAATAGGTTGATAGAACGAAGTCTCAACAATTTCAAAAAAATAAAAACCAAGACATAAAATTAATTCATAACACATGTGATAAACAAATCATGAGAAAATTGTTTTTATAGTAAATGAAAATAATATTTTAATGGCCAAATTACCTAGAATAATAAATCATTGAATTATCCATGGAAAATGAGACTGGTGTATTGATTATGAAAACATTAAATTCATTAATAGTTATAAATACTTTTATTTATTAATTTCTGAAATTTATTAATAAAATAAACAAACATTTACTCCTACTTTTTAATTTATAACATTATATTGAATAATTCACACTGATTATTATTATACAATTATAGTCATTCTAAAAGGGAATGGGGTGTATTATTCATTTAAAATACCTTAATTTCAAATAGATTATCAACTAACATGAATGTATTTTTCTAATAATTTTTTAATATAAATCATAAAAACAAAATTTCACAATCAATTCCTACCAAATTCTTAAAATACATGATAAATGCAAAATAGATAATGACATCTCAACTTTTTTTGAAATCAAGAAACACTTAAATTTTTTTTAGAATAATTCATTTTAGAATTCCAATTTGAAGACTAAATAATGAAATGTGTTGCAATGATGTTTCAAAAATTAAATATCTGATATTAAAGAATATAATATGTATGGAATTAAAATAATTCTTAACATTAAAAAATTATATTTCATTATATTTACATTAATATGGGAAATTAAATTTTATTCTTGAGGAAAAATTCTCTAATAGGAAAGATTGAAACAAAAATAATTTCAGAAAAAGAACATTTAATAGTTAGTCATTAACATTTTTTACCCCTTTCAGTTATGTTAAATGACTGAATTATCAAACAATAACAGTTCATTAATAACTATATTACATTCATAATCATATAAAAATACATTAAATTTTTTATTTAATTGTTTATGCAACTAATTATTTTAATTCATGTACCTCCCCATAATTTCTATCATATAATGTTTATGCTTTAACTACAACATGTTAAGATGGTTATCGAAGCCCTTGCATCAAATCAACAACGTCCCAAAAATATATATGTCCTAGCTAATATAGATGTTTAAAATAATATGATAGGCTTGAGTTTAACTATTTCCCAACAATCCCCATTTACCCTCAACCATGTCCAACTCTAATATTCTTCCCAACATGAATTCAAAAATTTTAATTGATTACAGATCATGTTGATAGTATTATATCAGTACCGCCACACTAATGGTACCCATCTATGGATAGTAGGGAAGGGTAGGATTTATCGACCGTGTTCCCCACCTCCGGTAGGACCCTAGTTGGTGACTAGCACTTAGGGTGTAAAATGATCATATTTGAGTCATTAACCTATAAATTACCAATAATTAGGGTATATAAATCAACCAATAAAACATCATATTTTTAAAAATGAACCGTAAATTAATCATCCCCATTATAATTACCCAAATTTATTATACATTTTATACAATAATAATACAAAACATGCAGGAAATGAAAATAAAATCAAACATCATCTAAATACTACCAAATAAACATAAAGGGGAGCTCAAAAACCTATATATTTTTTATAAAAAATACTAGCATAGTATGGTGGGGTGATAACATTTGGAGTAATGAGTAGGATCATCACTATTAACTGGTTAACATTTATGTGAAATAATATAGATGGGTAAACAAGTATATTAACATCCAAAAAATTTAATAATAAATATCAATAGAACATAATAAATTTTATAATCCCAAATAGGTCAAATCATGGATAAATTTTTCAAAGCACATTTTTGAAGTAAAATAATGTATAATGAAGAATAATATATGACAATGCTCCCACATTAATTATCCCTACTATTTATCCAATTTCCCCAATTGTTAATATATACATTACTCCCATCCCATTAATATTAAAAAATAATGACATAAACCATATATCACATTCCACAACATAATTCTAATATATCATCAGGTGTCGTGACAATAGTCATTAAGGAAAACACCAACTACATATTACACATCATGGAATCTGCATCATATATCCTAACTAAGGAAATATGGTTTCATGAAGTTGAAAGACATCAACCTAGTTCCCTCCTTTTACCACAAATATTGCCTAATATATGTCACTATATCCACCATTTAATACCACACAAAAAAATCACCACTTATATCAAAAATAGAAAATAATGAAGGGAGAGCATGGGATACGGGTAGTCAACAATCAGTATCCTCCCTGGCTAGGTTGTTGTGAAAATCACCCTCATTATTACAAAATGTTGGTAATTTTTTACAATTGGGGAGCATAAAAACACAATGAATATATATATATTGAAAATTAAATAGGTTCCCACAAGATCAAGCATATGGGTTCACATAAGTACGACAATATCACTCCACTCATTGTCAACAAGCCTGATGGTTCTTCAACTAATTTCATAAAATCCACACAAAACATTTCATATGAATCCATAATAGTAATATTATTTCAACATCAGAGTTATTTAGATAACAATTTATTTATTAATAAATTAAAATATTACCCTAAAATCACCAACCATGAAAAGGAAAATAATTATAGTCTCATTCCCCTATTACCACCACACTTCTATCAAACACAACCAAGGAAACAAGGAAAAAATCAATGAATACCACCAAGACACACCAAAAAATTCTATCAAAGTCTACCCAAAACAAGGACATATAGATGAATATATAATTATTTTGTTTACCAAATTTGATTTCTAATCTATTTGAAATGGTATTTTCCCAAAATTCATTTCATCAATGAATAAATCTAAATGAGAAAAGAATAAAAATCATATTTATTTTCAATATTTATTCCGGGGAGAACAAAAATATTACTATGAAAATGAATAATACATTAAATTTCCATAAATAGCATATTCAATTTATCATTTATCCAATTTGTTATGTTTATTAATTTCAACTACTCTATATAATGAATAAAAAAATATCAGAAATATTTAAAAAAGAATATTATATTAGAATGATTCAATTGTATACGAGTATGTTTAACAAAAAATACTCCATATGATAAATGATATGTTCATATATCATTTACCATAATTAGTGCACCACAATCACTATGATATTTCTGATTAGAAGATGAAGAAACCCCCAAACTGTGATCCATATGAGGGGAACTCTAAACAGCCTATCCCCAAGGATTCTATAATCATAATTTCATCCCAACATTAGATGAAAATTCTACCAAAAATTCCAAGGAACCAATGGGAAAAACTAATGAAAAAATAGATAAGAACTCAACTGTGATTTCATTAAATAAATCTATAAGAGAAGTTGGATAAGATCATCAAAATGTGTTATAGTAATTATAAAATAAAAATGACTATCAACTATGGTTTGATGATTTAGGATTATAAATATGGGAATTTTTATTGGATTTTTAATTTATAATGAATCCATAAATAACACATTCAAGGAATGATAATATTTTTTACACTGTGAAATCTTTATGTGACCACCAATTCACACCGTGAATGTTTACATTACACCATTAATTATTATAGTCTATAATCAACCAAAAATCCATGAAAATAGGTCTCAAAAACCCGGAAATAAATTGAAAATTTCATAATAATTCCACTTCATGTATATCCATGACCCATATATACACCTGATCATTCTAGAAACCATTAAAATTAGATCTAAACATCACAAAATGATCCAAACAAAAACAATATGAATCTATTATGTAGAGTATTTTTATTACCTAACTTCACCATTTTCACCTCAATATACCTCTAAGAACCCCTGAATCACAAATCTGCTAAATAAAATGGCACTAAAATTTCAAAATAAATACAGAAAAAAAATATCCCACTTTATTTAAAATCTTGGGCTTCCTATGGTGATGATATGGGATGTAATTTGTGATGTTTTATCAATACATTTATTGAAAAACTATGGTTGATTAATTATCCTACATTTCATGTGAATTATATTCCCCCATGGAATGAGATGAGGAACACAATTTGGGCCTTATACAATTTGTAAGCTCCAACCATACCTTCTCATGTATAGTTTCCAATAGAAATGATGAACCACAAAAGGGTAGTTCACCATTAAATTCAACATCAACCACAACTAGGAACACTTTACTTGTTAGTTAACTCAACATGTCTATAAACTGCATGGAATGGTTCCTAGATAAAAATCCATAAATGAAACAATAGTTTTCAATTTGAAATGACATTAAAAGGTTTGATATTCATGATTTTTATACATTTTAAAACATGAGATCTAAATCCATTAAATGGATAAATAAAAATCCCCTTTAATGGGTATGATCTCAACATAAAAGCACCTCTTTCATCCCTTAATGGTGTATGATATTAGATTTATGAACAATGTTTATTTATACTATTTCATCACTAACTAATAATATAATGATTAATAAACAATGATAGATTCAATTTTTCACATTTACACATGGTTTTTAACGATAATTAAGATAGAGGTATGTAGTCCCACATTAATTGTTGGGAAGATTTCATAAATATGACTCAAATAGATATAAGGGAGTCATAGAATGGTAAATTTACCCCCAATTAAATAGTGATATGAGGCTATCCTCCAATAATATCAACTAGTGAATGATCCCAAACATCAATAGTTTTTTCCCAATGACAAGCTATCCTTGCAAAGAAGTTCTGTAATCAACTAAAAATGAGTGGGAACATGGGGTGTTTGGAAAATATTGGGGAAAATATATGTAATATCCAGTAATCATAAATTGTTTATTAATAATAGTAATCATTAATTATTCCACACATGGGATGATCATTAAAGTAGATAAACATAATGTGAATCATTTACTCTTAGAAAGAGTTCAATTTACCATAAATTCATACTTCTGATAATGCATCAATTTTTATATTATGTATAGTAATTTTTTATCCTTTTAGCAATCGACTTGGTTACAAATGAAGATATTACATTATAAAAAAATATAATGCCTAATGTCACAACAAGACATATTACTTGATTGCGATAATGAATTGGCCCCCAGAACCAATGAATAAGTTATCACTAATGTGAAATATCTAATTCTCAATATTGTATTCCATGATTTATAAATACCATATTAGTGGATCCATCCTGACAATATATGTGGCATGATAAATCTTGTAGTACTTGAATCCCTAATGTATATCCATCTAATTAAGGATCTCAATAATGTGCATGGACCCTTTTCCCATAAGAAACTATTTCGATATCTTCTCCTTGGTGTGAAAAAATAATTACTGACATGGTATTATATATATGGTGAAGTATGTACCACATTTTTTGGAAACCACTCTAGTGATACATGGTAGGACTATTAATCATGGTCATTATCACCATTATGTGACACGAATTCCACAAAGAGTCCAAGAGAAAGTTGTGCATGCCCTAGTAATTCAAAATTTGGAACCCAAAAAATAGATATCTTTAGGGGAAATCGATAATCACAACCTGAATATTGATATGTCTCCCATCTATTTACCATAACCCAGAGGCACATCAGTGTTCCCATATAGATGTTCTGGGGAAATTACAAACTATCATTATCTAGAATATTTATATTTTATAAAATCTATACATGGGGCCTTATAGAAAAAACACCTCATCAATGTGGAAGGTAATTATCCCATATGGGTGTCTTAAAACTTTTATCCCACCACAATTGACACTAAAAAAAATTTCCCAAAAAATAAATGAAGTGACAGGTGAAGATACATCTAAAACATCCCAAGGAATAATCACTTCGATCAGAGCAGTTTTACCCTCACAGTTTTCTTTAGTGTCACCAATTGGTAAATAATATACATGAAAAATGATAAAAAATTACATAAATTTTTTTTTCCGTAATATGGATCACTAATCTATAAATTTCATAATGTTTGACCTAAATGATCCAAAGGAACCTAATAGTATTGATGAAAATGAAAATGATGAGGCAATCCTAGAAAGAGAATCCCACATGGAGGTATATGAGGAAAGAATAATTACTCAATATTGAAGGGAATGTCATGATTTTGGATACCCATGATGTATTCTACTATTAAATCCTCGATGGTTTTGATTTAATTAAGAATAGAAAAGGGTTAGAATATGCACATCACAACCAACATTTGAAAATGATGAATCTCTCTCCATATATGAGAAATATTCATTGATCAATGATAGAATAGATAATCCTTAACAGGTCAGCTATGAGTTTATATGGAGAATCATAACCACTAGTCCAGATTTTTAGTCCTTGTCCATACCCACCAAATATCACCAACTCCAACAGGGAGTGTTTTTTCACCCAATAATAGTACACTCAAAGAACCCCGTCAACTCGAAATCATATCATTTAATTTATCATACTACAATTTTTATTGATTATGAATAGTTTACGATAAGAATATACCAGCAATTATTGACTTTGGTAATTCACCTGAGGTTGACTATGGTGATTGTGACTATGGAATTATTTAATTTCTATACATATCATATGGATTCTATAGATGGTAAATTAAATATTGTACAATAGAAGAGGAAACTATATCCTAAATTGGTTGATTAGAATTCTCTCACAAACATTGGGAATCCAAACATCATGATATTTTATTAAAGGAGACTCTATAACATCACCTCAGCAATTTTTCATCCCACTCTGTCACAATGTTGGGATGATTATTATATAATTTGGTAACTAATATAATATGCTTCATGAAAATCATGTAATGCCTAATATTTTATTGGTACAAAAATCATGCATGTGGGTATACTGAATGTTTGGTTGATCAATGTTTAAAATCACCCTCCAAATTTGGCCCCACATAAAGGATGATGATTATCCATGAACTCAAAAATTAAAAGAATAAATTTAATCATAGGGTCATGTATTCAACTATAATATAGATAGTTTTGAAAAATTACAATGAAATAATACTTTCCTAGGAACAATTATATAAAATCTTTATGGATAAATGTTTGTGGATATGTCAACCACTCTCTTCCCCTGGAGTATTCTAGTGTGTTTTAAGAGTCAGTGACTATATCCTAACACTTGTAGGATTATAATAGTGAATAATTTGTTATATATTATTATTTACAACCATTATTAATGGACAAATCAATTAGAGTATAATTTTCCTTAGTCACTATATAATGAACCATCCTAGTTATACCTAATAGGTCTCTCGATGAAGATCTCCACAATGCCTCAATAATGCATACCCATATAACATTGGCCTCACATTTCACATCCCAACCCACTATATTATTATGAAACTGAACCTCAATGAAAACCTCCTTGCACAATATCATAGTTAAAAAAACCATCTATATAGCATGTAAACAATGAAGGGATTACTGCATCATGATCTAGATAAATAAACGCATAGAATCAACTACTTACAAGTCCAATTATATTACTAGTGTGAAACCAATAAAAATATGACATTGAATGAAAATGTACGGACCATGAACTTCATGCACATAATGTGTACCCCAAATGGTCCTCAATGGGTATTTTCCATTGGTTACTCAATGTGTACACCAAAAAAGTACATAGCTTGAACCAAAAAAGTATTCATAGCATGTGTTTCTAGATATTAACCCTGACATAGTTTTTATTAAGTAGAGTACATGTCTATTGTCTATGTACAAAATCCATGATCTAGTTGTGTTCCCTTATATGGACAAGTTCCATGGACACATGGTGTCTAGCCATGCACCAAACCACACCCCATGTTACCACTACATTTCATTTACAAAAAATTAAAAAACATGAAGTCCCAAGAAGATTTATTCTCCAAACAACAAGAATACACATCATGTTCTCTATAAATAAAACATCTTATACCTGAGTTATCCTAGACATAAAAGCCCCCTAAATGGCCTAAAACCCTCACATTCTTTCACAAGGCCACGAATCCACTCCCAAGGGATACCCAATGACCTAACAATAATTTATGAGGTTTTAAACAAATATAGAACATGAATTTATGGTAAAAAAAGTAAAAAACGGAACTACCTATAGGTTAAAACCACCAAATCATTACACTAGATCCATATCAATAAACCGCTAAGCATCGATATACCTCTTGAAAAGTCACCTAAGAGACACATCCTCATCCATTTATATTTTATCAACATATCCATCTCTCAAAAAAAGACCCCATAAGGAGTAATACCATGTTGTTTTATGCAACAATCCACTTGATAAAGGGGACAAATGGGAATTGTAAATGAAAGAAAAGTGAAAAATATAATGAAAAGAAAAAGTTCTTGGTCCATCCCTAGTGCCTGATATAATATCATGACTCACATAATAAAATTATCATATTATAGACTCAATCATAAAGAAAAATATAAATACAGAATATCATTTAAATCCTATAATTGAATGAACAATTTGAAATAAATTAATATATAATTAAATTAATACTAAATATTCCACCAAAAATAAAATGGATTAAATTTCCACTGAGATAATGTATTAATGAAAATAGATTATTTAAGGACCATCAGAGGGGTTTGAAAAATTTTAAAAGACCATACTATCTTATAATTTACCATTTCCCTCTAAAATAGCTACCTCAATAAGAAATTAAAAATTTCCCTATTTAGACTAAACATAATTAAAAGAGTCATAAAAAATTTCAAAAAACAACTGATTTTCTCCCCTAAAATTCTAGATGGTTAACCAGTAACCATTATCTCCGTAAACCACTGGTTCTACCAATTCTCACTCAACATTCCAATTAGTGGCCCAAAACATCTAAAAATCTATACAAACACAATATACATTCATGTATGACCATTCAAATTCTCCCAACTATTAGAGAATCCTTATAATATCCATGTTACCCAAATTTAAATCTTAATATCCCATATTATTACCATCTCCAAATGCATTGGAATGAAATGTATAAATAACTCACACCATAGTGGAAACAAAAAAACTACCAAAGACATGCACATTCCTTGACCACTAATAATAGATACATACGTGCATAAAAAACAGAAAAAAATGATCAAAATATCAACTATCCTATAGTGAATTCCCCAGAAAAAAGAATTTCCGTACCCTAATCCTAGATAATTAAATATGAATCATGTTCACACAAGAAATATCTTATTTAATAAAGGTTGAAAAACCCAAAATTACTAACTATAATCCTATGACAAGACAGTTCCAATATAGAATAGAACCCTCAACGCCACTCTCAAAAATTGTGGAATCCCCCTCATTCCAATTTCAACGATATTATGACCCTACACATGGGAATAAATCCAAAGGAATAAGCATCCAATAACACTTCCAATACAAAAAATAATTAGATGTGTTATGGGTCCAAAGAGACCTTACTTATAAGTATATCTGTTTTACAAAGAGAACTCACATTAGACCACATCACAAACATTAGTAGTTGTTATTAATAACCACGTTATAATGAAGGTAGAACTCAAAACAACATCATGTAATAATAGCCAAATCCACATATTCCATCTGTAAAAGTAGACACACAGGTCCCACCACACGTACTATTAGGTAACACATAGAAATAATAAATCCCTCCCAATCAACATATACATAGAAAATTAGGGAAACCACCAGTTCATGGTATCTCTGGACCATTCCAAAAATATCTCAAATATTTCTTCCCTCATCGATCCACAAACTGGGAACTCTAAACCCATTACAAACCCATAAGGGTCTCCATGTATACCTCGATGAAGGAAATTTATATCCATCATAGATGAACCTCTCACCATGAGAGCCACTGGCCTATCATGAGATGAAAAAATATATACCTATAGTTCAGTTTAGTTGTATTCCACCATGGATATATAATTGATTCACCAAATAGGTCATTATATGACATTTAAAAATATGAATCTCCATTGTTAGCTAAAATCAAACATCCAATGGAATATTTAATGTTGATAAAAGATTCATATATTTATACATGAACAGTAGAAAATTTCATATTCTCTAAGGTGGAAAAAATATAGTAAACTATAAATCCATAGTACCCATTCCATCACACATGGTGAAATAACACAATAATAGAAACAAAATCTTGGAACAATAATATAATTCCATAAAAAATTTGACATACTTCACCAAAGGTGTTCATGACACACCAATCTAATATCCATAATGAATTTCAGATACAATGAAAAAACACATATTTACCAACATCTGAAATCATAAAACCAAGAACATTTGATATTATTTTTTAATGAATCAACCCAGGTCGACTTGATGTGACACCAGATCAGGCTCACCAAAAGTCCTCTAGCATGCCTCCTCTAATTTCATAGAATTATGACAAGTATAAATAGTCTAAAATATACCCTGGTTGAAAAAACCTCTAGTTATACTAAAATTATAGAGGAAACTAACCAAAAACATACACATGGGTAATCATCTGGGCACACAAATAAGTAAACTGAATGAATGGAATTCTATCATAAATTATATGCATCACAAAATCATACAAACTAAAATAATGAAAAAAATAAAATATAAAGTAACTCACTCAGCTAACTAAATATAAAAAATAAAAAAAAATAAATAAAAGATTCTATAATTCAAAATCTAAGCCAAACCAAAAATTCAGTACCCACTATACTCGAGCAGAACCAGCATGATCCTGAGACTTAACAAGAGATGATCAAATTGATAAAGAAAAATTATAACTTGAATCCATCTATAAGAAAACCTATTCACCAACCAGAATGCAGAAATCTGGTCAGTATACACACCGAGGTAAACCTACCCCTTCTATGGGCCACACTAGAAGGATTAATGCACATTGATCACCACACCACAAGACAACTATCATGTTGCCTGATATACATAGTTTATATATGATAAGTAAAGAAATGAGAAATAAATGTAGGACTTCAGGGTTTAACCATAATTGTATATATGAAAAATCACATCAAATGAGATCTTGGACTATAATGAAATAATCTGACTGTGTGATGGGAACCTCAATGTCAATACTACTAGAGAACATATAGGTCCTCAAATTATAGTATAATTAATTCAGAAGTGGCTATGAACCAGAATAGTTAATCGACTTCTCACATAATCCTAATATGTTACTATATCCCTGACTCTATGATCACAAAAAAAATCAATGAATAATAGAAACCACAATATGGGTTCCTTATAACCCTATAATCCCAATTCCAGAATATAAAGAGATAATAATCAACTATATTGTGGATTCACTCATCCAGATATCCTATTATCTACCAATGTTTTTCTAAATAATTATTTAATGGGTGAAAGAGATAGATAAAAATCCATGGCTAACACACAAAACAATATATTCCAAGTGCCTCATACTCAAACCAATATCTAGAGATGAAACTTCCCCAAACCACATGAAGAAATTTCTAATGAACAAGGGGAGAACCAACCTCACACCCAAAATTAGTATATAATATCTAGAAGGGTGGATAAACACCCATATCATAATACATGGAGGATCCCTTTTTCAAAATGATCTCATAATCTACAAAATATATTACATTATATTTTAGTGAGTAACCTCATGGACATACAAATAACTCATATATCCCATGGTCCATTGGGTCACAACATAAATTGAAGACCAACCAAGGACTCCAATATTGAAACATATATCATTGAACATTCCCATAAGAATATTCACAACTGATTCAAAAGACATAAAAAGGGTAGGATGCCCTAAAAGGGGTTACTCTATCTCATTGAATGCGTTAAACACAACCAGTTGGGAAAACTACACATTAGACCATAGTGGCCTCCCACTAATCCTGGATTTACAACAAGCCCAATGAGAATCGAAAATAAATCCACCTCGTTAGAGAATCCCAAATAGTCCTTATAACCTCCATGGAATAAGGACCATAGAATATCTCCTCAAAACAATTTAAACCATTGGTGAAAATATCAATATTAAAATCCATCAGTAAACCTTTCGAGAAAAAAACCCCTCCATAGGTATTTACACACCCATAAGGGTGTCATTAGAAACATAGTTCTATATTATAATTCTCAATTTCCATCTATGGATTCCACTAGTCACCTGATCAAAAATTATCCCAAAATGTAATCCTCTAGTGTCCCTCAAACTCATCACAATATCTCAAATACTACCATTTCTATCCTCCATCATGTGGTATACACCCAACCTAAAGGCTATAAAGGTGTAATCATCAATAGTAGAATCTAAACCATTAATCACCTATTCTAAAGAAATTAACCCTTATATACAAGGATGAACAATGGTTAACTCATTGATACTACATAATCCCACATTTTGGGATTCTTCAAAAAGAACCTCAAAAACACTAACCAAAATTAATCATCCAGGGCCACTAACAAGCTCACAACTGTCACTTGGACCATACAAGGTTCAACGAAACCCTATTTGGTATTATGAATCCAATTCCCTAATAAATACTCATAATTTTATTTCCTACTAAAAAACACCATCCAATGACCACTGAATGTAGAAATGATTCCACCATCGTGATATACACACAAAACTATACTCAGAATAGACTTTTGAAAATTCCAATTCACATTTGAGGTTGAAAATTAGAAAAAATGTCCCAATGTAGAAAATAAATAATGTTTTTTACAGTGGGAGCATTACATTTACCACAAAATTTCTTCCCTGGATGTATTTACAATTCCACATGATATGCTCTTCTCAAAATTAAATGGTGTATAGTCTTTGTACATGGTGTGTACCCCACACATGGTCCCAATGCATATACCTATCAATGTACCCCCAAATGGGTTTTATCCATGAAATATATATGGCCACTGGCCATGCACCACACTTGGTCATTAGGTGTGTTCCCTTACATGACAATTTTACTTTGATAGGGTTGTTTGGCCAAGCCCCTGATTGCACCCCAGATCACTACTACATGGAATTCAAAACCAATTGTGATGTTTGTAGCCCCAAATTATCATCTTCAAAAATTAGGAAGGAAAGACAACGAGTGTTCTCTGAATTAAACATCATATAAATGGGAGTTATTAAATAGATAACCCCCAAAACATCATCCAAACAATGATTCGAAAGACAATGATTGACCCCCACATGGTCCCTAGGAACCCAAAATGCTATTACAACTATAAAAAAACTAAGATAGAATGAATAGTGGATAAACGTAATAAATATCCAAGATATGTGTGAATACCATTAAATATTTTATTTGGATCCATGCCACATACTGACCAAGCATTAATCTACCTCCAAACCAGTGTGTTTGGCAATACCTATTCATCTATCTCAATCTTCTCTCACGCCATCTTATAAAATGACTAAAATGGGTGAATTCTGGGGGGATTATAGAAAATTATTGTAATGAAAGGAAAAAAATTAAAAAAATCATACAAAATGATAAATCAAATGAAAAATGTGTATAGACAAAACCATGATACCCTATGTTAGACTATGCATTACATAGTAATATTCCCCATTCTGTAATCAATCATTGAGATGGAGGATAAATCTGATTCTCTATTAAAAAGTTTCATTAAGTGAACATGCATGAATAAATTAATATTTAATTATATATATTAAATATTATATAAGAATTTGTATATCTAGGATTTCCACAAAACATCCATTCTATGATAAGTACACTATTCTATGAATGATATATTGGCCTATCAAATAATCTAGAATCCTCTCAAGGAATTTTTTTGATTTTACACCTGAAACACCATTGCAAACAAAAATTGAAAATTTCCCTAAATTTATCAATATATATTGATGTGGGGTTTGAAAACCCTTTTCTGAAAAGTATTAATAAATTTTATATTTTCATTATGATGAATAACATGTATTCCATCCAAAATAGATAGCTTTTAGGGTATTTAATCTCTATCCTATAATGAAATTGGATCACATTTCTTAAAATTGATAATCTAGATGGGGTGGGAAAAATTATCACCTAAACTAATACCCATTCCATTATATGTTAGATTAAACGATCATGAAAATCGTTATGTCCACTGATTTTTGTAAAATGATGGTCGACGACCGTCACGTGACATTGAAACATTTCATGGTCCTTGTGACAGATGTCTCATCATTCTCCTTGAAGAAGAAGAATAATATAATCAATGAAAAAATTCCCCACATTAGGATTCATAGTATTTTTATGGGTAGATGGTTTTAAAAATATTTTTCCATAAACATAACATCATCATAGAATGACTAAACCTACCAGTTTTTTTGTGAATGATGGTTCTCTAACACAATATGAAAAATATTTTTGGATTTACAGACCATGTGTATAGTGCGCTATGAACAATGTATTGTTACCATAAAATTGTTTATATATTTTCATCTACTATTTATATAGTAATATATTTATATTATTTTTCATATAAAATGGTTAAATAATTTCTAACCAGTAATGAGATCCTCTATATACTAGGACTGTAATCATAAAAAAATTCATATGATCTAGATACATCATACTAACTGGAAATAGATGATAAACTTCTATCAGGTGTTGGTGAATCATAACTATTGATACTTATTCTCATGAAATTCACATGGAGTGATCTCAGGTAAAGAAAGTCATGAGGAATGACCAACGAATTATAGAACTGCATGTTTTAAGTGTCATTGTTTGTTCCTATCTATGAGCATGTTTATTGTTTGTTCCTATCTATGAGCATGTTTACTGTTCCTATCTATGAGCATGTCCATATCATAGTTAAATAGGAAATAGACCATTATTGAACCCATATTCATGGTAGTATAAGTTAATTCCATCCAATAAGGTCAAATAATAAGGATGGTAAAAGGATGGTGAAATGATGTGTTCATAATTCTTTATAAGATAATGTGTAACAAAGAGATTATATTATACAATACATGATTGTGGAAGGTTATCATTTTTATGGAAATAAATTATCTCATTATGGGAATTGATGCATTTTATACTCCACTCTGGTTCAGTGATTTATAATAACAACTACCATGAGAAGGACCCAGATAGTAACACCCAATGTTTGTTTATATTATTTTCTAATTATATTTAATAAGAGTTTTAGGACATTATCGAACTCACAACCGGGGTTGAGTAAAGTATGAGTTCAACTGATCACATGGAAATAAATAAATTAAATATGATTCACGTTTGGGTTTTTTATATTGAATTTAATTACATAATATATTGAAAATATATTTAGTTTATATTAAGAAAAATAATTTTTGTAATATTTTAAATACTTAATATTTGAGGATAATTAAATATTTATGTGGGTGAAAAGATTCGAGTTTATTATTTTTATTTTATCATGTATGATTAATTAAGTATTATATGCATGTGGTAATTTATATTTCCATTGTGAAATGTTCTATTTTTATAAATTATTTTCTGGCATATTTAAAAGGCCATACTTATTAATGGACTATGTTTAAAATTATAGTATGATTAACCGACCAATATGAGCCTAAAAATATATATATTTGGGGAAAATATTTCTCCCATAAATTAGAAACAATTGTTTCCCTCTATATGAAGTTTGAGAGTGAGAATGGAGAGTTTAGGGAACTATGATCCACATAATCCAACACATAAAAATGAAATGATGATCTTGGGATTATATCGAAATCGATAGTACTTCATCTCTACGCACTGGAAACAAAATATTGATGCTCTATTGTGGTGTATGATTTCAATAAATATGTCGATGATCTAGAGGGATACAGTTTTATTTTATTTGAAAAAGAATAACCTATAAAGAGTTAACCATTATTATAATCAAAATTAAAAGTTGTGTGCTTTAGATTTATGTTATATTATTAAATTAAATTTTTTGGGATCCTCATGTTATAGCAAGGATGTCATTATGCTTGAGACGAAGCCACGACATTGTCTGAATCTAGAAATTTGACATACCTGAAATTTGAGGATTCTTTTCTATTCATGTTAGCTAAAATTGGAATCAATGATTCTATGTGATTATATAATATTATTAAAATTAAATTTTTATTAAATAATGAGTGGGTATCATAATGGTCCTATTTCAATGAGCCACACATCGGTTTTCTCCCATAAAATTGTATTATAGTCTTCTAAATATTCAAATAAAATAAAAATCAGTGATTTCTTTTTTTTAACGTTAATAACACACATATAAACAAAAACGAAAACCAAAAAACACAAAAAAAAACTATTGCACATGGTGGATGTTTTTAGGGTTCTGTTTGGATTCTAATGACCAAAATAGGCCATTGATAGGGGTGAAGTAAATCCAAATAAATGTGTTTTATGGAAACAATATTTATTAATTCTATATCTTATAATAAATTTTATAGATATTTCAAAAAAGGTGGATGGGAAGGGGAATCTTGCGATTTTTTGTGAGAAAATAAAAATAAAGGAGGTGGGGGCACTAGTTTACCAACACAAAAAAAAAGAATATGAAAATGCGGGAGACTTATCTAATTGTGTGATTTCACAGGGTCCTTCAAAATGGGGGGGGGGGGGGGGTTAATTACCTACCATCCATATAGGGTATGATTTTACTGTTTGTGTGTGTGTGTGTGTTGGACACACCTGTTTTGATAATCCCATGTTGTGTTTCTTTTATATGATAATTGTTTTTCATTAATGTTCATATTTTCAATCAAGTAATAACTATGTATTTTTTTATTCCAATTCTCTCTCATTTAAATCTTACAGTGAAAATTTTCACTAAGTAAAAGATTACTATTATAGGTCACTGATAGAGGTCACCAATAGAGGTCACTGATAGAGGTCACCGATAGAGGTCATCGATAGAGGTCACCGATAGAGGTTACCCAGAGAGGTCACTGATAAAAGGTCACTGATAGAGGTTATCTATAGAGGTCACTTATAGAAGGTCACTGATAGAAGCTACCACTGAGGAACCTCAATGCTGAATTATAAATGAAAGGTCATCGCTATGAATCTACCATTCAAAGGCTATTAATTTAATGGTACCGCTAAAAGTTACCACTGAAGGATACCACTAAAGGCTACTTCTAAAGGAAACCACAGAAGGTTACCACTGAGGGATACCATAGAAGGCTACCACTGAAGGCTACCGTTAAAGGCTACCGCTAAAGGCCACCACTGATGGCTACCACTGAAAGATACCACTAAAGGATATAGATGAAGGCTACCACTGAAAGATACCAATGAAGGCTACTGATAGAGGATACCATTGAGAAGGATACCATTGCCAGTCCACCTATACCCACTCATCTACTCTACATTTCCAATAACTTAATATTATTCTAATGGTCATATTTGGTAACTTCAATGCATCTTACATTAATTAATTTTGATTGTAGACATATCAATAGACTGCATCTGGAGATTGTACGAGGTAGTAGGAAGACCGCACAAGGTTTTACTATTGCTATTGTAGGACCTCACATATAAAATAGAAGGCCAAGGAAGTGAAGAGATGAAGGATTCAAGAGATAGAGTCATTACCCACTGGATATGAAGAAAAAAAGAAGAAACCCATCACTCACTTTGTGAAACCTAGAGCCGCAAGAATATCATTTTGGAGGAAAACATTCAAGGCTGTCTTTTGTGCTTCATCAAATCACTATAAGACAAAGAATCAAAACACTCAGTACATGGAAGATAGATCCTGGAGTTGTGAAACTCTGTTTTGGAGACAACTTCCAGAGAATGACTCAAACTTTAATTTCTTCACTCCAAGGAGTCAAGAGTTGAACTTCAAACACATAGAGACATCAAAACTCAATCTTTATAACATTATCTATATCATGTTTATTATATTCATTTTCTACAAAGTGTGTGTTATTCTATTACACACACTTTCTCTTTTTCTTGAACTTGAGGATACTGAAAATACTCACTTCAAACATTATTTAACTTTTGTTTCCCACGTGTAACTGTGGTAGAGGTTGTGTGTGGTTTTGTTGGTTTGTTTTTACCATCGAGAACTATGGTAGAGGGTGTAAGCCCTAGAGGGTTTGTAAAATCTATTTTAAATCCTGATACAGGCTGGGTATCATGTTTATTGTTAAAATAATGTTCTTAGTTATAGGTGATCACCACATAGAGGGGATTAATTCTCATAATGAGAAAAAAAGCCTTGGTTAATTATTCTGTTTACTATATTTTGTAATACTCTATTTTCCTATTTTCTCTTGATCACAATTTCAGAAATTGAAAACCATTTTATTTTAAATCTAATAGTTAGTTATTGTATTGTGTGTGTGTGTCTAATATAGTAAACCTATTTCAAATGTTGAATAAGTGTTTTACACTAATTCAATTGAGAACTAACCAACCTTTGGGAAATATGTTGACCAACTAAAAATTTATTTATCTACTACCTTAATTAACTGGGATGTCTCCCAATTTGGGAACTTTATCATAATTTTTTTAACAGAAATTTTATTTAGGAACTCAATTCACACCCTCTTGAGTTTCCACTCTGAACAATATTCAGTATTAAAGGATAAATTTATATTTCAACCAACTAAACTTTTCTTAAAGTTTACAAATTATTTTCAACGACGTTTTTTGTTGTATATTAATGTACTTAAAATATCTGTGATATCAAAAGTTTGAGTTCTTTAATTACTATTTAAAAGTGGATAACCGAGTTGAGGGTGTAGCAACCAACATGCCATCATTATTTAATGTTAATTACTCAGCTCTATGGAAATTAAAAATGAAAATGAATCTAGAGAAAATGGGTCCTTTAAACAGGGACACAATTGAATAACAACATGCATTTCCTTCTACTTCTAGGGACACATGGGCTTAGTTGAGTAAAGAAACATATAACAATAACTATAAAGATATCAATGCATTTAACTTTTCTCTATGTGATGATGAATTAAATAGAATATATTCCTTTACCACTGCAAATGAAATATGAGATACATTGGTTGTTTCTCATGAGAGAACAATGAATTTTAATGAAATGAGATTAAATACTTATATTATTAAATAAGAAAATTTTAAAATGAATCCTCATGAACTTATATCTGAAATCTATCTCAATTTCAATGAAATAGTAAATACAATGTGCCTTCATTGAAACCGATGGACAACAAGGATCAGATTATGAGGTCTCTTAGATTCCTAACTGAAAGATGGAGAGGAACATCCATTTATATCCGAGAATCCTGTGAAAAATCAAGCTACCAGTGAAGGAACTAATTGAAAAACATATAATGTATGAATACGATATTAATGTAAATAGAGAATCATATGGGTAACTGAGAAATAAATATGTTGCATTCAAGACTATAAGCTCAATGAGAAACGATAATTAAATAGTTCTAGTTCCTATAGATAGTTCCGCCAGTGAAGATTCAGATTCTGACAGTGATGATGAGGTGGCTCATCTTTCAAGCAGATTCAAAAATTTATACCAAAAGAATAAGTACTTTAGAAATTCAAACTATATTGGATGATATGAAGAGTAGTTAAAAAATAAAAAAAATAAAAAAATGGAATTATAATACAAATGAGATATCCATCCAAGAGTTTAAATGAAAAGTTCATGTGTAGTATGATTTCCACCAGCTGAAATTTTAGAAGAAATATGAAGACAATGGCAAGGGATATAAAAAGGCTATGAAAGCTACTTGGAGTGATTCAGAAGACAACTCTTTGGGATCTAACACTTATGATACTGAAATGAAAAATAATAAAAACATTTTTGTCATGACATATACTTCTGATGTAATACCTAATTATTCTATACTTAATACTTACTATTCAAAGAATTAAAGTTAATCAAATAATGAGGAAAATATAACTAAGGATGAACTATTTGAACAATGTGTAGTGCTTGAGGATACAATTAATGAAATCAAGGATAAATATAAATTATTGAAAAGAAAACATGATTTAAATTCCAATTATAATCCTAATTTGGATATATAGAAAGAAAAATATTCTCAATTTTTAAAGAAAATACTGAACTTAAATTATCAAATGAGAAATTAAAAAAAAGATATTAAGAAATTTACTCCTGGTAGAGATAACTTGACTCAGTTTCTATCGAAAAAATTACTACAAAATACAATACCAGTTTAGGAATCAACCAAGAAAGGGAATGATTATTAAAAATAAATTTGTTCCTCAATTTGGATAGTTCACTGCTAGTTCATGTTTTTGACCATATGTTGAAAACAATTTTATAAGGTACCTAACAGAGTGTTCATATCTTGAAACAAATATCGTTATTATAGGAAACCTATAAGACAAATTTTGGTTCCCAATTATTTACTTTCCAACCTCTCTAGACCCAAGAAAATTAGGATACTAAATTTATCCTATACTTAATTTGTTTTTCTGGAAAAAAAAATTTAAATAGCTCCTATAAGACCCTTTGGTACTTTCATAGTGGATGTTCAAGGAATATGATGGGGGAATATTTATTCTTCAAGAGGCTAATTAATTTTGTTGGTGTACATGTTACATTTGGTGATAATGCGAAAGGGAAGATCATCAGATTAGGAAAAATTCATAACCCTAAAAGTAATTTTTGTTAACGGGTTAAAATATAATCTACTTAGTATCTCTCAGTTGTGTGTTGATGGTTTTATTGTTATGTTTGAAAATTATGCATTCAATATTTTAAATTCTATTAATGATTTAATATTCACGGATCATAGAAATGAAAATGTATATGTTGTTGATTTAAGCTTTCTATTTAAGTAAAATGTTTCTTTTTATAATGATATTCATAAGGAATATTTGTTATGGCATATAATAATAGGGCACTAAAATGTCCACTTCCTTAGGAAATTGACTAGGAATGGTTTAGTTAGTAACTTTCCGGAATTGGAATTCCTACATAAAATAGATTATAATCCTTGTCAAAATGAAAAACAACACAATGATTATTTCTATCCAAAGAAAAAAGTTTCGACTACTAAACCGCTTGAGTTGGTTCATATGGATTTTTTTGTACCATCAAGAGTTTCATGATTAAATTGGAAGAACTATGTTTATGTTTTTATTGATGAATTTCTATGATACACATGGGTATAATTTCTAGCTCACAAAATTAAAGCATGTTCTTACTTCAATAAATATTCCCTGTCTATTGAAAATCATAGTAGACATAGAATTAAGACCTAGAGAAGTGATCATGGACGTGATATTGAAAATCAGGAGTTTGAAACCTTAGGCTCACATAATTTATATGTCATTTCAGGACCATAATGAAAAAGACAATGAACCCCTAGTGAAAATAACTAGTTCTAGAAATTTTCCAACATTAGAGCTTGTTGAATATGAACCTATACATATCCATGAGGATTCTAGTTCAACTCTTTCTAGAGGTATTATACCTCTCAACAATCATCCATTAAATGTTTCAGTAGGTAATCTTAATATAGGGACACAAACTAGAGCTTCTCTAAGAATCCAGGTTGTACATCAAGATTTTCTTTCACATTTTGAACCCAAAAATATTAATGATACTGTCAATGTAGTATTTTGGGTGATATCTATGGAAGAAGAATTAAATAAATTTTAAATAAAAAATGTTTGGTAATTAGAAAAGATACCAAACAACACTTTGACCATAGGCAATAAATGGGTGTTTAGAAATAAACATGATGAATCTAGAAACATAGTTAAAACAAGGCTAGACTAGTTGTACAAGGATATATACAAGAAAGAGAAATGGACTATGAGGAAACATTTTCCCTTGTAGCTATACTAGAGGCCATTAGGATACTAATTTCTTATGCAGATCATATAAATTAAAACATTTATCAAATGGATGTCAAAAGTGAATTTCTAAATCGGTACATAGTTGATGATGTATTTCTTGAACAACACCCTGGTTTTAAAAATCACCATTTTTCATATAAGGTCTTTAAACATTTTAAAGCTTTATATGGTCTAAAACAAGATCCAAGATCATGGTATAATAGACTTAGTTCATTTCTTATTTCAAAAGGTTTTGATAAAAGAAAATATTATCTAACTGTTTTTATTAAAAGGAGTTCTAGAGATGTTTTAATAGTAGAAATTTATGTAGATGATATTATTTTTGGATCCTCTAAAATTTTTTTATGTAATAATTTTTCAAAGATGATTCTTCTTGAATTTTAAATGAGTATAATGGGTGAACAAAAAATTTTCATTGGATTTCAAATTTTTCTAATTAAAAATGGTATTTTTTAAATCAAATTAAATATACTAAGGATCTGCTAAAACATTTTGGATTGGATTGAAAAAAAGGTAGTGATACACCTATGAGTACCACAAGAAAATTGGATGCTAATGAAACTGGTAAACTAGTAGATCAAACCAATTATAGAGGTATGATTGGGAGTCTTCACTACCTTATTGGTAACTGACATAATGTTATGGTCAATTTATGCATGGATTCTTATTTTCAATCTAATCCTGAAGAACCTCATCTAACTATTGTTAAAAAATTATTAAATATCTCATGTATACTAGAAACATATGGCTATTTTATCCAAGAAGACATTGATTTGATTTTTATGTTATTCAGATGCTGAATTTGCTGGTTTTAAGTAAGATATAAAAATCCCCTCTAGAACATGTCAAATTTTGGGCAAGTCACTAGTATATTGGTGTAGTAAGAAACCAAATTATGTTGCATTATCCACTACCGAAGCTGAATATATAGCTTCTGGTAGTTTTTGTGCTCAAGTTATGCGGATGAAACACACTTTATAGACTCTGGATATCAATGAAAAAATGTATCTATACACATTGATAATTCAAGTGCTATTAACCTCTCTAAAAATATAGTACCTCATGATTGGAAAACTTCTATTGATATGAGACATAACTTCTTGAGAGTCCATTTTCTAATAGGTGATATCACTCTTGAATTCATTGGCACATAACATCAATTGGCAGATATATTGAAAAACCCTTTGAATTCTGAGAGGTTAAATTACATAAAACATGAGTTAGGTATGATAAAATGTTAAAATTAGACCTTACTATTAGACCTCACTATTAGACCTCACTGTTAGACATCACCAATAATACCTCACCATTAGACCTTTTCAATAATACTTCATAGTTAGACCTCACCGATAAGGCCTCAGCATTAGACATCACCGATAAGACCTCAATGTTAGACCTCACCGATAAGACCTCAACATTAGACCTCATCAATAAGACCTCATTGATATGACCTTACCATTATACCTCACTGTTAATACCTCTCCATTTGGACCTCACATTTGGACCTCACTATAGACACTTTACCGATAGTTGACCTTACTTAGGATTGGGACTTTGTGCTATTCTTCCCAGATATGAAACGTTTTAATCTTATTTATCTTTTTTACTAAATTTTTTATTGTGATCTCTAAATGATAAAAATAAATTAAAAACCACATTTTTATCAACTTTAATCCTCTCCTAAACCTCTCGCCCCCTAATATTAGAACCTAACCATCTATTGAAATCCACAAACTACTCTTGACTGCAATAGAAAGAAGTAATAGACCGATGGTTGGTGATGAAAGAAATGCACTAAACCCTATGATACGTCATGTTGGGTCTAGTAGTGGAAGAAATGACGAGGTGAAGATGATCAATACTCATTTGTCGAAGAGGAAAATATTTGTAGAAAATTAATTATGTTCGGAATGGATGTTATCAAGAAGGTCTATGGTGCTGAAGGCACATGAAGCCCAAGATTTGGTAAAATGTTCTGCAAAAAACAATAGAACATACTAACTGAAGCTAGTGAAGGAATCTTATGAGAATCTAAAGTTAGAGATGTTTTAGGATTAAAACTAAATGTCTTCAAAGGTAAATGGAGTAAGTGTGAGCATATTCTCTGTTGAATGGGATGAATGATTAAGAGTCCCACATGAAAGAATTTTTTATTACTAATCTAGCGTGGTGCCTCCCTCCAGTTGGTATTTCTGATATGAAGAGGATTTGGATGATCTGAGAGGGAATAGAATCCCTAGAAAGGTTATTATCTGCTAAAATGGAAGGAGAATTTTTTTTTAAAAATTTGTTCAAAATGTTTTCAGTCCCATGATAGGGTACTTTTCCACCTTAATGTATGAAGACAAATTTATATTATATATATTGATGCATGTATAGAGGATAAATCATTGTAGGTTGTTGATGATTAAGTAAGAGGATATTACTGCGCCAAGTTCAAAATCAAATGCTTTGTTTCATTCCTAGTTGTTATATTTGATGTTGATAGTGAAAGGTGTAGCTAGAAATAAGGAGGATACTATAGTTGTAAGGGACAACATCTGCATTACAAAAATGATTTTCCAGTAAATGATGATAAACCGAACCCTTAGAAAATAAAATTGGTGAATAACGAGGCTATTTTCTATGAGGAATTAATTCATGTTACCAATCCTACTAGGCCAAAGAATAAAAGAGATAAAGGTTTAATAATTGATAAAGTATAACTAGTTTGTTCAGAAGAATAAGTGGAAGGTGGTGGTTTAAAATAGAGGTATGATTATCATGTAGATGACAGGAGTGATCCTGACCTTCCTTCAAGTCCTCATACCAATGTTCTATCCATTGGTGAACCTAGCCCACCAAAGAGATTTCCAAAAAAAAGAGGCCCTCATAGGTGACATTGATGATGATTAAACTAGTGAAGAACAATGAAAATAGAATGTGTTAAGAGAAATTAAAGATGGAGATGCCTCAGAGGATGAGGATGAATCTTAAACTAATCTTGATGAATTTGAGACAGCTGTTTCTATAAGTGAAGAGGAATGCTTATGTTACAGTCCCTTGATATGAAATACCAAAGTGGTAGAGAGTGAATAGGAAGAGAATGTTGAATTTTTTTGAGTAGACATTGCTATGGATGTGGTGGAAGAATCGGTAGAAGAAATTTCCATAGACTCTCTTAATGTTGTAGTTAATCAAGAAGAAATGGAAGTGGTAAATAAAATTGACTATGAGAATGCTCCATGTGATTGGGAGGAACCTGTTTCCACATGTTCATTTTTTTTTGTTTCTCATGGAATAGAAAATTGGTCATAAGATGCTGGATTCGTGGTCGTGGTCTTAAAATATGGACACTCCGAAGATGGAAAACCTAATATAATCCCTCCAATTATTAATATTTCATATACCACTATTGAGCAGCCTATAGTTCATCGACATCGAGATTATTTGGAGAACGATGATTTAGAATCATTAAAGTAAAATTTGAAGATTCATTTTAATGAAAGATCTTTTGAGATAAAGGGAACAATATCTCTCAATGAATACATCATGGCATCATCCTTAGAAAGGGTAATCTCTACCTCTCACTCAATATTTCTACATGTAGTGAAGTAATTTCATAATCATGTCAGAAACATGGAAGAATCAACGGAATCTGTTAAATAATAAATTGTGAGTTTAGAATCATACATGGATTCAATGGTTAATGTGGAAAAAGACCATAAGTTTTTTAGGAGTTTTTTTTCAGTAGATGGTCACTGTGTC
Organism: Viscum album; assembly: GCA_963277665.1. Taxonomy (NCBI): domain Eukaryota; kingdom Viridiplantae; phylum Streptophyta; class Magnoliopsida; order Santalales; family Viscaceae; genus Viscum; species Viscum album. The sequence goes on from OY728155.1 coordinate 1,015,149,900, forward strand.
TGGGGTCATTAAGAAGTATGTGGAGGAACATGTGAGTGGTAAGGATATTGATGTGAAAATATTGATAAGTTGTCTGACCAAGTCTTTTAGTGAGATAATACATTTCACAATGGAACCTTTGTGTTCATCTTCTTCCTCTTCATCCTATCCTCCAGTTGATTGTGAAGATTTTTAGTCAGTTGTAAGGGAAGAAGTTGAGAAGTTTTCTAGTGAAAGTACCTCATAACATTATTCTATGACTCAAGTCATTTTGACTATTGGATAAAGTCATATTCTTGGGGGAGATTACTTAAAGGAGGATTCTCAAGATCTTAAAGAACTCAAAGACCATGTTGATTTATATTATAAAAGGGTGTACACTAAGAACGAGATGTGTGGTCACTTCAATCATCTTTTGAAAAACATGAGGATCCCCCTGTCACATAGGATTTCAAGGATCAAGTTAGCAGGATTAGATAATTGACTCCTTACGGGAAGAAATTCATGTAGAATAGGGATGATTTTATATCAGTTATGAAAAGAGGAGGAAGCTTCATTTTGGATTTTAGGAATATTCTTTTACACTTCATCCATGTGGACTGCACTCCAATTATTATTCCTTCAGCATTACATTCTTGCTCAATTGGCTCAGGATCTCTCTTTGATTGCCATTCAATGACTCTTACACAATACAATAGAAGCATGAATCTGAAGATTCCTCATCGATTTACTCATTATCAGTCCACTGATGCCTCTATAGCATATCCTTCTACCTTTCTCATTTCCATCCCTATGGTTTTCCCCCCACCATCTAAACCTACCTCCTCAGATTCCAAAGACAAATCTCTATTAGAAATTTCTAATGTGGAATGAATGTGGGATGTATTAGATGATAGGGATATTTTTAATCCATTTGAATATTGTACTCTTTCTTAATTAATATTGAAATCATTGTTTTTCATCTTTTTGAATTTCATTCTTTTTTCTAATTAAAAATTGGGAGAAGCTTAAGCATATATTCTATGATATATATTTAATAGCAAAAAATATGGTTTAATTTTATTCTCTTTCAAGTACTGATACATAATATATGTATAGTCACACCACAACTTTTCTTAACCCCGATTCACTAATACATCAATATAAAATTTCATTATCAAAATTTTTGATTATATAAAAGGTATAGATTGTTGGACTCACCTCTTTTGAAAATCCCAAATAATGTTTCTTTTTTATGATAATCATGTTTCATTAATATTTTTAGTTTCTAACAAGTAATACCTGTGTATTTTTATAATCTCACTGCTCACTCTTTTAAATATTACAGTGAAAAATTTCTCTAAGTAAACGGTAACTGATAGATGTCACCAAAAAAGGTCACCGATAGAGGTCACTATTAGAGGTTACTGATATAGGTTACTGATCAAAGGTCATTGATAGAGGTTATTGATATTGTTTACTGATAAAAGTTAACCAATAGGGGATAATGCTGAGGAACCTCACCATTGAGTTATCAATGCGTGGTCATCTCAACGAGTCTACCATTCAAAGGCTATTGCTATAAAGGTAGCGCTAAAACATACCGCTGACGGCTACCGCTGAAGGCTACCACTAAATGATACCAATGAAGGATACCACTGAAGGCTACCGATGAAGGCTATCATTGAGAAGGATAATGTTATTAGTCTACCTATACCCACTCTTCTACTCTGTTCTTTTTCAATTTCTTAATATTATTCAAATGGTCGTAATTAGTAACTTTAATGCTTCTAACATTAATTAATGTTGATTGTAAATGTATCATGAGACCATATCTGGAGAAAATATTAGGTACAAGGAAGAAATCATGTGGGTTTCCTATTCCTATTATCGTACCTCAAATATAATATATAATACCAAGGAATTGAAGAGATTAAGGATGCTAGAGAGAGTCATTACATGATAGATCGGAAGACCAAAAGAAGAACACCAAAACTCACACTGTGAACCCAAGGGCCTCAGGAAGATCATTTGGGGGGGATTCAAGACTTTTTTCTATGCTTTATCAAATCTCTATCAAACCAAGAATTTGAACACTAGGTACCTAGAAGCTAGAACTTGGAGTTGTGACACTCTATTTTGGACACAACTTCTACAGAAAGACTCAAACTACAATTTCTTGACTACAATTAGTCAAGTGCTGAACTACAAACACATTAAATCATTTAAACCCAATATTTATATTACTAAATCTATTTTTTTTATTATATTAAACTTATATGATGTGTGTGTTTATCTATTACACACATTGTCTCCTATTCCTAACCTAGAGGATACTGAAAATCCTCACATATAACATTACAAACACTTTATTTCCCACGTGTAACTGTCGAAGAGGCCATGTGTAGTCCGGTTTGATTATTTTTTATGATGAATTGTGGTAGAGGGTGTGAGCCCTGAATTTTTGTAAAATCCATTGTAAATCCTAATACATTCAATTTATCAAGTTTATTGTTAATATAAAATGCTCAATGGAGGATAATCACAATGTTGATATTATTAAGTCTCGACTTGAGACTGAACCTCTTAGTTAATTCATCATTATACTATATTTTTTAATACTCTGTTATCAGATTTTCTGCTCTTCACAATTTTAAAAACAAAAAAAACATTTTACATTAACTCTGATAATATGTTTCGGTTAGTGTGTGTATGTGTTTAATTAAGAAAACATGTTTCAAAAGTTGAACAAGGGATTACACCGATTCAACTGATGACTAATCACCCTTTGAGAAACTTTTTTACCAACTAAACATTTATATCTCTACTGCCTTAATTAACTAGACTGTTTCCACATTGGGGGATGTTTATCATAACCTTTTTAGCATGATTTATATGTAGGATCTCAATTTACCCACTCCTGAGTTTCCACTTCGACCAAGAATATATATCCATAAATATGGTGAGTTTGTACCTCCCCTCTCCCTTTTCCACCAATAGAGCTCCCATAGAGGTTCTCCTCCACCCAGCAACCAATGTCAGGTAGAGTTAGGTACTTAATGGTCATCCCGGTGTAATCCATGAATAGATATATACCAAAACCCTTTTTAAGGGGTTTGAGATCCACCCCAAAAGAAAAAGATGTAAAATTTAAAAATATAATCATTTTTCTTCAAATATTTTAAAAAAAAATTATATTGAAAGTAATTTAAATTTTTTGAGTTACAATTGGATAAAATTATTTTCAATCATTTAAAATTTCATTGAGTATATTTGTCTAAAAAATTATTTTTATTTCACATTTTTATCAAATTAAAAAAAATATTCCTCATTGAAAAACAACATATATTCAGGATTGTAATTATTTAATTCATTATAAAAATCATTAATGATGTTTATAATAATTTATTTATTTTTTATTCTATGCATTTTGTTTGTTACCACATTATTAATATAATGTAATCCTCATACATGAGTGTTATTATGAATGAAATTTTTAAATAAATGAGCGTTTATGTTTAAAATAGTGGACAATTTTTGACACAAAGACATGGTAGTATCCAAGATGATATTTGGATATGTCAGAATGAGGTTTCATATGTGACCTGAGTTAGAAATAACATGGGTATTCAACACCTAGGTTAAAATTTGATCCATTAACAAACAATGAATCAACAAATAGTAAACATTCAAGATACATCCTGTAAATGTTTTATTTATTCATAATTTAATATTATTTTGAAAATGTGAAATTTTACCTTATCACATTGAATAATAAATTAGTAGCATAAATAAAAAAAAATCTGGACATGATGAATGCTTTGGTATTTAATGAATTGTTAATTTTTTAGCACCACCACATTCAATGATAATATTAAATGTAAAATTATTTCATTTGTCGCTAAATAATAAAAAATAATAATGAAATGCTTAGTTGTAATGTATTCTATCAGTTACAATTGGATTAATGTGGATGTAAGATGTGCTCATTATATCTATTTGAGGGCTCCTCTTACTAATAGGGAGTTAATGAAAAGTATTTGAGTGGATTTAAAGTGATTTTTTATAATTTTAATAGACATTGATTGATTTTTAGAACATTAAAGGTTTGTGTAGAGTACTAAAAGGTAATCACTTGTACGATATGAGTCTAATCTCAATAAATCAAGGATCCATGAGATAATGTAGTTTATCTGCTAAAATCCTATATTGAGACATTTTCAGTTTTTTCTATAGACATATCTAGGGAAATTTGGTGATTTTTTTAATGATCAATGACACTAAAATACTCATGTGATATGGAATTCTGAATCTTGTTTTTCAGGGTTTCTATGTTTCAACAAAATAGTAAAAAACATAGATGATAATAAAATATATAAAATATAATAGTTGAAAATCCTGATAAAAATACTAAAATCCTAATGTTTAATTTTGTTAAAATTGGAATATAATACCATATAAACAATGTGATCAAAACTGGTCAAAGAACATGTTCTCACCAAAATAAATTTCCAATAGTTCCATAGAAAAATTCACATAATACTACAATACAAACGGAAACTATATAATCTATAGTCCCAATTACTTGATATGCCTTCTCATAAAGGATGTGTGGATGAGGATGATGGTTATAGGATAATAATGAGTAATAAATTTCATATTCATATAATAATGATATCATCATTGACCAAAGATTTGAAAAAGAAATATTATGACATTGATGGTTATAAAATTATTTATAATCTCTGAGAACCCTATAAAGTGAATTTTAATGGGGAAATAAATGTTATTATAATCACAATAATCACATATAGAATTAAATATTAACTCAAGTTGTTATCAATATTGTTATGATGGTAGAATAAATTGATGGATTTTAATAATTAGATTTCAAGATTAATCATGAACATTCATTTCATCTCGTTCTCTCATCATCACAACAATGTTTAACTAGTATCTTTAAAACTCATCAAATGAATAGTTTTAATAAACTAGAAATATATATTTCAGGATTGGTTCAACAAGAATATTGGAATTCAAATAATGTGAAATCATTAATTATAAAGGAAAAATTTAATAAAGAAAAGTATAAAAGGATGATTTCTTGTACAATTTCAAAGAAACATTCACAAAAAATTTCTGTGAATCTAAAAATAAATTGGGAATTAAATAAACAAATAGCTATTTTATCCACAAAACTTAAAACAATTCAATAAAACAAAAACTACAATCAATTGATGAAAATGTAAGAACATTATTGTATGTTAAATGTATTAATCATTAAAAATAATATTTAATTTTAAAATAGAATTAAATGAATAATATCCATATATTTTTTCTAAATATTAGATCTAATGGTGTTGAAAAACATTTCTAGAATTAACGTTTTTTCTTCAATTAGATTTGAACTGATGATAACTACATCAGTGGATTGAAACACATTATTTTTTTCAAGTAAATTGTTCTTGTGAAATTATAATAATTTATTTAATTATATAATAACATTTTAAATTAATTTTTTTATGGAATTTCATACCCACCTAATATTTTAGAAATACATGAATAATTTCAAATACATGATTAATATTAAATTTTACACTCTAACACCATGTTAATGAAATATATTTTTTATTAGTATTACTAAAACTAGTGGCCAATGATATTAATACATTGATATTTATTATCCGAAGAGAAAACATCCATAGGTATTATAAACACATTTACTTATTGAGTTATGAAAAATAAATCCAGTTGAGAAAATATTAAGCCAAATTATACTTCATAGTTGTTCCACTTGAGAGGCTACAATATTACAAGGAGATGGTTGAGATATGTATTTATACATCCTGTGATTTCATTAATGTTGTTAAGTAATGAAAATGTTATCTAAGGAATATAAATAATTAACATAAATGATTTAATTAGTCTTGTATCTAAAAAAATATCATAACAATAAATACATAGATCATTAAAAATATAGATTGGAGTGACACCTAAAGTCATATGTTCTGACTTACCTCAAAATCGCAATGTTATAACAATGATGACCAAGAATTATCTTTAAATGTATAGATTAATATATTTAAATAACCTGGATTTATTCCAAAACTCAATTTTTCTTATAAATATAAGATTAATGATGTTAGTAAATAGTGTGTAGATGATGAGACACAAATACATTAAAATATGAAATAATTTGTTTGATAAATACTTCATAAATAAATTAATTTTTACATAATAATACCCTAACTTTATTTAAAATTTTGATTTTATAAGATTTAATATGAAATAAAACTAGTATATAATATTAACACGTGTCAATATTCACATGTCGCTTTCAATGATAATTCAAAAACAACATGAAATTATAATAAAATAAAACACACATCATTTATTATCTAAATAATAATTTAGGAAATTATATAAATTCATATGGTATAAAAATAATAGTTTAAATATGTATATATTTACTAAAATGTATGCACATATCTATTTTAGATTTTTTTAAGAATATAAACTTAGGATAAGTCCATTATAGAGATGTATTTGTGGTTAGCATATGAAAATGTTCCATAAGAGATTATGAAAAAATGAATGTTCTAGAGGAAAATGTTATGTAGGAATGTCAAAACCATAATGGTGATTTTATTTCATCATGTTAGTTGATATAATATTCATTTAAAATAATGGGTCCTATTATAAAAAATGAATTCCATGTACTATAATCATGTCTATATTTTAGCAATTTTATTGGCTAATGTAATGTCATTTCTAGGTATTCAAGATTGGCTATACATGGTTTGCACAAGTTTTGTACCAATAAGGATCAAATAGTTTCAAAAAGTCATCATTACTAATTATGTTAGAATAATAACTATCAAAGAAACATTCTATGATAATTATATAATTCATTAGGTTCTCAAACATGTCATCTTTAAAGGAGAATACATGATACAACTATAATGGGTCGATGAGACTAGTTAATTCTAATAAAAAAATCATGTTGTAGAGTCCAATTTATGGATTAATATAGTCATTTTCATCATAAATAATTCATTTGGAATGAATATATGAAAAGTATCTATAATAGTTTTGTGGGAGAAACACAACATTCCATGTAAAATATAATGATACGACATAGAAAATAGTTAACTAGACTCTTTCTTAGTTAATACTAGAAAGAATGTAACTCTGAAGAGATATAAAAAATGTATCATCCTAGTTATAGATAAATTAATCTATTAATGTTGATATAAGAGTTTCATTGATGAATTCAATATATATATATATATATATATATACTGATTTAATATTTTAAAAATACATGATGGAATAATTAGATGTAGATTTTTTACCAACATCAAATGGAATAATTCACTCCATAATTAAATGTATGAGTCATATGAAGATATTATAATGCTTAATATAAATCCATATGAATCTATGGTTGAAATATTATTTATTCCATGACATTTTCTAGATATTCCAAACATATACATTATGGTAGGAAAATATAAGTTACATGTGACGCCCTAACCCGAGAAGGGAAGAGTTGGTGCATTATTTTAATTCATTGGCATGATTATAAGGAATCAAGTCCTGAATGACCAACCAGTTTAGCAGTCTTGGAAAATAGATTACATATATGAATGTTACATTACACATTGGAAAATATAATACACCATAAATTATCCATTTAGAACTCCATTAATCTCCTAGCTTCACCCTGAATTTCAATCATCGTACACTTCTTGAAATCCTAGGATGAGAAAATATAAGAAAGGGGTGAGCTCAAATGCTCCGTAAGAGTAATAAATACAACAATAGTTAACATAAACATTAGGCATGATGAATAATTTAAAAAACATGCCTTAACAAATAATAATCAGGAGCAGTTTATGGTAGGAGTATGAGATAAGTAAATAATTCCATAATAAAACATTTTCATGGGTATTATGATAGTAGAATAACCACATGAAATATCAATATCTAATCTCATAATGATGGAATGCATAATATCGGACATTCTGAATCATTTTGGAAAGGCCTCGACCAAGGCATCTGAAAATGATTAAGGCCTCCGCCAAAACCATATATCAAAAATTGGGAAAGGCCTTGGCTAATTCCACTTCTAATTGTCTAATGATACCTACTGATTCATCGAGGAGATATAGTGGGATCCACCCACCACTATGTCCAATGCATTCCTCATATGAAAAGGTTGAAAATAACATAATCATTCTTATTAAAACTAGCATACTATATGTCCATATTTTTACCACAAACCTTGAATGATATATAAATAGAACATCCACAGTCAAAAATAACTCATTAAATACAATATGGAAGATTTTATTGTAATAGATTAACTTCATTCATGAATAATTAACAATATTGACATATATTAAAATAATCATTAAATCTTTTTGTGATAAATATCCCACTTTTTCTTGAAAACATTTAAAAGTCACACTATTTGTGAAGAAGTCGTTTAAAATAGATTATGGAATCAAAGTTTCCCATACCACATTGAAACTTTAAAATGGGATTTTAATTTGAAAACATTAATGTACATATAAAAAAATCCTAAAAACTATATTTAAAACATGGATTTTTATGAGAAATATTTAGAATAATAAATCTTTAAAACATTTAAATATGATATTTTAGTTAGAGTTTCTAACCTAATGATAGATATTTGAATACACATAATTGAGGTAATAAAAACATTATAATAACATGAAAATAAAGGATTTAATGATATACTATGTCAAAGTATAGTATATACACCATATAAAAGTGAATTGGTGCATAACGACAATAAAAACTCAAAGGAATGTTAATTGAGATAAAATCCCGTATAAAGACAGCATCCTTAGGTAAAGGATAAATCAATGACATAACTATCTGTGTAAAATATAAAGACATGCAATATGATTGGATACTCTGGGTTAATAAATCAGAGGATCTTTACACATATTCATATAAAAACTACACCAATGACTTGGATGGATAACTCAATGAATGCAAATTGAGTTAAGATTAATCTTATCAAGTTCATATCAATGGCTATATAAATTATCAATGGGTTTATTATATGTATTAAGTTTATATCCACACAAAGGGTAATGTAATTTACTACATAAATAATAAATAGATATTCCACACATAATATTTGAGTAAAATAATCATTGAAGTATGCGTAAAGCCGAATGAGTTGAACTTGAAATTTGAAATTCTCTTACCAATTTGTTAACTTACAAAATATACATCTCATGATAGAAAGATCATACAATGATGATGAAAATACACCTAAACTAAATTATAGTAATAAAATCATGGGCAGTACACACACACCACATGTAACAAATAAGTGGTGAATAATGGAAATATCACAGAATTAAAAGTTAGATAAGAAACCCCTTACCTTGTGTCCGACTTGACTAGTTCATTCCTTAATATCCCGAATAATAAAATAAAGTTAATTTATACTTTATAAATAACCTTTTAAAGTTTATTATTCCTTTTATATCACTTATTACCATGTTATAAACATTATGTAATCATTTAAGTTAATAATGATCGTTTTGTCGATATTTGGTACTTTAGTCAAAAATGAACTTGTTATAACTACAAATTGTCCATGTGGTCAAAATTACATTATATAAAGAATTATAGAAATGATTTATTTATCATTAATATATATATTATATATTCAGTATATATATATATGTATTTATAACAGTACATAAGTTTTGGTGATAAGAAACGAAATTCACTGTTCCTGGAGACGGTAGGCCGTATATACACATGAACGCTACTTTCATTACTATTTTGTATTTTCGTAGAATTTAAACAAAATTTTTCATAGGTATAGTACAATTCCAGTATAATATCATATATAATGTCATCAACTCCATCCCTTATACTTCCCACATAATTCATTAATGAGTCATGTCACTTTGAGGGGGCGGTAGTCCGCACTTCCTCAAATGAAATTATCATGTTCAAACATATTTGAAAGAATAAATGTGTGTTTTTAAATTAAAATTACAAAAGAATAGATAAAATAAAAACATAATATATATCATATATAAATACAATGCCATATTAATGGCCACAATGAGAGGCGGTAGAAGATAATTGAACAATCATCGTTTCGTGAGGCGTTAGTTTTCCATCCACAGAAACAGTATGTTCTTTACCCATTAGATGGAGGTGTGTGTAAGTGTAGTTAGAATAATTCTCATAACAACATCCTAGTATATTTATGATACTGGTTTTGTTATAAAATAAATGAATAAAAAGAGTTCAGGGCTTGGAGAAGTAAAATTAAGGAAAACAAGCTAAGAGAATCCATTACCTTTAATTTGGGAAACTTCTTTTGGATTGAATCAAAAGGAATTATTGAAGTGGGTTCTGCCATAGGGAAGGCTTCTAGGTGGAAGAGAGGGATAGTGAGAGCTTACATGGGAAGGGGTTGGAAGAGACAAGGGGCTTAAGAGGTGCGCAGAATGGGTTAGAAGTGGTTTCCTTTTATAAGGGAGAGGAGGGGATCTTTAGGAACGTTTGAAAATGTTATTTTATTATAAAATTATCTTCAGTTTCAAAAGCTCCAAAACTCAATAAAGTAAAATTTATGATGCCTCAGGGTAAAATAAAATTTTCCAGCAATAATTGGACATGTATTGGATAATTGTATAATATTAATAATCTTATTTATTTAAATCATTTATTAATGATGTAAATACTGCATCATTATTGTGTCATAAATAATTGAAATTTATTTGATGTTATAAATAAAAAAATATATCATAATCTATGAAATATTTTTATATTTCCAATTAATATTTACATTCTAAATGATGTCTTATATATCCCCATGTAAAAATTGATATACAAAAGAATATTTGTTAATGTCATTTTTGTCTTTACTTTATGATAATTTAAATAAATTGTCATCATCACTCTTAAGTGGCTCCATGGGATCCCAAAATCGACCCAAGGATGCCCATGGTCGTCCATGACTAATCCAATATGGTTTGGACAAGTTTTAAGGTAATTTTTTATTATTGTAATATTTTTTTACCTTGAATTACTCTATTTACCTTTAACGGTGGTAAATAAAAGTCAAAAGTTACTATTCATATACAATTATTTTCATCTTATTGAACCACATTATACTTACTAATAACCAGAATATCTATTAGATTTTCGAAATTCAATTCACAGAAGTGGTAAAATTTTATTTAAATGATAAAGTCAACTTTATAACTACTCCTATGTGGTTTTACAATTCATCCAAATTTGAAGTTTTTCAAAAATATAACAAAAATTCAGTCCAAGTTATATTTGATATTCCGAATTCAAAAATGATGTCTATTTTACCAAATTCAAAAAATATCAGTTGTATTAATTAATTTAAAATTAATTCCTATTGTCAAAACAAATATCATGTTTTTAAAAAACAATAACTATCAAAAGATTGACACTTGTTTCTGTATAATTTCAGAGTGAAATTAATTCCAATGACCAATATTCAATTAAATGGTAGAAATATAATCTCATTATACTTCCAAATGATTAAAATGTATAATTTAATGTGATAAATTATTTTGATTTAAAAAGTTGTTTTTAATTTAAATTTAGTATTTTTCACCATTCACCCAAATATGAAAGTTATCAGAAAAAACACCAATAATTTATCGAAACAAAATTTTTATGTCCCAATTCTAGATAAGATGTTTATTTTGTAAAAAGTAATTTATAAAAGTGTCAAATATTGGATTAAAACAGGTTGTCCGTTAAAAGGTGGTAAAATTGCAATTTTTTTAAAATACTTCCTTTATCTGAAAAAATGCATTTTTTCTTATATGATGTCTAAGAAACACCTATAACAGATGTTAAAATTATATGAAATATATATAAAATTAAATATTTAGTTAATACTATTCATAACATATTTTAAACATCTAGTTTCATAACTCTTCTTGCACTCGAACTCGGTGTTGTGTGAGGTGCAAGTTATTGAATTACTTTGAAAAAATAATGTATTATGAAATAATGGTGTGTTACATTCTCCTCTAATTCAATAAATTTATTCCTCACAATTTTAAGTTGTTCTTTGAAAATAAATGTAAGAAATAAAAAATTCCATTGTCGAAAACCCATATCGGAAATTTGGTTAATAAATTTTAGTCTTAATAAGAGGGAAATAGAGATGAAAAAGTCATCACCAAATTATGATCTTAATTAAGAGAACATTGGTGGAATTTATAAACATATAATTTGAAGAAAACATAAATATTTAAAGGGAGTGATTGAGGTCATCAATCATAAATAAGTGTAAAATTGACGGCCTCAAGGCCATCAATCTATGACGACTTAAAATATCATTAGTTCAAAAAAACATAAATCATTAGGATAACACATTTTTTGGTTTTAATATCCCATCCCTAATGTTTAATAATTAATTTATTCATATGATAAGTAAAAAATATATACATGACAAGTAGAGTATCATCCTTCATCTAATTCTTACCACAAACTCATCTTTCACTCTATATGATTAGTGTTAAAGGTGACTTGGTCACACCTGAAGTGCTAGAATCATCTTATATAGAATCACATAATCCACAATGGATATACTATATATTTCCATTTTCTTTAGAGATTAACCAAACATAAAATGGTTTGTAAAATACGTGATGATCCCGAAAAAGGATAATAATTTAGTTAAAGAAATATTCATCATAATTTATAAAATTAAACCAATAATACCCATAGTTCAAATAATACCATTCAATAAACAATTTCCCTAAAAATCTTTCAATATAATCCAAACTAATATTGAAATCCAAAACTCTAAAGAATATTCTATCGTAGTCTTCCACAATAAATTGCATCTCTAAATAATATCAAATACTTTTAAAGTCACATATTTTAAAGTAATTAACGTTATCCCATATTCTCTATGATAGGTTAATCATTTCCATAAATAACCCAAATCTAATTAAATCCACAATAAAAAAATAGGTAAAAACCCACCATTACTCCTCAAATGAAATCCTATTGTATTCTATTTTCCTTAGTCATGTAGTGTTACCAAAAGAGAAAACATCTTCCAAAATAACATTTATCACTTAATCACCTAATCATTTTCCTATACTAAGGATAAATTATAATTTCCCAAAATCAACATATTCTTGATCCATAAGATAATTTAACTAAAAATAATTAGTCATAATAACCAGGGACTTCACGGAGTTTAGTGGTTGGCGTTAAATCCCAGCCGCACTTTGGTTGTGGGTTCGATTCCTGCACCTTTGTCTCACACGATGGGTTGTCACACGGTCTGCGTGTTGTCGTATTTTAAAAACATTATATTTTTATAATATTCCCAAAATGAGATATATTCCTTAAAATAACCATAACATTATTTAACCACAGATGTTATCTCATACCTCACATTTTTATCCAAAAAATTAATAACTTGTAAAGGACTCAAATTCAAGGATCAAATAATCCCAAATGTTTCTTTATAACTACATCTACAAAAGGAAAACAAACATCATGGTTAGACATACTAGAGAATAGTATTCCAAATTAATCCCATACTTTTAAACATTTCTCCATTCATTTATTTCCACATATGTTCTTCCATGACTTAGAGGTTATCCTATAGAATACGACATTCACATAGGTAATGCCCAGGTCCCTTACAGTTACGAGAAATGACCATAATTGTATTCTTATGATCATTTTTGTTTTCTTCTATAGTACTCTTCATTTTTTCTCAGAAATTCTTTACTTTATGTCTTTCTTTCCCACACATAAAGAATTTCTTTGTTCTATTAATACACCTTCCTTGGTGTCTCCTTACACATTTCCCGCATGATAGAAAATAAGATTTCTCTTCTCTAAGGTCTGAACTACTGGAGCTCTTATCATTAACAACTTTTCTCTTCTTTTTTGAGTCCGGTAGTTGGTTAATATATATTTTATTGATAAATGTTTTTGAAAACCGATTCGGCATGAACACAATATATTTTACACCATTCAAAATTCAATTTCGTTGCTCATTTCCACCACTGAGCCACCCCTGTACATCATCATCAATGTTACTATGTCTTCCATGGAATCCAGTCACTTACTAACACAAGAAAACATAGTGTTAGTAATAAAATCATTTAGATAATATCATAACTCCATATTTTTTATCTAAAATACTTTAGGATTAACCAAGGTTACTTATTCTCATCTTATATTAAAATCCATTAAATCGGGTTGTAAAGGAAATGTGAATTATCCTAAGCATATACCCTGTGAGTTTTTTAACCAAGAGTGCAGAAAGGCCCCGTTATCGTGTAGTAGGATACCCCAGGTCAAGCCCAAAACTCATTGTCGGAGTTTTTACTCCAAGGAACATCAGTGCCAGAGCCTAATATACCTTCTCATATCTAGACATGGATGTATTCCATGGAAAATACACAAAATTTCTATATTAAAAAAATTCTAAGAAGTTCATCAATACAAATCCTCAAAGTATATCTTAGGGAAATTTTCTATAATATTAGTTTATCTAAACACTATTTTCAATGTTTGAACTAAACTTTATCTGATACCCACTGTAACGCCTCGATCCCAGAAGCCTGGAGATGGTGCATTATTTTAATACATTGGCATGATTACAAGGAATGAATTCCCGAAAGACCAATCAGTTTAGCAGTCTTGGAAAATAGATTACATATATAAACATTACATTACAATTTGAAAATAAAACATGACATAACTTATCCATTGATAAATCCATTAATCCCATAGCATAACCCAACATACCAATCATAATACACTTCTTGGAATCCTGGGAAAGTAAAACATAAGAAAGTAGTGAGCTCAGATACTCAGTAAGAGTATGAAATACAGCAGAAGATAATATAATCATTAGTCATGGTGAATAATTGAAAACACATGCCTTGACAAATAATAAACATGATCACTTTGTTGAAGGAATAGGGGTTGAGTAAGTAATAAAATGATAAAACATAGTCATGGCTATTCTACTAGTGGAATAACCACATGAAATATGAATAGCTAATCTCATAATGATGGAATGCACAATGCCGGACATTCTGAATCCTTTTGTCAAAGCCTTGACCAAGATGTCTAAAAATGATTAAGGCCTCAGCCAAAACCATTTATCAATTATTGGGAAAGGCCTCGGTCAATTACATGACTAATTGTCTCATGAGACCTTCTGATGCATCAAGGAGCAATAGCGGGCACCACCCATCACTTACTAAGTCCAATTCATTCTTCATATGAAAAGTTTGAAACATAAAATAAACATTGTTATTAAAACTAGCATATGAAATGTCAATATTTTATCGACAAACCATCAATGGTATAAAAATAGCACTCCCAAAGTTAAAAAAAATCATTAAATACAGTATATAAGATTTTATTATAATAGATTAACCTCAATTGAGAATAATTAAGGATATAGACATAGATTAAAATAATCATTTAAACTATTTGAGAGAAATATCCCCCCTTTTCATGAAAACAATTAATAATATCACTATTTATCAAGAAGTCATTTAAAATAGATTTTTTAATCAAAGTATCCCATACCACTTTGAAACTATTAAAAGTGATTTTAATTTGAAAACATTAAGGTCAATATAAATAAATCCTTAAAACCATTTTTAAAACATGGACATTGACGAGAATGTTTTAGAAGAATAAATCTTTAAAACATTTAAAAATGATATTTTAGTTAGAGTTTCTAACCAAATGAGCAGTGCTTGAATAAAAATAATTGAGGCAATAAAATCATTATAATATCATGATTATAAATTATTTCATGATATTCTATTTCAAATGACAGTATGTACAACATATAAAAGTGAATTGGTGCACAACAACAATGAAGTCTCCAAGGAATAAAAATTAAGTTGAAATCCCTTATAAAGATCTTATACTTCGGTAAAGGATAAATCAATGACATAATTATTTGTGAAAAATAAATATACAATAACTATGATTGGATACCCAGTGTAACTCTATATGAGTACATTCACACATATTCATGTAAAAACAGCACCAATGACTTGGATGTTTAACTCAATAAATTGAAATGGAGTTATGATTTATCTTATCAAGTTCATATCAATGACTATAGAAATTATCAATGGGGTGACTATGTCTATCAAAAGTATATCCACAAAAATGGGAGTGGAAATTAAAACATAAATAACAAATAGTGATTCCACACATAATCTTGGAGTAAAATAATCAACGAAATATGTGAAAACCCGAATGAGTGGAAATTGAGTATTGCATTTCCCTTACATATTTGGTAACTTATGAATCATACATCCCATTAAACAAAGATCATAAAATGATAATGAAAATACCCATAAATTAAATTATATTAATTTAGGAATACTATCGTGGACAGTACACACACACCACATGCAACAAATAAGTAGAGAACAAAGGAAATCTCATAGAATTAAAAGATATATAAGAAACCCCTTACCTCATGTCTGACTTGAATCGTTAGTTCCTTAATCCCATGAATAAAAAAGTATTGTTATTTTATAATTTCTTAATAACATTTTTCATGTTTATTATTCCTTTTATATCCCTTTTTACCAAGTTATAAACATTATGTAATCATTTAAGATAATAATGGTCATTTTGTCGATATTTGGTACTTGAGTCAAAAATGAACTTGTTATAATTACAAATTGTCCAAGTGGTCAAAATTACATTATCTCCATAATGATATACATGATTTATATATCATATATATATTATATATCCATTATATATATGTATTAATAACAGTACATAACATTTCGAGATAAGAAATGAAATGCACCGTTCATGGAGATGGTAAGTCGTGCGTACGCATGAACGCTACATTCATTTCAATTTGGTAATTTAATGAAATTAAATAATAACTATACACAGGTATATAATAATTAAAGTATAATATAATATATAATATCATCAACTCCATCACATATATTTCCCAAAATTGGAATTAAAGAGTCATATCACTTTGAGGGGGCGGTAGTCCGCACTTCCTCAAATGAAATTATCATGTTCACACATATTTGAAATCATAAAAGTGTTTTTGTAAATGAAAATTAATAAATCATAGAGAATAAAAAAAATAATATATATTATATATAAATACAGTGTTATCTTAATTTCCTCCTTGAGAGGCATTAAGAGATAATTGAACAATAGTCGTTTTGTGAGGCATTAGTTTGTCATCCACATAAACAGTATATTCTTTACCCATTAGATGGAGAAGTGTGTAAGTATAGTTCAAATCATTATAATGAAAAACTTCTAGTATATTAATGATACTGGTGTAGTTATAAAATAAATTAAAAAAAATTAGGTGTTGGAGAAGTAAAATAAAAGAAATGAAGCCAAGAGAAATCATTACCTTTAATTTGGGTAACTCTCTTTGGATTGAACCAAAAGAATATCTTGAAGTGACTTCTGCCTAATATAAGGCTCATAGGTAGAAGAGAGGGATCCTTAAATATTATTTGGGAAAGGGTTGGATGAAGGGGATTGAGGGGTGTGAGGAATGGGTTAGAAGTGGTGTCCTTTTATAAGGGAGTTGAGGGGCTCTTTAGGAAATTTTGAAAATGTTATTTTATTATAAACATATCATCAAATTCAAAAGGTACATAACTCATTAACGTCAATGATAAGATTACTCATGTTTGAAATAAAATAATCTAATAATAATTTGATAGGTTTTGGATATTTTTTTAATATTAATAATCTTATTTATTTATATCTATTATTAATGATGTAAATACTGCATAAATATTGTGTAATAAATAATTTAATTTATTTGTTGTTTAAAAATTATAAAAAATAATATAATGTAGTAAATAGTGATATCATTCGAAGAATATTTATAGAAGAAAATATGACTCATATAACCCCATGTATAAAATTGATATACAAAAGGATATTTGTTAATGCCATTTTTTCCTCTACGTTATGTAAATTTAAATAGTGTCATTATCACTCTTCAGTGGCTCCATGGGTTCCCAAAATCGACAAAACGATGCCCATGGTCGGCCATGACTCATCCAATAAGGTTAAGATAAGTGTTAAGTTAATTTTTTATTATTATAATATTCTTTTTACCTTGAAATACCCTATATACCTTTAACTGTGGTAAATAAAAGCCAAAATTTACTATTCACCAAAAATTATTTTCATCTAATTGAACCAAATTTTACTTACTAAAAAAAATATATGTCAGATTTTCGAAATTCAATTCACAGAAGAAGTAAAATATTATATAAATAAAAATGTCAGTTTTTTAACTAGTACTATGTGGTTTTACAATTCATAAAAAATTAATGTTTTTTAGAAAAATAAAAAACATTTAGTCCTAGTTATATTTGATATGCTGAATTCAAAAATGATGTCTATTTTACAAAAATTAAAAACATAGAAGTTTCATTAATTAATTTAAAATTAATTCTTTTTGTCAAAACAAATAGCGTGTTTTTAAGAAACAATAACTATCAAAATATTGACATTTTTTATGTATAATTTCAAAGTGCAATTAATTACAAGTACCAACATTGGATTAAATGGTAAAAATATAATCTAATTATACTTAAAAACCATTCAATTGTACAATTGAACACTATAAATTATTTTTATTTTAAAAATTTTTTTTGGTTAAAATTTATTATTTTTCACTATTCAACCATATATGAATATTATCAGAAAAAACACCAAAAATTTATCGAAACTAAATTTTTATGTCCCGATTCTAGATAAAAAGTTAATTGGGTTAAAATTAATATATAAAAGTGTCAAATGTTTTATTAAAAAAGGGTTCTCCATTAAAAGGCGGTAAAATTGCATTTTTTTTGAAAATATTTCCTTTATTTGGAAAAAATGAATTTGTTCTTATATTTTGTCTAAGAAACAAATAATATGGATGTTAAAATAATATGGAATATATATAAAATTCAAAATTCAGTTAATTCTATTCAAAACTTCTTTTAAACGGCTAGTTTGGTAAGTTGTCATGTGCTCGAACTCGGTGTTGTGTGAGGTTCAAGTTATTGAATTACTTTGAAAAAAATAATGTATTACGAAATCATAGGGTGTTACATTATAGCTAGGATAATTAAATGAGATGTAGTCAAAAAAATATAATTTTTCTTGGGAATGTACAAGGGATATGTTTCACAAACATTGAAATAAAGGGACACCAGTTAAAGGGGACACAAATGGTCTTCCTTTTTATGAATGTAATATAATATAATATTTATAATAAGGTAATGAAGAATAAAATCTTGTTAAATTAACTTGTATCCTTATCTAAAATTACCAAGTAAATTTTTACTTTATATATAGTTGGAAATCTATTGGAATATCCACTACTATTTTATCTAGTTCATAGAATCATCCCATGGTACTAGACAATATTTCATTACTCTAATAGTTGAAAAAAGGATATCATCTTCGATATCATCTCTTCATGTGAATTCATAAAAAAGTTGAATTCAATGATAGCACAATAGTCATGTATGGAAACGGTTAAATATAAGTGACTGAAACCTGGACTCAGAGGAAGCATGATGTTATCTTATGAGAGATCAGATAGATAGTTTCACTATCAGATCAAATGAAGGTGTTAGTTTTGCAGCTATGGGAACCATAGACCAAACATGTATAATAATTTTAAATTGAAATATCATGAATAAATTTATTTATGTATAATTAATAATTATTAAAAATAGTATTGATATTTATGTTTCCAGTATTTACATGGTAATTCCCATATATTATTTGTAATATCATTAAATTATAGATGTTCACAAATATAAAAAGAACCTTAAGATATTATGATTGTAATCTTAAAAATATTTCCTATCATCCGGATACATTATACTGAGTCGAGATAGATGATCCAGGTATATTATGCGTTAAGGGCTCATAATAATCAATACTACTTCTCATGAAGTTTTCACTTGAGGATATCAAGTAGATGAGAACATGAGGACTGACTGACCAATAAAATAACCATTGTTTTCATGCATTATGTTTTGTTCATATTCAAAAGAATGTGTATTGGTATATCAAATTTATATCATTATCAATGTTTTTAAGATGATATTTTACATTGATTCAAGATGAAAACCATGGTGTTTATTCCATAGTGATGTATCTTTTTCCGGATGTATCATTACTAGAATGTCATTAATTGAATGGAAAAGATAGAATATCACACATTAGAAAGTAATATATATCTCATGAATAGTTGATTGGTATTGTAATACCTTTGTTAAATACATGTCCATTGTACTATAAGATAAGTATGTCTAATAAGGTAAGTGGATAATAATGAAGTAATTTATATTGAAACAAACTGTGTGTCCTTTATGAGGTATTGGAAACTAAATAGATTATATTGTATTGTCCTTTCTTTGAGGAGGTTTTCATTTCTATGACAATAAATTCTCATATTAGGGGACATGATGAAATACTAGAATCCCAAATCTAATTGAGATTATTACACACTATTACTGTGTTTAGGAACTAGAGGTTCACAGAAGGTTCATATTTAGAAGCATGTCTAATTCAACTGAAATGGAGTTTTAGGGCATTACAGGCCCTTTGGTGGGTCTAATTGATGTCAGAGTTTAAATTTTCATATTATGATAAGTAAGATAAATATAATTCATATTTTGAATAATATCAATATAATTTATTTAATTGTCATATTAATGAAATTTTTTTAAATAAGAAGATAAATAATTTTAAAATGAATATATAATATTCAATATTTGAGGCCCATAAAATTTTTATATGGGAGAAACATGTAAATATAATAGATTTTAGTTTATTATATGGCATTATTCTAATTCTACATCTATGTAATTTTATTTATGACCATTACCACACATTCACTATATTATAAATATTTTTTGGGTGATATTTAGAATATTAACAATATTGATGGAATAAAGTAAAAATTATAAAAATTTTGACCGGCCTATATAAGTCCAAGAAATCTCTAATTTTAAGATACTAATTATCTCATTATTTTGAGATAATTTATATCATATCCCTCATGTTATAGAGGGAGAAAGGTGATTTTAGGGAACCTTATTCCATTTTAATCCACACATATTTAAGAATCAATAATCTCGAGATCATATTAACATTGTCTTTCCAATGCTTTCTCCGAGGGGCACACGTCTATCTGTTCTTCAGGAAGACGACGCTGTTTTTTCCCCCGCATTCCCAATTTCTAAAGGCGGGTGACATCCGTCGCTTGTTTAGGGATGTTTTCTTCATGACCGAAACATGATGATGGGATGTCAGTTATTCCTTCTGTGAATTTCTCCTTAGAACTCATCAGCTAGTCTGGGCCTCCCATATAGATTTAAGATGTTTTCTGTGATACTATTCACGGTACAATATTTTCTTGGATTACAGTTAATTACTTTGCTTTTTTTGGGACATTCCAAAGGGTCCGGTTAGGGTAGAAAACTTCACTCAGGGGAGTAGTCACGTTGGGCATCCCTGGCGTGTCTGGATGTTGGAACACTAGCACGTCGTTCTTTGTTCCCTTATTATAGGGCTTCTCGAGGATGCATAAGCCCAATGCATACCACGTTGAAGGAAATGATTCATCTTCCATGGTCATGTCTCTGAAGTTTTCCTAAACTTCCCATGTTTAAAAAAGCGTATTCTTCATGTTTGAAGTCCCGCGGAGATGGATTGGACTGATCAGAACACTGACTGGAGTAGATAATATGGGAGCATCCCCTAGAGGGTACATTGATGTCGGGGATAACACATGGTTAGTTACCCGACTACTACTAGGAGCGGAGACGAAGTAAATTAGTGTGATCTCACAGGGATGTGGCGGCCTAAATAAGGATCATGATGGATGATGGATGATTTATTTATGTGGATGAAGAATAAAAGGTATTTGACTTGATGGAGATCGTGATATTGGGATTGAGCCACGAAGAGACCTCCTATGTATTCCTATGGCAGGGACTCAAAGTCCACATAGTTCAGGATGTGGTATAGGATCAGGGTGTGGGCAGAGGATAGTGACCCGATGATATATTGGGGGGCTTACGCGTGGTTAGTAGCTCGAGGATGATCTGACGCCACTAGGACATACCAGATATTGGGTCCCATCAGAGGGGACAATAGTGGCTTACCATTGGGATTAGGTTTACTACTGGTTATCGTAGAGTGGGGATCCCAATGGATTACCACTGCGTGAGGTTCACAATGGATTACAGTTGGGTAAGGGGATCACAACGACTTACTGTTGGATGGTGGAAAAGGGGGCATACTGTTTAATGTCAAGAAAGATGGGGGTGGAGCAGCATAAAGTGTTCAGGACCATTGGTTGTTGGGATTGAACCTCCGGGAGGCTTCCTACATACCATTCCTTGGAAATGATCAAATTCCACATATTTCTAGATGGTGTGTTGGTGAACCAACGTGAAGGGGGTTAGAACCAATAGTTGTTGGGATTGAACCTCATGGAGGATTCCTATGTACCTTAACATAGCAAGGATCAATGTCCATGTAGTTATGGATCATGCTTGTTGAACCGATATGAAGGGAGTCATAATGACCAAGTGTTGGGATTGAACCTCATTTAGGCTTCTTATATACCTTACCTTAGCAAGGATCAAACTCCACGTAGTTTCGGAATGGTTAAGAACCAATGTGAAGGGGATAAAATTACATTGGTTGTTGTGCTTGAACCATAGGGAGGCTTCCTACGTACCTTACATTAGCAATGATCAGAGTGCACGTAGATTCAGCATGGTGTTTGTGGGGATTACACTCTGGGCTACCTAGAGAGGACATCATGGAAGATGCTTACTCTAAGCCAACGTGAGTCATTATCGCTGTGAAAAAGAAGAGGTATCAGAGACCAGACGATCACGTCTCGAAAGGTGAACCTGTGGGATGTGGAATGGGGTTTACACGTGGTTAGCATCCCAAAATGGAAACAGGGGCTTATGCCTGGAGTGGCCCAAAGAAGAAACATGGGCTTACGAGTGGAGCGGCCCCGAGGAGATGGAGACTGGGACTTACTCCATGGTGGAGGCCTGAATTGAGACAATTCCCAAAGGGAGAGGGAAGGGATAACAGAATCCTTAAACCAATATATCCTCTTAGTCATTGTCATGGAAGAAGAGAGGAGGTGAAAGGGTGCTGCCTCCTGTAAGAAAAGCTATGGGATTACACCAATATGGTTGGTAATTCCCCACGAATAGATGTCGGGGTGAGGTCATAGTTTAACATCATGTGCTGAGGAAGATGGTTCTTGGGATATTGAATTCCTATACCTCGAATGAGGTGGGTTCACTCTGCACCCCTAAGAATTACATAACTGGAATCCCCTACACCTAGATGAAGAGAAGGGGCTGGCAACGCTGTGGGTGGGGGGTGTCAAGTGATGATCCCATTGGGGGTCAATGTTAGCGTGGCTATGAGAAGAAGAAATATCTATTATCGTGCCTATGTGAAGGATCACGAGGTGAAGCAACGTAATGGAAAACACTGCCCAAGAGACATTGAAGTTAATTTTTGCAAACCTAGAGGGTCTCATGATAAATGGAATTGTGGATCCATGGGGGGCATAGTTAGAGGCCTTGTGAAGCTCTGGTGCTCCATGTAGTGGAGGGGATTCATGAAGGGGTATGCTTCATGAAGTGATATGCCTAGCCTAGATTTTGGGCATAAGAACATATGGGAGGTGGTTCGTGATGGGGAATGGAATTCGCGGAGCAATTCCTTGAGAATCAAGGGTGCCTCACGAAGTATAGTTTAGAGAAGTAATCTTCTTCATGAAGAACAGTGACCATGCCTTAGCATGTGGGTCACCTATTAATAGAGAGTGCTTTGTGATGAATAAGTTCTCAGTGAAGACCTGAGTCCCCGTGGGGATACTCTTTATTCGTGGAGGCTCGTGGGATCTGCGAAAGGCATCCCTCTCGGAGGAGAGGACGGATTAAAACAACGGGGAGGCACTTCGCGAAGAAAATTTACATCAAGGAGCTCATGGTTCAAAGAGAAAGAAATGCTTCATGATTTGGGAGAAAAGAAGGTTAAAGGTTGGGTGATCTATCTGTTGGGCTCACAGGGAGCCTTTTATTTATAGGAAAGAGGATCCACGAAGTAGAGCTCACTCGACATGATGAATAATCTTTCTCAGCGATGGGTTTGTGAATGTCAAACAGGCTCATGGAGGATCCCTCCTCCTTGCTCCGTGGCGGGCTCACGAAAATCAAAGGGTTTCATGTGGAATCCTACATCCTTGGTCCGTGACAGTCATAGGGCTATGGAGGCTCTGTGAATGGTATTCACGAGGTAGCCCCATAGGCTCTCAACTTATTCTTATTATTCCCTAATTTTGGCGCCAACAAATTCCCCCCTCACCTTAGGCTTATAGACGAGGATAAATCAATGGTCAATGTCTGAGGTCCAATCACCAAATTACCTCGGTCATTTGTGAAGCTGTCTCGTGAAAGAGGATCACAAGGCAGGAAAGCGACATGCTTTCTTAGTGCGCCATGAAGCTCGCCACAGTTTATATGCGCTGAGAAACTCCAAAGGTCATCACTTATAAATAGGGGAGCTTACCTCTCCCTTTTCCTTTCTCTCCTCCACAATTTTGGATTGTAGAACTCCCGATTTGTGATGCACTGCATACTCTGCTCTTGATCTCCATGAACCAGGCCTTCTGCATCATGGCACATAGTGATTCTTTGACTCCAAAACAGTGTATAGTGACTTTCATTTGAAGGCTGTGGCAGGTCTCTGTGAAAATCCTTTTCAAAAGAGCTCTTCGAATTTTCATCGCAAAAGAGCTTCACAAACCGATCCCAAAAATCCCCCGAACATAAAACTGAATGGATCATCAGGAGGATTCCATGGTGTTCCTCAGGGATACTGCCCAATGGGAATAGATGGCGAATAGCTTGGTCCTAGGGGAGTTAATATGGAGCCACTATAACCTTGGATCCTTGTTGGAGAATGTCTTGGAGATCCATAGGAACTATACACTATGTAAAGGCTGCCTCTATATGGATTTGAGTTGATGGAAGATGTCTTCATCCCTAAAGAATGTAGCGATGAGCCAGCATAATGGTTTAAAAGCACGCTGTACCAGTGCTAGTGGTTCAGGGCGGCTGACAGCCATGCCTGAGAAGACTTCACGCCCGTATTTTCCGACTTCTTGTATAATCACATGAACAATGTGGATGGGAAGGAATTTCATCTGGAGCCCCCCCTTCTGTACCAGAAAATCATGAAGGTTGCACTGAGGATCCCGGGGATGGGATGGTCTGAGGAGTGGGACCTACACCAGGGTGACAACTTCACAGATGATTGGGCCTTGGCCTACTGCGTAGATGCCTCATGTGAGGAATTCAGTGCAGATATAATAATAGTGGGCCTATATGAGGTGTATTAGGCCTCCTAATTCCACATCTATCAACCGCGGCAGCTAATTCCAGATTTGTTGAGCAGGTGGTCCTTGATGACCAATACCTTCCACATACACCATGGGGGGTTGGCATCAGCTTGTAAGATGTGTATCAGATATTGGGAGTCCCAATAATGGGGGCTATGTATGATAAATTTCTCCCCGTCATAGGTGCGCGGGAGGATCCAGAGAAAATTCAACCACTGGGGATTCCATTGATGAAGTTGGTACCTTGAGAGGACAAGGAAACAGTGAGGGATGCCCATTTTAGGCGTTGGTCAAACAGTTTCTGAATTTTCTGGAAGAGAGGTAGTTTTCGGTATGGACATGGACATGCCAGAAAGGGGGCTCAATGAGTCAAGGATCACTCATACTGGTGGTTCATGGAGGATAGCCAGTGGAAAACCTGGGGATTCAGCGTCAACACTGAGCAGAAGCTGGTAGCCAGGATGGCAGCATTCATTGCGGCTGTTATTTGCGGTTGGATCCTGATGGGTAGGGATATGAACATTGGTGAGAGACCAAGAACATTTATCATGGCATCCATGTTGGCGACCGGAGGGAGGTCTAGCCTCAGGATCCCGAGGCTCGTCAAGCTGTACAAGATGCTGCAGCACATCAGCGAGGGGAACACGTCACCAAGGTTATGAAATCTATTCCACCTCCTGTATGGGTGGATAGTAGCGCACGTTAGGGGGATTTTATGAATATTTGAATGCCATATCCCTTCTATAATTTAACTTCCGTCCGTCAATTCCGAACACCTAGAAGATATTTGTGGACAAAGTGATCGTGCTATCGGTATTGAACCAGTTGTGGAAGGTAGAGAAGTTCAATTTTCACTCGTTTCTCCTACAGACAGGTGCTTTTACCAATTTTGTCCAAGGAAATGAGGACCATTGGTCCTATATCTGGGTCTTTCTAGGTGGTTTCCTAGTTTCAATGGTGGGTCGTGATACTCTCTACGAGCCCTACTCCCTGTACCAATTCTCCAGACTATTTCAGAGTATGTAGTGGTTGACCACATAGGTTTATTTAGGGGTCCGCAATCAGGAACATCTGTGGGTGATGAGGTATATGTGGCTCATCTTCACACTAGAATATGTTATGATGTGGAATGAGTTTCCTCTAACTAGAACTGTCTTTGGGATGGTTAAGGAGTACGCCAAAAGCTGGGAAGCGGCATACCCGGGTGAGATTATGAAGCAGCCAACCATCAGGCTGGTGATGGTGCACCTACCCAACCTCGAGTTCAGGTTCGGAATGTGGCATGGACATCCCATGGTGGTGGGGCTGCCATTGTAGTGAGACCCGAACTGCTTGAGGGTGAGGCAGTGGCGGTAGACCCAACAGCGACAGCAGACCCAATGGTTCTAGAAGAACAGAGTCATCCAGTGGGGAGGCCGCCGAGAGGATTCTGTAGAATATCTACCCACGCCCCATCGAAGTGAATGTGCCACATAGACAGTCCATATAATGTTGTCTTCCTGGAGGCCTTGTAAATCTATGATGTCAACAAGAAACGCCTCAACTTTACCGAGATTTGGAAACACCTAAACCAACTGGGGTTGGATTTTCTGGGGATATGCCCTATGAGGGTCGGCTTTGTGATGTCCCAAGCAGAGGGGGAACAGTTTTTGGCTGAGATGGAGGACTTCGTGAATTCTTGGGT
The DNA here is from genome assembly GCA_963277665.1 of Viscum album. NCBI lineage: Eukaryota > Viridiplantae > Streptophyta > Magnoliopsida > Santalales > Viscaceae > Viscum > Viscum album. Next base: position 1,015,177,070 of record OY728155.1, read on the forward strand.
TGATCCTAGTCCAATGAAAGATCATGTTAAGGTGTTGCTAGATCTTACGATCCCCCCCCCATAGTTGTCAGCTGCTGATTTGAGGGTAAAATTCCCTTTGCCGGAAGAATTAGACAGATACTCATGGGGGGATGAGGACTGTAGAGGGAGCCCGTTGGAGGAGGGATAAGATGGTGATCATGAATTGGTCCATGATGAATTTTCAGTGGATCATGAGGTAAAATCCCAAGCCCCTTCCTTAGGGTCTGCTTCCAGGTCATTCTAGACTCCTTGCCAATACATGAACCGTGTAGGGGGACCTCGTACACAAAACATGTTCTTGTCCCCTAGTGGATGATGTTGTCCCTTCAGGATCTACACATGTAGTTGCATTGATTATCATGTCTAGTGGGACTAGGACACCTGAGGTGTCCCATATAGAGCTTCCCAACCTTCTGAAAATATACAGAGGGCCACGCCTCTGGGTCCCGATGGGATCAACCAAAGAAAGAGACCGAGAATTCGATCTCAGTATGACTCCTCTAGAAACTTCATGATTGTCACCCATTGATCATGTCAACTAACATCCATGCCTTTTTTTGGGGTGCAAAGTTCTTCAAATATTGTGGGCCGCCTTGGTGAGGTTGGTCGGGACTTCTGGCAGTGTCTTTCCTAGGGAAATTCATGTAGTCATGGAAGCAGATATCCATACCAACCAAGTTGTAGTGCTACCGAACACTGGTGGGACCGTCAATGGGTTTAAGACTGAGATTTTTTAGGTGTGATCTAATGAAGAGGATTGCCTATATAGCTCAGGTCCCATCATGCCCAATCAAACATAGGATATGGACCGTGCTGACGAGTTCCTAGGGGAGTTCCCCGCATATGATCCTTCCAACCAAGATGAATAGAATGAGACAAACTCTGAAGAAGAAGATAGAAAAATAGTTCATCACCGATCATGGAAGCTGATCAAGCGCTTCATCGATGATGCCCCCCAAGAAATGTGGCTGGATGAAATAGATATACTTCACTCATGACTGCGAGAACTGGGTGATGGGGGAGTGGATTCCCAACATCCCCACATGCTCGTCTGAAATCTTATGGAGGCAATCATTCGAGAGTATGACCGTGGCCTTGGTGTGGGCTGGAAGCGGAGGAAATATGTGAACATCAAGAGGCTCTAGGAGGATAAAAATGTGGTTCAGTGGCTGCAGAGTCAGGCAGTCGACCACTCAGCCTCCCTCAATGCACAATATGAGCTAATATTGAAATTGAAGGCTCAGCTGGTAGTGGACGAAGAGAGCATGACGCGAGCCACCAAATAAATGACCGTCATCTGGAATGGAGTGGAGCTAGCCCAGGTTATGGCTGAAATTCTATGCCCCATCGCTGCTGAGGAGGAGAAAAATCTGAACAGACATCAGCAAATCCTAGATACCAAAACCTAGAGGGTGGAAGAGCTGCAATGCTCTTTTGACGGGGTCAACCTGTCTATGGGAGGATTTGATCCTCAGGTGTTGTAATTCATGTGACCATTAAATGTACTTTCATGATTGGATTATTTTATGCATGTTTCATGAATGTGTTCTATTTGTTGTGTTGGTTTATTGCATTCCTGTGACATTTTTGGAGCATCCAGCGATCATTCCCTAAGCTCATGTGGGTCGGGCCCGATGTGAGAAACAAGGGACGATCACCTTATTAATCCATTCAAACGTTATAGTCTAGGCCAAGAATCAGGTATCCAGAGGCTTGAATAGGGGATCCTAATTCCCAGGAGGGAAGGGGGGAGTCTCGACTGGAGGATGAAGACCTGATAAAAATTGAATTTTCATTCTTCAAATGTGCTCTAGTTCACGAGTGGGGTAACTCCAGGGGCATTGGAAATACTCCGAACATAGGGGAGTGGAGTGCATGAGTCACAATAACCAAAATTCAGAACATTGTGGGGGTTGCGTGGAAATGAAGGGTAACTAATGACCGCATTCAAAACAAAATATCCTTATAGTGTTACCCTGAAATGGGGATAACAAATTACGGCCGACCGCTGAACATGTTTGAAAGACGGGTCCTGACTTGAAATGCCACCCATTAGTCTTCCAGAACGTTGTCCCAGGATAGTAGGCCATCCATAGTCCAAGAATTCATACTATTAGGGGGTTCCATTTAGACATGAAAGGGTATGAGGGTCTGAATGATGGGTACATAATATGTGGAGTGTGGAGCAATATGTTGTTCGAATGGAGTCCAAACTCTTGAAATTATTACACCATGGGGGAAACATGTTTGGTGGGTGTATCTGTCTGATAAGGGGTCAGTCATACTTATGAAGGTGATAGACATGTATTTTATCATCGAACGGTAATGAAGTTGGGATAAAGGGAAGATACTAGGAAGGGATTATGCGGTGTAGTGGCATGAAACCCGATGTGAATAAAGACGAGGTCCACATCACATCACGTATCCCCAGAAGAAGTTCTTCAGGTATAGGGGCCAAAACTAATTATTAGAATGGGCTTGAAGTAAAGTGGTCAGGCAGCCCTATGTACCCCATTAGGATGGGAATTAATCAATATGTAGTTCTGATAGCATAGTTTAACACCTTGCAGGATGAAGAAAGGTATGTGTTTCATGGATACGCTAGTACACATCCTACCAAAACTACTAAGCTGGCATGAGTCATGCTCAATGTGAGAAACCACAAGTAGTGGTGGTAATTTCCTATCACTGGAAGGAATATGTTAGGGGTCAGGGTACTCTTGGTGAATGAAGTCCCAATGATGCTGACATATCCATTTAATGCACCTAGATGCTCGAAGAAGTAAAGCCGAGTATATCATAATTCCACCTGTACATAAGGAAGTGGAAATATGTGAATCGTGATGCATGAGATCTGGACCACAATGATGGTGGCATGATGATAGGGGATGGTTGTAGATCATGTTTGAAACACAACGTCCATATTTCATTAGCATGATACGGGGACAGACAGATGAGGGTCGACCGCTGACCATGCTCGAAACATGGGACAAGTCATAAATGTCGTCCGAGGTATTTAGGGACGTTGGCCTGAGATGGTAGGTGAGCTAAGCCACATGAGACTAGGCTATGAAGTGGTTCCCTTAAGATATGTAAGTGGATGAGGATCCAAATAATGGGCTCACGAAGCATGGACATGGAACGAGGGGAATTCCCATATGAAAATTACACACTCCGGGCGCTTTGTCAAAACACATCTGAGTACGATAATGATATGTATCAGATAGATGGATTATAGTCCCTTCCAAAAGACAAGGGTCCTGGGGTCACACACTTTCCACATAAGTCCCTAGGTTGGACCATTAAGGGTGATTCATTTAATGGATTGTTCGCAGGGTGGAGAAATTTCCAAATGAGACGCGTTGTGCTCATAGGGAGATCTTAGTTTAGGGTCCTAGAACTTGGACCGAGATATGGTAGGCACTTGGTGTGACTATTGAAAACCCAGACATGAATGATAACCCAATAGGTACTCACCACACCACATGTCCCTATAATGGTTTGAACCATGGGGCCGAAAAATAGGGGGCAGGATTGTATATTCCTGGGGATGGACCCAGAGACAAGATGCATGGGCATTCCTTTGTATCCCAGGAGGATGGGAATCAATCCATACGTATTTCTAGAAGATGTCATGTATTTTAATGTCTTGTGGCTAAGACGTGGAGTGGTATTAGTTTATGGTCATAGATCTCGTACAATGGATGTTAGGAAATGTGGGGACACACGATGATGTAATTACACAACCTGATGTGAATGAGGACCTGGAGTTCAGATAACTGTGCACTTCTTGGGGGGGGGGGTTTCATGTCGATAGACCAAAAAAAAAGTTAGGATGGTCCTGAGACAAGGTGTACAGTCATTCCTACATATCCCATGAGGAAGGGATTCAAGCTGTGCGTAATCTAGAATATTGCATGGTATGATACCAGTGCCAGGGATAATAAGGTTGTCCGGGTCTGGCCACTACACCTAATGAAGTGGTATTTGATAGATCTTATTTATCCTTTAGGATGAATGAGTTTTTTTGTGATGTGGTGGACCTAGGTTAGAAAGTCTAGGCATCGCCACTAGAATCATGCCATGTGTAGGCGTTGACAATGGTATGGTGTGTGACTAATACACAATATGATGTCCCCTTGGGTGAGGACACCATGATACAATATTGTTTACAATCGTGCAGCCAAGACAATAATTTCACAGTTTAGGGTTAAGTGATGGGACTAGGTGACATATTTTAATTTCATATGGCTTGGATTTGAGATATGAGGTTCAAGAGGGAACATGTGTGGTGAGATAAAGAATACCCGGCAAGAATGATGACGAAGTCCACATCCCACCATGCAAGATTCCAAGAAAGAGACCTCGGTCCGAGGGGCCAAAATATGTTAGGGTGTAGGAAGTATGAGAGACTAGATCTAAATTGGGCAGGACCCAAGGACGAGAAGCTCGGTTGTTCCTACGTATCCCAAGAAGATGGTAGCCAAGCCATACAGAGTTCTTAAGACGGAAAATATGAAGGATCTTATTTTGATGTCGTAGAGCATGGACCATGGAGAAGCAAAACTCTTACAAATTGGGGCAGACCTCGATCCAATCCCTAAGCCCACATGAGTTGAACTCAGTGTGAAAAAAAGGTGGAATAGGTCTTTTCAATACATGGAGTGTATGTAAAGGAGAAATTAGTGCGAAGCCCAGAAGAATTCCTTACCGCGGTTTGTCCTCCTAATGTGCAAATGTTTACTGAGGGATGGCACCAATAGTGTAAAAATTCAACTTTAGACATAGTGGGGTGTAAAATGATGTGAATCATGCAACATATATTTTGGTCTTAATGGGGATGGCATGATGATGGAGGATAATTGTTGACCGATTTCTAAACATAGTATCTATATCGTGTGACCTGATATGTGAAAAACAAATGAGCTTCAACCACTAACCGTATTCTCGAAGTGGGAATTCAATCAATTTTTGGTTTAAAAACCTTGAGTATGTTGGTTCCTAAATGTAGGAGGTCCCTTAATCTGAGAATCCATGACATTTTGGGTGTCCCTTTAGTTGTGTAAGGTGATGGAAGCCATTATAAAGGGGAACAAGAATCCTGGAATGTGGGAGAGAACATGTACGGGTAAAATCTGACACTCTAGGGGCCAAACCAGTGTACCCTTGAGCACATTAGTGCATTTCCAAAGAGGGTTCAGGGGCTTAACTTGAGAGAATCTGATTTGAAATAATAGCTATAGAACAAGGGGACGGAGAAATCTCAAGAGAAATTGGTACATGGTGTGGTTGTTACAAAACTGTTATGAAATGAGGACAAAATCCTACACCACACCATATATCCCTCTCCTGGATGAATGTATGCCAAGAGGCCTGGATAATAGGGGGATTTCTAAGCGATGGGGTTGGACCCGAAGACTATACGTTCGGGCAGTCCTATGTATCCCATAATGATGGGGATCTAGTCACACATAGTTCTAGACAATGATGATGCATTGTTTATCATCATGTAGTAAGAACACAAATAGAATAAAAATAACCACAACAAGGGATGTGTATGGAACGAACAACAACCCAATGTGAATAAAGACATAATCTCATACCACATCGTACAACCCAAAGTGAGAGCTTGGGCCAGGGGCCCAATAAGGCCATGGGATCCATGATTAGGCCATATACAGAATGTCAGGACTAAATTGCAATATAACGTCTTGCAGTGAGGACAGTAGTGATCTTAGTTTACAGTCATAGAGCTCAGATAGTCGTGGAAAAGTAGCCTGAAAATAATGTGGACTTAACTCCATGTCATATCGAACATTCCCAAATGAAAACATGGGTTGGGGGGCCGAAAGGGTCGAGGGACTTGAGGTCGGGCATCCCAGGTGACTGTATCCATATTACCTCTTATGCGGTGGCTAACACATCACAGCTCCAAAGCCCACTTGATCATAGATCGGTGTTGGAAACAAGGATTAGGACTCAACATTCCCCATAATATAATGTTATGATAGCTGGCATCACCCGAGGTGGAAAACCCCTTGAAGATATAGTGGGGAAAAACAAACCAGTACACTCAATATTTGGGACATATGGGGTGGTAAAAATGAAAAAGGATAGCTGCTGACTTTGTTCAAAACATAGTGTCCTTTTCGGGTGACCTGAAATGGGAACATCAAATGAGATTCCACTGCTGACCATGTTCGAAACACAGGACATGAATCAGTTTTTTCTTTAAAATCCTCTAGGATGTTGGCCCGATGTGTTAGGAGAGCCCTTAGTCCAAGAACCCATGCCATTCAGGGGTCCTTTTGGATGTCAAAGATAATGGAGCACCAATCAAATGATTGAGTAAAGCATAGATGTGCCCACAGATCTTAACGTTATGAAGGGCGGTGAAAGAGGTGGATGTCTCTATGGAGAAGTACATATAATGGGATTGATATGGGATCAGCATGAATTGGGGAAAAATCCTACACCATGCCATGTGTCCTGGCCCATGGAGAGATTCGAAAGTTTGGGTTGGGCCAACAGAGGAGATTTCTGGGTGTTCCTACGTATCCCATGTGGATGGGAATCAAGCCATAAGTAGTTCTCGAAGGCCATGAAGTTTAATTTCGTGCGGTGAGGATGTGAGGGAATAGAAGAATGAGAAGGTAGAAAATGGTGTGACTGTTATAATTTTGACGTGAGTGTGGCCAAAGAAGCCTCCACCACACCATGTAAGGATCCCCCAAGAGGTCTACCCCCAAGGGGGAATAGTCAAAGAAGAGAGTTTGGGGATAGACTCATGAATAAACGTCCGACAGTTCCTACGTATCCCTTATGGATGAGAATCGGGCCATATAAAGGTCTTGAAGTCCATGAAATTTAACGTCATGCGGAGGGGACGATGGGTAGTTTATGGTTGTGCGGGACAGTTCACTGTTTAATGTCCCATGGGGAGACATACAATTTAACATCATGTGTGATGACATACATTTTAATGTCATGCGGGACATAGCAGTTAAAGGAATTGCAGGACCCAACACAGTTTAAGTTCATCTCGGACCATGCAGTTTAGGGTCACGCAGGACCAAGCAGTCTAAGGTCATGCAGGACCAATGGGTTTCTAAGGAAATGTATTGCTTGAGGAACCTATCATTGGTTGGAGGCGTTATACGCTCACCATCAATGGTTAACAAGGATTATTCCCCATTGGTGTAAAAATTTTGAACAATGTAAGGTCCTTGCCATTTGGGTTCAAACTTGTCTGGTTTCCTGTCAGGTATCATTGGTTTCCTAAGAGCCAGTACCATTTTACATTGAAAGAAGGAGATAAGGTGAACATTCTTATTTAATTCCCTATAAATTTTGTTATAGTGACTTTCCATATTGTGCCCATCATGAATCATGTTCTCATCGAGTGCTTCCAGTTCAGTCAGGCACATTTCATCTACTTTATCCGGTGCATGTTGATTGTAGATAGATGTGCGCAATGAGGGGAAATGAATCTTGATGGATAGGATGGCCTCCATTACATACAACATTGAATATGGAGTCACCATGGTGGAGTTATGAGTCATCGTCCGATAAGCCCAAAGGGCATTGGGGAGCTTAGCTGGCCAACTAATCTTTTTTTGACCAACCATTTTCTGAAAAATGTTAGAGAGGGTATTGTTCAAGGCCTTGATATGCCCATTTTCTTTTGAATGATAGTGGGAGGTTTGGTTAGAATGGATGTTGTACTTAGTGTAATTTTTAATCAGCTCAGCTACCCAAAAGATCGTATTTTGATTAGTCAGGACAACATGAGGGACTCCAAATCGATAAATGATGTTGGAGCTCACAAAGTCAATGATGGCATGGGCCATGACAACCTTGAGTGGAACTTCCTCTGCCCACATGGAGAATATATATGTAGTAGTCATGATGAACATGCCCTGGAAAGCAGTTGTCAGTGTGTAAGGTCCCACGACATTAAGTCCCTATACCGCAAATGGCCAAGAGTAGTTAGTAGAGTGGAGTGGCTCTGGTGGTTGATGCATGAAGTTATCATGAATTTGGAATTCATGGAACATCATGAGAAACTCGATGCAGTCATGGATCATGGAGGGCTAATAAAACCCATGTCTTTGGATTTTGTGAGATAGCTTCGACCCGGTCTGATGAGCCCAACAGGAACCGGTGTGAACCTCTTGAATGACCTGAGAAATATCAACTCCTTGAATTAAATGGATGATAATCCCATAAAACATGTGCTTGTAGAGGATCTTCTTATGACCATGGACATCATAGAGGGTGAACTATAACTCATGGGGTCAGATTCTCTCGCGCACTGCCCGATCTGCTGGGAGATTACCGTTTTGTTTCTACTTGACAAAGGAGGCTCTCTGATAAGTAGTCATTACAATCACTACATCCCGGTGACCCGACGGACCTAACGCGGAGGCGTCGATGGTAAGGTGGCTTACCTGTGGACTGTAATTGTCATCTGGGGTGATGGGGGAAATTACAATTCAGTGTGCCACATGGATCAACAGATCATCCTATTCAGGCTCTGCAAAAGATGAGGCTAGGCTAGCTAGGGCATTGTCTCGACCATTCTGAGATCGAGGGACTTGAGTAACATGCAACTGATATGGGAAAATGGCCATTAGATATAGAGTGCACTCCAAAAATGGTATGATCTTTGGATTTCTGACAACATAGTAACCATAGATCTACTCGACGACTAGTTTGGAATCCCCTTTCACATGTAAATGGGGCACATCAATCTCGAGGGATAGCTCGACTCCAATGATGAGTGCTTGATACTCTTCCTCATTGTTGGTGCAGCCTTCTGACAACATGAATGAGTATGGTAGAATCTCTTGTCCCAGGGTAATGAATATGATACCAAGGCCCGCCCTGTTGAGTCTGGGATCAATGAACCTCCTGCTGGTGGGGATCTGGGAAGGACCATCAAAGTGAATCTTTAAGCATTTCATGGCTTGGTCCACCGAGAGGATTTTATTGTGGGGGAAATCGAAATCTTGGAACTGGTCAGTAAGAGTTTGATTGGTAGCAAGGATGTCTACCAATACTTTTCCCTTGACAGCCATATGAGGCACCAACCTGATTTCATTCTACTAGAGGATTACCACCCACAGAGCTGGACGGCCTGTCAACATGGGGCAGTTCAGGATGTACTTTAGTGGATCCGCCCAAGACACCATCTGTACCTTGTGGTGCTGCAGGTAATGTCACAACTTCTATACTTAGAATACCGACGTGAGGCATCTCTTCTCAATAGGGGAGTATCCTGGTCTTCTTATCTCTGAGCATGCAGATAAGGTAGTAAAGGTTGTTCATTATCCCCTCATTGTTATTCTGGGTGAGAAGGGCACTGGGAGATCTTCCTAGGGCAGTCACATAAAAGACCAGTGGCTTTCCGGAGACCGGTGACATTAAGGCAAGAGGCTAGAGTAGATACTACTTAATTTCCTCGAACATAGTCTGACATTACTCATCCCACATATAGAGTGTTCCCTTCTTCATGAGCCTATAAAATGGATAACACTTGATGGCCAAATTCATGATGAATTGGCATATATAGGCTAAGTAGCCTTGGAATCCTCGAAGATCCAGGATTTTGATTGAGGAAGACATCTGGATGATAAACATAATCTTCTCTTGGTTGATCTCGATGCCCCTATATCTAACAATGATTCCGAGAAACTATTTTATGGCACCCCCAAAGGCGCACATCAATGGGTTCATATTCATGTGACGAGAAAGGAGGAAGATGAACACTTTATCAAGATCCATTAGATTATCCTCGCACTATTGGGATATGACCACCAGATCTTACACATAACATACCACCAATGTCCTGAGGATTGGCTTAAATATGCAATGCATGGACTAGTAATAGGTGGAACCTGTATTCTTTAAACTTAATGGAATGACTTGGTAAAAGAAAGTACATTGTGGTGCCCTGAAGGTTGTAGACTCTTCATTATTGGGGGCCATTCAGATATGATTGTACCCTGAGTAACCATGCATGAAAAAGAGGGATTGGAACCTTGTTGTGGCGTCAATCAAGAGTTCCATCACAGGAAGGGGAACATAATCCTTCAGACAGTGATGGTTGAAGTCCTGTAAGTCTATAAAAAATATGATATGTGTATTATTATTACTCACTAGAAAAATGTTGGATAGCCATTTGTGGAACTGTACCTCCTTAATGAAATTTTCTTTGATGATCTTATCAACTTCTGCCTCAACCATGGCACCATGAAAATGGTGCATCTTTCAGGGAGGCTGCTTGTACGCGCGATGATTTTCTAGGAGACCGTGGCGGTGGACAGATACCTACAGATCTAGTTCTAGAATATCATCATATGTCTAGGAAAACAAGTCACGAAGTTGCCTAAGGAGGTCTACATACCTCTTTATCTCTTTGTGGGGTATGGAGACACTGACCAATGTTGATTTTAGGTTTTTCTTTCTATCAAGGTTCACATGTACCAATTCATCGATTGTTGCTGAGACACCCTCTTTAAAGGAAAGAGGATCATACTCTAAATCTTCTTCTTCAATTATGGAGGAGAGATCCTCTATGAGAGGAGTTTCTTCTGAGTCGGTAGATCCCTATGGGAGGCTGGTAGTAGCCCGAGAAGCAGTGGATGTTTCATCGGGGGACTCATGTACTACCTTAACCATAGAGATGAAGGTTGTCAATCTGATCCAATCTGGTCTTCAGCCCAAGGGGTCACGCTTGATGATGTCAAAGTAGTAATGGAACACCAACTTGAGATGGTTTATCCTAGACCAATGGAACAAGTAGGTATGAAATTTTGACCTTTCCATGGGGCGGACATCTAGATACCATATGGGAGTATGAGGCTCCAGGATCACTTGAGCCAGATTTGTATATGTGTAAGAGGTGATCTTCCAGTGTCGCCTAGACTTGTGATTGTGTTCCCCCCTCATCCCAGACAAAAAAAAAGCATTGTCCCATGTCTGGGGTTGTCGGATCCAATCGGTGTATTGGAAATATGTAAGTATCATCTAGATCAATCCACGGGTCGGTCGCAGACGGGGCATGCTCAACCTCGTTGGTGGAAATCTGCTTTTCCTTTCTCTTGTACTAGTTGGAATCAAGATATAGGTCATCAGAAGTGGAAAAGGGAGATTTTTTTACTTTCAATCATGCCCACTCGACCATTGAGAAAGTCTATTAGGTACTGGTGATATGACGAGGGCACATCCACATGTAGGTGGATCCATGGTCTTCCCATCAACGCATTGTAGGCAGTGTCCTAGGAGAAAACCACAAACTCAGTGATGGAAACTAAACAACCAAATTTTTCATCAATAAGATCTTTATAACTAGAGTCTATTCCGCCTTGTCATAACCTTGGATTCTTTGGTTAGAGGGGATCAGATCATCTTAAGACAATCCTAGTTTTCATAGTGTCCGAGTCGAGATTAGGTTAATCCTTGACATTCTGATGACGAGACAACATCAGACATCCATGACTTTGAATTTGATGGTGATGTACAGTGGCAGAATGTGTCCTTGTATGTGGGAGCCTCCATCTTCTCCCGAGAATGAGATAACAACATAACATTCAATATTATCGACCTCCTTAGCGTGAAAAGCTTCATCGGCTGCTACTTACATCTCAATATGGAGGGGGATTCTTATAGCCTTGGAAAGGGTCTAACGCATGTCTGACAACATGAAAAGAGCCTCAACGATGGATATCCTTGTTGGGATGCTGGAAATATACTTGAGAACATCATACTTTCATGCCAGGTGAGAACCATTTCTTACTGGAGTTCACTCTATGGCAAGAGGTATGGTAGATCCTGCTTGTTGTACCAGCAGCTGGATGCTGCATGGAATATCCCATTGTTCACTAGTCAAAAACTATGGAGTGACTACCATATGAGGGCCAAAAGACTAATATAGGTCTATAGGGATGTGCGGCTGATCGCAACGAGGTCTGGGCGGCTCTGCCTGATCCAGTAGCATGAAAGATGGTAAATGAGGACCTGAGGACACCGGATGAGGAGGATGCATGTGCTGAGCTCTACACTGGGATTACTACATGGTTTCAGTAGCATGTATGTCCTGGTCTGAGGAGATGACCAAAGAACTCTGCTGACTCATACTTCCATGGATCTGTCGACGCTGACGACAACTTGGGATGTTGGGAGGATCCGCCTGGCTCTCCTCATCATCAGGAATCATGTAGGTGTTTACCAGCTCTACGGTATTAACCAAGCCATACCCCTGACTATCACTTGATGTGTAATCTTCTACTGGATGGATTCTAGGAGGGATCTCCATCTTCGAGGGAATGAATTCACCGAGAGTACGAGATGATGACAACACCGGCAGGGGACATATTTCCCCTTGTGTCGCTCGTGTTTTCTCTTCTCGAAAGAGGACGAATGAGACAACGATGCAGAAATAGTAGATGCGACTTCTGGAAGCCTTGGCCATTTCAGGCATACACAGATGATAGCAAGATCATGGGACACTGTTTTATGATCCACCCAGTTTTCATACTTCTATGACTTATGGCTAGAAACATGATGCCACTCACCCACGTTGTAACTACTATTGTCCGGCCTCACGAAGATGCACGCCACCTATGTTGCAGATGGTTCTAACAAGACTATGTTGTTATCTACCTAGTCTTCAAGTAAAAAATTTGAACACATATCACTATTTGAGAGTGTGCCCTAGTATCTAGTGATAAAGGTAGTAGTTACGAAGATCAGTGGGGTTTGCCTCTTCTGGCCTTCTGCACTCAGGAAAACGTACAATCTCATGCTCCATGGCACTGAGGAAGTAACCGACGACCTGAGCTACGTTGAACGAGTAGTTCCGATTTCACTTGTCTGGAATGGGGGCCCTTGGATCTTGACCTTGACGAGGAGCTGGAGGAGCCTGTTGATGTGGTGGGTCCTGGTTATCTTGCCTAGGTGGTAGTGGTGCATTACGTGGGGGAACTTGCTGATTATGAGGTGGGTGTTACTGGGCCAGAGGCTATCCCTGAGGTGGAGGGCCTCTGCGAGGCTACAGGGCCAACTCTGTTGGTAACATATATATGTGTCTGGGGGCCTTTATTTGGGCCACTGCGGTGAGTTCGGCTATGTTGGCCCTTCATGCGAGGATTTCGGGAGGCAACAGATGTGCCATCTTAACCTACTGTAGGGATTCCTCTAGGTTCTGGGCCTTACCAGAGAAGTCTCGGAATCCCCCGAGATGGTTTTGGGTGATCAAGGAGGGGACCAGTTCCATCTTGACATTCCATAGGCATGTGTTTAGCAATCTCTGTTGAGTTAGTGGCATGTCGAGGGAGTACGTTAGACCTTTCCACCGGGCAAAAAAGTCATCAATGCGCTCATCAGGCCTCTGCTTTCACAAAATAGATCGGAGATACACATCTTCTGTGTAGTGGAACTGAACTGGTAGAGGAATTTCCTACGGAGGACTTCCCAGCCGATTACTGATTTGATGGGGAGCTGGTTGTACCAAACAGATGATGGTCCCTCCAATGTTTGCACAAAACCATGAAGTTTGACAGCTTCTTTCTATGCTGTGGTCCCCAACATGGGTCCACATAATGAGATGAAGTGGGAAAAGTGATGCGGCAGGTCCCATGTCCCATTTAAGGGGGAAATGTTGGGATTCCCAAAACCTGGTAGTGTTGGACTATCATCCTCCCACTCTGGATATGGCTTACCATCGGGAGGGAGTGCCACCTGTCGTGTCTCCAATGCCTCGAGGAGGACAATGAGTGCCGCCATCAGATCATCTAGGAATGGATTCCAATTTTGACAGGTATCCATCACCAATAGTGCATTGGTGGGTTCTTCAACATGATAAGGCAGCCTATCAGCTCATGGAGTGGCTGGTGGAATGATATGTGGGGCCGCTAGGGGATCTCGAGCTAGGTCTTGATGATTTTCGTGACGATCAAGAGGATTTGGCGTGACATACCATGCCCTCTTTCCAAAAGATATGTCCTCAACCCTGTCTACTTGACCAGGATGATCTGGGTCATCCAGGGGTAGCTTGATGAGGGGGGTTTTTTCCTGCCCCTGTTGTCCTGGCTGTGGATCATCGTAGTCCAGTCATCGCCATGCAGTGCATTTATCTAGGAGGTCATCAACCAACTACTTCTGTTCATAAGGATGATGACACATCATGGATTTTATCAAATTTTCATATATCTTTTTTCACTAAGACAGCCGGGTTGGAGGGTTTGGAGGCTCCGAGATTCTCCTTACCCTTACCATGATTCCTGCTAATAACTAATGCCTCTGTGGGCGCAGTGAGACCAATAAGGCTCCCTTATTGGCAATTAAACATTCCCAATGGATCCAATATTTTTGGAACACCATCAGGGGGAGGTCCCCATCCTGGAGATCTAGCTCATTCTCCCCTTCCTATGTGTTGGCCATGTTGACTGCGACCCTAACCATGGGCATGCCTTCGATATCAACTGGAAATTCAGGCTGCCACCAGATTGGAATGAAGAGGAGGGTGAAATATTGACCCCATCTTTGGATCTGCATGTGAGGGGAATCCTCCTTGGTAATCTTGCAGAGTACCTTAAAACTCTAGATGCATCTTTTGTGGAGGGACTTATAGTGACCTTGTGACTTAGGGTGATGGGCCACAGGGAGTGTGGAAAAATAAATCAGATGGCATTGTTCACCTATACCCTCGAAATGTTCTTGGATCATATGTTAATCCACTCACTGATGACGAAGGAAGAAGTGAATCTCCTAGATGGTTTGACAGAAACACTCAACTTCCTCTTGGGTGAGGGATTCTGGCGCACAGAAATTAAGCGACGCAACATGCCAAAACATATCAGGGAAGTGGTCCACATTAAGGATATCCTATGAACTCAAGGGATCAGATTATGGGATTGGTCCTTAATTTCCACACTCATCAACCGAAGCCGGATGAGGGAATGGTAATGGTATTAAGGCAGACCACTGGACCGGTAGGCTGGCCGGTGGAGAATACGACAAGCTGGATGACAAGCCGCTGCATCTCACGCTATCCATTGAAGAGTGTAGTGACCTGGCTTCCATATCAACATAAGATGGGTTGAAAACCACTATTTCTGACATAGGTATAGTTTCTTCTAGCGGTGGACCATGCTAATTCTCGTCCACCATTGGACCCCAGAATAGCTCTACGTGATCTCTAGCTGAGGTAGAGAGTGTCTATGGAGATGATAGTGGCGATTGCACAACCACAAACTATGGGGTTTCAAAACATTCTTCCTCTTAGATATACCTACGGAGGGAGCCTGTAATCCAGTAATTGTTTCATTCCGGGAGTATGAGGTTGATGCGCCTCGTTCCTTCCTTGTTCCTTTACACATAGTACTGATGGGAGGGTTCCATCGATGAGTCGTACTCCACCTCAGAATCTGAGAGGAAAAACGGTTTTTTCTCAGTCTAGATATTCTTGGAATTAATTTTATGAAGGAGATGACCCTCCATCTAGCCCCATGATGTCACTTCATTATAGGATACATTCTTGGCACTAGTAGGACCATCGGTTTTACTGGTTTTGTGGCAGGTAGGGAAACCACCTAAGTAAGATGGGCTGCGAGGAGCACCAGTGCAGATATCAAAGGGGACATAGGGAGGATGTCTGTGGGTAGTGCTAGAGAAGGTAAGACCTCTTCCGGAACCGAAAGGAGTGTAGGCGAGATCCCAGTACTTGCTTCTTTTGGCAGTGACAGCACAAGGATTGTCCTCGTACTGGTCTAGCCGAGTACGGGTAGGACCCCCATGTTGGGTGTTGGTGATTCAAATATGCCTTCACACTTCTAATTTCTCAGGCAAGGAGGACCTTCTCTCGCTATTTTAAGGACACAGGGAGACCACCCATACTGTAGATTGACCAGTTGTGTGAAGTACCTACAATGGCAGTCTAAAACAGGAGAGATGACTCCATACCCGATGTAATGATCACAGGAGAGGCTTTAGTGTTGAGTGTCACCACTGTGGGGAGGTCCCTCATTCAAACTAAAGGTATCACGTGGCATACCTTCATATCGATAATAGTATTGGGGAGAACCTGCATTCTCCCTGGTGGTGGTATGGGGAGGACCTCTGTAAAAGGTGTCCTTTCCAGGGGTCAGCCCGCGACGGCCACTGCCTTTGTCGATGATCAAGAGAGTCAACCTAGCCTAACTGTGTGGTAGTTGGGGCCTTGATCTAGGTTGGATGTATGAATTCCTCTACTAAGAATACATAGGGGTCTGTTGATATACGACAAAAATGGCTTGGTCCACAGTAGTCGCTGACGTTGACACCCCTTAGCGGGCGTCCCCTTCAGCTTGCGCCCGACGCTGGCATCGAGTCAAATAGACTGGACCCGGTAGTGCAGGTACATAGCTCACCTACTCCTCGGCCAGTATGATAAGGTGGTGGCACTGGGCCAGCCTCATGGGAGCCCTTGCTGGGAGCCCTTATTGGGGGCCCCTAGAATGGGACCCTGATAGGGCTGAGTCAGACATCCCCTACCTCATCGGCATAGGGGAGGGAGTCATTGATGAGTTAGAGGGGAGAGGCTCCCAAAATAGTTACACATTGGGGTGGAGAGCAGTGGCTCCCTTTGTGGCCCTTGTGGGTGGCGATGGCGACGAGGTGTTCATGTCTCCAGGTCTCGACAGGCCGTATCCCGTGTAGGAATGACCCCCTCCTCTTCATACCAGTGGACGAGGTCATTGATCACTCTTTGTTGGATGAACTCGGATGGGGAGATGGGGCATGGGTTCTCCACGGTTATGGGTGTGGAGACTCTTGAAAAAGTGGTGGGGCTGCATGGGATTTGTCGTGTTGGCGTTTCCCCTACCCCCGTGTCAGTGGATGGGTGACAATAGAATTTCTGTCACAGTATCTTAGTTCCTGGAAGAAGGGAGATTAACCCATTAGTGCTGAAAGAAAAAGGAATCGACAACTAGTTCTCCAGTTCCATTCTATCTCCTATGGCTGGTATGCAGGATCCATACTAAAAACGTCGGAGACTGATATGTCTAACATTTTGACTATCCCAACTTCTTGTGAGTTTAACGCCAGCCCCTCTATTTTATTAGCGGGTCCTCACGCCATACAAATGGATTTATTGTCACATATGTCCATTGTTGCCTCGAATGCCATTGATCTCCACATTGATGGGAATACCTTCACATGAGGATCACCATTTCAATTTATGAAAATTTCTTCGGGGCGCACACGTCCATCTGTTTTTGTGGAAGACGACGTTGTTCGTTGCCCGCATTCCCATTTTCCAAAGGCAAGCGGCATCTGTTGCTTGTTCAGGGAAATTTTCTCCTTGATCCAAACAGGTCGATTGGATTTCAGTTCTTCATTACAAGGATTTCTTTTCAGAACTCGTCACATATTCTGGGTCTCCCTTATAGAGTTATTATGTTGTTTGTGAATCTATTCCTCGTGCCATAGCATCATGGATGCCTATTAATTAGGTTACTTCTACCGGGACCTTCCAATGGGGTCGGTCAAGGTAGCAACCTTCAGTCCAAGGAGCAGTCACACTAGGCATCACTGACATTTTTGGAAACTGGAACACTTGTGCATATGTCTTTGGTCACTAATTATAGGGCTTCTCGAGGAATAGGAAGCCCGAGGCATACCACGTAAAATGCGAGGAATCATATGCCATGGGTATGTCTCTGAGGTTTTCCTCCACATCCCATATTTAAAACAAAGTATGTTGTAGGTTTAAAATCCATCAGAGATTGATTTTACTGATCAAAACACTGACTGGAGTGGGTTAGATGTTTAATCCCCTAGAGGTTACACTGATGTTGGGGCTAACACCTGGTTAGTTACCCGACTACTGCTAGGAGCAATAGAGAAGTGAATTGGCACGATCTCACCCGGATGTGGAGGCCCGAATAAGGATCAGGATGGATGATAGATGATTACGTTATGTGGATGGAGAATAAAATGGATTTGACTCATGGGCGACAGTGATGTTGGGGTTGAGCCTCGAAGAGACCTCCTACATATCCCTGTGGCAGGGAACCAATGTCCACATAGATCAGGATGGGGTATATGATCAGGGTGTGCATAGAGGACAATGACCTGATGATATACTGTGGGGCTTACATTTGGTTAGAAGCCTAAGGTTGATCTAATGCCACTAGGATGGACCCGATATTGGGTCCTAACAAAGGAGACGATAACGTCTTACTATTGGGTTTAGGTTGACAATGACTTTCCACTGAGTGGGGATCACAACAGCATACCAGTGTGTGAGGTTCACAATGGCTTACCTTAGGGTAAGTGGATCGCAACGACTTACTATTGTATAGGGAGAAAATGGGAATACAGCTTAACATCATGCAGGATGGGGGGTGGATCAATGTGAAGTGGTCAAGACAATTGGTTTTTGGGATTGAACATTGGGGAGGGTTCCAATGTACCTTGCCTTGGCAAGGATCAAAGTCCGTTTAGTTCTGAATGGTGTGTCAGTGAACTGATGTGAAGGGCGTCAAAACCAATAGTTGTTGTGCTTAAACCTCCAAGAGGCATCCAACGTACCTTACCTTATCACGGATCAAAGTACACATAGTTTTGGATGGTTTTTGGTGAACCGATGTGAAGGGAGCCAGAACGACCAAGTGTTGGCCATGAACCTCAGGGAGTATTCCAACGTACCTTACCATAGTAAGGATCAAAGTCCATATAGTTTCAGAATGTGTAGGAACTGATGTAGAGGGGTTCAAAACCAATGGTTGTTTGGATTCAACCTTAGGGAGGCTTCCTACCTACAATACCTTAGCACAGATAGAATTCCACATAGTTCCAGAATGGTGTTTGTGGGGCTTACACTCTTGGATTCCCAGAGAGGATTTCATGGTCGATGCTTACTCTAAGACCATATGAGTAATGCTCAGTGTGAGAAACAAGAGGCAGTAGAGACTTGATGATCACGTCATTAAAGGTTTGTCTGTTGGAAGTGGAATGGGTCTTACACATGGTTAGCGGACCAAAATGGAAACAGGGGCTTACGTCTGGAGCGGCCCAAAGAGGAAACATGGGATTCTACATGGAGTGGCTCCATGGAGATAGAGACTGGGACTTACATCTGGGTGGGGGCCCTGATGGATAAAAATCCTATAGGTGTAGGGAAGGGATATCAAAATCCTTTCCCCCATCTCTCCTCTTAGTCTTTGGCATGGAAGAAGACAGGAGGAGCAGAGGTGCTGCCTCCTGCAAGAAAAGATAGGGGCTTACGCCAAAATGGTTTCCCTTTCCCCATGGATAGATGATGGGGTGAGGTCATGGTTTAACGTCATGTTCTACAGATTATTGTGATTTGCAGTTTAATTTCCTATAGCTCAGATGAGGTGGGTTCACTCCAGAACCCTGGGAATTACATAACCGGTAGCCCCTACACCTTGATGTAGGGAAGGGACAGGCAACGCCGTGGCTAGGGGTGTCCTGAGCTGACCCCATTGGGTGTCCAATTTATCAAGGATATGCAAAGAAACAATATCCTTTAGTGTTCCTATGTGATGAATCACAAGGAAAAGCAACCCAATGGAAATAAATGCCAATGGGACATTGATGTAACTTCATGTAAACCTAGAGGGTCCCACGGGAAATAGAATTTTGGAGAAAATGGGGCCATATGTAGAGACTTGTGAAGCTCTGGTGCTCCATGTAGTGGTGGGGCTTTGTGAATGGGTATGGTTCATGAAGTGAAGTGTCATAGAATAGGCGTAGAGAATAGGCACATATGGGAGGTGCTTCTCCAAGTTAAATGGAATTCGCGGAGAAATGACTTGTTAATCAACGGTTCCTCGCAAAGCGTAGTTTTGGGATGTAATGTGATTTGTGGAGAACTGTGACCCTACATTATCTTGTGGATCACATGTTCGTGGAGGGTTCTTCACGAATCATAAGTTTTCTGTGAAGACCTGAGTCCCAATGGGGATTCCATTTCTTCGCGAAGGCCCTTGGGTTCTGCGAAAGGCATCCCTCTCGGAAGAGTGGACGAATAAAATCAAGGAAGAGGCTCTTCACGATGAAAAAAATACCTCGACATGCACATGGTTGACAGAGTAGGAAGTACTTCATGATTTAGGATCTAAGATGGGGAATGGTCATATGATCGGTCCATTGGACTAGAGGGGAGCCCTGTATTTATCGGCAAGAGGCACTGTGAAGGAGATCTCGCTCGACGCGAAGACGAATATTTCTCTATGGAGGGTTTGTGTACATAAAATCGGGTCAAGGAGGATCCTACCTCCTTGCTCCGCGGTAGGCACGCAAATGTCAAAGGGGATCGCATGTCATCCTTCTTCTTTGCTACGCGGCGGCCGCGGGGCCATGGGGGCTTCCGAACGGTCATCATAAGGCATTCCCTGAGGCTCTCCGCTTTTTATTCTTCTCCCATAATTTTGGCTCCAACACATTGAAAGTGATTCATCCCTCCACACTACCACCAAAAGATCAAAGGTCCATGATCGAAAATTATTATAATATGTGTGTGGATGATATATATGTTCCATATTTGATTTCTGTGAGTAATGGTCATTATCATTGAGTGAAACAAGATTGTAATCGATGTATGAAGTTGTACACTTTCAATTTATAATAAGTGATTAAATTAATTTAAGTTAGATCCTCAGGTTTTGAATAGGATAAAATTACATTAGATACACCATCATAAAATCATTCATATTGTTAAAATTTAATTACATCTTATTTCATTATTCGCATCTTCTCCTAATACATAATTGTTTTCCATTAATTCTCTACATATCCATCTATTTTACCCTCTACTACCCATATGCTAAAGATATGATGTATTTAGGGAATTCCATACAATGAAATAAAGGGTCCCCAAGGATTATTAGAACAATATAGAATCATATTGACTTCATTCATATAATATTGGTTGAATGGAAACTGTCCCACCAAATATGTGATCACGAATCATCTCACTAATGAGATAATGTGAATCATCCCACTAAATTATGCAATGGGAACTATCCCAACAAATGAGATCCTGTAATAATAAAGTGAACAAGATTTTATTGGATAATGTTATATGAATGATATATACATAAACTATTAATGAATTCAAAACTAAAATAAGAGCCTATATTTTCATTAATGTGTTTTCAAAAGTGCATGATGAATATTCACCTAGTCTTGATGACTTCACTCTTTATAAAAATACATTAAAAATCTTCTAAGGATCAATATGTTTTCACATAATCCAATCCCAAATAGGTGACTATTATCATAGGTATAACACATATTCCTTTAAATAATCAATCACCAACGCAATTTACGACTCAAAAATCGATGTTAATAGAGAATGTGCCTGATCACATCAACATATCCATTCACTAAGTTCACACTTGAGCATCCACCATCATATATCCATCCAGCCATTACAAAGTGAAATCATTTCATAATTTCTTCTTTCTATACCACCTATAATTCTAATACTATAATTTATATAGATTTAAAAAATCACTCAGTAGTAGTGAAAATAAGAATATATGTAGTGATAAATTATATAGTTGTACTATGAATGTTTTCACCATTTTAAAATTCATTCCCCCTATAATAGAGATCTTCCTGGAAATGTAGTTCCCCTATTCACTTGTTTTATGGTATTTTCTTAATTTCACCCACCTCATAGTGTAAATATTTGACATAATTTAACCTTGATAATCCCCACATAGTCCCAATGGATGTAAGAGTGATTCAGTCAATGTGGGAAATACCATTATTTTGGACATTAATAACATAAAATAAACCCAATATTGGTCCTGGTCAAAGAATAACCACCTATATATCATATAAAAATATTATTCCATGATAACAAATTTGTATAAGGTTCCCTCGAGAATCACTTTTTTCTATCTCATGATTTTACATCAAGAAAGGTATATTCCTTCAAACTATAGCATGAATTCTATTATTTGAAATAATCAATGGAGAAAAATTTGACTATCCTTCATGGAATAATAGACCTATTGAGGAAATATTTAGTGACAATTAAAATAAATTTCCTTATGAAATATTCTTAGGTAATTCAATCGAGATAAAATTTAACATTAAGGGGTAGATTCAAAAAGTGATTGACATGGATATAATAGAGATAATGACATATAATTCTCTGGTTCATCCATGGGACTACACATATAAGAACATGAGAAATATAGAAAAGTTTTAGGTTCATATCTCTTACCATAATAGAAGAAAAAATTTCCGTTCCTTTATGAATGGATATGTGGATTAGTATTATAAATGTTATTTATAGAATAAACTTCTCAATCAGCCACAGATCAAGAGACTCAAGGAGGTAGTCCAGAAAAATCATTCTCCCTACCATGAATTTTAAAGCCTTTTGATTGAATGGTGATTTGTCCATAACAATTTCAAGTAGAATTATATATAAAAAATATTGATTATGTCAGAAAATCCGACAAATAATGTGATATTCTCTTGAGTTATTCACACTTCAATAAACAAGAACCAGACCAAACGTTCCACATTATAAGAAGCAAGACCATTTCATGTGGATTTAAAAATACTTTAAATGTTATAACCATACAGTGTTATACAATATAACATATAAATTATAGTAACATTAAGTAAAAATATATGAAATGTGATCAATAATGTATTAGAGTCTCAGTTGTCCTGGATGGTTTGTTTTTTGTAATTATTATCCTTACTAGAGAGCCAAATCAATGTATGAATTTCTCTGTAATCTTTATCATCATTTAACAATTCAGAGTGGAGAAAAACTTCCTCGTAATATAATAAATATGTGTTTTTTGATTCATGATATTAAAGTAAATGTAGTGATTCTTATATTCAAAATTTCCAGTCCATCTATGAATCCTATTTTCATTACTCTTAATTCTTATTCTCTTACTCATTCTCGTTGGGTTCTTTATAACAACCGGGATCCTTAACAAAGACACTTATTTTTACAGGCACACAACATAATATAATAATGATAAATTTTAAGAACGATGTTTGGATATATTCATGTTATTTTACGATATATATTGAAACCCAAACTCCAAATTTTTTTGACAAAAACCTAAAATAAATATATTCAAAGCAATTTATTTATCACTAGTAAAATGACCACATTCATTCAAAAGGGGTTCTTCTCCATGTGTTTATCACTATAATGAAGAAATATAAAAATTTCTTCAATAACATAAATTAGAACCTCCTAGAAATAATTCATTATCATACTACCATAAATTAAACATTCCCTACTACAATTTCAGAACATGTTAATGAGTATGAAATATCATCCATCTCATATGACATTAAACTATTCAGAGTGTTCAATTCTATATTACCATAATAATATTATATAGTTATATCATTCATGACCACAAATTGTGTAATATATATATTATATGTATGTTCCTGATTATATATGGTCCATTTCCCTTCCTCAATTATTCAATTGTTATGGTTATATCATGAAACCATAACATCCCTACAAACATAACCTATTAAATAATTACACAATTTCATTAACAATGTAAGAAAATATTAATCTCATCATATGATATATATAGTTATTTATATATTTACAATCCTTTTATTTTTAGAATATTCCACCTCCAAGCCTAGTTCTTCTTTGGTGATAAATTCTAGCCCAAATAAATTTTGGATTCATCTGTCTATCAAACTATATAAACTATGTATTTCCATTTTCCACTATTATATATGATACAGATCAGTATAGACTTCATCTAAAAACAATATATCACTTGATTATGGTAAATATAGGTTACATAGTGAGACAATGATATCTTATCCTAAGATCATTTGTGAATACTAGTCAATCCCCCACATCATCTTGGTGCTTGATCCCTTATTAAATCACATTTTGTTTTCATTAACTACATTGAACGAAGTTATGGTCATCATATTTTTTTTCATAATTTAGATCTATGTAATGTCCCAAATATATTGTTCCTCATTTTATAACAGTAAATTTCATTGAATTATATTTATTTTTTCACGATGTAAAACTCTATCTGTATTATCTATAATGTTTTACCTTATAATACAATGCATCAGAATCATATTTGAACCAACCTATCTATATGTGATCAACTTTTATGTGATCGTGTTAGGATTATAGATTTTATTGATAATATATTGTTGGATAAAAGGTACCCATTTGCTGAAAATTATCTATATCTATGAATATTTATTAAAATTAATTCATATAATGATTCACATTCCTTTATTGTAAATAGAAAAGTCCAAATTGGAAATATTGGTCCTAGTTGTAAATTCCATCACCACCAAACCACTTCCGTGTGTATGACCCCCTCCAAAATTTTATGTTTTTCTATACTATACTCAATAAAATTATATTATATCTTAACAAAAACTATGTGTTTCTTGATTCCATCTACCCTAGAATACATAGTGATGAATATAACTCTTTTCCTAGGCCCAACCATGAAATTACATCCCATTCTTCATTCCAATAAAAATAACCATAAATTTTTTCACCAATCTCTATAGAGGTATATATATCAGGAAAGACTTTATTCACATCAATTGCACCTTACGCTTACATATATGTATACCTTCTCTTCCCTGGATGTATTTATATTACTATAAACCATTTAAAAATTTGGAAAAAGTTAAACTAATATACAATTCAACCCTTCATGGTCTGAATTTGATGTTTTTAAATTAAAAATAAAAATATTCCCAATGACTTTTCATGTTGAAAATCCCAAATGAATGACCTAAAAAATTATACTATATACCCATTATACCATATCCTTTATTTTTTTAATATAATTAGTGAAAAATATAGAATATGGATCTAATAATTTAGTTATTGAATCATGAAGTTATAAAAAGTCAATCAGTTATCAGAGACTCCACTACTCTAAATAAATGTATAATAAAATTTTCATTACCCTCTAAGAGAAATATTAAACTATTATATATATTTTTTTTCATTCATGAAAAGGTCACATATTCAAATTGAGTAGACCACCCCTTATGTTTTTATATACTCATGAAATTTAATGATATATCACTTTTCCACAAGGTTGTTTTTAGTAAAAGGTTGTGAAATAATTATAGTACTCAAAACCATCTTTAGTATCATTTTAACTATCAAATTACATTATGTATTTTATATTCCATATATTATAGAATCAATTAAATAAGATGATGAAACAATCATGGAAATCCATATCCTTTATTGAATCTCCTTATTTCCTATTTTCATAAAAATAACATCAAGGATATTGGATGATCTAGATAGATCCCAATAGGAATTGATGGTGGAAAAATAGTTTCATTTGAGCCAATAAGAAACCCCTAGGGAACATTTTTCTCCCAATGTATAGAACCCCATTAAATAACCAATGTTATTTTATAGATTGTGTAAGGGTTTTCCCCATATTTTTTATGGTCGAATTATCCACAACCATCTCATGTTCTCATTGATTTGGACATTATTATGTTAAAATATTCACTTTCTATCACCTAACCTTGTAATTGAAATAAATTACCCTTTATGTTAGAAATTCAGTCATTAAATGTATTTTCAATAGAATATTATGGATCTAAATCTTATTCCATATCATGTATGAGTTTGCGCATCCAATGATTACCCATGTTCTATGATTTGCTGAACAGACCATTGAAATTTCAAATATATTAACTTAGATTATTCTATTGTAAAATTCTTATTAGATACGTGGTCCTTGATAGATGATCGTAAACTACACGATAGAGTGGTTTGAGAACTATGATATTGAACTATGTACATCGATCTATGATATTTCATACACTTGTATTAGACCCTCCATTCACGTTGGGGTTTCCTCAACCTTATAATAAAAAATATATAATTATTTTTGTATATGCTTTGTGACATTTAAACCCAAAAAATTATTTGTTAATAAAAAATGAATCAAAAATTCATGAACCATCCCCATGATGTTATATCTATTAATGGTATTGGACACTCGTTCATGTTGGGTTTCTATCACCCATTCTACTAGGTAGTCTAACTCATATTTTGGTCGATTATGTCAAGACATAAGCATTAGAAAAATTAGTCCAACATCCATAACCATAAAATAAATAATAGAAGTGACATAACAATCACTATGTTGAATCCCTTTAAAATTTATCAGAATAAAAATATGTGTCTCGTTACTATATGATAAAAAAAATTATCATTTTAAAAAAACATGGAATCGAGCTGCTTGTTAATTTTAAAACATGTAAAGGGATTCCTAAGAAAAAGTCATGTTCCTTCTCACAAATCCTCCTATAAATTTATTAGGTAAAATATAGTTTGAAAAATAAAATATATAAACATTACACGGACCACCATTCGTATCAGTAAAAAATAAATTTATTCTCAATAAAACGTCCAACCAAGGAAAAATTAAGAGCATTCATTTATTAATTATTTATATTTGTTCAGATGAACCATATGAGGGTATAAAGACATTATTAGATGATTGTAAACATCAATACTCAATGCTCCATTCTGGAAGGATTTAAACCATATAGAGAGGTCTATAATAAATGACCTTATAATATTATGTATAAACTAGATATAGATATTTGTTACTTATGTGTACTTTTTCCAGTTCATGTTTGATGATCCTCACAAAATATTCTATATGGATGAATCAATAAATATTATCCTATGTTTCATCTAATCATCGTAGAGACCCCTTTTTATGAAATATTTGAGGATTGATTTATGTTCTCATATGATACATAGTAACTTATAGATCTAGAATCATGGATGAAAATGTAATTTCAAATGTAATTATATTTCCCCTACAATAATAGAATATGGGCCCAATAATTAAATCTTGGATTTAATTTATTTACATTGTGCTATGATATCTCATTCATTGATCAATGGATTCCACTCTATGATACAAAAAATCAGTAAAATGTTTTCTGTTTAATTCCAATAATCCTTGAGTTAAAACCATATAGATGATTAATATCCTTTCATTGGTGAGTCAGCTCATGAATACTAAAAAATTTATATGTAATGTGGAGTATTTTCCTCGATGACCATAAAATATAATTCACTTGAGAATAAATAAAATCAAATTATAAGGGAGTCATTTCTTCTCAAAATATATTTCCCAAGAACATTTAATTTTAATTAATGGTACCATCCTTAGTCTAATGATACAATTCAATTCAATAAAAACGTATATTTGTGTATGAATATGGGAAAAATTGGATTTACACATGATTCATTATTACTCATATGATGTGGGATAAGGTTTCATAGAAAACACAATCGAATCCAGTGATATGGATATAAGACCCTCCTTCTAATTATAGGATATGGATTTCAACCATTAGAGAAGAAAATGTTCTTTTTGACCTTAAACTCAAATTTTAGGGTTTAGATGAACTATTTAACGTAATAAGATTTTTTTATAGGGAAACTCTCTTGATATTACTGTATTTAATTTATTAATATTCTCTTTGAATCCCTATGGAGAGAAAGAAGACGAAAAACTAAAAAGATTTAATCATATGATGTTGGAATTGTATGATGAAGATTAAAAGATGTCCACACCCATGCATAGGTCCTTACACATACTAGGAATCAAAAATCCTAATAAACAATAGCTAATTTAAGGACTATTTCATCCCATTTCCATGTGTTGTGTGCAGTTTTAATACCTCTGTTACCCTTCTTTTGATTTTCTATTTTCATGCACACATAACCCAACTTCGTGATACTCTATTTTTTTATTGAACACATGAAACCAAATGTCATGACATAGATCATTCACGAACCACATTCCACACTCATATCTTATGAAATTTTACCCAAATGTATTCATGAAAATATATCCTTATTCAACTGTACTGGTATAATATTTTGGAAGGGGAAACAAAAATCAATCTCAACATACACAAGTATTCTCTTCTCCCTTGAGTTGAATCCAAACCCAAATCATAACGAAAAAATGAATAAAGGATCAAATACTAGGTCAAAACACACCATATCATCCTTATAGGAACTATAATAGGACCCATTAACCATAAAAACCATGGGGTACTATAATAATGTACCACATAAACTAGAAATACCAGGGATTGAACACTGGATCTCTATGTTCCCAAACAATCCTGATTGTACCCTTGTTGGGAATGCTGTCTCCTAGGCCCCTATACAAGAAATAAAATTCATCCTAACCCCAATATTAGGGGTGTAATTCCACTAGGACATATATTCTTGAGTTATCCATTAAATATTCTTCCCATTCATGAGATTTCCTTTACCTAGGATGAAATAATATTTATACTAATTACCCATTCTTCAATACTAGAAATATTACACACCCAGGCCTCTAAATAGGGATACAAGGTATCCTATTTCCTGTTATATGGAGAAATATTCCTCTATCTAAAAAGAAAATTTATCTCTCAACCAGGTGCCTACACCTAGGCACAAATTCACCATGACCCCTGCAATTCAATTCCAATTCCCCATGGTTCTATACATACTGTTCTAACCCATACAAAATCCCCTATTTATTAAAATGGACATTACCAACTTTCTCAAATTCCATATACTAAGTAAAATCAATCAATCCCACAATAATGAATAATCCACACATAATATCTCACTGTATACCAAATCATATCCTGAACATACTTAGACAATGATGTTAACATTCCTAGAAACAGACCTCTTAATAGGTGTCAGACACAATAATTCCTTATTTAGTTTTATACTTGGTGTAATACACAAAACACACCTTCAAATGAGTCCGTAACTTAGGTACAGACTCTTGATCATCATATTCATAATCCCCACCCATATGATCCCAACTCCCTTGATATAAAACTATCCTTGTAATAGATGTAAAAAAATCTCTACATTAGAGTTTAGCCCCATTTATAATTCCCACTCTATCCCCTATTAACACCCATTTAACAAAATAAATTTATTTACCCAATGATAGAAAAACTACATTGTTCAATCCTGCAATTTGACATTTAACCTTGTGTCTTGAATTACATGGTATTTGATTCCTATTTTAATATGATATGTGTGGAACATATTTGGGGTTAAATAATGACATCGTAACATACCAACAACATTACTATCACATTTCCATCAAGAAAAATGGAATCTACTAAACATGTTCATCCATATGTTACAATAATATATTGATTAACATATCATGGGTTATCCTCCTAGGATAACCTACCTAACTTGAATAGGAAGGCCAACTCTCCCTTACATAGACGATCATAGGTTTCACCATTATTTATCATGTTACAATCCAAATATTCACATATGTTGATCGACCATGGGTGCCATTAGTGATGAGCTTGGGATTTCATTGGTGATGAACTAAGGTTTCCTCTTATTATGAGGGATATATGATCTATCAACACTCATGTGATGAGTATGAGATATATTCATGGATTGAGACAAGGAAGTTATAATGGGTCTCCTGCTATGCATATGACCTAACCAAACCTTATCCTATCTAGTTAACAAAAGTAAGATGGATTAGAAATGTTTTCTCTTATATCAATCCCATACAGACCATTCATAGGAACCTATCAAACAGTAGTTCTCTTGGAATTACTATAAACTTATTAGAACTATTCATGGATTAATGAATCTAAGAGGAACCATTATGGACCATATCACATGACCATAAATGGGTGGATATCCCTCATTAATTTTATGCAATAAATGTCGGTTATAATTCCATTTATATGGATACAGAAGAAGCACATTTTTTGTGACTAATACCAACATCATAACAATTATTTCCTCCCAATATAGAGTTACAAATCAGAGTTCCTGGAAGTGTGACATTAAAATATTACATCACTAACCTATAAAAGAACAATTAATAAACATTTATATATTCTTTAGACCTCATAAATTCATGGTTTCCAATAATAACTAGAATGATGATAAATAATCCAACACATGCATTTATGGATTCATGATTATTCCCTAAATAATTACGAGATTTTGTGATTAGGAAATAAGTCTTCCAAAAGGGTTATATGATAATTTCAACCCATCGTTTAATCCTATTTGAAAACATAAGTTTCACTGGTGAAGTCTTAATGATCATATTACATTAAAAATAAGGTCCACAATGTAATACAAACAGATGGTTGTGGGTTGTACATCGAAAATGTAATAGTGAACCCAAAATGATGTCATTTGATTGTAAAAAGTTTACTCATTATAGGGATCGATAATTCCTCCCCGTCACATATCCATGTTGAAAACACCCACCAAGACTCCTTTTAAAAAAGTGGTGATATAATTTTACCCATAAATCTTATATATAATTAATAATGGGTTTTAGGCAGACCCAATGGGTATATAATCCATTTTTTAAATGTCAATAACATTTTTATTTAAAAACAACTAAAAATCCATCAATATCACCAACATAGTATCATAACAAAACATCATGATACTAAAAATGGTTTGTTTGGCACATAATAAAAAATGAAAAAGGGATACATGAAATATTTATATACAAGATGAGAAACCAAAAAAATATAAAGGTAAAATAAAATAAAAATACTACCCCTACAAATTTTATTAATCCCTATATACTTTGAGGTTATATAGACAAGTATAACCACCACATTGATCATAAAAATAAATAAATGATAAATATAGAAGGATGTTACAATACTCAATAGATTTTTTATAGAATATAACATGTCAATGTGGCTGATGTATAATAACTCTTTTGGGAATGAAATGAAAAATCAAAAAAATCAACATCATCCAAAGGTAAGTCAATTATATCACATCCTGTCACAATTTCACACTCCCAAAAATAAGATGTATCATTGATGTATAAACCTAGAATAATAATAAAAAAATTAATTAATTATATTCAATATGGAGCTTCCCATAAAATCTGGATAAAATGTAATATAATATCTTTGATATAATATAACATAATTTAAATAACATTATCGAATGAAGAAAATTTCATCAAGGGGTGAATTACATCCCATATATAATATGTGATTTTAATTTATTTCCATATAATATAACATGATGGTGGGGTTCAATTAGAATCTCGCACAACATGGATGTTGGAAATATGAAAATACAACACATGCGGTGTTCACTCAATTAATTGTGAAAAAAACATAGAATTAATGAAATAAATAATGTTTAATGGTGTACTCACAATGGTCTTAACCCAATGTTATATATATATAATTCCACAACCTTAAAACTCTAATATTTAATCAATATACACATATTTTTATAATTAATCATCACAGAACAATATAAATATACATTAAATTGGTATTAATAATTTTACTATATTTTTGTGTATATCTTTATTTAAGGAATTCTACTAATAATTAAATTTTTATCCCAATTCCCACTCTTGATAGTCATTTACTCTACCACATATCATAGTTTTATAATTTAATAATACTAAAACATAGGAAATTATGATAATTACATGAAAAATTATATTATTTTAAATGTAACCACTAACTTCATTAATTTTATGTCATGTAAAGTCTACCTCATCGAAATAATCAAATCAATCATTTTTTTATAATTCATCATTAAATCACATCTATCAGAATATTACAACTAAATATTTTTTCTATTCCCATATCCAATCAATTTAAATGGAATAAAATATCCATTTACCTATCCATAATAAATTATTCATTTAATTTAATATGGAATACAACATCTTATTAATACTCCCATTTACAACACCTTCTTTTATTAATTTTGATAAAAAAATTAATTTTTAAGTAACATAAAATCAATAATTCAATAGAATACTCATTTATATATATATAAATGAATATTATGTTGTAAAACACATTAATCTATGAACCCGTAATTACTGATTCATTACAAATGAAATTTATCATAAAAATAGAAGGAGACATTTTGAATCAGCAAGAACATTATGACTAGATACCATTAATTAATTCTCCTCAATATCATTCTCTAAACCTCAAGCATGTAATCTAGATTAAATTTTTAAATGATCAATTTTTTATGGCTATAATCCCAATAACAAAAATAGATTTAATGTTTGATTCACAAATCCACCATATTAAGTGATCTTGAATCCACATTCCATTCATCCATAAAATGATAAGATCAATACCATATAAAATCATTTAATTGATTATAGTGACCAAAAATATTATCTTCCACATTACCAAAAATTAAATCCTATGGACGAGGATAATTTTTAATCAAAATTTAAGATGTTTAACATAGTTTCTAATATTTTAATAAATCATATAAAAACCATATTGTTAATGTGGAACAGTTCGTATGTTCTCCCTTATCAAATACCAATATGAATCATATTTTTTATTTTTATCCCCTCTATGAAATATGAAATTAAATTCCATAATAAATTGGTACACATTATATCATTAACAAAAAACATCTTCATTTCCATTTTTTTATTTTAATTAAAAACATTTCATTAATTTTGATTGGGAACCCAAATAAATAAAGAACGTAACAAAGATAAAACAACAAAAATACATCCCCAAAATGATCCATGAAAACATGATCACGTTGGTTCTATGTAATAATTATACTATGTAGTCAATATCAATGTCTCCATACTATGGTTACTCTAGAATGAGATCCTCATAGTGTGTTATGTTTTGGTATACACATTTCTACAAATCATCTATTCCCCATAATATCAGATTAAAAAATCATTTTTGTTATTATAATTCATTTGTTCCAAAACAATATAAACATAGAGATCCATTTCATACACAGTAAGTACATAATCCAATGTACCATTGGAGATAAACTCATGTTCCACCCTCATCTCCTTATAGAATATGAACAGTCCCATCGCAGGAACATCAACCCAATCACATATCTACACATCTCTCCCTCTATCTTTATGATAATTGAATATCAGAAAAATATCATCATTTAGAATTATATTTTATTATCGATCTATAAAGTGAAAACATACTCATATTTACAATCCTAACTATAATATCGTATCAAAATATAACATTATGCGATACAAATCCAAAAAAAAAATTCGGTTTGAAATTACCAAGAATCCTAAAATTCATAACTAAACTGTAACATCACGTTACAATTTCAGGTATCTTTATATGTTTCTATGTACCTCTATTTTGGAGTAGTGACTTTGGGGGTGTGTTTGGGTGAACATTTAAGTAAAACAAAAGGGAAATGGATTGTACATGGTTTGCACCCGGGTTGAAAAACAGTGTGACCAATCCATTCCAACAAAGCAGCACTGGACATAGAGGTACACACGATGTGCGCACAATTTGACAAACCGTGTGACCATACCATGTGGAACGAACATCTCTAGATAGTGAGGGCCGCACGATGTGCACACGGTTTGAAAAACCATGTGCATAAGCCTAGGTAAATCGTGCGCACAGTTTCTAATTCTGAAATATATTTTTAAAACCACCCAAACCCCCAGGACTTCAATAATTTCAACCTTGGCTCAGGCTTGAATCTTTTTATGTTTTTCCAAAGCCTTATAGAGAGATTATAAGGTGATATTATCATCTTTCTTTGAAATTGAATGCTCGGATTGATGATCTTCTCTCCTCCCGGTAAGTGGATTTCATCCCGTTGCATATCTCGTTTATTCTAAAATCTTTCCTTGATCTTTCCATGGGAGATTTCCTTTGTCTCCATGGATCTGAACCTATGAGTAGGGGTATAGATATAGGATTTTGAATCTAGATCTAGTTTTTCAATATCTGGATTTCTTTTATCTTAATTTTGGTTTTAGGCTTTTAGATCCAATTTTTGATCAACATCATTGTGCCGCTCAGTTTTTGGGGTTTCTCATTAGGATAACTCCCACAAATAAATTGAGGTAGGTGGTTCCGTCCCATTTTCCAAATTGATTATCATTTTATTTTCTTGATTTATTTCATTTTTTGATTTAAATTCAAATACTCATATTTTCTTTCAATTAAATTGATGAAAAACTCGATTCCAAAGAATCGAGATATTTGAAATAGTTTTGGAATGAATATTTAGAAAACCACCAATTCCATTGAATTGTGTGTGTTTATGGAAATTGGAAAATTTAATTTTTTTAATTTGATTTGTGGATTTGATGGAAATGATTTCAATTAAATTGTTGAGTTTAATTGTTGAAATGAATTGTGAAATGATGGAATTTGTTTTGAAGGGATTTTAAAGTGATGAAAATGGCTTAAAATGATATTATAGAAACCATTGGTTTATCTTGTGGAAAGGCATGTTTCTGAATAAAACATGTTTTGGTTTTAAATGGAATGAGATTGGAACGTTTGAAATGGTAGAATGGGAATGATCATATTTTAAGCATTCTTAATATAGTTATCCCATCATTTAAGAGTGCATGCAAGCCTTAGGTAGTTAGTGAGTTCTTTGGGTACACTATACGCTACAACAATGTTTTAAAACATACTTGCGGCGGGTCACATACCCGACGGGTTGGTGACCGGTATCCTTTGTCCAGTGTCATAGGGATGTGTGTATACACATTTTTCTAAGTTCACATAAAAAGTGTAGAATCCTATAGCTGGTTAATACTATCGTACCTTTTGGCAGATGACCATGTTGATCGATTGTTTAATTATATATGAGATATAAATATATGAAAATGCTTTTGAACTACTTACATGCCTTCTGAATTTACATAAAAAGTTTTATGTAACTATTTTTAACTAATTGTTTTAGAAATATTCCATCATTTTGAAGACTTTCTTGATGAATTTTCCATCATTACAAAATGTATGGCAAGATTTTTTAAAATATGATTTTGAATTTCCAAACCTGTTTATTTGAAAATTGAAAGCTTTTCTTTAGATAATCTATATTTGGCATCTGTTATGGAATCTATGGTGGTATCCTACAGGGCTTAGGCTCACACCCAACTTTTTTGCTTTGGGTGTTTGTAGAAATTCTTAATCCAGGTTCGAGCAAAGGGAAAGGATATCATAGAGTTGGATCAAATTGTTGATCTTTGGACTTGTTGAGTTGTGTCCTTAGGGACCTCGAGGCTTTTATCCTTTTTGGTGCATGAGTTTTAGTATTTTGGAACATTATTCCTCTTTATATTCTGGTACATTACTCCTAGTAAAGTTTCCTTTTGTTATGAATACTGTTTGTTTTACTCATGCTTCTACATTCTTTTGGCTAAATCGTTCCCAGTTGTATGTTGTACAATGCCAGGTGATAGTAGCCAACCCATGGGGATTGGGAACGCCCTTCGGCCTATGTCAAGGCCGGCTCAGTTGGAGGGTTACCAGGGAACACGGGCTGGTTCGTGACAAAGTTTTATCAATGAGTGGTTAAGCATCTTTCCTTGAAGACAATATGAATTTAATTATCCTTGTCGGGACATAGGAGGTTGTTGTGATTGTGTTCCTGACTAGCACTCACCGTAATGAACCTTTAGTCACTAGGGGTGGTTAGGGAAATGTGACTTTTGGATTAGTTCTAGTCTTTTCCCTATTTTTATTTGGATAGAGTGAAATCCAAATCTTGTTTTCCATACTATTAAGAGTAGTTTTCTTTGTTCCTCAGGTTGAGTGTAAATCTAATGTCTTCATTATTGTCTGCTGATGTTGTGTAGAATCATGCCTCCGAGAAGACGTGGTGCTCAGATCCAAAAAGAAGCTGCTGCTGAACATCAAAAATGTGTCCTATTGTGGATTCGAGTTTGGTTGAGGTGATTGTTCGCACTGTCCAAGCTCTAGGACAGGCACCACATCCAGTTCTTGTTCAGGCTCCAGCTATATATCCTCATAATGATATTCTCTGAGGTCATTCTCAAGAGTTCCTATGTAACTACCTGACCCCAGTTACCCATAGTTGGTGCATTATTACATAACATTGGCATGATCACAAGAAATATCAAGTCTTTAAAGACCGATTAGTTTAGTAGACTTTGAATAACTAGATACATTCATAAAGTTTACATTACATCATAAAATGAAAACTACAAAAATATGGACTCCATAGTCCACACTCATATCCCCAAATACTATCCCTGCAGGTCATTCATAATATACTTCTTCACATCCTGGGAAAAGAAAAACATAGAAAGGGGTGAGCTCAAATGCCCAGTAAGGTTAATCAATATAGTGGAAACTTTCATAAATAAGAATAAACATTTAAGGAAATGTATAACTAAAACAAAATCCTTTTAAACTTTAATTTCAAAATAATATGGTAAAAATAAAATGAAATGATGTCATTTACTTATTCACATGGATATTATACTAATCGAATAATCACATGCAATGTCAATAACCACTTTCATAATGATGGAATGCAAAATGCCAGACTATCATAACCACATAGCCAATGCCTCATTCTAAGACTAAAAATAAGATTAAGTCAAGGCCTTGTGCCAACACACTAGTTTGTATCATGAGATCTACCGATGCATTGAGGAGCTATTGCGGGCTCCACCCATCACTTATTAAGTCCAATGCATTCCTCATATGAACATGTTTAAACATAACATAAACATTAGTATTAAAAATAGCATACGAAATTTCAATACTTTATTTTTAAACCATGAATGGTATAAAAATAATACTTCCACAGTCAAACATATCACAAAACCATAAATACAATATGGAAGTTGTGTATCATAATAAATCAACTCCAAATAAACTTAAAATCCCACAAATAATGTTGACATAGATGAAATCAAAACTCTTTTTAGAGAAATATCTCTTGATATTTTGAAATCATTTAAGAGTCACATAATTATAAAATAAAAAATTTACATTCAAATTTTCTTATAAGCTTGTAAGAGAAGCTTCAAATATTTTATAATGGTGGAAAATAGCCACACCATCCGTATAAGTTAAAAAAACATTCTTACCTTAATTCTGTCGAAAAGGTTAAAAACTCCTTGTTTGGAAAATGACAGAAATATTCCTTTATAAACTTCTTATCAAAAGTCAAACATGGGAATAAAGGACTTTTACTCATATTATTTAAAATAGTAATAATGTTTTTAAATACATTTTTTAGAAACATGGATGTGGATGATAATGAGGTCCCAGTAGATAATTACGTATAAACAACCTCGGATAATGAAGAGATTGTGAAATAAACTCTTACCTTGTAATTTTCCTGGTTGAGGGTAGGATAACCTATGGTATAATAGTTAAATTATTGTTATTAAATTATACAATAATCATACACATTAATATGATATCATATATGATCTTTTAACATTGATTTGTTAACAATATCTTAGTATTATCATTGTTTTAGGTGTTAACTTACTCATTTTATTTTATATGTTTTGTTAAGTAAGCCGTGTTTTTCATGGATAGGTTGTATATTATTCATATCCATAATGATATAAACTCCTTAGATTCTATTATTAATCATCAAATGAGAATTAGACTTGAATGGATATGATGGAGAATGAATCTCATCGCGTTCGTGGAGATAGTAGTCTGTACCTATGCACGAGCGACAATATCATTCTTTTGATATTAATGTAATATATAATTTGATGGTATATCATATATACAGAATAATTTTCATGTTATATTTAATATTTACATGAATTATAAATCATTATTATACCCATCCAAATAATAATTTATTGAATAATAATTACACCATGACGTGGAGACGGTAAGTCGTACGTACGCATGTATGGTGACATGTCATTCAAAGGATGGATAGAATACTGAACATGGTCGTACCATATTTATAATAATATCACAGTCAATAGGATATACTGGATTTATTATTTTAGAATGGGAATAACAATGAAGGAAGAAGTTGAAGAAGAAATGAACTTGAAAAAAAGGGTGGTGAAAACATTACCTCTTCTTTGGGTTCTTCCTTTTGTTTGATCAAAAGGGCTCCTTAGGTTTGCTTTCTGATCAAAATAAGGCCTATAGGTTGTAATTAGGGAATTTGAGAGAGTATTTGGTCAGGTTTTGGCAAAACCAAAAGGCTTTGAAGGTGTGAATTAATGAGAATGGGGAGTTCCCTTTTATAAGAGGTGTGAGGGGAACCTTCAGAAAAGCTAGAAATATTATTTTATAATAAATTCATATTTGGTTTATAATGAGTCCAAAGTGGATTATTTAGAGGTTAAGGTGGAAATGGTTCGAAATAAACTCAACCAATAGAATTTAGATAGGTTTAAGTCATTATTTTAACCTTATCTTTTAGTTTTAACTCTTAATTAATCAGTTTGACACTTATCATGTCACTTTGTATTTTTATATTATATAGTTAATAAACTTACTATAAACCTCTAAGAAACCCCCAAGTGGTCCATTAATGATACACCTATAATTATATAAGTCTCTTGACCTAACCTTAGATTTATTTGAATTGAATATCAATTAATAATATAATATTTGTTTTAAAAACTCTTTTATGTCAATTTTGACCCTATTTGGAAAATTGATTTTTGTGAAAATTATAACAGAATAATTAATTCTAACAAAGTTAATTAAATAATTTATAACATGACTTATTAACCTATAAAATTAGTTTAATTCCTAAAATGTCTCAAATTATATTTATTTCGGTATTTATAATATCAATTATTTTAATTTTTCACTATTATGGTAATTATTGCATCATCATTGTGTCATAAATAAATTAAATTATTTAGTGTCTTAAAATTATAAATGAAATATCATTATTTATGAAATCTTTTTATCTTTCTAATTAATATTTATAATCAAATTTATCTTATGTTTGACCCTATATTAAAAATGTCTTAGTAAATAAACTTTTATTTTTACTCTTTTAATTCTTCTTTGAATTAAATAATAATAAATGTCCTAATCTAATCCAAGTGGACCTAAATGATAATATTTTATTCCTAAGCTATTTTTGGTTGATATACACTTGTCCAATAGAATTAGGGCATGTTTTAGGGTAATAGTAATATAATTTGTTCAATTAATTACCCTATTTACTTTTAGCCGTGGTAAATAAAAGTAAAAAGTTTCTATTCACAAAAAATTATTTTCATCTCATTAAACCACATTTTAATCCTTGATATTAACCGTGTCTCTCGGATTTTCGAAATTCCACTCAAAGAAGCGGTAAGAATAAGTTTTATGAAAAATTCAGTTTTTTAACTACCACTTAGTGGATTCACTATTCATCAAAAAATGAAGTTTTTCAAAAAAGTAGAAAAAATTCACCCTAGGAAAATTTCAATATTCCGAATCCAAAAATGAACTTTATTTTGAAAAATAAAATTTATAAATTTCAGAAAGTGGGTATTACTATTCATAACGGCTAGTTTGATTGGTTGTGGTGTGTTAGAACTCGATGTTGCGTACAACACATGCTATTGCATTATTCAAAGAGAAGCATATCGTAGAAGCTTGGGGTGTTACATTCTCCAATCCTTCAAATACTTTTGTCCTTGAAATTTCTAGAATACTACCGCATGAAAAAACTCAGGTGGTTCT
Source organism: Viscum album (assembly GCA_963277665.1). Taxonomy (NCBI): domain Eukaryota; kingdom Viridiplantae; phylum Streptophyta; class Magnoliopsida; order Santalales; family Viscaceae; genus Viscum; species Viscum album. The sequence continues at coordinate 1,015,216,655 of OY728155.1, forward strand.
TCATCATAAGTTCCTCGGGTTCCCACATTGCCTCTTCCATCTTATGGTTTCTCCACAAGACTTTTACCAGACGATTCGTCCGATTTCTCAGTACATGTTCTCTCATATCAAAAATCTTGACGGTATATTCGCAATAATATAGATCGGGTTCCAGTTCTAATTTCTCATAGGTGAGTACATGCGTTGGGTCAGGCATGTATTTCCTCAATAGTGATACGTGCAACACATTGTGAAATTTGGAGAGATTTGGCGGCATTGTCAAACGGTAAGCTACAGCCCCAATTCATTCTATAATTTCGAAAAGTTCGATGAACCTGGGACACAATTTAACTTTCTTTCCAAAATGTATGACTCCCTTCTGTGGAGATACCTTCAGGAAAACATGATATTCGACTTCAAATTCCCAATCCTTCCTTCTCTTATCGGCACAACTCTTCTTCCTACTTTGAGTTGCTTTGATATGGTTTTGGATTACCTTCACCTTTTCCATTATTTCCTCCACTAGTTCTGGGCCTACATTTTTTCTTTCACCAACGTCACCCCAATAGGTTGGTGTGCGACATCTCTTTCCGTATAACGCTTCATATGGTGCCATATGAATACTCAAATGGAAGATATTGTTATTGGAAAATTCTACCAGAGGTAAATATTGATCCCACATACCCTAAAAGTCAAGTGAGAAGGATCTCAACATGTATTCTAAGGTGTGAATAGTTTGTTCTAATTTTCCATCTGTTTAAGGGTGGTAGGAAGTGCTCAAATGAAGTTCAGTATCCAAGGATTTCTGAAGACTCTTCCTGAGTCTTGAAGTAAAATGGGGATCATGATCCGAAACAATCGATAGGGGTACTCCATGAAGTCTCACAACATCATTAATATATAGTCGTGCTAGTAATTCAAGTGGTAAATCTTCCCTTTGCAATCACGAGTTTGGTGGCCTTTTTCACCACACATGTATCAGACACTCATTCCCTTCAAGAAAGTACCTGGGTTTTTCTTCCCACATTTACCATAGGATGGATATTCAAACTTTCCCTTCTTCCCCTTATTTCCATTCCCAGATTGATCGGCATATCTCTTCTTCTCTTTCTTTGCTTTAAAGTCATAAGACTTAGATAATTCCTTTTCTATCTTGATAGCACATGATACAATGTCTTCGTATGATGAGAAGGATTGTGAGACTAATGCTCGATGGAGAAATGGTTTTTACCCATCAAAGAAACGATCAATTTTACTTATTGGGGTATGTATATAACCTCCAGCATAATTTCTAACCTTGTAAAGTTAGCCTCATACTTTGCGACATTCTCATCCTCCTTTTGTCTCAAACTCAGAAATTGTCTTTCCATTTCTGCTCGATGGTCATAAGGAAATTATTTTTCTAAAAAAGGATATTTGAACTCCCTCCATTCCATATTTGATACTTCATCATCTTCCTTCTTGTTTTGAATCAATGACCACCATTGATCAGTATCTCCAGTGAGACGGTAAACAGCCAAGATAACATTTTCCCTTTCACTACTCTCCAATGTCGGAAATATTTTTTCTAGAGAATTTATCCATTTCTCAACTAATAAGATATTTGTACTCCCATTGAACATTGGTGGTTGTTGCCTCATGAAGCTCTCTTACATTGATTCTCCACGCTGTGGATCAGGGTGCTCCATACGGGTAAGGTTATTATTCATAACCTGAGTGAGTTGTCCCAGTATGGTGATTAGTCGATCAGCACCAGTTGCATCACCAGCTCCACTATAATTATCTTGAGCAGGAGGGAAATCCCTACATGGAGTGCGTGCAATGATACAGTTTCTATTTCTTCTACTAGGCAACATTTCTAAACAATGGAACAAACTAGATCAATTTATGAATCAAAATACATAATTCTATACATATAAAACACTTAACATAAATTGAACTATTTATGGATATAATCCATAACTATAAAAAAAATTTCTTTGAGGATTTATATACTCATAAACCCTTCATAATGATTTGTAAATAAAATAAGAGTTATCCTAAGCATATCCCCCAGGAGGGTCGTAACCAAGAGTGAAGCAAGGCCTATTGTCGTGCACCAGTTCCTGTTCGAGTGTCGCTCAAAGCGGTATTTTCAGGTTTTACCCCTAGGTACATCTGTTCCAGAGCTGCCTCTACATGCTCATATCTAGATAGGGATGTATTTCTCGGATAAACTCAAAAAATCTCTACAATACCAAAATTCTAGGAAGTTCTTCTATACTAATCCTCAAAGTACATCTTATGTCTATGTGCTCTAATCAAAGTTTATCTAAATGTAGCTTCAAAGGTTTCTACTAAACTTCTCTGATACCAACTGTAATGCCCCAACCCTAGTTACCCAGAGTCGGTGCATTATTACATAACATTAGCATGGTCACAAAAAAGATCAAGTCTCGAATGACAGATTAGTTTAGTTGCCTTGCAATAACTAGATACATTCATAAAGTTTACATTAAATCATAAAATGAAAACTACAACAATATAGACTCCATAGTACACACTCTTATCCGCTCATAATATCCCTGAAGGTCCTTCATAAAATACTTCTTCACATCCTGGGAAAAATAAATCATAGAAAGGGGTGATCTCAAATGCCCAGTAAGGATAATCAATATAGCTGAAACATTCATAAATAGTAATAATCATTAAAGGCAATGTATAACTAAAAAAAGCCTTTTAAACTTTAACTTAAACATAATATGGCAAAAATAAAATTAAATGATTCCATTTACTTATTTACATTAATATTCTACTAATTTAATAATCACATGAAATATCAATAACCACTTTCATAATAATGGAATGCAAAATTCCAGACTATCATAACCACATAGCCAATGCCTCGTGCTAAGACTACAAACAAGATTTTGTCAAGGCCTTGTGCCAAGACACTAGTTTTTCTCTTGAGACCTACCGATGCATCAAGGAGCTATATCGGGCTCCAACCGTCACTTATTAATTCCAATGCATTAATAATATGAACAAGTTTAAACATAACATAAACATTCGTATTAAAACTAGAATACGAAATGTCAATATATTCATCATAAACCATGAATGGAATAAAAATAACACATCCACAGTCAAACATATCACAAAACCATCAATACAATATGGAAGTTTTGTATCATAATAAATCAACTCCAAATAAACTTAAAATCCATCAAATAATGTTTACATAGATGAAATCAAAACTCTTTTTAGAGAAATATCTCTTCTTATTTTGAAATAATTTAAGAGTCACATAATTATAAAATAAAACATTTACTTTGAAATTTTTCTTATAAGCTTTTAAGGGAAGCATCAAATATTTTATAACGGTGTAAAATAGCCACACCTGCCGTATAAGTTAAAAAAACATTCTTACCTTAATTCTATCGAAAAGGTTAAAAAACACTTTGTTTGAAAAATGAAAAAAAGATTCTCTTATAAACATCTTATAAATATTCAAATAAGGGTATAAATGGGTTTAAACCATATTCTATAAAATAATAAGAATGTTTTGAAATACATTTTTAAGAAACATGGAAGTTGATGATAAAGAGGTCCTAGTAGATAATTACGTATAAACAGCCTCGGATAATGAAGAGATTGTGAAATAAACACTTACCTTGTACTTTTCCTTGGTTTAGGGTAGGTTAACCTCCGGTATAATGGTGAAATTATTGTTATTAAATAATATAATAATCATACACATTAATATGATATCATATATGATATTTTAACATTGATTTGTTAATAATATCTTAGTATTATCGTTGTTTCGGGTGTTAACATACTCATTTTATTTTATATGTTCTGTTACGTAAGACGTGTTTTTCATGAATCAGTTGTATATTATTCATATCCAGAATGATATCAACTCCATAGATACTATTATTAATCATCAAATGAGAATTATACTTGAATGGATACGATGGAGAATGAATCTCATCACGTTCGTGGAGACGGTAGTCCGTACGTAGGCACGAGCGACAATATCATTCTTTTGATATTAAAGTAATATATAATTGGATGTTATATCATATATACAGAATCATTATCTTGTTATATTTAATATTTACATGAATTATACATCATTATTATACCCATCCAAATAATAATTTATTGAATAACAATTACACCACGACGTGGAGACGGTAAGCCATACGTACGCACGTATGGTGACATGTCATTCAATGGATGGATAGAATACTGAATATTTCTGTACCATATTTATAATAATATCACATTATATAGGATATACTGGATTTATTATTTTAGAATGGGAATAACAAATAAAGAAGAATTTGAAGAAGAAATGAACTTGAAAAAAAGGGTGGTGAAAACATTACCGCTTCTTCGGGTTCTTCCATTTTTTGATCAAAAGGGCTCCTTAGGTTGGCCTTCTAATCAAACTATGGCCTCTAGGTTGTATTGAGGGAAGTTTAGAGAGTATTTGGGTCGGGTTTCTCCGAACCAAAAGGCTTTGAATGTGTGAATTAATGAGAAGGGGGAGTTCCCTTTTATAAGAGGGGTGAGGGGAACCTTTGGAAATGCTAGAAATACTATTTTATAATAATTTCATATTTGGTTTATAATGGCTTAAAAGTGTATTATTGAAAGGTAAAGGAGGAAAGGGGTATAAAACCACCCAATCAATAGAATTCATATATGTTTGTGTCATTGTATTAACCTTATCTTTTAGTTTTAACTCTAAATTAATTAGTTTGACACTTACCATGTCACTTTTTATTTTTATATTATATAGTTAATAAACTTACTATATACCTCCAAGATACCCCCAAGTGGTCCATTAATGATACAACTATCATGATATAAGTCTCTTGACGATCCTTATATTTTTAGGAATTGAATATCAATTATTAATATAATATTTGTTTTAAAAACTCTTTTATATGAATTTTGACACTATTTGGAAAATTGATTTTTGTGAAACTCCTAACAGAATGATTACTTCTAAAAACATTAATAAAATCATTTATAACATGTCATATTAACCTATAAAATTAGTTTAATTAATAAAAAGTCTCAAATTATAATTATTTTGGTATTTATAATATCAATTATTTTAATTTTTCACTATTATGGTAATTACTACATCATCATTGTGTCATAAATAAATTATAATATTTAATGTCTAAAAATTATAAATGAAATATCATTATGTAGGAAATCTTTTTGGCTTTCTAATTAATATTTATAATCAAATTGAACATATGTGTATCCCTATATTAAAAATGTTTTAGTAAATAAACTTTGATTTTAACTCTTTTAACTCTTCTTTGAATTAAATAATAGTAAATGTCCTAATCTAATCCAAGTGGACCTAAATGGTAATATTTTATTCCTAAGCTGTTTTTGGTCGAGATAAACTTGTCCAATGGCATTAGGATAGGTGTTTGGGTAACATTAATATCATTTTTACCCTTAATTACCCTATTTACTTTTAACCGTGGAAAATAAAAGTAAAAAGTTACTATTCACAAAAAATAATTTTAATCTCATTAAACCAAATTTCACTCCTGGATATTAATCGTGTCTCTCGGATTTTCAAAATTCCACTCACAGAAGTGGTAAAATTATGTTTTATGAAAAATTCATTTTTTTAACTACCACTTTGTGGTTTCACTATTCATCAAAAAATGATGTTTTTCAAAAAAATACCAAAAAATCACCCTAGGATAATTTCGATATTCCAAATCCATAAATGAGGTCCATTTTGAAAAAAATTTTATAAGTTTAAATAAATGGGTATTACTATTCATAACAGCAAGTTTGATTGGTTGTGGTGTGTTAGAACTCGATGTTGCATACAACACACGCTAGTGCATTATTTAAAGAGAAGCATACCGTAGAAGCTTGGGGTGTTACATTCTCCCCTCCTTCAAATAATTACGTCCTTGAAATTTCTATAATACTACCGCATGAAGAAACTCAGGTGGTTCTTCATCGTAAGTTCCTCGGGTTCCCACGTTGCCTCTTCCATCTTATGGGTTCTCCACAAGACATTTACCAGATGAGTCATCCGGTTTCTCATTACTTTTTCTCTCGTATCAAAAATATTGATGGGCTATTCGTAATAAGACAGACCGGGTTCCAGTTCTAATTCCTCATAGGTGAGTACATGCATTGGGTCAAGCATGTATTTCCTCAATAGTGATACATGCAACACATTGTGAACTTTAGAGTGATTTGGCGGCATTGTCAAGCGGTATACTACAGCCCCAATTCGTTCTAGAATTTCGAAAGGTCCGATGAACCTAGGACTCAATTTAACTTTCTTACCAAAACGTATGACTCCCTTACACGGAGATACCTTCAGGAAAACATGATCACCGACTTGAAATTACAAATCCTTCCTTCGATTATCGACACAACTCTTCTGCCTACTTTGAGATACTTTGATATGGTTTTGGATTACCTTCACATTTTCCATCGTTTCCTCCACCAGTTCTGTTCCTAAAAGTTTTCTTTCACCAACGTCATCCCAACAGGTTGGTGTGCGACATCTCTTTCCGTATAATGCTTCATATGGTGCCATATGAATACTCGAATGAAAGCTATTGTTATTGGAAAATTATACCAGAGGTAAATATTGATCCCACATACCCTGAAAGTCAAGTGAGCAGGATCTCAACATGTCTTCTAAGGTTTGAATAGTTCATTCTGATTGTCTATCTGTTTAAGGGTGGTAGGCAGTGGTCAATTGAAGTTCAGTATCCAAGGTTTTCTGAAAACTTCTCCAGAATCTTAAAGTAAAACAGGGATCACGATCAGAAACAATCGATAGGGGTACTCCATGAAGTCTCACAACTTCATTAATATATAGTCTTGCTAGTCAATCAAATGGTAAATCTTCCCTTTGCAATCACGAGCTTGGTGGCTTTTTTAACCACACTTGTATCAGACACCCATTCCCTTCAATCAAGTACCAGGGTGTTTCTTCCCACATTTACCATAGGATTGAGATTCAACCTTTCCCTTCATCCCCTTATTTCTATTCCCATATTGATCAGAATATCTCTTCTTCTCTTGCTTTGAGAATTCTTTTTCTATCTTGATAGCACATGATACAATGTCTTCGTACGATGAGAAGGATTTTGAGACTAATGATCGATGGAGAAATGGTTTTTACCCATCAAAGAAATGATCAATATTACTTATTGGGTTACGTATATAATCTCCAGCACACCTTGCTAACCTTGTGAAGTTAGCCTCATACTTTGCGACATTCTCATCCTCCTTTTGTCTCAAACTAAGAAATTGACTTTCCATATCTGCTCGATGGTCACGAGGAAAGTATTTGTCTAAAAACATATGTTTGAACTCCTTACATTCCATATTTGATACTTTATCATCTTCCTTTGTGTTTTGAATCAATGACCACCATTGATCAGTATCTCTAGTGAGGTGGTAAACTGCCATGATAAAACTTTCCCTTTCACTACTCCCAAAGCCTGAAATATTTTCTCTATAGAATTTATCCATTGCTCAGCTAATAAGGGATTTTTACTCCCATTGAATATTGGAGGTTGTTTCCTCATGAAGAAATCTAACATTGATCCTCCACGCTGCGGATTAGGGTGCTCCATATGGGTAAGGTTATTATTCATAACCTAAGTGAGTTGTCCCAGTATGGTGATTAGTTGATCAGCACGAGTTGCATCACCAGCTCCACTATAATTATCTTGAGCAGGAGGGAAATCCCTACATGGAGTGCGTGCATTGACACAGTTTCCATTTCTTCCACTAGGCTTCATTTCTAAACAATGGCATAAACTAGATCAGTTTATGAATCAAAATACATAATTCCATAATTATAAATCACTTAACATAAATTGAACTATTTATGGATATGATCCATAATCAAAAAAATGTTTTCTTTGAGGATGTAAATACACATAAACCCTTCATAATGATTTGTAAATAAAATGAGAGTTATCCTAAGCATATCCCCTGGGATTGTCGTAACCAAGAGTGCAACAAGGCATGTTGTCATGCACCATTTCCCATTTGAGTCTTGCTCAAAGTGGTATTTTCAGGTTTTACCCCTAGGTACATCTGTGCCATAGCTGCCTCTACCTACTCGTATCCCGATAGGGATGTATTTCTCAGATTAACTAAAAAAACTATACAATACCAAAATTCTAGGAAGTTCTTCTATACTAATCCTCAAAGTCCATCTTATGTCTATGTGCTCTAATCAGAGTTTATCTAAATCTAGATTCCAATGTTTCTACTAAAATTCCACTGATACCAACTATAATGCCCCGACCCCGGTTACCCAGAGTCGGTGCATTATTTCATAACATAGGCATGATCACAAGAAATATCAAGTCTCGAAAGACTGATTAGTTTAGTAGCCTTTGAATAACTAGATACATTCATAATGTTTACATTACATCATAAAATGAAAACTACAACAATATAGACTCCATATTCCACACTCTTATCCCCTCATAATATCCCTGCAGGTCATTCATAAAATACTTCTTCACATCCTGGGAAAAATAAATCATAGAATGGGGTGAGCTCAAATGCCCAGTAGGGAGAATCAATATAGTGGAAACTTTCATAAATAGGAATAAACATTTAAGGCAATGTATAACTAAAACAAAAGCCTTTTAAACATGAACTTCAACATAATATGGAAAAAACAAAATGAAATGATTCCATTTACTTATTCACATGGATATTATACTAATCAAATAATAACATGCAATATCAATAACCACTTTCATAATGATGGAATGCATAATGACAGACCATCATAACCACATAGCCAAGGCCTCGTGCCAAGACTACAAATAATATTTTGTCAAGGCCTTGTGCCATGACACTAGTTTGTCTCATGAGACCTACTGATGCGTCGAGGAGCTATAGTGGGCTCCACCCGTCACTTATTAAGTCCAATGCATTCTTCATATGAACATTTTTAAACATAACATAAACATTCATATTAAAACTAACAAATGAAATGTCAATAGTTTCTTCATAAACCATGAATGGTATAAAAATAACACATCCACAGTCAAACATATCACAAAACCATCAATAAAATATGGAAGTTTTGTATCATAATAAATAGCCGCACCCGCCCTATAAGTTAAAAAAACATTCTTACCTTAATTATGTCGAAAAGGTTAAAAAACACCTTGTTTGGAAAATGACCGAAAAATTACTTCATAAACATCTTATAAAAAGTAAAACAAGGTAATAAATAAATTTAACCCATATTCTGTAAAATAGTAAGAATTTTATGAAATACATTTTTAAGAAACATGGATGTGGATGATAAAGAGGTCCCAGTAGATAATTACGTATAAACAACCTCGGATAATGAAGAGATTGTGAAATAAACCATTACCTTGTACTTTTCATTGGTTGAGGGTAGTTTAACCTCCTGTATAATGGTGAAATTATTTATATTAAATTATAAAATAATCATATAGATTAATATGATATCATATATGATCTTTTAACATTGATTTGTTAATAATATCTTAGTATTATCGTTGTTTCAGGTGTTAACTTAATCATTTTATTTTATATGTTTTGTTACGTAAGCCATGTTTTTCATTGATAGGTTGTATCTTATTCATATCCAGAATGATATCAACTCCATAGATACTATTATTAATCATCAAATGAAAATTAGACTTGAATGGATACGATGGAGAATGAATCTCATCGCGTTCGTGGAGACGGTAGTCTGTACGTATGCACGAGCGACAATATCAATCTTTTGATATTAAAATAATATATAATTGGATGGTATATCATATATACAGAATAATTATAATTTTATATTTAATATTTAAATTAATTATACATCATTATTATACCCATCCAAATAATAATTTATTGAATAACAATTACACCACAACGTGGAGACGGTATGCCGTACGTACACACATATGGTGACATGTCACTCAAAGGATTGATAGAATACTAAATATGGTTGTACCATATTTATAATAATATCACATTATATATTAGATACTGTATTTATTATTTTATAATGTAAAAAACAATGAAATAAGAAGTTGAAGAAGAAATGAACTTGAAAAAAAGGGTGGTGAAAACATTACCTCTTCTTCGGGTTCTTCCTTTTTTTTGATCAAAAGGGATCCAAAGGTTGGCTTTATGATCAAAATAAGGCCTCTAGGATGTAGTTAGGGATGTTTAGAGAGTATTTGGGTAGGGTTTGTCTGATTCAAAAGTCTTTGAAGGTGTGAATTAATGAGAAGGCGGAGTGCCCTTTTATAAGAGGGGTGAAGGGCACCTTTCGAAAAGCTAGAAATATTATTTTATAATAAATTAATATTCGGTTTATAATGGCTCCAAAGTCGATTATTTAAAGTTTAAGGTGGGGATGGGTCTAAAACCACACAACCAATAGAATTTATATAGGTTTGGGTCATTATATTAACATTATCTTTTATTTTTAACTCTTAGTTAATTAGTCTGACACTTACCATGTCACTTTGTATTTTTATATTATATAGTTAATAAACATACTATATATCTCTAAGATACCACAAGTGTTCCATTAGTGATACAAATATCATGATATAAGTCTCTTGGATGAACCTTAGATTTTTAGGAATTGAATATCAATTAATAATATAATATTTGTTTTAAAAACTCTTTTTTGTCAATTTTGACACTATTTTGAAAATTGATTTTTTTGAAAATCATAACAGAGTTATTACTTCACAAAAATTTAATTAAATCATTCCTAAAATTTAATATTAACCTAGAAAATTATTTTAATTCATAAAAGTCTCAAAATATATTTATTTGGGTATTTATAATATCAATTATTTTAATTTTTCACTATTATAGTAATTACTGCATCATCATTTTTTCATAAATAAATTAAATTATTTAATGTCTAAAAAATTATAAATGAAATATCATTATGTATGAAATCTTTCTATATTTATAATGAATATTTATAATCTAATTTATCTTATGTTTAACCCTATATTAAAAATATTTTAGTAAATAAACTTTTATTTTAACTCTTTTAACGCTTCTTTGAATAAAATAATAAAAAATGACCTAATCTAATCCAAGTGGACCTAAATGATAATATTTTATTCCTAAGGTTGTTTTTGGTCAAGATAAACTTTTCCAATAGAATTAGGACATGTGTTATGGTAATATTAATATCAATTTTACCCTTAATTACCCTATTTACTTTCAACCGTGGTAAATAAAAGTAAGAAGTTAGTATTTACCAAAAATTATTTTCATCTCATTGAACCACATTTTACTACTTGATATTAGTCGTGTCGCTCGGATTTTTTAAATTCCACTCACAGAAGCCGTAAAATTATGTTTTATGAAGAATTCAGTTTTTTAACTACCACTTAGTGGTTTCACTATTCATCAAAAAATTATGTTTTTCTATAAAAATACAAAAAATTCACCCTAGGATAATTTTGATATTCCTAATCCAAAAATGAAGTCCATTTTGAAAAATAAAATTTATAAATTTCGAAAAGTGGGTATTACTATTCATAACGGCTAGTTTGATTGGTTGTGGTGTGTTAGAACTTGAAGTTAAGTACAACACATGCTATTACATTATTCAAAGAGAAGCGTACTGTAGAAGCTTGGTGTGTCACATTCTCCCCTCCTTCAAATAATTTTACCCTCAAAATTTCTAGAATACTACCGCATGAAAAGACTTGGGTTGTTATTCTTCATAATTTCCTTGGGTTCCCACGTTGACTCTTCCATCTTATGGTTTCTCCACAAGACTTTTACCAGACGAGTCGTCCAGTTTCTCAGTACAAGTTCTCTCATATCAAGAATCTTGACGGGCTCTTCGCAATAAGACAGATCACGTTCCTATTCTAATTCCTCATAGGTGATTACATGCATTGGGTCAGGCATGTATTTCCTCAATAGTGATACATGGAACACATCGTGAACTTTGGAGATATTTGGCTGCATTGTCTAACGGTAAGCGACAACCCCAATTCATTCTAGAATTTCGAAAGGTCCGATGTACCTGGGACTCAATTTACCTTTCTTACAAAAACGTATGCCTCCCTTCCATGGAGATACCTTCATAAAAACATGATCACCGACTTGAAATTCCAAATACTTCCTTCAATTATCAGTATAGCTCTTCTGCCTACTTTGAGCTGCTTTGATATGGTTTTGGATTACCTTCACCTTATCCATCGTTTCCCCCACCAGTTCTGGGACTACACATTTTCTTTCACCATTGTCATCCCAACAGGTTGGTGTGTGACACCTCTTTCCGTATAATGCTTCATATGGTGCCATATGAATACTCGAATGGAAGCTATTGTTAAAGGAAAATTCTACCAGAGGTAAATATTGATCCCACATACCCTGAAAGTCAAGTGAGAAGGATATCAACATGTCTTATAAGGTTTGAAAAGTTCATTTTGATTATCCATCTATTTGAGGGTGGTAGGAAGTGCTCAAATGAAGTCCAGTATCCAAGGCTTTCTGAAGACTTTTCTAGAATCTTGAAGTAAAATGGGGATCACGGTCAGAAACAATCGATAGGGGTACACCATGAAGTCTCAAAATTTCATTAATATATAGTCTTGCTAGTTGTTCAAGTGGTAAATCTTCCCTTTACAATCATGATCTTGGTGTCCTTTTTCACCACACGGGTAAGAGACACCCATTCCCTTCAAGCAAGTAACGGGGTGTTTCTTCCCACATTTACCACAGGATGGATATTCAACCTTTCTATTCTTCCCCTTATTTCCATTCCTAGATTGATTAGTAGATCTCTTATTCTCTTTCTTTGCTTTAAAGTCATAAGACTTAAAGAATTCCTTTTCTCTTTTGATAGCACATGAGACAATGTCTCCGTATGATGAGAAGGAATGTGAGACTAATGCTCGACGGAGAAATGGTTTTAACCCATCAAAGAAAATGTCAATCTTACTTATTGGGTTATGTTTATAATCTCCAACATACCTTGCTAAACCTATAAAGTTAGCCTCATACTTTGCGACATTCTCATCCTCCTTTTGTCTCATACTCACAAATTTTCTTTCTATATCTTCTCGATGGTCATGAGGAAAGTATTTTTCTAAAAACAGATATTTGAACTCCCTCCATTCCATATTTGATACTTCATCATCTTCCTTCGTGTTTTGAATCAATGACCACCATTGATTAACATCTCCCGTGAGGCGGTAAAATGCCATGATAACTTTTTTCCTTTTCACTACTCCCCAAAGCCTGAAATATTTTCTCTAGAGAATTTATCCATTGCTCAGCTACTAAGGGATTTGTACTCCCATTGAATGTTGGTGGGTTTTTCCTCATGAAGCGATCTAACATTGATCCTCCATGCTGTGGATTAGAGTCCTCCATACGAGTAAGGTTATTATTCATAACCTGAGTGAGTTGTCCCAGTATAGGGATTAGTTGATCAGCACCAGTTGCATCACCGGCTCCACTATAATTATCATGAGCAAGAGGGAAATCCCTACATGGAGTGCGTGCATTGATATAGTTTCCATTTCTTCCACTAGGTTCCATTTCTAAACAATGGCATAAACTAGATATGTTTATGAATCAAAATACATAATTCAATACTGATAAAACACTTAACATAAATTGAACTATTTATGGATATAATTCATAATCATAAAAAAGTTTTCTTTGAAGAAGTATATACTCATAAACACATCATAATAATTTTTAAAGAAAATGAGAGTTATCCTAAGAATATCCCACAAGAGTGTCATAACCAAGAGTGCAGCAAGGCTCGTTGTCGTGCACCAGTTCACGTTCGAGTCTAGATCAAAGCGGTGTTTTCGGGTTTTACCCCTAGGTACATCTGTGCCAGAGCTGCCTCTACCTGCTCGTATCCAGATAGGGATGTATTGCTCGGATAAACTCACAAAATATCTACAATTCCAAAATTCTAGGAATTTCTTCTATAATAATCCTCAATGTCCATCTTAGGTGTATGTGCTCTAATCAGAGTTTATCTAAATCTAGTTTCCAAGGTTTCTAATAAATTTCCTCTGATACCAACTGTAACACCCTGACCCTAGTTACCTAGAGTCGGTGCATTATTACATAACATTGGCATGATTAGAAGAAAGATCATGTCTCGAAAGACCGATTAGTTTAGTAGCCTTGAATAACTAGATACATTCATAAAGTTTATATTACATCATTAAATGAAAACTACAACAATATATACTCCATAGTCCACACTCTTATCCCCTCATAATATCCCTACAGGTCATTCATAAAATACTTTTCAAATCCCGGAAAAAATAAAACATAGAAAGGGGTGAGCTCAAATTCCCAGTAAGGATAATCAATATAGCGGAAACTTTCATAAATAGGAATAAACATTTAAGGAAATGTATAACTAAAAAAATCCTTTTAAACTTGAACTTCAACATAATATGGAAAAAATAAAATGAAATGATTCCATTTATTTATTCTCATGGATATTCTACTAATTGAATAATCACATTCAATATCAATAACCACTTTCATAATGATGGAATGCATAATGCCAGACTATCAGAACCACATAGCCAATGCCTCGTGCCAAGACTACAAATAAGATTTTGTCAATTCCTTGTGCCACGACACTAGTTTGTCTCATGAGACCTACCTATGCATCGAGGAGCTATAGTGGGATCCACCTATCACTTATTAAGTCCAATGCATTCCTCATTTTAAAAATTTTAAACATAACATAAACATTCGTATTAAAACTAGCATACGAAATGTCAATAATTTATTCACAAACCATGAATGGTATAAAAATAACACATCCACAGTAAAACATATCACAAAAACATCAATAAAATATTGAAGTTTTTTATCATAATAAATCAACTCCAAATAAAATTAAAATCCATCAAAGAATGTTGACATAGATGAAATCAAAACTCTTTTTAGAGAAATATCTCATCCTATTTTGAAATCATTTAAGAGTCACATAATTATAAAATAAAACATTTACATTGAAAAATTTCTTATATTCTTGTAAGGTATGCTTCGATGATTTTATAATAGCGGAAAATATCTGCACCTATCATATAAGTTAAAAAAACATTCTTACCTTAATTCTGTCAAAAAGGATAAAAAACACATTGTTTGTAAAACGACAGAAAGATTCCTTTATAAACATCTTATAAAAAGTCAAAAAAGGGTATAAATGAATTTAACACATATTCTGTAATATAGTAAGAATGTTTTGAAATTCATTTTTAATAAACATGGATGTGGATTATAAAGAGGTTCCATTAGATAATTACGTATAAACAACCTCGGATAATGAAGAGATTGTAAAATAAACCCTTACCTTGTACTTTTCATTGGTTGAGGGTTGGTTAACCTCCTGTATAATGGTGAAATAATTGTTATTAAATTATACAAGAATCATATACATTAATAGGATATCATATATGATCTTTGAACATTGATTTGTTAAAAATATCTTAGTATTATCGTTGTTTCGGGTGTTAACTTACTCGTTTTCTTTTACATGTTTTGTTACGTAAGAAGTGTTTGTCATGGTTAGGTTTTATCTTATACATATCTGGAATGATATCAACTCCTTTGATACTATTATTAATCATCATATGAGAATTATACTTGAATGAATATGATGGAGAATGAATCTCATGGCGTTCGTGGAGAATGTAGTCTGTACGTACGCACGAGCGAAAATATCATTCTCTTGATAATAAAATAATATATAATTGGATAGTATATCATATATAAAGAATAATTATAATGTTATATTTAATATTTACATTAAATATACATCATTATTATACCCATCTAAAATAATAATTTATTGAATTACAGTTACACCACGACGTGGAGGCGGTAAACCGTACGTACGCACGTATGGTGACATGTCATTCAAAGGATGGATAAAATACTGAATATGGTTGTACCATATTTATAATAATATTACAGTATATAGAAGATACTGGATTTATTATTTTAGAATGTTAATAACAAATAATGAAGAAGTTGAAGAAGAAATGAACTTGAAAAAAAGGGCGGGGAAAACATTACCTCTTCTTCGGGTTCTTCCTTTTTGTTTTGATCAAAAGGGCTCCGTAGGTTGCATTTATGATCAAACTAAGGCCTCTAGGTTGTAGTGAGGTATGTTTAGATAGAATTTGGGTTGGAATTGGCCGAACCAAAAGGCTTTGAAGGTGTCAATTAATGAGAAGGGGGGGGTGCCCTTTTATAAGAGGGGTGAAGGGAACCTTTGGAAAAGCTAGAAATATTATTTTATAATAAATTAATATTCGGTTTCTAATGGCTCCAAAGTGGATTATTTAATGGTTAAGGTGGGGATGGGTCGAATTACACTCAACCCATAGAATTTAGACTAGTTTGGGTCATTATATTAACGTTATCTTTTAGTTTTAACTCTTAGTTAATTAGTTTGACACTTACGATGTCACTTTGTATTTTTTATATTATATAGTTAATAAACATACTATATACCTCCAAGAGACCCCCAAGTGGTACATTAATGATACACCTATCATGATATAAGTTTCTTGTCCGAACCTTATATTTTTAGGGATTGAATATCAATTAATAATATAATATTTGTTATAAAAACTCTTTTATGTTAATTTCGACACTATTTAGAAAATTGATTTTTGTGAAAATCATAACAGAATGATTACTTCAAAAAAAGTTAATTAAATAATTCCTAACATGTAATATTAACCTATAAAATTATTTTAATTCATAAAAAGGCTCAAATTATATTTATTTGGGTATTTATAATATCAATTATTTTAATTTTTCACTTTTATGGTAATTACTGCATCATCATTGTGTCATAAATAAATTAAATTATTTAATGTCTAAAAATTATAAATGAAATATCATTATGTAGGAAATATTTTTATATTTATAATGAATATTTATAATCTAATTTATCTTATGTGTAACCCTATATTAATTTTTTTTAGTAAATAGACTTTGAATTTAACTCTTTTAACTCTTCTTTGAATTAAATAATAAAAAATGACCTAATCTAATCCAAGTGAACCTAAATGATAATATTTTATTCCTAAGGCTGTTTTTGGTCGATATACACTTGTCCAATAGAATTAGGACACGTGTTAGTGTAATATTAATATCATTTTTACCCTTAATTACCCAATTTACTTTTAACCGTGGTAAATAAAAGGAAGAAGTTACTATTCACCAAAAATTATTTTCATCTCATTGAACCACATTTTATTCCTTGATATTAACCGTGTCTATCGGATTTTCAAAATTCCACTCACAGAAGCGGTAAATTTATGTTTTATGAAAAATTCAGTTTTTTAACTATCATTTAGAGGTTTCACTATTCATCAAAAAACGAAGTTTTTCAGAAAAATACCAAAAATTCCCCCTAGGATAATTTCGATATTCTGAATCCAAAAATGAAGTCCATTATGAAAAATAAAATTTATAAATTTCAAAAAGTGGGTATTACTATTCATAACGGCTAGTTTGATTGGTTGTGGTGTGTTAGAACTTGTTGTTGCGTACAACACACGCTATTGCATTATTCAAAGAGAAGCGTACCGTAGAAGATTGGGTTGTTACATTATCCCCTCATTCAAATAATTTCACCCACAAAATTTCTATAATACTACCACATGAAATGACTCAGGTGATTCTTCATCATAAGTTTCTCGGGTTCCCACGTTGACTCTTCCATCTTATGGTTTCTCCACAAGACATTTACCAGACGACTCGTCCAGTTTCTCAGTACTTGTTCTCTAGTATCAAGAATATTGATGGGTTCTTCACAATAAGACAGATCAAGTTCCAGTTCTAATTCATCATAGGTGAGTAAATGCGTTGGGTCAGGCATGTATTTCCTCAATAGTGATACATTGAACACATCGTGAACTTTGGAGAGATTTGGCGTCATTGTCAAATGGTAAGCTACAGCCCCAATTCGTTCTAGAATTTCGAAAGGTCTGATGTACCTGGGACTCAATTTACCTTTCTTACCAAAATGTATGACTCCCTTCCATGGAGACACCTTCAGGAAAACATGATCACTGACTTGAAATTCCAAATCCTTCCTTCGATTATCGGCATAGCTCTTCTGCCTACTTTGAGCTGCTTTGATATGGTTTTGGATTACCTTCACCTTTTCTATCGTTTCCTCCACCAGTTCTGGGTCTACAAGTTTTCTTTCACCAACGTCATCCCAACAGGTTGGTGTGCGACATCTCTTTCCATATAACGCTTCATATGGTTCCATATGAATACTTGAATGGAAGCTATTGTTATAGGAAAATTCTACCATAGGTAAATATTGATCCCACATATCCTGAAAGTCAAGTGAGAAGTATATCAAGATGTCTTCTAAGGTTTGAATAGTTCATTTTGATTGTCTATCTGTTTGAGGGTGGTAGGCAGTGCTCAAATGAAGTTCAGTATCCAAGGCTTTCTGAAGACTTTTCCAGAATCTCGAAGTAAAACGGGGATCACGATCAGAAACAATCGATAGGGGAACTCCATGAAGTCTCACAACATCATTAATATATATTCTTGCTAGTCATTGAAGTGGTAAATCTTCCCTTTTCAATAATGAGTTTGGTGGCCTTTTTCATCACACTTGTAACAGGCACCCTTTCCCTTCAAGAAATTACCACGGTGTTTCTTCACACATTTACCACAGGATTGATATTCAACCTTTCCCTTCTTCCCCGTATTTCTATTCCCAGATTGATCAGCAGATCTCTTCTTCTCTTTCATTGCTTTAATGTCATAAGACTTAGATAATTACTTTTCTGTCTTGACAGCACATGAGACAATGTCTTCGTACGATGAGAAGGATTGTGAGACTAATGCTCAATAGAGAAATAGTTTTAACCCATCAAATAAACGATCAATCTTACTTATTGGGTAACGTATATAATCTCCATCATACCTTGATAACCTTGTAAAGTTAGCCTCATATTTTGCGACATTCTCATTGTCCCTTTGTCTCAGAGAATTACTTTTCTGCTCGATGGTCACGAGGAAAGTATTTTTCTAAAAACAGATATTTAAACTCCCCCCATTCCATATTTGATACTTCATCATCTTTCTTCCTGATTTGAGTCAATGACCACCATTGATCAACATCGCTAGTAAGGCGGTAAACTTCCATGATAACTTTTTCCCTTTCACTACTCCCCAAAGCCTGAAATATTTTCTCTAGAGAATTTATCCATTGCTCAGCTACTAAGGTATTTGTACTCCCATTGAATGTTTGTGGTTGTTTCCTCATGAAGCAATCTAACATTGATCCTCCACGCTGCGGATTAGGGTGCTCCATACAGGTAAGGTTATTATTCATAACCTGAGTGAGTTGTCTCAGTATGGTGATTTGTTGATCAGCACCAGTTGCATCGCCAGCTCCACTATAATTATCATGAGCAGGAGGGCAATCCCTACATAGAGTGCGTGCATTGATACTATTTCCATTTCTTCCACTATGCTCCATTTCTAAACAATGGAATAATCTAGATCAGTTTATGAATCAAAATACATAATTCCATACTTATAAAACACTTAACAATAATTGAACTATTTATGGATATAATCCATAATCATAAAAAGTATTTCTTTGAGGATGTATATACTCATAAACCCTTCATAATGATTTTTAAAGAAAATGAGATTTATCCTAAGCATATCTCCTGGGTGTGTCGTAACCAAGAGTGCAGCAAGCCCCATTGTCATGCACCAGTTCCCGTTTGAGTCTAGCTCAAAGCGGTGTTTTTGGGTTTTTTCCCCTAGGTACATCTGTGCCAAAGTTGCCTCTACCTGCTCATATCCAGATAGGGATGTATTTCTCGGATAAACTCACAAAATCTCTACAATACCAAAATTCTTGGATGTTCTTCTATACTAATCCTCAAAGTCCATCTTAGTTCTATGTGCTCTAATCAGAGTTTATCTAAATCTATCTTCCAAGGTTTCTAATAAAATTCTTTTGATACCAACTGTAATGCCCCGACCCCGATTACCCATAGTCGGTGCATTATTACATAACATTGGCATGATCACAAGAAAGATCAAGTCTCTAAAGACCGATTAGTTTAGTAGCCCTGGAATAACTAGATACATTCATAAAGTTTACATTACATCATAAAATGAAAACTAAAACAATATAGACTCCATATTCCACACTCTTATCCCTTCATAATATCCCTAAAGGTCATTCATAAAATACTTCTTCACATCCTGGGAAAAATAAAACATATAAAGGGGTGAGCTCAAATGCCCAGTAAGGATAATCAATATAGCGGAAACATTCATAAATAGGAATAAACATTTAAAGAAAATGTAAAACTAAAACAAAATCCTTTTAAACATGAACTTCAACATAATATGGAACAAATAAAATTAAATGATTCTATTTACTTATTCACATGGATATTCTACTAATCGAATAATCACATGCAATATCAATAACCACTTTCATAATGATGGAATGCATAATACCAGACTATCATAACCACATAGCCAAGGCCTCGTGCCAAGAATATAAATAATATTTTTTCAAGGCCTTGTGCCAAGACACTAGTTTGTCTCATGAGACCTACCGATGCATCGAGGAGCTATAGCGGTCTCCACCCGTCTCTTATTAAGTCCAATGCATTCCTCATATGAACAAGTTTAAACATAACATAAACATTCGTATTAAAAATAGCATACGAGATGTCAATACTTTCTTCATGAACCATGAATGGTATAAAAATACACATCCACAGTCAAACATATCACAAAACCATCAATAAAATATGATAGTTTTGTATCATAATAAATCAACTCCAAATAAACTTAAAATCCATCAATGAATGTTGACATAGATGGAATCAAAACTCTTTTTAGAGAAATATCTCTTACTCTTTTGAAATCATTTAAGAATAAAAAAACTATAAAATAAAACATTTACTTTGAAAAATTTCTTATAATATTGTAAGGGAAGCTTTGATGATTTTATAATGGCAGAAAATAGCCGCACCCTCCGTATAAGTTAAAGAAACATTCTTACCTTAATTCTGTAAAAAAGGTTAAAAAACACCTTGTTGGGAAAATGACAGAAAGATTCCTTTATAAAAATATTAATAAAAGTAAAAAAAGGGTATAAATGACTTTAACCCATATTCTATAAAATAGTAAGAAGGTTTTGATATAAATTTTTAAGAAACATTGATGTGGATGATAAAGAGGTCCCAGTAGATAATTACGTATAAACAACCTCGGATAATGAAGAGATTGTGAAATAAACTTTAACTTGTACTTTTCTGTGGTTGAGGGTAGGTTAACCTCTTTTATAATCATGAAACAATTTTTATTAAATTATAAAAGAATCATATAAATTAATATGATATCATATACGATCTTTTAACATTGATTTGTTAATAATATCTTAGTATTATCTTTGTTTCGGGTGTTAACTTACTCGTTTTCTTTTATATGTTTTGTTACGTAAGCTGTGTTTTTCATGGATTGGATGTATCTTATTTATATCCAGAATGATATCAACTCCTTATATACTATTATTAATCATCAGATGATAATTAGACTTGAATGGATACGATGGAGAATGAATCTCATCGCGTTTGTGGAGACGGTATTCCGTACGTACGCACGAGCGACAATATTAATTTTTTGATATTAAAATAATATATAATTGGATGGTATATAATATATACAGAATCATTATCATGTTATATTTAATATTTAATTGAATTATACATCCTTATTATACCCATACAAATAATAATTTATTGAATAACAATTACACCACGACGTGGAGACGGTAAGCCGTACGTATGCACATATGGTGACATGTCATTAAAAGGATGGATAGAATATAGAATATGGTTTTAACATATTTATAATAATATCACATTATATAGGAGATACTGTATTTATTATTTTAGAATGGGAAAAAAAAGAATGAATAAGTTGAAGAAGAAATGAATATGAAAAAAAGGGTGCTGAAAACATTACCTCTTCTTCGGGTTCTTTCTTTTGTTTTGATTAAAAGGGCTCCCTGGGATGGATTTCTGATCAAACTAATGCCTCTAGGTTGTAGTGAGGGAAGTTGAGAGAGTATTTGGGTAGGTTTTGGCCGAACCAAAAGTCTATGAATGTGTGAATTAATGAGAAGGGGGAGTGCCCTTTTATAAGAGGGGTGAAGGGCACCTTTGGAAAAGCTAGAAATATTATTTTATAATAAATTAATATTCGGTTTATAATGGATCCAAAGTGGATTATTTAAAGGTTAAGGTGGGTATAGGTCTATAACCACTCAACCAATAGAATTTATACAGTTTTGGGTCATTATATTAACATTATCGTTTAGTTTTAACTCTTAGTTAATTAGTTTGACACATACCATGTCACTTTGTATTTTTATATTATATAGTTAATAAAAGTACTATATACCTCCAAGAGACCCCCAAGTGGTCCAATAATGATACATCTATAATGATATAAGTATCTTGGACAAACCTTTGATTTTTAGTAATTGAATATCAATTAATAATATAATATTTGTTTTAAAAACTCTTTTATGTAAATTTTGACACTATTGGGAAAATTGATTTTTGTGAAAATCATAACAGATTGATTACATCAAATAAAAGTTAATTAAATCATTCCTAACATGTAATATTACCCTAGAAAATTAGTTTAATTCATAAAAAGTCTCAAATTATATTTATTTGGGTATTTATAATATCAATTATTTTAATTTGTCACTATTACGGTAATTACAACATCTTTATTGTGTCATAAATAAATTAAATTATTTAATGTCTAAAAATTATAATTGAAATATAATTTTGTATTAAATCATATTATATTTATAATTAATATTTATAATCGAATTTATCTTATGTGTAACCCTATATTAAAAATGTTTTAGTAAATAAATATTGATTTTAACTCTTTTAACTCTTCTTTGAATTAAATAATAAAAAATGACCTAATCTAATCCAAGTGGACCTAAATGATAAATTATATTCCTAAGGTTGTTTTTGGACTAGATACTTTTTTCATATAGAATTAGGACATGTGTTAGGGTAAAATTAATATCAGTTTTACCCTTAATTACCCTATCTACTTTTAACCGTGGTAAATAAAAGTAAGAAGTTACTATGCACCAAAAATTATTTTCATCTCATTGAACCATATTTTACTCCTTGATATTAACCGTGTCTCTCGGATTATCAAAATTCCACTCACAAAAGTGGTAAAATTATGTTTTATGAAAAATTCAGTTTTTTAACTACCACTTAGTGGTTTCACTATTTATCAAAAAATGATGTTTTTCAGAAAAATACCAAAACTTCACCCTAGGCTAATTTCGATATTCAGAATCCAAAAATGAAGTCAATTTTGAAAATTAAAATTTATAAATTTCAAAAAGTGGGTATTACTATTCATAACGGCTAGTTTGATTGGTTGTGGTGTGTTAGAACTCGATGTCGCGTAAAACACACGCTATTGCATTATTTAAAGAGAAGAATACCGTAGTAGCTTGGGGTGTTACATTCTCCCCTCCTTCAAATAATTTCGCCATCAAAATTTCTAGAATACTACCGCATGAAAAGACTCGGGTGGTTCTTCATCATAAGTTCCTTGGGTTCCCATGTTGACTCTTCCATATTATGGTTTCTCCACAAGACTTTTACCAGGCGAGTCATCTAGTTTCTCTGTACTTGTTCTCTCGTATCAAAAATCTTAACGGGCTCTTCACAATAAGACAGATCGGGTTCCAGTTCTAATTCGTCATAGGTGAGTACATGCGTTGGGTAAGGCATGTATTTCTTCAATAGTGATACGTGGAACACATCGTGAACTTTGGAGAGATTTTGAGGCATTGTCAAACTATAAGCTACAGCCCCAATTTGTTCTAGAATTTCGAAAGGTCCGATGTACCTGAGACTCAATTTACCTTTCTTACCGAAACGTATGACTCCCTTCCATGGAGATACCATCTTAAAAACATGATCACCGACTTGAAATTCCAAATACTTCCTTCGATTATCGGCATAGCTCTTCTGCCTACTTTGATTTGCTTTGATATGGTTTTGGATTACCTTCCCCTTTTCCATCATTTCCTCCACCAGTTCTGGGCATACATGTTTTCTTTCACCAACATCATCCCAACAGGTTGGTGTGCAATATCTCTTTCTGTATAACGCTTCATATGGTACCATATCAATACTCGAATGAAAGCTATTATTATATAAAAATTATACCAGAGGTAAAAATTGATCCCACATACCCTGAAAGTCAAGTGATAAGGATCTCAACATGTATTCTAAGGGTTGAATAGTTCGTTCTGATTTTCCATCTATTTCAGGGTGGTAGGCAGAGCTCAAATGAAGTTCAGTATCCAAGGATTTCTGATGAATTTTTTAGAATCTTGAAGTAAAACAGAGATCACGATCAGAAACAATTGATAGGGGTACTCCATGAAGTATCACAACATCATTAATATATAGTCTTTCCAGTCGTTCAAGTGATCTTCCCTTTGCAATCACGAGCTTGGTGGCATTTTTCACCACACTTGTAACAGACACCCATTCCCTTCAAGAAAGTACTGGGGTGTTTCTTCCCACATTTACCACATGATGGATATTCAAACATTCCCTTCTTCCCCTTATTTCCATTCCCAGATTGATTAGCAGATCTCTTCTTCTCTTTCTTTGCTTTAAAGTCATAAGACTTAGAAAATTCCTTATCTGTCTTGATAGCACATGAGACAATGTCTTCGTACGATGAGAAGGATTGTGAGACTAATGCTCAAAAGAGAAATGGTTTTAACCCATCAAAGAAATGAACAATATAACTTATTGGGTTATGTATATAATCTTCAGTATACCTTGCTAAGCTTGTAAAGTTAGCCTCATACTCCTTTTGTCTCAGACTCAGAAATTGTCTTTCCATATCTGCTCGATGGTCACGAGGAAAGTATTTTTCTAAAAAAAGAAATTTGAACTCCCTCCATTCCATATTTGATACTTCATCATCTTCCTTTGTGTTTTGAATCAATTACAACCATTGATCAACATCTCCAGTGAGGTGGTAAACTGCCATGATAACTTTTTCCCTTTCACTACTCCCCAAAGCCTGAAATATTTTCTCTATAGAATTTATCCATTGCTCAGCTACTAAGGGATTTTTAATACCATTGAACATTCGTGGTTGTTTCCTTATGAAGCGATCTAACATTGATCCTCCACGCAGTGGATCAGGGTGCTCCATATGGGTAAGGTTATTATTCATAACCTGGGTGAGTTTTCCTAGTATGGTGATTAGTTTATCAGCACCAGTTGCATCACTAGCTCCACTATAATTATCTTTAGAAGGAGGGAAATCCCTACATGGAGTGCGTGCATTGATACAGTTTCCATTTCTTCCACTAGGTTCCATTTCTAAACAATGGAATAAACTATATGAGTTTATGAATCAAAATACATAATTCTATACTTATAAAACAATTAACATAAATTGAACTATTTATGGATATAATCCATAATCATAAAAATATTTTCATTGAGGAAGTATATACTCATAAATCTATCTTAATGATTTGTAATGAAAATGAGAGTTATCCTAAGCATATCCCCCGGGAGTGTCGTAACCAAGTGTGCAGTAAGGCCTATTGTCGTTCACCATTTCTTGTTCGAGTCTAGCTCAAAGCGGTGTTTTTGGGTTTTACCTCTAGGTACATCTGTGCCAGAGCTGCCTCTACTTGCTCATATCCTGATAGCAATGTATTTCTTGGAAAACTCACAAAATCTCTACAATACCAAAATTCTAGAATTTCTTATATACTAATCCTCAAAGTCCATCTTAGGTCTATGTGATATAATCAGAGTTTATCTAAACCTAGCTTCCAAGGTTTCTACTAAAATTTCTCTGATACCAACTGTAACGCCCCGACCCCAGTTACCCATATTCGGTGCATTATTACATAACATTGGCATGATCATAAGAAATATCAAGTCTCGAAATACCGATTAGTTTAGTATCTTTGGAATAACTAGATACATTCATAAAGTTTACATTGCATCATTAAATGAAAACTAAAACAATATAGACTCCATAGTCCACACTCTTATCCCATGATACTATCCCTGTAGGTCATTCATGAAATACTTCTTCACATCCTGGGAAAAATAAAACATAGAAAGGGGTGAGCTAAAATGCCTAGTAAGGATAATCAATATAGTAGAAACTTTCATAAATAGGAATAAACATTTAAGGCAATGTATAACTAAAACAAAATCCTTTTAAACTCGAACATCAACATAATATGGAAAAATAAAATGAAATGATTCCATTTACTTATTCACATGGATATTATACTAATCGAATAATCACATGCAATATCAATAACCACTTTCATAATGATGGAATGCATAATGCCAGACTATCATAACCACATATCCAAGGCCTCGGGCCAAGACTACAAATAAGATTTTTTCAATGCCTTGTTCCAGGACACTAGTTTTTCTCATGAGACCTACCGATGCATCGAGGATCTATAGCAGGCTCCACCCATAAATTATTATGTCCAATTCGTTCCTTATATGAACAAGTTTAAACATAACATAAACATTCGTATTAAAACTAGCATAAGAAATGTCAATAATTTCAATATAAACCATGAATTGTATAAAAATATCACATCCACAGTCAAACATATCACAAAACCATCAATACAATATCGAAGTTTTGTATCATATAAATCAACTACAAATAAACTTAAATTCCATCAAAGAATGTCGACATAGATGAAATCAAAACTCTTTTTAGAGAAATATCTATTTTTATTCTGAAATCATTTAAGAGTAACATAATTATAAAATAAAACATTTAAATTGAAACTTTTATTATAATCTTGTAAGGGAATCTTTGAATATTTTTTAATGGTGGAAAATAGCTGCACCCTCCGTATAAGTTAAAAAAAGCATTCTTACCTTAATTCTGTCGAAAAGGTTAAAAACACCTTTTTTGGAAAATGACAGAAAGATTCCTTTATAAAATTCTTATAAAAACACAAACAAGGGTATAAATGTTTTTAACTTATATTATGTAAAATAGTAAAAATGTTTTGAAATACATTTTTAAGAATCATGGATGTGGATGATAAAGAGGTCCGAGTAGATAATTACGTATAAACAACCTCAGATAATAAAGAGATTGTGAAATAAACCCTTAACTTGTACTTGTCCTTGGTTGAGGGTAGGTTAACCTCCTGTATAATGGTGAAATAATTGTTATTAAATCATACAAGAATCATATACTTTAATATGATATCATATATGATCTTTTAACATTGATTTGTTAATAATATCTTAGTATTATCGTTGTTTCAGGTGTTAACTTACTTGTTTTCTTTTATATGTTTTGTTACATAAGCCGTGTTTGTCATGGATAGGTTGTATATTATTCATATCCAGAATTATATCAACTCCTTAGATACTATTATTAATCATCAAATGAGAATTATACTTGAATGGATACGATGGAGAATGAATCTCATCGCGTTCGTGGAGACGACAGTCCATACGTACGCACGCGCGACAATATCATTCTTTTAATATTAAAATAAGATATAATTGGTTGGTATATAATATATAAAGAATCATTATCATGTTATATTTAATATTTACATGAATTATAGATCATTATTATACCCATCCCAATAATAATTTATTGAATAATAATTACACCACGACGTGGAGACGGTAAGCCGTACATACGCACGTATGGTGACATGTCATTCAAAGGATGGATATAATACTGAATATGGTTGTACCATATTTATAATAATATCACAGTATATAGGAGATACTGTATTTATTATTTTAGAATGGGAATAACAAAGAAAGAAGAAGTTGAATAAGAAATGAACTTGAAAAAAAGGGCGGTGAAAACATTACCTCTTCTTTGGGTTCTTCCTTTTTTTTGATCAAAAGGGCTCCTTAGGTTGGCTTTCTGATCAAACTAAATCCTCTTATTTGTAGTGAGGGAAGTTGAGAGAGTATTTTGGAAGGGGTTGGACGAGCCAAAAAGAATTTTAATGTTTGAATAAATGAGAAGGGGGAGTTCCCTTTTATAAGAGGGGTGAGGGGCACCTTTGGAAAAGTTAGAAATATTATTTTATAATAAATTCATATTCAGTTACTAATGGCCACAAAGTGGATTATTTAAAGGTTAAGGTGGGGATGGGTTGAAAACCACTCAACCAGTATAATTTAGATAGGTTTGGGTCATTATATGAACCTTATCTTTTAGTTTTAACTCTTAGTTAATTAGTTTGACACTTACCATGTCACTTTGTATTTTTATATTATATAGTTAATAAACGTACTATATACCTCCAAGAGAACCCCAAGTGGTCTATTAATGATACAGATATCATGATATAAGTCTTTTTTCTAAACCTTATATTTATAGGAATCTAATATCAATTAATAATATAATATTTTTTAAAAAACACTTTTATGTCAATTTTGAAACTATTTAGAAAATTAATTTTTGTGAAAATCATAACAGAATTATTAATTAGAAACAAGTTAATTAAATAATTCCTAACATGTCATATTAACCTATAAAATTAGTGTAATTCATAAAAAGTCTCAAATTATATTTATTTGGGTATTTATAATATCAATTATTTTAATGTTTCACTATTATGGTAATTACTGCATCATCATTGGGTCATAAATAAATTAAAGTTTTTAATGTCTAAAATTTTTAAATGAAATATCATTATGTAGGAAATCTTTTTAGATTTCTAATTAATATTTATAATCGAATTTATTTTATGTGTAACCTTATATTAAAAAAGTTTTAGTAAATAAACTACGGTTTTAACTCATTTAACGCTTCATTGAATTAAATTATAATAAATGTCCTAATCTAATCCAAGCTTACCTAAATGATAATTTTTTATTCCTAAGGTTGTTTTTGGTCAAGATACACTTGTCCAATAGAATTAGGACTTGTGTTAGGGTAATATTAATATCATTTATACCCTTAATTACCACATTTACTTTTAACCGTGGTAAATAAAAGTAAAAAGTTAGTATTCACCAAAAATTATTTTCATCTCATTGAACCAAATTTTACTCCATGATATTAACCATGTCTCTCATATTTTTAAAATTCCACTCACAGAAGCAGTAAAATTAAGTTGTATGAAAAATTTAGTTTTTTAACTACCACATTGTGGTTTCACTATTCTTCAAAAAATTAAGTTTTTCAGAAAAATACAAAAAATTCACCGTAGGCTATTTTTGATATTCCGAATCCAAAAATGAAGTCCATTTTGAAAAATAAAATTTATGAATTTCAAAAAGTGGGTATTACTATTCATAAAGGTTAGTTTGATTGGTTGTGGTGTGTTAGAACTCGATGTAGCGTACAACACACGCTATTGCATTATTCAAAGAGAAGCATACCATAGAAGCTTGGGGTGTCAAATCCTATGCCAGATGCCACCAGTTCTCAAAGGCTCCACTGAATATCAACAAGTTGAGGAATGGTTGAGTAGGATTGAACATCTGTTTGGGTCCTTGGTGACACCTGATGTGATCATGGTGAAGTGTGCCACCTTCGTGATGGAAGGACCAAGTAGGAGTTGGTGGGACATGATAGTGACGACTGGGAAACATGAGGGTTTGGAGTGGAAAGACTTTTGGGTTCTTTTCATTAATCAGTTCTATCTATGATCAATGGTGTGGGCCAAGACTGTGGAGTTTTTCAAGATTGAGCAGGAAAAAAACTGTTAGTGAGTACTCAAATCGATTTTCTGAGCCGGTACAGTTTTCTCCTAAGATTGTATCTAATGAGAGGATGATGGCTCAACGATTCGATATGGTACTTCAATTAGATATTCGTTCTATGTTTTTTCTGCTGAAGCTACCCACTTATGTTGAAGTGCTTGATAGGGTGATGATGGTTGACATGGACTAGGCAGGAATGTCAGGGTTGAAGGAGGTTCTTTTCCCTCCTAGTGGCAGTGGGGGTTCTTTTAAAGGAAAATGGAAGTGTGACTTTTCTCATGGTGGTTCTAGATAGCAGAGTCATTCCAAACCTCCGGTAGCACCAGGAGGGGCTTCTTTGACTTGATATTAGTGTGGAAAGCGGGGAAATTATACGAGGGTTTGCACTATGTCACCCTAGAACTGTAGCACCTGTGGACGTTTAGGGAACCTACAGAGATTCATCTATCACTTCTCTACTCCACGTGGTGGAACAGGAATATCAGCACCTCCAGAAACTACAGGGAAATCAAATGGTTCACGTGCAAAAGGGTTCCAGCCATAGGCATCCAGAACGAAGCTTCCTTAAGCGGTGGAAGAGTCTCCAGTGGTAGCTGATGCATTTCCTCCAACTGTGAGAGGTACCATTACGATATCTTCATCTTTGTTGACAGCTATTTTTGATACTGGTTCATCTCACTCTTTTATTTCAACCCATAGTGTTATTCTTCTTAATTTACATATGGTGCTTTTGTCTTGTGAAATGGATATTACTACAACTCTTGGTACAATGAGAGAGAAGGGTCTCTATTGTACTACTTGTGTCTTCTCTCTATCAAGTGTTGATCATGTTTGGTGTTTATTTGTTATGGACATGACATATTTTGACTTCATATTTGGGATGGATTGGCTCATTGCCAATAAAGCCCGGATCGATTATTTTCTTCGATGGGTATACCTTACTACACCAATTAGTGTGCCTCTTGTTTTTCAAGAAGAACGGGACCCAAGGTCAAGTAGAGATGGACCCTCTTATTCAGAGTTGGGGAATGTTATATATGTGTTTTTTTTATCTGGATAAAGATTCAATGTGTAGTGATCATCCTCCAGTCATCATTGATTTTCCCGACCGTTTTCCTTCTGACTTCTCTAGTTTTCCACCAGTAAGGGATGTTGATATCTCTATTGTCTTAATGTCTAGTAATCAACCAGTTTCTATTCCCTCTTACCAAATGGTTCCATAAGAACTAAATGAACTGAAGTCTCAGTTAGACGATCTTCTTGAGAAAGGATTTATATGCCTGAGTGTGTCACCTTGGGGAGCACATGTTCTCTTCGCTAAGAAGGCTGATGTTTCTCTTCCCATATTTGTTGATTATCAAAAGCTCAATCGAGTTACGATAAAGAGAAAATATCTATTTCCATGAATTGATTATTTGTTTGATCAATTGATATGGGAAACATGGTTTTCAAAAATTTATCTCTGATCTAGTTACCATCAGTTGAGGATAAAAAAATCTAACATTCTTATGACCTATTTTCGGAGTAGGTATGAACATTATGAGTACATTGTTATTCCATTAGACCTATCAAATGCTCCGTCAGTTTTGATGGCTTTGATGAACACAGTTTTCTGTGAGTATCTAGATAACTTCGGGGTGGTCTTTGTGGATGACATTCTTTTCTACACCTGTTTGAGGAGGATCATGTGCATCATCTAAGAAGAGTTTTTAGTCTTTTAAGGAATCATCGGCTTTATGCCAAGATTTCAAAGTCTGATTTCTGGATTCGGGAAGTGAAATTATTAGGGCATGTCGTATCAAAACAAGGATTATCAGTTGATCCTGTGAAGGTGAAAGCTGTTATGACTTGGGAACACCACGAAATGTTTTTGAGATTTTGGAGCTTCTTGGGCTTAGAAAGGTATTATCGCCATTTTGTTAAAGACTTCTCAAAGTTAGCTTCTCAAATGAATGATTTGACTCTAAAGGGAGTGAATTTGTCTTAGAATGATAGATGTCATAATTTTTTTTGAGCTTAAGCATCTCGTAACTACTACTCCAGTGTTAACTCTTCCTGAAGCTCAGACTGGTTATGTGGTCTTCTTTGATGCATCGGGTTCAAGCTTGGGATGTGTACTCATGCATGGTAATCATGTTTTTGACTATGGGTCTTGCTAGCTTAAGCCTCATGAGAAGAACTGTCCTACCCATGACCTTGAACTTGCAGTTGTAATGCACGCACTTAAGTGCTGGAGACATTACCTTTACGGAGAAAGGATTATTCTGTATTCAGACCACATGAGCTAGAGTTATATCTTCTATAAAAAAAATATGAATTTTCACCAAAGGAGTTGGTTGGAGTAACTGCAATCTTTCAACTTTGACATTGCCTATACCCTGGGGAAAGGGAATGTAGTTTCAGATACGTTGAGCAGGAAACTTCCATCACATGCTGTGAATGAATCTTCAGAAGAGTGGATTTTGATGGATTTTTTTGATCAGTTGTATATTGGAGTTCAGTGGAAGGGGAATGAATTTTATTTAGCCAGTGTTCAGTTGACTTCTGCTCTCCTCGAGTAAATTCTTCAGGAACAAAAACAGGATGATGAATTCCATAGCATTAAGGACTCTCTTTATGGAGGGGAGACCTACACTCTGTGGGCATTCTCCATAGAGGGTGTTATGTGTTATCGAAACTATTACGTTGTGCCGTCAGTGGTAAGGAAGAATGTAATGGGGGTTTCCATAACTCTCAGTGGGCTATACACCCTGGAACCACAAATATGTTCTATTATGTGCGGCGATAGTTCTGATGGCCAGGTATGAGACAAGACATTTTTTGAGTTTGAATCTCATTGCTATACATGCCAGCAGGTGAATACCAAGCACCAGATACCTTTGGGTTTGCCTCAACCACTTCCAGTACTACATGGAAGTGGGATTAAATATCTATGGACTTTTTGGTTGGGTTACCTCAAACCTAGAAGAAGAATAATGTGATATAGGTTGTTATCTACAGGTTGACCAAGTTGGCTCACATTATACCTATTCGAGAAACAACCAATGTTAAGGAATTGGGAAAAATCAATGTGAAAGAAGTTGTTCGTTTTTACGGAGTTTTGTCCGCTATAGTCTCTGATAGGGATCCTCGGTTTACTTCTCTCTTTTGGAGAGGCCTTCAAGAGGCACTGGGATCACAGGTTCATTTGAGCATGGCGTACCATCCACAGTCAGATGGCCAGACAGAAAGAGATATTCAGATCCCTAAGGATATAATCCATGCTTGTGTTCTTGACTTTGGTGGGTCTAGGGATGATCATCTGGGGCTAGTTGAGTCCTATTATAACAACAATTATCAATCTTCAATAAAAATATCTCCTTTTGAGGCTTTGTATGATCTTCCTTGTAAATATCCTTTATGTTGGTAGAAGATTGGTGAAAGTTATTTGATATGACCGAGTTTGGTCTCAGAGACACCAGTTAAGATCCAGTTGATTCTTCAAAGAATGTTGACAGCACAGAGTCGGTACAAGACTATTGTTGATCATCACTATAGTCCTTCAAAGTTCTCAGTTGGTGACCAAGTTTTCTTGAATGTTTCACCCTTATTAGTTCATCGTAGGCTTGGGAGGAAAGAGAATCTTGATTCTCATTTTGTTGGTCCTTTTGAGGTTATTGGTCTTGTGGGGAAGGTTTATTACTATCTTGCTCTACCACCACAACTGACGTCGATACATAACGTGTTCCATGTATCACAGTTGTGAATGTATATCTCTGATCCATCTCATGTTGTGAGGTGGAGTGATCTTGAAATTGAACCAGATTTATCTGTGACTGAACGACCAGTCAGGGTTGTTGATTCTGAGACCAAGGTACTTTGTCGGAGAACGATACCTATGGTCTGTATACTTTGGGAGCATGGTTAAGATTATCATGAGATTTTGGAAAGGGAGGCACTAATTAGAGAGCAGTGACCTCATCTTTTTGACATGGATGTTTCTTTATATGCTTTATGGGGACAGAAAGGTCTTATGGTGGGGAGGTTGTAACATCACATTACGTTTTCAGGTATCTTTTGATGTTTCTAAGTCCCTATTTTTTGGTGTATTGACTTGGGGGTGCATTTGGGTGATCATTTAAGTAAAACAAAAGGGCAATGGCTTGTGCATGGTTTGCACACAGTTTGACAAACCGTGCGTCCAAACCGTGCCAACCATGCAGCACTGAACAGAGAGGTACACACGGTGTGCACATGGTTTGACAAACCGTGCGACCAAATCGTGTAGACAGAGAATCTCTGGACAGTGAGGGCAACACGATGTGCGCACAGTTTGACATACTGTGCGCCTCTACCCAGGTAAACCATGTGCACGGTGTTTAATTCCAAAAATACTATTTAAAACCACCGAAACCCCGGTGAATTCCATAATTTCGACCTTGGCATGGGCTTGACTCTTTTTAGGTTTTTCAAAAGATTCATAGAGAGATTCCAAGGAGATCAGATTATCTTTCTTCGAGATTGAAGGCTTGGATTGGAGATCCACTCTCCTCCCGGTAAGTGTATTTCATCTCGTTGCATTTCTCATTTATTCCTCTATAATTCCTTGATCTTTCCAAGGGATATTTCCTTTTTTTCCATGAATCTAAACCTATGAGTTGAGTTATAGATCTAAGATTGAGAATCTAGATATATTTTTGAATGATTATGATTCCTTTGATCTTAATTTTGGTTTTATGGTTTTAGATCCAGTTTTTGATCGACATCGTTGTGCCGCTCGGTTTTTAGGGATTCTCGTTGGGCTAACTCTTGTCAATAAATCAAGGTAGGTGGTTCCGTCCCATCATTCTAAATTTATTATCATTTTATTTTCTAGATTAATTTCAATTGTTTATTTAAATTCAAATGCTCATATTTTACTTCAATTAAATTGATGAAAAACTCGATTCCAGTGAATCAGGATATTTGAAATGGTTTTGGAATGAATATTTGGAAAAACCCCAATTCCATTGAATTGGGCGTGTTTATGGAAATTGAACGATTTAAATTGTTTAATTTGATTGGTGGATTTTATGTAAATGATTTCAACAAAATTGTTGTATTTAATTGTAGAAATGAATCGTGAAATGAAGGAATTGGTTTTGAAGGGATTTCAAACGGGTAAAAATGGATTATAATGATTTGATAAAAACCATTGTTTTTATGTTGTAAAACGCCATGTTTCTGAATAAAACCTGTTTTGGTTTTAAATGGAATGAGTTTGGAACTTTTGAAATGGATGAATAAGAATGATTGTTTTTTAAGAATTCTGGAAATAGTTTGCCCATCATGTAAGAGTGCATGCAAGCCTTAGGTAGTTAGTGAGTTATTTGGGTACACTCTATCCTACGATAACGTTCTAATACATACATGGGGAAGGTCACATCCCCGACGGGTTGGTGATGAGTCTCCTTTTCCCAGTATCATTGGGACGTGTGTATACATGTTTTTCTGAGTTCACATGGAGAGTGCGGAATCCTATAGCCAGTTAATACTATCATATCTTTTGGCGGATGACCATGTTGCTCGCTTGTTTATTTATATATGATATATAAATGTATTCCAATGCATTTTATCTGCTTACATGACTTCTGAATTTACATAAACTGTTTTATGTAACTTTTTTTATTTAAGCCATTGTTTTAAAAATATTCCATCATTATATAGCCTTTCCTGATGAATTTTCCATCATTAGAAAATGTATAACATGATTTGTAAAAATATCATTTTAAATTTCCAAACCTATTTTTTTGAAAATTGAAAAATTTTCATTACATAATCTATATTAGGCATCTGTTATGGAATCTATGGTGGTATCCTACTAGGATTAGGCTCCCACCGTAATTTTTTCTTCAGGTGTTTGTAGACTTTCTCCTTCCTGGTTCGAGCAAAGGGAAGATATATCTTGGAGGTGGATCCAGTTGTTGATCTTTGGACTTGGTGAGTTGTTTCCTTAGGGACCTGGGGGATATTTTCATTTTTGGTACTTGGGTTGTAGTACTTTGGCATATTATACCTATTTTTATTCTGGTACATTACTCCCAGTGGAGTTTCCATTTGTTATGCATACTATTTTTTACTCTTTCTTCCACATTCTTATGGAAAAATCATTCCCACTTGTATGTTGTACGATGCCAGGTGCTAGTCGCGGACCCATGGGGATCGGGAACGCACTTCGGGCTCTGTCAAGGTCGGCTTGGTTATCGGGTTACCAGTGTACCCGGGCTAGTTTGTGACAAAACTATGAATTTTACAAATAAACCATGATGTATTTAAGAATACATGATGAATAATAAATTCATTAATGTTGATCTTTCAAACCAATTTCTTTTTCTGTGACCCCTTTCCAAATAAAATAACCAAAATCTGTTACCATTTATTCACTGTGTTTATTTTAACAAAAAGAATTTATCTCCAAACCCAGCTTTGTTAACCTTTTCTTTCTCATCAAACTATCAATGAATTCACAATCAATATATCATAAAACTCTATGTCTTTATATAATATTCTTATTAAATGATTTATTTACATAGACATATAGAACATAAAACGTATAACTAATAATGTAATCTCTTAGAAACCTAATTTATTATATAAGATACCAGTTAAATGATTATTACTAAAAAATGAAATAATAAATATAAATTCGTAACAAAAAAGAATATAAAAATCAATAGAAATGATATTAAAAATTCGATTAAGACATTACTATAATATTAGAGTGATTAAGTTTAAAAAATCACACCACAATATTTTATTTATTAATTTTATTCCAAATAGAAATTCGACAAAAAAATATCCCTCCATAGAACATCTACCAATGTAATGATATATTCAAGACATAATTTCTTTCTATGGTATTAAATTTATAAAATACATTCATAAAATGTGACATCATTATCAATATATTATTTCTAATAGATTTTAGTGCAATGATTATGTCCCAGGTTTGGTTACAAAATTCAAATAATCATTCACATCTAGATTATTAAATTCTAATAATGGGATTTTGGAACTTATTATATGATTAAATACTTAAATAAACCAACACCATATGAAGATTTTAAAATATTTAATTCCCACTACATGCCAATTACATCATTACTTTATGGATTTGAACTTCAATCCAGTTAGAAAAATTCACACATTCTCTACATAGCTTGGATGTCAATATATATCCATAATGTTCTAGAACAAATAATTAAGATGTCCCTCATTTTACATTTTTTATTTAACATGAGATGATTTTGGTGAGTTTTGAAAATATATGTCAAACATGACTGAGATCCCTATGTGGTTGACCCTAATTAACCTAAATTATAGTTCATAATATAAATTTTGGTATTCATAATAGAGAAAAAATTGATCCTCTCCTATTAATTTTTTTAAAAATATACCTCATATCATTAAAAGTAGTTCATTTTTCTATTAAAATAGTAAATGTTATTCAAATTATTAGTTATTACCTAGGTTTGCAATTAAATTTATTTAATTTATAAAATAAAAAATAGATAATTATATTACAGACCTAATAAGATAATACATTGAAAATTTTAATAAAATAAAATAATTACATATAATTGGACCATTTACTTAGTCAGTGGGATCTCACAATAAATATTTACTCTCCGCCACTGATAAATATTATCAATAGTCTGAGAAACACAAATAGAACTCCTATATATTTGATCAAAAATAAAATAATATTTATTTATAATCAATATAACATGAATTGAGATACACCAATACATATGGTTCTGGGGTGTGAGGGGAATGATGATAGGCATATAATTTGAAATATTTATCTTCAGAATGATTTAACTATTCCAACTCTAGAAATACACTACTGAGTATGAAGGCTTGATGATTGCACATGAATTATTTTTTGAATAGAATTTAATTCAAAGTTAAACTCTATTTCTTTGATATGATATTCAATTATTGATAATATCTAGTGATCATTTATTGATGTAACTAAAGTTAAATCCATTTATATCATCCGCACAAGATTCAAAAGTAAATTTCATCATCAATGATTGAATTTTAGGTGATCTTGTAGATTTCTAATGATGACTTCGATCTCTTAGTGAACACCATAGTAACAATCGTTCAATCCATGAAAGATGATGAATATCAACTTCTCATATCATTATCTTTACTTTCTAGTACATGGGACAGAAGAGATATAATCTCTCAACAAACATGAAGAGAAAATAGTTTTCTATGTGAAATAATATTACTCCTTATATATTATGGTTTACCAATTACCAAAAAAGGACAGAAAAACCCCAAATATTTATTACCCAAAAAATAGGATATATATGAAATCATATGACTAAAAAACTAATTCAATAATAAAATTATATTTTTTATCAAATAATTTTAATATAATTTGCATATTTTATTATTAAAATGATCTATTAAATTGACTCAATGTTCTGGAATTTATTATAAAAACAATAATATTAAAATAATATTCATTAATTAAATACTTTCAAATGTATTTTGTTAATTTCTTGTTATTATTATTTTTATATAAATTGAATATCAATTATGTTAAACATCAATAATAGTATTTTATTTATTTCATAGTGATCAATAATCCCCAAACATATTCAAAAGACTAATAGATAATCCCACCATGTCATATACACCTATTCTTATAAATATTATAGAATTTAAATATGATTAGATTATTAACCTCAAGGACCTGTTCTCTATTGTAGAAAATTTTATTCACAAACCATGGGAGGTATCTGAAAACCCATCATCACCATAATGAGTTAAGAAAAATCCTAACAAGGACAACTTTTTCAATGAAGAATTTTTTTAATATAATCTATTTATCATGTGATATATCATAAAGTATGATGAATTTTTTTTATCAACATACTTAATTTCATTATTGTTTTCTATAAAAACTGGATGGAATATCCTTCTTCTACTATATACATTAATTTATTCAAGTCACTGATGTCATGATCAACTAGGCCCAATATATCTCTTCTGAATGGTAGTGAAAAATTCTATGTTGATTATAAAATCAATTACACACCACAATTGAAACACATAGTGAAAGATTTTGTTCTGATATATCAATATCATTTCTTTAGTGTGAATAAATGTATGTGATATAATAGTATACACTAATAATAATATCATCTTAAGTGATAATTTCTCATGTTTATAGATGTGAACTATAAATGTCATGAAAAAACATGTGGTATTACTATTGTAGGGTCACTCCATATTTTTTCATCACCATGATATCACAATTTGTAAACATCATGATAAGAACTCATAGTTCCAATAAACCCCCAAGACATGATTGTAACACATTTTTTTATTTTTCATTTTAACCTAAATTTTTGTATCATAAGACACATTTTAAAAACATTTTCAAAATATCTCGAGGTTCTGAAAATATCATCGGAACAACTATAACCATTTTTTATGAAAAATAATCTATTTATATTATAATTTTTATAATGGATGAAGAAATATCATCACTATAATGGAATGTGTACAATATACGTAACACAATGTATGTGTGATTTGGTAATAAAAAATTACAATTTTTTTTTGTTTAAGGCACCCAATTCTATAGAAATCCCACATATGAAAGAGGAATCATGATAATTATACTTTTTATATATCACATGATAATATCATGCTTCTATGGACTTATGGATTTAGTCATTGGGTCATACATGACCTCACTGCATGGCTATTTTTCTATCTATGACTTTACCTCCTTATGAAATACTCCATAAGTGATGATATCCAAAAGAATATTCATTTTCTGTATAGTGAAATCATTAAATCAGGGATATACTTTTCTTGGATTTATCATGATTTATATTACTATAAAACTATACATATTAAGTGTGATTCCATGATCTGCATCAAATAATTAAATATTTTACACAACTTCATCAGCTACATTAGAAGACAAAATGAACATGGTATTTTTAAATATTTCTACTAAAATTGGATAGATATGAATTCATCCCATGAAGATATAGAACATATTAGTTATATTTTTTCCCAATATGATTATATTATCAATATCACTTTTAGTCTATATCATGGAAAATGTTATTTATCCATCGTAAAAGAATATAGAATTGTACTCCCCACATTAATCTTTTCGTTTCTATCATACAAGTCTTATTGTTGATAGATATGACATGTGACATTGGTGATGCCTCACTCTATGAATTTTCTAACATATATTTGTCAATAAATTGTTATTATATGTTCTCTTGACTGGGTTTATACATTTTTTGTTCTAGCTTCATATATATCATTCACTAGAACATTGGTTGATACATTAATAAAATCCCTAAAGAGTATCTTGTTTTATTATCTTATCCAATTGTATGTCTAATAAATGATTCTACATGTTAATAAAAAGTATTTTTCTTTTAATATTTTTTTTCTCCAATTAAATTCTCGTAGAAATGTATTTAAAATTCATTCTATGATAATATTCGATGATATTACTGTTACATGAACCCAAAACTGTATTTCTGTAACATCATAATTTATTATATTTTTTATGTTTTCACCAAACCATATCAGTTTTATTGAATATTCACTTCCTAATAAGGCTAGTCATGACCTCCTATTCCATATAAAATTATCATATAATGTTTTTAATAAAAGTGGAAAAATATAACTAATTTAGTCATTATTACAAGGTATAACTAATCAATAATTTTTTAAACCACACTTATAATACCCATGTGATGTTTCTATTGAATTAAATATCATTTTCAATATTTTAAATATTAAAATAATAATCCCATGTACATTAAATCATTAAATTTGGTATGGAGTTTTAATTAATCTTTCCATTCATATATGATTTCCATTTATTTATTACATTTATTATTCATTATTCTCAGTGAATAAAGAATGAATGTCCTTAGTGAATATATAACAATTACAATTGTTTTATCCTTCCAACATATTATATATCACTGGAATATTAATTTTCCATTAGAACATGTGGAACTTCTTCAGTTTTCAACTATATGTATATCTCTGAAATTGTCAAAAATCAATTCAATAATTTTCCCTCTATCTCAAATAGATATGTGATCCCTTTTATGGAAATACAGTCTACCACATGGATATAACATTCCTATCTCATGTTTATCCTTAATATCGTTAGAACCCATTAGGATGTTAACTTTAGATGCATATTGTATGGAGTATTATTAATATATTTTTATATCCATAACAAATTCATTACATCTATTCTCATGTTTTTATGGGATAATGGACTTATATCATATTAAAACTCATATGATATCCATTATTTATAATATTTGGCATTTTTTATGGAATAACATCTCTATCTTCTAGAATGTAGTTAAAAATAAATGATTTAAATGAATGGTTTATATGTACCAACATATATTCTCCAATTACATACATATTTACATTGATATATAAAATAAATTGGCATTTAATAATTATTACATGATATGTTTTAATGATTAATGTTTTTGGGTAAGACTCTTCATAATTCCTCCATAAAAACATCATAACATTTATGTGCATAATTATTGAGTGTTTAAGAATTACCCCAAAAAAATTTAATGGATGGTGAATTTTTTAACGATTTTATTTGGTACATGGTCCCAAGAAACTCCGAGTATATTGTCATGCACATTTAATACATTATATTTACATTTCATGAAATACATAAATTAACATTATAATTTATATGGATATAGATATTGATTCTACTTGGAATTGATCACACCCTCGTTGTCAACTAATTATGAAATATTTATGTCTTTAATTTATTTATAAATGTTTCCTTTTCGAGAACCCAAATTGTAAATTTGTTGAAAATACCTAAGGTATATAACTCAAAAGTGTCCAATACCATATTTAGTATATCATTGATAATAAATTTTAGTTTGAAAATGAAGAATAATTCAACAATAAGGTAAAATTGTTTCATAAATTTTATACTCATCTGTTATTTCCAATGAATCGAGCATTATTTATCTTCTTGTTAAGGATTAGACAAAAAAAAATTCAATCAAAATATAGAACAGTTTGTAATCATTCCCAATGAAAATGTGAGTATATTTCCTATTATTAATTATTGAATTTTAAACTAAAATAATGAATCATTGAAATTATAAGTTTCTTTATTTATCACCAATGAAATTAGAATCCCCCTTTCAAATCCAAAACGAGATATAACCTTACATAATATTACAATTATTTTCTCGGATGGTTATTTTATTTATATTCACAAATGTGGTATGAATATTTAATTCAATACCAAAGAAATATATTTGAAAAATTTAAAAAAAAAATATGAATATAATGGAATAAGAAGTCACTATATGATTTATTAATTCATCATTTAATTTTTCATAGAATAATCTAGTTACATATGAAGAAAATAACTTCTAGTTTTATTCTTTATCTCTTTTCATTGAAAGATGTTTCAAAGGAAGCATTATAATCGTAATTTATATTTATTTTTTATCCTTGTAATATGCCTTATCCACTGTAATAACTATTTATTATTATTTCTTTATATTCTCATCACCTTAGAGAATATTTACCAAAAGTTGATAAATTATTTTCCACATTAGTTTTTTGTGATCTTAAATGAAATGCAGAATGTTTATAATAAATATATAAGAATGATATGTATTGAAAGAATGTTTTACATATTTCAATTTATATATATTAAATTTAATAATCACCAAATTCATATCATGATTCAATTTATCCTTATATACTATTAATGGATGATAAAATATGATATAAACATAAATTTACTCAAGATGTATCCAAAATTCATTGGGAATTGATGATAAATTTTGATTAAAACATAAAATTTGATATACATGCATCTTAAGTAAGAATCATTCTTACTCGAACTTCCTGAAGTGGCTCAACTGGAAGTGGAGACTCTAGAACATATAATTTCTTATGTAATAGTACTTATCATTCAACCAGGGATATACATGGAAATTGATGATACATTGGTCATGTTCTCATCCCATAGTAACAACAATATATATGTTATACAAAATGTAATTTGTCTACAAATTAAACACTAGATGGTCAGTACATTTATCATGAATACTTATTAGACATTATTAATTAATTAAATCATTATAAATCTTCCACTATTTTATAGAACGCATTTATCCATCACTAATATTTATTTGAATACACAATAAATTTATCATTATAATGGAAAAGATCCATAAAACCTCTCATTATAGTCTAATATATTGGTACACCAGTACTCATATATTTTCATGGTATATGTTGGATAGTCTAACCACTTTAATTCATAACTTAATTAAATATTTAGTAAAGTCCCAAATTCTATAAATCATATACATTATTTAGTCAATTATTTTCATCTAAAGTAGATTAAATTAAGATATGGATAATTAATTGATTCCATATTTAGAGATGTTGATCCACAATTTATGTATGAACACTCTTGTTATAGGAGTATCCCTCAACTATAGCTAAAAATCCACCGATACCTCGTTATTTCATATTCAAATAATATAAGGTGTTGTCTCTTAATATTTCCTTGAGGGGTTTTATTATTTCTAATGTACGAATTCATTTCATATCTTACTGGAATGAAATATGTGATAACACTCACAACATACTATATAGTTAAAAGAGAAACAATCATCACATCTTAATTGTATTTAATATATGGATTAACTCATTATTGATTTATTTGTTCACATATAAATCTATAATCATATATATATAAGAAACAATGAAATAATTTAATAAACTACAGAATTTTTTTGAGCATTTTATATTGGTTGATCCATTTTTTCTCAATGGATCAACCATGACTGTTGTGGTAAAATACTTGACTCTTGTCTAAATCCAA
Source organism: Viscum album (assembly GCA_963277665.1). Classification (NCBI taxonomy): domain Eukaryota; kingdom Viridiplantae; phylum Streptophyta; class Magnoliopsida; order Santalales; family Viscaceae; genus Viscum; species Viscum album. Next base: position 1,015,260,449 of record OY728155.1, read on the forward strand.
TCATAGAACACAACTCAATAAAATATATCGATGTCTCACCATGAATACCACCTCTTCTCAGAATGATTATCAAATTTATTTTTATTAATAAAAATTAAAAAAAATACTCAAATATAAGCATAAGGATTCTTAGGAATGTGAAATACATATATAATGAATCTGTTATAGATGAAAATATCCTTATATATAATAATAAGAATGAAGACGATGTGAAGAGAGTACATATAAAATAATTGTTTCATAAATAATGAAATTTAAAAATAAATATATGTAATAAATTAATACCTAATAAATAGTACTCTATTAATTCACATTATCTATTGGTAATTTAAATATTCAATAACAATTAAATTTGTGATAATTAAATTTCAAATGAAAATAATTGAATAAAAATAATTATTTTATTTTTAATTCAAAAAATACCACTTGGTCTCAAATTTATTTTGAAATTGAGTTAATTTTATTCCCATAGTCCTACTTTCCAATAAAACACATGAAAGGATTTTTTGGCACAACATGACATGAAATGTATTGGGAATGTTAGCATGGCCCCACTAACACACCAGCATTCTACATACTAAGTCCTCACCCAGTGACGTCATTAAGATCATTCTACCCCGATCCCCTTCCTATGCTGATCGTATAACACCATAAAATTTACAAGGTAATTATATTTCCTATTTTAATCCACATGTTAATTAAAATTATTTATAGTATTGTGTGAATAAATAATTTTGAATAATTTTTTTTTCTAATTACAGGCGTGTTATTATTATATACTCAATTGATTAATCATATATGATAAGTGATATATATTTTATTTGACTAATGTGATAGAAATATTTGTGATGAGAATAATATATTAACTCAATTAAAATAGATCATATTTTTTTTAGAGAGAGGATTGAGAAATTAGTTTTTTTAGGTTGTATGGTGTGAACAAATATTAAATAATATCATCATTTGAGATAAATTCAATACTATTTTTTCCATTAGTTTTTAATTATTTTACATAAATATAAAATTATCAAAAAAATTATAAATTAATTACTCTATTATATGTTAATATAAAAATGTAACAAATTTTAATGAATTTTATTTTATTATTTTTTGAAATCCTAGATGATATTTTTCACATTTTTCAATATACTAATTTTAATTAATGTTCTAAAATTTTCATTATATTAAATGGAATGATTATTAAAAAAATTTTATGGAATAGAATGATATTTAATCTAAATGAAGATAATTTATGTTTGAGGGAATATTTATTTAGAGGACATGGTAGATGAATCATACCATGAATTTTGGTTCATTCTAGAATCATGTGATATAGTAGATGAGTTAATCAACATTCGTTTCCCAGTAATTTTTTAATTGTTAATTAAATTAAAAATTGTGAATTATATGATTTAATTTTATTTGATGAAGTGTTGGAGCTTTGTGATATTTGAATTAAATATTGATTTCGTTACTGAGGACCACACCTCTGTAATCTAAGTGTTTAGAGGATTTTTTTCTATTTTAATTTATAATATATCTATTTATTATATAATTAGATGACCATTTCTTAAAAATAATGTAGAAATACATTCAAAGAGACAGGATGTTTATGAACAACTTATATTGAAAAAATTCCATAATCAATATGTGTGTTGGATTTTTCGTGGAGAATAAAACATTATTGAAAGTATCCGCATTATGTCACTCGAAATAATGAGTAATGACTTCATCGACCATGTAAAATGAAATTTAGAACCATATAAATTATTCCATTGGAATTTTTGTGAAATATATTATTTTCATGAAAAATTAGGAAAAATAGTTATGGGTTTTTCAAATAGTAACATGAAACATTTTGTATTTATTACCCTAGGACAACAAAAATAATATTGTAAGATGTCAGTGGATAATATTACTAATTCAGCACAAACTAATGTAAGAATGAAAAATAACACAAATGTAATGCATTAAATTCTTTAGATGATGATATAAATCAAGAGTGGTATGGAGGAAGTTTGAAATATTTAAAACATTCATTTCTACTAACGGTGTACCATATCAAATAACTATATATAATTTCAAAAAAGGTGGATTACATGATATTGTAACTATTGTTTGATGCATTTCTATAATATAATATCTATGATTATTTTTATGATAAAAAAAATATTTTTTTACAATATTTCTCTGAATTATCAAAATATAAATTCTTGTTCTAGTCATTGTGTTCTTTATTGGGAAACCGATCATGTAAATAGAAGTGAAAAAAAGATAGTATACTAGATAGGTTTTATTGGGTAATTATGGATGTTTGAGTTAATATACTACTATTAATAATAAAAAAACGCATATAAAATGTTTTTTCATTGATTATATCTAAAATCTATATTGTAAAGACTATTTAGGATATCTAAAATTTTGGGGTATGTGAAGTGTAATTCTATAGATAATACCAATGATGGTTTGATTAGACATCCAAGGGATTGAAAATCATTGAATGAATTTGATTTATAATTAAAACATTTTTCATATGAGCATAAGTATGTGTGATTGGTATTGGATACAAATGGTTTTAACCCATTTGGGACTTTGAGTACATACTATCTCATTTGGATGGTTGTTCTATCACATATAATCCATATCAGTGTATGTGTATTAAATAAAAATATATTGTTATTTATATGATTATTCATATAAAATAATTCATCGAAATGATATTGATGTATACTTCCAGCCTCTAATTGATGATTTTTTCTATTTATGGGAAATAAGTGTTGAGAAATATGGTGTAGCTTAAAGAAAAATGTAAAAAATTCATATTCCATGTATCATCCTAGATTTTGAGCGAGGTATGTTTTATATTTTGTTTTGGATAATCATAGAGATGATTCTTATGTGATGGTTTGTTTTTTTTCAGGAGAGGATGTAGAAGATGTGTAAGAGGATGTCTATGGTAAGAATACATGGAATGTACTTAATACACAAAATGTAATTTGATTACCTGGATTTTATAAGATACACAAAATGTAATGCATTGGAAAGACACCAGAACATCCTGAACAGGGTTTTCCCTAAGGGAAAAAACCATATCATTACATAGTGTGTAGAATTTACACATTGGGTAAATTACATGTTTGTTTTTTTTAAACAAGTAAGTGGATAATTTTTTATGCAATTCCCCCATTTCTATAATAGGTTATGATCAATTTATTTTTTATTGACATATCACATAGGTTATTATGGTTATCCACCATCTGGTCTATGTTTTATTCACTATTATGAGAGTTGTATTCATAGTACAAATATCCTCGATCATCTTATACTAATCTATAAATTATATCTATATTTTTTCACTATTTTTGTGTGAGATCATATTCTTTATTTTCATGGTTTTCATCTACCATTAAAATTTCCCCAATTAAAACTCTATTCAATGGATGACACTAAATGAGGATAGTATGTTAGGATTTTGGAAGGTGGACTAGTACTTTTCACTATTTTCTCACTAATTTTATATTATATTCTGATGTGCCATGTTCCATACTTCTTCAGTGACGAACACAAAAAACAATATATATTTAATTTTGATTTTTTTTCAAGACTACAATGGTTATAGCTAATGGTGATCCAAAACCTTATTCAATAACCTTTATCAGGGCCCCCTCATGGGTTTTATCATCACTAAAGGACAAATATCCCCTCTAAAATATATTGATAAATCAACTTTGGGGTTTTTTTCTCTGTTGATGAATATTTGGAAGTTTAATAGAATATATTAATTTATGTTTTTCTATGAGTTTGGTACTAATTCTCATTGTCATGTTAGTTTTTTATGAAAAAATTTTATGCCCAAATTGATTTAGGTATTATTATTGTAATGACTTTATGAAAAGGTATGGGATCATTATATATGAGCCATTCCATACTATCATCACAAGAGATATACATGGGACTCCATTAATATATAACCTTGGAAAAGATCATCTTCCTCTATAAATTGAATATTTTAATAAATTGTAAATAATCCTGGATCGAAACTTTGTATGCCTTAGATGATCCTTATATGTGGTTTTGTTGTCTACTTATGAGTGATAAAAGTTCACTAGGGGAAGAAACATGGATAGGCTTAGTGGAATGATGGTTATACCAGGAAATAAATCATAATTTTTCCCCTATGTGATATACCATTGATGAAATCATAGGTTTTTTTCTTCAGAACATACACGTAGTGATACTTTATATTCTATTTATGGTCCTCCTTGGAGTAATTTTTATGGTGTTGGATATTCATTGTTACACTTGTAAAATACTTAGTAATTCTCCTTATCTATCATTGGATGGGATCATGAACCCCCTTATTAAATTATAATGATGAATTTTCTATATAAGACAAATAATAGGTATTTTTTATCTAGGGACATGTGTGCCAATATAAATCACATGATTGGGCTAATTCCAACTTTTGATACATGTATTATGATGAGTTATGATCATTATAGCCATATCCTATTTTTTGTGGTTTAAATAGATTGATCCATATCCAGCTTAGCCTAAGGTAGATAGTGTGAGTGGGTATCCATGGGAAACCTGGACTGATATGTTTTATTTATTTATTTCCTTATATTAATGATATAAAAGAACATTACTCATTTTATATAATCATAATATATTGTTATATAAACATTTGGTGACATCATATACTTAATATCTCAATCCTAGATAGGGACTCCCATGCTACCTAAGTATAACTCATGATTTTAGGTTCAGATAATGGTAAATGTCCAACATTCAATGTTTTATTCTGAGTATTGGGGTGTAGAATGGGAGTATAGGAATGAACTTTTGATCATGATTCTAGTATTTATGTATTTTTTCTATTTGAATTTGTTCATGTCTTTTATAATATTCTTGTTCAAATTTATCATTTTTAATCATTATTTAATGATACATGACATGATCAATAACATTATATGTATATATTTATGTTTTAAAATCCCCTTATTTATTTTTCGATGTTTATTAATTATCATGATGTTGGTTATTTATTAATAACTCAACCACTTCCATTTATTATTGAATATTATTAAACACTCTAAATAATAAGGTAATCAACTCCCCATAAAAAAACATAGGCCCTCCCTGTTAGTTAGTAGCCTCTTCCATATAGGGAGTGATGCTTGAGGTCATGTGGCCAACTATATCAGTGCACCGAATAAGGGTTTCTAGGGTAAGATGCTTCAATGTTTTATTAAAGTTATCTTTATTAATTTTGTATACATGTATGGCTATTAGAATTAATACTAGGATGTATCAAATTTTTTGTAATGATCATGATCCTAGCAGTAGATAACCTAGGTATAGTGGATTCCAAGATAACATGAGATGTGTTATTGTCATTGAATAATTTTTCTTGTTGAAGTCGATTTTATGTCACCATTGGGAGACACACAAGTGTTTTTAATTTTTTATTATTGTTATTATTACTATTTGGGAATTTAATTTTCCTTTTTTGGTACATAAATGGGGTTTTATTTCATTCCTAAAATTAGGCTACTTAGGACCCATATGTCCATCATTGTTCTAATCCATGTTTATATTACCACATGCATTATTGTTAATGTATGTGGTTAATGTGAGTGAATTTATTATAATATAAGGGAATGAGATAATATTTATTATAAAGATAACCTAATTGGGTTAATTAAAGAATATACTTTAATATAAATGGGTTTTTCTAATGTAAATTATTTTTGGAAACATATTTAACCAATTATTCGGCATTTCATCCATGAACCACAAGTTCTCTAGAATGTTGCACTATATGATTAGATTATGGAATGATAATTTTAATTTGTAAAGAATGCACTTATATAAATGTTTAATGTAATTTTATTCTATGAAATTAATATATATTTCCTATTAAATCATGATATTAGATGTAAAGGTCAAGTCATAGTTACTTGACATACGAATTGAATTTTATAAAGAATATGGGATTTTATAAATTGTGAATAGTGAAGAATCTAATTGCACTGCGATATCTATATTAATATATATAAGTATTAACTTATATAAATTTGACTTTTTATTAAAATGTTACCACTGAATGGTGATTAAACTGAAATATAATGTGTTTTTCCTCTATACCTAGAAATTGAAACAATACACACCATAATATCTGATGTCTTATATTAGACATCAATAGTAACATGAGCATAATAGTGGGATGTATGTATTGTCTCATATAGTACATTGTAACTTTTATTTTTACATATCACTATTGTTTGGTGTAGTAGTAGAGGTGTCACTCAATATAGAAATGATGTGTACTTATCCATTTCATTTATCCATGTTTCATGTTTTTTATTATATCTTATCTAAGGAATAAATTCTTAAATTTTTGGGAAATGAAACCATCAAGTCCTTAAGCTGTGAAACATGTGGTTGGAAACAACCATGATCATGTGGTGGTGGGTCGTGTATCACCAGTATTACTACATATAGTTCCATAATATGAATCTCATTTTTATCTTCCACAGGGTGTCAATGATAATATTTGAGATTTATTTTAATGATTCATGTATTCTATATAGTTTTCTGAATGAAATTCTGCTCCCTTGGAAGAGTTTACAAGAGAATTAAATAGGAAATGTCTTCCCACCATTGTGGGGGATGGCGGTCTATAGGCTCTTGTGTATTATATGGATTTCATGTTATCTATCTTTATGAATATTATATTTTTTTACTTGTGGTTGTTTAATATCATAACCTATATGCTTCATGATTCTGATAAACATTAATGGGATGTCGACACCCCAGGTAAACATCATCATTGTATGGTATGGGTGGACTCCCAAACTGCCTTTTAAGACTATTTACTTCCCCCCAAAAAAATTTGTGTTGACTATTATTAACATTTTATACATGTACTAATGGTTGATATCTTAGTGGTGGATTATTCATACCATTTTAATAAGAGTCATTATCTTGTGCCAATAATAGTCATTGAGGAGTCAAATATTTCTAGATGATTTGAGGATGGGATAATCAATGTAATTCTATCATAGGTGATTGATTTTTAGATGAATACCATTTCATAGATAGTGGACCATTATATCATCATTGATCATAAATAGAGGTATAACGGAAATATGAGATAGTGTTGTTCATCTTCAAGTAAGAGATATTGTTTGTCTAGAGTAAGGAAGTAGTATGTCCTGATTGCATGTGTGTAAATGGAAACAAGATGACATACATGGATATCTATGTGGTGTGTCTTCTATGTGGTATAGTATCCATAAGAATTAAAATAGAACAATGAACCCAATTGAGTTCTGAACATGAGGTAGGATGGGTCACCATAAGTATTTCTATAGATTTTTCCTTTAGATCACAGTGAAAAGGGTACTATGATGATAATACATTCAGGTATAGGATATAAAGAACCATTCCAGGAGAGGAGATGGTCTACAATCATCTGATTAGGTTGATACGGTATATGTGGCTGGGATATTCAAATACCTATAGTTCAACACCAAATTAGTGAATCTACCTTTGTTAGAATGGTGGAATCTCAGTTCTTCAGAGGTAGATATGTCTATACATTGTTGCCTATATTTGAGGAGCAATTGCCGGGTACTATTATGGTATATGGTATAATTCATGTAGCATATACATTAGCTTAAAAATTATTTTTTATTCGAAGACCTCATTCTTTTATATTTTCAACAAATTTGTAATGTTTTTTCTAATATATTGAGTACTTATATAGACAGAGGAATATTGACACACCATTATGGGTTCGATCAGAGAACATACAATAGTGTAACAAGTTATCGCATGATATAATTTAGTATCGATTCTTTCATAATTTATTTTTCTTCAATATGAGAAGATTCAAAATTATTCTTCTGGTGGATTGTCTAGTGCCTTATAATCCCCACATAGTAATTTATCATAGGAGGGTGTCATTTACATCTCCTGAGAGAAAATTGTAAATTAATAATTGAAAATGAGATATCAAAGAATGTTGTGTTTTTTCCACGTTTCATGGGTATAAAAGTGTGACAATACAGATTTCTAGTGTCTTCTTGAGCTATCAGGGACTGAATATTGTTGAATTCCATCCAATGATGCATATCTAAAAGGATGTCTTCCTTTATGATTTCCCTATATTAGCTGCTATAAGGGAGGTGAGTACACTATTAACATAGTTCCAGGAGGAGAACCATTCTCCATCCATCCTTATAGGATGGAACCTAATGATGTACAATAACATAAGAAGTAGTTTTTAGACATAGAAGTAGAGGGTTTTATAAAACCTAATCCATTGATATATAGTTAAACTTTCTTTTTGTCTATGAAGGTGAATGGTACCCTCATGTTGTGCACGGATAAACAATGGTAGTAATGACTTATGATTAATAACTAGTATCTTCTACCTAATATAGATGACCACTTCAACGAGCTATGTGGAGTGACAATATTCTCTCTAAATTATTCATGTTAGATTTACCATCATGTGTAAAATATGCATAACACACTATATGCATGGTGTGGTAATCAAATATTAATATTCATTTTTTTCTAAGGAATCCACTTCCACATGAATCCCATATAAAAAAGTGGAAACTTTCTAACTATAATTTTTATATATCACATGATAATATAAAGAATTCATTGAGTTATGGATTTAGTCATCGGTCCATCCATGACCTCACGACATGGCTGTTTTTCTATCTATAACATTATGTCCTTATGAAATACTCAATTCTAAATAATATCCCAATGTGTATTCATTCTATCCACAGTAATTACAATAAATCATTGATAGTACATGTATTATAATTATCATGATTTATATAATTGTAAAACCTTACATATTAGGTGTCATTCCAAGAACTAAAACAAATAATTTAATATTTTACACTAGTTCATCATATACATCAAAGGACACAATGTACTTGCTATTTTTAAATATTTATAGTACTATATAAACTGATTTTAACTCCATCATTACCTTAGTCAAACATTTATATTAGAACATATTGATCTAATGTAAGGCTGGTTTGTGTCCCATTTTGACTAGTGTCCCTTCTTCTTCATGTACCATGAACATATCTCATGAACTCTATCAATTAAAATTGGATAGATATGAGTTCTTCACATAAATTTATAGAAGTTATTAATGATATTTATTATCCAAAATTAATATATTATCAATACCACTTTTTGTCGATATCATGGAAAATTTTATTTCTCCATCTCATAATAATAAATAATTCTAATCACCACATTAATCTGTTCTTATATATCATACAAGTCTTCTTGGAGAGGCATATGACATGTGACATTGGTTTAGACTCCATCTCAAAAAAAATTCTATGATTTCTCAATACCTTATTTGTATATATACTCTTGAATAGGTTTTTTCATATGTTTAATCTACCTTAGTATCTCTCATTTTATGGAACATTGGTAGATACATTAAGACACTCTATAGAGGGTATCTTGTGTTATTATCTTTTATAAATATATGTCTTATAGATTTTTTCCATATGTTAAAAATCATATCATTCATTTGAAACTTTTTATTATTCCACTAACATCTTTTAGAAAAATATTTAAAAATAATTCAAAATTAATATTATAAGATATTGTTTTTACATGAATCCTATTCTTTATTTCAGTAACATAAACCATTATTAAATTTTTTATGATGTAACCAAATTATTATGGTTTTATTGTATAGAAACTTCCCAAAAAGGCTAGTCATGACTGACAATTCTAAATGAAATTATCATAGAATGATGTAATTAAATTAATCTAATTAATTTAGTTACTATGACATGTTATAACCAACCAATACATATTTGTACCACACTTTTACTACCCATGTAGTGTTTCTATATAATTCATCAAAATTTTCAATATTTTAATAACTAAAATACTAATAACTTATAATTTTAAACATATAATTTTTTATTGAATATTAATTAATATTTTTTTGTCATATTTGATTTTCATTTACATATTTCTTTTGGGATTCATTATTATCAATAAATAAAGTATCATTATTCATTGTAAATATAAAACCATTAAAACAATTTTATCCTTGTATCCTATTATGTGTCTATGGAATATTCATTTTCCATTAGTACAGGTGAAACTGTTTCCTTTTTCAACTATATTTGTATCTCCAAATTTGTCAAAACCCAGGTCAATCATTGTCCAACTATCTCGAATATATATGTGAACTATTTTTATGGAAATACACTCTACCACATTGATATAAATTTTATGTAATAGGGCTATCCATAATATCCTAATATAACATTCTGATACTCACTTTAAAGGCATATTTTGTTGTGTATTATTCATGTATTTTTTTATGTTTAATAAAGTCATTTCACCTAAACACATTATTTTATGAGATAATTGATTTATATCATAATATAACTCATTGATATATTGTTTTGATAATATTTGAAATTTTTTATTGGATAAAATCCCAATTATCACGAATGTAGTTAAAAATAACCGATTTAACTGAATGTTATGTATATTACAACATTGATACACCATTTAAATACATCATTACATTGATGTATATAATAAAGGGGAATTTATAAATAACTCCATGATAAATTTTAATGATTAATGTTTTTAGTTAATACTTATTATATATCCTTCTTACCATCATCATAAATTTTTTGTTTATAATAAAGGTGAAATTAAGAATTACCCAAATATATATTTTAATAATTGATGACTTTTTTGTTAAGAAATTATTTGGTCCTCAGGCCTAAGAAAGTCGTATTATCTAAAAATTCATATATCATACATAATATTTACATTTCATAAAATACATAAAGTAAAATAATTATGTATATGAATATGAATATATATTCTTTTTAGAATAGTTTATTCCCTCTTTAATAAATAATTCTGAAATATTTACATCTTATGTTTATTTATAATGGTTTCTTTTTCAAGGAACAAACATGTAAATGTGTTGACAATAACTAAGGTATTTAACTCCATAGAGTCTAATAACATACGTGGTATCTCATTGATAATTTAATTTAGTTTTAAAATACTTATTCTTTCCAAAATAGGTATAATTTATTTTTAAATTTTATACTCGTTAGTTATTTCCAATGATTCGAGCATTACTGAACTTTTATTGGAGAATTATACACTCAAAGATAAATTCATTTAAAAATGGATTATATCTTATTATACCCAATTTTAATGTTATTAAATGGTTTATTAATAATTATATAATGTTAAAAAAGAATACTTAATCATGACATTAGAATTTCTGAAATTATCCCCAATCATAGTGGAATCAACCTTTCTCATCCACAAGGATAATTCTCTTTACATAATGTAATATTTATTTTATCAGTTTGTTATTATATTTATATTCAAATATGTGTTATGAATATTTCATTAATTACCAAAGGAAAATGATTAAAAATTTAAAAATTATTGATGAGTATACTTGAATAATAAGTGACTACTTTCTTCATTAAATCATCAATTAAACATTCATTGAATAATCACGATTTATGTGAAGAAAATAACCTATTGTTTAATTCCTTATCAATTTTCTTCGAAGGATGTTTCAATGGAACCTTAATCACCATAAATTATATATATAATTATTCCTTCTAAATTTACTTCTTCACTATAAGAACTAATGATTAATATTTCATTATGATCTTATCACCATGGAGGACATTACACAAAATGTGATAAATTTTTTCCCAAGGATGTTCATATTGTGTTCTAAAAAAATTTATACTGTTTTTGATAAATTTATAAGTATTATATGTATTGTATGAAGGTGTTGTATATTTCAATTTATATATATTCAATTTAATAATCATCGTATTCATATATTACTTCACTTTATCCATAGACACTATTAAAATATTAGATAATATTTCACAATCATTTACCCCCTTAGGATGTATCCAAAAATCATTGGGAATTTATTATAACATTTTAATGAAAACATAAAATTTGATATACAAGTGTTACTTTTAAGAGTCATCCATGCCCCTGATTCATGAGGTGGCTCAATTGGTATTGGAGACTATAGAACATATAATATCTTATATGATAGTACTTTGCAAAAGTAACTATGATATACTTGGAAATTTATTCTACGATAAAAATGTTCTAATCCTATGGTAATAAGAATATATATGTCATATTACTTGTTATTATTCTATAAAATAAACACTAGAAGATCAGTAATTTTACCTTGAATACTGATTATGCATTATTGATTAATTAAATCACAAGAAATCTACCACTATTTTGTTGAAACCCATTCACCCTCAATAATATATTAATAATGAACCATAAATTTATTATTATAATATAAAATATCTATAAAACTAATCCTTATTGTCCAATCTATTGCAACACTAATAGTTAAATAGTCTCAACGTAGATACTGTATTAGCCAACCACATTAACTCTTTTCTTCTTAAACTATTGAGTGAAGTACCAACATCTATAAATAATAAACATGATTTACACAATACATTTCTTATAATGTGGAATAAATCTAGGTATCTAGAATTAGTTGATTCCATATTTACTGATGTTGATCCAAAATTTTAATATGAAATCTCCTATTATAGGATTAACCCTCAACTAAGGATAAAAATCATCCCAATGACCTGGTTATTCTAAAATTAAAATAATATATTGTGTATGGTCTTAATATATCCTTGAGGTACCCTATTATTTCATGATTAATAAATTCCTTTTATACCAAATTTTAATGTGCTATGTTAACACACCCACAACAGACTATAATCTAAATATAGAAACATTGATCATGTCATAATTTTATTTAATCTATGGATTTATTGTGTATTTATTTATGTGTTAATGTATTAATCCATAATCACAAAGATAATAGACAATGGAAAAATTAAACAAACTAAACATTTTTTCATGGACATTTTATATTGCTTGATCCATTTTTTCTCAATGGATCAACCATGATCCTAGAGGTATAATAACTGTGTCATGTCTAAATTGTGTTGTATACCACACACCAATTGAATGTATCCATGTCTCCTCATGAATACAACCTTGTCTCCGTATGATTTTCATATTCATTATTATTAATCAAAATAAAAAAAATACTCAAATGTAAGGGGAGGGATTCTTAGGAATGTGATATACATATGTAATGAATTTCTTGTGGACACACATATCCTTATACATAATATTAGGAATAAAGATGATGTTAAGAGAGTAAATATAATTTAATTTTTAAATAATAAATAAAATTTAAAAAAAAATAAACAAAAAAATTATCCTTAAAACATAATGGTCGATCAATTATCATTATCAGTTGGAATGTTAAATAATAAATAGAAATTAAATTTTTAATAAATATATTTCAATTTAAATTCATTGAATTAACATAGTTATCATAATTCTAATTCAAATAAAAATACCTCTTCATCCTAAATTAATTTTAAAATTATGTAATATTTTCCCCATAACCTTGATATCCTAGAAAACAGTTAAAATGATTTTATTCAATAGCTTGACCCAAAATGTGCTTTAAAGGTTAGATGGGACCAGATGACCACCCCACCATTATACATTAGGAATCATCACCCACTAATATCATGTTGATCATTATCCCCCATAACCCGGACTCTATAGAGTATCCCACACAATCAAATTTACTAGGTATTTTATTTCCCATTGTAAGTCACCTGTAAATTAGAAATCGTTATAGTTTTTTATAAATAATATTGGCTAAATTGTTTTCGTAATTTCGGTTGTGTTGATAATATATAATAAATTAATTAATAATATATGATAATCTCTATATTTTTTATTATTATTTTGATTTTTATAGTTATTTTGAGATTAAATTATTATCTCAATTACAATACATCATATTATTTTTTTATTAGAGAAGCATGAGTAAATTGGTTTTTCTACATGTATAGTGGGAAAAATAATGAATTATATCATAATTTGAGTTATGTTCTATAATCAATTTACAATCAATTTTTCGATTTTTGTTTACAAAAATATTTAATTATTAACACAATTATAAATTCATTATTCTGTTATATGTTTATATAAAAATGGAACAATTTTTAATGTTTCCTTATTTTTTTCTAAAGAAATACTAGAATATAGGTTTCAAATTTTTCAATATAATTTCTAAAATAATGTTATAAATTTTTTTATATTATATGGAATGATCATTTAATAAATTTGATGGAATGTAAATCTATTAAATTCAAAAAGAAAATAATTTTGGTTTTAGGGATGATTTATTTATATGAAATGTTAGATGAAACATACCTTAAAATTTTCATTATTTTGGTATCAAAAGACATGGAATATGAGTATATCAACATTTGTTTCCAACTAAATTTTTAATTGATAATTAAATTACATAATATATATTTTACTATTTAATTTTATTTAATGATGTGTTGGAAAAATGTAATATATGAATTAAGGCTATATATCATTATTGTAGACCACACCTCTGTATGCTAAGGGTATATGGGATTTTTTTTTGATATTGTAACTGATATTCTATCCACTTATGGGACAATAATATTATGATTCACTAAATATAACAATTGAATGTGTTCAAAGAGACATAATGCTTCTGAACCAATAATATTGAACAAATTCCATGTTCAATATGAGTGTTGGACTTGTCGTGAGAATCAAACATTATTGAATGTTTCATCATGATTTTAGTTCAATGAAAATGTTCAAACATCATTTATAATGGAAAATGAAATTTAGAACCTTATAAAATATTCCTTTGGAATTTCAGGGAAACATGTTCTATTTCAAAACATATTATTAGAACTAGTTACAGGTGCTACAAATAGTAACATAAAAAGATTTTTTTAGACCATAAAACAACCAAAAAATATTTTAACATTTTAATGGATCATCCTTATGATGATATGTAGAATAATGTATGTGATAACATTACATATTATAGTAATGCATTACTAGATTTTTAAAACATAAGGTACGAGGTCATTTTTTATAAAACCCCCTCATAACTATAGTAGGTTACAAACATGATATTTCACTTTGACAACTCACATAGGTTATTATGGTCCTCGTCCATCTAATCTATTTTTGATTCACCATTGTGAGAGTTGGATCCATAGTAGTGGTATCCTTGTCCATCATCTAACCATTTATCAATTATCTATTTATCATTTCAATATTTTTGTGTGACATCATTTGCCAAATTTTCCTGGTTTTCATCTACCATTCAAAATTTTCAAATTATAGCTGCATTAAAGGACCGACACTAGATGAGGAGAGTATTATAGGCCTATAAAAGGTGGTCTAGTTCCTTTCACTAATATCTCAATGGGATTATATTATATTCTGATGTGTCATCTTCCGAGCATTGTAGGTGACAACCTAAAACACACTATAAAATTAATTTAATTGTTTTTCACGACTATGACAGTTCTAGCTAATGGTGAACCAACACCTTGTTTAGTAACCATTATGTGAGAACTCTCATGGTTGTGAACATCAATAAGGGGAATATTTACCCTATATCAAAAATTGATAAATCTACTTTGGAGTTATGTTTACCTTGTGATAAATAGTTGGAAATTGGAACTGATATAATAAATCATATTTTCCCATGAGATAGGAACCAATGATCAATGCCATAGATAGTTTAGGACGAAAAAAATATTAGGTCCAAATTGATTAATGTATTAAGAATGTAATGACTTTATAGAATGGAATGAGATCTTGATAGATTAAGCATACCTTCCAATCATGACGAGATATGTACTTGGGATTTAATTTGTGGATCATCGTCGAAAATACCACCTTTCTCTATAAATTGAATTTTCTAATTAATTGTAAATCCACATGGATTGATACATTGTATTATTTATATGGGCCAAATATTTTTTCCCTCTATCTTTATATGAGAGATAATAGTTCCATAGGGAAGGATTCAAGGATAGGTTTACTAGAATGATTGTTATTCCATGACATATATGATACTTTGTCCAATATGTGACATACCAGAGATGGGTTCATAGGGTTTTTTCTTCACACCATACTAGGATTGATACATTGTGTTCTATTTATGTTCCTCCATATAAGGAATGTAATTGTTTTCGGTATTAATTTGGGCCCTCAAAAAATACATGGTATTCCTCTTTTATATCACCTTAGAAGGGATTAGGCTCCCTCTTATTAAATTATAACGTTGAATTTTATATTGAAGAAAAGGAATATGTATATGTTATCCACATAAATGTATGAAAAGATAAATCACATTATTTGGTTCATTCCAACTATTTTTAAATTTATTATGATGAGTTTTTATCATTACAACCATATCAAAAAATGACATGTTGGAATTGATTCAGGCATAGTTGGCTTAGGCAGAAGTAGGTAGTGTTTGTAAGGTATCCCTGGGGAACCTAGACTAATATAATTGATTAATTTATTTCCTTACATTTATGATGTACATATACAATCCTAATTTTATATTATCATAATATATTATTTTATACACCTTAGGTGGTGTACTGTACATGAGTAGAGATCCTTATTATAGGTGTAGATAATGTGATGTGTCCTAAATAAATGTTTTATTCTGAGTAATAAGATGGTGTATGGGATTATAAGATTGAGTTTATGAATATCATTCTAGTAGTGTATGATTTTTGGTCGCTTTGAATTGTTATTTTCTTCTGATGTATTCATGTTCCAATCTATCATATGTACTCATTTTGTAATGCTAAATGAAATGATCAACATCATTTTTTGTATATATTTATGATTGAAATTACACAAATTAATTATTTTATTTCTATTAATTATCTTTATGTTTTTTTATTAATACTTCCCTTATTTCCATTTGTTATTGAACACTATTCTACAATATAACTCAGTGGGTAATTGTCCCCCCATATGAACAGTCTAGGACCGAGTTGGTCATCAGTAGAATCTAGAATATTTGGGAATTTTTTTGAGGTCATGTGGCCAACTATATCAAGGTACCACATATGGGATTATGGGGTTATATGCTTCAATGTGGTATTATAGTCCTCTTTTTTTACTTTTATCTTAATTTTTGGTTATTAAAAAAGATATTATGATGTATATGAATATAGTAATGATAATGGTCCTAGGAGTAGCTAACCCACGTATATGGGAATCCCAAATTACATGAGATGGGTAATTTTCATTGATGAATTTTTCTTTTGGTAGTTGATTTGAATTCATCATTTTGTGACACACATGTTTTGTGAATTTATTATTGTTGTTTTTCTTATTATTATGGATTTTTCTTTTCCTTTTTCTGATATTTATGTGCGGTATTATTTCATTTATAATATTAGCCATCTAGTAAATCAAATTTCATGCATTGTTCCACACCATGTCTATATTACCATGTGAGTTTCTAGTATTGTCTGTGGTTATTGTTAGTTACTTTATTATCATATTTGGTAATGTGTTAGTATTTCTTATAAGGATATTCTAACGGGGATAATTAAAGTGTATACATTAATATATTTTATTTTTCTCAAATATAAATCTCATGGAAACATCAATAACCAATAACTTGACAATTTATCCATAAACCATTGGATCTATAGACTATAACATTATAGGATTTGTTTGTGGAATTCCAATTTTAATGTATTAGTCATTATTTATATAAATTATTAATATTAGTTCATTCTATAAAAAATTATATATTCTGTGTTATATTCTAATATGATATGTAAAGGTTAAGTCAGAGTTACTTGACATACCAATTGAAATTTATAAAGAGTATGTGCCTGTATAAATTGTGAATAGGGAAGCATCTAATTGGGTTGTGATATCATTACGTATACAAATAAATACGGACATAAATAAATTTAAAAATTTATGAAATGGTTACCATTGAATGGTAATTCCAATTTCAATGTAAAGGGTTCTTTTCTCTATACCTTTCAATTGAAACTCCAAACACTAGAACCTCTACTATGTTATAATTGACCTTAATAATGATCTAAACATTGTAGTGAAATGTTTGTACTATATGATATAATACATTGTGACTTTCCTATTCACCCAGTTCTATTGTTACGAGTGGGAAGAGAGGTGGCACTCAATGTAGAAACACTTTGTGCATATCCATTTCATTAATCCTTGTTTCTTATTTTGTGTTAAAATATTTTTGAGACATACATTTGGATATTTTAGGGTTATGAAGCCACGAAATCCTTATGTCATGAAACATGAGGGTGTTGATGACCATGATCCTTTTGGTGGTGGCCCATGAGTCACAGGTATTACCACATCTTTTTCCACCTACGGGACATCCTGTCCATATTCCACAGGGTGTCACTGCTAATATTTGAGATGGATTGTTATGTTTCATGTTTTCTATAGAGGGATCTCCATGACCCTCCCTTATTGTGGTAGATATTAAATTATAATTACATTAGAAAAATAACCCCACCTTCATGTGGGATGGTAGTCCACATGATCTTTTGTCTTGGATGGAAGCATCTTACCTATCATTATGAATTTGGATATTCCTTCCCTTTAGAAGGTTATATCACTACTTTTGGGATTCTTGATTCTGATAAAAATTGGTGGGATATCATCACATGAGATAAACATCACCGTTGTATGGTCTGGGTGGGCTCCCAAACATCATTTTATGACTATATCTTATACAAACAATTTATGTAGAACAATATTGAGAGCTTAAACACATATATATTGTTGATATGTTATTGATGGATAATCCAAATTATTTTAATGACATTCATTGACATAAAAAGACACTGATCAATGTAGAGTTGATAATGACATGATGATTTGAGGATGGGATGAATTCTAGAAACCCATCCCAGGTGAATTATTTCCAGATGAAAACAATTTTAGTGATATTGTACCATTCAATAATCACTGAGATGAATCATAGGTAAGATGTTAATGTGAGAAACATTTGTTCGTCTTCAATTTAGAGAGACGGTTTTTCTAGAGGCATGACTAGTCATTTCAGAAGTGCATACGAAGGATGTGGAAAAACTATGACACTCTAATATAGATATATGGTCTTCATTTTTTGTGGTAGACTACCCATATGAATTACAAATGAACATGGAACCCAATTGAGTGTCGATCATGAGGCAGGATGGGTCACCATCAGTATTTCTACATATGTTTTCATCAGTTCCCAGTGAGAAGGGTTCAATAATGACACTAAATTCAGTTACATGATTTGTATATCCATGTCATGTTGTGAAATGGTCCAACACCATTATATTAGGTCAATGAGGGGGATGTTTCTAGGGTAGTCAAACATATATGGTTCAGTACCAACAATGATAATTTTCCTAGGTTATTCAGATAGCATCACAGTTCAGTAGATGGGTCTATATCTATGCATTGTAACTTACACCAGAGTAGCTGATTCCATGACCATTTATTGTATGAGGTATAATTATTGTTTCATATTATTTACTTTTACCATATTTTACATAGGTAAACCACATTCATTTATATATGCAACAATTATAAAAAGTTGGGTTAGAGAG
The DNA here is from genome assembly GCA_963277665.1 of Viscum album. Lineage (NCBI taxonomy): Eukaryota > Viridiplantae > Streptophyta > Magnoliopsida > Santalales > Viscaceae > Viscum > Viscum album. Next base: position 1,015,280,068 of record OY728155.1, read on the forward strand.
ATTGTGTACTTTTATGGAGTGATGTCAATTGACACACCATTAGGGATTAGATCAAAGAGAATACATCAGGGTAAGAAGTTACCCCATGAGATAGGTTAGAACTATTTATTTTGGTATTTCATTTTCCTTGATGTGAGAATCTTCAACATCATTCTCATGATGGAATGAATAGTGCCTTATCAACCCCAAATCGATTTCTATCATAACAGGGTTTTGTTAACATCACCTGTGATAATAATTTGAAATAGTAAGGGAGAATGAGATATCAATGAATGTAGAGTTTCCCCCAAGTGTAATGGGTTGGGAAGGGTGACAACCTCGATGTCTACTCACTTTTGGAGCGATTCGGGAATGAATATTGTGTAATTCCCTCCTATGGTTGATAAAAACAAGTACGTCTTCCCTACTGATTACTCTATATTAGTTCATTCAAGAGAGGTGGAGTTTACTATTAATATATTTTAATGGGAAGAAAAATTTTCCATCCATCCTTATAGTATTGAGCATATAGAGGTATTCAAACATAATAATTATTTTTAAGAAATAGAGGCGAGGCTTTTTTAAAACCTAATACCTCGATATGGAGTTCAACTATCCTTTACTCCAAAAAGATTAATGGTAACCTCAGGCTGTGCATGGATTAACAATAGAAGAAAAAACTTATGGTTAAGAAACAATACCCACTACCCCATATAGATTACCTCTTCGACCAACTCTGAGGAGTAACAAATTTCACATTGATTAAATTGAGGTTGAGTTATTAACAGTTGTGTGTTATAGAGTAATACATACTATGTACCACGTTTAGGAGTGGATATTTCTTTTGTGAGTACCTTTTCATTAAAATTGGAGTTCAAAAATAATCAACAATATTTATGGAAATTATGAAATCAATTTTACACCCATATTAATATTCTTTTGTAGTAGTTTACGTGGGCAACATCATGGTGTAATCTTACAGTTGAAATGACCATGAATGATATCTGAAAATCATTCTGAATAGACTACTAAATCACTAAATATATATTAATCTAAATAAATTTTACTTATGGATTGATATGGTTCACATACAAGGTGATATTTTCTCAGAGGGAGGAGTGTATATATAACCTGAGAAGTTGAGAAATATTGTTTCCTCACTGTAGTCTATCAAATTATTTTAAGTACATTATTTCTTGGGGATATATAGTTATCAAAAAATAATCATACATAACATATCCTGACTAGAAATACCTATTGCGGGCTTGGACTAAATATGGTATGAAGTTATTACGGTCAAAATCTTGTGAGACACTCTTCTAGGAGTTGAAAGAGATAAACATTTTACTATAATTACTCCTTTAACCAATCTTATAACGAAGATATATAGTTTATTGTGAAATATCAAGTATTGTCCAAATTGTAGTTCAAATTTAGGGAGATTGAGTAGATGAATATGGGTCCCACTAGAAAAAAACTCATGAGTGGAATTACCCTACACATGACATTGAGAAAGTATTCATGGTTCATGCTTTACTCCAAATAAAAAATTATTTATTTTATGAGTATTTCATCATTTATATAGACCCTAAAAGTGTCAAATATTTTTTTTCTATAGTATGAAATGATTATAAAGAAAAGAATGTGGGTAGAATACCTATAAACTCTTGATATTGAGATTAGTTGTTCTACCTGAAAAGATAATTTAGTAGCTAGTTTCCTGAGATAGGATACTAAAAATAAGATATCAAGGAGGCCATTTGTGAGTGAAATTTGAAGGATCTATTTATTGATATGGAACTAGAGTTTCAAAATTTTCATGGGAATCCAATATTATAATCTTTTCTAATTACATCATTCCTTCTACAATTACGTTGGATTAGATTATTTTAGATCTTAAAGTACAAATCTAGAATGAAAGTGTCTCCAATTAGGACCCACCTTCTGGTTGGGTTATAGGTATGGATTTTATTGAGAACTTCCATGGATGTATCTACTTACCTATAGAAATGTAGGAATAATTGATGAGAGAATATCATGACACTATTTGGGAATATAACCCTGATATTAAAACGATGTTATCATAAATATGTCATCATTATTGGAGTATAGGTATGATGTGGAATATTTTATGTTTTATCACTCGATGTTCTACATATTAGTAGGTGGAGGACTGGAACTAGAGGCATGTTGGACTTTTACAGTCCCTTCCCATTTCTGAGTTGAAATGGAATAATGTAACTATGGTTTTATGATATTCATTTCAATATCCCCTAGAGTTAGTGATGTTGTGCGGGTGATTGTGGATAGGTATTCGAAGGTCAATGGCATCCTACCTATTTAATGGACCTTATCATTTGGTGATCATGGGGGGGGGGTTATATTAAGGATATTACATGCATTCATAGAGTTCCATTTTCTACAATATTTGATCGACATTCCTGGTTTAAATTAAAGTTCATGCATGTATTAAATAAATCATTGGCTACATAGGTTATCTTGAGTACAACATATAACCCTCATACCATTGGTATGTCCAAAAATATGATGTAGTTTCTAGAGGACATGATTCGATAATGCATCCTTGATTTTTGATGTTCATGGGAAAAACATATACCTCTCATTTATTTTTTCAATAATAAAATATTTTAGGAAATGACTTAGATGCCTCTGTATAAGGCCCTTAACTATTGGAAATTCTAGTCAACCCTTTACTGATTAATGGAAACTAAGGTATTACTATTGGTTCCTCATCTTGTACATGATAATTCAGGGTAGGTATATCTAATTCATAAAGGAATGGATATAGATCACTCTATGATGAATTCATATACATATCATTACCATTGTACTATAGATTTTGAGGTGGGACACTAAGACATTCTATGAGTTTTAACTATATGGGAACAGAGATGGTTTTAGAGATAAGTAATGATACTACCTCGTTTCATAAGTTCATTCATGATCATGGAGATATTCAAGACTATTGAATATCATTTTTAGTTAGCATAGAGGTATCATTCCATACAAGATGTCTTCCATGTATTATAGATTTACTGATATTATTCTGAACCATCTCACTCATTTTATCCTAAGGATATTGATATAGAATGAGATTCAAATTTTAGGGAATTTTTTATAAGTATCATTTATTAGAGAAACAATTCTACCTTATTTAGTGCATGTACAATGTCTAAACAACCATGTATAAGATGCTATTTGTGGGAGAGAGTTGAATGTATATGGTTCATCCCTGGATCATTTCTTAGAAAATACGTTACAAATCTCATAGAGGAATATAGGTGACAATTTGTTAATGTAGGGGATGTTTTAATGTCCCAGATAATCATCGTGGTACATTTTCTTTTTAGTTTTCGATATTGTTGAAAACATATTCTAAGTGATTGGTGGTTTGTTTCAAGAGTTGAGGTAAAAGATGGAATGAATATAGGATATAGCTAAAATAAATGGAATGTAATAAACAAACCATGTGTCGTTATAATAAATGGGGTGTATTTGAGACATTATATTTAATGGATTGGTTAGTCCCCCAACACATCGTGAACTGGTTTTTCCCTATGAGAAAACTAATCCACTATTTATAGATTTTATAATTTACACACTGTGTAATTTTCTATGTCATAATTTTTAACATAATGTATGGGATTGTTTTTTAATGAATCCATTCATTTATCTAATAGGTTGTATCAGAGAGATATCCATCTAATTCCTGACCAAGGATCCTTTTCCCCTCCTCTTTCAGATATCTGTTTTATTTGTCGTTGAGTCCATTGAATCTGCATTGGTAAACTCCTCATTCATCTTACATACTTCTATTGTTTATATTATTGAATTTTATCTATTTTTGTGTGATCTTTTATTCATTATTTTTTTCCATCCACCCTTTCAATTTATTCTATTCTAGCTCGATTCAAGGGATTCCATTAGAGGAGGAGAGTGATGTCTATTTAAGGTAGTTTGTCTAGTTCCATTCCCTATATTATCATTAATTATATATTATGTTCCACTGTACTACATGCCACAATACTCTGGAAATGCCCTCAAAAATATTATTATAATAAATTTAAATGGCTTTCCATTCGTAATAAGGTCCTATATAATGGTGAGTCAACACCCTAGATAATATTCGGGATGTGACCCATCCTATTGGTGTGACCTACATAAGGTAAACATTTCCAATTCTCCTTAAATTTCTAGATCATATTTTGATGTGTTATTCCATGGTTATATATACTTGGACATGTGAAATGATCCAATAAAGGAAGTGGGGCCATGATTTGAGCCCCTATTCTTTATTCCATATCATTTTTATTGAAATAAATATTATTTCCAAATTGAGAAATGTATTATGACTATAATTTCCTAATGAAATATTATATGTTTTGTATAGATGAACTATTTTATTATTTCATGTTGAGAGTGATTCTAGAGATCACATTTATGGGTCTCCTTGGATGGGATCTTCCTTAATTATAGTTCATACTATTTAATGAATGGTAAATATGTCCTAAGTGGTACATGGTATTCCTTGGACAGGCATAGAGTGTGGTTCATCTACCTCATTACGAGTGATGTATGTTACCTAGCGTATTCCTCATGGAAGGGATTAGATGCATGATGTTTATACTATTCCATGACTGATACTCTGTCCCCTAAATGAGTTACCAAGGATGATCTCAGTGGTACTTTTCTTCACACCATGACGAGAGTGACACATGAGATTACATTTATGTGTCAACATGGATACACTGTTATGGTGTTGGGTATTTTTTTACTCAATCGATATACTTGGGGTTTTTCTATTCATTAATATAGGTTGGATCAGGTTTCCTCAAATTAAAAATAAATGATGACTTTTATGATAATGACAATTAATGCATACATGTTGTCGAGGGAGATGCCCGCCAAGATAAATCACAATATTTGATTCAATCCATACATTGATATATTTGTCATGAGGTTTTTTATAATTGAACACAAGTTATATATATATATATAGTTTTAAATTCATTCATACATATTCGGATTAGACCAAAAATGGTATTTTCATTTACGTATCTATGAAGATCCTCGAGCAATATTTTTTTTATTTCCTTTAATTTATTATGTACCTGGAAACTATTCATTTTAGATTCACAAACAAGATTTTTTTAAACACCATTACTGGTAAACAACATAGTATATCTCAATCCCAACTTGGGCTACCCATGGTACCAGGGAAGACATCATTTATTCTAGCATAGATAATGGGATTTATTGAGCTTTCGGTGTTTGATTCAATGTATTGGGATGGAGTACGAGAGTATAAGACATAGCCTGTGATCATTAGGCTAGTAGTGTCATATTTATGGGCCTTTTATATTTATATATATAATTGGTAACATTCATGTTTCCCCAATATCACAGGTTGTCATTTTTTATAGCTACATGACATGACATGATCATCATATCTTTTGTATTTATTTATGATTAATCTTCTATATGTTTATTATTGGTTGTTTATTTATTGTTTTGGTGCTTCTTGTTTGTTACTAATTACACCATTTTTCATTTATTAATGAATACTATATTACAGTTTGACTCGTGAGGGAATAATACCACAATGGACACACACTATGTCATCAGTACTAGTCTGATGCCTAAAATTAATTTGGAGATGTTCTTGAGGTCTTGTGGCCACCCATCACTAGGAACTTCATCATGGATTCCTGGTAGGTAGTCTACACTACTATTATATGAAACATTATTGAATTCCCTTTATTTGGGAACTTATATTATTTGAACACTTACACATGTTTGGATTTTCCTAATTTTGACATTCATATTGAGACTAAAAAACTACATTAATATTAAAAATTGTTATTATTGATTCATCAAAAAATATCATTATGTATACCATGATTATCTATTGAAAAAGTCTAAATTAAATGGTTCCTCTTATCGTAGACCACCTCTGATGTTGTCGATAGGTTTTGAAATACTGAAATTACTAGTAAATGTTAATAGAGAAGATCAAAAGGTGAATAATTTGAGTTATAGTGTGTAATGAGTTCTAAATGAATCACTAGTTTAAATAATAATTCAACAATAAAGTGTAATATTTTTATTCTACAAATTTATATATTTGGTATTTATTTGATTACATCATAAACATGAAGACATGCATATTTATAATTAATTTTGTGCTAATTTTTTCTTATCATTCACTAATCATCCTCGAAAATAAAATTACCCACTCAATGATTAGAAGGAATTAAAAACAATAACAAATATTCATTGTTTATGATTAGATGCAAATGGAAAGAATTATCTCTAAACATTTTCCATGATTAATAGGGAGAATGATATATTCCTTGGAATTTTAAAACATGTTAACATATATAATTAGTGTTCAATTAAGTTCCCTAGATGTATTGAATTATCATTTCATAGGTTACGTCAATTGATAAGTCACAATTCACTTATTAATTTATATAAGTTAATAGAATTTAAATTGAAAATTATATTTTCTAAAAAATTTAATTTACTTTCTCTCTAATTATACATTTTATTATAAACAACTATCTCAGAAATATATATGAATTATATTATTTGAAAATATTCAGGATAGATTTTTACTCAAACATTGTGTAATAAAGATGTTATTTCCTCTATAATTTTGCAATATCATCACGAATTATACAGTGAATTTCTTGAAGGCAACTATATTAAGTGGTATTGTACATTATTGATATATGTTCCCAAATGAGGGATACTTAATCTAGATGTTTTTAATATTATCTAAACCACTCTTGAATCATAATTAAATACATACCTATATTTTATTCATTTTATTATATAGATACCATTGTCATTTGAAATCATATGTGAAAATAATACTTAATCCAATGTTCTATAAACCAACCCAGACACCATGGTATCATGATACCGAACCCGGTCATGATATAGCCCAAATGATTTTATTAATTCTCATTTGATGGAGAGATAATCCTAGAATTATACCAAAAAATATGGGAACACATTTAACTTAATCAAAGTAGTAGATACATAAACATATCAGTACGATCAAAATAACTACTGGGAGAAGGTTTCAGAAAAAATATTTATTTAAAAATTGATGTATTAAATTGTAAATGTATGATAGATCAGAAAATATAAACTCAATATCACAAAGGAAAAATCAATTCATTTCCCTAGGGATAAAGAAAATACCCCATGCCTGAGTTGAGTCGTCCCTTTACTCGATCATGGAAGGAAACCATTTACAAATTACAAGCAAAAAAGGTAGCGTTTGAGATAAATAACCTATTAGGGTCTCTCTATGTGTTCTATAATATGACTCCATAATTATAATAATCCATATAATGTTTTTAATTTAAATAAAAAATTAAAGGATGTAAATTTTCAAATTAAAAAAAATGATTTTCATTTCAGAAGATGTAATACATTTAATGAATGGATTATATAATAAATTTATAAAAAAATGTTAATATAAATCATTATGGGTATGGAAAATCATTTTACAAAAGGGAAATTATTATAAATATAGTAATAATTAGAACAATTTCTATCATCCATGAGGAATAATAATTCCTTGTTATCAGATCCTCACACATCAATATTTATGATTAGAACAATGTGGAAAAAATTCCATCTGTCATAGGCCAAATACTCCCCCATCAACATCCCATTGGGGTGAAGATCATATGAACATGTTTTTTTAGAGTTTCAAATCATCAATACATTTCATGGTTATTACCATAATAGAGTTTTTTTTTCAAAATAGTACACTATCTTTCCATGCTCACATGTTCTCTAATCAATCTGAAAAATATGTGAAAATAATTTACATTCACAATATTTCACAATCACACACTTTTCATTTTTAAAATTCAAAATCATGTTTGAATCCACAATATGGATTTAACTACATTTCCTGAAATTTTAAAGAAAACCATCCAACGGTTTTTATTATTTTAATTTAATTAATTTTTGCAAATTCAGTTTCTAAGTATTGTCATAATTTTCAATTAATTTCAAATCAGGCCCAAAATTCCCTTTCAATTGGAATTGGGGATTTCTTTCACAAAATCCATAATATATGAATTTATATTCCATTCCACATCAAATTGAGTTTTCATAATTCAATTAAAATAGTATTAAAATGAAAATAAAATCATTGTTAAATCAATTAGAAAAATTAAACAAAACCACCAACCATTCATGGAAATAGAATGCATGTAATTAGACGTTCCAATAATGAAAAAAGGGGAAAACATATGAAAACAAGGCCTATATATAATATTCAGTCAAACATAGTTTAGATCCAACAATCCCATGATGAACTATCAATCTCGTGTTGGAAAATAGACGGATAGATAGACAAATGTGAAATAGAGACTGCCTGCCTAGAGAGACACTCCATAACCAAAATGAATATTAATCATTAAACCAAATGACCATAAAGCATTTCAGAGCACAATAATCACCTAGGGATGGATATATGTTTATTTAATGTAATCCTTGAAGAATAGAAATTCTAATTTCATCCAAAAAACAAGCTTAAAACAAACACTTGGGATTTTACATAGCATATAACCCAATTACAAATTGTGTAGTTGTTGATTCCTACATACATTGAAAAGTATGTATTATTTTTTTGGAATTACTTTTAATATTTACACGGTGGGTAATATACAGACATCATGTAACCTATCATGCTGTGTAATCATTTCATGGAATTTTTTTTGGAGATGACGACATGTCATGTAACCGAATTACAAAGTTGGGAAAAATCCCTCATGGTAATATTGTAGAATTTTTGGGTTGATTGTGTTTGTTGTCAAAGCCGATTTCCATTAGGAATTTTCATGTTCCACAGATGTTGTTGACAATCCTTGATGACCAAGAACCATGACATTGTAATATACAGTCTGGAGATGGTATAAAAGAACAGATACAAGGTGGCTCCATTTTCTAGTGTTTTCCAAATTTTTAGGGACAAAAAATTGGATTTTGGTGAGCATAAAAAAATATGGATTTCCTTTAAGATATCCTCCAAATATAGGAAACGTAGGAGTTTAACGAATATTGGATTTATGGATTCAATTTCTCGAAGATAAGAAGAATGTTGATGGTGTTCATCGCAATTACGATGAGCTTCGCAAATGGTAGTGTTGAAGGGAAATGAGAGGTAGCTTCTTCGATGTGGCGCGATGTAATTGGCGGAATGCTCCGTGATTACTACGACCTCCATGATCCAAACATTCCTGTGGTGATTCGTGATATCGTGAGAATTTCGTTAGGAATTTTGGAGCTCTGGGATTTGAGAATACCTTGCACTGACTTTGTAAGGAAGGATCGAGGGTCGGTGGAATCGCCTATAAATAGTCCTCGACCCCCTCGAGAGAAGCAGAGAGTTTTTCAAAGAAAATGTTTTTCTCTTGTCTCGCGAAGGTGGTTCGCAAAGCCAGGGTACTTTGTGAAAGGAAAGCACTTCGCAGCGGCTAATCTAACTCGGTGAATATTGTGTTATCCATGTTGGATCAGTGAGCTTCGCGAAGAAAGTCACTCCACGACGACATGAACTTCGCGACGGCTAGATCTCAGCGAAATTGTGTGCTTCATGAAAAGGAAAGAGGTTCGCGAAGGCTGGTTTGAGATTTTCAAAATTAGGAGCTTCGCGATGTAGGGTGCCTTGTGAAGGTACTTCCAAAAGGTGTTTTCTTAGTTTTTAGGGGCAATGGGGTATTAATCTTTGGATTAAATTTATACATCAATAGAGCATCTACATACAGTAGAGGATTTATTCATTAGTGGTAATGAAGAGACCTACAGGTCTATAAATTGTGATTGGATCTTCTGAAGAAGCTGTGAGCTCACTTTAGTTGATAGAGAAGTGAGTCCTTAAATTGTGAGTGGTTGTAAACCAGGAGGTACGGTGAGTCCACTTCGAACATATAAACAATAGTGTTCTGATAGTGGAATTGGTACATCGACACACTGTCAGTGTATGCTCATTGGACGTAGCCTAATGAGGTTGAACCCAATAAAAATTGTTGTGTCCTATGAATGTTTTATGGTTTATTCATTCTCAGCAATGGGAATTCAAGGGAAGAGGGTTTTTTCTAACAAAAAACAAGATCAAACAGGGTAGTTGTTTTAATCGTTCATACCCTGATTCACCCCCCTCTGGGTATCTCTCCTAGTGGACCTAACAATTGGTATCAGATGGAAAGGTTGATATCTGTATCTATTTCAAATGTAGTTCATCAATCATAAAGTTATTCCAACATTCGATGGGTACAATTTTTAGCTATGGAAGAATCAAATGCAACAGTATATTTGATCTTTGGGAATGGATGTGTTTACAGCAACAATGCATGGTATGAAGATATAATAATGAACCCAAATGAATTTGTGGATTCATTATTTTACAGGGTAAATTTTGTAGTGGAGGATATGAGAGGTCATGGGGAAGTTATTGAGGACATAAAGATTGTGGAGAGAATCTTGAGGAAACATCCACCTCGGTTCAATCTGAAAGTTTCAGTTTTGAAAGACAATGACCCAAAAGAGCTGACATTTGATAACCTCCACAACACCCTTGTTGCATATGGACTTGGAAATGATGACAACGATGATGTGGAAAAGGGTAAATCCAAATAGGTGGAATTAATGGCCATGAAGAAGCTCAACATTAAAGATTATCAGGAAGAAGAAGATATGGATTAGGTGATGTCATTCCTCTCGTCAAACCTTCAAAGAGGAAAAGGAATGATTAATGGGAAAGATCTACATGATTGTTTTCGATGTAGAAATGTTGGACATCTTGCAACAATGAGCACGAAAAGGTTCCAAGAGGATGATGATGTTGATGAAACTGAAATTTACAAGAAGAAGTCTTCAGCCTATGGGAATGTCAAGAAAAAATTGAAGATAAATTTATTTAGGATGAAAAATATTCTTTCAAAATAATGTGACAGTTCAGACGATTCTGAGGTTGAAGAGTTTGAATAGGTTGATAACTGCAAGGATCGTGGAAAAAATGCTATGGTGGCAGTTTTTGGTAGTTCTCAGAAGATAAATGACCCCGAAGATGATAAGGGAAAAGTTGATATGCAAGCTGAGTAAGAGCCATATCTTGAGGAGATAGATGTTTGGAGATCCAAAACAAATAAAGACAACAATGTAGTTCATGATTCCAAACACTACATGTAGTAATAGGAAGAATAGAAAACTGAGTTGATGGAATAAATTGAGAAAATAAAGTCATCAAAACCAGAGGACTCAGAATCAGTTAGTGAGTATATAATCAATATTAAAGAATAGAGAAGGGAGATCGATGGATTTAATAACATAATGAATGTTCAAATCAATCGTATTTATGAACTTGAAGGTGAAGTTGTTAGTTTGCGGAAAATGGTTAAGGGTCAAGAAAAACTCTTGACTCCAACTGGGAAATCATGAAACAAGACCACATAGAAAACTGGGAAGATAAAATTGGATACTAGTAGTCCTACAGAAATGAATCATCAATTATGTTTAGATGCTAAGGCCTATGGGTGATTTGATCGAAAACAAAAAGATGTGAAAATTGAAGTCACACCACAAGAACCCCTTCCAAGATTGAAGGTTGATTTGGGCACAAAGAAGAATCAGAATATTCATAGATCCCAAGGAGAAAATCGCAATGCAGATGTGACACAATGGAATGCACCTTATATAACGTGTTATTGTTGTGGGAAGATTGTACACTCATAGTTTGTGTGTTCCATAGAAAAGATATATCGAAGGGAACAAGAAGATAGGTGGCATCCAAACAAAGAATGGTTCTCCAGAACATATTTTGTTGGACACTATTTTTTGTGTGGAGGATTTGGGAACCTCACTAGGTACTCACTTTGACCATACAGAGGACTGTTCCAAAGAAAAATAAAATTGTTCGCAAGAAGCATATCAGTGAACCAACGGGTGAGTCGAATACGGAAAATTGATTTGAAGCTTTCCAAGATAAAGTCAGTCCATCTTACTCTGAGAAATAATAGAAGTATCAATCCATGTTGAGTGTCAAGGAAAAAATATTGATCAAGAGGGAGAAGGATGAGAAAGAATTGGTGGAAAAAATTTCCCTTAAAACATCAGATCACACTGGTGTGTGGATCTTTGACAGTTGTTGCACATCTCACATGATAGGAAATAAGGATCTTGTTACAAGCATAAAATATGACAAAGAAAGAGTATCCAAGTTTGTAAATGATTAAGTCTTGGAGATTATTGGATCAGGAATGGACATGTTTGGGGGGGAAAGATGAGACATGCTGATGTCTTAGTAGTAGAAGGCCTCAGTCACAATTTTCTCAGTGTCAGTCAGCTATGTGACTCAGGAAATTATACAAGGTTTACTAAAAAGATGTGTATTGTAAAAGGAAGAGATAGGGAAGTTGTTTTACATGGGAAAAGATCAAAGGTAAATATATACCTAGTAAGTGGAGAAGAAGATATGTTCTTTCTTTCCAATGGGGAAGAAAACATGATGTGGCATAAACGACTTTGTCTTCTATGCTAACCATCCCTAGAAAATATAGTCAAGTGTGATGCAGCAAGAGACTATCCTAAGCTACCATGAGATCGTACCCACATGTGTGATGCATGAAAATAAGGGAATTTCATTAGAAATACATATAAGGAAAAGGAAAAGAAGTCAACAATAGTGCTTGATTTGGTGCATGCTGATGTTTGTGGGCCTATCATACCAAGAGAAATTGAAGGAAAGCGGTACTATATTCTTGTCATTGAAGACTATGGAATAATGGAATGGGTATTTGTTATTTCCCATATGTTGGATGAGTTCATATGCTTAAACAGTAACAAAGGGACAGTGAATGGATGCCTGGATTGAAAATTTTGAATCTTTGTACAGACAATGATACAGAATTCCCAAATAATCAGGTTGATGGATATCTCGAGAAACATGGGATAAGGAATCATGTTTCAACTGTGAGAACTCCAGAACAAAATGAAGTGGATAAAAGGAGAAAATGGATCATCCAAAACATGTCCAGAATGATGCTCATTGAAAAATTCCTAGAATAATTTTTTTTGGAAGAAGATATTTCGACATTGGTCTACATTTTTAGTAGGGCTCTATTGTGTCTGAATGAAGGAAAGAATCCGTACGAGATGTGGAATGTAATGAAGAAAACTATAAAATGAATTCAAATATTTGGAAGTAATTTCATTATCCTCAACTAGTAAAAACATAGAAAATATGAGTCACTAGGAGATGAGGGGATATTACATTGCTACTCAGGAAAAATCAAGGAATAAATTTCTTTAAAAAAGTATGGAAAAAGTAGTTGAAAGAAATAATGCCACTATAGTGGGGAATGAGAATATCATTTAACAACACGGTGAACAGTTTCATGATGAGAGTGATTAAGAAGAAAGCAACGCAGAGGGAGAAGAAGTGGATGATGTTGATTAAGAAGAAGATACTGATATGAAGAAGTAAAATCTGTATCTGCACAAAATCCATGGAGTTGAGATGAAATTGATAGGAAAAAACTCATTGGTGATCAGTCAACACCAGTTCAGACAAGAAGAATGAAATCACTACAACAGATATCATTCCTATCTCAGGTTGATCCGAAATGCTTCGTTGATGCAACTGACGATGAAAACTCCGTTCAGGCAATGAATAAAGAGCATGATCAGATTGAAAAGAATCAGACATGGGATATTGTTTTGAGGCCAGCCGATAAAAATGTCATTGGGACTAAATGGATCTATCATAATAAAATGAATGAAAATTTCACATGGATTTGGAACAAAGAACAACTACTGTGAAAAGTAAACTCCTAGCTAGAGGGAATATATGTTGATGAGATATTTGGACCAATTGCGAGACTAGAGACAATAATATTATTTGTAACCATTGTAGTGCAAAAAAGATCAATGTTTTCTATATTGGCATCAAATCAGCATTTTTGAATGGGGTTCTGGGGGAAGAGGTGTAAATCGAGCAGGAATATGGTTTTCTCATTCATGAGGATAAGAACGAGGATTCCAGACTGAATAAGGCATTTTATGGTTTGAAATAAGAACCAAGAAAATGATACTCATGGCTTGATCAGTAGTTGAAGAAGCTTGGATTCAATCGTGGTGGAGTGGATTACAATCTCTATTTCAAGAACAACAGTAATCAAATGATTATGGTGCTGGTTTATGTCGATTACATAATATTTGGAAGATCAGATGAAGCAAAGTGTATACAGTTTTCCAAATTCATGAAACATGAGTTTGAATTTTCTATGATTGGTGAGATAACCTTTTTCCATGGTTTACAAGTGACACAAGGAATGAATATCACATTCATTTCTCAATACAAATATTCCAATGAGGTTTTGAGAAGATTTGTAATGATAAATTCCAATGAGTTGGAGACTCTGTTTGCCACATAAATGATATTATTGACATATGATAATGGAAATGTAGTTAATATCATAAAATATAGGAAGATTATTGGGAGTTTATTGTACCTAACATCGATGAGACCTGATATTGTTTTTTCCTCATGCCAAACTCTCTGATATCAAAGCAATCCCCTGGAAAGCCACATGCATGTAGTGAAAGGAATAATTCGGTATTTTAAGGGAAAGGTGGACATCAGATTGAAAATAGGCTTTATGGATTAGATTTTGTGAAGATAAGAAGAATGTTGACGGTGTTCTTCATGATTAAAGCATGCTTTGTAAACAGTAATGTTAATTGGAAATGTGAGGGAGCTTCTCGGAGGTGGCATCAAATAATTGACGGAATGCCCCGTGATTACAATGACCTCCGAAATCCTTCCATTTCCATGTTGCTTTGTGATGTCGAGAGCATTTCGGTGGGAATTTATGAGCATCACAATTTGAGAAGACGTAGAGATGACTTCGCGTGGAAGGTTCAAGGTTCGGTGGAATAAACTATAAATAGTCCGCGACCCCCTCAAGAGAAGTAGAGAGTTTTTAGAGGAAAATATTACGCTCTCTGCTCACGAAGGTGGTTCGTGAAGTCAAGGTACTTCGCGAACGGAAAGATCATCAAAACAGCTAATATAGCTCTGCGAAAGTTGTGTGCTTCACATTGGCTCAGGGAGATTCGTGAAGAAAGTTGTTCTGCAACGACTTCAGCTCTGTGACGGCCTATGCTCTGTGAAATTGTGAGATTCGTGAAAAGGTAAGAGCTTCGTGAAGGATTGTTTGTGCTTTGAAAAATTGGGAGCTTTGTGAAGTATAGTTCTTTTCGAAGGTACTTACCAAAGGATATTGCCCAGTTTTCAAGGGAAAGGGGGTATTAATCAGTAGATAAAATTTGGACATCAATTGAGCATATACATACAGAAAAGGATGCATTCATTAGTGGTAATGGAGAGACCTACACGTCTATACACTGTGATTGGATCTTCTGAAGCAGTAGTGATCTCACTTCAGTTGAGAGAGAAGTGGGCTCTCAAATTGTGAGTGGTTGAAAACCAGGATGGTTGGTGAGTCATCTTCGACCATGTATACCACAGGTCTCTTATAGTGGAATTGGTAAAACTGCATATGGATGGTGTATTCCCCTTGGAAGTAGCCCATTGAGGGTGAACCAAGTAAAAATTATGGTGTCTAATGAATTCTTTATGGTTTATTCATACTTTGTAATGGAAAGGAGAGAAAAGAAGGTTTTGTCTAACATCAACACAAGATCAAATAGTGAAGTTGTTTTAATGGTTCATACCCTAATTCACCTCCTCCCTCATGGTATCTCTCCTAGTGGACCTAACATACAAAAAATGTAATTCCCTATTAGAAATCACTGCCTGTAGGTTTTAAGCTAAAATTTTTGAAAATTCCAAGACATCACGATTATAGGTATCATATCAATCCCTTCTGTGAATTACACAAACAATGATAAATGAAATCCATTGAAAATATTAAATTTACATGATAGAACCATATTGGGGTGTTACAACTTCCACATCATATAGACATTATGTCCCTATAATTCCTATCATGGGTCTTCTATATAAAAAATGTGATTCCACTAATCTATAATTAGTGCATCATGTTCCCATGCCTCATGTGTGTTAGAACAATTATTACATAGTACATTTTGAAAATGTATCATCCTCCCAAAATTTTATATGGCCACATAATCAACAATCCTAACTAGGTGATCATTCATAGATAAATCAAGATCAATATCATGATCACTAAACCTCAATAGATGAGTTCAATAAAAAAGTTACTTTCATAGCATAAATACCCGGAACATGTTATTTATCAATGTCATTTGTGGTGGTAGTTCCAAATGGTTAGTTGCATTCCACACATGCTAAAAAATATAAAATGGTCCCAAAAAATGAAGATCAGGATTACATTACCTCATAAGACATCAATGAAACAAACAAGGTGAGTCATTCAAAGAAACAAATCACAAACATAAAAATCCAATACTTTGTATTGATGATTAGAATAATATTTATACTATCTATACAATATAAAAAACTATGATGAACTAACTGGATATTTTAAATCATCTCACAAAACAATATATTTACATCTATAGAACATTCACTCATATCCGACCATCTTCATAGAGATTTGAATAACACAGTGTACAAGGACCGAAAAGAATCCATTCTCATAGAATCGTATAAAATACTTTTCAAATAAAATGTATCAAGTTACAAAGTTTTATCTTAAGATCCAAAAAAATATAGGACACATGCATGAAAATATCCTCATGAATCTATATAGTTCCCTCTATCTATTCAATATTCTATGGATTGTATGTCATACTCATATGACCCAATGATCACAATTCCTCTAGAACCCCTCTAGAAATGTTAGATGTAATGTACGGATCCCTATTAGAGACTATAGTAGATGTAACTAAATGGAGATGGACAATCTCTCTCACATATAGTTTTCCCAACTCCTCAACATTTGTTTCATTAAGAATTGGTATAAATAGTTTTAATTTTTTCATCCTATTGATCCTAAACCATAACAAATTATTCTTTATCCATGTATATGGTAAACCAACCAAAAAATAAATATAAATATTTTCTGTCATCTATGTTTTCATTGGATGTGGCTGAAGAAAACCCAATGGTTGATGATCCTTGTTCTTATCATGTTGGGATGTGAAACAATAAGAATCTATATTCAAAATTTCCCCCCATATACATGGATATACGAATCAACACCACATGTTATAAAACATATTTTTTATTCCTCTATGTACTACAAAATTATAATTATGCCAACCATGCATGAAAACATTCAACATAGGAAAATATACAATATAATAGTTTTGGAAACATAGAACAACCTCAGTGGAGAACAAAAAATCTAAAATGGTCTACCCTCCATAAAAAAGTATCAGTTTTCCACAAAATTAATCACAAATTTTCTGTTCCTGATGAACCATCTTGAGAAAAGTGGAGGTCATATGAAAACTGGAAAAAAACTATGGCTCCAATTTCTTAAATTCGTATATTTAACTATAAAAAATTAGTCATCATGTTCTACACATACTATGATTATTTAACATCCCAAGTTATAATTTTCTTAAAACCCACATTATAAAGGAAATTCCATTTACCCTGGGTATAAGAAAATTTCGAAATCAAAAGATTGATAGAACTCCACCCAATGCCTATAGAGAAGATCCAAATATTTTTTAACGAATATATAACTCAGGATAGTTTTGATGAAATCTAAGGTAAATCATTCTCCAAAAAGGTACCACCACTAATTATTATGTGAATCCATCTTAGATTCATGTCTTGTTCATGTGTAAGATAATTATTCATGTGTGGACTATGCTGTTAATATTCATTTACAATTCCAGGATCACCCTTCCTAAGATGAAAACCCACATCCTAAAATGATTCCTCAGAGAACACCACATATCCCTACACTAATTCTAAAAGAGTCAAAACATGTTTAGATATCAAAAGTCATATTATCTTAATATAAGAATTTTCAAATTGATCATCCCATAAAATCATCACTCTCATTTGATTTATAATGGTCATTAGAGAACCCATAATTGATAAAACATTACCAACTGATGATAATATCATGAAAATACTATAAGGATTCAAATCTCTAAAACATAATGTGGTTTCCCTAGGTCTTAATATCTTTCATCGTATCAGGATTATAGAGACTAAACCCCGAAATATTGCAGTCATGGTCTATTAAAATTACATTAAAATGATTACGATGAAAAAAAATCCAAAGGACAAGATAGTTCAGTAGACTTTGTACAATAGGTACATATATTAGTCTTTTGTTACAATTAAATTTAAAAATTAAAAAATGATTTTTTTTCATTAGTGGATACCGTTTTTCCATCTACCATATCCTTGAATATCTTTTACAGTACTCTTCTTGGATTCCAATGAAAAGTAAACAAATTAAGATTGATATCAATTTCTAATTAGGGTTAAAGTAGACTGGAATAATTAATGAATCATTGATAGTATTAAATATTTTGTGTTCATAATTAAAAACACATTCCATATAATCAATTAACTACATATGAAGCTATTTCCATAGATAATGACTATAATATAATCTCATGGATAATAATAAATGAATTATAAATAAATACAATGATTAATTATTGGAGGCCATGTTTGAATGAGAAACGATCCCATTACTCTAAAGGTCTATCCAAAAATGGTTTAAAATATACTAGTTGAAAACCCATTATCTTAGGCAAGCCAACTGATTTCATCTCCTATGTCTTTCGATGCATCAAGGGGATTACAATAACTAATCCCTACACCATATAGTGCATATCCATATCATTCGTCAAATATCAAATAATTGATTTATATAATAAAAAATTTCACTTATCAAAAATCCCAATTGAGTTAAAAATAATAATCTATGAAATAATTTCCCAAATAATAAAATAAAAATGAATTTAATTTACGTATATAAAAATGGTATGCTATTTTGGAAATGAAAATATCCATATCAAATTATATGGTTTATTTGGGAATATTCAGTTCTTAATAATCATAGGAAAGTGGATATTTCAAGGGGAATACAAAAATGAACAGACTAAGTGAATGTAAATATTATCCTTTACCAAATTAGTCAAAACACATCCAAGGAATGAATAAGTACATTATCCACTCAATAAATCAAAGCTTTATTGAAAATAATGGGTTATTTATATTGATTAATGGAAATACAATAAAAATACATTTTAAAACATTATTGAGGAAAATAATATTTTCAATTTGGAGAACCTTTTAAAAAGAATTTTCTGGAAAATCAATATAGTAAAAAATAATTTAAAAAATAATTTTTTAATTTTTTAGTGGAAGTTTCTGTGAAATGATGGTGAGGAATCCCATAAATGACCTACAATGTAAAAATAACATTCATTTTTCAAATATTTTTTATAAATATTCATTTTTCTGAATGAAAAAAGTTTATACAAATGGAAAAACAATTAAATGAAAAAAAAAATTCAATTTTATAATTAATTCTGTAAAGGATAGAATAATTTTGAATTTTATTAATTTTTTATTTTAAAAAGAAAATGGTTTCTCCGTATAAATAGATTAATTAAGTCTTGTTTTCATGAATATATTTCCTAAATAATTTTCTGTACCAAAGTGTAGTAAAATTTTATTATAAATGGAAAACTATCATGAATAACCATATTAGAATTAATTGATTTTTTTATATAATGATAAAATAATTTTCATTAATGTCATTTCATTTGAAAACAATCCTGAATCAAATGAACTTGAGAAGTAATCATTTATAAAAAAATTATATAAAAGTAAGAATCTATTAATGAATAGATTATTCATGTATACTATTAATACACATAAAACAAGTTTAAATTATAAAATAAATATTAAAAAGTTATGAAACATGTAATCATTGAATATTAATGTCAAGGTGGATGTAGTATTGTCCAATAAAAAGGAATCAGGTTTTCAAATTCTTTACCACATGGTAAATTTTAATTCAAATCTTCTTAGTCAAAATAATTGAAGTGGAAACTAAAAATTATATGAATGAAAAATAATTCATGATTTTATATATCAAAATTTTACGGAGATAAAAAATTCAAAACAATTAACTTTTGAATATTACATTAATCTCATAAATGTAAAAACTCGGATGAGAATATCTTTCCACGAGTCTAGCTTGTCCCATGTGCCATAATATTCAGGAATAATAAAATTATTTCAATTATTTATATAAATCAGAACATTATTACCTTTTATTATTACTTTTATTTCACTTGTTATAGAGTTGTCTATACCAAATTAAGAAAATATTTTATATCAGGGTTTCTCACCAAATTCAGTTCATGTGTCAAAATGTAATTTCCTAGGTCGTCTATGGTCCACGAATTCATTATATTGATATACACATATTAATAATAATGAATGAATTACCATGTTTTTACATAAATTATACATTTACAATAAATAATTAACATTGATTACAAAATATAAACTGACATTAAAATAAAGGGGAGGAAATGTCATAGGTATAGATGAGTAACCTTCGAATTTTTCCTTGATCATTATAGAAAAAAAGGTAATTAAAATTTATATATTGAATTTCATGATTATATCATATATATGATGTTACATAATAATATATTATTTTATATACAATTCTTGTGATGGAAAATTATCAACATTGTTTTGAGTAGGACTTAGTCCAAACGTCCAAAAATGATGTTATCACATACTAAGTGTCTGTGGAATTGTAATAAAGATAGTGATATATTATATTTACATAAATTTAATTATCTAATGAATATCATATATATTAAATTTTTGTCATATATTTTTAATAAAACACACCCATAATACATTCTATATAAAGTGTGAACATATCACATTGCATTGAGGTGCCTGTAGTCCCAGCGTCCAAAAAAACAAGTATTCGTATTTACAAAAAATGTAAATAATTAAGTTATATGTTATATAAAAACAATATAATTATGAATATTTAATAAATATCACATATATAATATATAAACATGTTTTAAACATAATTCCCTCCCATAGAAGGCAGTAAAGGAAAAAATGATACATCGATTCACACGACAGTATCTCGACATACAAAAACAATAGTGACATTATTACCCATTTAATTGAAGTTTGTATAGGTTTAGGTCAATAAATTATCAGAAAAACATATATTTATATTTAATATACATAGGTAATTAAATAATAATGATATAAACTGAAATTATTTAATTGTAGAGGGGAAGAATTTTAAAAAATTAACATTATTGTAAGCTACCACTTTTTCTAGTAACTCATTTTGATTGGAAAAAAGGGATTACAAAATCGATTAATAGATAAAATTTTTCCTATAGGGTGAAGAAATGGATGTTAGATGAATATTATTGAATGTTTTTTATGGAATAAGGGGTCATAGAGGTGGTATGAAAAGGGATAGTTAGAGTGCATTTTTATAGTAGAGGCCACATGGAATTTTTTTAAAATAATTTTTCACTCCCAATGTTTTTATTACCATAAGGGTTCAATAACAAACCTAATTATATCCATGATGATTTTAGGTTGAAATATTTGAATGAAATTGGTGATTGATAGTTTTGTAGGTCATTTCGTCTGTTACGAGTATGGTTGATTCCCTTGTTAATAATTTTTTTTAAATTAATCACTATAACTAATTTTAATGAAATTACCAAATATTGTTGGACAAAAAATATTTTTAAAGTATTATAAATTATAAATGTTGTCAATTAAAAATATTTAACACATTTTTAAAATTTTTATTCTTATGTGTTAAGGATTTTTTAACAATAATCTCATAGACCGGTCGACAAAGAGGTGTTTTAAATGTAAATTTTTATCAAAGGATTGATAATTATATCTACATAATTTAAAATTCCTTAAAAAAAATTATAATGTAATTTAAATTTATAAATATATTAGTGGAATAAGCATAATTGTATAAAAATTTAGTATTTTTTCACTATTAATTAAAAAATGAAACATCTCTAGAAAAAAAAGATTTTCCCTAAGATAATTTTCATGATATAATTTTAAAAATTCATTTTTTCATATTAAAATGATAAAATTATAAAAATATAGATTTATAATATTTACTCCATTAAAATGTGATAAAAATTCATTTTATAAAAGTACCATTTTAGTATCAAACTGGATTTACTATTATCACATGTATATAAAATATATTGGATGGATAATTTTTTTTATAAAATAATATATATATATATATATATAATAATTCAAAAATTATAATTAATTTAATTAATTTTTATATAGCCCCATTATTAGTATAAAAATGAAAATATTCCATTTAAATTTAATTGGTAATATTTTCTTCTATAAAACAATGGTAACCAATGGGGTCATATTATATTTGTGTCAACCATATATTTTTATAATTTATTTAATCCTATTCATGAAATATAATTTAATGGATATTTTATATGTTATTTTAATAAATGATAATTTTTTAATAATTTATTGTTGATCAGTAAAAGTCAGTCTTGTGTTTAAGAAATGCCATCAAAGAATGTCGCAGTTGTGTGTGACGTAACCTAACTAATGAATTTGTTAATTGGAATCTATATAATATATTAAATTTAATTAAAATATCAAATAAAATATAATGTCTCAAGAGGTAATCCTCTTTTACATGTCCGGTGATTCTTTTTAAACACGTTGTCGAATAAAATTTTCACTTTTTTTGATTTTTTGGGTGTTACATTCCCTCCACTATAAATAAATTGTGTCCTCACATGTTAAACTCGATCATCATTGTCAAAGTATATAAATTTTGAAATTTATTTTTTGAAAAACCCATATCATAATATAGTTCATAAGATATCCTTTTTCTATGAAAGATTGATAATTACGAAGGTCACACTGAAAAACATATTACCACGTCTCTAAGTAGGAGATCATTATTGGCAATTGAAAATATGGACCCAGAGGAAATTTTTTAATATTTATAGGTTGTGGTTTAGCTCATTGATAAAATACAATTGAATAGTCAAGGAAATGTTTAGATCCTTAAATTAATAAATATTTTATGATTTAAATGACTATCAGGTCAACAAAAAATAAAGATTTATGAAATTTTTTATTTTTGGATCATATTCCTAATGATGAAGAATTAATTCATCGAACAATAATATAGGAAAATATACTTAATTAATATGTTTTAATTTCATAAAGACAAAATCGTCTTTTTATTAGTCTTAGATAAAATTATAAATGATAACATACCACAAGGAATTGATATCATAAAATCAATTTGATGCATGATTCCCTAAAATTTAATTTTTTGGATCATGAGATCCATAAATCATATCTTTCCATTTTTTATAAACTATTTTAAAAAAATAATATGGTTACTAAATTAGTATATCAACCACAAAATTGATACCATTGGTTCGTTATTTATAGTTTTTCATCAAATATTTTAGCTAAATTCAATGATTGATTTACCAAGGATCATATTAGCCAGTAGTTGGTGTGAAACTATGATTGTTATTTAGTCCTGAGTTCAAGACCCAAATTCTTATTGGATTTTATGGGTTTTCACCTAGAATACATGTTTTCCTCTATATATAATCATATTATTTCTATTCCAATACCATATTTAAAATTATTAGAGACATACATAAAATTTAATCATTAAAAATTCTCTTAACTAAGGTCCTCAATAAAACCTCAATAAAAAAATACATTATTCACTTACTTATATATGGGCCCTAATTTCTTCTATTTTTATCCTATATAGGTGTTATTTGGATCAATTAATAACCAGTTTCCCATATTTAAGTAAATACACTACATGCGGATCCTTAGGGTGAGATTTATTTTTTCCATCATACTCTAATTTTTTTTGAATTATTTTATGCTTTTGTTTCAAACACATAAATAATTTATTCATTCCATTGGGACACTTTCATTTGTATCTACATTGAAATTTTATACATTATTGAAATTAACACCTTTCCTTCTATGTTCTCCACCATTAGAACTCTTAAAAGACTAAAGCATTATGTTTTTTTCATGAGTAATGTATTTTATTAACGTATATGTCATTAATCATATTATCGTAAAATTGATTAGGCATTGAAATGATATCATTCACACTATTTAAAATCCCATTTGGTTATTAATTTACACTGTATTTTCTATCATTTTAAATTTTAACATGAGTCTTTCAGGTTCTAGCCATTGAATAAAATGAGGAAGCACATTGTGAGTAAAAGTAGTCATAGTGAGAGAAAAGTATAATAATTTATAGGATATCTATATCATGAATCCATATTTCAAATATAATAAACCATATGTTTAACCATGTATATTAATTTTAATTATTTACTTAAATCCATCATAATGGTTTGTAATGAAAATGATATTTATCCTATGCAAATCTATAGAGATTGCTAAAGAAGTGGAATTTTCTGGACCCTTATTCTGTACAAGATAACGCACAAGTTAGAACTAAAAAAGCATTCATAGTTTTTACCCCATGTATATTTGTGCCAAAACCAAATGCAATTATAGTATTAATGGAAGTATTTTATTCTCTAAAAAACCCATAATCTGTATCTAACTAAAACTATAGTATTCTCATCTATAGTTATCCTAAAATTATACCTTAAAGTTATGTTATTTCATCAATGATTTCCAAAAATCTAGTTTCCAATTATTCTAAAAACTTCCTCCAATTCCAACTAAATAAACCAGACCCTATAACCCTAGTTCTATCATATACTACCATTACATTGGAAATATTACATGGAATCAAATCCTGAAGGACTATATTGTTTTTTTGTCTTGGTAAAATAGAAAATCACATGAGTATTTTAGTAAAAATGATACAATAATTAGAACATAATTTTTTCTTTTTAGGATACCATTATTCCATCTAGAATATCCATTAATATTATTCTTTGCAAACTTCATGGATTTATGGGTCAAAGAATAAAAATAATGGTTAACTTGAATGTTCAGTCTGGTTAATGTACATAGGAAGCAATAAGGGATCATTAAGAATATAACATTTTGAAATACAATAACTAAACAAACATGGAATATAATCATGAAACTGATAATCAATTTGAATCCATAGATAATGTAAATGAATTGATCTACTAGATAATAGTAAATGAATTCTCAGTTATATAAAGTTAAAATTATTGGATTTTATGTTTAAAAGGTATATGATACCATTTCCTTAATGATATATTTTCAAAATGTATTAGATATTATTGTAAAAAAACCCAATAACTTAGGTTATCTTTCAAATTTCTTCTCATTAGACAATGGATAGATCAAGGGTCTTACATTAACCAGTCCCTAACCAAAATAATGCATGTCGAAATCATTACTCACATAAAAAATAATATATTAAATTAATGAAAAATGGTGTCTATCATATATCCTTATTTAGTAATAGAAACAAATTTATCAATATATCCCCATAAAATTAAGTAAATATTATATTAGTAACCATATGGAAATATTGTATAAGTATTAGGAAATTAACAAATTAGTGATAAATGAAATGGATAGTTCGTGAAAATTAAATTTCCAATGATCATGGTAATTGTATAATTTTAGGGGAAAAACAAAGCATGAAAGCTAAATTAAATTCAATCATTGGATAAATAAATCAAAAACAATCTAGAGGATGAATATGTATTGTATCAAAAGAATATATCATAAGGGGAGTAACATTAAAGGGTTTTTTTCATTTATGAATGGAAATAGTATAAAATTTTATTTTAAAAAAATTCATGATGAAAGAATCATTTTACTATTGAAAAAAAATCATAAAATCATTTTCACTATTAAATTTGTTTTCAAAACTATATTTTTATTTAAAAAAATTTAAACATGAAATAGAATCATCAAAGAAACTATGAAAAGTAATTTAGTAAATGTCATTCATGGTAAGAAGAAAATTCATTTTGCAAGGTAAAATGTTAGAAAAGATCCAGGATTGGAAATATACAATAAGTTTAAATTGAAAACAATAAATGACAAAATGTGTTCAATTTATTTAATTATTTTTTCATGAAGGACAAAAAAATTTTGGAGAACATTAAATAAAACAGTCTTTTTAGAAGAAATCATGTTCAATGATTAATGGACCAATGATGTATATTTATCATCAAAATATCATCTAAAACATTTTATTAGATAATAGAGTAAAAATTTAGACAATTATTTGAAAATTGTAATGAATTAAAAGAGGAGAATTAAATTTTATGGATTATTAAAATCTAATAAATTAATTTCTTTAATTCTAGTTCGTGTGAAAATAATCCAGAATAAAATGATATTTTGAAGTAAACCCTTGAAAGGACAATAATATTTAATAGAGTATCAATAAATTAATAGATAAATTTTTTCAACCAGTAATCCACATAAAATAGAAGAAAAATAAAAATTATAAAGTAAAAGGTGATTACCCACATATTCTTATAATAATAATGACAATGAGGATATAATATAACCAAATGAAAAGGAATCTAGTTAGGAAATTATTTAACACATTGAAAATTATAATTCAAATACCCATAGAAGACATAATTCCAATTGAAGCTAAATATAACATGATGGTAAAATAATTCTGATATAATATTTCAAAATGGGTATTATTTACACCAAAAAAAGAATTAATTTCTGAATATAACATTTACCACACTTATGTCAAAAGTGTTTTGAAAATATTTTACCGTGAGTGTCACTTGTCACATGTGACATTATATTCCTATATAAAAAAATTAATATAGTTATATAATTACTAAAGAAACATTTTCAATGAATATTTATTTCTTTTATTTCACTTATTATAGCATTTTATACATCTAATTAAACAATTGTGTATATGTCAGGTGTTTTGTAAAAATAGGATCATGTGTCAAAATGACTTTGGTAGGATGGTTGTCGTCAATGTGGTCATTATATAAACATATCTAGAATAATAATACATAAATAATTACTATATTTATGCACAAATTATAAATTAAAATTCAATCATTAATGATGTTTAGTAATGAATAAACAATGATATAATCATTAAGATAGTGTACCGTACACACGCATGTGTAATGCTCCAATTTTCAATGAGCAGTATGGATGGAATGTAAGTAACACATATACATCCAGAATTATATTTAATATATATATATATACCATATTACTTAATAATGTATAAATATATATGTAATTATTGTGATTTAAAATAAATCACATTTCTTTGAGGATTCAGTTTTCCACACATCCACAAATAGCGTTATCACTTTTTTAGTGAGAGTGAACAGTTAATAATAAAAATGATATATTCAAATTGGTATGGAACGTAACGTTTCAATGTTTTTCGAAAAATCCCCTTGAGAAATTATTTCATTCCTTTTCATTTAATATATATCACTATAGTTAATTATAATGGAATCCCAATTTATATTTGATAAATATGATATTTTTCCATCTTAATACTTTTTGAATTATTATATAACACATACTGTAATTTTTTCATTTCTTGTAAATATGATAACATCATTTGGGGACATGTAGATTACCGCAAACTCAATGTGATATAATGTATTCATATCTCAGTATATTTGAAATATATAGGTCATTTTATAGTTTTTATATAATGTGATATAATGTGAGTGTAGAAGTAATAACAATAAAAATGAATGTTGATGAATGTTACCTCTTCCTTAGGTAACTCTTGTTGGTTTCAACCAATGGTTTTATTAGTTGGATTTATTCCCAATTTGAGTCATGTAGGGTGATTTATAATTTATTTGGAGATTATTTGGGAAGGGTGTTTATGATCCAAATGGCCTCAGTTGTGGGTATAAATGGAGGCAGGTGTTGACTTTTATAGTGGTGGGAGTGGATACACATATCATTTTTGGAATGAATTGTGTGATCCCCATGTTTTTCTTAAAAAAGAGCATCAAATATACCACCAAATTTTAGAAATTAATGTTTTTGTTAGATATATAGACATAAAATGGGTCAAGAAAAAATTTTAAGTTAATTTTGGACCATAATATTATGGCTTAGTAACTTGTAAAGCTAAATTGTCTCTTAATCATTGTAATTAATATTATTTAATTTCTCTAAATTTTTTGTTAAAAACCCAATGTTACCATATGATAAATTATATATTATTCTTATTTGTAATGTTGAATTTATTTTTGAAAATTTAAATAATATAGGTGGTATTATTTTATTTAAAACCAATCTTATTTACGGGACGACAAAGCGATTTTTAAAGTAAGAATGATTGTATGTTTCCAAAATATTTATATGCAATTTCAATGAATATTGACTCCAATTTCCAAAATATTATGTAATTATATATAATTGATATAATTTTATTTTAAAATGAATTTAAAATATAATTTAACAATAAAAATAATTTTGATGAAAAAAGAGTATTGAATTAAGATTAAGTATCTTTTCATCAATCATTAAAAACGAAACATCTCAAAAAAATTCCTAAAAATTCACCCATCGATAATTTTATGTGATTTTTTAAAAAATAATTTAAATTTTCCTATTAATGCTATTAAATTATCAAAATTTATACTTAAAATAGGTGCGCTATTATACGACGAAAAAAATTTATTTTTAGTCTAATTAAAAGTTTATGCATAAAACACCATTATGAGTATGAAAATAAAAATATTTTCTTTATACACAATTGGTTTGTATTTTCGTTTTTATTTAATTAGTAACCAATGAATTCATCTTATATTTGACTAAACCATATTTTTTAATATTATATTGATTAATAATCATAAATACTAATTTTAAAGGTATTTTAAATATTTCTATATTAAATGATAATTATTTAATAATATGTTGTTGTTCTATAAAAACTGGTCTTGCATTTAACTTTAGTCGTAGAAGAAAGTCATTGTTTTGTGTGATGCAATATAACTCATCATTTTTTTGTATTTAATTATGTAAAATAAATTAAATTTATTTAAAATATTTAATATACCATAAAGTATGGGTATATTATATTCCCTTCTATATCTATATTTTTGTGCGAAACTTGTTATTGAATAAAAGTTGATCATTTAGATTTTTTTGGTTGTTATAGGATAAACTAAAATAGAATGGTATAACAAAAACTTTCCGTAGAAATTCACATCCTAAATCTATATGTATAATTTTTAGAGATTAGTACAATGTTATTGATTTCTCAATATTTTCATAACTTATCTTAGGTTAATTTCATGATCATCCATTGTCATTGATTAAACCAGCATATCATCCAAAAATATCACCCTGGACACATCAAGATACTCATGGAAAATAATTTCTCACCAAAGACAAAAAACGATAGGAGAATTTGTTTGTCAAAATTCTATGACCAGACACTCAAAATTTACCTACCATGTCCAAAATGTGGTTTTTTGGAATGTAAGATTATTTTATACTCAAGTAGTGAGATCCAGATGGAATATAAACTTTTGAGAACCACATCACCCCCTTCAACTACTCAAATATTTCAACAATACATGTAAACATATACTCTATTTATCATGACTCTATTTATCTTCCAATAATCAAAACATAGGATATTTTATCCATGATATTTCCTATCAATGTGAACAGGAACAACCAAATGTGATTAACTTGGGTGTATAAAGACTTTCTCTAATAGATAATCTAGCTATTTCAGCCACACATTAATTTTAGATAGATCTATTTTCCAAGAAAATGAATATAATATTTTATTACTAGGAACTAAATCAATTGAATTATATATATATTTTTTTCATTTTAAAACAAGGTATTATTTAATAAAAAATATCGAGAAACACAAAAAAAACATGAGGGAGGTCACCACTCAATGATTCACTCCCAATTTTAGAATAAAACACTAATATTACATCCCCAAACTATATATAATATGGCTTGGCTCTACTTGACCTATGTTATCATTCAACTTGAATGATAAAAAATATTCAATCAAGCACATTAAGGGATACCCATCAATGATAACAATTTATTTCGGCATTATTGGAAATAAAAAATTTTAACTAGAAAATGAAATCAAGGATGGTTATATCAAGAATTAGAAAAATAAGTGAAATATTGATATATAATAATGATAAAATATTGGTAGTAAAATTAAGAACCATCTATCTATTAGTTTCATGGGTTTTACTAATATATATCACATAAGATAAAAGATTTATAGATTGATTTTTCAAATTCAAAATTCTAATCAAAATGAATGATTGATGTGAACCAGTATCAAATAAATTTTTAACAACAAGATGAATCTATATTGATAGTACATATCAAAATTATTTTACATGTATCTTTATGTTTTAGATATTCTTCCACAGCATAAAGAAGCCTCATTTAGGATGCGTGTTGTTATAACCTCATAGATCATGAATCCTTTGACTACACCCAAGTATTTTCTATTATTGATGAGTCAATGCCCCAATGTTAAAAATAATATACATAATCTAATATTTTAATGATCTTGGAATGACCTCATGAACCGTATAAACTAGGATCCTTTAGGAAACCCTATTTTAATTGACCATACTTTCAATACTTGTAGCGAGAAAAAGTGATTATGCCTGACATTGCATGAGGTTTAGAAGAACCATGTGATTGATAACCACTTCAAGATTAATTACACATACTATTCCATTTATGAGATCTCACATAACATTCAAATATAGAAAAAGGTACTACCATTATCCCTAAAATAACAGTACAATCTAGTTTAACTATCATCATCCTTTCATTCACATTCATATAAGAATAGAGTTTTAGCAAGAAATTAAGGGAATTAATACCACATTGAAGACCCATATAAGACCATTAAGTAATTTTTTTCATTCAATACATTTTCCATTGAAAGCATTAAAATATATGGAAATCGATTCACATAATCTATCACAATGTTGTCATCCTCATTGATTTAAAAAAACACTATAGCACTACGTAGCACCATACACTCTATAAAGAACAAGTTAGTGAAGGGAACATTGATGTCCATCCACTCTAAACAATCTTGATTATTTTATATAACCATCATGTCCCACCCTATCCTTCTATATCCAAGAACATTAAGGGTAACACAATTTTGATTATTATCATTGGGTGTTTCCAAGAATTGAAAGATAAATACTATCATTATCATTTTGTCCTCAATATCTTGACCATCCTTGGATCTTGTAAGGCAGTATCTTTCTGAGGAAGAAACCCCTGCTATGACTATTGGATTCATCATGGTATCATTCCCCAACTACATCCTAATAAATTGTTTTAGGTTCTCATCCCATATATTGGAAATCACACTGAACAATCCTAACTAGATTCTAGACCACAAAAGGAGTTTATCAATTTGGTTCATCAGATGGGTTCTCTTGGATCATAATCACACATCTTATAGAAGGAATAATGTGACACAAAATCATAGTAAAATATTAAATACATAATAATATTACCTAAATAAACACTCAAATAAGATAAACAAGGAAAATTAATCCCATCATACATATGAAAAATATTTTTATTTTTTCATTTACAATTCAATACTAAAGAAAATAATATAATTAATTGTCTAGAGAAATTTCCCAATATATACATAATGACATGAGGCTTATTAATATGTGTAATGTAAAAAAATAATAATTCACAAAATACCTCATATGTCATGGCAAGATATCTCAACTTCATGTTAAAATCATTGTAATATGCTTAACCTCCATCTCTAATACTAGTTTTTTCATGAACCGAAATGGATTATTAAATACATTGATACCGTACCAAATCCAAAAATATATTTAATTTCATTCCTGATACCCAAGGGGATATGAAAAGCACCGAAGATCATATAACAAAAACATAGGAAATGATTTTCATAAAATTGTGTGGAATAAACCAGTACATATCAGTATTATAAAAAACCACAGAGGGTGTATGTACCATAAAACAAATAGTAATATCAATACACTAATAGAAAACCATAATTTTTCCAACAATAATTTCAAAAAAAGCATCATATCCCAAAAAAATCACTACATTATCCAAGGTATCAAGAACATTCACCTCCTCCAAGTGGCACATTCCCTTTAAATGGACATTAGAGAAGAAAAAATACAAATGCTCAATGGAAAAGCTAGGATGTGATCTAAAATTACTAGTAGGGAATCACCGTGTTTTCCATATTAACATTCCATCTTAATAATAAACCCAATCATTATTTTAATTTTATTCAAAACATGCATGGAATTTCATTTCAAAATGTAAATCAAAACCTGATTTTCATGTCATGTAATGGAAATCATTTCAATCATGGATTTAATATACCAATTATATGAAACAATTTTATAAATGATTATAAAATAAGAAAATAGTTTCAGAACCAATGTAATTTGTAATCAAAATAGTCACATGTATCACCCCAGTCATATTCCATGAGGTACTATACTTACATTTCATTTTATACTAAAAAATTGCATAACTGTTATCATGGTAATGTGTATAGGCATCCTTCACGATTAGGTTAAATTTGACCCTTCAACATCCCAAGGGTTAAGATAGACTAATAAATTATTTTTTTTAGTGTTTTAAAAAGTCAATATGTAGCTATGTTATTAACCATCTTGCATGTTTGTCACAAATAACCCACTGCCTACATAGGTTTTCATGCACCCAATAAATCAAAAATAGGAAACTGATTTCATTGAAAATTAATTCACAATATACCTCTTTTCATTTCAAAATTTCAAATCACTTATCAATCCACCTCACCAGTTTTTCATCATTTCATTCAATTTTAAATAAAAATTACCCTATGATTTGATTATATAAATTTAATCCATTTTACAAAGTCATTTTTCAAATCATTTCACAATTTTACCAACCATATCAAATCATTCACTGACATACAATTCCATTGAAATTAATGGGTTTGGGGGTGGGGGGGGGGGGTTCCCCAATATTTATATCATATCAGTATAGATTCCAATTTTTATGAAATTTGTATTTCACATTTCAATTGAATTAAATTTAAAAAAACATATAATAAATGGATTAATCAGTTATCCATTTTTAATAGAACCCCTACCTTTCATAGAAATATAACATCCAAGATGGGACTTTCCAATTAATAAATATGGTATAAAAGATCTCTGAACACAACATATAAATAGGTTCTAGCCCAAAATTGTTTAGATCCAACAATCAAAACATTAAATACCATACTCCACAAGGAGAATAAAAATAGACAGAAGTTACAGGGAGACCTCATACTAGAGAGAGGCACCACAAACACAATGGTGATAAATCA
This sequence comes from Viscum album, assembly GCA_963277665.1. Classification (NCBI taxonomy): domain Eukaryota; kingdom Viridiplantae; phylum Streptophyta; class Magnoliopsida; order Santalales; family Viscaceae; genus Viscum; species Viscum album. Next base: position 1,015,313,472 of record OY728155.1, read on the forward strand.
CTAAAATAAATGATCCAAAAGGTTTTTAGATCACCAAAATCACATATGGATATATCTAGGTCGAGTGAAAGGAAACATTGAAGAATTCGAATAAGAAAATTATACTTACTGCCTACTTAAAAACAAAACATCAAATTTTACACAACATGTAACCTAATTACAATTCATTTATTTTGATGATCCCATATACCCTAAAAACCCCATTTCCTATTTACTAAAAACTAAATTTTAATATTTTCACAGAGTGTATGCTCTACACGACAGGTAAAATTTCACAATGTGAATTCATTTTATGACATCTTCCAGGGGATGACAACACATAGTGTGACCCCATTACATTTCTTGTAAATCCCCATAAGAATATTGAGATAACATCTTTTATGAAGAAAATTCCAACAAATCCATGACTTTACAATTATAGGTATCCTCACAATCCCTTCTCGGCATTACCCAACAGAAAAAAGGAAAATACAAAGAAAATCATAAAACATACTTTCTATATTGTTAATGTTGTGTTACGAAAATGTTATATATTTTGGAAGATAATTACTAGTGGAGGGCCTTATATTTGTTTCATATACATGGTTAATATTGAGAGAAAATTCAATCAAGTTGGACATGTTGATTACATATCTATATAATATCATCTTCAGGGGAAATAAAAAAAATTCTACATGTGGCTGACTATATTAGAGGATCTCAAATATTACAGTGATAAAATTTCAATTATTAAATTCATATAGATATGTATACTAAATAGTGAAAATTATGATTTACTTATTGAAGATCATAGGATAAATAAAATAAAATCACATGAGGATGAAGAAGAAATGAAAAATATATTATAAAATATATTAACAAAATATTATTCAATGCATTACAATTCATGTAATTTCATAATTATTGAAATAAGTGATGATATAAGTTGAAAATTATATTTTATAAATTCAATAATTTATATTACATTTATTGATCATAAATATTGATACTTCTGTTGTTTTTTCCGATGATTTTATGATTATATCTTAGGGTCCTCTACAATTGAATAAATTAATCAATGATTTCCTAGTGAATGGATTATGATTTTTATAGTAGATCAAGAATTAGGATTAAAAACTATATTTTATTAATTATATATAATAAATTGGGATAATATTAAAATTTAATTGATAATGTTGAATTAAACAATCAGGATCGTTTTTCAGTTTTTTAATTCATATAAATCTTGGAGGGTATTAAAAGATATTCAATCAAATTTAATTTTTTGTACTTTCCTCACATGATTGAAGAATATTACCATGATTTATATGATTCTTATAACTTATCATCATTATAAAAATAGTATATTATGTGGATGATGTCTTGGATGATGAGTGGACTGTTTTTTTCAAAAAAATTTACTTGATTGATATGGGTGAGGAATTGAATGATTTATCATATGTCATTTAATCCTGTCAATAATATTAAATTGAATTACTTCCCCCCCCCCATGATATTGAAAATATTAGTCTTGAAAGGATGGATGAATTAGAAAATACAATTAATGAGTAAACAAATGACATGACTGATGGAAAAAATTATTTTCTATGTAGTATTGAATTAAATTTTAAAACACATATATTATTTGTTTTTAATTTCTAGAAAAATGGATATGTTATCATATTTAATTATTACATAGATGTCTTTATTTATTTTGAAATTTTTAATGTAATATTTTTTATGATCTGTTATTCGTTAATATATATTTTATTATTATATTGATCATTACTATGAATATGTAATCATTTGTTATTTTCTTTCTCAACATGAATCATTTAAAACATATGTCCTAAGGTTTTTTTAATTGTTTAAATGATATTAATTCCAAAGAATTAGGGATTTATTGATCATAGTTGAAATCTAGTTGATGTACCCTCAACTATATAGACATCAACAGTGTTTGAAGTTGTTCCCATGGGCTCCTACCCGATAAAGTATGTGATTCAATCGGTCTTCCTCCCGTCAGCATATGCCACACCTGCCTTCCCCCTCCCATCACTTAAAAGACGAATACCTTATTATTAATAAGGATTAACACATAATGACCCTATAGTGAGGGAATATGGGGTCACTCATTTTTTGTTGGGGATAACATAGTAGGATTGTTTTAGGTATATATTTTAATGAGAATAATTGTATTTAACAGTATCATTATAAGAAATGATAATGAATTAAATTAAAAAGGTACTATTTATATTGAGAAAATAGGCATAGTTTATATGAATAAAATATAAATGTTTTTACGAGAGTTTTCAATATTTATTACTTTCAGGTCCACATATATGACATTGTGCAATATTCATTCATAATAGAAGATAATTATTGGGGTTTTTTTCCCTTTAGATTACATATTCTAATTATCGGCATATGCCTAAATCTTGGAAGAATGATTTATTTTATTCCATGTTAAATGTAATTTTAATGTATTTTGCCTCAATTTAATTTTATTATTTAATAAATTTATAATATTGTAAATAAATCTAATTGTACATATTTTACTCAAATTTAGCACCACTAATTATATCTCATGACTATGGTTGTGGAAATGTTATTTATAAGAAATGTAATGATTTCAAATTGAGATTGGGGAATGAATTCAACAATAAATAAACAACCACTCAAAATCTATATGATGTGGAACCTAAAGGGGTACCTATAGTGTAATGAAAGAAATTATTCTATAAAAATCTCAATGAATAAAACATGGTGTTTTAGAATACATTATAATATTACCATCCTTTTATATATTTACATTAATATAAAATGGAGATGACTTTCATATGTTACTATTAAATTATAATTTATTTATTTTAGTAAGTTTCATGACAAACAATTTCATGATATATGGAAAACTTATCCCCCAAACTATTGGATTATATATTTTTTAATTATATAGATCCTTCATTGTAATATTTTTATCAGTTAATGTTTTAGATGATATTATTATATGTTTGATATATTAAAATATTTATTTAGCATTGATTATTGCTGTAAAATATTTTTGGGAACCAAGATTGAATGATTTGACATTGGTTGGTTATTCATATAAAATCTTATGGGTGTAATGTGTATGATTTGGCAAGGGGTATTTGGGTATACATTCATTTTTCATTATAATTGTTCAAAAAATCACATTCAATAAAAAAATAACTTATAAAAATATATATATCAATGTCATTTTTCATTTGTTATCAGAAAAATATATTTAATTTGAAATATAGGATTGCATTTATGAAAATACTTTATTTTCGTAAAATTTAGATATCAATGATAACCAAATGTTTAGTTTGATTCCCATATTAATAGTATCACACATTATTTTTACTTTTAATTATCTAAAAATCTATTATATAAAATTATAATGAATGTTTATTTATAGAAAAAATTAAAATAATAATGTGATTTCAATCCAATATAGTATTTCTCAAACTCTTAAATGTCCTAGTAGGCCGTGTCCTTTGGAAGGAGCATGATGGTCTTGTATATCAGATGGTATTTGGAGCATTACTATCTGAGGTCTTTGGTTGAACATCCTGGATTTTAGTAAAAATTAATCAATAGTGTAGTCACTCTATAGATCAAGTCAACTAGAGATAGTTTCATATAATGTAAAAACACAATTTAGTAATTGGGAATCATTTTATTATTATAAGGGATATTAATATTAATACAAGATGTTATTGTCATTTATATGCATAAATCACCGTTTTTATTAATTCAAATCCCATCTAGATGTTCCACAAATGAAATAGGGTTAATGTATGGTACATGTAAGTAAGTAAATGTCACAATTTTATAATCGTTTAATACTCGAATAAATATGGGTATATTTGGAATTTTATATAAACATAAATGTTTAGTATTCTATAATGTTTTTATATAGTTATTTGGAGAGGGAACTAAAGATAGAGATAGAGACATATATTGAGATAATCATATTTCTTCTAGTAGTGATGTTTCTAGAATTTAGAAATAGTGTTGTTGTTTTGTAACTAAACTCATTACCTTTAATGTATTTTAGTTAATTATTTATATATGTGCATAAAAATATATATTTTTCTGTCATCATGTAATCATTGACATATATTTATATTTATATTTATTATTATAGTTATATTTCTATTTTTTCATCTAATTTATTTTTTAGACTAGTTTGTTTTTATTTCTTATTTTTTTTATAATATATATATATATACATATATATATATTTGGGAGGTTTAAACCACATATATATATGGTCAGAATGCATTTCGTGGTGTTTTAAACCACCAATTTAGTTTACAATATGTATTAGTGTGGTGTAAACCAATATGATATATTATTAAAACAATACTCCCCATGGTAATTATTGTGGAACACATGAGAAGATGGTTGAACCAGTATTACCATTTGAATAATTTATTAATTTAATAAACCACATTGAAGTTTTATATTCAGGATAAACTTCAGCTTCATGTCGCGATATCAATGGTATTAAACAAAAAATTACATAAAGGAACATAGGGTTTTTATAACATTCTCCATTAATGTGAGTGAAAACACCATTGTTGTGTTTCTGCCAAGAAATGGGAAAAATTATTTACTAATATAATAATGTTATCACAATGTGGTGATGTATCATCCTAATCCAAATAGTTTTTTCTATCACTTATATCTCATAAATTTTATTAATGATAGATCCTTGGTGTAAAAAAATAGTTTTATAACAAAAATGAAATGACATATGGAAGGATCCATGAATATATAATACTATTTAATGGTATTCTCTACATTCCCTTAGAATATTCAACATGAACTCAAGCTTCCTCCTCTTGAAACATATTTCCATCAAGTATATCAATCAATAACAATAGATCATGTGTCACATAATGACAAAATAATTCATTATAATATCAATTTTTTAAACACAATATTCCTCACATTATGTCCCATTATGATTATATGATTTTTTTTATAATTGAATATAGAAACCCTGAGGCATTTTTGCATCAAGATCACTATTTAGAATACTTATTATCTTCATATAAAATATTTTCTTTATAATAACAATATAACATTTATCTAAGATTGTAAAGAATATATTTCATTCAACAAACCCTACAATATAACTCAAATTTCATTTTAATTCACCGTAATATTATCATTTATTTATCAAATATAGTTATGATCCTCCCTTTGTTCATACATCAATACATTTAATCATTATTCCACATCTCTTTTTCACCCAGGGAAATATAAATTTGTGTCAAATATTATCCTCATTGTTAAACATTATAAAATTAATAGAAACATAATATTCAACTTGAATCGTGAATTTAAACCTAGATCTATGATATTTATTAATTGTAAAAAAACACGTCATGGTCAAATTTACATAAATATTTAAGTTGATTATCCATGTTTTAATCATAGATGACCTTTTTTAATGATCATGACTATTATTGAAAAGTAAAGGTTACCCATACTCAACCTCAAATTTAATCATATGAATGAAATAAAACATCATAGTTAGGGTTATATACCCCCAAATTACACTCACTCATTCACTATATTTAAGTTATATATCATATTGAGAATTTTAATAACTCATAAATATTTGGGAACATTGAAAACATTATCTAAATAATATTATGTTTCATCTATGAGTTTTGTTGATTCTTGAGACATTAATTTCATGCCTTACACATGATCATGTTATTCTTGTTGGCGATGTTCTAAAATCAACGATATCATATTTTATATCCCTAAATTTTAGTAGCTGACATAGCCATGTAATATCTATATCACTAACTATGATTGGGATTTCATAATTGTGTATAATGGGGATTGTGATATATAATATCATAGTGCATGTCATATATTATATTGTATTCACGCATCATTTAATTAATTTATTTTTTATTACATTAGTTACGAATCAAAAATATTTATTCATAAAATAATGAATATATTTAACAGGTAGTATAAAAATGATTAGTATGTGATGGTAAATAATGATTCATTCTCTACAACAGTATTCATTAAATGATGAATGTCTTTAAAAGGGATGTGATGTATCTCACAGAGACTTCCATTATGGAAAAAAATCTTAGATAAATTTCTTTTCAATATCCAAGTTCATTATTTATTATATTCTCCAATGAAATTATCACCAATTAAAATAGATACAATCCTCTCATCATGAATTATAATCCAGAGGTCATTTTATTCCCCTTGATGTGGTATTTATTTGGGTACGACTATATAGTTCTGTATAAAAATTATTACATTTAATTAAAAATTATTGAATACATTTTCAAATAGGTATAATTATATTATATTATTCAGATTTCTATATTGAATCTATTGAAAATAGAGTAGGAATTTTATGGTTTCCATTCTCTTCAAAATTATATTTGGTAAAAACCCAAACCAAATATTTGTTTTAATGCAACAATATATTTTTCCAGTTTTTATGAAATTTTTTATTGTAAACCCCTTAGAGTTATATAACAATGTATGATAAGAAACAATTATCTTTTTGTGGATTAACCATAATGTATGATTTCCATATATTGTAGGGTATGATTTGTAAAAACCCAATAGATTTATTTTATTTCATGGGATATAACTTATGATATTGTAATGTATGAGAAAATAATGAATTAAATAATAATGAATCAAATCATATTCAAGAGGTATGAGACATTGTTAAAAAATACTAGTGAAAGAAAACATTTTAAATCGTATTCAAAGATATCAAACTAATTTTACGATTATACGTATGATTCTATACAATTTGATACAAAATATTTTGTGTGTCTAAGCTTATATATGTATCAAAATTTATGAATGATGATAAAAATTATTAGTAATAAAATATGACATATCTCAAAAAAATATAATATCGTGATAAAATATCTTAAATGTTTTTAAATAATATTTTAATTGTTAAGAATTGTAAATAATTTTTTTCATTCCTATATCAATTGAAGAAATGTTCATATTTATATCCCATGGTTAGGAAAATGAATGAAATATTTATTTATAACATTTTTTCATTTATAATATTCATTTTTAATAAATTTTTATGAAACGTTTATATTATGAAAGAATAATTATTAGGAATATTTACTTTGAAAATTTTAGTCATTATATTGAATACTAGGATTGACGAATGTATATTTAAATTTACTCTAACTTGACCTAATTTCTTAATTAAGGTAATTATCTTGAATTCACCTGTTGAATATAGTTTCTATGTATTATTTTTTGAAATTATTTTCAATTAGATATTCACATTGGTAATGTATTCCAAGGTAGATGGAATTTTTCTTATACTTACCCTAGCTTATAGGCTTATTTATTGTTCTAGAAAGGTAATGTTTAGTTATCTCTACCACAAGAATACTCATACGTGGGCCACACCAATTATATAACTCTAAACCATTACATGAAGAGACCATCTAACTAATATATAATATTCAGTTATATATATATGAATATTTTTTAATATTATTTTTTTCATAAGTGAAAAACATGGTTTTTGTAAAGTGTTACACATGTATACCTTTTGAACATATTAATTTGGTGGATAGAAATACAAAGATAAATTCATTGAATCTTATATTCAGAGAGGATTTATTCTTGAGAGAATAATAATAATTAATTATGATTCATTTCCAATGAATTTAATATGAATATGGTGTATATTAATTTGGTGGTACATTTAAAATTAATTCACTCAAATACTATGTTCTATATTCCTTCCAAACAAAAGCATGTCAATAACTCAGTCATCCATCAAGGTGGTTTCATGACAATGTGGGGTTCTAATGAATTATATTTTGTAATGAATGATGGGTGTAGTTAATATTAGCTGTTATATAACCAGATCCCATTTTTTTCTCATTGGAAAATACATGTGGAACCCTAAGGGTTTGAATTCCAAAGTAATTAAGATGAATATTTTCTATATAAGGTATATATTCAATGACTTATCCACTATACTATCTATAAATTACTACTATTTGGATTTGAATGGATGCTTACCTAAGTAACTAATGTAATAAATTTCATGCCAAGCAAGTTCATTACTTCCTGAAATATGGATCAAGGATTATTAAATGGAGATGATTTATGAGGTCATCATTTTTTATTAGAGAAACATTTATTAGAATACCATGATGAAAACATATAAGACATGTCATTCATAAAAAAATATATCCTCATTATAATTTATGGGTAAAATTTTCATAATAATTTTGAGATATATTATAGTAATGACCTATAAAATATCACATAATTTGAAACACCCATATATTTTTTGAATTTAGTTTTTTGAATTAACTCAATCTTTTTGATATTTTCCATTTCATGAAAAACTGAAAATACATTATTTTAAAATTGATTTCATATTTTTCATGAGTTATACACAAATACATGTTAATAATAAACTTCATGAAATTTTAATTTAACAACTTTTTATGTGAAGCACAATCATGGTGTATGTTACAATCAAAATAGACATAGCGTATGTTACACACAATTGTGTGTTTCTACGAAACATAATTTTATTGTAATAATTATTTAAATGAGATAATTAAACCTGGACATTAAAGCTAGAAATATGAATGTTAATAACTAATTTTAAAAAATTTAATGTTTTTATATAAATAAAACATATTGATAATGAAATACAGAATTTTTATTAAAGTATTTATATGTTTCAAGGTTCTATTTTGTCAAATGATTTTTTAATTCCCTATTATGAAAATTTTTAAAATTAATTTAAGAAACAATTAGAAATTTCATTTGATATAATAAAAATCATTTTTTAAATTAAATGTCTAAATTTTTATAGGGTGAATTTATTGGATTTTTATGAGAAATATGATTTTTGGATGAATAGTGAAAATACATGATTTTAATTCAAAACATCATTTCCTTATATTTTATTTATAAGGATAAATTATATTATAATTTTATTTAAAAAATAAATTATATCATATTTTGTTAAAATAATCCATTATATTTATTTTTAATTAATTTTAAAATGATATTGGGTATAACAAACAAGTAACCTTTTGGACTTATTTTCTTCAAAAAACAACAGTGTTATCCTGTCAGTAAGATTGTTTATAAAATAATTCATGCCACTACTATGATTTTAATTTAAAAAAATGGATTACATATTTCTAGACATAATAAATTATTATTTATAATATTTTCAGGTTATATTTTTCCACAATAATATTAGTGATTGTGTTTAAGATTAGTTACAAAGATTAGAGAAATATTTGGTTATCACGTTATGAAACATTAAATTTAAACACCAAAAAACAGACATTGTACAAAAACCCATTTTTTCCATTTTCAGCCATTAACCTTACATTATTGAGTTTGGTTAGTATGGAATTCCTTTTTTTATTTAAAAACATTTGTACACCAAACTTGTATTAAAAGATACCAAGTGTGTCAGTTCCCATACAAATAAAAGGCCACCACCTCTACCTCCTATTCCCACATCTCAAAAAAGTTTCTTTTTGAAAATAAATTCCTAATAAACATAAAAAATAACTAAATTAATCCTTTAATCCTCTATTTGATCATAAATCCTTGTTATGAATCCCATTTTGTGAAAATTAAACGGAGTTACCCAATTAAGAGGAAACACACTCCCTCAAATTCATTTATTTTATTTTCCTCCTCCCCTCCATCAACTATTTTTATTCCATTATATTAGGAAAAAAAATTATTAGAAATAATAATGTATTGTTTTGTTATGGGTTCAACCTATACCTATAACCACATCAATATAATGGGTAACCTATAATTTTTTTACATGCACGAATAACTACAACCTCACTAAATGATGATTTTTCATTTTTCTGGTACTGCCTAGCATGCTTGATATTAATATTGACATAATATATAAATATGTGAAATATATTATATATATTATTATTTTTTATGATTTTTTATTCATTTTACAAAAAGTACTATTTTATTTTCCATTTGGTGTAAATATGATAATTTTGTTATAGGAAGTGTGGACTAAGACCCCCTTAAAGCAATGCGATTCATTAATGAATTTCATGGAATGTATTAAGGATTGATTTTTTGAAATTACATGATATATAAGAAAAAATAATTCTTATATTTTATTTAAATATATACATATAGAAATATTTATGTTTCTTTTTATTTACTTATTTAGATACATTAATAAAAATGGAATCAATGTTTATGCATATGTAGAACTTGCCGTCTCCATGAATAGTGTATTCGATTTCAAAATTATGTATTATTCAGATTATTATAATACCCATATAATTTAGATAAATTATATTTATATCATGTTCGAATTTTTGGAAATATTTATATAAATATAATTACAAAATATATAAAGAATTAAGACACATGCGAAAAGAAAAGAGATAATTATTCAAACTGAAACCTTAACATAGGATTGATAACAAGAAATTAATATAAGGTCATAATAATAAGATATATTTTATTGTAGGTAAGAATGGTTTTTAAAAAAGATGTATAATAAACATATATTTTTTTGTAATAATATTTTAATTTTATGAAGAGATTCAAGACACAAGGTAAAAAGATTCCATCCCACGTTTTCTTTCTGTGAGATACATGCTTTATTCAACATAAATACCATTTTTGTGGTGTGTTACGATCCATGGATATATTATACGATTATAATATATATATTTATGGGTATTTACTTGTCCATTTTATGATCTCTATTTAATGGGGTAAATATTTGAAAAGAAACAAAATTGGTTAGACAGTTTTGTCTCAATTTTATTTCATTGAGATACATGTCTGATTATGAAACTTCATTATTTTTATATATTTATATACATAAATTTTATATTTTATATCATTAATCCCATTCATTTAATTATATTTATTTCTCTAGGGATAAAATCCTTCAAGGTATTATTAAATCCTTTTGGATTGATTGTGTTTGTGTATATGTAGGGTTTACATTCACTTGTATAATTTTAGAGGGATTGATTAAAAAATATTTTGACAAGGATACATGAAAACATAATGGATGATCTAGAGGTGGAAAAAATGGTTGTATTCATGGTGGTGTCATTTTTTTTGAATTTTTTGGTCCAAAATTTAAAAATTAGATAAAAGTTTTTCTGGAAATGGAGGTTGTGCGCCAGCATGAAGGATGTTTGGAATGTTGTGCACCATGCATTTTTTAAAATCTAAACATTAATATATATCAGTGGAAATAAGGTTGTGGATGTTCTTGAGTGGCATTCAAGGTTACTAGTGTGACAGAGGATACAGTAAATGGACTTGTGTTATTGAGGAAAATTTGTTTGCCTCATGTGTAGGGTCTCCAAAATGTTAAAAAATAGATGGATACCCCCTCATTGAAAAGAATATCAAAACGTAGAGAAAATTATATATATTATCACATATGCGATGAGGTTACACATGTACTGAATTATTCATAAGTTTCACTCTATATGGTAGTCATGCTCTAATAGTGAGTTAGGCATAAAAGGGTCTGCGTCTCTCATGTTGTTAGTATAAGAAGGTTCTATCACACATGATTGGACTAGAATGAAAGTAGGATTTTTCATGAGAATGGTAACACTTGTGTTCCATAATTAATGTAGAATGTAATTTAACCTATTGTGGTGTGAAAGTTTGATGTTTCCCAATACACCTATAGTAAAGTCTTATTCATCAATGAGTTAATGTGGGACATGAACAGAGCATCTACATTAAGTGGACGATGCATTCATTTCAAATAATGAATGGACCTACATGTTTATAATCTATGCAACAACCCGAGATTTAATGGGAAATATGAATTTCTTTGATGTCTTCTATTGTACACTACACCAAGATTATCTTGTACTATACGCAACATCGTATTAGCTTGCAGTATATGCAACACAATTCATGGCTCGTGTTACACAAAATTTCAAGTACGTTTTGTCAGACTTATTCTAAGAAACATTAAGAATAGATTTTGTTTAATGTATAAATGAAATAAGTTATGATTATGTAATACGCAACACTAAAGGGAGCTATCACTACACTCAGCTCTGACATGGCTTGCATTACACGCAATCACGACCTTCCTCGATAGCGTGGGTAGTACACAATACTGAGTTTCACTAAACAATGATATTTTATTAAAATATTATATAAACTAGCCATAATGAATAATAATACAAACTTTTTGAAATATTATAAATTTTATCATTCAAAATGGAGTTCATTTTTGGTTTCGGAATATCGAAATTTTCCTTGGGTGAATTTATGGTATTTTTCTGAAAACCTTTAATTTTTTATTAATAGTGAAAACACTAAGTTGTTGGTTAAAACTGGCTTTTTATTTAAATAATAATTTATTTTATATCAATTTATTTTATATCAAAATATATACATAATACCTATATAAGTTCAATGTAATTCATTGGAGTCATTTTATAATATTTTTCGATATATAAAAATTTTATTGCACTTTTTACCGTATTTTACCCACTTCCTAGGAGAATTTAAAAATTCATATAAAACATAATTTTACCACTTCTGTGAGTGGAATTTCAAAAATACAAGGAACATGGTTAATATCAAGGAGTAAAATTTGGTTCAATAAGAAATTTTTTTTGGTGAATAGTATCTTTTTACTTTTTTACCATGGTTAAAAGTAAATAGGGTAATTAATGGTAAAAAAGATATTATTATTACCCCAAAACATGTCCTAATTCTATTTTATAAGTATAATTCAATCCAAAACAACGCTATGAAAAAAATATTTCCCTTTAGGTCAACCTGGATTAGATTAGTACATTTATTATTATTTTATTTGAAGAAGAGTTAAAATAGATAAAATCAAATTTTAATAACTAAAACATTTTTAATATAGGGTAATACATAAATTAAATTATACTGTATATATTCATTAGAAATATAAAACTATTTCTTATATAATGGTAATTAATTTATATTTTTTAGACATTAAATAATTTAATTTATTTATGACACAATTATGATGCAGTAGTTACCTTATTAATGAAATATTAACATAATTCATATTATAAATACACAAATAAATGTAATTTAAGGATTTTTATGAATTCCACTAATTTTATAGGTTAATATAACGTATTATTGTTGGTTATTTTAATTTTTTCGATGTAATAATGCTCTTATGAATTTATAAAAAAATACCAAATAGGGTCAAAATTGGCATAAAAGTGTTTTTAAAACACATATTATATTATTAATTCATAAAATGGTCCTAAAAATATACGATTAGTCCAAAAGACTTATTTAATAATATATATGACATTAATGAACCAATTTGGGTTCGAATGGCCTTTTATAGTAAGTTTACTAACCATATAGTGTAAGAAAACAAGAAGACATGGTAAAAGTTAAATTATTTAACTTAGAGTTAAATATAAATGATATGGTTAAAATGGTAACCTAAAGTTTTCCAAAACTAATTGGTTGAGTTTAGTTCGACCCATCCCCACCCTAGATTCGTAATAAGTCACATTGGAGACATTATAAACCGAATATGAATTTATTTTATGTTTTTCTTATGGTGCCCCTGACCCCCTTTTATAAAAGGGGACTCTCTATTCTCTATCATTCACTCCACCCAAGCCATTTGGCTCAGCCAAACCCTTCCAAAATACCCTATCAAATACACTCCCTTCATCCTAGAGGCCTTCTGTTAGTCATAAATCCAATCTAAGGAGCCTTTTTTAATTAACTCAAAAGGAAGAACCCGAAGAAGAGGTAAATATCTCACCACATATTTCATGTTTATTTCTTCTTCCACTTCCTCCTTCATTGTTGTTAAATTAAAAAATAATAACTTCAGTATCTTATATATATTGGTATTTTATTATAGAAATGGTACAACCATATTAGTTATTTTATCCATCTTATGAATGAAAAATTCACCACGCGTGCGTATGTACAGCTTACCATCTCGACGTCATAGTGTAGTTTTTTATTCAAACATTTATTCATTTTAATGGGTATAATAATGAGTATAAATGATATAAATAATAAATATTACATTATGATGATTCTTTATACATTATATACCATCCAATTCTATACGATTTTAACATCAAAAAAATGATATTGTCGTTCATGCGTACGTACGGACTCCCGTCTCCACGAAGCGATGAGATTAATTCTCCATGTTAACCATCCAAGAATGATTATAAAGTATATATAATATGTAAACATGAAACATATGAAATAATAATGCAAATGGAATAACGTATATATATGTGTCATTTACGTCCATTCAATTTAATTAGGAAACAAAAACAGTGTTCATGTAGTGTATTTCGTTCCATTTATCGATCTATTATATATATTTATATTTTGTATATATATTATATATATGTCATGTATTAAATTCTGGAATTAATTAATCATTGTCAATGTAATCATATGAATAATTACAAGTCAAAACACGTATGAAAAATGAAATTATTTTACCCAAAACGATGAATTAACATGGAATTGACAAATGAACGGGTAATATAAAATCGTAAGTGAATCATATAGGATATAATAAATATTATTATGGTTCTCTTACAAGTTAATATTATTTATAAAACAACTATACAAGAGTCTTGGACACATATGGAAGAAATTGGACATAAGGTATGGGATTATTTTGTCTCACTTTAATTTTTGTGAGGCATATGCCTTAATCCCCATCTATTTCCTTTGTATGGTATTTATGCTTCATATGAATATTTTATTATATTTATTATGAAGGATAGGATATTTAATTATGCAAGTAATTTTCTTTATTTTATGACACATATGATTCCACCGATCATAAAATGTACGGGATAATTATTCGAATCTCATTTTTATCAGAGATTGTTTATTCATAAGTATTTACTGGGGTTATATTTTTCATCCATGTCCATAAAAATGTATTTTATAAAGTGTTTAATATTCTTATATGTATGGTTAAAGTCATGTTTACCCATCTTTGAATTTTACATTGTGTTATATAATAAATCATTCTTTTGTTTACCAGATTTGGAACTTTTTTCCTTTTCCGTTAAAAGCATGAGGAGAATGTCTTTTTAACTTATACGGTATAAACAGATTTTTACAGTTTCATAAAGCCTTATTTACATAAATTTCCCTCCATAATATTACATGATTATTTCCAAAAAAATCATATTCTTTTCAAATTTCATTGCATTTTGTGAAAAAAATGATTTTAAACAAGAAAGGATATTTTCCTCAAGAATTCATTTCAAGTGTTTTATCAAAACTATTTTCCATCTAAGATGAAATTATTTAGAATGTTTATTTTTCATGTATAATGTCTCTATTATTTACATGGTTTTATTTTTATGAAATAATATCCATATTTTTATATGGATTATGTTATGCAGGGATGATGTTAATGAAACCCATCTTATTCATTGGGTTATGATGAATGATTTATGTTTATTTTGTGGCACAAGTAAGAATGATTTCATTATGAGATGGGTGGGACCTATATCTCCCTCCAATGAATTAGGTAAAGATTTATATCTCATGGCATAGACATGGATATAATGGCAAGTAATTCCGGTAATGTAATATAGGGCTGGAATGACAAGTAAACCCAATTCAGTAATGGACTTTTTCCACTATGATTGTTTTGGCAGCAATGCCTCGGCAACTATGGAAATAATATCATGTGCATAATGGTTTTCCACAATTACATGTTTTATTAAAATGCTATTTTATCATGATTTATGTTCCATTATGATATATGCCTTACATACTTCTAAGATATATGTCACTGCACAAGATTTTTATGTTTAGATTTTATGTTAAAGTGGTTGCATCCAAATGTTTATGGATTGTTTCATGTTTCCTATGTTTACCCTTACTGAGCATTATAGCTCACCCTTTTTATTTTTTCTTTTCCTCAGGATATAAAGAAAGGTTTTAGGTAAGAAAAAAAAAGCATAAGATCATTATGGGAGATGTTGAAAATATTTCACCGTGAATAGAAGATTATGTTTAGAGTTTCCAAAAACACTAAACTATTACGGTACATGGGTGTCTGTTTTTGATATCTATTTTGTATTCCGAAAAATTAATGTATTGTTCATGTATGTCAAGTATGGGGTCTCTACAGTTGGTATCAGAGCGAAGGTTTAGTCAACCTTTGGAAACTAGGATGTGAAAACTTTAGTGAGATCCCTAGAGATATTTGTAAGGTATGTCTAGAGATGTCCCTATGGTTATGTATCAGTATAGTTTATAGTTCAAGAATTATGGTAATGATCATAGAATTAAACCTAAGATGTTATAGATTCAAATTAATACCCCTTGATTATGTTGTTTTTCTAGTATGATATTTTCCACTCATACTATTCTTGTTGGGTTTTAAGAAATGTCACTAAACATGAAGATTCATGTTAATGGAGAATATGATGGAAAATGGAATTATATTCTTAATGAGAAAACAAGTGAAACAGGATTTTGATGTCCAAACATAGTTATTATTACTAATCATCAATCTCATAATATGATCAATAATATCAACTTCGGTAAGTTTCATGACTCGGCTAATAAGAGAAAGATGGAGTTTCATGATGATCACAGAGGAATGAAAGTTCGATTTCCCTCATGTAAATCATGTGGGAAGGGGAATCATGGAGAATGTTTCAAAGGAATTGGAAGTTGCTTTGGGTGAGGAATATAAGGACACAAAGCCAGTAATTTCAAAGGAAAAGGTTCAGTTAACACCATGGACATGGATAATGGTATTTCTAAGACATCAACAATGGTTAAATGTTTTAAATGTGGAAGGTACGAGCACTATGCAAACCAATGCTCTAATGGAAAATATCATGAAGAGAATCAGCATGGTCTTATGGGTAGTATTTATGTTGATGATGATGATGATATGAAAAATGATATATGAGATGAAAGAATTATTGAGGAATAAAATGATGAAGCTCAGTTAATGGGTTAAGAAGGTTCTGGAATGATTTTATGTTTATCAAGAGTAATGTTGTATAGGTTATTTAACGGTACTATATAATAAAGGAACATCTATGGATTTTTACACTTTTTTTCTCCTCAAGTATTTGAAAGTATACGTTGAATGGTACCAGTAACCATGAAAGGTTATTCAAGTATTTTTTGGAAAGAAGATGATATGCACGTAATGAAAGGATAAAGAGATAATGAAATGTTTGATAGTATTACTGAGCTCATGACTGATATAAGGACAATGTGATATCATGGACTGTGTATATAGATATTTTGGGATTTTTTTATATGGAAAGAGTTAACTTTTGGCAGCATTAAAGAATTCACTAAGGTTCTATGGTAACTCGTGTTTCAAGAGTATACATGACTAAAGAATTCAAATGTTTGGAATGTGACCAACAAGATATATCGTATGATATTTGGGGGATAAATGATGGTATTCACATGCCTGGTATATGACCTTTCAAGTAGTATTTTTCTGTATAATATGAGATTGGACATAAGTATTTTTTATAAGCCTAAAGAATGGAATGGATTATGTTGAGAATCAGATAGTATTAATTAATGGTAGATTTTTTTCAGTTTTATTTCGGGAATGTTATAATAGTGTACTTTAAGAAAAGTGACAACCTGCAGGATGGGCGAAAACCTGTCACGTCGGACAAGGTTGCCGAAATCAAACCCACAAACGAAGTGTGACATTCCTTTATCACCTACCACTAGCCTAGATGAAGTCCCGGGTTAGTAGAAACTAGTTTTATTTTATTATTAGGTATGATAGATGAACTATAAGTCCATTTTAGGAACCATATACTATTAACCTCATCATAGATGGACTTATGTATATAAGTTTTGAAAACCTTATGTTTGAAATAGATGGCATGTCCAATCATTCTATCACATGATCTGCTAAAACTTAAAGGATGAAAAATTCAACTTCATTTCATTAAGAGATGAAGTGGAAATTGTTCAAGGCACAAACAACAGTGAGATTGTAACAAAATCACCTAAGTATTTCATTAAATTCAAAAATTATTCATCATTTGGGAAATGATATTGAAAACCAAAAATGTTGTCCTATTGTCCTTGTATCCAATGAATCAGATGGTACCTTAGATCATCAAAAATTTGTGTCTTTGTGATTATTAACTTTTTTATATCCATGTTCTATACCACTCTCCATCAGAACTTGATGGATAGATTTCTCTTCCATGTCCATATTTCCACCTATGATCTCCTATGTGGTAACCCAGTGATGAGTTAATTTGGGTAACCGTTAGGTTTCATACTTCACATTTTAAAATAATGTTTTTGTATTCCCTTTTACGATGTGGGTTTCAATGGAAGAAACTTTCATATAGTAAACCATTTTTAACCTCGATGAATTTCGTGGGAGAAATTCATTTTATGGGGGGTAGAATGTAACAACCTGAGATTTTATGAGAAATATTAATTTTTTTTGTCTTCAGTTGTACACTACACCACGATTAGCTTATACTATACACATCACCGTATTAGCTTGCAGTATACGCAACACTATTCTTGGCTCGTGTTACCCATATTTTCATGTTCGTATTGGGAAAATTATTCTACGAAACATTAAGTATAGATTTTGTTTAATATTTAAATGAAATAAGTTTTTATTATGTTATACGCAACACCAAAGGGTGATTTCACTACACGCAGCCCTGACTTGGCTTGCATTACACGCAATCGTGACCTTCCTTTATAGAGTGTGTTGTACCTAATACCGAGTTTCACTAAACAACGATATGTTATTAAAATATTATATAAAATAGCAGTTATGAATAGAAATACCCACTTTTTGAAATTCTATAAATTTAATCATTCAAAATGGACTTCATTTTTGGATTCAGGATATCGAAATTATGCTGGGGTGATTTGTTGAAATTTTTCTGAAAACAATAAATTTTTGAAGAATAGTGAAAACACTAAGTTATTGGTCAAAACAGACTTTTTAGTTAAATAATAATTAATTTAATTTAAATTTATTTTAGGTCAAAATAGATTCATAATGCCTATATAATTTCAATGTAATTAATTGGAGTCATTTTATAATAATTTTGGATATATAAAAATTTTATTGAACTTTTTAACGTCTTTTACCCACATCATAGGAGAATTTTCAAATTCATATATAACGTAAATTTACTGCTTCTGTGAGTGGAATTTCGAAAATATGAGAGACACGGTTAATATCATGAAGGAAATTGTGGTTCAATAAGATAAAAATAATATTTAGTGAATAGTAACTTTTTATTTTTATTTACCACAGTTAAAAGTAAATAGGGTAATTAAGGGTAAATATGATATTATTATTACCCTAACACATGTCCTAAATCTATTGGCTATGTATAATTCGACCAAAAAGAACCTCAGGAATAAAATATTACCCTTTATGTCCACTTGGATTAGATTTGTACATTTATTATTATTTTATTTAAAGAAGAGTTAAAATAGTTAAAATCAAAGTTTAATAACAAATTTTTTTTAATATTGGGTTATACAGAAGATAAATTGAACTATAAAAATTCATCAGAAATCTAAATGGATTTCCAACATAATGGTAATTTATTTATATATTTTAAAAATTATATAATTTAATTTATTTATGACACAATAATGATGTCGTAATTACCTTATTAATGAAGTATTAACATAATTCATATTATAAATACCCAAAAGAATGTAATTTGAGACTTTTTATGAATTAAAATAATTTTATAGGTTGCTATAACATACTGGGGTTGGTTAGGTGAATTTTTTTCTATGTAATACTGAAGTTATGAATTTATAAAAAATAAAATACCAAATAGTGTCAACTTTTAAGAAAAAGTGTTTTTAAAATAAATATTATATTATTAATTGATAAAATGGTCTTAAAAATATATGGTTCAGAAAAAAGACTTATATAATAATATATATGACATTACTGGACCAATTGGGGTTATATTGGTAGTTTATAGTAAGTTTATTAACCATATAGTGTAAGAATAGAAGAAGACACGATAAAAGATAAATTATTTAACTTAGAGTTAAATCTAAATGATAAGGATAAAATGGTAACCTAAACTTGTATAAAACATATTTGTTGAGAGGATATCGACGCATACCCACCCAAGGCTAGAAATAAGTCACCTTGGAGCCATTATAAACCGAATATGAATTTATATTAAGTTTTTCCTAATGTGCCCATCACCCACTCTTATAAAAGGGCACTCCCTCTTCTCTCACATTCACTCCTCCCAAGTCATTTGGCTTGGCCAAAAACTACCCAAATACCCTCTAAAATATCCTCCCTTCATCCAAGTGGACATACATTTGTCAAAAAACCAATTTATGGATCCCCTTTCATCAAATCAAAAGGAAGAACCTGAAGAAGAGGCAAATATCTCACCACCTATTTCATGTTTATTTCTTCTTCAACTTCCTTCTTCTTTGTAGTTACAATTATAAAATAATAACTATAGTATCTTCAATATACTGTGATGTTATTATAGAAATTGTACAAACATATTAGTTACTTTATCCATCCTACGAATGAAAACGTCACCACACGTGGGTAAGTACGGCTTACCGCCTCCACGGCGTGGTGTAGTTTTTTATTAAAAAATTTAATCATTTGGATGGATATAATAATGAGTATAAATGATAAAAATAATAAATATAACATTATTTTTATTCTTTATATATGATATACTATCGAATTATATATGATTTTAATATCAAAAAATGATATTGTCGCTCGTGCGTACGTATGGACAATCGTCTCCACGATGTGATGAGATTCACTATCCATGTTTACCATCCAAGAATGATTATAAAGAATATATAATAAGTAATCATGAAGCATATGACATAATAATTCTACTGGATATATATATATATATATATTTATTTCATTTAATTCCATTCAATTTAATAATGAAATGAAAACAGCGTTCATGCGGTGTATTTCGTTCCATTTATCGATCTATTATATATATTTATATTATGAATATATATTGTATATAAATCATTTTTTACATTCTGGAAGTAATTAATCATGATCTATGTAATCATATTAATAATTACAAGTCAAAACATGTATTACAAATGAAATGATTTTACCCAAAACGATGCATTAACAAGGAATTAACAAATGAACGGGTAATATAAAGTCGTAATTGAATCATATATGATATCATAAATATTATTATAGTTCTGTTACAAGTTTATAATATGTATAAACCCACTATACAGGAGTATTGGACCCATATAGAAGAAATTGGACATAAGGTAAGGGATTATTTCACCTCACTTTTATTTCGGTGAGATATATGCCTTAATCACCATCTATTTCCTTTGTATAGTGTTTATGCTTCCTATGATTGTTTTATGATTTATATTATGAATGATATGATATTTAATTATGCATGTAATTTTCTTTATTTTAAGACATGTTTTATTCCATCGATCAACAAAGTTAAGAGATAATTATTCCAATCTCCTTTTTAACTGAGATTGTTTATTCGTAAGTATTTACTAGGGTTATATTTTTCATCCCTGTCCATAAAAATGTTTTTTATAAAGTGTTTAATATTCTTCCTTTTATGTTTTAAAGATATTTTCACCATTATTTTACTTTTACATTGTGTTATAGAGGAAATATTTCTTTTGTTTGTCATACGAAGAACTTTTGGACAATCTAGTTAAAAGTACGAGGAGAATGTTTTTTTTAAATTATATGACATGAATAGATTTTTACAGTTTCATAAAGCCTTATTTTCATGAAGATTCCTCCACAAGATTTCATGATTATTTTCAACTAAATCATTTTCTTTTAAAATTTCATTTCATTTTTTGAAAATAAAATGATTTTTTTAGAAGAAAGGATATTTTCCTCAAGAATTCATTTCATGTGTTTTATCAAAAATATTTTCCATCTAAGATGACATTATTTAGCATGTTTACGTTTCAAGTATAATTTATCTATTATTTACATTGTTTTATTTTTATGAAATGATATCCATTTTTTATTAATGATTTTTTGATAATGGGATGATGTTTATAAAACTCATTTTATTCTTTGGGTTATGATGAATGATTTATGTTTATTTTGTGGCACAAGTAAGAATGATTTCATTCTGAGATGGGTGGGACCTATATATCCCTCCAATTCATTGGGTAATGTTTTATATCTCATGAGATAGACATGGCTATAATGACAAGTAAATCTAGTACAGTAATATACGGCTGGAACGGCAAGTAAACCCAATTCAGTGATGGACTTTGTCCACAATGATGGTCTTGGAAGCAATGCCTTGGCTACTATGGAAATCATATCATGTTAATGTTTTTCCACAAATTTCATGTTTTATTACCATGTTATTTTATCATGATTGATGTTCCTTTATGATATATAGCATACATACTTCAAAATTTTATGTCATTGCTCAATATTTTGATGTTTAGATTTTATATTCAAGTTCTAGAATTCAAATGTTTATGGATTGTTTTATGTTCCCTATGTTTACCCTTATTGAGCATTCGAGCTCACCCTTTTTATGTTTTCATTTCCCCAGGGCATATAGAAAAGTTTTAGGTAAGAAAAAAAAAGAGAAGATCTTTATGGGATATGATGAAGATCTTTCACTATGATTAGAATATTAAATTTCGAGTTTCCAAATACACTAAACTATTATGGTCCTTAGGTGTGTGTTTTTGTTATGAATTAAGTATTCTGAAAAATTAATGTAATGTCCATGTATGTCATGTTTGGGGTCTCTACAATCTATGAGTGGATCTTATATAGATGTAGTGAGAACACATCATTTGAGAGAGTAGTGAGATTTTATTTTGTGATTGGTTGTAAACTAGGATGGATAATGAGTCTGCTCTAAACCTTTTAATAAATAATATGCTTTTAGTAGATTTGGTATATTGGCACATTGATTTTGTATTATTTATGGACTTATCCCAGTGAGGGTTGACCATGACATGACATTGTGTCCCATTCATGATTTTATTTATGTTCAGATATTTTTATGGGATAATGATAGAAGTATTTTCTATTTGATGATGAAACCAAATCAAAAGGGTTAGTAGTTTTAATATTTCATACCACATTTCACCCCCATATCTGGGTTTTTAACCTTGGCAACCTAAAAAATTCTTGATGTAATTTTATCTAATTAAATGGGGAGTATAGTTCAGTGTTACCAAGTGGTAAGACTTTATTGAAACACTATTATTTGTTTCCAATACAGCTTTTTTTTATGATACATTTTATTAAATGTCATTATCCATATCTCATGAACAATCAATAATTTTCTCCTCCTATATTTATTAATGATATATTAATATATTAGTTACATTTTTTCCACTAATTGGTTCATAATGTTGTTAATGATTTGAATTTAAGAAATCCTGACATTACCCTCTCTATGGTCAGAAATATGTGATCCTTAAAAAAAATTCTAAAATGGTATACAATAATATTTTACTGTCTTTTTAAAATCATTAAAAGGCACTTTTCACATTTTTCATTTAACAATGTATTCATTGGAATATTCATGTATATTTCCATAAAAGGTATTTTTCTATCCTTTTTACCATGCAAAAAAAAAATTTATTTACCTCGTACGACATTTACAGATTTACCCACCTTCTTTTCATTGAAGATTCGTTTGTTTCTTAATAGGATAATTGTTATGAAAATGTTTTTAAAAAAATAAATATTCAATGTAATAGTTTTAAAAATTATTTTAATATGTCTTTGTAATATTGAAAATTATTTTATAGAACTTATTTTCAAATCATTTTCAAGATTTATTTTTACGTATTCAATTTATTTTTGAATAATTGGGTATTAAAAATATTTCAAGAATTTCTTATAAGTATTAATATTATTTGAAATGAAATTATTTTCTAAAAAATAAATTTTTTTATATTTTCTCGATTTATTTTCAAAAAATGGTTTTCAAGCCATTTTCCAACATCATTCATAAGTTTTCAAATAAATTTCTTTATCAAAATCCTTTCATGATTTATTTATACTTATTGATGTTTGTTTTTCTGAAAATGGGTTTGAAAAAGTTATATGTTTTAAAGATAATTATTCAAAGAAGAAAGTGAATATTCATCCTAAAATGTTTTTAAAATATCTATCCATGAATTTTTTATATAAGATAACATCAACTGTTGTTAGTATTTCCATTATATGAAATTATATAACGGTTCCATTAATACTATTTATTTAATGTTTTATGTTTATATGTAATGATTCTTATAGAACATATTTATATTTCATGTGTTATATTCAATTTAAAAACACTTATTTTCACGGATTATTCATATGATTTTATGATTATGAAACCTGTATATTTTTGCACATGTTATGATATGATTACATGTTTATGATACCCATTTCATTTCATTGTTAATGATATGATTGTTTATGATTTTATGGAACATGTTTGTATAATTTCATTATTAGATGAGTGGGACCAACATATACCTCCTATTAATTGGGTAAAGATTTATATCTCATGATATATACATTGGTAGAATGGGAAATGAAATAGGTTAGCATTAGAGGTTTGGAACAAGAAATAAAACTGTTTCAATATTATAGGGATGGATTGAGGAGTGAACTCAGTTCACTAATACGGGGTTGGAACGTGGTATGACCTCGGTTTAGAAAAGAATATTTTCCACTAAGATTACTTTCACAGTGATGACTTGACTAATATGAAAATCAATATATATACTTATAATTTTTCCACAATTACATGTTTTATTACAATGTTATGTTTTCTTATGTGTTATAATTTTTATTTCCAAATAATTAATATCATATGAATTGCCATTCATTATTACATTATTCGTGTTTATGTTCTTTCATACATAAGGTATGATATTAAATTTTCATGCCCCAGATCTCAAACCTGTATACTAATGATTATGAATATGAACCTCTATTTCATACACATATTGTTCATCTAACATCGCCCAATTTATCATTCATTTCCCCACTGTTATAAAGATATGTAATATGTTTGAAGTTTTCAATAAGGATTATCATCAGGAATTAATAATTAGAGGTAATGAATATCACTTATGTTTAAGTGTTTATGATTCCATGATTCCAAATGAAGTAAATTAATATGGTCTTTGGGAATCAGTTCATATAATGTTTTCTTTATATAACAATAGTTATGTAATGATAATTTATGATAACCGAGGGTTAATATTGTTTGTATCATGAAAAAGTTATAGTTAACCATTGGAAACTAGAATGTGAAAAACATAGCATGATCCCAATGTATATTTTTAAAAATATGTATGGGGTTGTCTATAAGGAAAATTCAACGAATTACAAAGCATAAAGGAACTTGAACTGGAATTTTGGTAAAGGATAGAGTGAGTGGTTTCATAGAAATACATACCTATCTTAATAATACATATGGAAGTGGATCTAGAACATATGTACATATGGTTAACTAGTCAAAAAATAGTTTACTTCATGACTTAGGGTAATCCGGTACATGAAAATTCTTATTGTTGTACACCAGGTTTGACACTACCAGGGGATATGTTTTGGAAATCACCAACGATTTATGAACCATTATGAAACATTTTAATAAAATATGACTATGAATAACTTTGGATAAACATGATGTGTTATATATTAAAGAGGTTTCCTAATTTATACATCATTTTGGAAATTCTCTTCCTGAATATGTGGCTTTATTTTGTGATATGTAATTATCACACTATACTTATTGTTCTAGTAAATGGAGGTAACTTGAAGGAACTGGATTAATGATAAAATTTATATAGGATTTTTAGATGAAAGTTAAGTTGGATGACCGCTGGTGTGAAAGATGTTGTGATCATGCCAGTTCAGTTTTCATAGAACATGATTAACAATATGTACCAGAACCAACTCTCAAAATCACCTATGAAAGAATGAATGTGTTAAATGAGAGTTTGGGTGACATATACCATGTATAAAATAAGATTCAGTTTCCATTCATGTATTAATGTTGAATGAACAAATTATGTTAAATCCATTGAGGAACCAGAAGATGTTGTGACTATAGAAAATAAGGACACGATGAATGTGACTACAAGGAAACAATGAAGAGCTCTGTTAATGAAATGGATGATAATATTGGGATCAATAAGTCATCATTTAAGGTTTAGTGTTTTACATGTGGAATAAAAATTCATTAATCAAAACTATATCCCATGTGAAAATCTTCTAAATGGAATAAAAAGGGTGGTGCGTGTAATGGTTGTATTGATGATGATGAGGAAACAACATATGAGATGTGAAAGTAAATATGTATTATGTAATATGAATATGTATCCTTATCAATCATTTAAGGACAAGGTAATCAATGTGATTATTTAATTGGATACAATAATTTTTAAAGGTGAAATAAATATGGTTTGTAATGTTTTCTTTTCTCTAAGGATTTGAAATATTATGTTGAATGTTTCCAATGATCCAGAGAAGTGTTTTAATGAGAATGTTATAATTTGACTAAGTAAATATTACCTCAAATATGTTACTTATGATTAATATATTTTTTTGGTTAATTATATGATGGATATGAATATGTAAATTGGACATTACTGATTACCATAGAATTAAATAAGGACTTATTGAATATTATTTCATGTTATCGTCAATGATGTTTTCAAATTCATGGATATATAGAATATATACAGTAATAAATATAATATGTAAGGATATTTTACAAAAATATATATGGTCATTTAGGTTTTTTTCTATATTTTATGAGAATTTACCATGAAGGTATTCACATATTTAGAATTTTACAATCAAGAGCAACATTGTGATATATTTCTGATCAATGTTAATCTGATTCCGTGAGTTTTATTCTAAAGTTATGGATTTTTATCATTCATAGGTGTTATAAGGGAAACCATTCATGAGAATATTATGTAAAACACTATAGGACGTATTTATATATTGATATATTTTTTTTGAAAAACTTGGTAAAAAATTTATTTATTAACATTATTTTCAAGGACATCAATTATTTTATGAAATTCATATTACATGGAATTTATAAAAGGACCTCATGCATGTTGGGAAACAAAAAATCATGTCTGGTAAGCCCATGGGTCTTAAATCCATGATCGTAGGATTATAATGGCTTCACACCTATTATTGGACTGTGGGATTTCTTAGTTAATGTATTATTATTTTTGATAAATAATTAATTATGATGTAATTTTAGTGTTTTCTTTTATTTTTAAGGGTTAATGTATTGACCATATTGATTTTTATGATTATTTATGGACAAATAGTAACAATTTTCATTATATTATGGCCATAATATCTATTAAAAGTGTATTTTTATGGTTCTAGAATAAATTCAAATATTTTGAAAACCATTTCTTGAAGTAACTGATGAATTAGAAATAGATAAAATCAAAAAAATTGAATGATTTTTTTTGAAAATATCAACTAATTGTAGTTATTTATATTTTCCAATAAAATATATTCTCAAATAAAGTTAATGATAAATAAATCATTTCATAATTCCTTAATATTTGTTGAAGCAATAGCCTTTCAAATCCTCACAGATTTATGACTTTTATGTCCTTATATTTCCATTGATCATTCACTTGTTTATGATTGATGTACTTAGTCAATTTGTAAAAATATTTATGTTTCTTCACATTGACCAATCATCACTCCCGACCTATGTTCTCCCAAGTGTATTAATAGTTACATATTACTTTGGGTAAACGTTATGGTTCCAACATTACATTTTATGGGATTTTTTAGTATTAATTATTATGATTTGGGTTTCTATTAATAGAATATAACAATATAAAACCATGGAAATACCAAAAGAATTTTGAGGGAGAAATTCATTTTATGGTGGGTAGAATGTAACACATTGAGATTTTTTGAAATATTCTTGTTTGAATTAATTAAATCATTTTGATATTTTTCATTTCAAAAAACCCTAAAAATAGTTCGTTTTATTAAATTACTATGCATGGATTGAGTTATACACAACACCATATTAATAATGAACTTAATGAAACCGAATATTTTTTCTTTTTTTTAAAAAAAGCACCAACTTGGAAAACATTACATGCAACGCCGATATGTAATGTGTTATATGAAAAATAGAGTTTCTACGAGATATCATTTTATTATAATAATTATTTAAACAAGATAATAATAACCTAGAAATCAAACATAGTAATATGAATAGTAAAATATCATTTATACTGGTTATATATAAATAAATAATATTTATAATGATAGAAATAATTTTTTTTAAAGTCCATATATATTTAAAAATATTATTTTCTAAAATGAAATGCTTTTAATGTCATTTTGTGTAAAATAATTCAATTAATTTTAGACACATTAATAAATTTTATTTTAAAAAATTAACTTCATTTTTGAATATATAATGTAAAATTTATCTTAGTGTGAATTTATGGGATTGTTTTGAGAAACAACATGTTTGGTGAATAATGAAAAATTAAAAATTTTAATTCGAAACTACTATTTCATTTGATATATTTATAATATTAAATTATATGTTAATTTGTTTCCAAATATTAATTTTATGATATATTTAGCAATTATTCCAATATAGATCATTTTAATCCATTTCAATATGAAAATGGGTGTATTAAAATATCAATCATTAGGACATTTTTACATTATAGCCCATATGTATTGTCCTGTAAGCGGGATTATTTTTAAATTAATTCCTTACAGTAATGAGATTATAATTTAGAATATTGGATTCCATTTCTAGAATAATAAAAAATTATAATTTATAATAAGTAAATATTGTTTTTCTACCAATAATATTAGTAGAAGTTATTAAAATTAATTTCAATGTCTAAGAGAAAAAGTAGGCTAATAAAGTACTAAAAATTAAATTAATGACCCAAAACAACCTTGAAACTTGTCCAAAACTGATTGGATTTCCATTATTCCTCCATGAAACATCCATTATTTATTTTCTTTTATTTTTTCTGACAATGTTTATATAAAAATATTTGTACACCTAACTTATTATAAAACATGCAAAGCATGTCCTTTCCCTCGCTAATAAAAGTCCACCACTTATCCCTCTTATTGACACCTCCAAATAGACCTATGTTCTAAAAATATCTACCTAATAAAATTATAATAATAACTAAAATTATTCTTCAATCCACTATTTTAGAATTAATAATTTTGATGAATCCCTTTTGTGAAATCCAAAACTGAGTTACCCAATTACGATTTAATACCCTCTTTCAAACTCATTTCAATTATGTTAATTATTTACACTATAAAAAATTCTTAGATCATTAATTTATAAAAAACAGTATCATAAATATAATAGGATATTTTTATGTTATGTTATAGAACTACACTTATACACTCATCCTTCTAATGTTTAACGAACAGACTGTTTCTGTCATTGATGAACTACCGACTTAGTAAACGATGATTGTTCATTTTTCCTTTACCACATATCATGGTAAACTTGTTATGGAGTATATGATTTTATATTTCGTATATTATATTTATTATTAATTTATTATAATGTTTTACTTTTAAAAATCATAGCATTTTTACCTTCTATTTTGTGTAAATACGGTAATTTCATTTCAGGAAGCATGGAGTACAACCCCTCAAAGAGATGTGATTCCTTCACACAATACATTGAATGTATTAAGGAAGGGTTTAGTGTCATGTTATGGTATATATGATATAATAATTTTACTTTAATAATGATATATATTCACATATATATATATATATATATTCATATATTCTAATATGAAATTTTCTTTTTTCTTTTTATACGACAATATAAACAGAAACAACATTCATGAGTACATATGTCATACCATCTCAATGAACAGTGTCTTCCATTTCATACTTATTTATTATATATATTATAATAATACCTATATACTGAATATAAAAATATTATTTCATCATTTAAATTATATAAATCATGATATAATTTCAATTTCCAATTATATATCAAATTAAGACACATGGGATGAACAAAATGAATATTACCCAAAGTGAAACCTTAACATTTGATTTTTAACAACATAGTAATATAATGACATAATAAAAATTATATATTATTAGGTATAATAATATAATTTTGTTAACAATATCTATAATAAACTTTTATATATCATACAATAATATTTTAAGAGAATGATGATAGTTAAGACACAAGGTATGAATATTTCATATCAATTTTTATTTCGTTGAGATATATGATTTATTCACCATACATTCCTTTTGTGTGGTGTGTTACATCCCAAGTATGTATTCAACTGTTCTTGTAATTAAATATATTGGTATTTAAAAATCCCATCTGTGACGTTTGTTTCGTGTGTTTATTATTTAAAAAGCTACTAAATTAGTCATACTGTTTCATCTCGATTTTACTCAATCAAGACACATTTTTTAATATTCACTAATATTATTTTTCAAGGTGTATATAATTCAATTTGAAATTTTATATCTGGAATCTCAATTTTCATATGATTTTTAATGGTTTTTGTAATTAATTTTTATTACTTGGGGATTATGGTTCAATGTTACCAACTGGTAAGAATTTTCTAAAAAAATCTCCTCATTTTTCGAGATTTAATTTATTAATTCATAATCTAATGAAATATTATGATCCATATCATGTGAAAATGTGTGAATTTGGTTCTCATGTATTTATTCATGATATATATATCAATTTGTTCAATTTATTAAATATTTTGTAAATAATATTTTTAAGAATAATTGTTTAAGAAAGCCCCTATTTTTCGACTCCACAATTGGAAATATGTTATCTTTCTAAAGCATTTTTTCTAAAATGGGTTTCCCGGACTATTATATTATTCTCCTAATATCATTTAAACTTTTTTACCATTTTTTCACAAAATTCCTAAAATTAGTATTTATTATTCTTTATGAACATGTAATTTTCATTATCATTTATTACCATGAAAAATGTAATGTTATTTTACCTCATACATAATATATGAACTTTTCACCGATCAATTATTTGATGACTAATTTTCCTGATTACAATGTTAATAGTTGAGAAACAATATTCATAAAATTAATTTCCATGATATGGTAATAAAAAAATCTATAGTAATTTAAATTTTTTTTAATTTTTTTTCATAGAAATAGATTTCACAACATTGTGAAGCTTTATTTATATGTTTCAATGTATTTTAAAAAAATGATTTTTCGAATATTTTATAAATTCATTTATGTGTTATCAATATATTTTAAATAAAAATATTTTAAAAATTTTATTTCGTGATTTAATTATATTTTTTCAAATTCTTTTCATATAAATGGTTTTAAAATAAATTTCATGAATATTTTATATGTTATAAAAGAAAATGATTCTCATATTATTATAAAAATTTATTTTAATATTTTAATTTTTATTTACAAGAGAATGGTTTTTAAATGGTTTAATTTTTAAATGATTAATTTTCAAAAAAATAAAGGATATTTTCCTCAATAAATGTTTCAAAAATATTTATTGAAGTTATTTTCCATATAGGATGACATCCATTGATGTTACTCATTCTATTCTAATAAAATATCCAAAGGACCCATTCATATTCTCTATTGAATAATTTTTTTATGCAATGTTTCTTATGAAAAAAATTTATCTTTCATGGGATATATTATTTTAAAAATCAAAACATTTCATGGGTTATTTTTTATGAAAGGATTATGAATCCAATATCTTTTTCCATAGGATATGATATGATTTCAGGTTAACAATACCCATTTCATTGAATGGGTTATGATATCATTATTTATTAATTTCTGGAACATGTGTGTATGTTTTCATTATGACATGGGTGGGATCTATGTACCCATACTATGAATTTGGTAAATATTTATATCTCATGATATTGACATAGATGGAATTAGGAATGAACTCAGTTCAGTATTACTTTGATAGAATGAGAAGTGAATTCAATTTCTTATTATATGGATATAATGAAGAGTGAACATGGTTCTGTAATACAGGGTTGGGATGAAGTGTGAACCTGGTTCCGTAAAGGACATTTTCCACTAATATGGCCATGGAATCAATGCCTTCACTACTATAGAAATCAATTTATATTCTTATGTATCTACCACAATTACTTGTTTCCTTCCATTATTATGCATTCATGTCTTACGTTCTATATATCCTTATGATGAATGTATTAGGAACAAAAAATATTTATTCTATGGTAAATGTTTATGATCTTTTATATATATTCTTTGATCCTCTATTTTCATAACCATGTTCCCAAACCCTTATTCGCGTGATTATGATTATGTATATCCCTTGTTTATCCTTACTGAGCTTCTGACCTCACCATTGTTTTGTTTCAATTACCCAAAGATATGAAAACATGTAATATGATTGTTGTGTCTAATAAGGGTTCCAGTCAAGAAAATGTAGTTGGAGATAATGTAGATCACTTATGTACTAGTGTTTATGTTTCCATGTTGGAAAGGGAATTAGACTAAAATGGTCTTTGGGTGTCATTTTTTTAGATTGTTTAATAATCCATCAATATTTATGTAATGTTAATGTATGATAATCGAGTGTCTCTATAATATCATATTGGAGTTTATGAGGTGTTATCAATGATAAACGTTTTATTCATATGAATGATAATGTAATAGAGATCAATTTCTCCAACTATGTATCATGTATAATGTATACCCACTATAAATTACAAAATTTTGATGACAAGACCACATATAAGTGTTTGGGGAAATAAAAAAAGGATAATTATATATTCATGTTAGTATTAGAGCATGATTTAATGAAATAGAATTGAAAAATTATGATATATACCCACCTAGTAGATTATTTTTGTAATTAGAGATCTATAATTATATTCACATCCTAACTAAAAATTATACATCTATATATTTTTTTGATAAGATTTTCTGTTAATTATTATTAAGAAAAACAAGTTTTTTCATTATATAAGATGGAATTTTTTTTCTATAAATGAATATATGTAAATAATTTATACATCCTTAATATGGATAATCCCGTATATTAAATTATGAATATGAAGGTTTAATAGTATTGTGAATATGTTAAAAAATTACATCGATGATATGGATAATATAGTACATAACATTAATAATAAGAATTTTGTGGTCGTAATTAATCTAATATTTCTTGGGAATTTTCACCAAGATAATATAATTGGGAAAAAAACCAAAGAATCCATGGATATGGAATATTGGCGAATTAATTTATTAATAATTTAATACATGTGGATCATATTTATTAGGAATGATGAAAAAATAATATTTAGTGGACAACGAGGAAAGGATATCATAATATTAGATCTTATACATAGTCATGTATGTGGTAAATTGAGTACCCAAACAAGTTGTTATTTTAAGTAGATTTTTATTTAAAAAAATTAATTTAGTCATTAGTGTTTTTAATTTTAGATAACTCACATGTATATATATTTTTGGTAAATTTGAAGGGTTTTATAATGGAGGATAAAATAAACTAGGAAAAAATAATATGAATCTATTATCATATTAGTATAGTGAGTATTTTTCCTAGGGATTGATTTATTATCAAGGATAATTGATATTTTTCAACAAATCAATCATACATGAACACCGTAGTGGAATGGTGTATCTGAAATGAGTAATCATACATTTTTTTGTCATGGATGTATCTATAATGATTTAGTATGACCTTCCTATTACATTATTGGGTTATAATATATAGATTAATTCATTCTTATTGAACTATATTCAATTTAATGTATTCATAAATAAAAAATATTAAATATGTTATTGAAAAGGTTTTATAATTTTATATATGATGATTTTTTGGGTTTTAAAAACAAATTCTAAAGACCCTAACCCCGGTATCACAATGTTGATATGTACTTTATTAAATATGTATAATATAAAATGAATGGAATCCGTAGTAACCAGTTAGTTTATTATTATTGTTAAACAATAAACATAATTTAAATTCAAATTACAATTGAAAATAAAAGATACAACATAACATTCTCATCATGTTCATCATTTTTTTACTATAGCATAACCGTACATATAAATCATAACAAAAATCTTGGAATCCTAGGGAAATACATATTATAAAGGGGGTGATCAAATGATTAATAAAGGTATGATTATCTTTGAAGATATTAACTAATAATGAATAAATAATATGGAATGGTAAAAAAAATTACACAATCCATTTAGTCAATATGTTTTGTATATTATGATAAAAATTTGTAATTGTAAAAAAAATCTTATAAATAATCAAATGAGCATAAAAATTATCCATGGATATTATCACCATCAAAATAATAACCATGGAATCATTAATTAATATCATTATGAGGGAATTAATAACTATAGTCCCTATAAACATGCTATCAAGGGCATTCATAATACATTTTAAATCTCTGTGTAAAAACTCACCTATTTTATCTTATTGATTTGTCTCATGATACTATCAATTAATCGAGGGGTTATCTAAAACTGGGACCAACACATTACTAACATGAATTATTTCCTTCCCTGAAATGGGTGAAACAAAGTCAAAATAATCATTTCCATAGAAAAACTAACAAATGAAATATTAGTACTGACCCTAATTAAGAAATGATAATCATAAACCATCAAGATTAATTTAGTGATGGAAATAAAATTGTAGATCATCTATAAAATTAAACATATATCATCAAAATAGATAATAATTATGAGATAAATATAACATATTCTATTTTTATATTTATTATTTTAAAGGTTTTATGTTATTGATGAGTTTAATAACATACAAATGACATAAAAACATTTTTAAGGAAAATAAAAATACTTCTTTAAAAATATCATTTATTTAATAAATGATCAAATTTTTTTTAATAATGTTAGTTGAAAATAAAATAATAAAATAATAAATTATTCATTGAAACATTTATTGGTAATTAAGGAGTGAAATACATTTATTCCATAGAAATTAAAATAATGATTTCATTCACATTTTTGGTAAAAAACAATCATGGATTATTTTGAGAATTAGATTAATATTCTATTCAAATTTTTAGTAATTTTAAAATATGGGTAAAGATATATTTAATTAATCAGTTTTAAAATCTAAAAAAAATTAAAAAATTATTATAAAATAATGTTTCATAAGAAAAAATATTTTAAACATGAGAGAGAAATGAATTCATATTTTCTTCAAACATTTTCTCTATATGTTTAAGTAAAAATGAGGTAAATTGTTTATATTTAATAAAAACGTATTGAATTAGAAATTTTTATGAAAATATAAATTTATTGATATATAA
Source organism: Viscum album (assembly GCA_963277665.1). Classification (NCBI taxonomy): domain Eukaryota; kingdom Viridiplantae; phylum Streptophyta; class Magnoliopsida; order Santalales; family Viscaceae; genus Viscum; species Viscum album. The sequence goes on from OY728155.1 coordinate 1,015,348,944, forward strand.
TTAACAGATAATTCCCCCAATGGAGACTTAAACATAAATAATCTTCAATAATTCGGATATTATCAAATAAAGTGTTACTACTTTGGAAATATTTAAATCATAATCCAAATGAATTAGAATAATCAAATGAAGTATTAAATACCATGAATATAATGTTAATGATGAGATAACATATCAAAAGAGGAACTATGAACACTACATTGAATAAATTAGTGGTGAGAATGGCATATGTATCATGAATATAAAAGTTATACGTGAAACCCTATCATCAGGATCAATTTAATTTATATGTGTATTAACCTCATATATAAAAAATATAGTTTTTTATAAATATATTATAGAACCATAATCATATATATACTTCCATATATGGATTATGTATAGTTATTTCTGACCCATTTATTAACATTTCTTTGTTAAATTCACTATTTAATTGTAATGATTGTTCATTTTCATGTACATTTTTCATTAGTAAATTCAATCCTTTTAATTTATTCATGGGTAAATAATTTGAATAATGTTAAAAGGCACATAAATATTTTATATATATTCATTATATATGTAATTATATTAATCTATAAAATTTATAAATAGAAAATGGATTACACCGTTCATAGTGATCGAAACTGTAACATGTACATGAATACTGATTTTATTTTTCTTGATGGATGAAATGAATAGAAAATGAATGTTAATTTACCTATATAAAATTACTATTATTTCATATATTTAATTTTTAATAATATAATACATTTCTATTACCATCCTTTTAATAATAAAATGGAACATATTTTATATTTCTATGTAGAGGTTATAGTCCAATTGTTTTCATTAGAGATGTTATTATTTCATAATTGGTTGGATGGAAAGAATTTGGTTGTGATATTATATTTAAAAATGTATTTTTATTTTCTAAATTTCTCATATATGAATTAATTCAATCCTTACTAACATTAAACTAATGAATAAATGAAAACCACATCACATAGATTAGTGAGGCATTAGTTCACTGTACATATGAGCAATGATATTGTATCCCCTAAAGGAATGGAATGTAATAAGTTATATGTGATATAATCATTCAAAAATTAATATTATTTCATATTAATAAAATATATGGTATATCCTGCATTATAAAAACACTTTGAAGGTGATGATGGAAAAATAATCACATCAGTTCACAAATTATTAAGTTTACTTACACATGATTAACAGTCTCATTTTACATTTGATGGATGTGGAGGTGGATATGGATTATTAACATAAAAATTAACATTTATTTATATTTAATATACTAAATACTTCATATTATCATGATTGAATAATATTGTGTGTACATGTAAGAAGAAAAAACAGATATGCATGTTATGAATTTAACATCTTCCATATATAACTAATATAGGACAATACCTAAAGCATTATTATATTGGTTTTATGATAAAAAATAGTCATCCATTGTGTTTAAATATTATTAAGGTAGGGTTATGGTTTGGAATTGAATATACAAAATTTTGATTTATGTGTGAAGAGGAGAGTAGAGGGGGCGGCCATTTATAAGTGGGGGAGATAACACACTGTATTTTTGAATATCAAAATTTATACCAACACTGTTCTCATGAAAAGTTCTAAGAATGTGTAATTATTGAACCTTATAATATATATGGTACAAATATGGATATGAAATGGGTATTGAACATATTTATTAATTTTTAAAATTTACATTCTTAGTTTGACCCCACAGTAAAACCATTTATACCTGAACTGATGTAATTAATTATTATAGTTTTCATTATAAAAAATGTTCAAACATTATGTTGAGATTATTAGATAACATAAATTATTATAATTCAAAATATTCAATCCATTTTTAATTCAATTCATAGAATTTTTATAATTTAATTTCTAATTAATTTCATTGGTGCATCCAAAAATCATTATTCTAAAGAAAACATTTCAAAACATTAAAATAATATTATTTCATTTTTATAAATAAAATTCATTAAAATATAATAATTTAGTAAAATTGTAAAATAATTTTACTAATTTTACATTATAAATAATTTTAAATATATATTATCTTTTTAAATAATTTAAACATAAAGGTTGTAATAGATAAAAAAATTGTATTATACACTATTTATTAATAAAATTAAACTTTTAAAACATTTATAAATAATTCACCCAAACATAATAAGTATATTTCAATAATTAAGTATGTTATTTCAAATAAATTTAATTATATTTTTAAAAATAAATATTTAAATATCTTTACAAAGCATGAATAAAACTCTATTTTGAGAAATACATTTACTCAGAATACAATTTTTCATTCAAATGTGTAATGAACATACCCCAGAATCATGGAGTTGGAGTCCTATACTAATTACATTGTCATGATTACCAGTAATCATGAAAAAAAAAATACTTTCGTAGCATTGGTAAACCAGATACATAAATTAGTCTTGTATTAAAAACGTACTACAATAATTACAATGTAATTTTTTTCTTCTCACTAAATTAATTTATTGTCAGTACCCGTCCCCCGGGGCCCATTCTGTGACAACCCAAAAACTGCATTCCATAGGGTAGGGGTTTGTGACTAGCAATGAAGAGGATTATCCCTAAAATTGGAAGGTATGGCCTTGTCACGCCCTAACCCGTGTCAGGGATCAATCCAAAACAACCCCAAGCCCACCTCCATAAGCCTAGGGGTGGAAACTATCAATGAAGGCACAAAATACGAGAGGAGGAATTTTTCTAAGAAATAATACACACAAGCATCCAACTCAATGGAGAAGTGCAGAGGAAAAATTTCATGATATAAAACTGATATAAAAGGGAGTCCAAACATATATGCATCGACCCCTAAATAGTAAAATTACAATAAAAGTAAAGATAAAAAGGGAAAGGGGAAAAATACACACCCAACAATAAAATTTACACAACCCGACAATAGGTGAAAAAGTTAAATAGTTATTGGAGTCTCATTCATGGATCCTTAGATACGAACTTCAAACATAGTCCTGGAACCCTGTATCTCTAACCACCTCTGATATCATGATGAACATGTTCATTTTCTGCAAAGGGCAGACCAAATGCGGGAAACACCCAAGGAAGGGTGAGAATAAGAATACTCAATAGGAGGCCCCGAAGGCATGAGGGAGTAGCCAGAGATGTACTAAGTTGGGGAGCAGTAAGACATATAATAGAAGAATACCAGTATGGGAACAATGTATGGGAAAAGTGAACTGGTGTATAACTAAACCCACCAATAGACTGATAGTAGACAAATCTAAACATAAGGATTTCGAAACAGTGAGGATATAAACTCTCTGTCAAATCATTTCTACCTATAATAGTTTTGTCGACTCATCCAAAAATGAGAATCTTGACACAGAAAGAACATGGCATACCCTACGAGTCATTGCCTCTCTTGGAAGGGGAGTAACCAAAGCCCAAGAAGTGGGCACTGGAAACATGATATATATGTGTGTGTGTGTTTGCAGTCAAAGAAACCAAAATGAGGGAGTGAGAGGATCTCTATATCACAAATCAGCCCAATAAATTGATTATCTAATAGTTCCATGTAAAAATATCTTCAATACCCATCACCTCGTCACATCTTCCCAAGAAGCCCTAGTAAAAAGGGCCCAAAACACCGCACCTTGATACTATTAGATTTGGGAGGCACTGACTTGACTGCACAGTTTTTGGTCACGTCACAAGGATGCGTCTCAGTGGGGAAAGTGCCTTTCTTCCCTGTGGGTCCTTAGATAAGTCGAACCATGCCTTTCCACCATGTCGCATGGTCTAGGGTCTTCTTTAAACCACTGTGGACTACACTACCCGTTCCACCGGGAGGGTCAGCCCGATATCTCGTCAGGGACTATGCACTGGGTCTACCTGGTATCTCTTAGGGGAATACTCTTTGGGTTATCCCAGAATCTATTTAGGGACTACGCTCTGGGTTAGCCCGATATCTCATCGGGGACAACTCTCTTGGTTAGACTGATATTTCTTTGGGTACTACTGTACCCAACCCCATGGGAGGGTTATCCCGGAATTAGAATGATTAACCCTATTGGATGGTAACTCTTAGAAAGCACTGAGGATAATTGGTCATCCTTTCTAGATGGTACCTCTGAAAATAGAACTAAGGAACACTGATCATCCTTGCTGGATAAGACCTCTCAGAAAAATAATCTAGGAACTATGATCATCCCCGCTGGATAGTACCACTCAGAAAAGCATCGAGGAACTCTGATCATCCCTACTGGATGGTGACCCTCCAAAAAGCATCAAGGAACTCTGATCATTTCTACTGGATGGTAACCCTTGGGAAATCATCGAGTAACATTGATCATCCACGTTGGATGGTACCCCTCAAAAAATCATCGAGGAACTTTGAACATCCATGCTAGATGGTACCTCTCATAAAGCACGCCGCTGAAGTCATCGGGTGTCACCCTGAATAAGCGTCGCCCCCTGAACATCTCCCATCGTATCTCAAAAGATACTACATAGTGCAACATCGCATTATACATGAAAAATCATCAGGTTATTCTACTCATATGAAAATGTGTTTGTCCAAATTAAGAAGATACGAGATATTGATGATTCAAAAAGTGGTACACAGTGCGTGTGGATCCCACTCGTTTTGTGTCCTCGCCTCTTCTAATTATCACGTACCTTTCCATACTTAGTTAATAAACTAAAAATCAAGTACCCCATTGGAATGAAAGTGTACTATCAGATTACATTTTATCTATATACAAAAGGATGATGAGAGTCCATTTCTCATTGTTAAAGCAAAGGTGGAAAATTTACTTTTACTCGCATGCCTCCTCAACTATCTCTAGATAAACAAACGGATCCCACAACTGTGTTCCCTTGAGTAAAACACAAAATAATGTCTATTACTTCACCCTGGACAGACATCCAATGGAAAATTCATATATCACCATATTTCACTTGAATGGGATTACGTGGATCCCACACGTTGGTCCCAAAACAAATGTTACAAGATCATGCCATTGAGATCCTCTCAGAAAAACATGTGGGATCAACTACCTGTTCACCCTGAACTGATTCCTAGTGAATAAGTCACATTCCACTATAATTCTTGTGAACTAGCTTCATGGGGTCCACACACCAACAATGGTTGAAACACCATAAATTGGTCATGAAAGTCCACCTCAAAGTCTGGGTCATGATGTTGTTGACTAGTCACCAATCTAATGTCGTATGGGAGAGTTAAGACCGATGCAATTTTCCACAAAATTATTATTATTATTATTATTATTATTATTATTATTATTATTATTATTATTATTATTAGGGTGTTTCATGAGCCTAAGCCATGAATCAGAATTTAATATTCAACCTTATAATTGAATCGACTTTCTTAATGACATGATCACATCACCACTGACAGAAAGTCAATTGGACATCACACGCAAATGTTATGGATGGTCGATGATTTAATAATAATATTAAATCTACTATTTCACAAGCGTTTTGGGTACCTAATTCAAAATCCCAAAAAAATCCAATATCGAACTCAAAATGTATATCTCAAAGTCAGGGTCACACTATCACTAACAGATCATCAAAAAGACATCTTAGTTAAAAGATATAACCAATATACGATTATTTATCCAAAATAATAATAATACTAATTTATATTTTTATTAAAAGAAATTATAATTTTCATTTAAATGAAGTAATGGGGGTCAGGATTCCCCCACTCTTTCCTCTTTACGCCAATGTAGCAGCCCACCCACTTGATTTCCATTCTTTTTTCTATTTTATTATTTCTCCACTATTGTTCTCTCATTCTCCTTCCAATCTACTTTCTTATTCCACGATTTTTCATCCCCTAAAAACCTAACAGCGAGCTTCCTATACCCCCTACAGAATCACCACCTCCACTCAAGATTAAATCACTAGCCTACACCAGCTATCTACATGAGACATCCCCCGATTAACCGCCCCTTGCTGGCCTCACAAGAATGTCCCTGCCAGCCACCGTCGTCCAACCTGCTCCGCCGCGCGGCACCCCACATGGATAGCCACACCGCCGGCCTGCCGCATTAGAAAGCTGCCTCCTGGAACACTGCACCACCAGACTCTCGCTGCCTCCACATGGCTTGCTCGGCCACATGCCTCACTAGAGCCACCCCTTGGAGCCACGCTAGACCTACCTCCCGGACAACTGCCACTCTCACGACACTCTAACCCCACGACATCTCTAATGCCTGGTTTTTCACCGATTGTGGGATCCCCACCATCCCATCTATTTGAGAAACCAGAATTGAGCAGCGCACCTCGATTGATCATGAATCTATGTCTGTATAAACGATCCAATGTGTCAAGGATTGGTTTCACATTGATTCATTGTCGGGTATTTATCGAACCGCTGACCACAATAAAACATGGTGATGAATGGAGGGAAAACGAAGAGAAAATAATTATTAACAGTTTAATAAATTATGCATGGAAATTTTTTAGGTTATGCATGAGTCATTTCCATTATATGGATTAATAAAGAACAATAAAAATAAATTATAAATAGATAACAGTAGTTTATTTCAATTTCTGGGATCGTGGAAGAAGGCGCAGATTGATGATTCAAATATCAACAAGTTCAAAGTTTAATCAGTGGTATAAAGACACCAAAGACGATTCCTACCTAAATATTGGATTGATCTATGGAGTATGTGATCATCGAGTTCCATTGCGTTTGTTGTGCTTCGATCCGCCTAGATCCTAAGTCTTGTCTTTCATCAACGGGGAGGAAAAGAGAGGAGTAGTTGGCGATCACAGGGTTATGAAAGAATTCATGTAACACTAGAATTTGGAACTCTGAATTAGTTTAAAAGGGGTTTTAATCAAATAATTAAATAAATAATCATTTATTTATTTAATTATTTCCCCACAATGGTGCATAATCCGAAAACCTGAAGCCTACAAAAACTATATACCGCCTAAGGTAAAGCCTATTTTCTATGATCATCGATGGCATTAGATTTTTCATCGGATACCTCATACATGAGTTATTTTGGTTTGATCTATTAAATGAATAAATGAATACATTTATTTATTTATTTAATGCACTTCTAATGAGAAAGCGGTCTGAATGTCCTGCACTAACTTATTTTATGCCGCGCCTAAGGGAAACACCAACATTCAGACCCAACTGTGGTCTCAGATTTATGATCCATGCAGAATCTTAAGAGAATTCCCATTTTCATTATTAAACCTTATGTAAATAATATAAAACCACCTAACCTTTTTATAAAATTAATTCTGAGCACACCGAGTCTTAGAATTGCACAACATCTCAGCTCCTAGGTCTGGAAATTTTTTAGAAATATTTCAAAGTCATATTATGAAAAACAAATTGAGTCTTTGGATGCCTCAAAAACCTGTACACACAGAGACTAGGCACACTATGCACAAGTAAACACCATGAATGAAGAATTTTACAACCAACACTAAAAAACACCCCTGAGTGTAAAAGTGTGTATTGAAATTAAAAGAGCCATAATACAAGTCTAACTGAATTAATAGTGTATCAAAAAAGGATTACAGGTTATGTGGTAACCCACTATGGTTACTACCTAAATAATATGTACAGCTCCTCACCACAGCTCTCAATGTCTATCAGTTACCTTCGTAGACCGTATGCCATTCACCTTTGAGCACCGTCAAACCCAGATTCTTGAAGACTTAGTCTAATTTTCCATCATCTGCTCAAGACACAACATGGTGTGGGAGAAGACCATGGAGGGGTTAGTGTAACAACACCAATTAGGGACCCCGAGATCCCGCGATGGTCTCAGAGAATTACACAAAGGAAAAGACACAACGAATTATCTCAATCACAAAGAAAAAATCAAAAGACATCCTACACAAGGTATAACATAAATACAAAAGTACAAATGTTTAGTCATAAATATAGATCATATTATTCTGTAATGAGACTCTGCTAATGACCCACATAGAATCGATCAGTTTTGATCCACACATGATCACTCAGTGCTGATCCACAGAGGATCGCTCAGTGCAAATAAACAGTGGATTACTTGGTGCTGACCCACACAGGATCTCTCGGTGCTGATCCACACAGGATTGATCGATGATGATCTGCATAGGATCTATCAGTGATGACCCACACATGATCGATCGGGGCTGATCCAAATAGGATCGCTCGATGCTGAGTTACACATGATATCTAGGTGCTGACCCACACCAGATCGCTCAATGCTGAGCCACATAGGATCGATTGGTGTTGTCTCACACAGGATCGCTCGGTGCTGACCCACGCATGATCACTCCGTGGTGACCATCACAAGATCGCTCGGTGCTGACCCACATTGGATCACTGTTCATATTTTACATCACAGTGAGCCACTTGATTCACACACAAAGCATGCTTGATTTCGAGAGGATCTACTACTCAACCCATTGGTAATATTTCATCTGGCTCAAAGTCCCATGAGAACGTATTAAAATGAACGAACTTGTCAAAAGGGGTCCAATGCAACAAATGGGGCGTCAGCCAGACACTCGGTCTGTATGTTATAGGATTTTCAGTACTAGGGCCCTGGTTGGATTCATGTTCAATCTAACCCGGTCATACTCCATCTTTCTGAAAACCTTAGCTGTAGTATCTAAAAGGGATGACTTTTCCTTATTGTTTCTATTCCATATATGGTTCATCAAATGGATGTTCGGTTTAATAGATAATTCCATTTAAGGGTAACTACGTCGAAAGGGGTCGGGGTCCGGTCCAACCCGGTCTAACCCACAAAACCCGGTTAGACCCACCTGACCCGGTTGAACCCACCTGACCCGGCTTGGTTCGGCAAAGCCATGGGTGAGGCCCGACCCACCTGGCTAGGTGTGGCCCACCGGGCTGTGGAATTGACCATCCCACTGGCAAGGTGTCGGGTCTTCTCCCCTCTCACATGGATGAGCCTTTTAGAGATTCAATGCAGCAGTGCCAGATGCCGCCACACCCCCTGGCCGGTCCTGCTAGAGTGGTCACCTGCGGAACCCACGAACCACTAGTCCACCCTCTGCCACAGCTCAAAGTCGCGTCCTTCCTCCGCAGTGCACCACCGCAGCACACCAAACTACTCCGATGTGGCTGGTAATGGTCAGTCATCCCTTTTTATGTTCATTCTCTTTTGGGCGCCACTACCTTATCACGACTGATGGTAGCGAATAGCCGCCTACTTCGGTTGTTGGGGCCGCCTCCCTAGGGATGCTTTTTCAGACTAGCAGTGAAGCACTGGTGGTCTGATTTCTTTCCTGTCTGTGCCTACGGGCCTCCAGGGGCGACACCTACACTGCACTGCCTAATGATTCATCTTTGTGCTATATTTTTTAATAACCCACAAAAAACTCCACCAAACCAAGATCAGTGGAGGGTCTAGGCCTTGTTCAGCTCGACCTGCACCTTCCTTGTTAGCATTATAACATGGGAAGACTTATTTAATCATAAAAATGCTCAAAATGAAACCTCACATTATCCTCCTACATTAAAGAATCAAAAATTTATCAACCCACGGGATGGTTGATCTGGGTTTTTCAAAATATTAATGAATGGGGAAAAAGGGCGGAATTAAGAAAATAACCCACTACCTCAGGTTTTATGGAATTCGATGTAGATGATGAAGGAGTGTCCATGGTCGAGGGTTTTTCAGACAAAGGAAAAGGTTCACATCCTATGGTGCTCATCCTCGAATCATCCAATGGTCATTAAATATCTGCACTACATCGGTGGAAAACGTCACCTACACTTTGTCAATGGTTCCGATCATTATTTCCAAAAATCCATTCCTGAGATTTGATTAAATAGACTAAAACATTAGATCAAGAAATGACACAATTAATTAAGTTCATAGATAAATTTAATTAAATAACCTATTAATTCTCCAAATTATCCGGTTACACAACAATGTGTAACCGGTCATTAAATGGTTTGACAACCCAGTGGTCCGATCTCCACCCCTCAACAATTACAAAAAATGAAATAAAATAACTCGTTCAGTTATTTAATTATTATTTCTGTAATTTCCTATAATTAAAATTTTCATATGACCCTTGTCGGTCAATGTTAAACATCGCCTAAGAAAATATCGACACTACAAATTCAACGACATCCTTGGATTCTTATTCCGAGCAGTGGTTCAAAATATAGAAATCTCCTACCTTACATTTACTAAATGTACCTTAAATAGATAAAATAATTTATTAACAGTCATCCTCGACTCAGACCAATCATGATTTGGCTCTGTCTAAGGGGAAAATGCCATCCTGAGCTCATAGGTACTCTGAGATTTACAATCTGAGTTACATTTTATGTGTTATATAATTTAACAAAAAAATATTTGTCACATAATTTTTTTATTTTCATCCAAAAACTATCATCCAATTTTGGCTGGTCCGGGACAATGTTATTCTTTTCCGAATGAAAGAATACCCTCAAAAGTTTATAGGTGGTCTCAAATTCTTAATCTAAGTCACCATTCATTAGTTATAAGCATTTTAATATCAAAATAATTTTATTTATTTATTTTCTTTACGGTTATTCCATTTTCAGGTTTCCTCAATATAGGCATGCACCAACATAACATAAGTTGTGACAAGGGTAAATCCACCATCCTAAACACAATGGTGCCCTCAGATGTTTGATATGGGTTCTCATTTTAGATTTATTCCTTTTTTTAGGAAAACTACTCACGCACACAATATTTACCTTATCATTTTCGAACAGATAATTCTACGCACTCTAGGCATCAGAATCAAGTGCCGTCAATTTTTTTAGAATCGTAATAATCCCAAATAATTTTTTAAAAATTCTTATCGAAATTCGGTGTCTTTACATTCTCCCCACCTTAGGTATTTTATTCCATGAAAACCACAACAAAGGCTAAGTAAACAAATGGGGGTACTGAGCACGAATATGAGCCTCCCACTCCCATGTTCCCTCATTGATATTCACATGCTTCCACTGAATGCACACCGGAGGAATAGACTGCCCTAGAAGGACATGATCATGTTGATCCTTTATCTCCACTAGATACTCCGCGCATATCACCCCATCATAAAATTCGAGCTCTCCCCAGTCAATAACGTGTGGTGGATCATGCACATACCTCGTTAATTGAGACACCTGAAAAACATCATTCTACGTTGCATTTGTGGGGGAATAGCTAGACATTATGCCACCTCGCCTAATCATCTGAGTAACTGAAAAGGGTTTGATGAACCTAAAAGATAAATTTACACTCCAGCCAGATCACCACAATCCTTGTCGGGGTGAGACTCGAATAAAAACATGATCACCATCCAAAAACTCCATGGGTCACCATCTCTTGATGAAATAAGACTTACGTCTGTTCTGTGCAGGCCTCATCCACTCATGGATGATCTGCACCCTTTTAGTAGTAGCCCGTACAAACTCTTCCCCCATTGGTGTTGACTCCCCTAGGACTGTCTAGAATAGAGGTGATCTTCATGGTCTCCATTCAAGTCCTCAAACGGTTTTATATAGATGGTGGAGTGATAACTATTATTGTATGTGAACTCAAGCAGGGGTAGGTGGTTGTCCAAACTATGGAAAAAACAACGACGCAAGATCGAAGAATGTCCTGATGTGTATATATGGTGTGCTCCATATAACCTTCTATGTGAGGATGAAAGTAGGATATTAGGAGTGATATAACCTCATGTTCATCTCTCATTTTCTGAAAATAGAGGCATCATGAAACGAACACTACCTCTTCCTTGTTAATCCCTAACAAACAGTACTGACGTCAGAGGTCCTTGTACATCTTTTCCACGCTAGGATGCACCCCCAAAGGGGATGTATGGAATTCCCACAACACCTCCTCCCATAAAATCACAGTTACCATGGTGTGTCCTCTAAAAAGGATAAAGTTCTCCTTACATTAAAAATTTATTTTGGAGAATTTCATGAGGATATCAGAGCATGTCGAGTCTCGAATTCAACATCTCCAAGTTGTGCCTCCCGAAATCGCTAATGTAGTTGGGTAGTAACAATCGTAGACTGGAGGTAATCTACTCCATATCTATTGATGATGAATATATGAAACATGGCTGGATACTATATCGCCTCACTCAGCAAATGTAGACCAGACCTCATGCTTAACACATCTACCACCACGTACCCCTTCACAAGAGTGTAGGTTATCTCAAATTCACAGTCCTAGAGGAACTCTAACCATAGTTACTATCTCAACTTCTGAAAATCATATGGGCACCTTTCAATCCATGCGAAAGTATACCCCATTTAACTTATTGTTCTTCCCATCGATCCTTTGTTAGTTAGTTCTCACTCTCCATTGCCAATTGGTTATGGTGTCGGTAGGTCACTCATAACCTTGAACAATGGGCCTTATAAAGAACTTCCCCAATAAGTCCTCCACCTACACATCCTTGTTGAGAAGCTATATGAACTCCCTCTGATATACTGATGCTGATATTAGTTCCATATTGGGGTGTATAAAGATTACGATGTCCCTCCCACAGTGGGAAAGTAATTTTGGAATCATCTTTTGAAAGGATGTTCTGGAACTCTTCCAATACTGTTGGGAACAGAAAATTCAAAACATCCACTACCATGAGGGTAAGGCTAGATAATTCAATAGTGATAGGAGACAACCTATTATTCATGAGTTTATCTCGTACTTCTTGGGTTTCCTTTCTCTCTAACAAAGGAAACCTACATTCCAATGTTGTGGATATACCACATATTTTTTCCTAAAACAGAAAATCTGAGAAAGACATATAGATGACCAGTACATAGGAAAATCAACTTTGTAAGGCCTAGACACTGCCACAAAGAGGTTCGAACTGAAACTCTCACCTCAAGGGTCAGGTCACACCATTGGTATAACTGTGATTCTAAAGTCACCTCTCATAGGTATCTTAAGATGCAAGGGTCATGTCAATGGTTTAACCATAAACTCTATGTCTTGATCAATATTCCTATCTAGAAAGAATTATTAGTACCTATGTCTATTAATTACGAAATCTAGTAATAGACACCCAATTTACCAAGAATCAGTCATGGAGACCTTGGGTCACACTCCGTTACCGTATGCAGCTTCTCCCTTCTCTTATACTCTATCCTCTTACCCATGGTGGGGAACAAATTGAGGTGTTGGTTATAACATATTGAAATGTACATGACCTCATTCTACTCTCCGAGCTCCCCTTCCATATCTGATTCCCTGGAGATTCATCTATCCCTATCACTTCCTCTTCCCAAAATATTTTTCAAGTCTAAGCCTCTGAGACTGGCATTGATTCCATGCTTTAAATTCACTGGCTTCATCTACTGATAAAAATAATTTTCATCCAAAATGGTTCTCACTAGAACCCTAACATAAGTGACAATTCACAGAGGAATAATGATGGATTAGAATTCCATGTACACATCTCACTGATAGTTTCGAGCCTTGGATCATTTGTCGTATCATATTCATTGAGTACCTGGAATGGTCCGTACACCTCAACAAATACTCAATTAATGACATGTCATCCTGTCGAAACTAAAGAGGATCATGGGAACACAAAACCATTCTCTATTCCTGGCACGCTAAACCCTTCTCTCAGGAAGGTTATCAAGCTCTGTCTGTGGAAAAATCAACCTCATCATAAGATAGGGGTAATCTAAACCCTTCTATTGCCCTGCTGATCCATATATTATTCCCAATGCTAAGACAACCATATGATCTAATGGTGACCTGGTAAGATGAAAACTCAGTAACCACCCCAAGCCTGTCCTTAGCCGCCTATGAGTCGGGTTCAACTCTGAACATGAGGTGAATATGTCACTGAAACATGTGTAAGGAACTGACCATTCATGTGTCCTATACCTGTAGTGCTGTTAGTAACAGCTGACCATCGTGTAGTGGTATCAATGGAACAATGTTCAAATGTACCATCTCGTGAAACAATCCTTTTACTAAAGCCTCATCACACTGTGGACCATCCTCATGGTCATGTATTGGAATATTGGATGGAAATATATGTGGTGAAATCTTGAAAGAGAATCAATATGAACCAAACATAATTATTTATAACTTTTGAGATTACATAGATGATATCAATAGAAAAAACATATTCAAAACATATTCCACTAGTTTTTTTGTGTTCTGGGTTGGAAAAAAGAATTCAGTGTCCTGGTGTATTGATACATCAGCCACTACACCAACACTGGACTCCCTGGACTGAAATCTGAACTAAAGACAATAAACACTATTTCCCACATTGAAAAATGCAGACTCTTAGTTCTTCTGGTAGAACCAACCTACCCTTTGATACCACATTAACATGACCTATCCCATGTTGCCCATTATGTTACTACCCAAATCCCACCATCCATAAGCTAGGGGTTGGAGACTAACAGTGGAAAGGCATATCCAAAAAATGGGAAGGTATTTTTTGAAAAACATGTACACACTACACATAAGTAAACACAATTGAAGAAAAAATGTACAACCTCAACTAAAAACCACCATTAAGTGTAAAAGTGAGTACTAAGAGTAAAGGGTATAGAATAAAACCCCAACTGAAATGGAATTATATAAAAAAAAAATGGAAAACACCTCCTAAGGTTTTCCGCCAAGGGTTATACCTTAAGGGTAGGTAGTGATCATCACCACAACTCTCCACATATACTGGTAACCTCCGTACACCATCTGTTAATCACCTCTGAGTACCATAAAACCATGACTCCTCAATACTGAATATAGCTATCCTTAGTCTGTACAAGATACAACATGATTTGGGCGAAACCCATGTAGGGGTGAGTATAAAAATACCTACTAGGGACCATGATGGTCTCCCAGAAATCCAAAAAAGAAATTTAACAAAGCATGATATCAATCACAAAGATCAAATCCAAAGAAAACTCACACCATGTATAAATTTAGTACATATGTATAAAGATAGATCATCTTATTCCGTGATGGGGCTCTACTACTGATCCACACAGGATCGTTCGGTGTTGATCCACAGAGGATCGCCCAATGCTCAGCCACACAAGATCTCTCGATGCTGATACACAGTGGATTAGTCAGTGATGAGACACACATGATCGCTTGGTGCTGACCCACACAGGATCACTCAGTGATTAATAACACAGGATTACTCAGTGTTGATCAACACATTATCAGTCAGTGCTGATCCATTGAGGATGGCTTGTTGTTGATCCACACAATATCTCTCATTGCTGAGCCATATAGGATCATGCGGTATTAAGCCATAGAGGATCACTAGGTGCTGAACCAAATAGGACCTCTCAGTGTTAACCCACACAAGATCACTCGGTGATGACCCATAAAGGATCCCTCAGTGATAATCCATGCAGGATTGTTAGCTGCTGACCTAGAGAGGATCACTCAGTGCTGATCCACGTAGGATCTCACGGTGTTGAGCCCCACAGGATCACTCAGTGGTGACCCACACAGGATTTCTCAGTGCTGACTAACACATGATCTCTCGGTGCTGATCCACACAGGGTCACTCGATGCTGATCCCTGGAGGATGGCTCAGTGCTGATCCATACAGGATCGCACAGTGCTGATCCACACAGGATCACTTGGTGCTGAGCCACATAGGATTTCTCCATGTAGAGACACACATGATCACTAAGTGCTGACCCACATAGGATCACTCAGTGTTGACCTACATGAGATCGCTCGGTGAAGATCCATACATGATACCTTTGTGCTGATCCACATAGGATCCCTTGATGCGGAGGAACACATGATCATTATGTGTTGACCCACATAGGATCGCTAGGTGCTGACCCATAGATGATCACTCGCTGCTGACCCACACAAGATCGCTCGATGCTTCCCCACACAGGATCACTCAATAATGAACCACACAAGATCTCTATTCATTATTGACGTCACATCCACCCACTAGATTCCCGCACAAGACACATTAACCGGACACCCGATCTCTAAATTTTAGGCATTTTAGTGCTGAGGCCCGGGTTAGATTCGTGCTCGATCCAACCCGATCGTACTCCATCATTCTTCAAAACTCATGTGGAGTATCCCAAAAGAACCACCTTTTTATAAGGGTTCTGGCAACATAGATGGTTCTTCAAATGGATGTCTGGTTTAGGAGATATGACCATTTATACGTAACTATTTTGAAAGGGGTCTGGGTCTAGTTCGACCAGGTCGGACTGACCAGACTCAGCCCGTTGGGCATGGCCTGAAAGGGCTAGGATCGACCCAATTCTATTGGGTCATGGACCCGGACCACTAGCTGCGGGCGAGGCCCACTTTCCATGGGAGAGGCCCGCTTTTCAGCGGCTCGGCGCGGCCCACCCGGTGGGGTGTGGACCATCTGTCCATGGAACTGCATGACCCTTTGGCCGAGCACAGGGGTCTGCTCCCCTCTCGAACGGCAGATCTATTAGGGACTTCTATGAAGTGGCACCGGATGGCGCTACACCACCTGACTGGTCCCACTTGACAGGTCACCTTTAGAACATGTGGACCACATGAAAAACCTTAGTTGTGGATCAAAACCGCATCATTCCTTTGTGGAATGCTACGTTGCTCTGACGCGGGCGAAAAAGGTCGGCCTCCCCATTATCTGTTGCAGCACCTTTGGGCACTACCTCATTCATGCGCTTAGCGGTAGCCGGCTTCTGTCTCCTATGGTTTCTAACAGTGTCACGTCGGTGATGCTTCTGTCGGCCACATGTGAAGCTCTGGTGGTCTGATTCCTTTTTTCCTGCCCCTATGCACCTCTTGGGGTGACGCCTACATCGCATGACCCGATGTTTCACCTTGCCGATATATTTCTTTGTCTCCCACAGAGAACACCACCAACCCAAGATCAGAGGATGGTTTGTGCCTTGTTCGGATCATCCCACGCCCTCCTCATCAACATTATAACATGGAAAAGATTATTTAATCCCAAAAACTCCCATATTGATACACATAATTATAATCCCGCATGAAGAAATAAATTTGGATCAACCTGTAGGCTGGTTGATCTTTCGTTTTCATATTATTCCAATACGGGGAAAAGAAAGGAATTAAGCACATGAATCCCTAACTTGAATTCATTGTATGCCATTATAGATGAGGATAGAGTGTCCACGTTCGAGGGTGTTGTGGACGATAGAGAAGGTTCACGCCCTTTGGCCCTCATCGTTGAATCCTCCAATTTTCGTTGAAGATCCATTCTATGTTGGTGGAAGACATCGTCGTCACTTCATCAGAGGTTCCCCTCTTTAGTGCCAAAACCCATTCCCATGCCTTGATTAAATATAATAAAAGAGGAGATCAAACTACCTCACAATTAATGATGCTCATTAATAAATTTAATTAATGAACCTTTCAATTCTCTAAATGGTGTTGTTACACAACCACGTTTAACTGGCCTTTAAATGTTCTGTCAACCTAGAGGTCCTTCCCCCGACACTCAATAGTTAGAAAGAATGAAATAATATAACTGATTGAGTTTTTTTAGTAAAGTCCTAAAATTAACATTTTCAACTGATCCTTTCTGGTCAAAGTTTTGATTCTCCTAAGAAAATCTCGACACTACTAATTCAATGGTTACCTTAGAGTTTTAATCTAAGCATTGGTTCAAAAGATAGAAATCACCACCCCGAAATTTACTGAATGTACCTTCAAAAAATTTCAAAAATTATTAACAGTCACCCTCGACCAACACCGTTCGAGGTTAGGCTCTCTGATAGGGAACACACCCTCACAATCTCAACGGTACTCTTGTATTTCCAAATCAAGATACAATTTAAGAGTTATATAATTTAACAATAAAATAATTTTCACTATATTATTTTATTTTTGGCCAAAAACTAACTACAAATGTTAGATCATGTCGTCCAATGGTAGGATCTTCCTAAGGAAAGAATACCATCACGAGTACATCGGTGGTCTCAGATTTTTAATCTGAGTCACCGTTCATGACTTATAAGCATTTTATATATAAAATATTTTTATTTATTTATTTTATTTAAAGATATATCATTTTTGGGTTTTCTCACTAGAGGAATGAGCCGACTAAACATAAGGCGTGCCTATTAAAACCCTCCATCCTAAACATAACGGAGCCCTTGGATTTCTTATTTGGACACCTGTTTATGAGTTAATCTACATTATCATGAATAATACTCATGCACAGTATTTTAGTCTTAACGTTTTCCGACATATAATTCTATGCACGCCGGCCTCGAAATCACGTGCCATCAGTATTTGAAAACATGTAATAATCCCAAATAATTAAAAAAATTGAAATTATGGGTTATTAAATTAATAACTAATTGGATAAAATCAGTTTATATAGTAAATTCATTCATAACATTAGTATTACACTACTTATATTCATAGGGAATGAAATATATTATGGGAGAGCTCAAATGCTTGGTAAGGTTCAATATAGTATAAGAAACTATGAATTAATGAGAGCAATAATTATGGAATGGTAAATAGTTTATCACACATACCATATAATCAAAAAACATATAATATGTTCATAAAAAATATAGCAATTTGATAAATGGAAACACATTCCTTTAAAATAACTAGATAATTCAAAATCAATATGGAAAGGTAATAAACTAAAAAATAATTCCAACTAATTAATGAACTGAAATGAAATGTATCCATATATCTATCAATGTAAAATCTCATGGATGAATAATAATAATAAAATTTCAACTAAAGGTAATGTTTAATTATTAGATGTCATGTTTTTCAGGATGATGATACCATTACCGTCCAAAGACAATTTAAACTTAACATATTTTCCCAATTAATTCATCCCATGAGTCTAACAATTCATCGAGGGGATTTCATTAACTCGTTAAAAAACCATAGATATTCCATTAACCAGACAATAACCACGAATTTTTCCTTAAATGTTCCCCCTACATGTGAATTACATTTCAAAAAAAATCAACATATCGAATATACGGTATGCAATATCAGATATTCATATTTAATAAAGTATATTTATTTATCAATATTTCATTTAATAAAAAAATAACATTAATGTAAACACCGTATAAAAAAAATTATACAGTTTTGGAAATAATCATATCCATGAATAATGATATTGATATTTAGTGGAAATTCAATGTCACATGATCATTGGAAATTGAATAATTCATGGGGACTAAAATGAATAAAGGAATTCAATGTGAATACTAACCTTTTAGAAATCATAAATAATCCATCCATGAGAATATCAATGATTTTATTAAAACTATTTAACACATATGTAGTGAAATAAAGCGTTATTATAATTTATGGATAGAAAAATTATAAAAATAACTTTTAAATATAGTATTGAGGAAAATATACTTTTTTTAAACCCATTGAAAAACCATTTCATTGAACATAATTTTTGAAAATTTTTAATTTACAATGTAACCTTATAAAAATTAATAGAAAGCCTAAAATAAATAATGGAGGGTAAATCCATAAATCAATATGATGAAAAATATCATTACTCTTTCATGGTAAATGGTTAGGAATATGCCTCGTTCGGAAAGAGATAAGAAGAATACCTTAAAATAATTATTAAAATACAAAAACATTTACAATATATTTTCCTAATAATTTTAAAAAAATTCTTGAAAACATTTTTAAAAAATATGGTTTTTAGATGAAAACAGGTTCTCTGATTAAAGAGATAACAATTCTAGGTTTTACTAAAAACATTTTCTAAATCATTCTGAGTACCAATGAGTGTAAAATCGTACTAATACAGAAAATGGAAATTTATAACTTGATGAGAGATAATTTCAGGATTTATGGAATAATATTCATATAAATTCCTCTAATGAAAATACCATTGAATGATCATTTATGTTATTGTTGATTAAAATAATCATTAAACATTCCTATGTGTCCCATAACACTTTGAAACATTATAAATTATAAATCTAATGCATGAATAATCTTAAATTAATGTTTAATATCCACTAAATATAGAAAAAATGACTATATAATATAGAAATATCATTATTAGATAAACCACACAAAGGATTTATGTGGTGAACATGAAATTTATCTCACAGATGTAAAAAGTGAGATGAGAATCCCTTAGCATTCCATTCATTTCAGGTGAATGTGATTTTACATAATTTATAATAGGGTAATGTAAAATTTTTTCTTTCTTTAGAACATTTTTCATGTTTATAATTAATTTTATGCAACTTTTTAATTTCTTATATACAATAAATAACAATTATGTTTACATTGGGTGAATTGTATTAATTAAGTTTACAAGTCAACAAATGACTTTGGTAGGTTAACAATTTTCGAAGGGGTAATTATATAACATATAAAGAATAAAAAAATGAAATAATAATCATATTAATACATTAATTATATTAAAAAACTATTAAATGTGGTTATGAAAAAATGAATCCACATTACATTGATGGAGATAGTAGGTCGTACGTACACATGAGTAACATTATTTGTTGTCTATGATCATTATTGAGAGAAGGTAAGTGACACCATACATTTAAATAATGATCATTATATCATAAATAAAATGTTATATTATAATATATAAATGTATTTATAAGTGTTGTGATGTAAAAGGGATCACATCATGTTAAGTAGGCAGTAGTCCACACATCCATGCCCGATATTATCACTTTTTAATTTGTGAAAGGATAATAAAGAAATATATATATATATATATATATATATATTATATACCAAAAAGATATTTATTTTCAGATTATCATATAGAATATATTTATTTTTCATATGTTTAATTATAATATTCATTTATATATTTCAGGGACTGTGTAAATAAATCACATCACTTTGAGGGGGAACTAGACCACACTTCATCAAATGATGTTATCATCTTAACATAAAACTGGAAGACATAATTGTATGAGTAAGAAAAGTTTTACATAATTATAAATAAATTTTAAATATCATATATAAATTTAGTTTCCATCTTAATGGACACCATTGGAGGTGGAAAAGGAAAATTGAACAATTATCATTTCGTTATGTAACACCCTGAGATTTTATGAAAAATATTATTTTAATTTCAATAATTTCTTGTGTTGTATGCTACACCAAGATTACCTTGCGCTATACGCAACACCGTATTAGCTTGCAGTATACGCAACACTATTCTTGGATCGTGTTACACACAATTTTGATAATAGTTATTCTACGCAACATTGAGTAAATATATATATATTCAATGTATAAATGAAATATTGTTGGATTATGTTATACGAAAAAATGAAGGATTCTTGCACAACACGCAACCCTGACTTGGCTTGCATTACACGCAATCACGACCTTCCTCGATAGCGTGTGTTGTACGCAATACCGGGTTTTACTAAACAACAATATATTATTATAATATTGTTATGAACTAGCCGTTATGAATAGTATTAACTAAATTATGAATCTTATAACATTATTATTCTTCTTGCACATTTTCTAAAACATGGTTTAAGAACAAAATAAATTTTTCGGGTAAAATAAGTATTTTTCAGAAAAATGCAGTTTTTCCGCCTTTTGATGGTGCACCCACTTTAAATCTAGTTTTGACTTGTTTATAAGTTCAATTAGACAAAATAGAATTCTTCATTGAAATCATGAAATAAAAATTTACTTTGGATAAATATTCATATCATTCTGGTAACTTTCATATTTTGATGAATAGTAAAAACACGCTATATTTTAATTACAAACAACGTTTTCAATCGAAATAATTAATAGTGATAAATTATTAATTTGAGTGGTTTTAAAGTATATGTAGAATATATTTTTACAATTTAATACAATGTTGGTCATTGAATATAATTTCACATTTAAACCAGACATAAACAAGTGTCAATCTTTTGATAGTTATTATCTCTTAAGAACATGCTATTTGTTTTGGCGATAGGAATTAATTTTCAAATTAATTAATGCAACTTATATGTTTTGAATTTGGTAAAATAGACATCATTTTTGAGTTCATAATATAAAATATAGCTTAGGACAAATTTTTGGTATTTTTCTAGAAACTTTCATTTTTTGATGAATAGTGAAACCATTAAGTGGTAGTTAAGAAAAATGAATTTTTCATAAAACTTAAATGTACCGCTTCTGTGAGTGGAATTTCAAAAATACGAGAGACACGGTTGATGTCAGTAAGTAAAATGTGGTTCAATGAGATGAAAATAATTTTTGGTGAATAGTACCTTTTTACTTTTTTTGCCACGGTTATAAGTAAATAGGGTATTTAAGGGTAAAAATGATATTATTATTACCCTAACACATTTCCTAATTCTATTGGACAAGTGTAATTCGACCAAAAACAACCTTAGGAATAAAATATGACCATTTAGGCCCACTTAAATTAGATTAGAACATTTATTATTAATTTATTTAAAGAAGGGTTAAAATAGTTAAAATCAATGTATAATAACTAAATCATTTTTAATATGGGGTTATACATAAGATAAATTCGACTATAAATATTAATTAGCAAGATAAAAAGATTTCCTACATAAGGGTATTTTATTTGTAATTTTTAGACTTTAAATAATTTAATTTATTTATGACACAACGATGATGCAGTAATTATATTATTAATGAAATATTGACATAATTGATGTTATAAATACCCAAATAAATATAATTTGAGACTTTTTATGAATTAAACTAATTTTCTAGGTTAATATGACATGTAATTATTGATTTAATTAACTTTTTTCGAACGTATCATTCTGTTATGAGTTCCACAAAAATCAATTACTAAATAGTGTCAAATTTGACATAAAATAGTTTTTTTAAAACAAATGTTATATTATTAATTGTTATTTTATTCCAAAAAATCTAAGAATCTTCCAAATGACTTATATAAAGTTATATATATTAATAATAAACAACTTGGGGTTCGTTTGGTTTGATATAGTATGTTTATTAACCTTATAGTATAAGAACACAAGAAGACACAATAAAAGTAAAATTATTTAACTTAATGTTAAATCTACATGATAAGGTTAAAATAGGAACCTAAACTTGTTTAAATTCTATTGGATGAGAGGATTTAGACCCATCCCCACCTTATCCTCGAAATAAATCAATTTGGAGCTATTAAAACCTAACTTGACTTTATAATAAAATAATATGTTTTGTTATTCCAAAGGTGCCCCTCTCCTCCCTTATAAAATGGCACCTCCTCCCTCTCTTCCTCACACCACTTTAAGCCTTCAAGCTCGGCCAAAACCTACCACTTTCTCCTATCCACTTCCCTAGAGACATACTAGAGGTCCTGGTCTTCTTCAAAGAGCAATTTTAGTGCCCTAAAATAAGGTCTCAAAGAAGCACTTCAAAGAAGAGGTAATGTCCGTTACCGATTCTTTCATCTTTATTTATTCTTCCACTTATTCTTCTTTAGTTGTTTAATTATTAAGTAATAACATCAGTATCACTCGTATACTGATATGTTATTATAAGTTTGAAACAACCCTATTTCACCATCTATCCATCCAACGGAAAAAGAAATCATCGCGCGTGCGTACGTACGGAATACCGTCTCCACGCCGTGGTGTAATCTATTTTCCACCACCAACTTACTTGGATGGGTATAATGGGGTAAATAATGACTATATACGACTATTATAAAGTGATATTGATTATTAAATAGTATACATACACTCCAATACAATTCCACGGTCATGGGAATGATATCATCGCTCGTGCGTACGTACGGAATATAGTCTCCACGATGTGATGCGATTCGTTCTACATGATCTTCATTGCATAATGATTATATAATTGAATTGAATGAATAAATATGATATATAGTACATTAAAACCATTCTATAAATGATGTATCTATAACCTAAATAGAAGAATAAGAATTTATTTGACAAAACACGCATAAGAACAAAAAGTTATAAACACTCGAATAACAAGTAGCAATGAAATATTACTACCAAGAAACTACGAATATGACCATATATGATATCATAACAATAATTATGATTCTTTAATAAGTGAATAACATTATTTAAATCATTATACAGGAGGTTCGGACACTTACGAGGAAAATCGGACCTAAGGTAAGGGAAATATCACAATCTCATTTTTATCCGAGATTGTTTGTACTTTGGTATTTACTGGGGTGCATTTTATCATCCACATCAATGTTTCCTCAATATGTGATATTAATATACTTATACAATAGTTAATATCCAATTTTACCCATCGGTGAGTTTTTAGTAAAAGATTTGAAAGGAATCTTTTGTCGTTTTTCATACGAGGTAATTTTTGACTCTTCCGACAAAAGTACGAGAAGAACATTTTTTTAACATATATGACATGAATGGATTTTTAAAACATTATTTCCAAGAATATTACTTTACAAGTTTTCAAGTTTATTTTTAATCAACATCTTTTAGTTTAAAATTGTATGACATGTTAAGAAAGGAAAAATGTTTTTAAGGTAGAAAGGATATTTTCCTCAAGAATGAAGTTCAAGTGTTTTATCAAAATTATTTTCCATCTAAGATAATAAAGGGTTCTGTTTCTATCCCTATTATTACATTGATTTTATTATGTTGTGATGGAATAATTTTTATGAAATCCTTTATCTTATATGAATTTTTTTATGATGTCATGTTGTTTAAGAATCCCATTTTTATTACATGGGTTATGCAATGATGTATGATTTATGATTTTGTGGCACACATAAGAATGGTATCATTATGAGATGGGTGGGACATATAACTCCCTCCAATGAATTGGGTAAAGATTTTACATCTCAAGAGATAGACATTACTGGACAGTAGGTTATACTGGTTAAGTGAAACAGGACTGAAACGGGGAGTGAACTCGGTTCCGAAAGGGACTTTGTCCACTAAGATAGTCTTGGCAATGAGTCTTGACTAATAAGAAATGATTCTCTATGATTATGTGTGTATGACAAAAATTTTCATGTTTTAATTTATGATTATTGGGATTACATTTCACTACTATGATTTATCCCATGTTATGAAATTATGATCTCTTTTGCAGGTTAATATTTCCAAAAGATATGTTCTTATGAATATGACGTGATTGATATTTCTTTTGTTTACCCTTACTGAGCATTTGAGCTCACCCTTTTATGTTTTTCCCCAGGACATAAAGAAAGGATTTACGTTTAAAAAAAAGAATATCTTTATGGGAAATGTTGAAGATCTTTCACCACGATTAGAAGATTATATTATTAGTTTCCAAATACACTAAACTATTACGGTCCTTGTGTGTGTGTTTTTGTTATGTACTAAGTATTCCGCAAAAGTAATGTAATGTCCATGTACGTCAGGCTTCGGGTCTCTACAGTTGGTATCAGAGGAAAATTTTAGTCAACCTTTGGAAACTAGGATGTGAAAACGTTAGTAAGATCCCTAGAGATATTTCTAAGGTATGTCTAGGGATGTCCATAAGGATAAGTATACGTATAGGATATCTTCCTAGAACAATGGTAACGATATTATATTAAACCAAAGATGTTAGATATTGAAGTTACTCCCCCATTATTATGATTTTTGCCTCTCACACTATTCTTTTTGGGTTTTAGAGAATGGATGGAAACAAGATGATTCAGGATAATGGAGGATATGATGGACAATGGAATGATATTCATCATGAGCAACCAAATGAAATGGGATTTGGAAGTCCAAACATAATTATTATGCCGAATCAGCAATCTCATAATATGATCAATAAAGTAAAATTTGGTAAGTTTCCTAACTCGGTTAATAAGAGAAAGATGGAGTTTCATGATGATCATAGAGGAAATAAAGTTCAATTTCCCCTATGTAAATCATGTGGGAAGAGGCATCAAGGAGAATGTTTCAAAGGAACTGGAAGATGCTTTGGGTGTGGAAAAGAAGGACCCAAAGCCAGTAAGTGCAAAGGAAAAGATTCAGTTAACACCAGGGATGAGGATAATGGTATTGCTACGACATCAACAATGGTCAAATGTTTTAAATGTGGAATGTACGGGCATTATGCAAACCAATTCCCTAAGGGAATGTCTCATGAAGAGAATCGGCATGGTCGTGTGGGTAGTATTTATGTTGATGCTGATGAAGAGACTACAAATGATATGTGAGATGAAAGAATTGTTGAAGCTCGGTCAATGGTTTAAGAATGTAGTGGAATGATTACATGTTTATCATGTGTAATGTTGTATAAGTAATCTCATGGTACTATGGAATAAAGAGACATCTAAGGATTATTACACTGTTGTCTTTCCTTGAGTTTTTAAAGTGTATGATTAATGTTACCAGTACCCATGAAAGGTTATTCAGTTATTTTTTGAATGTAGATGATATGCGCATAATGAAGGGATAAGGAGAAAATTAAAAGTTTGATAGTATTCATGATCTCATGACTGATATAAGGAGAAGGTTATATCATGGTTTTAGTATATAGAATTTTTGGATTTTGGTATGTGGTAAGAGTTAACATTTGATAGCATTCATTTTTCACTAAGGTTTAATGGGTATTCATTTTTCAAGAGAATACATCATTAAGGTATTCACATGATTGGAATGTGACCAAAAAGATATATAGGGGATAAATGATGGTATTCACATGCTTTGTTGACGACATTTCAGGTAATCGTTTTCATTATACTATGAGCTTGAACCGAAGTATTTTAGATAAGCCTAAAGATTGGAATGGATTATGTTAACCATAAGTTAGAATTGTTTAAGGATAGAAATTTTTTTGATATTATTTATATGATGTTACAGTAATGTAGTTTTAGAAAAAGGACAACCTGCAGGATGGGCGACAGCCCATCGCGTCGGACAAGGCTGTGGGAATCGAACCCACAACCGAAGTGCGACTGGCCTTTATCGCCTACCACTGGCCTACATGAAGTCCCTATTTAGTAGAAACTAGTTTCATTATATTAAGCAGTATGATATATGAAGTATAAGTCCATTTTAGGAACCATATATGATTAATCTCACTATAGATGGACTTATGTATTTTCTGATAACTTTTCTAACCTTTTGTTTGAGACAGATGGAATGACCCATCATTCTATCACATGATCTGCTAACACATCAGGAATGACAAATTCAACTTCATTTCTTTAAGAGATGAAGTGGAAATTGTCCAAAGAACGACAAACGGTGAGACTATACCAAAATCACGAAAGTATTTCTTCTAATTCCAATTTCATCAACTTTAGGGAAATGATCTTGAAAACCAAAAATGTTGTCCTAGTTCTCTTATATATGATGAATCAGATGGTACCATAGATCATCACAAATTCATGGCTTTGTGATTGCTGGATTTTCTATAGCCATGTTCTCTACCACTCTCCATCAGAACATGATGGTTAGATTTCTCTTCCATATCCATATTTTCACCTATATGGAAACCCAGTGATTAGTTTATTTGGGTAACCATTACGTTTCATACTTTTGTTTTTAAAGACTGGTTTTGGTATTCCTTTTTACGATGTGGGTTTCTTTTAAAGAAACATTCAAATAGTAAACTATTTATAACCCTGACGAATTTTGAGGGAGAAATTTATTTTAAGGGGGGTAGAATGTAACAACCCGAGATTTTATGAAAAATATTCTTTTAATTTCATTAATGTCTTGTGTTGTATGCTACACCAAGATTACCTTGCGCTATACGCAACACCGTATTAGCTTGCAGTATACACAACACTATTCTTGGACTGTGTTACACACAATTTTGATAATAGTTATTCTTCGCAACATTGAGTATATATATATATTCAATGTATAAATGAAATATGGTTGGATTATGTTATACGAAACAACGAAGGATTCTTGCACAACACGCAACCCTGACTTGACTTGCATTACACGCAATCACGACCTTCCTCGATAGCGTGGGTTGTACGCAATACCGGGTTTTACTAAACAACGATATATTATTATAATATTATTATGAACTAGACGTTATTAATAGTATTAACTAAATTTTTAATCTTATAACATTATTATTCGTCTGTCACATTTTTTAAAACATGGTATAAGAACAAAATAAATATTTCGGGTAAAATAAGTATTTTTCAAAAAAATGCAGTTTTTCCACCTTTTGATGGCACACCCACATTAAATCTAGTTTTTGACATGTTTATAAGTTCAATTTGGCAAAATAAAATTCTAATTTGGAATCATGAAATAAAAATTTACTTTGGATAAATTTTTATATCATTTTGTTAACTTTCATATTTTCATGAATAGTAAAAACACGCTATATTTTAATTAAAAACAACTTTTTCAATCGAAATAATTAATAGTGATAAATTATTAATTTGAGTGGTTTTAAAGTATATTTAGATTATATTTTTACAATTTAATACAATGTTGGTCATTGAATATAATTTCACATTTAAACCAGACCTAAACAAGTGTCAATCTTTTGATAGTTATTATCTCTTAAGAACACGCTATTTGTTTTGACGACGGGAATTAATTTTTAAATTAATTAATGCAACTGATATGTTTTGAATTTGGTAAAATAGACATAATTTTTGAGTTCATAATATTAAATATATCTTAGGCCTAATTTTTGGTATTTTTCTAGAAACTTTCATTTTTTTGATAAATAGTGAAACCACTAAGTGGTAGTTAAGAAAAATGAATTTTTCATAAAACATAATTTTAACGCTTCTGTGAGTGTAATTTCAAAAATCTAAGAGACACGGTTGATGTCAGTATGTAAAATGTGGTTCAATGAGATGAAAATAATTTTTGATGAATAGTAACTTTTTTTTACCACGGTTAAAAGTAAATAGGGTAATTAAGGGTAAAAATGATATTATTATTACCATAACACATGTCTTAATTCTATTGGACAAGTGTAATTCGACCAAAAACAACCTTAGGAATATAATATGACCATTTAGGCCCACTTGGATTATATTAGGACATTTATTATTAATTTATTTAAAGAAGGGTTAAAATAGTTAAAATCAAAGTTTAATAACTAAATAATTTTTAATATGGGGTTATACATAAGATAAATTCGACTATAAATATTCATTAGAAAGCTACAAATATTTCCTACATAATGAAATTTTATTTTTAATTTTTAGACATTAAATAATTTAATTTATGTATGACACAACGATGATGGAGTAATTATCTTATTAATTAAATATTGACATAATTGATGTTATAAATACCCAAATAAATATAATTTGAGACTTTTTATGAATTCCACTAATTTTATAGGTGAATATGACATGTTAGTATTGATTTAATTAACTTTTTTTGAACTTATCATTTTGTTATGATTTTCAAAAAAAATCAATTACTAAATACTGTCAAAATTGACAGAAAATAGTTTTTTTAAAACAAATATTATATTATTAATTGTTATTTTATTCCTAAAAATCAAAGTTTCGGCCAAATGACTTAGATAAGGTTTTATATATTAATAATAAACCACTTGGGGTTCGTTTGGCTTGATATAGTAAGTTTATTAGCCTTATAGTATAAGAACACAAGAAGACACGGTAAAAGTAAAATTATTTAACTTAATGTTAAATCTACATGATAAGGATAAAATAGGAACCTAAACTTGTCTAAATTCTATTGGATGAGAGGATTTCGACCCATACCCACCTTATCCTTGAAATAAATCAATTTGGAGCTATTTAAAACCGAACATGACTTTATAAAAAAATAATATTTTTAGTTATTCCAAAGGTTCCCCTCTCCACCCTTATAAAAGGGCACCTCCTCCCTCTCTTCCTCACACCACTTTGAGCCTTCAAGATCGTCCGACCCCTGCCACATTCTCCTTTAAACTTACCTAGATACATCCTAGAGGTCCTGGTCTTCTTCAAAGACCAATTTTAGTGCCCTAAAAGAAGGTCACAAAGAAGAACTTCAAAGAAGAGGTAATGTCCGTTACCGATTCTTTCATCTTTATTTCTTCTTCCACTTCTTCTTCTTTAGTTGTTTCATTATGAAGTAATAACATCAGTATCACTCATATACTGATATGTTATTATCAGTATGAAACAACCCTATTTCACCATCTATCCATCCTATGTAAAAAGAAATCACCGTGCGTGTGTACGTACGGAATACCGTCTCCACGCCGTGGTGTAATCTATTTTCCACCACCACCTTACTTGGATGGGAATAATGGTGTAAATAATGACTATATATGACTATTATAAAGTGATATTGATTCTGAAATAGTATACATACACTCCAATACAATTTCACGATCATGGGAAAGATATCATCGCTCGTGCGTACGTACGGAATACCGTCTCCACGATGTGATGCGATTCGTTCTACGTGATATTCATTTGATAATGATTATATAAAGGAATAAATATGATATATAGTACATTAATACCATTCTGGAAATGATGTATTTATAACCTAAAGAGAAGAATAAGAATTTATTCGACAAAACACGCATAAGAACAAAAAGTTTTAAACACCCGAATAACAAGTAGCAATGAAATATTACCACCAAGAAACTAAGAATATGACCATATATGATATCATAACAATAATTATGATTCTTTAATAAGTGAATAACATTATTTAAATCATTATACAGGAGGTTCGGACACTTACGAGGCAAATCAGACCTAAGGTAAGGGAAATATCACAATCTCATTTTTATCCGAGATTGTTTGTACTTTGGTACTTACTGGGGTGTATTTTATCATCCACATCCATGTTTCCTCAATATGTGATATTAATATACTTCTACAATAGTTAATATCCAATTTTACCCTTCTGTGAGTTTTTAGTAAATGATATGAAAGGAATATTTTTTCGTTTTTCGTACGAGGTATCTTTTGACTTTTCCGACAAAAGCATGAGAAGAATGTTTTTTTAACTTATACGACATGAATGGATTTTTAAAAAATTATTTCCAAGAAGCTTCCTCTAAAAGTTTTTATGTTTATTTTTAATCAAATTCTTTTAGTTTAAAATTGTATGACATGTTATGAAAGGAAAAATGTTTTTAAGGTAGAAAGGATATTTTCCTCAAGAATGAAGTTCAAGTGTTTTATCAAAATTATTTTCCATCTAAGATAATAAAGGGTTCTGTTTCTATCCCTATTATTACATTTATTTTATTATATTGTGATGGAATTATTTTTATAAATTCTTTTATCTTATATGAATTGTTTTATGATGTCATGTTGTTTAAGAATCCCATTTTTATTACATGGGTTATGCAATGATGTATGATTTATGATTTTGTGGCACACATAATAATGGTATAATTATGAGATGGGTGGGACCTATATCTCCCTCCAATTCATTGGGTAATGATTTTATATCTCATGAGATAGACATGGCTGGAATGGTAGGTTATACAGGTTCAGTGAAAGAGGACTAAAACGGGGAGTGAACTCGGTTCAGAAAGGGACTTTGTCCACTAAGATAGTCTTGGCAATGAGTATTGACTAATAAGAAATGTATATCTATGATTATGTTTGTATTCCACAAAGTTTCATGTTTTAAGTTATGATTATTGGGATTACATTTCACTACTATGATTTATCCCAGGTTATGAAATTGTGATCTCTTTTGCAGGTTAAGATTTCCAAAAGATATGTTCTTATGAATATGACGTGATTGATATTTCTTTTGTTTAACCTTACTAAGAATTTGAGCTCACCCTTTTATGCTTTCTTTTTCCCATGACATAAAGAAAGGATTTAGGTTTAAAAAAAAGAAGATCTTTATGGGAGATGTTGAAGATCTTTCACCACGATTAAAAGATTATATTCCGAGTTTCCAAAGACACTAAACTATTACGGTCCTTGTGTGTGTGTTTTTTTTATGTACTAAGTATTCCGGAAAAGAAATGTAATGTCCATGTATGTCAGGCTTCGGGTCTCTACACGTTAGGTAGTAGTTCATCATAAAAAACAGAAAGTTCGTTACAAATTATATAGAAATGATTGTAAGATTAAATCGAGCCATTCTCATAAAAAATCATAGTATATTGATTATAATATTGTTGTTACAAAATCATTAAATAATTTTTTTATTGATTTTATAATAGAAATAAAATTAAATAGGTTAAGGAAAGATTTCTCCTCCAAATCAGGTTATTCTTTTTTATTTAATGAAAAGGCTTCCTTGGAATGATTTATGATAAATGGGATGATTAAATGTCTGGGGGAGGAATATTTGGAATCTATTTTGGAATTTATAGACCTAACCTATGTGGGTTTAGAGGAGTTGGGAATGGGGATAATTTGTGGCCTTTTATAGTGATGGAAAAGGACTCAAAATTATTTTTTGTGAAAAAGTTATGTGTAGACATGTTATTGCCTAAAAAAGTCCTAAAAATCCTCAATAAATAATGGAATTATTATGGAATAATTAGGGATATCAATTTGGTGTTGGACTGGTGGATAATTCATTTTCCCCCTAAGATAATGGTTTATTCGATTATTATGCTCAATTTTCCCCTAATAATAGTAATTTATTTTAATTACATTCACTAATACTTTTGGTCAAAAAAATGATTGAATTATTAAAAACTATAAATTATTCATATAAAAAATATATAATAAATTTTTACAGACTACAATCATATAATTTTATGAAACTCTTTTAAAATTAATCCAACATGTGGGATGATAATGTAGGTTTTTAAAGTAAAACCCTCTTAAACATTGGTATGTTTTTATGATAAATTTTAAAGTGAAGTTAATTGAAATGAATTAAATTTTATTAATTGAAAAAATATAATCTAAATAAAATTAAACACAATTAAAAATATTATTCAACCATATTAATAAATTTAATGAAAAACTATTTTTGAACTCAAATTCTATTTTTTTAATTATTCATTAAAAATTAAAATCTTTAAAAAAATATCAAAAATTCGCAATATCATAAATATTATGTTTTTATTTCAAATATCATGTTTATTTAGATATATTAATTCAATTAATATGTTAATATTCATAATTAAAGTGGGTTGTTCATTAAATGGAGGAAAAATTTACTTTATAAAAATATATGTTTTTCTTGTTTAAAATAGTTTTTGTTCTTGTCTTATGCCATCAAAACCTTATGGATGAATATAAAAAATATTTTATGAAATATATAAATTATATATTTCTTAGAAAATCAATAATTGTAATTAATTATTTTTATCATGATAAAACTCCGTTAGAAACATAAATATAATAATATTTCATTTTTTATCCAATTGGTTATTATTTTCATTTCTAATAAATTGGTCAATAAAAAATTTTTGTTATATTTATATAAACTATAAATTTTCATAGCATAGTTAATAGTATTCCTAATACATTACATAGTGGCTAAGTTATATCATATTATTTTAAATAATAATATTTTTAATATACATTTTATTCGGTGAAAACTCATTCTTGTGTGTAGTGAAAGATGTTGATGAAGGTCACTATTGTGTGTAATGAAAACAATAAAGGGAGGATGCTCTTTTATGTAACAAAAATCAACACTTTGTTTCATGAATTTT
Source organism: Viscum album (assembly GCA_963277665.1). Classification (NCBI taxonomy): domain Eukaryota; kingdom Viridiplantae; phylum Streptophyta; class Magnoliopsida; order Santalales; family Viscaceae; genus Viscum; species Viscum album. The sequence goes on from OY728155.1 coordinate 1,015,382,516, forward strand.
AACCTATTGAATATATCTAATATATTTAAAATTGTAAATATATGATAACTCATGGTGATATTATATTCTCATAGGCTCTTGGTGTATTTTTTCATAGACACTATTGACTACAAGATTGTACATTTGAATTTTTGGGTGTTATGTTCTCCAAACTAAAAGAATTTTCTTCCTCTAAATTTAAAATTGATCTTGGTTACATATTGATTGATATTTCTTAAATTGAAATCACCCATCATTAGAAGTATTTGTGAAGAATCTTCAAGAAAATGGAGAATGGGTAGTGAATGTTCACATGGACTAACAAATAACAAGGTATCCAGGTAGGATCACATCAGTGGATATTATAGATACATACTTGCAGGAATAGTATAAATATCTATAGGGATTTACTGTATTTATCAATCAAAAAAATTTGAGCATTCAATAGAATGATGAAATACTTAACCCCATAAATCTATGACAATTTTTAAGAAAAATGGTTCAAAAAGATTTTAAGTATTATGACAAAAAATGAAGCTACATTTCCTAATATTAATGAATTGTTTAACGGCTAATGTATACATACATTACATATATTCATAAATAGATTTATGACATTTTTTTCTTCTTCTACCAATCTTCAAATTCATTAAAAAATTAATGATTATTTATAAAGTACAAAAATACATTTATAAAGGATGTTAAGGCCCCAAAAATATTGACAATTCTAACTATTTTTTTTACTACCTTTAAAAAATTATATATAATATATTAATATCCAATAATCAAATTGATACTACTAGATCATAATTAACATTTATTTCCTTAAATTTCTTACCTAAAAAAATTAAATGTTATGAAAAAAACTTCATAGTTATGTTGTTGCAATGAATCCCTTATCTTCTTTTAGGCATGGGTCCAAGACACGTAACCCTATTGTATTTAATTAGTTGACTCTTGTATTATAGGTTTTATTATTCTAAATCAATATTTATATAAATTTCTTAAATAAATCTAATGGACAAAATTAAATATATTTAATCAATAAATATTATTTTTACAGGGATTTTCATATCGACCCCAATACATAAATACTTCATCCATTTATTTTCACATTAGTCTTTCCTTAGTCTAGGGATTATATATAATACCATTTATCTTATTTATACATCATGAAAAATTGTCACCAATATAAAACACATTAGGTTTAACAAAGGATATTATTTATCAAAATCCATTATGGTGGGTTTTAAACAAACATTCAATTATCATAACCATATCCCCCCAGGAGTGTCAAATCAGGAGCGCAGTAAGACCTATTGTTGTGTTTGAGGTTACCTGGAGTTAGGACAAGAACACATTGTTGGATTTCATACTCTTAAGTAAATTGTTTCTAGAACTACATCAAATTATAGTATCTATAGAGGTTTTTAATATTATAAAGACCCACAAAATAGATAACATAACAAAATTTAATGGATTTTCTTCTTTACTTATCATGAATTTTTACCTTACTGTTCTATTTTCTAAGATGTTTACTTCATAAATCTACTTCCAAATGATGATATTAAGCATATCTGATACCAAATGTAGTAGCCCGACCCCAGAACCTTGATGTCGGGGTCTACTATTAAAAACATTTTCTTCATTAGAATGAATCAATCCCTGATGGACTGAAGGATTGAGTATTCTTGGTAAACCAGATACATAAAAGGGACTTGTATTACAAATTTATTACCCTAATTACGATATAATTGTTTCACTCAAAATAAATAAATAACTCTTCAGATAACATTATTCTCAATAGTAAATTGTTTAATATCGTTCATTGAACCCATCATGGATTCCTAAGGAATCAAACATAATGAGAGAGAGATCAATTCCATAGTATGGTTAATGTACTGTGGAAGAAATAATGAATCATTGATATTAATAACTATTCCATGAAAAAATATAGAATACACATACCATATAATATAGAAACAGGGAAGTAAGTGCATAAATAGTATCCTAATGTAATGAATGGAAACACGTTCCATATAAATACCTAAATAATGAAAAATCAATATGGAATATTAATATAAAAGAAATTCCATATAATCAATGAACTGAAATGAATAGTATACAAATGTATATTGAAACAAAATCTCATGTTTGAATAATAATAGAAATATAACCAATAAAGGAAATACTTGATTATTGGAAGTCATGTATCCATTGAACATGATACCTTTACCATCAAGAGATAGTTTAATCATTTCTAATTCACGAAGCTAATTCATCCCATGAGAATACTATTTCATAAATAGTCTTTATTACTTAGTCACCAACCCATATATATTGCATTAACTGGTCTAGAAAACATAGGTAATTCAATTACCGATTTCTGACCGAGGTATTAAATTTCCAAAACATTACTCATTGAATTAACAATATGCCTTTTAAAATATTTTAATTGAATAAATTATAAAAAATATTCAATATTTCCCCAAATAATTAAATAACATTCAGTGTAAACACCATATAAAAAATGGTATATGATTTAGGAAATAATCATTTCCATGAAAAGTTATATGGATATTTATGGGTAATTTAATGTCAAATGATCATATGAAATTTAATATTTTTGGTGGACGAAAATAAATCAAGGAAGTCAATGTGAATATATTCCGTGGAAAAATTAATCATAATCCTCCAAAGGGAAGATTATGTATGGTATAAATAAAACATAATCCACATGAATTAAATTAATGTGTTATTGTCATTGATGGATGAGAACCATAGAAAAGGTATTTTAATAAAATTCTTGAGGAAAATATCATTTTTCATTGAAACCCATTTGAAAAACCATATGTTTGGAAATTATTTTTAAAAATATATTTTAAAACGTATCATTTTAAAATGAAATGGATGATTTAGATAAATTATGGATCATAAATATGTACATGTTGTATGAGGTAATAGTGAATTATTGTTTCACATCTAAAGGTCAGAATGATGCCTTGCTCTGATAGAAATAAGAATATTCCATTAAAAACATTTTAAAAGAAAAAAATTGAAAAATATCATTACTAAATAAATTAATTTTTTTTAAACATTTTAATAACAGATGGTTTTACATGAAAATATTTTCTCTTATTAAGGAAATTATCAAATTCATGTTTCCTTAAAAATATTCTCTTAAAAATTTTGAGTAACAAAGAGTGGATAATGGTAGTAAAACAAGAAAATTTTCCTGAATAACTAATGGAGATAATTTTAAAGGTTTTATTGAATAATTATCAAATAAATTTACTCAAATGTAAATACAATGGAATGATCAATAATGATATTTTTGAGAAAAATAAACTTTTAACATTTAAAATTTTCCAATAAAAATTTTCAAATTATTAAATCATAGTCTTCATGAAGGGAAAATATTAAATGAATGTTTAATATACCATGAAGACAATAGGAATAATGATACAATATAATAAAATTAGCAGTTCATACACCACAAAAATATGTCTGTGGTGAATCCTAATTTTACCTCACAGATGTAAAAAAGATAGATGAGAATCCCTTACATTTTATCTCTTTTGGGGATAATGTCACTTAACATCCTATTTAATAAAATTATGCTGATTTTCAACTTACTTGAGAAACATTTTCATTTTTTTCAGTAATTTTATTTCACTTTTTACTATGTTTTATATAACTACATAAAAAATTGTTTTTATGTTGGATGTTTTGATAAAATATAATTTATGTGTCAAAAATGTCATTGGTGGGTCAACTATAGTCCAAGGAGTAAATGTATAAAAGATCTATAATAATAAATAATTCAAAATTATCATATTTTATAAATTAAAAATTATTTTAAAATTAATTATTATATATGGTTACGAATAATGAATAAACACTACAATCTTGTAGATGGTAGGCCATATACGCAATGTATCGTATTTATTTTTCAATGATTTTTACGGAATTATGGTAAGTAACGTCATATATTTCTAGGATGATTATTATATAATATATACTATATTGATTTATAATATCTATATATTTATGCATATAACTATGTTGATATAAAATGAAAGACATTGTGTCTATGAGGTCTTATTCCACACGTGCACGATAGATATTATAACTGTTTAGTGTGTGAAATGATAATAAAGAAAATGATATATATATTTATACATATAGTATATTTATAGAAATGTAATTATTTCATTTTTATTCTATAAAATTATTTTATTTCTATATTTTTAAATTATAATCATCATTTATTCATTCCATCAATCCTATGAATGAATCACATCGCTTTGAGGGGGTGGATGTCCGCAATTCTAAAATGATGTTATCATATTAATGTAAAATGGAAATTATTACTGGTATGAGTAATTAAATGATTAATGAAGTGTATTGAATTAATAATTATCATATATAAATTATATATATATATATATATTCCATCATAACTTCCACCATTGGAGGTGGTAAAGAAAAAAATTAACAATCATCGTTTCATGAGGCAGTAGTACACTGTACACAGAATCATTATGTTCATTACTCATTAGATAGACTTTTGTGTAAGTATAGATATAAAAATTATCATAAACAAATAATAGTATTTTTTTATAGTAGTGTTTTTATAAAATTTTCAAATGAGTAGAGTTTATGGAGTTCATAATGGAACTAAAATTGTTGATGTTATGGAAAAATGTAACCTTTTAATTAGGTAAATGTTTTTGTTGAAAAAAACACTTCCTCGGAAATATTTATGACCAATGTTATACCTCATGGACTTTTTTAGGGATTTTGGGAATCTATTTGGCCACATATCATTCTATTGTAAGTGTTTTTGAGGTGTGATGAATGGGGAGAGATGGCCTCATTTTATTGGGAATGAAAAGGACTCACTTTGAATTTTTGGAAAAAAATTCGAGGTACACATGTTCCCAACAAAAAAAGGAATACCAAACTGAATAAAAAAATTCAAGGTGTATAGAAGATTTATAGATATCTAATGGGTGTTTTTAATGTTTCAATTTCATTTTAGCTCCTATGTTAAATGTTAATTCCACTGTGAAAGTTAATTTTACCTTAATAATTTTAATTAATTTTAATTACATTCTCTAATATTTTTCGTCAAAAATAAAGAAGGTCATAATATTCATTATAAATTATTCTAATTCCAAATATGGAATAATATTTACAATTTCCAAATATATAATTAGAAAAATTGAGCTATTTCTAATCCCAAAAGAGTGACATCAATGGTGGTTTTTAAAGTAAAAATGTCTGAAATATTTTTATGTTTTTATATTAAATTTCAATGAGAAATTGGATCCAATGACATAAAATTTATTACTTGAAAAAAATAATATATAATTAAGCATTAATAACATTTAAATATATACTTTAAAATTATAAATAAATTTGGTGAGAATGTTGTTTTGAACAATAACTCAGTATTTTTACCTATTGATTTAAAAAATGAAATGTTTTAGAAAATTATCAAAAAAATCACCACAACAAAATTATTATGTTTTACATTAAAATATGAAGTATATTTGACATATTAAAATAGTTAAGGTGTAAAATTTCTGATTAAAAATGGTTCTCCATTAAGAGGTGATAAAATTTACTTCATAATAGTATTGGTTTTTTTTGTGTGAAATATGATTTGTTATTTTCTTATTCTTATCTAACCTAATGTATGAATATTAAAAATATATTATTTAATATATAATATATATATTTCAATACAATTATTCACTAATTTTATTTAATTAATTATATTAAAAATAATTCCTTAGAAATCAAAAAAAATATTTCTTTTATATCCAAGTGGTTCTTATTTACATATTTCATTAGTTAGTTACCAATTAATTAATTTTATATTTATATTAACCATAATCTTTAATAAGTTATTTAATAATTTTCATAACCTTTAACACAACACAATGGTTATATCATAATATATTAAATAATAGTATTCTAATAATACATTGTTTTTTGGGGAAAACTCATTCTTGTGTGTAATGAATGCTATTAGAGATTGTTGCACATGCATGTAACATAGGCTATCATGTAAGGTTGATCTTGTGAGTAACTCAAGATAAATCGGTGTTTCATTCATTTCATATATAAAATATATTGAATTTATTAAAAATAGTTCATATATTGTTAAGTCTCCATATTTTATATTCTCATACGCCCCTGCTGTCATGTGTCAAACATGTTATCGAAAACATGGTTGTACTTTTGAATTTTGGGGTGCTAAAAAATGATGATTATTTTATTTCTAATAAATATATACATGTATATGTTTATTTTATTATATAAATTCTTAAACCATTTAATATTCCTCATTTTTTTATCATTATTTGTACCCAAAAACATAACAGTATTATTATATTAGTCTTTTTTAAATAATAATTTATTTACAGAAAATCTTATTTTGTTCAATATTGGTGTTGTGTGATTTAAGTTCTATAAAATAGATTTAATTCATTCTAAAAATATACATCCTCTTTGAGATAAATCCTCTATTATTCTCTTTTTTATGTTTCATATATGTTGTTGAATATGATGGTCCTATTTTTCAATATAAAGGTGGCACATTCTATTCTTAAATAAATTACATCATCAAAATTTATTATTTTTATCCGTAATTAAGGGTTTAAAATTTTAATGTACCATTTTGAATTAACTTATCGTCAAAATAGTTAATAAATAATCCCTATATTATGATGTTAATGGAAGTATGATGGTAATATAGAATTATCCAGACTAGGATTCCAACTGGGGCATCATTAGTGGTTTGTGATGATATGAAAATTGAAAAAAATAATACCACTGAAGGATTAATAGATATTGATATAGATAATTATTAAATTGAATGTGAATATTCCAGAAAATTTATTTAACATAAAGAAATAAATTTGAAACGATTCAAGGGACTATTTCATTCATCAGGTATGATGTTTCTAGGATAACATTTAATTCTCAAGATCATTTTCAATGTGTTGTAGAATTTTGTTACCATATAGGCAGAGAAAAAACTAAAATAAAATTAATTTATATATTTTCATTTTATCGTCAAAACATAATACATATTTTGTTCGTTGATCAATTCCTACTTCATCTCTAACTTTATGAAATGAATATCTAATTTGAACATTCATATCAAAAGCACAGAAATTAATATTTAACACATCATGATATCAATTAAATAATGGAATGTTTTTCCATCATCCACTATATAATTTTATAAGAAAAATATTGTTATCTATTATCCAATAACACTGAGTTATCATCTTAACCCATTTGGTAAATAGTTAAACTTATTTCTCATCCAAATATGCCAGACCAAATTCAATGTACAAAAAATTTGAAGGGTTGTTTCAAATTAAAAATTATATTCCATACAGAGTATAAATTGCATCATAATGTTTCATTTGAAATGTTTTAGTACCTTGTACCAAATAAAAGGTAAATGAAAATATTCGTGTTTCCAAAATATAAAACCTATTGATGATGAATATATTACCTAAATCAAAAAATAATGTAAACAAAAAAAGATCACTAAACAATTTCAATGTTACTAATATTATCTAAATTTTTTTTGTCATTATAATATCAACCTACGACTCGTATTAAGGGTTACAATGAATCCGTAATATTTCTTCCAAAATCATCTTATTTTCATAAAATTTCTTTTCATGGTCTTCACAACCATTCAATATATGCTCTCAAATACATAAAAAAAGTATTTTAGTACAATATTTTTACAGTTCATTATTCATATAAACACATATCATTGATAAAATTATCATATAATACTATTCATGAATCCAGATACACAATAAAATTATTCATTCAACATTTGTTGTATTACTAGAATAAGTTATACCTTGATATCATAGCTACTTCTGAGATATGTTATCTTGATGGTCAGGGGATTCATTATCATTTTTCCCCCATATAGTTGTAGTTTAATCATTTAAAATTAGAAACATATTTTTTTCCACTTAAATCCTATTTATGGTGGCCATCCTCTCCAAATATCTAGAAAACATCAATTCTCTACAAGAAAAATGTAGTGTGTTTCTTTCAGAAATAATAATATAACATCCCAAATTTCCCCTAAGGTAATTAATATGTATTGATTATTATTTTTCAATTAAATATAATTATATTAGATTCCTAAAAGGATAAATGAGGTATTAGGTAAGTCCACTGATCATGCAGTTATTGGATCACTGATATAGGAATAAAATTCCTAACCACGCCAATAGGTAATGCCATGAAGCCCAGACCAAATGGTTTCCCTAAACTATATTTCTGTAGAAAATGGGAACATAGGCGCCACATGGTTTTTTTGAATGATGAGACCCTATGTTCATGTCCATGTAAACCATCTTCAACTTTTGTAGATTTTTTTTCATGTTTTCACATGGTTAGAAAAACTCTGTGGTAAACCATGTGAGGTGCACCTAACAATAGCGTCTTAGCGCATAGTTGAAACACATTTTGGAGAACCATGTGGCCAAACCATGAATAGTAGTTTCTTGGGTTAAATTCTCATTCTACACTAATTAAACCTTCAAACATATTATTTCATTCTGATTTTCATTATAAGGAATCTTCTCCTCTTCCTGCACATGAATCCCTCTATTTTCCTCCTTTAACAATTTTGATTCAACTTATTTAAACAGATTATGAATAATTTACCCTAAAATTCAATGATAATCTATATGTGTGATCATTAATCCAATCTAATATATTTTATGTTATTTATCATTTCATTTTTGATATTTGGGTGAAATATAATTTTCTATTTTTTAGGGCTTTTGATTGTCTCACAGATTTCGTCCAATGAAGCTCCTATCTAAGGTAATGGAAAGATGATGTATTCTCTATGAGGATATAGTAGGTGTTCGATGTCCAACACTTAATTTTGATTAAATCATTTAAATTTTCCAATTTATTTAATAAAGACCCTTCCAACATCACTTCTAATTTGAAAAATCAATTATATTAAATTTCTTACCCAACCTTTAGTGATCCAAGATAATGTAAAATTAACCCCTTGGATTAATCACATTGACTAATGACTCCCAATTGGTCATGATTAACCAATGATGAAAAATTTCCTTTATTAATTAGATTATTGAACACCAAAAATATATCATGACTTATTTTAAAATCCATTAGTGAATTGAATATTCTAGTACCATTATGCATTATGCCTTATGAATTAAGTGTGATTCACCATGGAAATGACTCAATCAATATTCCTAGGTGACATATACCATTTTTTATACTATTTTATATTTAATATCTGATTTGAATGCTATAATTATAGTATCAAGGGTTGAATAAGGGGTTCTGACTTAAGGACCACTCTGTCAGACACTCATTCATTATATTGAGATTTTTAATGGACAACAATCATGAAAGAGGAGAATTAGGTTTGGAAAATGATGTAATATCCATGAGATTATCTATTTTACTTCCAGATGAGTGATAATGGTTCTTTAGGGGATACCCCATCAACAGGATCAAAGAACCAATTGGTTTTCACTTACATAGAGATATACTATTTACCATACTCATGATTCCAATTATGAAATAAAAGGATAGAACATAAAAATTTTATAACATACATGAGTGACATGTGGGACTTCATCCTTGGGACACCATGGATATAATCCTTAGCATTGGTCATATGATGATCCCCTTGAGCGATACATAGAATGAATCTCTATATTTCCTTGGAAGGCCTCAGGGAATCTCAAAGTATTTTTTACAATGGTTTTCAAATGAAATTGAAGAAAAATAAAATGATCTATATCAATCAATAATTGATACATTGTTAAAAATAATTATGGAGATGTCCTCTAAGTCCCAACAATAACGTCCTAGGTAGATAAAAAATATGAAATATTAATATTTATTAATATTTTTGATTCAATTATTAATTTTACTTTAAAGTGAATGTTATCTTCGATGGCGTACCCGATACACAACAACGGGTTTCTTTGAAATCTTACGTTGAACAAAACGTTGAGTTATATTGAAAAATAATAAGACAATATTATTATTTTAAATCGTAGTTAACACCAAGCCATTGTAAATGTGAGAATGAATAGAACTAGCTAAAAATTGATTATACATGTTTTTTAAATGTTTTTACATTTATCCAATAAATTTTAGAGGCTCAAAATAAGAAAAAATCTGCTTTTCAGGATAAATACTCTGTTGTTCTTTAAAAGGTCAATTTACCGAATTTTGATGGTGAAGCCTCTTTAAATCGAGTTGTGGTCAAATTTATATGTCTTATTTGACTAAATAAAATTCTTATTTGGAATCGAGATATCAAAATTTACTTTGGTTAAATTTTTGGTATATTTCTGATAACTTTCAATTTTAAATGAATAGTGAAAAATATTGAATTTTAATTCAAATATTTTTTTTAATATTATTTATTTATATGGTTAGATTATCTTTTTAATTTATTTTTAAGGTAAATTAGACTATATTTTTACCATTTAATCATATTTTGGTCATTGGAATTAATTTCGCTTTGAAATTGGACAAAAACAAGTGTCAATCATTTGTTAGTTAATATTTTTTGAAAAAAAAACGTTTTGTTTTGACAACAGGAAATAATTTTGAAATAATTATTCCAACTTCTATGTTTTTAATTTTTTAAAATAGAAATAATTATTAATTTCATAATATAACATATATCATAGGCTAAATTTTTGGTATTTTTCTGAAAAACATCATTTTTTGATTAATAATGAAACCACAAAGTAACAGTTAAAATTCAGATTTTTTCATTTCCATGAAATTTTACTGCTTCTGTTAATTGAATTTCAAAAATACAAAATAAATTCTTTGTATTAGTAAATAAATGTGGTTCAATAAGATGAAAATAATCATTGGTGAATAGTAACTTTTGACTTTTACTTACTACGGTTAAAGGTAAATAGAGAAATTTAGGGTAAAAAATATTATAATAATTCAAAATAACCTTTACACTTGACCTAACCATATTGGATGAGTCATGGCCGACCGTTGTCATCCTTGGGTCGATTTTGGGACCCCATGGAGCCACTAATGAGTGATAATGAAACTTTATTTTATTATCTTTAAGTAAAGGCCAAAACGACATAAACAAATATCTTTCAATACAATAATTTTGACACGGGGTTATATAAGTTTTATTTTCAATTGTAAATATAATTTTGAAAGCTAAAAATAGTTCCTACAATAGGATATTTTTTATATTATTTAGGCATCAAATATATAAAATTATTTATGACACAATAATGATATATTGTTTACCAAATTTATAAATTATTTAAATGAATAATATTATATAGATAAAAACAATATCCATAACATGTCCAATTGTTATTGGAAGATTTTATTTCGACCATGAGTCATTTTATCTTCGACATTAATTAGTTTTTAACCTTTATAAACAGAAAATAATTATATAATGAAATAATATTTTCACACATTCCTACATAGCCCCTCCTCCAACTTATAAAAGGAAACCACTTCTAACCCATTCCTCGCACCTCTCAAGCCCCATGGATCATCCAAACCTAGATCAAATAATTTATCATGATCTATCTCTTCCACCTAGAATCCTTACATTAGGTAGAGGTCATTTCAAGAAATCATTTTGGTTCAAACCAAAGGGAGTTACCCGATTTTAAGTTAATGTTTTCTCTTAAGTTCATTTATTTTAATTTACTTCTCCAAAACCCTGAAATAGTTTTATGATTTTACTTTATAAAAAAATTATTATCAATATACTAGTTTTATGTTATGATAATTATTTTAACTACACCTATACATACCTCCATCTAATTTCTAAAGAACATATTGTTTTTGTGGATGGCTAACTACTGCATCATGAAACGATGATTATTGAAATATCTCCAACCCCTCTCTTGGTGGTCATCATGATGGAAGTATGGGTTATTTCCCCCTCAAAGTGATGTGACTCATTCAGGATTCTGTATTTTCAATTTATATCATACATTTTTGGTTTCCATTTTAGGAAAACTCAATAATTTCATTTGAGGAAGTATGGGTTATCGCCCCCTCAAAGTGATGTGACTCATTCATACCAAATGAAGGACGTATAAAGGATGGATTCAATAAAATTATATATTATATTATACTATATTTTTAATATAACTATGTATTATTATGTTTTTATTCTATTAAAATTCAAAATATATTTGAAAGTACCGTTCATGCGTACGTACGACTTACCGTCTCCAGGAACGGTGCATTTCATTTCTTATCTCCAAATTATATGTAATGTTATAAATACATATATATACTAGATAAATATGATAAATATGGTATATAAATCATGAATATCATTTTTTTGGTAATGTAACATTGACCACATGGACAAATTGTAATTATAACAAGTTCATTTTTGACTCAAGTTCCGAACATCGAGAAAATGTCCAATACGAACCCAAATAATTAAATAATTGTTATATAAAGGTAATAAGTGATATAAAACAGATAATAAACATTAAAAAATTTCTTCATAAAATATAAAATAACTTATTTATATTAATCAGGAAGAGCATGGAACAAGCAAGTCATGTTGGACACGAGGTAAGGGGTTTCTAACCTCACTTTTAATTCTGTTAGATTTCCATTGTTAACAAATTATTTGTATCATGTTGTGTATTTTGTAATGCCATTTGATATATATTATCACAATTATATTTAAATCCATGGTATTCTAGGATTAATTTTGTGGTTATTAACATTTGGTCATATGACTCGATTGATTACAATGTGGTAAGGTGTTTTCATCTAACTTTTTATTCTCGGGAGATTCATCCTATATTTTCCACTTTTTCCTTTTTTGTGGTGTATGTAGTTAGATGATTGTATTCATTGTGTAATATAATTTATCTTATGGCTATTTAAATATTCATTTTATGATCCATCTTTCATGGGTTGTCTGTTTCGGCAGTTTCCAAGTCGGTAAGGGAACCTTTCACCCTCCTCTTATTAAAAAATACATCATTAATGCTATGTAATTTAATTACCAATTTATTATGTCAGTATATGATCTTTTATATAATTTATGATGTACAATATATGACCTAGTGATGATATACCCTTTTCTCTCTCATTAACTCATTGTCGTAATTTTAAACAGACGTTGTTAGGCTGTCGAATTTCTGTAAGGGAACTTCTTAACCCAATTTCAATTCTTTGGGTTAAACATATACTTATTGATTACGTCATTCTATTAATATGGGTGAAAACCCTATGATTTTTTTACAACTAATATCCACTTATATTGACTGAATTAATATTTTTGAAACATAATTTTGTAATTGATTTATCCTTAATTTGTGGATACCGTCTTTATAAGGGATATCGTCTCAATTTAAATTCTATTGAGACTTCATTGTTCTAATTTTCCAATTCACTTTTATATTGTTTATATACTGTTAGTTGGAATATTATATAATTAATTCCTTTATTATCATGATATAATAACATTTTAATTAAATGTTATTCCTCAATTATTTGTATTCAAGAATCCCTCGTTTGGTTAGGAACTCTTTAACTAAAATAATGTTTTTAACATTTATTCTTATAAATATTTATCATTAATATACATGTTTTAAATTTTTTTAATGATTTATATGGACCTTAATGTTTTAAAATTTTTATTAATTTAAAATCATTAATGTGGTATGGGACACTTTGATTCCAAAATCCATTTCTTAAATGTTTTAAATGGTTTTAAAAATGGTTTGATAAAGAATTGATTATGTCAATATCTTGAAATGATATATAGTGATTGCAACGTGGAAATGTTGTCTTTCCTTTATTCTTGTTTTATGTGTTATGAATATGTAATAGTTATTTGGAATTGTTTACGTATACGGGTGGTTCCATGTTAAAACTAGGGCGGGTGAGCACGAGATAACTCTCCAATGCATTCAGTAACGTGATAGAGGTTAAAGTTAATGTTTCTCTTAAGAGATTTAAGTAATATACTGTGATGGGTATTCCTACATAACTCCCTACATATCTATGATTGCTAAAATTTATGTATGTTATTTATTCCATAAGTTAACTTTATAGTTTATGATTTCTGTGTGTTATTCAAAAATATTATAATTTCATAAGGAATGTTATGATTGAAAAGTATGGTTTCATTTATTTGTATTTATTGATGGGTTTATATTTTACTTTCTTATTTTATAACCCTTACGAAGATTTTTATAATCATCCCAAGTATTTTAAATGTTTTTCACGGGACATAAAGATAGATGTGATCAAGGAAAAGTGTTTTTGTCTAAAACACAGAACTAAACATGTTTCTTTTTAAGAGTTTTTATTTTATGAAAAATGGATATTTAGTAGTAGTGTCAAAATTTAATATTGAAGTTTTTATGCAATAGTTATGGCTTTGTTATCTAAAACTCTAAACCTAAAAATATCGTCAATGTAAATTATTCGTTTAATTCATGATTATGTAATGATTTAAGGCTGGGTCCTTATATTTGGTATCAAAGGTCGGTTTAGACCACTTTAGGGATTAAGAGTTTTAATTAAACACACGGATAGTTCCTATGTATATTATTTTAGTTAAATCCTTGTTTTAAATTTTTTTTAGATAAATGAATGTTGGTTACCATGGATGGATGAGGATCTCAAACAACATTCATATCTCTTACTAATGACATGCTTGCAATAAATATTAAAAAAGCATGTTCGGATGGCTGTGAAACTTTTTCTAGCATACTACTCACTTTCAAGTAGTTGTTTGAGATATGAAACACCTCCACTATACCTCGTTATCATCAAGGATAATGGGTTTTATTTAAAAAATCCTATTTTCAAAATATTCTCATATTTTCAAGAATGTTAAATATTATCAAGGTATTTTAATATATTTTACCTTATAATAAGATTTTGAATCATATTATGAATTTGAAAAAGGTGTTGAATAAGGAGACCCTTTCACGACCTATTTTTATTTCCTTTTATAATACAGTCTCTCAGCACATACATATGGTATTTTAGAAGGACCATTAATTGAAAGTTTCATCTCAAATTCTGGTCAGACTCTTTTATAAAAATCATGTTTTGTTAGATGTTTTGAAATTTTATTTCATACATGACTATATTTTAAACCAGTTTTCTACAAACAACCAAATGACCAATGTTGTACACGCTATAATTGGATGATAGAAGAAAATGATTTTGAAGGATCTTTAAATAATTGTTGTAATTGAAGGACTTTTTACCTACGTGAACACGATGACAATGAAACCATGTGGACACCATGATCAAGGTATGATGTTATTTCTATTGGGAATAGTTTTATTTTATCATTTGAAGTGAAATAAAAAAATAAATATATATAAGATGTTGAGGACTTTATGAGTTGGGATGAAAATTATAGATATAAGACAAATTGTGAGGTTAACACATGTTTTGGTTATTTTTGAGATTTATAAAAAAGACAACCCATAGGATGGGTGACAACCCATCACGTCCGGGAAGGCTGTAGAAATCGAACTCCTAACTGAAAGGCGACAAGGGCGAATTGTCTACCAATGGCCTACGTGAATTCCCTGGTAAGTATAATGTATTATATTGGATAAATGATTTTATGGATCAATAATAAGTTGATTTTGGTAACTTATGTCTTATTGAATGGATATCATTATTATAAGTAAATTATTTGGTGATTAAGAGATAAAGGTTATTTTGGAAGATGTTCTATCATTTGAGGAAACACTATATGTCTAAGGAAAATAGAATACAATGGTATATCATTTTTGGAATAATGTTTGAAATTTTATTTTTCATTAATTTATGTTTTATCGATATTTGGGTTATTTATGGAAATGATTAACCTAGCATATAGAATATGTGATTTGGTTAATTACACTTCATTATGATAGATTAAGAGTAGCAGATATTATTTGGAGTTAAATGTTAATATTTACAATGAATGACTATGTCATTAAATCCTTCTACGATGGGTTTCATTCTTAGTTTGGATTACTTTGAAGAATTTTATGGAAAGTTTTTTATTGAATGGTATTTTTTGAACAATGGGTATTGTTTGAAATATTTTGGATATTAAGAGTAGTTTTTCTTTATGTAAAATATTATCCTTTTTAAGGATTATCTGATCCTGTGAATACATTTGGTTTTGGTTAATGTATGAAGAAATGGTAAAAATATAGTTCATATTTTTTGGATTATGTGATACTATAGATGTTTATTATTGTGCTTTCAATGTGAAAAAGTCATCTTGAATAATCATCGTTTGGAGAAAAGATGAGTTTTTGGTAGAAATCTACGAAATGATTAAAGTATACATGAAAAGTAAGTATATTTCCTTATGTTCACATTCAAGCTCTTAAATAAATTACTCAAATTTATGAAAAGTAACTTAAAACAAAAAACATTGTTCATTAAATTTTCTTACTACTGAATCAAAGATCGTTTAACCCATCACAAGTTTTTGATTTTCTGGTGGATAACGTTATCCTAATCATGTTATCTATTACTCACCATTAGAACATGATGGTTTGTTTTCTCCTCCAAATCCATGTTTTCATGGAATCCTAATATTGGTTATCTCCGGAAACCTTTGTACTTATCTTCCATTATTTTAAAGTTAATGTTTTTTACTCATTTTCAGATGTGGGACCTTCAATGAAGTTTACGATACCAATTTTAAAATTTAGATGACACAATTTCCAAAAAAGGGGCAGGGGAAGGATGTATCATTCCAGGTAAATAAAGAATATGAAAATTTCATACTTATTAATATTTTTTTAATTAATTATTAAGATTACTTTTCAGGGGACACTATGTTCGATATCATAACCGATAAATAACAATGGGTTTCTTCAAAATCTTATTTTGCACACAACATAGAGTTATACTGAAAAATAATAATATAATATTATTATTTTAAATGATAGTAAACGACTAGCCATTTTAATGGAATGAATGAATAAAACTAACTAAACAATGATTATAGATGTTTCTTAAATGTTTTACATTCATCCAATAACTTTTAGAGGATTAAAAAATTTAACATGATTTTATGCCTAAATACTCTAATATTCATTAAAAGGTCGATTTGTGGCCTTTTGATGGAAAACCCTATTTAAATCTATTTTTGGTCACTTTTATATGTTTTAATTGACAAAATAAAATTCTTATATAGAATAGGGACATCAAAATTTACCTTGGGAAAATGTTTTGTATTTTTCTAATACAATTCAATTTTTAATGAATAGTGAAAAATACTATATTTTATTTCAAATCTGCATTTTAATTTAATTTATTAATATTGATATATTATATTTTTAATTGTTTTAAAAGTGTAATCAGATTATATTTTTACCATTTAATCCAATTTTGGTAATTAGAATTAATTTCACTATGAAATTGGACATAAACAAGTGTCAATCTTTTGGTAGTTAATATTTCTTAATAACACGCTTTTTGTTTCGACAAAAAGAATTAATTATAAATTATTTAATCCAACTTTTAGGTTGTTAATTTGGAAAAATTTACATCATTTTTGAATTCTGAATATCAAATATAAATTAGACTCAATTTGTGGTACTTTTCTGAAAAACGTCAATTTTTGATGAATAGTGAAATCACAAAGTCGTTGTTAAAAATATGAATTTTTTATTCAAATGAAACGTTACTGCTTTTATGAATTTAATTTCAAAAATACAATATTCATGGTAGTTATTAGATAGTAAAATTTGGATCAATAATATGAACATAATTTTAGATGAATAGTATCTTTTGACTTTTATTTAATACGGTTGAAGGTAAATATGGTCATTCAAGTTAAAAAGACAATTATAATAATAAACAATTATCTTAACACTTGTCCTAACCTTTTTCAATTAGTCATAACCAACCATGGGAATCGTTGGGTCATTTTTGGGCCCCCATGGAGCATATTAAGAGTGATAATGACACTTTATTTTTATTAACATAATGTAATGGCAAAAATGACATAAACAAATATCTTTCAGTAAATTAATTTTTTACATGGGGTTATATAAGATATCTATTCAACTATAAATGTTCTATCGAAATCTAAAATAATTTCATAATTTATGGTATTTATTTATAATTTTATACATCAAATAAATGAAATTATTAATCACACAATAATGATGTTGTATTAAACTTATTAAAAAATGTTTTAAATAAATATTATTATAAATATTAAAACAATATCCAAAACCAGTTCAATTTTTATTTGATGATTTTATATATTACATGATTCATCTTATATTTGACTGTAATTTTTTTGGACCTTTATAAACTGAAAATAATTATATAATAAAATAATATGTTCACACTTTCCAAAAGAGCCCATCCTCCCACTTATAAAATGAAACCACTTCTAAACCATTTCTCACACCTCTCAAGCCCCTTGGATCATCCAAACCCTGACCAAATAATCTCCCATGATCCCTATATTACACATAGAAGTAATACCTTAGGAATAAAGTAATTCAAGAAAACCTTTTGGTTCAAACCAAAGGGGGTTACCCGATTTTATGGTAACGTTTTCTCTCAAGTTATTTTATTCTATTTTACATCTCAAACCGCGTAAAATATTTTTATTTTTTAATTTTATAACAAAACTAGTATTATAAATTTAATATATTATTTTTATAGATAAATTCTAACTACACCTACACACACCTCCATCTAATTGGTAAAGAACATACTGTTTGTGTGGACGACGAACTACTGACTCACGAAACGATGATTCATCAATTATCTCTAACTGCCACTCATGGTGGCCATTATGATGGCACTAAATTTATATATAATAAATATTATGTTTATGTTTTAATTATTCTTCTATATTTTCCATTTATAGATTTCCTTTATGATTTCCATTATGGGTAAATGTGATAATTTCATTTGAGGAAGTGACGATAACCGCCCCCTCAAAGTGATATGACTCGTTCATACCATACGCGGAAGATATAAAGGATAGATATAATGAAATTATATTTGATATTATACTTTAATAATAATATATCTCTGTATCATTATGTTTTCATACCATTAAAATACTTAATAAAAATTAAAGTAGCGTTCATCCGTGTGTACGACTTATCGTCTCCATGAACAGTGCATTTCATTTCTTATGTCCAAATGTTATGAACTTTTATTAATACACATATATAATAGATACATATGATATTTATGATATCTAAATCAGGAATATCATTCTGGAGATAATGGAATTTTGAGAACATGGACAAACTGTAATTATAACAAGTTCCTTTTTTGACTCAAGTCCCGAACATCGACAATATGTCCAATACGAACTGAAATAATTAACTAATTATAATATCAAGGTAATAATTAATATAAAAGGAATAATAAACTTTATTTTTTTAATAAATTATAAATTAACTTATGTTTATCTTTCATGAAGAACAAGGAACAAGCATGTCATGTTGGACATGAGGTAATGGGTTTCTTATTTCACTGTTAATTCAATGAGATTTTCATTTTTCGCCATTTATTTATTGCATGTGGTGTATTTTGTACTTCTATATGATATATATTATCATGATTATTTTTATATTAATGGTGTTATATGATTAATTTAGTGGTTATTAACTTTTGTTCATACGACTCGATGGATTAAAACGTGGTAAGAGGTTTTCATCTAAATTTTTATTCCCATGAGATTCATGATATATTTGAAATTGTTTCCTTTTATGTGGTGTATGTACTGTCCATGGTTGTATTACATTCATAACATAATTTAATTTATTCATATTTACATCATCATAATATGGTCTATCTTTCATGGGTTGTATGTTTCGTAAGTTACCAATTCGGTAAGGGAACCTTTCATCCACCTGTTTTTAAAAAATACATCATTAATGTCATGTCTTTGAATTTCAACTTTCCTATATTTGGATATGATCTAATATATCCTATATGTTGTACATTTTTTGTACAAGTGATGATATACCATTTTTTCTCTCATCAACACATTCTCATAATTTTAATGTGACTCCGTAAGGCTGGTGAATTTATGTAAGAGATCTTCTTAACCTACTTTCAATTCAGTGGTTTAAACATATACTTATTTATTATGTTGTTCTATGAGTATGTGTGAATAAAATCTTATTTTTTACAACTAATATCCACTTAAATTTAGTGTATTTATATTTTTCACACATAATTATGTAATTTATTTTTTCATTAATATAAGGATATCATCTTTATAAGGGATTCTGTATCAATTTACATTCCATTGAGACTTCATTGTTTTTAAATACCAATTCACTTTTATATGGTGTATATAATTTCATTTGTAATATTATATCATGAATACCTTTATTCTCAAGATATTATAAGGTTTTTATAAAATGTTATTCCTCAATTATTTTTATTCAAGCATCTCTCATTTGGTTAGGAACTCTTTAACTAAAATATTGTTTTAAATATTTTTTCTTCTAATAAATCTCCTTAATGTCCATGTATTTAAAATTATTTTAAATATTTATATGGAACTTAATTGTTTTAAATTTTAATTCATTTAAAAAATTCGAAGTGGTACGTGACACTTTGATTCAAAAATATCTTTCTTGAATGTTTTAAATGGTTTGATAAAGCATTTATTGTGTAAATATTACGAAATGATATATTTTGATTATAATATTGAAATGTTATATTTCATTTATACTTGTTTCATGTGTTGTGTATATATTATGGTTATTGGGTATTTCAATGTATACGGGTGGTTTCCTGATAATTCTTGGGCAAGTGAGCCCGATATAGCTCTCTAATGCATTGAGAAAAGTGATGGAGGTAAACGTTTTTGTTTCTCCTAATAGATTAATAGAATACACTCTGATGGGTATTCCAATGTAACTCCATACATATATTTGATAGCTAAAATGTAATTATATTATTTATTCGACAAGTTACCTTTATGATTTATGATTTCTGTGTGTTATTGATAAATCTCATGATTTCATAAGGTATGCTATGATTGAAAGGTATGGTTTCATTAATTTGAATTGATTGATGGGATAATGTTTTCCTTCCTTATTTTATAACCCTTATTGAGATTTTTATTCTCATCCCATGTTTGGGAAATGTTTTTCATTGGACATAAAGATGGATGGGATCAAGGAAAAGTCTTGCAATATAAAACATGGAACTATACATGTTTCTATTTTAGGGTTTTTATTTTATAAAATATGGATACCGAGTAGTAGTTTCTAGATGTAATATTCAAGTTTTTTTGTAATAACTATTTCTTAATTCTATAAAACTCAAAACATGAAAATATCACCAATTTGAATTATTCGTTTAATTCTAGATTGTTTAATTTTTTTATGTATGGGTCCTTATACCATTTCATACATGGGGACAATCCACCTTCTTACGATTATCCCACCCATTTTAGTATTGGAAGGTCCATTGGTTCAGAATTTATGGCATTGGCCAAAGTAATTCGATTATAAAGGTTTTTAATTGGAACCCATTCGAATGTATTTATATTTTTTAATTTTTTTTTAAATTATTATTTCACAATTAATATTTCAAATTAAAAAATTAAATAAATAAATTACCTATAAACAATGGGGTTGGCCTACTGTGATTGAATCTCACACCCTACTCAGACACCATTGATACTCGAGTATACTTTATGGTGAAAGGTATGGACAAAGGGATGTAGCCATCAACCAATTTATAACTTTCCGTTCATGAAACATGATTGGTTCATATGACTGAGCCTATGCTCAAGATGTTAGTCAATGGAATTTATTTTATTTTTATACTTTTTTTATCCTGTTGTATATTCATGTATCCCTTACACCTCCATAGTCATTCTTTTATATTAATGATTTAGAACCATCTTGATGTATATTCTAATTATTCAGCTTCTTTTTTCATTTATTAGATTTCTAGATTTTCTTATAGTGCCCCACTGCATTAGTTATTAGTTAATATTTTTCTGCATATTATCATTATATAATATTTTCCTCACAAATATATGATGATTTAGTCTCCCCACATACACCATAAGTCCCTCAATACTAGTTTAAATCCTTTATCATTGAAGAAGACATTCTGGTGGTCTTGTGGCCCACCATATGGGGTGGGGGACCGATGAGTGGCATCCATGGAAGGATTCTACATATAACATTATAAAAACCATTCTCTACCATTCTCTTTATCTATATTATTCTACATCTTATAATTCTTCCCTCAATTTCGTTAAAAGACACAAAAAATATAAATTATTTATCAGTTTTAAAATTACAAGAAATTATTTCATCGTCTGATAAAAATGTTTGGTAGATTTCCATTGTTCGAAATATTACCTTAATATCATCATGGAAATTACAATTATTAATCTATATATTATGTTCAGTAACATAGTTCTCATTTTGTTTACTATTTTCTATTTATAAACAATGTCATAAGGTAGGTTAGTTCAAAATGTTTCGTTTCATAATTAATAATACCAATAATAGTGAAAATTTTAACATAAAATTAAAAAATTTATGAATGTCTTATAAAATAATCATAAACAAGAATTATTTTTAAAATAATACAATAAAAATGAAATTTTTTATAAATTTCTAAAATGATAATTTTAATTAACCAAATAATATACACTATGACTATAAATCGAGGTGTGAATACTAATTAGTTTCATGTAATATGTAACACTAAAGTCAATCAATCCCTTCTAAGATTTATTATACCTAGTTAGATATTCCCTAGAATAATATTCACTTGTAGTATGTATACGGGTATGTATTCATAGAGAAACAACATAGCATATACCTGAATAAACAATGGTGACATAAAACTATACTATAAATTCTCACTAAATTATGTTATAAAGTTATCTTACTAGAAACTATATTTTCTTAAATATTGTTCCTGGGGTTTCTACTAAATATCCTCTGGTATAAAGTATAAATACAGCAACCCATGTTGCTCTAAGTCAGTCTCTACTTTATTATATTTGGATAAGTTATAAAAAAACAAATTCTAAAGAACCTAATAGTTTATAATCATGGTAATCTAGATAAATAATTGATATTCACATTAAAATTGATAACATAAAATACAACCTAGTATTATCTACAGGCGCATCATTGTTTTCTCTAATTTACCCTTATATATAAATCATAATACACATCATATAATCCTAAGAAAAGATAATTAATAATGGAGACGGATCAATATACGAGTAATGGTATAATTACAGTGGAATACATAAAGAAATAAATTGAAATATATATGGTAAGGTTAATAATTAAATCACATTTCATTTAATCCATAACATGATTCTAATATTAAGGGATTATAAAATTAAAAAACTATATAAACAATTTAATAATATCAAATCTCATCCATTGATATTCTAAATAATATATTAATCACACTGAAATTAGAAAATGATCTCATAATGGAAGAATTAAAAATATTGTAAATCTTGAAATTATTTTGAAGACCTATCACAAACAAGTTTAAAACTGTGGGCATAAACACATCTAATTTGGTAGATTTATTTTTTTATTGAGAGTCCTCGATGCATCGAGGTAAAATTTATAGATGGGACCCAACCATAACTAACTATGTCTACTTCTTTCCTAATATTAAATTGGTTAATAATAATAATTATAAATATTTATATTTCAAAACTGACATATTAAATATTAATACCGACTTTAATTAAACAAAAATAACCCTATACCATCGACAAAAATATGGTATACTGCAAAAAAAATTTACATTGTCAGAAAAACTAACCATAAAGAACCCAATGAAATGAAAAGGATGATTACTAATAAATCATATTTCCATTCAATAATAATTAAAATAAATTTACTATTCAATTGATGAATAAACATACCATATGAATCCAATTAGATATATTTATTTAGGAAAATAACCCTTTTATGATGAAAATATAATATTTTAAAACATAAATATCACAAATTAATATGAAAATACATTTCATTGAAAATAACCTTTAGAACATATAAATTAATCTATATATCATTGTGTAGGCATGAAAATCATAAATTTATTCATGTCATTCACATTAACACAAATATTCCATTCACATTTTCAATTAATGGAAACATGTATTATTTTGAAAATAACATGAACTTTAATTTAAATTAATTTTTAATAATAAATAATTGTTAAAAATATCATTAATAAGTAATTTTTATAATTTTAAAAATTATTTTGAAAATATTTTTAGAACACAAGTATTTGGGTGAAAATGGATTTTTGGTCGAAGGAAAAAATGCACCATGGTTTTCCTAAAAAATCTAAATTATTTTATGTCCCAAAGAGTGGAAAAATAATAATAATAATTCTAAATTTCATTAATAAATATATAATTTTAAAATTTATTTGTTTAAATATTGGAATAAAAAATAATTACCCAACATGAGACATGAACATAACAATCTCAAATAATGATGACATTGTGAAATAAATATTTACTATTTTGGTAACGTATGAATTACAAGCCCCTAAAAAGAAATAATAAACATATAAAAAAATAAATAACATGATGAAGAATATATTAAATATATAAAATTTAAAATGGGTAAATATAAACAAAATATAAATGAAATAAGTATAGAATATAATATATGTCTCATATTTGTAAAAGTGAGATGAGAAACCATTTTCATAGGATTAAATTCCTTTGTATGTGTTTGAACATCATGTATAAAAATATAATTCTTATAATGAATATATTTAAAACCCATAATAATATATGTGATAAAATATAGGGTTTTCTAATAACCATTTATCACCCATTTATAAACATTTCTTTGTCAAAATCACTCTTTTGGGTGGTAATTGTGTCTTTTTATTGAATTTTTTGGTTCAGTAATTTCATTTCATTTATTTTTTTCAATTTTTCATCATCTAAATAATTTTAACCATGATTTAAATCTAATATATTTTATTTAATTAAGAAATTATTTTATTCTATATAATTTATAGATAGAAATTTGTTACACCACTCATAGAGATGTTTACCCAAATGCACACATGAACGTTGTTTCTATTGTTATTGATGAATGTAATGGGAAAAAATTATTGTTCAATGACCACTATATAAAAATTATTATTAAATATTGAGATATTTAATTTAATCACATACTTCCTTTTTACAATCCTTGATAAAATAAAATGACTATCATTTCACATCGATATGTAAGGGCAGATGACTGCACATTTGTACTAGTTAAGTTATTATTGTCCAATAGAAATTAATGTAAGACATTATATGTGGTATCATATTTTATTAATTATATTTATGTAATAAATATCATATATATAAATTAAATTTATAATTAATAAATTCAATGTAAATATGTATATGAAAATGACTCACATCGCTTTGTAAGGATCCAATCCACCATACACATGAGCAACATTATCATTTTCCCCCAATGAATGTAAGGTATGAAGTCATATGTGATATAATAATTAAGTAATTTTAATAATTTCTTAATTATAGTATAATTATTTTAATTTCATCATTATTTCTATCCTGGAAATTTTGTTATGAATGATGGATTACATCGGATCACGAAGAGGATGTTCAACATACACATAATTGATAGGTTCAATTTCGATTTGATAAAATTTTATATTGATATATCTTATGAAATAATCATAATAACATATCAATATATGGGTGATACTATATTTTCTATAAAATCAATATTATATTATATTCAAATCATGTGGAATATGAAATAAAAAATAAAAAATATTAATAATATTATCTATTCTTTGGAGAAAGAACTTAGGTTTGCACCTAAAGGACACATAGTTTGTATTTATGATTGAACTAAGTCTTATAAAATGTTTTAAGAGGATAAATTAATCATTTTGGGAAGTTATTGTAAAATCCTCATATTTTTTAATGTTTTAATAGTATAATAGAGTGGGTGGACTTTTATATGGGTATGATAGGACACACAAGGGTTTGTTTCGATAAAAAATTGATACCCATGTTTTACCATGTGAAAAGAATCCCAAATTTGAAATTATAAAAAATGAGATGTTGTAATTCTGAAATAATTCCATTAAATTGGAGTTGGATATGATTTATATTACTTTTATACCATATCTTCATTTTTTATCATCTATTTATCCTATTTATACCATAAATAAGATAATTAAATTTTAATGTTTTCACAATTATTTATGGTCAAAAAATAATTACAACTTATTATAAAATATAATTTTTTATTATTCAATTTTTTTAATCCTTTTTATCAAATATACTTTTTATAAGTGTCATAATTCAATTAAAAATGAAAGAGGAAGGTTTATAGAAAAACAAGTTTTCTAAAGATAAACAGTCGAATAATTAAAATGTTTTTTAGAAGAAAAAAAATTTAAATTTCTTCTAATGAAAGGAAATAACTAAATTGTAATATAATTTTACTAATTTAACCTCAAAGCAATTTAAAATTTAATTGAACTAATTAAATATTTTATATGAAAATAAATTTTTAAATCAAAAATAATTATTTTACATTATTTATCAAAAAAAATTATTCTTATTAAGAAATTCCCAAAAATTAAACCAATGTTAAATTTTACATATATAATTAATAATTTAATAATATTTATTAAAATAAATTTTATAATTGTTAAAAATTAATTTTAAATTATGTTTTTAAAGCGTGACTAAAAATCTATTTTATAAAATATGGATTTTTTAAAAACCCTTATTTTTACTGAAAATAAATATTATTTTATATATAATACATATATATGTATTTAATTTATTTAATAATGTTTAAAAAATATAATATTCATAATTTAGTAAATAATGTTTATAGAATCCATCAAAATGGCTATAAATTAATGGTAATGTTTAAATAATAATATTTCATTAGATTGTTATGTTTCATTCAATCATATTTTTTGCTGAATGGAAATCTATCAATGAGATTGAATTTATTCAAAAATAAATATTTCAAAATGTCTTATATAGATACATTTTCTTATAATATCAGTTTTTCATCTCTTATATGTTATTGAATATGAGATTATAATTTAAAAATATTGGTGTATTACTCTAGTATCGTGATTTTATTATGATAATATTTTCCTAATATCCAAAAATATTTATTTTCTTAATAATACAAAGATAAAAGAGATATTATATTTAAAACCCAACTAAACACAATGTGTTAGTTTATGAATATGGTTCTCTCTATGATGTATAACACATGTATTATGAATATTTTGGAAAAAATATTTTTATTTCTAATTATTAAGACCAAAAAATCGGAACCGTTATTGAGGTTAAAGTTGAGTTGGTTCCACCAAGAGCTATGAAATAAGATCTGAATCAAGTTACAATGTGACCTATAAATCCTATATAGATTAATCCCAATCATAAATTATGTGTAATTCTTATGGAAAATGATTAGGTTGTAATTTTATTACTAGATAAACCTTCTACAAACAATAATATTATTGAGGTTTTTGATAATTGGGAACAATTAAAATCCATATAAGCTGAAATAGATTCCATCCACAATACGAATGATTTGAACTTGGTGTATTAAACTAAAGTAGAGTGTCTCATAGTTTGAAACTAGGTTAAACAAGATTATATTATCATGGATTTTAGACTATATAAATTTCAATAATTCGATTGGAAAAGTTTTATTATCAAAATCTTAGTATTTATTATAAAGAGACGGTTTCACTTGTTGCAATGATGAACACAATTAAAATATTTATAACCATTAAAACGAATTTTTTATAATGAGATATATCAAATAGATATAAAATATTCTTTCATTAATGAGAATTTATCCCACTATGAATATCTGAGAAAACCTAAATGTCTTTGATGTTCCAAATTAATCTAATATGATATGCAAGATTCAAAGGCCCATTTAGGGATTGTAAAAAATATCCATAAAGATGGAATATATTATTTAATTATTTGATCAAAGAGTCTGATTTAATTAGAAAAACAGACGATTCTTATGTATTTAGATAATTTAATGGATTATTTGGTATTAATGATATTTTATATACATTATATTTTTCTTATAAAAAATGAATTCAAAACATTACAATGTATAAATACAGGGTTCTGTAAAGAATTCTATATTAAATACATTGGTGAAATATACTATATATTTGAATTAATATGTATAGATATATATATCTAATAGGATTATTTTACTGAGTCAACAAACATATATTAGTAAATTGATAATGTTTTTTAACATGGGTAACTACAAAAGATATATTTTATAGTGTTTTATGGAATTAATTCTATAATGATTCAATATTATTCTCTAAAGTTATAAATGATGGATATTATTCCCTATTCATCTGTTATAGGATCTATCGTATATGATATGTTATTTATTTTACATAATCTTTCTTATTCTTTTAGAATTATCGGTAGATACTAATCAAATACTAATGATAATCACGTGATTGATTTAGTGATCATAATAAAGTACATGAGAAGAACCATGTTTATATTATTAATCTTCAAAAGAGATAATAAGCTCTGTGTGAAGGGTTATATTGATTCTAGTTTATGATATGGAAACGATTACATGAGATCTCAATATAATTTAATAATTTAATATAATGGTTGATCTATTAGTTTTGAGAGTTCCAAATAATCCACTATGGTGGAATTTATAATAGAGGTAGAGTATAAATCTACACGAAACACTATTAATGATGATGTTTGGATCAATATGTTCATTTATAATTGTGGGGTGGTTCGTAGCATCTAGGGAGTAATCATGATTTTCTATGACAATAAGAGAACCACTTCATTGGATAAGAAACCACATTACCATGAAATGAGGAAGAATATACTTTTACAATACAATATTATATGAGACATCATTTATAAGGGTGATGTTATATTAATTAGACTTAATATAGATGATAATTCATTTGAACCATTAACGATATCATTACTATCGGAGAATCATGAAGGTCATGTTGAATCTCTCGGTATATGATACATAAGGAATATAATTTAATACTTTTAAATATATTTAGATTTTATTTTAATATGAAGTATTTGATGGTTATTCATTCATTTATAATATAATTAATTTTACATTACTAGTGGAATGATAATATTCCCTCAAATTGTGACATTGAGTTTTCCTTAATTGATGATCTTTAAAAATTATTATTGTGTGCGATGATATGTTAGGTTATGAATTAGTATAATATTATACCCAATCCAAAATTATAATATCAAATATAGAGTAGTGACTAATGTGGAAATATGTCGAGGCTTACTACATAGACATACCATCTAAAATATTTGTCATGGAATTTGATACATTCATAAATTTAATGAGATGTGTATGCTTATTATCATTTCCTATTACCAATGGGGTCACTTATAATTTAATTCATTTCCTAAAAAATATTTTGTGATTGTCTAATAAATTATAATTCCAATCATGTCACCATTTGGAGCACAAAAAATATGATATTTTCCAATCATATAAAGAGAAAAGACATTCAGGACATTGGATGAAATAGAAAAATTATATACATTAACATACATGGTATATTGACATGTAATGTGCTCATATACATGTATGAAGGATTGGTTATGTGATAATTAGATTGATAAATTACACATGATGTATCCATCATCCTAGACATCCTATTTCAATAATATAGGATTGGATGAGATGACTTATAACATATTTATATATTCCATGTCTACTAGTAAGCTAGTACCATGGACCAAGGGATTATATAAAAATAAATATATTACATTGGTTACATATTATACTAAATATATTTATATTTATATATTTTCATGTCACATCATGAGCATGATAGCACCATTCATGTCATGATTATTGATTATTATTTTGTAGTGGCCACTCTCTTCATACATTTATGAAATTGGGATTTTTTTATTGGAAATGATATAAAAAACCAAAATTTTGTACAATTAGGTATTTTCATAATGATAATGTATTTGATTTTAAAAAAAAATAAAGAGAGTTCTCATGAATCATATCCAATAGTGTTTTAATTGGATTCACAGAGAGTTGTGAATTTTTTCAGAATGCAATTATAAGATTTTGATGTAAATGGGAGATTGTGGGAGATTTACTATAATGCCCCGACCCCAGTTACTCAAATTCGGTGATTTGTTATATAACATTGGCATGATCACAAAATATCAAATCTCAAAAGACCAATTAGTTTAGTAGCCTTGGAAAGACTAGAAACATTCATAATGTTTACATTTCATCATAAAGAGAAAACTACAACAAAATCCTGACTCCACACTTATATCCCATTATATTATCCCTATAGGTCATTCATAAAATACATCTTCACATCCTGGGATAAATTAAACATAGAATGTGGTGAGATCAAATTCTCAGTAAGGATAACAATATAGTAGAAACTTTCATAAATAAGCATAAACATTTAAGGCAATGAATAACTAAAACAAAAACCTTTTAAACGTGAACTTTATCATAATATGGAAGAAATAAAATGAAATAATTCTATTTAATTATTCAAATGGATATTCAACTATTCGATTAATCACATGCAATATCAATAGCCACTTTCATAATGATGGAATGAATAATTATAGACTATCATAACCGCATATTCAAGGCCCTGTGCCAAGACTAAAATTAAGATTTTTCCAAGGCCTTGTGCCTAGACACTATGTTGGATCATGAGACCTACTAATGCATTGATTCATTATAGAGGGCTCCACCAGTCACTTATTAAGTCCAATACATGCCTCATATGAATAGGTTTAAACATAACCTAAACATTCGTATTAAAACTAGCTTACGAAATGTCAATACTTTCTCCATAAACCATGAATGGTATAAAAACAACACATCCACAGTCAATCATATCAAAAAACCTTCAATATAATATGTAAGTTTTGTATCGTAATAAATCAACATCAAATAAACTTAAAATTCATTAAAGGATATTGACATAGAGGAAATCAAAAATATTTGAGAAAAATAATTTTTTTATCATTTAAAAGTCACATAATTATATAATAAAACATTTACTTTGAAAACAATTTTATAAGCTTGTAAAGGAGCATCGACGATTTTATAACAGCGAAATATAGCTGCACCCACCGTATAAGTTAAAAAAGACATTCTTACCTTAATTTTGTCTAAAAGGTTAAAAAGGACTTTGTTTGGAAAATGACAGAAAGATTCCTTTGTAAACTTTTTATAAAAATTAAAACAAGGGTATTAATTAATTTAACACATAGTCTGTAAAATAGTAAGAATGATTTGAAATACATTTTTAAGAAACATGAATGTGAATGAAAAAGATGTCCCAGTAGATAATTACGTATAAAAAACCTCGGATAATGAAGAGATTGTGAACTAAACCCTTACCTTGTAACATTCCTTGGTCGAGGGTTGGTTAAACTCATGTATAATGGTGAAATAATTGTTATTAAATTATACAAGAATAATATACATTAATATCATATCATATATTATCTTTTAATCTCTCTTTGTTAATAATATCTTAGTATTATCATCATTTAGGGTGTTAACTTAGTCTTTTTATTTTATATGTTTTGTTACATAAGCCATGTTTTTTATGGATAGGTTGTATATTATCCATATAAATAATGATATAAAGTCCATAAACATTCTTTTTAACCATCAAATAAAAATTATTCTTGAATGGATACGATGGGGAATGAATCTCATCGCGTTCGTGGAGACCGTAGTCCATACGTACATACGAGTGACAATATCATTATATTTATATTAAAATAATATATAATTGGATGGTATATCATATATACAGAATCATTATGATGTTATATTTATTATTCAAATCAATTACACATCATTATAATACCCATCCAAATAATAATTTTTTGAATAACAATTACACCACGACGTGGAGACGTTAAGCCGTACGTACGCACGTATGGTGACATGTAATTCAAAGGATGGATAGAATACTGAATATGGTTGTACCATATTTATAATAACATCACATTATATATGAGATAATGGAGTTATTATTTTATAATGGAGATAACAAATAAAGATGAAGTTGAAGAGGAAAGGAACTTGAAAGAGGGTGGTGAAAGCATTACCTCTTCTTCGGTTTCTTCCTTTTGATTTGATAAAATGGGCTTCTTAGGTTGGATTTAAGATGAACTAAGGCCTCTATTTTGAATTGACGGATGTTGAGAGAATATTTTGGCAGGGGTTGGTTGTGCCAAAAGGCTTTTAATGTGTGAATTAGTGAGTAGGTTGAGTTCCCTTTTATAAGGGGGTGAGGGGAAACTTAGGAAAAGATTTAAATATTATTTTATAATAAATTCATATTCGGTTTCTAATGGCTCCAGAATGGATTATTTAAAGTATAAGGTGGGGATATGTAGAAAAAAACTCAACCAATATGTTTTATACATGTTTGGGTCACTTTATTAACCTTATCTTTTAGTTTTAACTCTTAGTTAATTAGTTTGACATTTACCTTGTCACTTGGTATTTTTATATTATATGGTTAATAATCATATTATATACCACCAAGAGACCCCAATGTGGTCAATTAAAAATAAACCTATCATGATATAAGTCCTTTGGCCAAAAATTATATTTTTATTAATATAATATCAATTAATAATATAATATTTTTTTAAAAACTCTTTTGTGTCAATTTTGAGACTATATAATTATTGATTTATGTTAAAGTCTTAACAAAGTTATTAATTAGAATAAAATTCATTTATGTGATAATAACATGTTATAAGAACCAATAAATTTCTTCGATGTCATCAAAACATTCAAATTATATTTATTTTAACATTTATAATATCAATTATTTGATTCTTTCATTATCAAGTAAAATACTGCATCATTATTGTATTATAAATAAATTTACTTATTATATTTATAAAAATTATTAATAAAATAAAATTATGTAAGAAATAGATTTATCTTTCTAATAAATATTTATATTCAAAAATAAAACATATATAATTGAATAAAAAATTTTTTTAAAGATATATGTGTATGTCAGTTTTGTATTTACTTTAACATAATTAATATAATGTTTCATTATCACTTAAAAGTGGCTCCATGGGGTCCCAAAATCGACCCAATTATTTCCATGGTCGGAAATGTATCACACCATAGGTTTAGGACAAGTGTTAGGGTAATTTAATATTTTTATAATATTATTTTTACCCTTATTTACCTGATTTACCCTTTAACCATGGTAAATAAAATATTTACCGAAGTAATTATTCAAAATGTCTAAAAATAAAAGTTACCTATTTACACAATTTGGAACTCATGATTATAAATATGGAATCCATTTTTCTAAATTCAAAACATACAAGTGGCAGAAATTAATTTAAAATTAATTACCTTTGTTAAAAGAAAAAAGTGTGTTTTTAAGAGATAATAACTATCACAAGATTGGTACTTTCATATGTCCAGTTTAAATTTTAAATAATGTCCAATGAAAAAAATTAGATTAAATGGTAAAAATATAATCTAATTATACTCTAAAATCACACATATTAATAATTTATCACTATTAATTATTTCTATTAAAAAGTTGTTTTTAATATAAATTTAGCAATTTTCAGTATTCATCAAAATATGAAGTTATCCAAAAAGTACCAAAAATTCACCCTAAGATGATTTTGATATTCTGAATCCAAAAATGAAGTCCAATTTGAATGATAAAATGTATATAATTTTGAAAATTGGGTATTATTATTCATAGCATCTAGTTTGAATGGTTGTCGTGTGTGTTAGTACTCGGAGATGCGTACAGCACACGCTACTGTATTATTCGAAGAGAAACATATCGTGGAAGCTTGGGGTGTTACATTCTCCCCTCCTTCAAATAATATTTTCCTTGAAATTTCTGTAATACTACTACATTAAAAGACTCAGTTGGTTCTTCATCATAAGTTCCTCAGGTTCCCACGTTGCCTCTTCCATCTTATGGTTTCTCTATAGAACTTTTACCGGACGAGTCGTCTAGTTTCTCGGCATTTGTTCTCTCGTATTAAGAATCCTGACGGGCTCATCGCAATAAGACAGATTGGGTTCCAGTTCAAATTCTTCATAATTGAGTACATGTTTTGGGTCAGTCATGTATTTTCTCAATATTGACATGTGGAACACATCATGAACTTTGGAGAGATTTGGCGACATTTCCAAACTGTAAGCTACAAACCCAATTCGTTCTAGAATACCGAATGGTCTGATGTATCTGGGACTCAATTTTCCCTTCTTACCGAAACGTATAATTCTGTTCCATGGAGATACCTTCAAGAAAACTTGATCTCCTACCTAAAATTCCAAATCCTACCTTCGGTTATCAGAATATCTCTTCTGCCTACTTTGAGCTGATTTGATGTGGTTTTGGATTACCTTCAGCTTTTCTATCGTTTCCTCCACCAGTTCTGGGCCTATGAGTTTTCTGTCACCAACATCATCCAAATAGGATGGAGTGTGACATCTCTTTCCATATAACACTTCATATGATGCCATCTGAATACTTGAATGGAAGCTATTGTTATAGGAAAATTATACTAGAGGTAAATATTGATCCCATATACCTTTAAAGTCATGAGATCATGATCTCAACATGTCATCTATGGTTTGAATAGTCCATTCTAATTGTCCATCAGTTTGAGGGTGGTAGGAAGTGCTCAAATGAAGCTCAGTATCCAAGTCCTTCTATAGACTTTTCAAGAATATTGATGTAAAATGGGGATCACGATCTGAAACAATTGATAGGGGTTCTCCATGAAGCCTCACAAAATCATTAATATATAGTCTCTCTAGACGTTCAAGTGGTTAATTTCCATTATATCAAAAAAATGTGCTGACTTTGTAAGATGGTCAATAATGACCCATATTTCATCATTCCATCTAGGAGTATTTTGAAGTCCCATGAAAAAGTCCATCATGATATTATCCCATTTCCACTCAGGTATGGGAAGAGGTTGCATGACTCCTCCAGGCTATTTCCTTCTAGCTTTCACTTGTTGACAAACTATACATATTGACATAAAATCAACTATATCTATCTTCATGATGTCCCAAAAAAATGTTCCTTCAAATCTCTATGCATTTTGGTGCTCCCAGGTGTATAGAGATATTGGAACTATGAGCATCATCTATCAATTAACTTTTTAAATCAGGTATATCGAGAACACAAAGTCTCTTCCCAAATTTCAAAATTCCATCTTCATACACAAAGTCACTGAATCTACCATAATTCATAGCTTTATTCTTCTTTTTAAACTCTTCATCATTGTTCTGATAACTCTTTATCCTTTCTAGTAAATATGGTTTGGCAACCATTTGAAAAAGTATTTATGTTTCACCTTCCATGGTGATCCCGATATCCATCTATACTAGATCCCTGAAAATAGGGTCCCTTTCAACTCTCATCCTGTTAAAAAATCCTTGATCCTTTCTACTCAAAGCATCTTGTACCTTATTTTCCATCCCTACGTGTTATTGTATAATTCAATAATAATCCATGAGTAGTTCAAGCCATCACCATTTCCTCATGTTGAGTTCTTTCTGTGAGAAAATATACTTCAAACACTTGTGATCAGTATATATCTCACATTTTCACCATACAGATAATGTCTCAATATCTTCAAAGAAAAGATTATAGAAGCTAACTCAAGATCATGATTAGGATAGTTTTTTTCATGAATTTTCAGCTGTCGTGATGCATAGGTAATAACTCTATCATTCTACATAAGGACACAACCAAGTCCTTTTCTTCGATGCATCACTAGAAAATAACAAACAGATCATTCCCTGATGGTAGAGCCAATATAAGATCATTGACTAATATTCTCTTCAGTTCTTCAAAAAATTCTTCACACTCTTTTTTTCAAACAAATTTAACTCCTTTACATGTGATCTTCATTAATGTGTTAGCCAACCGAGAAAAATTATGGACGAAACATCGATAATAACCTGCTAAACCAATAAAATTGTGTACCTCAGTTATACTCGTTGGTGCTGGCCATTCTTGGATTTCCTTGGTCTTAGAAGGATCAACAGAGATTCCATCTTTGGAGACAATATGGCCAAGAAAAGAGATCTCCTGAAGCCATAATTCATTATTGCTAATCTTCCCATATAATTCAAGTCTTCTAAGAGTCTTTAGGATAATGCGTAAGTGATTTTTATGATCTTCATAGATTTTGGAATATACCATGATATCATCAATAAATACCACCACAAAATCATCGAGATATTCCTTAAAAACTCTATTCATTAGATCCATGAATATAGAGGGTGCATTAGTCATCCCAAAAGGCATTACTGTAAACTCATAATGCCTATACCTGGTTCGAAAAGTTGTCTTCGGAATGTCTTCCTTCATCACACACAACTGATGGTATCCAAATAGAAGTTCAATATTTGAAAAGTATCAATCTCTATGAATTTGTTCAAATAAAACATCAATGCGAGGTAGGGGATGCTTGTACTTTATTATTATTGCATTTATTTCCCTGTAGTCGATACGTAACCTCATAGATCAATCTTTCATCTTAACGAAAAGGACATGGGCTCCCAATGGAGAAACACTGGGGATAATAAATACCTTATTACTCAATTACTCTAGTTGTTTCTTTAGATCAACTAATTACACAGTGGACATTCTATAAGGGGTCTTTGATATGGGCCTTGAACCCGGAATTAAATCAATGGAAAACTTAGGTTCACATTCTGGAGGATTTCTAGGTAAATATTCCGGAAAAACATCTACATATTCTTTCAGAATAGTTAAATCCTCTCTGTGAACATTCCTTTAATCACCCACAGTTATTTCGTTCCCTTCCTCCCCGATAATTGAATTTAGTTGAGCTACTGGGCGTGAATCTAAATAAGAATTAGGTGGTAACGATTCTGCTATAAATATAAGGTGTTCTTCATCATCATCATCCAAAATTTTAACCTCCTTCTTCTTAAAATAAATCCTCGCATCATGGTCCTAAATCCAATCAATTCCAAGGATTACATCAAATTCAATCATGGGTATGACGATGAGATCTGCAGATAAAGAACATTTATGTGCTCTAATGGGGATTGATTCACAAAACATTATTGTGATTATACTTCCTTTAGGAGTTTTAACTGACAACTCCCTTGTTAAATCAAATTGGAAATATCTAATTTTCATAGAAAATTGGGATGATATGAAACAATGTGATGATCCAGAATCAAATAAAGCATTGGCTAAACTTGAGGAAACCAATAAATTACCTGCCACCACATCTTTCATAGATTCTACCTCGAAAGTAGTGATAGCATAAGCATGGACTTGATCCCTTGGCATTTTCTGAGGTAAGTTCCCTAGAATATTAGGACATTCATTTTCATAATGTCCCATATCCCTGCAATTATATCATTGAACATCGGTATCTTCTTTCTTCCCCTTTCAATCACAAGTTTGATGGCCTTCTTGAGCACATTTGTAACAGACTACCATTCCATTCAAGCAAGTACCAGGGTGTTTCTTCCCACATTTACTATAGGATTGATATTAAACATTTCCCTTATTCCGCTTATTTCTATTTCCATATTGATCAGTAGATATTTTCTTCTCTTGCTTTGCTTTAAAGTCATAAGACTTAGAGAATTATTTTTCTATCTTGATAACACATGATACAATATCTTCATACGACGAGAAGGATTGTGAAACTAATGCTCTATGGAGAAATAGGTTTAACCCATCAAAGAAACGATCAATCTTACATATTGGGTTATGTATATAAACTGTAACATACCTCTCTAGCCTTGTAAAGTTAGCCTCATATGTTGGGACATTCTCATCCACCTTTTGCCTCAAACATAGAAGTTGTCTTTCCATATCTACTCAATCGTCACGAAGAAAGTATTTTTCTAAGAACATATCTTTGAAATCCCTCCATTCCATATTTGATACTTCATTATCTTCCTTCGTGTTTGGAATCAATGGCCACCATTGATCCACATCTCAAGTGAGGCGGTAAACTACCATGATAACTTTTTCCCTTTCACAACTCCCCATGGCATGGAATATTTTTTCTAAGTATTTTATCCATTTCT
Organism: Viscum album; assembly: GCA_963277665.1. Classification (NCBI taxonomy): domain Eukaryota; kingdom Viridiplantae; phylum Streptophyta; class Magnoliopsida; order Santalales; family Viscaceae; genus Viscum; species Viscum album. Next base: position 1,015,420,756 of record OY728155.1, read on the forward strand.
CAACTACTAGTGAATTTGTACTCCCATTGAATGTTGGTGGGTTTTTCCTCATTAAGCGATCTAACATTGATCCTCCATGTTGTGGATATGGGTGCTCTATACGGGTAAGGTTATTATTCATAACCTGAGTGAGTTTTCCTAGTATGGTGATAAGCTGATCCACACCAGTTGCATCACCAGCTCCACTATAATTATCTCGAGCAGGAGAGAAATCCCTACATGGAGTGCGTGCATTGATACATTTTCCATTACTTCCACTAGTATCCATTTCTAAATAATGGCATACACTAGATAAGTATATGAATCACAATACATAAATCCAAACTTGCAAAACACTTGACATAAATTGAACAGTTTATGGATATAATCCATAATCATAAAAATGTTTTCTTTGAGAGAGTATATACTCATACACCCATCATAATGGTTTGTAATGAAAATTAGAATTATCCTAAGCATATCCCCCGGGAGTGTCATAACCAAGAGTGCAACAAGGACCGTTGTCGTGAACCAGTTCCTGTTCGAGTCTAGCTTGAAGCGGTGTTTTTGGGTTTTACCCCTAGGTACATCTGTGCCAGAACCGCCTCTACCTACTCATATCCAGACAGGGATGTATTTCTCAAAAAACTCACAAAATATCTAAAATACCAAAAATTATAGGAATATCTTCTATACTAATCCTCAAAGTCTATCTTAAGTCTATGTTCTCTAATCATAGTTTATCTAAACATAGCGTCCATTGTTTGTACAAAACTTCATCTAATACTAACTGAAATTCCCCGAACCCAGTTACCCAAAGTCAGTGCATTATTAAATAACATTGGCTTGATCACAAATGATCAAATCTTGAAATACCGATTAGTTTAGTAGCCTTGGAAACACTAGATACATTCATAAAGTTTACATTACATCATAAATTGAAAACTAGAAAAACTTCTTGTCTCCACACTCATATCCACTTATACTATCCCTACAGGTCATTCATAAAATAGTTCTTCAGATCCTGGGAAAAATAAAACATAGAAAGGGGTGAACTCAAATGCCCAGTAAGGATAACAATATAGAAGTAACTTGCATAAATAAGCATAAACATTTAAGGCAATGTATAACAAAAACAATAGCCATTTAAACGTGGAATTCAGCAAAATATGGAAGAAATAAAATGAAATAATGCCATTTACTTATTCACATGGATATTCTACTAGTTGAATAATCATATGAAATATCAATAACAACTTTCATAATGATGGAATGCATAATGACAGACTATCATAACCACATAGTCAAGCCATTGTGCTAATACTACAAATAATATTCTTCCAAATCCTTGTTCCAAGACACTAGTTTGTCTCATGAGACCTACCGATGCATCGAGGATCTATAGCGGGATCCACCCGTCACTTATTAAGTCCAATTCATTCCTCATATTAATAGGTCTAAACATAACATAAACATTCGTATTAAAACTATCATACGAAATTTCAATACTTTCTACATACACCATGAATGGTATAAAAAAACAAATCCACATTCAATAATATCAAAAAACCTTCAATATAATATGGATGTATTGTATCATAATAAATCAACTTTGAATAAGCTTAAAATATATCAAAGGATATTGACGTAGATGAAATCAAAACTATCTGATAGAAATATATCTTTTTTTGAAATCATTTAAAAGACACATAATTATAAAATAAAACATTTACTTTGAAAATATTCTTATAAGCTTGTAAAGGAAGGTTCAACGATTTTATAACGGCTAAAAATAGCCACACCCGCCATATAAGTTAAAAAACACGTTTTTACATTAATATTGTCGAAAATGTTAAAAAGGACCTTGTTTGGAAAATGATAGAAAGATTCATTTATAAAGTTCTTATAAAAAGTCAAACAACATTATAAATGACTTTAAACCATAGTATGTAAAATAGTAATAATGATTTGAAATACATTTTTATGAAACATTTATGTTAATGATAAAGAGGTCCCAGTATATAATTACGTATAAACAACCTCGGATAATAAAGATATTGTGAAATAAAACATTACCTTGTACATTTCCTTGGTCGATGGTAGGTTTACCTCCTGTATAATGGTTAAATAATTGTTATTAAATTATACAAGAATCATATACATTAATATGATATCAAATATGATCTTTTAACATCACTTTTTTAATAATATCTTATTATTTTTGTCATTTCAGGTGTTAACTTACTCATTTTCTTTTATATGTTTTGTTACATAAGTAATATTTGTTATAGATAGGTTGTATCTTATTAATATATAGAATAATATCAAGTCCTTAAACATTATTTTTAACCATTAAATGAAAATTATTCTTGAATGGATACGACGGGGGATGAATCTCATCGCATTCGTGGAGACGGTAGTCCGTACGTACGCACGAGCGAAGATATCATTTTTTTATGTTAAAATAATATATAATTGCATGTTATATCATATACATAGAATAATTATCATTTATTATTTATTATTTACATAAATTACACATCATTATTATACCCATCTAAATAATAATGTTTTGAATAACAATTACACCACGATGTGGAGACAGTAAGCAGTACATAGGCACGTTTCGTGACATGTCATTCAAAGGATGGATAGAATAATGAATATGGTTGTACAATATTTATAAAAACATCATAGTGTATAGGATATACTAGATTTGTTATTTTATAATGTAAATAACAATGAATTAAGAAGTTTAAAAAGAAAGGAACTTGAAAGAGGGTGGTGAAAACATTACCTCTTCTTCGGGTTCTTCCTTTTGATTTGATCAAAAGGGCTTCATAAGATTGATTTCTGATCAAACAATGGCCTCTAGGTTTAAGTGAGGGAAGTTGAGAGAATATTTGGGCAGTTATTGGCTGATCCAAATGGCTTTTAATGTGTCAATTTGTGAGAAGGGGGGTTCCCTTTTATAAGAGGGGTGAGGGGAAACTTAGGAAAAACAAGAAATATTATTTTATAATAAATTCAAATTTGGTTTCTAATAGCTAAAAAATAGATTATTTTAAGGATAAGGTGGGGATAGATCGTAAACAACTCAACCAATATGTTTTAGATAGGTTTGGGTCACATTATTAACCTTATCGTTTAGTTTTAGCTCTTAGTTAATTAGTTTGACATTTACCATGTCACTTTGTATTTTTATATTATATGGTTAATACACTTAATATATACCTCCAAGAGACCCCCAAGTGGTCCATTAATTATACATATATCATGATATAATTACTTTTGCCGAGAATTAAATTTTTAGGAATTGAATATCAATTAATAATAAAATATTTGTTTTAAACACACTTTTATGTCAATTTTCACACTATTTAATAATTGGTTTTTGTTAAAGTCTTGAAAACATTATTAATTCGAATAAAATTCATTTAAGAAATCATAACATTTCATATTAACCAATAAAATTCTTGTATGTCAAAAAAACGTTCAAATTATATTTATTTTAACATTTAAAATATCAATAATATTATTCATTCATTAATAAGGAAACTTCTGCACCATTATTGTGTCATAAATAAATTTACTTATTCAATGTCTAAAAATTATAAATAAAATACCTTTATGTATAAAATCATTGTATCTTTCTAATGACTATTTATAGTTGAAAACAAAACATATTTAACTCTATGTAAAAAAAAATTTCTAAAAGATATATGCTTATGTCATTTTTGTATTCACTTTAACTTAATTAATATAAAGTGTCATTATATCTTACAAGTGGCTCCATGGGGTCCCAAAATCGACCCAAAGATGCCCATGGTCGGAAATGTATCATCCAATAGGGTTAGGACAAGTGTTAGGGTAATTTAATATTATTTTAATATTATTTTTTACCCTTATTTACCGGATTTACCCTTAACCATGGTAAAGAAAATATTTACCAAAGTAATTATTCCAACTATCTAAAAATAAAAGATACCTATTTAAAAAATTTAGACCTCTTGATTATAAATATGGAATACATTTTTCTAAATTCAAAACACAGAAGTGGCAGAAATTAATTTTAAATTAATTCCGGTTGTTAAAACCAAAAGCGTGGTTTTAAGAGATAATAACTATCAAAAGATTGGTACTTGCTTATGTCAAGTTTAAATGTGAAATTATATCCAATGACCAATATTGGATTAAATGGTAAAAATATAATCTAATTATACTCTAAAATCACTAAAATTAATAATTTATCGGTATTAATTGTTTTATTAAAAAGTTTTTTTTAATTAAAATTTAATAATTTTCACTATTCATTAAAATATGACAGATATCCGAAAAGTACCAAAAATTCACCCTAAGCTAATTTCGATATTAAAAATCCAAAAATAATGTATATTTTGAGATATAAAATGTATGAAATATAAAAAATTGGATATTATTATTTATAACGACTAGTTTGATTGGTTTTGGTGGGTGTAAGAACTCGAAGATATGTACAACACACGCTACTATATTATTCAAAGAGAAGAGTATCGTGGATGCTGGGGGTGTTAAATTTAATAATTTAAGGGATATAATATTTTCTAATATCCATAAATTTCAACATATGATATGTTCAATTTGATGCCTATATCATAGCCTATGATTGGATTTCCACCGTACATTATGATGATGCATATAATGTAATTCATAGAATGTAGTATATAATATCAAATGAATAAATCATTATCACATATTATATGTGATTATTTTTATTTTGAATCAATATGATTTTTTATTACTATGTTTATATGTTTAACATAATTTTTTGATGAATTATAATGGTTATAAATTCCACTAATATGTAGTAACATATTGTGTTCCATGTGAAGACATTAGATGCTAAATATGTTAATAATTGTTTCATCAAGTGAATAGAGTCTATAAAATGGATATGATCCCCTTTATAGAGACAACCCTCTATACATAAAATCCTAATAAAACACTCTATAAAAATGTGGTTATTTATTAGTTTTAATCAAAGTATGCTCTATCAACCCATTTATTAACATGAATATTCTCATTAAAAATTAGTACTTAATGGCTGCTTCAATTCACCAAACGCAAGAGAAATTGTACTATTGATATGGGGTTAAAAATAAAATTTACTATATAAAAGAGTATAATTTGGAATATATAAATTGTAATATAGTTTTATGTTTTATGTATTTTTCCTGTTAAATTTATTGAATATAAATCATGTAATTTAGTGGATTATTCTGTTTCCAAATGAACATTTATGAATATGAAAAACTAATAAAACGATACATTTAAATATTAATATTTTAAATTCATTAAAATATCTGATTCATAATTTTCAAAACATAAATCCACCCAACATCATCTTCAACCAAAAAAAACATCAACATATTAAAATATGGATCAATATGTGATGTCTCAGCCTTGAAAATAAATCTTCATAAGCTCTAAAAAAGGTCGTGAAAAAACTGTAAATGAATTCCCAATCCCCACAGGCTAGAGATAAGAACCCGAGAACCAAACACTAACCACTGTGAATGATTTTACAAACATGAAACATGAATGAAGGAATACTAATAGAGAAAAATAACATGAATTGGCATATAACATAACTAAAATATAATAACATCAATAGTGATATAACCATGGTATCATATTGAAACAATGGTAAATATATAGAATAAACAATAATGAAAAACCCAGACTATTAAGAAACCATGACCATTGAAACATATATCCTTGGGGAAATAAGAGACCACATAACACAAGAAATCCCAAAAAATAATTCTTATATGGTATGAACATGAATATCAACTAATAAATAATTATAAAACATTACTAGAACTTGATTTGGATGGTCAATATCGAAGAAAAATTTATTAAACCATGTCTTGTGAGAACAAATGGACTGTATATGGTATATGAATGAGGGCACGAATGATGATCCTAAAAAATACAAGAAAATTCTTATATATAATGATCTATGTAAATAATTGGAAGATATAGGGTATATATACATAAATAATTATAATAAATAAATTTAATGTCTACTATTAAATATATACATGATTCAATAAATATTCATGACTCTCTGTAAACAAATTAGAGGCCAATTTGGTAGTATAAAATTTTGGAATAGGTGAAACCATAGAATAGTGGATTCTCAACATGATAGTGGGGGCCTCAGGGGATCCTAGAATCATCGCATGACATTTTAGATAACCAAAACCTACCCCCAAAGGCCTATAAGTATTTAAAAACCTAAGGCATCAACCATGCCTATGGTAGGGCCAATTGGCCATAACACATATGATGAACACACGAGAGACATGACCTAGACCATACCCAACATTGGGCATGGTGGGTCCACCCATGGATCACAGAATACCGCAAGTGGGGAAATAGATTTTTCCATTCCATGATCTATCATATTTTTCCCAGGTAAGATAAAAAAACCTCTTCATGATCCACATATCTACATATAAATATTCCAGAACATAGAAGAAAACATCTCAAAACATATAAAATATTATATGCATCATCTTTGGATGTTACATCCTCTCCACCATAACACATTATTTCCATATAATGTCATTAGTTAGAAGGATGATCAATGGGTAGAAGAGGCCGTTTATCAATAATAAAAAATTCAAACACCCAAGTCTCATGAAAATATGATTAATTCCGCCATAACACATTTACCAATGGAATTGAATTCCCATACGTAACATTTATTTGAGAGTTGATGACCCCGACTTGATGTTCTATAACTAAAACTTCTCTCCCCAACACAACATCCATCGAATTAATTAAATTGGAAATACCAATATTATACCTCAGGATGTACGATATGTAGAAAAAATCAGGGATACCAATCAAATAAGCTAGAAATTCCATCTTATAATCTACCTACTCAAGCATCTTAGTTAACTCAAATGGTCAAACATATTTTACAAGAAAACATCCCTAGTTTCCCAAATGGATAGTTACCCAACTAAGGTGAATCTTCTAAGAAAAACAAGTCATTAATAGAAAACTACAAATAATTTTTTTTATACATATTATTTTTTGGGATATGAGATCTATCTAGGTGTTGATGTATACCTTTGATCCTTAGTAATGTCAATAGAATGACACTCTTCAATACAAAATAGTAATTTCCCAACTCTGACCAACAAAAAGGTGTCCTGAATGATGACCATATAAATCCTTATATGGAACTATTCTAATCTATAACTGGTAAAAACTAATTTATGTAAACTTCAGTAGTCCTAAATAGGTATTCCATGAATCACCCAAATCCATGACAGAGTCATGTATCATGTCCTACAGAATTAATATAGTGAACTTAAAACAACCATCTACCATTATCTAATAAGAATTAATCAATATAACGTAATTCTCTATCACTTATTATTTACTTTTAATGAACATTGATTTTTCATGGGATCTCTATTAAATACAATAATAGGGGAGACTCTATGAAACCTCACAATCTTCTACAAATATATCTTAACTAGATCGTAAAAAAATGGGGGTTTCTTTATCCAAAATATATGATATGATCTCATGAAAAAACGAACCACTACCTATATAGAATTCATTCCTATAGTAATTATTATTAATATTATAAGGAATTAAATTTATTCCCTTTCCCATATATATACTGTCAATATAAGAGTGTTGATCAAACTAGAAGTCATCTGTTTCTATCCTTAATGTATTTGAAGTTTTAACAAAGAGATGCATAATGAAAAATATTTTCTGCCATATTTGGCCAGTAGAATGACCATCATATGCCAGAATAAATAATGATAGTTTCATCTTAATCCACCCATTAATTACTATCGCAATATGGAATCATTGAATTTTTTGACAAATTGTTGTATGGAAAACCTACTCCGGATGTGAATAATTCCATTGGAGGTGAAAGACCAACCATAATGGTCTTCACTGCATTTAAGGTTTCTCTAATTCATCTAAACATGAAATACTTGTATTGAATAATCATAGTTAACACAAAGAGATATGATTAAAATAGAACATTGTCCCAAATAAAGTCTGATCCATCATCCTAGTAATTCAAATTAAAATTGGTTAAAATAACTAAGTGATTACACACATCCTTCACTTAAAATACAACATGTGATGTAAATTTATTACTAAGATAATTATTATTATATTACCCACTGATTGTGTGTAGTGGATGTTAATTTCAAAATTCTATAGGTACACCACCAATTTTCTCTAAGTGAGGCACCATTATTTCAAGGAAAATATATAACTCATGAAATTGGGTTAAAAATATACTTCAAAACTCTCCCCCAAAATATAGTATCAACGAAAATTAATGACATACATAATAATATTGATCTACATGTCGTGATTTAGGCAATTCATGTCATGTGACTAAAGGTGAATAGAAAATTATTCCATAACATGATAATCCAACATAATCATGAATCCTAGAAATATATTAGAAATATCCAAAGAAACAACATAGCCTTTAACGGGCTCTGGAACGATCATAATAGGAGTATATGTAATTTTAAATTTTACATTAAGAAATTACTTTTTACAATTAGTATCCCATTATAATTTTTCCACATTCTTGGTAATATATGAAAATAGTGATACTATATTCATGAAATAATTAATGTTCCTTAAATAATATCTAGCTTGGAAAATGATTTTCTATATATCAAAATTTATTTGTGTTTATTTCCATGACAACAATGCCATAATATTTTTTTGATTAAATGGAAGACCATGTTATTTAATATTGTGTCCTAATAAATTCACCTCTTTTATCAATATTTTTTGCTTTTATATCACACATAAAGGCATTTACTCCTCAGTATTCTCAAAAAAATTCATGTGATTCTCATGATCACATATATATTGTATAATCCAAGATATATTCCATAAAAAATAAATTCATGAAGACATGGGTGGAAATTTTGTCGGTAAAATATATAAACAATGGAGGGGAATTATTTTGTCCAAAAAAATATCACAGGATTTTTATAGTGACCATACGAGTCCTGGAAATTGGTCTAATGGATAATTGATTCCATAACTATGAGATGATGATAACAAGATCAAATATTAATTTTCAAAAAAAAATAATCCTATTATAAAAAGACAAATAGTCCATCTATATGGGAAAAAAGATTATTATTCTCAACTATTACATGGTATGTCCTCTATTATTCTACATAGATATAAATACAACCATCATCCCTCATGTAATTGAGTAAAAAGGATACTCATAAAAATAACAGTTGGGAAAACATATAACATCTAAAACTGGTCATCCAAGTAGATGTTGATATCTATTAACATTTCATGTTCCATATGATTGTAGAGTATAGATATCATCTATGTACAATGATTTATATTTTTGGAGGAAAAAACCTCTCATGTCATAGGAAGTGTAGATAATTATTATAGGAAAACCTTGAGAAAATACCAAATAACCAAGGGATTAAAAATATAATAGGAAACCCACAATTATACAAAAAAACATAAGTGTTCTCGGTTGGAAGTTGATGCATGACTAATCCTCATTTTCCACTCTACGTAGAACACCCTTGGTATCCCATCATGTAAATGGAATGAGAAATTCTTGTGATATAAATCAATATTTGTTTGGTGAGAATGTAACATCCCATATATTTATATTATAAAACCTATTCAAACCTATTAACATTTTTGAATTGGATATTTATTTAACATAAATGGTCACATATTGTCTGATAGCACACCCAACACGTAACAACTAGATTATCCAAAATCATAAGTTGCACAAAAAATCGAGTTATACTATATAATAATACATTATTAAATTTTATTTATTTTAAAATGTAGTTAACAACAAGTTATTGTATTGGTGAGAATGAACAGAACTATCTATATTATTATTTCCCATATTTGTTTATATTTCTTACATTCATCAAATAAATATTGGAAGCTTAAAATGACAATAAATCAAATTTTATGCATAAAAGATATAATATTTTTGAAAGGTATTTTTAACACCATTGGATGGTGACCCATTTTTAAATATATTTTTATAAATTTTAAATGATATATTTCAGAAAATAAACTATTTATTTATAATTGGGTCATCAAAATTTACTTTGGTTTTTTGTATTTTTATAATACAATTCATATTTTAATGATTAGTGAAAAAATACTAAATTTTAATTCAAACTATCTTTTTCATATAATATAACGATTTAGATAGATTATCCTTTTAATTATTCTTAATGTGTAATATTTTTTATCATTTAATCCAATTTAATACATTGGATGAAATTTCAGAGTGAAATTTTTAATAAACACATGTAAATCTTCTGATGATTTTTATTTTAAGGAAAACCATTTTATTATTTTGACAATGGGATTTAATATTAATTTAAATATAGTAAATTATGTAGTTTGAATTTGAAAAAGTGGATTATATATTTGAAATTAGAAGGTCCAAATTATGTAAATTGGATTATTTTTATTTTTTGGACTTGATGAACAATAAATTTGGTAATTATTTAAATTTACCACAGTTAAACGGTAAATCAAGTAAATAATTGTAATAAAATAGTATAATAATATAAAACCACCCTAAAACATGTCATAATACTATTCTATGAGAAATTGGTGACCAATAAAACCCATAGGATGAATATTTATCTTTTTGAAGGTACATGGGTGTGATTATGTTATTTATAGCTTTTAAATGGAAAGAAAATATGTTATAAACATATATCTTTTTTAATAAAATAATTTTAATATTGGTTTGTAAAATTGATATCCTAAACTATAAATAGTAATTTGGAATCTAAAAAAATTTCATACATCTTGTTAAATGATTTATAATTTTTAGACTTTAAATTATTATATTTAAATATGTCACAATGATGATTTATAATGTTGTTATGACAATTAACATTAAGAGATATTAATTAAGGGTAAACTAGAAAGATATAGATTAAAATAAATTTGATATATTTATAAAAATTATTGAATTAGGGTATTTTGAAATATCATCATATTATATTCTACATATATCATGTGGGAAGAATTTGGAAAAAAAATTAATTTATATTAATTTCATATTTTAAGAGATTCCAAAGGTGCCCCTCCCCTATCCTGTAAAATGTTACCCTATATTCTCTAATAATCACACATAAAAATCCTTTATGTTTGGACAATATCGTCCCAATACCCTTTGTAGAATCTATACCCGCATTCTTGAGGCTTTCATTTAGGAGAACACCCTTCATTGTGGTGTTAATGTTTTCATCGAGGGTGATCAACTGAATATGTGGTATCATTTCATTAAGTGTTTCAATTTTATTTCTTTTTCAAATTCCTTAAATCCTCCTCTAACAATGATGAAATAAAAACAACAGTATCCTCAATATACTAGGATTATATTAAGTTAATATCATCAATTAAATCCATCTATACATCTATCAAATGGTAATGGAATTACTCATTCAGGTGTACGTGTGAATTAACACTTCCATGAACAGATTTAGATTGTTTTCCATTAAATTATATCAAGAGAAATTATAATTATGGAATTAATATCCATATGTTATATTAATTACATATTTATAATTGTAAAATACTAAAATTTCAATTATGTTGTTACCTTCTATGCACATAAAAACTATAACGATGTTCCCGATTATATGTGAACTATCACCTCCATGAAGGGATGTGAATCATTTTTATATACCACATATCTTGTATGATATATATAAGTATATTTTAATTATTATTAATATTCTAATAATATTGTAATCATTCTATAAATCTAGAATAATAATTACCTTATATCCACAATGATCCATGAAAAATGAAAACATTTCTCATGCGTACGTACGACCTATCATCTCCATGAATATAACATTGTTCATTTTTCATAACCATAATTTTTTGTTTGATTTTAAAAGTAATATTAATGTATAAAATAGTTATTTTTTATGGAATTATATTTTGTGGATGGTGGAATTGTGACCACATGTACTAGTGACATAAAAAGTATTTTTATTTTTGACTCAAGAAGCAAATATTCACAAAACGTCTGATATAAACTTAAATAATTATGTAATATTTATAACATCAAAATTTGTTATATAAAAAGAATAATAACCTTGAATATGGTTCTCAAGAATGATTAAATTAACCCATGTATATTATTTGGGAATATAACAATTTTACATGATGAATCAGACTCAATATAAGGGACTTAATCTCAATATTCTTTCTTTGAGGCATGAATTGAAATTATACACCTCTTTCATTAATACAGTTATAATAAACCCTTTATTATTTTAATTTATCTTAATAGTTTTTCAAATAAAACTTTTTTCTATGAAGCGTTTTACTAAATAAAAAAAATGAATATTTTTTACATATATTGTGATATTTACATTTCTTTTATTGTGACCATTTTTTAGTATTTGGATCCCTCTAAAAGAAATATTGTTTTTTTAAAATTTAATTAAATTCAAAATTCTTTTTTTTAGTATTTTTTATTTAAAATTTTATTTATTATAGATTGATTATATCAATATGTTTCAATGATATCTTTATATTGTAATTTGGAAATGTTATTTTTCCTTTATGCATGTTTTATGTGGTATGATTATGTTATGGTCCTTGGTAATTTATTATGTATATTGGTAGTTTTGTTCTAAATTGAGGGCGAGTGATCAAAGGATATCTCTTTAGTAAATTGGGTAATTAGATGGAGTTAAATAATCATATTTATCTCAATATATTTAAGGAATATACTATGATGAGTATTCCAACCATAACCATGAATTATACTCCCTTTTTAGCTATGAAAGATATAATGACAATATGATATGGATGCCAAAATTTGAATTAAATATTTATTATTGCGATGAATTCTTCCCGATTCTTATAAATTCATGGGTTTAAAATTATTCATACGCTAATGTTTTGTTTAATTATTTTACCCCTTTATGTGTTTTTGTGCTCATCCCATGTTTTAAAAATGTTTAGATAGGGTATAATGATTAGTAGTATAATTGAAGAAGTCAAAAAACTTTTTATCAAGAAAATAAATATTGTTTTTATTTATAAAAGGGGTTCCTTTGGACAAAAAATTTGATATTGTTTTGATAGTATCCTAATATATGATTATGGGAAGATGTGTATTAATAATGGCATAATTCTCTAAAACTTTATACATGAAAGGAACATCAATTTGAATTCTTTATTTAAATTATGATTATGTAATATATAAGGATGGGGACATATAGTTGTTATCATATATCAGTTTAGATACTTTTAAGGGTTAGGATATTTTTAATAGAATATCCCTAATTTATTTTTAGTTTACGATGACATTGAAATTATATAGATTTTGAATATTACCTTTTATATTAGTCTAAGATTTTTTTGTTACGAATAGTTTTCAACATAGGAAACAGGGTAGCTCTGCTTGGATGGAATAAATAGGAAAACAGTTTTCTAAATCAATAACCTGACTTGGTCAAAACCTTAACTGAATTTTTTTATAGTAATGGAATAGTTGACTCATGCTGTAAATGGTGGTGGTATACATGAGTGATATCAACCAGATTTACCACATATTAACATGTCAATAGTATATCACTTCATTAGGCAACATCCACCATAATATATAGGTTCATCTGACCATATGCCAACTGAAGTGTGGATTAAATCCATAGAACGTATTTTTGATGTCATGGGATGTTCATAAAATCTAATTATTAGTCTTTATGTTTATGGTTTTGAAGGTGAATCTGATCATTTGTGGTCAATGGTTAATAATATCACTAATAGTAGGGATATTTTTAACATGCAAAGTATTTCTAAAAATAAATTTAAATGCTTAAAAAAATTAATGTAGATATTTATATGTATTATTTAAACATAATTATACAACTTCTGTGTTTTGAATTTTGAAAAAAGGTCGTCTACAATTGTGTTCAGTATGTTATTTGGGGCATATTAGAACCAACATGTTTTTTGGTGAATAGTAACATACCGTTGTGAATAGTAATATGAAAATTAATATGAAATTAATGAATATTAAATTATTTAATTATTTTATTTTTTAAAGGCTTTAATATAATAACATCTTGTTTAATTTTCAAATGTGATATAAAAGAAGTTATATTTTAAAAATAATAATTTTTGAATTAAGTGTGATTTTATTTAAAAATTAAATTAAAAATAGATATAAAATTATTTTAAAAAAAATGGACTTCATTTTTTGATTCTATATGTTGATAAATGGTTAGGCTGAAGTTTGCGGATTTTTCTGAACATTAGATTTTTCGAAGAATAGTACAAAATACAGTTTTGAGTTTCGGTGTGTTAATGACATAATTAATGATTTATTGTTGATGTAATAAATATGGTAGACTTCTTTTAAGTAAAATAAGTTATGAGGTGTCACATGTGTCTTATATCGTTGGAAAATACCATGGAAAAGCCCATGGTGTTTCAAATAACACTAATGAGGGTCCCTCGGAAATTCTTAAAATATTCCCTCACTTTTTCTATAAATACCAAACCATTCCTCCATTAGATTCATTAAATATACCTAATAAACGATTATTTGGACTCCTTACCTCCCTAGTAGTCCTACCAAGGCTTCTTCAAGCCCCCAAGGTCCCAAACATCACGTTGTAGCAGTAACTCTACATGGTATGAAAATTCTCAATTTCATTCTTTTTCCATTCATGTTCTCTTTTATGTGGTATAACATTCATGATTCCATACCCTGTTCATATTTACTTATTATTAATGATATATTATGTATTACGATTCATTTATGGATGGGTGACCCTTGTTACCTCTCTTTTTAATATTTTCTAAAACCATGTTGCATAGCTGTTAGGCAGCCCAATTGTAGAATGTGATTTCTAAATTATGCTTTTATTTTGAGTTATTTTATTTAATTATTCTGACTTCATCTATTACTACACAAGAGGCCTGAAATCTCAATAAATTATCTATATTTTTGATGTTATCATGTTCATGGAAAACTCATCATCAATATTCTTATCTTCTCCCACTTGATCAAGGAATAAAAACATTGTCTCTGATGTGTCGAATTACCGACATCGTGGACGATGTCATTTCAATTTCTTTTAATTATATCAATTATGATCATGAAACCATATATATGTTTTAACCAGATTATAATATATGTATTATGTCACATACATGTTTCTATAATTCTTTTTTACTCAGGGTTTTAATTTATAAGACAAAATGATGTTGTTATTATCAATGAACCACTAAAATGATCTAAACAAACATCATTAATGTTTTAACTGATGAATAATCCTCATATAAAAAATCAAAATGATAAATTGTATAAATTATGGTACTGAAAATAAGAAAATACCTTTCCATTCAAATTCTATAGAATCACATCTAATCGACATGAACATCCATCATGATCCAATCATGGAAATATTTTAAGGAACTCACCCAAAAAAGTGCAAGAAACGTAATACTAATAATTAAGGGATAAAATGAGGTTATTAAATGATCAAATAAGTTTCTATAAACATGAAAATTATCTTTAAATAACCAATAACACTATTTTAACCATTATACAAGAAAATTAAACAAGTTTAAAGTAATACAAGACTAAGGTAATTGAATTCTTAAGATGATTTCCATTCTTGGGTTAACCTTCTACTACGTCATTTATGAGGTATTAAAATTGTTTGTGTGGTGGGTTTTGTTTATATTCTATTGAATAATGTGTAATTACAGTTATTATAAAAATTCCATCCACTCTATTAAGTATCTCCAAAATTTTATGATATTTATAAGTGGATATTCTTATAAAATCCTCTTTTAAAATTTTGATTTAAAAAAATCAAAAGCTATGTTATTATGAAATTATTCATGTTTCATGATTGTGTTATGGTTCTTTTTTCTGTGTTTATTATGAAGGTTGGGAACTATATCTCCCTCCAATTCATTTGGTATGTATATTTTGGTGGTCGGTCGTATGGTTACTCCATGGGTAACTGCGATGGTTACAAAAATAGTAAGGTAGCCTTGAGGCTTACAAATTATAAGGTAGCAGAGAGGTTTACAAGATTATGTATGTAATGTTACATGATACCTTTATGGTTATAATTATGTTCTTACTTATTGTGGAAATATCAATTTTCACAAACTAAGTATATATATATATATACAGTTGATAAGTATGTCTTTTGAAAAATATTTCATACGTTACAAGTATTCATGCAATAATGTGTAATTGCCTCCTTTTTGTATCCCTCACTGAGTTTTTATTATCATACAAAGTTATAAATGATTTTTACAGATCAATGGATGTGTAATACAAGGAAGGAATCCATGCTAAATGTTTAAGAATTGTCCAGGAATCATGTTTTATGTATTAATGTTATAAATTTTAAAAAAAATGGAAACTGTTTATATGGAATGAACTATGTAACAATGTGTAATGTTATGAATGTATTACTTCCCAAATCTGTAATTATTTAAACATGAAAGTATCCTCAATCTAAAAATAAGTTCTTTCTTGAATAAATTCAAGATTATGTATGTAATAATGTTGGGTCTTTATAGTTGGTATTAGAGGATGGTTTGGATAACGTTAGGGGTTAGGATGATATTAAAAGAATACAATAATTGATTTTTACTCTATAATTATTTTGAAATGTTATAGAATTTAGTGATTACCATGTTGTATCATATATGATATGTTTGTTCAGAATGGTTTTCTGTAGGAGGAATAGGGATGCTGAAGAGGATAGGCACCAACATAACATCATCATTCTTGATCTAAATCATGGAATGTTAGGAATTGGAACCGAGCAGTTTGTGAAAGTAATGGCTCAGCTATCACTGGAAATAAATGTTGGTGGCATCCATGAAAGAGAAAAAATATAGGTACCACAATGGAACATGGAAATAGTGGAAAATGTTATGAGACAACACCCTCCTGTATTCAATGGATCTTCTGACCCAGTAGTAGGTAAATGATGGATCAAAAACCATAAAAAGATATTCAATGTTATGGGATGTTTAGACAGTCAAAAGGTATGTCTGTCCATTAATCATATTTAATGTGAATTTGATCAGTTATGGTCAATGGTAAGTAATATCATGGGAATAGAGAGTTTTTATGCCATAGAGAGGGATTAATTTAAAATTATTTTCCTAAAAAATATTTTCCTATGGTGGTGCGACATAGGATAGAGAATAAATTACTTTCTTTGAAGCAAAAGGAGGAGGATTTAGTGGTTGTGTATGAAGAAAACTTCACCCAACTGGGGAGGTATACTCTAAATCTAACTATGGATCTTGAGAGAAAAATAAACCACTTTTACTTGGGACTGAAGCCAAGATATTAATGGGTGTTGGCCTATTGTGAATTGAAATGTTATGAGAAACTTGTATGATTTTCTAAGAGGGAAGAAAATGATTTTGATGATGATAGTGTATATTTTGGAAAGAAGTAGAAGATGTGGTCCAAGTGGAAAGCTATAGGAAAGAATCACCCAATGAAATTTGATGTAAAGAAAATCATGTTTCCAGTTTGTGAAAAGTGTGGAACGAAACACCATGGAAAATGTATTATCAAAATTGGTAAGTGTTTTAAATGTGGTAAGTTTGGACATATTTCTCTAGATTGATATAAAAATGATCCTAAGAATATCCCTGATAAGAAAACCGTAAGGTGTTTTAAATGTGCTGAGATGGTTCATTATGCAAATGCCTACCCAAAGTGATACTTGAATGATGAAAAGAAGCCTGACTATAAGCTGAAAGGTGTAGTGATATCCTTTGCAACTATGAGAGCAGATGACAGGCCATCCCATTAAGTTGTATGAGGTACTATGTTTGTTCACTCATATTTTACTAATAATTTTTTTCATACGGGGTCTACACATTCCTTCATCTCTAAGAAATTATGGGGTAAATTGGAAATATCATCTCAACAAATGAGACCAAAACATTTTGTTAAAACACCATGGGGAAATATTATATCAAATTGGAATTATAAGAATTTTTCTATTACGGTATTTGGAATGACAAATCCTAAAAACCATGTTGTTCTACACTTAGTCGAGTTTGATGTTATTCTAGGAATGGATTAGATTTTAGTTTATTATTCTAAGATTGATTGTAGAGATAAAGAAGTTGTTTTTCATAAATAGTTTTAGTATGTATTCATGAATGAAACCTTATAGTTAATAACATATCAGGAAGCTGTGAAACTATTAAAAGATGGAAATGGAAGTTATCTTTCTCATATTGTTGAAAACAAGAGAACTGTTCATATTGATGATGTGCCTATGGTAAATTAATACCATTATGTTTTTTCTGATGATTTACCCAGTGTCATACCTAATCAGGGAAGTATAAATCACAATAGAATTAGTTCCTAATTCTATGACCATTTCAAAAACCCTATATCATATGGCTCAAATAGAAATTCTAGAATTGAAAAATCATATGCATGATTTTCTTGATAAAGGCATCATTCGTCCTAACACATCACCACGGGGAGCTCATGTTTTGTTTGTCTAAAAGAAAGATGGTTCCATGAGACTTTGAATTTATTATAGATCTTTGAATAACATCCCTATTAAAAACAAGTATCCTTTTCCTCATATCAACTACATGTTTGATCAACTCTAGGGAGCTCAGTACTTTCCCAAGATTGACGGGAGATCTGGAGACCATAAACTATAGGTGAAGAAGGATGACATCCCAAAAACTGACTTTCGTACTAGAAATAGGCATTAGGAATTTTTCGTTATGGCATTTTGGTTTACTAATTCACCTACTATATTCATGAATCATATGAATAGAGTATTTCATGAGTTCATTGATATGTTTTTGGTTGTACCTTTTGATGACATTCTGGTATTTCCATAAAATAAAGAGGATTATGGAAAACATCTAAGTGTTGTTTTACAACCCTTAAAAGAAAATATACTATATAGAAAATTCAGCAAGTGTGATTTTTGGTTGCAACATATTTCATTTTTATGAACATTTTAAATAAGGATGGAATAACAGTTTATCCTACCAAAAAAAAGTGGTTGATGAATGGAAAAGACCCACAAATGTTATTGAGATTCGTATTTTTCTTTGATTAGCATGTTATTACCGACGTTTTGTTAAAAACTTTGCTCGTTTTCTAGCCCGATATTTAAGTTAACACAGAAAGAGGTTAAATTTTTTTGGATAGAAGAATGTTATATTTTCTTTCAGGAACTGAATAATAGATTGGTAAATGTTCCAATTTTCACCTTGCTTTCCCGAAATGGGGATTTTGTCATCTAAATTGATGATTCATTGAAGGTACTTGGTTGTGTTTTCATACAGAATGATTAGATAATTACTTATGCTTCAAGACAACAAAAACCTCATGTGTTAAATTATCCCACACATGATTTTGAATTGGTAGCTATTGTTTTTTTAATTAAAAATTTGGAGGAATCATTTATACGAATTCAAAAGTCAAATATATACTGACCATAAAATTTTGATGTATATATTTACTTAGAAGGAATTTAATATGACACCGGGAAGAAGGGTTGAACTAATAAAGGATTATGATTACATGATCAATAACCATCTTGGAAAATAAAATAATGTGGTACATTCCATGAGTCGAAAACATTAGGCTTCATTGACCATGTAACCTTTGGAACATGATCCCTTGATTAATGATTTGATAAATTTTGGAATAGAAGTTTTTATTGCAGGGAATAAGCCTATTTTTTTAATGTTTCAATGTAGTCAACATTGTCAGATAGAATTAAGAGAGCACAGAAGGAAGACCATGAGCAACAGAAAATGGTATAATTGGTTAAAATGTGTAAGCATACAGAATTTAACCTTGATATGTTTTGTGTTTTAAGATTTAGAGAATGGTTGTGTGTGCCCTGTGATTATCAGTTCATGAAATATTACTTGTGTGAAGATTATAGTTCTCCATTTTCGGTTCATCCTGGATGTACTAAGATGTATAGATACCTACAGATGTATTACTGGTGTGGTGGAATGAAAAGGGATATTTCTAATTTTACCAAGAAATGTTTGAAATGTCAACAGGTTAATGTAGAGTGGCAGTTACTGAAGGGGATACTTCAGCATTTTCTAGTGCCAAAGTGGAAGTGGGAAAATGTATCCATGGACGTTTTGATGTGGCTAACTATGACATCTCGAGGTAACAATGCAATTTGGGTTATTTAGGATCCATTGAAAAAATATGCACATTTTCATTCCATTCGATATATAATGTATTTGAATAAGCATTCTAGATTGTACCTCAAGGATATTTTCATGTTACAAGGAGTTCCTCATTCCATTGTATCTGATTGAGATCCAAGGTTGACTTCTAACTTTTGGAAGGGACGTCAGAAGTCGTTGGGAAAAGAGTAAAATTTCAGTTCATCATTTCATCCTCAATCAGATGGGCAGTCAGAATGAATGATTCAATCTTTAGATGATATGTTTCGAGCTTGTTCAATGGACTAACAGGGAAGTTGGGATCAACATCATTATTTAGTAGTTTTTTCTTATAATAACCGTTTTCATACCAGTATACAGATGGAACCTTTTTGAGGATTTGTACAAAACCTGTTCTTTAACACCATTATTTTGGGATGAAGTCAATGAAAGAAAGTTTATGGGTCCATAATTAGTAGGGAAAGTTGCTATGAAAGTGAATATGATCTAGCAACATGTGAGGATAGCTCAGATCAGTCAGAAAAGTTATACAGATAACATAAGGAAAGGCTTCTCTTCTGAGGTAGGTGACCATGTTTTCCTTAAAATCTCGCCTTGGAAAACTGTGTTGTGTTTTTGTAAGAAAGTAAAGTTGTGTTCTCAGTTCATCGATCCTTTTAAAAACCTTGGTAATGATGGACCGTTTTCATACAGAGTAGCGTTTCCTCCAATTTGTTCTAAGGTGCACAATTTTTTACATGTTTCGATGTTGAAGAAGGATGTACCAGATTACATCATGTTCTGAGTTTTGAAGTAGATCAGCTGGAAGAGAACCTTTCATATGAAGGGAATCTGGTTCGGATTTTTTATCGAAGGGAACTGATATTGAAAAATAAGGTAATCCACTAGGTAAAGGTTTTCTTGAGAAACCACATTGCTAAAGAAGCAATATGGTAGTCTGAAAATGAAATGAGGTAAAGGTACCCTCACTTATTTAATAAGTAAATAAAAATAGTGTGGATGCAATTTATAGAATGTGGGGATAATGTAACACCCCATGGTTTTGAAAAAATAAATTGAAATTATTGAATATTTTTGTTGTGAATATTTATTAGTCTTTCAAAAAAAATTTTACTGCTTCTATGTTTTCAATTTCAAAATATGGTCATCTATAATTGTGTTCAGTATGTTATTTGGAGTCTATTGGAACCAACTTGTTTTCTGGTGAATAGTAACATACCACTATGAATAGTAATATGAATAGTAATATGACCCTAATGAATAGTAAATTGAATAATTATTTTATTTTCTTATGGATTTTAGATAATGACATCTTGATAAATTTTTAAATGTGATATAAAATCAGTTATAGTTTTTAAATTATTAATATTTGAATTAAGTATGATTTTATTTAAAAATTAAATAAAAAATATTTAGAAAATTATTATCAAAAATTGGACTTCATTATTTAATTCTACAAATCGATAAATGGTTAGGGTGAATTTTGGGGATTTTTTTTAAAGAGTTGATTTTTCGGTAAATAGTAAAAAATATAGTTTTGAGTATCGGTGCGTTAATTACATCATTAATGATGTAATTATTATGTAATAAATCAGGTCGACTTGTGTAAGGTAAAATAAATTAGGAGGTGTCCCAAGTGTCTTATTCCGTGGGAAAATACCATAGTCAAGCCCATGGATTAGCAAATACCACAAATGAGTTGTCCCTTGAAAATTATTAATATATTCCCTCACTTTCCCTATAAATACTGAACCATTCCTTCATTAGAGCCATTATAAATTCCTAATAAACTATGATCTTGCCTCCTTACCTCCCTAGATATGCTCCCAAGTATTCCTCAAGCCCCCAAGGTCACAACCTTAATGTTCTACGAGTTACTCAGCAGGGTAATAAAATTATTAATTACATTCTTCTTCCAATCATGTTCACTTTTATGTAGTATAACATTCAATTTTCCATAACAAGTTATTATTTACTTCTTATTCTTCATGTATTCTGTATTATGATTCATTTCTGGAAGGGTGACCCTTGACACCTATCTTTTTAATATTTTCTAAAACCAGTTGCATAGCTGTTAGGCTGCCGAATGTTTTTAAGCGATTGCTCAATTTTTTTTGGAGTTCCATTATTTTTTTATTCACTCATCATCTATTCCTACCCAATAGTACTGAAATCTCCATCAATCATTTATATTTTTGATGTTTTCATGGTCATGTAAAAATCATCGTCATTATTCTTATCCTCTCTCACTTATTCAAGGAATAAAAACATAGTCCCTGATGTGTCGAATTACCGACATCGTGGACGATGTGATTTCAATTTCCATTAATTCTATCAAGTCTGGTCATGAAGAAATTTATATGGTTGATCAAGTTTATAATATATTTATTATTTCACATCTATGGTTTAGTAATTCTTTTTTACATCTGGTTTTAATTTATATAACAAAATGATCTTGTTATTACCAAAGAACCACTAAAATGATCTAAATGAACATCATTAATGTTTTATCATATCCATCATCATCATATAAAACATCATAATGATAAATTGTATAAATTATGGTATTAAAAATATTTAAAAACCATTCCATTTCAATTCTGGTGTTTCACTTCCAATCGAGAAGAGCATCTATCCTGAACCCATCGTGGCAATCCTATAAAGAACTCGCCTAAAACATTTCTAGGATCAAAATACTAACAATTAATGGGTGAAATGAGGTTTTTATAAAAATCATATAAGATATTATAAACATGAAAATGTTTCTATAAAATACTAATAACTCCATTTTACCCATTATATAGGATGTTTAAACAAGCTTAAAGTAAGACAAGCCTGCGGTAAGGGAATTATTAACTTGATTTCCATTTTTGGATTAACCTTCTACTCCATTATTTATGTGGTATTAAAATTGATTGAGTGGTGTTTATTGTTTATATTAGGTTTAATTATATGTAATTACAGTGTTTATACCTATTCCATTCACTATATTAAGTCTCTCTTAAATTTTATGATATTTATATGTAGATTTTCTTTTAAAATCCTCTTTTAAAATTCTATTTAACAAAATTCAAAAGCTGTGTTTTTAGGAAATTATTCATGTTTTATGATTGTGTTATGGTTCTTGGGAATTTTTTATGATGAAGGTTGGGACATATATCTCCCACCAATTCATTGGTTATGTGTATGTTGGTGGTCAGTTGTATGGGTACTCCATGTCTAACTATGATGGTTACACAAACAGTAAGGTAGCAGTGACGGTTACAAATTATAAGGTAGCCGAGAGGGTTACAAGATTATGTTAATAATGGAACAAAATACCTTTATGGTTCTACATATGTTATTTGGTATTGTGTAAATCTCACATTTCACAATGTAAGTATATATATACAGGTGATAATTATGTATTTGAAAATTATTTCATATGTTACAAGTATTCATGGACTAATGTGTTCATTCCTACTTTTTATATCCCATAATGAGATTTTTTGAACCCATCCCATGTTTTAAATTATTTTCTCTATTTAATGGATGTGAAATACAAATAAGGAATCCATGTTAAATGTTGAATATTTTTCATGGAATCTTGTTTTAAGTTTTAATGTTTTAAATTTTGAAAAAAATGGAAACTGTTTCTAAGTTATCCACATTGTTATAATGTCTAATGTTATGAATGGATTATGTCATAAATATCTAAATCACTAAACTTGATAATATAATTTATGTAATAGGAACTTTTTTCTTGACTAAATTCAAGATTATTTATGTAATAAGGTCTGGTCCTTTTAATATTGATACTCATGATTTGGAGGAATTCGAAGGTATGATTATTGAGAAATATTTTTCTAATGAAGTATGACTGAGTATTTAAAAGTCATTTCATGAAATTGAATTAGAACGATGACTCACTCGCTTTATATGAAGAAAAATTAACTATATTGCAAAGTGATGATCAAAATATCATATGGATCTTGATAATAAAATCTACCATTTTTACTCCGGATTAAAGAAAATATATCAAAGGGCATTGTATTATCATGAGTTCAAAAGATAAGAAAAACTTTTGTGATGTGAGAAGAATGTGGACATAGAATGTTTTTGATGGTCATGTGTCATTTAAAAAAATAAGAATAAGATTTTGAGATAGTAGTCCATAGGGAAAAAATCTTCAAAAATGTCCTCTGGTGAGAAAATTAAATTTAGAGTTTCTAAATATTGTGGTATAGAGAAAACATTGAAATTCCATTTTAATTATTTTAAGTACTTATGATGTGGTAAATGGGGACTAAGGATAATAATTCCACTAAATAAGATAAGGTCAAGAAAAAATATGATATATAGTTCATTAAATTTTTTAAATGTAATGGTATGGGTCATTATGTGAATGTGTCTCCAATGAAGGCTTTGACTGCCAGGAAGAAGAAGGACAATGAGAAGAAAAGTGTGGTGAAATCTTTTTGAACTACTTAAATAGATATTGGGCCATAAAATGAAATGGTATCCATTATATTGATTGTTTATTAATATTATAAAAATGTCTTTTATGATTCTAGGTCTACACATTATTTCATTTCTGAGAAATTTTTTGGTCAATTGAGAATTCCATTTTATGAAATGGATCCAAAACATATAGTAAAAACAACTAAGGGAAATGTTGATACAAAAATAAATTATAAGAATAATTTTATCCTTCTCTATGGAAAAAATCTACTTACAAACCTTATTGTTTTCCTCTAGTAGAGTTTGATGTTATTCTTGGTATTGATTGAATATTTATTTACCATACTAAGATTAACCATAGTACTAAAGAAGTTTATTTTTATAAAGAGTTTAAATTTTGTTAAAAGACTGAACCCTTTCAATTGATAAAATATCTGGAAGCTATGAAAATTGTATAATATGTATATGAATTCTACCTTACACATATTGTTGAAAAAAAGTAACTATAAATATTAATTATGTTCTAGTGGTAAATGAGTATCATGATAATTTTATTAACAATTTTCTGAGTATTATTCCTGATCCGGAAGTTGAATTTACTATTTAGTTTGTTCCTAATGTTATTAAAATTTAAAAACCCCCTTTATCAAATAGAAAAAACTGAACTTTTAGATTTAATGAATCAATTATCAGAGTTATTACATAAATGATTAATTCAACTAGAACATCACCATGTGGTGCTCCTGTTTTACTTATTAAAAACAATGATGGTTCAATGATAATTTTCATTGATTATAGATCATTTAATAACATCAGTATTAAGAATAAGTATCCTTTTCCTAATATTGATTATTTATTTGACCATCTCCTAAGAGCTCAGTATTTTTTTGAAGTTTGACTTGAGGCCAGGTGCTATCATTTCAATTTAATGGATGAGGACATTCTAAATACTATATTTCATTCCAGATATGGCCAGTATAAATTTGAAGTTATTCCATTTGGGTTAACTATTGAACCTAGTGTATTCATTGATATTATGAATAGAATATTCCATGAATTCATGGATATGTTTTTGACCATGTTTATTGATATATTCTAAAATTAAATAGGATCACGAAATTAATTTAAGGGATCTCTTATGAATATTAAAATAAAAGAAAATATATGGTAAATCCAGCAAGTTTGAGTTTTGGTTACAAAAAACATCATTCCATGGTCACATTGTTTGAAAAGATGGCATTATTACTGATCATGCATAATCAAAAGTGGTTGAATAATGTCCAAGACCCACAAATATAACCATGATTCATATTTTACTTTTTTTAATAGGTTATTAAATGAGGTTTGTTAAAACAATTCATGGATATCTATCCCACTAACTAAGCTAACTCAAAAAAGTTTTAGGTTCAACTAAAAAAGAGAATGTCATGAGTTTTTTTAGGAAATGAAATTACGATTGGTGAATGACCCTATTTTTAAAATTCCTTATAGAAATAGTGAATTTCTTATCTACAATGATGCTTCATTGGAAGGAAATGATTTTTTCCAAATGAAGAATGATCAGGTAATGGATTATGCTTCATGTCAATTGAAAACACATTAGTCAAATTATCCCACACATGATTTGGTATTAGCTACCCTTTTGTTTGATATAATATTTAGAGGCATAATATGTATAGAGTAAAATTATAAATATATACTAACCATAAAAATTTGAATTATATATTTGAATAAAAATAATTAAACTATATATAGATAATATGGCTGGAATTAATCCAGGATTAGGATTGCATTATTCACTAAAATCCTGGAAATGGAAACAAAGGGGATGATACTTTGACTAGGCAAGGTAATGCTACATTAACCATTAAATGTTTAGAATGTGAAAATTTTATTAATGATTTGATGAAAATTGGCATGGGTGTTAATGGTGTAGGAAAATACTATTGTTTTTTATAGGTTTTAGTGTAGTTGTCTCTGTCTTATAGAATTAATAAAGCACGAAAGAAAGATAGTGAGTTGCAACAAGAGGTAGAGTTGTTCTAGAAGGGTATATTACTTGAATTTAACATTGATAAATATTCTGTTTTGAGTTTGATAAGGATATTATTTGTGTGTTGTGATTCATAGTTGAGGAAAGAGTTATTATATGATGATTATAGTTCATTGTTTCTATTTCATTGTGGTAGAACTATGATTTATATAGATCTTAAGGATTATTACTGGTGGGATATAATGAAAAGTGATATTACTTAATTTACATTTGAAGTGTTTTACCTATCAATAGATTAAATAAGAGTGGCAATTACCAAATGGGATGATGCGGCCTTTACCAGTACCATAGTCGAATTATAAAAATATATCAATGGATTCCTTAGTGGTTTTACCAAAGACCTATAAAGGTAAAAATTCCATTTGGTCTATTGTTGATATAATGATTCATATTATCATTTTCTTCCTATTTGAGATATATTATATGAAGATAATTTTTTTTGGTTATATCCTAATGTTATTGCCTAGTTACATGGAGTTACCCTCTCCCTTATATCTGATCATGATCACATATTGACTTTTGTCTTTTGAAAAGTCCTTTAGAAGTCATTCGGAACTGGATAATATTTCATTATAGATTCCCATCCTCAATATTATGGGTAGTCAGAACGAAGAATTTAGACCCTGGAGAATATGATACATTCTGGTTCAACAGATTACCTAGAATGTTGGTATAATTTTATTTTTATGGTTTAGTTTTATTATAATAACATTATTCATTCTACAATTGAGATGACACCATTTGAAGAATTTTATAGAAAGCGATGTCGAACACCATGTTTTTGGGATAATGATGGTGAAGGTTAGTTGATGGAAATAGAATTGGTAGAATAGATGGTAAAAGATGTTCAATTGATTCATAGACACATGTGAACATCTCAAAGAAGGATGAATATGTTATGTGGATAACCAAAGGAAGGAAATCTCTTTCATGGTAACTGATCATGACTCTCTCAAAGATTCATAATGGAAAAGTGTGATGTGTTTTGGTAAAAATGGAAAGATGAGTCTGCAGTTCCTTAAACCTGATAAAATCCTGTAAAAAATTTTAATCAGTTACCTATATAGTGGATTTGAATCCATGTTTATCCTAGGTACAAAATATTTTTCATGTTTCAATGTAATGAATGTATTTTTCAGATCAATCTCATATTTTGAGTCATGAAGTAGTTTAGTTGAAAGAGAATATTTCTTATAAAAATGACATATCTAGATTATTTACCATATAGATAAAGTATTTTGGAATAATGTGATTTATCATGATATGGTTATGTGGAAAAACCAAATAGATGAATAAGAATCATGATAATATAATAATTATATGTGGGATAAATAACCTGATTTAATTTATAAGTAAATAAATTTTTGGGAACACAACTTCCAAAAGTGTGGAAGGATGTAACATTCAACGTACTTACAAAATATAATTTTTCATATCTGTTAATATTTATCAATTAGATATTAATTTTATATAAAAGGTGATGATTTTTCTGATATATTACCTAAGACCCAACAATGTGTTCCTCCGAAATCATATGTTTTTCAAAAAAACTGATTTATACTAAAAAATAATACATTATTAACATTATTATTTTAAATGTTATTTAATTCCTCTCTATTGTATTATAATTAATGAAAAAAATTAACAATATTATTTTTACACATGTTTTTTAAATGTTATTTCATTGATCAAATAACTTTTAGAGGCATAAAATGAGAAAAAATCAAAATTAATGCATTAAATTTTCAAAAAAAATTAAAATTTATTTTTACTTCCTTTTGATGGAGAATCCATTTTGAATAATGTTTTTATTACATGTATATGTTATCTTTTACAAAATAACCTTCTTCTTAGAAACAAGACATCAATGTTTACTTCAGTTAATATTTTTTTTATTTCTCTATTGAAATTAAATATTTAATTAATACTGAAAAATACATCATATTAATTCAGAAATTCCTTTAATTTAATTTTTTTACATAGTTTGGTAATCCTTTTAATTGGTTTTAATGTGTAATTCAATTATTTTTTTCTTTTTTAGTATAGTATTGGTCATTATAAGTAATTTCGTACTAAAATTTGATATAAACACATGTAAATATTTTAATGATTTTAGTTTAAAAAACCCTGATAAGGTCGAAATTATGGAAATAGGTCCTTTTCTTTTTTTACATGATGAAAAGTATCTTCGATAGATATTTTGATTTTCCACACATAAAATGTAAATCAGGTAAATAAGGTTAAAAATTTCATTTTATTAACATAAAACTACCCAAACACTTGTCTTAATAATATTGAATGAGATATGACCTACCAAGAAAACCCATGGGAATTTTTTTTCCTTTTTAATAAACTTGGGTGTGATTATGACATTTAAAGCTTTTAAATTAATGGAACATGTTTTCTAAACATATACCTTCTAACGAAAATAATTTTAATATGGGTTTATAAGTGATATATTCCACTATAAATATTCATTACAAATCTAAATATATTTTTAACATCATGATATTTTGTTTATAGCTTTAAGAAGTCATATAACTAAATTAAAATATGACACAATGACGATGCATTGATTGCCTTATTAATGAAATAATCCAATAAAAAATATTATAAATATTAAAATAAATATTATTTGAGATAATTTATTTCATAAGTTAATTTTCTAGGTGAACATGACATGTTATAAGACTAATCAATTCTTTGTATTGATTTTATCTCTCTGTTTAAGTTTTATTTCAATTCAATAAAATGAATGGTGTAAAAATTTATATAATTGATGTCTTATAAAAGTTGTAATTTATAAAATTACATAAAATTCTAAAAATATATAAAAATTATAGATTAATTCTGATAATATTGAAAAGTTTTTTAAGTTTTGAATTAGGTTATATTGAACTTTAAGGGCCCGGACCTCTCTGGCCCATTCCTTTGTCAAAAAGAATGTCACGAAGTGTTCTGGAGGGTAAAATGGAATTTTCCCGCACTTTTCCGAATTTTGAAACTACAAGACGTGTAGTGTGAGTGCACACAGTGTACCCCATCGCCGGTTATACCCCGTGTTTAAGGCCATGTCCTTACCGTGTGAAATAAATGGGTACATGCCGTGTATCCAATACTACACGCCGTGTAGTCCCTCCCCGCGTACGAATTATCGTGTGTTGACCAGTCAACGACTGTGTCCGTGTTGGAGCCATGTGAAATAAATGGTTACACACTGTGTACCCAATACTACATGCCGTTTGGTCCCTCCCCGCATATGTGTTACCTTCATGCCATGTGTTGACCAGTCAACGGCCGCGTTCCGCATTGAAGGCCGTGTTGGAAGCCGCGTGGTGACCGTGTGAAATGGCCGAGTATACACCATGTACCATAATGTACACACCATGTAATTTTTATTTTCTCACCTATAAAAGGAGGGGTCCCCTCCTCTTTTTCAAATCACCCCTCTCCTCCCCATTCTTCTGAGCAGAGCTCCCCCAAGAGACTCGAAGGCTCCTTTTCTTCCATAACTTCTTCATCCGAGCTCCGATTTATGATCTGCCAGCTGCCACGGGATCGTAACGATGAGGCGGAACGTCTAATAATGTATCCATTGTATTTCCTTCGGCCTTCAATTTCCATATTCCACCTGTGGTGTTTTATCCGGGACTCGACGGAAGTGACAGATGCCGACGGACGTCTTCTAAAGTTGATCTGGGGGAGCGTTGTGATCCAAACCTGTTGAGGTAGGGATCTTATCATTGTCTCTCTAAATTTGTGCATTATACAGGTTTGGTTTCCTCTTGTTTATGAGAAACACATTTTATCCGGTTTAATAAAGATAATAACTAGTTAAAGAATGGGTATGTGGAAGTTTTGATGTTTTTCTTTGTTTATCCTATTGCTATGTTGTGAATTGAATAGGCTTATGCCTACTGAAAATCATGGTTCATTAGGGCCTTTTCTTGCACAATTAAATAACTCCCTATCCTACTAGAATGTTTTGTGGATGGAAACTTCGTTGAATGTGGAAAATTTGGTTAATCACATAAAGTTGGCTGATTTAAAATCTGGAACCCTAGTGTGATCACCCCAGTTGAACAAAATGGAATAATGAACACGTGGGTGTTGTCTTGAGTACGTGGCATGTGATGGGGGTGTTTTTTGGGTTGTTGTGGATCGGGTGAGAAGTGGTGCTGTAGATGACTTGGTTGTGCGTTGGTGTGAATGTTATGTTGGTGATGGGCAGCGGGGCTACGATAAATGGTATTAAAGGGATAATGATGTACGATTTTTGGTGTGTTTGTGGTTATGGTAGTTGGCAGCGGCGCTGCAGGGATGGGCTTGAATGTGAATGAACTATGGGTTGTGAATAATAAATAAAAATTGGAAGAGTTAATGAATTGTGGGGCATGGTAATGGAACGAGAATAATAATCAATGGGGTTGGAAGGTTTTGTTGTGCTGCTTGTGTTTTCCTAACATGATATGTGGATGGCAGAGATATGTTTTATGGGTGATCTATGTGGTTGGTTGGGGATAGTTTCCCAGTAGTTGAGGAACTAATAAACTAATTCAGCTGATACATGAAAACCTAAATGGGGTTGGGGTTGTTTATTGTATGCATTCTTCATAGTAGCAGTGTCGAGGCACGTGCACAGTTTCTCTGTTTAAAAGCCATAGGTTGGGCTGTGTCTTTGGTATATATATATCTGTATCTTTTTTGTTTTATCGCACCCCACCCATTTTGAGAACTTAGTGTCGAATACTCTAATTCCATGGGAGAGGCTGTTTTCCCATTAGTTACTAGATCCTTCTTGCTCTTTCTTCCCTAGGCTGTGATGGCTTGAGGTGACATTACACCTAAGACCCTTCAGGTAGGTTTTGATTAGGGTAGTTTAGCCCAACACTCTTCGGGCATTTTTTACTGTTCCCAAGAATCTTCGGGATGAGGCCCAGGTGTGTTCGGGCGGGATACGTGGTTGTGAGGCCAAGGTGTGTGCAGGCGGGATACGTGGTTGTGAGGCCTAGGTGTGTGCGGGTGGGATACGTGGTTGAGAGGCCCAGGCATGTGCAGGCGGGGAGAGTGTGGCAGCGTCAGGACGTTCGCCGTTATGAAGAGCATCTAACTAAAGGGAAATGGTGTGTGATACCCAATACTCTTGTTCTTATATACTACCACCTGTCATGATTTTGTTTTTGGTGAGTGTGGCTAGTGAGGTTGGGTGGATAGATTTCCTTGCTAGGTTTCTTTTGTTGTTCTCACGGGACATTGGGATTTCTCCCTACCTGTGCATGAGATCTTCAGGTTTCCCTACTGAGTATACTTGTATGCTCACCCTACGTTTACTTTCAAGTGTCCAGGATGACTACCAGGGCCGTGCAGGACCCTACTAGTCGGACAATTGGAGTTTTTGCAGTTGTTGTACTCTTTTATCCCTTTGGTATTGTACTTTTGAGCTTTCTTTTACTTTACCTTGTTTTAGAACTATTTAAACATGCATGTGGGATTGGTTTGGGTTTATTTCTATACACGTGTTCTTTACTTTTTTGGAGGTTGACCTGTCCTATTTCCCAATATTAAATAATAAAAAGGGTAATGCCTCCCATATTTGTGAAAACTCATACCCTTAGTGTTAGTCGCCACCCCAGGGCCTACTGGAGGCAGGACTCGGGGGTCATTATATCCCTTTCACCATTTCCAGCTTAGGAGATGCATCTTTGGTGGGAGGGGGTCGTGACAGAATGGTATCAGAAGTGATGGTTGAGAGATAGGATGGAGTCTGGAGTAAGGAACAGTGAGGATTTCATGGGATGGTAGGGCAACAATGTTAGTTAATCTTGGTGTGTGACATAGGCCAGGGAAGACCGGCTAGGACACGGAATTTTAGGGCCCCCCGTGATCCAATGCAAGGACTCTGAACCTACTGAATGGCCAAGTGAGACTACATAGATTTCAGGGTAGAGACCCTAGGAAGGGTACATGCATCATCATGATTTTCTTTACTTGATTTGGGTGTTCTGGAAAAGAAATTGAAATACAAATGATAAAATGAAACATTGATACTTAGGATTAGGCAATCTTTTTTTACCATACAGCTATGGAAACTGGATGTCATCCCCGGGTGGCTCAGACGGTCAAGGACCACCAGATTTAGGTGGTTGATCAGTTGAGGATTGAACGAGAGGAGGAATATATCTAGTGGAAGAAGACTCCCCGTTCTTTCCAGCGGCAAACCCTCAAGAAGTACGAGGGTAGTACTTCGGATACAGAGACAGAAGGGTGGCATCAGGATCTAGGGATCGCTTTTACCTTGATTCGTGATCCGAGGGAGTACTGGGATCCCCTAGTATTCAGTCAGTTGAGAGTTACGACACGACAGTGGTGGACTCTCTACCTCGGAGAGAGGATAGAGGCAGAGGTTCCATGGGCTGACTTTGAGAAGGAATTTCAAGAGGAATTCCTTTCTTCCATGATCAAGGAGGAGAAGCAGAAGGAGTTACTCTCCCTTCAGTAGGGGAGTATGTCAGTACCAGAGTTGGGGATCAAGTTCAAGGATCTCCGGCGCTTTCCTCCGGATCTCTTTCTGGATGAGGAGTATCGGTCAAGACATTTGGAGGAGGCTCTTCATCCTTCGCTCCAGTATGTTGTCACCCCTTCACCCTTCCGACGTACGTGGCAGTACAGAAGAAGGTAGAAGTTGTATAGAGGATGCACTAGTAGGGAGGTGCACCACGTGAGGGGATCCAGCCAGGTTCTTCGAATAGGAAGGCAGCCAGCTGCAGCTCTCCTACGACGGGACCTTCCAGGTTCAGGCTAGTGGGGAGCAGGCCCCAGGAGTTCCAGTTCAGATCTTCTAGTCCTCGTCCCTTTTTCACAAGCCCTAGACCGAATTTTTTTTCTTGTGGAGGTTTTGGGAACATTCAGAGTCGGTGCCTGTAACACCCCAAGATTTCATAGTGTGTTATTTCTTCAAAATAGTTCAATAACTTGCACTATACACAACACCGAGTTAAAGTGCACCATGAATTACCAAACAATTCGTTCAAAAGAGGATATGAATAGTATTAACTAAATTTTAAACTTTATATAATCCTTTTAATTTTAGAATCCATATTATTAGTTTCTTAGACATAATGTAAGAACAAATTCCTTTTTTTTCAGATAAAAGAAGTATTTTTCAAAAATTCACTTTTACCAACTTTAATAGTGAACCCTTTTTAAATCCAATATTTTGAATGTTTATATATTAAATTTGAAGAAATAAATTTATTCATTCGAATTGGGACATAAAACAATTTACAATATAACACCCCAAGCTTCCACAACATACTTCTCTTTAAATAATACAGTAGCGTGTGTTGTACGCAACTTCGAGTTCTAACACACACTACAACCAATCAAACTAGCCATAATGAATAGTAATACATAATTATTAAAATTTTATAAATTTTATCTCCCAAAATGGACTTCATTTTTGGATTCGGAGTATCGATTTTTTTCCTAAGGTGAAATTTTGGTACTTTTCGGATAACTTTAATATTTTGATGAGTAGTGAAAATTACAAAAAAAAAATTTAAAACAAGTTTTTTAACAAAAATAATTAATAGTGATAAATTATGAATTAGAGTGGTTTTAAAGTATAATTAGAATATATTTTTACCATTTTATCCAATTGTGTTCATTAGAATTAATTTCACTTTGAAATTGGACATAAACAGTTGTCAATCTTTTGATATATATTGTTTCTTAAAAACACGCTATTTATTGTGACAGTGGAAATTAATTATAAAATTAATTAATGAAACTTATATGTTTTGAATTTTGTAAAATAGACATCATTTTTGAATTAGGAATATCAATTATAGCTTAGGGTGAAATTTTGGCATTGTTCGGAAAAACTTCAATTTTTGATGAATAGTGAAACTACTAAGTGGTAGTTAAAAAACTGAATTATTAATAAAACTTAATTTTACCCCATATTTTATTAGAATATAGAAACTCCTAGAGACACGGTTAATATCAAGGAGTAAAATGTGGATCAATGAGATGAAAATAATTTTTGGTGAATAGTAACTTTTTACTTTTATTTACCACGGTTAAATGTAAATAGGGCAATTAAGGGTAAAAATGAAATTAATATTACCCTAACACATGTCCTAATTATATTAGACAAGTTTATCTAGACCAAAAACATCCTTATAAATAAAATATTATCATTTAGGTCCACTTGGATTAGATTAGGACATTTATTATTATTTATTTCAAAGAAGAGTTAAAAGAGTTAAAATCAAAGTTTATTTACTAAGCCATGTTTAATATAGGGTTATACATAAGATAAATTCGATTGTAAATATTCATTATAAAGATAAAACGATTTCCTACATATTGATATTTTATTTATAATTTGTAGACATTAAAAAATTTAATTTATTTATGACACAATGATGATGTAGTAATTACCGAATTAATGAAAAATTGGAATAATTGATATTATAAATACCCAAATAAATGTAATTTCAGACTTTTTATAAATACCAATACTTTTCTAAGATAATATTACATGTTAGGATTGATTTAATTAACTTTCTTTGAATTAATCATTCTGTTATTATTTTTTACAAAAATAAATTATTGAATATTGTCAAAATTGACATAAAAGTGTTTTTAAAAACAATATTATATTATTAATTGATATTAAATTCTTAAAAATCTAATGTTCGTCCAAGAGACTTATATCATGATATTTGTATTATTAATGGACCACATGGGGGTCTCTTGGAGGCATATAGTAAGTTTATTAATCATATAATATAAAAATACAAAGAGACATTGTAAAAGTGAAACTAATTAACTAAGAGTTAATACTTAAAGATAATGTTAATATAATGACCCAAACCTGTCTAAATTCTATTGGTTGAGTGTTTTTCGACCCATCCCCACCTTAACATTTAAATAATCAACTTTGGAGCCATTAGAAATCGAATATGAATTTATTATAAAATAATATTTCTATCTTTTCCAAAGGTGCCCCTCACCCCTCTTATAAAAGGGCACTCTCCCTTCTCATTAAATCACACCTTAAAAGCCTTTTGGTTCGGACAACCTCTGACCAAATACTCTCTCAACTTTCCTCAATTCATCATATATGCCTTCTTTTAGTCAGAAATCCAATTTAAGGATCCCTTTTGATCAAATCAAAAGGAAGAACCCGAAGAAGAGGTAATGATTTCACCACCCTTTTTCAAGTTCCTTTCTTCTTCCACTTCTTCTTTATTTGTTATTACCATTCTAAAATGATGAATCCAGTATCTCCTATATACTATAATATTATTATAAATATGGTACAACCATATTCAGTATTCTATCCATCATTTTCATGACATGTCACCATACGTGTGTACATACAACTTACCGTCTCCACATCGTGGTGTAATTGTTATTCAATATATTATTATGTGGATGGGTATAATAATGATTTTTTATTCATGTAAATAATAAATATAACATGATAATTATTCTGTATATATGATATACCATCCAATTATATATTATTTTTATATCAAAAGAATGATATTTTCGCTCGTGCATACGTACGGATTACCGTCTCCACGACGCGATGAGATTCATTTCAAAGTTCACCATTCATCGACGATTATAAAAATATATATTACTAATAAGTATGTAATATATGACATAATAATGCTACTGGAGATATATATATATATGTGTGTGTGTGTGTGTGTGTGTGTGTGTGTGTGTATTTATGTACTTACATATATCTTATTCATTTACTTCTGTTCAATACTATATGAAAACAGAAACATCGTTTATGCGTATGTACGGACTACTGTCTCCATAAACGGTGTTTTCCATTTCATATATATGTCTATTAAACATATTTATATTCTAAATATATATGATATATTAATCCGTTTTATATTATGGACGTATTTAAATCATTAACTAAGTGATACAACCAAGTGTGACAAGTTAAAACATGTACGATAAAGAAAGTGATTATTACCCAAAATGTTAACTTAACATGGAAATTATTATTAAATGGGTAATATAAAGTCATCAATGAATCAGGTATGATATCATAAATATTAATATGGTTTTGGTATAATTTAATAACATACTACGATCTTCGTACAGGAGGTTAAACGTACCCTCGACTAAAGGAAAGTGCAAGTTAAGGGGTTTTCATCTCACTCCTTATTCCCGTGAGATTCATGCCATATTGCCACTATTACATTTTGTGTGGTGTATGTACTGCCCATAATTTTATTCTTTGTGTAATACACTTTAATTTATGTGTATTTACATATTCATTTTATGATACCTCTTTCATGTGTTGTATGTTTCGTAAGTTACCAAATTGGTAAGGGTTAATTCCTCAATCTCATCATTATCCGAGATTGTTTATGCGTAAGTATTTACTGGGATATTTTTATCATCCATGTCCATTTTTCATAAAAATGATTTCAAAATGAAGATTTTAAAGATTTTTAAAGGTACCCTTTATCAAGATCAAAATTTCAAATGTTTGAATGATTTATCTTTCAAAATCTTTTCAACTAATGTACATGTTTCCAAAATGATTTTAAGGATTTATTTATATGGACATGAGGGTTTTGAGAAGATATTTCTTTTCAAAAGTTTCAAAGTTGTATCGGACACTTTGATTCAAAAATATATTTTAAATTACTTCGTTTATAAATGTCTGATTTTTTAATGTCTTCAAGAAAAGTGATATTTCTCTCAAATAGTTTTGATTTCATCTATGTCATAATCCTTTGATGGATTTTAAGCTTATTTGAAGTTGATTTATTAAAATACAAAACTTTTGTATTGTATTGAAGGTTTTTTTATATGTTTAACTATGTATGTGTTATTTTTATACCATTCATGGTTTATAGAGAAAGTATTGAAATTTCGTATGCTAGTTTTAATACGAATTTTTATGTTATGTTTAAAACTTTTCATATGGGAATGATTTGGACTTAGTAAGTGACGGGTGGAACCCACTATAGCTCCTCGATGCATCGGTAGGTCTCATGAGACAAACTAGTGTCTTGGCACAAGGCCTTTACAAAATCTTATTTTTAGTCTTGACACGAGGCCATGGCTATGTGGTTATGACAGTCTGGCATTATGGATTCCATCATTATGAAATTGGTTAGTGATATTGCATGTGATTATTCGATTAGTAGAATATCCATGTGAATAAGTAAATGAAATTATTTCATTTTATTGCTTCCATATAATGCTGAAGTTGAACATTAAAGGGCTTTTGTTTTAGTTTTATACATTTCCTTAAATGTTTATGCTTATTTTTTAAAGTTTCCTCTTTATTGCTTACCCTTACTGATCATTTGAGCTCACCCCTTTCAATGTTTTATTTTTCCCAGGATTCGAAGAAGTGTAATGTGATTGATATGGAGGGTTAAAACAAGGGAATAATGACATTCATAAAGGATTATTTATATTGTTTTGTATGTTATGAAGTGTAATGTAACATTCATGTATGTAATCTATTTTCCAAGACTACTAAACTGATCGGTTCTTCGGGATTTGGTTCCTTGTAATCATGCCAATGTATTAAAATAATGCACCAACTCTAGGTAACTGGGGCCAGGGCGTTACAGTTAATATCAGAGGAAGTTTAGTAATAACATTGGAAACTAGATTTAGATAAACTCTGATTAGAGCACATAACCCTAAGATAGACTTTGAGGATTAGTATAGAAGAACTTCCTAGAATTTTGGAATTGTAGAGATTTTGTGAGTTTTCCGAGCAATACATCCCTGTCTGGATATGAGCAGGTAGAGGCGGCTCTGGCACAGATGTACCTAGGGGTAAAACCCGAAATCACCACTTTGAGATAGACTCGAACGGGAACTGGTGCACAACAACGGGCCTTGCAGCACTATTGGTTACGTCACTCCCAGGGTATATGCTTAGGATAATTCTTATTTTATTTACAAACCATTATGAAGGGCTCATGAGTATATACATACTGAAAGAAAACATTTTTTAGGATTATAGATTATATCCATAAACTTTTCAATTTTCATTATGAATTATTTATTGCAATTCATAAACTGGACTAGTTTATGCTATTGTATAGAAATGGCACCCAGTAGAAGGAATGTGAACTCAAGTAATACGTATGATCCAAAGAGTAAGAAGGATCGTATCTTTCATGGTATTAAGACATGATTTAGAAGGGAAATAGTCTCCCATGTATTATCTTCATATGATGAAATAGTAACATGTTTGGATAAGATAACTAAAGAGTTTACTGAGTCCTATGGCTTTGAAGGGAAGAAAGAGAAGAAAAGGATGGAAGAGAGAAAGATGGATAAAGGGAAGAGGGAAAAGAAGAATTTCCTCATATGTGATAACAGTGGGAAGAAACACCCTGGAACTTTCCTGAAATAAATGAGAGTTTGTTATAAGTGTGGAGGAAAAGGGAACAAGGTACGTGACTAAAAGGGTAAGAAAATGGTTTCAAATGTACAATGCTTCATTTTCAAGGAGTTTGGACACTACGCAAACCTATATCCCAGTCATCAAACTATTCCATAAATGATGCTATTGGATAATAATCAAGTTATGATACTACCACAGATGAAGAGGAATGATTAGAGTTCTTATGTTGATTATGTCATTTGAGTGTTGTACCAAAAATGTACTTGTTATAATAATTAAGGAGTATACAAGGATTGTACTGTAGTACGATTTCATTAAGGACTTGAGATTGTTTGGAACAAAGAAAATTGACTCAATAGCAGGATAAATTTTTGGAAAATATATGGTTGAGAGAATGATAAACCAAAATATAGTTCTGATATCGAGGTAGTGATATTAGAATAATATATGATTGACTCGGATAAATTATATTGGATATTCTTGACTACCTTGAAACTGATTAATGATATTTATATTCCATCATTGTTGGGGTTTACAACTTTTTTTGATTGAAGGATTATATCCACTATTATTTAAGGAATAAGGGATCATGAATGTAATCAATAAGGTTTTATGGTAATTCATGATGTTGCAGGATTTTAAAAGAATACATGATAAAGGTGTTCACATGTTATTACGTAGCAAAAAGGATCTTCATTTTTGGACTAAATCATTTTGGATAGTTCTAGTTTGGATTATTTTTGGATTTCCATAAAAGAACAACCCGGAGGTTGGGCGGAAACCTATCGCGTCCGGCAAGGCCGCAAGACTTGAACCCACAACCGAATGGCGACAAGGGTGTATCACCTACCACTGGGCCACGTAATGTCCGGGATTAAATAATGTAGTTTTTTTAAAAGATCTGGTAGATGAATTATAAATTCGTTTTTTTAACGCTATACGAATAGGATAAATAGAATATTTTTTTACGTTCTATTATCTTTTAGAGTGAATGATGAGTTTGTGGTAGAAATTAGTTAAAGGATGGAACTCTACTTGTCAAGAATATATATTTCTTCTTCTCTTATTCTATGAATAATTAATTATTATACATTAATTAAGGAATCCTAAAATCAAAAATGTGTTATCCTAATACCCTATGTTTTGTTGAACCGATGGTATTTAAAATCATCATAGATTGATGAATTTAAGGACCTCAATTTTACAATTGTTTGTGACTAATAACCTCAATCACGACCTATAAATATTTACGTTTTCACTCCAATTATATGTCTCTAATTTCCACGAATGTTCTCCTAATCATGATCATAATTTCGTGGTGGCCCTTTCATTTCTCTTTTCCTCATATTAAGACTAAATTTTAGTAACCCAAATTCCGATGTGGGTTTTCCCACATAGATATTTTCTATTTTAAACCTTTTATTTTCAAAAAACAATTTCAAATTGCGAGGATGCAATTTATTGAAAGAGGGGAGAATGTAACACCCCATGATATCATAGTGTGTTATTTCTTCAAAATAATTCAATAACTTGCACTACACGCAACACCGAGTTAAAGCGCACCATGACTTACCAAAAAATCCGTTCAAAAGAGGATATGAATAGTATTAACTATATATTAAACTTTATATAATATTTATTATTTTATAATCCATATTATTAGTTTCTTAGACATAATGTATGAACAAATTCCTTTTTTTCAGATAAAAGAAGTATTTTTCAAAAATACACTTTTACCAACATTAATAGTGAACCCTTTTTAAATCCAATATTTTAAACATTTATATATTCAATTTGACTAAATAAATTTATTCTTTAGAATGGTACATAAAAAAAATTACTATATAACACCCCAAGCTTCCACGGCACGCTTCTCTTTGAATAATACAGTATCGTGTGTTGTACGCAACTTTGAGTTCAAACACACGCTACAACCAATCAAACTAGCCGTAATGAATAGTAATACATAATTATTAAAATTTTATAAATTTTATCTCTCAAAATGAAATTCATTTTTGGATTCGGAGTATCGAATTTTTCCTAAGGTGAAATTTTGGTACTTTTCGGATAACTTTAATATTTTGATGAGTAGTGAAAATTACAAAATTTTATTTAAAACAAGTTTTTTAACAAAAATAATTAATAGTGATAAATTATGTATTTGAGTGGGTTTAAAGTATAATTAGAATATATTTTTACCATTTTATCCAATGGTGTTCATTAGAATTAATTTCACTTTGAAATTGGACATAAACAATTGGCAATCTTTTGATATATATTGTTTCTTAAAAACACGCTATTTGTTGTGACATCAGAAATTAATTATAAAATTAATTAATGAAACTTATATTTTTGGAATTTTGTAAAATAGACATCATTTTTGAATTAGGAATATCAATTATATCTTAGGGTGAAATTTTGGCATTGTTCTGAAAAACTCCAATTTTTTATGAATAGTGAAACTATTAAGTGGTAGTTAAAAAACTGAATTTTTCATAAAACATAATTTTACCCAATCTGTGATTGGAATTTAGAAACTCCGAGAGACACGGTTAATATCAAGGAGTAAAATGTGGATCAATGAGATGAAAATAATTTTTGGTGAATAGTAACTTTTTACATTTATTTACCACGGTTAAAAGTAAATAGGGCAATTAAGGGTAAAAATGATATTAATATTACCCTAACACATTTCCTATTTCTATTGGACAAGTTTATCTAGACCAAAAACATCCTTATAAATAAAATATTATCATTTAGATCCACTTGGATTAGATTAGGACATTTATTATTATTTATTTCAAAGAAGAGTTAAAAGAGTTAAAATCAAAGTTTATTTACTAAAACATAATGAATATAGGGTAATACATAATATAAATTTAATTTTAAATATTAATTATAAAGCTAAAAATATTTCCTACATAATGATATTTTATTTATAATTTTTAGACACTAAAAAAGTTCATTTATAAATGACACGATGATGATGCAGTAATTACCTAATTAATGAAACATTGGAATTATTGATATTATAAATACCCAAATAAATGTAATTTGAGACTACTTATAAATACCAATAATTTTCTAGGATAATATTACATGTTAGGATTTATTTAATTAACTTTTTTTGAAGTAATCATTCTGTTATGATTTTTTTACAAAAATCAATTATTGAATAGTGTCAAAATTGACATAAAAGAGTTTTTAAAACAAATATTATATTATTAATTGATATTAAATTCCTAAAAATCTAATGTTCATCCAAGAGACTTCTATCATGATAGTTGTATAATTAATGGACCACTTGGGGGTCTCTTGGATTTATATAGTATGTTTATTAACCATATAATTATTGACTCAAACCAGTCTATATTATATTGGTTGAGTGGTTTTCGACCCATCCCCACCTTAACCTTTAAATAATCTATGTTGGAGCCATTAGAAACCGAATATGAATTTATTATAAAATAATATTTCTAGCTTTTCCAAAGGATCTCCTCACCCCTCTTATAAAAGGGCACTCTCCCTTCTCACTAACTCACACCATCAAAGCCTTTTTGTTCGGCCAAACTCTGCCCAAATACTCTCTCAACATCCCTCACTTCATCCTAGAGGCCTTCCTTTAGTCAGAAAGCCAACTTAAGGAGCCCTTTTGTCAAATCAAAAGGAAGAACCTGAAGAAGAGGTAATGATTTCACTACCCTTTTTCAAGTTTCTTTCTTCTTCCACTTCTTCTTTATTTGTTATTACCATTCTAAAATAATGAATCCAGTATCTCCTATATAATTTAATATTATTATAAATATGGTACAACCATATTCAGTATTATATCCATCCTTTTAATGACATGTCACCATACGTGCGTACGTACGGATTACCGTCTCCACGTCGTGGTGTAATTGTTATTCAATATATTATTATTTGGATGGGTATAATAATGTTTTTTAATTCATGTAAATAATACATATAACATGATAATGATTTTTTATATATGATATACCATCCAATTATATATTATTTTAATATCAAAAGAATGATATTTTCACTAGTGCATATGTACGGATTACCGTCTCCACGACGCGATGAGATTAATTTCCAAGTTCACCATTCATCGACGATAATAAAAATATATATTACTAATAAGTATGTAATATATGACATAATAATGCTACTGGAGATATATATATATATATATATGGATTTATTTAATTACATATATCTTATTCATTTACTTCCGTTCAATACTATATGGAAACAAAAACAACGTTTATGCGTACGTACGGACTACCGTCCCCATAAATGGTGTTTTCCATTTCATATATATGTCTATTATACATATTTATATTCTAAATATATATGATATATTTATCATGTTTTATATTCTGGATGTATTTAAATCATGATCGATTGATTCAACCAAGATTGATAAGT
This sequence comes from Viscum album, assembly GCA_963277665.1. Lineage (NCBI taxonomy): Eukaryota > Viridiplantae > Streptophyta > Magnoliopsida > Santalales > Viscaceae > Viscum > Viscum album. The sequence continues at coordinate 1,015,464,372 of OY728155.1, forward strand.
TAAAACACGTACGATAAAGAAAGTGATTATTACCCAAAATGTTAAGTTAACATGTAAATTATTATTAAATGGGTAATATAAAGTCATAAATGAATCAGGTATGATATCATAAATATTAATATGGTTATGGTATAATTTAATAACATACTACAATCTTCATACAGGAGGTTAAACGTACCCTTGACTAAAGGAAAGATCAAGGTAACGGGTTTTCATCTCACTCCTTATTCCTGTGAGATTCATGCCATATTGCCATTGTTACCTTTTGTGTGGTGTATGTACTACCCATAATTCTATTCGTTGTGTAATACACTTTAATTTATGTGTATCTACATATTCATTGTATGATACCTCTTTCATTGGTTGTATGTTTCGTAAGTTACCAAATTGGTAAGGGTTAATTCCTCAATCTCATCATTATCTGAGATTGCTTATGTGTAAGTATTTACTGGGAAGTTTTTATCATCCATGTCCATTTTTCATAAAAATTATTTCAAAATGAAGATTTTAAGGATTTTGAAAGGTAACATTTATCAAGATCAAAATTTCAAATGTTTTAAAGATTTATCTTTCTCAATATTTTCAATTAATGTACATGTTTTCAAAATGATTTTATGGATTTATTTATATGGACATGAATGTTTTGAAATGATATTTCTTTTCAAAATTTTTAATGTGGTATGGGACACTTTGATTCAAAAATATCTTTTAAATTACTTCCTTTATAAATGTGTGCCTTTTCAATGATTTCAGGAAAAGTGACATTTCTCTCAAATTGTTTTGATTTCATCTATTTCAACATCCTTTGATTGATTTTAAGCTTATTTGAAGTTGATTTATTATGATAAAAAACGTTTGTATTGTATTAAAGGTTTTGTGATATGTCTAACTGTGGATGTGTTATTTTTATACCATTCATGGTTTATGGAGAAAGTATTGACATTTCGTATGCTAGTTTTAATACGAATGTATATGTTATGTTTAAACCTTTTTATATAGAAATCCATTGGACTTAGTAAGTGACGGGTGGAGCCCGCTATAGCTCCTCAATGCATCGGTAGGTCTCATGCGACAAACAAGTGTCTTGGCACAAGGCCTTGAAAAAATCATATTTTTAGTCTTGGCACGAGGCCTTGGCTATGTGGTTATGATAGTTTGGCAATATGCATTCCATCATTATAAAAGTGGTTAGTGATATTGCATGTGATTATTCAATTAGTAGAATATCCATGTGAATAAGTAAATGGCATTATTTCATTTTATTTCTTCCAAATTATGCTTAAGTTAAAGTTTAAAATGATTTTGTTTCATTTTATATACTGCCTTAAATGTTTATGGTTATTTTTGAATGTTTCCTCTATATGGATTAACCTTACTGAGCATTTGAGCTCACCCCTTTCAATGTTTTATTTTTCCTAGGATTCCAAGAAGTGTAATGTGATTTATAAGAAGGGTTAAGACAAGAGAATAATGTCATTCATAAAGGATTATTTATGTTCTTTTGTATGTTATGAAGTGTAATGTAACATTCATGTATGTAATATATTTTCCTAGACTTCTAAACTGACAAGTTCTTCGGGACATGGTTCCTTGTAATCATGCCAATGTATTAAAATAATGCACCGACTCTGGGTAACTAGGGTCGGGGCGTTACAGTGCCCGACCTGAACTCTGTACGGTGGAGGTGGGCAGGTTCAGTGCTCACCTTAGCAGCACAAGTTGCCGGCGAGGCCCTTCCAGCAGCAGCAGGACCATGCACCTCTGAGGGCAGACACTGCGGGAGGAGGCCGACCTTAGGGTGCTCCTCAGGGACTGTGACAAGGTTGTGGTCGGGGAGGTGCATGACCTCAGAGAGGAAGAGGAGCTGGGCATGGACAGTTCCACGCAGCAGAGTTGACAGCTCCGGCAAGACCAGAGGTGGTGCGAGGTATGATTTTTTTAGCACTATCGTTTCAGCTTTGTTCGATTCGGGAGCTTCGAAATCCTTTGTTGAACCTGATCTAGCCCATAATTTGGGACTAGACATAGAGAGACTTTCCATACCACTGGTGCTGAGTACACTAGTTGGAGGCCAAACCAGCTTATCTTGTGTTTTCCGGGGATGTGGGATGACGTTGGGACCACATCAATCTAGTGGGGACCTTCTTCTGTTATAGATGTCTCCATACGATGTCTTCATAGGTATTGATTGGTTGTTTTCCATTAGTGCCGTTATCGACTGCTTGTGAAGATGGGTCGTGTTCTCCGACGTGGATGGGAAACATGTTGCTTTTGTTGGCGAGAGGATATATCAGGTGAAAAGCCGGCGTGTAGAGCCTCTCATTTCCTTATCAGGTGGGCTATCAGTGGTTTCAACTGATACAGAGATGATGGATGTTACGGTGGTTGTTGGGGAGTCCCTCAATGTTTTTCCTGAGGAGGTTGTGACTCTACCCCCTAACGCGACGTTGAGTTTGGGATAGACTTACAGCCTGGTGCCCATCCGATTTCGATGTCCCTTATCGGATGGAACCTTCAGAGTTGCGGGAGTTGCGGATTCAGATTGACGATCTGATGGAGAAGGGTTTTGTTCGACCCAGCGTATCACCATGGGGTGCTCCAGTTTTGTTCTTGATGAAAAAAGATGGTGGTTTCAGGCTATGCATAGACTACCGATGGTTGAACCAGGTAACGGTCAAGAACCGTTACCCCCTTCCAAGGATAGATTATCTCTTCAACAAACTAAGGGGAGAAGGTTAGTTTTCTAAGATTGGTCTATGATCTGGATATCATCAGCTGAGGGTAAAGGACAGTGACATCTCGAAGACGGCTTTTAGGTGCAGGTATGGGCACTTTGTGTTTGTAGTGATTCCGTTTGGAGTTAAAAATGCACCGTCTGTGTTCATGGGACTTATGAACCTTTTCTTCCGAGAGTTTCTGGACCGGTTCATCGTTGTGTTTATCGATGACATGCTAAACTACTCATGATCAGAGGAGGAGCATGTTGAGAATCTCAGGGAAGTCATAGAAGTCCTTTGACACCACAAACTTTACGGAAAATTGTCGAAGTGTATGTTCTTGACACAAGAAGTACAATTCCTTGGGCACGTGGTGTCACAGCATGGAGTGTCAGTGGACCCGTCGAAGGTGAAGGCAATTGTTTCTTGGGCAGCACCCAAGAGCATGGCATAAGTTTGTATTTTCCTGGGGTTATCAGGTTAATATTAGAGGTTCATTTCGGACCTCTCTCGAGTTTCTGCCCCATTGAAAGCTTTGACTACGAAGAACTAGGTCTTCCTATAGAGCGAACAGTGCCAGAAAGCTTTTGACTATCTGAAGGAGAAGTTGGTCAGTGCTCCCGTACTCAGGTTTCCAGATGAAGGGTTGTTATATGAGGTTTTTTGTGATTCTTCTGGCCTTGGTCTGCGGTGCGTGCTGATGCAGAATAATGGAGTGATCTGTTATGGGTCTAGGTAGTTATGCCCTAACGAGCGTAACTATGCCACCCATGAACTAGAGCTTGAAGCAGTAGTGTTCGCACTGATGTTGTGGCGACATTACCTCTTTGGAGAGTGCTTTGTGGTCTTCTCAGATCACAAGAGCCTACATTATATCTTCTCCCAGTGTGACATGAACTTACGGCAGTAGAGATGGGTCGAGTTTCTCCAAGACTACGACTTCTAGAACTCTTACACTGAAGGTAAGGGCAATGTTTTGGCGGATTCCCTGAGCAGGAAGTCGCATAAGGAAGTGGTTCGGGAATCCGCTGATGCTTGGAAAGCGATGAGAGAGTTTTCCGCCTTGCACTTGGATGCAAGGGTAGAAGGTGTTAGAAGATGTTTGTTTCAGATGAAGGTGCATTCCTCTTTGTTGCAGTAGGTGGAAGAGTCTCAGTGGGGGGACTCTGAGGCAGAAGTGCTGCGGGGTCGTGTCGATCAGGGAAACGCTCCAGAAGGGTGGTCAGAGTACAGCCAACATCAGATGTTTTTCCATGGGAGGTTGTTTGTCCTAGAGACAATGCGTGAGGGAGTTCTCTGTGAGTTCCACAGCTCAGACTTGACGGTACATCCAGGAGTTTCAAAAATGTACCGAGGCCTGAGGGAATAGTTTTGGTGGCCTGGGGTGAAACGGACAGTGGTGGTGTTTGTGGCTAAATGCCTAGTGTGTCATCAAGTGAAGTCTGAACACCGTGTTCCCAGTGGTTTGTTGCATCATTTAGATGTCCCTGAGTGGAAGTGGGATGACATATCAATGGACTTCATCACAGGACTACCCTGAGCTCAGGGTGGTTATGATGCTATCTGGGTATTGGTGGATCGACTGATGAAATCAGGTCACTTCTTAGCAGTAAAGGAGTCATGCCCGGTGAGTACCTTAGCACAGAGGTACGTAGACGAGGTTGTGCGGTTTTGTGGATTCCCAAAGACAATCATCTCATATCAGGATACTTGGTTTACCTAATGAATCTGGAGGGGGTTACAACATGCTTTTGGCACCCAGCTACGCCATAGCACTGATTTCCACCCCCAGACCGATGGGTAGACAGAGTGGACTATCCAGACGACAGAGGACATGCTACAAGCATGCATTCTGGATTTCGTAGGATCATTGGTATGACACTTGTATTTTTTAGAGTTTTCCTAGAACAACTACTTCCACTCTACTATTCCCATGGCACCGATTGAGGCTTTGAATGGATGACCATGTCGTTCACCTGTTTGATGGGCCGAGATTGGTGAGACAGGTGCTCTTGGGCCAGAGGTAGTGCAGAGCACCACAGAGAAAGTCTAGCTTGTATGTGAGATGATGAAAGCGGCACAGGACCGAAAAAAGTCTTATGCTAATCATCGGATGAGGCCCTTGCAGTTCGAGGTGGGAGATCCTGTGTTATTGAAGGTTTCCCCTCGACGGGGGAAATAGAGGTTTGGGAAAGGGATCAATCTCTCACTTAGGTTCATCATACCTTTTGAGGTGCTAAGGAAAGTCGGTGAAGTGGAATATTAGCTAGCCCTACCACCTTAGTTGGAGAAGGTTCATGACGTCTTCGATGTCTCCCAGCTACGTCGATACTTACATGAAGAATCTCACATTATCAACTGGGGAGAGTTAGATATGGGAGACGACACGACCTTCAAGGAACGACCAGTCAGAATCGAGGTTCGTAAAGAGAAGGTGCTCCGTGGACGAACCATTCCGTTGGTTCGTGTGTTATGGAGGCATGGCGGCCTCAAGGAGAGAACTTGGGAGTGGGAGACCCAGATGCACACTCAGTACCTGGAGTTGTTTTTACTTGTGTTATCCTTTGTTCTACTATGATTTTTGTTGACGTTATACTCTGTATTTTTAATATATGGAATGCTTGGCTTGTCGGTTGTGGGAATTTTTGTTTCCTTGTTCCCTGGAAATGTGTAACATGTCCGGATGTGTGGGGAGAGGGAAAAAAATGACCCTTAATCAAGACGCATTATTGCAGATGCAATTGAACCTGTGCAGGTAATTCAGTGCCGCCTAAAGCCGATAATATCTCAACATAGAAGAAGGAATTTTTCCTCAAACCACATGTTCGGCCAGTGTGTTGGTTGTGTGGTGTTGGGGTTAGTGCAAGTTGGAAAATCCTGATATTTGGAAGTGGGAAGGCCCAATCCTGAATTGAGAAGCATTAATACAGAAGCGATTAAACCCGTGCAGGTGAGTCAGTGCCGCCTAAAGAGGATAATATCTCGACATTGGAAAAGGAATTCCTAACACATATGATTAGGGTTGTTGTTTGGGTTCCTATTATAACGAGAACACTAAGAGGTATCTTGATGGGTTCCTCTGGGTTAGTTTTTGAATTATTGAGGACGAGAATGTTTTAATAAGGATCTGATGTAATGGAATAGACCTCTCCGGACCATTCCTTTGTCAAAAAGAAGGTCACGAAGTGTTCTGGAGGGTAAAATGGATTTTTCCCACACTTCTCATAATTTTGAAACTACACTCCATGTAGTGTGAGTACACGGCGTGTACCCTCACCGGGTATATCCCGTGTTGAAGGTCGTGTCCTTGCCATGTGAAATAAATGGGTACACGCCGTGTATCCAATACTACACGCCGTGTAGTCCCTCCCCGCGTACGAGTTTCTATGTGTTGACCAGTCGACGACCATGTGTCGTGTTAGAGCCGTGTGAAATAAATGGGTATACTCTCTTTATCCAATCCTACACATCGTGTGGTACCTCCCCGCATATGCGTTACCTTCAAGCCGTGTGTTGACCAGTCAACGTCCACGTTCCGCGTTGAAGGTCGTGTTGGAAGCCGTGTGGTGACCGTGTGAAACGGACATGTACACGCGGTTTACCATAAAGTACACATCGTGTAGTTTTTCTTTTCTTGCTTATAAAAGGAGGGGTCCCCTCCTCCTTTTCAAATCACCCCTCTCCTCCCCATTCCTCTGAGCAGAGCTCTCCCAAGAGATTCGAATGCTCATTTTCTTCCATAACTTCTTCATCTGTGCTCCGTTTTACGATCCGTCAGCGGCCACAGGATCGTAACGACGAGGTGGAACTTCTGAGCTTGGATTTGTTGTCTTTCCATAAGCCTTTCCTTTCCAACATCCACCGGATGAGGTTTTTTCAGGACTCGAAAGAAGTGATGGACGCTGACGGACGTCTTCTAAAGTTGATCCGGGGGAGCGTTGTAATCAGAACCTATTGAGGTAGGGATCTTACATTTGTCTCTCTAAATCTGTGCATCAGGCGGGGTGGGTGTCCTCTTGTTTACATGAAACACTTTTGATCACGTTTAATAAAGATAATAACCTATTAAAGAATGGGGATGGGGAAGTTGTGATGTTTTTCTTTGTTTATCCTATTGTTATGTTGTGAATTGAATAGGTTTATGTCTACTAAAAATCACGGTTGTCGGGGGCCTTTGCTTGCGCAATTAAATGAAGCCCTATCCTTCTAGAACATTTTTGTGGATGGAAACTTCATTGAATGTGGAAATTTTGGTTAATCATGTAAAGTTGGCTGATTTAAAATCCGGAACCCTTATGTGACCACCCAGGTTGAACAAAATGGAATAATGAACATGTGGGTGTTGGCTTGAATACATGGCATGTGATGGGGGTGTTTTGTGGGTTTTTGTTGATCGGGTGAGTAGTGGGGTTGTGGTTGACTTGGTTGCGCGTTAGTGTGAATGTTATGTTGGTGACAAGCAGCGGGGCTACGATAAATGGTATTAAAGGGATAATGATGTACGAGTTTCGGTGTGTTTGTGGTTATGGTGGTTGGAAGCAGGGCTGTAGGGAAGGGCATGAATGTGAAAGAGCTGTGGGTTGTTAATAATAAATAAATAGTGGAAGAGTTAAAGAATGGTGGGGCATGGTAATGGAATGGGAATAATAATCAATGGTGTTGGAAGGTTTTGTTGTGCGTCTTGTGTTTACCTAACTTGATTTTTGAATGGAAGGGATATGTTTTACGAGCGATTGATGTGGTTGGTTATGGATAGTTTCCCAGTAGTTAAGGAACTAATAAAATAATTCTACTGAAACGTGAAAACCTAAATGGGGTTGGGGTTGTTTATTGTATGCATTCTTTGTAGTAGCAGTGTTGAGGCACGTGCTCAGTTTCTCTTTTTAGAAGCCATAGGTTGGGATGTGCGTTTGGTATATATATATTAATATATCTCTATCTTTTGTGTTTTATCGCACCCCACCCATGTTGAGCACATAGTGTTGAACCCTCCCATTTCATGATAGAGGGTGTTTTCCCCTTAGTTACTAGCTCTTTCCTACTCCTTCTTCCCTAGGCTATGATGGCTTAAGGCGAACTTACACCTAAGACCCTTCAGGTAGGTTTCAATTGGGATGGTTTAGCCCAAGACTCTTCGGGTAGGTTTTACTGTTCCCAAGAATCTTCGGGATGAGGTCCAGGTGTGTGGGGGCGGGATATGTGGTTGTGAGGCCCAGGTGTGTGCTGACGGAATACGTGGTTGTGAGGCCCAGGTGTGTGTGGGGCGGGATACGTGGTTGAGAGGCTTAGGTGTGTGCGGGCAGGGAGAGTGAGGAAGCGTTAGGACGTTCTCCATTAGGAAGAGCTGCTAAATAAAGGGAAATGGTGTGGGGTACCCAATACTCTTGTTCTCATATACTACTACCTTTCATGATTGTGTTTTTGGTGAGTGTGGTTGGTGAGGTTGGGTGGATTGATTTCCTTGCTAGGTTTCATCTGTTGTTATCACGGGACATTAGGATGTCTCCCTACATGTGCACAAGTGTTTTAGGATTCCCTAATAAGTATACTTGTATGCTCACCCTACATTTACTTTCAGGTTTCCATGAGGACTACCAGGGCCGTGCGGGACCCTACTAGTCAGACAGTTGGAGTTGTTGCAGTTGTTTTACTCTTAGATTCTTTTGGTATTGTACTTTTGAGCTTTCTTTTACTTTTACATTGTTTCATAACTATTTAAACAAGCATGTGGGATTGGTTTGGGTTTATTTCTATACAATGGTTCTTTTCTTTTTTTGGTGGTTGACTTGTCCTATTTCCCGATCTTAAATAATAAAAAGCGTAATGCCTCCCATATTTGTAAAAACCCATACCCTTGGTGATAGTCGCCACACTGTGGCCTACTGGAGGTGGGACACGGGGGTCATTATCTCCCTTTCACTGTTGCCAGCTCAGTAGGGGATCATTGGTGGGAGGGGTCATGGCATGAACCCATATTAGTAACATTTATAGTCACTTAATAATTATAATTTTGTTACCTCAATTAAAATAAAAAATAGAATAATTAAGTATAAATTGAAAAGATAAGGTTTAATATAAATTTAATACATGCCAACATACTTTTGGATGAGAATATTTATAATTATCATAATCTTATATTTGACATATATCAATTTTAAATCATTTAGAATAAAAAAATGATTCATATTAATTTAATATTTTAAGAGTTTCCAAGAGTGCCCATACCCTCTCCTATAAAAGTCACCATATCTTCCCTAATACTCACAATTATAAAGCCTTTTGATTTGGAAAATATATACCCATAATCCTCCCTAGAATCGAAAACCATGTTTTTGGGGATTTTTTTTAAGGAATAACACCCTTATTTGAGGTGTTAAGATGTTTTCAAGGGTGATAAACCGATGAAAATTTATCGTTTTCTTTAAGTATTTATTTTTTATTTTTTCTTCCACTTCCTTAAAGTATCCTCAAACCACGATGAAATAAAAAATAAGGTATCCTAAATATACAAATATGTAATTAAGTTAAAATCATCACCAATATCCATCACTACATCAATCAAAATGGGAAAGGAATTAATCGTTCGTGCGTACATGTGAATTGTCACCTCCACGAACTGATTTAGTTTGTATTCCATTAATATCTATCAATATTAGATATAATTATTGAATTAAAATTAATATGTGATATTCATGAAATTCTAATCATTGTTAAATAATAATATTTAAATTATTCTCTTACCTTACATTCAATTAAAAACAATAATGACATTCGTACTTATGAGAAAACTATCACCTCCAAGAAGAAATGTGAATAATTTTTATTCACCAAATCAAATGTATGAAATATCTATGTATATTAAAAAATTTATTATGTTTCTAAAAATTTTATTATCATTCTAGAAAGAGATAATAATAATTACATTATTTCCATAATTATCAATGAAAAAAGAAAATGTTACTCATGCGTATATATGACCTACCATCTACATGAATATAATATTGTTAAATTTTCATATCCATAATTGAAGGTATGATTTAAAAATAATTATTAATGTATATAATTAATTATTGTGTCATGAAAAATATTATATAGATGATTGAATTATGACAACATGTACTAGTGACATCAAAACCAAGTTGTTTTTAGACTGTAGTACCGAAAATCAATAAAATGTCTTATATGAATATAACTAATTATGAAATTTTTATAACATGGTAATAGGTGATATAATAGGAATAATAACACTGAAAAAGGTTCTCATGAAAGTATAAATTAATCTACATTAATTATTCAAGAATATAAAATTGTACGTGATGATTCAAACTAAAATTAATGCACTTGAATATCCTTTCATTGAGGTATAATTTGACATTATATATATTTTTATTTCATACGGTGTATAATTAACCCCTTTTAATATTTAATTTCTTCCAAAACTTTTCAAAATGAATATTTTTCTATGTAGATTTTTACTAAAGAACAACAAACCAATTTATGTATGTGGTGACAATGACCCTTCCACCGCCATGACAATTATTTGGTATTTGTATTCCACTACAATCATTAATTTTTTTTAAAATAAAAATAAATATAATATTAAATTTTTAGTATTTTGAAATTTAAAATGGTTTTGATAATGGATTCATTATATCAATTGTTTTGAAATGATATCTTATGATTGCAAATTTGAAATATTATTGTTCTTTTATGCATGTTTTTTTATTATAATTATGTTATAGTTCTTGTGAATTGATTATGTACAAGGGAACATCCTTGATAAAATGTGGGATGGTGAGATCGTGAGAGCTCTCCAATTCATTGGGTAAGGAGACATAGTTAAATAATAAGGTCTCTATAAAAATATTTAGGGAATATACTGTGATGGTTATTCCTAACATAACCATGAAGTTTAATCCCTATGTAGCTAAGATAGATATAATGTAAGTATGATATGGATGACACAAGTTAACTTCATGATTAATTATTTCTATGATGATTTCATTATTCTTACGAATTCATGGGTTTATAAATATTCATAGGCTATAATTTTACTTACACATTTTTCTCTTAATGTTGTTTTGTGCTCATCCCATGTTTTTAAAATGTTTTCACAGGGTACAAGGATGTGTAAGAGAAAGTAAGAAGTCATGAAGATTTTTATCAAGAATTGAAATAATGTTTTTATTTACAAAAGTGATTCCTTTAGTTGAGAAAAATGGATTCTATTTTGATAGTATATTATTGTATGATTATGGAATGATATACATTAATAACGTCCTAATTGGATAAAACTATAAAACCTTAAAAGATAATTAATGTGAATTATTGACTTAATTCGTGATTATGTAATATATAAGGATGGGTTATTATAGAGAAACAAAAAAATATAAATCATTTGTTATATAAAAATATATTCATCAATAGAAAAATATTTATACACTAAATATATACCAACAATCAAATTAGAACACAAAAAATAATGATATCCATTCTATTTCCCCTCAATAAGAGGAATTTACCTCTCCACAATAGAGGGAATGATAATCATTTTATGTTTCATCACATCACCAAAACTGGAGGATATGAAATAATGGTGGTCACCTATATCAAATTGATTATTTTTATATAAAAATAAAAACATGGTACCTCTAACTAGAGTTGGGACCATTTCAACATCCTTTAGAAAATTACCTATAACGTTAAGATGTTTCACTCTACAGACATTTGGTTAGAGACCTATTGAAGTTTAAGCTTATAAAGGAAACATAGTGTCCTTAAGAGTTGATGATCCCATACAGTATAAGGTGTAGATAGAGCCTAGTAAAATCGATACAGATGAAAATAGTGACCACCTACACTAAATTTATTTTTACGTCTCAGTAAAATTCATTTGGTGTAACATATCATTCAACATTTGTATAAAGTGAGAGGTTCATTGCTGGCTGATGCCTATAGAGTATGAAAGTCCCACTACTAAGAACTCCCTCCAGAACACTAGCATGTATCATTCCACATCCACTTATTCCAATTTTTTTATTGGAATGACCACTAGGTTGAAGGTAGTTACTAAAGAAATAATTTCTTTCCCCCTAAATCAGTATTAATCATCCTATCCATTTCGTCCACTTTAGCATAGGTGGTCACCTTAAACATATATTCATATAATATGATGTTATTTTGCAATCCTCATAGTCATTCCATGGACTTTAGCTTATCATTCATCACCACCTCAAGAGAATACCAAACCAACCCATTAACTCTAATAGAGTACTCTATCATTGAACACTATTTCTAATTAAAAGAGTAGAAACCTATATAATTTTACATAATAAATGAATCAATGAAAAGTAAAGAATGAAAAGGGTATTAATGTATTTTAACTCCAGACCCACATGACTTTTCAGTTGAAACATAGTGTCCTATAAAATCATTCGAAGATCATCAACAATAAATATTATTCACTTCACCTTTGCTGATTCAGTTGAATCCAAGAATTTAGTGTCCTAATAAATTTTATCTAACAAGTCTTATTCATATTGATGTTTATTCACACCATTAATGGATTGGGATTTATGTTTTAGTAACTCCTAAACTCATTCCTTCACTCCTTCATTTCCTGCTAAGACATCTCCAGTTTGTTTTTGAATAGGTGGTAAATTTTTTTCTAGAACATAATCATCCCACACGAAACATTCTAGGATGATCAAATCATGTGTAGAAGTATTTTGAGTAGAATTTCCCTCTACAACCTATTGATTAAAACTTGGATCCAATCATATAGGTATGTTTCTACATACCATAAATTGATGAAAATGAATATAAAATAGAATATTCTAAATTTATTCAGAATGAAAAAAAGAAGAAACTATGATCAATGTCAAATAAAAAAAATAGGACACATAAATCCCATCATCCAAGAGTAACATAAGGCTCATTAAAATGATATAAGGTATTTAACTCACTCAAAACAAACATTTTATGTTCATAAAATCCTCTCACATATATACTAGTCATACCAGGATAATAAAACATTCAGTTAAACAATATTTGATACCATATTTCAATGGCCTCACCATGAAAACTCATATAACCAGGCTCTAAATCGGATAGAAACAATACCTGGAAGGAATTATTGATCCTTGAGGGATGTCCAAAATCAATCAGGAACCAAATTATAAGAAAAGTGATTGATTTTACATTCATGAAAACAAGAAAAATTTCATAATGACTTATAATTATAATAAGAATGAAATATTTTTCAATACAAATAGAAGAATAGTAGATGCAATTCAACCGTGGGGGTAATTCAAAACCAAGTCACTCATCCAAATGAAACTTGTAAAACCAAAACTATAAATAGTCACTATTTTTGACGTGTGGGAAAAATACCACCTTATCACCACTAGATAACTTTAACTAGATGATATTAAAAAATTTCCACAGTCTGGAACCTACACCATTCATGCATCAGACAAAACACATTCTACACTCTATAGAGAGATAGTGCATGGTTTGACTGAAATAAACTCAGTTGAATCCCATTGATGTATTCTATCCAATATCTTTGTTAAATAGTATGGATATTTTTAGTAAATGAAATGAGTGACATGATTATTTATTCTTAATATTATATCTAAAACCATCAAAAAAATAATTCCCCTTCTCTTAATTATTACACAAAATTCCAGATAATAATAATTTAAAACATATTTAAGATATACCATTTCTCATTTTTGAAATCATGGTTATATATATAATTATAAAATCAAAATAAATAAAATAAAACAACAATGGGGATCACCCCAATGATAAAATAGGTTCATAACAACTAGTTCTCTTGTAACTCAATTTTAAATCAATTCCTAGTGAAAAAATCATGTGCTTGGGACATAAGGACTAAATAATAGAGGAACATTCCAAAGGAAGAAACCCTAATGACATTATATAATGAAGTTCATGTTATACCTGGACTTGGGAATAGAGTAACTCTCTATAAGTGAACCCCCTTTAAAAACATTGTCAAAGCCTATTACTAAAACCACCTCATAAGTACCAAAGTCTCTCATATCATTTATTTTTCAAATATATTTCCATATCTAAGTACATATCACATTTTATTAAAAAATTATAGATGAAATTTTAACTAAGATAATGTTATTAAAATCAATATCAATATCCATTTCACAATTATTTGTAAACAATACTTCATTTTAAAAAATAAAACAGAAACCATATTTTATCAAAATCCATTTATTTATTCATATACAATAATTAATAATCATATAAAACATTATATAAAAGAACAATTGGGAATACATGAGAATATATAGTTCACCAAACATATAATAGAGAGTAATCCACCTAAATCAAAAAAAAATCACACAACAACAACAATTGAAATCCCAATTAAAAAGAACAATGGACATCAGTTCTAGTAATAGAAGGTTCTATCCAAAGTAATATTTTTCAGGAAACCATAAAAACATACATTGATAAACATGGAATGAAGAGAAAACACCCCAATATAAATCCCATGAATTGATCCTTTGAAGAAATGAACATTAAGATCATCTAACCATTTGTTCAATCAGATTGTAGGAACTCAACTATGATGATTAAAATCTATATAAAATGGTAAAAGAACAAATTATGAGAGAATAAAAGGTATACAAATGGTATTAGTAGGGAGTATTTTAGGGAATTCCTATAACCCCTTAAAATAATCCAAATTTGAGGATTTTAGAAAATTTTAAGATGTAGGGTATATACAAGTATATTTGAGTAAAAATCATGAGGAGAATGACCCTTAAAACACCCATATGTTTCCATAAACGAGCATAATTACCTAAAAATAATAATCTATTTTTTCTATTTTAAATTTTGTAACATATTGAACTAAATTGTAGAGGTTGTTCCCCATTCACATTGTATCCTTATTTGAACCTCACCACACCGGCAAAAATAACCTTCAATAATGTCTTATTTCAATAGGATAGGAAATTTTAGACCAACCACGGATGCCACCATACAGATGGATGTTCCAAATTTTTGTTGAATAAAGGGATACATCACGGAAAACACACCCTAGACCATGCCTTGTTCTGGACATAGAGCCTCTTCCTATGGAACGCAAAAGATAACATGGTGTGGAAAGAACTGGAAAATGTTTTCGACCACCCTCTTTTGCACTAGGAAAAAACAAAAACTAGTTAAAATACACCTATACACTTCCAATTCATCCATAATCTGTTTTAAAATAAATCAATTCATGATTGAGAAAAAAAACATTCTCAATATCATTCTAATAATACTCCTACATTATTTGAAAACTAATAGAATAATAACATTTATAAGATTTGGTTCCCTATAACCAACTAATGTATACATTATGATTACATGTATTTATTATTTCTAATTTTAATAAACATTATATCACAACATGAATTTTCATTTTCATATCATTTTTTGAAATATTTTTTAAATTGAAAATGGTG
Organism: Viscum album; assembly: GCA_963277665.1. Taxonomy (NCBI): domain Eukaryota; kingdom Viridiplantae; phylum Streptophyta; class Magnoliopsida; order Santalales; family Viscaceae; genus Viscum; species Viscum album. Next base: position 1,015,479,586 of record OY728155.1, read on the forward strand.
TAGTTAAAGGACTTAATAGTTATTCGATATAATTAGAATCCAAAAGTGTCATAACAATGATCGTAAATTTATATTTTATAGAGAGATGATATTATTTCATGGGAAAAATTTTACGGAATATCAGAGTTTCAGAATCTTAATTCTTTGAGACATTATCTCATGGGGTATAACTTTAGAAATTTCCTATGTATAGGACTATGAGAACATAAAATGCCCCTTGGAAATCCACAATTATATATTTCATTGGATGATACTATTTGAAAAAAATTGAATTTAACGTTAATCTTTATGATTTCTATAAATGTATATACCTAGACCAAAATTTGATATATTTAATAAAACCATGATACAACTTGTTCATGGTGAAGCTTCATATGATGAGTTCATCATAAGAGATATTTCATTAATGAATACTATTGTAAATGATTTTTCCCTTTTTTTTAGATGATTCTAACTCAACATATTTTATGGTATTGAACAACCTTAATAATTCCCAATACATTGTATAATTTTTGTGCATTCAATTATGTAATGTTAGAGAAGGCATCATGCACTGGTGATGATTACACTACCATGGAACCTAAAATATTAGAGATATCCTTATAAAGGGATTAAAATACGTTGTGAGAATTTTTATATGGTTTATGTCTTTTTAAAATTAATTCCATTATCCAAGGATTCTTATGAATTCTTCGATATGATAACATTGGATTTAGATAACTCTTTATATGCTCACTGATAAATAGTCCTATAGGGTCACAAAATAAGTGTATCTAGAATCTCATATCTATTTTTATTTCAATTTAAAAATTATGAACAAATATTAATCCTAAGTTTTGGATTAATAATTATTATGGGATTGGTTGACTTCAATAATAACCATGAATTATTTTTAAAAATAAATAATGTATTTAAATAATAAAATATATTTATTCACAAGATTTACTAAGTGTGATATTTTTTATATTTATCATAAGATAATGATGTAGTGCTTATTTATTAAATAAATAGTAAATAATCAAGGTTCAGTAAATAATGAGGAGGATGTGAGGACTGAATTTAGTTGTAATTATATTAATTAAATATTTAATATCCTTTAAATGCATATTCATTAATTCATTTAATAGATTATATTTATTTGTCAACATGAATATTTCATGTCAAATAAATAAAAATATTAGTCATAGAATAATAAGGTAAGAGTTTCACTTGGGAATATGGAATTGAGTAAAGATCTTTGTCAAATTACCAACCCTAGACCGTCATTACAAATACCTAGTTATATCACATTCAAAGAGATGTAATTGGTTGTGTATAATAAACCTGGAGGTAATTCATCCTAGACTAATATAGAATCATTTAATTAATGTCATCAACAATAAGGCTTCCAATCATCCTACATTTTCTCAAGCCTTCTAGATATCCATAAGAACATGAATCACGTGAAGATATTCTTCCTAGGATTGTTCATGAATGATCCAAGTGATCGATATAGACAATTATTACACCCAATGATTCAAAATCAATTTTCTATGAATTTGGATCATGTTTAGATCTCCATGAGATGGATTATACACTTTGAACCTACAATGAAACAATGGTACAATAAGACAAATAAACCAAATAATCAACATAGATAGCTATAAAAGATTGGAAAAATCAAAACATATCTAAAAATTAATTAATAATTATAATTGATGATCCTACCTTCTGGTTCTGGATTTAACAATACAATTAATCTTCAATTTAAGTCAATTGATAATGATTGTTTCAATAAAAAAAATATAAAATAATTCATCTGTTATGATAGAAAGTTGTATTGGATATTCCCAACAAGAGCATCACTCATTCCAACAACCATTACGCGGTATCAAATAGGTCACATAAATTTTTTTATTTATTTATTAATCATTGATTAATAATTTACTTTTTTCATTTTTTACTTCGGTGTTATTCGTTAATTAAATATGAACATAAAATTCATCCCATATCATATTGTTTCACTCTCATATAAGAATGAAAAGGATATATTAACAAGAAAAACATCTGAATACTCCAACATCAAAAACTAAGAATTCTTTTTGGATAACAAAGGAGACTAAAACATGTATCTCAACGGTAGTGGTTGTGTATAAATGTTCAATACTGTCACACCCAATATTTAAATTTATTTTTTATCTTGGCTTTGGGTTCTCGTTCCAAGGTTCAGGTCGGGTCCCGGTTAAATATTTATGACGTATAATGATTTTGTTAGGTTTTAGACCAGTGCATGGGCACTTCATGGTTAGCGGTAACTATACTGTCTCACAAGGTGCTTCTGGGGGTGCCTATGTTTTCTTGTTGAGGGGAACAACTTTTGAGCAGTTTATTATGTTGTGAAATGAGCGCGTGGGGACCCGATTTTCCGAATAAGAAAAGTAACTTGATTAAAATTTAATAACGAATTTTCGATACTAAAAAATAATATTATGTTTTTATTTTTATTATTAATATTATTATTATAAAGAATAATAATATTATAAATTATTTTATTATTATTATTATTATTACATTATAATAGAATGATAAAAGAGGAAACCCCATACACCCTCCCTCGCCGACCCACCCCACGAGCCACCACTCATGTTGCGCACACCCCTCCTGCTTCATGTCGCAAACCAGCATCGCCAAGCATGTAACACCCAAAGATTCCACGATAGGTTTCCTTTGAATAATGTAATAGCTTTCATTGTACGCAACTTAGAGATTCTAACACATCACGACCAATCAAACTAGCCGTTATGAATAATAATACAAAATTTTTTAAATTATATAAATGTTATCTTTCAAAATGGACTTATTTTTTGGATTTGGATATCAATATTATCCTAGGGTTAATTTTTGGTATTTTTCTGAAAACTATCAATTTTTAATGAATAGTGAAAAACAATGGGTTATAGTTTATAACCAAATTTTTATTTAAATAAATTTTTATTTTTTTTAACTTTATTTCAAATAAAAATACATAAATAATACATATATATGTTTAATGTCATTCATTGGAGTCAGTTTAAAAAAAATTATAGATATATAACAAATTTATTGATCTTTTCACCGTCTTTTACCCACCTCCTAGAAGAATTTGCAAATTCATATAAATCATAATTTTACTGCTTCTCTGAGTTGAATTTTGAAAATCTAGGAGACACGGTTCATATCAAGGAGTAAAATGTGGTTCAATAAGATAAGAATATTTTTTTTGTGAATACTAAATTTTTACTTTTATTAACCACGGTTAAAAGTAAATAGGGAAATTAAGGGTAAAAATGATATTATTATTAACCTAACATGTGTCCCAATTATATTGGATAAGTATAAATCGACCAAAAGAACCATAGGAATAAAATATGCACCTCTTTTGTCCACATGGATTAGATTAGGACATTTATTATTATTTAATTCAAAGAAGAGTTAAAAGAGTTAAAATCAACATTTAATAAGTAAAACATTTTTAATATAGGGTTATACATTAGATAAATTCGATTATAAATATTCATTAGAAAGATAAATAAATTTCCTACAAAATATTATTTAATTTATAATTTTTAGACATTAAATAATTTAATTTATTTATGTCACAATGGTGATGGAGTAATTTCCTAATTAATGAAATATTAAAATAATTTATATTATAAATATCCAAATAAATGCAATTTGAGACTTTTTATGAATTAAACTAATTTTATAGGTTAATATGACATATTATAGTTGGGTATATGAATTTTTTTATCGAAGTAATAATGATTTAATGAATTTAGAAAAAACAAAATACCAAATTGTGTAAAAATTGACATAAAAGAGTTTGTAAAACAAATATTATATTATTAATTGATATTATATTCGTAAAAATGTATGGTTCATCCAAAGAACATATATAATGATAAGTGTTTTTTTAATGAACCACTTGAGTTTCTCTTGGAAATATATAGTAGGTTTATTAACCATATAATATAAAAATACAAAGAGACATGGTAAATGTCAAACTATTTATCTAAAAGTTAAATCAAAAAGATAAAGTTAATATTTTCACCCAAACCATTATAAAACCTATTGGTTGAGTGGTTTTAGTCCCCTCCCCATCATAGCCTTTATAAAATCTATTTTTGAGACATTATGAATAGAAAATGATTTTATTATAAAATAATATTTCTAGCTTTTTCTAAGGTGCCCCTCACCCCTCTTAAAAAAGGGGACTCAACCTTCTCCTTAATTCACACCATCAAAGCCATTTTACTCAGACAAAAACTACCTAAATATCTTATAAAATTCCCTAACTTCATCTTAGAGGCATTCCTATAGTCATAATTCAAACTTAATGGGCCCTTTTGATCAAATCTAAAGGAAGAACCCAAAGAAGAGGTAATAATTTTACCACCCTCTTTCAAGTTCCTTTCTTCTTCCACTTCCTATTTTTTTGTTGTTTCCATTCCAGAATATTAAATCCAATATCTTAAATATAATGAGATTTTATTATGAATATGGTACAAACATATTCATTATTCTATCCATCCTTTGAATGACATTTCACCATACGTGCGTACGTACGACTTACCGTCTCCACATTGTAGTGTAATTGTTATTCAATACATTATTATTTGGATGGTTATAATAATGATGTTTATTTGATGTAAATAATAAATATAACATGATATTGATTCTTCATATATGATATACCTTCCAATTATAAAATATTTTAATATCAAAATAATGATATTTTGGTTCGTGCGTACGTATGGATTACCGTCTCCACGAACGCGATGAGATTCATTCCCCATCATATCCATTCTAGACTAAATAATATTTGATGATTAAAAATAATGTCTAGAGACATGATATTATTCTGGATATAAGTAAGATACATCCCATCCATAACAAATATGAATCACATAACAAAGAATATAAAGGAAAATGAATCTGTTAACACCCAAAATGATGATAATACTAAGATATTATTAACAAAGGAATGTTAAAAGATCATATATGATATCATATTAATGTATATTATTCATGTATAATTTAATAGAAATTATTTCACCATTATACAGGAAGTTAAACTACCCTTTACCAAGGAAAAAGTACAATGTAATGGGTTTCTTATCTCACTTTTAATTCCGTGATATTTCCATTGTTCACCACTTATTTATTGCATGTGGTGTGTGTAATGCCCATGATTGTATTCATTGTGTAATATACATTAATTTATGGATATAAAAATCATAATTGTATTATCCTTGTTTCATGGGTGTATGTTTCATATGTTACCAAATCGATAGGCGAATTGAAATTTCAATTTCCACTCATTCGGCTTTACTCATACTTCATTGATTATTTTACTCCACGATTACTTGTGGAATCACTATTCATTTTCTTATGTCATAATTTCCACTACCCTTTCTGTTGATATACATTTGATACACATAATCACTCCTTTGATAAATTCTCAATTCATCGATATGAACTTTATAAGAGTAATCTACATTGATTGAGTTACATATCCAATTCATTGTTTTTGTTTTCACAAGAATATGTGTGAATGTCCTCTAATTGATTTAAACTGAATATCAAATCATATTGACTGTATTTATATTTTTCACACATAATTATGTCATTGATTTATCCTTATCATTGGGATACGATCTTTATAAGAGATTTCATCTCAACTTACATTCCATTGAGACTTCTTGTTTTCATACACCAAATCACATTTATATGGTGTATATAAAGTACTTTGACATAGTATATCATGAATACCTTTATTCTCATGATATTACAAAGTTTTTATTAACTCAATTATTTGTATTCAAGTGTATCTCATTTGGTTAGGAACACTAACTGATATATCATTTTTAAATGTTTTAATGATATATTATTTTAAATATTTCTCATTATTGTCCATGTTTTAAAAATGGTTTTAACAATTTATTTATATGGAAATTAAAATTTTTACAAAAATTCCTTTTAAAAGTTCCAAAGTGGTATGAGACACATTAATTCAAAAATTTATTTTAAACAGCTTCTTTATAAATAGTGAGACTCTTAAATGTTTTCAAGAAAAAGGGGGATATTTCTCTTAAATAGTTTTGATTGTTATTTTCAGGTATGTCAATATCATTCATTATTCTCTATTTAGGTTGATATATTATAATACAATGTTCCATATTGTTTTGAATGAGATATGTTTGACTATGAATGTGCTATTTTTATACCATTCATGGTATGTGGTTAAAATATTGACATTTCATATGCTAGTTTTAATACGAATGTTCATATTATGCTTGAAACATTTCATATGAGGAATGAATTATACTTAGTAAGTGATGGTTGGAGCCCGTTATAGATCCTTGATGAATCAGTAGGTCTCATGAGACAAACTAGTGTCTTGGCACAAGGCCTTGACAAAATCTTATTTGTAGTCTTTGCACAAGTCCTTGACTATGTGGTTATGAAAGTCTGGCATTATGAATTCCATCATTATGAATGTGGATATTTATATTGCATTTGATTATTCATATAGAATAATATCCATTGAATAAGTAAGTGGAATTATTTCATTTTGTCTTTTCCATATTATGCTGATTTTCAAATTTATATGGATTTTGTTTTATTTTTATACATTGCCTTAAATGTTTATGCTTATTTATGAAATTTCATGTAATAATGTTATCTTTACTGAGCATCTGAGCTCACCCATTTCCATGTTTTATTTTTACCAGAATGAAAAGAAGTATATTATGACTGACCTGTAGGGAGAGTATAAGGGATCTCAGTGATGTCTATGGAAACAATGTTGTTGTATTTTTCCTTCTTATAATGTAATGTAAACCATATGAATGAATCTAGGACTTCCAAGGCTACTAAACTAATCGTTCTTTCGAGACATGATATTTTATAATCATTCCAATGATAAGTAATAATGTACCGAATCTGGGCATCTGGGGTGGGGGCATTGAAGTTAGTATTAGAGGATGTTTTGTACAAACCTTTGAAGCTAGATTTAGATAAACATTGATTAGAGTACATAGCCCTAAGATAGACATTGAAGATTACTATAGAAGAACTTCCTATAATTTTGGTATTGTAATGATTTTATGATTTTTCCATGTAATACATCCTTGTCTTGATATGAGTAGGTAGAGGCAAATCTGGCACAGATGTACCTCAGGGTAAAACCCGAAAACACCGCTTTGAACTAGACTTGAACGATAAATGGTGCACAACTACGAGCCTTGTTGCACTCTTGGTTACGACACTGATGGGGGATATTCTTAGGATAAATTAAATTTTCTTTACAAACCGATTTGAATTATTTTAATATATAATGAGAATAAAAGACCTTGGTTAGTTCTAAGGTGTTTCAAAATGAAAATATGGTGTCATGAGATTCTTTAAATTATTTTATGACTACTGTTACTCACACAATGTTTTCTGGTTTTAGTCTATTGTTGCATTCCAAGGAAGTCATAGTAACCTTGAAAATGATGTTAAAGGTGGGGAAGTTGGAGGAAATGAGAAACAAAATGGAATTTTGATAGGCGTGAAATATATCGTGTTCCTGCCAAATCAGTTTTCCAAAAATATGATCAAAAACATATATATGAACCAACCCCCAGATTCAACAAAGAATAGAAATGTGATAAATGATAAGAGCTCCAGTAGTGGAGAACATGGAGAAAAGAATCCTCAATTTCCATCATGTAGTAAATGTGGAAGGAGAAACCAAGGAAAGTGTCTTAATGGAACAAATAAATTCTTTACATGTGGGAAAGAAAGAAATAAAGTGAATAATTGCAGAGAAAAAATGAAGAGTACTATGGAAGAAAATAGAAATGGTCCCAAGAATCCACTTACAGTCATTTTTCGTAGATATAGGGGACTTTTCCATTACCTGAGTGAATTCCCTGTTCTATAAAATATTTTTCTTGGTCAAATAAGAAGCTATGTAGAAATAAATGGTTGGAAAAATGTTTAAAAGTATTCGTGCTCCTTGTTGATGGGATTACTTTGGAATAATTTTATCTTGTATTTGTAACCCTGTAGTTTGTCATGTGAAAATGATATTTGAGGGAGACTTATCTTTTACCATGTGGATAAAGATATAAATAAACATTTGGTTTTATATGATCATTGGGTTTGAGGCAATTACATTTGATTATATTTTGGGATGAAAATGCAAGGTAAGAAATAACATTTGTGGTTAAATTATGTTATGGTTATTTTGAGGAATTTATCACATTATGGTAATGTTATAAAATATTGTTTTTGAAAAAGGAAAACACGCAGACTGTGTGACAAACCGTCGCATTAGACAAAGTTTTGGGAATCGAACCCACAACCAGAGTGCGATTGGGATTTATCGCTTACCACAGGACTACGTGAAGTCCCTTGTTATTGTGACTAATTATTTTTAGTTAAATGATTTTATTGATCAATAATAAGTTTATTTGGGATCTTATGTCTTATAAAATTAATATCCTTTGTATAAGAAAATGATTTGGTGATTAAGTGATAAATGTTATTTTGAAGATGTTCACTTTCATGGGAACACTATATGACCAACGAAAATAGAATACTCCGGCTTTTCATTTGAGGAGTAATGTTGGATTTTTATCTATGTTTTTATTTTTGATTTATATTGATTTGGGTTATTTATGGAAATGATTAACCTACAAAAGATAATATTTGATTAGATTAATTACTTTTATGTATGTGACTTTAAGAGTAGTTGATGTCATTTGAAGATACAATTTATCATGGAAGACTACATAACCAAATTATTCTAAGTTTTGGGTTTCGATATTAGTTTGGATTATAATGAAGAATATTAAGGACATTTTTTTATAGAATGGTATTTATTTAACATTGGGGTATTGTTGGTTTAATTTTAGAAATTAAAATTGGTGTTTCTTTCTATAAAGGAATATCCTTTCGGGGGATCATTAGATCTTGTACTAAACATTTTGGTGTTGATTAATCTTTAATGACATGGTTAATATATTGTTTATCCTTTGTGGGTCATGTGATTCTATAAAGTTTATCCAAGCACTTCCGGTGTGACCATGTCTTCTTGAATACTCATCGTTTACAGAAAAATGAGTTAGTAGTAGAATTTTATTAAAGAATGAAACTCTACATAAAAAGTAAGTATATCTCTTTATGTTCTTACTCAATATCATATATTAATTTCTCCTCTTTATGAAATGTAACATAAAAAAAGTGTGTCTGTTTACTTTTCCCACTGGGAAACTAATGAACGCTTGTCCCATCCCAAGTCTTTGGTTTTATTGTTGTTAACTTTCTCCTGGTCATGTTTTCTATCCCTCTCCATCAGAACATGACTCTTAGTTTATCTTCCATATCCATGTTTTCCTATATGGAATCCTAGTATGGGTTATCTCAGGTGACCTTTGTACTTCTCTTTATTTTTTTAAAGTGATTGTTTTATTGACTCTTTTTACGATATGGGACTTTCAATTATGTTCCCAAACCCAATTTAAAAAATTGTGAGGATGAACTTTCCAAAAGGGGGGGGAAATGTAACACCCCAATATTCCACAGTATGTTTCCTTTGAATAATGTAATAGCTTGTATTGTATGAAACTTCGAGATTCTAACACACCGCAACCAATCAAACAAGCCGTTATGAATAGTAATACACACTTTTTGAAATTTTATAAATATTATCTTTAAAAATGGACTTTATTTTTGGATTTGGAAGATCAAAATTATCATAGGGTGATGTTTTTGCATTTCTTCTGAAAACATTCAATTTTTTAATGAACAGTGAAAAACAGTAGGCTATATTTTAAAGCCAATTTTTTATTTAAATAATTATTTAGTTTATTTAAATTTATTTTAGATCAAAATTTATACATCATACCTATATATGTTCAATGTAATTTAGTGGAGTCATTTTATAATAAATTTAGATATATAAATATTTTATTGAACATTTCACCATCTTTGACCCACATCCTAGGAGAATTTGAAAATTCACATAAAACATAAATTTACCGCTTCTGTGAGTTGAATTTTGAAAATACGAGAGACATAGTTAATTTCAAGGAGTAAAATTTGGTTCAATAAGATAATTTCTTTTGGTGAATAGTAACTATTTACTTTAATTTACAATGGTTAAAAGTAAATAGGGTAATTAATGGTAAAAATGATATTATTATTACTATAACAAATGTCTGAATACTATTGGATAAGTATAATTCTACGAGAAAACCCTTATGAATAAAATATGAATCTTTGTTTTCTTCTTGTATTAGATTAGAATATTTATTATTATTAAATTCAAAGAAAAGTTAAAAGAGTTAAAATCAATGTTTAATAAATAAAACATTTTAATATAGGGTTATACATAATATAAATTCTATTATAAATATTAATTAGAAAGATAAAAATATTTTCTATATAATGATATTTTATTTATAATTTTGGAACATTATATAACATAATTTATTTATGACACAATGGTGATGAAATAATTACCTAATTAAATAAATATTAAAATAATTGATATTATAAATATCAAACTAAATGAAATTTGAGACTTTTTATGAATTTCAATAATTTTCTAGGTTAATGTGACATATTAGGGTTGGTTAGATGAATTTTTTTAGAAGTAATAATGCTGTTATGAATTTAGAAAAAACAAAATACCAAATACTGTCAAAATTGACAAAAAGTGTTTTTAAAAAAATATTATATTATTAGTTTATATTATATTACTAAAAATATAAGGATCAGACAAAGGACTTTTAAAATGATAGTTGCATCATTAGTTAACCACTTGGGGTTTTCATGGAAGTATATAGTACGTTTATTAACCATATAATATAAAAATTCAATGACACATGGAAAATGTCAAACTACTTAACTAAGAGTTAATTTTAAAAGTAAAAGTTAATATAGTGACCCAAACATTTATAAAACCTATTAGTTGAGTGTTTTTCACCCATCCCTAACTTATAATTTAATGAATCCATTTTGGAGCCATTAGAAACCGAAAAGTATTTTATTATAAAATAATATTTCTAGCTTTTCCTACGGTGCCCCTCACCCCTCTTATAAAAAGGCACTCCACCTTCTCTCTAATTCACGCCTTAAAATCCATTTGGCTCGGCCAACCACTGCCCAAATATCCTCTCAACTGACCTCACTTAATCTTAGAGGCATTCCTTTAGTCAGAAATTCAACTTAAAGAGACCTTGAGACCAAATCAAATGGATGAACCCGAAGAAGACGTAATAATTTCACCATCCTCTTTCAAGTTTCTTTCATCTTCCAATTCTTCTATCTTTGTTGTTTCTATTATAAAATATTAAATCCAGTATCTTCAATATACTGTGATGTTATTATGAATATTTTACAACCATATTAATTATTCTATCCATACATTGAATAAAATTTCAACATACGTGTGTACGTACTGCTTACCGGCTCCACATCGTGGTTTAATTTTTATTCAGTACATTATTATTTGGATTGGTATAGTAATGATGTTTAATTTATGTAAATCATAAATATAAAATGATAATTATTATTCATATATGTTATACCATCCAATTATATATTATTTTAATATCAATATAATGATATTGTCGCTGGTGCGTACGTACAGATTGTCGTCACCACGAATGCGTTGAGATTCATTCCCCATCATATCCATTCAAAACTAAATTTCATTTCATGATAAAAAATAATTTTTAGATACATGATATCATTCTGGATATAAATATGATACATCCCATCCATAAAGAATATGACTCACATAACAAAGAATATAATGGAAAATGAATCACTTAACACCCAAAATGACGATAATACAGATATATTATTAACAAAGCAATGTTAAAAGATCATATATGATATTATATTAATGTATATGATTAATGTATAATTTTTTAACAATTATTTCACCATTATACAAGTAGTTAACCTACCCTCGACCAAGTAAAAAGTAAAAAGTAAGGGGTTTCTTATCTCACTTTTAATTCTGTGAGATTTCCATTATTCACCACTTATTTGTTGCATGTGGTGTGTGTAATACCCATTATTGTATTAAATTTGTAATATAAATTAATTTATTGTTATTTACATCATAATTTTATGATCCTTATTTCATGGGTGTATTTTTCGTATGTTACCAAATCGATAAAGGAATTTTCAATTTCAATTTTCAATCATTCGGCTTTATGCATACTTCATTGATTATTTTACTCCAAGATTATGTATGGAATCACTATTCATTTTATTATGTCATAATTTCCTCTCCACTTTCCATGGATATACTTTTGATACATGTAATCACTCTATAGATTAATTCTCAAGTCATCGATATGAACATCATAAGAGTAATCTCCATTTGTTGAGTTAAATATCAAATTCATTGTTGTTGTTTTTAAAAGAATATGTGTGAATGTACTCTGATGTATTTACACTAAATATTCAATCATATAGATTTTATATATATTTGTCACACCTAATTATGTCCTTTCTTTATCCTTAACCTAAATATACAGTCTTTATAAGAGATTTCATCTCAATTTACATTCCATTGAGAGTTCTTAGTTATTATACAAAAAATCAATTATATATGGTGTATATAATGTACATTGATATAGTAAATCATGAATCCCTTTATTCTCAAGATATTACAAAGTTTTAATTACCTCAATTATTTGTATTCAAGTGTCTCTATTTTGGTTTGGAACTCTAACTAAAATATCATTTTAAAATGTTCTAATGATTTATTATTCTAAATATTTCTCATTAATGTCCATGTTTTAAAAATGGTTTTAAAGATTTATTTATATACACATTAGAGTTTTAAAATTAAAATTCCATTTTAAAGTTTTAATGTGGTATGGGACACTTCTATTCTAAAATATATTTTAAACAGCTTCTTGATAAATAGTGAAACTCTTAGATGTTATGAAGAAAAAGTGGGATATTTCCCATAAATAGTTTTGATGATTATTTTCATCTATGTCAATATCATTAATGAATACCTATTTAGGTTGATCTATTATAATAAAATATTCCATATTGTATTGACTAAGTTATGTTTGACTATGGATGTGCTATTTTTATCCCATTCATTGTTTGTGGTTAAAATATTGACATTTCGTGTGTAGTTTTAATACTAATGTTTAGATTATGCTTCAACCATTTCATATGAGGAATTAATTAGAAATAGTAAGTGATAGTTGGATCCCTCTATAGAACCTCGATGCATCAGTAGGTCTCCTGAGACAAACTAGTGTCTTGGAAAAAATCCTTGAGAAAATCTTATTTGTAGTCATGGGAGAAGGCCTTGACTATGTGGTTATGAAACTCTGGCATTATGCATTCCATCATTATGAAAGTGGATATTGATATTGCATGTGATTATTCAACTAGTAGAATATCCATGTGAATAAGTAAATGGAATTATTTGATTTTATATTTTCCATATTAGGATGAAGTTCATGTTTAAAAGGATCTTTTTTAGTCTTATACACTGCCTTAAATTTTTATTCTTATTTATGAAAGTTTCAGCTATAATGTTATCCTTACTGAGCATATGATCTCACCCCTTTCCATGTTTTATTTTTCTAGGATGAAAATAAGTATATTATGATACACCTGCAGGGATATTCTATGGGATCTCATTGTTGTCTATGGAAATAATTTTGTTGTAGTTTTCCTTTTTGGGATCTAATGTAAACCATATTAATTTATCTAGTACTTCCAAGGATACTAATCTAATCATTCATTCTGGACATGCTCTTTTATGATCTTTCCAATGATATATACTAATGCTTCGACTCTGGGCTTCTAGGGTCGGGGCATTACACATCGCCACAGTCCTTTGTCTCCCAGCCTTACTCCATCCTCATCTCACACCTCTGACCCCTCTGTGCTCGTTGTCTCTGCCCCTCCTTCTTGCATATGTCAGCCTTTCCCTCACGTTCCTCACCTCAGCAATTCTTATCCAGGCCGCATCCCGGCCCTCCTACATCAAGCCTCCACCCTCTAGACCACTGTAAAATCCAGCTCCATTCTTTTCCCTGGTCAAAATACCTCACCATCCGCCCTTTGGCCACTCCCCTATAGTTTTCAGCCTTTCACGCCCTCTTTAGGTCCCAACTGGTGAACCCCCCCCCCTATTTCACTCATCTCCAGTGGGCTCCCAAACTCCACCCTTGAATCCACAGTGATGGCCTCACTCCAACTGACCACTCCAGCCTCTCCCTTTTGCTCTGACCAGCAGCACACTGAACCCACCTTTGATCTGGTTTGTGGTTGGTCCATAGTGGGTTGTCCCTCCTTCCTCTAAAGTGGCATCACTCTCACACACTATTTTTGTAGGGGTTTCTGAATGTTTTCTTCCCCTTATAACCCATAGAAGATTTCATTTTTGTAATTAATCATTTCAAGTCATGAGTACCACCATTAATATTATAGTTAATTTTTCTATAGTGTTCTTGGGTTAGTTAAAATTGATAGGAAAAAATGGTTCGGAATTAACTCTATTATTATGCATAGTTGGTTTTGTGCATAAACATTATTCAATAAATTATTATGATTGTGTAATTAATTTAGCATGTTCTATAAAGAAATTATTTTGTGTGAATTTATTTTTGAAAATTTTTGACATGATTTCAACTTATTATTGTTACCATATTTACCGGATATGGAGTGAATTTTTAGTTGAAACCTATTTTTGTACATTTTTTAGTTTTCATGAAATGTTAAATATGTTACATTGATTGTGCATCAGGTTTGAATTTTGTTTTGAATGGTGTGTATGTAATTTTGAAGTGGATGAGTAAGAAATTTGTTTTAAAAATGGAATTCGCATGTGAAATTAGGGAATTCATGATGTAATACATTGTTCTGTTCTTTGGAAATGTTTTATTAGTTTAGTAAATGATATATTAAATGTTTTTTCAAAGGAGAGTCATGGGTTAAAGGAAGTTTAGTGTCTATTTTAGTTTTCTTATAAGTTGAATGTTAACTTTATGAAAATGTTTCTTATTCTATAAATGTTGTTGGGACCTTATGTAAAATTTCTAGGAATGGTTTTGAAAGTGCTTCACTTGGATAAACCCATTTGTCATTGAAACATGTTTTTTCATGAATTTATGACAGGGATAAGTCATGTTCTTTTATTGTGAAGTGTTTCGGTGTGTATTTGGAACATAAGTGCCCGTTTGGTAGTGAAAATATTAATATGGTTTTTAGTGTTGTTTTGGAAATGGTTTGTAAATTTTTTTGGTCTTGCATATCATTGGCCCACTTTCATTTTAAAAATGTTGAGTTAAAGGCTCATTTGGAACTTTTAACCAAATGATAAAGTTTGTACTAACTTTTTAAAGAGATTATTTGTGGTCGAAAGTGAATTCCCGGTTGGAAACATTGAGCGTTTTATAAAATTGTATAAAATTTAAATGGTATAGCGGCCCGGTTGCAACCATTGAGTAATATGAAGTGTATGTATATAAATATGTGGAACCATTATAAGAGGGATATCCAATGTATTCTATTCTTTTTTAGGATCACCCATGGTTATTAGATTATTTTAAAAAAAAATCACTTTCCATTATACTATTTTAATTCCTGCATGCACTCTTTACATGTTCTACATTAGTCCAGCTTTTGTATATATTCTATTGGGTTGTTTATAAACAAAAAAATGATTTTGGAAATGGTATGTACTATGTGTTGGATTTTTAAATGTCAAAAACATGTTTCTTATTATAAAATGTTAAAATCCTACTTTCATATTTGTATTTCAAACTTCTGTTAATGGATGGTTTCGGGGAAGGAGATGTTGGATTCTATTGTTTATATTGAAAAAATAATTGATAATTTTCAATAATCACACTTATTTTTGTCATTTCATTTATAGTATTACTTTTCCCGGGTTTTCATGGATGATTTTATTGTTATTTGAGTATGGTCAGCCTCTGGTTGGGAGGTGACTTGGAAAGTCACATGGAGGTCTGTTGATCTGTTCTTTTTATTTACATTTTGATGGTAGAGTTCTATTTTATTGTTTTGTTTATTCTTGTTTACCGATTTATCATTTATGGGTAAAATTATTCCCATCAATTATATTTTTATTCCCTAAACTACTTTCCAATCAGTGGGTATTAGGAACGCCCTTCGGGACTTGTCGCGGATCGGCTCAGGTGATCGAATTAGGATTGATCCGTGTTGGTTCATGACAAAATGGTATCAAATGAGATCCTTGTTATTTGGGGTGTCTGGTAGTTGGATATTAAGAAGTTAGAACTTGATAGGTATTTATGAGAAGGGCGTCATGAATCCTTGCTCTTTCTGAACCTTAAGTCACCAGCAATAGTTCAGGAATTGAGTCATTTCCTCATTATGTGTTGTTTTGTACTCAGGGAAGATAATGAAGGCAATACGATGTTACAACATGATTCAAGATGGATTATTCACCCATTTGGAGTTCAAGTACATGGTTTATGTTCCTCCTAGTTTTTGACTCTTACATGGGGCATGTCCTACAAAAACATATTGCTACGTTAAGAATTTCTACTAGTCCCTTACTCTGGTAGTTTGATGCAAGTTGAGTTTATTCATGGTTATGGTTGGTGTAAGTATGGTTTTGTAAATGAAAAAGGGATTTTGAAATGGGAATTATTTCTTTTAAATGTATTTATATTCATGAAATGGGTTATAAAACCAAAAATATCTTAGTGTAAAAATATGGTGTTTTCTTGGAATTGGTGGATAAATGGTTTCAGTTCAACCTCGGGTACTCTTTATGAACATTTTCACATATGATGGGATTCATGAGAAGTGTGTGTTGGTGTGTATGGATGGAAGTAGTTTAAGACATGTGCAAAGGTACATGGGATTACTGAGGTGTGTACATTTATTTAAATGCTTGACTGTGATTTTATAAAGTGATTTTTAAAAGGGGAAAAGATTTTGGAAATTGAATTTGGTTTAAACATGGGTTTGGTATTTAGAATGTGGCTTTGATTGAAAAAAGTTTTGAAATTTGAAACGAAAAATGGATTTTGAAAAGATGTGTTTTGGTTGTGTTTTTTTTTTGAGTTTTGAATTGGTCTTTTTAACTTAGGATGTTAATTTTAATAATACTTTGTTTTGATATTGGTTTTGGCATTTTGTTTTATATGTTGTAAAAAAATTATCTCAGAGTGTTCCTCAAGGATTCTGATATTTCATGCCATGTTTTAGTTCATTTTCAGACATTTCCTTTCATTCATGGTTATTAGGGACCATTAGGGGATGTATTGTGGCTCGAAGTGGTTGAACACATTTTCAAGGTATTGGGAACTCCTAAAGCATTCAGAGTGCATGCCATGTTGGGTCGGTTTAAAAGTCCAGATATGGATGAATGGGAGTTGTTCTCCCCTCCATCACTTCATTTTGGGATGACATGATATTTAATTAAATACTTCTTCATCCTATGGTTCATAATTGAAAATGTGACAAAGAATAAAAGGGATGAGCACGTGCGTATTCATCAACGCCAACAGATCTTGAGAGAATATATTAATCCTTTGATAGAATTTGTGTCTTTTTCTCTGGAGGTAGAATCATAGAATTTGATGAAGAATTCTATATTTATCGAATGAATTCATCCGGGGATCAATAATTTGGTACCCTACATCCAAGGTCCATCGTTTCGATAAGTTGGTGGATGAGGTGTTCTTAGAAAAATGGGTCTTCGTAGTATAGATGGTTGGAAATCCAGCATATCCAGTTTCTCATGAAAGTTACACATCTGGCATGTAGGGTGTTTGAGTGTGACCTATTTATAAATAGTCTTATACAGTGGTTTTAGATTCTATTTCATTGGACCATTTAATGGTGTGCCATCAGTGGTGAGGTTTGAGGAATATGGAGCAGTCATGTCACATCCCTCAGATGATGTGTCGGTATGGTGGGTGTCTGGGTCATCTAGAGAAGTTTTGGAGGAAGTGTCTCATGAACAAGATGTTGTGACCAGTGGATTATAGTGCCTTACTATGAGGCATGAGATGCTTCAACCATCAGATCCTCATCCACATGTCCGGGGGTGAAGCTCGTGCATAGTCATGAGTTAACGGTTGTCTGAAGCTTCAATTCGGGTTTTGTGTCCGGTTCTGGCGGTGGAACATTAAAAGCCTTTTCATTATTATTTTTTCTGCTATTAATTTTTTTTCATTGTATGGGTTTATTACTTCATTGTGACGTTATATTGTATAGTTTCTGTTGTAATCAATATTTTTTATTATTCTGATTATGCTTTTATTAATGGTTAATTTCTATTAAAAGAATTTTTGGAACTTGTGTGGGTTGATCGTGTTTTAGTTCTGTGCATTTGGAGATGTAAGATCCTATTGAATAATCAATATTTGTAGGTATTCATTGGTTCACTGATTGGGTTATGTTCTACACAGAGGTTTTTCTCTAGTGTGGGTGGTTTTTGGTGATGGTTGTGAGTTCAGACTTTCATTGATGGTGTTATTCAATCATGTCATAAGAGTTAGTTTGATTCGTTTGGGAGTTCCCATGTCTCCCCCACTTCCTAGGGTGATATGTTTGAGTGTTACATTTCAACACTAGTTGTGTTCTGGTGGTGGGGAGATCCCTCTTGGGTTCTCTCATTCTCTTGTTTCGTGGTTTTTTTAGTTTTCAATTAGGCATGGATTTTTGTTTTGCCTATTGTTCAACTGGATGACTTTTTAAGGGCATAAACTGTCTGTGGTGGGGATAATTCTCACACAATAAATATATTTATTTTATTTCACGGCTTTGGTTTCTCGCAACTAGGTTTGGGTTGGGTCTTGGTTTAATGTTTTTGACATTTCATGATTTTGGTGTGTTTCATACTAGTGCATGGGAACAACATGGTTAGCGGTAATCGTGTCATCTCCCTTGGTGCTTGTGTGGGTGCCCGTGTGGTCTGGATTGAGGTTAAATACTTGTGTGTGGTTTATTATGTGATGTGACAAGCACACCATGACCTTGTTTTTAGAATAATATAGATAAATGGATTAAAATTTAAAAAATAATGAATGATAATCATAATAATATTATTTTTTATTTTCATTATTATTTTGTTTATTATTTATAATATTAATATTATTAATTATATTATTGTTATTATTATTATTATTGTTAATTTTTTATATTAGAATTATCACATTATGATTGAATAAAAAAATAGGAACCCTTATCTACCACCCCCCCCCCTCCCTCATTCCCTCTGTTTGAGCCACCTCCCAAACTGTGCACACCCCTCCGGATTTGGGCCACCACCCAACATCACCTAGAGCCTAGGTCTTTCGGGGCCCTGTCTTCCTCCATCGTTACCTCATGCCTTAGTACCCTTCATGCTCTCCATCTCTGCCTCTCCCTCCTGCATCTTGTCATCATCTCCCTCTCAGTCCTCGCATCACCCCTCCTACTTCAGGTCATGTCTGCACCGTCCGGATTCTAGCCTCCGCCCTCTGCACCACCAAAAAGGCTGGCTCTGGCCTTCTCCTAAGACATACAACCTATCCATACACCCTCTAACTCATCCCCTCTTATTTTTTCCATTCCATTCCATGTTCAGGTCCCAGATGGCCATCCTGCCTCCCTATTTCCCCTCTCTCCAGTGGACTCCCAACCACTTCCCCCATCTACCCAGCACTAACTGCGCTCCAACAAACTACTCTGGCCTTTCCCTATTGCTCCAGACAGCAGTGTACCGAACCCCCCTTTTCTATGGTGTGCGGTTGCCCCGTAATGGTTTGTCATTCCTTCTGCTGAAGTGGCATCATGCTTTCATTCCATTGAGGTAGGCATTTTTTACAATTTTTCCCACATAACCCATACAAACATGTGTCTTTTGAATTAATCTATATATTTTTTTCACACCACCATTATTATTAATTTTAATTTATTATAGTGTTCCTAGGTTTGTTCAAAATTATTGAAAAAATGGTTTGAACCAACTCTTTGATTAGGAATATTTTTTTTTGCACAAAATTTTTTCAATAAATTATATTGATTGTCTAATTAATTTATCATGTTCTATAGTTAAATAGTCTGATGTGAATATAGTTTTGAGTAATTTTGACATTCTTTCGACAAATTTTTTGGTCCATATTTACTTGACATGGATATCATTTTTAGTGAAACCCTATTTTTGGGAATTTTTTAGTTTTCATGATATGTTAAATTGGGTTTTTTGGTTGTCAATGTAGTTTGTATTTTGTTTTGAAAGGAGTGAAAGTAATTTTTATGTGTTTGCGTATGAAATTGGTTTTAAAAATGGAATTCACATGTGAAATTGGGGAAATAGTTATATAATACATTGTTATGTTCTATTGAAATGTTTTATCAGTTGAGAAAATGATTTATAAATTTTTTATCTAAATGAGAGTAGTAGGTTAAAGGTATTTTAGTGTGTGTTTGAGTTTTTATAGAAATTTAACGTTATCGTTGTAAAAATGGTTCTTATTTTCTAAATGTTGTTGGGTCCCTTTGTGCACTTTCTATGATGGGTTCTGAAGCTGTTTCACATGGTTTGACCCGTTTTCCTTTGAAACATGATTTGGAATGACATTAAATGGGTATAAGGCCTGTTTTTGGTAGTGAAGTGTTTGGGTGTGTGTTTAGAACATAAGGTCCCATTTGGTATTGAAAATATTAAAATGGCGTTTACTATTGTTTTGGAAATGGTTCATAATTGTTTTTTTTCATGGGAATCGTTGGCCTATTGACATATTAAACATGTCGAGTTAATAGAATGTTTGGAAATTTTAACCAAAGTGTAATGTTTGTACTAACATTTAATGGAGATTGTGTGTGGGAGAAAGTGTATTACTTGTTGGAATCGGGTACAATTTTATGAAGTGGTTTAAATGTTAATGGGTATAGAGGCCATGTTGTCACCTTAATGTGATATGAAGTGTATGTATATAAATATGGGGAACCATTATAGGAGTGACATACCATAAAGTTTATTGTATATCGGTGTCCGTGTTTGGGGTAGTAAAGAGTGTTGAGATGAGTCAAACGTGTGAGGGCCTCCAACTTACACACTATTATTATATCCAATATGGGTTCCTAGGCATCTTTTAGATGATCGAGTGACATTTGCAGACCAACCCCGATTAGAAGGGTAGTTACCACTATTGATTTATTGTTATGAATAGAAGGATTTTCCACTATATTAGTCAGTTATAGGGTGCCCAGTTGGTTATAGACTTTGGAGATTAACCATACACTAGTGGGTGGTTCTGAAACTTAGTACGTCTATGGGTCCTCTAGGGATGTTTAGGAACACCCATAGTTGATGGATTATTTTCATTTCTTCTTTAATTTTCTTTATAATAGTTTTTTTGTACCCCCAGTTTCTGGTATATAACCCATACTTGGTGATTTTCATGGTTATATTGTTAAGTGTGATGAATGGGAGAGTCGGGAGAAATTTGAATGATTTTTTTAGGAAAAGGGGAAGTTACACTGGTGGCACACAATTTGTCTAACCATCTGGCCAAACCATGTAGAGTTGGTCATTTTAAGGAAGTGGCTCCCACACGGTTGGAGCACGGTTCAAGAGACCATAAATATAGGTCATGCGAGAGTTTTCCAAGGCAGTGGCTAATGCAAGGTTAGTGAATGGTTCGTCTAACAGTTTGAACAAACTGTGAGGGCACATTAGTGAGATCCTAAAAAAGTGTAGCTCACAAGTTTTTTTTCTCTAAGTGGGTCTTTTATTCCTCCGAAGCATCCATAACTCAAGATTTTGCCTCTCAATAGTCCAAATAAGGTTCTCTCGTCATTCTGGAGGTGATCTAAAGGCTTCCTTTGTTAAATCAAAGATGGATTCTTGAGGTATGTGATCTTTATTTTTCATTCTTGTTTGGTTTCTTAGATCTATATAGATATAATTCTCCTCTACACACGGTTTCTTTGATCTACACACTTTATTGGTAGATATAAGGGTATAGAATCCAAATATGATGATATTTGGTCTTGGTTTTTCTATGAGAAGATAACTATGGAAGGATCTTGGAGAATCGACCCAGTTTTCATGAGTGTTCTTCATTTGTTGTGGTTTTCTTCAAACCATTTGAGGTAAGAGGATTCTCTATCAACTCCTCTTGCTAGAATTGATTGGATTAGTTTCAAATTGGTTTATTTTAATGTTATTGATTATTAATATCATGGAATAAATATTCTTTAGTGATGATTTATGGTTTTATTTAAATTGTGAACTCATGATGAATTAATGTGAAAAGTGATTGGATTCTTGATTTTAAAATGATGATTTTAAATTATGGATTTGTTGGAAATTTTATATGGTTTGATGAAAATGGGGATTCAATTAAAAATTTTGTTTTATTAATGTGGTTTGGTATTGAAATGACATTGATGGAATTGGTTTTCAATGAAAGGGGTGTTTTATTGAAATAGTTTGGTATGGGAATGGTTTTGAAGGAAATGGTTTTCAATAAAAAGGGGTTTTTATTGTAATGGTGGTTTGGAATGATCCTTGGGTATATTGGTGTGTGTGTTCATATTGCATTTCCGAGGATTGGTTGAAATATGACCTTATGCTCAGTACCAAAGGATAAATGGTACACAGGATATAATGTTCATATTACATATACGAGGCATGGTTGAAATATGACCTTATGCTCGGTGCTAAAGGGTTAATGTCACCTGAGAAACAATTACCTTGTGATGAATTGGTAGATTGATGAGAAACTCCTCATGAGTTTTGTACTCTCATAACGTAGCATGCATGGTTTATTGTATGGAGTTATGGAATGGATTGGTGATACTAAAGGAATATTGTGAATTTTTTTTTAAATCTTGTTTAGTTATTTTTATAGAAACATAACTTGATAAAATAAATGGTTTTGATTACACTTCATTGATTTTGGTTATAAATGTTTTGGGAAATTTGTTTATATCATGTTATAAACATGTTTGAGAAAATGTTTCATATAAACTAATCATTGTAAATGGTGTTCACTCTTCTATCCTAGTGGCGTGAGTAGGGATGGAATTTGGGAAAACCAGCTGATTTTTATACTCACCCCTATATTGGATCGTTGGTGCTTTTCAAAATCTATCTTCTGAGACATGGGAAAAGGCAAGGTTTCCCACGTTTTTTGCACTACCGCATGATGTTTTTTCGATTTGGAGATTTTGGAGCTTCGAGCTTGTGGAGTAAGGAGTATTCTGAATTTTTAGAGTCATATGGCGTTTATCTGCTGTGTACATTGATACATGTTTATTCTTCCATTTTTGTAAACTTTTATTTTAAGTTTGTGATACATATGGTTTTTTATTTGTCTATCATTAGTTAATTTATCATATAGTGAATGTTTGGATATGTTTGGTTGGTTTATTATTTTATTTCTTAAAGGGTAAATCATCCCCCACTTTTTTTGAAACCCTTCATCATTTATTTCCAGCATTTGGCGTCTTAGGTATTTTCACATAAGGCCATGTAATGACTCGTTTTTCTTTCAAGCCAATGAGAATTGGTGTGTCATTACAAACGGTATCAGTATGGTACTTCCCTTGTGGTACAAATTATCAGTGCTCTTGATCTTGGAGTTGGAATTCCTTTATTCTTATTTCTTCTGATGGAATCTTAGATAGGATTAGGATTGTCGAAACTTGAAATTTATAGCATAAAATAATGTATTTAACCCATTTATTATGAACTTCAAGTTACCACGGTGTTGGGTACATAAGTGTTTCTGATACACTTCTAGATTGATGGAAATCACATTTTCATGGGTTTAACCAATCAGATGTTCATGGGATGCATTGTAGAGTAATTACATACAACAATGATTACATATCTCATTATGAGGAATGCTTTTTTATTTTGTGAAAGGCGTTATTTTTTTGAAAAAAATTCAGAGATTGTGATCAATTGAATGATTTTGAAAACATGATATTTGGTGTATTTTGAAAATGGTTTCATTTTCAAAAAAGCTTGTTGAATGTTTTCAAAAATGGTTGAACATGGTAAAATGTCATTTTGAAAAAAATATTGTGATATTTGATGTGATAGAATTTGAAATGATAAGCCATCTACTGCTAGAATGTGAGATTGAAATAGTTTTTTGTTGGTTTAGAAAATGGCACCTGGTAGGCGTCGTCCAAACCATCCAGATGAAGCTGTGGAGAATGTGGTTGCACCTGACCCATGGGTGAACCATGAACTAGTTCAATTTATTTCCCAATCATTTCATTCTATGGATACAGGGAACCATAATAATTAACCAAGATTTATGGATCCAACCATCTGGTTCATGAAGCAGAATATACCTAACATTCGAGGTGATTATAAACCCGAAAAATCTGAGGTGTGGATGAGTAGGATGAACAAAAACATAGATATTATTGGCACACCGGTATAGGAAATGGTCAATATGGATAATTATATTCTCGAGAACCTTTCACAATGGTGGTGGGATTTAGCAGTGTAAGCTAAATTGGATAAAGGCCTTACATTGGAGGATTTTGAAGAATTGTTCAACAAACAATTCTATCCTCACACATTCAAGATCTTGAAATTGAAGAACTTATTTAGAAAAAAACAATAAAGACTATTTCTCACATACTACAAAGCAATGTTCATTTATTTAGTCTACTTTTCACCATTGTTTGGTAAAGGGGCATCCGTGAAGGCACACGTCTTCAAATCGGGGGCTATGGCATGCGATTTGATCAAATAATGTAGTGCTCTGTTTCACGGATTATACTGAGATCGTGAACAAAGAGACTGTGGCTGAATGTGATATCTCATGATCAATAGGAGGAGTAATGATGATACCTACAGGTAATGGTGGGAACTAAACTATTGGGATCAAGAGGAAAAGGGACACCTATTTCTAAGGTGGAAGTGAAAACCAGAATCGGATGGCGGGATCAGTGAACCTTCCTCCATGACCCCAAGAAAAGAAAGTTTCATTCAATGTGGGTTACATGACAACATAAAGCATGATTGTATGAAACTACATATAGAATGTAATAATAGAAATAATATGGGAAATCTTTAGTTCTATTGTCTTAGTACACCATGTTCAGGTGCTAGAGACACTTCTCAGTCGTCAGAAGCATCGTATGTTTCGACATGACGAGGACAGTAGAATCAGTCTCATCAGTAAAGAATATTAATCCATGGTGATAATAGAAATACCATGACTCTTCAAAAAGTTCAATCTCATCAAGGCAATAAGGATAACAGTTCAGTGATGAAGTAACTTTATGTAGCTTAGAAGATGATTATTGATGATCGGGCTGGACCATCTACGGTGAGAGGTAAGATTATTTGGAATTCAACCCGTGTGAAAGTGATATTTAATACATGTGCATCAAAATATTTAATTGTTTATCGTGTTGTTGAATTTCTATGTTTAATGTTGTAAATGATGCCTTCTACCTTAAAAATGAATACCCTTCTCGGTGAAAGACAATATCAAGCCGTTGCATGTAGAGCATGTTCCATAACAGTTGACGGAGATGAATAGAAATCGTATTTATTGATGCTGGACAAGGATTCTTAAGATGTAATCCTGGTTATGGATTATTTGACAATGTTCAAGGCTCAAATCAACTATTATAGGATAATGTTATGTTTCACGACTGAGGATGGCATCGACAATCTCTTCAGTGGAGAGAGAATGGTAAAGAAAGTGGAAAAGATCTTTTTGGAACCACCAGGGGGAACGATCTCTTATCAGTTGATAGCGTTGACATTGGAATCAATGGAATATACCAAGGAAAATTGTTTAATAGAAGTTTTGGATCAATTTCTATATTTCTTCCCCATGAAAATCTCTAGGATACCACCTCTAAGAGAAGTGTACTTTATGAGTGATCTCCTTCCAGAGATCAGTCTTATTCCCCTTCAATCATATATGATAGAACTAATAGTGTTAATAGAATTGAAATTGAAGTTGGAGGAGATGGATAGGTAGGGTTTCATTTGACCAAGTACGTCCCCATGGGTAGTAGCAGTCTTATTTTTGAATAAAGTTGAAAAAACTCTTCGGTTGAATGTCGATTATAGTACGCTTAACCAAGTTATGATAAAGAAAAGATATCTACATCCATGCATTGCTGATATGTTTGATTAATTAAGGGGATATCATTGGTTCTATGAGCTTGAAATGAGATCTAGATATCACAAATTGTGAGTTCGGGAGGAGGATATTATGAAGACATCTTTCAAAAGAAGATTTGGAAATAACAAATAGGTAGTCATTACTTTTGGTCTAACAAATGCACCAGCAATCTTCAGGGGTTTGATGAATCATATATTTTAGTGATATCTGGATTCTTATGTTGTGGTGTTTATGAATGAAATCTTGGTGTATTCAATGACAAGGGATGACCATGTGAATCACTTGGAAATAGTGTTACAAATCTTGAGAGATCACCATTTTTTGAAAAATTATCAATGTGTGATTTTTGGATACAAAATGTATGTTTCATTGGACATGTAATTTCTCAAATAAGCATATTTATTGATCATGAAAAGATATAATCTCTTATCTTGCTGAAACCAGTAATGAATTTCTTTGAAAAATTAGGTTTTTTAGTCTAGACGGATACTATGATGCTTTTTGCATGATTTTTCACAACTATCTTCGCCAATAACAGCTCTGAAAAAGATGAATTCTCCATTACAGTGGATTGAGGAATTCCAGAAGTATTTCCAGGAGTTGAAATATCGGTATCCATCAGCACCTAACATGTTTTTTCTAGAATTAGGACAGGGATATGTGGTGTACTGTGATGTTTCCGGATCAGGGTTGGGTTGTGTTCTCATGCAAGGATACAATGTCTTTTCTTATGGTTCAAGGCAGTTAAAATTGCCTAAGAATAACTACCAAACACATGATTTACAGTTACCTGTAGTTGTATGTGATTTAAAGTCATGGAGACACTATATCTTTGGTGGTAAATTAACTCTTTTATAGACTATAAATGCTTGAAACACATTTTCTCACAGTGAGATTTGAATTTGAGACAAAGGAGATGGATGGAGTATCTACATATTATTTACTATGACTTGATGTATACACCAGGAAAAGGTAATTCAGTGGCAGATGCATTGAGTAGAAAGTTATATGCTCAGTTGGGAAAAGGACATCAGATTAATGGTAGTTGATGTATGTCATAGCTAACAAGAAATTATAATTTGAAGACCTACATGAAGTTGTAGTTTTATTTTAAGAAAAACATGTTCCCAATTTGTTAATAATGGTCAATGGGGCACAAAACTCTAAAGCAGAATATATGGTTATGAGTTCAAAACTCAATGATGGGGATACCATTGAGGGATGGAATCTTCATGGGAGTTTTGTTTTTTTATTCCATGATCGGATAGTTGTGTTTGTGTCTTGTCATGAACAACTCCATCATTCTTACCACCATTCGAAATGGATTTTACATCCAGGTACACAGAAGATGTATAAGTAGTTGAAGATGCAGTTTTGGTGGAGTGGCATGAAAATAAAGGTGGCTGAGTTCGCCTCACGGTGCTTAACTTGTTAGAATGTTAATGCAGAGCATCTGAGACTAGAATGACTATTGCAGTCTTTCCTTGTCCTAGTGTGGAAATGGGAGCAGGTAGTGATGTATTTTGTTATAGGTCTTCAAATAACAGTTAGGAAACACAATTTCATATGGGTTATAGTGGATCGACATACCAATTCATCCCATTTCATACCTATTCGTCAAACCTATACAATGAATGATTTGTCAAAAATATATATCGAAGAAGTGGTAAAAAACATATATTATTAGTTTCAATAGTATCATATAGAGATCGGAAGTTCATGTCTCATTTTCAGAAATCCGTAGAGCATGATCTTGGGACTCTGTTGATTAAGAGCATGGCATGCCACCCTCATAGAGATGGGAATCCGAGCGGATGATACAAATGCTGGAAGACATGTTGAGAGCTTCTATAATGGATTTTGGTGTCTCGTGGGAGGATCATATACCCTTATTAGTGTTCTCATACAATAACAGCCATCAGGCCTCGATACACATTGCTTCGTTTGAAACATTTTATGGGAATCCATTTCGTTCTCCAATATACTAGGTGGAAATTTGTTGAACATAACTAGTTGGGCTGAGCCTAGTCCATGAAATAACAGAGAAGATCTAGTTGATCAGAAAGAGGATGGAGATGACTTAGAGTCTTCAGAAATATTATGTAGATCATCGTAGAAGATCACTGTCGTTATCTATGGGTGATTATATTTTCTTTAGGATCTCTTCTAGACATGGAAATCCCCATTTGGGGGAGTAGGTAAAGTTATCTCCTAGATAAATTATCCCTTTAGTGATACTGTAACATGTATGAGGGGTTCCATATCTGTTGGCATTACCACAACAGTTCAGTTCGGTGCATAATGTGTTCTAGATATCTGAGATGAAAATGTATCTACTTGATCCAGACCATGTTATCAGATGGGACCACATAGACTTAGATCCAGATTCATTGTGTATACATATCATAGTATATATTGTGGATAGTCAAGAGAAATTCATTCAAGGAAAATTCATCGATCTAGTTCGGGTTATATTGGAACATGGTCAGATTCAGGAAGAGACTTTCAAACGTGAAATTTGTAAGTTCGGGGCGCAGTGGAAGCGCATTTGTGGGATTACCAAACATTAATTTTAACGTTTAAAAACGTTCAATCCAAGATCCATCATGATATTAAACGCCAAATCATTGGAATGGAACGAAGAATGAAAAAATTAAGAGGGAATCCCAGAACCACAGATATAGGATCACCATATATTGGTTATAATTAATTTAATTAATTCACAAGAAATACTTTGGTGGAATTATTTCTTTGTTGATGTGTCTAGTCATGATTCGGTTATCTGTCATTGCGCAGTAGAATCCAAATGTAGGATTCCTCTAGTGGTGATCCACACATGTTCCATGTATCTCCAGATGTCGCCGAAGGGATCTCTGGGTGCTAGCATGGAAGAACCTTCCCTTGTGATGTCCACCTTCGATCGCCTTGATCTCTCGGTCCTGAGTGCGTTCTTGGAGGAAGGAGTTATTTTCGGCTTGAAATAATTCTCCAGAATTGTTGTGCACAACGATTTTCTTGTGAAAAAAGTGTTGGGGTTGTGGGGATATTTATAATCAGGTTTGAGTTTATAGAGTTATGACAATAAATAAACGCATTACGCATTTTATTTATTTCATTAACTCTTATTGAAAACATCCATGTCGAATTATTAATTCTTTCACATTCACCCACACTGATTATAATAAATATCATTCAATTAAACAAAATTATATCCTCAAAATACTGACCAGAAAAACTACACGGTATGTAATCATTAATACCCAGCGTGTACTCATTTTCCATAAAACTACACAGTGTGTATATTTAATATACACGGCGTGTACTTTTATTTTCCACCTTCATTTATTGCCTCCACCACATTTATTAGACCTTGAGTAATGGCTATTTATTTCATAAATAAATATAATTGCATCACTCGCTAATAAATATTATTTCATCCAAAATACAATCTCTCAAACAAATAGTGTCAAAATAAATGTGATCAGGAATCCTTAAATAAATATTAAACCACAGTCGGGAATAATTTATATTTAACTTGTTAAATTAATATTTAACTGAGATACATGGACACACTTTTTGTGTGAACCTCTTGGCCTCTTTCTCAGTTTTATTAGGCAGAGCCTACCTAAAGTCAATGGTTAGCCTCTAGCAACCCTCCAAGGCACAAATAGAAAAAAAAGTTAACGCTGAAATGGCGTGTCACCTCATACAAATGCTTACCGTGTAATTCAATCCCGTTTTCATGATATCATGAATCCAGTGAGTTGCATGCTAGTGTCATCAACCCACGTGCTCGATTATTCTTTCTTTCACATTCCGGAATCGAACTCGCCCAAAGCTTACCATGGCCATGGATTTATTTAGGCTATATAAATTCCATCAAAGGGCCTGAGATATCTACTTCTATTATGGAATAGAAGGGACAAATCCTTTCTCTCATTATCTATTAATGCAGTATTACTCGTGACACACCCAATGTATCCTACCTCACTGCGAACAATGTGTCATCACAGTTTTCATCAATACATCTAAGTGCATGAGTTTTAATACTCATTAATAATAATCTTAAAGTCTAAGGATCAATACACACGTTCGCAGATAGGAACATCCAATGACACTATGAAATGTTGATTTTCTACTGGCGGGTCTCGTTCTCTTAATATCCTCCTGGATATTACCAAGGGCACACACCATGAGATGATGCATCAATTTTTTATGTGTCCTTACCGCTAATGGCCTGTATTATTTGTGTCCCTAAAATAATATCATCCGGCCATAGAATATATATTCAAGAACAGTGTTATGGAATTTTTGGGTTATCATCATAGCAGGGTTCCCTATGATCCTTTAATGCAACAGGTCGCTGAGGAATGAAGAGTATCTTTTTAATGTAACCAAAAGAAACAAAAAGATCATATTTATACAATACATAAAATAATAATGTGACTACAACAAGTTAATCCTTTTGTAGATGTATCACATACTATAGAAGGATATTGGTGGATATATTGACATTGATGAAATCAATACTCAATATAGACTACAATTAGTATTAGAGCATATCATATAGGTCTCCATGGATTATTTTTTTCATGAAAACATTTAAATATAAAGGATGACCATATATGTTTATATACCAAATAGATATGGTTTTATAGTCACTAAGGATTGTGACTCGTTAATAGATGAAAATAAGGATCCTACATCCTATGAGGAACTAGATAATCTATATGATTTATGATGGAATAATTACATGAAAAAAGAGATAAGTTCCATGAATTATAACCATTTTTGTATATTAGTTCATCCTCTAGTAGATGTAAAAATTGTTTACTAAAAATGTATATTCTATAAAAAGATAGAAATTTAATGAAATTTTGAATCCCTATAATGTATTAAATGTCCATAAATGATTTAAATATAATGAGTGCGTTGAACTCAAAAAAATAATTTCTCCAATATCTATGATTCAATTGAATAGAATTATACTTATTAAAATATAATTCCATGGATATGAAATTTTAATACTGGAGGACATAACCCACTTCCATAATTGGAGCAGTTAATAAGAAGTCAATATGACACACCCAGAAGGTTTTGTGAATCTAGTTAATGAAAAAAGTTACTGAACTTCAAGATATATATTTATAAATTTAGGTATGTATCTGAGTCATGGAATATTTTTTTCAATGAAGCTAAATAAAAAAGATATTGGAAATAATTGTGATCTATGTGTTTAAAGGAAATTTAGTAGAAGTGTAGTCATTACCCTAGTAGTGCATGCTAATGAAATTCTTAAATTATAAAACACATACTATTACAACAATTAATAAAATACAACTTGAATAGACCTTTCATATAACTGGTATGTATAATTTCTAGTTTCATTTATCTTTTAATTCATTCTTTAAGATCTCAGGGATCATGACTATAAATTGGTAGTTTTCTAGTATGATAGACATAGAATCATGGTAACTAAATGACATTATTAACAATGAAAATAACCCTTCATGGGTAATGTCCATGATAACAAAGGGGTTTATTATTTTTTGACCTGAGTTTATCATATTGTATAATTCCTTGGGGTAAAAGTGAAAAATAGTTTCTTTTTAGACTATGGAATCAAACTGTTTTCAAAACTGTGTTGCCAAAACATGAAGCCCTATCCATCAATGAAAATATGTGAATCTTTAGAAAATTACCCTATTAGGTTTTTAGGTTTTAGGGGTACATTTTCCTCCACATATTTCTATATCCACATTCCATTGCTGGTTGATATTTCTATCTCATTTTGGGATGATTTATCATTTAAATCATGTTTTATTGTTGGTGGTAACTCAATTTATTCTTGGTTTTTTCGTCATTATACCTTATTCAACCTTTTTCCTTCCTTTTATTTGATGTTTGGAACCCTAGTGGTGTTGTTGACTAAACCCGTAGTGTTTATTGTGGGTTTTGGTTTCTTTTCATATATTTACCCCACTTTCTCATACATTAATATTACATTTATTCAGACATATATTCATTAAATAACATAATGATCCATACTAGAATCAATTAGTTTTAGTTCCATTGGAAACATGGAAACAAAAACCACTAGTTCATAAGTAATATGTGTTGTATCCCACAATGTTCCTAATAACAAGAACCATTCCTATATATATTATATGGAATGATGTTATTTATATCCTTTAGAAAGGAATCATATGAATGGGGAAGCATCTATGCATAGTAAGGGTAAACAATGGAGATATCAATATAACATGATCATATGGTTATTTGAACAAAAGAATAGAATTTTGAAAACTATAACCTAAATATCATATATCATAAACATGAATGATGGGAAAATTCATGGTAGTTCATAAAACATGAATCATTATTGAATCAAATAACATGATCCATGAAAGAATAACATTGGTATTAGAAATATTTTTTTTAAAACACATAATAACCAAAAATCATAATTTAAGGATATTGACCAAGAAATTCATAACATCTTATTATTGAAGAAACCAACTATGTGCCCTTTTAACACATGGGATAACACCACATATACCATATTTTTAGTCTGGAGGCATTCTCTTGTGTACCCTATGATCTTAAAGAATATTTATCATTCCCCAATTAATTCGAGGGAGATATAGGACCCACATGTCATAGAAACCATGAATTGTTTTCCCACAACTTCATAAAACATTCGACATATATGAACCCATGTAATGAAATGGGACTTACAAAACATTTAATCACATATTAAAACTTGAAAAATAAAGGTGTTTCTTAAAAATTATTTAATTATAAACATAAACCATTGATAGAAATAGTATGAGATGAATACTTGGACCGTATACCGATTAAAGAGTATATAACATTCAATAGTAGAATCAATGATAGAAAATGAATTTGAAATATCGCATGGAACATTTCATGGGGAAAATATCCTTTCCACATAAA
Source organism: Viscum album (assembly GCA_963277665.1). Classification (NCBI taxonomy): domain Eukaryota; kingdom Viridiplantae; phylum Streptophyta; class Magnoliopsida; order Santalales; family Viscaceae; genus Viscum; species Viscum album. Next base: position 1,015,512,708 of record OY728155.1, read on the forward strand.
AAACTTTTAAAATAATGAAAAAATTTCTTAATCCCATTCATTGATTTTTTTGGAAACTTATAAATGAATATATAAATATAATGTAAAACATTTATTGAGTAAAATATCATTTTAACCATGCAAACAAAATTTAAAAAAATAATTATAAAAACCTTATATAAGTAATTCTATTTGAAAATAATCAGTGAAACCTAAAATGGAATCATTATAACATTGAGTGGTCATGACAGAGTGAAAGTACATTTATGACCTACATTTTAAAATAATTAATTCATTCATATATTTCATAAAATCCAACGGATACTTTTTTGGAAAATGAAATGAATTTTCATTTTATGAACAATTTTTAAACATTCAATCATATATAACAAATTATTTAATAATTCATTGTGAGAATATTAATAAATTTTATGAAAACATGCATATCGATGAAAAAAATATTTCGACCGAATCAAGAAATAAAGTCCATTTTTATTAAAAACATTTTTTTGTATCATTAATACTGTATGTTTGGAAAATGGATGGAAAACATGTATTCTATATAAAAATAGAAGATAAATAATTTCCTAAGATCATTGAGAGACAGATCATATGACTTAATCTTCATAATATAATCATAAACAGTCCAGATAAATGATGAGATTGTATTGTAAAACCCTTAAAACATTGGTAATTTTGAAATATAAGACCCTTGAAGGAATAAAAGTAAATAATATATAAAAAATAAAGAAAATAAATAAATTCATGGTTTTTAATTTATAATGGTTTTTATATTAACCTCATAAAATATGATAGGTTCATACCATAGCTTATGTCAAAAAAAATAAGAAAAACCCCTTTACTACTTTCGTAATCTCATGATAAGTATTACATATTAATGGATAATAGAAAATGAAACATTAAATATCCTGAAGCAATGTATATTCATGTTATAAAATATAAAAGGGGAATTATTTACACTAAACAATATATGCAAGTGGAGAATATGTAATATGTCTCTTAGAAATAAAAGAGAGACTAGAAATCCCTTTACCTGAGTCTCAGTTCATTCGTAGTCAATAAAACATTATAATGAATAACTATATGTTTATTATAAATCTAATCTAAAACCATAACTATATATATATATATATGTTATAAATTATTATTTATTTAGGATCTCTTATTAAGTGTTTATTATCTATTCCTTAATAAAATCATGTTATATGTAATAATTACTTTTTTAATGTATTTTTTTAATATTAAGTTCCTATAAAGTGTTCATTGATCAATAATATCCACTATTTTGACAAATATATTATTATAATATTTATTCATTAAATATGAATTTATTATTATCCACACAATTTATTAATAGAAAATTAAATTTACCGTTTATAGAGATAGGAGGTTGTACATTTTCATGAATGTTGTTTCAATTTTTTAAAGGATGAAAGAAATAATGGTAAATAAATAATGGAAAATTTCAGTATCATTATGAGTTCATATATATAGTAATAATTTATTTAAATTACCACATTTCCTAACATGAAATGAGTTTGTTAAAAATGAATCACATCATCAGTGATGTGGTAATCTTCCATACACACAAGCGACGTTATCATATTCCTCAAAAAATGAAATTTATGAAATTTATGAAATTATATGAGATATATTTATTATAGAGGTATAATTATGTAACATATATTACTTTTGTTTATTTATTATATCATTATTTCATTCAATTTAAAATTGAAATTGAATGACACATCACATCTGTTCGCGATGCAGTAATCCTCCACACAGACAAGTAATGATATTATTTTACACTGGGTTAAAATAGAAGAATATTTTTGTGATATTATAAATAAATAAGGATAATAATATATTATATATATTATATAAACCTTAAATCCATCGATAAATAAATCCATGATAGTAGGTTATGTAAAGTGAATAACTTCAATGTGTGAGGCTTTTGTTTATCGTACACACGATCGATTGTTTCGTTTCCCATTTGATTGAATTATTGATAGATATAGGTTGTGGAATTGAAATACTAACAAATAATTATAATTTATATAATTTATTATTATATTATAATAGTTTAATAATAATAAATTTGGTACAATAAGTAATAAATGAAAATAGAAATGCTAATGAGTTTTACCTCTCATTGAGAGTTCCCCTTTTGGTTTACCCATAAAGCCTCATTGTGAGGTCTTAATAAAAAATATATAACCTATACGATGAGTTTAAGTAATAATTTAATGGATTTGGGTGGGTATTTTCTGAACCAAATGGTTTGGGATGTGTAAATATGAGACAAAAGTGGGTCTCCTTTTAAAAGTGGGGGATATTACACACATGGAATTTTTGGAAAGAATAAAATAATTCCACATTTTTCAGAAGAAAAAATACATAAAATGGCTAATTATATAAACTAATATGTAGTAATGTAAAAATATACCCATAAATGAGGATTATGATATGTTTATAGGTTATTTTACCCCACATCCTTTTAGTTTAACCCTTAATATAACCATTTGAACATTAAATACATTAACTAATTTTTACTGTTTATAATATTCAATAAGAATATGAAGTATGTTAAAATAATTATATAATATTAATTATCATTATAAAATTTTTGGAATCAATTTTTTTAAATTTCATTCAATGTAGTGAAAATATTTAATTAAATATTGATCCTTTAGATGCGGTAAAACAATTGTTTTTTAAAAAGAAAATCCTCTAAAGATTTAAACATTTTAAAATGAAAAATCAATATGAAATTTATTCAAAGGACCTAAATCGGATATATATATATATAACTGACCTAATATTAATTTTCAAAACATACTCAAATAATTTTTTTAAAAATTCTATGAATGAAATGGTAGTTTTTTTTTTAAATTCATTAATTTAACCATTTAGTAAAAAATTTAACTTTTCATGGAATATTTAATAAATTAACTACAAGATAATTTTTAAATATCATATAAAATATGATGTTAATTTTTAGAAATAAATTTTATAAATTATATTATTTATTTTTGAAATATATCCTCAAAAATCATTTAAAACCTTTTTTAGAAATTTAAAAATTTTAAGTGAAAAATAAGTTTTTATTATTTTCTCATTTTGAGAAAAGATATAAGATTAATATCAACCATTTTTTTAATATATAATATTTAAATTTTATTAAAATAATTTTATTAATTTTATTTATTTATTTTATAAATATAAAATATGTTTTCCTATATAATGAAAAAAATTTCAAAAAAAATATATATATTTCCTTCATAAAGATTTTATTTTCATTTCAAAATTATTTTCCACCAATTAATTCATTATATATATGTGTGAGTAAACTATATATCTTCATAAATTAATTATTAATATATATTCCTACCCAACATTGTAATTCTTAAGAGATAATTGTCATATAATAATATTTTAATAGTAAGTCATGTTTCTTTTAAGCTCGGTGTTGTGTGTAGAATAGTGAGAACATAGTGTTGCATGTAACTTGGGATAATATTGATATAGAATGAAATTCATGGTTTTGAAAAAAATTAACAAATAGATCTAAAAATGATGAGGTGTTATATTATACCCATAATAAAATGAATTTTACCTCCAAAATTCATCACTCCAATAAAAAATGTGGATATTTCATCCTCACAGAACATCATTTTGTTCATGTATTATTCTCAAGATTATGGTTTTGCCACAATAATTTAACCAGGTGACTGGTATTATTTCATGGAAAATTCCTTGTATAATCTAGAATATCAACATATTTTTCATTATAATAACGATCATGGTCCAATGGTATGATATTTGAGATCAGTACACATGAAGGATTTTGTATTTATTTCCTTGAGGGGGAAACATGGAATAAATCATGGAATTCAGATAAGATTGGTGTAAGAACCAATTAATATGATACTTTCCATATAAGATCATTAATTTCACAGGGATAAAAATACTTAGGTACTAAAGTTCCTTTATTTTATAAGTATCATTTCGTCATTTTGTTTTTCATTGATAACTTTTCACTTCAACTATCACTCTATGAAATAAAGATCATTTTTTATGCATAAATCTCTTACAGATCAGAAGATTAATAATTTAATGATAATTCATTCCTTATATTAATATTTATCATAATAACAAATTTATTATCAAAATTTATCCAATATTCATAAATATTAACATATTGAAATAATACATTAATCTCTAAAACCTCAACCAACATTAAATTTGGCTCATTCAACAAATAGATATACTTATGACCCTTCCAATATAAAAAATTTATAGTTATGGTCCCGAAATGTTGTAAAATAAACATAACATTAATCCCCCAAATATATTTATGTATCAACTAATGGTAAAGTAAAAATTACATGAATACCATGGTCATACATTCTCCTGAATCATAGTAATACAAATATTTACTATAGAACCTCCATTAAAACATACATTATTTATTATTACACAAATTAAACCCTTTATTATTAAATATATTGCATAAATACATAAATTCTATAAAATACATCAATGATAAAATAAACAAATTTTTCAAAAAATCATTAATCAGATATGGGATCATTGACACTATTTAATTTACATTATCCATATAAATCCCTTATTTTTCCAAACTAAAACCTATTTTAGCAAAAGAAAAAACAAAATTAAAAATATATTTTCCATAAAATATATCCTTCTTATGAAATAACAATTTAACTTAATCTGTAAAATTCCGGTAACTATTAAATACCATAGAGGAAACATTCTACAAAATATTACATATATATATTTCATGATTCACATAATTATTTATTTTGAATACATTAATAATTCAATAATTTCACTAAATTCATAAAAAATTAACTAGGATTCAATATTAAATTCCCTAATACCTTCTTCTATTAATAAGGTATTTGTAGTCTCTTCATAATTAATATAAAAAAAATAAGTCATGAAGCCTTGATGATCACCCTCTTAGGATTCCCTCATAGAACATAAATTTGTACAATTCACATACCATCCTCATTTAAAACCTTCATCTATTGATAATACATTAGGGAGTCCAATATTCCAAAACAATGAATTTAATAATGTTTTTATTATTCCTTAAAAATTAATTTCTCTATTCCCTTATTCTCCAAACATAAATTATATCCTTGTTCCATTAAGCCCTTTCCTTGAGTTATTCATCACCTAATATAGACATAAAATAAACTGATTCATCCTTCCACCATGTTTCCACTACATAAGAACTTATAAGAGTATCCCCTTATATTATTTGGTTGTTTTGAGAATTGGATAATGTGAATATATCCTGATAACTAATTCAAAATCATCACAATATACTTCACTCTATTCATAATCTCATTTGGGTTATTATCAAGATAATGATTACCAAATTCAATGTTATCTTAGTTCAGGATGATCTATTCCATTGGCAAAAACCCAAAATCATAGTTTGAGTACCAATATACATAGTCAAAACCACATAATAATGAAAACCCCTTATAGGATATCTAAATCATGGAAACATATTTCCCATTTGTGACACCTTATGCTTTATTTAAGGTAATCATGGTCATTATTCAAATCCATCATGATGGTTTTTTTTGTTAATGAACATGAAAACATATTTATAAGAAATTTCAAGCCTAGTGCTCAGTAAGAACCATTTTCTTATACTATTTAATCTTTCTGTATAGAGAAAAATTCCATTTTGAGTTATTACCCCAAGGTAAATCTATTCCATAACCAAATCAACTTGTATTATCTGGATGGTTATATATATCAATGTAAACTAGACACAATCCTTTACAATAACATAGAAATTTATTTTACTCATAGGATTTTCAAAAGGATTCTAATATAGGTCTTCTCATCATAGTTTTTGAAGGATTGCCTAAAACCGTATCTAATACAAATAAAATAGTCCCAAAAATATCATATATAACTATTAAATCTAATAAAATGAATATTAATTACCAAAAATAATGATCCACTACTATATTATTTTTGTCTACTACCATTTAAAACCTAGACACATAAACAATTGGTCCATAAGTTATCTATATAATCTCCCACTGAGTTTATCATAACTGGAACCCTTCTTGTACATATGATAAATAATCCTATTCTTTATTACATGGGGAATGGAAATAAGAAAATTGGTGATCTTAGATGCTCATTAAGGGTATAAAAGGAATATATCTATATAAAATTAGAATTCATATATGAGAACTTTAGAATTATAATTGAAAATAATTACTCACAGATAATAGATCATATGTGGGGGTTATATGATCCCACATATTCTAAAGGATTTTGAGTCTATGTGAAAGAACATGGTGGTATATTGGAGTGACTATCCCCTCGTGATCACAAATGTCACAATGGTGAAAAAATTGATAAATTTTTAAATAATAACAAATAAATAACACTGAAGGTAAAGTTTCCAAATGTAATAAGTAAGCAACGATTAAAAAATAAATTATCATAAACTAAAATGGGGTAATTAATGTTTATATTACAATTTTAACATGATTTAATGGTGTATAAATTAAATATAGTAAATCTATCAAAAAGGGACAACAATTATATCACAAATAGACACATGGTCAATATTGTGGTCATCTGATTACTCGATCACATGCTGTAATCACTCATGAATCCACAGCTGGGTTACTTAGCTTGTCCATACCTATATCAACAAAATCTACATGGGTCTCATTGGTGTCTTGGATTTGGTGTGAGATAAACTCAGTTGGCCAATATCAATAGTGTCTATAAATATAATTTAAGTGTATATAACATGAGAAGTGTGTAGATATAATCATAAGAAATACTAAAAACTTTAAAAGGTCGACACTGTTTCTATATGATCACCAGGATAAAACTACATACATCAATACATGGAAGATAATCATTAAATAATTAACCACATGTATACATATATATGGTTTGTATATGTGGTGACATATAAAATCTTATATAGGGAAACTGGTACTTTTAGGTACCCAATTAATAACTCATGAATCTATGAGTAGTAATATGATTCTCAAAAGTGTTAATGGATTTCATGCCCAGTATCATACGAAGCAACATCGCCAATCCCAAATCATAGCAATAGTGTCCCCATGCCTAAATAATAACTTCGTCATCTCAATTCCAAAATCATTAAATTAGCATTACCATGACCATATCATAATAGCAAGGTATATATTCCCATATTATAAGAAAAGGTTCACCATTCCTGAATCCTAAAATTGGGGTCTCCACACTAATCCATCATAATTCATATGGTTCATCATGCCCAAGATTCACATGTGTATTATAATCCATTACCATATATCAGATGTGTATAAGGGGAACCATTACCAAATATTATTATTCCTTAGGGTCTCCATTCCCATTTATCATAAACTATAAAATGCTAAGGATTTAGAAAAATTTATAAGATAGTTCATATATCATTAGAATTATTCTTCAACAATGGTGTGAATATAGTTCTATTAAAACTAGTGATGTGGTTTCACTAATCACCTATATTAAATTCATTATAGTAAACACAATTTAGAGTCACACTAAAACCATATAAAAGAAGTGTTTTCATTTTAAAAATTTATAATAGTAATTGAAATTAAATTGGCGCACCTCGTGGTATAGAAACTATTTAATGGGACCTATCCCAATGAGATTGAATAGAGTTATAGGTTATCCCTGTCAATGATATTGAATTAAACATTTTTTGTTTTAATTTTTTGGGAAAAATATGTTGAATATATATTGAATAATAAATAAACATACTACAAATAAGATCTCTCATGGGTAGAAAACAGATCTTCTATCCACTAGAATGAAAAAAATATTATATAGGGTTAATCGTATTAAAATATATTGTGGAATGGTAATTTTAACCAAAAATTATGGGTCTAATGGTTTGGATGAATGGTTGGGAAAATTTTACTCCATGCATGACCTCAATATCCATTCACACCATCATGATGCATGGTTAGAAATACTGTGAACTTACCATGTGTTTTCCCTATGATAAAAACTAGAGACCTATTTAATGTACAAGTAGCGTAGGTCACAAGGTTATAGAAACACTTTCAACCCCTTTCACTCACTGAGTCACCCCACATGGTTTGGCCGTGTGGACATGGTGGCATGGTTTCAATTAACAATGTGGCATATCTATTTCTCCCATTTTTTTCTTTTCCAGGCTCTGAACTATCCCCAAAAACCACATTTCTTCTATATCCTTAATATTAAACCATATTATGACATAACCAAGTAATTAAAATGAAATTTAAAACTTTGTGAACCTTAAAGGATAACCTGTTTCTTACAGTATTCATTCCTTAAATAATCTCAATATTAAGATACCCTTCTATGAGTGGTAGGAAACATTCTAAGAACAGTATCAGCCACTGAGAATGTGGGTAGTCCCCACTCTCACAACTCTATAAGTTTAACATGTTTTTTTCTATGAGAACACTTATAAAAAATAGAAATTTCACCCTAGGACGAAATTAATCCTCTAATTAAAATTTCATATGGGAAACTCCTCAACAAATCATTGGTATCTAGTTCAACATCCCTGAGATAAAAATTATGAGATAGAGCAGTTTGGTAATGTTTAACCTATCATATGTAATATACTCCATGTGTGGAACTATACCTATGAGGATATATCAACCGAAAGGGAACCATCCCGACTATATCCAAGATTGAAAATGAAATAAAAAAATTAGTTTTTTTGTTTCCTTTTACATCGTATCTTCTTATGTCCTTGTTTTAATGAAACCATTATGAAAACATGATCCTTGGTCTTGAACTCCAAAATTAAATAACAAATATCAAAATATGATTTATTTCTAGACTGAGAAGTATCATTATGATTTTAGATAAAATAAATTATCTCTAAAGTCTCCTACATGAGTCGGGGTCTTAATATCATTACCTCCCCTACCTCTAACCAACACAAATGTGAATGACATGGACTATCATATAGGGATTCATATAGATCCATTTTAATCATTTCCTATAATAAATTATATTATGATAACATGGATTTTGGGATATGGTTCTCCCATGATAATCCAAATGAAGGGATGAATGCTCAAAACATGTACTCCAGTACATTTATAGTCTATTTTGACTAGATATGAGTCTATGGGTGAAATGTTTTTCCCAGAAAAACAAATGTTAATAATGATTTAGATAACCTTTACTAGAATCCTTATGTAAAATGAGATTACCTATCTTATATGATAGTTCATGGAACTTGTGTAATAATATAATCTCCAGACATATATTCTTCTCTACTCATAAAATGAGATGGTCATCAGTATAGGAATAAAGTTGCATACCTTCATCAATTGATCTGTAAATACCCAAAAAATGTCTCTCCCTTGAGAATTTATCAATAAACTAGTAAAAAATACAAAATAATTTAATACCATTTCCATTCTAGGACTGGAAATTTTCATAACATGATAGTATAGAACTCGTACACCACCTTCACCTACTGATAGGTGGAACACAGAATGATAAACCCTGTAAAATGCATTTCATTCTAGGACACCAATACCAATTGTGCATTTCATGATTTATCATTTAGATTCATCGTTTCAAATCCACTTGAGAATCATAGTAATATCACATTAAATACTATCTCATGTCATTAGTAACCGAGAAAATCCCATGGATATGAATGGAGTCTTCCTCATAAATAAACCAATTTGGAGGCGGGTCCTCACTAAAAATACCTTCTAGTGGAAAAAATCCTTCATGAACTAAAAAATAACTAATCTTCACTGTAACTAGATGTGAATAATATAATAATATAAATTCATGTACGTACTATGCATAATGGTCCTGAAACTCAATGTGTATCTCTTAAAAATGTTCCATAAGATACAACTCTCTACTGGCCTTCTAAAAATATGATTCTGATTCCTCCTACTCAGAGCATTACAAAAATAATTTACCTTATTAAGAATATATTATAGATCAATATTAATGGAATGTATTTATATAATAGACTTTCTCTACCATTTATTTGCATCATTCTATGTGAAAATTTTGCCTGAGTATTTGGTGGTATATAATGAAAAAACAATATTCTTTCAATAAATCCCTCAAATAATTCATAGATCGAACAATAGATTCCTTCATGAGATGTTGTGTTGGGTATCTCTACTTATGTGGAATGATATTCTATGACCCTTATTAAACATATTTATATTACTAGATCAAAGAATCCATTTTCGCGATAATTGATGCATCAAAATAGACAGTATGGTTTCAGCTGAGCTATGGCTGAATCAGGATCAACACATAAGGAAATTACTCTTTAATCTCGTGAAAGGTTGTCTTATATACGTTAGACCATTTAAAAATCCAAAAAAATCTTATTTTAGTCTATAATAGGTGTTTCTAATCAAGATTATTCCTTTATGTGTCATCTGTAACAGCCATCTACCCTAAGAAACATCTGATGTCAAAGACATTCTTATGCTTCTCTGCCATCACTAAATATATCAACTTCTCGGGAATAACTTAAATTACTTCTTCTGAGGTAATATAACATAGAAATTTAACCTTTTCTATAAAAAAGTGGTTCTTTGTGACTTTATCACATAATATATGCTCTCTCCATGAATTTAAAATGGTCTTGTGATGTTTGGAATGGTTTCTTCATGTATGAGAATACACTATGATTCCATTCCATAAAAACATTTCTAGGTAGCTAAGGAAATACCTATTCATCATGTAACTTATAATAGATTAATCATTTTTATGTGTGAACTTCATAACATGATACTAATATAAATTAGACCAACTTTGGAAATCTATAATTAGTATTTCTAATGTCCTAAAATGTAACTCAATAGATCCTAACCTCAAATTGTTCTTCAAGAACACCCTATCTCATAGATTTTTATCAAATAGGTCATCAATATGAGGTAAAGGGAACCATTTGTTCATTGAATAATTATTCAGAATCCTAGAAACCCCAAAAAGGCCTATGGGTTATATCTTCCCTTTTTGCGAAAAGATTGGTAAAGACTATGGAGAACTCTTTCTCTATATAAAAACCATAGTGTGTAAAAAATATAGCTCCCTTTTGAGATCCAAAATCTTAGTATTATTCATCCAAAAGGGTGGATGATATACCAATTTAGCTCCAAGAATTATTTCAAATGGACATTCTACCACTCTCTCATAATGCAATCCAAAAAATTCCATGGGGAAAACGTCCCCAAATAGATTGATTATATGATGGAGCTAATGTATTATAAAAACTGATAATCATTATAAATTCTAGTAAACTTGTCTATCCCCTAGGTATAATACCATGGGGGTGGAGAATGAGGGTATGATATATTAAATCCCCAACCCCTTTGGATCTTGTATCTCAGTTAAGAAAGAAAATACTCTCTCTATTTCTCCCAGAAAATTATGATAAGAAATTAAATCATGTACACGACACAAAAAAATTACTTGGATCACCCACACTGGGATATAACTAGGGGGAATAAAATGGAAATTTTCCAATTTTCCAAATCCACTAAAAGTGCACTATTATTTAAGATGTTTGGAATTGATCAATGTCCATCCAGGTTTGCAACAAAAAAAATTGATTGTACAATACTCTTTCTACTAATGTGTGCAAACTACTTCTTCAGAATACCAAATCACAGTTTATAGGCATGTAAATCCATTTATTTTCACTAATTCTTTAATCCTATAATTTATGTAGATTTTTTATTGATTTATAAAATTCAAGTACTAATGAATACATGTTTACCCTATAACACTGGGAAATCACATTTAAAACACCTGTGCAAAAACACTACCTTCCTGAAGCTCCTTATTTCGTGAAGCTAAAACAAGTCTTCATGAAGTACACCTCTATTGAATAGCTAAACTAACATTCAATATGCTACTAAATTTTATCGATTCTCACTTATCCTTAACGAAGAACACCTTCTTTGAGAAGCTTGACTAGCCTTTTTGAAGATCTTTTCATTCATAAATCATGCATTTCCTTCATGAGTTTCCTTACATTAATGTTTCTCAGAACATTTGGTTGGCCTATAGACATCCTGATCTTCTTCTCATAAACCCCTTTGTGAAACCCCTTCACGATCCCAGAGTGCCCAAATCCTCATTGATTCTCGATAAATATTATAAAATTGGTTTATAACCATATATATGAATTACACTGATTCTAGAAACTTATAGGACACATCATCATGATTTATCAAAGCCCATTCATTTATTTCTTGGTGGTCCACTTTTTCTGGAAGACCCACAAGAGAAATGATCCACATGAGAAACATGATTATAATGAAACATTAATATATGAATCACTTCATTCCAAACATTAACTCTTGAAACCAATAAACTACTTCATCGCAAACATCAATTGTGTTGATATATCTTCTTTTATCGATCACTTCTGTCATCATTAGATTTAATACTACCCATATCAGATGCTCCCCCTATCTCATTGTTCCACCTAACAACTTCTAATGATTTCTTTGATTAAAACAATTTCTAACTTCTTTTTTCCCACATAAAAAACAAAAATTTCACCCCCATTGTCAAAAATTCCAAGGGACACCCTTCTGCACTCTAAAATAGTGTAAGGAACAAAAATTAGTATACTTGGAAAAATCACATCACACATTGAGGAGAGGGGTTTCCCACCGCAACACATTTTCCAGTGTTGGGAGTCTGCTAAAATCCTAGATCTAGTCGATGCCTCCCAAACTCTTCTTTAGGTAAGGCCTTTGTCATAATTCCAGAAACCTATAGTTCTGTAGGAATATACTCAAACGTCACCGAAACCTGCTCCGCCATCTCCTTGATAAAATTAAATTTTATTTTAATGTGATTTTTCATGTGTGATGGATTGCATTTTTTCTAATGTTGATAGCATTTGAATTATCACATTGTATTCCAATGCTTGGTTTCACCTCAAATCCGATATCATCAAGATTCTACATCATCCATAGTAACTGTGTTCATGCTTGATTAGAAAGAATAGAATTAGCTTCTTCAGTGCTTGATGAAATGTAATATTGCTTCTTTCTCATCCCAGAAAAAAATCCACCAAGACATAAAGAACCTCCTAACATTGATTTCCTATAATTTTCTACGCTAGCTCAGTCTAAATTTGTAAATCCCAATATCTCCGACTGAGATTCGACATTATAAATTAAATGGAAATTCATAGTTCCCAAGATATACCAAGTATTCCTTTCACTAAAATCATGTGGCATCCCTTGGGATTGATTTGATATGTCACTTCTTGGGATGTCAAAAAAAATATCAGGTCTTTTCACTATCATGTATAGTATTCTTTCTGGGAATTTCTTGTATTATGTGATAATAAATACATTTACATCATCAAATTTTTAAAGTTTATTTCAGGTTGAAACTGGAGTTTTCATTTCCATGGAATATTCCATTCCAAATCTTCTCAGAACATCCTTCGAGTATTGTTTTGAATAAATAAAAGTTACATTCTTTCCTTGTTTCACATGTAATCAAAAAAAATTCATTTCACCGATCATTGATATTTTGAACACACTTTTCATGAATTTAGAAGACTTTTATAATTTTTTTCATCTGATCCCCCAAATATTATGTCATCGACATAAACAGACACCATCAAGCTTTGATTACTATCATAATAGACAAAGTGATTCTAATCAACACCATCATGATGAAATCTAAGAAATTTTAAATATTCTCCTAGACTTCAATACCATGATCTTGACACTTGCTTCAACCCGTAAAGATCCTTCTTCAGCATACAAACTTTTTTCCCATCATCTTTAATTAGAAAACCATAAGGATGCTTGATATACAGATCTTCCTCCAAAACTCTATTTAAAAATGATGTCTTGACATCCATCTAGAAAACACTGAACTTCTGTTTAACTATAATTTCACTGAATAATTTTATTTTCTCCATCCAAACATCATTTGAAAATGTCTCATTAACATCGATACCCTCTATTTGGGAGTAACAGTTTCACAATAGTAGTTCTCTTTTTTGAATCACTGTTCCATATTCAATCATCATGTTGAAAAAGCCCCATTTATTCCCATTGAAATTCTTAATTATTGGCCTCAAAACCATCTCCCATGTTTGATTATTCTCAATATTATGTAGATCATAATTCATTACATGAATCTAGTTTTCTTCTCTAGTTGCATAAGAAAGACATTTAGGATTTACCTGATATAGAAAAGATTCCTTCTATAATTAATTCGTTCTTCCTGTTTGAATAGGTGATATCTGAAAACCAATGAAATTTCTCTTCTCATGTTTGGCTCGAAACATTGGTAGATCTATAAAAATAGACATGACTTCCTTCTCATCTTCATAAGTGTATTCTTTTAAATTAGCATTTTCCACTTCTTCACCCCCTATGTTTCTTACCTCCAATCAACTATTATCAGGAATCTATTCAATGTGTTGTGGAATATAATTTTCATTTTCCAATAATGTGACATAATTGCTATCAATTATTCTTTACATCGTCTTATTCAATCATTTATAAATTTTTTTCTTGAGTAGCCAAGAATTATTCTAGCATATGCACCTGACTCAAATTTCCCTTGTTTTTGTATTGAGAATAAAGCACTTAATTCCAAATATTTGATTGTATTTCACTATTGGATTGATTCCATAACACATATCATATGAATTCTATCATTCCTTTAGAGAACACAGTTGTCTATTGGAAATATAAATCAATGTTATGACTGCTTCATTCCCAAATTTCACTTTAGGTTTTTTTAATAAGCGTCATTCTGGCCATGTTTTTTATGATCCGATTTATCCTCTCAACCACTTCGTTTGATGGGTTGTTCTCACAAATGAAACATGATTCCTTATCCCATTTTTTCTCGAGATTTTATTCCACATGACTTTGTGTAAATTATGTATCATTATCAGTATGACATATCAAAGACATTCTTCCCAAGAATCCTTTCGGATTCCCTCTTATAATGTTTTATGAAATTTAACACATTAGACTTTTGGAAAATGAAAATTACACATGAAATTATACTATAATTATAAATTAAAATAATATAATATCTCTTTTCATCAATTTCTCTTGGTGTGATATGTCCAAATACATCGCCCTTCACCAACATACAAAATCTTATTGACTTCTATTCTATTTCCATGTACATTTTTTGATGAAATTCCCTTATTGACATGCATCAAACATATTAGTACAATCATGTGATAGGTATAGGTGGTCTCTAGTATCATCACACTTTACCAGATATTCTAGGGAGAGTTGGCATAGATGACAAATTCATTTGATCCAAAACATGTGTTCTTATTCTATGGATAAAAAGAAAATATTTTTTTCACCTCTTACAATGTATAGGTTTCCCTTTTCCTATATCCCTTTAGGAAAACCACACTGTATATTTTTTTAATATAAATATATGTTTGGTAAATCTTATAGAATTACCTAAGTCATATAGTTGACTGACACTGAGCACATTGTGACTGAGACCTTCTAGTACCCATACATCAGCACGTCTTATTTCATTGTCCCAAATCCAACCATTCCCAATCCAAATATCATTTGGCCTTAATCATAACCAAATTTGAAAATCCTTCTTTGTCATATTTTATTCTTGAAACAAGATACTTATTTTATGTCATATTGGATATGTACCAATATCATGTAACCAAACAACAGATTCATATAATGCTTTAAGAGTGATTTTTGTGACCACTTTCATCTCATATATTTTATTTTTCATCCATTTTATTTGAATTCACACTCACTATAGATTGATAATTGCGAAATTATTTATTGTATGTTGGACTATAATCATCTTGAAGAGATGAAAATTGATTTTTTATTTTCAACTCATCTATTTATTTATTAATTTTTTGCTTCTGGACACATTTGTTATTCTATAGAACATTCCTCTTCATGGTCAATGTACACTATATAGCCATTTGAATGAACCCTCAACACCAAAAAAATGTCCATCATAATATATTACAGTGTGTTGAGTTTTTTTCTCTTCAACTGATGTTCTTGTTCCCTTTTGTATCTATTGGATATGGAACGGACATTTTGTGGATGTCCCATCTTTCCACAAAAATAACACCAAATTCGAGGTGAATTCATGCAGGTCAATTATACACCACTATTTGTCCCTCAGGTTCCCTATATATTTGGATTCAAATTCA
The DNA here is from genome assembly GCA_963277665.1 of Viscum album. Classification (NCBI taxonomy): domain Eukaryota; kingdom Viridiplantae; phylum Streptophyta; class Magnoliopsida; order Santalales; family Viscaceae; genus Viscum; species Viscum album. Next base: position 1,015,528,975 of record OY728155.1, read on the forward strand.
TACCCAAAGAAATATTCATTCTCAAAGTGTATTCTTATTTTTTTACTTCAACCATAACTAATTTTGTTTTTGATCAAGCCCCATATCAGATTTATCATTTAGATTTTGCTGCTTTTTCTGTTCAACTGGACCTCTTGCTCCACTTCCACCTTTTTTATTTTATGAATTATCTACTTTCTATACGTCACATTAGGATTAAATAGTTTTTCATGATTCATTATTCATTGATAGATGGTGAAAATTCTTCTTCTCATTATCCAATATGTTTGATTTGTACAATTGAAGTTTTATTCAAACCATCAATTTCAATTTTCTATTTTTCTATTTTCAGCTTGTATTGAACAACCATTTCTGAGATCTATGTCATTAAGGACTTAAATTTTTCATTTTTTTTCTCAAACATATCTTCTTATTGTTGGTTCATCAATATTTTTCCATAATGAATGACTCTGTTAGATTGATTAATTATGGATTTTGAAAAATGTGTCTCTTCAAGAGCTACTTCGAATTAATTCTCCTTATCTACTTTTCATTCAACTACATCTTCACCATTTTCAATATCTTCCCTTTTCTGGGTGCATCCTACCACTGCCTCTATAGTATATTCCGAATGATCATTTCAGCTATCTATTTCTTGAATACCATCGACATCAGATTCATCTAAATTATCATATTTTTGTGAATTTATATTCTATTTCTTAAATATAATTTTCACAAAAAAAACTATTCCCTTCCATGTAATATAAAGACATATTCATAGGGATTAGACTTTATCCTGATCATATAGTTATGAATTATTCTGGAATCCTTCTTTATGATGACCAACCATTCCACATCTGAAGAAAGAAATTTAGTGATTACCTATGGACATTTTTTTCCTCTTTATAGACTTCAAGAAAGAAATTAAATCACCTCAGCTATCACTTCTTATTATAGAGAATCCTAAATGGTGTGATTCTTCATGGACTTGAATGCCACCTATTTAGATTTCCATTTTTCCACAAAATTTTTATCATCACTTCTTATTTCGTATTCAATTAGGTTACTATGTAAGTTATAAAAATTTATCTCTTTTGGATATTTATCTTCCAATACTAAAAAATTCAGATTAAAACATGGTGGATATTTCCTCATGATATGCTTCACAATCTTTTTATCTTCTATGACTTCCACAACACTACACATGTCTTCCACTATAAAATTTACCCTATAAAAAATATATCAAGATACATATTTAGGTTTATTCTCATATCTTTGTAATTTTTCAATATAACTTGAAACATTTCCTCTATAAACTTTGAATAACATTCATATATATTCGATATATTTTTCAACATAGAATGTGTTTTCTTACATGGCATAATCGTGGTATTTATTTCAATGTATAATGCTCCCCTAAAGCATTTATTCCCTTGGTATCAGGATCTAATTCTAATATTTCATCTTTGGATAAATATTCAGTATTTATATTAGCTGAAATAATATGCATCGCTGCTTTTAAAAACATCAATTTCCAAAGATCAAAAGTAATTCTGCATCTGATTCTTCCATAACTGAAAATTAATCTTGTCAAACATTGTAATCCCTCAGTGATGGATGACCTCTATTAAGAGAGAAAAATAGATATTAAACTTTTTTTGTGATTATAATTGTTATATCCTCAAGGTCAAATACACTAAGAGGGGGTGGATCAGGGTATGTTAGATTAAAATGAATTCCCATTTGGATCTTGTTGCACTATTAATGAAAACACTTTTCTCTGCCTTTCCCACAACAAAGTATGAACCAATATTAAATCATCTACATGACTCAAAAATTTTACATGGCTCACCATCAATAGGATATGTCTAAGGAGAATACAAGTATAGTGTTATAACGTACAAAATCCTCTAAAAGAGTAATATTCTTTACAATGTTTATAGTGGACTCACTATCCCCCTAGTTTACAACCAAACACAATTTGAAGTATCACTACTCTCTAAACTGAAGTGTACTAAATAATTGTCCATAATATCCTATAATAGTTTATAGAATATTAGGTTCCTTCATTATCACTAATTAATACATCCTCCACTATATAAAGATGCTCTATTTATGTACTAATTTTATCCACTAATGCATACACTTTACCACTGATCACTAGGAAATCCCTTTTAAACTCATCCGTAGAGAACATTTTCATCAAGAAACACCAAATTTTGAGAAGGTCATACAATAATTCGTAAAGTACAAATCTTTTTCATAGCTTCTAAATCCAACAATATGCTCTTATCATTTTATGATTCTCACATAGACTTCGCAAAGAACACCTCACTCACCAAGCTCAACTAGCCTTCATGAATATTGTTCCTTTCATGATTCTTACTAATCCATTATGAATATCTCAATTTTGAGATGATTAGAATATTTATTTGGATTATAAGTTGTGTTAACTTATTCTCATTGACACATTCATGAAATCCCTTTATGAAAAACCTTCGTGAACGTTGAGACATAGAATCCTTGTTGAGTCTCGATACATATTATAAAAGGGATAGAGGAATTTTTATAGGCATTACAACAATTCTAGAACATTAAAGTCCACATCATCACCATTTCACAAAACCCACTAATTTTATTTTGTGGTACTCACTATTTTTTCATGAAGAACCATAGAATTTCAAATTCACAATGCTCTTCATAATCACTAATAGTTCCATAAAAATCCTTCATGGTTCCAAAAACCTTCATCAAACAAAAAACATTTTTGGAATGAAAAATTATCTTGGGAAAAAACATTCTAGGTAACCAAAATCCTTCACAATGCTGTGATTCCCCATTTTCAATGCTCCTCTCCATCACCATTCACGATACTCGATGTTGTTCATGGAGATCATTGTCTGGATTCTTCGATCTATCAATGAACAATCACCATAAATAACATCACTGTGGAATTCATGCCCTTACCATATTTTAATATGGCCTTCAAGAATATCCACTTTTCATGATGAAATGATAAATCCAAATTTTGAAACCCCAAAATTTGGAAAACACTATAAAACTATGCCACATTATATTTGATCTTTTGTACCACCTCTGGAGTCCCCATTCACATTTTGTGATTTTTTTCAACACGGATTGTAAAAAATATCTCTATTTATCCATAGCATACATTAGAATCCTAATTTATTTAGAGAATAATTCATCAATGGAATGTTAATGAAGCTTTGAGTTATTTTTTCCCAACAATCTCCCCTTTGGGTTTGTTGTTAACTCTTTCAATTTTGATACTCTATTGAATATACTTCTATATTCTACCACCATTCACTTACAATGGTTCAAATAGAAATCATTGACTTGATCAACATATACTCTTTGCCCACGTGAGAAATGATCGATAAGATAAATAAATGTATAATGAACATTCAATCAACAAATCCCATCATTCCAAACACCAACTCTTGAATTAAATAAAATGATTTCATCATGACAGTTACCTGTCATGATATATATTTTATGATTGATACCTTCTTGCATTTTCAAATTTAATACTCCCCATATCACATGATTTACCTATCTCATTGCTCAACCTGTTGGAATCTCCTCGTCTATTTGAAAAATAAATTTTATTCCTTAATTTATCCCCCATAAAGAGAAACACATTCTTCCCCATTGCCAACATACCCAAAGTTCACTCCATTGCGGTCTATAATAGAGTAACAACTAAATTAGTACATTTGGTATAATAACATCATAACTCTAGGAGAGGGGGTTCCCACACTCAAATTGTTTTATTTTTAGGGAGTCGACTGAACTCCCAAACCCATTTGATGGCTCCCAAAGGCTTCCTCGGTTAAGGCCTTTGTTATAATGTCTGAATCATATAGTTCTGTAGGCAAATAATATAAATTCAGAAACCCTTTATCCACCTTCCCCATGATAAATGGATATTTTATTTCAATTTGATTTTCCCTAGACTGATGGATTTTATTTTTTCCAATATAGATAGAACATGAATTATTACACTGGATTTCGATCAGATACTTCACATCAAATCCCATATCTTCAAGATACAACTTCTGTAAAGACCCTTAAAATTCAAGGGAAATTTTTTCTTAATTTTCTTTGTAATTTTACTAGAACGCAGTTTTTGATGGCACATGATTCCGAGGCCCGGTGTGCCCGGAATCATTTTCCGAAGTTTCGCTCGGGTACGTTCAGTGAACGAATGTGCGGGTTTTTCTAACATTTGAACCGGTGGTCGAAATTGAAATCTGAGGGCACCGATGGAATCACAGCACCGGTAATTACTTACGAACACCTTTTTTAGAGTTGCGCTTGCTCAGGTGGAGTTTTACTTAATTGGGTTCACTAAAGAATAAAATAAAATACTGTGCAACAGATTTTATTTTTATGAAAGGAAGTGTTAACCTAAGATAAGTGTTTGAGTGGGAACCACTTCCTAACTAATCCGCTAGGTAGGATATTAGTGGGGTGGGTCCCACACGAGCCCCACCCTTTCAACTTCCTCAACCCCTTTTTGATTAAAGTAATGCACCTGCACCCCCTATTAAACGAATTCAACTCGTGCGTTTAATTAAATATTAAATGCCTCTATTAATTGGGTGGTTTAAAATGTTTCAATTAATTGAGTTAATTTTTTGATTCAATTTTGAATTTCAAAATGAAGGCTTGAGTTATAAAATAAGAAGGTGTCTTATTTTATTGTTGTTTCTTGGGTTGTGTGGGAGGATTTTGGAGAGAACGGCTCAAGTCTCGAAGTTCTTCGTTCTTAGTCGAAGAACGTGAAGAACGCGAAGAACGCTGACCTCCGATGAAGGTCGACAAGAACGCCGAATCCTCAGAGATCGACGAAGCGACACCGACGAATCTTTTCTCCACGACGCAACGATCCCCCTTCCACGACGCGTTCTTCCGCGACGTGCAATTCCCCAACGAGATTTCGTTCAACTACGCTCAAGGTAGGGAATTTATTTGTGATTGTTAGTGAACCCTTGTTTACTTCCTTCTAAATCTAAGAAAGCGGATCAACTAAATATTAAGTTGATCCACGATGAATATATTTTTGGGTTGGGAATTCTTGATTTCAGGGAAAACTATTTGGGTTGATTAATTTTGTTCATGAAAAATCCTTGTTGTTCTTCGTCTTTTGGGCCGCTTGTTATCAACTTAACGGGAGGAGGTCAGACCGCACGAACATGGCCAACTCTCCTCCCCCTTTTGTTGTTTTGTTCATTGCAGCATGAACAAAGGCGGCGCGGTGCAACGACACCGTGCGGAAACAATAAAGAATGTGATGAAGAAGCGCGGTGCCGGCGCGCCGCGCCGTTGAGGCCGAACGAAACCGCGGTCGGAGTCGGGGCCGCGGAGGCGATTCGAAGACTCCACTGGTTGATCATTGTGCGTGGATTGATGGGCAATGAAAAACGGGGCCGCAAAGTCAATTTGAAGCCTCTGCAGTGAAGGTCGGGTCACGGGAGGACTGTTGGAGAAGGCGGAGAGCAAAACAGACCACCGGAGCGCGTCCGGTGGTCCGCGGAAGATCCTGCCGGTGCGCCCCGCCGGCAGGGCGGCGGCGCCTTGTGCGCTGCTGGGGAGGGGTGTCGTGGCTGAAGCCGCGGTGGCAGGCGGCTGGTCCCGCGCCCGTGCGGGACCAAGGGAGACGTGGTGGGTCTCCGCGTCGCTGACAGGGAGTGGCCCCCCACGCTGGGGCCGCGGCATCCTTCACGGGGGGCAACCGCACCCCCCCCCCCTGTCCGCTCAGCCGGACAGCAGAGCGGCCACGCGGCCGCGCCAGCGCTATTGGCCAACCGGTCGGGCCGCCCAGGCCAGGCCAGGTCGCGCCCATCGGGCCGGGCCACGCCGTTTTGTGCCGGACCCGGACCCGGTTCAGGACGACCCAGGGGGTCTCGGGCCGGGTCGGACCGGGCCCGAACCCCCTATTTTCGGGTAGTTTCCGTTCAAAATCCCATATCTTGGGCTATGGACCCGTGATCGACACGCTGTCAGTTTTGATGCAATCCTTGGATCGATACGGTCGTTTCGATATATTACACTCAAGGTTTCGGAGAACTTTGAGTATGTCCTGGTGGGTTTGGATACAAAACCAACCGGGCCCTCGGAGCGGAAACACTTATATCTCGAGCTCCGGACGTCCGATTGACATGCCGTCGACTTTTTTAGATTCCTCTTGATGAGACGAAACTTTTGGAATGCTTCACCTGAGTTTTGGATGTAGTTGGATAATGGCCAGGTTGGATTGTACCCGAAATCCAACCGGGCCCCTAGAACGGAAAAGCTGATATCTTTCAGACCGAACGTCTGTTTGACGAACCGTCAGCGGCGTTGGTGATCATGTTGTGAAAAGTTCCCTATGAGTTTACCATATTAGAGTTTGGGGTACATTTGAGATACGGACGGGTTGGTTCGCACATGAAACCAACTGGGTCCCTCTGACGAAAAGGCTAGTAACTCACAGATCGGGCGTCCAATTGACGTGCTGTCTGTTGCGTTGAGACCCCCCTGACAAGGTGGTCCTTGAGATAATTTTTCGTGGGACTTTGAGATACTTGGAGTATCGACATGTAGCTCGTGGTGCGGACCCTCCCGGAGATGAGCGTATGGAGTACGGAGACCATGTAGTCGGCTGAGACCTGACGACTTCTTGACCGAATCGACTTGGAGTGAGTCGACTAGCCCAGTGGACGGAGCACTGCATTGTTTGGGTGTAGACCCATGGCGGACGGAGCACTACCTGTGTGACAGTGCAGACCTGCGGTACTCGTCTGGAGAGTACCTCTGCAAGCTATTAGGGGGTGTACACTACTGTGTTTGGGTGGCATACCCCAGCAGGAAGCACTACTGTGTTTAGGTGGCTGACCCACGGTACTCGACAGGAGAGTACCTCAGTAGTCTTAGGTTAGTGAGCAGTACCTCAAAGTCGTGACAGGACCACTGTAAACTCCAGAGATGGGGCTCTTCAGTAGTTACGGTTTCGATAATAAAAATCATGGTTTGAGCTGAGTCTATGATCTTTGTGTTTACCTCATGATTGAGATGGGTCACTTGATAACTTAGGTATATGTATGTGCATATACCTGGGTAGTGGTTATCCGTTGATTTCATAATCTTTGTGTTTCCTCATGATTGAGATGGGTTACTTGATAACTTTGGTATATGTATGGACATATACTTAAGTAGAGGTTATCTGTTGATATCTTCTTTGTGGTTATCCTTGTTGGTTTTAGTGAGACCTTAAGGGTCTCGGGGTCCCTACTGAGTATCGTATACTCACCCCTGCATGGGATATTCCCGCACCTCGTTGTGTTGGTTTTCAGACGAAGGGCAGCACTGATAGAGGCCGAGTGTTCGAGGACTGGACGGTACTCAGAGGTGGACCACAGGACGAGTCAGTATCCGGAGGTGGAATTCACGGTGAGACAACACTCAGAGGAGGTTGACGGGCGAGAGCATTGTGGAGGTTATCTGTACCTACCCTTCAGGTAGGATCCGTGGTGGACGATCCAGGAGTTGTGCTATCTTTACGTTCCCTTCAGGTAGGATCTGTGGTGGATGATCCAGGAGCTGCGCTATCTATACCTACCCTTCAGGTAGGATCCCAGGTGGATGATCCAGGAGCTGCGTTATATGTACCTACCCTTCAGGTAGGATCCGAGGAGGAAGACCCATGAGATGATTCATTTCTTCCAGCTGTTTGTATTTTTTGTAGTACTTTCGTTCAGTTGTAGCCATACTTTCAGTTGGGTTTGTATTCTGGCCCATTTACTTTTCAGCACTTTCTTTTGTACTTACTGTTTTACTTCCGCTTGTACTCTGTGGTGTTTTGTTTAATTTTATAAAGGCAATGCATTCCCAGTTATCGGTATTTACACCTTTGGTGCTAGTCGCCTGCCCCTGGCCTATGGAAGGCGGGATTGGGGTAGTCATAACACGGGCCCCGATGACGGGTCGGGATAATTGGTATCAGAGGAGTCGGTTCTAGCACAGAACTTATAACTCTGATTTTTTTCTTTTTGTGAAGAAATAGTGTTAAGGGTACTGAGTGTGGTTTTCAGTTCAGGTAGTCTAGTGTTGGTGCGGGCGGCCGACATATCCATACACTAGGACCCGGACAACTGATTTCCGACTTTGTGCACGAAAACACTGATTGCCTGTGCATTTCTAGAAGTTTTTAAAATTCAGCTCAAAACAGGTTAGCTCACCAGGTATAAATAGTTTGATCGTTTCACGTATGTTTCTTTCAGTGTGCCTTTCCAAAGACGACCAGCTAGAGCCTAGAGGGATGTTCTTACAAACAGCCTGCCGAGCGACGAGGCTTCGGTAAAGGGCCCTCTTGCAGTTCAGGCACCAGCAAAGGCACTAGCAGTACTACCATACATTGGGCCGCCGATGCCACTAGCCCCAGCAGTAGGCGATGCACGCCTCTTGAGCGCATTGCACGAGTTCCAGCACCAGAGGCCACCCAGGTTCCGGGCAGAGACAGACCCGCGGGCAGCTGAGGATTGGCTGGAGGCTGTGGTGAGAGTCTTAAGGCTAGTGGGGATGCCAGCAGACTTCGTAGTGATCTTTGCTACCAGACTTCTTCAGGAATTAGCAGGTAGGTGGTGGAGCCACTTGTTCTAGTTTTGTGATGAGATTACCTTAACATGGGAATACTTCGAGACATTTTTCAGGGTGGAGTTTGTACCAGTAGCTCTGCACCCTGAGCATGTACAAGAGCTGCTGCCTTTGCCGCTAGTTTTTTGATCAGTAGCTAAGTCATCTGTAGGTAGTAGACAGATGATGCAGAGGTCCAAGAGGACCAGATCCAGCCATTCGAGGAGCAGGAAGTGTTATGAATGCGGCAGGAAGGGTCACCAATTACGTGACTTTCCGAACCCCCGCACAGTTGATCCGCAGGCTTTGGAGGAGCCATCAAGGTAGAAGCAGCGGTGGGTGCTTGAGCAACAACCGAGCAGTGGACATGGCAGTAGATCTTCGAAAGAAGGTGGACATGAGTGGAACTAGTGCATACATCCCTTGTACTTATAGTTCCATGTTGTTGTAGTTTTCATGTCTTTGTACTCAAAGATTCAATAATAAAAAATACACGTATCTTTGTGATGTTTTCTTTCCTGTCCTTTCGTTTGTTTGATACTGAGAGGTCCCAGTTAAAACTGTTGACTTGACCCTCACTTTCAATATTTATACAGGAGGAGACCCAGTGACCTCGCACTAATGCCGACAGAGTGAATCGACCCTTGGAGGTGAGAGTGACGGTTGGATCTCTTGGTAGTTACATCGAGCCCTTACGATGTCATCCATGGAATGAATGCATCATTAATGTCAGGATTGACAGTATTAGGAAATGGGTGTGTTTCATCTGGGGGATGAGACTAAGTTTCTCTTTTCTAAAAGGGAGAAATCTTAGAAGCTTTTTCAGATCATAGGCAAGGAAGGTGCAGATCATCCAGGAGCGGATGAAGACTGCAAAGTGCAGTAAGAAACAGGAAACCGACGCCTATCTTAGAGACTTGAGCCTGTTAAATGTTTCAAGAAGAGGAAGCTTCATGGAGAGATGAGTCTGCGAAGCAGCAGACATGGAGGCAGATCTAGGAGAGTAGCATGAGGTGGTGTGCATTTTAACATGCTGCAACCACCCGCCTTAGTTGTCCCCGCCAGGTTCAGGGAGCTGGAGGGTGGAGGAAGAGTGCGGCTGCATGCGGTCAAGGAGTGTGACCCAATGGCTCTAAAAATGATTCAACGGATAATATGTGTCCACTACTAGTTGCCTTATTAATAAACGTTGATATGAATCATTCCTTCCTTCCCCAAATCTTGTCCCAGACCTAGAGTTTCCGGTAAGTCGTAGACTTGACCCTCACTTATGGTGATACCTTGGCAGAAGACTCGATAATCACACTTACACTGATGGTGTGGTCAGACCCTCGAGGTGAAAGTTTTGGTTAGAATCTCTTGGTGGCAGTGTCGAGGCCTTACGACGTTGGTTTGAGTATGGACTGGGCAATCACAGTTCATACAAAAATTGACAGTATTAGGCAAAAAGGTTGTGGTTTAACTACGACATTGGAATGGGTTTTCCTAGGTCGGAGAAAAGGATACCCCAGGCAGCATGGGATAAACTCATGCACAAAAGGGTGCGACCGATCACTCTTGAGTCGGTCAACCATAACCTCGTGACAGTAGTTGTTTTGAGTTTCAGTTCTAACAGGAATTGGAGACCTCTAGAGTTCGAGGATAACGATCACGTCTTTATATGGGTCTCACCTCAACGAGGTTTACGAAGATGTGGTCGAGGCGACATGTTATCTCCGAGGTTCAATGGACATTTCTAGGTTCTCAGCTTGGTAGGCGAGGTGGTTTACTGCTTGAACCATCCACCTCAGTTGCACCAGGTGCACGACAACTTCCACGTATCTCAACTGAGGAGATATGTGCATGATCCTTCACACATCATCGACCTCAGGGAGTTGGACATCGATGACAGAGCGACATATGCAGAGATTCCAGTGGGGATCAAGGATTGACAGGAGTAGATCCTTCAAGGATGGTCGATTCATCGGGTGTGCTTCACTAGCAGTACAAGAACCACAAGGTAAGAACATGGGATCAGAAGGCTCAGATGCATGCTCAATACTGCTTTTGTATCCCGAGGTTGTGTTAAAACATTAAGAGGACGTAAAGCCCTGAGGTGGGAGTAATGTAAAGACCCGTAAAATTCAAGTTAATTTTTTTCTTATTTTTCTATGGGATTTTACAAGAACGCTGTTTCTGACGGCACCTGATTACGAGGCTAGGTGTGCCCGGAATCATTTTCTGAAGTTTAGCTCGGGTACGTTCAGTGAACGAACGAGCGGGTTTTCCTAACTTTTGAACCGGTGCTCAGAATTGAAATCCAAGGGCACCGATGGAATCGCTGCGCCGTTAATTTCTTAAGAACACCTTTTCCAGAGTTGCGTTTTCTTAGGTGGAGTTTTAATTAATTGGGTTGAATAAAGAATAAAATAAAATACCATGCAACAAATTTTATTTTTATTCAAGGAAGTGTTAACCTAAGCTAAGTGGTTGAGTGGGACCCACGTCCTAACTAATCCTCTAGGTAGGATATTAGTGGGGTGGGGCCCACATGAGCCCCACCCTTTCAACTTCCTCAACCCCTTTTTGATTAAAGTAACAAACCCGCACCCCCTATTATACGAAGTCATCTTGTGCGTTTAATTAATTATTAAACACCTCTATTAATTGGGCGGTTTAAAACGTTGAAATTAATTGAGTTAATTGTTTGATTCAGTTTGGAATTTTAAACTGAAATTTTGAGTAATAAAATAGGAGGGTGTCTTATTTTGTTATTGTTGTTGCTTGGGTTGTGCAGGAGGATTTTGGAGAGAATGACTCAAGTCTTGAAGTTCTTTATTCTTCGTCGAAGAACGCGATGAATGCTGAACACCGACAAAGGTCGACAAGAACGCCGGATCCTCAGAGATCGACAACGCGACGCTGACGAATCTTTTATCCACGATGTGATGATCCCCCTTCCATGACGCCTTCTTCTGCGATGTGCAATTCTGCAACAAGCCTTCGTTCAACTACGCTAGAGGTATGGAATTTATTTGTGACTGTTAGTGAACCCTTGTTTACTTCCTTCTAAATCTAAGAACACGAATCAACTAAATATGAAGTTGATCCGCGAAAAATGTGTTTGCGGGTTCGGAAGTATTGATTTCAGTGAAAAATGTTTGGGTTGATTACTTTTTTTCGCGAAAAATCCTTGTCGTTCTTCGTCATTTGGGCCGCTTGTTATCAACTTAACGGGAGGAGTTCGGACCGCACGAACAAGGTCGACTCTCCTCTCCCTTTTGTTGTTTTGTTCGTTACGGCATGAACAATGGAACAGTGCGAAAACAAGAAAGAATGTGACGAAGAATCGTGGCGCTGTCGCGCCGCGCCGTTGAGGCCGAATGAAACCGCGGCTGTAGTCGGGGCCGCGGAGGCGATTCGAAGACTCTGTTGGTTGATCGTTGTGCACGGATTAATGGGCGACAAAAAACGGGGCCACAAAGTCAATTTGAAGCCTCCGCAGTGATGGTCGGGTCCCGGGAGGACTGGTGGCAAAGGTGGCGAGAAAAACAGACCACCGGAGCACGTCTGGTGGTCCGTGGAAGATCCCACCGGCGCGCCACACTGGCTGGGTGGCGGCGGCGGCCGGCACCGGCCGACCGCCAGGAGGCGGCGGCGCCCGGTGCCCACCAGGGAGGGCCGCCGCGGCTGGTCCCGCGACCGCGCAGTACCAAGGGAGACGCGGTGGGTCGCCGTGTCGCTGGCAGGGAGCAGCCCCCCACCCGGGGGCTGCAGCTTCCTTCACGGGGGGCAACTGCACCCCCCTGTCCGCTCCACCGGACAGTCGAGCGGCCACGCGGCCGTGCCAGCGCGACAGGCCAACCGGAAGGGCCACCCAGGCCGGGCCGGGCCGCACCCAGGGCAGGCCGGGCCGCGCCCTTTTAGGCCGGACCCTGTTCGGGTCGACCTGATTCGGGCCGACCCAGGGGGTCTCGGGCCGGGTCGGACCGGGCCCGAACCCCCTATTTTCAGGCAGTTTCTGTTCAAACGCCCATATCTTGGGCTACAGACCAACGATCAATGCACCGTTAGTTGGGATGTGATCCTTGGATCAAGACGGTCGTTTTGGTATATTATACTCAAGGTTTCAGAGAACTTTAAATACGGCCGGGTGGGTTTGGATATGAAACCAACCGGGCCCTCGGAGCGGAAACACTTATATCTCGAGCTCCGGACATCCAATTGACCTGTCGTCAACTTTGTTGGATTCCTATTGATGAGACGACTCTTTTGGCATGCTTCGCCTGATTTTTTGGATGCTGATGGATAATTTCCGGGTTGGATTGTACCTGAAATCCCATCGGGCCCCTGGAACGGAAAAGCTGATAACTTTCAGACCGGACGTCTATTTGACGAACCGTCAGTGGCGTTGGTGATCATGTTGCGAAACAGTCACTATGAGTTTACCCTATGAGAGTTTGGGGTACAGTTGAGATATGGCCGGGTTGGTTCGCAAATGAAACCAATCGGGCCCTTGTGACGAAAAGGCTAGTAACTCACAGACCAGACATCTGATTGACGCGCCGTCTGTTGCATTGAGACCCCCCCTGATGAGGCGGTCCTTGAGATACTTATTCATGGGACTTTGAGAGACTTGGAGTATCGACCTGTAGCTCATGGAGATGACCCTCGAGGAGACGAGCGTACGGAGTACGAAGACCGTGTAGCCGGCTGAGACCAGACGACTGCTTGACTGACTCGACTTGGATTGAGTCGACTAGCCCCTTGGACGAAGCACTACTTTGTTTGGGTGCAGACCCATGGTGCACGAAGCACTACCTGTGTGATAGTGCAGACCCGTGGTAGTCGTCCAGAGAGTACCTCTGCAGGCTTTTAGGGGGTGTTCACTACTGTGTTTGGGTGGCATACCCCGGAGGGAAGCACTTCTGTGTTTGGGTGGCTGACCTGCGGTACTCAACAGGAGGAGTACCTCAGCAGTCTTAGGTTAGTAAGAAGTACCTCATAGTCATGACAGGACCACTGTACACTCCAGAGACGGGGCTCTTCAGGAGTTACGGTTTCGATAATAAAAATCCTGGTTTGAGCTGAGTCTATGATCTTTTTTTTACCTCATGATTGATATGGGTCATTTGATAACTTTGGTATAGGTATGGGCATATACCTGGGTAGTGGTTATCCGTTGATTTTATGAACGTTGTGTTTCCTCATGATTGAGATGGGTTACTTGATAACTTAGTTATATGTATGGGAATATACCTAAGTAGAGGTTATCTGTTGAGATCTTATTTGTGGTTATCCTTGTTGGTTTTAGTGAGATCTTGAGGGTCTCGGGGTCCCTACTAAGTATCATATACTCACAGTTGCATGGGCTATGCCCACACCTCATTGTGCTGGTTGCAGACGATGGGAAGCACTGACAGAGGACGAGTGTTTGAGGACTGGACGGTACCCAGAGGTGGACCACATGACGTGTCAGTATCCGGAGGTGGAATTCACGATGAGATGACACTCGGAAGAGGTTGACGGGAGAGAGCGTTGTGGAGGCTATATGTACCTACCCTTCAGGTAGGATCTATGGTGGACGATCCCGGAGCTGCGCTATCTGTACCTACCCTTCAGGTGGGATCTGTGGTGGACGATCCAGGAGCTGTGCTATCTGTACCTACCCTTCAGGTAGGATCCGAGGAGGAAAATCCAGAAGCTGCTTCCTTTCTTCCAGCTGTTTGTCCTTTTCTGTTGTACTTTCATTCAGTTGTAGCTTTACTTTCAGTTGGGTTTGTATTCTGGCCCATTTACTTTTCAGCACTTTCTTTTGTACTTAGTGTTTTACTTCCGCTTATACTCTATGGTGTTTTGTTTAATTTTATAAAGTAAATGGCTTCCCAGTTATCGGGATTTATGCCTTTGGTGCTAGTCGCCAGCCCCTAGACTATGGAAGGCAGGCCTGGGGTAGTCACGGCACGGGCCCCGAGGATGGGTCGTGACAACTTCATCCATAATAACATGGTTAACACTTATGTTCTGTCATATACATTGAATCTATAGTGATCAAAAAATGAAATCATGTTTCCTTGATAGATAAGAAATACACAATCCACCAAGATAGAACGAACCTCAAAACATTGATTTCCTATAATCTGTTGAACTAGAAAAATATGCATCTATATATCTGAATATATCTAGATGGTATTTTTCATTAAAATTTAAACTAAAATCCAAAATTTATTTGAAAAAGAAATTAATTATATTCACTAAAAACATGTCTCATTCATTTGGTTTTATTTGACCTATATCTTCTTAGAATGGGGAAATAACAATATCATGTAATTTAGTTGTCAAGTACAACAAGCATCCAATTATTTTCTTGTATTATGTGATATTAACAACCTTATGTCATCTTCATTTGATAGTTTCATCTTAGAAGAAACTAGATTTTTCATTTTCTTTGAGATTTTATATTAAAAAATATCTCAAAACCTAAATGTAATATTTTTATGGAGAATGAAAAGTTTAATTCTTTCCATGTGTCACATGTATAATGAGGAAAAGTTTCATCTCACTAATCGATGACATTTGTAACTCACTTTTGATGAATTTAGAAGACTATCTTCATTTTGTTTCATCTGATCCACCAAATATTATGTCATTGACCTAAACTAGTACCATGATCATTTGATTACTTATATTATTGATATATAGTTTGTAATCAACTCTACCACGTTGAAATCCAATCCTCTTAAAATTCTTATGCAGTCTTCAATATCATTCTCTTTGTTCTTGCATCAACCATTAATGAGCCTTCTTCATCTTGAAAGTATTGTTCTCATCTTCATGACTAATAAAGCCATTAGGATTTTTGATATACACTTCTTCTTCCCGAAATCCATTCAAAAATGATAACATGACGTCCATTTGAAAAAAAATTGAACTTTTATTGCACTACAATGGCCAATAGTAATCAGATTTTATCCATCTTTGCAGCATGTGCAGATGCCTCATTGACATTGATACCCTCTATATGGGATTATAAATTGCACAATAGTGCTTATTTGTTTCGATTCACTCCCCCATCTTCATTCATCTTGTTGAAAAATTATCATATAGTACTGATGACATTCTTTTCTAATGTCCTCGAAACAATTTCCTATTTCTGAATATACCCAATCTGATCTAGATTTTTATTCATTTACATAACCATTTTTTCTTCTCTAGTTGTATCAAAAAAAATTTAGGCTCTACCTAATATATAAAATATGCTTTCTATAATGAAAACATTATTCTTGTTTGAACTTGAACTATTTGGTCAACATTGATATTCTTCCTGACAATTTTGGCTCGAATCATTGGTTTCTATATATACATAGACATGACATTCTCCAGCTCATCATCAGTGTATTTTTAGGAATCCACAACTTCCACTTCTACTCCACATGTATTTCATACCTCCTCATCTCATTCATCGGGATACTATTCACTATGTACTTGAGTATTCTCTTTATTTTCCATTATAGTGACATTATTTCGCATAATTACCTTTCCCAAGCCCTTATTGATGAATTTATAAACATTTATTTTTCCTCATTAGCCGTGAAACATTCTCTCAACTTCACATCACAAGAATTTTTTTTTCTTTGTTGAAAAAAATATCTTACTTAAAAACATGCGAAAATATTTCATTATTGGATTCTTTCTGTACCATATCTCCTATGGAGTCTCTCCATCCTTTGGACACAAAATAACCCAGAAATTTATATCGATGTTAAAACTAATTTCTCCAAAAAAATTCAAATAGATCTTTTTCAGTAAGCATCATTCTATCCATTTTGTTAATGTTCTGATTTCTCCTCTTTACTACTCCGTTATATTGGGGAGTTACAACTTTATCAACATGATTCCTTCTCCCTTGTTTCTCAATATAGTCTTTAACATGAATATTTGTTAATTCCATACCATTTTCTGTATGATTATTCTGAATTTTCATCCCAAAAACCAAATTAGATTCCCTTCGATACTTTTTTATGCAATTGAACACATCAACCTTATCGGAAAGGATGAATACTCATTCCATTATCCTATAATAATCAATTAAAAGAACATAATAACTATTCCCATCAATGGATCTTGGTGAGATATGTCCAAATACATCAACATGAAACATTCAAGAACTCCTGTTGACTTCCATTAAAATTCCTTATAGGTTTTTCTAAAGAACATCCCTTGTAGACATGTATTTCACATTTGAGTATGATATCTTGATAGATTTTGGTAATCTTTTTCTACATCATACATTACCTTATCTTTCAAGAATGGATGGAATAGATGACCAATTTTCTGTAGGTTTTCATCATTTCAAAATTTTACAAATCCTTCTTTATCCTATTTTATGAATGTGATATGATCCTTATTTCTTGTTATATGGGATTTTCAACCAATGCCAAGGATCCATTCACCATAGTGATCATATACATTAAGGGAAATTTTTTGAACCACTTCATTCTAATATATTTTCTTTTTGATCGATGTTTTTGACTTCACACTCGGTGTAGATTAAAAATATTGAAATTCAACAGAATGTGATTGAACAACATCATCTTGAAAAGATATGGATTGGTTTTTCATTATAGACTATCGTATTGGTTATTTTATTTTCTTCTTGTGACCAATTTGGTACTTATTTGGAACATTCCCTTGCAAGGTTGATGTATAATATCTTTCGATGTGTCTAAATCCTATATGCCAGAAATAGTGTCCTTCAAAAGAAATTCAATATTATTATGTTCTATTTGGATTCCAATGTTGTTCTTGTTCCCTTATGTACGTTTTGGCTATAGAACACACATTTTAGGAATTCCCCATCTACCACAGCTTTAAAACCTAATGCGAGGTACATTCCAACATGTCAATTCTACTCCACTGATTGTCCCATCAGTTCTATTAATCTTTGAACTATTCTTCATACCCTAATCAGTCGTCATTATCAAATAAGATTATTATTTAATGACTTCATCCTTGACTTCTTTCTAATTCTAATCAAGTCCCATATCAGCTTTATCATTAAATGTTTATTGCTATCTCAATTCTACTATACCTCGGGGCTCCACTTCCACATTTTTCTTTAGTAAAATGATTTGTTTTCCTGATGTCACACCAAGAGTTAAGATATTTTCTTGATTCTTATGTTTTTGTCTCATGGAGATAAATACTTATTATAGATCTTAAATATGATGTATTTGTTCTATTGAAGTGTTATTCAAACCTTATAGTTCACTTTTCTATTACTATATTTTCATCTTCTATTCAATATCCATTTTGGAGATCTATAGAATTAAAGACTTCTATTTTTCAATATCATACATCAGCTCATACTTTCTTATTACTATTTCTTCATATAGAATATGGAATCATGAACCACAATGTTGGATTTATTATTTTGGGTCTACAAACACCAATCTCATCAAGAGTTTCTTTTCATTCATCCTTCATATCGAATCTTCATTACACTTATTCTTCATCATTTTAACTATCATCCATTTTATGGGTTTTGTTTACAACTACCAACATACCATTTTCTCCACAATATTTTCTATTCTCTATTTCTTAAATCACTCCAAACTCGGATTCATCTAAAGCATCACATTATTGTGAATGCTGATTCATTTTATTAATGAAACATTTTATAAAATTTTCCCTTTCATTCACGTAAGATAAATACTTATTCATAGGGATTTCAACATTATCCTCATCATATTATTTTAAATTATTTTGGAATATTTTTATAAGATGAAAAACCCTTCAACATATAAGGTAAGTAAGTGGATGCCTTCTATTTAATATTACTTTTTCACAATGTATTACTGAAGAATCGAATGACATGACATCATCTTCTTCTTCTTATTCATCATGATAATATTCAGTGGTGAAATTATTTATGGCCTTGAATTTCAATTATTTTTATTTACCCTTTACCACATCATAATTATCTTCATTTCTCATTTCATATTCTATATGTGTACTATGCATGTTATCCAAAGTCATCCCTTTCGAATCATTATCTTCCAATACTGAAACATTCGTATTAAACCGAGGTGGAAGTTTTCTAGAGATATGATTCATATTCTTTGTATCTTTTATGAATTCCACATGGAAACACATATCTTACACTACAATGTTTACCCTATCAAAGAATTAATCAATTTACTCATTTCAGTTTATTCTTATATCTTCATTAATTTTACATAAAACCTATAACTTTTCCAATATGAAATTTGAATCAACATCATATATATTCAATATCATTTTCAAAATAAATGTGATATTTTACATGACACAATATTCACATAGAATTCATTGGATAGGTATCCCCCTAAAGAATTGATTCCCTTGGAATCAGGATCTAATTCCTCTCTTCCAGCTTCTGATAAATCACCACTATTGATATCAGTTGAAATGTTGTGCATCAATGTTGTAAAAACATTCATTCCCAATGATCCGATGTAGTGTTTCATATGATTATTCAATTAATGAAAATTATTCACATAGAATAATAGACTCACTTTATGATTGATGAACTCATTTAAGAGAGAAAATAGATATTAACTGTTCCTTATGATATAAATTGTTAGGCCGATAGGGAATAATACCCTGAGAGGGGGTTGAATCACAGTATTCATGATTAAAACCACTATCCATTTTGATATTTTTTCACTATTATTAAAAAACATCTTCACTCTCTTTACCATAGAAAATTATGAATAGAAATTTCAAAATTCATAACACAGAACAATGTATCTTGGCTCACCCTCACTAGGCTCGGTCCACGGAGCATACTACGACAATGTGTTGATGTACCAAATCCACTAAAAGTGAAATGTTGTTTAAAATGTTCATAATGGACTCATTGTCCCTCTTTGTTTTCAACCTAATAGAATTTCTAAGCTCACTTCCATCTCAACTATAGTGTACTCACTTCCTCTTTAAAAGATCCACTCAAATTTGGTAGACCTATAAGTCCATTCATTTCCATTAATGAATTCATTATCCACTGAAAGAAGATGCTCTATTGATGTACAATGTTTATCCACCGATGTATAATACAATACAATATAACACTAGGAAATTCCTGTTAAAACACTTTTGAAAATCACACATCCATGTAGAAGATCCTCATTTGGTGAATCTTTAATGAAACTTCATGAAGTAAACCTTTTTCTCAAAGCTCAACTGCCTTACATGAAACACATGCATTTTCACGAAGATCACATATCCTTCGCGAAGCAAACCTCCTTAGTGAAGCACAACTTGCCATCAATAAAAATATTACATTAAGAATCATAAATTTTCTTTTAGAATTTTCATACTTTTGAGATTTTCATAACATTTGGTTGGATTATAGACTTCACTAACATATTCACATAAACCCCTTTCTAAAACCCTTTCACGAACAACCTTCATGAACCCAGAGACTTTTGAATCCTCGTTGATTTTCGATAAGAGTTTTGAAGGGGGTAGAGGCCTATTTATTGGCATCCACCGATTTTAGAAGACTTCGGGCCATGTAATAACAATTGCATGAAGCCCATTTATTTTCATTAGGACACTCCCATTTTTCACGAAGACCCATAAAAATTTCCCATTCTCAATTCTCATAGTAATCACGAAGAGTTCCATAAAAATCATTCATGGAGCCAAAAACCGTAGAGAAATCAAAAACCGTCATGGCCTCAAAACTATTTTATGGGGAGATAAAACATTACGGTCATAAAAACCTCTGCGGTGCTCCAATGCTCCATTTGTGATGCTCCTAACTATCGATGTTCACAAAGTTCCTTGATGTTTGCAAATATCACTATCAAAATTCATAGATACATCATGGAACACTCATCATATATCCAATAATAATTAAATTAATTCCATTACCATATTTTAAAATGGCTTTCAATAAATTCCACATATCATTATGAAATAAAAACTACAAATTTTGGACCCCAAAAATTTGGTAAACACAGGAAAATGACGCCACATTATGTATGATATTTTGTACCTCATATAGAGTTTCCATTCATTTTTTGGTTCATATCAATGATTATTGTTAGAAACATCTCTTTATCTCTAAAGCATACCATGGAATCCTAATATTTCAACAAAATACAATCAACCCAAAAATTATGCAATTATGCTTTGATGGATTTTTTTCCCAACAAATATTGGTCATCACTCAACGAGTTCCATGATTCTGTAGTCCATCTCTAAATTCATGGACATCCCATTCAACCTTGTTCTGGTAAATTCTTACCTCTACTTATGTAAATGATACCACACAATAATAGTAGTCCACATATGTGTTATATAGGACCATCCAAGCCATCCCAATAACTAAATTAAAAACAATAATATAAAGGTTGAATATGTTACATAAGATAAAATTGTCTCTTAAATCCAAGGGAATTTCATTCTATTGGCTTACACTCTAATAACTTATACTTAATGGAATTTCAAGAATCATAATGATATATAAATACTCAATATCACACCCATTGATTTAAAAATAGCTACATAGTTGAAGGAATTAGAATAACCAATATAAAAATGATAAAATAATAGTATATTATAATATAATAGTACATCCAAAATTATATGTCCCATCATACTAGTCGTCTATTATAGGTATAACTGAATAAAAATTGCCTCATCCACAGCTTTTCATGAAAACTAACTACCCTGAGTGGGTCTTTTATGATGGATAAGTATACATTTATCTTGGATACCTCATCCATGACCTCCTCATCTGCCTGTATGGATGAATGTAATCAAACTACCTTCATGGATGGGTAACCATGATCCCATTTCTGATGGATGTGTTGACATGTGTCATCTCCCACTAAGAATGGTTGGTAAAGTCCTATAAAAATTATGATGATTCCCCAACATACCACAACCTCAACAATCAATGAGTTATCTGGGACCCTATGGATTCTTATTCCATATCTTGCCACACTATTGAAACCCCATATAACTTTCATTGGGAGTCACCTAGATATTGTTTCTTGCACATGTTGTCTAAAAGATTATTTTCAAACTTCTATTTAAACTAGGTACAATTATCAGTTCTAAACTACCCTGCCCCACACAGACATATTTTCTCTAGAACCTCTTAGTAATGAGAGCCTACTTTTCTATATCACACATAGTTTTCAGACAGTATGCTTTCAACATGGAATAAATAGGTTTTCAAATCCCATTATTAAATAATGATTTTTTTGTTCAACAACTATATAGATATGGGTAATTCACAATATCTCTATAAAATTATTTGAGTAGTCCATAGTAGACATGGAACCCTACTTGAGGTTAAAAAACCCCATGGAATGATTTTCCCTAAGGGTCTTATTGAAAAATTAATCATATAATCTGAATTGGAAATACTGACAAATCATATCTTATTACTAACCTCAATGGTTCATAATATCCCCCCAAATTTTGGAGGATCACTAGTAGAAATAAGCTATTTAAAATTGGATTTGTTTTTATTTTTGACGTGGGTTTTTAATAGATGTGGAAGTTGCCGATGTAAAAAATATGACTTTTTTACATTGGTTTTTGTAAATCGATTCCAAAACTAATTGCATCCTTTTTTTGGTGTTTGTTTTTTAAAAAACCAAGGAAAAAAAAACTCATCTGCCCTATTTATGGAATCGGTTTTTTTATAACCCAATGCCAAAGAGTTAAAAAATAGTTTCGGTGTTGGTTCTCTAAAAAAACCAATGCCGCAAAAGAAAAATATTATTTTGGAATATGTTTTTACAAAAAAAACGTTTCCAAAAAGAAGATTTTTTTCATCAATGTTTTAGATCATTTCCAAATCTTTGATTTGACTAGTTATAGAGCTAAAACAGACTTACAAATTAAAAGTTATGGTCATCGGAATTTGAACTTGTCAATGTTTCGATTGATACAACTCGTTGTAAAGATAACATGATAAACATGAATTAAAATCACATACACCAAATGATATAAAATAAAAATAATAATTCAAACATATTTCAGTGGTTTTTCAAGCTTCCATTGACATGATGTGTATTTTATCATCATATCACATATAGTATTGTAGAACTCATGTGATAATGATTATGGTTATCGATAAATAAATTTAAACCATGGTTGGTAAAACGCATCTGAATGTTTTATATTTGTTACTCAATAATATAAGTAAATCATCATTCTAATAAATCTAATCAAGTTTATTAGAAATGATGGACAATAATAATAATGAAAATAAATGAATAGAATATGTATCATTTTCAAATTAACGATTGATGCCGCATTGAAATATTTATTGAATCGAATAGGTTGAAAATTATGAACAAAGGAGAAATGGATTTATATATAGTAAATGAAAATATTTTCGATTTCATTGTATGAACATATAGGAGGGATTTTAAAATTTACAATGCGCATTCTAAAAAAATTGAATTTCTGATCCGACGTATTAGAGAATACTCTTTGGCATCAGTTTTGTCTAAAACTGATGAAAATAATAATTCACATTGGTCTTTTAGCATTTGTATTTTAGAAACTCGATCCCAAAATTCCAATTATTATCATTTATTGCATTGGTTTTTAAATAAACTAACTCCAAAAAGTTTAAAAAATATATACATTTAGTGTCGGTTTTTTTAAAAATAATACCAAAGAGTAAAAAAAATATTTTTTGCATCGGGTTTTAAATAAACAGATGATAAAATTTTTAAAAAACATTTTTCATTAGTTTTTTAAAAAAATGACATGAAACATAAAAATAAAAAGTAATTTTTGTGTCAGATTTTAAATTAACTGATATAAATAACTTTAAAAACACTTTTCACGTCAGCTTTTTTATAAACCAGCACGAAAAACTAAAAAAATGTTTTGTAATTGGTTTTTAGGAAAACCGATGCCAAAAGATATAAATAAATCCATGTTTTAGAGAATTTTTAAGATTCAATTTGACTGGTTGTGGAGCTAAAATGGAGATATAGATTAAATGTTATGGCCTTTGAAAGTTGGACTTCTTTAAGACTTCTCTTAGAGAGGATCAACTTGAAACATCCATATATTTTAATCCGTAACTCTATTTTTGATCCACAACTAGTAAAATCAAATATTAGGGACTTCTCAAAAAATATGTAATTCTTTTTAAATTTGTGGACATCGTCTTTCATAAAATATGATTAAAAAAAAAATTTCTTGTCAGTTTTTAAAAAAACTGACGCCAAAATAATTTTTTTAGTATTTTCCTAATTTTTTAAAAATTCGACGCCAAAAATTCTCCACAAACATATTTTTCGTCAGATAATAACAAACTGACGACAAATTGACGATGTTAAAAACCATTTTCTACTAGAGGATCCATAAATAAAAACAATGATATCTTCCTAATAAATGATAAAGGATCCTCAATATAATCAAATACATATAAGAATATCTCAATAAATATCTCTATTTCCTAGGGGCCACTATCACATAAAAAGTAAGTGGGTGATGCTTCTAAAACTCCCACATCAACTTTCACATAGAATGGGTTGTCCTCGGATATCCCATTTTAATTATCAGCATCCATATAAACTCCCCATGAATCGTGAAATCAATCCATTCATTAGGTCCAATAGTTGGTGTAACATATGTCACTATTTTAGGTATCACTCATGGATCATGGCCCACCACCTTTGGAGCATGGTTTCCACCACCCTCCGGATGAATGACTAGAGGATGTCATGGTGGCATAGCTCTAAAAATTCCAAGAATACAACTAATATATTATAAATAATGATTAATATTAAAGATACATGGAAATTATAGGTACAAACCTTCCTATATAAAAATAAATCCCATGTTCCTGATCTGAAATTTGGTTCTGGTTGATATGATCAATCTTATAGAACTCAAAAAACACTACCAACTACCCACTACCATGGATAAATATGGATTAAGATTTCTATTTCATATTAAGGAACCTGATATATGGACTATTAATTGGTAATTATCAAAAAATCCAATTTAATTTTAAATTGGAATACCAATTTAAAAATAATTGTACATTAAACTATAGATTTATTAGTTCTTTCTTGTATATAATATAGCGGTAATATTATATACCATTCTGAATTTATACAAGTAAAATATATAAAATTCAAATTTTTAAATCATTTAACTACATACAGACAATTACATTTTTTTGGATAATGTTATTGGTAAAATGAGATGATTTGACAATGTGAATCATCATTCCAAACATACAGATGTACATGAACTCTTTATAATTAAAATAAAATTCATTTATTCCAAATAAACAAATGTTTAATCTTTGAAAATTCAGTTACCTGATTATAAAATGTGATAATTTGTTAATTAATGTTCCATAAGAAACCTATACGGTAAAGGATTTTAGGTTGATGTAGAAACATTATTTACCCCTTAACTAATTTCCTTTTTCATATAGAAACATTTTTCCAATGTAGATATATCATTTATGGAACATACAATAATTATCATGAATCTTAGCATTGAAACCCACATAAAATGGAATAAGGAAAGACATAGTTGTCATATAAGGTGGATAAGATGATAAATTATTAATATTCACCTTCTATATTGGGAAAAGGATAAAAATATAATCCATCATCGAAATAATAATTACCATCACATATCATGTGTTTCACCCAATAGGTTTATCAAATAATTCTTTACTAGAATAAACCACATTAACATGTATCATCATAGGAAATTTTTTCTTTTCCTTATATGCGGGTCAACTACTCCCAAAACCCATATCATTACTAAATTCTAACACATTCCAAATCTTCTGTCTATATGCATAAACGACAAGAAAAACAATCAAATTCCATCTAAAACTACTTTGTGAAGTCCCGACCGAGGATCCACTAATCAATTCAACAAGATGGAGGGTAACATGGCCTCATGAGTCCCTTGACGTATTATATATGTCTATAACTAGAATTCAGAAATGATGGAGTTAATGAGGGAGACATTACTCCCTTAATCAAAGTTTCATAGAATTATAATAATGGATAAGTAGTGGATGGATAATAAATAACTACAAATAGATGGTTAAGTATCTAAATTTAATAAATATACAATAATGAAATAATCTAGTATCGTATAATAATGATATATTTTTATTTATATATATAGAATTAAACAGTAAGTCCTGGAATCAAGAATGAAATATAGAACATGTATAAAATGTATAAAAGCGGAAAAATTTATCTTCAATAAAATCATGACACATAGCTTGATCTTGTGTTTCTCTTATCCCATGATATAATCATTGAGGCATCAAAAACTACACACCATCCTTTTTTCCTTTCCTACATCAGAATTATTTTTGTGTTTACGGTCATTGGCCTAGATACAGTGCATGATAAACTCTGTAGGACACCACTAATAGTTTCTATAAATATTTAGTTAGTTCATATAACATTATCAGTGTGTAGATATAATGGTAACCAATAATAAAGAAATAAAGCGTTATAAGTGGCTCTAAAAGTACACTATGTTGTCCCTACCTACTTTACTCCAATCTATATAATCACAAAGGATGTAATAACATGTATACATATATATGGAATGAATATGTTGTGACATCCACAACCATATATGTGGATACAACTACTAGTCTATACCTAAGACAACACTGGAATCTATTAGTAGTATAATGAGTCTCAAATGTTTTAAGGGATGTCAAGACCAGTATCATTGTATTAGGGTCTCTATACCCAAATAATAATAGCTGGGTCGCTATGTTTGAATAGTAATTGCTAGGTTTGTATGCCCAAATTATAACATTCAAGTAAGTATTCCCATATTATGGTATTGGGGTCTCCTTGAAAATATTCTAATATTAGGATCACCATGCCCAAATCAAAACATTTGGGTATCCATGTCCATTAATCAAAATTCATTAGGGTTGTAATGTTTATGTGTCACAATAGTACAAGAAACCATGTTAGTATGTCATAATTGTGTAAGGGACAACATTTCCATATATCATAATTAATCAGTGTCTCTATTACCATGTATCATAATATATATGTAGTCCAGACTATAGAGAAAGAAAATATATATTTCAAAGATCATTATATTTCCTCTTTAACATGGGAGTAACCACTATTCTATTAAAACATGACGTGTATGTACAACTCACCACAATTCATTCAATTATTATCATCAAAAATAATAGTCATTTCAAAACCAAATAAAATATGTTTTGGTAATTCATCCATTTATAATGACAATAGAAATTTCCTTGGAACACCTCATGTGGTGAAATAAATTTTAGGGGACTTATCCCAATCATTTTAATGAGACTTATATGTTTTCTCTATCATGTATGTCAAACAATGCTTTGTTTGTGTGTACTTTTAGGAAAAAATGTATAATCCTTCTTAAAAAATCATATAAAAATGTTTAATTTTACAAGAACTAATGGATAATTAATAATGATAAAAAATATCATATGGAGTTATGAACCTATATATGGTTATCCAGAATGACTATTTGGACTTATATTTCTTTATGAATGAATTATTTGTCTATGATCTTTGATTCATTGTAGGAGGATCCCTCTAGGATATAAAAAGTGACCATTCTTCCACTGTGATGGTGAAATAAGAAATTGAGTTAAAAATATAAATATTTAAGGTGAAAATTAAAATTTTAACAAAATATTAATGGGTAAATTGTTTTGATTGAATTTCAAAAAATCGTGTGCCAACTATGTGCCATTCACATCCACAATACATTCATCGAATGGTGGTGGTGCACAGTTAGATAAACCATGCACTGACCATATGTTTTACCTCTACAAAATATTAATGAACTATAACATGGTAATGATTCCTAGGACTCAAGATTAGGGTAACCCATAAGGATGTTAAGACCCAATGAAAAACCACCCACACTATTATGAGAAACTGTGCTAACTGGTCCGCATTGTTTCTACTAACTGTCTGTTCCAACAGTCTCTTCCACGGAATGGGGATCTAGTGTCCAAAAAATCCCTAGATTGCCTCATCTCATCCATTACCTTACTAGTAATCCATATTAATTTAAATACATCTAATTAAATATAAATGTAATAGTGTTCAAAACTCATAGATAACATGTGTTCTAGTAATATTAATCGTTAAAAATTTATTGGAGTGAGATATGGGTTCCAGCCATCACGCAAGCTATACATTTTTATTCCACAATCCAATAATAAATTAATCATATTAAAAACCATGAAATGTAATGAGATTAATAAAACATTTCATCATATAACAAACCTTATATAATAAATAGGTTTCATGAAAATCATTTCCTATTTGACAAAAAAAATTCAATGAAAAAATATGAATGGTATATTTCGATCGTATCCCTTGTAAATCATAAGTGAAATAAAGGGAGGTAAAACTAGATGAAGAATGATTTTGAATGATCACTTAGAATATTTCATGAGGAAAAAAACCATTAAACAATGAAAAAAACACTTTTAAAAATATAATTATATTTCAAAATCATTTTCATTGAAAACAACCATGAAAAGTTATATATGATTCTTTTTAGATCATTTAAAACATTTCATTCATAAAAGAATTTTTTCATATTAAAAAATATAATTTAAAAACAAAAATTACAGAATAAATTATTAAAATAATTCTTTCAATAGATATAATTTGAATGATATAATATAATCTTTAATCAATTTACTCTTTATGATGGCAAGAAATTCTATTCAAAAGTTACACATAAAAAATTCATTTCACATTATTGTTAAAAGGAAAATTTTACCTTTTGGAAAAAACCATGAGGGTTCCAATTAAAAAACTTTTAACAGGGAAAAAATAGCTAAATATTTTGTTAATAATTCTATTTTATAATTTTAAAACATTTGAGATAACATTTTTATAAAACGTGGATAAGGATGAAAAAGTTTTTTCAACCGAAGAGAGAAATAAAGATGATTTTTAATAGAAAAAATTATTTTCATATCAATAATTAATTAATATCGTAAAATGAAAGGAAAAATATATATATTAAAGTAATATCTAGAAAAAATTAAAATGCACGTGTTTATTGAGAGATAAATCATAACATTTAATCACTATATTCATAAATAAAAACAAGAATGATAAATAGTTAGTTTGTATTATTAAAAAAATGGAAAATTTGAATCATAATACCCATTTTATAATTTCATTAAATAAAAGATAATATATAAAATGAATAAATAATTTTTTTATATTATATGTAGAAGGTAATATATATACACCACATAAAATATAATATATTAATAAAATAACAAATGTCCTTATGATGACAAATTGATACTCAAATCCCTTACCACTATGTAATCTCTTGAATCATACTCTATATTAATTAATAAAATCATTGAGGCATTAAATGCTATTAAAATAATTATATTCATGTTATAAAAAGACAAATTGGTAGTATATACATCACAAAAAATTAACAAGTGTTTAATATGGCATAGTTGTCTGATAAATAAAAGTGAGACTAGAAATCATTTACCTTGAGTATTAAATTCCATAGTAAAAAATCAAAAAAGTTGTGTAATAAAATTATTCCTTGAATAAATCATTTATAAAACCAAACATATATATATATATATATATCATAAAATATATTATTTACTTTTGACATTTTACTACCTATTTATTAATAATTCTATATTAAAATCATATTTTGTGGAATAACAGTTTTGTTTTCCATATGTGTTATTATTTGGTATATTTGATTATTTAACATTAATATTATATAATTACCTGAAA
This sequence comes from Viscum album, assembly GCA_963277665.1. Taxonomy (NCBI): domain Eukaryota; kingdom Viridiplantae; phylum Streptophyta; class Magnoliopsida; order Santalales; family Viscaceae; genus Viscum; species Viscum album. The sequence goes on from OY728155.1 coordinate 1,015,558,401, forward strand.
AAATATATACATGATATAAATATAATATATATTCATTATATATTTATTTAGATTAATCATTAAATGTTATAGGTATATAAATAAATACATCATTCATGGAGATGATAAGCCGAACATAAGCATAAACATTGTCTCTATTGTTCTAATGGATGGAATAGAAAAAATGTAAATAATAAATAATTTTTTTATAATTATAATTTCATATAAATAACATATATTTTTAAAATTTACCTTATTACCTGCCATAAAAAGAGTTAGTGAAAAACAAATCACGTCCAATCGAGAGGTTTTAGTTTTCCGTACACAAGGGGTATGTTATTACATCCCCCATAGAATGAAACGAAATAATTAATATTTGATATTTTATATAAATAATAATAATTATGTTATAAATATAATATATATTAGTTTTCTATATCCTTATTTCCATCCATGTAAAATGTAAAAGGAGAAACACATCAGATCGCTTGGTGAGGCGGTATTCTGCTCCACACAAAAGTGATGTTATTTTTTCCAACAACATATATTAAAATAGTTTAGGTGATTGGTTATAACTATATGACTATAATAATAGAAAATATATATTATAAAAATATTAAATCCATCATAATCTACATCCAAGAAGTGTGGTGATGGGAAATGAATAACATCGGTTCTTGTGGCGATAGTCTACTCTGGAATGGATCGATGGTTTCATTTTCCATTTGATAGTTGTTGATATTGATATAGGTTATTCCATTAACATAATAGTATGTAATTATATGTTATATTAATATTTTATTATATCATCAACTTTGAATATTTTTATATTATGTGTAAGCAAAAATAAAAGAAAAATGAATGTTCAATACTTTCAACTCTTCTTCAGAGAGCCTCTTTATGTTTACAAATAATGCATTCATATTAGGTATTAATAACCCAAATAAGACCTATATTATGAGGCAACGTAATTATGTAAAATAATTATTTTTTTATCGGATGAACCAATGGTGTTTTTATGTGCGAATAGAATAAAATGTGGCGTAGCAGTTTGCAAGTGGGGGAGGCGACTCATATTGATATTTTTTAAAGAATAATTTGTAACCACTTTTTTAAAAATAAAAAAAGTAAAAAATTGGGAAATTATATAAACTTATATAATTTCATATTTTATTATTTCTTTAAAAAAAATTGGAAGAGTTTCTAAATGATTTTAACCATTATATGTTTTGTTTAACATCCACGTAAACTCTTTTTACTTTAACCATGGTAATTAATTATTGTTGTTTTTATGATTCATTATGGAAACAAATTAATATAACATTATTTTATTATATTAATTATAATCATTCAAAAAATTTAACCCATTTTTAAAAATTCCATTTAAATAATTGGAATAATGTAATTTAAAAAAATATCTCATAGACACGACAATACAGAAATATTCCAAAGAGAATGATTTCAAAAGTATAAAATGTTTTTATTTCTGAATTCAAAATTAATGTTAATTATATGATAAATATTATATTTAATGATATATAATTTAACTATATTTATTTTTAAAACAATATTAAAATCAAATTTATCATGTAAATTATTATAATGAAAGGTATGTTATTTAATAAAACACATTAATTTCAACTATTCGTTGAAAGATTAATCTTTTTTGAAAATTACCAAAAATAAACAACAAGATACATTTTACAAGTTAACTTAAAACCTTTTGTTATTTTCTTAAAATATATTTTATAATAGTTTCAATTTTTCATTTTAAAATATGTCTACCAATGTAAATGAAAATGTTTTTTTAAAACTATAGTTTTATGCATAAAACTAGACTTATTATTATTATATACATGGAAAAAACATAAGATAAATATGAAAAATTCTATTTAATTTATTATATATTAATTAAATATAAATCATTCAAAAAAAAATTTATTTAATTTTTTGATATCAAACATGTATTTTAAACTTTTCAATAATTTCATATGTTGAAATGATATTTTGAGTTAATATTTAATATATACATTTTCATAATATAGTTAATACAACTCATTCCCACCATTCCAATTCATAAGAGATATATATAATATGATAATATATTAATATTATTTCATGTTTATTTTATTCTTGTTGTTGTGTGTAACACAATATGAAATTAGTTCTCTGTGTAACACTTTATAAACATTGTGTTCTGTGTAATGACAGTTATTGAAAAATTAATTTTTTGTGAAAAAATCATTCATAAAATCTAAGGGGGTAACAATTTATGTGTTTAAGAATTATATGCCTTGTTCCTCATTTTCTTTATGATCATCATCAAAGGTTGTGATCTTTAGAAAGAATTTGAGGTAGGTGTGACTATATAAATGTGTTTTCTTAGATTATCATTAAATTTATAATCACCTCTTGTTTGTGTGTTTTTTAATTTACATTATTATAATTTAATATTCAATAATATTACATGATTTATATGTTTCCTATATTGGATTTTTAAATTTGTTGTTTGAATGGGGTTTTCCAAATTAGTGTGTCTTGTATGAACACAGAGTGTTTTTAAAATGGAATAAAGGGCTTTCGTCATTCAAAAATTATTTTATTGTTATTTTATAAAAAATTTATGATTGGAATGGTTTTTAACAAAATATCCATCTTTCATTGTGAAATGGATTATGTTTTAACTTATTTGTAATGTGATATTTCATGTAAATTTGTAGGGATAGTGTATCACATGGGTTAATCAATTGTGAGCAAGGGGTTTTACTATAGTGCCACTAGAGCCTTTATAGGAAAGATCATGTAAAATTCAATTTTGATTTTCCCATGTGACCATGTGATCCATTAGATGGTGGACCATGTGATCCTCCAATTTGGTTACTAATGGATCGTGAGAGCCTTTGGGAGGTAATTCCATGAGAGATTCCATGTTGGGCCTATGGTAGACCATTAAAGATTCCAATTTCTTATCTCTATAACATGATTGTTTACTCACTCAAGATAGGTGAAATGGTTATAAACCTAGGTTAAAATTAAACATTCCATATTATTTTATAAGTTTTATTAATTTTTATTGTTCTATTATTATGTGATGAGATATATTATGCTGAATTTTTTATAATGTTATTTCACGTTGATTATTGTTTCAACCTGAGGCATTCCATTGAACCCATGGTTGGAAATCATCCATCGAGGACAAAGGAATCATATCCTTTTTATATTACAAATGAGGTGATGCCGTTGAGTGGTACCTATAGGTGATTTATGGGGGTTATGTGTCTTTGAAACCACTCCACATGAGGTACAATGTCCACATATGGTCTCCAACGGGTTTATTCGCGGATCCATATACACCCAATGATGTTGATATCCATTATTAATAGACCTGATTTCCAAAGGAAGTCACTCTTTGGATGATGATTTCTTCAATGACACTTATGGACTCATATTGCTTGATAGGATTTGAACTCATGTGCAGGACACCCATTTTGAGGAATTATTTCCTATTCCAGGACACTCTTACAAATTTATTAAATGTTCATCAATTATTGGATCCTTGTTTATTTCTCAATAAAGTGTCCACGAATTACCCCTAGGTAACAAGATCAATCAAAAATACCCATTGGTCTAAAATAAATGTGACCCTTTTGTGGGTGGACCTGGAATGACATTACCATTTATTAAGAAAACATGGGTTTAATCCGTATGATGAGGCACTCTAGAGTTTATCATTTCCAGGGGGGACAAAAAAATTTCTAATGTTGGGTCGCACCCAAAAGATCGACTTCTTATGTAGCCTCTTGAGAGGAATGAGTGCCCACGTAGTTCAGTATATCTTAACCAGACTAGTCTCCTTTTAATGTCATGCGATAAGGACCAGTTCATGAAGTTTAATGTCATGAGGAAAGGTCATCTAGGAAAAAGGATCCTAGTCAAAAAATTTGATGTGGGAATTATTCTGAGGTGGACCAAGGAATCTGGCTACAACATGGGTTCCCATGTTGAATAAGACCCTACTCGGAATGTGGCCCATAAAGAGCATGTTTGATTTGGGTTGTCGGGTTTGGAATTCAAGGAGGTTTCCAACACATCAATCAAAACCAGTATAGTATGGTATGATTGGTAAAATTCCTGGAAGCTTCTCATTATTGAGGCATGATGTTGGTACAACATTGGTGGATAAGTCCCTTTTTTCGAGTAGGATATGGAACTTATACCATAAAAGAGGCCTTGGAGAATTGGGGGGTCATTGTTGGGGTTAACCCTTGTGAAGGATACCATTTTGAGCTCAGGATATATAAATGCATCTAATGTTTCCACATTGGGGTAGTAATAAGAGTTCTTATAATTTATTGTTTGTTTCATACACATAGGAGGAGTGCCATTTGTGTATTGTGTGGATGTTGTGATAATCACTAGAATCTAAGACCTTGTGATATATACTCGGTGTGAAAAACCAAAGGATGTGTAATATTAAAGAAACCACATGCCTATCCTTTTACACAGATGGAAATGGAGGAGAAATATGGAAGAAGAGTTCGAGATGAGAGCACCACCTCCTACCATCAAATGGGGCTGACTCCATGGGGGATTCCCTCATATCGGTGTGTGGAAATGGGAGGTGTGTCATTCATCATCAAAAGTAAATGAAAGAGTGATCTTATTCATTTTTTATTGGCTTTGATGGAAGTAAAAAACCAATAGTTATCCTTAATCTATAGGACAATGAGATTCATGTCGGTATCCCAAGGTTTGACCCTGGGTTACTATGGGAATGTAAACATATGGGAATTCTGTGGTTCTGTACCATTTTGGGGATTACCCACGTGACCCTAAATTACATTGCTATGTAATCTTGTAAGGGTTCATTAATGTGCCCGATGGTTTTATCATATGGATTCAGTGGCTATGGAAGGCACTTTGTCTTAATTCCATTGGACCGGTTTGTGGAGGGGAAATGGGTGATGCGATGGAAATACAATTAAATGGCTGCGGCTTGAGGATAGAATACCCAAGAATACCAAATTCCGCATACCAATTTCTCATGTGGGATATGTCCTCCCCTGCATAGTGTATTATTATGCGGGTGGCAGAGTTGGCCATGTACTACGACTGTATGTGGACCTAGACATAGTCTGAATAGTGTTTTACATTTTAGATCTTGGTTCCACCCATATAGAACTTTACTACATGAATCTGTGTTTTTGTAGCATATTGTGGTGGCATGTAGGACTGAGTTCAAGATACATACTATGGTGGTATGTAGGATTGAGTTCCATTTGTGTAACAATTTTCCTCACAGTGTAGGGTTCCTTCTACATTATATTTTGTTTCATGAGTCTCCAATTTTAAGAAGGGGAATTTTTCAGGTGCTTCTCAGTAAATTAATTAATTAATGAATATGGGATCATTATTTTTCCATTCTTATTATATTTTCTTCATTCAGGATTCATGACATGCATTACATATAGTAATCATCAAAAGATTCCATATTTTGCGATTCGATTCTACTTAGATGTATTTGAAACATTGAAATCTAATCTCCCATAGTGTCAATGTTTATCAAATTCCTCCCCTTCTTCCCCCTATTGGGTTCTGTTATAGATTAATGGAAATTCTATGTTATTGTGTAATACAACAACTTTTTCAAAACCCCAATGAAGAATCACCCAACCCACGGATGACTCTTTTAAAAGAGGCATATGGGGGTTATTGTTATCAGAGGCGACAGTCACGACCTTAGTCTCGTAAACCATTTGGTTCCTGGATGGTTCACAGTTAGGACTACCATGTAGATAGGTAGTCTATGAATGATATTTTACCATCATGGTACAAAATTTTACTTTTCTTATTTTACCCTTTTAAATATTCTTCTTCAAATCATCAATATGTTAGTTTCACATACATTACCCAATTTATGGTAGTATTTGACTAAAATTTCCAAATTTTTAAGGCCCAAAAAATTCCCCACCATGGAATGGTATCTAATTAGGATAAATAAGTAGTTATTTTGATGTAGAAATTCATCATGAGATATTTTTTTTTGTATAATGGTGTACCCGTAGGAGGATACCACACCTACATAAAGGGGTCCCAACTAATTTTTCTTTTACCATTTTTCATAAAATTCAGTGCTCTCATGGATCTCTCACTTTCTCACTTCGGCATACTATGGACCCTTTATGATCTCCATCATCTGCGAATAAGATTTTGAATCTGTGAACATAATTTTTAAGAATTGATTGGTGTTTTCTAATTTTCACATAGTGAGGGATAGTGGGTGACATTACCATTCCAAGAACCGTTAGTACATTGCCCAATGTTTCATGGGCTAGTGCCTTTATAGTATTTACAATCTATTGGCTAATGAACAATGCATTCCTCATACTAATGCTTCATAGAAGTTAATCCCCGTAGACCATATATACAAGGGTCCTTCAATGTGTGGACTTTACTTCAGTCCATTTCTAATATTTGGAGGCTATATTTTTTTTAACGTACATTTTATGTAGGGATGATATGGAGTATAAACTTTTATAGACGACACTCACTTCCCCTACCGCTCTTTAAGATGTTGATACCAGGAAGAAATACATGGTTGATTGTATTGAGAATCTGATCCTAGTTGCCCCTTTGCAGTAGTCCCTATCTTATCTCCTTAGGGAGGGTCCGAAGGAGTTTCCAATTGTAGAAAGGATTCCAATTTATGGATTTGTCCTACCATTAAAAACAGTTATTCCATAACTGAATTTTACCAACTGACGTGAAACTTGGATAGTAAATAGCACCATTCATAAGGACATAATTTCATTTAGGATCACCATTGTAGAGGTTCATTTGGAATTGAATGGTGGTGTACATTTTGGGTTCATCAAAGACGAGTGGAATGCAGGGAGAAAATTAAGACTGTTGGGTTGTAAGAGGTTTTCTGGGTATCCCAACCCTATGTTCATCGATCTAGTACCATCATCTCACGGCTATTGAGTATACGGATCCCAGATACCAACATGTTTCATCTAGTCAATGGGGAGGTCGGTGTTGGACTCTATGATATTCAGATGGTTTAAGGAGTTCCCATCATTAGGGATATGTGTGTTTAATTCCTACCTCCCACATCTACTTTGGATGATTATGAGAAAACTCATCCTATAGCTTAGCATCTTATTAAAAAAATTCGAATCTATTTCAAAAAATACTGACCCTTTATCTATGAAATACATACATTGATTCTTATTGGAATAATGTATTTGTTAACTGAAATAGTCAAGAGACCCATGCACGCAGACCCAGGTCCTTTCCAAGATAAAACACCAAAAGAAAAGAGGTTATTGATGGACTATCTCAGAGGATGATCTATTCCACAAATGGTTTCCTCATACGGGTGGATGATACTGGTGGTGTAAGAGTCACCACCTTCGTCACGATGGATCAACTAGCTGCTGGAAAATGTATCATCCTAGGCATTCTGGTATTGGTAAAAATCTATCTATGGTTGTGCCAGATGAGTTAGGAGAAGCCACATTTCTTACTAGTAGGATCCTTCCAAATAATCTAGGGATGTAATGGTTCATATATATGTCATGGGGTACACATTCATCAATCCTCATCCAATTATGCATGTTATAATTAATCCATATCTTCCATTAACTAGTGGGGTAATGACGACAAGATGTTCTATACATGATAAACAAGAAGAGAGGAATCAAATCAATGAATGAAAATTGATGACTCGAACCAACTATCTTGACTTCTTTACTTATATTCTTTATTCATCCCCTAAATTTAATTTAGTGAATGATGAATTAGAGTAATTTATTAACTGAGAATACATGTTTTATTTTAGATAGGGTATCTAGGTTGCCTCTATTGATGCAGATTTATGTGGGAGAAAAATTACCCTTAAATATTTGGCCATTAATTCAATTGTGTGAAGATGTTGTGTCCTCCTTCCCTTAACAGTTAATTTCAAGAAAAAAAATTTATGATATCGTAGAAGCTTTGGATGATATTTAACTTTGAAGTAACACTGTTCATGACTAAACTTCTAGAAACCATGGGTTTGAACCTTCCCTCACAAAGGTTTGAGAAGACAAGTAGATTCGATTATATGTAAATATCCAGCTAGCATAGATTGTTTCCATTTTCAAAACCTCTAAAGCATCTGGAGAGAATAGGAAGAAAAAAGTCATATTGAACTCCCAACTAGGTAAATTTCACCAAAAGTATCTCATTTATGAGAAACTAAGGAAGGATTTGAAATCTTGTTGAATGAAATACCAGGCTGTTGGTTCTATTACTCATGGTCGACCACCCATCCCCTATGATGTTTCCTTTCAATGGCTTCCTTGTAGTGGGAGTTTTCAAGGGGTGGTCATTCATTCCACGATCAGTTTCCTGTTAGTTTCTTTAAGATAGGGTGATCTCTCTTACTGATCATTGTTATGTGTTAGTGATGGAAGAAATTTCCAATGATAATGACCCTAAAACTATGAATCACTACTTATAGGATTTGAAAGCCCTAATTTATACTTGAATTTTTTTGTAGCTACCCTAATCGTGTACATTCCTTTATGATACTATAGGATGATGTGGATGATGATGATGATGATCATGCCTCCAAGGGTGGAAATATTTCCAATTTTCCTGTTGTAACTGTATCTAGGAATGTTACTTACTTGCATCCAGAGTCTCACATGTGACTAGCCCCTTAGAGTTCAATGGATGCTGAGGAACATATGTAATAGTTTCATCTAATGAAACTATCCACACATCCTCGAAAAGATCCCCCAACACTAGTTATCATTATTATGCATGCCTTTCCAAATTCTTCAAGGGTATGGGATGACCTAAGGGAGATATAATCCAATAAGGAAATATGGGAGATACTTCAAATAGAATACTTTGATATTATAGGTTTTAGTGAAGCCATTAATTGATCATGGATATCTACTTAGGAACATCTAGATGATGTAGCTGTGTATCTTGTCTATGTTGGAACCTTAATTCATTCATCCAAAGACATACCTTTCCAGTCTAAATAGGTGGCGTGAATAGTGATAATATCATAAATGAATGATACAAAAGGAGATTTAGTTATATTATATGACCCCGACCTTACATTTTCCTGGTGTAAAGATTATACACATTATCCCTTACTTTATGAGGGATCTGGGGAGGTCTGAGAGGTAGTACATTCTCTGTTTTATACCCACATAGGTACTATAGCTGGGGAAAATTCCCCTTTAGATTTGGGGGATGATGTGGAGGGATCCCACAGAGATAGAGAATATATGCAAGTATTATTTTTGAACCCCACTAGGGTATTCCCTCCTCTAGTTTTTCCTATTTCTCTTACCAGAGGGCCATCCCCCCTAGAAGACCTCAAAACGTCGGTAGGCCTCACATGTGCTGATATGTAAAAAGTAATGTTTCATTGGTTATTTCCTTAAAATTTTACTTTTGTGAAATACTAAATGTTTTAATTTTTTAGCGATAATAATATATTTTATTTGGTGTAGGTATGATAATTAATAATGAAACAACCATCAAACATTAGTGCGGATTAAACCTTTTAAGGCATATGGGTTACCGGAGGTACCACCAATGGCTGTAGTTGAGCAGGTTATAGATGCTAAGAAAATAGAGGATGTTGAGATCATTGATAGAAAATTATGGGCTCTATTGAAATATTATACAGTCACCATTTCCACTATGATGGAATTTTTTGAGGTGGAAGCTTCAACTACACGTGCTAATACAACTTCTTTAGAGATGAATAGGTAACCATTACTTGTGGCAGTGGAAATGGATGGGTGCCTCAATTTATGGATTACATGAAGGAGATCATGAGTCCCAATAGAGTTACCACTCTATACCAATTGGATTATGAAAACACAGAAGGGTATCCACATTATTAGATTCCCCCATCGAGTATACAAGACCTTATCCTTTGGTGGACAGAGCTAGAGAAGAGGGGACAGTCTTGACTCAGAGAAATTTAGAGATAGAAATAAATCCATACTCCATTATTTTCATTACAATGGGAATAGTATTGATGAGTGACCTTTTGGGATTACTTGTCTGAAAATCTGGTTTTATCTCCACTGGAACCCTTGAGCGATCTTGAGGTCCAATCGTTGGTAGAGGGAGAGCACTTGCCTTCCTAGCTTGTTATGAAATAATGAATGCCAAAGATATTGATAATTTTACAAGTGAATGTTAGTTTTCTACATCTTCAACTTCTTAATTTTTATATGAGGATTTTAAAATCCACTTTACATTGCCTTCTATTTTAGGATAACAACCGTGGGCATTTCCTATTGCGATTGATTCTTCGATCCCACCTCCTATTGAAACTACTGAGGAAACAGTGGCCCGATGGTTGAATTTAACTAAGGCCATTGAATCGATACCATATCTAGTGATTGTCACTTCTGAGGACATTATACCCAATTATAGTGTTTTTGAAAAAGACTAAGAGAGCTTAGTCAGTCTCTGTCCTATTCACTAGTTAGTGTGGGGGAACATTTGGAGGATTGTTTCACAAAACCCCCTTGAAGACATATCGAACAAGCTCCCCTTGTTAAACCATATGTTTTTAGTCCTTAGGTATGTGGGGTTCAATTATCGTGGTATTCAATACATAGTGAATAAGGTGGTTTCATCCATATAGATAAATGGCATACTCAAGTGCCATCTTTCCACTGTAGAGTTTGTGGAACATCTTGTTGCTTCCCGAAAAAACCTTATCAATGAAGTTATAGAGCATATTAGGGATGTTTTGAGGCCATATAGTGATCTCAAGGATCCAAGGTCCTTAGAAAAGATACATGATTATGAGGTGGAGTATTGGATAACTGAACTAAATATATATTAGTGGGAATGACCACGTATCACAGTCACATTTAATGAAAGGAAGTGGCTAGTAGAAGAGGGGGGAAAGGCTAGATTTTACCCAATAAGGGATGAAGAGGCATTGCAGGATAGTGTGTAGGCCAAGACTATTCCTATGATAGAGCTATTCCATGAAATCAAAGAATAAAATCAGTTATTAATATATTTTTTAAATGCTCTAAAATTATTTTATAATTATTATGTCAGGCTCATATGGATAGGCACTATATTTTGGATTCCCTTTTTTTCTTCATTTTATGGATTGAAAATATTTTTCCTTCTATTGATTCTCCTTTATCCTATCCCTGAAATTTTTATAAATTATGATTAAACACATCTTAAACAATAATCTTTACTAGATTAAAATTTATGTCACAATCTTGGATATTTGATTCAAAGAAAGCTCTAATTTATACCTGAGCCTATGGAATTCTTTTGTGAAGCTTACTTATCTCTATGGTCACATGAAAGAACCTACAAGATTTATTTCTTTTTTCATTTTAACCATAATTTTTTACTATTATAATTATGATGCGGGGACAACAGGTATAACATGACTCTTTCTTAGGGCCCCTTTCTAGTTTTCGACATACCAATCTTTTTGTTTCTTTTTATTTCTCAATATTTTTCCTCAACCATATATAGAATATGTTTAGCTATCATGTATTTGAATTTTATCAATGGTTCCATTTTCATGTTTACATCATGTTGGGATTTTTTCAGTTTTGATAGGTAGTTTAATTTCTGGTAGACCAAACTATTATTACAGATGTTTTAGGTTGAATAGATTTGTATGTGACTAAGGTATTAGGACGAACAACTTTAGAAATGGAATATAGTGTTATCGACCAAATTAATGTTTTTAATAATTAATTCCCAATATATTTCATAAATTTATTAGGGATTTTCATTGTGCATGATTTTTTTGTTTATTGATAAAATCATTGGATATAATAAATGATAGGAGGCATGGGAGCCATGGGGCATACTGAAGCCGAAAATCCTCTCGTTAGGATGAATTTGCCTCTAGTTTACATGTTATTTTGGGAAACATCTCTATATAAATCAAGGAATGTTTTACATAGTCATTCAAAGGTGTCCATAGGTAACCAACATTTCCATTTAAATTATAGTTAATTTAATGGAAATTTGGACGTCCCAAAACAACTATGGGTGTCCTGTGAAAGGAGTGGTGTCTAAAAAGTTTGAGGGATTTTATATCAATGATGATCATGATTTAATGAACCCTCCTACACATGTGTGGCCTATATAATGGAAATTTAAATAATTGTTTAGCTTAATCTCACTCAACTAGGAAATTTGAGACATGGGATTTAAATTCATTTTTCTCTGACCAAGGGGATAAAATGTGGATCCTTTTTAAAAGTAGTCTAACCAAGAATGTTATGTTATTTCTAGGAATAATTGGGGAGAAAATTTGTAAGTTGTAGTCTAGGTGGTCTCTGAAACGAGGATGATTGGTGGTACTTAAACATAATAGAATCGTATTGAGGTAGGAGAAGCCTCTATTGAGAATGATTTTTTTGGTTTACATGACCATTTGTGGGAAACATATATAGAGATATCGGTGCATTGTATGAATAGTCAAAAAAGGTGTCCATAAGACATTGACTGTCCATTTATGATGATCATGTATGATATTTAGGGTTCATAGATTTTTGTAAATAGAGTATGGTTTGTGAAAATGATCATTTATAAATACAAAATATAGAATTTTTATCAAAGATGATCATAAACGAAATACCACTCATACTTGTATTTGGCCTGTGTAAAGGAGGGTTATTGCATGGTGTAGTTTAACACCATGCAACTAAAAAATTTGAGACTTATGATTTAAATTAATTTTTCAAAGACCTATGGGATAACCTGTCAAACCATTTTCACTATAGTCTGACCAAGATTCATTTATAATTTCTAGGAATAATTTGGAGATATGGTTGGAAATGTAGTTAAGGTGGTTCTAAAACTAGGTAGAGAGGTGGGATGTAAACATCATAGAAGTGTATCGAGGTGGGAGAGGCCTCTCATGAGAAATAATTTTCTGTTGGATTATATGCCATTTATGTGGGAAACAAATGGTGAGCCACTAGGTAATGATGTGCGTAGTCAAACAATGGTGTAAGAAGGACATTTACCATCTATTTCTGTTGGAAATGGATGGTTTTGGGTATTCAAACCATTCTCTACACTGATTATGGTTGGTGAAAAAGACTATTCCATAATATGAAATAGGAAAATCTATTTTAAATTTAATTTTATGTTGGTACTGAACCTCTCCCCAAACAAATTTTTATGAGTATCGCTACGGATGTTTGACCAATGCATAGAGAAGAGGGTGGATTTTATTTCATTTATAGACCTGATTTTTAAGGCTCAGCTGTGAGTACATATCTAATGATAATATAAATCAATTCAGACATATTTAAATTATGGTTCTTCCATATGAAGATTTTATTCACATATTGGAATGAGTAATTTTTAGGTAATAGATGTGCTCAACCATGAGACGGATGTCATAAAAGATCTTCCTATGTGGGTTTGTTTTAAACATAAAATTATAAATAAATTACCATTGATCTGTCTGTACCCAAGGATTAACATTAGGGTTCATGCATAACGAATTTATAATGTCATCTGATTATAAAATTAACATACAATCCTCAATTTACAAGTGGATAAACGGGTTGGTATTTCATTAAATGTCCATGAAATGAGTAGGAAGGAAAGTGTATAATGAGTATCTGAGGGATCTTGGATATGGAAAAATAGTATGGGGCTTAGGAACTATTGAGTGTATGGAAGCATTCGAATCCATTCATGAGAATAAATTTTCATTTGATTGAAATGCATTTTTTGTGTTATATGTATGTAGAGACTTAGGGGAATTGTTAGTAAAGTCAAAATATGCTCTTAATAAGACACTGGACAACTGTTTTTGATGGCCATGTAGGTTCATGAAGATCCAATATCACTCGAAGCATGGGGTATGATGGATGAAAATAATGTAATTGAATATATTCGACACATTCCTATCATACTGACACGTATAATTGGGACCCTCCATATATAGATATTACTCATACATAGGGAGGGTTATTGTGAATCTTTTGTTTGAGCTAGACCAAGTTTTGGGGATTCACATGTCTCAAAAGTAATATCTATATATTTGTTTTCTCTGTACGCAGGGAGGGGGAATATAAGCTATATTTTTTCTCATTAGAGATAGATAAACAAAGAATTTATTATCCCTGCATCCCTACATATCCCATGTGGATAGGAATCAATCCCGACATAGTTATTGAAATATAATGTAGTTTAACATATTGTGGCTAGGATCTTAGTCTCATAATTTTTTAAGGGTGAACACTGAATTTCCTTTTAGGGCTATGCCCCTAGGTCCATACATTGTGGATTCAATCTCTATGTATTTTTGGGGAATCACATATCGATGTCCCCAATTTCACATGATCTATCCTATGTGTTGGAATCATGGGATGAAATGGAATAAATATCCCACCTAGGGATTTTTTCCAAAAGGAAAGGCATATTTCATACTTGGAGTAATTTTGTGTAATTTAATATCATTCAACAATGACACGTTATCATGAAATTTAACGTCATATAGTTAAAAAAATCCACATGATGTTTATTATCATGTGGAAAAGATGTAGATTCTTTGTCGTTTATTATCATGCGATGACGATGTTAAAGACCTGATGTGAAGAGGTGAATTATATTACTACTCTGATGGCCCAAAAAATGGATCCTATTGCAAATTCACTATTTTGAAATATGGGGGGTCATTTTTTTGTGTTCCATGGCTATGTATAGATCATAGGATTAGTGTGTCACTATATATCCCAACTGAGTATGAATCAAACCATACGTAATTCTTTTAAATAGTGGTTCCTCCCATGTAGGTCTGGCACATACAAAAGTGGAAAAGAATTCACTTTGGGGATGCTAAACTTTGATGAACATATGGGAATCTCAATATATCCTAATAGGGTAGTAATCAATACATACATAGTTATGGATAGAATATTAAATTTTAATGTCATGTGGAAAGGATGTGGGTGACTCGACGTGAATGGAGATATATGGTTTAGATCCCTATATTTTTATGTCTTAATATATTTAAAGTGGATGCACGGTTTATTTCAATGTTTTAGGGACCAATTTTCAAAGAAATCATGAGGAAATATGATCTAATCGAGCAAGAAGAGTATGGAAAACCCAAGACGTGAGGGATGGAGAAAGTGTAAATTGTTACTCTAGGATCTATCGGATCAAGATAAGTGATATTGGGATTTGAATCTATTGGGAATACATAAGTAGGAAAAATATTTACTAAGGGAGAATTTTCCATTGGTGTATTGGCCTTTGTTGTGGGAAACTAATGAAGACCACCCAAGGGAATTGTGTGGATAGTCAAACAAAGATGTATGCATGACACTGACCTTCTATCTCTATTGGTTTTGGATATTTATGGTGACCAGGATTTCTTGGCATATTGAGTTTAATGGATTAAAAAGATATATCCAGGTACATAGTGAATATCCAGACCAAGATTAGTTTTCAAAAATGAAATCCCCATCATAGATCTAACTTATATGTGGGGGGAATTATCTTTGAAAAATCCTTTATATAGGGATCAGTATTTGGACTCTCCCGAATAGATATACATTTATTCATAGGATATTGGGAACATTTTTCTTATATGATTAAATTTTCAAGGCTAGACACCTGATATGATATTCTAGCATCACTATGTATTCTATGGTAATAAGAATCAATACACACGTAGTTCTATAAATTAGGCTCCCAACCTAGGTGTGGTCCCTATATAGGTAGAGGTTCATTTGTTACAGTGGCTTGTCTATGTTGTAGGATCCAGGCATCACTATGTATCCTTTGATAATTGGAATCAATCCACATATATTTATTTAAGTACCATGGAATTTAACATCTTGCAGTTAGAACTTTGGCATCACCGGCACGGAGGGGAGGATCCTATGGTTACTTTTAAGGTCATTCCCCAAGGACTATGAAAACCCATATACATAGTGATATGCACTGACCATGTGGGGAATTCCCACCCAAACCCCTAATCCCAAAAGATCTACACTCAATGTGAGAAACAATGGGTTGTAGATGTGTATTCATCCATGTGGGGATAACATAATGAATAGTTTGTGTTTTTTTAGTTTTGGTCTTTTTTGGATGGTCTCGTAATTTGATATTGAGGTTTCACAACGTCTCCTCAGGGGGATGGTAATTAGACATTTTTCTATGAAACAACCCTATGCTGGTATGGAAAATATATAGGGGGAATTTTTTCAGATGTTGGTTGGATCCGGATGTGGAATTTCGGCATCACTACATATCATGAGAAGGAAGCAATAAAGCCATACATAGTTCTTTGGGAAGACTCAATTTATGGGTGTAGCCCATGAATATAGAGGGTTAATTGATTAAACCATTGTTAATATCACATGAGCCAAGCTAGGTGTGAGAAATAAGGAATAAAAAAGGATTTCATAATAACATAGAGGAACTGGAGGATACATTAGTGGATTTTTTTAATTTGGTGGTTGGGTTAAGACATAGTCTCACAGTGTCTCAACACATCTCGTTAGACAATGAGAATCAAGCCATACCTAGTTTTGTGAATTCCCATAGTGTCTATCTGACCCATACGTCAGGGAATTTGTTATATGGTGTATGGAACAAGATGTAGAATCAGGGAGTCACTATGTATCCTATGGGGGAATGAATCATTCCACACATATATAATGGGGAAAATAGTTCCCATGGTGACATGGCTCTCACATAGAAACATGGTACTTTCTATTTCTCCCGCACAGATCTAAATCATATTGAAAACTAATTTTTTAGGATTAAATGATTGAAGTACCCTTGAAAACCCTTAGAGGTGAGGGATGAATTAGGGTGTCAAATTTTTCTTCTTAATAATGTTGATCCAGTTACCATGTTGTTAGGAACATGTTAAATCTGTCAATAAAATGAAATCATGGAGATCATATGACACTTTTACTTGGTTCACCGCAATGGGTTAAATCTATTGAGCATACGTCGACAGTTTTTCAGTCGTGTCTAAATCCACTAATCCTAAATAGTTTGATTATTATGATATCTGGTCATAGTTACTATGTTCCATGCACACTACCTTTACAATGGTTTATAGATGGCTCACTGCATCCCTTGTTTCACTTCCATCGACTCCACATATCTCACTACCTTGAGAGAAGTCAGAATTAGTTTATCGACTTGAAGGTCACTTAAATATATTTTCATTGAAATATTTTCCTTTTCAGCAAGAGATAATGCTTGCATCTAATTTATAAATTGATTCACATGAAAACACTAAACCAATTAACAATATATTTGGAACATGTATTCAGCCTATACTGAAAATTTAGCACATTAATAACCACCTTCACACAAGATATTTCTATTGCGTGCAATATTTTAATTTTGTGCTAAAAATAATTAACGTAACTATACCCTTTATGTGAAACCTTCACTATTGCATGAAACATTATCTTTTTTTCACAACATTATCTTTTCCGTGAAACTCTAACTTTTCTGTACAAATTTAACTTTTCCATTCAACTCCCTTTTTGCACAAATTTTACATACATCAGAACATAAATCTTCTATAAGTCTTCAGTTGTACCAAATGATGGGGTCACATATATTTATAGGCATCACCGACCCCCACACAAAAAACCCACAGTGTCACGCAAAAACACCCATTCTGCACGCAATACTTTTCAACCAATAACCGTTTTCCACGCTAAACTCCAGATTTTTTCATGCAACTCATGCCTTTTCTATTTTGTGACTTTCTGATCTCAAAACATTCCATGAATAGAAGGTTCCATAACACCATCAATCGTGTGTGCATAATCTTTATCCAAACACACTTTTCTCCATTTTCAGATTTTCAATTCCAAAAATTTGGCAATCACTGGGAAATGACGCCACCTTTAGTACTATTTCCCACTTGAACTGTATAGTCTATTTAATGGAAAACATCCTAAACTTCCAATTAGGATTGACAAAAAACATGAACCGTACACAATTACTAGCATTGGACGTTCAAGTTTCCGACACAGATAACCATAATGTTTAACATCATGTGGTTATGACTTTTTACCATGCTGTTTGATGTCATGAAGTGAGGAATTTGATGCTAAGTGTTTTAACATCATATAGCATTGGTGCATATAAAACTATACAATTTAACATCTTATATATATGAATAACATTTAATGATTATTTAAAGTATTTCATTAGAAAAAAATCATTTTTTTGAGCTATTATAAGTTTAACATCCACTGAAATAATTTAATATTATCTGTTTGAGAATACCATTATATTATAAATATTCCTTCCCACATTGGATCACATTTAGTATGTTTAGTTCTGAGTATCATCACAGTTCAAGTGAATATAACAATTTTTCCTTCATGGAATGACCGAAGTAGAACATTTTTTTTGAAATTTAATGTAATCCAGTTTGGATACACAACCTAATGGTGCATGGTTTGAAATATCAACTCATCCAATCACTCCATCTCATCAAGTGGTTTATAGGATTTCTCATCAACATAAAACTAATCATAATAAAAATGCAGAGTGTGGGTAGGTGGAAATAAATAGGTTGAACCACTTCTATCCCCAATACCAATGAATACAAAGTTTCTTGGGTTGTGGTATGATTCATGGTCTGATAATCCCACAGGCCATGGAGAAGCTTCCTTGGCCATTATATCATTTATTTGTCTACCATATTATCTAGTATATTTGAAAAAGAATTTTTTAAGGCCTTTATATGTTTATTGGACTCTTCATGGTAGTGGGATGAGTGGATAGTCTTGATACCATATTCCATATATAATTTCTCTAATCAAGTAGATCAAAAATTTGAGTTATTTTCCCTCAGTATTGTATGATGGACACCAATATTGTAATGATATTGGCTTTCACTAAGTTAACAATTATACTTCTTGTGACCACCTTGAGGGTGGTGGATTCATCCAATTTGAAAAATATATCGGTCACTATGAGAAAATAATTTAATTTCTTGGCCGAAGTGGGGGATTGATTCCAATGAGGTTCATTCCCCATGCAGAAAATGGAAAGGAGTACCTGGTTTTTTAATGTAAATTCATTGGATGGTGGATGAAATTGTCATGAACATGACTTGAATGGAACTTTCTTGTGAATATGGAACAATCCTAAATCATAGTGGGAAAATAGTATCCAACCATTCAAATTTTATAGGAGATCCCGGATCCTGATTGAGGTGTTCCATAGGCACCAAAATTCTCTTCTTTCATGATGGAAGTAGTCTATTATCCATTGATTCATTTGAGAAGGATCTCATCTAGTTATTGCATGTAAATAATCCTTTTATGATTAGTTCCATCATATATAATTAATTTTATTTCCCCTCTTTGTATTTTCTCTCTTCCATCACTATGAGGTGGGAGTTCTCCCTTTTGAAGGTAATTTGTGATTGGAGTCATCAAACTAGTGGTGGGACCATATATCCCATTGACAGGTATTATCTAATTGATATATTCTACGTTGGTCTAGATTAATTCTAAGAACATACGATGGTGGGAAATTCTAATTAATATCTCATCCTAGTCAAGGTCATCCAGAGCTATTGTTGCATTTTCTAATGCATCAACTAGCTCATTTTACAACCGGGTGACATGAGTAAATAACTATTCTAATGGGAATTATTCAATCTGTTCTCATATTTCTTTCTTCAATGGGATTGGCTCCTCCTTCTTTAAATCATATTCCCCGTGTAATTTCTTGACGAACACCTTTTATCTTCAAGTGTTCTTCTTGTACATGAGGTGCCATCTACAGACATGCAATGAGGGCCTGTTACATTATTTATTTATTTTTACACCCCTATGAGAGTATAAATGATTAATGCAAGATTACATATTTAGATATATGACTATTACTGCAAACCGTATTGTGTTCATCTTGGAGTCTTCCATGCTTTTTCATGCATGGATTTTGGATGCACCATTAAAATGAATCTCCCTTGTTTGGGATTCCTTTTAAATAGAGAACACTTTCTTCAACTCATTTTTCATCATCCAATGGGGTTATATTTTCTAAAGGGTCCCCTTTAATGAATTTTTCTAGAACCTATTCTTTGATATCTTTTGAGCCATGAACTATATGTCAATTTTTTTTGGGATTATTTCCCACCAAAATAGGTGTCCAATCACCAATAGATATTTCAGAATATACCTTAATGGGTTACTTCAAGAGACCAAACGGATGTCTTGGTGCTGAAAAAATGATATAGATTATGAAATGAAATTATTAAGTCTAGTTAACTCTTATTGGTATAAAAATAATGAGGCTTAGAATTGATAAGGGTCCTTAAATTAAAAAATAGACTATTTACACTTTAGTCATCATTCAATTGTGAGATTGAGGTTCCATGTGAGCCTTCAAAAGGATTGAAATATAGAATCAGAGGTATTACATTGAATAGATTCATTATAACTGGTGAGTTTAGAATATATTTTTTGGCATTGTTAAATTATTCCTAAAAATCATTAGTCCATAATTACCGCACCCCTTTATTTCCATCAGCATGGTGATCTGAAAACATATTCTTACATCACTGGATATAATGTGAAAAAATGTAGGTCAAATGTCCTTGATTTTCTCTCAACTCAGTGAGTTATCAAGGAGGTGACATCCCAAGGATTGCATTTGACTTCTCGAGGTCAACTTCAATGCCATAGTGACCTACAAAAATGCAAAGGAATTTCCTTGAGGTGACATTGAAATCACATTTTAGTGTGTTCATTTTCAAATTGTGTAGTCACAATTTTTGGAATACTATTTCTAAATGTTTTTTATGATCCCATAATTTTTATCATTTAACCATGAAATTATTAACATATATTTCGACGAACCTCCCCATAAAGGGTTTTGGAAATGCTATACATGGTGTGTTTGGTATGTGGGGCTGACAATTTTCAACTCAAAAGGAATTAACATTGAGAAAAATACTCCCTAGAGGGATTCTATGGTGGTGTATTATAAATTATAATATACCGTTTTAATTTTGATATATCCTAAATATCCATCCATAAATGATAGAGCCTCATATCTAGCCATTTTATCGATTAATAATTCTGTGATCAGGACTTTAAAATATTCTTTCTGAAAGTGATAGTTAAGATACCTGAAATGGATACAAACATTTGTTTTCCCATTCATATTTATAATGGGTAAAATGATGGATATCGAGATGGTATATTAGAACTAATAAATACATAATTATTTGATTATCTTATCATATTCAGCCACTATTTTGGCAATATGTGTTGGATGTTTCCAGTAGGCAGCATTCTTGTAACCATGATGGTCCATCGGCGGGACTAGGTGTTGAGTGGACACCTTAGGATCAAGGCCATGAATTTCTATACAGATCCAAGTTAAAAAAATATCAATTCTGGTTTAGGAAGGAGGTGTATACCTCTTTCTATACCGAATACATGGCTACACTAATCATACTAGGTCGATGGTCCTCTTCACTATCGAGGTTGATTTTACCTACTACTTCAATAGTTGTTGAACCCCCTCCCCCTCAAATGATGTATGGGAATCCCTATGGTATTATTCTTCCTCTTATTCATCCTATGCATTTTCATCTTCTAATAGTGGGGAAAATTTTGATATGATTTGTAACGCCCCGACCCCAGTTACCCAGAGTCAGTGCATTATTACGTATCATTGGAATGATCACAAAAGATCAAGTCTCAAAAGACCGACTAGTTTAGTAGCCTTGGAATCACTAGATACATTGATAAAATTTACATTACATCATAAAGTGAAAAACTAAAACAATATCTTGTCTCTATAGACAACACTCATATCCTCATATTATCCCCGTAGGTCATTCATAAAATATTTCTTCACATCCTGGGAAAAACAAAACATAGAAAGGGGCGAGCTCAGATGCTTAGTAAGGATAACAATATAGCAGAAACATTCATAAATAAGCATAAACATTTAAGGCATTGTATAACTAAAACAAAAGCCTTTTAAACTTGAAATTAAACATAATATGGCAATGATAAAATGAAATAATTCCATTTACTTATTCACATGGATATTCTACTAGTCGAATAATCACATGCAATATCAATAACCACTTTCATAATAATAGAATGCATAATTCCAGACTATCATAACCACATAGTCAAGGCCTTGTGCCAAGACTACATATAAGATTTTTTCAAGGCCTTGTTCCAAGACACTAGTTTGTCTCATTAGACCTGCCGATGCATCGAGGAGCTATAGCGGGCTCCACCCATCACTTAAAAAGTCCAATGCATTCCTCATATGAAATGTTTGAAACATAACATAATCATTCGTATTAAAACTAGAATACGAAAGGTCAATACATTATCCACAAAACATGAATGGTATAAAAATAGCTCATCCACAGTCAAACATAACTAATTCAATACAATTTGGAGGATTTTATTATAACATATTAACCTCAATTTAGAATAATGAAGGATATTAACATAGATGAAAATAATCATCAAAACTATTTGAGAGTAATATCCCCCTTTTTCTTGAAAAAATATAAAAGTCACACTACTTGTCAAGAAGCCATTTTAAAAATATATTTTTTATTGAAAGTGTCTCATACCACTTTGAAAATTTTAAAAGGAATATTAATTTTAAAACATTAATTTCCATATAAATAAATCCTTAAAACCATTTTAAAACATGGGCATTAATGAGACATATTTAGAAGAATAAATCATTAAAACATTTAAAAATGATATTTTAGATAGAGTTTCTAACCAAAAGAGAGACACTGGAATAAAAATAATTGAAGTAATAAAAACATTGTAATATCATTAGAATAAAGGAAATCATGATAAACTATGTCAAAGTACATTATATACACCATATAAAGGTGATTTTGTGTATAACAACAATGAAGTCTCAATGGAATGTAAATTGAGATAAAATATCTTATCAAGACTGTATCCTTAGGTTA
The DNA here is from genome assembly GCA_963277665.1 of Viscum album. Lineage (NCBI taxonomy): Eukaryota > Viridiplantae > Streptophyta > Magnoliopsida > Santalales > Viscaceae > Viscum > Viscum album. The sequence continues at coordinate 1,015,581,391 of OY728155.1, forward strand.
AGGATACATCAAGGACATAATTATGTTTGAAAAATATAAATACACTAAATATTATTGGATATTCAGTGTAAATCAATCATAGGAAATTCACACATATTCTTTTAAAAACAACACCAATGAATAGGATGTTTGACTTAACAAATGGAGATTGAGTTTAAATTACTCTTGTCAATTTCATGTAGATGACTTGAGAATTTATCAATGCAGTGATTATGTGTATCAAATTTTTATCCATAGAAAGGGGAGTGGAAATTATGAAATAATAAAATGATGAGTGATTCCACTCATAAACTTGGAGTAAAATAATCAATGAAGTATGCGTAAAGCCGAATGAGTGGAAATTGAAATTGAAAATTCCCTTATTGATTTGGTAACATATGAAATATACACCCATGAAAGAAGGATCGTACAATGACGATGTAAATATCCATAAATTATGTTATATTACACAATAAATACAATCATGGGTAGTATACACTCAACATGCAATAAATAAGTGGTGAACAATGGAAATCTCACGGAATTAAAAGTGAGATAAGAAACCCCTTACTTTGTACTTTTCCTTGGTAGAGGGTAGGTTAACTTCATGTATAATGAAGAAATAATTGTTATTGAATTATACAAGAATCATATACATTAATATTATATCATATATGATCTTTTAACATTTATTTGTTGATAATATCTAAGTATTATCGTCATTTCGGGTGTTAACGGATTCGTTTTCCTTTATATTCATTGTTATGTGAGACATATTTTTTTATGTTTGGGATGTATCTTATTCATATCCAGAATTATATCATTTCTCTAAACATTATTTTTAATCATCAAATAAAATTTAGTCTTTAATGGATATAATGGGGAATGGATCTCATCGCGTTCGTGGAGATGGTAATCCGTACGTACGCACGAGCGACAATATCATTCTTTTGATATTAAAATAATATATAATTGGATGGTATATCATATATACAGAATAATTATCATGTTTTATTTATTATTTACATGGATTACACATCATTATTATACCCATCCAAATAATAATAGATTGAATAATAATTACACCAGGACGTGGAGATGGTAGGCTGTACGTACGCACATATGGTGACATGTCATTCAGAGGATGGATAGAATACTGAATATGGTTGTACCATATTTATAATAACATCCTAGAATATAAAAGATACAGGGGTTATTATTTTATAATGGAAATGACAAATATAGAAGATGTGGAAGAAGAAATGAACTTGAAAGAGTGTGGTGAAATCATTACCTATTCTTCAGATTCTTCATTTTGATTTGATCTAAAGGGCTCCTTAAGTTGGCATTATGACCAAAATAATGACTCTAGGATTATGTGAGGGAAGTTTAGAGGATATTTGGACAGGATTTTGTCGAACCAAAAGGATTTGAAGGTATTAATATGAGTGAAGGGTGAGTTCCCTTTTTATAAAAGGGGGGAGGAGCACCTTAGAAAAAACATAAAATATTAATTTTTAATAAATTAATATTCGGTTTATAATGGATCCAAATTAACTTATTTAAAGGATATGGTGGGGAGGGGTATAAATCATTTCAACCAATAGATTTTATACAGGTTTGGGTCACTATATTAACCTTAACATTAATATTTAACTATTAGACGATCTGTTTCACATTTACCATGTCTCTCTGTATTTTTATATTATAAGGTTAATAAAAATACTACTGACTTCCAAGAGATTCCCAAATGGTTCATTAATGATAAACCTATAATTACATAAGTCATTTGTATTAACCTTATATTTTTAGTAATATTATATCAATTTATAATATAATATATGTTTTAAAAACTCTTTTATGTAAATTCTGACACTATTTGGTATTTTGTGTTTTTCTAAATTCATAACAGCACTATTACTTCAAAAAAATTCATATAACCAACCCTAATATGTAATATTAACATTTATAATTTCTGTAATTCATAAAATGTCTCAAATTACATTTATTTGTATATTTATAATATCAATTATATTAATATTTCATTAATTAGGTAATTACTGCATCACCATTGTGTAATAAATAAATTAAATTTTTTAATGTCTAAAAATTATAAATAAAATCCGATTATTTATGAAATATTTTTGGATTTCTAATTAATATTTATAATATAATTTATCTTATTTATAACCCTATATTAATAATGTATTAGTTATTAAACATTGCTTTTATCACTTTTAACTCTTCTTTGAATTAAATAATAATAAATGTCCTAATCTAATCCAAGTGGACCAAAGAGGTTCATATTTTATTCCTAATGTTGTTTTTGGTCGAATTATACTTAGCCAATAGAATTAGGAAATCTTTTAGGGTAATAATAATATCAGTTTTACCCTTAATTACCCTATTAAATTTTTACTATGGTAAATAAAAGAAAAAAGTTACTATTCACTAGTAATTATTTTTCTCTTTTTGAACCACATTTTACTCCTTAATATTAGCCGTGTCTCTCGTATTTTCGAAATTACACTCACAGAGTGGTAAAATTATGTTTTATTTGAATTTGCAAATTCTCCTAGGAGATGGGTAAAAGACGGTGAAAAGTTCAATAAAATTTTTATATATCTAAAATTATCCTAAACTAGCTCCAATGAATTACATTGAACATATATAGGTATTATGTATCTATTTATACCATAATTAAATATAAATAAAATAAATAAATATTTAAAAAAAATAGGTTTTAAACTATAACTCAGTGTTTTTCACTATTCATCAAAATTAAAGGTTTTCAAAAAAATACCAAAAATTCACCCTAAGCTAATTTCTATATTCCAAATTCAAAAATGAAGTCCATTTTGAAGGATAAAATTAAAAAAATTTCAAAAAAATGGTTATTACTATTCATAACGGCTAGTTTGATTGGTTGTGGTGTGTGTTAGAACTCGAAGTTGCGTACAACGCACGCTACTGTATTATTCGAAGAAAAGCATACCGTGGTTGTTTGGGGTGTTACATTCTTCCCTACTTCAATTAATTGCATCCTCGCAATTTTTAAAATTGGGCTTGGGAATATAATGGAAAGTCCCACATCAAAACAAGATTCAATAAAACAATCACATTAAAAGAATGAAAGATAAGTACAAAGGTCACCCAAGATATCCTATACTAGGATTCCATGCAGAAAAACATGGATATAGATGATAAAGTATGTGTCATGTTCTGATGGAGTCGGATAGAAAACATGATCAGGAGAAATTTATCAACCTGAAAACCTCAAACTTATGATGGGACAAATAGTCATTAGTTTCCTAGTAGGAAAAGTAAACTCTCAATATTTTTAATTTTTTTAAGTTACATTACATAAATATGAGGAATTCATATCTGAGATTGACTTTGAACATAAAGAGATAAACTTAATTGTTAAGTAAAACTTCATTCTTCAATAGATTTATACTAATAACTCATTTTCAAATGATGAGTATTCAAGAATACTTGGTCACACTGGAAGATCTAGAATAAACTTCTTATATAATCACATGATCCCTGAACGATAAACTATATATTTACCTTGTCTTTATAGATTAATCAAAAACAAAACGGTTAGTATATGATCTAATAATCCCACAAAAGGATATTCCATAGGAGAAATAAACACTAATCTTAATTTCTAAAATTAAACCAACAATACCCCAAAGATAAAGAAATACCATTCAATAAACAATTTTCATTAAAATCCTTCAATATAATCCAAACTAATATTGAAACCCAAAACATAGAAGAATTTGGTTGTGTAGCCTTCCACATTAAATTGTATCTCCAAATGACATCAAGTACTCTTAAAGTCACATACTTAAAAGAAATTAACCTAATCACATACTCTCTATTATAGGTTAATCATTACCATAAATAACCTAAATCACTATAAATCCACAATAAAAGAATAGAAAAAAATACACCATTACTCCTAAAATTAAATCTCATAGTATTCTATTTTCCTTGGGAATATAGTGTCCCCAAATAAGCGAACAACTTCCAAAATAAAATTTATCACTTAATCACCAAATAAATTTCATATACTAAGTGTATTCACATGATAAGACATATGATCACAAATAAACTTATTATTGATCAATAAAATAATTTAACTAAAAATAACTATTCACACTAACCAGGGACTTCATGTAGTCTAGTGGTAGGCGATAAATCCCAATCGCACTTTGGTTGTGGGTTCGATTCCCACAGCTTTGTCCAACGCGATGGGTTGTCACACAGTCTGCGTGTTGTCCTTTTTCAAAAAATATATTTTAGAACATTACCAAATAGAGATAAATTCTTTAAAATAACCATAACATAATTTAACCACAAATTCTATCTCATACCTTTCATTTTCATCACAAAATATAATGACTTGTAATTGCCTCAAATTAAAGGATCATATAAAAACAAATGGTTATTTATAACTATATCCACAAGAGAAAATATATTTCTTCCTCAAATATCATTTACATGTGATAAATTTCAGGGTTACACATATAAGTGAATATTCACCCAAAGTAATCTCAACAAAAATAGCACTAATATCTTATTTTCCATCCATTTATTTCCACATAGGTTCTTCCATTACCAAGAGGTTATCCTATAGAATAGGGAATTTACTTGGGTGATTCCAAGGTCCCTTACATTTACGAAAAATGACCATAATTTTAATATTAGGATAATTTTTATTTTCTTCCTTAGTACTCTTCATTTTTCCTTGGCAATTATTTACATTATTCCCTTCTTTCCCACACATAAATCATATCTTTGTTCCATTGAGAAACGTTCTTGGGTGTCTCCTTCCACATTTCTGGCATGATGGAAATTGAGCTTTCATCTCTACACGGTCTCCATTACTGGAGCTCTTATCATTCACTACATTTCTCTTCATTATTGATTCCAGTAGTTGGTTAATATATATTTTGTTAATCATATTTTTGGAAAAATGATTTGGCATGAACATGATATCTTTTACGCCTATCAACATTCCATTTTCTTGCTCATTTCCACCATCATTCCCACCTTGTACATCATTCTAAATGTTACTATGACTTCCTTGGAATCTAGCCATTGACTAAAACTAGAAAGCATTGTGTGAGTATGAGTATTAATAAAATCATTTAGAGAATATCATGACACCATATTTTTTATTTGAAACACCTTAGGATTAACCAAGGTCATTTATTATCATCTTATATTAAAATAATTCAAATCAGTTTTTAAAGAAAATGTAAATTATTCAAAGCATATCCCATTAGATTGTCATAACCAAGAGTGTAGAAAGGCCCGTTGTCATGCACCAGTTCTCGTTCGAGTCTAGCTCAAAGTGGTGTTTTTAGTTTATACCCCTAGGTACATCTGTGCGAGAGCTGCCTCTACCTGCTCATATCTAGACAAGGATTTATTTAATGGAAAACTCAAAAAATAATTACAATACAAAAATTCTAGAATGTTCTTCTTTACTAATCCTCAAAGTCTATCTTAGGTTTATGTGCTCTAATTAGAGTATATCTAAATCTAGTTTCTAAAGTTTTTACTAATGTTCTTCTGATACCAACTATAACGCCCTGACCCCAGTTACCCAGAGTCGATGCATTAATACGTATCATTAGCATGATCACAAAAGATCAAGTCTCGAAAGAAATATTAGTTTAGTATCCTTGTAATAACTAGATTCATTCATAAAGTTTACATTAAATCATAATGTGAAAAACTACAACAACATAGATTCTCTATAGACTACACCCATATCCTCATACTATCCCTGTAGGTTATTCATAAAATACTTTTTCACATCCTGGTAAAAATAAAACATAGAAACAGGTGAGCTCAGATGCTCAGTAAGGTTAACTATATAGAGGAAACATTCATAAATAAGCATAATGATTTAAGGCAATGTATAACTAAAACAAAATCCTTTTAAACATGAACATAAACATAATATGGAAAATATTAAATGAAATAATTCCATTTAATTATTCACATGGATATTTTACTAGTCGAATAATCCCATGAAATATCAATAACCACATTCATAATAATGGAATTCATAATTCCATACTATCATAACCACATAGTCAAGGCCTTATGCCAAGATTAAAAATAAGATTTTGCCAAGGCCTTGTGACAAGAAACTAGTTTGTCTCATGGGACCTACCCATTAATCAAGGAAATATAGACGGCTCCACCCATCAAATACTAAGTCCAATGAATTCCAGATATGAAAAATTTGAATCATAACATATACATTCATATTAAAACTAGCATATGAAATGTCAATAATTTATCCACAAACCATGAATGGTATAAAAATAGCACATCCACAGTCCAACATAACTCATTAAATACAATATGGAAGATTGTATTGTAACATATTAACCTCAATCGAGAATAAGGAAGGATATTGACATAGATGAAAATAATCATCAAAACTATTTGAGAGGAATTTCCCCCTTTTTATTGAATGAATTTAAAAGTCACATGACTTGTCAAGAAGCAGTTTTTAAAATATATTTTTAAATCAAAGTGTCACATTCCACTTTGAATCTTTTAAAAGGAATTTTAATTTTAAAACATTATTGTCCATATAAATAAATCTTTAAAACCATTTTAAAACCTTGACATTAATGAGAATTATTTAAAAGAATAAATCTTTAAAACATTTAAAATTGATATTTTTGTTAGAGTTTCTAACCAAAAGAGATACACTTGAATACAAATATTTGAGGTAATAAAAATAGTTTAATATATTGAAAATGAAGGGATTCATGATATACTATGTCAAAGAACATTATATACACCATATAAAATGGATTTGGTGTATAACAGCAAAACAGTGTCAATGGAATGTAAATTGAGACGAAATCTATTATAAAGACTATATCCTTAGGTTAAGTATAAATAAAATACATAATTATGCGTGACAAATAAAAATACACTAAATATTATTCGATATTCAATAGAACTCAATCAGAGAACATTCACACATATTCTTGTAAAAACAACACCAATAAATTGGATATTTGACTTAACGAATGGAGATTGAGTTAAAATTACTCTTCTCAAGTTCATGTCGACGACTTGAGAATTTATCAATTGGGTGATTATGTGTATCAAATGTATATACAAAGAAAGGGGAGTGGAAATTATGACAAATGAAAATTAAGAGTGATTCCACACATAATCTTGGAGTAAAATAATCAATGAAGTTTGCGTAAAGCCGAATGAGTGGAAATTGAAAATTCAAATTCCCTTATAGATTTGGTAACTTACGAAAGATACACCCATGAAATAAGTATCATACAATGATGATGTAAATATCCATAAATTAATGTATATTACACAATGTATACAATCATGGGAAGTACAGACACCACATGCAATAAATAAGTGGTGAACAATGGAAATCTCACAGAATTAAAAGTGAGATAAGAAACCCCTTACTTTATGCTTTTTCCAAGGTTGAGGGTTGGTTAACCTCCTGTATAATGGTGAATTTTTTTTATTGAATTATAAAAGAATAATATACATTAATATGATATCATATATGTTCATTTAACATATATTTGTTGATAATATCTTAGTATTATTGATGTTTAGGGTGTTAACGGATATGTTTTCCTTTATATTATTTGTTATGTGAGCCATATTTGTTACAGATGGGATGTATCTTATTCATATCCAGAATGATATCATGTCTCTAAACATTATTTTTAATCATCAAATGAAATTTAGTCTTGAAAGGATATGATGGGGAATTAATCTCATCATGTTTGTGGAGACGTTAATCCGTACGTACGCACGAGTGACAATATCATTATTTTGATATTAAAATAATATATAATTGGATGGTATAACATATATAAATAATCATTATCATGTTATATTTATTATTTACATGAATTATAATCATTATTATAGCCATCCAAATAACAATATATTTAATAACAATTACACCACAACGTGGAGACGGTAGGCCGTACGTACGTACGTATGGTGACATGTCATTGAAAAGTTGGATAGAATACTGAATATGGTTGTATCATATTTATAATAACATCAAATAATATAGAAAATAATGGATTTATTATTTTATAATGGAAATAACAATGAAATAATAAGTGGAAGAAGAAAGGAACTTGAAAGTGGGTGGTGAAATCATTACCTCTTCTTCTGGTTCTTCCTTTTGATTTGATCAAAATGGCTCCTTAAGATCGCTTTCTGACCAAAGTAGGACCTCTAGGATTAATTGAGGGATGTTACGAGGATATTTGGGCTAGGTTTGGATGATTCAAAAAGCATTTATGGTATGAATTTGGGAGAAGTGGGAGTTCCCTTTTATAAGAGGGGTGAGGGGCATCTTACAAAAAACAAAAAATATTATTTTATAATAAATTCATATTTGGTTTATAATGGCTCCAAAGTGACTTATCTCAAGGATAATTTGGGGATTGGTCGAAATCCTTTCAACCAATATAGTTTAAACAGGTTTATGTCACTATATTAACCTTATCCTTTATATTTTACTCTTAGATGGATAGTTTCACATTTACCATGTCTCTTTGTATTTTTATATTGTATGGTTAATAAACATACTATAAACTTCCAAGCGACCCCCAAGTGGTTCATTAATGATACACCTGTCATTACTGATGTCATTTGGACAAACCTTAGATTTATAGGAATATTATATCAATTTATAATATAATATGTGTTTTATAAACTCTTTTATGTCAATTTTGTCACTATTTGGTATTTTGTTTTTTCTAAATTTATAATAACATTATTACGTCAACAAAAATTCATCTAACCAACCCTAATATGTAATATTAACTTTTAAAATTAGTGTAATTCATAAAAATTCTCAAATTAAATTTATTTGTATATTTGTAATATCAATTATTTTAATTTTTCATTAATTATTAAATTACTGCATCACCATTATGTCTAAATAAATTAAATTATTTAATGTCTAAAAATTATAAACAAATTTCAATTATGTTGGAAATATTTTTTTCATTCTAATGAAAATTTATTATAGAATTTATATTATGTATAACATTTTATTAATAATGTTTTAGTTATTAAACATTGATTTTATCTCTTTTTTTTAAAGGTTGGGGCCGAAGACTCATTTTTATTATTAAATCAAGAAAATACCACTTTTAACTAGGTAGAGGGAAACCCGTTATATAGCCCGAAGGCCCGGGGGGCTTATATCCCATTTCATAGCCTATAGGCCCAAAATTTTACCCCAATTCACATTCATTGAATAGTAACCCGGCTGCTACAGTACCACACAGTACCACCACCTTTACATTGCCCTACCGTCGCTACAGTACCCACCGATGAATAGTGATGCTGCTGCTACAGTACCGCTACAGTACTGCTACACTAACCTGCGCCAAATGGGTTTTGATTTTATCTCTTTTAACTCTTCTTTGAATTAATAATAATAAATGTCCTAATCTAATCCAAGTGGACCAAAAAGGTTCATATTTTATTTCTAAGGTTGTTTTTTGTCGAATTTTACATATCCAATAGAATTAGGACATGTGTTAGGGTAATAATAATATCAGTTTTACCCTTAATTGCCCTATTTACTTTTAACCATGTAAATAAAAGTAAAAAGTTAATATTCACCAAAAATTATTTTTATCATATTGAACCACATTTTACTCCTTGATATTAATCGTGTCTCTAGGAATATCGAAATTCCACTCACAGAAGTGGTAAAATTATGTTTTATGTGAATTTTCAAATTCTCCTAGGAGATGGGTAAAAGACAGTGAAAACTTCAATAAAATTTTTATATATCTAAAATTATTCTAAACTAACTCAAATGAATGACATTGAACTTATATAGGTATTATATATCTATTTTGACCTTAATTAAATTTAAATAAAATAAATAATTTTTTAAATAAAAATTCGGTTTTAAACTATAACTCAGTATTTTCACTATTCATCAAAACATGAATGTTTTCAAAAAAATACCAAAAATTCACTCTAAGAGAATTTCGATATTTCGAATCCAAAAATGAAGTCCATTTTGAAAGATTAAATTTATAAAATTTCAAAAATTGGGTATTACTGTTCATAATGGCTACGTTGATTGGTTTTGGTGTGTGTTATAACTCGAAGTTGCGTACAACACACGCTACTGTATTATTCGAAGAGAAGCATATCGTGGATGCTTGGGGTGTTACATGATCTCTTCATATTTGAGATAAGAGTTTCATTCTGGCATTTAGGGGTTGGGGAAACTTCTTCTAGCCATGATTATAGGGGGAAATGTTTTGTAGAGGTTAGAGTTGGGGTTAGAAGGATTATTTCTTCATATTTTTCCATGAAGGGTATGGAAGGGACAATAAAGGGATCTGAGGATAGTTATAGTTCATTTTTATCAAATCATTCACCACCGTCTTGGGGAATAGTGGATTATTCAACAATATGAGGCTCAGTAGCCTTGATCAAATTGATAAGGACTATTGAACATGCATCCATATTCGGGCTTTTTAACTCGATGTGATTGATGTGTTGTATGTATTACTCACTAATTTTATTAATGGGGTCAGAATGAACCATTTATAAACCATTTTGGGTCGATACCAAGTTAATTTCATCGACTAAGTGTTTATTCCGTTTTAAATCATAGGAACCTACATCATATACAGTGACTCGTACAAATCTAATGGGGTTTTATCAGTGTGAAATGTCACACTATACTTTTTAGTGCAATATTTGATGCGGTTGTGGTATGATGAGGTAATTTCCAAATGTTGATGCATCTAGAGCCCTCCCAATATGATATTTAAGTCCATGTTTTTTCAGACTACATTGAATCTTGAGTCAGCTATGAGGTCTTCAAACATGTTTTTTAGAATGATTTGGACCAATATCTTTTTCTCACTCATGTCATATCCCAATAGAGTTTTTATATTGGGTGTCAGGTTGTCATCAGTGAAGCATATCCTAAAAAATGTCTAAATTGGAAAGATAATAACTCTATGTGCTTTGTTAATGATGTATTTACTGACATCAACATCATTTATCCATCCGGACACATAAAATGGATTGATGTTTCCTTATATATTGGTTTCATCTGATGGGTCTATGAAAGAGATAATTGTGTGGAATTTTATATGATATGTCTCTAAAAAATATACATTAGCTGTGGCTATATAGGACTAAAACATTGTAGGTAATAAAATACATTCTATGTGTGATTCCCTGAGATTTACTAACAGATTGAATGCATCAGGAAATGATGGTTTTGCTGGTATTGTGGCTAACAAATTCATAATATCATATTTCTGATCTAATGGTTATGGCTACCCGATAAGGCGATTCTCTTTTACATGTGATTTAGGGTCTTGAACACTACAATAGGATGGTTAGGTTCCAATAATAGGAGTTGGTTACGGTTACGTATTTTGTGAATTTTGTCGAGTCGGCCCCCCTGCAGGCCTTGGGTGACTATAAATCATCATTTTTCCTATTGTATATTCTTGGATGATCAGGATAGAGTGGATTCAGGTGGTGGTAGGAGAATTTTCCTTTCTTTATTGGGTCTTATGAAGGGTTCGTCCATATTTTTCTGTAATGATGATTGTTTGAGTTGGACAACGACCATAATCATGATTTCCCCCTAGTTAAGACACATTATGATTCTTTGGATCTAAAGGCCTCATTCGGTGGCTCCCTGATTGGGTATGGGGAAAAAAGTTCATACACATATACTTCATTAGAGTAGGTGTCCATTAAATTAGTGACATTAATAAATATGATGACCAGTTCTGAATATTATGCTGTGTTTTTTTGATTAAATTCTTTAGGTGGTGCTATTTTTTTGGATGGTTTCCATATCATAATATCAGTTGGCATGAAATATGAGAGTGTAAAATAAAACACTCTCTTAGTGAAGGTTAATTTTCTATCACATTATCTTCACAACCCTTGGAGGATTGTGGGTTGAGGATGCTGTTTGTGCCACATCAGGATATGTTACAGAAACAGTCAGTTTCTTAAACTAAACATGGGGGATACCATGATAATAGTTGTCTATTTGTTGAGTCATCCAACAATCTAACAAATGGTATTTTTTATGACTATTTTCCACTCTCCTTCATCATTCGGTTGAGTGGAGGAATCATATTATACTTGTTTTGGTGGTGGTCCCATATTGACAAGGCTAAAATTTATCACTCATTGCAGAATTTAACTGATGAAAAACACAACTAAATGGTGTGTCCTAGTATATATTTTAATGGACAATAATGTTGTTAGACATCAAGATCTACTTGATCTGCCCTCTTCAGCACTGGTATCCTGAGAAAGTTTCAATTCACAGATGCTATGATGTATCTACAGACTTGATTATCTTGAAACAAGTATACATTATTCCTTCAATCCACAATTTTTTTCTTTTGGACCCCCTTGACTCTTTATATTAATATAGGGGTAGATTATAAAATCTATGGGGCCCTAAACTATTCATTGTAGGCCTTGGAGATGGAGCTGGTGTAGGGGGTGGCTTAAGCGTAAATGAATCCACTTCAGCCATTCCGACTCATTTTCTTTGGCATAATGCGGTTTCCAAGGACATGAGATTATTATTCTTCATATAATCTTCTATACTCTGGTAAATTTCAGACTAATCCCCAAACCAACTTGTATACTTCAATTGGATGAGTGTTTTTTGGAATTCATCACAAAGATTGTCGATGCACATGGAAAGCATCTCATCATGGAGGATCAGCCAATTAATGGAGTATGTAAGACCATTCCATCTGTATTGAAGTCTAAAACTCATTAATTATCCCACTTTATACATTTCATAAGGTTGATGACTACTGTTTTTTTGGAACATTTAACTGAACTGGAAGTAGAAATTCTATCGAAGGTCCTCCCGGCATGTTATTGAATTATCTAGAAAAACAATATACCATACGAAGGGTAAATATTGTAGGGTCTGTACAAATCATATGAGTTTGAATTATTGTTTTGTTAAAGTATCCCCATCATGGGGTCATAGAAATTGGAATAATACATAAGATGTTGTTCTGGGTTTCAAAAACTATTGAACATTGAGAATATGTGGATCTCAAAATTTTACGGCGATGGGACATTTCTTACCTCTTTGGGGTATCATTTATACTATGGTTTATTTTGGAACGTCACCATACAAAGGCCTCAAATTGAGAAACCAAGGACATTATGGTATTAATTTGATCCTGATCAATGTATTTTTGGACCTATGATAGGGTGGGAATAACCAGTGCAGGATTGGTCATACCAGAGCTATTGGAATTTGAGGTGGATACTCGACTGGTGGAATCATTTGTGGATTCTCCATAATTTTTTCAAATTCTTCCCTCAGTGGAGGAAAATATTGGTATCATGCTAAGATTGGGATCAGGTAGATTGATTATCCTGTAACTTCCTTGAATGATCTTTTCTTCCTCTCTTAATATTCTTGGATGATTTTTTTTGCAAGAGGTGACCCTATATGAAGTGTGTTCTGATCCTCAATATATGGATGAAATCATGTTTTATGTAACCCTTTGAGTAGTTTGAACTTGATTTCCCTCTGTTCATTATTTTTTTCAACCTGTTGTGATAATAAATCCTCAGCATATGGGATGTGTTCTCATGTTGAGGATAAGGTGGGTCATGTATAACCATTATCTTATTAATCTATTTTTTTCAATTCTCAATGGATGTAATGATGGATTGGATGAGGGGGAACTCAAAATTAGAGATGATAATTGGTTTTGGGTATGCAAACCATCAGGCTTGGCATGGACCACCTTTACGAGGGATCAATATCCTCTCACATCATCATGACCTATAATATTTTCAATGAGGTATATGGTATTTACATTTATGATGATAACTGATGAATACATCATTACAGGTGGCGTATTAGGTGTCAAATGGTTATAGAGCTTCTAGTGTCCTTTTTTGGATCTTATCCTACCATTATGAGGTCCTATTTTAATGCCTTGATGAAGGGTAACTAAAATAGAACTACAAAATAACCTAGATGTATGTATCCTTTCTTAGGACATGAGTTAGAAGATGGGATAGAATAGGTAACCTCTCTTTTCATTGTTCTCCCCAAGCGTTAAAAGACTTGCATCATTTTTTCAAGTGGTTGTGGAAACAAATACCCAAGCCATACATGCTGGGTTATCACCCATTCCTTCATCATTGTACCTCAACCTAGATTTTTTAGTTTTATGGTGGTAATTTGTGTTAAATATTCTCTTAGGCTGATGGGATAGGGTTGAACTCGTACTATAGCATTTTCTACAACATTCACTGCTTTCTTGATCTCGTGTATCCCCATTAGATCATGATCTGACCATTGTGTTAGGTATACACATGAATTATTTTCTTCCGAGGACATGAGTATTGGCTGATGATTGAATTACCATAGGCAATAAGCCTACTAATCTTTCTTGTTGTCTTATTGAAATATATTTTTAATTCCTTGTTCACATTGGGCTTGATGATTTTGAGACTTAGTCGAGGCTAGTTCTTGTGGAGCATTCCTTTTTTCCTGAATAGGTGTTTCTTATGGATACTTATTGGATGATGAAATTGCAGGATTATATTTCTAGTGGGATCTGGAGGATTTGAAGAGTGGGAAGCACAATGAACCATTCTATCTCTAACCCTAAATATGAACACTATACAGTGCATCATTGATATTGAAACACAACTTGTGTAGTGAGTGGAGGTAGAACAATTTTAGATCATTCTTCTGCCTCTCATATTATGTTTGATGTGAAGAAGAATGATCTTTTAGGAAAATTTGGTGATGAATCTCCCCCACTATATCGACATGGTCTACATACCAATTATAGGGGAAAAATAGTTTTGATACATTATAGATTTGTCCAGATATTAAAACGAATGTTATGTGTGCATTCCTCGGACAATTAGCTAAGTATGTCGAACAGAGAAGTTCTTGTGGGAATAAATATAACTAGTATGTCACCACTAAATAGATTTCTTCTCATGATAAACATATTTTTTTGTTCTTATTTCTATTATTCCACTGCATAGTGTACCAAACATGGATTCTTTATGATGATTTCATCTAGAGTAGTGGGGATAATAATGATTTCATTAATAAATGAGTGGTGAGTAGGTGCCTCAGAAGAATATTGTTTCCCCCAGATGTCTTCTTACTGAGAAATGGTGTCACGTGTCATTGATAGTGTTTATAGAATATCTGACCCTATACATCCAAGTGCCTTAGATTGTGAAAGATTTATCATATTTGAACCGGTGAGAGGAGGACATTCTTGTTTGTGGGCATTTTGACTATTGGGATGAACTTCGTAGTCGATGTTTATGGTGGACAGGACTACCATTGTATCTAAATGTCCGAACACATGGTGATTTTCTATGGTGTATAACTATTGATGGATCTTTAGGGGGGACCACAATAAGGGGATCACATTCTTGGTACTAGATCGCATTGTGTGGAGGACCTTCGTGACAACTGCCATCATGCAGAGGACCACCATAATAGCATGATAACTTACTACAGGGAGAATATCTATAGTGTGAATCCTTGAATTGAAATTCTATATTTCCTTTAATAAGGGGTAGGAAATCTTATTATTTGGTTCAATTTTGGGGAGGTCCTTTATAGTGGACTCCATGGTGATGAATACCATCATAGATGAACATCTAACAACATGGAGAAATCATGCAGTATATACCAAGGGTATGACCATCATGAGAGATGAAATGAAGCCTAATTTTTTCCCTATAAAATCATCTAGTCCAAGGGAGGGAAACCTTACATCTTATCAATAGATAGGCTGTCATGATCGATAGTTTCTTTCCAATTATGTATTTTGTTGTAGGTGCTCTAGAGAGGGCCATCAGAGCTACTGGTACAAGCGTTGTGGGGAGGACCTTCACAACTAATACTGACACATAAATAATTTGGTAATGGGTCAACATGATCATGACCCCCTATTGATATATGTTTAATATAATCCTGAACTTCATCTTATAGTATTGTAGAATAATTAATGTGCTCTTCATTTTACAACTGCTTCTCACAAATTTATTTTTTGGGTTATCACTTGTGGGAAACTTGGGCCAACTACTCTTAGTAATCCCTATCTGGTACGAGTTCCTATGTGAAAGGTTACCATGATGTTATTAGGGATTTAATGATAGAAATCCTGATTTTTGGTAGGTATATCAATCTTCCCTAGAGAATCCACCACATTGGACTAGTGTCCCTCAATTAGAAAATGTATTTTTTCCTGATCAAGGTGTACTTGTATAATAGAATATGGGTGTAGAACCTCTAGGACTATAATAGGGATGAAGGTCTAATCTAGAGAGACTACCTTATTTTTTGTATGAGTCACCCATCATGGATATATGGGATCATTGGCTCGACTCATAGATTTTTCCACAAAGATAAATACATCTGGACCGGTTAGGAGGATAGGATCTAAATTCAATATCAGATACTCCATCATTTACATGGTGTGTTGATATATATATTTGTCTGGAATAGGTATAAATTTTCATTCAGATGTCAGAGAAGGTGTTTCTTCCTACTCTGGTACTCTATGTGTTTCTAGTGAGTACATACATTTCTCTTATGATAGGGAATAAGAAATGGTCGTACCATTGCTTATAGGTGAGATACATCAGTTGTTTTCTCTATTTTATATACTATGATGATGAAGGTATTCATAGTGACATGAAAGAATTTTTATATGATTTTTTGCTTCTAAATTTTTTGTTGGGGAATGATTTGAATCTGTAGGAATTTGGATCTGCTTATATTTTAATACCACCATATTTTACAACAGTGTTTCTGTGTGGTAGGAATGAATTTCCATATTCTCTTTGATTTCCAACCTATTTTACTGGTGGGATTTACATGAGGGGGAAGGAATTTTTCTATATCGATGCTTGACTGCCAAAATTTTTGACTAGTGGGTTTGATATGAGTGGGAATGAATTTGACAATGTCCATACATAATATCCACTGTATTTGAATGATGGTATTTTTATTCATCCATTTTTATGTGAGTCTTCATATATATTTTTCCCTATTTGGAAGGCATTTTTGGTATGAATTAACTTATATTGGACTATTCACATAGTTTATGGCCACTATATCTGACTCGGGGCTTTGTGTGCATTCACAGTATCATGAAACTACCCATTGATGGCCACCATATTTAGATAATGGGCTTATTGTACATCTATATGGAATTTTATCTACATAAAACACGCTGCTCTATTTGTGTGGTGGGACCATGGATCATTTGTTGGAATTTTTACTTACAATTAATGTGCCACCATGTATCCATGGTGTGCTTTAAAAGATTTGGTAGGGTTGTATACATACTTGTATCATGCCACAGTATTTGAAAGGTGGATCTCCTTCTTAGGAAGTAGAGTGATGTCCTGCTCCTGATTATATTCCAACATACCTTAGTGGGATGAGTAAGGGGCATGTGTCTTGTGGACTTCAGTAGATTCCCTCAATGTGGTATCCTCCCCATCATGAGGATATTGGTTTAAGCATTGTTGGAAGAGATATATTCATCTATAGTCTATTTCACAAGACACTTGAATACCCTGGATGAAGTCATAAGTGTGAACATCATATTCTTACTAAGGATAATGGAGGTACTCATTGTCACATTCTTAGGAGAGGCTCTCAAAAAGTTTGTGGATAGAATGTGGGGCCACCATGTCTTTTATCACTGGATGCCATTGTTTGGGTGACTAGTGGGGATTTATGGCCTATATGGATTGTCATGCAGCCCCCACTATAGGGAGAGTACAGTTTTGATGGTACAACTTAATCAATGCATTTGAAACCCAATGTTGAAGATGTTGGGTCGGCGATGGTGTCATGTTCTTCATTTTGGACCTCATTTCTTGTGGAGTTTTGAAATTGTGTGCCTGAGTTGAAATTCACGATTCCATTTGATTGAATATTTCTCTATGAATTACAGACAATATATACGATAAGTGCAAACAAAAAAACCCATTCAAAGTAAAATTTCATGACCACATGCGTTATTGATAATATTGATTTTCCGTATTTCGTTTGGATGTGAAGGGGCTCGAGGTGGGGTTACCATCCATATTTGTAATGGTTTCATGTTGGGTTCACCATTTTCATTTTTACCCAAGGAGCGTCTGTGTACCCAAGGATGGAAATCATCCATCGGGGGTTGTGGCAGTATATCACTTTAATTTTATGAAAAATGTGACGTAGTTGAGTGGTCATGTTGGGTGATTTTAGGGGGTTATGTGTCTTTGAAATTTAACCTCATCAAGTAAAACATCCTTGGATAGTCTCCAACAGGTATACTAGTAAATCAAGAAACACCCAACCACCATGTTATCCATGATTCATGGAATTGATTTCAAAATTAAGGCACTCCTTGAATAATTATTTGGCAAACAACCCTTATGGAAACACATTGGTCGATAGGGTGGGATCTCGGGCTTATCACACCATTTTTGGGGGAGTAAATGCATATTTTAGGACTCTATTATAGATTTATGAAATTTTCATATGTTCATGAATCCTTCAACCTTTCGCAAGAATGTGTCCATGGATTACCATTAGGATACAAGATCAATAAAAAATCTATGTGGGCCTCGAATTAATTTTAACCTTTTGTGGATGGACTAGAAATTCCTTCATCGATTATTGAGACAATGTAGGTTCAACCAATATTATTTGGTGCTCTATATATTATCATTGTATTGGGGAGGATGAGAATTTTTTAGTTGTTGGGATGAACCCATTATATGGGCTTCCAATGTATCCTCATGGGATGTATCAGAGCCCACATAGTTCAGTTCCACTTAACAAGACGCATCAACTTTTAAGGACATGCAATGAGGACATATTCAGGCATTTTAATGTCAGGTGGCAAAGACATCTAGGAGGAAGGTACCTCGTTATGATTTTTTGTGGCCCTTATTCTAAGGTGTTCCAAGGAATCTAGGAGGAATATGGGTTCCCATGATGAATTTGACCCTACGTGGGAATGTGGAACAATTATAAAAAGGATTATTTGGGGTTTTGGATTTGGGCCACATAGAAATTTCCAACATATTCTATTTATAAGGGTATAAAACACAAAATAGATTTTTTAGATTTTTCCTATATGTGTATGCTTTTAATGAAGGATACGTGATTTTTTTGTTACATCATCGGAGATGGAAATTTCTATTTTGAGTTAGAAAATATACCGTAAAGGAGGCCTTAGAGAATTGGGGATCATGATTGGGATTAACTCATGATAAAGATACCTCTTTTATCATGGGGCTTGGAAAGGCATCCAACATATGTTGGATGAGGTAGAATCATAGTTTTCATAGTATATTATTTATGGCTTACACCTAAGACGAGGTCCATTATTGCATTATAAGGATGTTGTGATGATCACAAGCCTCTAATACAATGTGATTCATGATCGGCATAAAAAAAACAAGACGATATGGATGATTTATTGAACAAAAAAATCATTCTTTTTCCTATGATGGAAAAGTAGGAGAATGCAGGTGGATGAGGCAGGGACAACAGAACCACCTCTTACCATCAGACGGGGATTACTCCCAGAGGGAATCCCTGACATCAATTTATGAAAATGGGAGAAGTTTTGTTCACATCAAAAGGAAACACAAGCATGATCATATTAATTTATCACTGGCTCCCATGGATGATAAAATATATGATTACCCTTAATCCAAAAAATATGGAGGTTCATATTAGTATCCCAAGGTTGGACCATGGGTTACCTTGGGAATATAAACTCATGTAAATTCTATGGCTCTATACCATTATAGAGATTACCCACATGACTCAAAAATCCATGAGTTTGTAAACTCATAAGGGTGTTCTAATGGGCCTGACAATTATATCATATGGGTCCAGTGGATTTGGAAGGGACATTGGGAAAATTCAATTTGATAGGTTTATTGAGGGGATATGGGTGATGCAACAAAAACAAAAGGGAATTGTTGGATCCGGCTCATGGAACACCCAATAATGTTGTATAAAACATAAAAAAAATTTCATGAAGGATGGGGTTTCTATTGAATAGAATATTATTATGTGGGTGGAGGAGTCCGTCACATACTGAGATGGTACGGGGACCTGCACGTGGTCCGTATAGAATTTCACAGCTCAGAACTAAGACCCTCTCGTGTTTCTCTTTACTGTAGGGGGATGAGTTTCAGCCACATACTATGGTAGTATGTGAGCCTAAGATCTATCAGCATAGAAATTTTCTACGTGTGTAGGGTTCCTCGCAAGGAGCATTTTACTACACAGGGTGCTGATATGAAGAAGGGGTACTAGCCCTACACTTCGCAGGAGATTCATCCACGAAGGAAGAAGTGTTAAAGGTTTTTAAATTAATATTATATTTTCATTATTCATGGTACGAGGTGGGATTTCACAGTGAGGAATCTTCAAAAGAGTCTATCTATTCTATTATTATTCTTCTTATGTGCCTTCAAAACCCTGAAATCCATTCTCTCAAACTGTCAATGTTTTTTTGATGTCCTCTCTATAATCCCCCCTCCATGAACATTCATAAAAGAATGAAAGATCTGGGTTGGTGGGTTGCAAGAATCCTTTTTCCGAAACCTTAGGAAGAATTACTCAACCCTTATATGACTCGGTTAATAGAGGATTGTGGCGGTTATAGTTCATAGAGGCAGAAATCACCACATCAGCACAATTGATGACATCATTTGTGGGATTCCATTTTCTTGTCCTTGTCCAAAAATCATCAGAGTCAGCAAAAAATGGTATGTTTGGTGTGTTTCTTAGCATCTATTTCGTAAATGACATCAATTTTTGGGGACCAGTGCTGACATCTTCTTCCCACGAACCATTATATTCTTGGATGGTTCATCGTGTAGACCGTCAGGCAGTGTGGTGGTCCGCAAAGGATATATTACCTTCATATTCCGGCCTTTTCCTTTTCCTGTTTTTCTCTTTTAAATATTATTCAGAAAAATTTAATTTAGGTGGAAACCCTTCCTTTGAAATTTTTTTGGGAGTATTTGACTTCCCTTTTACAAATTTTCAACACTCAAAAATTATGTTATACTAATCATGACTTTGTTGGGTTTGTTTAGAATTTTCTTACTTATTTACTTATTTTATAAATGTTATAAATTATTTTCAAAAAACATTATTAATAAAATTGAATCCCAAAGTGACATCAATGGTTTATTTGAAAATGGTTTATTTTCAAAGTGTTCAATTTATTAATTTTTTTATAAATGATTATTGGTTTTCATGTGAAAAATACTTTGATTAATTCATGGCAGTATTTTCCAAGGATTTTACACTTACACAGTACATATCACTTTAGGATAGTGCATATTTTGTTTTTTTGATACATATAATTTCAACGATATTGTGTTCAAGGGGGGATCTTCATGATGACTATAAAACAAAGAGATTTAATGAAATATTTTTTTACAAACTATTTTATATTTTCATAGTAATATTTTATTAAATAAAACAATATTTCTATAATTCATTAAAAAGACTTCTGTCGTTTACTCCTATTTCACATAATATTGATTTCAACATGCATTATATACAACACTGATTTTCTAAGAAACATGAAATACCATTAAAATATTTTATTTAAAATAATAGTTATCAACAAGCGATTGGAACAATGGGTATGATTAATATCAAATAAATTATGAAGAAATATGGTTCAAAACAATATATCAAATAAACTATTTATTGATGAATAAATTATAAATTATAATTAAAACTATTTGAAAATAAATGAAATCCTTTTCTGGATATCTGTTTTAGAACAAAAACATTGTTTTTATTAATGAAATAAATTTAAAATTTTTGTTTAATGATATTAATTAAATTTATATATTATATACTTAATCAAATTTTTACAGTCATTTTATGTGTTCCTTTGAATGTTATAATAAAAAATCTATTTTTATACCTAAAACAATATTTTTATAAAATGTGGTTTTGTCTCATTTTGTGCAATAAATTTAATATTACATTTTGAAAAGTTTCTTAATAATAATTATAAAAAATATATTTTTTAAAATTATTATATTGAAATTATCTTTCAGTGATTTAAGGATAATTTGTTTAGAATAAAAAATTTTCCGTGAATAGTGAAAAATTATGGTTTTTATAAAAAATGCATTTTTCATTCAAAGTATTTAAATATAAATTTTATTCAAATATTAATTTAAAATATAACTTATTAATATTATAGATATATACATTAATCTGATTTAGGTAATTTGAATATATTTCATATTTTATATTTATATAATTTTTTTTAATCTTATGATCATTTTCTCTTTCAGAAATAACTTTCACATTGTGTTTATGGGTATAATATTAAAATACAATTTTCCTTATATGGGAATTTAAATTGAGAAAATTGATTGATAATTTTGAATAAGTATAATTTATATTTTATACTAATGTTATCTTAATTATTTTCCACATTAAATAGTAAAAATAACAAAAATATTTAATTATCGTGTTAAAGATGAAACATGTTTCGCAAGGGGTTAAACTAATAAGATAAGGGGTAATATGACAAAGAAACTGGTCCAAAACCAATTATATGGAAATATTTATAACATATCCCCTAAATTTTTTTTAATAAATGATTGGGGAGACTTTTGGCCTATGAAGAATGTGGGTACACTATATTCTTTTCAATAATTCAATATGACTCTTCTCCACCACTTATAAATGGCCACCACATATCCTCCCCTACTAATATGCCTAAAACCATTTTTTCTACCAATACCTACAAAAATAAATTCATTTTTTATGTACCCACATCATAGATTCCCTGTTGGTATCATAAATCTAATCTTGGAAGGATTTAGGTTTACAAAAAGTTGTTTTCGGAAGAAGAAGTAAGGTTTTTAATAATTAGCTTTTGTTTTAATTATTCTTATAACTCTTTAAAATATTATAAAACAATGATATTATAAAAATAACAGTTTATAACATATTAATATATAATAATATATTAATTTACTTAATAATATCTATCTTAGATTCCATCTAATGGGAATGAAAAATTTTGATCATGTGTTTGATAGATGACTACCTCACTAACCAATGTTGTTCATTTTCCATCTCCAACTCTCACATATGGAAATAATTATGGATATAATTTATATATATATATGATATTTATGATATTATTATACCAATTTAATTATTATATTAAATCTAACATCTTAACACCCAACCCATTGGTAATCAATTATGTTGACACTGTGTGTGGCAGACTTCTAGCTCATGAAATGATGTCATATGTTTTTTATTTTTTATTTTTTTTTAATAATGATAGATTAAATGATTATAAATTATATTCTTAAAATCAATATACATAATTAATATTTTTTTATATATAACATATATTTTCTTAATTTCCATTCCTCAGGTGGTACAATAATGTCTTTCATGTTTACAGAGGACTATCTCCTTGCGAAGCTATGTGATTAATCTTTCAGTAATGCTCTTCCTACAAGGAAATAAGGGTAAATTTAATGAATACATGTTATATATATGGCATAAAATTATTCATTATAGGTAATATATTAATAAAATTTCTCTTTTTCATTCTCCATGAAAATGAAAACAACATTAATGTGTACGTACGACTTATCGTCTTAATACATAGTATATTTTAGTTTATATCTCTAACAATTATGGAATACTCTATGTAAATATATAATTAATATATATATGATATTTATATCATGGTTAGAATAATTTTTACTATTTACCAGTTATAAATTTATGACAAACAGAAAATATTCAAAAGATACATGAAAAACAATAATGTTATTACCCAGAATATGATTTTAAAAATTAATTTTTAATAAAAGTATAATAAAAAGTAATATATAAATAATATATATTGTGATATATATAATTATATTTAATTTATATTTTTATAATAAATATATAATAATTATTCATTAGTTTTGAATGCGTATGAAGGATATTAGGACTTATGGTATTTGATTTCAATTTATTTTTATTTTCTCTAGGACACAAACAATATCGACCACCCAATTATTTTATAATATGTATATAACTACCAAAATTTAATTTTATGATTATTATACTGAATATTATAAGGATTTAAATATCCATTTTTGTATCTCTATTTCACAAGGTTTGGGATTTGAATCATACCAAATTGGTAAAAATTCATTGTCTCAAATTGTCATCATTGGGAGATAAATTATGTTGGGAACCTACATCCCATTATTAGGTGTATATATATACCATCGGAAATATAATTTTATTATGTTATTTATTCTCATGATACTTTTATTTTAATTTTTTTATTCATTCATGGGGAGTAATAGTCAATGTTACAATAGTGGAAAAGGTTTAATGATACAATATCATCATTTATCAATATTATTAATGTTTATGATATTGATTATAAATACATATGATCTATATCACCTTATAATTAATATTTTTATTATAGTAGGGGTATTTAATTATAATACATGTTTCCCTTAATTGTCCTTTCATCATGTACACTTGATTCCAAAATGATGTTTTCAATGAAAACTTACAGTATTTCTATCTTCTATTAAAAATACTTGTTTCCTTACACATCCATGTTTTATAATATTGTCTTTATGTTTTTCATGGTTTTTTACTTCATATTTACCATTTTTTATCTTCATGAAATTTTTTTTAAAATAAATCATCATCTAGTGTTCAAAACCATACCCAGGTTACAGTTTTTTTAAAATGTTAAAGGAATCATTGTTTTAACATGTATAGAACATCCATAAATCATTACCACTCAATTGATTAATTATTCCATTAAAAGATTCAATGTTTTTTAAATGAAATGGATTGAATAAAAATATTATGAATCTTAATTTTAAAAATTCATTTTCCGATAAATATTATTCTCCATAGGAATGTGTTAAATTAATTTATAAGATTCCTTAATATGTTTTCAAGGATATTTTCAAATAAAATAGCATGTGAAATATTTTGAGAATTTCAAGTTCTAAATCGCTTATTTTAAATGAAATTATATTTTCCTCGTGAAATTTGGCATGTGATTATTATTTAAAAATAATGTTCCATTTCTGGTGAAAGTCATTGATGTTATTAAATATTTCATGGGGATATGATCAAATGATACCATTAGTACTTTTCCCTTAGATAGTTTATGTTTATGATCAATATATTTTTATGAAAAATGTTTCTTTCCCATAGGTAATGATATAATGAATTGATGAGATAGTTATGAAACCCATGTACTTTATATGGGTTATGATATGAGTTATGAAACCCATTTATTTTCATGGGTTCTGATAAGATGAAGGTTTTATTATCCCATCGAATGACTATTTACGGTTACCATTATGATAATTTGGTTACGTTATTACTATGTAATGTGCTCATGTCATAACCATAGATGGCTGGGAGCTATATCTCCCACCACTGCATTAGGTAATGATTAATGTTATATGTTCTCAATGGGTAAACTAGAGGTTATCGCAATCCGGAAATAGGGTATAGAAGTGGTTATCCCAAGACAAACAGGCATACATCTCAGGTTATCCCAATAAAAAATTAAGTTAATTTGAGGTTTGACCATGTTTACAAGTTAATAATTTCTAGTTGGATATATATGTCATAAGGTTTATATGATTATGTTTTTGAAACAATTCTATTTCTTAGGAGGTTAGTATCTCTCATGGATCATGACTGTGGATTTCATTATGATTCATGTGGTATGAATGACTAATAATCATGATATGAATCAATGTTACTGTCCTTAACATGAATGCAATGGTTTAGAAATTCTATTCTCATGTTTTCATACCCTTATACTCATGGTATTTTGATGTATATCGCATTTTTACCCTTCCTATGAAAATTATATCACCCTATATTATTTTAATTTTCCCATGTTTATGATGATAGGTATTAAATTTGATATGTTTTACAAGGGTGGTAGTTATAAATAACTAAATGGGAGATGATGTGGAACACTTATGAACAAGTTACTCATGTTTCCAGGATTACAAATGCACAATACCTTTATGATAAATAAAAGTTTGTTTGTATAATGTAATGAATATTTATATAATAATAAGGAATATATATTAATGTAAAATACTTGTTCAATACATTTTTCATCAAAAGGATATTATTTACCAACCATTGGAAACTATAATGATAAAATTTAGAAAAATCCTAATTAAATGGTCACATCCTATTGTTCTAGTATGAAATAAATTATGTGGTTTATATAAAAAAATCATCCATATTGGGATAAAAATAGTGTAAAATGTTCAATGAAAATAATAACTAGGTTTAATAACTCTAAATAAGTATAATTAATCTAGACTCAAGAATTTCCTTGTACAATATAATGAGCCATACTATGCACCTATTTTGACAGTCTTGGGGGATATTCAATGGATAATTTACATATTATTTAAGAAAAAATAATTCATCATTTTATTAGATAAGTTCCAAGACAAAAACTATTCTAAACAATATGTATCATTTAATTAATACATGGTCTCTTTATTTAGACATCCTATAAATTATTTTTCACAATAATGTGCTTTCCCATAATTGTTATAATTTCTCAATCTATGTTTTTTATTGTTTAGTTGATGGATGGAACCTGAAGGAACTACGTTAATGTTGAATTTAGTGGATAATGTTATGATATAACTCTTGATAAAATAAATGTAATGGTATATTGAATAAGAAATCTCATTTTTATTCTACTAAAAAATTTCCAACCAATAAATCATGATGGAATTCTGAACTAATAATGGAGTGAAAGAAATTATATTAAGTGCTTCCTAAAGAAACACCCGAAATATTTTATTAGTTCCTATGATAAACATGTTTATAAAAAAATAATATTTTTCACTAGTGAAATATTTTCTATTCTCTAGTTTTTAGAACATGAAATATTATGTTTCGTTACCATTCATTTGGAATGTGAAGATAAGTAACGTTGTAATATTTTCAAGAATTTATGAAATCATGATGATATTGAATCCATATTGAGGGATGAGTTTAATATATTATTTTTTCAATAAGTACTTTTTCTTTATACCTTCATATGAAAATAGGGAAGTAATTACTTTAGATAAAGTAGATGGATGAAGAATCATTAGGTTCCTAAGAGGGAAATTTTACAACACTAGTAAGATACTTTTATGGAATATAATCCAACTTGACTGTAAGGACGATCAAATTTGTTATGGTATAAACCCACCTCCAATAAAGGTGTTATACATAAGTTATTTTGTATATATGGTGAAAATATTTCTTTTTCTATCAAGGGTGTAATAGATATTCTAATGAAACATCAATCCCATGGTTTTGATAAGAAAACATTGATGTAAGTTAATGTAAATGTTAAAAATCATACACATAAGAAGATAAAATTTTCATCAATATCAAAGTGTGGAAGGAAACATGGTGTACATTTTATGAATGGGACTACTAAATGTTTTTTGTGTGGAATGAAATATCAGCGTGTTCATGTGGTCTAATGTGATGGTAAAATGTTATCTAGTAATGAAAATAGTGAGAATGTTCAAGAGAATTAACCACCCAAACTCCAAATATTCATGTCGAACAAATTTTGTAATTATGTGTATCAATTAACCAAACAACAAAAAATGTGGATGATATGGAAGAAAAACATATAAAGTCCATGTAAAAAAGAGAAACTGTATATAATCTCAATGGATGAACAAAAACATGAAACTTTTAGCACACTTATCCCCCACACCATATATGTTAATTTTATTTTTCATTTTATATTAATGGTAACTATTAAAATATTATTTTTCATTCCATTGTGATATATCACTTCAGTTTTATAATTTATTATCTACCTCTACATGCATGTTATATTTATGAAATAAAATTTTATATTATATTGAAAGAATAATGTACCCAATTTCCTAATGGTAATATTATTACTTAATATATGATCTTATTTATGTAATAAATGGAGAATTATATTTTTCATATATATATTCATCCATGTAATATTAAATTATTAATTATGGATACAATCATGGGATTATGATTATAAGGTTGGTCATATGTTCAAATTCATTAACAACGGTTTTTGAGGTTTTATGTAATGAGTCTTTGTCAATATTAACTATATTTCAAATTATATTTATTTCAATAAAAGAAATTGGATTTGTAATCGTTTTAGTGATAAATTTATTTAAGTGGAATTAATTTAATATTCATTGACATAAAATTAACAGTATTTTTGAAAATTAGGGTTTATCTAATCTTTGATGTTGAGTTAATCAGTGGTTATATATGATCACATAAAGATGTTAGAAAACATCATTTACATCAATGAATATTTCTCTCTAGATTAGTTTTCTTGAATATAAAATAATTTATAAGGTTTCTTGGATTACCAAAATTCATTTTACCTTATATAGATCAAAGGTTTATTATGATGTTCTGTAGAAGTCTTATATTGGACATTAATTAGAGCTCTGTTTCAGAACAAAGTATCACCCCCTAAAAAATTGTCAAGTTGAGAGAAAAATTAAATCCAACGATGCTATAATGTGATCCTATTCACTGTATATATACGGTGGTTATTATAACCACCTTACGATAGTTATGTGTCTTTACAACAACATATTTTTTATGAGCATTATGATTTCCCTTTAATAAGGCCTGTATATATTTATGTTTAAATATCTAATGTTCTATAATAAAGTTGCTCAAATAAATATACTAAGACCTAAGATAGAATAACTGATTTTATATAAGGTTATATAAATTTTATAAAGACAAAAGTGAAGTAAAAATTCAGAAGAAGTCGTTGATTTGATCTATATTTCAATTTTTTTTAAAAGGTGATTCTATAAATTTCTCTCTAGATGAATAAATAGAAAAACAAACCATAGGTATATCAATCCCCATAAAATTATTGATCATATATATATAGTAGCTTATCATTTGGATATTTTACTAAACCTATATGAGTTTCAAACTAAGGTCCATGTATCACTTCTGAGGACGTACATATATAACCCTACACATGTAATGAATGTAGAGGTAGTAATGCTAGAGCTTCATCTTTTTTTGAGGGAAAACTAGTGGATCTTCTTGTATATTATGAGAAATTACTACAAAATAAGACCACTCAGTTGGTCAATTTTTTTAGTTAAACCTATAGATAAAGGAAGATATGTGCGAAATTTATGACATAACGAGGTACAATAATCCTCATTTATTTGTACCAATGAGATTAATTTTGAAGCAAAAAAAAATTAAGGATGGTGTAATTTAACACCCAGATATATTATTCAATATTTTTTTCAAAATTAATTTTATTTTATTTTGATAGTTTTAATTTCAAGAAATAGCAATATTATATTTTATTACACGAAGCATAAAGTTTATCTTTCTTTACTCAAAATACTAATATTAGTTTGTGTTAAACGAAACACATACAATAAACGAAACTAGAAGTACTAATAAAATATTATTTTTTAATATGATAGTTATCAAAAACCCATTGTAATATAAGGAAGTAATAGTATTATCTAATATATTTATATATATGGTTTAAAACTGTATATAAAATTCATTAATTCATGAAAAATTAATTATAAATGAAAATAAAATCCCTTTGAACATAAAGAAAATGTTTTTTGGAAAAATAATTTTTTACCCAAAAATATGTCTTATCTTAATAAATATTTTTATTAATTTTTACTATATTATATTAATGAAATTTATATATTATATATTTATTTATATATTTAATATTTTATTATGTGTTTTCTATTCAGTAGATAATAATGAATCAAATTTTATGATTAAAAAAATATCTATCAAAAATATAATTTTGTTTCTTTTTGAGAAATCATGAATAATTAATTTTTGAAACTTTTAGGAATATTATTTTAAATAATAATGAAAAATTATATTTGAGTGAATTTTTTATAATTTTCTAAAAATATATATTTTTTAGTTAATAGCAAAAATTAAAGGTTTTCACTAAAAATTGAATTTTTATTCAATGCATTTTGAAGATAAACAAAATTTCAATATTTATTCAACATTAAAATTTGTTAAATTATATACAAGATAATATAATAGTTTTAATTTCAATCTTTTAAATATTTTATTTTATGATAAAAATTATTTATTCTTTTGAACATTTTTCTTTTGAAAACAACCTTCTCACTTCTTCTTTGGGTATAATTTTAAAATAAAATATTCCAATTATATGAATGGAATTTCTAAACATGGATTCCATATTTGGAATCAAATTAATTGATATTATATAATAAGTCCAATATAATGTTTTGAAAATAATGAATACTAAAAATTGAAGAATATAATATTTGATGGTATTAAGGATGAAGAATATTTATCGAGTAGTCAAACTAAAAATATTAGTGTTAAAGTAACATTATAAATTGTAAAAAATCATTAGATAACAATATTTGGACCATATAACCTATATATTTATATGGGGTCTCTTTTTGGATGCTTTTAGATTTTTAAATACATGGTTACATATTATCATTTTCCAAAATTCCATGTGTATCCTCTCCACCACTTATAAAAGTGAACCAAAACTTCTCATTTTTTTCACCTTTCATAAAGGGTATCCACCAATCCTCCCATATTCACACATCCAAAAAAATTATTTCATCCAATATTGATTCAAATTTATCCCTTAATTTCATCCCCATATCCTAGAGGCCATTGTGAGAATATAATTACAATATGGGAAATCTTTTGTTAAACATAATTTGTTTTCTGATAAAATGGAACTGTTCATAACTAAGATTTTTTTTACCTTCTCTTATAACTTGTGAAAATATTATAAAACTATGATAATAAAGTTATTTAAATTTGCTGAGGGACAAGAAATAATTTATTAATATAAAAATAAATAACAATTATCATTGATGGGTATAATGATGTATTCAATGCTTATATTATAAATATTGAAATTATTACACCTCCATAATTATAATACCATATATACCATATTAAATCAAAGCACATTATAAAATAATAATGTCACTTGGGTGTATGGCATACTACCTTATCATGAAATTATTTGATTTTTTTTCATTTATGAATTAAATGATTGAAAATATGTAAATATTAAATGGATATATATTATATTGTAAAATAATTATAAATATGGAATAAAATTATCAGATATAGCATCTTACTTTCCATTTTGTGGAGGATATGATAACATCTTTCATGTGTACGATGGAGTCCCCCCATATGAAGAGATGTTATTTTTACACTAAAAAACATTGTAAAAGGAAATAAGGGTATATATAATGAATATATGTGATATATATGACATATAATTGTTTTTTGTAATGTTAATATATTATTTAATTTTCTTATTTTTTATTCATCATTAAATTGGAAATGGCGTTGATGCATACATATGACCTTCCATCTCCATGAATGGTGTATTTAATTTTTTATTTATGATTTTTTGGACTAAAATAAATATATATGATATTTATATTAATATTAAAATTATAGTTATGATGAATCAATGATCAAAGTAATTGTAATAAAAAAAATTTATAACTTTTATAAAAAAATATTTCTTACCAAAAATTTGCTTTTAAAAAATAATTTTTTATAAACATGTAATAAATGGCCATAAGAAAATGATATTTTTTTATATATATATAATTAAGGATCAATAATTTATTTTTAATAATATTAATTATAATATATATCGAGATAATATATGTAATAAGAAAGTTATTACATATGGTAATGTATTTTTTACTCTATTTAAATTTAAGTTAGACATATTCCATATTCACCTTGTGTTTCATTTATATGGTATATATATTACCATTGAATTTATTTTATGATGAAAATACATAATATTATTGGTATTTATATTTAATTTTAGGACATATCATTCAATAGTGAAATATTATAATTTATCTCTCTATAAGCTCAAGAGTTTTAATCTCATATGGTTATTAATTAAGTATTCATTTTACATTAATATTGATCCCTATATGTACTAATGATTTGATAATAATGTTTTTAATTAAAAACAAAATTGTTTCTAACTATGTAAAAAATACCTTTTCCCAAATATATCTTTGTTCTCTATGACTATTTTCTAAAATTTATTAATTATACAAGGGGATTGATTGATATTATATTAACCCCTCTTGGAAATTTTTACAAAATAGTTTAAATGTAATATTAATTAAATTTTCAAAACATGTCTATTTTTAAATTTATTAAAAATTTGAATGGAATTATTATTTAACATATAGATAATTTTCTAATATCATTATCATTCAAGGATTTAAAAATTCCCAAATATGATTAATGTTTTTAATATTGTGATTTTAAAAAAAATATGTGTTTTCATTTTAATGATTTTTCATGAATTAAAGGATATATTCCTTAATAAATGCTTAAAATTATTTATAATCTATCATTTATATGTTCCCAATGTAATTTGTCGATGAAAACTATGTTTGAAAAATGTTGTGAATTTCTTGTTTTTTAAAGGTAATTTTCAATGAAATGTTATTTTTCTCAACAAATGTTCTATGTGATTTCTTTTCCTAATAATTTTTAATTTAGTATTTCATCTTTTGATGTCACATAATCATTACATAGGATACGATTAAATGATACCATATTTATTATTTCTCTATATAGTTAATGTTTTTTTAGTAATATATATTTGTGAAACCCATTCCATTTTAATGGGTTATGCTACTATGAATTTATGAGATATTTATGAGGACCATTTCATTTTAATGGGTTATGATAAATTTAATAAAACATATTTATTTTCTTAAATTCTAGTGTGATAAATGGATTATTATCTTATAGAATAGCAGTGTATGTTTTTCATTATGTTGCAGTTGTTACAATATAAACATGGTGGTGTTATTGTTATAACTAAATTCATTTTGGACCTATATCTCCATCCATTTAATATTGTAATTATTAATTTAATATGAGATGAAAAGTTAAATTAGAGATTATACCAAGCCTGAAAGAGGGTACACATAGTGTTTTTTCATGTTTGATAGAGGGTACAAGGTATTTTTTTCCCAATGGCCATATTAAGTTCTTGGGTGGTTAACCCAAGACAGCATGTTAAAAATTCCATGGTGGGTGGACATGAAAAAAGGTTTTCTAATCCTATATTTTTTCCTCTATCCTATGTCTTATTGAGATATTATGCTCTCATGGATCTTCCTCAATCATTTTCTAATAATTTTTTATTTATGATCAACAAATCCTTATGTCATTACACATGTTTAGGATCTTTGGTATCCATGGTATGATTTCAAAATTACATTCTAATACTCTCATAACCTTACGGTTTTGTTATGATTTTTTATCTCCATTTATTAACAATATTGATAATCATATATTTTCCATATTTATATTTATTTTACCCAGTTTATGATGATATAGATCATGTGTGATATGTGTTATTGGGTTGATAGTAATGAGGAACTAAGTGGGAGGTGATATAGAAGTCCTATGAACCAGTTTTTTATGTTTCCATGTTTCCAAAGGCACTATACCATTATGATCCTCAAGTGTTTGTTTGTGTAATGTAATGAATATTTATCAAATAATATGTAATATATATGTATGAAAATATTTGGTCACTATAATTAACATCGTCTGGTGTTTTGTGGATGGGACATGGTCTCACATGGATTTACATACGTGGGGTTATTTTTTGGTATTTATCCTCTAGGATTTATGTGTCGGCCTTGGTATGCATTTTCCTTTTTTATATTGATTTAGGAGTTTGGTTTGAGATACCATGTATTTATATATCATGTTATGGAATTCATATACATCACATATATTGTGTTTTATGGAATCTACATATCTTTTTTTTGAATATAATGATATTGGTTTTTTCATCCCATTTTATGGATGATTCATGAAAGTTTACTTGTGGTGAAACATTTTATATGTGATGGTTTGATATGATCAATTATTATTTCAAGCCTGTCGTGATCAAGAACTCACCTTGGGTCTTGTAGCTTCAAATATCTAGTGAAAGGTTGGGTCTACATGGTTTAGTTCGTTAAAAAATATTTTAGAGTAGTTTTTTATATGGAATTCATTTTAAAAATATGGTGCCAGAACCATTTGGAATGAAAAGGAATGAATGGTGATGTTTTTGGATATCTTTTTTTCACATTGAACCTATAGTTTACATGGGTGTTCTCAGATTAATGTTATTTATTTGTGCATGATCATGGGTTTTTGATGATTTTTCAAGGTATGTTAGGGTCAGTGGGTAGTACCGAGATAGCCTAAGGTGAATTTATATTTTTTACATTAAATAAAGGTTTTTATTTTAATAAATCGTTAGTGCAAGTGGATTCTATAATCCATGTATATTAAGTATAACCCTTCTACACAACTCTAGTGACACTTAAAAAATTGTAAAATAGTATATCTAAATTTTGGTCCAATCCATGGATTATAAGACATTATTTATGTTTTTTATGACCCTATACCATTACAGTTTCTTGTGATTCTTAATCTTCTTTTTGATACCAATTTTGAGGGAATAGTTTGGTTTATTTTATGTTTTTTGTTATGGAATTGTATTTGATGAAGCATGTGTGTTATTTCTGGTAAACCATGCATCCCAGAATGTTATTTTCCATGAATCGAGATGGTATAGAGGAGATTACCCCAGAAGAAAACCCTCCTCTTGATTTGTATTTTGTGCAGTTAGTGATACATGCATTCTAATTTTTGGGTCAAGTACACAATCATGAGAAGACATAGATGGTGGAAAAAACTATGGAGTTTACACTGCATAATACACCGGATTTCTGTGGAGATAAGACATATAATGATCTTGATGAGTGGTTGGATTGTATCCAATGGACCATCTAGTTGTTGAAGACCCTTGTTACCTCATGTGTTGTATTTTTTAAATATTTGATGGATTGATTGTGTAAATATTTGTGGAAATTGATGGTGATCACAAAGAGGCATGAGGATCATAAATGGACCATATTTAAGGTGTGGTTAAATATATTATTTTTATTAGATGCCTTTAGGGAAAAAAATTCATGTTAGATCTTGAATATGTGGATGTATAATTCTTCAGTGATGGAGTATGATTCCTGATTTAAGGAGAAATTTCATGTTTCTTTGGATATCCTAAAAAATGATTACCTCAGGCCTCTAAGATTTGAGATTAGCTTGAGGACAAAGATCATATCAATTTTCACACATCTGTTTCTACCAAACTATTTTTATGTTTTTGAAAAGTAACTGAATATAGAGGAAAATTAAACAATAAATAAACTTCATAGTGGAATTCCTACTATGGTTAGAAGACTGATTTATTAATCAGTATTGGAGAAGAAGTGGAATGAGTCTCAAAGAGGCCGTGGTAAGAGTTTCTAGTAGTCTTCATGTAAAAATCATATAACTTCTTCAAGGGGTGAGACCATGACTATTTATTAGTTTGGGATAGATACACGCACAAGGATTAGATTCTTAGATACACTGAGGGAAGGATACTAGTATATACATATAGAGTATATTCATACTTTTTTAGAAGGTTTAATGTGGGATAATGGTAGGATAAATGTTTGATAATGTCTCCCAATTGTAGTAAGAGGATTAAAGGTTGGGGGATCTCAAAATCATTGTAAAAAAGATTCTCAACATGGGAAGATGACAAATTGGGTGTATGATTGAGGGATTTTCCATGCATAAGAGGTTATTCCTTTGGACTCAGATTCCAATACTTCCACTGTTGGACCTATGATTATTATTATACCTTTCATGTAATTAGATTTATTTTAATCTTAAACATCCCATAAATTCTTTATAATAAATCTGATTGATTATTTGGGTATCAAGATGTGTTTATTTCTTGTGTTATGGATTTAATAACCCCATTAGGTAAGAATACCATGTATGGTTCCATGTTCTTAGAGTTCTATGTTGTGGTATCTGGCATGGATGTTATATAGGACATCCATATGTTGGGCCATGATGTTTTTTATCTAACTATTTCCATGGAATGGTTGAATAGATTCTATTAATTGGTCAAGAGTTACAGTTTTAGGGTATAGTTCCTTTTTCATCATGGGGATACTCACATAATTCTTGTAGAGTGTGATATGTATTGATGGAGGGAGAGACCAATTTCTTCTATGTTCGGTTCAATCTCATACATGATTTATATGATGTTTCATGAGGCTGTTGTGTGAATTTCAGTGGGAGAGCAACAATTGTACATTAAAAGGTACTGATATGTGATTTCAGATAATTTATAATTAGTTATTATTAGTGAGTGGTTGACTTCAGGATAAATATTCTTTTTGGGAAGGCTGTGATTTCCAATCCATCATATCGGATGAATCCAACTGAGTTGAATGATATGAAATTCCAACTATAGCATCTGAAGGGAATGGTTTTTATACATAACAGTATATCATTGTGGTCTTCTCTTGTGGTATTTGAAATAAATTAATAATAGGTCCTATGAAATTCTGAAGACAATCATAAACATGACTACATGGCCATGATGAATAATTACCCATTACTCAATGTTGATGATCATTTTGATATCTCAAGAGAGCTCACGTTTTTTAGATTAGTCTGAGATCGAGTTACCACCACCTGAGTTTATGAGATGGGGTTGTTACAAAATCAATTTTTTAATATGGTGTGGTCATTTTGTGTATTTATTCATGCATTTTTAGATATAAATCCTCATATCGACATTATGGTGTTGACAATCTTGATTATACATCTCTTAATTTACTTCTTCATGGTCCCTTTGTGGATGAATTCTTGTGGTATTCAAAGAAAGAGGATAATTATGACCATCCGTTGGGATTTTTTATATTTTTATAAATTAGTGTTTTATGACATATTATTGATGTCCATTTTTTGGATTCATGAATTGATTCTTTTGGGATATTTTATTTTTTGGTACAATTTTTAGTATATCTTCATAAATATCATATAGACATGTATTTGGTTAAATCCAGGAATTTTTTTGAAGTTTAAATTGCTTGGGATTGGTTACATATTACAGATTGTTATTTGGGACATATTCAAGTTAACTTCCTCATTAAAACACATAACTAGGTAATGAGTGATGTTTTTTTGGGTTGAGATGTGCAAAAGTACTTTAGATCAAGACCATATCACATATGTTCCTTTTTTATGCTTCATAAGCCTGGATGATCCCATGTTGTCAATAATGATACATCTCTTGTGGGCATAGGGTGTGTGATGATTTATTTTGACCATGTGTTGTATTATGGATTGTGGTAATTAAACCCATAGGAGAATATTTATCTCACCCAAGACATTGAATTAGTAGTTGTAATACAGACACTAGAAGTATAGAGACACTACCTTTTAGGGGAGAATTTTTTATTGTATTTAGTAAATATTAGACTGAATTATAATTTCACCCAGTGGGATCTGACCCTACATTAGTAATGCTGAGTGGAATACCATTATATGTTTTATTTCATGATTCATTATACAAATAAGAAGTGAAATTTTATCATTTATGATTTTATTAAGAAGATTCCATTACAAGATCATTAAAAATTTAAAGATGAGTTGGGCCTAATTAGTTAATTTTATAATCTGATATTTGAGGTGTGTGCATATAGAGGTATGGTTTTCACAACTTTTCCCATGCTTTGGTTCAAGTTGTAACTACCCCAAACTCCTATTCATTTTCTAGGGGTAGGGACAAGCACTGAAGGAACAACTAAACTCTAAGAGTCGTTACATAAGTACATATACACTAACACATATCCAACTCAATGAAAAATAGTATATGGATAGGGAAAAATATTGAACACAATTATAAAAACAACTAACAATGTAGGATCCTATAGATAGTAAAAAGGTATGGTATTGTAAATTGAAAGTAAAAGGGGAAAATTCATTTCCAAACTGGAATATGTCCCAACCAAAAAAAACTAGAAAAAGTTAATCATTGAGAGATCCTAGATCTTATGTCCCAAGGAACAACCACTATACACAATCAAAGAACCCAATATCCCAATTTTATTATGATGTAAGGGTCATTGTATCCTTCGTCTGTGAAAGGCACGACATGTGTGGGAAAATACATTTATGGGTCAGTATAGACATACCATGAATAATTTACTAAAATGAATTAAGGGGGAGAAAAATGAATCCCAAATAAAGGGGGAGTATTAGAGAAAAGAAATATAGTGAAATTTTATAGCTCAGCATAAAAAATAATGTGAAATTAAGCTCGTCCAAGAAAAGGAATCTAAAAATACTGATTACATGAACTACTTTCCGAGACTTGTCCTACAATAAAATTATATTTGTGTTATCCCACAATGTGAAGCTAGAAATGGAAAGCATGTGGCATACCCCACATATCATCACCTCTACTATAAGGAGGATCTCCATAGCACAAGTATGATTATAGAAGAAATAATATATATATTCTCTATCAATGAATCCAAAACAAGAGTGTATGGGGATATCGATCTCATAGATCACCCATTAATAAGAGTCACCAATAGTTCCAAAAGATGTTCACCAATGATTCCATTAACATCATCTGTATGCCCCAAACACACAATTCTATGGGAATCAATCACAACACCATGAAAATTTTCACTTTACGTGGCTCTAACTCACCCACATGATTTATGTTCACATCACAATAATGTGTATCGGTGGGTAAACCATCCCTCTTCCTTGTATGTTCAAATCCACATTATACCACATCTCTTTACTTTTCCACATAGTCAGGGGACCACAGATTATAGGTATGGATCTCTTTCCCTTGTAAGACCAAAGAGTTGTACTATGATTTTCATTGAAGAACTACCCTACATATTCCCATTGGTGGGTACCACATGGTAAGTTCATCGGGTAATTACAGTCTCATGTTATACTGAATGGTAAGCCCAGTAAGATCTTCATGGAACTCTGTGGCCTAACCCTGCTCGATGGTTATCTCAGAATGTCAAGGAACATCACTTCCCAACCTTTTTGTAGGGTAACTCGGAAATATCATTGGGAAATTCCCCTTCCAATCCATGCTAAAGGGTAAGCTCAAAATGTCAAGGAATTCAATTGTCAAGCCCCGTTGGAGGGTAACTCGAAATGATCATCGGGGAAAACCACTTCTCAGACCTACTAGAGGGTATGCCAGAAATAAATGGTGATCTTTTACAGTTGTTTTTTTATCATTCGTATTCTCAAGACACTCCATGATGTGAATGTCTAGAATCATATCTCAAAATCTACAGTGGAGGGACCCACCATGATCTATGTGGAAACAAAACAAGGATAGACTACTCAAGAGCCAATATCTGAGTCAAAATGAAAAAGATATGAAGACACGATGATTCATAAAAGAGTGTTTGACAAGTAATTTACCCAGATTGCATGTGGTACCAACTCTAATATCGGACCATGTCCTCTAATGAACATATATTTATAACCACAAAGTTATACATGGTATGAAAGGATACTACACAACTTGTATTGACCATATATTGATGAATGAAAAAGGTTCCTCATATGTATGGATTTTAAAAACATAATTTCACTAATATGACTCTTCGAATGGACTTGGATTATAATCAAATCACACCAATGTAATCCTCACAAATGAATGCTCTACATAGTATATTCAAAAACCATAATCAGAAATCTTGTGAAAATGTCAAATTTCACCACATCGTCACTTAATATAAACCCATGGGCCTAAGCCATGAGTACAAATTTAACCCCAAATATTGGAATTCATCCATATTAATAAATTTCAAGGTTTTAGTGTTTCACACAGTTCATATTTCCAACACTAGAATAGAGAGATTTTTCAGATACAACATTCCACAATAACAATAATACTATTATTATTTTGTTATTTATTATCCTAAGATATGAGTATGAAAAAAGTTTCCTACATCAGTCTTAAAATTAAGGTATAAATTCTAGGATCATGTTGTTAGTTAATGTTCATAAAACAAATTCTTCAGGTAAATGATATAACTAATATACTATTATAAATCCATGATTTACATCTCATATATTATATATTATATATTCAATATTGTACATAAAATCTCTTTTCTCATATCTGATATATCTTATCTTGTATCTAATATATCATATCTTATTTCTTATAACTCATATCTCTTATCTTGTATCATATATATTATATAATATATTTCAAACCAACTGATTAAGAATCCCTATACCGCAACTATTCCATATTTGTGATTCACTCGCCAAACCATTATCACATCATCCATCCTCCATGAATCTAGAGATCTGATCATGATATATGCAACCTATTAATGTAAATATAGGACTATGGGGATCCAAGGGGAGAATAACAGGGAGAATTGATGGATAAAATGACCATAAACCAAAGATATAAACATCATTAGACAACAATTCATGGATGGTGATCAAGAATGGGGAACTGGGGTTAGAAAATTGATTAAGTAATATAAAATATGGTACTCATTTTCTTGAAATTTCAATACCAATACGTAGCTCATAGAACAAAGAATGATGTACTTAGTCCTTTAATAAAATGGCATAAAAACATCAAACATGAGTTTTTACTATGTTTTGGATTATTCTCTTATGAAGGATGAATTCTCAGATGAAGGAAGAGAATCTGTTGAATTCTTCCATCTTGATCTAATCTGATACGATGATCTGTCATTGTTCATCATGATCCTTCAACGGAAAGGGAAATAGAGATCACTCTGGTGATTACAGAGTTATGAGAACAACCCTAGATAGAAAACCATAATGATATATTTTTAGACTTATCCATCGCACTAGAAAATAATATAATTATTTTATCCATTAAACACACAACTAATGAGTGAGGGGTCTGATCATCTCATTCCAAATTACATTAGGTAACACATAAGGTAAACAACACATATCAAACATAGCAATTGTCTTAGATTTCTGATCTAATCCACCATATAAGAGTTATCATGGTCTATTCATTTCAGCACATGTTTTCCATATATAATATATTTAATATTTTTATAAAATTAGTTCCAAGAACATTGTGCCTCATAATCACACCTGATATCAGTTCCTATCACTCGTAATATATATATAGAAATATTTCAATGTGTTATAAGAGAAAATTGGGTCACTACATCATTCTATCATTCAATGTTTTCTCCCCGGAATGAAAAAAATAGGAAATTAACTCTGGATATTGAGCTCGTACATGGCTCTCCCAGTACCAGAAACTCTCTAGAAAGTTCTCATACAACCACAACATACAAACCAAAGAATGGTCCATCCAAACCGGGTATAATCATATAGTAACATGGTTCCTAGATGTCAATGTCTAACATTTGAGGCACTGAGAGACGAACAATGTTATGCTTTATCTCATGTAGGACCACCAAAACTGCCACTAATGGTCTCAATGAATCTTCCTCATGCCAGGATTTATAAAAAGTGGTGTAGTCTAGAACTCATGAATCACCTATTCCTGCATCGTGAATATTGCCATTGTACACCCCTAAAATAATGTATCATGATTCTTTCCTTCAAAATATCCAATTGGGGATTCCAATTGTGGATATACAGTCATTAAAAATCATGTAGTTGATGTATCCCTACTGGGAATCTCTCACATGATCTGAAAGTGATGGAGTCAACACCATCTACCTAAGTATGGATGTACTGTTCTCCTCTAATGGGGTTAGGTATAGGTAATATGACTACTCAGAAGCTTTCTAAAATAAGTGTACTTGGGGATTCTATCTAAGAGAATTATCTACAACAATTCCCTTCATTAAAGTGTTGACTATATCAATTTCATAATTCCATTCTAACTCCAACCAACACAACTATATTAAGTTCAGGTCTCTCTCTATTAATATGTACATTAGACTCATGTGGTCTGAGTAAACCATAAACCACTCTCCAAGAATATATATTCTCCAAATCCTCAATCAAAAGAGTATTATTTATAAATCCCGGTTATGATTCACGATGTTATCTCCATATGGTCTCAAATCCCTTGACATGTATGAGATGACTGCCTATTTTTGCATCTACACACAATTGAGCCATGCTACCTAGATATTCCAAAACACTAAGAACTAAACGCCCTCCTCTAGTAGTTTCAACTTTGGAGAACTCATTATCGTATCCCTAAAATCTTCAATGGTGATCTTACATTGCTCAGAAAAGGTAAAAGGCTTCCCTTTTCCATGTTAGGGATGTCAATGAGGTTGAAAGTATGTAGAAGTATACTACCAAACTCCTCCAGTTGCCTGTTAAGATAAGGATGCTCCATACCTCTAACACATTCTTGGGTGTCTACTAAGAAATAAAACATTGATATTTTTTATATACAAAGCTAAATTATGATTATAAATGACATTC
The DNA here is from genome assembly GCA_963277665.1 of Viscum album. NCBI lineage: Eukaryota > Viridiplantae > Streptophyta > Magnoliopsida > Santalales > Viscaceae > Viscum > Viscum album. The sequence goes on from OY728155.1 coordinate 1,015,623,977, forward strand.
CCTAGAATTGTTACCTAATGTATACAAAAATATATCTTCTATAGATTTCCATAAAATTTAATATCTCGAACAATGTCTAGGACTATCCTCTGGTGCTATACGTTTTCTTCCAATATTATAGAGTATAGGATGATGTCATTGATGAAGAAGACAAAACATTGTTCCATGGATGGATAGAAGACCAGGTTAATCAAATATATAAACATGGAAGGGGAATTAATAACCACAAAGAGAATAACTAAAACTAATAGTGTCCATAGAATGGGGCATATCATGTGCTAACATTTAAGATACACCAAATATATGAAGCTATTTGTGGCCCATAATTCTAACTCCAGGATCTAGACATTGTATTCATTATGGTGGTAGAGGAAGGACCTCATAATTTTCTCCTCCACCTGCAGCTCATCCTACTTCACTTCGTGTTAAGAATCCACAAGGACCACACTATCCACACCTTGGAGAACCCTAATCATGGAGTTTTATATGACCTAGAAGTCCATCATCTATATACACAGCTTTTTCATCACATATTCTTTGGCAGTATTATTGCATGTGACTCTACCCATAACAAGAATAAAACCATCCCAACCCACGCATCCCAAGAGTTATGAACTAACCCTTCAAATTATGACCAAATCCATTAGCCATCCCATAAAAGGGTCTTTTGTTCCATGATCTCATTGACTGTATATTTCTATCTTCTATAGAAGGAACGACTCCCTGACACCCACGACCAGTTCTAGCAATGCAGTTTTCCACTTATAGAACTATCTCTATCAACAATGCCTGATCCAGCACCCTAAAATATGTAAGGATTCATCTAGGTACTAAATTATCACAGATATCATAGTGGTTTCCCTTGTCAATCTATCGTTATCATAAGTAGGAATCCTTTATCATGTCAATGGAGTAGAGCATAAAGTATATGAGCCTCATGATGTACTCACCCACAATCACACCTCTATGATGCAATTCTACAATATCGTGGATCAAAACTAAACAAAAATAAGAGGTGTATAACACCTCATGAAACATATGATGGAATTCATCCCATAAGAGTGTAGACTCATTTTTCATCTTTATTACCAGGCTCCACCAATGTCTAGATGCTCCATGGAAATGGTTACCTACCAAATCCACCACCTGATCCTTCTATGTATTGAAAAGCATAATTATTCATACCATCTACTCTAGGAAGCACTATTATACGAGAGGATTTCCCAGCTATATAGCCTAGGGGTCTATATTGCTTGAACAAATGGATAACTCTAAACCTATAAGAATCCCCATCCCACTCTCAGAGGATGATCTTATTCTATACATTTGGATGTTCTACTACCTGCCCATTGGGATTAAGGTGATCACATGATGGACCCTAAACTATGGACTTATCCTTTATAGGGTCATCTTCACAAACCAAACATGCTATCGTGGCTAGATATCTTCATGGAGGCATCCTGAATGTTCTAATCATGTATCATGGTGAGATGTGCATATATATATATATGTATATAAATGTGGATCAAGATCAAGAAATTAGTCAAATTCTAAATCCTCTGCGATACATGTACAATTAATCCCTTCAAAAATCTTCTCTTCATGGGGAGTTGAAAATATGGCTATCAAGATCTTAATGAATGGATATGTCGGCCACCCATAAAATCATAGGAGTCACTGGCCTATCATCTAAAATCATGACACATTTACAATTTATTACATAAACCTAACTAATCCAATTACATTGAATACATAAAAAAAATAATCCAATGAATGAATTTTCTGTGATACCAATCTTTCACGAACTGAACCATGTCATGGATCAAGCCGCAACTACCCCAAGCTGGCCTCCACTATCCAAGGGGTATCAAAATGAGCCAACTAGTCAACTAAACATGGGGAGGGATTTCCCAAAGTACTTTACACTCACACACTCAACCATATTAATGAAAAATTGTTGTGTTAATGGTTAACTATGATGTACTATTATAAAATAAACATGGAATCCATGAAACACTAGAAAGAACAAAAATATGGTTCTAAAAACTAAATGTAAAGGAAAAAACATGTACCCAACCTAAAATATGTATCAACCTTACCAAAATAGAAAATAGTTTAGAAATTATAGATCATTGTTCATGTATCCCAAGCTATGACCATGTTGCATTGTCCAAGCAGTCAGTATCCCTAAGTTCCTCTGATGTCCGGATCGACATGTCCATCATCTTCAAGAGACATAGAATAGGTGGGAAAAGGCTATACAGGGGACAATATATACATACCTAGTAGAACACCCTAAAAGGGGTGACAGGTGAGTAGTGAGAGATGACAATGAAGAGGGAAGATGTATATAGAACAAGGCCAGGTGAATGAATACATCATAACAACACATGAGATTGGATTTAATCTCTTCCCAAAATAAGGGACAAAACACATTTAGTACATAAACCATATGTCAATAATTTAACACCTATAATATGTTTTTGGACTCTAACTACAATGAAATTATAGACATATAAAGAATGTGGAATTCCTCATGCAAATTCTCCTACTGTGGAATGATTGTATCCAAACCGAATTTATGAATCTAGAAGAAAGAATATATATATATATATATATATATATATATATATTCTCTGTAAAAGACTCAAAAATGATATATTATGGGGACCTCTATCTCAAACCTCATTCTAAGAAGAAGTGTCTCTAACTATTTCAAAAAAATTCCATCCTCAATTCCAATCATCTCATGTGTTTTCAACAAACAAAGAAGTCGGTGGGACCCAATCACCACACCTTGATATTATTTTCCTTTTTTGTCACTGACTCACTAGCATAGTTTTATGATGCCTCACAAGAAATAACTTTTTGTGGGTAATGAATACCTCTTCCTTGTGATTCCATATCCACATCAATCTATGTTTCATAATTGTGTGACATTGTGATGTTTCCACAAATTTTTGGTAAGGATATCATGCCCTGTTATGATTATAGGGTTCCACTCTGATAGACACCAAGGAACTCCAATACCCTATACTACTAGAGGGAACAACTTGGTAAGGTCATCGGCAAATTCCACTACCCACCCTACTAGAGGGTAATCCCAGTAAGGTCATAGGGGAACTTCGTATCCCATTACCACTTGAGGGTAAGCCTAAAATGGTAAGGAAATCCACTACCCATCCATGATGGGGAACAACTCATATTGACCATTGCGGAATTCCACTACCCAACCGTGCTGGAGGGTAACTACAAAGGATCATTAAAGAACTCCACTTATCATACCTACTAGAGGGTAATCTCAGAATGTTTTGATGATCATGTATGATCAATGTTGTCATCGGATATCACCTCAAGACCCACATTTTTTTTAAAAAAACACACATTTTATCTAAATGTCCACAACGGATGGAACCATTTCATTCTACATGAAAAAAAAACTCAAGATAGGATACTCATGGGCCAAAATCCATATCCAGTCAAAAAAGATACAAAATCATGATGATTCATAAAGGAGTGTTTGACATGTAAGTGAACCACATGGTGTGTGGTTCCACTCGGATATTAGGAAATGTTCTTTTAAGAACATGTTTTTAACCATGTAGTACTAAAAAGTGCATAAGGGTACTATATGATATTTTTTGACCAAATTATTGTCAAATACACATGTTTCATCATTGTTCTCAATCAGAATCCTAGTTAAAAACTAGCATTTCACTTCATCATGCTCAAACGGAATATCAGGGGCCTGATCCACTAGACCAAATTTAATACCCTATATTGTTCAAAAAATTCCTACATAAAATTTAGTATCACAACAACATAGAAATTGCATCATTCTAACATCATATGTGGGACATATATCAGATACACGATTCTGTAAAAATAATAATTTTATTTTTTTTGGGTGTTTCATTGACCCTAGGAATGAGTCCAAATATGTTATCCAACATCAGCCATAAAATGACCATCTCAATTCAAGGATCATGTTTTCACTAATTATTCATAAAAAATATGCCTCAGTTAAAATATATAATCTATATAAATTTATTTAAACAAGATTTATATCTCATATATTATATCACAAATCGTTTATCTAATATCTTCTATCTCACAACTCATATCTTATATATGATATCTCATATCTCATATATCACATCTCATATCTCACATATCATAAATTATCTATTATATATCTTAATTAATATCTGGTATCTTATATCATATATCAAATATCTCAAACCAAAAATAGATTATACCAGTACCGTAATGGCTATATGTCTATGTTTCCCTCTCCAATCTATTGTCATATCATTGATCTACTGGGAATACAAGGTACTGATCAAGCCTCACGCCTCCCATCAATGTCGATAAAATACCGTGAGGATCAAATTGGTGAATAACACAAAGAATTAATAAATAAAAAACTAAAAACCGAATTTCTAAACAACACCGTCCAAGTGTTCTATGTTGGTGATCATAGAGAAGGAAGTGTTGTTTAAACATTGATTAAATAGTTTGAAATTAAGTAAATGGGATCTTATAAAGGCCATAAAAACAATGATTGAAGAAAAAATAATGACCTACACAATATTTTTATCTAAAGGCATTCGAAGCACCAAAAGATAATTCCTTGACTTTTTTGGATCAATCGCTACTGAAGAACATCCTCACCAATGATGGGGGAAGATATGTTGTATTCACCATATGTTGATCTAATCCAATATGAAAATCTGTCATCCTTCACTCTGATCCACCAATGGAAAGTGAATAATATTTCTTTATGAGGATTATAGGTTATGAGACCAACCATATTAGAAAATACATAATGATATATTTATAGACTTATTTATTGATATAGAAAATGAACTAATTAATTTATCCATTAATCACACTTTCAATGAGAGATGGGTCTGAACACCCTGTGCCAACTCACTTTAAGTTTCACCTAGGGTAAACACTATTTCACAAACTCAATCATGGTCACATATTTCTTATGTGATTAGCCATTTAATATTTATCCTATTTTCTTTAGTTAATCAACTGTTAGTATTATAAAATATAATTGATATTTTATTAAAATAAATTCTAAGCACAATGTGCCTCAAAATCACATTCCATTTCAGATCCAAGATATGGAAATATATATATAAATACATCAATGTATAAAAATATGTTATTAGGTTTATACAATGGTTTAAATGGTTGGTATATAGGTTACATGCTCTCTTCTTGAACTTGTTATTAATTATTAGGTATCTAGCCCCGAGTTATTCCATATTAGTAGTGTGTTATATAGTGTGTATACTTCCTGTGATTCGTCTAAGTCTTGTGTCAGTTTCCATAATTTTATAAAATAGCTGGTATATCCATTGATCTTGAGGTATGAGGTGATTTATGAGGCACATAATTCTATTTGGCATGCTCACCATAGAGTAAAAATGATGTTTTATTCATTGAGAGGCCAATTTTGGGGAACCAGGATAATATGGATAGTGTCAGACATTGTTTCATGATTCTTGATGTGACATAGGTTCATACTAGAGATTTAGAGACTAGAAAAGTTATTATATCCACATCACATTCTTTTGTGTAAGTGTAATGATATATCTATATATTTCATGGTCATGTTCCCTCAGACATAATGTGGGATGGTGGTCATATTTGATATTGTGGAATGTCTAATGAAATAATCACTTTTTATATCCATTAGGGAGATGTTGAAGGTATAAGACCTCAAGATTCAACATGTTTGAGAGGTAGTTTGGATTTATGGATTTCCCATAGTGATTGTATAATATTTGGATTCATGTATTACAAATTTCATTTATAAGGGACTCAATGAGGCTTTGGGAACAAGCTAATGTTGGACACTAATTATCACCCATAAATGGGATGCATGCCTAAGCGGGCCATCCAGATATTTAGTGATATGTCATTGGAATGAAATCGTGTTTTTGGTGATTCTAGGAAAAGGAAAGTATTTTTTGTTATGATTTATTAAAAAAATATTTCTTAGGTCTTGATCAGGAGGGCGCCATTTGAAGCCTTATATAGACGTCTATGTCAATTTCCATTATCATAAGCTCAACTAAGTGAGTGTTCTCTAGTAGGACCATGTCATTCACCAGAGATGAACAACAAAATTTTGATTATTTTGATAATTTTTGGGACAAGTCAGAGTCACCATAATTTATATGTTGTATATATCCATCTTCTGCAAGTGTTTCATGTTGGTGATCAAGTGCTTCTTTGAGTATCTGTTCAGTTGGGGCTCCACCATTTGAGAATGAAAGGGAAGTCAGTATTGTATAATTTCAGGACATTTCATTTTATGGAGAATTTGGGAATGGTGTTCTATATGAGGGAGTTACTTCTGTGGTCAATATCAATCCATGAAATGCTTTCTATTTCCATGTTGAAGAGATAACATCCAAACCCATATAATATGTTGTAGTGGGATGATTTGGATTTGGATCTTGATACCTCCATGATGATTCAGTCTGTTCATATCATCGATGATTAGATCAAGGATCTTAATGTTATTTTGATCTAATTTTTATTTACTTTCTTTAAACAGGGAGGTTTAATCCATGAAATATGGTACAATAATGATTTTTTAGAGAATATTATCCTCCCCTATTTTCTTCACATGAAAATTGATGACTTTCGGGGCATAGAATATAGAATAGTGGAGAATGTTTAACACATTTAGGGTAACTATTACATATAATTTAATTTATTATTTATCAGTTAATTCATTCTAAGAGTTCCTAGATGGAATGAGTTGATATTGGGTGTGTTTGAGAAGACAATCTATGGCCCAGAGTTGGTACACTATTTTTCAAACCGTGCAGCAAAACATTTCTTGGTTATACATTATTTGAAAATGGTACTTTTAATGGTTCATGAATAGTTTTTCAAATCATTAAACACCTAGGGGTAACCATGTGTCAAAATTATATGTGGATGGTGGCACTCTAAAGGTTGATGTAGGATTTTCCTAACAATGCTTCCATTTTCAGCTCACATAAAAATTGTTTTTTCCAAAATACCACTATTTAGTTTTTTGGGGGATGGTTTTACTCCCCAAACATTTTATTTCCCACACCGTTAGTGGTTGATATTTTCCTCTCATTGGATGGTGATTTCCCCATCAAATATTGTTGTTTTGGCTTTAGGATAGTCAATTTCTTCTTGGTTCCTTCTTCATTCTCCCTTATCAAGAATTTTTATTCCATTATTTTGGATGTGCAAAACACTACGGGTGGTTTTACCAAAATATTGTGTGTGTTATGGGTGTTTTTATTTTTTTCTTTTCTATTATTTTATTGGGTCCTTTTCATCCTATTCCTCATGACCATTATAAAATTGGATTATCATTGGTCAAAATCTGAGGATGGTGTCTTTATATATGATCATTTTCCATGGATTACCTTTAAAATTTTAATAAAAATTGTTTATTAGTTTGAAATACCATTTAAATTACTTTTAATTGTTTTTTTTAATTTCTTCCGTGGATTAGTTTGGTATTTTTTGTTTTTGATGCGTGTTTCTGAATTATTTTTGATTTTATCCACATCATGTGTTTGTAAAAGTAGAGTACAAATTTTCATTCAGTTAAAAAAATATTTATATAGTGGTTTTATAAATTATTTTTCCATGGGAATGTTATTTTGAAAAACTGTGCACTAATTTTTGTGAAATGGAATGTGTTTTATCTATTTTATTATCGGTTAGTTACTGTGAATGTGTTGCCTTGGAGTAACACATGTGCTAAAAATTGTGTGAGAATGTAGTTTGTTCTAGGGACCATGATATCCATCAATGAAAAGACCATAAGAGATTATACATTAGTTTTTTCAAGGGGTTATGTGATCGGTCAGAAGGAGGACCATACAATCTAATAATATGGTTTACAATGGGATATTTAAGCCTTTGGAAAAGAATACCTTGAGAGATTCCATATTGGGATCTTGGAAAGATCCAGAGAGCATACACAGTCTTAGATAACAAGAATACTAGTTTATTCACTTGTGACATGTATTATGGTTTGATCTGTAAGTGAACATTACTAATTATAGCATTGACTATTTTTATAATGTATTATTATATTTCAAGATTGATTTTATGAAACTTATTATCCTTATTATATATAGATTTGGTTTCATATTGATGATATTATCAATTCACTAGTTAATTTGGTTTTATTAATATTGTTGTTCTTTGTTTGATTTTTTGATCTGTGTTGGATTCTTTTATCGAATACTGGTTTTGTTTTAATTATAAAAATGGGACTTCAAATTTTTATTAAAATTAGTATGTTTTAAACAAGTTTTAGTTTTAAAAAAATCAAACTAATTTATTGGTTTGCATGTGTAAAATCCTTCCATTGATTCATGGGGGATTCCTTAAAGGATTTATGCCTCACAAACATCATGATCCATTGGGTGGTTTTATATATATATTTTTAGGATCCAGGTAATGGAAATGTCACTATGATCCAGGGTGGATCTTCTTGATTATCATAATGCTATGATTTATGGAGTCACAGTCTCACATGTATTTAATCAGGTGGATTTTCTATTGGTATTTTTAATCCATTAGGACACATGTGTATGCACTGTTTGGTCTGGTACATATCTATTGAGTATGGAGTTTGTTATTGGATACCATTTCTGTATATTTTCCACTAATGGAATGAATTTATGTGATTTATATATTGGACTATGGTAAAAAAAAATCTTATGCTGTTGAATAGGAATATATTAAATTATCTATATTTTTATATGTATGGGTCATGATGGTTTACCAATGGGGAATGATCTCCCATGTGAATATTGGATTTTCCATGTGGTTTATCCATATATATGAGATCGGGAACACACTTGAAGTTTTTATGTGGGCTGTCATGGGTGACAAGTTGGGTCAACTGAGGATAGTTCATTACAGAACTGGTTCTTCCCCATGAAATACATAAGTGAAAAACTATATGTAGTTGAAATTTATATAATTCATGATAGATATAAGAGGATTTTAGAACCAAGTCAGTCTATATAAATTTAATAGGTACTAATTATATTTATTATGGAAGAATAAAATAAGTGATTAGTTGTGCTGTGACATTTTATACATCATTCCATCAAAAGTTTTCCTTAGAAACAAAAGGAATGATATAGAATGAGTATGATATTTCAAGATTCATAGATAAGATCCATCATGAATTTCTTTTTATGTACTTGGATTGATGGTTCAAATTCCTTTATTATGGTAAGAAAATATCATACTAATCCATTTGACCAAAAGAAATATTCTATTAATGAAATATCTATGTATCTATGGATAACTAATGATATGGTCCTTTTATATAGAGGAGATTAAGAACTAGTCATTAGTGGTTTTTAAAATGCTATTTTTCATATATATTTGAATGATCTGAATTAATAGATATGATATCTCTTCTCTCTCAATAAAAGAGTTGTGAGTTTAGTTGGATCCCTTCATTTCCATAGTGGATGTTGTGTATATAATTGATTCTTAAACAAAAAAATGATGTTTTTTGGATGAAAAATTTCAATATAGTCTCTATCACATTTCTAATAATAAATAACCCATCACATTATATTTATATATTATTATACTTGATGATTTCATGAATCATCCCTATTTACACCCTTGGAAAAAAAAGAAAATGCTCCAGAAGTATAATCTCTGAGGGGATTTTTCTAAAATCAGTCAAGTCATAGTGAGTAGAGTATCCATATTAGAAAAAATGGGGTCACCTTTTCTAAAACATGTTGTTATTAGAATCAAGGATATCATGTGAGAACTACAGAAATGAATGTTGTTAGCTATGGGATATATTCAATGTGTGAATATATTGGAGTCAGTTCCCTAGAACTATCTTCTATATTGTTTATAATTAATATATTCATTTTTTACTGTTAAAAAAATCTTATGAAATCATTATTTTTCATCTTTATGATTTTTTGTGATAATGGCCTAAGAGTAACTATTGAAATAAATGGTCATAGTAGATCCCAATTATGATGTGAACCCAAATGTGTAAATACTTTTCTCTTGAATATATTTTATATAGTATGATGATATTATTTGAAATGATAAAACAATACAGTCTGTGACAAATATAAATTCATATATCATTCATGAAATTTATCATGGTGTATACCATTGGTAAATACTAAAACATATTATTAAAATCTTACCTGATAGTAGGAAATATGTAGTAATATATTTCATTATATGTTCCAATTTTCAATAATTCTTATGGATCCTTGGACATTAATTTTTATATTAATGGATTTAATTAGTCTCATACATTGATTTATTAATGAGAACTATTGTGAAAATGTTTTTTGTGAAGTAAGATATGTTGTTGTTTTCCTGAGTCAAGATACATTAATGAATAAAGATAGAAAGAATCTATCCCTTCAATTATTTTTGGGATGTTGATATATCCTAACCTCTGGAGATAATGGAATAAACTAAATGAGTCCATGAATTTGTTGTTTTTATGGGAGGTTTAAATCAATAGTGTGAAAGAAAGATACATTAAACACAAGGGTTGATGACACCATCATGATATAAATAGGATTATAGATATCATTATACTGATATTATATTACATAGTGAACATTCATATATGGCTATTTATCATTGTGACATTATATAATTTCTTTATATGTTCCCTCGATTATTAGTATACACTATACATGAATTTTTTTTATTTTTTCTCATAACTCCCCTAAAAATGGGGATATGAGGGTAACACAGTAAGTGTATCCTGAATCCCAATTATGTTATATTTTAATTTTTGAAGAAGAATAAATATTATTCCCAATTTTTGGTTTCATAATTATTCATCGGTTTTTGTCACTACCCTACTCTAATGCTAACTCAATTGGGATGGTATTTGGGAGAATGAGTGACTCCCAAGTTTAAACCACTGTATGCCATGAGTTGTTGACATGCACTGAGGTAAAAAAATTCTAGAAGGGGAAGCATTTCTCTCATAATATCCAAGAAAGGCGATATAAGCCACAAGTTTAAATCTGTATATGTATAAAGTAAATATAAATTCATAATATTCATTGTAAAAAACCAAATATCATATTAATTACCTAAATTAAATATAAAATACATATAATAGAACAATTAAAACTCAAAACATCATCTTGTGCTCACCCAGCATCCCAAATAGTTTCTCCAACCCACATCAATTGTCCTGCACACAAAATAAAACAATAGTTGTTGATCACGTGGAATTACATAGTATGATAATACCTCACAATAGATCAATAAACATTTTCAATTAACATACAATAATATCAATGTGTGAAATCATCTAAATAAAAATATAAACTCGAGAAAACAAGAATAATTTTCACAAGTCAAAACATTAAAAGAAAATCACTACCACTAGTCCCACTATCAGTAACATCTAGTCTACAAATATCATCATCACCCCAAATTCTATCTGAACTATTATCATACTTGGATACATAAGAAATTAGTCCATACTGCAACCTTCCTACATAGTGTCTCTCACTCTCAAATAGGTAGTGATCTTCTAGGATAATCTCATTTCTATGTGCAGTACTGTGAGTAAAAAAAATAGTGCAATAAATCCTCAACTATCATGGTTTCCCATAGCAACACATTCCATGTATTCCAATCACAAAACAAACCATATATTACACCTCATGACACGAACTGTATATCACATAACACTATTAAAACTCTTCCCCAACTATGCCTCCACCTGTACAACACATATCCAGACCCAAAATTTGAATTTCATTCAATGTATTCCTTAGTAGGTTAATTTAAACATGAAGTACCTCATCCTTGAGATCTCCTCCTTTAATATACATTCCTTAAAAACACATCCACTAATTTTTGTAGGTTTTTGTTAATATAAAGGGAATCGATCTTATTCTCTCCCTCTTCCATGCACAATCCCCACAAAAATATTTCATGATACCAATAATTTTTGTTTAATCAATCACCCTTCAATGTATCACATCTCTATGATCACATTAATAGAAAAACCTGATTAGTATAAAACAAGTTTCACTTGCCATAACTTAATTTCATTATAAGAATAACAAAACCCAAATAATTATTACAATAATTTTAGGAGAACCTTTGAAAAAGAATTAAAATTAATAGTAAAATGATGAAAAAGAAATTAATAATAAGAATATATAGGGAACTAAAGATTATATTGCCCAAGAGTAATCTATACAACTACAGAGACAACATTTTCTTACTATATCCTAATATAAAAATTATAGGAAGATTTATAATAGAACAAAAAACTCAAGATATATTGAGCTCTTAAATCAACATGATAAATAGTAACATGTGTTGAATCAGTGACCACATAGTAAATCCACCATTCTATAGTAGTATTGGTAACAATGTCTAATGATATATGGTAATCGTTTAGGGTATTATGAAAGATATGTTAGTGTGTCCATCACAATTATATATAAATCATAGTATTGGTTAGGGTATTTCATCCACTTGAACCATGGGAAGGGGTTCTCTATGCCTACCCCCCCCCCTCAATAACATCACCATTGAGGATAAAATGTAGTAGCTGTTTTCTAGTTTCATTTTTTATCAGTATTAGTTGGCCTAGATTCATCTAAAAGACCTAGATACACTATTCAAATATTCTGAAAGAAATATATTTATATTACAAAATTCACATTAACCATAGTATTTTCTAAAATTCATATACCATTTTCCAAATAGTATTAAATTATTAATTCCATTTATTTAGTCCTGGATACCCACACCATTAATTAAAATACCTTACTAAATACACCAATGGATAAAAAAATACTAACCAAGGCCAAAAATTTTAATACATCATTATTTATTTAAATTACATAATTTAATAGATTGACCTATAACATCCTAACTTGGGGATAGTTTCACATTTCCATCAGCTAGTTGGTGATATGGCCTCATGTATTCCTTAATGAACACCATATGATATTGAATAGTAGTGAGGGTTCAGGTGGAACAATAGGGAGACTATACCCTCATTATTACAGTATCACAAGAGCATAATTATTAAAAAAAATAGAATAAGTATAATAAATAATAAAATAATAATTTAACCATCATGATTATAATTATAAACAATAAATAAACTCAATTTTCATTACTATAAAATAATGATGTTATTTATTATCTCTAAATTGATTTGAAACAAGTTGATGTGGTAGCAGGAAAACATACATATTAGTATATGAAAATAATAAAAAATACCAAATTCTATTTACGAATATCATCATGATCCATAGTTCAATATTTTTCTCCATTGTTACCATTTTATATTCCACAAAACATCAATAATTGGATGTTATCCCAATCTATACCTAAAAAAACATTAACTTCATGTGTACTATCGGTGGCCCATATGGGGTGTGTGATAAACTCATAAGTCCACTACAAATAGTGTCTATAAAAAACCAATCATTTTTCAATAAACTACATTTGTGTGAATATATAACAAATATGTAATATTGTAAGATAAAAACAAAAATTATGTGGAATAAAATCTAATAGATAAATTCTAAAACTGAAAGAGTATCTATGTATAAAGTATCAAATGATGATAGAAACCAACTAAAAATAATCCCCATGTGATAAGAGTAATATACCTCCACGTGTTAGTTCATAAGATAGATAACCATAGCAATCAGTATCAAGATATGTGGATGTGTACCGAAGTCATAGGTTTCATACCATAACCCTCATAGATAGTTCCAAACCATAAAAGTTTTACAAATGGGTTGTAGGTTCTATTCCTCGATACCCTCTCTAGTTCCATATCGTGATTTCATATATTACATAACATTATAATAAGTTAGCTTCATACTTAAATGTTCATGTTTCATAACATAATAATCATAGGTTCCATAATTTTACAATCAAATGTTCCATAAAAAATAAAAAAATGTGCCAAACAATAATAATGTGTTCCATAACTCAATTATTGTAATTTATTATACTGATAAGTAAAATTTTTCATTCCATCAGAATTATTGGGTTCCATGTGAATATATAGAAATAACAAAAGTGTAATATAATAAATCAATATGGTTATTATATTGTCCATGACCAACTACAAATATTCCTTAATTAATAATTTAATTCATTTTAATACCATTTAATAACATAGAAAATGTGGAATCATCTCGTAAAACTAAATCATTTAATTTATAGAGGTTCACACTACAACCGTGTTGATTTGACATATTGAAAATGGTGGTGTGACACAAGGATGATATGAGAAACATACCATATGGGTTGTCTTGATTTTTATTGAAAACATGAAACCACGATTTGGGGCATTAATGGTCACCAAGGTTGGATGAAAAAAATATTAATTTAAGTGTTACAATAAAATATATAAGCAACTGTTGGACTCCTCATGTGTCAATCATGTTTTAATTATCACAAATCCTATTACTGTTAATTAATCTCAATCTTCATTGCACATATTTCTAATGATCTTCAATCTCAATAATAACTACACATCATGTTTTAATGATAACAAATCTTATGGATGTTAATTACTCTCTTTATTATTTACAAGTCTTATGCATGATCAAAAATCTCAAATATATTATCACACCTTTATATATATGATTCAAGCTATTTTTCTCTCTAATGATTAAACTTAATCCATATTCAACATATTATTGTCTAAGTCCAAATACAGATATTTGTCTAAGTATGGACACACCGTGATGGACTCCCTGTGAACTAGACACCGTGACCCAGACACCATGAACCAGAAAACGTGACCCAAACACCGTGAACCAGACACGGTGACCCAGACACCGTGAACCAGACACCGTGACCCAGACACCGTGACCCAAACACCGTGAACCAGACACCGTGGCCCAGACACCGTGACCCAGACACCATGAAGGACAAACTGTGACCTCGACACCGTGAGCTAGACACCGTGACATAGACATAACTAGAAGTTCATACCGTGAAGATCATACCGTGAACCATATACCATGAAGAAGAAATCGTTTATATAATCATTGTGACACCATTTCTTAACTTTTTGTCAATATTATTTAAATAATTCTAACGATCATATTTGATGTTTTTAATGCAATTAATGTTATTTGTTGATATTTATTGGCATGTCCAGAAACCGTACCTCGTACCTATGAAAAGGGAATCATTCCTACTTCCAGAACGTGAGGAATATATGAATGATTGAGATGCAGTACACGTGAAATCTATGAAGAGAGAAAAGTGTGACGATTCAATAAGAAGAACATACATACACCTGAGAGCACAGTGCTGAACAAGAAGAAAAATCCTGAGAAAGAAAGAGATTGCAAGACTTTAATATAACTCTCATGAATGCAATCCAATACTACTGAATAAGACACGATGAATCAAGAGATCATTCTCACTCCTGTAGAAGACAATATGATCTACAACACTCTGTTTTTCAATAGAAAAACTAGAGATGGACTCCAAAGCATTCATGGTAAATCCAACGAGTCCAGAGCTGCATTGATAATCACTATAGCTTTATAAACTCTTATCTCTTCTCTCTAAGTGATTTATTTATTAACTTTAAAGCAGCGTGGTGTACTCTGTATATCTTATACACACACATTCTCCTGTACTGAACTAGAGGATATCAAATCCTCACTCCAAATCTCTT
This sequence comes from Viscum album, assembly GCA_963277665.1. NCBI lineage: Eukaryota > Viridiplantae > Streptophyta > Magnoliopsida > Santalales > Viscaceae > Viscum > Viscum album. The sequence goes on from OY728155.1 coordinate 1,015,639,716, forward strand.
AACTCTTGATTACCCACATCAGCAATGGAAGAGTTCCTTGTTTGGCATGGTCTTTGTTTTGTTTCCCACTAAGAACAGTGTTAGAGATCCCCGTGTGGCCTGGACAGTTTTATAAACTGTTGTTAACCTCGATCCAGGGTGTGGATCAAATTTATATAAATTTGAGAGGACTAAGTCTCAGCTTGAGACTGAACCTCTTGTTATAACTGCTGTGCATCTTTAGTTTAAGATCAAAGTATACTACATATATCTTATTTATTCTGCTGCTATTACTTTGAAATACAAAACTATTTTAAAGCTACTTTGATAGTAAATTTATAAAGTGTTTACCCTTATTGTAAATTAGTAGGTTAGTATCAAAAGATAGTTTGATCTTGTGGTTAAATTAACTAAGACCTAATCAATCATTGAGAAGCTAAGTTAACATTTAAAATCTGTATAAATTCACTACAGTTTAACTTATTTTATAAATTGAGATATTTTAAATAGACAATATTTTAACAGAAATTTTAATTGGAACTCAATCACCCCCTCTTAAGTATCCACTCTGACCAACATTTGGTATCAGAGGTTTTGTTTTTTGTTTAATGATTTTTGAAATACAATATTTTTCAACTGTGATTTTTGTTGTAACTTTAAAAATCTTAAATTTCTATTAGTTCTAAATTTTATCTATTTAAATTATCTTTCTAAAATCTAGCTATGGACAATAGACTAGAGGGTGCTGCTACTAACATGCCACCTTTCTTCAATGGAACAAACTATTCTCAGTGGAATCTTAAAATGAAAATTCATTTAGGAAGTATGTGTTTTGATATCTGGCCTGCTATAGAATCTCAATATAAAATTCCAGAAACTGAAATAATAACTTGGGATTAACCTACAAAGACTACCTACAATAATAATTGTAAAGATATGAATGCCATGTACTGTGATTTAGGAGATGAAGAGTTTAAAATAATTTCTTCATGTAAAACTACTTTTGAAATTTGGGATACTTTGGGTGTTTCTCATGAGGGAACAACCAATGTTAAATAAATGATATTAAATACTTAAACTATTAAATATGATAATTTTAAAACAAATACTGATGATCCTATTTCTGATATGTATCTCAATTTTATGAGATATTCAATACAATGAATTCACTCATAAAGGTTATTCCAGTAAAGGAACAAATTATGAGAATCTTGAGATGTTTAGGAAACCGTTGGAGAGGCACATCTGTTTCAATCATAGAGTCATGTGACATTACTGCTCTACCTATCAAAGAAATCATTGGTAAGCTTATGATGTATGAGGAAGAACTCATGGGGAATAATGATGAAGATGAGGAACCTAAGAGAACATTTGTGGCTTTAAAGACTACTGCATCAAAGAGTAAGGACAAAGATAAAGCTCAAATACAAACTGACAGTTCAACAAGTGAAAATTCAGACTCCGATAGTGATGCTGAAATGGCTCAGATAGCCAGAAGGTTTAAGAAATTTTATTGGAAGAAGAAATTTTTCAAAAAATGAAATTACAAAGGAAAGTATGGCAGTAAGGTACATTGGAAGAAGGATTCAAAAAAGCCGGATAAAAGTGATGAGGTTGTTTTCTATGAGTCCAAAATGAAAGGATAGATTAAAGAAGACTTCCCAAAGAAAAAATTCAAGAAGAAATATGATTACAAGGACAGTAAGTACAAAAATTCTATGAAGGTTACCTGGAGTGCTTCTGAAGATAGCACAATTGAATCTGAAATTTCTAATTTTGAAAAGAATCGTGCCAACATCTGTTTCATGAAAAATACATATGAGGTAACCTCAGATACTCCTATTTTAAATTCTTATTATTCTGGAGATGATGCAGAATCTAATTCGGATTATGAAAACATTACTATTGAGGAATTATTTGAATATTGTAATATGCTGGAAGAGACATGAAATGAACTTAAGGATAAATAAAAATCATTAAAGAAACAACATGCTCTCACTTCAACTGTTAAAACTGATCATACTATTGAAAAAGAGAAAAATTCTCAACTGTTAAAGGAGAACACTGAACTGAAAATGTCAAATGAGTAACTTAGAAAAGACATAGAGAAGTTAAAAAATGGAAAAGATACACTAACTCAAATGCTAGGAAAGTAAGTTGCACCAAAATACACTACTGGAATATGCTACAAACCTAGACAGATACAACTTACTAATAATAGATTTATTCCTAAATCTGGACAGAATACTGCTAGTTCTAGTTCTAGACATTTATATGCATCAACAAGCTATTCTCATAGTTATAAATCAAATATAGTTTATCTTTAAAATTATTTTGATTCTGTAAAGTATACAAGACCTATAAGACAAATTTGGGTACCAAAAGCCTTAATTGCTAACCTGTTTGGACCCAAGAAGATCTGGGTACCAAAATCATTTCCTATCTAAATCTATTTTGTAGGAAACCTATTTGAAGAGTTCCAACAAGAAGAAATGGTATTTGGATAGTGGATGTTCAAGACATATGTTTGGGGATTACTCATGTTTTAAAAGTTTAATAAAGGTTGATGGAGGTCATGTCACCTTTGGTGATAATTCAAAAGGGAAGATCATCGGCCCAGGCCAAATTGGTAACACTGGTTCAGTTTTAATTTCTAAAGTTTTATTTGTTCATAGACTTAAATATAATTTGTTAAGTATTTCTCAATTATGTGATGATGGTTTTAATGTCAAATTTGAAAATTATTCTTGTAATGTTTTTAATTCTAAAAATGTTTTAGTCTTTTCTGCTTTATGAAATGAAAATGTTTATGCTGTTGATTTAAATTCCTTAGCTAAGCAAAATGTTACCTATTTAAATTCTTTTCATAAAGAGTCTTGGTTATGGCATAGAAGATTAGGACACTGAAATATACACTCACATAGAAAACTAACTAGTAATAACATAGTTAGCGACCTACCTAAACTTGAGTTTTCAAATGAAAAAGTTTGTAATCCCTGTCAAAAGGGAAAGAAGCGGGAAGTTTCTTTTAAATCAAAGAAATAAGATTCAACTTCTCAACCTCCCGAGTTGGTTCACATGGATTTCTTTTGACCATATATAGTTTCTAGATTAAATGGGAATCACTATGTCTATGTCCTAGTAGACTACTTTTCTAGATATACTTGGGTATACTTCTTAGCTCACAAAAGTGAAGCTTGTTCTTAATTTTTTAAATACTCCAAATTTGTAGAAAATCTTAGTGGACATAAGATTAAAACTCTTACAAGTGATCATGGCCGTGAGTTTGAAAATCGTGAATTTGAATCCTATTACTCACACAATGGCTATAGTAACAACTTTTCTGCTCCTAGGACACCTCAGCAGAATGGTGTAGTAGAAAGAAGAAATAGAACCATTCAAGAAATTGCTAGAACTATGCTTAATGAATAGGACCTGCCTATTTACTTTTGGGCTGCAGCTGTGAATACAGCTTGTTATATTATTAATAGAGTCCTAATTAGACTTGTTCTTAAGAAGACCCATATTATTTGTGGAACAATAGAAAACCTAAAGTTAGTTACTTTAGAGTCTTTGGCTGCAAAGTATTTATTATTAATACAAAAGATAATCTTGATAAGTTTTCTTCTAAGAGTGATGAAGGAATCATTTTAGGATATTCTTTAACCAGCAAGGCTTATAGAGTTTTCAACAAAAGAACCAAGTTTGTGGCAGAATCTGTTCACATCAAGTTTGGTCAAACTTATCCACATGAGCCTAAAACCTATCTTGAAAATCTTGAAGAACATTTATCTGTTTTGGACTTTAATGATAAAATCAATGAACCTGCTAGAAAGACAACCAGTGCAGGACTTATTCACGAATATTCTACTAATGAACCCGAACCTAGAGAAGAACCGAAAGTTTCTAGCCCTACCTTTACTAGATCAACTAGAATTATAAAGAATAATCCTTTAGAAGTTGTTGTAGGAAATCCTGATAGAGGGACACAGACTACAACATCTCTTAGAAATCAGGTTGAACATCAGGCCTTCTTGTCACAGCTTGAACCTAAAATCATTGATGATGCTATTAATGATGAATTTTGGGTCATTGCTATGCAAGAAGAACTAAATCAACTTGAATGAAATAATGTTTGGAATCTTGTTGAAATACTTAAGGACACTTTCACAATAGGCACTAAATGGGTGTTTAGAAATAAAGTAGATGAATCTGGAAACATAGTTAGAAATAAAGCTAGGAAATTTGAACAAGGCTATAGTCAAGAAGAAGGTATTGACTATGAGGAGACTTTTTCTCCAGTATCCAGATTAGAAGCCATTAGGATTTTACTTGCTTATGCTGCACACCTAAATTTCAAACTATATCAAATGGATGTCAAGAGTGAATTCTTGAATAGATATATTACTGAGGATGTTTTTGTTAAACAACTACTTGGATTTTCAAACCCTCATTTTCCAAATCATATTTTCAAATTATCAAAATCTATATATGGTTTAAAGCTAGCTCCAAGTGCTTGGTATGATAGATTAAGTACATTTCTAATTTCTAAATGTTTTACAAAAGGAGTAGCTAATCCTACTATATTTATAAAATGAATTTCTAAAGATGTTTTAGTTGTACAAATTTATGTAGATGACATTATTTTTAGATATTCAAAAACTACATTATGTAGTAATTTTTTTAAAATGATGCAAAATGAATTTGAAATGAGTTTAATGGGTGAACTTAAATTCATTCTTGGATTTTAAATCTTTCAAAATGATGATGGAATTATTTTAACTCAATGTAAATATACTATAGATCTTTTAAAACGTTTTAGATTTGATAGAACAAAAAGTAGTGACACTCCCATGAGTACCACCTGTAAGATGGATCTTGATGAATATGGTAAATCTATTGATCAAACCACTTATAGAGGAATGATTGGAAGTCTACTCTACCTGAATACTAGTCGTCCTGATATTATGTTTAGTGTGTGTATGTGTGATCCTTTTCAAAAAAACCCTAGAGAGTCACATTTAAATGCTGTAAAAAGAATTTTCAAATACCTCAAGAATACTCCCAATTTAGGACTGTTCTATCCCAAAGGACAATCATTTGAACTAGTTAGTTCTTCTGATGATGATTATGCTTGATGTATGTTAGATAGAAAAAGCACCTCTGGAACATGTCACCTTTTAGGCAAGTCACTAGTATCATGGTGTAGTATGAAAAAAATTTTTGTTGCATTATCTACTGCAGAAGCTGAATACATAGCTGCTGACAGTTGTTGTGCACAAATTTTGTGGATGAAACACACATTACCACACTATGGATATCAATTCAGACGTTTCCCAATAAATTGTGACAACACAAGTGATATTAATATTTCTAATAATCATGTTTCTCATTCTACGACAAAACATATTGATGTAAGACATCACTTTTTGAGGGATCATTATCAAAAAGGTGATATCACTTTGGAATTCATTGGTATTGAATATGAACTTGCTGATATATTCACTAAACCACTAAATTATGAAAGATTAGACTACATCATACATGATCTTGGTATGATTAATTATAAATAGATATCTTGCTGATCTTAATGTTTAATACTTTACTGTAGTTTACTTTACGGTTTCATGGTCACTGTTTCTAAGTTACTGTTTTATGCTCACGGTATCACCATCAAGACCTTATGCTCACAGTCCATCAACTCACTATCTCACGGTGACTACACAGAATGCTCACTGTCTCACCGTGACGACTACCAACTGTCTCACCGTGATGAATAGTTTTCATCACACTGTAATGCCTACTCATGGTCTCACCGTGATCATTTTTTTATATTCTTATTTTTAACCCGTATCGCGGTAATTTTTATTTAACCACTCTTTGATTCCCCGCATTTTAATTTTTACGATGTTGGACATTTCGAAATGATAAAACTTAAGGGTTTCATTCCATTCCATACCTGAACTCTCTCATGAAACTTCTCTTCCCTCTCACCCAAAACTTCAGTGGAGGCCAAGGATGAAGCGTCCATCTTCACCTTCATCTGAGAAGCACCACTCTAAGAAACATAAGAGGATACATAGGATAGATCCTGAAGGACCTCTAAACCCAAACCTGGTAAGACGTACTATTGTACCTGAAAAAGAAGTTTTCCCTGAATGGTTTCTTTATAGAAAGTCTTTAGTTTTGAAAGTTATAAGATAACAAGGATGGCTAGAATGGTTCTATGGACAGAATAGACCGATTTACCTAAGATTGGTATCTCAATTCTACCAATATGTGAAGTTTTTCTTTGAGTTTGGAGAAAGCATTATGGTGAAAAGCTGGATAAATGGTCATAAGTTCTCTTTCTCTTCGAGGTTGTGGGCTACATGCCTAGGGATTACACATGAAGGAGTTTGTGAGGATTACCAGAGAGACCCTCCTCCAACAACTAACATTTTTGACCTAGAGAATGCTCTAGAAATCCTGGCTGCAAATGGAACCAAGCGAAGGGCCATAGCTATTGAATTAGATGGGGAGACAAGACTACTGTTCAAGTTTCTTCAAAATTTTATTAGTCCGAGAAAAGGAGATTTTGCTGTAATGAAGTATCATGATGTGTTTCTAATTCACGTTTTGAAGAATGGAAATAAGATCAACCTATGAAAGTGTGTTATTAACCATATCTGTGAGCTGATCAAAGTCACATCCATATCCACCTCCTTTTTTTACTCAAGGATGATTTCAGCTATGTTAGTTGCTAAAGGGATGGTTGGACCGAATTAAGAAAAGTTAGAGGAATTTGATTTCTACCTATCCATTCCTATCATCAGAAGGATGAAGATTAGCTGGAACCCTTGGAAGAAGAAGTGGGTTGAGGATAATGATCAATTTTATAAAAATTTTAATCCTATCGACTATCCAAGAAGGCCTAAAAATCTATCTGATCCTGGTTTGTAACCAGATGAATTGGCTGAGTATTCAGAAGAATAAGAAGAAGAAGAAACAGCTAAATTATCTCCTAGAGAAGAATCTAGAATACCTCCAATGGAAACAGATCCTATTAAAAAAGAATGTACTGGTGTCCCTGCTATTATCCCTACTTAAATACCTTAAGGAGAGGAAGTTTCTGTTAGTTTGAGAGAAGAGAAAGCTCTTACTTCAAGTGCAGATGTCAATCCAGAAGCTCATCCTAATGCTGCATGAAAATTGGTTTTTCCTGATTCAGAACAGCAAGCAACCATAGTGCCAGATACTATTGAAGAAGATATTTTTGTTGAGAAAGAAGCAAGTCTGGATGCTCAACCAGTGGAACAATCGGTTCCTGAGATAATTCCCTCTGCTGATGAGTGGATGGAAATTTCCTTTCAACTGGCAAGGCAAGAGTTTGCTGAAGATATTAGAGATAATCCAGTGGATCTTGACCATGTTCTTGGACCTCAAGAATCTGAAAGGGAAGCACAATTTGAGGGGGAGGAACCTCAAAACCTTGAGATTATAGAAGCTAGATCTGTTAAAGCTTCTCAACCTTCTGTCTCATACTCTTTGTGCACTCAGTATGAATTCCCAAGATTTTATGATGTAAATGAGTCACAAAAAGTGACTAAAATTGGAATGGATCTTTGTTATCTATTTCAACTAAAGTCTATAGCTCATCTAGAACTAGAACCAGAGCCCCAACCTCAATCTGAATTAGAATATGAGTATGAAGATATCTCTGATCCTCAACAAGAACCTGCTCCTGTTTCTACCCCTACACCTGTTGATGCTTCTCCTGAGCCATATGATTCCATCATTGCTAGGGAAATTGTATCTCAAGTTCATCCATATCTACTTTATTTTGATTATAATATTGGAAAAAGACACACCAAGATGCTGGAACGCATGAGGGAGCCTGTAGAAAATCTGAATAAGCTTACAGATGAATACACTGGATGCCTGCAAAAAGTTTTGAAACAGCTCAAAGTTCTAACCGAAGGTGTCAAGGTTTCACCTGCATCTGGTTAGACCTCTACAACTTCTTTGGATGATTCTCTTCTAAGATCCATAATCAAAGAAGAAATTCAGAATCCCATCAGTGGCTTGGATCTATCTTCGTTTTCAGAAGTTGTTAAGAACAGAGATAGAGCATTGGACTTGGTTAGGATTCATTCTAAGATAGCCAATGATGCTCAACAAGAGATCACCAAGAAAATAGATTTGTATCTCTACCAGATTTTCTCTAAAAGTGATATGACAGATCACTTTAGATATCTTGTGGAATATTTGACAATCCCTCCAGTGACTCAAGATTTTAATGCTCAAGCTCAGAAGCTTACAGAGTTCACCAGATTATTGGACAGATTTATGGAGAATAAGGATGATTTTGAATAGGCTATGAAATATGGTGGTGAAATTTTTACTGATTTCATCAATATTTTGAAGTCATATCTTTATGTGTAGAGTACTACTATAGTTTCTCCAGCTGCTGCACCCCTTAGCCAGGCTCTTTCTCAGATCCGTCCAGTCATTCTTGACCAACCACAACCTAGATCTTCTACTGATCCGACTTTGGCTCCATTTGTTTTTTGAAGGTATACCCTTACCCTCTTTGTCTACCACATCTATGCCTTCTTCTACTTCAGCACCAGCTCTTGCTGCTAATAAAGGCAACGACAAGATGGATCTGTAAAGAGTCCAGGGACTGTTTTCTTTTTTATGGTTGTAATTACTTGTTTCCTGTTTATATTTCTCTTGTATGATCTATTCTGAACCTTTTTTTAATGAGGACTACATTTTTTCATTTCATTTTCTCTACTTTTTGATAATCCCAAAAGGGGGGAAAACTACAAGTATAAAAGGGGGGAGAAAAACTATAATTTTCAGTAGTATAATGAGATATGTTATTATCGAATCTATTTTTCTCTAATTTTTTCTATTCTAATATGCTAGTTTCTTTAATGTTACATTTCATTTATATTTTGACTATATATGATTTTTCATCATCAAAAAGGGGGAGATTGTTGGACTTCTCATGTGTTAATCATGTTTTAATGATCACAAATCCTATTACTATTAATTAATCCCAATCTTCATTACACATCTTGCTAATGCTCTTCAATCTCAATAATAACTACACATCATGTTTTAGTGATAACAAATCTTATGGATGTTAATTACTCTCTTTATTATTTACAAGTCTTATACATGATCACAAATCTAACTTATATTTGTATAAGTATGGACATACCGTGAAGGACTCACCGTGAACCAGACACCATGACCCAGACACCGTGAACCAGACACCATGACCCAGACACCGTGACCCAGACACCGTGAACCAGACATCGTGACCCAGACACTGTGATCCAGACACCGTGACCCAGACACCGTGACCGAGACACCGTGAACCAGACACCGTGACCCAGACACCGTGACCCAGACACCGTGAAGGACAAACCGTGACCTCGACACCTAGACACCGAGACATGGACATACCGTGAAGTTCATACTGTAAAGCTCATACCGTGAACCCTATACTGTGAAGAATAAACCGTTTACATAATCATTGTGACACCGTTTCTTAACTCTTTTTCAATAGTATTTAAATAATTCTAACTGTCATATTTGATGTTTTTAATGAAATTAATGTTATTTAATGATAGTTTTTGGCATGTCAGGAAACCGTATCTCATACCTATGAAAAGGGAATAATTCCTACTTCCATTACTTGAGGAATATAAGAGAGATTGAGATGCAGTGCATGTCCAAGCAGTGAAGCAAGAAAAGTGTGGTGATACAACAAGAAGAACTTAAATACACCTGAGAGCACTGTGCTGAAAAAGAAGAACAATACCGAGCAAGAAAGAGATTGCAAGACTTTCAAAGAACTCTCATGAATTAAATCCAATAATATTGAATAACACATGAAGAATCAAGAGATATTTCTCACTCCTATAGAAGACAAGCTGAACTGCGACACTCTGTTTTTCAACAGAAAAACCAGAGGAGTCAGAAGCATTCCTGCTAAATCCAACGAGTCCAGAGCTACATTGATAATCACTAAAGCTTTCTAAACTCTTATCTGTTCTCTCTAAGTGGTTTATTTATTAACTTTCGAGTAGTGTGGTGTACTCTATATATCTTATACACACACTGTCTCATATACTGAACTGGAGGATATCAAATCCTCACTCCAAATCTCTTAAATATTGATTACCCATGTAAAATGTGAAAGAGGTCCTTGTGTGGCCTAGTCTTTGTTTTGTTTCCCACGAAGAACAGTGGTAGAGGTTCATGTGTGTCCTGGATAGTTTTTTAAACTGTTGTTAACCTCGATCCAAGGTGTGGATCAAATTTATATAAATTTTAGAGGGCTAATCCTCGTCTTGAGTCTGAACCTCTTGTTATATCTGTTGTGCATCATTAGTTTAAGTTCAAAGTTTACTACATATATCTTAGTTATTCAGCCGCTATTACTTTTAAATACAAAACTATTTTAAGGCTACAATGATAGTTAAATTACCATGTGTTTACACATATTGTAAATCATTAGGTTAGTTTCAAAAGATAGTTTGATCTTGTGGTTAAATTAACTGAGACCTAATCAATATTTGAGAAGCTAAGCGAACATTTACAATCTGTATAAATTCACTACAGTTTACCTTATTTTATAAATCGAGGGTTTTTAAATAGACAATATTTTAACAGAAATTTAAATTGGAACTCAATTCACCCCCCCCCCCCCCTCTTGAGTATCCACTCCAACCAACAACAACAACTTGAATGTATAAACTGTGTAATGAAGAAAATTTTCATATAGAAAAATCATACTATAAATGTATAGAAAACGTACTATATGGCGGGGGATAAGTAATCATGTAGAACCAACCTTTGGTTTAGATCATGTTGTAAGAAAATGGACAAAAATATGAACACATTGAAAATATGGAATATGTATAGTGGTCTAATCCTTTTTAAACATACTATTAAATTATTCTAATCTACATTATCCATTAAATTTAAATCATGGATTGTGAGGTCTAGTGTATTAGCAAAAATAATACCATTAAATTAAAAAAATTACCAATATATATGAATTTATTAATTAATCTTTTATAATGATATCATAACATCCTATTCACTCCAAAAATTTCATAGTAAAACCCAGGAAATAAATTCACAAAAGGGATGAGCTAAACATCATAGTTGGGGAATAAATATCATAATGAATTATCGCACCTGAATTAGAAAGGAAAAAAATTATAACATAAAATCCCAATATAATGACTATACATATTGGAACATAACATATAAAACATGTAATTATAATATTGTGTAAATATTGGAACATGGTAGAAACATACAAGATGACATAGACATAGGTCAAGGATAACTACCAATACTATATCACATGGAGGAAAAACCCCCTATTGGATTAGGTTTACTCCCTAATCTAATACATCAAATCTCATGAGACTAGAAATAATCAAATTCATTTGAAAGATATTGGTGTGAAACCATCATATCCTGATAATTCATATTTATGAAATATAAATAATAAAACATAATGAATAATAAGAATGGTCACTCATGAAAGGAAATGGATATTGTATTAATTTTATAAAGAATAACCAATTGGTGGATCATAATGGTATCCATGAAGGATGGGATTAAATTTGTTCTTGATAATGATAATATAAAAATAATAATAGATAAATAATAATAATTTCCAACTAATGTTAATACATGATAAATATTGGTTCACATGACAATATAAATGCGATAATTTAGTGCAGTTTAAGGGAAAAGAATAAACTTTCTTTAAAGAGTCTAGAGGAAAAATTAATTTCATAAGAAATTAAATTATGTAAGATGTTTTTTATGATAAATTGATGGATTTTAGAAAAACAATGGTGGCATAAAATTTTTTATGTAATGTTCATGAAAATTGGTATGAAACAGTGATGTTCTATTTTATCAGGTTTGCTTATCGAGTTGAATTTAGAGGGAATAAATTTAAAAGCATGTACTTCCCCACAAGTAAAATATTAGTTGAGATAAATAAATATGATTGGAACATAAAAATAGAATATTGGTGAATTATAAAATAATAATGATGAACTAAATTAAGAAAGGGAGTGAAATATTAACCCAAATTTAATTTTGAGGTAATGAGATATCCCTTACCTTATGAATGAAAGTTTTCTCCACATGTACATAATATCCTAGATAATATAATTAGAATTATTTATTATTTAATTAATAAAAAGTTACAAATTTATTAGATTTATTATGCTTTTATTATTTTCATTTATTTCCATTTTTATGTCTCCAAAATGTCAATATTGTCGTTCAGTTGGTGTTCCTTCCATGATTTCATGATTGGTGAACTAGTCTATCAATATTGAAGATCATATCATACAAGGATAAAATACCAAATGATAAATAAATTTTTATTAATTAATATAAATATGTTTAAATTTTTACATATATTATTTCCTTTTATCATATGTGGATGATTCGTTTAACAAAACTATAAAGACAAATTAAGAGTTTATTTGAGTGGGTTATCGAACAATCAAAACCCTACATAGTTTTCAATAATATTAGTTATATATGTTATATGCATAAAATATAATAAGTTATAATAAGTCTATTAAAATTTTATTTTACCATAAAAATAATTAAATGACCATCCATGAAGCTGATAATGAATAATTTTAACTCATCATCCACAAAGATAGTTAATCACCATAATATGGACCATGTTTTCCCTCCATTAAACAAAAAGATATGATAAAAGGGATGAAAATAATATATTACACTTGAAAAATAAAATTATATATATAAATTATATTGTATTTATTATTATTTTATAGCTGATGGGGGTGATGAGAAATTAGAAGAAGAAATGAAAATAAAGGAGGTGGTTTGAGAAAGACACCTCTTGAATGTTACCACGTTGATGGATCACTTGAGGAGCTTGTAAATAGTAAATTTTTATTCCAATAGAGCATGGACATGGGTATATTGGGTAAGAGAGTTCATTTTTTATATCTTGAATGAATCAAGTCATTTAAGGTGTCATCCTAACGTTTTATAAGGGGTGGTATTTATGTAGGGGAGATGTATGTTTTCAGAAATTTCTATGAAGATAAAATTATGTTAAATTATTTTTCTATAAAAATAACCCCACATAGACATGAATTATATAATAATATATGCAATGGTTTTAATATAATCAAAAAATAAAATTATACTCGTTTTAGTTCTTTATAACCTTATAATTTTGATTAACCCATATTTAACCAATTTAAATTGTAATTATGGTATATAATTTTTTTATATTAAAAGGACATAAATTTAACTTATATTGTTTAATATGAATATATATGTCCAATTTATGAAGTTTTACATCATATCATAATTATTTTTTATTTTTTATGTATATTTATTATTATTATATAATTTAATAATATATTATTCGAATAAAATACAATTATTGTCAATTTTGATAGTATTCACTAATTTGACATTTCTAAATATCAATACAATAGAAAAAATCAGAAAAAAATAATTTATAACTCGTCTACTAGGTCATTATAATCTAAAGAAATCATGGAGAACCTTAATTAATTCACCTTATATTTCATTTAATAATTTAAATTTCATTTTTGGATATCTCCAATAATAAAATAATTACAATATTAGTGTTTATGGAAAATTTAATGAAATAATTTAATCTCTAAAAATTATAAAACTATTACCATGGTGTATAGAAATATTTTATATTTCCATAAAAATTTATATTCTTTCATAACATCTATTTAACCTGATTCTAAAAATAATATACTTATTAAAAATTAGAGTGTGGCATTTTTTTACTTTTTTTGAAATAAATAATATACATGTCATTTCCATTGATAAGTGTCCATTAAATAATTATATTTCAAACCATATTTGATAAGGGTATAATTTAATTAACACAATAAATGTTTTATGAATCTTAGGGTAATTTTATAGTACATATGATATTATGCTTTACCCTTCATTACCAAATTTACCCATAACGAGGGTAACAAAAAATTACTAAGGATAAAATTATTATAGAATAAAAATAAAAGGGGTTTTTACTAAATTTGGACTTAATGATTATAAATACAGAATCCATTTTTAAAAATTCATTATATAGATGTGTGAGAAGTTAATTTAAATTTTAATCACCAAAATTCAATGAAAAACAATTTTTCAAGAAAGTCATTATATAATATAGTTTTTTTATAATATTTTAAAGTAATAAATACATTTCAAATGAAATATTTGGATTATTTTAAATCCAATTTTACTAAATAATATTTAATTCTAATTTTAAAAATAAAATATAGTTTTACATCCCAATTATTAATTATCATTATTTAAAAATCTAATATTTATATAATAATAAAAACATTAACCATAAGTAAATTTTTAAATTCATATTTCAAAAAATGATTTTTATTTTATAATATATAATATATAATTTTTTTCAAAATTAGGTTTTAAAACAAGTTATCTATTAAAATTTGGAAAACTTCCATAAAAAAAATGTTTTTTATTCATAAAATTGGATGTATTTTTATATCACGTCCATAAAACATATGGGATAATTTTTAAACATGTTATTTAATTTATTAAACGTATATTTGATTTATATAATCAAAAAAAATTGTTTACATAATTGAATTAATCACAGTTGTGGACATTTAAAAAGTTTTCCATAAAAAGATATAATTTTTTTTCCAAAACAGTTTTATTTTAATTTATAATTAATTGCAGAACAAATATATATATATATATACATATATATATATATGTATGTATGTGTGAGTGTGTGTGTGTGTGTTTTTGTGTGTGTGTGCATAAACCATATTATCATAATTCAGTTAATCCTATTAATACCTAAATTATAAAATCTCGGTTAAAATTGAAACATTTAAATGATAATATTTTGTTTTTCATTTAAGCTCGGTGTTGTGTGCGACACAAGCTACATAAGAAATTAAATTATTTAATTTTATTATATATTATGTTGAAAATAGGTTAGGTTACTTACCATTTATGGCTTCCAACAGTTCCCACACAATCTCTTCATATTTTCGGTTCCATCATATTATTTTTACTAGGTGAATGGTCTTATTGAGTATATATTTGCCACTATAGTCAAATATCTTCACTAGGTTCTCCTCGTAAGTGATATCATTCTCTATTTTCATCCCAAATACATTTATTACATGTGAGGGACTAGGTACATACTTCCTGATGACTGATATATGGAACACATCATGAACATAATCTATAATAGTTTGAATTGAAATATCGTAGTCTTAGGTTCATACGCAAACATGGATATCTAATGGTACAATGTTCTTTGGTCCATGTGTCCCTTTGTTTCCAAACCACATTAATCTCTTCCACTATTATATTTGAAGGAAAAAATTATCTCCAATAGTAAAATCCATGTATCTTCGACGGTTGTTAGCATAACACCTTTTTGGACTATGAGAAGAACTCCTATGTTGTTGGATTTGTTGAAGCTTATATTTCATTTCATGAAA
Source organism: Viscum album (assembly GCA_963277665.1). Lineage (NCBI taxonomy): Eukaryota > Viridiplantae > Streptophyta > Magnoliopsida > Santalales > Viscaceae > Viscum > Viscum album. The sequence continues at coordinate 1,015,655,252 of OY728155.1, forward strand.
AATATCTGGTCCAAAAACATTTTGTTCCATAGATTCTTCCAAACAAGTTGGAGTTATATATTTCATACAATATATAGCTTCATATGGAGTCTTTTGAATACTTGAAGGGATGATATTATCATAAGAGAACTCATCTATTGGTAGTTTATTGTCTCATCCACCTTTTAATTTAATTGAGTGGGGAATTAGAATTTCCCCGAGTATCCTAATAGTGCTTTAATATTTTCCATCTCTTTGATGTTTGTTGGCCCTAATGAAATTCAATTAAATACTCAAATCATATTGAAGACTCATCCCGAATTTAGGGTAGAACCTTGGGTCATGATCAATGATGTTTGAAAATGGTCCCCAATGCATCCTCACCATTTCATTCACAAATATCATGGTAATTGTTTCCTGAGATAAATCATCCTATATTTTAATGAATTGAGATTTCATCGTGAGTTAATCCACCACAACTCATGTCAAATTATTTCTTTTTGATGTCTTTGGGAGATCCTTGTAAATTCGCATAGTGAAATTCACCCATTCCCATGATGGTATGGGAAATGGATGCATCATACCATTGGAATTATATCGATCTGCATTAACTTTTTGACATAAAAAATATAGTGATATATACAACGCAATCTCCTTCTTCATGTTCCTCGACCATAAATTCTCTCGAATATCACGATATAGCTTAGTACATTTATGATTGATATACAATGGTGAGAATTGTATGTCTTATAATACATCTTTATTTATCTCATATGATGATAGAAAACAAATAATAATTCAAAATTTGGTCACACCATCATCATTGATGTTGAGATCATGAATATTTTCTTCCTTTAATACATCCTCTTAATTTTGTTTGCTCTCGGTCGTACCATTGTTCCTCCTTGATCTTCTATTGTATAGAAAACTGGAAAATATTTTTTTAATGTTAGTATGTATTCCATGTAGTTAATACATAAAACTAAATCCATTGAATATCAATGAATATAGGGACATTTCCAATCGACATCCTGGATGTATTAGTAGACACTTTTCTTATAAGTAAATAATCTACCTTATGCGTCATTCCATGATGGTAGTGAACAGTGAAATCATAGTCCTTGATTATCTATTACCATATTCATTGAGACAAGTTAATATAATTCTATTTTAATATATATATTAGTGTTATTATATGTATATATATCATAATTCGTTCCATAGTGATAATGACACTAGATTATAAACACAATGATCAAAATGGGAAACTCTACATCTATTGTTTAATATTTTTTTCCCATGAAATAAAATATTCCTTAGGATGTCAGATATAACATTATTGTTTTTATCTAATAAAAATCCTGATCCCTTAGTTTAAAAATTATTTTATACTAAAAAAATATCAATTTTCAGTAGTGTATGTACTAGTGCAGTGATATAACTCATTTCCATCCCATTGAATCAGTCTTCACATTGACTAGTATATTATAAATTTACTCCCTTATGAGTTATATTGGTTTTTGTAATCATATAGCATGATAATTTTTTCACAAAATGTTTTTAACACCCACCTAGACCATGACTGAAAATTATTTTTTTATTAATAAAGACACATTTGAGGTAAAAGTGAGAAACCATAAGTTTCAACAAGCACCAAACAACGACAAACTTAATATCAGAAACAACCTCATCCAAGCATAAGAAGCGGCTGCTAACTCCAAAGGAGGACCACTAGGCGATCCCATGCAAGCATGGTCCCTCCCGATGGCAATCCATCCCTCGGTATCCAACACATCCCAAATTTCCTGCAAAAGGAAGAAGCAGCATGCTCCAGCCCATCTGAGCCGAACTGACCCTTCAACATTCCCCACACAACAAGATTGGTAACTCAACAAAGCATAAGTTAGGAAATAAGAAAAATAGAGTCATTGAAAACCAGTTGGATTCTACCAGAGACAGCGTCTCTAAATAGCCTCCAGGATAAATTAGATACCTAAAGAAGAGGATCCCCCCTTATCATGTCTTCAAAGGAAGAAGTCAGTTTATTCCAGACCTGCATATACTCCTCATGTCCGATAAACACCTTATTGAAGCCTCCAACCAGGATCGTGTCCTGTTTATCAACCCAAATATACTATTCCTCATTAAGCTCCACTTCAAGATTCCTACCCATCATCTTGGCTGTATCATCTTCTAAGGCATTGAGGAATAACACCTTCTCTGGCACCACATCCCCCGAACTTAAAACCAAATCTAAGGAAGGAATGAGCAATCCAGGAGACTTTAGAATGATCTCCTTGTCCATCTTCTCAACCAAAAGTTTCTTTGTAGACCGAGTCTTCATTGGAGGAGGTAAGGAGGAGTAATCCTTCCTACCCCTCCTCCCTCTCGTCCTCCGGATACCCCTCGAACCAGATTCTACTTCTGAGAAACTTCTACAAACCATGTCGCGTTCAGATTGCCCTCCACCATCTTCACACTCTTCCTCATTCAGGGCAGCTGATTCAGTTCTGGGTTCCTCCTCGGCCAGCCTCTCGTACCTGTTTCTCAAGACTACTGGATTCCAGGCTGGAAAAAAAACCTCTCGCAGAATGGCAGACCCTAACCCCCCTGCATCTCCAAGGCTGGTCTGGGTCTACACCTCCAAAATATTCCCTATTATTTGGCTAGGGGCGGTACCCAGATCAGGCCCTACCCCAATGGTCCCTTCCTTCCCCAAGACACAATCTTCCCCAACTCCTCATCCCTCTAGAAAAATAGGTTGATCAAAACCACCGCCCATATATTGGGGCTGGGGATTCTGATCCTCCCAGCCCCTGACCGGAACACATATGGCCTCAATTCAGGTAGTCTCACCTACAGGCAGGGAGGGCCACTCCAAAGCCCCAACCGCAAGACCCTGACCCTCATTCCCCATGCTGCTAGATGCCTGGGAAACACCCAAATCCATCTTGGGACCTTCTACAACCGCCTCCACCTGAGGTTTCGAAACATTCAATGCCTCCTTCAACACTGTACCTGTAGACCCCACCCTCCCCGAGTGAGTATAAACCATTGACAATGCATTAGAAGTACTGGAAAGCTCCACCCCAGGTTGGCAAGGATACCCCTGGTCCTGGACACCCCGAAGTGCCTCAATATGATCACTGGTATCCGAAGGCACCTCTTGTGACCTCATTGTGTGCGCAATAGGCTCAGAGCCATTTCCAAGACCGGATCCAATGCCCTCGCCCTGACCTGAGTCACCCTTGCTCGCCGAGGAAGTGACAGCCACAACCACCGAAGTCCTTTTGCGGCACCCATCAACACGGTGGCCCTGTCTATGGCAGAAGGCACAGAAAAAGGACTAGGATTCATAGAAGATGCTTTTCACATACCTGTATTTTCCTTTGATCACAACCTATACCTTGTCGGGTGGAGGTCGGGATAGCTCCATTTCAACACATATTCACGCAACAATTGGGTGCACCATGGAATCGGTCTTCCAATCCGCACATAAGAAAGGACCAATAGAATTACCTATTGATCGGAGGAGCGCTGGATTCTGAAAGGGAAGCGGTAACCCCAGAAGTTGAATCCAGATTACCGATGATGAAGATTCATGATTCATGTTCAAGTCAAACATCCATCGATGTAAAAAGAAAGTAAAACCTCTCACGGATCTGCTTGTACGTGACCAGGCCAGTGCCAGGTCGTCTTTATAGAACCCATACCTCATTCAAAATGCATTATTTGAAATATCATCCCTCTTCACCATCAATTTTTGATTTCAAGAATGATTTCCTAACTTAGAAAAATAGTTATCCACGTGTATATTTTCAAACATATCATCAATCTAATTTACAGGATACTTTATCTTTATCGTTACTTTTTTTGATCTCAGGATAATTAACTCATAGGTTAATTGATTCACCCCTCTTCTTGACCAAGAGGACTGTGTCACCCCATAGTGAAGCACTCGGGTCTATGAGACCCCTCTGTAGATTCTCTTGTATCTTATTATATAATTATTCAAACTAAACGGTGGTTATTCTATATGGTGTTATTGCTATGTACAGACATCATGGAATATGTTCCATTGATAACAAAAACTTCTTATTAGAAAAAATGCCATGAAAACATTCTCAGACCACATTAGTGCAGTTCCAGTTAATGGGCATGAATTCATGAAAGATCCTATTATTTATATTGATATTTTTAGATAGATATTCTTTCTCATAAGGAAATAATATTGGCACATTAGTGAATTATTCTGGAAGATATTCATCTTCTCGTAAAATTTTTATTTATTTGGAGGATTCCTCAATATGTGAAGTGTGATATCCCTCACCAAACCCTTGATATCTTCTCCTTATAAATACTGGAAATCCATGACCATTATGTAATTAAACTCAAACAATGGAAGTAATATGTCATTTAATAGAGGATTTATTCCAGAAAAATCGGCATGGGAGGTGTTATATTATTTAGATGTAATAATTTCCCAATTTTATGTTCTTAAAGATAACCCATCCTTCATATTTTGATGTGGTATTTCAATAGTAATTTTGAAACTATATGATATTAATGAATTAAATGAACTAGAATCAAATAGTATTTTTTATATTATTGATTAAATAACAATTTTTCCAATAATCACATCATTTTTTGGCTCAAACATAGTATTAGTGATTTAATATTCCCTTCATTTCTTCTAGGAAGGTTATTTTTGTTGATTATCTTTAAAAACCATTAGATTAGGTAATTACCTAACATTATGTCTGAGATCCATATAGTTAAAGAAATATATAATAGTTATATTTTTCATTTAAACCATATTACCCACTCCACCCATAGTTGGATTCTTTATTTCAATTAGGCATTTATTATCTTTGTCCCCACTTTTCTAAAATTGAAGAGCCTTATATTTCATCATATGTATTTTATAGAATCATTTTTTCGATACATTGGAAAAGTGAGATTTTGTGTTTTATTTACACCAATAAAATTCTATAATAGAACTCTATATGATAATTTTTTCATAAATTTCGAATCTATATTCCAATGAGACAACTAAGAATAACAAATATATATATCAATGTTATGGGGACAAATCAAAATCTATTCATAACTATAAGTGTCCCAAATAAATAAGTTATTTTCTAAAAATATTGTTAACCAAATAAATAATCAACCTATCCTACAATCAATACATATGATAAATACTAAATAATACCCTATAATTCTAATGAATGTTTTCTCATATACTGTGAAATACTCATTTTGTTTTTTCTTCATACTGATGAATTCCCCCACTATCTTAATACAGAAATTTCATGGAATAAATTTATTAAAATATATTTTATTTGTTGATTACCCTTCCCTTGCATAAATTTCCTCTTTAATATTCAGGTTTATTTTTCAGTGAAAACCACTGATTAGCATATCCTTCCAAGAAAAATATCACCAACCTAACTTACTCTTTATTAGAGCATTGGAGGATTGAGAATATTTTCTAAATGTTGTTAATACATTTTTCCATGACAAGGTAATCAAAAGACCCACAAAATGTAATTGGATTTCAAATAAATTATTCTATAACATCATGATATTTTTTTGGATAAGGGAGTTCTACAAGATCAATGTCATTATTCATTAGTTGAACCTATTGGTCTAGTAATATAATTAATTTTTTAGAACCCTTTTCCATGTTTATTGTAATATTATTATGGAAATCATCATATTTACCAAAAAATTGGTGGTCCTGATGGTTTATCCTATAAAAAAAATTAACATCATATGAAAAATAAATTTGTGGGTCTTCATTACATAGGTAATAAGATATAAAAAGGAAACTATGAACAAAAAAGAATAAAATTTTAGTTGAGAATTTTATCCTAACATGTCATTCCCTATATTTCACTATAGGTTTTTAAGGGTGATATAATTATCCCTAGGGTTCTCATTAATTATTTCTTATCCTGTCCAAAAAAACAAGACAATACACTAATACTAACTATAGAGATAGAATCCCTTTAAACATATAAATACCTTATTATAAGCGTAATTAACCTTAAATTATTAACCTAGGATCTGAAATTATAGTTTGTTCGGTTGATTAGGTATAAAAAATTTATAACATGAAACTGAAATGAGAAAAATCAATATTAATATTCCATTATAATATCCAATCATCCTTTTAGCTCCTACATCTACATAGGATAACATGGATAATGCATAGAAAAAATGATGATATAAAAAATCAACGAATGAGAGTAAACATGGGAATGAATCATAAAAAAATGAACTAAAAGTGCATAAAATGTTTAGATAAAAGTAATTGTTCATGGGTAAATATAAGGAATGATAACATATAGAAAATGGATTTATATGGTAATGAAAATATGGTAATGTGGAAGAAATATACCAAATGACATAAAAATTAGGCAAAGAAAACTACTTAGACTTTATAACATGGTGAAAAAAGTCCCATAATGTAGTATATATACACTAAAATCACACACATTATGACTCATGTGACTAACAATCATTCATTTATTTAGAGATAAATAAATGTTCTCGCACCAACACATGTTCATGAACATGTGTGCCACATCAGAAATAAAACATATAGAATAAACATAGGGGTTACCCATTGAATGAAATTAATATCATATTTTTGTCATAATGAATAACCAAAGGGGATATCATAATGGTATCCTTGAATGATGGGATTATATAATTTATTGATAATAATAATATATGAATAATAATAGACCATGAATAATTATGTCTAATAATGTGAATATATAAGTAGGAGTGTTTGGGAATCTTTATAACTGGGCCATAACAATAAGGTTTAAGGGAATATAATAAAGAGTATTTATATAGGGAAAAGGCATAATTGATTTCCTAAAATATAAATTAGATAATATTTTTTATTATAATATAGGTTAATTTATAAATTTATAGGTGGAATATGAAAATTTATTGAGTGTACTTGAATATGGGTAAGAAACAGATAAGTTCCCATTAATTGGGTTTTCTTATTTAAAATAATTAAGAAGGGATCCATTTACAAATATGTGATTACCCACCAAATGTAGAAGAAAAGAGATAAAAGAATATTTTTGGTTCATACAAACATATTATTTGATAATTAAATAATAATAATTAAGAAACCTATAATGTAATTATAATGAAACCATAATAAAAAGGTAATTTAGAGGTTAAGAGTGATCCCTAAACTTACGTCAGAAAACATTCCTCACTTGTACATAATGTATTGTATAATAAAAATATATAGATTAATTAATGAACTCAAAACCAATTTCATATTTATTCTATTAATTATAATTTTTTTGAAATTCATTTATTAACATTTTGATGAGTTGTAAATATAAATTTCATCATTCTGGTAGTGTTTGTTCCATAGTTTCATGATTGGTTAACATGGGTAAAATTATTAGAGTTATTAACGAAATTAAATAAAACTGAAAATGTGAAATGAAATGGTATTAATGAACTTATTAATTTTTTAATGGTACAATATATCATTTTATTTTCTCATGTTAGGATGATTCATTGGATTATACATTGATGATTAATGTTTATTTTACTTCGGCAGGTTTTCAATCAATCGAAAAGTTGCTTTGTTTTCATAAATATTATGCCAATATATTAGTTATAGAAAATGAAATAATTTATAATATAACTATTATCATCTTATTCTAAAATTAAAATAGTTTTTTATGATCCATATAGGCGGTAATGATAAACAAAAAATCATTAACTATGGAGATGGTTAAATGCCAATATTTGGACATGGTTCACATTCATTGAATAAAATAAGATACGAAAAAGGGTGGAAAAAAGATACAAACATGGAAATATATAATTAGAGAACATAAATTATAGTATATTTATTATACTTTTATGGATGAATGTTGAGTGGAGAAGGTAAAAGAAAAAATTAAATTAAAATAGATTGTAGGGGAAAGGTACCTTTTGAAAATCAACTCATCAAAAGATCAGTTGACGAGATAGGAATTGGTCATATAGAGAGACCAAAATCACATCAAAGTAGATATAGTGGGACATTTAGGGTTTTTTAGTGATCTTTAATGCTTCATGTCTTGTAAGGAGTGATGAAAAATGGTTTTAAGGGGGGGTATTTCTATGGGGGAGTGTTTTTGTAAATTTTTTAAAATATTAAACTATAATTACTTTATTTTGTATCTAAAGACCACAATATTACCATGTGTTGGAAGATAATATATTATTGGGTTGTAATATCATCAAAAATTAAAATATAGACATGTTTTTGTGATTTAAACATTATAATTTTGATTACATCTCCATTATAATATTTGAATTTTAATTACATTAAAAACTTTTTTATATTAAATGCTATATTTTTTACTCATATGTTGAAATATAACCATAAATTTCAAAATTTGGAATTTTTAGAATATTTAAGAAATATTTTTTATTTTTAAATTATTACATTATTTTTATGAAAATAAATAAAATATTAATCCCATAATATATAATTATTTTCAATTTGGATGCAATTCGCTACATTTACTTTTACATATATCACAATAACATTATACCTTTGTTAGAAATAATTTAGTAAAATCACAATATGTCTTAATAATCTAAATAGTTAGTGTAGAACCTTAATTAATTAATATTATATTTAATTTAAAAATTTTATTTCCATTTATTTGATATTTCAATTAATAAAATAATTACCACAATTGTGTTTTTCAGCATTTAAGTTAATTATTTCATTATAATAAATTATAAATAAATTACAATGATTTAGATAAATAAATTATATTTGAAAATAATATTTTTTACTCTACCTTAAATAAATTTTATCTCATTATTAAAATTAGATTACTTAATACAAATACGATTATGACATTTATTCTGTTTCATTGGATTTTGTAATATCTATGTTATTTTCATAGAAAAGTGTACATTAAAGGATTCTATTTTCTACCTAAGGTATTAAGGGTCTATTTTAATTCATAAAATAATATTTGGACAATTTTTAGTGTAATATTATAGTCCTGACCATATTATTATTTACTCTTAATTACCATATTTACCCATAATCATGGTATCAAAAAATTTCCAAAGTTACTGTACATATTAGAAAAATTAATTAGGGAATATTTAATAAATTTTGAACTCTTCATTCAAAATATGGAATGGATTTTTCATAATTCAAAACATTGAACTTGTTCAATTGATTTTAAATTGGAATCTTCTACATGCAATAAAAACAATTTTTTAAAAATAGGTCCTTCTAAAATATAATTTTTCTATACAATATTCCTGTACTCAATAAATTTAATGTCACATAATTTGATTATTTATATTAAATTTAACTAATTAAAATTTTAATATAATCCATAACCCAATTTTTCCTTTTTGATTCATAAATTATAATATATAACTTTCAATAAAAATTATTAATTGTCACTATTATAAAAATGAAACATTGTAGGAAAATGAAAAAACAAGCTTAGTATAATTATTATATTCCTCTATAAAGAAGGAAGCTTATTTTATCAAATGAAATTCATAAAATCATAAAAAATTACTTTTAAATCATTTGCACCATTAAAAGGATTGCAAAATTCATTTAAAAAAATTTTGGTATTTTTTTATAACATTAGAATTATTATTATATAATATCAAGAAAACAAATAGAATGAATCTCAAATAATAGATTGAATATAATTATAATAAATATATTTAATAAATATAATACATTATAGTTATTTATTAATTCTATTGGTATAACATAGACTTTGGCCCAATTAAATATTTTTTAATTAAAAGATTTACATTCATGTTCAAAATTGTTTTATTTTCATTTTAATTAATTTTCCACTAATGAATTAATTATATATCTGTGTTTAAAGCATATGTTCATAATTCTATTAATCTTGTACATACCCACCATTCTACAAACTAGGTTATAATGGAGGCATTTAAATAATAATATTTAGTATTTATTTCTGATCATTTTTTCTTGCAATGAAATATACTAAATAAATTATATTATGTAAAGGTAAATATTTCATAAAATATTAGGGTGTTATAATATGGTCTTTCATTGAAATTACAAAATAATTAGGAATACAAATGATAAATGAGTAAGGTATTGGATAACTTACATAAGGCTATGACATGCGATATATATATTTAAATCATTTTCTAGAAAATGATTCATGATCAAATCCTAGATTTATGCTTAAATGGATCCTCAAGTAGAATTAGGTGCTACGAAAGAGAGAATTCAGGACATATAAAAAAAATAAGATTCCATCCCTCATTTAAAAAAACTAACTCATGAATGTTTCATGCCATTTAACATTACATGCCCCATAAATCTCCGGGTTTTCACCTTGTGGGAAAACCATTTAATGACATGAAAGGGTTATAGATAGCCATTTTAACATCATGTATTCTAAATAAAATCCATGTATTTATAGTAATCATCATGTATTTGGGTTGTATACAGTCTCTAGAAACATACTACATCCTTCCAAAAAAACCCATCTTTTCTATAGGTGTGGTTTCTGATTTAAGCACAATGAGAGAATAAACATCTATTTAATTGGATACTAGAATGATATGTACTAGATATGTAATATGCTTTCTTATAGTCTTCTGAACTTAAAAATTCATCCTCGTGTTTCCCTTATAAGGGTGGTAAGGAATTATATGAGAATATCTCTATCCACTACGCTCGTATGTCATCCCACCGCTCGCTAGTATTATCTTGTACTTGGTCACGCTTCCATATCAACTATATCAAAAGAAAACTACCTTCATCATAGAGCCTCCATCCATCGGTCCATGTTATGAATAAGCTTACCCTCAAAACATGCATCTACCACCAACTAATTCCCATTAGAATGAAAAATATATGATGAATTTTGATAGGGCCGATGAAATTGTGAAACAGTGAATACATCGTGTACATCCTGGTACCGATGAGGTCACTACAACATATAGGCTACAAAACCAAACTCCCCAAAAACATGAAAAGAAATCGTAGACCAACATGATAGATTTTTCTACCATATTACCTATTTATGATCTTTTCAAGTCAAATCAAGTAATGATACATGTTCCCCAACCTCGAACACTAGTTATCAACTGCGAAGATAAACATATGTATTATTCCAAGACTCAGATGTATCTATATGATTCCATATCAACTAAACATTCTTGTAACTCTACTGACTGATAGATGGTCCATGTAAGGTTTCCCCAACATCCTGTAAACTGTACAAAGGATAACAGAATGGATTTCCATATAAAGACTCATAGGGATCCATCTCTGTCATCCCATGGAATCTATTATTATAGTATTAATTGAAAATATGTTTATGTTTATCAAAAGAACACATAAAATCAAGGATTTATGATTGGATTATGTCTTATAAAAACTGCATCACCCATTCCATCCAACCTTCATTCAAGGGGTGAATGGTTGTGCTTAAAATTAGATGAATAACCAAACATTTCTATAACCCCTACGTGAACATCAATGTAAAATGTGCATCAACATCTAAAATTATATTACAAATGAACCCTTATAAATATTAAATCTGACAGAAATAAATTCTACCAAGATAAAACATAGAAAACACTTATTTGATATGTCTAAAGTGGTGACCTTATTGAGCCTATTGATTATCACACATACTACATCGCTGCCTCTAGGGAATACTTGAAACTCGCCCCAAAATCAATCATTACATCATACCATTTATAACCAAGAAAGGGGAACATATATCAAATCAATAATGGTCACTAGTGCTCGACATTCACCTACATAGATGTGGGAGAATGTGTTGAAAAAAATGATATATAACATGTCATAATATGAACTAATACTCACAATGTAAGTCATGATAAATCATCATGAGAACAAGATGTACCGCCCAAGATGAAGAATAAGACTCTCACAAAAATTTCTCCTTTATTTATATAGGAACTATACAGATCCATGGAAGTATAAGATATTATCCTCATCAAAAATAAATCACGGTAGTCGATCATCGCCTATGAAAATCTTCCATATGGAAAATCCCAAATGGTCTAATGAAAACATTAAATTCACTATCTCTATAATTTAATAGGTCACTGATAATGATGAAGGTATGGACATTTCATGTCGGACCCTAACCTAACATGAATCTCAACAAACACTTCCAAAATATTCAACTCTAAATGGGCCTCTCAGATGGCCATTGTTTGAGTCCATCATCTTAGATCATCAGCTATAAAATATTCATTTCTATGTGTATAGTAAATATCAATGTGGGCAGACTATAAGTATTGAACACATTATATCATCCTAAGAGTATATTAACACTATGTAAAGATATACCTGAGGATTTTGGAATATATAAATACTACAAAAATTTCTCCCAATAGGTTGTCTCCTATCAAAAAATAGTGAACTACCTCATCCAACTCGAAATCTGGGGTTCGATAATTCTTCTCATGTAGTCTCAATTGTTGAGACTCGTACAAAACAACTTAATCTTTCTATATGAGAACTGATCATATCTCAATACTCGGTGCAACAAAATAGAATATATAGATTCTGTATTGTACTGGTAGAATTTGGATTGGTGTTTTTTTCATTCCTTCTTTTAGAACATGAATTTATATCCTTCATGCTTCTAAACAAATAAGTTTTCCACATTTTATATTCAATATCATATTTGGTTATTCTATGAGTAAAAATTAATTTATATTGCTCATATAATAAAAAAAATCCCTAATAAATTTTCATACGTAAAATATTTTATTGGATTGGAAGTATGTTACTACAAACCTCGACTTCCTAGGTCAACTGATTCTCCAACCTCTAAGATAATATGAACCAGGATGTTGAATTTATTAATATAAATGTTTCATTTATTGATCATAGAATGCATATGGTTCTATATCATTGTGTTCGAGATGTTATAATGATATTTGAAATAATTATGTCAATTATGAGAAAACTTAAATATTTCATCTATGATTAATACAACAAATGAATGGTGAAATAGTTAGAAAGCACGATAAATCTGATCCCCAAAAATTGGCAACGGTATCATGAGATAAAATTAATTATCTAGATACTCATAAATATCATACCTTATATGGAATAATAATATTTAGATACAGGTATGGGATAAAAAACCCTCGATGACTGGATACTAGGTAGTTATATCCCACCCAAGAGGATTGAATCTATTCTTATATGATGCTCAGCACAATTGGTCTTTTGGGTTACTGAAGGACATGAATAAGGCTCTGGATTTGGAAAATCAGCACATCTCTTCCACTGGTTTTCATACTGGATCCTTTGACTTCCTGGAGAATCTCATACCTCAATGTATTATTCAAAAGGGTTCCACGACTCATGTCTCCGCATCAGATGGTGTAATCAAGAAATGGATGGAACTATGCAATAATTCCTTTATCTCACATATTTCTCATTCCAATTTAATGAAACCACGTAAATTTTCTGAACTACTTGCTCGTCTTTCAATAATATAGGGCTTTAGTGTGTTTAAATGTGTCTTGTTAGGGAGGGGGATTTTCAAAATGTTATTTCCTTATTATGAATTGAAAAGTAAAACTTGGAGTTTTGGGTTGGAAAACGTCAGACCAAGAACACTTAGGATCTTCGAATGGATACCTAACTTTAGTCTTCATGTCTTTAAAGACACATATGCACAAGTTTGTATTACTATATACGGCTTAAATTGTGATTTATAGAATACTAAAATTATCTTTGACATGGCCTCTACAATAGGAATCCTGATCTATATGGACCAAGCCACTAATAAAGCTACCTTTGGAAATTTTTCCAGAATAATAGTAGAAGCTGATTTAGGATCCACTTTGATTTACAAAGTCGTTCTTTCCACCTCTAAGGATAAAATAATTTTTACAATTATTTATGGAAAAATACCTGGGTTTTGTGAAATCTATGGTATGATAGTCCACTCTAGCTCTTTATGTTGATCATGTAAAAAAATATACTAATTCTATGCTGAGAGAATATGATGAAACATAATTCAGAAGAAAGGAAAAACTCAAACCCTCCCAAAGAAGTTTTGCTATTCTGAATCCACAACCAGGGGAACCATCAAACTCTAAGGGCCAATGAAATACATTAGAAAATACCCAAAAATGTGCATACCCAACGTATGATAAAGAAACATTTTCAGCAACCAATTCAGTGCTCACACATGGAAAAGGGGTACCCTTATTCCCCTCATCTAGTTGCTGTAATGAATGATAGCTGGGATGATATTGCCGACCTTAATTGGATATACGAATGAAATCTCTCATTTAGAGATGTTGTGCTTTCATAAAAGGAAAGGGATGAAAATAACATAGAATTAGAAGATAGTCAAACAAATAATTAATAAATGGATCAAGAAATGGAGGATGAGAGAGTAAGGTAGGAGAGGCATGCTCTGAAATGGAGAAAATGCATGATTATTCTAGATGATACAACCTCGGAGAAGGTTAAGTCCAATCAACAATGGGAATAAGGTACCCTACTAATTTTGATGTTTTAATACCCCCATTCCATTCCAACTCTCCAATTACAGCTATAGAACCTAGTTTTTCATCATCCTCAAGTTCTCATGTTGTGAAAATTATTTTTGTATACCCCTCCTTTCTGTAGGATTCAGATGTTATCCACAATGGAATAATGGACCAGTCCACTATGATGTTGGAAAAATCTGATGACTTGTAGCCAAATGAAAGTCCAATGCCAATGAGGATTACTGCATCTCCAAATTAGAAGGTTCATTGTAATGTTATCACTTTGAATCCTTTCTATTTTCTCATTGTAGGATCAGAGAATGATGATATCGCTGCGTCTTTCTCCACACCCATTTCTACAGAGGATGATGTAGATGGAACGTGGATTCATGCAAGTTGTTAGATAGGTCTTAATACACATGTAAAGGGTGGGAAATACCATATCATGACATGAGTACCCGCTCTAGAACTGGGTAATTTTTTATGCATGGTCAATGATGTTCTTTTAGGTTATTCTCTATAACCTCTACTGTTGATTTTTTTTTCTTCAATAAAGAGGACACTGTGAATCAACTTTTTAAAATAAAAAAATACCTTATTTGGAATATTGAACATATTATATACGATGGTCTAACAAAAAATTGGTGATAGCTCAACCTAAAATCAATATTCACCATTACTCAAGCTAATTGAATCTGATCAAAGATGATAACTATTCCAGGAAGAGGATAACAATTCTCCACATTATGACGATTCAGACTCTAGTAATTCACACAGAGCTGAAGGGTTATGTCCCCCATCTTGGTAAAAACTAATATTAAATGCCAAGATGTGGTACTGTACTATAAAAAATATAGAAACCCTATCCATTATCTCATATTATTAAATTAATCTATGAATAATATTCCATAAAATACAAATAAAGGATCATAAATTCTAGTATATTTGGAAGATTAGGATTCTAAAAATAAAAACATGGAACATCAATGAGACTAATTTTTTTAGTCTTCCTAAATTTGATTCAAAAAACATTTGATCTCCTACATATACATAGGATGACATGAAGAATTAATATAACAAATTGGTGACCTAAAAACCTATTATAGGATTAAATAAGTGAATAAATCCTAAAAAATGAGATTTAAAGAAATAATTTGATAACGTAATAGCCATGTATCATGAGAAAACATATGGAAGGATAAAATATTGAATATGGAATCATATGATCCTTAGAATATAAGAATATGAACAAATAATATAACATGACATAATCATGAGTGAAGGTTAACTTCCATGACTATATCACATAGTGGAAAATGAACAATATTGGATTAGATTTACAACTGTATGCCACAGATAACGTCTCATGGGACTAACATTTACTAGTTACTTAGAGTAATATCAGTGAACACCCAGCTTAACATGTTCATGCATATATCTGCAATGTAATTAGAAAAAATAGGAACAATATATGTCATCCCCATGGGAAGATATGAGTATTATAATCATTTCATCAGGCATAACCAACATTCTTATAATAATTATATCAAATATATTGTATTAAAATCATTCTTAGACATTAATAAGTGAAAATAACTATATATCATCATAAATCATGTACAAATGAAGAAAAACCAACTAAAAATAGAGATTACGTGTCTTTAAAAAATTTCTCAATTACCATGATTTTTGGGAAAATAAAAAAGTTTAATTATAGAGGATAAAAGATTAAATGTTTGAATAAAATAAGAAATGTAATATAATAGTTTATCATGATAAAATGACTAACTAGTGCAAAATATCAGTGGCTTGAAATAGTTTATGGAATGTGCATAATAATAGATAAGAAAGGGGATGTTCTCTTTAATCGAGCATGATTATCATGATAAATTGTGATGAGAAAACTTGAAAACATGTATTTCTTCATCAAAGAAGGATGAATAGAAAATGATAAAAAAAATTAGAACATATAAACTGCAGTCATGGTGATTATATAACAATAATGAATATATACATTGGGAAAATGAATGAGAACGCGTAACTAAAATGGAAAATAGGGGTTCATAGTGATCCCTTATTTCATGTACGAATTCATTATTACACATAATGTATTATAATATAATTTTTGATTCATTTCATACTTAATTAAGAAGCTATTAATTATTTATATTATTGATTATTATTTTATTATGTTCATATATTACCATTTTAATGTGACATAATGTTCAATCACATATTTTCAGGAGTGTGTTTCATTTTTTTAATTATCACTTTCCTTATGTAAAATTTTGGTGGTCCATTAAATATGGATATAATTCCATAGATGTGAAATTATATGGTGATAGTTAACGTAACTAAATTTAAATTTCCCCATGTATATTTTTTCTAGTTTTATCACAAATAATTTGATAAACATTAATGATAAATTTTTTTATTATTTTTGTTGTTTTTCAATCATGATTATCTAATTCACATATTATTTAATATTATGTATACATATATTAATTACAAAAAAACTAAAAAAGTTATAATATACATAATATAATTTTTTAATAGTTTTAATGGTTTTATGTCCATATTTGAATGTCGTATTCTAAAATGAAAACTCATCGTCCATGAAAGTGTTGAACCGACATATAATGGATGATGTTTCAATTTTGGAATAAAATAAGAATAGAATATATGTTATGATGAATATTACATTAAAAAATAAATACTTATTATACATATGTTAATGTATTTATCAATATACCTTTGATAGGGGAGGTGAGGAGATGATAATATCTCATATTTAACTAAAATAGAGTGATTGAGGATTTTACCTCTCTAATTTCGTGTCATTTAAAACCTAATTAAGTCGCATTGGTTTGGTCTTTTGTAAATAAAATTAGATCATGGATGTGTGTAAGAGGATTGTGAATATAATTGGGTAGAATATTGACAAGAGAAAATGTTTATATTCATTGAAGAGAAGGGTTGGTTTTGGGTGGTATTAATATAGGGATTAGAGGGGTGTTTTTTATTATTATATTCATTGGTTTATTATATTTTATCAAAAATATTCATAGTGTTGATTACTATAATTAAATACATTATATATTACTGGATATGTTTATCCAATGTGTGATTACATCATGACTACATCATCTATGACTAATAAATAAATTTATTTAGTTTGTAATGTTAACTATAGAAAGTTATAGTATTCCATTATTCATTAAAAAATCATCTATATAAGAAAAATCCAAAAACTTCACCCAAACCATTTTTTTGACATTTATATTTAAAATATTATTTAAATTTTATGAATATACATTTTTATGTACTTAAAATTATTTTTCAAATAAAACCATCAATTAATTCACAAAATTATGATTTTAATATTATATATGATTTTTGACAATTTCAATAATTAACTATGGTCACATAAATGTATCATATAATTATTTAAAAAAAATAAATTAACAAATTAATATCATGATGATAAATATTCACTTAAATCATTATATTAGTTATAAAATTTTAAATATAACTTTATGTTTAACAAAAATAGAAACAATAAATTTATCATTTTTAAAAACTTTATTCACTAGTATCATTATATAAATATATCATTAATCATTTTTTAAAATATAAATAAATATAATTCTATAATATCATATGTGATTTTATTATTTTAACATCTATATTATTATTCCTAACGATCAAATTATAGTTCTTATGGTCTTTTTTTAGGGTTATATATGATCATAATTTTAATAAATAAATAGTTTTTCATTTATTACAGATTAACTAATATTTTGTCTAATGGTTATATACACAAAAATAAGTATTTAGAATTAATATTACATTATAAAAATAATTTTCTCTTTTTTTAATCATTATTCATTAGTGAAATCATTCGAGTAGATCAAGCATATCCAAAATATACCATTCTTATTATCTTTTATTATATTTATATTCCCAACATAATAGTTGGAATATTATTGTTTTACATTTGGTATAAATAGTGATTTTTCATTTGATGGAATTATATTTTAATTTGTTTCTCAATTTTATATTTGTGTTTTAATACATTAAAAATTTAAATTCCATTAACAAAATGTTGGTCCTCACATTCTTCCCCCATTACGTAATTTTATTCTAAAATTTTCATTTAAAATACTATGGTGAAAACATGCGATGTTATTTCCCCTACAGAGCTTCTTCCAGTTCCAGTTTCACCACTTTATACTTATGGTTTCTTCATAGTATATTGACTATGTGATTGGTCTTATTACATAAAACATTTACTCTACTATCCAAAATCATCACCATAAGCTCATCATAAGAGACATAATTTTACAACTATACCACATCTGAGTTTATTACATGAGAGAGATAAGGTATGTGCTTCAATAATACAGATATTTATAATACATCATGTAATTGAGATATGTTTGGTTTACGATCTTGTCGATATTCCATATCTACAAAATAATTAAGAATAATGGAGGGGGGAAATGCACTTAAGAATTTTCCTTCCATTATTTTAAAATCTAATAACCATTATCAATGAAGAAATGAAAATAAATTATTTTTCACCAACCTCAAATTAAATGTCTCCTTGATGATTATCTTTATAGATCTCATCCTGACATTAGGTGTCTCAGATAACTGTTTTGATGGTATTGAACTTTTCCATAATTTCCTCAACAATTTTAGGTCAAAAATGATTATGTTAGCCAACATAATACAAGCATGATTTTATTCTATATCTTTTCCCATAAATGGATTCATATGGATCTATTTTGATGATTTATTGGAAATTATTATTTTATGAGCACTCAAATAATAGAATATAATGATACCACCATCCATTTTCTTCCATTGACCATTCTCTCAATATATATTACAATGAATTAATAGTCTATGTGGAGTGTTCATTTGTTTTATGGTAATAATCCATTCTAAAGTTCAACACCGGATTTAGATCATGTTGGATACCTTTCTATAACTTCAAGAAAAATCATAGATTATGATCATATATAATGAAAAATTGTACACCATGAAACCACACCAAATATTTAATGTATATACATGAATGTTTTTCAATTTTGACATCCTCTTGAATTGAAATAAAATGAGTAGTCATTATAAGATGATCCATAAAGATCCAAGTAGAATTATTTCCTATGGATGTATTTATAAGTCCATTGAAATATTTCAAAATGATGTTTTACCACTTTTATACATGTTTGGGTAATGGTAACATCATGAACGTAAACTTTTTAACTTTGAACCATACCTTTCTGATAGATCTGACAGTGTGATGCATATTCAATGTTCTTTTTCTTTATATTGTCCCACCAATAATTCTCTCATTGATCTTGATACATCTTTGTGCTCTCTAGGTGGACAGATAATGTCGATCTATGTGAATCATTCCGAACCTCCTTTTTTATCTCTAAATGGGATTATAAATTTTTTTTGTCAACCAAGTCCTACAAATCCCCATCATCAAGTTTAAACTCCAAATAATTAACCATTAATAATGCTTCATAAGTTTTTTTAATTTTTCCCATCATCACTTTGAGAATATTTTATCTTTATTATAATGTATGGATGATAAATCATTAGTGATAAGAAGGATTAGGTACCTTCCATTAGGATTCCAATATCAGTCATTTGAATGTATAGAAAGATTTAATCCTTCTAAATTTTCATCAATAATAATGTTATGGGATCCTCTCTACATATAGAACCTAAAATATTATTTAATTTTCTAGGAATTTAGTGGATTGAGGAGTCATAATACACATTCAAATTTAACCATCTTCAATGGCGCATATTAATCTCATTATATGTGAGTTTTTATTAAAGTCTCTTATGATATGAATATATCTCACACTTCTCACGATAGAGATAATTCTTCCAAATTAACAATATAAGGATAATAGTCACCAAATCCAAATCATGTGTGAGTAATTTTTTCCCATGAACATTCCATTGACTTGATTTATAGGCTATCAAATTATAATTTTTCATCAGTACCCATCATAATCTAATATATTTAGAGTCACTATATACCACAATGAGTTATTCATTAGTTGGTAGTGAATGTACTAGTACATTGATAAGGATCATTTTAAATTATTTGAAGTATTCTACACAATAATTAGTAAAAAAATTAGTAATACCTTTTTATTAATATTTTTTAGTGGGTCTGAAAATCACTATAAATTCCTCTCAAATCATTAGTAATACCCATATAGACAATGGAAACATTGGATCTCTATTATAGATGGCGGTTTGGGCTACTTCTCATATTACATGACTTTATAAGGGTCCTCAAATATTCCTTTTCTAGTGATAACATACTAAATTAATGATGCATCCTATATCTATAAATCATATTAATTGTATATTTTATTAGTTTTATCCATTCATAAAATCATTATATTATTATTAAAATTCTCCTGGTGTTCCTAATTTCTCTTAATGTATATTAGAGTATCATCTATGAAGACTACCATAAATTTATCTAGGTAATTTATAATGATTATATTAATTATGTATATAAAATTTTGTGGATCATTAGGTTCTCAAAATGGAATAACAATGAACTCATAGATTCCACACATTGTTTTAAATTCAGGCTTGGCAACATTATCCTTCTTCAAAATTAAATTGTAATATCCCAACCGAAGATCCACCTTATAGAAATACATGGACCCACATAGATGATATAATAAATAATCTATCCATGCAGGGAATAATTTCTCATTATCATTATTGAATTTATCTCATGATCATTAATGTATTGGGGGATTGATTTATCCATATTTCTGATGAAGAGGACTGGAACACCCCATTGTGAATTTCTCGAGTTATAAAACCCTTGTCCTGATTTTCATATAACTAGTTCTTTAGTTATTCCAACATAATATTTGATGTTCTGTAAGGAGTATTTAATAGGGTTAAAGATCTGTTTATATGAACAAATTATAACTCAACATATCATTCATCAGAATGAAAATGAAATTATTCAGGGAACACATCATTGTATTCACTCACAACGGGTATTTCAGTTAGAATATTAATCATATGTGTCTTAGTGATTTGAAATTGTTATAGTTTCTCTAACAGAAATCATATCTAAAATTAAAATGATGACTCTAAATGGGATTTATCCTTATAGCATCCCACCTTTTTATCACATAAACTTTCATTACATTATACAAAACCTAGGATCTTTAAGGTTTAGTGTCTTGGAAACCAGGAACATAATACATGAAAACATAAAAAAAATTCTTAAACACATGAAATGATTCTTAATTTGTTCATCCTAAGTTCATTACAGCATCTCATAACCTGGGATCATACATAAAGGGAAAGGGTGAAGAGAAGTCCTAGTAAGGGAAATAAGGGAAACATTTTACATGTGAACTTGAGATACATCAAAAGTCATGACAAATAACTTTAAGGCATGAGAAAGAGATCATGAGGCATATCATAATAAAAATAATGTGTTTCATAACTTGAAGATGTGGCTACAACATTTAACATAGACAATAATTTCCGTTTCACCAAGGTCCATCCCCAAGGTGTCATTAAAATTTGCCAAGGTTATTCACCAAGGCGTCGTTAAAAATGATCATCTCTATAGATTAAGTCTTCACCCAATGCATTGGCGCGCTATCATGGTGCACCCTTAAATTTTCCTTTGTTATCATGTGAGACACATATATAATAATCAAAATTTCATAAATAACCCATATATCATAAAAGACATGGGTTTTGTTTCATAATAATAACGTTTTAAAAACTGCTTTAAAGACCTTCTCTTTATGTCACTTTAAACCCACGGAAAGGGAAAGCGAGTCTCATGTATGTAAATCACAGACTTTAAAATAAAACATTTTGGTATATATGTCAAGACCCCTTTATAATATGATCTTTGAGTATTCACTTAATAAAATGAATTTGGTGATAATAGAGATTCATTTTGAGACTGAAATTCTGCAACATAACAGCTATGTTTCTGGGTTTTAGAAAACATTGAAAAGAGAGGGGACATGGGTCACCAACTCATAAATGATCTATAAAATAGTACAGGGACAGAATATAAAGGGTATTAAAATATGGTAATGAAGTTTTAAAAATATACAATATGAAATGAAAAACATGGAAGGAAGACAAAAATAAGATTTCTCTAATGAAAATTCGGAAGCCTAACGGCGTCGCTTAAACCTCAAGAAAAATGAATTGACGAGATTAAATAGGGTCTTTAATCATATAAAAATAAAATATCAGTATTATAAATATAGATATCATACCCCAAAATAATATAAAGGAACTTGAAAGACTTGATATGAATGCATAACTTTGAAAAAAATGAGAAAGGTGAAAGATTCCCTTAAACATTCGGCTGCCTAACGGTGTCACTTAAACTTCAACAAAAATGAATTGATGAGATAAAATAGGGTCACTCATAGTATGAACATAAAAAATCAGTATGATATATATAGAGATCATTCCCAAACATAATAAAAATGAAATTGAAAAACTTGACCTTAAAGTAGAATTTTGAAAAATGAGAAAGGTGAATGAATCCCATAAAAATTCAGCAGCCTAACGGCGTCACCCAAACTTCAAAAAAATGAATTGACGAGATAAAATAGGGTCTCTTATCATATGAACATAAAATATCAGTATGATAGATATATAGATCATAACCCAACATAATAAAAAAGAACTTGAAAGACTTGACATGAAAGTAGAAATTTCAAAAATGAGAAAGTTGAACGAATCCCTTAAAAATTTGGCAGCCTAATGACGCCACTTCAACTTTCGTAAAATGAATTTATGAGAGAAAGAGGGGGTATATAATCTTATGAACATGAAAATTTAATTAAAAGGAATATAAAATAACATCCCCCAACTTAAGAACATGGAGCATAAAATAATTGACATAAAAGAGAATACTTGAAAAGAACGAGAGAGGTATGATTCCTTACCATAAACGTAACTCTTAAAACTTGAAGGTTGTGACCTTGAGGGCATGGGGGCACCTTGGGAGGACTCCTTGGGAGTTAATGAGACCATATCTTCGTTGGGGGAGAGTTGGGAGTGAAAAATAAAGGAGGGAAGGGTGGGTATTTATT
Organism: Viscum album; assembly: GCA_963277665.1. Lineage (NCBI taxonomy): Eukaryota > Viridiplantae > Streptophyta > Magnoliopsida > Santalales > Viscaceae > Viscum > Viscum album. Next base: position 1,015,678,951 of record OY728155.1, read on the forward strand.
GGGAAATTGAGGGGACAAGGCATTAATGGCCAAGGGACACTTCATTGGTGGTTTTGGAAAAACCATGGGCATGCCCATGGTTTTTTCCCATGGTATTGGCCACTTGGGACACCAAATACCTTATCTTACTATTCATAAGTCGACCAAATTTATTACATACTTAATACATCATTTAATGATGTCATTTAACACTCGTAACTTAAAAACTGTATTTTCATTATTCATCGAAAATTCAACTTTCTCAGAAAAATCCCAAAATTTCACCTTAACCAAATATCGATGCTCTGATTTCAAAAAGGAACTCCATTTTATAAAAATAATTTTCTAATTATTTTTAATTTAAATTTTAAATAAATTCACTATTAACGGAAAATTCATTTTTTCATAAAAATCCCATAAAATTACCTTAGCATAATATCGATGTTCTGAATTCCAAAATAAAGTCCATTTTATAAAAATAATTTTCAAAATATTTTTAATTTAAATTTTTTATTAAAAAACACTATTCACTCGAAAAAACTAATACTTGACTAATAAATTATGAAATCATTATTTAACCATTTTATTGAATCACATTACTTAATCAAGGTGCCTGGATTATTTTAATATCATCTTTTAAGTGATATTACTAATCCATTTGGTCACATTACTAATCCTAAGCATAAAATCACTATTCATAATTTACTATTCATCAAAAATTAAGTTTCTCTTATTAGACTCTAAATTTCATACTGAACATAATTGTAGAAGACCATTTTTTGAAAATCATTACACATTTTTAATTATTTAAGGTTTACATAGACATTTTTTCAAATATATTTTCTCTAACATTCATAAAATATATGCATACTATATTTATACGGACATTTGAAAATTCATAAACATCATCATAAGAAGAAATCGAAATTTTTATTTAAAACAAATGATTACACAAGGAAGTTACGGTCTCCTTACATAGCCCCTTATCACACCAGCATAGGACCTAAGTGTATGGTGTGCTAAGGTGAGAGAATCTAAGGGAGGCTCGACCAACATCGCACGAGTAGTAATTTCTATCAGTTTGAACTTCCCGCGAAGGAGATTCTATTCTAGCTTCACACGATGAAGTTCAGCTTGGGTTTGGTCCAGAGTAAAGGCTAGTGGTGCTACCTCATTCCCAAGTTATGTTAGATGGGCTTTGATCGGTCCAAGACTTCTGGGTGAGGCCATCAAATTTTCTTTCTATATTAATTAACCAAGATAACTTGTATTTAGAGAAAATAGTCGCAACATTTAGATTCCAACGGTTAAACTGACTAAAGGTCGTATAATTGTCAAACCCAACAGTCTCATTTTATTTATACTCATGTTATTAAATGAAATAGTTTTGTTGAGTATGAAAAATAATATAACACACAAAATTAGGAAACAAGATTTATTCAAAATTTTGTGTCGTTATAATCATCCCCCCTTAAGAAATTGTGTCCTCGCAATTTTTAAAATTAGGTTTAGAAATTTCATTGAAAGTCCTACATCGGAAAAAGAGTCAGTAACACTATTACTTTAAAAGAAAGAAAAGAAATTACAAATGTCACTAGAGTTAACCTATACTAGGATTCCATGTAAGAAAACATGGACATGGAGGAGAAAACAAAGGGTCACATTCTGAGGGAGAGTGATAGAAAACATGATTAGGAGAAATTTAACAACAATAAAATCACAAACTTATGATTGGTAAAATGTTATTTGATTTCCAAGTAGGAAACGTTAACAGAAAACATTTTTTCTTTACGTTCCTTTTCATAGTTTTGAGGAATTCATTTACTATATAGAATAAAAACACAAGGAAATATATTTACCTTCAAGTAGAGTTTCATCCTTTAATATTTTTCTACCCAAAACTAATATTTTCTCCAAACGATGAGAATTAAAAAATACATGGTCTCATCAAAAAACAAGATTCATCTTCTTGAGAGTCACGTAATCCACAATAGATTAACTATCAATTTCTTTTATCTTTAAACATTATCGCAAAAAAAGAAACTGTAAGATAAAACAACTCTTTAAAAAGAATGAATCCCATAGGAAGGGAAACTACTTTTAAATCTTCAAAGTTCCATGGTACTACCCAAAGTTCATCATAGACCATTCCATAAATAACTGTCCATAAAATTCCTCAAAATATACTAAACTAAGATTGAATCCCAATTATAAGAACGATCTCATAACATAGTCTTCCAAGATAAACATTATCTTTCATCTCCAAACAACATCAACCACTCTTATCATCTTATAATAAAAGTAACTAACCTAATCACATTTTCCCCATGATAGGTTAATAATTTCTATATGTAACCTAAATTACTATATGTTCACTTTAAAATCACTGATTATTTAAAATATAATTCAACCTTTACTCCTCAATGAAAATACTGTAGTAATCTATTTACCTCGATCATATAGGGTTCCCAAAATAGTGAACGTCATCCAAAATAATTATCATCTTTTAATCCCCTAATCACCTTTTTTAAGAAGAACAGCTTCACTACATCAACATGTGGTACATAATAAAAGATATTTTCCTTAATGATATAAAATCATCTTAGGTAGTGACTCGATGATCTTAGAAAACATAAAAGATATGCTCATAGAGAACGAACTAAAATACAACATGAAATAGACAATTGTTGTGATGAAGTTACATGTACTTCTGTCATCATGATCCATCTCTGCACAGGACTTGCATTGTTCCCTTGTCCTCAATTATTGTTGATGATCATCATTCTTCTCACCCATTCCAATAAAGAATTTCCTTGGATAATGTTTAACTTCATTACATTTACGACATCGAAATGTATAAGGTACATTAGATGGAACCTTATCTCCATTCATCACATTATCCATTTTTTTAAAGCAATTGGCTACTTTATGCCCTATCTTCCTACACTTAAAACATCTCCTGGTTCCTCTATGACATTCTCCTTGGTGCCTCTTCCCACACTTTTTCCAAAAAAAAATATTCGGTCTTCTTTCCCTTATAAACATTATCAGATGAACATCCTTGAGACTTTGTCTTCTTCTTCCTTGATGAATTTGGGCATTCAACTAGGTACCAATTATTAATTGTGATTTTTGATAGCTAGTTTCGCATAATCACAATATGTTCAACTTGATATTTCGTCATCTTTGTCACATTAATAGGGTAGTCGTCACATTTCCTATCACATTTTTTGTTGGGACATGTTCTTCCATTTCCCGCCATTAACTAAGAAAAGAATGTATAATTAGGGGGATTATATATTTATCCAATAATCACGAAAATTTTACATAATGCATTGAAGGATAAACTTGTAGAAGAAAAGTATACCCTAACTTGTGATCCCCTAGGTCCCAATCTAGGTAATCCATGATCATATATTCTTATGTGAATCTTTATATTATTTTATGTTTGTTCCTTTAATAATGGTTCATAGTAAGCTTCTGAATTTACCAAAGCATATCCCCCGGGAGCGTCGTAACCAAGAGTGCAGCAAGGCCCATTGTTGTGTACTTGTTCACGTTGGACTCTATCTCAAAGCGGTGTTTTCGGGTTTTAACCCTATGTACATATGTGCCAGAGCCACCTCTACCAGCTCGTATCAAGGCAAGGATATATTTTCTTGGTAACCCCTTACTCAATACTCACCAAAATACCATGAATATTTCCTATATTTAAACTTCTCTATAGGGTTCTTCCTAAATTTTTCATATACTAATTTCCAAAAATAACTAAACCATCCTTTGATGCCAATTATGGCATCCCGCCTTTTTATCACATAAACATTCATTACATTATACAAAACCGAGGATCTTTAAGGTTTAGTGTCTTGGAAACCAGGAACATAATACATGACAACATAAAACATTCTACTTAAACACTTGAAATGCTTCTTCATTTTTTCATCCTATGTTCATTACAACATCTCATAACCTTGGAGAATACATAAAAGGAAAGGGTGAGCAGAAGGCCCAGTAAGGGAAACAAGGGAAACATTTTACATGTGAAATTGAGATACATCAAAAGTCATGAAAAAGAACTTTAAGGAATGAGAAATAGATCATGAGGCATATCATAATAAAAATAATTTGTTTCATAACATAAATATGTGGCTAAAACATTTAACATAGACATTCATTTCCATTTCACCAAGGTCCATCCCCAAGGATTCATTAAAAATTAACAAGGTTATTCACCATGGCGTCGTTAAAAATGGTCATCTCTAGTGATTAAATCTTTACCAAATGCATTGGAGCGCTATCAGGGTGCACCCTTAATTTTTTCTTTGTTATAATGTGAGCCACATATATCATCATCAAAATTTATTTAATAACCCATATATCATAAAAGAAATGGGTTTCATTTCATAATCATAAAGTTTAAAAACTACTTTTAAAGACATGATCTTTATGTCACTTTAAACCCACGGAAAGGGAAAGCGGGTCTCATGTATGTAAATCTCAGACTTTAAAATAGATCATTTCAATATATATGTGAATACCCTTTTAGAATAAAGATCTTTTATTATTCACTTAATAAAATTAATTTGAGTATATAAGAGAGAGACATTTTGAGACGGGAATTCTGCAGCATAACGGCTATGTTTCGGGATTTTAGAAAACATTGAAAAGAGTGGGGACATGGGTCACCAACTCATAAATGATCCATAAAACAATAGAGGGATAGAATATAAATGGTATAAGAACATGGTAATTAAATTTTAAAGATATACCTTATGAAGTGAAAAACATGGAAGGAAGACAAAAATAAGATTTCTCTTATGAAAATTCGGCAGCCTAACGACGTCACTTAAACTTCAAAAAAAATGAATTGACGAGATTAAATAGGGTCTATAATAATATGAAAATAAAAGATAAGTATGAAATATATAGATATCATACCCCAAAATAATATAAATGAACTTGAAATACTTGAAATGAAAGTAGAACTTTGAAAAAAACGAGAAAGGTGAAAGATTCCCTTAAAAATTCAGCAGCCCAACGACGTCACTTAAACTTCAACAAAAATGAATTAACGAGATAAAATACGGTATCTCATAATATGAACATAAAATATCAGTATGATAGATATATAGATCATACATCCAACATAATAAAAAGTAAATTGAAAGACTTGACATGAAAGTAGAAATTGGAAAAATGAGAAAGGTGAATGAATCCCTTAAAAATTCGGCAACCTAAAGGCGTCACCCAAACATCAACAAAAATGAATTGAAGAGATAAAATAGGGTCTCTCATAATATGAACATAAAATATAAGTATGATAGATATAGATATAATACCACAATATAATAAAAAGGAAATTGAAAGACTTGACATGAAAGTAGAACTTTGAAAAAGAAGAAAGTTGAACGAATCCCTTAAAAATTCTGCAGCCTAACGACGCCACTTAAACATTCATAAAATGAATTTATGAGATCCAGAGGGGGTATCTCATCATATGAACATGAAAAGGGAAGTAAAATAAATATAAAAGAACATCCCCCAACATAAGATCATGGATCATAAAAGAAATGACATAAAAGAGATTACTAGAAAAGAAAGAGAGAGGTAGGATCCCTTACCTTAAACATAACTCTTAAAACTTGAAGGTTGGGACCTTGAGGGATTGGGGGCACCTTGGGAGGACTCCTTGGGAGTAAATTAGACAAGATATTAATTGGGGGAGAGTTGGGAGTGTAAAATAAAGGAGGGAAGGGTGGGTATTTGTAGGGAAAGTGAGGGGACAAGGCATTAATGGCCAAGGGACACCTCATTGGTGGTTTTGACAAAACCATGGGCTTTCCCATGGTATTTTCCAATTTTATTGGCTACATGGGACACCTCATACCTTATCTTACTATTCATAAGTCGACCATATTGATTATATTCTTAATACATCATTTAATGATGTCATTAAACCCCCGTAACTTAAAAACTGTATTTTCACTATTTATCAAAAAATCAACTTTCTCAGAAAAATACCAAAATTTCACCATAACCAAATATGGATGCTCTGATTTCAAAAATAAACTCCATTTTAAAAAAATAATTTTATAAATATTTTGAATTTACTTTTTAAATAAATACACTATTCACCAAAAATTCCATTTTTTCAGAAAAATCCCCAAAAATTAACTTAGTATAATATCGATGTTCTGAATTCAAAAATAAATTCCATTTTATAAAAATAGTTTTTTTAAATTTTTTTAATTTAATTTTTAATTAAAAAACACTATTCACCTGAAATAACTAATACTTGACTAAAAATTTATGAAACCGTTATTTAACCATTTTATTGAATCACATTACGTAATCAAAGTGCCTTGATTATATTAATATCTTCTTTAAGTGAGATTACTAATCCATTTGGTCACATTACTAATCCTAGGCATGAAATCACTATTCATAATTTACTATTCATCAAAAATTAAGTTGATCTTATTAGACTCTAAATTTATTACTGAACATAATTGTAAAAGACCATTTTTTGAAAATTATTACAGATTTTTAATTATTTAAGGTTTACATAAACATTTTTTAAAATATCCTTTATTTAAAATTCATCAAAAATATGCATACTATATTTATCCAGACATTTGAAAATTCATAAACTTCATCATAACAAGAAATCAAAATTTTTATTTAAAAAAAGGATTACACAAGGCAGTTACGGTATCCTTACATAGCCCCGTATCGCACCAGCATAGGACCTAAGTGTAAGGTGTGCTATGTTGAGAGAATCCGAGGGAGGCTCGGCCAACATCGCACGAGTAGTAATTTATTTTAGTTTGAACTTCTCATGAAGGTGATTCCATTCTAGCTTCACACGATGATGTTCAGCTTGGGTTTGGTCCAGAGAAAAGACTAGTGGTGCTACCTCTTTCCCAAGTTCTGTTAGATTGGCTTCGATCGGTCCAAGACTATAGGGTGAGGCCATCAAATATTCTTTCTATATTAATTAGCCAAGATCACTTATATTTAGAGACCATAGTCGCAACATTCAGTTTCCAATGGTCAAACTGACTAAAAGTCATATAATATTAAAACCCAACAGTCTCATTTTATTAACACTCATGTTATCAAATGAAAAAGTTTTGTTGAGTATGAAAAATAATATAACAAAAAAAATTAGGAAACAAGATTTATTCAAAATTTCGATTCGTTACAATCCTCATCCTTATAGTTGTTCAAAAGATAGTGGATTTTTCAAGATGAGAAGATTGATCTCTAATTGTTAATAATTGATTTTTGATTTGTATAAATATATAAAATATTAGATCATTATGTCATCATAATACTCGAAATAATGTTATATGATATAATCATGGAGGTTCATTCCACAAAAGAATTATGTGATGAGTTATAAACTATTTATGAAATAATGTCTACATTTGATGTTCTCATAAATAACCTATCATTCATATTTTAATGATGTGATTGAATAGTTATAATAAAAAATATATAAATTAATCCTTAGAACCAGAATAAAATATATGTTCCTAATTCATACATGAATAAGATACATACATTTCGCCTGATAATTATTGGGATCCACCTCAGTTGTAGAGATTACATATTCCCTTCCTTCCATCCATGGAGGTTGTTGTTGTTGATTACCATTGACAACCCTTAACATATGGCATTGTATCACATAATTCCCATGTTTCGTGTAGTTGAAACACTACCCTATAGGCTAAGTGTTGATATAAACCTTCTATTCTTCTTCTAAATTATTAATATTGTTAATATGCCATTGATTATAATTATCTTGATGTCCCACACTTGTATAATCAAATTATCTCCTAGTACCCATTTGACAGTTCCCAAAAAGCCTCTCTCTACACTTTTCACATGTGGGATGTTATATATTCATTTCATAGTGGGATTTACCTATTTATCCTTTCTTATAAAACAATATTTTTATAATTTTATCTCTAGGAATAAAAAACAGCTATGTGGCCCCAATCAGCATTTCAACCATAAGGGAACACCAGATAATCTCCACAAAACACTGAATATCGTAAATCAACGATATTTTTTTATAGGAAAAACATCAATCCACCAAATAAGTGATACAACTTGATTTTGGTGTTAATGAAATTGATAGTGACATGTCATGAAAGACATGTAATGTTTTCCACATATTTCATGAAATATTCATCTTCATTTTCTCTTAGTATGAGGAACTCACTCACCATTTTATGTTGGAGATTTTAGGGAAAATATTTTTTGTAAAATATTTTGTTTAATTCTTCCCAATACATGTAATAAATTTTGTTATTTAAATTGTGTTTTTGATAAGTTTCCACCACTGATCAGATCCCCCATTAAATAAATATTACATAAATTTTAATTTATCTTCTTCTAAGCATTTAAGTATAAATAAAATATTCAAAAGTACGTTAATATATTTTTCTATGATGAATGGTTAATAATATAAACAAAATAGAAGCACATTATAACATAAATTATTCAAACAAAGCATCAAATGACCTCGTATGAATAGGTTGTTTATGAATATTCATAATATTATTCATAACTCAAGCGAGTTTAGCAAGAATTGTAATGAATTTCTAGGAACTTATTCCAATTATGGTTAACATCTCATTAAGGAAATCTTCACACTTACAATCACATTGATTTCTAGATTGTGTTCTCTTATTTACCATCATTAAATAAGAAAAATAAATTAAAAAAAGATGGATTGAATGCACATTTAATAAGAATATAAAAATGTAACTTTGAATATTGATGTTTAAATTTTTTTAAAAATAATATCATAACTATGACTCCATAAGTTTTAATAAATAATTTCCATGGTGATAGATTTATCCAAAGGTTTTTTAATAAATTTTTGTAGTCGTCACCCCCCAAAAAAACTTGACAATGATCTTATTAAATTATGGTATCACTAGACATTTACATATATTAATACATGATTTTAATAATAATTATCCATCATATATAAACCAAGGATCTTAATGTTTAGTTTATTTTTATTTTTAGGTACATAAAATTGGAAAAAATAAAGTAGATTAATAAAACGCTTATTTAATGTTCCATAATGAGATCCTTACATTCATTTAGATCCCACAAATACATAGTATATCCTTGGAAATGCATAGACTAAAGGGATGAGATGAAAAGCCAAGTAATGGAATAAACATGGGAATGAATCAAAAAAGATGAGTTTGAATGTAATAACATGATAAGGCAAAATGAATGTATCCTGAGTAAACATATAGAAGCACAAAATATTTAATATGGGATAATATGATCATGGAAATATTATAATGTGGGTGAATTATATAAAATGACATAAACATGAGTCAAGGATAACTATCAAGATTATATCACATGGTGGACAAAGTTTGATAATAGTATAGATTTTCTCCATAATCCCATAAATAACATCTCATGATAATAAATCATTACACAATTAATTGGAGTCAAATTTTTGTACCACGATCAAAATAAGTTAATGAAAATGTGGTCCATGTAAAAAAACATATGGAACAAACATAATGTTTAACCAATGAAATAAATGGGTATCATAATCATGTTACAAGGAATAAGTAAAGAGAATATAATGATGATATCCATGAAATTGGGGATTTAAATTATTATTGTAAATGAATAAGGTAACATAATAATAGATCATGATAAATTAGGTCCAATTGATGTGAAAACATGCAATAATAGTGATTAGGTATACATGGAGACATTCTGCTTTAATAAGGTTTTATTGAAAATAATTATGATCATTTAAAGATGATATGAGAATAACTGTTTTCATAGACCCATAAATAAACTAAAATAGTATTTCATGATAAAATGAATGAGTTTTTTTTTTATAAAAACAGTGCATAGTGTCTACTTGAATATGGATAATAGATGGGAAAGTTCCATTTTATCTGGCTTGGTTACTGGGATTAATTAAGAGGGGAACCATTTGAAACATGCATTTACACATCAAGTAAGGATTAATTGAAAATGATAAATATGGTAAGAAAATATTATTATAATTAATAACAATTTTAAGATAATAATTATGAAATCAATTATCATAATGAAACAGAATGATTTACATAATGGAAAAATGGTGTTCCAGAGAGATCCTTTACATAATGTTTAAATGTGTTATTTCAGATAATGTATCAAATAATAAAATTGTATTCATTAATTACATATTTTGGATCCCCTTGTAAATGTATTTAATTTATAATAATTTTATTAAGATAATATTTTACAATTTAAATGAGATATAGTGTTCAATACCATCTTGCTGGTAGAGTTCATTTCATGGTTTAAACATTATTTTTCCCTTGTGAAATTATGTTATTTAATTTATAATGGTAATAATTCACAAGAAGTGATATTATAGTGTACTAATGAACATAAATAAGTTTATATTATGTATTATATCATTTTTTATTATATTATTAGGATTATTAATTTAATAAATTATTAAGGAAAAATGTTTAGTTTATTTTGGTGGTTTATCGGTCATCTTGAACTACATTCAATTTATATAATATTATTTTTATATATATTTGTTATAAAGAATGAAAAATTTTATATTATAAATATTAAAATCTAGTTTAACCAAAATAATGGTTTTATGACCATCCATTATGGAACTAATGGAAACAAAATCATCGTCCAATGTTAGTGGTGAACGGAGATATTACAAATCAAGTTTTCATTTTTATAATAATATGAGAAGAGAATATATTTGTTGATGAATGGTCACTGTAAAAAATAAAATTAACATATATACATGATAAGTTATTTATCATTTCACCTTAGACATTGGATGTTAGGATTGGATATGAAACAAAAAAATAGAAGAGAATGATTGAGAATCTTACCTCATGAATGTCATCTCCATAAGAATCTTCTTACGTCATTTGGATTTCGTAATTTATTATGACCAAAACCTATTGGACATGTGGAATAAAATTAGAAATGGAATGGGATATAATTTTTAAAATTTAAATGTATGATAATGTTTGAGGTGAAGTGATGGGGATGGGTGGTATTTATAGGGGGATGAGAGTGGTGTTTTTTATTATTGTATTCATTAGTTTATTAGTTTAGATCAATATTAAAAATGTTGTTGATTAATTTCAATAAATATAATAATTAGTTCAATATTGTTTAAACCATGTGGTGGGTCCATCATTCCTGCATCATCTAGTACTAATAAAATCTTGTATTAAACTCTTAATTATAAATTCCAAAAATTAATGTATTTCACTACTAACTAAAAATTCAATATTTTCAAGAAATAATTCATATTAATTATAATACGAATATTCATTTATATTTAATAAATTTATACCATTTTTTAAAAATAAACTAATCAATATGTGATGTTTACATTTTAAGCAAAATCATCAATGAGTTACAAAAAATAAATTTTAATATTATAATCGATTTTTTACCCTTGAAACAATTATTTAAGGTCTCATAAAATTATCATATAAATATAATACTACATAATATCAATTAATGAATTTAGTTCAAGAATGATATTTTTATTTTAAATAATTTATTATAAAATTGTAAATAAACATTTACTCTTTAAAAAAATACCAACAACAAAATTATCATTTTTAAAAAATTTGATTACATATATCATGAAATAAATATATGATTCATAATTTTATTATAAGATACGAAGATTATATATTATAATTTCATAGGTGAGGTTACTATTCTAATTTCTATATTTATATGCCAAATGGTTATATAACTATTCCAATTATCAAATTCATAATTGAAATATAGGCTCTTACACTTATACAAATACTTCTTATTTCATTCATTAACAATTAATTTATATTTTATATTAATGTTATAGGAATTTAAATAATAATATTCAAAATGAATAATATTTTATTAACGTTACATTTTATATCTATATATTTCTTCATGATTATATTCATTATTATGGATCCATCATACCCACATTTTACCATTCATATTACCTTACATTCTAGTTATTGTCCCATTGTAATATATTAAATTATTATTGGTTTGTAGGATGAATAAGACTTAATTATTCATTTATGATAATAAAGTTTTTGTTGGTTTCCCTTTATGATATATGTGTTTTATGACATAATAAGGGTCATTCCACTGTAAAAATTATGGGTCATTACATAATACCCATGGATTCATAAGATCTAAAACTATCATTTGAGTTACTGCAACTTAGTAGTTCATCTTCAACAAGGAGTAATGGGCACAGGAGAAGATCCATGAAGTACCTCAAATTGGACTTCTAAATATCACTCAGGAGTAAAACCAAAAAATTAAGTAGGGAAAAGACTTAAATGATGTACTACATAAATAATTATAGCATGATGTAGTCTTTGATCATTCATATGAAGGATAGAATTTGGCCGATCACACTAATCATCCCATGATTCTCTACTATAACTCTACCTTATCATACATAGAAATCATCCATTTGAATATAATTACCAACCTCTTGTTATGTAAATTACTCCATTTAATGATAATATTCCACAATGTCATGATGAGGAAATAAGCAGTCCATCCTAGGAATAACGTTGAAACTAGACAACACATGGGAGAAGAGGATCCACATGAAATGATAACCTCCAATCTAAATGGGGACTCCCTATATTATAGTACACTTTAAGAATTTATACCCAAGGGGTTTCATGTTTTTTATCCCCATTTATTTTCTAAATATCATACGTGTGACCTCCCATGATAGCTAAAAAGATAAATTAATTTGAGGACCCAATATCAGTAATAGTAGATTCTATGTTAGATGCTACAAAAATCATACCTAAAACTATAGGTGCTTAGAGACTATTCTCTAATTGAACTAGCAATATTGAATAATCTTGGACAATTATTTGGTTCTTATTTACAACACAACATTCTTGAGGAGGTCACCTCTCCTAATGTTGTGAAGCATGTTTCTAGCATCCCTAACTATGATAACCTCACCATCTCTATCAGGAAGTGTCACTCAAACTCCTAGATAGATTTAATGTTGTGGACCCCACTCTTAGACCAGGATTCGGTGATGATCCTCTATCACTATCCAATTTGAATCATACATACCTCTTGAGTGGTATCTAAGAGATGTTTCCTACAACCAGATACTACACTATAGAGTTAAGAAGCTGATACACTCTGATCCAGAACTCCGAGTACCATCTAATTATATTTATTAATAATATCCTTATACACTATATCATATATGGTATTAAATTGGATAATTTTCTTCCTTTGAACGAATATTTTGTATAATCTTATATTTTAAATATTTCTCTTTCTCTTAGTCATTAGTAGTATTTATTGGAACAAAGAACTCATACTCTATAAAATTATATGTTTAATCCATAATAGACCCAAAACCCTAGAGTATTATCATAAAAAATGCATGATCAGCCCCGAGGGTCTTATGAAAGAAATAGTCACATAAATTAGATTAGAAATACCTCAAAATCACTTCTATATACTAAACTGTATAGTTCAGAATACCTCACCAATGTTGGGAAGATCCTAAAATCATGTATAAAATAAGATTCACCCTCATATCAGTAGTTGTATCAAGGTTTTGAAGTTATATAAAATAGTCTGAAGCAATAACTCTGTATCCTGGGGGCCACAATCACCTAAAAAAGTTGGTGGATGATTCTATTGAGGCATTCACATCAACTCGTCAAGTAGAGGAGTGGGTCAGGAAGCTCCCTTTATAGTTTTCATAATCTATAAAAATACCTCTCAATTATGTGAATCAACACCCACATCAGTAACAAAAAGGGGTTCCATAATTGTCACTATCATAGGATTCACCGGTCACTCAGGCCCAACAACCTCTGAAGCATGTTCATCACCGCCATCTCGGTGCATTACATGAGGAAACTGTGGTGGAAATTCTCAAATAATTTCTAGTATTACCCAATGGTAATTTCAAATATACTAGTGTTTCAGTCTATGCAACCTATGTCACATAACGAAACCATATGATAAGTTGATAGTTATGGTCTCATAATCAAACTATATGAGAAAACACCAGTTAGGACGATGCATACAATTTAATAAACTATGATCTATCACCTTTCTCTTTCAAAAGAATTAGTCTCATAATAGATATATCACTCAAGTCACATAAAACAACTATCATGTATTCATGAAATGACACCTAGTTGGAATGATATAATTTATTACATATTACTCTTATAAATTTTCAAAAATGATTCATGATCAATTCTACCATTCCATATCATGGGAAGGATAAAATATAATCCAACAACAAATTAATAATAAAATCACATACCATTTGTATCACCCAATGGTAGTATTAAATCATCCTTAATAAGAAAAATCTTGAACATAATATCTCAATACAAGAAATTAATACATTCCCCATATGTGGGTCAGATACTCCTTGAAAATATCTCATTAACAAATTAGAATACATCATAGTCCCCATCCTACCATCCAAAATTATTAAGACAATGAAAAAAACACATTTGTATTGTTTTTGAATTTCAAGAAAAACATTTTGCTAAGATGTTTCATAAGTTGGTGGGTCACATGGCATTAAAATTACATCACTACAGACTATAGGCAACTGACTTGTAGTGAGGGAACATTGTGGTACTGTGGGGAGACTATACCCACTAAATAAATTCAGAACAAAAACATAATAAATGAACAAATAGGGGAATTATAATATCAATTAATAGAGGAAGGTATACATAATGATGATTATAATAAGAAATCCATTGAAAGATAAAAATATAACTATACACATAATGACGCAATATAACATATATAAAACAAAAAATGAATCAAGTTGACATATAATAAGTAACACATAAATAATGATATACAAAAAAACCAAAATAAAAAAATATATCCATATAACATTATGATCCATAGCATGGCCCAATACTCCAACACCCCTGCTGGATAATAATTAATGCTCCAAAATACGGGTGCTTGAACCTATCCCTACTAGATTCCACATATTATTCTTAGGTATCATTGGTGGCCCAGTTATGTTGTGAGATAAACTCAGTAAGACATCACAAAAGGTTTCAATAACCTATCCAATATGTTTAAATTATCTATAGCTATTTTTAAATATAATTACTAAGTAATGTAAGTCAAATATAACGTATTTTTTGTCAGAAAAATATATATATGTACCACAAAATAGATTACTGTGAATATATATTGTATAAATAGTTGGTATTATCAATATTGGAATAAGAAACATCTAATCAAAGTTAGAGGCCTACATGGTTTAGGACCCATTTTGGATCACTAGGGTGACCTAAATTTGTATATATGAATATGTATTTAAGAAACGTTTTCCATACAATGATGCATACCAATAGTTCTATATCCTGAATAATAATATATTGGGGTTGTTGGATCTATGCCTTGATACCCAAGATGGTGTTGTGCCATGATGTCATATGTACCCCACCCTTCTAATAAGTCAGTTCCTTAAACCATTTTTCCCGTTTCAAACCTTAATAATCACATGATTCATTCCATTATAATCACAGTTTTTGATAACTGTATATTCATATGTTTCATTCCTTGATAATACTTTACAAACCCCGAAAATAGATTTTTTATTCCAATAAGTATCATGTGTCGTACATTCTAAATAAGTCAGTCTCATAATAAGATGTGAAATCATAAAAAATGTAATATTATAAAATATAAGGGATATGATAGTTCCCATACAACATTAAAAATATAATTTAATAAAACAATTAATTAGATTTAGTAGCATCAAAAAACATGTTAAAGGTGGAATGAACCTCTCCAACAATCACATTTAATTTATTGAGGCTCCCACAATAAGGGTGGAAAACTCACACACCCAAAGGGGTTGACTATCAAATATATTATATGAGAAACATAAAATTTGGGTGGTCATGGATAATATAGAAAACAACCAACCAAGATTAGGTATAAAAAGGTTGATACATATTAGATGAAAAAAATCAATTTTAGAGTTACTATTTAATTTAGAAGAAACAACCAAATCGTATGGCATGTAGAAAAATGAAAACCATAAAATAGAATAAAAATTATAGGATATGGGAATAGAAAACTTAACTTATGGTTTTAGAGGGGTAATTTTCTAGTACCAACATTTGGTTTGGTCTAAATCAGAATAAAAATGAATAACACACAAATTCCATTAAAATTGGGCATATGATCATCCAACAATATAAATTCATAAAGAGGAAGGTAAATGATGAAAATAACTAATTGATTAGTTAGATTACTAGTGGATATCCAATGTTATTGAATGATATCAATTTATATTTTGAACATAGAATCAATAAAAAATCCTTCATTATAGTTTAAGGGAGCTTCATTGGGAGGGAGGTATTGTGAGTGAGATAAACAGGGGTTTTATTGAAAAAAATTTGAGGACATGCCTAAATTTTTTAAAAACAAAACTAGATAATTTAAACAGAATTTAAAATTACAATCCATTCAATGCCCTAGTTTTACCCTCTTCATAAAAACTAATTCACACTATGCAAGGGTTCTAGATATTCTATTCCATGTAATGTATTACAAATATCCACCACATATTTGGCCTCAAGCTAGCCTCTAGCCCCCTGCAACTTCATTCTGTAGAAAAAACATCCTAAAGGTATAGTTACTTATTTAGGACAAAAGATATATTCATAAAATGATTAAATAACATTTAAAATGATCCTTACATGATTTGAAAAAAATTGTTTCTAATTATCTATTTTAAGGGTATTTACTCAACATTCATCACATCGGATCATAAATTCATAATAATAATGACATGAAAATTAGAATAAAATTCCCCTAAAGATTAAATCTACTACCATAGTTATGTTATTAATATTTTTATAAATGATATATGGTTTTCATTGTGTGAAATAACATAAAACAAGACAATGATAATATATCATTGAAATCAATAAATCATAGAAAAATATATGTTAAAAGATATCCCCATTTTTCCAATATCTACCCATCACAATATTTAGGATTCATTCCTATTATATAGTAAACTTTAATAAGTTATCCCTATCCTATAAACAAAATCTCCCATAATAAAAATATGAAATACGTTGGAAACAAACAATTAAAAATCATATTACTTACTGAAAATATAAGATATGGGAAACACCCCAAGAATTTAAAAATAAATTTAATATAGAATACATGAAACACTGAGTCTCTAAAAACACCACTTTGTTATAACCTATCCATTGAAATTTAATTTTCTAGCTCAATGATTTGAAATTTGTAAATCTGACATACACGGTTGGGTTCATGATGATATTTAGAGTCTGATAAAATTAAATTAATTTTCGGTGTATATAATCCTACCCTTATGAATAGAAACCTACCCATATAAACAGTAACTCACCCTTATTAATAGTAATATGACTCTTATTAATGGTATCCATACCCATTAATGTATAAATAAATTTAGGAACCTTAAAAATGATGATAAATATTTTAAGTGTTTATATTTTTAGATTAAATAATAATTTTGTTTAAATAGTTAATTAATCATATTTAGAAAATTAACTATTAAAAAACGGACTTCAATTTTGGATTCTTGATTTCAAAAAATGGTTAGTGTGAATTTTTGGGATTTGCATGAAATACATAAATTTTTGGTTAACAGTAAAATACATTAATTTACCATATAAACACAATATAATTTTAATTAACTATTAATAGCATCATGAGTGATGTAAGATCACAAATATCGAACTCAATTTCATATATTACTATTCATGGTAATGGAATACTCACTATTTCTTGTCTTAGGAGGAAATAATAAATTAACGATTAAAATATTAAGAAAACTCTTCTCCCCTCCACTATATAAACTACCCCTCACTCCCTCTTCCTGCCACACCCCTCATGCTTCAATCTGTGCCAATATTCTACCAAATACTCTTCCCAATCCCTCTTACCACGTCCAAGACATTATGGTCTCACAAAAAGGACCAAAACAAAGGCCTTAAGGAGTTTCTCAAGGTGGAGTACTCAAGAGGTGTACCTCTCTTCCTTTTTTTCAATTCTTTTTAAATGTTCCATTACTTGGTTCTCTCTTCTCAGCTAACCTCATATGAATTCCATGATAATTCCAATACCATAAATGTACATGGATTTTCATTATTCTAATGGAATATTTCATAATAATATCTTCCTTTTCCCCTCCTTTTATACAATAAATGAAAACGCTGTCTGAGATGTGTCGACTTATCACCCTCAAGGAAGATGGGTTTTCAATATGCATTACTATATTGAATACTAGTCATTAAACCTTTTAAATGGATTAAACAGGTCCTTATTTATGTATTTTTTATTTATTACTATTCTATAATCCTTACACATTCATAATATGGAATAATAATACAAAACATGTTTAGTGTGCACAAAACTCTCATGCCAAATCGAAGCGTTTATTTTTAACTCATCGAATGAGCCATCCTCATGGAATATAACCAAAATCATTACAATATAAATTATATATCATTAATTTCACTAATAATGTATATTGACAATTCTAGATGTTTATCCACATTTTAAACAAACATCCATTCATAAATACAAGTAAACGGATCATGAAAACCAAAGAATAAAATGCTACCAAAACAATAAAATTTAATCTATTAAACCCATAAAAATGGCTTTTAATAAACCTTATAAGGTTATAAAATATAAATTAAATGTTGATGAGGTGATTTAATTATTAATTATGGAAGCTAAATTTGATTATTCAGGTCATAAAGAACCATCAAGAACACCTTCAAGCATAAGATAAGGGATTACATATCACAATTTTCATTCTTTGAGTTAAAAATATATTTCAATGGTTACATTCTTCCAAGAATGTGTGTGAATGGAAACTGGTTGTTTTATACTGTATATCTACATTTCATCTGTGGGTTTTTATTTTTCACACATATTTATTTCATTGATGTATCGACAGTCTAATGATACAATCTTTTTAAGGGATTGCTTAACTCAGTTTTCATTCTTTGAGTTAAAAATCATTTTAATTGGTTAAATTATTCCGATAATATGTGTGAATTTCATTTTATTGTTTTATATTGTATATCCACTTATATTTTCTGTATTTTTATTCTTCACTCATAAATATTTCATTGAATTATCCTCACTTTATTGATACAATCTTTGTAAGGAATTATCTCTCTCACTTTTGTTCAAGAATCTCCCCTATGTTGTGCCATTTAATATTTAATTTTTTATGATGGGGTATGTTGTTTCACCTCCCCCATTCTTTTTTTGTGACATATAAATATTAGGATACCCTTTTAACTCTCATTATGCCCTCGAAATAACACTCATTACCATGTCGAAATGTTTGTAAGGGGTTTTCTCATCTCACATTCAATTTTATTGGATTTCCATTGTTCACATCTTATTTCTTATATGTGGTATAGGTATACTACCATTTCTTATATACTATCATGATTATATTTATTTTTATGGTATTTTGTGATTCATTTGGAGGCTTTTAACTTTTGGTCATACGACTCAGTTGATTACAACGTAGTAATGAGCTTTGTCTCAATTTTCACTTTGTTGTGATTTGGCTTGTATTGCGCACCAACTCATTATACTGTAGTGTACCTAATTCCCATTTGAGATCACTTTTAAATTGAAATTATATTCTATTTTAATGTCCATATTATCATATCATGGATGTTATTATTTTTCAATCCTATACCATCTTACATAGGATTTTTATTTTGAATGTTGTTTTGACTGTGGAATTATTTATGAATCTGTATCCTCTATTCTATATCGATAAAGTAAAGTCATATTTATCAAATAATGATTCTATGTATAAATAATTATTTGGATTA
Source organism: Viscum album (assembly GCA_963277665.1). Classification (NCBI taxonomy): domain Eukaryota; kingdom Viridiplantae; phylum Streptophyta; class Magnoliopsida; order Santalales; family Viscaceae; genus Viscum; species Viscum album. The sequence continues at coordinate 1,015,698,891 of OY728155.1, forward strand.
TGAGGTGTTTGGGGCCCGATACAGCCCCTCGATGCATCGGTAGGTCTCATGGGACAATGAATTTTGCATCAAACCTTTTGAGTTTGTTTCTAAAAATCAGACAGGATTCTACCCATAGAACTAAACAATTTTTAACAGTATTATGGTATCATGTGTTAGATACATGAAATAAAATTAATAATAATTCTATTTATTCATTATATATTATTACTATCCATGAGGTTTTCACTATTAAAAAATATGTGGATGCAATTTCATTCTTAGTTTATTAATGGTGTGAGTTTTTCAATTGTTCACCACACCATTTTGATTATGTCAAATTGTTTACAATTTAGTTACTATTTATTCATGATTATGCTATTTGAAACTGTTAATGATCATTTGAGCTCACCCCATTCATTTTTTACATTCAACATCTGATGAAGAGGATAACATTTATTGAGTTCTTATAGATGCATCCTTTAGTTTTTGTTATGTATCGTACTTTGTATCCTTTTACAATGTAATTTACGTTACATATAGGTATATAGTATATTTAATACTAATAAACTAGTCATTCATTTGGGACTTTAATTTCTTCTATCCATGCCAATATAACAAGTAATGAACCAGCTCCAGTCTAGAGGGGTCGGGGTGTTATAGTTGGTATCAAAGGAAGTTTATTAGAAACCTTGGTGGCTAGATATAGAATATTTGGATTAGGGAAGAGTACCTAACATAGTATTTGAGCATATAAATACAAGAAAATCCCAATATTTTTGTAAGTAATAGATTATGTGTATATTTCGAGCAATTAATATTTGTCTGGATACGAGCATGTAAAGGTGGGTCTGGGACAAATGTATCTGGGAGTGAATGCCCCCACAAGGAGTTTCGGGCTTGACCGGCGTATCCTGGTACATGATAATGAGCCATGCTACTCTCTTGGTTACAACACTCCTAGGGTATAATCCTGGGAGAATTCATATTTTCATTACAAGCCATTATGATGGATTGAAATATAAATTATTTCTCAAAGGAACCATTTTTTCTGATTATGGGATTAACTATGCATTGGAATTCAATTTATGCTAAGTACTTTCCAATATGAGATTATAAATTAATATTCACATCCTAATATAGTGTATGATATTATTTATAAATGGATCCTAATGGAAGAAGGGGAATTAATACTCGTAAACAACATTAGGGATTATGAATTTTCGTTAAACATATGGTTAGTCTTTATGTCTATTATTTACGTTAAATCCTTGTTTTATAACTTTTGAGATTATGAAAAGTCGGTTACAAATAGAAGGAGGAAGATCACAAATGACATTACTATCCCTTCCTTATTACTTCCTTGCATAATTATTGTAATTCCATGTATCGAAAATTTTGAAACATTTTCAAACATACAACTAACTAGAAAGAAATTATTTGAGATATCAAACACCTCCAATATACCTCGATACCATCATGGATCCTCGGTTGTATTTAATAAAATCATATTTCCTCAATATTATCAAATTTTTTTGAAAGGTAAATATTACCAAGGCATTTTTAAATATTTTACCTTATCATAAGATTTTGATGGATATTATGATTTTGAAAAAGGTGCTGAAGAAGGAGACCCTTGTGCAACATATATATATTTTCTTTTAATATATAGTCTTTCATAAAATACTTATGAAATTTTAATGGGACCATTAATTGAATTTTTCAACTAAAAATAGGTCTGACTATATTATAAAAATTATGTTTTATCATATGTTTTGAAATTATATGTCATACTTGATTATTTTCCAAAACTATTTTTCTATGAAACCCCAAATAACCCATGTTTTACAAGGTGTATCATGATGAAGGAAGAAAATGATCTTTAAGGGTCTCCAAATCATTTTTTAAATGAGTGGGCCATCTATTTACGTGAGCAAGATAATGATGAAACCATATAGATATCATGAACAAGGTACCCTCAGTTTTATAATAAGTAAATAAAATATCGAGGACATAATTTCTAGAAGGTGGGGATAATGTAACAACATAAGAAATTAAAAATAAATTTAATATAAATTGAATGAAACACTGAGTCTCTAAAAAACCCCACTTCATTATAGCCTAGCCATTAAACATACATTTTCCAGCTCTGTGATTAGAAATTTTAAAATCTAACATACACGGTTGTGTTCAAGATGATATTTACAGTCTGATAGAATTAACTAAATTTTCAGTGAATAGTAACCAACCCTTATGAATAGTAACCTGCCCATATGAATATTAACTCATCCTTATGAATAGTAATATGACTCTTATGAATGGTATCCATACCCATGAATGTATAAATAAATTTAGGAACCATAAAAATAAAGAAGAAAATTTTAAGGGGTTATATTTTCTGATTAAATAATAATATTAATTAATTATTTTATTAATTATATTAAGAAAATTATTATTGAAAAATGGAATTCAATTTTTGATTATACACATCAAAAAATTATTATGGTAAAATTTTGAGATTTTTATAAAATACTTGTTTTTTAATAGAAAAATACATTAATTTACAGCATAAATACATTATAATTTAAATTAACTATTACTAGAATCATGAGTGATGTAAGAACCCAAATCTCTAAATCACATGCATATATTACTATTCTTGGTATAGGAACACTCTCTATTTCTTTTCTTGAGAGGATATAATAAATTAATGATTATAATATTAAGAAAACTTCTCTCCCCTCTATTATATAAACCACCCATCAACCCCTCTTCCTCCCACACAACTAAAGCTTCAGGAATTGCCTAAATTCTAAAAAATATTCTTCCCAATACCTCTCCCCACATCCGATATCTTCTGGTATCACCAAAAGGCCAAACACAATGGCTTTAAATAGTTTCTCATGGAGGAGTACTCAAGAGATTAACCTCTCTTCCTTTTTCTTTCAATTATTTTTACAAGTTCCATTATTTTGTTCTATCTTCTCACCTCACCTCATCAAAATTCCATGATAATTTCAGTACCTTACATTTAATATATTTTCATTATTCTATTGTAATATTTCATCATAATCTATCTTATTTCCCCTCTTTTTATACAATAAATGAAAACATCGTCTCAGATGTGTCAATTTATCACACCCAAGGAAGACAAGTTTTCAATTTGCATTGATATCTTCAATACTAGAAATAAATTATTTTTAATGGTTTAAAAAGGTCATAATATATGTATATAATCTTTATTAATGTTTTTTAATCCTCACACAATCATAATATAGAATAATATTATAAAAAACAATTTTATTGTGCACAAAACTGCCAACTCAAATCCAAGCATTTATTTTCAACTCATCTAATTAGTCATCCTCTTGGTATATTACCAGAATAATTATAAGATCATTTATATATCATTAATGTCATTTTTAATGTATATTATAAATTCTGGTTGTTTAACCACATTTAAAAAAACATCTATTCATGAATACAAGTAACCAGATCATGAAAATCAAAGAAGAATATGCTACCAAAACAATAAAATTGAATCTCTTAAACCCATCAAACATTCCACTAATGAACCTAATAAGGGTATAAAATAACAATTAAATTTTGAATATTATCTATAATTATTAATTAATGAAGCTAAATTTTATTATTCAGGTCATTAAGAATAATCAAAAACACCTTCAAGAATAAGGTAAGGGATTGCTTAACTCAATTTTCATTCTTTGATTTAAAAATATATTTCATTGGTTACATTGTTACAAGAATATATGTGAATGACATATTATTGTTTTATAATGTATATCCACTTATATTTTGTGGGTTTTTATTTTTCACACATAGATATTTCATTAATTTATCATCACTGTAATGATATAATCTTTGTAAGGTATTTCTTAACTCAGTTTTCATTCATTGAGTTAAACAACTATTTCATTAGTTACATTATTCCAAGAATATGTGTGAATTTCATTTGATTGTTTTATAATTTATATCCACTTATATTTTGTGGATTCTCATTTGTCATACATAAATATTTCATTGACTTAACCTCACTCTAATGATACAATATTTTTAAGGGATCCTCTCTCTCACTTTTGTTCAAGAATATCCCCTATGTTGTGCCATTTTATTTTAATTACTAATGATGGGGTATGTTTTTTCCCCACCCCCATACTTCCCTTGTGATATATAAATTACTTTATACCCATTTTCCTCTCAGTAATCCCTCGCAATAACACTCATTGCCATGCCAAATTGTTTGTAAGGTATTTTCTCATCTCACTTCCAATTTTGTGGGATTTTCATTGTTCGCCTCTTATTTATTATATGTGGTATAGGTATACATCCATTTGATATATATTATCATGATTATATTTATATTCATGTTATTATATTATTCATTTTTTGGTTATTATCTTTTATTCATATGACTCAATTGATTACAATGTTTTAACGAGATTTGTCTAAATATTCAGTTTGTTGTGACTTGCTTTGTATTGTGTACCTACTCTTTATTGTGTAGTGTACTTACTGCCCTTTTGATATAATTTTTCAATTGAAATTATATTCCATTTAAATTTCCATATTCTCATATAATGGATATTATTATTGTCTAATCCCTATACCATCTTACATACGATATTAATTTTGAATGTTGTTTTGACGGTGGAATTATTTAGTAATATGTATCCTCTATTCTATAAAGATAAGTTAAAGTCATATTTATCTTGTGTTGAATATATTAATAAATAATTATTTTTATGCAAATGCTTTTGAGGCCTGTTACAGCCCCTCTATGAATCAGTTGGTCTGATGTGACAATCAGTTTGGCGACAAACCCTTCGGGTTTGTTTCTAAAAATCAGACGGGTTTCTACACATAGAACAAAACCGTTTTAACAGTATTATGGTATAACATTCCAGATACATGAAGTAAAATTAATAATAATTCCATTTATTCATTATTATTTATTACTATCCATGAGGTTTTCACAATGACAAAATCTATGGATGATGTTTCATTCTAAGTTTAATAATGGTGTGAGTTTTTCATTTGTTCATCATTCCATTTTGATTATGTCAAATTGTTTACAATTCGGTTATTATTGATTCATGCTTCTGGTATTTGTAACCCTTACGGGTCATTTCAGCTCACCCATTTCATTTTTTATTTTCAAAAAGTGTCGAAGAGGATATCATTTATTGAGTTCTTGTGGATGCAGTACTTAGTTTTCGTTATGTATCATATTTCGCATCCTTTTCCAATGTAATTTGAGTTACATATATGTATCTAGTTTATTCATGACTACTAAAATGATCATTCCTTTGGGATTTTCATTCCTTATAACCATTCTAATATAACAATTAATGAACCAACTCTAGTCTAGAGAGATCAGGGCATTACAATATGTCTCACGATCCCCAAAATCAGCCACACTATAACACCTTATTTGAAAATGATGAGAATAAGTGTAATATAAATGTCCCAAAAACTGACCCACATGAGAGGACCCCTGAATAACCTAACCATAATATTTCTCAATCATAATTGTATGTCAAAATAACTCAACATGAACCAGAGTAACATTCAATAATTTACAAGGGAGTTATGGAATGAAACTATATAGAAATGGTAAATACTAACCATAGATCCCTAAATATCAATCCATCAAAAAAAAGATATAATCCATATAAAAGGGGTTCGATATCCCCAAATTTTTTTAGTCTTTTCAAATGAATTTATAGGAAAAAATATGAATTAGATAAGTCATAGGTGTCTGGGGATTTATATCATATACCCTAAAATTTCTTTCATTGTGTGGTAGGAGATTTATAATACATGAATGATTTGAGTGTAAAATCAAAAAAAAAATTATTTTTCCTATATCATAAGAAGCACAAAATAATTAACATCATTAATTTTCCCATCGCATAATTAATATTCATAACTAATAAGTACACTTAATATACTCAAGTCATGTTTATGGAATGTCACAACATTTTTGTTATAAACATCATTTTTTGTTATATTCTTAGCTGATGAATGATTTATTCCACATCAATATCCAACAACATGGCTCTAGTAGCAGAAAAATCACAAAAATAACAGACCTAGAAGGATTAAACAGATTCATGGGAGATCACAATGATTTAAACATGAGTAAGTAATAAACATAATTTGTTGGATAAATAATAATAAATATTTATTCATAGGTTTTATTGAATATCATATTTATTATTTTTATCAGTGCATAACAAAGTAATGTTTATTTATTAAATAAATATTAATTACATGAGGTTTATTGAATAATGAGTGGGATATACATACCAAATTTAATAGTCTGGAGGGAAATAATAAATTAAATATCAATTAAATAAATATTAATTTCATTATATAAGAAATGTTATTTAATTATCCAGAATTGTTTCCCATTTTAGGTGAATAATAATTTTATATATATTAGTATTAGTCATTGGGTTCTCTTAGGAATTTGAAATTGGATATGGGCCAACGTGAAAATCCAAATCCTCTCCTATCATTATAAATACTTGATTATATCACATTCCCTTATTAAATATTAGTTTTATATTAAAACTGGAGAGAATTATCTCCTTCCTCAGAGAAGATAATATCAATAATAAATACATGAACTAGTGTATTATTTTTTATCCACCATCTCAATCCTCTGAGAAATCCAAAATTTCCCTTAATCAATTATCAGATTCTTCCATTTATCGGTGATCCAGGGTATGATGGCGGATTATTTTATCACTTATTGATTCTACGATTATGTTCTGGGACTTTGGAGTGTGTTTTGAACACATAGACATGTATTTTAACCATGTATTCTATGAAAACATGATATTATGTTGAGATCAGTCAAGAAAATCATTAATAATGAATGAACTACAAGACATTGTAATTTTAAATTTATCAATCAATTATTTATAAATTATATGTGATGATCATCCTTTCTGGTTCTGGTGTTAAAAAATAATATATTCATTAGATTAATTATGTTAATCATGTTATTATTTATCTTGTAAATCAACGATAGTTCATCAATTATGATAGAAAGTCAAAAAATTTATTCTAATAAGTACATCCTACTGGCCGAAAATATTTAAATTTAATAATTCCATGGGTTTCTCATTCTACACTTTGGATATACTTTCACCATAAATACATCACCAATTAAAATCAGTAAACATCATATTTTACATAAGGATTCCTAGAAACACATTTTTATATATAAAAATGTTTTTATGTTAAATATGACCCTTATTTATATGAAAAATATGGTAATTGAATTTAATATTTCACACTTAATAAACTAAATAAATTTTCATATTTATTATAATAAAACAACATTTACATTCCTCAAATATATGTTATATGAATTTTGTTACATTATCCTTATTCGGAAACAGAATCAAATGAATTCCATGAAATAGAGAAATTTTATAAGCACACTTAGCACCTAAAAATTTTCCACTAGTATATCATTAGTGAAAAAATCATTGATCTTGTATGGTATGTAAATTTATTTCATCCTCACATCCTTATTTTCAACTTTATCTTGGATAAATGGCATTTTAAAAAACTATTCTAAGATATATTGTATTTAAATACATTCTTACATTTATCAATTCAATGTTGATTATTTTAGTAAATTCGATGTGTATTCACAACCTTTAACCAGTGGTCTTCCAATTACTCATCCATCAAAATAGTTTTTTTCCCTAAACATGAATAAACTATATAATCATTCTCTATAGTGTTAATATTTAGGTAATTTTTTATTTTTTTAATCTTTGAACACACTATTTTCTCCCCAAATGAATGTGACTCCAGTTGTTTATATTTTATCAATACAATATCAATTCCAATATGTATATAACTATTTCATAACCCATCCTTGATTTTTCCATATCATTTTACTTATTTATTTGTGGTTTGTCATGTGCATGGGTTCTGAGACAAAACCCTTTAATTTTTTCATATTTTTATGTTTTATAATATCGAAACTATTTACATTCATGGTCAACTAACTTTTTGAAAACCCATGAATATGGTCCTTCCATATAATTTGTAAGGTGCCCAGTTCACATTATTATAGATGTATGAGTTAACATTATATAGGAAATTTCTAGTTCATTTTAAATGTGCATATATATTTCGTAGGGGGTTCATGGAAGGATTATGTGAAAAAAAAAGAGTCTCATAAATTAATGTTACATGTTTCTAGAATAATAATAAATATATTTCATTTAAAAACACCCTAAGGATAAAATAGTTTTCTTTATTTAGAGACCAAGCATGGAATCCATTAATTTGGAGAAATATAATCAGAATTTCTCATAAATATAATACCACTTCATTATTGTTAACTATAAACCATTAAGCTTATCCTGGGGAATGGAAACATAAGAAATGGTGATCTCCAATGCTCAGTAAAGGTAAAAATGGAATATATTTAATCATAACATGATGAAAATTATATGAGAACATTAGTATAATATTTAATAACCATGGCCTACTTATCAATGATAAAAATATCTAGTGATGGAATAAATATTGGATGATCATAAGTCATGAATGAAAAGTGAATAAAAGAAAAAGAGTTACAAGATAATAAAATTGGAATAATACATATAATTGTGTCAAGAACCTAATAATAGAAAATAATTTCCATATTAGTCAAGGTACGCTGCCAATGCTATCGTAGTAGAGTGGTTCCACTTCAAAAATAATCATAGTAATCATGTTTCACTCCCTAGAGTATCATGACTCACAAAGTACCTCAATGATTTGGGTTGACTCCCCAATCCTATCATATCTTTATCATGAGATATTAATAATTACCAAATGCATTGGAGGAAGATATAGGTCTCAGATGTCACATAATGAAAATAATACATAACTGTGATAAAAATTAATAACCCATTAATCATATCATGACCCATTAAATGAAATGGGTTTCCTGATAAATACATTATATTATAACTTGTAGAAAATATATAGGTTTCTTAATCATATCACCACTTCATCATAGCATTACTTGTGAAAAAAGAAGCGGGTTTGATACGAATTTCATCATGGAATAACCCTATTATGGGAAATGTTTTTCATAAACATCATGTCATGATAATGAATTTAAAGAATGAATAAGAGTAGAATAATGTGGTTTATATCCCTAAAAAATCTAATGTTACGTCAAAGTATGTAACCATAGTTGGAAAATTAACCTTAAATAAAAATAACATGTAACGTTTCTATAGGAAGATAAATTATAATATAAATGAAATTTTAAATATAAAAATTCACAAGAAAAATTGAAAATATTTTATATTAAATATTAACATGAAAAATAATATTAAAACTATATTAAAAAAATAAAACAATTTTTTTAGTAAAAAAGGGTTTTCTCTTTTGAAATACATTTTCAACCATTTTCATAAAAATTCCTTAAAATCATTGATAAAAAAAATAAAAATTTATCAAATATTATTGGAAAATTTATCATTAAAATTTATTTTTGAAATATGTATGGGAAGGTTAATATTTTCTAGGATCCATGACAGTGGGACATACTGTTACTATAATTCCTGTAGAAAAAAAATGATTCTTTTCACATTTTCAGTATAAAATAATATGAATTGTTTAGAAAATGGTAAGTATATTACATTAAAACAAATTAGAAAAAAATTAAATAATGGGTAAAATATTATTTATTAAATTTTTTAAAAAATATTAAAATCATTTTTTAAAACATTTTTAGAAACCATTATTCTTGATAAAAAGTTTTTTTACCAAAAGGATTAATTTTCATGAAAAAACTTATTTTGTTTCTATTGATTATATAATGATATGAAAATGAAAGGGAAACATTTATTATAATTACCTAATAGTATAATAAAACAATTTATTATTTTATAGAGTGAGAGATAATAATATTTCACTATTATATGTATAATTATGAACAATATCGATAAATGATGAGATTTTGAAATAAAACTCTTACAACCTTAGTAATATTGAAATATAATAACCATGAATTAATGAAATTAAATTAAAATTATAATATCATTAAAATATTTATAATAATTATATAACCTTTAAAATTTTTAGTTTATAAACATAAATAAATTTGATAGGCGAATAATAAAACTTATGCCCCAAAGAAGGAAAATCAAGAGAAAAATAACTTACAAATTTGTTACCTTTTGAAATGTAAAAACCATGAATTATAGATCTTAAAATGGATATGTAAATACAAATAATTATTAGGGTAATTTAAATAATATACCTCCATAAAACTTATATTCACCCCATAAAATAAATTATATGTGAATTTTCAAGTGTCCCTTATAAATAAAAGAGAGACTGGTAATATTTTACTACAAGTCTCAAATTACATCATACCCCAATGACAATCCTATATAAAATAGTTATGTTTTTTACTAATATATTAATGAATATAACACATATATATCATACAATATATTATTATTTTATATCCTTATATTACCCATTAATGACAATTATATATTTTTCTCATGTTTTAGGTAATAACTTCTTATTTTTTTGTGTATGTTTTGATTTTTTATTATCAGTATTGATATATTGATCTTGGTTATATAATTTCAAGAATAATAATCATGAAGTTATTATAACTTTAATATTTAAAATGTAATTTTCAAAAAATCATGAATGGATTTTTCAAGAAATTAAGTATGTTATGATCCTGGAGATGGTAGGTTGCACAAACACAAGAATAACGTATCAATTTTTTCAACAATAATTATAAAAATAAGGTAAGTAATATATTATCATTATGGAATTATAATAATATCATAAATAACATATTATTTATTTAAATATACATATAAATAAAATCCATGTTTTTTTATGATTAAAAGAGATCAACATTGCTTTGTTAAGGAATAAGTCCACATATACACGAACAATGTTATCATCATTGAATGTGTGAATATTAATAAAATAAATTTACTTAATATATTTTAAGAATGATAATTTTTTCAGTAATATCATTATTATTAAAATTATTAATATATATTCAGTAACATTATACTTATTATAATTCATATAATTTGTTATTAAAAAACATATCACATCGCTTCATGCAGCTATAGTTCGTCGTACACACGTACGATGATATCGTAACCACATTACAAGGAAAATTTAATGGATATATATTATATAATTACTCTTTTGGTATAATTATTTTATTCATTTTACATATATACCATATATATATATATATATCATCATACCCAATTTTAGGAGGTTGTAATGGAAAATGATTGGCATATGCCTTTGAGGCATTATAATGTCGTACACATGAATGGTGATCTAATATAATAATTAATGGAATTTAAAATGGTTATAGTCCATTAACATGACATAAAAATAGTTCAGTGTAATTATGATACATATTATATTATATCTTCAAGGTTTTATATAAATTTAAGGTGGTTGAGAATAAAATAAAATAAAACATCTCATTGAAAAACAGTGCAACTGCATTGAGTAAAATCCTTATATTTCTACCAAAAACCCTAATTGAATATATATATGCCAAAATATGGATTATATGATTATAAGAGAGAATTTTGGTAGTAGTTTTTTTAGTAATTGGATGATTTTAAATGGTTTTAATGTGTGAATAATACAATAGATGAGGTGACCTTTTATATGTGAGGTGAGTGTCATAGTTGTAATTTCTAAAATTGTATAGGTATACCAATGTTTTTCATATGAAAAATGAATAAAAAAATATGTATTATAGATATTTAGACATCTTAAGGAACTAATATATTTATAAATATATTTTAGACATGTTTTATGTTATTTTAACCATTATTTTTTAATATTAACTCTACTATTGCCCTTATATTACCATAAATATGATAATTAATTTTTAAATTTTTTTATAATTAATATTGATCAGAAATTATATTTACCTTATAAGATAACATAAATTATTCGAATCTAAATTTTGGAATAAATTTCTCAACGTTTAATTAAAATAAGTGTAAAAAATAATTTCAATTCAATTAAATAGCTATGACCAGAAATCATGTTTTCAAAGAGAAAAAGAAAAAAGTATTACAATGTTTTTATATAATAATTAAATATAAATATTATTAATATATAATAAATTGAAATTATATATTTATAGGTCAATTATTTTTATATTAAATTTATTATGAATTCTAATTTAAATTTATAAAAAATTTAACTAAAATAGGTTTTTTCAATAAAAATTTAATATTTTTCGATATTTATCAAAAAATAATAATTTTCCTAAAAAATTCTAGACAATTATCCCGATATTAATTTTTATATTATGATTAATAAAATATTTATTCAAATAATGTTTCTGAAAGTGATTGTATGTATGTTTAGTATAATTTACCAAGAGGCAAAGAACATAATGTTTAGAAAAATATACTTCCAAATCATTAAATTTGAGTTTTTCTTCAAATTATCAATAAAATAGAAAATGTAAATTTTAAACATTTGATTGAATATTTAATATATAAATTTCATTAAAATGAGTAAAACAATAGGGTTCCATTTAATCTATTTAGTTAAAACATGTTTGTACACATAGTAATAGGTTTTTTTCAAAAAGTTTTCATCTGTTTTCAAATAGTTATTATTTTTATTATTATTTAATTGGTCACTGAATATTTTAATTTCAATATATAAATATGTAATGTAAATATTTTCATAATATATTTATTCATATTAATAACTTCATTTTCAATTTATATGGTATTATTATCATATTAAATAATTATATTTTTATAGAACGTAACATTTCGTTCTAAATGGGGTTACATATAATGCCAGTTATACTCAGTGTTTTTTGTAATGGACACTAAGAGAAATGTTGTGTGTAAGAAAAAATATCAAAAACTAATATTAATTTGATAAAAAAATTCATAAAATTTATGGTTGTTAAATTCTACCCTCCATAAAATTAATTTCTTCATCGAAGTTTATCTAGTTCACCTAATGATTAACAATTGGAAATTCTTTCATAGAAATGCACATTATACAAATCGGTTAATAAAAAATGTTATTTAAAAATATAAATGGATGTGTTAAATTCATCTCTAATAAATAATATAAGGTTTCTAAATAGGATAACATATGTTGTCATTGAAAAAATGGTTACAAATGATAAAAATAACACCCAATTATTTATATATAGTTATAGACAACTTGGTCTAAATAATGTTTACTACTATAATGACATAAGCCAATGGGAACTAAACATGTATTTTAGATCATAAAAAATAATGAAAATATGGTAAAATATTATTTCATTATCATTTTACTAATGGTGGTTAATTTTCATGAGAAGATATACTTAATTTATTTAATTCAATTTCTTATGAACAAAGTCAACTTTTCATTGCCAATTGATCAATTTAATCATCATCTATAACTATAAGAAGTGAATTTCTCATGTCTGACGAACTTAATCAGATCCATAATATAATGATAATTCAATCCTTCCACTTCATGATCAAAAAATTATAACACAATTTTCCAAATATGGATAAATAGTTATATGGTGAAGTAATACGTTAATATCTAAAAACTCATATGAATTTCAACTTAAACGATTCCATAAATAGTTAATATTATAACTCTTAAAAATACAAAATCTACTTAAAATTTCATTTAATTTTTCAAAATAAACATTACATTAATTGCCCATCTATTAGAAAGTATCTCTTGATTTTCACATACTAATAATGTGAATACCTTGATCTCATATTCTTATAATATATTATAATAACCTAAATTACCATAAAAATTCATTCAAAAAAAATATTCATTCACATTAATTACATAAATCACTTATTACTTGATATATACCATATATAAACATATTAATTAGAAGCCATAAATTATAGGATGAAAAATCTATCAAAGATTTATTACTCAGTTCCAAGGTACTCAGTACTATTAAGTTTACATTATCCATATAAATCATCTTTTTGTCAAAGATAAACACCAAATTCTTGAAAATTTGAACATATTAAGGGTTTCCATTTAATTAATAGGTTTTTATATAAAATTTAAAATTTCTATTCAGTAAATTTTCTAGGAAATGTGAATCCTTCAACATATTATTTAAAACCCTTGAATTAAAACTTCACAAAAAATACATATATATATATATATCACGATTAATATAAAATAATTCTTAAATTAAAATACATTAATAGTGAAATTATCCCACTTATTTCTTAATCGATTAACTAGGCTTCATAATTATATTTCATTATAACACAATCCATTTATATATTACTAATATTCTCTTCAAAAACACCTGAGAAACCATTAATCATAAAACATTGTAGTTTCTCGCCATTATCATCCCCTTAGTTCATTTATTTTCATAATTCCAATATATTACACATTTAAAAAATTCAAAATTCAACTATACCTTATGGAAACCATTAGTATCATTAATTGAATTAAGTAATAATTTAATTTTTCCTTTTATAGATTGTTGCTTTGTGTCCTTCTTTTACACACATAAAACATCATCTCATCCCTATGAGACATTCTCTTAGGATCTTAATCCCACATTCACAACATATAGAAAAACTAAATCTTCATATTTCTATGGGATCCAATAAATGAAATCTTAGTTCTATATATGCTTCTCATATTTGGTGAGTTTTAGAGTTGGTTAAATTAAAAACATTTAGCAATGATCTATGAAAAATGACTAGAAATATTCACAGTATCATTAAATCCAATAATATTTCAATTTAGTTATTCATTAAAAAATTTCCATTAGATTTAATCAAAAACAATTTCATTCAAGTTCCCCAATTGAATAAAACCTAAAATCATAATGTGTGAAATGATATATCTACTAAAAACACATAGTGTAAAAAATAATTTATAGGAAGTCTAAATTAAAAAAAACAACTTGTAAATATATGACACCATAGGTTTAATCTAGGGCATCCATGATAATTAACTACTTAAGTCCTTAATGTTTTTACATAATTAGTTTGGTACATTCCAACGAATATAACCCAATAGTGTCAAACTGTGTGTGCAACAAGTCCTATTTTCATGTACCAGCTAATGATCGATTCCATCCCAATGTTCCCTATTTAGAGTATTTACCCCTATGTACTGCTCTCCCATAACCACATCAAATTAAAGTATCCCAATGTAGATGTAATTACTTAGAAACCACATGATCTATCATTTACATGAATTTTAGGAAATTTACCTATAATTTTATCCAAATTTAGATTTATCCATAGAGAAATACATAGAAAAATCCTTAAAAATATACTCAATTATCTCACTGATGTTTTCCTAGTATGGTTTCAAATGGTTAACTAATCATTTCCTCTGATACAAAGTATAACGATCCAATATTCACATACATGGGTATTATAACATTTTAGATAATTATTCTATATAAAACATAGACACATTACTAATAACCAAAATAGATTATATCCATTGGGGACTACGAAAAAATATTTTCATTTGGAAATTGATATTAAACATCTCCCAGAAAGATCATCACCCTTTAGTAATCATATATAAAAAACATTCTTCATAACTTGGGGACTTGAAAAATTAAAATGATGAGCTCATATTATACATAATGGTAAAATCGTGTGATAATTACACATAATATGATCTTTATGGTATGTGAACATGAACATAATTTTTGAAAATCATACTGATATATAAACGATCATAATATGGAGTTGTGTATTATATATTACTAGTTCCAAAATAATGAGTCCCAAAGGAATCCAAGAACTTGATCCATGAGAGAATAAAATTGGAATATCTTATAAACATAGTGAATATAAATTTGAATTTAAAATCATTTTTTAGTTAAGGATCGCTATGAAGGCTATCATGGTGGAATGAGTTCCCTCCATAAACTATCAGAGTAGTCAGGGTTCCCTTTCAAGACCATCATGGTTGAAATAAATCCAAACCAAACTAGGTTCAATCCACAATTCATTGATGTGTATCTTGTGAGATATAAATAATTTCCTTATTCATTGGATGGTAATATAGGTACAATTATCACATAACTAAATCAATCATATATGTTCCAACAGATCATAAAAAATTCACCATTTCATAACATTTGAAATGAAATGGTTTTCAAAATCATTTTATCACATCACCACTTATTTAAAGTGGATACATTTTATAATTATTTACTTATTTCATCATATTATAACCCCTTAAAAATATGGGTGTTTCATTAGAATTCTATCATGGAATAACTCGTGAAATAGATACAAGTTTCAGAAATATAAGTTAAATAAAAAAAATTCATAAAATGAATAACAATGGTATCCTTGTTTTATATCTCCATAAAAAATATGCTACATAAATGGATGTCATATATGATAGAAAATTATTTTTAAAGATAAATTTATTTCATTGTTTCCTTAGAAAGATAAAAGTACATTGAAAATAAATTTTCCAATGTAAAAATTCCTAAAATATTTTTGAAATCTATTTCCATGAAAATAAACCTTAAAATATTATTAGGTAATATTTAAAAATAATTTAACAAATTTTAGCAGTAAAATAGCCTTTAAAATTTAGAAAACTCTATTTAAAACATTTTCAAAATATATTATTCGGTGAAATAATTTATATAAAATTTAAAACCATACCAAATACTAAGGGGAACATGTTCTTTGAAACGAAAATTGAGAAATTTTAGTGAATGATTGAAATATTTTAGTTGTCATAACAGCTTAAAATAGTGTTGAAGCTATAAATGATCAAGGAAAAAATCCCTTTCACTTGTTTGGTAAAATAAATGTAGGCATTGTTCAGAAAATGAAAAAAATATCCCATTTAAATAATCTTTAAAACAGCTAAATATTGGTTATAATATAATTAATAATGGATTTTAATATTGAAAAAAATTCCCACATTTTTATAAAAAATATATTGTGAGAAAAGGGGTTTTTGACTAAAAAGGTGATCTTTCATAAAAAATTCATTTTGATGTATTTTTACAAAAAGGGAGAAAAATAAAGGGTAACAAGTATCCTCATGTAATAAAATATTATAATAAAATCCACAATTTTATAGATAGATATATTATAAGACTCATTCCACTTTTGTAACATTGAATCGTAATCCTCATGGGAAATATTTAAATGAAACATTGAATATAATAAATAAGTATATTCATGATATAAAAAATAAAATGCTTAGTATATACACCTTATTTAATAAGATTGGTGTGTAACAAAACTTATGTGCCAAAGAAGGTAATTTATGGAAAAATACATTACCAATTTGTTAATTGTTAAACTGTCAGACCCTTGAATGAGTGATGATGAAATATATATTAAAATTTTATAAAAAAATTAGGATAAGAATCAAAACATATATTCAAGGATAGTATATATTTCACATAAATTAAATTATGGGTATTTTGTGGATTCATGCAAAATATAGAAGTTTAGTTTCAAATCATATTTCCTAGTGGGCGGAACAAAGACCAGTGAAGAAATTTTATAGTCAGTTCCATACTGGGGATGTTTTTAGGATATCATAATTCTATATTATACTCCATATATACAATTTCCTTAATAATTGGGTCTTAGGGGTGGGTCACATAAATAAGATTATTTTAAAATTTTATTTTTTATCCTTATGTGATATTGGTTAAGAATTCCCTCTCAACTGTTACAATGTCTTTGGAGTTAGTTGTTTAATCCATCACTAGGTGGATGGAAATGATAGATCAATAAAATTTCATGTCATTTCCTACTAATATCACATCATAACCCTTAGCATTGTCTTCAATGTTGTATCCCTTCCAAAATTCTTCAGATGAGGTGATGGAGTTGAACCCAACTAAAATAACATATATTACATTGGGTCCCATGGGTTGGAAGAAAAAATAAAAGGATAATTTGATTATGAATTTGAAATAAAATTATATTTTTTAAGGGAATACCCTCCTGGCTATTGGGGGGCTCATAACCGATTATATTTTCATTGACTAAGTAGATGATCGTGATGGATCCAAAAAATTTAATGTCATGTCCTATTTGTTTCTCTTCATCATCTATATTAGTGTTATATATGATTTTTCCAACATTCCATATTTCTACAAATGAGAGGAAGAAGGATCATTCATGGATGAAGGCTACTCGTTGGAATGATCCATGGTGGGTTGAGGACGATATTTAGGATATTGGTTCACCACTTTCCATATCTATTGGGATTCCTTCCATATTCAGGAATGAAAGGTGAAGGATATTTATTGTGGGAGTGTAATTATGGAAGAGGTAAAAACTAATACATAGATCCCAGGGTGGTGGTGTCGGTTATCCGGTCATTATTGCGTACACACCTAGATGGATTGAGGCCCTTTTAGTTTCAAAAAAACCTATTTATGGTCCCAACTTTTGCCGTCTCTATGCACGATATTGGAGCGTATTCCTTCTATTCCTCAGGGGATAGATAATATATTACATGAGATAGATCATGATATTATTCTTCTATGGGTTCAACATAAAATTCAAGGAATACCACGGGCCAAAATTCTAAATCTTCTATTTTTCAATGATTTCTGTTCTAATTTCAAATGTAAGGGGATTAGAGAATCACATGAAGTGTGGATTAATTTTTAATTAATATTGTTGCATGAACATCTCCTTTTTATTTTTGTTTGATCCAACGTAAAACACGGATCATATTTCATTATTATATAAGGGTATATGATTCATGGTTTTCATGTATAAAACCCCTGAAACTCACATTTTTTGAACTTTTCGTAGCATATCAATACCTTCTAATTTTTCTATTCATCTTGATAAAATATTTCAACAAAATTTAATGGAGGAGGTACAAAAATTTTATTCTATTTCATATATGACAAATGGGATGTTTCAGATAGAATATATTTATTGATTGAAATTTGGAGAATCTAGGAAGATAGTTTACATCGGTCAATAAGTAGAGATATCAAAAGTATTTTAATAAAATCAGATAACATATGTAGGTTGGTGTTCTATAGCAAGACCATGGATGATTTTTTTGTGTTTGTGGCCTTTAAATATCTTCTTGATTTGGTATTATAAATGAACAAGTTCACTTTGTTTGAAAACCATATAAAGGATTTGATGATTTGAAGCTATATTGATGTGTTTCATTACCATATACATGATATGGATTCATTTTTTTAAGTATTTGTTATGAATAATCTATGGTCCCATTTTGATCATTCACCTATAGTAGGGAAACTAAACAATAAATTTTGTAGGAATAAAAGGTTATTTTTTACCATAATTGTGTTCAAGACAATGGGTTTATTCAAGTGGTTAAAATATCATCGGTTCAATTGGAATAGGGTTCCTCATGGTCGGGTATAACTCACCACCAACATCGTTTGGAGAATGATTTAATGGAGAGTAATGAAGAAATAATTGACATAAATTCTTGTATTAATGGATTTAGAGAGGATATTTCTATAATAGAGGTGAGGCAAAATAATATTGGTATAATGACACATTCATTAACTTTGTTGAGAAACAAAATATAATGATAGAATAATTTCTATAAATTCAATTGTTTTATTTAGATCAATCAAGTGTTATTTGGATCAGGGAGGGGATTGGAACATGGACATTTTCATTAACATTATGAAGGACATGAAGGTTACCTGGAGGATAAATTTAAAGATAGATTATGGTTTATATATAGAGTATGTTTAGGTGGAAGAGAATATTGATATGGACCACTTTCAGGGTATTTTGGAAGGGAATAATATTTTTAGTAATGGAAGGTTAGTAGTAGTGGGAGAGGATGACTTTTTATTGAGTTTAATTCTGATATTGGTGAAGAAGAGGGAAAAATGATTTTTTTGATGTTTTCTAAAAATATGATGATGCTAATGTAGTTGTGGAAATCATGGTACAAGATATTGAACCCATAGATAACAGATAACTTGGTTTGTTTTATGTGGTTTCATGGAATATTTTCAAGGATCAGTTCAAGGATGTTGTGGAAGACATTTTTTTTGTAGGGGATCTCAATGATTATTTTTTGACATTCACGGTGGTTTAAAAATTTAAAAGATCCAAATTATCTTAGTGAATATAGTCATGTATTCATATAAAGGTTTTCATAAATTATTATAATGTGTTTAAGAGAAGAATAAATAGAATTGTTATTCCAAGGATAGTTTTGATGGACACACATGGATTTATTCAGGATAGATTCATCCATTGGGTGATGGGAATTGTGATTGAGATAGTGATATATGTTGATTGTAATATTTTTGGATATATTATTATGATAAAATATGATATGGATAATGTGTATGAATGGTAACAATGGAGTTTCATTATAAATGTTGTGGTGTAATTTTGGTTTAGGAAATGGATTTGTGATTTTTATCAAGTTTCATCTGTCAATGTGTTTCATAAAATCTATTATCGGGTGGGGATTTGGATTCATAAAAACTTTTCATAGATAAGGGAAGTGGGGTAACATGTCTGGAACTCTCTTTACTATAGAACAATATAATTGTACAAGGAATATTAATCACATATTTTATGAGGGGAATATGATTCCCTTGTATAATAGGTCTAGGGATTCCATTTTCTCATATCATATGTTTTTTGATGATATGATTTTCATTATTAATTTTAGTAAAATATTAATCTGAGGGTTCAAAAAGATATTTTAGTATAATGGTATATGGAGTGGAATAAATATATAATAGTATCAAAGTATAATGTTCATTTCTAAAAAACAATTGAACAAGTGCATAAGTATAACTCATGTGGAGATGTGAATTTAAAGGTTATAACTACCAATGTATAATCCCATTGATTCAATCATGATTGGTAGATTAAGAATGTTATTTATATATGATCAATCAGATCACTATATTTATCTGAAAACATAATGTTCCCTACCTATCTTTTGGTTTTTGGAAAACATTGTTGAATAAATTTCTTACTTCAATTTTGATGCTTGTTATTTCAAATATTAAGTTTCTTTAGGGAACCCTATAGTGGATAAAAAAACATATAATCCTTTAAATGGTATTAGAATAATGATGGGAGGTGTTATTAGTCATCATTGGAATGAATTGAGAAACCACATAATGATGGTGATCTAAATATGCGGAGCATATCTAAATCAAATCAAGACATGCAGAAAATGCTCACATGAGATAACATAGAAGGGGGATCATTATTTCTGAAATTTTGAGGAATGGATATACTTTCAAGTAATGTGATTATTATGATCAAATTGGGATAGTATCTATCCATTCATGAATCATTTTTTTCACCTAAAAGTTTTTAAGGAAGAAGTTTGGTGCCTCATGGGATGTGGGTAAGTTAGATAATGGAATGAGATCTATGTTGGTCACGTGATATGTTTACATGGATTTATAATGAATGATTTCCCATGTAGGTAATCCATCAGGTTTCTTGGTTGAATTAATGAAAATATCAACCACTATTAGAAAATTTAATATGATAGTATTTTCCTAGTTGATGATATAGATATATGTTCTTTTCACTTATACTTTTTTGGGATGGTTTAGTGGTAGTAGTGTTCATATATTTTTGTATGAATGAAATGAGAAGGATGGGTGGGAAAAAAGCATTAGTTCATATAGATCCTCATGAAGATGAATTTATTAGTTATTAAGATCAAGAATAATTCCCTACCAATAGATGAAAATTTTAAAAACATAGTGTATAGGGTTTTACATTTCCAGTACATTATACGCCCAATATCAAAGATTATCTTTCAATTATGTTTATAAGTGATTTGTTTCATAAAATTTAGAATTATTTAGGATAGTTGTGTGGAAACTGTAGGATTTTGGTGACTGTGTTGGAATTTATTTCATTATATCTTTATCATACTAAAGATAATTATTTAGAGTAAAAGATATGTAGCATTATTATTATGTAATTTGGTAGGAAATCAAGGAGGCTTAAAATGATGGAACAGGAGGCAGAGTGTGCTCATAGTTTTTTTTCATATGAATGTGAAATACATGGTGGTGGATATTTATATTATCTTTGATGGTGGTGGTATTCTAACTCACCAAAGAGATATCTACTATGTACTACTATTATCCCAGATAGGGGGAGTGGAATTATACATGGATGGTAAGAAAAATGTAGTCCAATTGGTTCTATTTTGAAGTTAATGTTGAGGGGTTGATCATGATTGGGTAAATGACTAGAGGTGTAATTCTCGGGGATGAAAGGGGTTTGTTGATTATATGTTTCAGTGCATATTCTAGTTCTGGTAATTCACTTTTATAAACATTTGTGATGTTGTGACGTTTCCACTCATAAAGAAGGATTTATAATATTAACATCTAAAATGTGGAATCGAACTCAAAATTTCTTATTCAGATTCATAGTGGTAAGTCTAGCCGCATAGGAATATTCATTATTTCATTATAAAATGATGGATAATTCATCAGTATAGAGTTTTTTTTGGACAGACATTGATATTATGAAAATTTCATTCAAATTATTTATCAAGTATGGGGTGTCCATGTGAGTGTAATATTTTATATACTTGTTCTGGTTCAAGACCAATTAAATGAAAAATAATTATAAATAGTGATTCCCTATCCATCACTATTTTATTCCTTCATCATCTTGGGATCTTATCAACAATAATTCAATTTCCATTCAAATTAATTTTTTTCACCAAAATAAAAGATATACTAGAAGTCCCATAACATTAGCCTCAATTTCC
This sequence comes from Viscum album, assembly GCA_963277665.1. Taxonomy (NCBI): domain Eukaryota; kingdom Viridiplantae; phylum Streptophyta; class Magnoliopsida; order Santalales; family Viscaceae; genus Viscum; species Viscum album. The sequence goes on from OY728155.1 coordinate 1,015,721,697, forward strand.
ATCAAACATGTTAAAACATATTTTAGTGTAAATAAAATTATATTATAAATATAATAAAACTATAAAATTAAATTTCTCATACCATATATGATTTAATTTGGTTCTTTTATTACCTATTTATAAAAATAACCTATTAATGTCAAATTTCAGTTATTAACCACTTTGTTATTCATATATATTTTTATTTTTAATTTTCAGATATATTATATTAACAACACTTTCATCATATTGAAAATAATAATCATGAAATAATTATAATATATGTACATAAATTATAATATAATGAAATTAATTAAAAAAATGGATTTTTCAAATGAGGTATGATACAATCCTAGAGATGGTAGGTCATATGCACAAAAGAGTTATATTTACATTTTTCAACGATCATTATGTAAAAGTGGTAAATAATATATTATATTTAACTAATTATAATAATATCAAAAAACCTATATTATTTATTTATATATACTAATACATATCATCTATGTTTTTTGGTGATAAAAAAAGAGTCGCATCACTTCTTGAAGTCGATACCCACACAAACCCCTATGACATGATAATATATCTATGAAAGAAAAGGTAAGAAAAATAAAATGAAATAATATCCATTTTTGAATTATAAATATGTCATTAATGTCACAATTATTTAATTTATATCACATATATATATATTAAATATATTCTTGTTATCTTCCAAATAAATCATTAGTGAAAACGAGTTACATCATTTTGTGATGTGGTAGTCTATCACATACATGGGTGGCGTTATCATATCCCACATGAAATAGAATCTTTAAAATTTTCATATGATATTATGACTCTGAGGATAAAATTATATATATATATATATATATGTATGTATTTATATATATATATATATATATATATTTATAACAAATTTTCACTTTATATCCATCATCATAACCATCCATGACATGTGGTAATGACAAAACGAATGACAACATTTTATGATGTGGTAGTCCTCGACACAGAAAAACGATATCTTTTTAACACATTTGATAGAAGTGGATATGGTTCCATTAAATGAAAAAAAACTACATATTATTAGTATTTTAAAAATAGTGAAATTATAATATAATATTTTATTGATAATAATTTAACAAAGTGGAGGAATCTAAAAAATAAAAACGCTCATTGAAGAATGTTACATCTTCTATGGGTGACCTCTTTAGGTTTACACCAAAAGCCTTCCTACGATGGATATCATCCAAATATATGGATTATATGATTATTATAAGATTCTTATAAAGTTATTTGGTTAGTTATTTTATGAAACAAAATCTTTTATTGTGGGAAGAGTAGAGGAGTGGGGCTGTGCATTTATAAGTGAGGTGACTGGCACATTTGTAATTTTTGAAAATTAAAAAGTCTACCAAAATTTCTCACATTACAAAAGGCTAAAAAATATAGTTTTTTAGATACATATAAATTATAGGGTAAAACTATATCTATAAAATATATTTTAGAATAGTTTTTAGGCCATATTAAATCTTATATATTTTTATCCAATCCTCGGTAAATCAATTTTTACCTAAATCATGGAAATTAATTATTACTATTTTCGATATTTATTTAGGTCAAAAAATAATTGGAATATATTATATAATATAAATAATTAATATTTTAAATAGTTAATAAAATTTCAAAAATTCATTTCATATATTTGGAAAATTTTAATTTAGAATTATTCATATAGAAACGACTAGAAAAGAATATTTTAAAGAGAAAACGTTCAAAAGTATAAAAACATAGTATATAAATATTCAATATCGAATTGATAATAATGAACTAATTTGATTATTATATATATAATTCAAAATATAATAATTTAAAAATAATTTAAAATATATTTCATATTTAGGAATAATTTAATTGAAAATGAATACATTAATTAAAAGTTTGTATTTGTTTAGTATTCATGAAAACAAACAATTTTAATTCTAAAAAAATATAAATTATTTATTTACATGATGATTTAGAACATTAATTTTAATTTTTCAAATATATATTCTATTGTTTTTAGAAATTGGTTTTAAAATTACTGCACCAATAGTGACAGAACTGCTTTTCAGAAAAGTACAAATTTAATCATAAAATTTAATTTTTTTATATCATGTCCAAAACCCCATAAGATTAACGTTAAAAATTTGATGAAAAATATTAAATTATAAATATATGTTAAAATCATTAAACATAAATGGGTATTTTAATTTATTGAGTTCAAAAACCTTTTGGCACATATAAATTATTTTTCTGAGAAAAGATTTATTCTTTCTCAAATAGTTTTTATTTTAATTCTTAATTAACTAGTCTCCCCAATATTTTATATATATGTGTGTTTTATAAAATATTTTCCTAATTTAGATAATATTATTCATACCTGCCATTTCAATGAATGAGGGATAACATTAAATTTAAATAATTGTTTTTTAATATTAAGTTACCTTTTGTTTAAACTTAGCGTTGCACATAATGAAATAATATATCAGTGTTTAATATATTATAAGATAAAGTTAGTGTTTAATTTAATTCAATGTTTTAAGAAGATTAAATTAATTTGAAAAAAATCCTAGAATCTTGGGTTGTTACACCATTCTATTTATGATACATTTTTAGCATATCTATTGCAAACTATAGAAAGATATTTTCTGAAATTTTTGGAGTGCCTAAGGTTTTTAATTGATTTTATTTATTGGTGGGTAAAGATTATTCTAACCCATGATTCCAAATAGATTGTATTTTCATCTATTTTAAATTTTAACCTTACTCTTTTACCCCTACTCGGTTTTTATCACAAATCACATCAAATATTTTCCTACTCGACCTCATACACACTGAGGGATCCTTCCTTTATTTTATACTCTACCACATGGCTATTAAAATTTATTATTCATATTCATTGTTTGATCCTTTAAAGTTAAACTATTGTTATCCTCTTACCTTCCTTATTTCATCTATTTTAATCCTTCTTTATTTCCTAGTGACTTCTCATTGACCTAGATATTCATTGAAAATCGTTTTTAATTGAAGAATTCATTTTATTTTTGATTACCTTTGATAATTTAGGGATCAAATGTTTTTTTAAGGTGAAATAACACTTATTTTTGAAATGGGGAGAGGATTCATGGTGGGATTTGCCTTTCATGGATAATAAAATTTATAAATATAATTACATGATTATTAAAATGAAATTTTTTATTAATATTGTTAAATTATAAAGTATAAAGTATAAATATTATTTTATTATCATTTATCTATTTTGATTAATTAAAATGTGCCTTGGTGTTAACCTTAAATTCAATCCGTATTTAAAGTCTATACATAGCACACGTTCATGGTAATGATCATTCAGAACCTTAAAATATATTGTTTAATTAGGAAGGATGTTTTTTACATGGAAACATGTTTTTTTGATTGGATTTATAAGAAACACTCATTATTGAAACATATATAGGTCCAAATGATTTCTTTATAAAATAAAAACCCCTTGAAACATTCCCCATGTGTTTTGGAAAAAATGGAAATCTATTCTATGAACATGATTGTGCGTAATTAAGGCTAATTGCATTTTTTTCATTATAGAACTATGGATATTTTTGTCATGATGTATTTAAAGAGAAGGTTGTGACTTCCTTTTGTTGTGTTTTACATTTTAATATATTATATTTATATATGTTATCCTCATCTTGTATATCAATGTGTGCCACAAGTAGCTGGGTTCGATATGTAGAGATGCTTGATATAATATTTCAAAATTATGTCTTGGCTAGTATATCTAAGATATATTTAATTTTTCTAATGGTAATTTATCCCTTATTATACTACTAAGGGAAATATTTTGGGTGGGTAATGTTATTGATATATGGTTGTAGTATTATTTATTAGTTTATATAGCTTTTCCCTATATTTTCTCCTATGATCCAAGCTTCCCAAGATTATAATATGTTTTCTATAATACATTTCCTTTATCATTTATCTATATATTAAAAAATAATTCTTATTTAAAGAAGTAATTATTTTTAATGGGTTCTATTTTATATAATTCTTCTTTTATTAAAAATGATTCATAATGGTTTTATTTTAAAAATTATTACGTTATGTTATAAAAGGAATTTTTTTGAATCCATATAAAAAACATACATATATTGTAATATAATGTACAATATAAAATTGTATATATATTTTCAAGCCCAAATGAAATCAATTAATATGTAATGTTGATTAATAGACTGAATGATGGTTACCATTAAAGAAACGATGTTTGTACATAGCATTGCTACATGTTAGCTAATTCCACTTTATTGGGTAGTTTAATATTTGAATCATGGTTTTTACTAGGATTATGGTGGTGGTAGGTCCTAGTAATTAACATACACTTGGAAATGATCTATGTGGTCCTTTTATCTTTATATTTTTATTTTCATGTATCTAGGATGTATTGAAATTATTGTATTTCAAATACCTTTTATTTACATTTTTATATTTAAATATATTTTATTGGACCATGGTTGATGTTGGATGATGTTTTTAATTTTCATGATGATGATTATTATGAATTAAATTACTTATTTACTTGATATGTATTTATAATTGTTTACTATCTACTTATTTAGTGATAGATCTATCCAATTCATGGAATAGTCACACTTGGTTTCTGGGTAAAAATCCCCTTTTTATAATTATTATTTGTTATAAATCATTCTCATTGGTACTATTTTCTTCAATTTATCTTGTAACTATCTTGGGTGGATAATTAATTCCCCTTGATCCTCATTATTGTAATGTTTTTATTCCAAATATAGGGTTAGAGAAGTTTAGTTTGTGAATAAGTGGCATCAAATACATGGTCATTCAAATGGTCTTGGTTTTTTTCTCCCCCTTTTTATTTATGATGTACTATAGATATGATATATGATAATCATAATGGTTACATAGAATTTTGTTTACTAGTCAGAACCTATCAGATGTCACTTGTGTTAAAAGGGCAATCCATGGTGTTTATATCTCATATTCGAGATTGGTTCTCAAATTTATTTATTTTTTTTGAGAGTTTTAGAATTTATTTTAATGTTTATTCATCAAACTGTGAATTCATTTTTCCATTTTATATAATCAAGGATTTTGATTGATATTTGGAAAGAATTTAGGGTTTTCTGGATTTAGGATACTATATTATGACAATGAATATCCCTTAGGATAATGTTTGGTGAGATTTATATTTCTCGCATAAATTATTCCATACCATGTTACTAAATCGTTTGTAGTTGTTAATTATAACATTTTGTATATATTTTTTATTAATTTTGATTAAAGTTTACATTATTCATTTCCCTATTATTTTTATATAATTATTCATATCCATTAGAGATTATATATGAAATGTTTGTTTATTGAATCATTATTCAAAAAAATGTAAACAATTTATTATTTTAAAAATTAGATATAATCTACAAAATATATATTGAATTTGTTATATTTTTTTGATAAAATATTAAATAAATATGTGTAATAGTATTAAATTCATAATGAAAGGTTATTTAAATTTTTCTAGATATTTCCTAAATTTTTTAATGATTATATAAAATTATTACCTATACTTTTTTAGATTCTATGAGTTGTTTTTTTAATAATAATTCGAGTGAATGAAAATAAATGGTTTAAATGTTCATTACCTTTTTTATAAGATAATGCCCATGAAAATAATCGATAAATTGAATTTTCAAATGGTATTATTTATTTTATTATGTATTTATATTTTTATAGGTGATTATTAGTTTAATTCCTCTATTCAAGTCTCAATAATTACACTTTTGTTATGATTTTTTTAAAGTAGTAAAATATTTAAGAGATGATGGAATGATATTATAAAGATGTATTACTTATTATTATTTATATTTATGGGCTTTGAATATATGAAGATCTTGGATTATGTTTCAGTTCTCTAAGAGCATTCCCTCATTAAGTCCAATGGAACTTTCTAAAGGACCTCTATATGACACCATGTTATCATACACTTCGGTTGATCAAGGACCATACTATATGATTGTTATATATAATATATTAATAGATATTAGTAGTCCAAAGCATTCTTCATCGACTTATGATTCACTAGTGTAGAAAACATTTATTATGTTGGTTATTTTTAATTTTTTATGTCGGTTTCTAGCCGACGTTAATACGGGCGACATTATAAATAACATTTTTTATGTCGGTTATTTAAAAACCGATGTCAAAAACAAAAATCGGGATGTTTATCACGTCGGTTATTTTATAACCAATGTGATAAAGAAAATGGGAAGGGTTTATAATGTTGGTTATTTAATAACAGACGCGATAAAAGGCCTAGGAAATCGTTTATCATGTTGGTTAATTAATTACCGACGTGATAAAAGGTATGGGAAATGGTTTATCACGTCATTTATTAAATAACCGACGTGATAAAAGGCCTGGGAAATCGTTTATCACGTCGGTTATTTATTAACCTATGTGATAAACCCCCCCTGGACAGGTTTATCATATTGGTTATTATATAACCACCATGATAAATTGGGGGGGTTTATTACGTTGGTTATTATATAACCGACGTTAAAAACCCACCCCCCCCCCCCCCCCCGTGTTTTAGGTTGGTTATTGAATAACCGACGTGATAAACCGGTCCAGGGGGTTTCTCACGTCGGTTATTATATAACCGACGTTAAAAACCCAGCCCCCCCCCCCCCTTCGTGTTTCACGTCGGTTATTAAATAACCGACGTGATAAACCGGTCCGGGGGGGTTTCTCATGTCGATTATTCTATAACCGCTGTGATAAACCTGGGGGAGGGGAGTTTATCACGTCGATTATATAAGAACCAACATTATAAACCCAGCCCCCCGTGTTTCACGTTGGCTATTAAATTACCGACGTGATAAACCATTTCCCAGGCCTTGTATTGCGTCAGTTATTAAATAACTGACGTTATAAACCCTTTCTCATGCCTTCTATCACGTCGGTTATTAAATAACCGACATTATAAACCCTTCCCGTTTTCTTTATCACGTCGGTTATTAAATAACCGACGTGATAAACCATTTTCCAGGCTTTTTATCACGTAGGTTATGAAATCACCGACGTGATAAACCCTTCCTGTTTTCTTTATCACGTCGGTTATAAAATAACCGACGTGGAAGCCAATATTTTTTAAAAAAAATTGAATGCAGTCATCTGCTCTCCCCCAGAATCAACCAGAAAACAAATCAATAAATCGTACTACAAAAACAGAATGAGATAAAATTTAATCATTTACATTGATAACATATTAATCTTGCCCCACTAGACAGCCCCCACCCTCATCTATACCCCATGGATAGCCCTCCCCCACCCCATTGGAGCCCCCACCCTCATGTGTACCCCATGGACAGCCCTCCCCTACCCTATTAGAGCCCCCACCCCATTGGATCCCCCACCCTCTTGAATACCCCCTAGACATCCCTCCCCCCACCCTCTTGTATACCCCCTGGATAGCCCTCACCCCACCCCATTGGAGCCCCCACCACACCCCTGGACTACCCCCCGACCCCCTGGATAGCCCCAAACACCCCTCAACAACCCCCCACCCACCTAAACAGTACCCCTCACCCCCTCACCCCACTTGACAGCCACCACCACACCCCTGAACAGCCCCAAACACCCCTAGACAACCCCCCCCCCCCCCCCCCCACCCTCATGTATACCCCCCCACCCCCTGGACAGCACTCCCACACCCTTGGACCGCCCTCCCACACCCCTGGACAGCCCTCCCACCCACCTGGACTACCCCCCCCCCCCACCGGACAGCCCTCCCAGACCCCTGGACACCCCCAACCCCACTGAACACACCCACATACCCTTGGAACCCCTCCCCCACATACCAAAATCCATACCAGAAAAACCATCATAAGTAGACCAAAACAAGAAGTAGAGAAAAACTAAACATTCACATATATAACATTCAAAACATACACTGTCAACTTAAAAAAAACTAAATCCAACCTAAACAACTACCAAATACAAAATAACAATGACAATATTGAAAATTACATTTTACATTACAAACAACTAAAATTCGATCAAACTTGTAAAATGATTTGACCACTCCACTTGTAAGTGTTTGATGTCTTCAGCAGTATATGGTTGAGGGTCATCAAAAAGCTACAAATGAAAAGGAAAGTAGTTAATGTGTATAATGAATAAATAAAATTGAAATATTATGGAAAAGTTTAAGAGGAAATCGTACCAGGTCAAAATTCACAACTGTCCCAGTTGTTATTATTTCATACATAAATCTTAACATATAATATCCACATTCGATGAGGCCTTGTTGTTCATGAAAATTCTGTTTGAATTAGTGTAAAATCAATATATTATTTTTATGTAATAAATGAAAAAGTACAAATTATAAATGGATATTTACCTTCACATTTACATATTTGATCTTTACATTCCTTTTCTTTGTGTTTTTTCGAAAGTAGGCCCATGCACTGTTAGAAAATAATACGAATGGGGTAAATTTACAATTCATTATAATATATAAAATTATTGAGAAATTGAAATTTACTTTTCCAATATATTCTTAAAACTTTCCCGCACATTACCATGGACAGAGCATATCCAATAAAGTGCTTTCTCCCTTGGGCAAAAAACCCCTAACATCCAATGATCACTGATAAAAGAAAATTAAACGTTAGTGGATTTTTATGTTAAAAGATAATTAATTCTATGAGAGAAATGTTTTTCATACCTCTCACAAAAAGGCATCATCCAACATTGTGTGACTATATTCTTTTCAAGTCTTTCAGAAATATAAACCATTATTTGTTCCTCATTCAATGCACATGCTTCAGGGGAAATCAATTGCGGGTCTATGAATCCAAATACATCTGTCATCTCATTCCTCTCACAAATTTCATAAAGAAACCTAACCCAAAACATACATAAGTATACATTTTTAATAAATATAATGCAGGGAAAAGGTGTTAAGACTTATATGAAAAACATTTGCACCACGTTGATGCCCAACTTATCTCCAGTAACAAGCTCTAAGATATCAGTGTTCGTAATCCCCACACTTATTTCACGTCCACAAACATAAGCTTCTATTGGAAACTCATAATAACCCACCAACAAATTTGAATATCTTGACAATCTGTCAAGACAATTAGAATTTTTATCTGATGTCATAGTCATTTGTCTTTTTTGTTGTCTATACAGTATTTCTTTACCTTTAATGTATTCCTATAAAAATAAGTTGAAAAATATATTAGTTTTCAAATGATAAGACAACTTTAATAAAAAACAAAATAAAAGATATAACATTCATACCTCTATGGTAATGAGTCGAAGAAGTCTGGATGGCCAAATTAAAAAATGGCCAATACTCTGTCCAACTGTCCCCACCTCATCTGTAGGTATTGGTACCCTATCTGATCTATCTATAATATCCTGTACAGTGACCCTCTGATTCTCTACCTCTAATTGTTGATGATGAACTGTATCTACTATACAGTATACCAACCCATATGCTACTATATGATGTTGAGAATCATCAACAAACAACTCGCAATAAGTAGGAAGTTGCGGCGGAAGAGTAGGATCAAAAATGGGGTCCACAGGCTGAGGTGGGGGAGTGGAAGCTACTGGCAGAGGTGGAGGATAAATAATGGGGTCTGCAGGGGGAGGTGGAGGAGTGGGAGCTACAGTCTGAAATTGTCTTTGCATTTCTGCAAACACAGACTGCACCGACGCTCTAATATTGTACTCCATCGTCGCACTAATATTTTGAACTTCAGCCTCCAAGGATTCTATTTTTTTATAAACCCCCTCAACGTTAGAAATTGAAGAACGTGGCAACACTTTTCTTACTGATACACCTTCTGGATATCCCCTTACATGACCAGGATGATCAGGCCTTCCCAATGCTGCAGATAAAATAACTTCCTTCCCAGTAGCTATAAATGTCCCATGTGAACTCTTCTCCTCAAGAGAGTCATGTATAAATTAATTGAAAATTTCTGTAATGATTGAAAATATATGAAAAAAATAGTTAACTTAAATAAATAAAATAGATATCTTACAATCCTCTCAGCTACGGTTCATGATTCTTCCGAAACATATTTCCCTTTTTTTCCCTTCTGAGATCTCTTACATTTTTTATGTCTAGATAGAGGGGATGGAGGGGCCACCTCTCTAGAGCTTGAAGACTCATCTCTTAGTTGTTGAAATTATTCTGCCATCATTTTTTCTTCCAATAATGCATAACCTCCCCGAGATAAACTATGAGGGCATACATTTTTAGATTGGATCTCCTAATGATATTTCCTTGTTTGATGTAATTTAAGAATAATAAATCATTAACAAAACACTAATAAAATCATTTATATAAGAATGTTTATAAAAGTTTACATTGCCCTTACCAGAAATGACTCTTTTCTTCTACTTTCAAAAAAACTGTCTCCATGTTTCTTCATCTATAAAAGGATATATACGACATGGATTTTCATGACTCCTATGACCATAAATGAAATCAGATGAGAGGGTTGATTTGAAATCCCTCCACCTCCTGGCAGCCAACAATAAGAATTTCTTCCTGACTCCTCCAGTGTCAGGAATATCGAATGTCATCTGATAAAGAAGAGGTTAAACATATTATATATACTAGAAAAATTAAAATAATAGTCAAACAATGACAAAAGATCTTACCAAAATCGTCTCCCATAACTGAGAGATTATCAATTTATCCACACTTCTCCAATCATCATACAGAATTCTTACTTTTCTCTTAGCCTGAGTTCCTACAAAACTCTTAAAATATTTTGCATTCGGACCTCTAGGAATATCATCATCATCAAACTCAATGACTATCCTCTAATACAGCGTAAGGTAAAGTGATAATTTTGGTAAACATGTGCACCCACGTTTACCAACCTTTGAACTCTTTGTCTTAATAGGAGCATGTGAATGTTCGTCCCAGAGGTATGACCAGCAATATTCTCATCTCCAGAATCATGTGGTTGATCAACTGAATGATCTGTCATTATCCTTCAAATCAAAAAAACAAATGTCAATTCACAAATATACAAATTAAAATATTTTAATACTACTGTAATCAGAAAATAGAAAAGTGTACTAAGTTATATAATTGTAAACATTGGTAACATGGTAAGCATGTTAAACAATGGTAAAGATGGTAAAGATGGTAAAGATGGTCAATATGGTAAACATGGTAAACCTGGTAAACATGGTAAACATGGTAAAGTAATTGTCACTGAACAAAAATAATAGATATATAATTCATGTAATGGTTATAAACATGATAAAGTAAACTAAACAAACTTAAAACAAAAAAAAAACTTATACTTAATTTGTTTTAAAACATGTTTTAATAAATAAAGAACTTTCAAATATACAAATTCAAATATTTTAATACCACTGTAATCAGAAAATAGAAAAGTGTACTATGTTACGTAATAGTAAACATTGGTAATATGGTAATCATGTTAAACATTGGTAAAGATGGTCAAGATGGTCAAGATGGTCAAGATGGTAAACATGGTAAACCTAGTAAATATGGTAAACATGGTAAAGTAATTGTCACTTAACAAAAATAATAGATATATAATTCATGTAATGGTTATAAATATGATAAAGTAAACTAAACAAACTTAAAACAAACAAAAACTTGTACTTATTTTGTTTTAAAAAATGTTTTAATAAATAAAGACCTTACAATATCTAACATTTATGAAAAAAATAAATGTAAACAGGAAATAAACATATGTTACCTTTAATTTTAGGAATGTACAAATGGATTCATTTCCCAAATTCCTTTATCATGATCGTTCTTTAAGGCACAAACAATGTCTTCAACATGCTCATCATTATGTTATGTTAATATTTCCATGGAAGTAGGGATCTTACATAAATCAGCATCTTTATCATGTTCATCCTCACCAATTTATTGTTTTTCCCTTGTAAAACAACAGCCCACTACATATCTGATTGATCTACTACATAGAAAATTTGTTTTGCATGTGTTTCCATTATAAAATAATCAGTTGTGTCTTTCAATATATTCATATTAACAAGTGTCATTCCAAATTCATCGTGTCTGAAACTGTTGTTACTGATAATCCATTTACAGTTAAAAAAAGAAACTTTAATTTTAAAGTAATAAACCTCCCATATGTCTTCAATCACTCCCTAATATGCACTTGATGCAGAAATTGGGTTTTTGTCCTTAGCACTCGAAAAATGCATCGCTTCTGCAAACACTAATACACCACTATTCTGAACTACACTTCTGTTGTCCTGAGATTTCATATGAAATGTATAACCATTAATGTCATAACCGGACCATTTTATCACATTTAAACATGGACCACCCACTATCCATTTTAATGTCTCTGATACATCTAATCTACTAAGCAAAGTCTTTTTAATCCATGACAAAAAAGTTTTGTTGTGCTCATTCAAAATCCACATTTCTTTCTTCTTTGGATGACATTGTTTCAACTCATTAATATGCAATGTGATATATGGTTGAGCATCAGCTATGTTATTCAAGATGTATGATTCTAACTTCTTCATCTGTTCAGCTGACAATGATTTGACTTTCAAGCCACGAATCCCCTTTCCCTCATTATTAACTCGTTCATGGCGAGATGGAGGCAAACCTATGTGTTGCGCCGCAGCCAAATAGCTCGTACAAAACTCTGCTACCTCCTCAGAAATATGCTTTTCAATAATGGAGGCTTCAGGTCGATATGGATTTTTAACGTACCCCATTAATATTTTCATATACCATTCAAAAGGATACATCCAACGAATATATACAGGTCCACAAAGCATTTTTTCTCGAACCAGATGAATCATTAAATGCACCATTATATCAAAAAAAGTTGGAGGAAAATACATTTCTAATTGACAAAGTATAAAAATTGAATCATTTTCCAAAATGTTCAAAGCATTCACATCAATCGCCTTGTTACAAATTGAATTGAAAAAATAACACAACTTCCTTATAGTCTTTCTGACATGAATGGCCAATATTCTACGCAATGAAACTGGTAGAATTTGTTACATCATGACGTGACAATCATGTGATTTCATACCTATCAACTTCAAGTACTTCAATGAGACAAAAAATTTTACATTAGAAGAATAACCTTGAGGCACTTTGATATCATGAAGACATTGACAGAAGATAATTTTCTCCCTCTTAGATAATGTATGACAAGCCGGGGGAAGATATGTTTATCTTCCTTCAGGAGTGGGAGCTAACTCCAAACGTATTTCCATTGATAGTAAGTCTAATCTTTCATTCAACCCATCTTTTGCCTTTCCTTTAATATCTAACAATGTTCCAATCAAACAATCACAGATATTCTTCTCCATGTGAATGACATCAATATTATGTTTAACTTCATGATACCTCCAATATGGTAGCTCAAAAAATATTGATCTTTTCATCCAAATATGTCTATCATTACCAGATTTTTGTGTCTTTCCCAATGTCACATCAAGGTTTTTCACCCTCTCAAAATACAGATCACGGATAAAGGTTTTGGAGCAGTATCAAATTCTTGTGAGCCATTTAATGCCTTTTATAGTCTTCTATAAGGGTGATCCATAGGCAATAACTTTCGATGACTCATGTACACTTTTTTCCTCCCATGATGCAATTGACAATATGACGTATGTTGTTCGTAAATTGGAAATGCTTTATGCCCTTTAACACTTTATCCAGAAAAATTTCCATATGCTGGGAATTCATTTATAGTGAACAGAAGCACTGCATGCTGTTGAAAATATTCTATTTTATAAGAATCATACACCCTAATACCATCAGCCCATAATAGTTTCAAATCATCAATCAACGGTCACAAGTAAACATTGATATCATTGCTGGGTTGTTTTGGACCAGAGATAATTATATTCAACATGACATATTTGGGATTCATACAAACTTCAGGAGAGAGGTTGTAAATTACCAATAAAACAGGCCATGAACTATGTGTCCTACTGAGGGTTCGGTATGGATTCATTCCATCTGTGCATATCCCTAGTCTGAGATTTCTAATTTCATTTCCAAATATAGAATATTGCGCATCAGTTTTCTTCCATTATGGAAAATCAGCTGGATGACGTATTTTTCCATCACATACTCGCTCATCAGCATGTCATCATAACCTTTTTCCATCATGTTAATTAGAGAATAAATGTTTGAAACGATGAAATATAGGAAGATACCAAAATACCTTTGAAGGGAGCTTTGTAATCTATACATCAGCCTGTGATTTTTCTTTCACCTTATACTGTGATGTCCCACATTTAGGACACTCTGACAGAAATTCATATTCCTTCCTATATATAATGTATTCATTCGGATAGGCATGTATTTTCTTGTATCCTATTCCCATCGAGCATAATATTTTCTTGGCCTTGTAATGTGAATCTGGAATATCGTTATCTTTTGGAAGAATGTCTTTCATCAATTGTAGCAGCTCTGTAAAACTTCTGTCACTCCATCCATGTTTCGCCTTCAGGTTAATCAATCTTTACACCGCTGAAAAAACTGTAAAATCTGTACAACCAGGACATAATGGTTTTTCAGCATCACCATATAGACGTGCAACTGTCAGTTCTATCTCAATTTGTTCTGCTATAACATCGCGAATCATTTCTTCAATTCCATCGGAGTTACCATCTTGTGCATCATCATTATCAGTGACATTTCGTCCAGTTTCACCATGCCAAGTCCAAGGGTTGTAACTCGGATTAAAACCATGACATATCAGATGATCTTTTATCTATCTACTTTTCAACTTCTTCATATTGAAACATTTCAGGCATGGAGAGAAAAAAATGTCACTACTTGGAACATTTTGTTTAGAAAATTCCAAAAAGGCATCAACACCTTCCTCATATTCATTGCTCATGCGATGTTTCGTAATCCAACTTCGACTCATTATTACCTATAACAAATATCAAAAATATATATATTTTTAAGATAAGACAAATATAAGTTTATATGAAAAAAATCAAAATTTGAATGTAAAACCATTTTGAAATATAAAACAAATCTATGCATATTTACAAAAAATATTCTTGAATATTATTATAAAAACAAAATATAGATAGATATAACAGTTTTAAATTCCATTGAATAAAAGAAAACCATGGAACCTACATGGTTGATAGAAAATTGGAGAGAATGGAGTAAACCTGAGAATCAAATCATATTTAAAATAAAAATTCAGATGGAGAAAATCACAATGTAAATCCAAACACCCATGGACACCCCCTAACCCTTTGGATAGCCCCCCACCCCCCAGACAACCCCCAAAACCCTCTGGACAGGACTCCACCCCCTTGGACACCCCCCCCCCCCCACCCACCCCCTGGACACCCCCAACCCTTTGGACAGCCCCCCAACCCCATGGACAGCCTCCCACCCCTCTAGACAACACCCCCACCCCTCCTGGACACCACACCCACCCCCTACACCCCTGGACACCCTGCTGGACACCCCCAAACCTTCGGGCAGCCCCCCACCCCCTGAACAGCACCCCACCCCCTAGACAGCACCCCACCCCTCCAGATAGCACCCCCACCCCTCCTGGACACCACCCCCACCCCAGACCCCCATGGACACCCCCCTGGACACCCCCAAACCCTCTGGACAACCCCACCCCCCGAACAACCCCCAAAACCCTCTGGACAGGCCTCCACCCCCTTGGACAGCCCCCCACACCCACCCACCCCCTTGGACACCCCCCTGGACACCCCCAACCCTCTGGACATCCCCCCACCCCCGGGACAACCCCTGAAACAATGGTTTACATATAAAACTAGGGATGGTGAACAACGAAAAACACATGCATTTAATATGGCTACTCAAATGATCATATGATAATTAAAAATAATCATTGATATTCAACTATTCAAATGGTCACAAGTTTCTCGATAACTAATATCATAATTTATTTTACCAAAAATGTCACACAAAATAGTCCACAAACAGGTTTCGCAACAACATCACAATTTAATAAAACAATTCCTCAATTTATAAAACATTCTGAAAATGTTTGACATCTTAAATCACCTCTTTACCTTTCAAAAACCCTTATTAGGTCAATAACATCACCAAAATATTGAATTTACACCATTTTATCACTTTTATTAACTCACTAAATCATTTTCAATTTTCATAAAACAATCCCAAGAGGAACAACCATGTTTTGCACACAAAAGACATTCCAAACCCCCATTCAAGAAAAAAATCATACCAATACAAATCCAAAATATAAATTCCAGCTCAATACACATTTATTAAACCACCCTAATATTTTAATAATTTACCTCAAATAATGTCACAAACAATACACATGAAAAAACAAACTTTTTCATAAAACACCATCAAGAAGTGTGACAAGGTTTTACACATAACACACATTCAAAACCCCCCTTTTGAGGCCCACATGACAACAAAGAATTAAAAAACCATAATTGGATTCCCCTTTCAAAATTAATGAATCACTTTCATAGGTTATAAAATACACCAAAATATTAACCTAAGTCACACATTAAAATCACCCAATTTTAAGATAAAATGAATATATAAAATTAAACACATATCCAAATCCATAAAAAAAATTTGGGACAACAAAAAACATACGTTGTTGGAAAAACGAATGAAAAAAAAAGCATACAAAAATATAGTGTAGCGAGTTGAAGGCTTAAATGAAATGGGGGTTTTGGAATGCCTTTTGTGTTGCGAGTTGAAAGCACACAAAACGAGTTGAGATGATAGATCCTGGAAAAAAAGCACACAAAAATCGCAAAACATAAATATAAACTATCCGAAAAAAAAATCAATGAAATAAATTCGGTGAAGGCTTACTTGAGTGTTGCGAGTTGAGATGATAGATCCGAGGAGAGTAAAGATGATAAACTTTGTATGCAAAATGAGTTTAACAGCGAGATCGACGAGCCGATTAGGGTTTATCGCGCGAGAGAGACGAACCGCCGGACTGTCGAACGAAAATTCGTAAATCACAATCCTTGGGGATTGTTAATTTTTTTAATGTATTTATAACGTCGGTTATTATAATAACCGACATTATAAATATATTAGATATGGATTTTTTTACGTCGGTAATTCTATAAAAGACATAAAAACTACAGCGCGTGCGGTTTTTTATGTCGGTTATTTGATATATGACGTAAAAAACGTGTAGATATCTCGTTTTTTACATCGGTTATCAAATAACCGACGTAAAAACCACATGCGCTGTGGTTTTTTACGTCGGTTATTTGATAACCAACATAAAAAAAACCCCTTGATATCTCGTTTTTTACATCGGTTATCAAATAACCAACGTAAAAACCCCCGCGCTTTGGTTTTTTATGTCGGTTATAACATAACCGACGTATAAACCGAACACGAGCGATTTGTAACGTCGATTATTTTAATAACCGAAGTTTAAAATCTACTAACCGCATTTTTTACGTCGGTTATAAAATAACCGACGTAAAAAAACATGTTTCACAGATTATCACGTCGGTTATATATAACAGACGTAAAAAAATGGTGAAGTAAATAACGTTTTCTACACTAGTGATTTCATTGAAGAGTTCCAAAAGTGGAATTTTTCCCATTTCATTGTGAATCCAACATATTATGAAGGTGTATAATGATTGTGGGGGTATTTAAGGAATCATTGTCAATCATGAACTACCTATTTATATTAAGATCATGTTTAAAACCTTAATTTATATGTGTTCACATTATAATTGTTCAATGAATTTCCTCCCAACATGGTCTCTAGAGGAAAAATCATGGTAATGTTTTATGTTGTTGTTCATTCAATAGTACTTCCCCAGTGTCATGTAAATATCAAAGGTGATATTAATTTGTTTCCTAATGTAAGGTGATGGAACACTATTGGAATATACTCATAATTTCACTGATCTAGTACCATACCATTATAATATATCCATGAAGGAAAACATGATGAATTTTTATTTCAAATGGGTCTTCAATAAGATCATATGTAAGTAGTTTATTCCAATATATTTAACAATTATAACGATATATTGAAGTGTTCTATATAGATTTAATCTAAAATGATAGAGATTGCAAAATAAATCTAAACTAACCACATCCCTAGTTGAAGTGTATAAATGTAACCATAATTATTTTAGTTTATATACCCATTTATGTATTTTTTTACTTCAATAGAATGTGTAACTGGTGACACTGAGATTATGTTAATGGAAATAAAATATTATAATATTATAA
The DNA here is from genome assembly GCA_963277665.1 of Viscum album. Classification (NCBI taxonomy): domain Eukaryota; kingdom Viridiplantae; phylum Streptophyta; class Magnoliopsida; order Santalales; family Viscaceae; genus Viscum; species Viscum album. The sequence continues at coordinate 1,015,740,037 of OY728155.1, forward strand.
TGTTATAGTTATAATAAATCTCACTCTATTAGTATTAAATATCACTTATGTATATAAAAAGAGATAAAATAATTTTATGTACGAATATAAATGTATATTTTATGAAGTAATGGAATTATATTAATGATTTTATTATATTAATATTTTTTGGGTTAAATAATTTATTTAAATTCTTACACAACACAACATAATTATTTTTTAAAATAATAAAAAAATATAAATATATATTTCGAAATATTAAAAGGAAAATAAAATAAATTATATATAGTGTTACATGAATTTATTAGATAACAATAAGATATTATTGGTGTTTATGAGTATTAATTTTTCATCTTAGTTTTTTTATGTCATTTGAGTGAAATTTAATGAATAGTTTCACAACTAAAATTATTTAAATTTTATTAAAAAAATCAATTGTTTAGAAATAATTAAAATTTCTAAAGAGGAAACGTTGGATTTTATATAATATAAAAAAAATTTCCTTTTAAATTTATGAACCATTATTAAATTTATAAATAAAATTATAACCCTTTACATTCATAAATGAAATTTCAACGATTATGATTTAATTTGGCCAACGAATTTGTTAATTAAAATCTAATGGTCGACAAGACAACATAAATCCAACCTAATTTTATTGGTTGATTTTATTTAAAACCCATATTATCATATCTTAGAATCCATATCATCATAGAATTTGGGATCAATAATAGCTTTATTATATTATAATATATAGTGAAATCCCAAGAGTTTCAATCCCCTCGATTATAAAAGGGAACCACTCCTTTCTCTTCTTCACACCACTAAGTGCCTTATATCCTAACGAAAAATAATAAAATACCCTGTAAAAACATTATATCCATTCTATAGGTTATTATATTCCCAAAATACCAAATGTATTATCCTTAAGAGGAAATATAATAGAGTTCATTAAAATATTAGGTAATCCCCATAAAAATTGTGTTTCTTTATTAATTCATCGTTAGATGATATAAATATATGATATTGAAGATGAAAGAATATATTAAATATAGTAAATATACTGAAATTTTATTCTTATTATTAAATAACTAATATCTAACCTCTTTCCATCAATTGGTATGTGAATGTATCAACTGCGTGTACATATGACCTACGATCTAAACATAGTGAGAAAATTAATTTTCTCCCACCATCGGTCAAAAATTATTTTTATGATGAATGTAATTTTTATATATGATATTTTTGAAATAATTATTCTGATTTAATTATAAAATAATTTTTACATTCATAACCTCAAAATAAGATGAAAAACTATTGTCGCTCGTGCGTACAGGTGGAATTCTATCTACACAATGTGTTGCAATTTTTTTCAATTCATTTAAAATTATATAGAAATATCGATGGATTTAATGAATGTATTTTATATATGTGGGATAATAATAAATCGTTAAAGTTGTATATTCATTTACCTTTCTTTCATTTCATTTGTCATAAAAATAAAACAATGATCATGCATACATAAAACCAATCATCTCCATAAATGGTCTAATTCATTTTTTCTATCAGTATATTTTATTAAATATTATAAATTTTTAGATAATATAAATATATGATATTAATTTATGGATTAATATTCTTGATATTATAGAACTATGAAAAAAATAATAGACCAAAAATATATAACCAAAACATAACTAAAAAACAACAAATATATAACCTTGATGAGAAATTTTAATAATCAATTGTTAATAAATAGGTCATAAAAGGGTATATGTATTTCAGAAATTGGATGATATTTATAAATATTGTTATATAATATATTTATCAGAAATATATATTTATTATATGGGATTTGAAAATTCATATGAGGGAATCCAGACACGAGGTACAATATATTCATCTCACTTTTATTGGCATGAGACAAATGCCATATTGTCCACGTATTTCTTCTTTGTAGTTTAAATACTACACATTCATGTAAATTATGTTTATTATTTGTAGTTTCATGTGAATTTACATATCCATATAATTTTCTTTGTTTCATGGGGCTTTCAATTATAATGTTACAAATAAATAAATGGTTTTCTGTTATAATATTGTTGATTATGATGATTATTTTTGATAAAGATTCTGATGATGAATTATTATGATCTACATGTCATTGAACTCAGATGTTTTCTTCTCCACTAGTTATTTCTTGAAATTAATTTTCTAATTTTAATTTACTCTCAATAATTATTCATTATTCTGAAATAATTTGTTTACATGAAATTGAAATTATTTATATATTAGATAAAGAACCCTTTTTCTTTCATATAAATGTTTTAAAAAAATGTTTCAAAAATGGTTTTAAATAATCTATTATGATATAAAAAATTACATTTTATCCATTTTTAACTTTTTAATAAATATATTAAAATGAATCATCTTTTCATTTTATGAATGATTTACGTCATTCATTTTTTTTAAAACAAAAAATGAATATTTTATTTTAACTTATACGAAGTGAATGGAATTTGACTCCAGGATGACTAAAATATAATGTACATCTTACATAATAGGTTTCCATTATTTTTTCATAGAAAATATTTTTCAAAATATTTAGGGATTTTTTAGTTTTTGAAAAGTGAATTTTAAACTAGAAAGGGTTTTTCATCATGTATTTTTAATGGTCTTGTAAATGTATTTATATTCATCAAAGACAGCAACCCATGATTTTAGTTATGATGTACTTGGTAAATGACTCAAGGAAACCATTATTATTATTTATCTAGATGGGTTATATTTATTATGATACTATATTTATGAGACCGATTTCACTTCCATGGGTTATAATATGATAAAATAATGAAATTTTTATGTATCCCATTTTATTTCCATGGGTTATGCTATGCTTTTGTATTTGAAAATTATACCATTTCATGGGTAATGATATGATTAATGTTTTTTAATCTTGTGGAAAAAACGAAATGATTTTTATTATGTGATTGGTTGTTCTAGAATTATATATCTTTCCAATGCATTGGGTAACACTATAGATATCATGAGATAAATAGGGCTGGAATGAGGATTTAACCATGTTAGGAAAGGAACTCTACCGAAAAAGACAGTTTTTGGATTTAATCATGAATAATCTGATGATTTGGGGAGTGAACCCAACACAATATGAGAGTATTGATATAATTACATTAAAACTATGTAAATTATTTTTTATGCATATGGGTGTTCTATAATTGTAAGTATTATTCTAATTTTATGCTATCATTAGTCGTGTTCATGGATTCTTTTAGGATTAATATCTTATGAAATGTGATGATTTATTTCCGAAATGAATATTATAATATATAATATATTGGGAATTTGTCTAATTTTATTTTCATATAAAAATACACTTATACCCTAGGAAGGTTTATATCTCCCTTGTAAACTATTACTGAGAATCTTATATCACTATTTTATTTATGTTCCCATTTCCCCATGTTATGAAAAAATGTATTCTATTTAATATATCTGAGAAGCATGATATTTATAAATATTTTAGTATGAGATGATGTATTAATCTTTCAAACCTAATATATATATATCTGTGTGTGTGTGTGTGTGAGTGTGTTTCCTATGATGCTATAAATATATGATTTTGGCATGAATTTTTATGTTACATAATGAATTTTCATCTAATAAGTTGTAATATCTATGTAAAAAATGTATGTGTTGAAATAGTTGGTTTCATAGTAAAGGAAGATATATGATACTTTAGAACTATCAAATGTGAATGTTGGGAAATCCATGGATCTTCAACTGATGAATTTATGTCGATGAGGATGCCAATAAAGATTATTTTAAGATCCCCACCTAGGAGGTGTAACCTCATTTAGTGTGCTCTATTGGGTATCCATTATCGCTCACTAGGGATAAGTCTAGACCATTATAATTGGTTTTAGAAAAATGATAAGTTATCCATTATAAAATAGGATGATATATCTATATTCAGATCCTTAGGGAAAGTTATAGTTAAGGGATAACATTGAAATTTATTTTAATGATCATGGATGGCCTAGGTTAAATATAAGGTGTTATATATTTACTAGAATGTGTATTTATTTAGAAATAAAGTAAATTATATTTCATGGTTATGTTTCGTTCCCCAACTGTCCCTCAATCAATAATTTTTCTTTTTAGTCAATGGATGGAACTCAAAGGAATTTTATTAATATTGGATATGATAGACAATGCGTTGATTTTTCTCTTGAGAAAAAAAATGATATGGGATTTGGAATGAAAATATCTTTAAAATCCTCATGAAACATTATGAATCTTTGAATCATGATGAACATAAATTAATAAAAATAAGGTAGAATGTCATATTAAGTCCTACATGAGGCAACACCCGTCTTCATTTAGTGGGTATTCTGACCCACTAGTTGTAGAGTGGCGGATCTATGCCACTAAAATGATATTTTATATTCTATAGTGTTCATAGGATGAAAAATTATTTTTCCTTGTCTTTTTTTTTTGATGGTGAGTCAAATGAATGGGGGAATCTTATCATGAAGATGAGGTAGAAAGAAGAAATTTGGTCCATAGGACAGGATGAGTTCAAGGGATTATTTTTCAATATGTACATGAAATGTATTATTTTTATTAATATTAATGATTAATTCATTTATATAAAGTGATGTCGGGGTGGTGTGTTGGGATTTTTAGGGAGGAGGCCGGAGCGGAGGCTGGAGCAGGGCGAGGTGGCGCGGCCGGTTAAAGGGATGTCGGGATGGTGTGGTGGGCTGGAGAGGGCAGAGGGGAGGTTGTGCCTGCAGTCGGCCGGAGACGGTAGAGGGGAGGCACCGACAATTTAGGGTGCGTCGTAGGGAGAGGCCAGGTGGCCTGGTGGGAAAGTGTGGGGAACGGGAACGGGGAAGGGGGGCAACCGTGCGGCCAGGGTAGTTTAGGGTTTAAATGTTTTTTCATTTTAATAATAATACAGTAGTAGTAATAATAATAATAATAATAATAATAATAATAATAATAATAATAATAATAGAAATAATAATAATAATAGAATAATAAAAATAATAATAATAACAATAACAATACAATAATAAAAATAATAATAATACAATAATAATAAAAATAATAAAATTCATTAGTAATAATAATGTCATTAAAATATTTAATTTTATTGATAATAATACATTAATAATAATGATAATAATAATAATATGAATAATAAAAATCAAATTCATAAATTTTAATATTTTATTCATTTTAAAAGTCGGTCAACTGCAAGGGTTGTCTGCCGCTGAGCTCGTGGTTGAGTGAACTGCGCTCAGACCGTGCCACCCGGCACAAACCGTGTGCCGGGAAAAGTTGTGTCCTTGATGAAAAGTTTCATAAACGGTGTGAAAGGCGTTCATCCACATGCTGGGGTGTGAAAAATCTCTCCACCAGTGACACATTCTTCCCTGAGAAAGTAACCTAGTCGAACAATAGACCAAATAAGAGACCATGCCCGATAGAAACCAAATGAAACCAAAACGCAAGGGAATTGGAGAACATGAAAGGGTTCTACCCAAAACAAGAACATAACTGGTATCGAACATTAACACTCAAGCATACCAACCTAGGAGGGGGCAACGTGGGAGCTCCCAAACAATCCGACTAACTTCTATCGCATGAGAAAACAACACCCCTACTCAGACATAGAATTCTTGACCAAGACTAAAAATATCCAACATTAGAGAAAATCATCTGAGAAAAACATATCCCAAACAGTAATTCTGAGCATAACTAGAAACATCAATTCTCCCACAGGCACTTACATATCCAGACGAACACAGGTAGACCGAGATCAACCCATAACATGATTCGAACACACTTTAAGAAAAATAGATGATCCTAATTCCCAAACCCACACAAACAGAACTGCTTAACTTACAACAGAATGATTGTGTCACAACCTCACTACAATACAACAAACTTAAAACAACGTCAAGACTTTAACAATAGAAAAAAAAAGAAATGATATAAAATGTTCCAACACCAACACGAAACACAAAACCCAGGTAGAGGCTCCACACCCTTGGCGACCCCTGACTGTGTGTGAGCTTCACCCCATGACATGTGGTTGATGCTCTGATGGCTGAAGCAACTCCTGCATCACAGTCAGGCAAGGGAAGTCCTCTGATCAATGCATCCTCTTCAGGTGACACTTCCCGTAAAACTATTCCAGATGACCCAGACAGCTGCAACGGTGGCACATCATCGGAGCGATACGACATGACGACTTCACATACCCAATCAGGCCACATTAGTGGCACACCACTGAACAGTTTGGCTAACTGGAAGCCAGAACCACCGCAGAGGGCCCTTTAGAAAAAAGTTCCTTCGGTATGTGATTCGCGCCGGACAGAGAATTTTCACGTGTGCCAACCTCCAGAGACTGTACACCAAGAACTAGTTCGACCCAAAAAGCCTCATTCATTAACTTATCGAAACTATGGTCCTCATATGGGAGGACTCACTGCTTGATCTCTAGATGAAGACCTTCGATGAAGAGAGAAGTCTTCATCAATTCATGTGACTCTATCTCCAGAAAAAAAACATTTTCCTTGAAATGTTAAACACAAGTCTTTACAGTCCGTTGTCCTTTTTGAATTCACTTGAATTCTTCCATTTTCTTCATCTTCACATCTCCGGGTATAAACCATCAGACAAATATGGATTTAAAGACATCCCATGATATCCCAACATTAAATGATGGTGGGGAAACCAACTACCATTTATCTAGAGTGGATCCTTCAAACTGACCAAAAATGGCATACACTTTGATAACTTCGGGAGTTCCTAAAACCCTTAAGACACGCTCGACCCCTTCAAGACATTCTCCAACTTCTAACAGACCGAAATCACCGTGACGAATTTGCAACATCTAAGAAGGACCTAAATCTAGGTATGACTTATCAGAAACATATGGGACTTTTCTGGGTGGAATTTTTTGAACAACATATAAATCATAATGCCAAAAACAAAATCAAACCAAAGAAACATAAATGAAAGTGCTTTCATCCAAAAACTGATAGCTCAAAAACCAAAAAAAAACAAACTCAAAAGAAAATTCTTGTTTTCATTTTAGATTTGAAAACAGCATTCTTTGACTCCATAATCATAATACCAAATCCAATTTTCAAACCAAATTCAATTTTCAAAAATCATTTTCCCTTTTTTTATCACTTTTGAAAAACAAGGTCAAGCCTGTAATTCCAAATACACTCCATTAATCTCATGAACCATTGCACATTTCCTTATCTTTATTCACACATATGCACCAAAACACACATTGTATGTGTCCCCTCACATTTTAAATCATTCATAAAGAGTACACGAGATTTTACCCAAAAACTTTCTCTACCATTTCCAAGAAAACAACAGATTTTTAGACCAAAATCATTTAGTTTTAAAACCAATTACATGAATTTAAATCCATTTATAATAATTAAATCTCATTTTGAAAAACCTTTTTTCTATTTTCAAAAGCATACTTGCAGAAACCAGAATCAAATAAATGTGAGACATGACTTGCTTCAAAAAGTACAGAATGATGAACTAGTGGTTACGCTTAACCTGGAGACACGGTAGTGAGCCACGCCCCATGCGAGCATCAACGACTAGGAGGAGCTCAACCATGAAATCGGGCCCCATATGGATCACTACTCCACGTGAGTCTGTGAAATGACATCGGTCTTCCTCCATAGTCATTCCTCAATCCCCAAACAAAACAATATAAGATAAAGACTCAATCTTCTAGAGATCCCTTAGTAACTCAGGTCTTGTCATGAGCGGTGGTGATCAGGAACTGACTGTAACCTACCTCCTGAGCCCCGAAAATCCTGATATCTATTTACCAGACACCCCAAACATCAAGAACCTCCCTCTGATACCATTTTTTCACGAACCAACCCAGTTCAACCCTCAGGTCACCCGATTAGGTCCGCGACAAGGCCAGAGGGGCATTGTCGATCCCCATGGGCTGGAAACTAGTGTAGCGAATCAAAAATTTAAATGTTGGGAATTATTTGTCCCATAAAAAAGATAAACATATAAATAGAAAACTGATGACAAAAGTAGAAAGAATAAGTGGAAATAAAAAAATGAACATACATCCTTGTGACCTTCTAGATCACCACCAAACTCATACCCAAGCGTGCTCCAGCACTGAGTAGCTAAACCAGAAACCTAAACAAGAACTGAACCTGCAACTGAAATAATATGATAGGAATGAGCACTGATATGCTCAATAGGGATTCCAAATATAACCTGAAAATACCAATATTCTCATTTCCAAAACAATCCAATAACACAAGTTTGAAATACAAGTATAAAAGTAGGTTTTTCACATTTTTAAAATAAGAAACATGTTTTTCCATTTTTTAACCCAACACACACTAAATACTATTTCCAAAATCCTTTTTCATTTTATAAATAGAAACCAAAACAAGATATATATCAAATTTTGGCTAGAGTAAAACAAGTAAAAACTGAAAACTACAAATAAACTACTACAACGGAAAGTAAACAAGAAATGTAAAAATCCAATAACCATGGGTGATACTAAACATCCCTAGAAGACCCCTGGACGTACTCAGTTTCGGAACCACGTGTCAGTGTAAGGTGAAGATCCCAAGTCTATAACCAACTGGCCTCCCTAACTGACTAATCCAGTGGCAAAGAAAACCTAGCCTAACAACAAATTCAAGTGGTATGAACTCTTATAATCGAGGTTTGTCAGCAACCGTCACTCGATCTCTAAAAGGTGCCTAGGAACCCATAGTGGTTACAATAATACTATGTAGGTAAGAGGCCATGTCATACGTGACTCATCTCACTGCACTTGCCTACCCCTAACCCGGACACTCCATACAATAACCCCTTAGGGATATCCCCCCTATAGAGTTTCCACAAAATATAAATATATACATATATCCTATCATAAAAGGTACCAACCGGGCCATCATTCCATGAAATAATTAAAACCATTTGTTACCTTTTTCAAAATATTAAAATTGTTATATGGGCATACAATGATCAAAGCATCATAATTCCAAAGAATCAACGCAACCATTACACTAAAGCTAAATGTGCCAAATGGGCCATCACATCACATCCATGTTGATATCAGTTCTCTGAAAACATTTAAAACTCTGATCAGACACACACAACTTCTAAACACAAATCATTTTAAACGTTAACACAAATACACCCATGAGTTGGAAGAGCCAAATGGGCCTTTATGATCAATGTCTCCAAAATCATTACCCAAACATCACCTTTGAATTGAAAGTTACAAACATTCCTTTGAGTTGACATGTCTAAATTCATTTACCCAATATATCTTACCAATACTAGTTTTAAATTTAAAAATCCAAATGGGCCAAATCCTTTAGGAAAACATTTAAAACCACTTCTTTGAAAACACATAATAGAACCTCCATCCTTTGGGATCCAAGAACCATTTTTAAAATAAAAAACAATCACTCCCTTTATTTTAAATAACATCAACCCTCATATTGGAAACATCAATCCCTTCTCAAAATATTTTTAACACAACCACTATTCTATAACCACAAAAGTGGAACACTCATAATCCTTTTTCAAAAGAAAACACACCCCAATGCCCTAACCAAATAAGTTTTGCAACTTCCGTGCAATTTGATAAATCAACTTCAAAACTTAATAAGGGGCCATAAAGACTCAACCAGTTTACAAACACTTTTATTAACAAGAAAACCAATTCCTAAACAGTTTTCATAAGAAGATCAAACAATGCTTAAATAGTATGTATAAACAGACCACAAAATTTGTTAATGATTCTAATACCAGGTCAAATACGTTACCCCAAATCAAAAAAACCTCCATCAGTTTACATAAATTTACCTAGAGAAAAATACATCGAAAATATTTATAACCAAACCAATAAATTTGACAACACTATAACAGATTAGCTAATTGCATTACAAGATTGCAAAACAAGTAGAAGATTTAACTAAAATAAATCAAGTATTAAATGGATTTAATTAGAAAGGAAAACATGGTTTTGCCTACCTCAAATGAAAATCGAATGCGGTGGAACCTTAATGGAAGGAGGAACGATGCCCCGCGAACCAAACACACAACCTAAACAATGAGAAAAATGCGCAAAAAAGACCCCAACAATTTTGGGTTTTTTTCAAAATAGATAAAAACACCAATGATGAATGAAAATATACCACAGGTTCAGTCGGAGTAGGCTGGCCGGAAAGGGGGGGGGGGTCACCGGTGAGGCTGGATGGCTGTTTCAAGAGACCATCAAGGGGTAAGAAGGGGGTCAGATGCGAATCACCGGGGAGCAGGGTGGCAAGATGAGGGAGATGGTGGTTGGGGATTTGGGTGTGGATCAATGAGGAGCAGGGTGGATGGACGAGGGAGAGGGTGGTTGGGGATTTGGGTGTAGGGATCGGGAGCAGCGAACAGGAGGGTCTACGGCTGTAGAAGATGAGGTGAGGCGGCAAGGCCGGGTTTTCGGGTGCTGCGGCCGGAGGCCGGAGCTCGGCGAGGCTACGTGGCTGGGTAAAGGGAGGTCGGGGTAGTGTGGTGGGCTGGAGAGGGTATAGGGGAGGTCGGGGCTACGGTCCGACGGAGATGGAAGAGGGGAGGCACCGACGATATAGGGTGCATCGTGGGGAGAGGGAAAGTGGCATGGTGCGAAAGGGGGGACAGGGAAGGGGGAAGCCGTGTTGCTAGGGTAGTTTAAGGTTTAATTTTTTTTCATTTTAATAAAAATATAATTGCAATAATAATAATAATAATACAACAATAATAATAATAATAATAATAATATAATAATTATAATAATTATTATTATAATAATAATTTAACAACAGCAACAATATTCATAATAATAAAATAATAATAATAATAATAATAACACAATAATAATAATAATAAAATAATAATAATAATAATAATAATAAAATTCATTAATAATAATAATAAAGTTATCAAAATATTTAATTTTCTTGATAATAATCAAATAATAACATTAATAATAATATGAATAATAAAAACCGAATTCATTCCTTTTAAAATTTTATTACTTTTAAAAGTCTGTCAATTTCATGGCTCGCATGCCACTAAGTGCGCAGTTGAACAAACTGCGCTCAGACTGTTCCACCCAGCACTAACCGTCTGTAGGGAAAATTTGCATCCATGTCGCATAGTTTTATAACCTGTGTGCTAGGCATGCATCCACAAGCTAGGGTGTGACACTTAAACACTTTTTTTCATGTTATCACTTAATATGGACATAATTATTTCTGATCTATTTTTATCATTCATTTATGAATGTCCAAAAATGATTTAAATTCTATAATTCATAGATTCCATTATAGTATGCCATTTTGTTAATAATTCTTACTTGATTATGATATACATTTCCACACAAGGGTAACCCCATAGTTTATTACTAATTTTCTATTCAATATATGGAACACATATGAATGGTCATGTTATTAAGGGATCAAACAGATATAGATCCAATGAATTGGGTAACTCATTGGCTCATAATATGTATTGTGTGGTTTTATAAAGTAATCAAATTCCATTATGGGACTTTGTCCACAATGCGATATAGTCTTTGAAGTTATCCTTCAGTCATGATTATGGAATGTTACATGCTGCCACAATACTTTATTTTAATGATCATTTGATTTCATGTTTTATATGTTATGACTTTATTATTTAATTTATTATACATTTCTATTTTTATCAATTTATGTCTTCTGACTCTTGAATTATACATATTTCCTATGTTTCTTCCCTTACTGTGCTTTTTATATTATTATTGTCAATTTTTTCCTGTAGTTATTTTTTTCATTTAATGGAGAAAAATGGGTGTTATGAGATCATTACCATGAAAAAATGATGTTTTATTCATTTTTTATGTTTTCTAATTATGTATGTCTTAGTCTAAATACACTAGAATTTTTTAATATTAGTTTTTATTTAAATTAAAGTTCTATTTAAATTCATGTAATTATATATTGAAATGGGCTGGGTATCTATGCATACCTATATTGAAAATATCTAAATCACTTCCTGAAGATATAATATCTCATTCACCATGGACAAATTTCATCAATTATATAATTTTATACCCTTGATGTGAAATATCTCTCTCCATATTTTTATTTTTGATTTCCTAACTTTAACACTTCCCTCGTTGATTTTATATTGATTTTCCAAGATTTCTATTAATGTTTCGATTCACAATAAATTTTATACCCATTATTAGAAAAGGATGATATAATTGAACGTATGGAATTTCTGTCTACATTTATATTTTTCTTATATGTAAATTGCTGGATATATTCTCTCCCAACAATCGAAACCCCCATCTTCATATCATCACCCACCTTAAGGACTTATGATAAGAGATAAGGGATAATTATTTTCATTAATCCATAAATGTTCTTGTAATTAAATCTTAGAAAAACTATTTTATTGAAATACTTCTTATTTTATAGTCTACATAAATGAATTTTGTAGGACCATAGAAGGGAAATATTTTAACTCTAATTCCTCCGAAATAGTCTATGTTAAATGATATTCCACCTAGTGGGGTATTAAAAAGTGGTACCTATTTTTATAATTTCTTCTAAAAAATATTCTATATCAATTTATTAGGGTCATCATCCCCTCTTATAAAAATATTCTTCAATAATATGAATGTATGATGAAAATTATATTTATATATGGATTTTAATTGAATTATTTATTTTTAGGAATCATAATCTTTAATGAGTATTATTTTTTATTGAGACATATATTATATTAATAATTAATTTTTTAGTGTCTAAAAGTTCTATAAAATTGTACACAATAGTTGGTTACATATCATCCACTACCTAAAACTAATATAGAGGTAATTATACTAGAAACAGTTATCTTCACGAATATGACTTCTTTTCATGGATGTGACCCAGATCATAAGTACCCTACTATATTACTTAACATATGAAAATAAAGTCTTATTAGTATTATTATTATGTTTTTAACTTCCAAAACAATATCATATGAATAAATTGCACATTGGCATTCCTTTTTATGATTTTATTATGATCAATCTATTAAATAGAGCACACACACCATGGTGTTCATAATTATCAATACAAATCCACCAAACGATAAGAAAATATATTCAATTTCATGAACATAGATGGTAAATATAGTTTTGATAAATTGATTATACCCCCCCCCCCCATAGTTTATATAACATCTCTACTCATTTATAAGGTATCAACGACTTATCTCTAAATATTGACTTATTTTCAAAATTTTATTCTCTTATATTAATGGAATTATTAGAATAAAATTTAACTAACTATTTATGGTAACTCATCCTTGTTTTCTCTCAATAATATCAAAAGTAAAAATTTATATTAAAAATTGTTATTTATAAATTAGGATAATGAATTTTAAATGTTATATTTTAAATTTCCTTATAAATGTTTCCATTATATATTATTAAAATCCCGGTTAAATAATTCTAATAAAATGATGAATTAATTGAACATTAAAAACATATTGGTAATACATGATCAATTTTTTATTCATTCCACATATGAATTTATGAATATATTAATGACTCAAATCGCTATAGTGAACATTACTATAATATAGTTCACAGAATAAAATTATTATTAAGTAGTCATTCTCATAATGACTAACGACTTATTAAAATAGTTGTATTGTTTACATCATAACTGAAATGAACAAACATTATGTGGTATCATCTTACGAAAATATATTTTATAATTTATTCTACTTAAAAACTATTTCTAATTTTTCCCCTATTGTGAACATTATAAAAAAACTTTTTCACTCATACATTTTACCATGAATGTTTATAATTTTGATTTACTTTCAAACAGATACAAATTTTTCATCTAACATTATGTAAACTATTTCACCAAGATAATATATTTTATGGTTTTTATATTTTATTTAATTATATTATTCAATTTATATGTCAATAATGATATTGATTGTAGTGACCGATATGAATATTCACTTAAAGAAATATCAAATGATCTATGTTGTATTGGAAATAATTATTATTGGTTTTTCAACATGATATCCTACAATTGAGGATCAATATGTGAATACATTAATTGAATAGGACCTAATGCATATTATCCAACACACCTAATAAGAACACATGATTTATGCCATGTACCAAACATTAGTCTTTATAATAAGACATATTTTAATAATATTTTCTTGTCATTACAATAATCTCATTATGGAAATAGTATTTATGATATATTAATATTGATAGTATTCAAAGAAAATTATACCATATAAATTTCTTCTAAAAAATCATTAAATGATCAAAAACATGTTTTTATCGAAATGAAAATATGTCCAATTAAAAAGTACATTAAATAATGTGACATTTTTAGAAACAAATATAACACTGTGATATTGGAGATTCATTTCATAAAGGCAGGGAATGCCACTATGATCTTCAAGAGGGTTTGATGTTTCATTATAATTATTTTTTTAGAAATATACTATAATAATCTTTTCATATTATAACTCTAATTTACCATTGGAATCATAATTATGGGTTAAAATAAGAAAAAAAATATCATGTGAATATGAGGATTAAATTAATTTTGGGAGAAGTTTTTAATGGTTGAATGGTCACCTAAACTATCCTAACATAACCCCAAAGTCCATTTAACATGGGATAAAATGGTAAAAAGGGTTCTCATGGCCTCAATGATCTCAATTAATTCCATTAATATCACAACACCATTTTTATTGAGAGGCCAGCACAACCACTACACGGTCTGAGAGACCCAGAAGGGTGAATATGATATCAGGTTATCAATTAAAAAACACATATTTTTATTCTTAAAACATCACTAATATGAGTTGTCCACCCATATTTCTATGTGATATTTCATGGGTAATTTTTTGTGATTTGGTTATTTATCTACCTCTCAAAAATACATAAGATGCATGATTGTCTAATTTGAGGATATACTAAAGGTAAAAATTATATGTACTTTCTATCTCTTGTTTCTTCTAAAACAATCCATTAAATCAGAATATAGGGATTTTTTATACTAAAATATATCATTATACATTTAGTATCATCATTATTATTATTATTCATGGTATGATTTATCCATTAGTTTTGATATTGCTTCTATGGAATTGATCAATTCACACAAAAACTGACAAGGTCGTGGAAGATGTTCTCAATTAATTAGTAATTATATATGATTAGTCGATAAATTTTGATCTGTTAAGGCATTAATCGATTAATTATTTAAAAAATTGTCATTTAAAGAAAAACATTGATATTGTATTAACTGGTTTTATTGTAAAATTATCCTTTTCAATTACCAATGATAGTATTCAATGAATTTTTAAAATTGAAAAGTTGATTTTAATTTATATGTAATGGATATGTATTGATATTGAAAATAAAAACTTTTAATTAAATATTTTAATTTGTTTTATTGAATATAGAAACAATTTTTTGAATATACATATTGTATTTCTGTGTTTATTGAAATGATATTTTTAAATTTTTTTTAAAAAAAATCAAGTTTTGTTTATTTGAATTTGAATAATATAATATTGATTGAAATTAATTTTAAAACTTTTTCCCCAAATAATTATATAACTATAATAAGTTACTCAAATGTGGGTATTATAATTTATCACAATTTGGATTTTTGTTTTTTGTTAAAATTTTCTGTTATGATACTCATTATTGAATTCATTAGTCTTCAAAAATAGTAAACTAGGGAATAATAGAGAATATGTTAAGGTAAGAAAGGGTTGGGATTGTTAGGAAATAAATAAATATTCTCTAGATTTTCATTGTAAATTAGTTGGTTTTAGGTTATGTGAATGGATGATGAATTAAATCACACTATTTAATGGGTGATTTAGAAATTTACATTAGTTATTTAGTAATAATTCATCCCAGATATTTCATATTCCATATTAGGCTCTCATCTGACAATTTACCAAATTTACCCCCCATTTAATAGAGCGGTGATCATTATATCTACAGGCTAGTGACCAACATCAATTCATTATATATATATGTTAAACAAATAATTTATCCCTTAAATCACTATCTAATCACATTTCATTTTCACCTAAAAATATTTCATTAGCTATATGTATCCTAGATTCCCATGCTAAAAAAATATGTATAAATAATATAATTATATTTAATGGTATGCAAGAAATATACACCCATCTCACACTACAAACTCCCATAATATACTATTTTCTCTATGTATTAATGTGTCATACACATATATAATACTTAATCCATATTATGAATTAAAAATTACATGTATTTTAACAAATTAATGTAATGGAAAACATGGATTATGTGATAAAGAAAACTAAATGTGTAACATATTAAAACTATTATCCCAATAGAGTCTATATGTAGATCCCTAAAATCGAATCCATAATGTAATATATGTGAGATGGAAAACACCAAAAAGGAAACTTCCCTCCTCGGTACATGCCAAGATCTAAAATAATGATACTATTCGAAGTAAGTTTTAAATTCCATTCAAAAAAAGAATTTTCATTCCTGATTATAGTTAAAACAAATAACACATTTAAGAAGTTTTATAAACTTTCTTCATTAATTTTTCTATATTTAAAAAATAGATTAAAATGCATTTCTTTAAACAACATTATTTTTTAAAAAAATAACAATTTTGAAATCTATTTCAATATAATATTGAAAACAAATTAATCTAAAAATGGTTCGACGTCATTTAATATTATTAAAAATAATAGATACCAAATAAAATGATAGATCGTGATAAAATTCCAAACAAAATGTAACAATTAAAATAATTAAAAACAAGATAAGGTGTCAAATGAAATATAAACAAAAGCGGGAATCCACACAACTATACACTAAAATGCTAATCAAGAAAATAGTGTAATATAATCCAAGCCAGGAACAAATTTAATATTATATTAAACTAGCTTTATATATAATAGGATAAACATAAAAAACACATCAATTCCATTAGACTCATCAAAATACTCAGTCCCACATACTCTCAACATATGAGTGTGAAGATTCCATGGTGAAGAATCTAGAAACCTTAGCAAAATAGTCACTCTCTATATACACACAAGAAAATATATATTTTTTAATTATCTGACAATAAACTTATTAACCTATATTTCCCATCACCAAACCCCAAGGATTAAAAAATGATGAAAAATATTCCAAAAAATGTGGGATCATTCATAAGATATCTTCTATATCTCCCAAAACAATAAACAAAATCCATAGAAGGGAATAAATAAAGGTGATATAATTAGAGTCACACGCACTAACACATTTAAAAAACACTAAATGTGTAAACTAAAATTTTATGTATCTTCTCAAAACATTATTCCCTTTATAAAAGATTAATCCATTAAGAATAATTTTTTTAGAATTTAATTTTATTTTACCCATTTAAAATTATTTATAAAACTTATCCAATTTTTGTAAAATCCATTAAAATAATAAAACACAGCACATCAATTATATATATAATCCAAATTGAGTAAATAAATATTAAACCCCAATTTTTATATAAATAAAATAATTAAAAAATTTGTTTATACTAGGAATTTCATGTGGAACATGGAATTCCAAGATAAAATATTTTATAAATTAATTTAAAAAGTTGAAACTTCTATATAAATAGAGTATACTAATTTTCAGGTAATTTATTAAATTTCTCAAAAAACTGGTGTGCAAAATTAACAAATTCGTTTTTTTCAACACATTAAAGAAGGAACCTGGACCCCATCCAATGAAAATAAATATAATATCACTTAATAATATATATTAAAATTATTGAATATAGAAAAAAAATATTTATAATGAAATAAATCCTATGTTCATAAATTATAAATTAGGTTAAGAAAAAAACCAACCAATAATCTTTTTAATATTGATCTAATCACATCATCTTCGATGGAGAACACAATACCATAGAAAATAGGTTCAACACAAGTCATCTAATCAAGTAATAGAAGAAAAAATAGAAAAAAAACCAACATAGGTTTTGTGGAATCTTGCAAAATAAGAGGAGATGATTAAAATAATGCTAAATGGATAAGAATGGGAGTGGATAACCTATTTAGGGGATAGGAATTTCTAATTATCCATGATTAAATCACTCAAGTTGAGCTAGATTTAATTATTAGAGGACGCATGATCGATGGGATCACCTTGGAGAGTGTGATACATGTGGGGGGATTAATAAGTGAAAAGGATTAAAAATAAATTAGAAAAGTGAAAAATAAAATTTCAATTTCTATATAATTGATATTATATACCTAATCTTATTACCAAATGGTATGGTAACTGTAAAATAATAACTAGACACAAAAACATCCATTGAAATTTTACTCCTAATATCCCACATGGTCAATCCAATAGTGCTCCATCCATGCCAGACAACATTGCCTCAAGAAAGATCTTAATGCATGGTATCCCCAATGACTAATAACTATGTTCCCCTTTAAATTATTTTAATTTTTATCAAAAATTATTTCATAAAAAAACCCAAAAATAATAAAATATATATATATTTAATAATTGAATTAAAAAATTATTAGTTATTAAAATATATTCACCATAATGGTTTATGCCCTTGAAAATCATTTACCATATGATACAAGACATCAAGGAATTAAAATCTCCAATGCTCAATAATGTGGTATTAGATATGAATAAATTGTGATATATCCAAAAGAGGGAAACCACCAACCACACCAATCTTTTAAACAAATAGATTATATCCTAAAACAAAATCCAACATCTCCAAGAAGAAATCAACACACCTAGAACAAGAGATAAGGACAAAAACTGAGGTCTAGTAGCTTCTACCCACCATTTATTATTTGTATAAAATAGTGGTTCATAAATATATAGAACCTCTAAAAAACAAGAAATCGTGAAATAATAACCTTTATAAAACACCTAATGAGGACAAAAATTCCTAAAAACATAATATCAATAATAAAAACAATTCATCCTCAGTTCATCTGTTATTCATTCCCAATAATGAGGAATAAACCACAAAGAAACCTACACACCCCAAACTCAACATATCAATGACTTACAAGATCGCGAAAAAATAAATAATAGCTTCAGAATTAACTTTAAGTCACCGTACTCAATGTGTAACCTATGGCCTCAAAACCAAGACACAATTTAATTAAAACCCAATAATAAAAATATGGTCACCATCAAGTTCGCATAATATTGAAGGTGACCCAATTCATTATTACCCTGGATCCAACATAAATGGTTTTGTTTGGTCAACCCATAAAACTGAAAATCCTTAGATGACAACTTCAAAAAAAGACCCCAATAAAACAAAATTACTACAACAAAATATGTACAGACAATTTCTAAATTCCCATATGAAATCTCAAAAATTCATAAAGATAACAACTAGATAAATCATACCTCAACATATCTAAGAACATTAAAATCCATGAAATAATAACCATTAAAATTGAAGGAACATCTATTAAATAACGATTCGTAATGACTATGACAACCATATATCACCATATAATGATAATAAATAACAAATCATTATAAAAAAGTGATTTTTTTTCTTGTGAATCAACATCACATATAGGTAGAGAAACCATATAAAATAACTACACCCATTTGATGGGTATAATCACCTATAAGATCATCTTCAAAAACACACATTCTATCCATTACATGGACTTTTACGAGGATACATTCAAATAACATTAAAAATTAACTAAACTAGTATAATTTTCACAAACTCAAATAAATTTTTTAACCAAACTAACATTTAAATAAAAAATAATAAACCCAAAAAAGTGGAACAAAAATATAAAATCATTATATAAATGAAATAATATATTATATTAGAAAAATATTTTTTCCAGAAATTTTCAAACTCACATTTTAAAATTAATACCCAAATTATATTTCCAATACACTTTTCACAAAAATATATTTTCTGAAATAATTCTATTTTTAAGCCCCTATTTCAATTAATCACCCAAAATTGGTATGAAAAAGTTTTTTATAAAATTTCCAAATTAAATTTTATGAAAACAATTTTAAAAGTCAAATTTATTATTAAATCATTACTCCCATCTCAAAAATAATTTAAAAATTGAACACAAGTGAAGGTTTAAAAAAACCAAACCACGTCATTAAGATACCATAGTTGTCTTTTGATCCACATAACATCACTTGTGAACTATTAGGAGTAGCCAAAAAATTAATCCAAATAATATTAAAATCCTTGTTCGATTAAGACATATACTATGAGGGACCATAGTTTATCCACAAAAGACTACATAAGTTGCCCCAAGATTTGTTAGATTTTTTTACCTCATTTTCTAAATCCATGAAATCTAACCTAATACTATCGAATCATCTTATATTTATATAAAAACTAAAAAAACACTCAGGGAACTAACAATGATAATGACAATAAAAAATTATCAATATTAATAAAAAAACCCAAAATAAATATAAAAATTCAACGACCCATAGAAACTGAAGGAACATGGAATAAATGTGCCACATAGACTCTCCACATGCCTATATCTTAAGATAAGTTAATAAATATTAACATTATCATACATATACACACTCAAATAAGAAGATGGATACTGAAAACTAATTATCCCACCACTAAAACTAGGATTTGATTTCATTTTTCATATAACGGATCAACATTCCATACAAAGTGGTTCCTGAACCACACCTCAACAATCTAGAGGGGCCTTCCAAATCCCCATGTGATAGATAAAATTTTTAGATAACCATATTCAGGTAATAAGTATTATTTTTGGGAATACATCATAGTTAAAATACTTCATATTTAAGCCAAAAAAAATTTGAAACACATTCTCATATACTATACTTCCATGATAAATAAAATCAACATAAATAAGAAAATAATATATAAAATATTACAAAATAAAAATTCACCTCAACCTAAAAATCATTTAATATGATGATGCTACAAGTCTCACTTAATCCTCTATATATATAATGCACCACTAATAATGATAACAACAAGTAGTAAATAACTCATTTAAATTCAAATCATTGATAGAAATTCTATGAAATAAAATGGTACAAATATCCAATCAAATCATTTAAATGGAACACATTAATAATGTGATAAAAAATCCATGGAATCATAAGTCAATAAAAGATCCTAATTTTATCTATAATAATAAACAAGAATTTAAAACTAAAAATTAAAATGCATGACTATAATCAAACTCAGTTTCCCACCACCTACCAGTCCCCATGGAATAATATTGTCTAAAGATCTATACTCCCTATATTTTTAAATATAATTCAAAAATAGGTTTTTATTTTTTGATATAATTTCAAAATAGTTACTCATTTTAGAGGTTTGATCAACATTATTCATTAATTTTTCAAAATGAAAATAATAACATAAAATAATTTTTCTCGACAAACTCCATTTTCAACAAAACAATTACACCACATTTAAAATCCCAGTTTCAAAGCATTTAATCAAAAATAATATTCTGATATATTGGAAAAGTTTTAAAATGAATAAAACCAAACATAAGGATAGAGAATGATACAATGTATCAACAGACATCATAACGAAAATAATTAATGTAAACATTATAATGTACTACATGTAATTCAAGAAAGAGGGGGAAAATAACGACGAATGAACTAAACCCCCGATCAAGGAAACAATATCATGATATCTATCCCTGGAACTAAAGAAATATTATTCTGAAATTGAGATATAAAATTTTGTTCAATCTCAAATAACCTATTAATATTATAATTACCATCATACATGCTGATTCTTTATACCATAAATTAAGGAGAAGGAATCATACATGGGGAATCATCTGGGTGACTCGTTAATATATTTACTATTAATCATGGTGTAGAAGATAATATAGAGTATTTATTCATCTAAAAATCTACAAAAGAGCCTAACATTCCATTGAAAAATGACCAAACAAACAAGGATATTGAAAATAGTCAAAAAATGTGTTGGAATTTTTATGACATCTTCTATATCTCCAAAAACACTAAATAGAATCCATATAAGGGGAAAATATCATAGAAATAATGAGGGTAACACCTAATCAATACTTTGTAGAACTGTTAAATATTACAACTAAACCTTTTTGAAATCCAGTTGGAAAGTAGACTCCCTTTATAACAATTCAAAACCATTTAAATGAAAATTACTAAAAACATTAGATTTAAATCCACCCCTATAAAACCATTTTAAATATTATCTTCTTTTTCTAAAATCCATTAAATTCTTAACACACATCCCATTTATTATTTAAATAAACCCAACATGGTAAACACATTTCAAAAATCACATTTTCATTCATTTGATTTTTTGAATAATTTATTCATTAATTTAATTTCAAAATCATAATAAAATTACATATAAAAAATGAGAATTATATTTTAAAATAATAAACATAATTTGAAATTAATAATATTATTTATAAAATAATTTATTAAATTTCTCAAACAACCTTCTTGATCAATTAGTTAAAATAAATTTATCAGAGCATTTTAAAATTCATAAAACACATCCCGTACAATGAAAATCATGATAAAATATAATAAAAATGTATAATATTTCTAGGTAAAAATAAAAAATAAATTTTAAAATGAAATAAATAATTTTTTTCATAAATTGAAAGTAAGTTTATAAAAAAATTATAGGGAATTGATGTTAGGTAGTTTGAAATAAATCTTCTCCAGTTATGGCTTCCTAACAAAGAAAAAAATAATCTACATGGACCCTATAATTGAGAATCAAAATAAAACTAAAACTAAAATCCTACCTTTAATTAAACTAAATCAAAAATAGTGATAATATAGAATAAAAATAATGGGAAATTAGTGAGGATGGGGAGTGGAGACCATACTAAGGATGAGTGTTTTTGAATCGTCATGAAACCTACATAAAATACCCATAGGATAGATACATCGATAGTTGGGTAGTTTCATTAGAGAGAGGATTAAATAAGATGGTGTTATATGATGGGTGGGGGTAATTTGAAAAGGGATTAAGAATATAAATTTAAAAAGATAAAAAATGAAATATTAATTTCCAAAAAACCCATGCAGTTTACCAAACTATGATTTAACTTTTCCAAACTCAGTGAAAACCCAAAAATTTCATCACCCAACTAAATTTTATTATAATTAATATTCTTATTACCCATGTTTTATCCATTCAAAAAACTCTTTATTGGTCCAAAACTGTATGTATGGTCATTGTAGAGTTTACAAACCATGTGTTCTAACCCTAAAACCCATTAAGACAAATTTTTTTAATATTATCACATGAAAATCCCATAAAATCACCATGAAACAAATTAATATAAAACTTTATGAAATAAATAATTAATTATAACATTTTTTATTCAATAAAAAGATAAAAAAAGATATGTTAAAATGATCATGAATTTATTAATAGAGGTAATGGATTTCTAGATATGATGATTTTATAATGACTATTTAGGAATTGGGTTGCCTCCATTGGAATTAAGAAATTGGGAATTTCTGGATTATTTTTGAAATTGGGAGTTTTCTACCGTATTTAGATAAAGTAGTGTATTTTCCATCTATATGCTTCTGCGAAGATAACATGGATTTATAAATATATTTTGATGTTTTATTGTTGAACTTTTTTAAAGAATAATCTACTTTATAAATAATGGTTTTTTTAATATTGAAAATACTATTATTAATGGCTAAAAAATATTATTAGTTTATAAGGGTTTATAGATTTTCTTTCGGATTTTCTTGTAATGTTATTTTTGTTGGAGTCTTGTAGAAATAAAAATTATTTTATACTTACCCACTATATGTTCACCCAAATGGACATGTAAACAGTATAGGTCATGATATAGGTAAAATAAACAATGTTGTCTTCATTAGTGGTAATATGTTTTTACACCTTGGAGTTATGATATACGAGATAATATCTTATCATTCAAGTTTTTCTGTCTTGTTTCAATGTGTCCTTCCATAAATATATCATTTTACCTTTGATATAGTTTAATTATAATAAAATTATGATTGTATATTTTAATATTATTTAAATTTTTAATTAATTAAATTCGTTTTTCATGAGAATAAATGATTTATACATTTTTGTTTTTGTTTAAAATTTACTAAAAAACTATATTTTTACCATTTCTTCTTCTCAATATCCTCTAAAAATTTGGAATGTTGTTGGAGAGAGGTGGAATCACCACTAATATTTCATGATTTTTGATTTCATATTAGGGTATTACAAAATAATATTAGATAATGGCTTGGATTCACATGTAAAGGAGTATTTAGCCATATATAATATGATTATCAGGATTTAAAATACACAAAAAAAGAGAAAAAATATACATTTATATGATTAAATAATTTTCTATAGGATATTTGGTTAAATGTGAGGTTTGGGATGTCCACATATAATTGTGGTGTGCAATGTTAATCTAAATTGGGTCAAAACTGGTAGGAGTTCATGTATCATATTTGGCATCATTAAAACTACATAATAGAGAGTGATTTTGAATGAAAATGAATTTTTATTATTAAAATGGATTTCTAGTGGATGTTTTTATTTTATCGTTCTAAAAGAATTTTTTTAATTAGTTCCTATGATGGATAAAATTGAATTTTTGTGAAAATTTAATAGATCGTTGGGGTAAATTTTGAGAATGAAAATAGCCTACAAAAATGATTCCACATGGGTTTCGTGTTAAATATATTTTTCGATAATGATGGATGATATGTTGTGTTTTAGGTTTCAAATGGAATATTTTGTGAGAAATAGAATAGACCACCAATAGAAATTTGAATTGTCATGGATGATGGAATAAATTATTAGATTTTGTTTTGTAGATACATAGTTATTGGGAGATATTCTATGGGATGTACATGGAATTTTTTTAAGGTGGTAATTAGGATAAGAAAGGGGAAATGGACAATGGAATTACTTATACATCATAATGATATCGCAATATATAAATGTTAAGATGATGTTGTGAATTACCTAGTGTTCATAACATTTTGTTCACACTAACCATGAAGATATGTGATTAACTATCATACAATGTGTGAGTAATTCGTGATTATATGAATTGGGATGAGTATTTTATGGGTATATTCTTGGGGGTGATAATTGATACATACATGGAATGCGATTTTGTGAATTGTGAGTTATGTTAATACCAAGGGTACATTATGTGAGAATTTTTTTATTAAACTTTGGAATTCATGTCATACTTGTAAGTGTACATGGCCTTTCCATTATGTAAAAAATATAATGATTTATGTAATATAAATTAAAAGGTTTTCATACACAACTTATTTCATAGTGGTTTAAAGTTTATATCCACTTGGAAATAAAGTGAGTAGGAAATTAATAATTTTGGTTGACTAATTAGAATGTGGATATCATGGTTTTCTCAATCCCGATGATAAATACAGTGAAAATTTATATGATATCATAAGAAAATAATGACATTTGTGGATAAATAAAAACTTTTCAGGTGACACCTTTAATGGATAAGGGATTTTAGACTAAGGGGTAACAATTGAATTTGAATTAAGTAAATAACATTATTGTTATTCAATGGGTATGATAAATATCATGAGATTTTAGAATGTTTTATAGAATAGTCTCGACTAGGATTGTGATTATAATAAGAGATAAATCCATCTTTTTTATCATCCACATATTTTTATGGAGTCATGAGGATTTATTTCTAGAGAAGGTAAATTATTTGGATGGAATAATACAGTGATCCCACATGGGGATTGTGAACCAATGTGAGATAACTAATATGATTGGTTAAGTGTACTTAGAGAATTAATGATATTGAATGGAATATTTTAGGATGTGGTAGAGTTAAATGTTTTAATGTACATGGCAGTCAAAAATATAAATTACTTATTTTAGTTTATATGTATATCTATTATGAACCTACGGTTTGGACGGTGGGTCATTGATAATTTTGGGTTCTGATATCTTAAGACACCTCAAATCCCATAGACATTCATGTGAGACATTGGATTGGTTCTTATCATTGAATTCAATTGGATCAACAATTTTAGTTCATAATCATTAGAAGTATTGTAAATCATAAGGAAGTAGTTACATTTTAGTTGTTTGGGGGTGACCCTCATATTATGGAAATGGTATAATGGTTAGGGAGATATAAAAATATTTTAATGGTGCCAGTAAAAGTAAACCCAAACATTAGAAATATATACCTCTAAAAAAATTATTTTAGAAGATCAATCTTCCTACCAATGCATCCTAATCTCTATCATATGTCACTATATAAAAAATATTTCAAGAATCGATAAAAATTTAGGTCCATTTGAAACCAATTGTCAAATTTTTATTATTATTTATATATCCCCATGATATCCACCAAATTTTGAATATTGAAAAAATTTACAAATTGAAAAAATTTCACACTTATGAATACATCTTATCAAGATCCAATCATCACATCGGCTTGTAAAAAGGTTTATACTCAAAATAGTATTCATGTTTTGACATTCATTTTTTCAAGGATATTTTTAAAATCATTTGGAATGACTCTAGAAAGAATAAATATTCCTAAATCGCCATACCATATAATTTTTTTCTAAAAATGTAGTCATTTATATAGAAATAGAGGATTAATCTCTCTTGGATAACTATTTTTGGGTCATGTATGACCTAAAATAGTGATCAAAGACTATATTTTTATCACAATTTTTGTCTCTAATATATAAATTAAAATAATTCAGTATGATATTCCCTATAATGGATCTCATTTTATCCTATTTCATATACATATGGTATTTGAGGGCTTAATTTTCACTGAAAACAATGAATTTTTACCCAATTTAGTACAACATAAACATTTAAATTGATAAAAAATATCCATCATTTCTTCTGAGTAGTAGTATAATAGTTTTGAACATATATTGAAACCTACTATCATAATAACCCATAAATATCAAATTTTCATTCCAATTTCTAATATCATCCCTTATTTCCACATCATAATCATCAAAAATAATTTCAAATGGAAGCTTCCAAATAGGGTTAGAAATGATGGTTGATGATGTGAGTATCTATATAAGATGACTGAATTACATGAAACATTTAAACCAAAATAGTGAATATTTAAAATGATGTGACAAGAGTGGTTTAGAAATTTCGGTAGTAGCATTGATAAATATCCAAAATAAACTTGAATTCTTTAAAATGATTATAGTACAATTCTCATTTTTAGAATAGATGAGGATCAAATGACCTCAATCAATATAATATCAATGTATATTTCTCTCCAAGAATACTTGTATTGAAGAAATGTCACTTTGGTTTCCATGAGTTGAAAGTTTTTTTAGTTTGAAACTATATCCATCTCCTCTAATCATTCCAATAGTAATTTATGATTATGTAAACAACAATTAAATGGTGTACCGAATATAGATAAATCATTCATAATGTCATTTTTTACTATCTAAATCATGTAAAAAATATATCTATTATGAAATTTTAATATTTGGTAGAGTAACCACACAATCCAAACAGAATTATATTTTAGTAAAATGTTCCCAATGGACATGAAAAAATGGTCTTATCATTGATTTAATTGGCTTTAAGAATTTTTTTAGGACCAGAATAATTATGAAAAAAATAGAATTTTTTTTTGTATCCTCTCACAAATTCAATGAAAGAGTGAAATATGAAAAGGATAATTCCTATTGTCAGAATAAATATTATTATATTCAATACAAAATGTCAATTTGGTCACAATACTACTATGAAATTGTTAATTAATTTCATTTTTTAACAGTGAAACCTCCTATTTATTGTACAACATGTATCATGGTGACCCCGGGATATTTTGAAATGGGAAAAATAATTCCTACATATAGAATCTTGATAACATCCACCCTCATAACGAATTTAATATTAGTATTCAATAATTTTTCCCTCTACTATTGGTTTGTGGTAAAATTCCACTAGATTTAATGGATGTAGGATTATGGGAAAATCCATTTAATATGAGAAATGGAATAATGAATGGTTGTTTTTTAATTTTCCAAGACAACAGTCAAACTTTAATCTTGAATACCCTATGTTTTTTTTAGAAATGATAAATGGTATTACCGAATACTCACTAAGAAATGTATATTTTTATAGAGGTGGATGTTGTTTGGGAAATTAATCTGGTGTTTCATTAGTAAAAGGAAGACTCTAAGGTTGAGGTGGCCTTCAGTGTTCATGTGTGTCTAAAATTAGTTTTTAAATATACAAATATTCAAGAATTATATGATAGTTTGTGGAAAAAATTAAGTTTCTCATTTAAGCTATTTTGAATGAAAAACCCTTCTCTTGTCTCAAATTTTAAAAATTAATATTTCACTCAAAAATTAATCAAAATGATCCAAAAAACACTATAATACTCAAGAATAAAATCCTTATATTTTTTCAAATCAATTTCCAAAAAAGATCTCATTTTGTGGGTTTTAATTAAAACTCTTCCATGAAATATAGAATTTCCTCTTCAATATTATTAAAAGGATACTAACATTCTATAAATTCAATCCTTATAAATTTTATTCAATATTCAATAATTATATAGTTTTTAAAATATAAAATTAGTCATTTTTTTATAAATTTAAGAAAATATCCCCTGATAAATATTTTTCAAAAAACATCTAGTTTATAATAAAGGAGAACCATGTATATTAGGGAATTCATTATCGTAATACATCTCTATGAATATAAAATTAAAGCATAAATTAAATTTCCCAACTCCAATAAATAATAAATCTATTATCATGATGTCATGTGTAATTGATTATTCTACTAGGTTGAAGACAATAATTGTGGGATACATTTATCTTAATCTCATGAACAACAATTATGATAAAGGGATAATTATTATTCATGAAAATAATTTTAAAGAAAAAACTGGGTTAGTGATTATTCCCTAGATTTAATGGGATATAAAAATTGTTACTATAATATACTTTTAGACGTATTATATTTTAGATAATTGCATGATTCTCATTAGTGAGTCTATATTTGTAAAAATACATTATTATTTTCTTGTTATTAATAATTTTATAAAGGATGAAAAATATAATAGAATATAAATTATTTCTTTAATGAAAGGAATGTTAAAATGGAGAATGATGAAAATCCTATATATCTCCAGAACATTGTTTTTAATTTTTCTCGATTTTTTGTTATATATAATGGTTGATTAAAATATCTTTAGAACAATTAGTATTCACTTAATTTCATATTCCAATATCTCCAACAATTATTATTTTTCATTTTATTGTTTTTCCATTTTCATTTTTCAAGTGGATGAAAAAGAGTTAATTAATTTTCAATAAAACTATCTAGATTTCATGATTAAAGTATTTATTGATTTTTTTCCACATTTTCTTTTGGAATTTCATTTGGAGATGTACTAATGTAAATAATATCATAATCGTATGTTTTTAAGACTCTCCTAATATCCACAAACATGAAAACATATAATATATAATGTTCCATTATTATTTAATATTTTTCCCACATACTCCTAATTAAATATCAATTTTAATAATTTGGGTTTGAAGGATGTTTATTTTAGTTTTGATGGTAGGTCATTGCGATCCCATATCATCTATATGTTTTTCTCTATGAGCATTCACAGTACTGAAAATATGATGCATAATCCGATCAATATTTATTTTTGAAATAGAGCATTTAACACTATATTGTTTTTCAAATTTTCATATATGTTGTAATGGAAATACGTGGGTACCATTAGGTCTGTACATACCATTTTATCTCTAATAGTTATTGGGGTGATTCATATTTTCTTGATAATATTTATGTTTGAAGGGTTTACATATATATTGATGTCTAGGAATATTCCCAAAAAATGAATTTTTTAAATGTTTGGGAGTGAAAATAAATATTTGGAATACAAGAACATGAATGAAGAAACATACAATTATTCTGAAATCACTCCCTATGTGTATTTTTAGTGTAAACCAAAACTATATAGAATTTATCGTTATTAATAGATTTAGATTCATTTCAATGGATACTTATTCTCTTCGAACAATTGAGGTTTTAGTTTTGAGATATTGTCTTGAAAATGTTTATTAATTATTCAGGAGTTTTTAAAATAATCACCTCCTAAGGAATGAATATACTAAGGCCTAATTTTATTATGTGTTAAAATTATAGAACGTTCCCATTATAAATTGTGGAAAAAACTGGCGATTGGGAAATTTCCTAAATAGTCTCTATTATCAATACAATGTTTCATGGAACATCCCGTCCTTATATTTCACAATAACTAGGGATTTTGTGTCTTATTTTTGTGGTCAGTATCATTAGAAAAATAATTATAACAATTCTGTTAAAATTTTGATCCAATATATCAACACATTAATTATCTCATTGATGAAAATATATTCTAGAACTTACCCTAGGTAAAAAATTAAAAATTACATCTTTTCCTCCACTTCACATATCTATGAAAATAGTAGTTTTAGAACTATACTATACCAATTTATAATGATGTATAATTATTTTTCATTAGGTAATATATTATAATTAAGAATCATAAAAAATGGGATATTTGAACTCAAATTCCTAGAACTAGGTATAATAAGATATATAGTAATGATTTCCTGAAATGATTGGAAAAAAATATTCCAATGTTTATGTGTATAATTGTTTTGGGTCGTGGTGGGTTATGATCTATAGTTTTGTTCCAAAATACATTTGTTTCATAATTTACTATTTTAACATTTCTCCCCATCTTTAGAGAAATCATATATGTATCCATTTTATGATTTAATGTCTCAAATTCTCTCTAATTTTTCTAAGTGTGCAGATAAATTTAGGTGATTATGGTAGGAAAAAAGGGACAATAATAGAGAAATTAGAAGATTATATAGATTATTTTTTAAAAAAAATATTTTTTTTTTCATGATTGGTGTTTCTCTTGGTGTGTAATGCCTTTCATCATAACAACTGATAATTTTTTTGTTACATTCATCATTATAATAAAATTATTTTATATCTACTAATTCTTGTATAATTTATAGTGATCAAATCTATACTGAAGGGTAAAGTGGGTGTTTGAACAATAAAAATACAATTAAAAAAATAAAAATGGGCATAAAGTATGATTTAGTAGTGGCATGTTTAACTAATAAAGTATAAAAGTGTGAATGAGTAGAAATTATATATAATATAAGGTAATAATGATTTTGAATATAATATTCATGGTGTGACAAGAAACATATAAACCAATGGAATAATAATGATTTGGTCATTGAAAATAAATTCAATCCTGACATTTTTTGTTGAATCTTCATTCATGAAAGAGAATGTGCACTCACTGTATAATGCAGTTTAAGGGTGGTAGGTCAACTCCTTTAGTTATTCAACCAAAGACGTAAAATCATCTTTTTGAAATTAAAATAAAGTTTACCACTATCAATTACCATTAAATCATATTTTTAATATATTTAATATTTTTTGAATTAAATGATTCATAATTAGAATTTTATTCAAAAAAAATTTCAAAAAACATTTTAAAATTTTGATCAATATAGTATACCATTTATCCTTAATTATTTGAAAAATATTCATTCTATTAAGTAGAAAAAAAAATTAATATAAATAAAATTCAGGAATCAATGAAAAATATTAAAAAAAATATCAATATAAATCCATCAAAAAAGATGTATCCTATTATGATTCTAATTCCAAACAATAGAAGAAAATTTTAATCTAAATCAAAGATTGAAAATCAAATAGAATGATTAAGAATCTTATATATTAATACGAGCTTTTCTGTGATATCAAATCTCAATGAAAACATCAACGTTATCAACGAAAATAATTTTTTATTTTACCTTTCATATAATATCATTGTAAATGAATACAATTAAATCCCTTACTTTTTTAACAATCAATGTATAATTTTAATTTAAATCACTAACTCAATTCCTATCATTCAATTCTATGATAGTAAAGAAGAATTTTGAATTCTCAATTATTCTATCAAAGGTGTTATATCATAAAATAACTCTAAAACAATCTACCAATTTTTCAATATTTTTATCTAATAGTCCAAAATATAATATCCAATAGTATATTTATACATTATTATGTTATTAAAAGATACATAGAAACATTTCAATTGTGATCGATTAGTTTATTAGTATTGAAGAACTTAATACAAATATGGTTCCATTTTTATTGTCATGACCCATCCCCCGAGGCATGTGTTGTGACTACCCAAAGCCCACCTTCTATAGGCCAGGGGCTGGTGACTAGCACCAAAGGCGTAAATCCCTAAACTGGGAAGGAGTTTCCATTAATACTTGAAAATGCACAATACAGAGTACGAGCTGCATCAGATCGTTTGCGACGATGCAGAGGTTAGGTTGGTTGAAGACGCCCCACGTCGGTAGGATCTGATAGAGGATGTCCATGAAGGTTGGCATTCTTTGTCGGTGGAGCGTTCTTCGTCTGTGGGGCATTCATCATTGGAAGAACTTTTCTCCCAAGATCTTCCCTTCCCAAGCTCCACCAAATGAGAAATTCCAGGAAAAGAAATAATATATTGAGTTTGTCTATTATTTAGTTGCTGACACAAAAATCAAATCGGTGAATTAATAACTTGGATCCCCTAATTAATTCCTGAGTGATGGCATAAATTAATTAGGGGAGTTGGCACCAATTAATTAAAGGGGAGGTCAATAGGCTCTCCCTCATTAATGAGGGAGAGTTGAAAGGTTTTACTATATTCCATCAATAGGGGGTTTAGCCCCGTGTGGTCCCCACATCGTAACCTCTCGCGGGAGGATAGGTTCGGGTGGGACCCACCACCATTACATCTAATGGGAGGTTAATGTGTGGGGGTCCCACCTCCAACATCCCTGAAGAGTTTTTAACCAACAAAAACCCACATGGAGGCTCAAATTAAAATTAAGTGAAGCACACTTTATTTATTATTTTCCACGAAAACCCAAAAACTATCTTTTCTTCTTGACCCACTATCATCAAAGTGAACATCTCCTTAAGAGAAAACCAGTGCTGCGAGTTCAATGGTGTCCTCAGATTTCAATTTTGATCACCGGTTCAAATGTTATGAAAACCCGCTCTTACGTTTACTAAACGTAACAGAACAAAACTTTAGAAATCGATTTCGGGCACACCGGTCCTCAGAATCATGCACCGTCAGTTTTCGCAGACTCGTAAAATAATCATGTATTTAAGAAAAAAAAATCCATGGAATTTTCGGGTCTTTACATTCTCCCCACCTGAGGGAATCACATCCCCATAAGCTATAACTCGAACTAAGGGAACCTGTTGGGGTACTGAGCACGCATCTAAGCCTCCCACTCCCAAGTGAACTCTTGGAGGTTACCATGATGCCAACAAACGCGCACCAAAGTTAATGGCCATCCAAGTAGGACCTTCTCATGTCGATCCTCGATCTCCACTAGAACCTTCGTGATGGTCTCCCCATCATCGATGCCTATCTCTCCATGGTTGATGATGTGAGAAGGGTCATGAACTTATCTCCTCAGCTAGGATACATGGAAGACGTCGTGCACCTGGTGAAAATGAGGTGGGAGAGCTAAGCGGTAAGCCACCTCACCAACTCTGATGAGGACATGGAAAGGTCCGATGAATCTTAGAGATAACATGCCACCTCGGCCAAATCTCTACAGTCCTCATCGAGGTGAGACCCATTGAGTGATTTGGTCGCCTTCCCTGAACTCCAGAGGTCTCTGTCTCCTATCAGAATATGACTTCTGCTTGCTATGTGCAGTCTTTATCTACTCCTGGATAATCTGCATCTCCTCTTTGGTATCCCGTACAATCACTAGTCCCACTAGTGCTGACTCCCTTGGGTCAGTCCGGCATAAGGGTGATCTGCATGGTCTCCTGTATAATGCCTCAAAAGGTTCCATCCCTATGGTGGAGTGATAGATGTTTTTGTATGAAAACTCCACCAATGGTAAGTGGTCCTACAAGCTGTGACCAAAGTCGAAGAATCATGCACGGTGCATGTCCTCAAGAGTCTGAATGGTCCGCTCAGTCTAGCCATCCATCTGAGGATGGAAGTTGGTGCTCAGATGAAGCTGCATCCCGAAAGCTTCCTGAAACCCCTTCCATATCTGGGAAGTAAACCATTCATCATGATCAGAGAAAATAGAGGAAGCTACTCCATGTAACCACATAATCTCCTGCACATAGAGGTGTCCCAAGCTCTATATTGAACCCTAGTCCTTGATCGGTAGGAATTGGGGTGACTTGGTGAGTCGGTTGATGATCACCCAGATAGAGTCGTGACCCCTGGATGTTCATGGAAATCCTATAACAAAGTCCATGGATATCAAACCCCAGTTCCTCTCTGGGGCCTCTAAAGGCTGAACCAATCCTACTGGTACCTGGTGCTTCACCTTCACTTGTTGACAAGTGATGAATCGAGAGACAAACTCTGCAACTTCTCTCTTCCTACTTGGCCACCAATGTTGTCATTGAAGGTCTTGGTACATCTTTGCCACTCTTGAATGTACCTCTATAGGGGATGTGTGGAACTCCCTCAAAACATCTTATTTATGTGACACTGGTACCATAGAACGTCCCTTGAAGATGATGACATGATCCCCACCTTCAGATAATCCATCAGGTGCATGCCCTTTGGATATCTGAGCATATCGTGTCTCGTAGTCGGCTTCCCCATGTTGTGCCTTCCTAACTAACTGAAGAAGTGGGGGAGTGACTATAAGAGACTGACGAATGGTTGCTCTGTCTCTATCCACAAAGGATATCTGTAGAGCAGCCAGCTGCTCTATCGCCTCTCCTAGCAACTGTATACCAAATCTCTTACTGAGTGGATCCACTATAATGTTCCCCTTTCCAATAGTATACACTATCTCAAAGTCATTGTCCTATAAGAACACAAGTCATTATCGTTGTCTCAGGTTCGAATCCTTATAAAAGAAGATATACCTGGGACACATGTGACCAGAGAACACGATAAAACGTTCTCCCATAAGATAACGTGGCCAAATCATTTAGGCGAAGACCACTGATACTAACTCCAGGTCATGGTTAGCATAGTTCTTCTCTTGTTGTCTCAGCTACAAAGAACCATATGTGATCACTACTTTCTCATGCATCAGGACAGCCCCGAGTCTGGTCCCTGATGCATTGCAGTAGACTAAGTACCCTACACCTTCCTATGGGAGCCTCAATATGGGGGCACTAGTCATCCTCTGCCTCAGCTCTTGAAAGCTCTATTGGAATCTCTCCTACCACACGAAGGATTTCCCATTCTTCGTCATGGCTGATAGTGGTGCTGTAACTCTAGAGAAGTCTAGAACTAACCTCCAGTAGTAACCATTCAACCCCAACAAACTTCGTACCTCCGTCACACTCTTAGGGGGATCTCATGAAAGTACCAACTCAATCTTCTCTAGATCCATTGAAACTCCAACCTCCAAGATGAGGTGTCCCAAGAATTAAACCTCTCGGATCAAAAACTAGCACTTCAAGAGTTTACCATAAAGTTGGTTCTCTCAATGTGTGTCCAGTACTACCCACAAAAGGTAGGAATGCTCCTCCTCAGTAGTCGAGTAGATCATAATGTCATCGATGAATACAATGTCAAAGTGATCGAGATATGGATGGAAAATCCTATTCATGAGTCCCATGAACACTACTGAAGCATTGGTTACACCGAAAGGCATATCCAATAACTCTTAGTGGTCATACCGACATCTGAAGTCCATCTTCTGCACATCCTCCTCTCGAACACTGAGTTTGTGATTTCATGATCTGGGGTCTATCTTCAAGAACCACCGTGATCCCTTCAATTGATCAAAGAGATCGGCAGTCCTCGAAAGTGGGTACTTGTTCTCCACAGTCACCTGGTTCATGCGACGGTAGTCGACACAACACCTCAAACATCCATCTGCCTTCTTGGAGAACAAAATCTGGGCTTCCTATAGAAATATACTAGGCCAGATGAATCCCTTCTCCTGCAAGTCCTCTAGATGTACGCGTAGCTCACAAAGCTCTGCGGGAGCCATCCTATATGCTGGTGTAGATATCGGTGTCATCCTGGGATATAGGTCAATGTAGAAGTCCACCTCTCTACGAGGAGGTAGTCTTGGAACATCGTCAGGGAAAACATATGCATACTAGTCCACCACTATAGGATAGCTCGGACTCTCCACATCAATTGTTCCGAGGGTAAGGCAGGACAACTAATGAAGGATCGGTTGCACCCTCTTCCATGTAAGTCTATCCAGTGCTACATAGGCTCCTTTATCGCTGGTTTAAGTAAAACCCAGTCCCATATGTGTAGATACACCACGCATTGTGCCTAATACATTCGATCTGAGCATAGACTATAGATAACTAGTCCATACCCAATATGACGTCGTAAGGCCTTGACGCCACTACTTGGATATTCCAGCTGAAGCACTTGCCTCCTAGAGTAAGACCACACTACAAGAACCAGTGCATAATCGTCGAGACGGCTCCTATAGGAGTCTCTAGATGTAACGATCGAGGCAACAACTCCATCAGAATCTATAAGCTTCAAACAAGGGTAGTAGTAATGAATGAGTGACTGGAACCTGTGTCTATATGAACTACAACTATGGTAGAGTAGAGATATATCGTTCATGAAATCAACTCTAGAGTGCCCTGGTCATATGCTTCAGCTGCCCGAAGCCGAGATCTCGCTTATCCACCTTCTCCCTGTAGTCGGGGTTGACCTCCTGGTGGTGGTGGTGGTAACACCTCGAAACATCGCCCACCGCCATCTGCTCAACCAACTCCTCTACCACGTACTCCTGCTCCCTACGTACTGCCTCGATCAAATCTGTGTCTCTGCCTAGGTGGTCCTTCGACCAACTGATGATCATTCGAATGGTGGGTTGGATAGTCATGAGCCATGTGACCATGACCACATCATGAGTAACACTGCCTACTCCTGGAATGTGTGTCTCTGCCCTGGGTACCCCGTAAAATTGATCCTGAGTCAGGCGTTCGTCCACCCGTGAGTCTAGTCCTCTTGAAACTCTACAACATCTGTCTACTGCCAGCTGCTGAAGACTCAGGTGCATGTCGACAAGTGGTGGGTCTCGCTACAGGAGACTACTCAGCAAGGAAACTCTCTACTAAGAAGGCTCGTTCTAACAACCCTTCCTGCATCAGGATTTTGAGGGAGATCATCGAAGCCCTGAACACTCATCTGATCCACTACTCGAAGGTCTGGGGCCTTGAATAAAAGGTCATGTACCATATCTTTATAGTAGCGCGAGAGGTAAGTGAACCTCACTGAGTACTGAGCTACAGTCAAGCTACCCTGCTATAGATGAATTAGCTCATGTATCCACAATGCAAGAAGAGTTGCTGGGACAAACTCTACCCGAAACAGGCTCTCGAAGTCTGCCCAGAAAAGCGTCATCTCATCATTAACATAGAGCATCATGTTCCACCATCTGCTTGTTGCTGCTTATAGAAGGCTGGAAGCAAGTATCCCCATGATGTCTGCTGGTGTCCCTACCAGTCAAAAAACTCTCACCATAGCCACCAGCCAATCCTCAACCACCAGTGGTTCCTTCTCTCCCCTGAAACTAGGTGGCCTTTGGCACTAGAATTCGTGCAACGTGCTCAACAATCGTTCATCATCTCTTTTTAGGGCTAGTGGTATCGGTAGACCAATGGGGTATGGTACCATTGGTGCCTCTGCTGGAAGCGGGCCCGATATAGAGGCCTCATCGCTCAGGGGGATATCTTTGCGAACAACTCTCAGAAATCTAACAGGTCATCCACGGGGAGGCATATTGAAAGAAACAGATGTGACACAGTCATAGATTATACCTGGTGAGATGACCTGGTTGATCTAACATAAAGAAATATTTTGAAAATAAACACGCAATAAGTGTTTTTGTGCACTGAGTCGGGAATTAGTAGGTAGGGTCTTGGTGTAAGTATACGTCGGTCGCCGCACCAACACTGGACTCCCTGAACTGAAAACCACACTCAGTACCCTTAACACTATTGTGTCACAAAAAAATATCAGAGTCTTATGTTCTGCGGTAGAACCAACTACTCTGATACCAATTTCTCATGACCTTCCCCTGGGGCCGGTTTTGAGACTACACCAAGCCCACCATCCATAGGCCAGGGGATGGAGACTAGCACTAAAGGCATAAATCCCTAAACTGGGAAGGCATTTCCTTTAAAACATGAAAACGCACATAACAGAGTACGATATGGAAGAAAAACACTATGTAAAACTGTATACAAATAGTGCTAAAAGTAAAGGGGCCAGAATACATGCCCAATAGGAATATAAAAGTACAACTGAAAACAAGTACAACTGAAAAATAAAAAACAGCTAAAAGGCGAAGAGAAACTCAGGGATCGTCCACCATGGATCCTACCTGAAGGGTAGGTACAGATATCCTCCTCAGCACTCCACATCATTTGGTCTCCACCGCATACCGAAAAGTCGTATGGTCCACCTCCAAGTACCGTCCAATCCCGGTATTATCAGCCTTAGTCACCGATGTCCGTCGTCTGCAACCAACACAACGTGGTTCGGGCATAGCCCGTGTAGGGATGAGTATAACGATACTCAGTAGGGACCCCGAGACCCTCAAGGTCTCACATAATCCAACAAGGATAAACCAAAAATTAAGAAATCAACAGATAACCCCACATATGTATATAACCATACATATACCTAAGTTATCATTTAATCCATCCCAATCATGAGGTAAATAAAAAAAGATACTGACTCAGCTCAACCAGGATTTTATTCTAGGGATAGTACCAATTTGAACCCTCGGTAGCTGGAGAACTCTTCCTCTATCGAGTACAGTGGGCATGTCATGCACACAAACGCACTTACCAATAACCATGGACTGCTGAGGTACTCCTCCTGTCGAGTATCATGGGTCTGCCGCGTCACACAAATGTGCTCCCCAGTGTGGGTCTACCATGTCACATAGAGGCGCTCCCTCTCATAGTCTGTTGAGGTACTTCTCCTGTCGAGTAATGTAGGTTTTTTGCATCACACAGAGGTGCTCCCCACCATGGGAATTCCGCGACACTAATGCCCTCCCCACTGGGCCAATCGAGTCACTCCAAGTCGAAACGGTCAGTGGTCATCCGGTCTTAGCCAGCTACTAGGTCTTCTCACTCTGCTCGCTCGTCTCCAGAATATCCTCTCCATAGGTTATTGTTCAATGCTTAAACTTACATGAAGTCCCACAATCAAGTATCTCAAAATTACACCATGTCATAGAGGTCTCAATACAACAGACGACGCGTCAATCAGACGCCCGGTCTGTGAGTTATTAGTCTTTTAGTCCCGGGGGCCCAGTTGAAATCGTGTATGATCCAACCTGGCCTTATCTTAACATTAACCCGAACTCCTGTGGTGTATACTCAGAGGGACCATCATGCTCCATGAAAACCATCTCTTGTGACGGTTCGTCAAATGGTCATCCGGTACCAAAGATATGGCCAAAGAAATTAAAGGGTCAGTAGTGGGCCCGGTTCCGGTCCGACTTGGCCCAACCTAGTCCTGGCCGACCTGGTATGGGTCGACCCGGTCCAACCTATTGGGTCTGGCCCGGCCCATTGGGTGGGCCAGCCTGTTAGGCTCGACCCTCCCCACTGGGCCCAGCCTAGTAGGCCGCGAGGCCGGTTTGGCCCGTGCTCGGGGCCGGTTCGGCCCGGAGCATCGTCAGGGAGCGGCCCGTCTCGGCTCGACCCGGAGGGAATGGCCACGCAAGATCAGTTAGAACGCCGCAAGGGGGACCGCATGATATTTTGGGAGGCTGTGTGGCCATGAGGCTATCGGGCAGGGCGCCAGGAGGGCCGACAGGCTACCGGGCAGGGTGCCAGGCGGTCAAGAAGGCGGCCGGATAGGGCGCCAAGCATGCCAGCTAGCCACCGGGCCGGGCGCGGCTAAGCTGGAAGGCGGTCGGGAGGCTGGGAAGCCGGGCCAGCGTGGTTCAGACCGGTGCGACTCAGGCCTGCGCCGACCAGCGGGGTTCGTCCGGGGTGCGTGGGATGGCGGCGGCGGTGCGGCCGGGCGTGCGGGAGGCCTGTGTTGGTTCGGCCCACGGATCCGGCTCTATCGGGTAACCGGAACACCGCGGCGGCTGCATGGTTCACATAGGCCATAGGAAGCGTTGATTTTTCCGGTTCCTTTATCACCTTCAATGACACTTAATCAGCATGCCGATAAATAACACAAACAAGAATGACGGAGGGGTCGGGCCATGTTGGTTTGTCCCGCACCCTCCGCGTTTAGGTTGGTAACACTTGGCTTATCAAAGAGTAAGAAATATTAACAACAATTGTTCTACAACCATGCAACGATTCATTTCCCATCTGAAGAAGAGAAAAAAAAAATAGGAATGTTACACACACAAAAACCCTACCATTGATTGTCGGTCATGGACATTGAAGTCGTGGAAAGAAGGCGACAGAGTTCGTTGTTCATCACGTCTGTCACGCACTCTCAATCCCGAGCTGTGTCAGCTTGCTGAAAATGATGCGGAGGGTATGTAGAGACCCGTACATGGACATTACATTACTTTTGTGGAATACTTAGTACATAACAAAAACACACAGGCAAGGACCGTAATAGTTTAGTGTCTTTGGAAACTCGGAATATAATCTTCTAATCATGGTGAAAGATCTTCAACATCTCTGATAAAGATCTTCCTTTTTTTTATACCTAAAAACATTCTTTGTATCCTGGGGAAGAAAACATAAAATGAAGAGATCAAATTCTCAGTAAGGGTAAACAAAATAAATATCAATCACATCATATTCATAAGAACATAACATTTTGGAAATCTTAACCTACAAAAGAGATCATAATATCAAAACATGGGATAAATCATAGTAGTGAAATGTAATCCCAATAATCATAACATAAAACAAGAAACTTTGTGGCATACACAAATAATCATAGAGAATCATTTCTTATTAGTCAAGACTCATTTCCAAGACTATCTTAGTGGACAAAGTCCCTTTCTGAGCCGAGTTCACTCCTCGTTTCAATCATATTTCACTGAACTGGTATAACCTACCGTTCCAGCCATGTCTATCTCATGAGATATAAAATCTTTACCCAATGCATTGGAGGGAGATATAGGTCCCACCCATCTCATAATGATACCATTCTTATGTGTGCCACAAAATCAGAAACCATACATCATAGCATAACCCATGTAATAAAAATGGGAATCTTAAACATCATGACATCATAAAACAATTCATATAAGATAAATGATTTCATAAAAATATTTCAATCACAACATAATCAAATAAATGTAAAAATAGGGATAGACACATATTCCTATATTATCTTAGATGGAAAATAATTTTTATAAAACACTTGAACTCCATTCTTGAGGAAAATATCATTTCTGCTTCAAAAACACTTTTCCTTTCTTAACATGTTGTACAATTCTAAACTAAAAGAAGTTGATTAAAAATAAACTTGAAAACATGTAAAGTATGCTTCTTGGAAATAATGTTTTAAAAATCCATTCATGCCTTATAAGTTAAAAAAACATTATTCTCGTACTTCTGTCTGAAAAGTTAAAAATTACCTCGTACGAAAAACGACAAAAGATTCCTTTCATATCTTTTACTAAAAACTCACCGAAGGGTAAAATATGATTTAAAAATTTGTATGTTAATGGAAATAATATTACATATTGAGTAAACATGGATTTGGATGATAAAATACACCCCAGTAAATGCCAAAGTATAAACAATCTCGGATAAAAATGAGATTGTGATATTTCTCTACCTTTGGTCTGATTTGCTTCGTATGTGTCCAAACCTCCTGTATAATGATTTAAATAATGTAATTGACTTATTACAGAATCATACTCATTGTTATGATATCATATATGGTTCACTTATGGCTTTATATTACCCGTTCTTTTGTAAATTCTATGTTAAAGAGCATTTTGGGTAAAATCGTTTCATTTGTCGTCCGTGTTTTGACTTGTAATTATTCATATGATTACTTAGATCATGATTACTTAATTCCAGAATATAAAACATGATTTATATATAATATATATTCAGAATATATATATAATAGATCAGTAAATGGAATGAAATACACCGTTCATGGAGACGGTAGACCGTACGTACGCATGAACGTTATTTTCTTTTCCTTATTGAGTTGAATGGAATTAAGTAGATGACATACATATATATACACATAAATCCAGAATCATTATTATGTCATATATTTAATTATTAATTATTATATTTACTTTATAATCATTCATGAATGGTTAACGTGGATAATGAATCTCATCACGTCGTGGAGACGGTAGTCCGTACGTACGCACGAGCGATGATATCGTTCTCATGATCGTGGAATTGTATTGGAGTGTATGTATACTATTTCAGAATCAATATCACTTTACAATAATCATATATAGTTATTATGTACACCATTATACCCATCCAAGTAAGGTGGTGGTGGAAAATCGATTACACCACGGCGTGGAGACGGTATTCTGTACGTACGCACACTCGGTGATTTCGTTTTCCGTAGGATGGATAGATGGTGAAATAAGGTTGTTTCATAATTATAATAACATATCAGTATATAAGTGATACTGATGTTATAACTTCATAATGAAACAACATAAGAAGAAGAATTGGAAGAAGAAATAAAGATGAAGGAATCGGTAACGGACATTACATCTTCTTTGAAGCGCCTCTTTGAGATCTCCTTTTAGGGCACTAAAATTGGTTTTTGAGGAAGACCAGAACCTCTAGGATGTTTATAGGGGAGTGTAGAAGGGAAATTGGCAGGGTTTGGACGATCTTGAAGGCTCAAAGT
This sequence comes from Viscum album, assembly GCA_963277665.1. Taxonomy (NCBI): domain Eukaryota; kingdom Viridiplantae; phylum Streptophyta; class Magnoliopsida; order Santalales; family Viscaceae; genus Viscum; species Viscum album. The sequence continues at coordinate 1,015,783,123 of OY728155.1, forward strand.
GGTGTGAGGAAGAGGGGGAGGAGGTGCCCTTTTATAAGAGAGGAGAGGGGCACCTTTGGAATAACTGAAAATATTATTTTATTATAAAGTCAAATTAGATTTTTAATATCTCCAAATTGATATATTTAGAAGCTAAGGTGGGTAGGGGTCTAAATACTCTTATAAAATAGAATTTATAAAAGTTTAGGTATCAATTTTAACCTTATCATTTAGATTTAACTTTAAGTTAGATAATTTAACTTTTACCATGTCTTCTTGTTTTCTTACACTATAAGGTTAATAAACTTACTATATCAAGAAAAAAGAAACCCAAGTTGTTTATTATTAATATATATAACCTTATCTAAGTCATTTGGATGAACCTTAGATTTTGAGGAATAAAATAACAATTAATAATATAATATTTTTTTAAAAACTATTTTATGTCAATTTTAACACTATTTTGTAATTGATTTTTATGAAACTCATAACAGATTTATTAGTTAGAATAAAGGTAATTAAATCAATAATAACATGTCATATTAACATATAAAATTAGTGAAATTCATAAAAAGACTTAAATTACATTTATTTGGGTATTTATAACATCAATTATGTCAATATTTCATTAATAAGACAATTTCTGCATCATCTTTGTGTCATAATAAATGATAATTATATAATCCCTAAAAATTCTAAATAAATTACTATGATGTAGATAATTGTATTATATTTCTGGTGACTATTCATGTTCGAAGTTTCATGATGTGTATCACTAAATTAAAATTATTCTACTTATAAGATTTAAGAAAGTGACATGTTGTCACAATCTTTGGTTTTAATAATAATTAACTTATTTTCATGGACAAAAGTCCATTAAATGAATCTAATACGACCCTTAAGTGATATGGGTCTACTTTTAGTCATCCAATAGGATTTTTACAAGTTTTAGGGTAATTTTATAATATTATATTTACCCATAATTACCTGATTTACCTTTAACTATGGTAAATAAAATTTACCGTAGTTACTATTTATAATTCCCAAAAATAAAAAGTAGCCTATTAACATAATTTGGACCCACTGATTCCAAATATGGAATCCATATTTTCAAATTCAATTCACAGAAGTTGCAGAAATTAAATTAAAATTAATCCCGTTGTCGAAAGAAAACGGGTTTTTATTTAAAACATTGCAAAAGATTGAATTGATTTAACCTACGAATTCAAGGTAAAATCAATGCTAATGACATACATTATATTAAATGGTAAAAATATATTCTATTTATACTTTAAAACCATTCAATACTATAATTTAACCACATAATATATTACGATGAAAAAAGTTGTTTTTAATTAAAATATAGCGTGTTTTTACTATTCATTAAAATATGAAAGTTATCAGAAAAATATCAAAACATTATCTAATGTAAGTTTTTATATCCTGATTCAAAAGAATAATTTTATTTTGTCAAATTGAACTTATAAACATGTCAAAAACTATATTTAATGTGGTTGCGCCATCAAAAGGCGGCAAAACTGCATTTTTTTAAAAATACTTATTTTACCCAAAAAAAATTATTTTGTTCTTATACCATGTTCTACAAATGTGTAAGATGAATAATAATGTTATAAAATTCAAAATTTATATAACACTATTCATAAAGGTTAGTTCATAACAATATTATAATAATATATCGTTGTTTAGTAAAACCTGGTATTGTGTACAACACACGCTATCGAGGAAGGTCGGGATTGCGTGTAATGCAAGCCAAGTCAGGGTTGCGTGTAGTGCACAACTCCTTTGTTGTTGTGTATAATAGAATCCAACCATATTTTATTTATACATTGAATATATATATGTATATATATATACACTCAATGTTGCGTAGAATAACTTCTATCAAACGAACTTGAAATTGTGTGTAACAAGAGCCAAGAAAAGTGTTGCGTATACTGCAAGCTAATACAGTGTTGCGTATAGCGCAAGATAATCTTGGTGTGTCATAAAATATAATATATGAATGAAATTAAAAAGAATGTATCTTATAAAATCTCGGGTTGTTACATTCTACCCCCCCTTAAAATGAATTTTTCCCTCGAAATTCGTCGGGGTTATAAATCGTTTACTATTCATAAAAACCCACATCATAAAAAGAAATACTAAAACTGAACTTTAAAAACTAAAGTATGAAATATAATGGTTACCCAAATGAACTCATCACTGGGTTTCCATATAGAAGAAAATATGGACATGGAAGAGAAATCTAACCGTCATGTTCTGATGGAGAGTGGTAGAGAACATGGCTATGAAAAAGCCAACAATCACAAAGCTATTGATTTGTGGTGATCTAAGGTACCATCTGATTCATCGGATATAAGGGTAGTAGGACAACATTTTTTGTTTTCAAGATCATTTCCCTAAAGTTGATGAAATTGGAATTATAAGAAATACTTTCGTGATTTTGGTATAGTCTCACTATTGGTCGTTCTTTGGACAATTTCCACTTCATCTCTTAAAGAAATGAAGTTGAATTTGTCATTCATGATGTGTTAGCAGATCATGTGATAGAATGATGGGTGATTCCATCTATCTCAAACAAAAGGTTAGAAAAGTTATCAAAAAATACATAAGTCCATCTATAGTGAGATTAATCATATATGGTTCCTAAAATGGACTTATACTTCATATATCATACTACTTAATATAATAAAACCAGTTTCTACTAAACAGGGACTTCTTGTAGGCCAGTGGTAGGCGATAAAGGCCAGTCACACTTCAGTTGTGGGTTCGATTCCCACAGCCTTGTCCGGCGCGATGGGCTGTGGCCCGTCCTGCAGGTTGTCCTTTTTCTAAAGCTATATTACTATAACATCCCATCAACAATGTCAAAAAAAGTTTTATCCTTATACAATACTAACTTATGTCCAACATAATCCATTCCAATCTTTAGGCTTATCTAAACTACTTCGGTCCAAGATCATAGTATAAAGAAAATGATCACGTGAATGCCATCATTTATCCCCCATATATCATAAGATATATCTTGTTGGTCAAATTACAAACTTGTGAATACCTTAATCATGTATTCTCTTGAAGAATGAAAACTCATTGAACCTTAGTGAAAACATGAATGCAGTCAAAAGTTAACTATTTCCACATACCAAAATCCAAAAATTCTATATACTCAAACCATGATAAAACCTTCTCCTTATATCAGTCATGACCTCATGAATACTATCAAACATTTAATTTTCTCCTTATCCCTTCATTATGCGCATATCATCTACATTCCAAAAATATCTGAATAACCTTTCATGGATACTGGTACCATTAATCATACACTTTCAAAACTCAAGGAAAGATAATAGTGTAACAATACTTATATGTCTCTTTATTCCATAGTACCATGAGATTACTTATACAACATTACACATTATAAACATGTAATCATTCCACTACATTCTTAAACCATTGACCGAGCTTCAACAATTATTTCATCTCACATATCATTTGTAGTCTCTTCATCATCATCAACATAAATACTACCCATACGACCATACTGATTCTCTTCATGAGACCTTCCCTTAGGGAATTGGTTTTCATAATGCCCGTACATTCCAAATTTAAAACATTTAACCATTGTTGATGTCGTAGCAATACCATTATCCTCATCCCTGATGTTAACTGAACATTTTCCATTGCACTTACTGGCTTTGTTTCCATCTTTTCCACACCCAAAGCATCTTCTATTTCCTTTGAAACATTCTTCTTGATGCCTCATCCCACATGATTTACATAGGGGAAATTGAACTTTCTTTCCTCTATGATCATCATGAAACTCCATCATTCTCTTATTAGCCGAGTCAGGAAACTTAACAAATTTTACTTTATTGATCATATTATGAGATTTCTGATTCATCATAAAAATGATGTTTGGACTTCAAAATCCCATTTCATTTGGTTTCTCATGAAGAATATCATTCAATTTTCCATCATATCCTCCATTATCGTGAATCATCTTGTTTCCAGTCATTTTCTAAAACCCAAAAAGAATAGTGTGAGAGGAAAAAATCATAATAATGGGTGAGTAACTTCAATATCTAACATCATTGGTTTAATCTAATATCGTTACCATAGTTCTAGGACTATATCCTATACGTATACTTATCTTTAGGGACACCCTTAGATATAACTTAGAAATATCTCTAGGGATCTTACTAACGTTTTTGTATCCTAGTGTCCAAAGGTTGACTAAAATTTTCCTTTGATACCAACTTTAGAGACCCGAAGCCTGACGTACATGGACATTACATTACTTTTTCGGAATACTTAGTACATAACAAAAACACACACGCAAGGACCGTAATAGTTTAGTGTCTTTGAAACTCGGAATATAATCTTCTAATCATGGTGAAATATCTTCAACATATCTCATAGAGATCTTCCTTTTTTTATACCTAAAACCTTTCTTTATATCCTGGGGAAAATAAAACATAAAAGGGTGATCTCAAATGCTCAGTAAGGGTAAACAAAATAAATATCAATCACATCATATTCATAAGAACATAACATTTTGGAAATCTTAACCTGCAAAAGAGATCGTAATATCATAACATGGGATAAATCATAGTAGTGAAATGTAATCCCAATAATCATAACTTAAAACATGAAACTTTGTGGCATACACACATAATCATAGAGAATTATTTCTTATTAGTCAAGACTCATTGCCAAGACTATCTTAGTGGACAAGTCCCTTTCTGAGCCGAGTTTACTCCTCGTTTCAGTCCTGTTTCACTGAACCGGTATAACCTACTGTTCCAGCCATGTTTATCTCATGAGATATAAAATCTTTACCCAATGCATTGGAGGGAGATATAGGTCCCACCCATCTCATAATGATACCATTCTTATGTGTGCCACAAAATCAGAAACCATACATCATAGCATAACCCATGTAATAAAAATGGGAATCTTAAACATCATGACATCATAAAAAAATTCATATAAGATGAAGGATTTCATAAAAATATTTCATTCACAACATAATCAAATCAATTTAATAATAGGGATAGACACAGATTCCTATATTATCTTAGATGGAAAATAATTTTTATAAAACACTTGAACTCCATTCTTGAGGAAAATATCCTTTCTGCTTCAAAAACACTTTTCCTTTCTTAACATGTCGTACAATTCTAAATTAAAAGAAGTTGATTAAAAATAAACTTGAAAACTTGTAAAGGATGCTTCTTGGAAATAATTTTTTTAAAATCCATTCATTCCGTATAAGTTAAAAAAAACATTTTTCTCGTACTTTTGTCGGAAAAGTCAAAAAGTACCTCGTAGGAAAAACGAGAAAAGATTCTTTTCATATCTTTTACTAAAAACTCACCGAAGGGTAAAATAGGGTTTAAAAAATTGTAGGTGAATGGAAATAATATTACATATTGAGGAAACATGGATGTTTATGATAAAATACACCCCAGTAAATGCCAAAGTATAAACAATCTCGGATAAAAATGAGATAGTGATATTTCCCTTACCTTAGGTCTGATTTGTTTCGTAAGTGTCCGAACCTCCTGTATAATGATTTAAATAATGTCATAGACTTATTTCAGAATCATACTAATTGTTATGATATCATATATGGTTCACTTATGGCTTTATATTACCCGTTCTTTTGTAAATTCCATGTTAAAGAGCGTTTTGGGTAAAATCGTTTCATTTGTCGTCCGTGTTTTGACTTGTAATTATTCATATGATTACTTAAATCATGATTACTTAATTCCAGAATATAAAACATGATTTATATATAATATATATTCAGAATATATATATATATATATATAATAGATCAGTAAATGGAAAGAAATACACCATTCATGGAGATGGTAGACCGTACGTACTCATGAACGCTATTTTCTTTTCCTTATTGAGTTGAATGGAATTATGTAGATGACATACATATATATACACATAAATACAGAATCATTATTATGTCATATATTTCATTATTAATTATTATATATACTTTATAATCATTTATGAATGGTTAACGTGGAGAATGAATCTCATCGCATCGTGGAGACGGTAGTCCGTACGTACGCACGAGCGATGATATCGTTCTCATGATCATGGAATTGTATTGGAGTGTATGTATACTATTTCAGAATCAATATCACTTTACAATAATCATATATAGTTATTATTTACACCATTATACCCATCCAAGTAAGGTGGTGGTGGAAAATAGATTACACCATGGCGTGGAGACGGTATTCCGTACGTACGCACGTGCGGTGATTTCGTTTTCCGTAGGATGGATAGATGGTGAAATAAGGTTGTTTCATAATTATAATAACATATCAGTATATAATTGATACTTATGTTATAACTTCATAATGAAACAACCTAATAAGAAGAAGTGTAAGAAGAAATAAAGATGAAAGAATCGGTAACGGGCATTACCTCTTCTTTGAAGCGCCTCTTTGAGATCTCCTTTTAGGGCACTAAAATTGGTCTTTGAGGAAGACCAGAACCTCTAGGGTGTTTCTAGGGAAGTGGAAAAGGGAAATTGGTAGGGGTTAGAAGATCTTGAAGGCTCAAAGTGGTGTGAGGAAGAGGGGGAGGAGGTGCCCTTTTATAAGGGATGAGAGGGCACCTTTGGAATAACTAAAAATATTATTTTATTATAATGTCAAATTCGGTTTTTATAGCTTCTAATTGATATATTTAGAAGATAAGATGGGTAGGTGTCGAAATCATATCATTAAATATAATTTAGACAAGTTTAGGTATCAATTTTAACCTTATCATTTAGATTTAACTTTAAGTTAGATAATTTAACTTTTACCGTGTCTTCTTGTTTTCTTACACTATAAGGTTAATAAACATACTATATCAAGAAAAAAGAACCCCAAGTTGTTTATTATTAATATATATAACCTTATCTAAGTCATTTGTCCAATCCTTAGATTTTTAGGAATAAAATAACAATTAATAATATAATATTTGTTTTATAAACTATTTTATGTCAATTTTGACACTATTTAGTAATTGATTTTTGTGAAACTCATAACAGATTTATTAGTAAGAAAAAGGTTAATTAAATCAATAATGACATGTAATATTAATATATAAAATTAGTTAAATTCATAAAAAGTCTTAAATTACTTTTATTTGGGTATTTATAACATCAATTATGTCAATATTTCATTAATAAGACAATTTCTGCATCATCTTTGTGTCATAATAAATGATAATTATTTAATCCCTAAAAATTCTAAATAAATTCCTATGATGTAGATAATTGTATTATATTTATTTTGACTATTCATTTTAGAAGTTTCATGAAGTGTATCAATAAATAAAAATTATTATACTTATAATATTTAAGAAAGTGATATGTTGTCACATTCTTTGGTTTTAATAATAATTAACTTATTTTCATGGACAAAAGTCCATTAAATGAATCTAATATGACCCTTATGTGATATGGGTCGACTTTTAGTCATCCAATAGGATTTTTTCAAGTGTTAGGGTAATTTTATAATATTATATTTACCCTTAATTACCCGATTTACCTTTAACTATGGTAAATAAAATTTACCGTAGTTACTATTCATAATTCCCAAAAAAAAGTAGCTTATTAACATAATTTTTACCCACTGATTACAAATATGGAATCCTTTTTTTCAAATTCAATACACATAATTTTCAGAAATTAAATTAAAATTAATCTCGTTGTCAAATGAAAACGGGTCTTTCTTTAAAACATTGCAAAAGATTGAATTGATTTAACCTATGAATTCAAGGTAAAATCAATGCTAATGACATACATTATATTAAATGGTAAAAATATATTCTATTTATACTTTAAAACCATTAAATACTATAATTTAACCACATAATATATTACGATGGAAAAAGTTGTTTTTAATTAAAATATAGCGTGTTTTTACTATTCATTAAAATATGAAAGTTATTCGAAAAATATCAAAATTTTATCTAATGAAAATTTTTATATCCTTATTCAAAAGAAGAATTTTATTTTGTCAAATTGAACTTATAAACATGTCAAAAACTAGATTTAAAGTGGGTGCGCCATCAAAAGGTGGCAAAACTGCATTTTTTGAAAAATACCTATTTTACCCGAAAATTTTATTTTGTTCTTATACCATGTTCTAGAAATGTGTAAGATGAATAATAATGTTATAAAATTCAAAATTTAGTTAACACTATTCATAACAGCTAGTTCATAACAATATTATAATAATATATTTTTGTTTAGTAAAACCCGGTATTGTGTACAGCACACTCTATCGAGGAAGGTCGCGATTGCGTGTAATGCAAGCCAAGTCAAGGTTGTGTGTAGTGCACAACTCCTTTGTAGTTGCGTATAACAGAATCCAACCATATTTTATTTATACATTGAATATATATATATACACTCAATGTTGCGTAGAATAACTTTTATCAAATGAATTTGAAATTGTCTGTAACAAGAGCTAAGAAAAGTGTTGCGTATACTGCAAGCTAATACAGTGTTGCGTATAGCGCAAGATAATCATGGTCTGTCGTACAATAGGAGATATGAATGAAATTAAAAAGAATTTATCTAATAAAATCTCAGGTTGTTACAGGATAGGTTAGTTGAAGATGCCCCACATCAGTAGGATCTGAGGGAGGAAGTCGAAGAAGGTCGGTGTTATTCATCGTTGGAGCATTCTTCGTCGGTGGGGCATTCTTCGTTGGAAGATCTTTTCTCCCAGGCTCTTCTCTTTCCATGCTCCACCAAATGAGAAATTCCCATCAAAATAATAGTAGATTGAGTTTGTCTAATATTTATTTGCTGACACAAAATTCAAATTGGTGAATTAATAACATGGCTCCCCAAATTCATTCATGAGTGTTGGCACAAATTAATTAGGGGAGTTGGCAACAATTAAATAAAGGGGAGGTCAGGAGGCTCTCCCTCATTAATGAGGGAGAGTTGAGAGGTTTTACTCTCCACCATCAATAGGAGGGTTTAGCATCGTGTGGTACCCATATAGTAACCTCTCACGGGAGGTTAGGTTCGGGTGGGCCCCACCACCAAAACCTCTCATAGGAGGTTAAGGTGTGGTGGTCCCATCCCCAACTTCTATGAGGAGGTTTTAAACAACAAACACCCACATTGCGGCTAAAATAAAAATAAAGTAAAGCTCACTTTATTTATTATTTTCCACGAAAATCCAAAAACTAACTTTTATTCTCCACCCACTGTCATCAAAGTGAAAGTCTCCTTACGCCAAAACCAGTACTGCGAGTTCAACGGTGTCCTTAGATTTCAATTCTGAGCACCGGTTCAAAAGTTATGAAAACCTGCTCGTATGTTTACTGAACGTACCCGAACAAAACTTCAGAAATAGATTCCAGGCACACCGGGCCTCGAAATCATGCGCCGTCAGTTTTCTCAGATTCATAAAATTTCCATGAATTTATGAAAAAAAATTCTGCAGAATTTATAGGGTCTTTAAATATATAATGTAAAAAATATAAATACATAGTAGAAGAAAATAATCTACATACTAAAAATATTTAAATATTCTTTATTCATATTTTTGATAAATTTAAAAATTAATAGTATATTAAAATTCATTGTAAGGGTTACGTATAGTGGAATATATCATGAGTAAATAAGGAAAAATCAATGTTGAAAGGTTAATAACTAAAAACACATTATGTTAAATAAATAACATGAGCATGGAATTCATCTATAGATGATATCAATATAATAATATCATGGATAATTATAACTTAATTTCCATTTACCTAAAAAGTTATGATATATTTCAGAACCACATACATCTAGATATATTTACCATTAATTCTTATGATAATATTGTTTATTAAGTGGGATGGTATACATCAAAAACCCATTTAATATGTTTCACAAAACGCTTTATCTCCTTAATTATTTCAATGAATTAATGGGATATATAATTTTAGGTCCCACCAATATATTAATTTACATTTCATTACTCTTATATTTAAAAATAAATTTATTTCATAACCAATATTACATATCAAGAAATTTTCTTATTGAGTAAAGGATAAAAATATCATGATTTCCCGGGTAAATCATTTAAGTTTAAAAATAAAACATTATATTTTGAAATGGTATACAGTTTTGGGAAAAAATAAAACCATGATAAAAATTATTTAGTTATTTAATTGAAATATTATTTATAAGGAAATATTATCACAAAAAAATAATGTTTGAAGAGAAATATTATGGCCAAAAAATTGATAAGGGATAAAATATAACCATAAATTCATCCAAAATATAGGGTTTGTAATATAATAATGGCTTTTTAATAATATAATAAAATGTAATCAAAATTTGATAAATTTTTTTAAGTAAAATATACTTATATTTAAAACAAGTGGAAAAATGAAGAAGTATAAAATTTTCATAAAACTATTATGGGAGGAGGAAAGTATTTTAACTAAATATTAATTAAAAACAAAAATTCATTTTGAATTTTCATAATGAATGGAAAATATTTACCATATAAAAAATATATAAATATTCCCTTAAAATATTGTAAAAATTCAAGGATAATAAAAAATATCCTTAAAAATATTTTTAATTTAAAATGAAATTTTATAAAACAAAATTTTAAAATATACATAGGTAACAAAAAAATACTATTAATTTAAATGATAATAAATATCATCATTTCTTTTTTAAATTTATTTACTTGATTAAAGTGAGAAAAGTAGAAATTTGGAATAAAATAAGTAAACTCATTAAATATTTATTGTATTATAAAATATTTTATGATTATTTTGTATAGATTGTAATATTTCATCAATAAATATACAAGAAATCCCTAAAAATGAGATTATATAATAAATTCTTACATCTTTGGTAACATTTTATTTATAATCCAATGTAATATAAAACATTAATTGAATCCTTAAACATCATGAATAAAATTATATTCATTTTTAATACATAAAGAGGTTATATATACAAAAAATAAATTTATATAGGTTCATAATACAAAATTTGATTTAATAGAGTGGAAATTGTAAACAAATCCATTACCTCACACCTTCACATAGCTGAATGTGATTCAATATCCTATATAATAGTTCTATATTTTTATTAATTTATTAAAAACCCATATTTATATTTATAATATAATTTACTATACACTTTAAACTTATTGAGAACCATTTGTCAATAATTTATTATTGTTATCTTTGTTTCATATGTTAATTACTTTATTTTCTCAGGTCTGTTTAGTCTCTATTTCCCTGGTTCTTGTTCATATATAATATTTTCATTAATTAAAAATGATATTAATATATTAAATATAATACATATTCACTGTACAAGTTTTTATAATCATTAACAATGGGTGGATATTGAAAATAAATCACAGCACTATGTGGGGATGGTAAGCCATTCATATGCATGAGTGACATTATCATTTTTAATTGATTAATATGTATGGAATAATAAGATATATTAAATTTAAATAACAAATTTTATTTCATAATTATAAAATATACTAATTATTTTTATCATTATGACTATACATGTGTGGTGGAGATGGAAAACTAATTACATCGATTCGTTATGAGGTAGTCCATGGTACACACGATCAATGATTTATTCCAAATTTAAGGAGAAGGAGATGGATAAATATATTGAAATAATAATAATAAAATATAAATATATGGTAGATACCATTTTTATTATATTTAAAATTTTAAAAACTAAATAATGGTGTTTAAATTAGAAGTAAAAAAAAGGAAGAGCATGGTTAAGATGATTACCTTATCTTAGAGAAACTTCCATTGGATTTATTCTTAAGTAGCCGGTGGTGGGAAAATTGGGGATAAAAACAATTATAGAAAGTTGATAATGATATTTTTCATAGACTTTGGATGGTTTTGATCAAATTAAATTCCACTATACAAGTTCATAATTGAGCGGAGTAGGATCCCTTTTTTAATTGAGGTGAGTGGCAAGCATTTAAATTTTCAATGTTTTAAAATATTATTGAACTATTTTTTGGAACATTTCCTCAAAATGACCCAAATCAAAGGATATAATTCTATGTTCAAAATAAAAATGAAAAATTCAGTTTAATAATGTTTTGAGGTCATTCTAAAAACTTATATTTTGGATTAGCCCCTTCGTTAACAATTTTAATCTTTAACCATAGTAAAAAGAATTTCAATATTAATGTGCTATAATTTTAAAAATATTATAACAATAATATCAAAATTTTCCAAGGTATTATATTTTTGAAAAAATTTCATTCTTATTTTAATATTTAAAAATTTTTATGATTTTTAAATGACTAAATAAAATATTATTGTTTGTAAAATATCTTTATGGTTACATTGACACTATTAATTTAATAATAAATTAGGGAAATTGAGATAATAAATTTAATTCAAATATAAACTCTTTAACGATAAATTAGGAATCGTAATTAATGATAATAAAAATTTTACCAAAAAGTGTACATAAAATAATAATTTTAATGATTTTAAAATCATTTACTTTTACTTTTCTACTTCTCCAATAGAATTGTGTCAATCTCGTATAAGCTTTTATGGTAATTATAAAATTAATAAAAATTAAAAAAATTAATTAACATAAATAAATCAATTGCATTTAAAAATAAAATTGTTTCAATTAATAAAATTTTCTTATTGATATGTTAATGTATACACGAAATTTAATAGGTGACCGTGGAATTTTGAAATTTTATTTACATATATTAATATAAATTCCATTGTAACAGGAAATGGAAGAAAAATAATATATATTCAAACTTTTTAGGGATATGGTTGATATTTTCAAAAGAAATAAATAAAATCAAATTATCGGTTGATTATTAAATCTTATCACGTAGCTTTTTCTGTATTTTATAAATGTTTCCAATACCAATGTGATAAATATTTACAAAGGTTACCCTTTATAACGAAATAATTAAAAAATAAATATTAAAAAATTTGAACACTAAGATGCCACATTTGGTAAACATATTTAATGATTCCATTTCCATAAGATTAAGAAATAAATATAAATAAAATGCAGAAAATGCCGATAAAACCCTTTTTTAGAAAACAAATATGTTTTCAAGAATAAAAATTGTATTATATCAAAATGAAGAATATTTGTTATTTAAATAGAATTAAATATAATATTATCAATAAAATTAACTATATTTAACATTAATACAAAATCCAAAAAAAATGGAGCTTTATATTACATCATTTTATGAAATTAAATGACTATATTTGAAAAAAAAAATATCCACCACTAACTAAAAAAGGATTAATTTTATAAAAATTACATAATTTACCATAAGTTAATATTGATATGATGAGTTAAATATTGTTTTTTATTTTATAAATTAAATTATAAAAAAATTTCTAAATTTAATTATAATTTTTCATGCATAGAATTAAATAAAATTATTTTTTAAAAAAATTAATTATTGAAACTAAAAATGAATTCATTATAAATTAAGTTATTACTTAATAATAATTTATTATCACATTTGAATTGAGTAAGAAAAAATTACATTTAATTAATAATTTGGTTACATATATCATACCTTCCAACCTAATTACATTAATATAAAAATTTCATTTATTTACGATTATTTTTTGATCATTTAATCATGGGGTTGCATGCAGTGTATGTTATTGCTAATATTTTTTCTTCCAAAAGAAAATATATATTAAATTATCAGGGAATTATATTCTTTATTTATTATATAAATTTAATCATATCAATTTTAACTATCTTTTTAATAAAAATATGAATGTTATATAAAATAACATGTATATTTTATCCTGAACATTAATTTGTAAGGAATGAAAATAAATTTAAGTATACATATATCTCTATAGGAAACATAAACGTGAATAATTTTATAAAAACATAACTTTGTATATTAGTGTTTCTTCTCAAATTTTTATTCAAATATGTATCATTAATTTTATTTATTTTAATAAATTCCTTTACCATTTTGATAAAAAATATGATAAATTTTAATTAATCCATTACCACATATTATATAATAGATAAGGCTAATAATTTCCACATTTTTAAATTCCTTTATGTTTATTAATAATCTCAGACTATCAATTTGATCTTATTTGAATAAATTTTATATTTATGTTGTTTTTTTGAGCAAAATGGTGAAAAAAAAACTAATTTTAGTTTTTTGGACTGATTTTTATATCAAGGGTATTTTAATCATTTCTAGAAAAATATAAATATAAGTTGAGTTATTATTTTTTTGTTATAATACATATTATATTTCCTTCATTTTCTTATTTTGGACCAGGGTATGAATTCACCATCGAGAGGCCTTAATAAATAAATGAAGTAGAAGATTGTTTCTAGGTAGACAACGTGGACCCCACCATAGTAACAGAGGTTCATATCAGCCTACATGCCTCCATTTGAATATATTCCATTGGGGATAGCACTAGGACACATAAGAAAGAATCTAAAATGAATATTGCGTATTTTTAAGTCATTAATGTTTCTATTGGAAGTTATACTTCTAGAGGAAGAATCCAGGAACCTACGTACAGAAAAAGAATCTACCAATGAAAAATTCATAACGCATAAATACAATTACCAAATAGCTGTAATTTGGATGGTGAACGGAAAAAACAATAATGAAAAACTTTCAAGAAAGGTTCCATGGTTTAATAGAATGATTAATGGGTCAACATCATGTCAATATTCGGAAGATAGAAATATGCCTATAAAAGGAGAGGATCTCCTACCTCTCAAATCATTACAATCCTTTCCAACATCATATGGGGAACCAATGAGAGGAGGAAAATATCCATTTAAGAATTTTCATTCATTTTTTTTAATTGTATTTTTATTTTTCATTTCCAATCTAATGAATTGAACTTTATTATATTAAATTGTTCCCCTTTCTTCTTTTACCCCTTTTCACTTCTAAATCTAATTCACACTCTCTCTCTTCTATCATTCCTTCATGATCACTATCAACTTCACTATGGAATGTGACTTACTCAAGGCTTTGACCTGGGAGAGTTTTCATGGTGCTCTTCATTATTGCACTACAACTCAAGATGTTTTTATTCTATTTATAGTGGAGGAAAGAATATTGCATGAGTGGAGTGATCACCCACTATGACACTACTTCAAAATAAATTTATTTTCATTGATTAATAATTTTACCTCTCTTCTCCTAGGAAAACACTTCATTCAGTTGATTTGGGGTTATAATAAAGAATTAATTGGAATTTGATAGATATGGGTCTTGTAGGCATAACAATAATGGTTGAGGTGTTATCCTAGTTGAATATTGGAGGAGGTGTGGTTTGGTGTGTGAGAGAAATGCTAAAATTACAAACTCTTTAAATAAATGGAAATTAATTCATTAATGAATATCATAAAATGAAATCTCAAATTTAATTTAAACAAAAATATATATAATTAATGAACTGTAGTTATCCAAACATAGGACCAAGACCTTTATTCGCTGATTTTATTCTATCTGCATATGCATATTCCTTGAGATTTAGTGTTTTTATTTAATTATTTTAATTTCTTTTTTCCCACACCCTTTAAAACATCATTTTCAAAAATAATATAAAAACCCCCAAAAAATTATAATAGGTGAATTATAATTAGGGATTCAACCAACTGCGATGCTCCTAAAGTGAGACATCCCTTGTCATCCTCTATGCAGCACTAGGAAAACATAGAAATTTTATTTTTTCCATGACCCTCAACAGGTGCGTGTCAATAATCATAACATCATAATTCAATGAGAATCGTTGTAAGTTTAATGAATATTTCATGTTGGAAGCACAAAGGTCAACATTTAATCAACTATAAGATTCATAAAATTATGAAAGGATATCCATCTTATCGAAAACAAAAATTTTCATCCTAACATAAAACAATAACAACAGGAATAAACCATTATAGGAGGAAATAATGCATTAATATTTAAATCCTCAATAAACAAAAATATTTGTTCAACATAAATCCATTTTTAAGTAATTTATCATAACAATATTCAAAATATACTCATACAAAATAAAATCTGAATCATTATAATTACATGATTAAATATTATTAAAATATCAAAATCCAATTTTCCCAAAAACAAATTAATCACTCATAAAAACACATAGAGAAAAATATATTCTATAAACATATATTCTCAATAATATGATAATAATTTTTCAAAGTATCCAGAATCACCATATAACTACTAAAAGAATCATATATTCTTCCACAATTAAACGCAATCATTATCCCAATGAAATCACATTCTATAAAATAATATTACCATTAGAATATTAATATAATTTTACCTAAGAAATTGTGAACATATTTTAATATAAAATTAATCTCATATACCTGAATTATAATTTAATTCCAATTTTTAACTATATGATAAAACATGTTTTATGAAGTTTTAATAACCCATACCTGAATAAACATCAGACATCTTATTGACCCTTAATTTTATCAATACTTTTTAACATATTTCTTAATAATATAGTTGTATTACTCAACAAATGAAATTTTCAGTATGATTTATACTAATTCTAGTGGTTTTATTCCCATAACTCACAAAAAAATATCTTTAATAGTAATGCCTAAAAAAATGTATCAGGGATTTTGATCTAATGATCAACCATAGAGTTATCAACACATTAACATTTAGTTTTATCTTATATCACTATGTAATATGTGAGTATTCCATAGTTCTTATCCTCTCATTCATCATAATTATTTATAAATATAATGTGAATTAATTTAAGAATTTCCCTAAGGAGTTTCAAACCTGGAATCCTGTTCGGGAACACTCACTGTGTCCTAGAATAAGATATGATATATATTCAACCAATGTTTTTCAATACTATTACCCTTATGTGCATATGTTTTAAAACCACATCTACTTTTAGAATAGAGATATAGATTTGTTTCTTGGAAACCCGTATAATTTATACCTTACAAAAACATTTGGATGTTATCCTACACATAGAATTATCCAAAAATTATTACATATTGTTATGTTCTTTAATATATTTTTTCCTAAATTTAGTTCCCACGGATTTTATAAATCATTCTATAATAATAATTGTAACAACCAAAATCTTGTATACTATAGTCTCTGTCTACTATATTACATATTTGTAAGGTACAACTGATCACATCACCATAAATCAATCCATATAGTAGTCTAGATGAACCCCATAAACTTTTTTCAATTTTTTTAAATAAAAAATATAAAAAGAGTTAAGGTAAAAAAAATTCCTCATTTCTCTCATTCAATGATTCCTTTTTCATTTCTATAAAAAATTAACTAATATAATGGTGAGATCAAATACTTCCTTCGAGATATATATAGATTATTATAATTGAGTAAATATTCCATAAAAATATAGTAAGGTTATTAAATAAAAATGAATTCCACTTAACAGATATATTGATCATGAAATCAATCTAGAAATAATATCAATTTAATAAAATCAAGGATAATTAAAACTAAATTCTCAATGACGGAGGGGTTATGTTCTTGTGGAAGTGGTCAAAATTGTTTGAATGACATAGGTAGGAAGGAGTTTCAGGTGATTGTATCCCTGAATTATTGTTATATAGAGGAAACTGATCAAATGGGTTTGGGTGAATCTGTAAATGTGAT
This sequence comes from Viscum album, assembly GCA_963277665.1. Lineage (NCBI taxonomy): Eukaryota > Viridiplantae > Streptophyta > Magnoliopsida > Santalales > Viscaceae > Viscum > Viscum album. The sequence goes on from OY728155.1 coordinate 1,015,800,840, forward strand.
TCCTATATAGAATGTGGTCCATCTATGAGAGATGGATCCAAAATTTGTAGATGGGTTTTTTTCAGGATGAAGAAATATTGGGGGATTCCAAAGGTGTTGGTCGTGTTTTGTTAGGCATAGATGGATTGGGTGGACCAGTTCCTCTTATTTCACCTATTCAAGAATCCCATATGGATGCTATAAGATCTTGGAATGGAATTAGATTTAATTAGCGGGTGTTGGGGATATATTTTATGTGTTCTAACACCAACTCTATGATAAAAGTTGTTATTATTTCGATAAATGGAAATGGATCAAGAAAATTTTGGGTTTTGGGTAATCATTTGATATGTGAAACTGAGAATGTTGATAATGGGTCATATAAATAGAAGGTTTCTGAAATGATAAATCTGGTAAATCACTTTAATAGATTATCTACAGATAGTTTGGTTTCAGATCAACCTGAGCTATCTAAGTTTGAGGCTTTCTTTGAAGTAAAATAAATCAATGAGATAGAAGAAAGTGATGGAAATACTAGTGGATTATCTGATGATAATGAGGAGGAAGAACATGTTATATAGTTCAATAAGTTATGGAGTAATAACAGCAGGAAATAGTACAAGGATTTAGGAAGTTTCACCCTTCTCAATAAATAGAAATACAATGGAAAAATTATTATTCCTACCTACCGAAATCGAGGTAGACGATGTCTTCCTCAAAAGATAGACCGAGGAGAAAAAATTTGTACCTAATGAGGAAAAGGTTTAGATGGTGAATGTGTCAACTGAGTGTAGAACACAAGTGATCGTATGTGATCCATCCATATATTAATAGGATGGAGGTGGGATGGTAGAATCAAATAAAAACCAAAATTCCTTATTGGTAGAGAAGTATCACAATGATAACATCATGAATCGTGCTGATATCACTAATTATGTCTATAAGATGGATGCACAGAATGAGGATCCAGGTAATGTAAAGTCATGAGATCTCTTCCTTTACTCGTAGAATAAAAGTTTGGGGGACTCTATATCTATTAATTCCTTAATAGAGGATGCTGAAAATATGGTGGAACAATTGTTACTTGTGGACACTAACAAAGAGAAAACATAATGGATCAATAAGAAAGAATGTATTTTGGTAAGATGATTCAATACAAGGAAAGTAAAACTAGTGGAGTACATTGAAATATGGGACAAGATAGCTTATTGAAATGAATACCTCATCATGGATGATCTTACTATATTGGTAAAAGATTTAATTTAAAATTGATTAATGAAAATGTGTCCAATATGCTCAAATTGGTTTTTAATGGCTCGACCATATCATATGGTCTTTTATGTTTTATTTTATATACTTCGGGGTTTCAAACATTTTCTTTAAGAGTGTTCAAAAAATAAAAAATAAAAATTTTCAGTTAGTTGGACATCATGATTTCGAAAATTATGATATCTGTATAATGAATGAATTGTGCTAACAAGGATTATTAATTTGGTAAGTATACATATAAAAAAAATTAATATGTTTTTTTAAAATGGTTTTCTCATGAGTCATGTAAATGTTTTTAGGGGTTACATAATTCATGACCCCGCCCATCACTCTATGTCCAATATATTCCTACTTTATTTGATAAAAAAATTAATTCAAAAAAATTATTCATTATTAAAAAATATCTATATTTTTTAAATGATATTGAATATTAAGATTCCCTATTTCATAAGATAATCCTTATAAAAACACTATTTATTACATATGTTATATGGTTTAGGAAATAATCATATCATTGATACAGTTATTATGAACATCTAATAGAAATTTAATGTCCAATGAATTATGGTTAAAGCAATGTTAATATTGTTTTGTTGGATTTGTTGATGACAAATAGATTTGAGGGGGGATGAAAATACCATATTAATTTTGCAAAATAAATTTAATTAATTATATAAATAATTATCAATGTTAATAAATTGAGGTTACCAAAAACAAAAAAAATGAATTTGAGGATTTTTATATAGTAATTTGGTCCAAATTGGACCTTGTAGAAACTTATACCCTTATACTCAATGAGAGATATGTTGTTTGTAATTTAATTTTCAAATGGTAATCATAACATTAATACAAACAACTTTTTCTAATGTATATATAATCAATATACACCAGTATTTTTTGGATCGCCACAACCCAATTACAACCCAAAATTTAGGTACCATGAGTCAAAACATAAATGATATTGACATTAGGATGTGGGAGTCACTACCTAAAGATAGATAATGTTTTAATGGAAGATAAAAATGATAATATGGATTAATTTAATTTAGGAAATTAAGTGTTAAATATTAAATAAAATAGAATTAAATAGAAAGAAAATTAATAAAACATTAGCATTGGTTATTAAGTGTTTGATCAATGTTAGTTTCTCATAATATCAGGTAAATAACTAATAGAATTATTTTCATCAATTGAGATATCTTCCAACATTAGTGAGAAATGTTTTTCACATGAAAAATGTAAAACACTTCACAATATCAACACCATAATATTATTTGCACTATATCATGTGAAAATTTAAATGCTCTCATCAAAGATGTACAACAGGAGTAGTATATCACATTCCAACCACATAAGTATAGACAATATACACATTTAAAATATATAAATTCAATATATCTAACTTTGATTAAATAATTTTAAATTTAAAACCATTAGATAAATTGATGAACCTAAATATAGGGAAAATGGAAATTTTATCATTTCAAAAATATCACTCAATACGCGAATGAAAATTAAAATAATGAAGAATGTTTCAGAAAAATTAAATCATCCCATAGATAGAATTAAAATAGTTTAATATTAATTGTTCAATGAAGGATCACAAGGAAATCAAAAAATTTAATTTCAAATTTGAAATTCAAAAGCATTCCATATAAAACAATATTAAGCATTTAGAGAATTTCAAAACATATTAACATTTTATTAAAAAATTTTAAAAAATAATGAATGTGTATAATTTCAAATAATAATATTTTAAAAATTATATGATATAAAAAAACATAAAATAAAAAAAATAGTTTCAATTAGTATGTTCATCTGTGAAAATAGAACACCCATTTCTCTTTATAAAAACTTGTTTAAAATAATGAAATTTTATTTAGGGTTCTAAATAATACAGAAGAATTTATAATTTTACTGAAAAAATAAATATTTCTAATGAGAATAGTGAGATTTGAAATATGTAACAACACATAAAAAATTAAATTTCATGATTTTATAATAACTAGTAGAAATTCAAAAAAACCACATATGAAAATTTACAGAGGTGATTCTAATATAATAATTTTCTATACAAATAAAAAGTCACCATGTAAGAAAAATTTCAAATAGCGTAGTTAGTTATGTTATTCATCATTAAAACATAACATGTCGAAATTCACAAAAGAAATTCATGTAGGAAAGTACTGTTATCAAAAGTTTTAATCCCATTAAACAATTTTTCAAATAAAATTTAAAAACAAAAAAAATAACTTTTAAATAACATATTCATCTTTTAATCCATTTGAATTATTTTTAGAATTTAATTTCCTATTCAAGTAAAAAATAATAATATTAATAGGACCTCTATAGCTCAATTTATGATTAAATATCTATAAAAATATATATCTGAAAATTTGTTCATTTTAGACTAATAAGATTCTGTGACTCCTAATATAATTTTTGATATGATAAAAATAGAACCATAATTTTATGAATTCTAATGAAATGTATTTAATTTTATTATATTTATACTAAAACAACAATAACTCATTTTTGAGTTCACTTTCCCATTATATTGTCGAAATAGAAAAGGTAACATTATCTGGAAAAATAACTTTGTGGTTCTCAAAATGAATATGGAGATAACAAAAAGGTTCTGTGGGAATAGTAAATTGTCTATGTGGTGAACTTTAAGAAACATGTATGAATTATATTTTATGGTCCAAAATAATATATCTCTATTAGTATCGCATCATGAACCTTGTGGAATATGATATAAGATAACAAAAATTTAAAACCAAATAAATTTTAAGAAAATATATATTATAAAATAATCAAAGCTAAACATAGTAATAGTAAAACATATTAAAGATAATGAGAGAGTATAATAATATATAATAATAAACAATTATAACTAAAAATATTTTTATAAAATGAGGAATTATATAAAAAAATTAGGGTGATCTATTTTGTAATATTCAAAAGATAAAATTTTAATAGTCCACAAATAGACAAATAAACATCAATGTTCTTACAAAATCCCTATTTTTTAATTTAAACAACAAGGAACATTTTTATAATATTATCTCCAATTTTAAAATTTATCATAATGAAATAATATAAATATTAAAGAAACACACACTATAAAAAGAAAAAAAATATTAAACTAAAATTTTAACATAATAGTTCAAATTTGATATTCTAAAATATAGTATAATCCAATGGTTAATTAGAAATTTAAAAACGTTAGTTTTCATTTGGAACATATTTTAAAATAATATCTTTTTTTTGAACACAATCTTGAATAGAATGGAATCTCATTTCAATATTCTTATTTAATGAATATTTTTAAAAGTTTTATGAAATATTAATACCAAAATAACTATCAAAATAAGTTATAATCATTTCAAATTAAAAACAAAATCTGATAATGTGAATTTAATCCATAAATATTTGTAATAATAAGATCTAGGAAACATATATTCTCTCTCAAAAATATATAGTAATAATTAATTTTTTATTAAATCCAATAAACTAAATTTTTATCAGGAAAATTAAATATAAATAACATAAATTTTCTATAATGTATGTACCAACATAAACCAATGTCTTACCAAGTAATCAATACAATTTTTTATCTAGAATACAATAATATAGTATCAACAATTCATTTAAAAATATAATAATATATTAAGCAACCATTATGTGAGAATCCTTAAGATCATAATGAAATCTATAACATTAAAACAATAAAGTTTTTATTAGGTTTTTATATAGTTAAATACAACTAACATCAAGGCATACCTACGAATATATATCAATATAAACATTTCTTAGAAGGTGAAAAATAAAATTCTCGAATAATACTCAAAGAGGATTTTATTGTATTACAAGAATTTAGAAAAAAATTAATTACTGAATAATTATCATAAATAAAATCATTATTTGATTAATTTGAATACCTAAAATTATTTTTAGTTAAAAAATTAAACTCGTAATAAATACACTAGCACTAAAATTAGGAGATTAATTGGAAATTAAATTATTTGAAAATCAACAAAAAATTTCCTTAATATAATTATGATCAACATAAATATTATTTGAAATTAATTTGATAAAAAGACTCAAATTAAATTTTATTAAAATCATTTTTAAATAGAAAAAGTACGACTAATAAACAAATGTTGAGGTTATTTATTAAGATAATATAAATCATATGATAATTTAATATAAGGATTAGAAAATTTTCATTTTCAAAACTAGTCTGTTGAGAATCATGAACATCTTGAGAAATAAAGCCATAAAAAATTATATTTTCACTTCTATATAAAATAACATAAAACTATGAAAAGACTAAGAATATAATAATATTGTAATAGATTCAATAAAAAATAATAGAAGATTAATCAATATCAATACCTTTTTAATGATAATAACTTTGAGAGACATGTCTTGATTCAATTATAATAATATGACAAGATTCAAACATATTATTTTGTAAATTAAATTCAGTTCTAATAGCATTTTTTTATATATAGAATTCAACTATAGTGAAGAAATTGTTTTAAAAAATGGCTTATGTGTATCATATATAAAAATAATCCAATTAGCACCATTTAAATCATCCAAACCATCATTAGTCACAAAAATAAGAAAAAAATTAAATAAGTATAAACGCTTAATGTATATATTATCAATTTCACACTAGAACCAAATTTACTAATCACTTTATCAGTATGATGATTTTTATGAAACCTCAAATACCAAGGATCAGATTGATAACCATTCCCCCCCCCCCCCCCCATCAATAAAACAACATCTAGAGGTTCTTCTATTGAAAATTTTAACTCCCTTAAACAATCTTCAACATTTTTTAAAATCATTTTTCAAACATCACATGATTCATCATACATTATATGTTCGAATTGATAAATAGCCATGGTATTCATATTTTGAATCATATAAGCATTGATATTTAAATGATAGAAAAAAATATACATTAAACACTTTTATCAACAAACATATATAAATTTACATTTTATTCAAAATAAATATTATACAAAAAAATTAAATTAAAATACTTTTTTATTCAACTATTTAACAAATGATAAACTGTTATCATCAAAAAAATTCTAACATAATATATATTAATAACATAGATATAAATATTAAAAAATTCATATGAAATATATTCTGGTCAACATAAATAATTTAAAATAGTTGTATAAATCTCTAGAGTATATTGAATTTTCATTTCTATAACACTAATTTCTATATTCTAGGATCCAAGAAATTATTACAATAATCGTTTTCTTCATGAGTAGTTTTTAATAAAATTAACAAAATAACTTCCATTATTACTTCATTTATAAAAAAGTATATATTTTTTATTTTTATCTATCCTACAAAAAGAAAAAAACATATATAAGTTTTTATGATTGTGAGATAATAAATAATCTCATCTAAATTTACAGAAACCATCAATATTAACAAAAAATATAATTCCTTCCACATAAATTAGCAATTCACATTGGGGAAAATAATTAATGTTTTAATTAATTAATATGAAAATGTGTAGAAACATGCTTGAAATTTTTTAATGATTCTCTAAGTTGATACCTTTTAAGAATGAATAAAAAAATATTCTATGCATTTATCTTGGGAAAATCCTAAACATATCAATTCTTATAAATTTTTTGAATCAATCAGATATAACTATGTTGACGAAATTTATTCTAGAGAACATATTATAGAAAATTAAAATTGAAAAAATAAAAAATTAATTAGATAGATCATAGAAATTTATTAAATATTTATTATATTTTCTATTATAATAAGTTAAACAACTTTATTATTTTCAAATTTAAAATTTATTATATTAAATTTTAACATTCATTCCACTCTCACATAATATTTAAATGATTATTATGTTATGTTTCAAATATTTATCATATAAAAAGTGTAAATTAAAACGACATTTGAAATACCTACTTCACTGAATCCCATTCCCATACCATTATATTTATCTTTAAAAGTGACATATCCTCCAAAACATTTGACATAAGAGAACAAATATCATAGCTCATAATTCATGTGCTATGAAGATCTATTTTCCATGTACCACAGGTGAAAAATCCATGGTATATTTTGATCAAAAAATAAAATGAATGAAATTTTTTTTATTCATGTTGTTTGGGGTCTATCTAGTATATAAATGAATTATTAGGTACCAAAAATAGTTAAAAAAATTATTGTATGGTCATATATATGTTATATCTTTTCAAATTTATGATTTAGTGTAAACAAGAGATTGATGAAATTTAATATAACATTTACTATAATAATTTCAATTTCTAAAACATTTATTGCATGTAATCAATGAAACCATTTGAGCATAAAATTAAATTTACATTTTTTTGTATAAATTATGAATCTATGGATTATAAACAAAAAAATTGTCATCATTCAAATTCACCATAATCATTATTTTATCATATTTTCCCTTTATATGAGAAAAATTTTAATATAATTATTTTAATATTACAAAATCCTTTCAATGATTATCATTTCACTTCTGAACAGACTCACATTCATCATTGATCATACATTTAGAAGATGGAGTATAATTTATTATTTCATCCTTGATAGAATCATTCTTCTTATTGAATATATTAATATATTTTGTAAGTACCTTATATTTTTATTTTAATTCCTTATACAATTTAATAATTCTTAAATCATCCTTTTGATGATTTTAATATTATTTTCAAAAATCAAAATATCTATAACCATCACTATCAATATAATAACAAGAATTTTAATATTAACTAACCTCATTTATATTTGTCTCCAATAAACATAGTTTAGTTTACTATTTATTTATTTTCGATTCATGACATGAATCATATTATTTGTTGAAAATCCCCCATGAATTATAATAAATTTTCAACATTTTCTTGAATTATTTTTATATCTCACTCCTTGCTTGAAGATTAAATTTTCATTTTTGATATGCCTATTTATTTTTCATTCATAACTAGTTACCTATGGATAATATTTTGTTACCATATTTCCTATAATAACATTTTATTAGTCGTTAATTTATGATTTATTGAACATTTTTTGTCACTTATTCAAATTATAAATATCGTTCGTCATATTCAAAATTTCTCCTTTGTCACATTTACAAACATCAGGTTCAATGGTATTTTGAGAAAACTTTATATGTCTTATGAATGTAATATATCTTTTCAATGAATTATAATCTTTAATATAATTTTTTAATTCAATTTGATATTGAAAAATTAACCCAATGAGTTAATTTAATGTTTATTCTTTAAAATTATTACAGTCATCGACCCCAAACATTTTTTAATTCCTTTTAATTAATTTATCTAATATATTTTTTGAATTTTCATGATGTTATCTAATGTTTCTTCAAGAGATTTTATTTCATTAAAAATAATTCTAAATTAGTATAACAATTGGTTGATGATTTTATTTTCACTAATATTTAAATCATGGTACTCCACTTGAAGAATTCTGAGTATGGTTGAAATCATCCTATCTGATACAAGTAGAGTAAATTGAAAGGTATTCCAAATATAAGGAGCTATACTAAATGCAGATTCATATATAAAGACACTTATATTAATAAAACAATATAATATATTTTCTACATTTTAATTTAGAATAGATCTAAAGGATTATTTTCCTTTAATAGTAATTGCGTCTACTTCTGGTAGTTTATCATATTTTTTCATGAAAGACATGTGTTCTATGATTAACTATTTTATATACACCTCTAGTCTCTATTTCTAGTAATCATGATCACTTCCATCAAAGTGTGGATTTTTTTTATAATCCCTTCTAAAAAAATCATCCATTCACACTATTATATGGACCTTTTTATTATACAGTGAGTTGTAAGAAAATTATAACATAATAAAATATAAACAACATTCCTTATAGGTGGATTCTATAAATTCCAATATTAACAAAATCTGATAGTCTTTTTAATTTTAATAAGGTTATGGTAGATTGTATATAGGGGATAATATACATGAGTAATTCTTTAAAATAAATGGATTAAATATCCAAAATAATTATAACGATTATTTATTTTAGTTTATTTGGAAGAGAAAATAAAAAAAGAATAAGATGATTTATATTGTAGTTGTTATATCAATATAATACATTTTCTACTCTTATACCTATATACACAGTGATATATATGTTTTTCACTAATTTTATTTTCTAGGGGATTCATAATTATATTATTAGTTATCATTTATAGTAAAAGTATAACCAAAAGGAACATGACATTTGTATGGGGAGTCACAACATAATTACAACCGCAAATTTAGGTCTTGGTAGTCACAACATGATTTATCCAAAAAATAAAATCTGGGAGTCATAATATGAATATAGATAATGCATTTTCATATAAAATAATAAAGGGAAAGTGAATGAACAGGAGATATGGGAAAAAGTGTTATAGACTCAAGGAACCATAATGAAATTAATTAATGAAAAATAAAACCTCCTTAATATTTTTTGTGTGTTTGATCAACATGATTATGTAATTATATAACTAAAAATAAATTTTATAAGTAGTTTCTCCTCCCCTCAGATATAATCAAACAATATTGTGAATTTTTATTTACATGTATAATGTAAAACACTTCACATTATCAACGTGTAAACTCTTTGTATCGTATGACCTGAAAATATAAATAATCTCATGGAAGAAGTGAAATAATCTGTCTAACACATGATAACCATTGAATATAAATAATGATTCCCTTTAAAAGTAAAAATAATCAAACACAACCTAGTTTTATTAAAGAATCAAATATTCCAAAGATGATAAAAATAGATTATCGAAAAGAGTTAGGCAATAATAAAATTACTGTTTCAAGAAAATCATTTAACTAAAGACTGAAATTTAAATTAATGATAGAATACTATAAAAAATGAAATCATCAAACAATTATATTTAAAATATTTTACTAATAACAATTCAATGAAATATATCCTGAAAATATATTTTTATATCTTGAAATATGAAATTCAATAGAATTCCATATAAAATTAATAGTAAATATGTATGGAATTTCAAAACATAATAACAATATATTAAAAATGACTTTTTTAATGAGTTCATTATCAATGAATATTTATTTTAAAAAATATAAAATCAATGAAAAAATTATTATAATGACTATTTTTTTGTTTCACATTCTAATAGTCATGTGTGAAAATAAAAACCTACATATCTTCATAGAAACTAGTTTAAAATAATTAAAACACGTTTAATATATTAGTAATAATTAACATTATATTATAATTAAATTTTGACAATTTAAATTTTGAAATTTTATCACACAAAAATTTGGTACTCCTTTTTTATATACTTTTACATTTACTCATGGATTCATATGATAATTATTTATATTTGTTCGGTAGTGCACTATGTGAAAAACATGGAGGTTGGCTTGGTGGATTTTTCATCATGAAATATTTCACTAAAAAATTTGATATATGACATACATTGAATCAATTAGTTCATTTACATATTGAATTTATTATTTCTAGTGTATTTTTTTTAGCAGAACCATTCATGTAATTAAATCATTATTTACATAATTATATCCACTTTTATAGAAAAATAAATTGAGGTGTCGGGTTTTACTATGTAATAACTCCCAATAAAATTCATGATGTAATTCATAAATTAATATTATAAATTGGTTATGTCCAGTGAGTTTTAATTAAAATTTTTTTGTAAATCCATATTCTATTTCTTATTCATTCTTCATGACTTCTGGGTTTTGCATAGGTAAATTACAATGACTATTTAAATCAAGAATCTGATTCAAATGAATAATTTTATTTTCAATTATAGGGATCATAGGGTAATGGATGGAAGAGTTCTTTTTGTTGTGATTTTCTATGATCTCCCATTCCAATTGAATATAGGTAGCTGGTTATTACGTTTTTTCCACTTTTTTATATCTTGATGGATTTATGGTTTCTACATTATTTCTCCACGATTTTTAAATAGATTTTTCCCTGTAAAAAGTATTATGAAAAGTATCATACTTATTTAATTTTAAATTTGATTGTTATTGCCCCACAATTGATATTCTATATTAAATAAAAGATTCATCTTAAATGCAAATGGTTTTGGAATATCAATTTGGAATTATTGGGTTTTTTAAGCAATATGAGATGGTACATAGTTGGTGTGTGTTCATGATTACATTATGTGACTCCTTGATGAAATAGAATTGTTGCTAGAATCTAACTAGAACAATATAAGGAAGAAATTTCCTAAAATTAGCTCCTTTGAGGAGAAAACATCTTTTCTCATGATCGTATGGATATGGATTTCATCGTGTAGTTTTGTGTTTTATGTGAACCACGATGATTATGAAAAATAATAAATTTTGAGTTCCTTAATATTTTTGAATGATGAAATTTATTTATGATGTAAAATTCATTTAGAAAATCTATTCATTTGGTATATTTTATATTTTGATTTTTTTAAGTTTTTAATATTTTTCTATTATATTTTATATAATGGGTTTCAACTTGTTCATGTCTTATTTTAATGTGTGAAAATCATGGGGGTTATATATTGGGAATGATTAATTACCCCATATATATAAACATTGGTGAATATATATATGTTTTTTATCATTACATAGGTTGGGGACCACATTCCAACGTTCCAATAAGAACTCATTAATATCACATTAATAATAAGTGGAGTTGGATCTTGCAGCTGTTTAATGCACTGGATTGGTGTGGTGTCACCTTGGAACCCATGACTTGTTCATCTTTAGAGAATTAGTTTCAGCCACTTAATATTTTTCAATGACTCTAATATTTGTATCTGTATAATTTTTCATTTACTTATTGTTCACTTATATTATTCTTGGGTTTGGTTCCTGAATTATTTATGTAGGTATCCATGTTTTTACATTACCTGGATCCTATTATGTGTGTGTTTTTTAAAAGGATTAATAGAATTCTGCATGTTTATTATGATTAAACACATGATATTTTTTCATTCTTTAGTGTTTTTAAAATTTCACCTATGGTCAGTAGCGCCTCCCACTCTTCCCAATAGATTGATATAAGGTGACTTATTAAATATTGAAGTCCTTAATTTGGGATGGTATTAAAGATATAATAATGTCATAACATTATTTTTATAGAATAAAAAATACCTCTCCATCCTTTTTATCTCGGACATTATGGTGCCAATGTGGTCTGGGTATAAAGGTTTTTTAAAACACTAATATGAATGTTTTCAACTAATCATCATGGTTTTAACTAATGATTGTAACATGTAATCCATTGGGAATGATATTTCTACCATTAAGACTACATTTTAACTTAGTTTTTTGATTTTTATTTTGTAATATTGTTATTATGATGATGAAATATAAAATTTAACATTGAATAGATAAACAATAAAAACTAATAAATTGGTGATTTTATTGAAATGGTTTATAGAAATAAATTGAAAAAAAAGGATGAAATTAAATTAGTGAGAGTAAATAGTTTATAATGTGGTTATACTAAAACCACATGTAATCTATGATTTGAATAAATATATAGTGAATTAGTTTTAGGATGTTAATAAGGGACCTTGAATTGAGAAAATCATTAGTTAAATCACTAATAAAACATTTAGATTTTGAATCCAATAATGATTCATGGTTAATTTGTACCTGATCTAGTGGAGGTGTGAATGTGTAGGATGAAAATTATTTTTATCTAGTTGGGGACACTAGATGACATTATTTTCATGATAGATGTGATTATTCTTGGGGACCTTGCACTATCATCATGGGAATTGTCTATTAAAGGTAATTTTAATTAAGAAATTAAATTAAAAGGAAATTGTGAATTTATCAATAAATAATTATTTTTGAAAGCCTTTTTGATTCCCATGAATGTAGAATTACTTTAACTAGAACATGAACAGATTTCAGAAACTAAATATGAAAATAATTTCACTCACCATGTTTTTTTTTGGCCAAATTAAATGATAAAAATATACTGAATTCTGATATCCTTATAGAAACTATCTATCACATGGTTCTCTTTAAGTTAATAACTTCTTGTATTAGATAATATATCTAAATAGTAAATATGGAACTTGTTAGTGAAAAATACCAGGCATGAAATCCAAGTTGAGTGGAAACTTTTCATCATATAAGTGATGGTGGGAGTTACATGTGGAAAATAAATTCAAGAGGTAGTATTACTCCTAGGGATGTAGGGAATAATTGAATCAAGCCATGTGATCAATCCCTTACCAACCATGTTAGAAAAATTAAACAAGTTACTTCGAGTGTGGCACACTCTCGCACAAGATGAATGAATGAAATGAAGTTCTAAGGAATTTCCACTTCTATAAATAAATGGAATCTTAAAAAGAATTGACATATGCTTCTGAGATTGGTAGGTCCAACATGATAAACTCAGCCACTGACTTTGTATGTTAGGGTAAAAAATCCTATCAAACTAGTTAGTTTGTGAAGAACAAATTGAACTATGATACATCCAAGAACAATTCAGTAGTTCTGGTGATACCATATCATGGATGTATGAGATATCCCACAACATTTGATTGACATTAGTGTAGAGTAGGTAGTTATGAGTGGGAATCGCGGTCCCTATATGGTGAGATGAACCATTCCTTTAAACAAGAACATTATGAATCTATATTTTGATATTGGTGTGTCCCATTACTTCTTTTTTCTTATTTATTAAACATTTGTGATTACACATGGAAATGATATCTCATATCATGCATATCAACACACCCCTTCGATTTTTATACATTAGATGATTCAAATGAACTACATCAATCATTCCAATTGATGAAACATATTTTCTATGTGAGGTTACATTATTAGACATGAATTTGTTTTATGTCATATTTTTTGTAGATTGGGTAGTATGATTTGACACCTATAATGGATGTTATGATTAGTATTTGACATTCATTACCCCAGATGGATCGACTCATATATTTAAGAATTATTGGGATAAAAATAATTTTATTGATGTACCTCTTATGATAGTTGAAGGATAAATCATAGTCTTGTTACTTTAAATTTCCTTAGATACTGGTGATTGAACTAGAAATGGGAATCTTTTTGTTATATTGAATTGATACTCGTACCTCATTCCAAATTATTTCACTGGGTTATCACCTGAAAGGGAAATCAATTTTTTATCATTATATATCGATGAACAAATACTATTTCTCTACATTAATACATAATGGATTCGACTGAATTGTGATAGTTAATGGTTCATCTAGAAGGGTTGTAAAATAAATGTTTTTATCATACATAGTACATCACCTTGGGTTATTCCAATTTATTCCTAATCAAAGAATATGGTAATATCTTATTACTTTTTTCATTGTTATAGGTTGAATATTGTTATGATAAAAATAGATACTAACTTCCTCAAATTGATGAAGACCTTGATCAATTAAAGGGATCCAAATGATTATCCATGATTTATATATTATTTTTATAAAATAAATATAGAGTCATATGAAAATAAATTCATAATACATGAATCTAGAATTTATTGGTCCATTCTGAATATGTTTTCATTCATTATTTGTCTCTTGAATCCACCATCAGTTTTCATGGAATTGATTAATAAAATATTCCATAGGTATCTTAACACCTTTAATTGTTTTTTTTATGGATTATAATTTAATTTACTAGGGAGGAATGAATGAACACAAATAAAACACAGAGAATATTCCATATACATCATGTGTTTATTGTTTTTTTATTATTTCTAAGTGCGCTATTACGATTAATATAGCTCGTTTCCCATGGCACATCATTTTCAAAGAAGTATAATTAGTTGACCATCAAAAATTAGATATAGTAGACTCTATAAACCACCAGATAATATTTTTGAGATACAAATTCTTGTAGGGTAATGATTATACTATCATTGTTTTGGGTTTACCAAAAAAAATCAGATACAATGATTTATTTTATAATAAATGGTGTTCCATTTTTTTTGTAAATGAGTGGTCAGAAAATATTTCTACGCCATATAATTTTACTCTTCTTGGATCCCATTTGAATATTTCCTAAACTAGGTTACTATGATTTTGTATATTAAGATGCATCATGATCGTGTATGGATTTTGTTTTAATGCATGGATATCTTGTTGTGGCCTACTGTATGAATCACATGTGATCACATGAAACAAATTATCCTACACATAACATGGAATTAAATATGGTTTTCAATGGATTAAATATTTAGCATCATTATATATTTAGGGAGAGGTTCAAATATTTCATTGGCCATAAGATCTTAAAATATATAAATTTTTAGTGATACTAGAACTTGAGTAAAAAAAGATAGATGGAGTACCTATAGTTTCTTTATTTTGACTTGGCATTCAAACATAGTAAAAAAATAGTTTTTAGATGCATTGGATTATATATCACATTTGGATGTGGTCTAAGATGTTAATTACCAATGGTAGTTGGTGAGCATGATTAGTGATATGAATCTTGACTTCACAACGTAGTGTGAGCATGAAAACTTCTTTCCATCCAACATGGTTAGTAAATTTTCAGATTTGGTAAAATAGGATTATGTATTAGATCCTTATTTCATCACCATTATAAAAACCCTAAATAGTTGTGATTCTTCTAATATCTAGACATAAGAAGGAAACTCAATGTTGAATTTTTGGAATCATGATAAAAATGATCAATCATACCAAGAACAACTTCTATCATCCTATCACAATTTTAAATGGTTTATTCACCATGTTATTTAGACAATTTATAATGTAGTGAAATGACATTTTCGGTGGTTGGGTATGAGACCCAATATTACAAAATATACGTTAAAATTATTAACTTTACAATTAGAAAAACTTGATCATGAAATACTAGAAGATATGTTACAATCTATTCATATACCTTTACAGGAAATGGTATATATTGTAATGGATTTTTCTCATTATTCTACCAATTACATTGTTTAATCATGATTGTTCTTGGATAATAGTGGATTGAAGAACTATGTTATCACATATTCTCCCTATTAGTTAATACAAAAATGTAGAGGACGAAAAAAATATGTATATCTATGAAGTATTCAGGTTTCACAGAGTAATAAAGTCAATTATTTATGATAGATATCATATATTATTTCACAATTCTGATGATCATTACAACATATTCTTGGGATTTAGTTTTCCATGATCATTCCATATAATCTACATATAAGGGGAATATAATGAAAATAGTTAAAAAATGTATGATATTATCTGATCGTGTATCATGGACATTGGTGAATCATAAGATGATCATATTACATTGGTTTATTTATCCTATAATTAAAGGTATTAGGTGATGATTCAGATGGCCCTATTGGGAGACTTAAATGTCCTTCATTAATGTTCTCTACAATTATGTGTGTAAATTGGGTAGACATGTTGATTGATCATAGTCCTATTCATGAGACTATATGGAAATTTAAGATAACCCAGAAATGGATGGCTATGAATCATAGATGATAGAAATCACATCTGGACAGTTATTATTGACCATTAAATTTTTCAGTGAGGGACCATGTCTTCTTGAAATGGACATCATGACTTTTTTATTTATGCTTTTGGATAAATGAGAAGTTAGAATACTAGTATATGGTGCATTATAAATTACTTGATCAAATTATCATATTTTCTTATTGGTTATCATTATCATCGAAGTTCAATTTCATTCATAAAGTGTTCTGTGTTTTTAATCAAAGATTTATCACTATTATTATTTTCATGTGACCATTTGGTATCATGATACTACTATTACTGATGTTATTTTTATCCATGAATTGGTACAAGTTCATGATAGATTGTAAAATACCCTACATGGGAGATATATATCGTTTGTGTGATATTTATAGGAACAAAGTTAGATTAAAAACTAATCATGGGAATGTGAAATGATTATATAAAATAAAAAACATAATATTTTCAAAGGAAAAATTATTATTTATCATCCCATTGATGTAATTATTAAAGATTGAGAGGATGTATCAAAAATGGTGTGAGTTTTTCTATTTTTAAATTATTTTCATTTTTTTCATGCAGTCATGGGAAAATTAGTTGGAATTTTTTTGTGTGAAAAGAGGGAATCATAAAGGACAGATGTTGTTATATTACTTAGGAAACACTTCATGTTAAATATATTAGATTTACGATGTAAATTGATCGAGTAATATCATTTACATCAATAAAAGTATTCATTTTTTAAATTTTTGGGGGAACCACTAACATTAAAGAAATAGGTTTATATAGTAATATAATCTTTCATAGAAAAATAAGAAATGGTGATGGTTTTGTTGATGTATGAAACCCCTATAATATTTCAAGCAATAAATTCATTAGGTACAATAATTTTTATTTCCACACTCTCATGAAAATCCATATTAGATTTAGTATTCATTCCAATCAACTTGTATGGCATCCCTATATGATTTCAAGTATTCATAGACATTTGGACTATAGATCGAATAAATCCATGATTATTAAATTATGGATATTAATGTGTAACAAAATAAAGTGTAATGACCCTTGGAATCACCTTTTATATCACATGACTAACAACATAAGGCATTATGTTTTTCCCGAACTCATTATTTTTTAAGATTCACAACATTTAGGGTTTCTAATATATTTTTCCTATGATTATAATATGATTTTTTGAATTAAAACTCTACTGATAAATACTTTATTGGTTGTAATTGAAATTGGATTATATGTGTCACCACAACGGACATGCTAAATTGACAAAGAGAGTTTTATTTAATGAATTTTTCTTGTATATGAACAAGGAATAAATGGGTTGTTATTATTGTATAAAAAGGAAAATTATTTGAGTAGGTTCATGATTTCATTGTTTGCGCCTATTTTTTAATCGATTTGGTGCTCGGTGCCAATTGGAAAGGCACAAGGGGATAATTTACACAAAGATACAACTTGGTGGAGAACCTATATTCACTAATGATCAAATGGAGTTTTTATTCAGCATGTGTGTGTGTGTGTGTGAACTTATATAAATATTCCAAAAGTAAATTTTGATATTCATATACTATTTAAATGATACACACTATTTATAACATAAAATGATGGTCGAAAATATAGTCATTTCATATATTTTACATTTAGAATTTTTTTTAATCATTTGATATTATTCTGTTCGTTTTTATACCATGTGATCTAAACTATTATATTATTAGTGGAATGTGTAAAACATTTTGTGTCTTTTAGACTATTTCTAATTACTCAACCCCTACATATGAATTTTTGATTGTATGATGTGGTTTTTTCTATGATACATGAAAGGGATAAGTTTCATAGATTTATATTTTCACGCCATCATGTAATAGTCATATTTGGTGGAGTTTCAAAATGGATTTGGTTCACATATTTTTAAGGTTTTGTGCGACATTGGTACCTATGTCTTATTCAACAATGGGATTTTATTTTATACATCTTATTGTTCCACTGGTAATCTGATATTTATGATTTCTTTTAATAAATATTGGATTTTTCACTTTTATTATTATTATTATTTTCATTCATGCATCATTTTTTTATTTCCTTGTTTTTAAATGATTCATATCCTATTATGTATTTGTTTCTAAAAGGGTAAAACATCCCACCATATTTCTTTTGTATAAACCATTTTCATTTATTAGTAGAAATTAGTGTTTATGGAATGACACATAAGGTTATTAAAACCTCAAAGTCTCCTTAGCCCAATTAGTAGGGTATAAATTTTATAGAAATAAACATGTGAGAAATAAAAATATGAAAAATTATGTAAAATTTTTTATATTTTCATATTTTAGAACAAAACATATAAATTCAAAAAAACATATAGGAAAACTCATATAGGTATTTTTTTTACATAGTTGTTTTCAATACATAACTAAAACTCACTAAATAAAAAAAATAAAGTAAGAAAACTCAATTATTTGATTCATTTAGGAGAATATATGCAGAAAAATTCATATAAGACATTCATGTAGGATTGATCACATATATGAATGTCTAAAATCACTAAAATACAAGAATTATCAAAATTGACACCTAATCCAAGCATCTCATTCAGAATATTTTTCTTTTTTTCTACTTGACTTCAGTTTATCAAATTTTGATATATTTCCATGTAATGAAAAATATCATTGTTTGGACCACTATAGATCAATTTATTATTTATTAATAGGTAAAAATAGTTTTAAAAAAATAAATCAGAAAAAAACATATATTGAATTATAATAGAATTTAATGACATTATATGGATCAATTTATAATTTTATATCTTCTAATGAAATGTAAAAAAATGATCTTTCAAATTCAACATGAATATCTCATTTTGGAGGTCTTTATCTTATGATATGGTCAAAATTCGTAAGGTAACCAAATCAGGAAATACATCATTGTGATTTTAAAAATGGCTAAATGAGTAAAAAAATGGTTATGTGGGAATAATAAATCATTGACATTGTGATTAGTAAAAATCATGTATAAAGGATATTTTAATGTCCCGAATGATTTATTTATATTAGGAACAGTTCATGAAAATTATATCACATTCTATAAACAACAAAAACATGAAATCTATATAAATATTATCTGAAAAAATATAATGGAATCATTACTGTTTAACATACAAAAAATAACACACCAAAAGACATATGAGAAAATACAATAATATAAAATAGTATATAATTATTACTTATTTTTTAAAAAAAATAAATACATATATGAAAATAAATTTGTGAGACGTTTTTTAAATGTTATGATATATAATATTAATACTCCTATATTTTAAAAAACAAACTTCCATGTTGGAACAAACTCTTCCTATTAGAAATAATAAAATTATTAAAAGTTACTCACCTCTTTTGAAATTTATATAAAATAAATATAGGAATGATTTAAAAAATCAACTCATAATAAATTATTTTTAAAATAAATTTCCATTAGTCCATGTTAAAATTTAATTATGAAAAATATATAAAAATCAAAATATTTTGAAAAAATAATGTCAAATAATATATCCTTTAATTACACAATCACAAAAAAAAATTAATGTAATTATTAATATTTATAGAATGTTAAAAAAGGATGGTCAAAACAGAAATAGAAAAATAATTATCCAAATAAATTGGAATCTTTTTAAAACTAAATACAAATTTAGATAATTCATGTTTAATCTGTGGAGATTTTAAACATCATAATATGGATGAAATATATTAACTCTTTTCAGTAGATAAAGAAAATAATTTTTTCCCTAACATAATGAAACTATTTTTACTAATAAAATGAAAAATTCTTGATAATGTTTTTTTACCATATTTGTATCCTCAAAAATTTGAATCCATGTAAATAATTAAATAAAATAATTTTTTCTACAATAAAATAATCAAGAAATGATTTTTTACCATAACTAAGAATATTATTAATATTCAATATATTAGATTCCATTAGATCAGTTTAAAATGTTTCACATTAAGAAACACTAAAAAAATATATCAGTTCTAGATTCAGTTAGATAGATTAAAATTCTAATAATGAATCTAAATAATTTAGAATCAACATATTTCCTAGTCATAAAATTATATTGTTCTTTTTAAATGAAATAATTTAAATATCATAATAAAATTTAAATAAAATAAATTTGAACAATAATAATATTTTATGATATTATATTGATAAAAATATTTATTCTAATTTCTATTCATTAAAATAATTTTCAAACAAATAAAAATGTCTCTCACACTAAGAATAAAGTGCTTGTTTTAGACCCTATAAATGAAATGAAAATTTCATATCATGATTATATAAATTTTTATTTTCCAAACCACTATTGTGTGAAAAAAACGTTAGAAATAAAACCACTTAAACATTCACTTTTCAAATTTACATGAAAAAACATAAATCTGTGAATAACATAAAAAAGGGAAATAAAATTATTATAAAAAAAATAAAAGAAAGAATAAAAAATTATTTATCAAAATATATTCCTTTTTATTTAAAATAACCTTCTGAAACTAAGACATATTTATTTTAAACAAAATAACAGGATTCATCGATTTTTTTTTAAAAAAATCTTTTTTTTTCAAAAAAATAAAGGTAAATTGGTGTTATAACTAATGCCAAAGAAATTATTTTTATAAAACAGATTCAAATCATCTTGTAGTGAGATAATAAAAATATTTTCATTTAAATAATATAAACATTATTAATAAAACTTTTAATAAAATAAGAATAAATAAAGACGTATAAAGTAGAGATTATGATTTTTTTTACCAGAACCAACATTACCATTCCCAATGTCAATATGATGATATTTATCAATCCACAATGACCTAGGATCATATTGGTAAGAATCCCCCCCCCCCAAGATTCCTTATCTATGGGTTTTTATTTTCAAATATTTAAACATAAAAAATAATTTTTAACATTTTCCAAAAAAAAGTATTCATCACAAGATTCATCAAATGTAATATGAGAAGATTCATTATTACTCATTATATTCCTCACAAAGAAAAAAGTATCAATAAATTTATGTCAAAAAAATTAATCTTTATTCATTAATTACACATAGTTTGAGCCATCTCTTGAATAGAATATTTTCCATTCTATAACACCGTTATACTATAGTGTTCAATGAGAATAAAATACATTCACAGCAAATTTATTCTAATTCATTTTTAATATGAAAATTGAAAAGTTTACCTACATTATCACTTATTATAAAAACAATAAAATAAAATATCATATATTTTAATACATTACAAAATTCATTAAATATAGTTATGGTTTCATAGTTATGAGACATAAAATAAAAACATATAAATCTAATGAAACCAAAAAAAATAATAAAAACATATTCAATTCATTATAAAAAAATAAATCAATATTTGGAAAAATAAATCAATCTGTAATAATTAAAGAGTTCTAAAATTGGAAACATGATTGATATATTTGAATTGTTCCTTGGGATTCGTACCTTTTTTTACATAACACACAAAAAATATTTTCTTATAATTAACTTGAGTAAATCTAGAATATGTCCAATATTAGAAACTTTATGTGTCATACCAAAATAATACTACCCAAGAATTTTATTCAACAAAAAATAAGTTATTTATATTTATAGTGAAACTTACAATTTTGATTAATTAGATTATATATATTAATAGAATATATATTATCTTTTGTATTAAGATCTAATAAAACAGTTTCAAAACATTTAAAAAAATATCGACATCAAATTTTACATAATTTCTTTCATCACAATATTTTTAAATAATAATTATGTTAAGTTTAAAACATTCAACTTATAATACCTTATAAATTAAAGAAACATTAAAAATACATAATTCAAAAAATCCTTAACAATTCTTTAAAATTTATCTAGAAAATTGATAAATCATGAATCACATTTGGTAAAAGGGGAAAATTTTGATAGGTTACTAGTCATGTAATCATAAAATACAATTTCCATTAAACATGTGACATTATTCACACATCCATGGTTCATTTCCTACAAAAATTAGTTACATGAAGTTTTTGGGTACATAATCTTGTTTCGGTCTAACTAGTTTAGTAATAGAATTAATAGATACCCAAATAGTTTTAATATAGTTATTATAAGGTATTGTAGTAGATAAATGTTTTTCAATAAAATATCATGTGTTACTAGAAGATTTACGATATATAATATAACATTGATTATCATCATGTACTTGCATTAAACATTTAATGCATTTTAAATAAAAACGGTTCGGTTAGAAGTTTTAAAAAAATGGATCCTGTATAACATATGAATCAATCGATTATAACAAAAAATGTATTTTGTTTCATTATTCGATTTCATCATAGAAATCATTTTCAAGTTTTTTTCATTTCCATGAAAAAAAAATAGATGAAATTTATTTTATGATTTAACCATCTTTTCTAATATTATTTATATCCATATGAAAATACTTGAAATCATTCATATATAATATCATTAAAACATGAACTAGGATATATTATTTATTCCTCGAGGGAGTCATTCACCTTATTATCATTATTACATTCGAAATTTTCCTCTTAATTTATTCTTATAATTATTTATAAAATTTAGTAACTCTTAAAATATCTTTTAGTAGGTTTTACTTTTCATCATACAACTCATTATTTATATAATCATTAATTTCACATAAATTACAATAATTATATTCATAATTATACTTATTTTGAATTTTCATGACAAAAATTAAGTAATCTGACTCTTTATTAAATTAATAATTGTCACTTGAATCAGATTCATTGCTTCAAATCCATCTAGTATTGGAATAAAATTACCACTCTCTCTTAATTGTATTGTCACCCATACTCACATCAATATTATACAGTTGAGTTTCATATGTCCCTTCTTTCAAAATCTATACTATATTTTATATGGTATATATATATTAAACTTATTATATTTTCAATCATTATTTTGATATGTACATGGTCTCTTCATGAACTATATCTTTCATATTATAAATACTTGTACATATATTCTAATTTTATGATTTTCACATTGCTATGATTTATATTTAGAAATGTTATGAGAAAAATTTATATAATATTTGAAATAAAGACCTTTATTATATGAAGTAAATTAGTTTATTAGAATTATTTAACTCATCCTAATATAATAGAAGTTATTATATGAGTTCATCCAATTTCTATTCATTAAAATTTTTTAGTGTAAATTGTTGGAAACATCATTACATTTTATTTCATTGGTAGATCTCTTATAACCCTTCTAATAATTATGATGTTCTATAATGTTTATCTAGTGGAATTAATTTCATTCATAAAGACTTTGAATAAGTAAAATAGTTTATTGATGGTTTTATCATCACCCATATTTAATTCATGATACTCCACTCAAAGAATTTGGAGATTGGTTCTAATAATCATTTCTAATCCAATGTGAGTTACATGTAAAATCATCCTAATATAATCAGTTTTATTATATGATGAAAAATCTTAATAGAATTCAATTAGTATAAAAATATAATATATTTACTACATTGTAATTATCAACATATATACTATAATATTTTCATGTAAGAGTTCCTGGATTAGCTTTTGTAAGATTTTATATTTTTTCTATGATCTACCTGTGTTTTATTATTAATTATTTAAGGTACACCTAAACACTGGATTTCTAAAAATAATAGTCATTTCAACAAATTATAAGTGTCTTATGAGGAATACAGAAATCATATTTATTAATTTCTACCATCTAAAATATTTTTTCCATAGACAATAAGGACTAAGAAAATGCTAGCATGATGAATTATATACATCAGTCCCCATTAAAGGATTTTCTAAATTCCAAAATGAAATACCTATGATACCAATATCAAGGTTTTATAAGTGATGATATATGGTATTGGGGGTGAATAGAAAAAAATTGTTCATTAAAATTTATGGACTAGTAACCTAAATTATTTATAAAATGAAATTAAGAGAGTTAATTTTCATTAGAAAATAAATGAAAGAATGAAAGAATATTTTTTATATTAGTGTGGTCTAAAGAGGTCACAGTCTACTCTTATACAATTCTACATAATTAGATATTAAGTGTTCACTAATATGAGTATGAAAGATGAATTTTAACCCCATTAAAAACTACTTTTTCATGTGGATGTATAACCAAAGACACCTCATTTTTTTTGGAGATTCATAACTGAATAACAACCCTGAGTTTAGGTATCAGGATTCACAACCCGAACTATAAAAAATTTAGAATATGGGAGTCAATAAATAATGATATATATTTATTTTTTGTGAAAAGTCATAATAATAATTTGAAATTGTCACGACCTGTCCTCGGGTACAGATGGCCTCCTCAACACCTCAAGTCTGTTTGTCTGCTCCGTGTACGTCTCTCCAAGTGGTCCACCTCTGGGTACCGTCCTGCTCTACAAGTCCTCACCTCGATCAGTGATGTTCGTCGTCTGCAACCAACACAATGTAGTGCGGGCAAAGCCCATGAAGGGGTGAGTATACAATACTCAGTAGGGACCCTGAGACCCCCCGAGGGACTCCCAGAATCCACAAAGGATAAACCAAAGAATTGATATACAAACACAAAGTATCAACCAACCCTACTTAGGTATATGACCATATATATACCTAAGTTATCAACCACCGTATGGCTCCAACTCTCGAGCCCAAATACAACCCATTTCACACAGGAAATAAATCAATCACATTAATGATAATGATTGAAAATCAAGACTCATCTCACACATGTATACATCTTTCGTACAGCGAGAGAGATTATCGGATGTAGTAACTCATTCATCTATGCTTTCGGACCCACACAGGATACAAAACCAGCTAAGTTGTCGAACCCACACAGGATACAAGACCAGCTACATGTATAGTGATGAAGATTATCATATGTAGTTACTGATTCATCTAAGCTGTCAAACCCACACAGGATACAAAACCAGCTAAACGGTCGGACCCACACAGGATACATGACCAGCAACTCTGCCGAACCCATACAGGATACAAGCACAGAGGTCAAAATGCTGGACCCAAACAGGATACAAGAAAATTATTCATTGTCGCAGAACCCATGGATGATTCCAGTACAGTTTTTGTCACTGTTGAACCCACAGAGTATTCCAGTATAGTAGTCGTCACTGTCGAACCCATATAGGATTCCAGTACGGTAGTCGTCGTTGTCAAACCCACATAGGATTTCAGTACAATAGTAATCGCTATCGAACCCCCGGAGGATTCCAGTACGGTATTCGTCGCTGAAGAACCCATGGAGGATTGTAGTACCATAGTCGTCGCTGTCGAACCCATAGAGGATTCCAGTGCAATAGTCATCGCAGTCGCATCCAGCTCTAGGGTTCTCGCACACAGCATGCTCGATTCCAGGAGGGTCCACTTCTCGTGCAAAGAGGGTTGATACATCAACTATCACAAAGCCCAGGGTTGATGAATCCAAAAGTTCCATCTCTTCAAAAGGAACACAACGTGACAAACGGCGCGTCAATCGGACGCCCGATTTGTGAGTTATTAGCATTATTGCACCGGGGGCCCGGTAAGAAATACGCTCGTTCCAAACCCGGCCATTTTCCAAAGTTGCCTAAAACTCACTTAGAGTATTGAAAAAGGACCGCCTCATCGTAAGGGTCCCTATTCCGCTGACGGCACGTCGATCGGACGTGCAGTCTTGTAGTTATTCACGTTTAACTGAAAACGGGCCAGGCCCGTTAAGCCCTGTGGGCTGGCGGGTTGGGTCAAACCGGTTTTGGTGGGTCCGACCCGGAAGAGGGTCAGACCGCACCAATGGGTCGTGTGGCCCGGACCGAGGGGCACGGACAGGATCAAGGGGGTGCGGCTTGGCCCGGTGGGGCGCAGCCCATCCCGGCGCGGCGCGTCCCGACCCATTACGGCGCGGCCCGGCAAGCAGCGGCTCAGCTGGCTGGCCGAGCGATCTAAGGGGGGGGGGGGGCGCAGCCCCTCACTTTACCGAACCGGTGACTCCGAGCGGCACCGCACTCTAAACTGGCCGGCCGAGGCCGGCCGGACTTCCTAGCACGAGCGGCCCGCATGAGCGGGCCCCAGTTCCCGATGCGTGGCGCCCTCCTGGCTCCCGGGGTCTTCTCAGCCTAGTCGTCCGCCTGTCGGCTGGTTCACCCGCAGAGCGGCCTGTGGAATGCAGGCTGCAGTCCTCTGCAGTGCAGCACCCCGTTTTGGTGTCGCGGTCTTCCTTCGGCCCAGCCCACATTAGCCGGCCGAGCGACCCATGGTTGCAGGCCGTTGTTCTTCCGCACGTGGCCGGTGTGCGGCCTCTGCCTTCGATAATCGTTGATTCCTGTTGCAAATTAAATGGAATGATAACAAAAGAGGGTCATCGGGTCGTGTTCGTTCAACCCATGCCCTCTGTGTTATGCGGTATCAATCGGCCATGGATAATTCAGAAAATTCAACAAAGAATGGGGTAGAAATGATTCATTTATAAGTGTACAAACCCCTACCTCACAAAATACGTCGCATGTCATCGAGCCATGGAAGACGAGCATTGTGGTAGTTGGGCGTCGCAGAAGAACGGTGTCGTTCCATCAATGATGGCGGACAAGTCGTTTTCTTAGGCGGCGTAGACTCCTTGATATCGAGGTGCGTCCGAGGAAGAAGCGTCGTTGGAAGAAGTCCTTCCCGTTCTTCGTCGGGGATGTTCTTCATTGTTGAACGGTGTTCTTAGTCGAAGAAGGATCACCTCTCTTCTAATTCATCAGAGCCTTTCCCCAAAAGTTATTTTCCAACACAAAAAGAAAAAAAGTCTCTATAATTAATAGAATTGTCATGCAATTCAATTTGATTCAAAAGAGGTGCCGAATAATTAATGTAGACATTCATTATATGAGTTGGCGCAATTGATGGGAAGAGGGAGGTGAAGAGAATCCACCATAATAAATATGAGTAGTTTTCAGGACAAACAGTAGGGAATTAATGGGGATTTGAAGGGGAGGTGTAAGGTTGCGGGTTCGTGTGGTCCCCACCACACTAAATCCTCTCCGGGGAGGTTATGTGGGGTGTGGGCCCACCCTTAACTTCCAACTCTAGGTTATAACCACCAAAAATAAATAAAATTGCGTAAAACAATTTTATTTAATTTATTCTATATCCCCAAAAATTAACCTTCAACCCGCATAAAATGCAACTGCGGTAAAGGTCCCCTTAAGAGAATATTGGCGCTGTGAGTTTATCGGTGTCCTCGGATTTCAATTCCGAGCACCGGTTCAAAAGATATAATAACCCTCTCATACGTTTACTGAACGTACCTGATCAAAACATCAAAAAAAAGATTTCGGGCACACCGGGCCTCGGATTCAGGTGCCGTTAGAAACTGCGTACTCATAAAATTCCAAAGTATTTAAGAAAAAAAATCCTTGAAATTTTCAGGTCTTTACATTACCCCAACTTCAGGGATTTACGTACCCGTAAAGATACAACACACACTAGAGGAACAAATGGGGGTACTGAGCATGCATCTGAGCCTCCCGCTCCCAAATGCTCTCCTGGAGGTTCCCGTGCTGCCAGCAAACGCACACCAGAGAAATTGACCATCCACATAGGACCCACTCCTGTCGATCCTCGATCTCCTCCGGGACCTCCATGAATGTCACCCCGTCATCAATGTCCATATACCCGTGATCGATGATGTGGTTTAGGTAATGCACATATCTCCTCAGCTGATATACGTGGAATACGTCATGCACCCGGTGCAACTGAGTTAGAAAGGACAGTCAGTAAGACACCTCACCAACTCTGTTGAGGACCTGGAAAGGTCCAATGAAACGCAGAGACAACTTTCTTCCCCAGCCAAATCTCCATAGACCCCGTCGAGGTGAGACCAGTAAGAATACATGGTCTCCATCCTCAAACTCTAGTGGTCTCTATATCGTATCCACATAGGACTTCTGTCTGTTCTGTGCAGTCTTCATCTGCTCCTGGATGATATGTACCTTCTCTATCATTACCTGCACCATCTCTGGTCCTACACGTGCTGACTCCCCTGGGTTAGTCCCACATAGAGGTGATCTACAAGGTCGGTCATACAGTTCCTCGTAAGGGACCATCCTGATGGTGGAGTGGTAGCTGTTTTTGTACACAAACTCCACCAAGGGTAAGTGATCCTCCCAACTGTGACCAAATTCAAGGTCACATACACAGAGCTTGTCCTTGAAAGTCTAAATTTATCTCTCAGTATGTCCATCAGTATTTTGATGGAAGGCGGTTCTCAGATGTAGATGCGTCCCAACTACCTCCTACAACCCCTTACAATGCAAGAAAGTAAAGCATGCATCCTGATCGGAGACGATCATCGATGGCACACCATGAAGCCGTAAAATCTCATATACGTAGAGACATACCAATCTATCTAATAATCCCTAATCTTTGATAGGTAGGAGGTGGGGAGACTTTGTGAGTCAGTCAACAATCACCCAGATAGAGTCGTGTCCTTCGGATGTACGTGGAAGTCCCATCACGAAATCAATGGATATCTCGTCCAACTTCTACTATGGGACCTCTAAGGGTTGTACCATGCCTACTGGTACCTGGTGATCCGCCTTCATTTGCTGACAAGTGAGGCCTCATGAAACAAACTTTGATAAAGCCTTATTCATACCCAGCCACCAGTGCTATCGTCTGCGGTCCTTGTACATATTCGCCACTCCTGGATGTACCGCTAGAGGTGAAGTGTGAAACTCCCTCAGCACTTCCTCCTCTCATGCAACTGGTTCCATAGTACGTTCCCTGAAGAGGATGACGTGCTCTCCTACTTCAGAAAATCCATCAGGTGTCTTCCCTAAGTTTATCGGAGCACGTCGCGTCTCACATTCAATGTCCCCACGTTGTGCCTCTCTGACTCACTGAAGAAGTGAAGGAGTGACTGTGAGAGGCTGAAGAAAGTCTAGTCTATCAATATCCACCAAGGATATCAGCAATGTGGCTAGCTACTCTGTCGCCTCTCCTAGCAGCTGAATTCCCAATCTCTTGCTGAGAGTATCTTCTACATTGTTCCCCTCCCCATGAGTGTAGACTATCTCAAAGTCATAGTCCTGGAGGAACATCAGCCATCACCACTGTCTCAGGTATAGGTTCTTCTACGAGAAGAAACAACTGAGACTTTGAGATCAGAGTAAACCGTAAACCATTCTCTTAAGAAACTATGGGTGTGACCAGCCATTTGTAAAGAACTCAACTACACACTTTTCTAATTACGTTTTACAAGAGATGTTATGATTTCTCCTTTTCCTAAAAAAGAATTCCGGTCTCATCCCCTGAATGAACTACCTTTTTTGCCTAATACAGTCAATCCTAACATGAACAGTACTATTTCATGCCATGAACGACATCGTAAGGCCTCGGCGCCACTACCATGAGATCCAACAATTACTCTCACCTCTAAGGGTCGAGTCACACTATCGGTAGCAATGTGTGGTCACTGGGTCTCTTCCACTAGGAATCTTGAATGTGAGGGTGAAGTGAACGGTATTAACCAGAACCTCTCCGTATCAACTATACGAAAAGGTAAGGAGGAAAACATCACATGGACATGTGTCTTTTACTACTACAGCTCATAGTAAAAGTCATAGAACAACCAAAAACAATGAAAACAACAAAGCTAGAAGTCTCATGAACAAAGGCCTTTATTCTTGGAGCTAGTTCCGCACCTATGCACCTGCTCCCAGAGCTCGAGGTTAACTGTTTTAGGGTGGTGGTAGTAGAATTTCTCGGTGACTCTGATCACCATCCACTGAAGGACCTACCCCACTGCCTCATCTACTACTCGGCTGTTTCTTAAGCTCCTGCCGCTGCCTCTGTCTCGGTGGCTCCTCCAATGCCAGCTGATCAACTGTGCGGGGAGTTGGACAGTCATGCACTCTGTGACCTCATTCCCTGTAGGAAAACAGACTCTCCTTCGTTCTGAGCTCCCTCGGCGTTGGGTTCCCCGCACCCACTATGCCACATCTTGGGGTCATCTAACTGTTGTTCTAACCCGCTTTTTCCCCTGTTTCATCTGCCTAATGCCTGATGCTGATGTCTCAGCTACTATCGGAAATCCCTATAGGAAGAGCAACATCTCCTGAGTATGAACAGAGTGTAGAGTCTCAAGTACAAACTCTGCCCTGAAAAGACCATCGAGGTCTCCCCATGTGAGAGTCGCCTCATCGTAAAACTGGAGCATCAGGCTCCACCACCTTTTAGCTGATCCCTGAATGAGACTAACAGCTAGGTACACCATCAAGTCACCGGGTATCCCAACTGTGTGGAAAACTCATGCTACAACCTCCAGCCAGCACCCGGCCATCTGAATATTTGTCTCACCTCAAAACCTTGGAGGCCTCAGTCACTAGAAATATTGAAACGCACTCAGGAAGCGTGCACTCTCTACTGCTGGGCTAGTTATATTGGTGGCCCAACGAGTACTGGTACCAATGGTTCCTCCGCTGTGATGGGGCCCTACACCGAGGCCTCATCGCTCAGTGGGCTACCATCTCACAAGTAACTTGGAAACCTAGTTGGTTGCCTTCATGGGGCCATCCTGAAAAGCAACAGGTGTTCCGCGGTCAAAAAAATATTCTTGGTGAGCTAACACAAAGTAATCAGTGAGAAACATTTTCAAAGTAAACACACACGTAATCAGTGTTTTCATGCACTGAGTCGGAAATCAGAGTTCAGGGTCTTGGTGTATGGATACGTCAGTATCCACACCAATACTGGACTCCCTGGACTGAAAACAACACTCAATACTCTTAACGTTATTTCTTCATAGAAAGGAACAATCAGAGTCATGAGTTCTGTGGTAGAACCGAAACCTCTTATACCAATTTGTCACGACCCGTCCTCGGGGCTTGTATCGTGACTACCCCAAGCCCACCTTCCATAGGCCAGGGGCTGGCGACTAGCAAAAAACGCTTAAATCTTGATAAAAACAGAATGCATTTCCTTTATAAATGTAAACTACACAATTGAGTACACAAATAAAGTAAGCACTAAGTAAACTGAGTACAAAAGTAAGTGCTGAAAAGTAAATGGGCCAGAATACAAACCCAATGTAAAGTACAGTACAACTGAAAGCAAACATAATTGAAGTAAAGTAAAACATCAACCACTTAGTTGTCCTCTGGGAATCCCACATGAATGGTGGGTACATATGGCCTCCTCAGCACCTCATGTCCGTTTGTCCGCTCCATGTATGTCTCGCTATGTGGTCCACCTTCGGGTACCGTCAATCTCTACAAGTCTCCACCTCGATCAGGGATGTACGTTGTCTACAACCAACACAATGTAGTGGGGCCAATCCCATGCAAGGGTGAGTATACGATACTCAGTTGGGACCCCAAGACCCCCCGAAGGTCTCCCAGAGTCCACAAATGATAAACCATAGAAGAGAGATACAAACACAAAGTCTCAAACAACCCAACTTAGGAATATGACCATACATATACCTAAGTTATCAGCAAAAGTATTTCTCTAACTGTCGAGTCCAAATACAACCCATTCCATACAAGAATTAAATCAATAACATCGATGATAATGATTGAAAATAAAGACTCATCTCACACAGGTATAAATCTTTCGTATAGTGATAGAGATGATCTGATGTAGTCACTGATTCATCTAAGCTGTCAGACCCACATAGGATACCAGACTATCTAAGATTTCAGACCCACATAGGATATAAGACCAGCTACTTCTATAGTGATAATGATGATTGCATGTAGTTACTGATTCATCTAAGCTGTCAGACCCACATAAGACTCAAGACCAGCTAAGCTGTCATACCCACACAAGATACAAGACCAGCTACTCTGCCGAACCCACACAGGATACAAGTATAGAGGTCAAACTATACGACCCACATAGGATACAAGAACATTATTCATTGTCGTTGAACCCATGGAGGATTCCAGTATGGTAGTCATCGCTGTCGAACCCACGGAGGATTCAAGTACAGTAGTCGTCACTGTCGAACCAACAAAGGATTCCAGAATGGTAGTCGTCATTGTCGAACCCATGGAGGATTCTAGTATATTATTATTCACTATCAAACCCACGGAGGATTCCAGTACGGTAGTCATCGCAGTCGTAGCCAGCTCTTGGGTTCTTGCACACAGCACTCTCGATTCTGGGAGGGTCCGCTTCTCGAGAAAAGGGTTTGGATACCTAAAATGTCACGAAGTACAAATTTGATGTATTTTGTAGTTCCGTCTCATCAAAAGTAACCCAACGCGATAGACGGCGCGTCAATTCGACTCCCGGTCTGAGAGTAATTAGCATTTTTGCTCTGGCGAGGCCAGTTGGAAATACATTCATTCCAAACCCGGCCATTTTCCATAGTTTCCCAAAACTCACTTAGAGTATCTCAAAAGGACAACCTCGTCGTAAGGGTCCCAGTGTCGTTGACGGGGCGTCGATCGGATCTGTGGTCTTATAGTTATTCATGTTTAAGTGAAAACGGGTCCGGGTCGTTAAGCCAAGTCGGCTGGCAGGTCGAATCAACCCGGTTTTGGCGGGTCCGACCCGAAAAAGGGTGGGACCGGCCCGATGAGTTGCGTGGGCCAGCCCGAGGGGCACGACTTGGCCCTATGGGGTGCGGCCCGGACCGACGCGACGCGGCCCAGCCCAGAACGGCACTGCCAGGCACAGCGGGGGGGCGGCTCGGCTCGGCACGGCGTGGCCCGGCCTGGCACTGCGCGGCCCGGCCCGGCTGGCAGCGGCTCGGCCGGCTGGCTGAGCGGTCTGAGGTAGGGTGCGGCCCCCACTTTCCCGAACCGGCTATTCCAAGTGGCGATACCCACCCAACCGGCCGGCCGAATCCGACAGGCCTTCCTGGCATGAGCGGCCTGTACAGGCGGGCCGCGGTTCCCCGAGCGCAGCACCCTCCTGGCGTCGTGGGTCTTCGTAGCCCGGTCGGCTGCCTGCCGGCCAGTTCGCCTTCCGAGCAGCCCGCGGAATGCGGGCCACGGTCCTCTGCAGCACGGCGCCCCCTTATGGCATCATGGTCTTCCTTCAGACCGGTCGGCTTTAGCCGGCTGGTTCTTCTTCGGTCGAGCATCCCGATATTGGGGGTCGCGGTTCTTCCGCACGTGGCCGGCCACGTGGCCGCTGCCTTCAATCGTCGTTGCTTCCCGTTACGAATTAAAAGGAACGATAACAACCGAGGGTCGTTGGGACGTGTTCATTCAGCACGCACCCTCAACGTTAGGTGGTATCAATTGACCATGGAAAATTTAGAAAATTCAACAAGGAATGGGTTACAAATTATTCATTTAAAATTGTACAAACCACTACCTCGCAAATATTGTTGCACGTCGTCGAGCTGTGGAAGATGAGCATCGTGGTAGTCGGGCATCGCGGAAGAACGGTGTCGTCCCGTCAATTATGGGGGGAGAGTCATTGTTGTAGGCGACGTAAACTCCTTGACGTCGAGGTGC
This sequence comes from Viscum album, assembly GCA_963277665.1. Classification (NCBI taxonomy): domain Eukaryota; kingdom Viridiplantae; phylum Streptophyta; class Magnoliopsida; order Santalales; family Viscaceae; genus Viscum; species Viscum album. The sequence continues at coordinate 1,015,835,187 of OY728155.1, forward strand.
ATCCGAGGAAGAAGTGTCGTTGGAAGAAGTCCTTCGCATTCTTCATTGGGGATGTTCTTCTGTTGAAGAACAGTGTTCTTCGTCGAAGAAGGATCACCTCTCTTCTAATTTTCCAGAGCCTTTCCCCAAAAGTGATTTGCCAACGCAAAAAGAAAAAAAGGATCTCAAATTAATAGAATTGTCATGAAATTCAATTTTATTCTAAAAGAGGTGCCGAATAATTAATGTAGACATTCATTATATGAGTTGGCACAATTAATGGGAAGAGGGAGGTGGAGAGGCTCCACCATAATAATTATGAGGAGTTTTCAAGATAAACAGCAGGGAATTAATGGGGTGTTAAGGGGAGGTGGAAGGGTGTGGCTTGTCGTGGGCCCTACCACACTAAATCCTCTTAGGGGTGGTTATGTGGGGTGTGGGACAACCCTTAACTTCCTCCTTTAGGTTATAACTACCAAAAATTAATAAAATTGTGTACAACAATTTTATTTAATTTATTCTATATCCCTAAAAATTAAACTTCATCTCGCAAAAAATGCAACTATGGTAAAGGTCCCCTTAAGTGAATATCGGCACTGCGAGTTCATCGGTGTCCTCAGATTTCAATTCCGAGCACCGATTCAATATATAGAAAAACCTGCTCGTACCTTTACTAAACGTACCCAAAAAAATCTTCAAAAAAAATATTTTGGGCACACCGGGCCTCGGATTCAGGTGCCGCCAGAAACTACGTACTCATAAAATTCCCAAGTATTTAAGATAAAAATGTATTTGAAATTTTCGAGTCTTTACAGAAATCATGTTATGGATGGGAAGAAGTTTTATAGACATAAACACCAAAAATGAAATTTATAAAAAGAGTATAAAACACAGTTACCTATTTATGATTGTGTGACCATCGTGATTGAATATTAAAATATATAAATGTTTTTTTATATTTTTATATCCCTTGATTTAATTTATAATATATTTGAGACATAGTTAGTAAAAGAAGAAATTAAAACAATTCACAATATCAACACAGCCACACTCGTTTCACTATATCACATGAAAATATGAAAGCTCTCATTAAATAAGGATCACATGACTAGTTAGTCACATTCCAAAAATATAATGAATTTCTTAATATTCAATAATAAAAAATTAATATAAACATATAAAATAGGGGAGAGGGAAATCAAAATTTCATAAAACATAAGACATGAATATTTAAGAGAGTTAGAAAACTGATAAAATATCATTTCACAAATATTTCTCAATATAAGACCAAACTTTAAAATGATGATAACTGATTTAATAAATATTGAAATCATAAAAAAATATCATTAAAATGCTTCCATTAATAATATATTAATTAATAATCCACTTAAAATAGAAATTTTTAATTAGAAATTATAAATTCAAAATCATTTTATTTAAAAAAACTGTAAACATGTAATGAATTTCAAAACATCATAACAATGTATTAAAATAGTGAAACATGTTATAATTAGTTTAAAAAAATATTAATTTAGATACAATTATATAGGTGAAAAAACATAAAATAATGTATATGACATTTATATTTTAACCATAATATTTCATATGTGAAAGTAGAATCCCCATTAATCATTACTGACACATGTTGAATAGGATGAAAAATACCTCCCAAATGTTTGAAATAATTAACTTGAATTTATAAAATCAAAATTAAATTGTAAATATTTGAAACTAGATTGATGAAAATAATAATATAAGAGAATTTGAAATAATTTAACATTTCTATATTTTATAACAATCTATAAAAATTCACAAAACCGCATTGGAAAAATCATTTTTGTTGTTTTTTACATAATAATTATTCTCTACATGACTAGAAATCACAACATATGAATAATTTTAAATAACTGAATTGATGAAGTTTATGAAAATAATCAAATTGATGTATCCAAATTTATTTAAACAATTCATTTATGGAAATTCATGTATTGATGTTTTGGAAAGTTGTTAACAGTTTGACTAATAAAATTTCAGACCTAAAAAAAAATTTAAATAGAATAATAATCCTATACACTTGTTTAATTATATATATAATTATAAATATATTTCCAATTAATTATGAATCACATTAATTAGACGGTTATAGATCATGTTATTAATAAAAAATTTAGCTAAAAATTTATGAAAAAAATATATCCAAATTCATACTAAAAATATATAGTGAATTATAACCTATTTTAAAACATGATTGATATAAATTTATGATTTTATTTTTCTAATTAGATTTATATAATTTTTAGATAATTCAAAATAAATAGTAATAGCTCAATTTGGAGACTTTTAACCCATGGTATAATTAAATAATGATGGTAATCGAATATAAAGAATTGACTAAGTGGAACTCAAATAATCTATGTGTATAAAAAAATGGAAAATGAGTAATAATATTCATAAAGAGTTGATATTTTAATATCTCAAATGAATAATTAGGATAAGTATAAATAAATAAAAAATGTGGAATACATTATAAATAATCAATGAATTAAATATTAAATAAATTTTAATAAAAAAATACTATGATATAATAAAATTTAATCAAATAAAATATTAAAGATAATAAATATTTTCAGAATATACAATAAAATTTAATAAGATATATTTATAGATAAAATAATTTTTATAGAATAAAATTATTTTATAAAAAATAATTTCAATCTATTTTTTAATATTTGAAACATAAAATTTCAATATTAACGATTTTTTCAATCAAACATCCATGTTCTGAGAAATGTTTCCGTGGAATGTTAATGATAAAAAAATTAATTAGAAATAAAATATGGTAATAAATTTATTAGAAATATAGTTTTTGTAATAAAACATTTTTGTTTAAAAAATAACCTAAAATCAAAGTGAAACATTAAAATATGATTTTTTTTATAGATATATATTTGTAAAATCATTAAAAACATGTAGATGGATATAAATATTTTAAAACCATTACAGTATCATGAAAGTCTATTAAATAATCAAAAAGATCGATAATGTTTGTTTTTATTTGAAAAAGTTATTTATTTATTTAGGATCCAAATAAATATAAAATATGGGTAAAATTAGGGAAAATCCATAAACTTAAAATAGATATGAAAAAATATTTTTTTTATGAAGGATATATTATAAGATACCATCAATGAGTGAGATCATAAATCTAAGAAAATTAAGATTGAAAATTAAATTATTTCACATTCAGTAAACATTAAATTGTAAATAGTTATAACTGTAAAATTTAATTTATTCGTTAATCAATATGAATAAATATGAATTCAAGTTAAGTATATAAAAAGGAAATTATACACAAAAAATAACAGAAAATATTCATATGATTCCAAATATGTCACAAATGAGTAAACATTGAAATGAAACACCTTACCTCGCACCAAAACATGGTTGAATGTATCATAGCCACATGTGTAGTGGGTTTAAATTTTTTATTAATTATTATATGAATAATATTAATGATTATTATATCATATATGATCAGCTTACTTGTTCTTAGAAACCTAACATCCAAAATCATTCATTATTTTCATTTTTCATGCGTCAACTACTTATCATTCTAATGTTTTTTTCATCCCAGATGTTCTAATTTGGTGCATATGTTAGAGTTTCATCATCTCCATAATTACATTAAATTTATAATTATCATAGTTATTGATAATAAAAAAGTTTTATAATCATTATTGAATTATGGAAAGAAAAATAAATCACTTACATCATAAATGTGTTAACTAGTATGCATGAATGAGAAATATTATAATTAATAATGAATGGAAGGGTAAGTAATTAGATGATATATTAAATTTATAGAATCAATATTATGTCAAAATAATCAGATATAATTATTAGATCTTGAGTTATCCCCAGTCAGGTGAGGTGGTGATGAAAAAAAATTCACCGACTTCTGAGGTGGTTTTCCTTTGTACACATGAGAGATGGTTTTGTTTTATATTATATTTAATTGGATATGGATATATATTATTGAATTAATATAATAAAATCTCATTATTTTTGATATACTAATGTTATTATATTGGATGTTTTTGGACATATTTGATGGTGGTAAAAGATGAAGTAAAAAAAGCTAGTTTGTTATGATGACTTCATTATATTAGAGAAACATCGTTTGGATCACTTCTTAAGTACCCTAAGGTTGATCTTTTGGGTATGGAAAAACTTATAAATCATTGATAAATATGTTGTTGAGAAATTTTGGTAGTATTTTTTCTGATAGTGGCTTCAGAGGTGTGACGATGTGGGGGGAGGAGGTACGATTTTTAAATAGTTATGAGTGGAATACTAGTAGTTTTCCAATGTTTTCAAATATTATTATGCCAATTTCATGGAAATTTGTTTCCCCAATGAATCATACTATAAGGCCATATTAACCTTTTTATGTGATTAACAACTTTGTTATCCACATTTAAATTAATCAATGTGATACCCTTTTCAATATTAAAGGGTTATACTTTTACTCATAAGGTGACAAATAGCTCATAAATGGCCAAGTGAAGAAATATTTGACCATTTATCGTAGTTTTTTTTTCATAATTTATGATTTGATAGATTCGTAAACAATTTAATATATTATTATTTTTCATAAAATATTTTCAATTTTTTTACCATAATCATTTGATTTGACATTCATTACACCAATAAAAAATTTAATTATAATTTAAACTCTTTTAAAAAATTAATATGTCATTATTAAACATATAATATTTTCTAAATAATAATTTATCCATAAAATATATTTTTTGATATTTTTAAAATCTTTTACTATATTTTTTCTACTTGTGGACCAATACTGATGTAAGTGTTGTATAATCATTTAAGATAAATATACAATAAAAAAAAGTTATTTAGTTTTATAAAAATTAAAAATATTAAAAATAAAATATAAATTTAATTTCATATAATATTCTTATAAATATGTGAAAATATAGAAGGAATTAAAATCAAGAGACTGTCATTTTATAATTTTCATTACATAAAATAATATAAAATTCATTATCAGGGTAACATATCCCAAAAAGGTTATATATTCATGTATTGAATTTATATGGTCTAATATATCAAATAATAAGATATAAGGTTATTTTTTGAGTTGATTTTGAGACCTTGTCGCATAGTTTTAACATTGTTTTACCGATTTTAACCTCACTGGGGTGATAAATATACACTATAGTTGCTATTCATATTGAAAAAAAATAACAGGACTCAAATTACTAAATTATATTATAGAGATTTAAAATATGGTAAAAAAATTTTACATATTCAATCATTTTATGTGTAAGAAAACAATTGTAATAAAATGGTTTAAAACTCAACAAAAACAATTTTATCAAAATAAAAATTTCTTTTTATGCATAAAAATATACTTATATCAAAATATTGAATATTATGGATTCAAATGAAATTAATTTGATCATTATAAATAAAATAAATATTAAATCACTTTAATAACAAATAAAAATCATAATGGTAATTATAAAGTTATTCATTTATTTAAAATAAATGAGACTAATTAAAAATTGATATTTTCACAATTCACTAAAAACCCAATAATTTTAGAAAAATCATAGAATATCATTCAAAATTAATTATTATATACGGTTATAAATTATTTTATTCATTTTAAAAAATTATATAATTTATAAAATTGGTATAAATTAGTAATATTTTCCACGAAAATTTTATGTAAATTCTATTTTGAAGAATATTCATTTAGTAATGTAAAATGACTTTAAAATAATTGAATATTTATTTCCTAAGATTTCATTAATTCATTAGAATTGAGTTGTAATATTGTAAATATATTTTTTAGTTAAATTATTCCTAATCACACCCACCATTCAATTGATTATATACAAATATTATTTTTAAATAGTATTATTTCGTAGCTCGTTTATGCTTGGGGTTGTGTGTGGTCTCTGCTATCAAACTTAGTGTTATTTATAAAAGAAAATATAAATTAAAATCCTGGTGTATTTCAAATTAAAGGCTCTATTTTTCATTTCATATTTTATTTAGCAACTTATTTTCATTTTTCAATGTTTAAACATATAACTCTAACCAATCATCAAAAACATGAAATCATTAAATTTGGAACCAAACTCATGTTCAATTTTTGTTTAATATGATGACAATATCATTGATTTATTAAGACAAGAACTTTCTAATACCTTTGAAAAACCCATAATTTAACAAGGTTAATATATGACATGTTATCCATCTATAACAAGTTTTAGTGAAGCTCATATTCACCACTCAAAAGCCTTCAATTCCTTCTCAGAGGATTCATTTAACATGAACATTTTCCAAAACATCATTTTATCACATGTTCACTAAATATGAACTCACTTAGGAAAGAAAAATTGTAACCCAACTATTCAACATAAAAAATCCTTGGAATCTAGAGATCCATCATAGTGAATTATATATTATTATATCTACATCTATATTTACCTCATCATGGAATGCTTTTAGCTGATATTGAGACATTTCATCAAGAGTGTTGGGTACATTAATTTTTTCATAAAATTACTTATAATTATGGAAAAATTATAATTCCATTCTTATCATTCATACAATAAAAATCACCCAATAAACAATAACCATATTCATATTCTTAGTATATGTCTACAAATTCAACAATAACATTAAAAAAATAAAACATTTTCCATAATCATCATTAATATCAAGAGATTTTTGACATTCAAACAAGATCACAAAATCTTCATAGAGAAGTGAGGTCACAAATTCTTTTTTAGTCATAATCTATGTTTCGAATTAGAATAGTTTTAGTTCTATAATCAACAGAGAAACAAAAATGAATCCATTTCATTAATATTTATTCATGTTCATCTTCAGACAACGTGGTCCATTTTCATTCATCAAACATTTTTCATGTTCTATTATCCTAGGTGTGACTCTATTGGACCACATTTTCCAAGAATAAAAGTTATTCTTTAGTATCTCAGATATCTTAAACTTGGCTTGGATCAATTCCTCCAAATTGGCATCGTACTCTATCTCATAGAACAAACAAATACTCATATTGATCTCCATTTAAATTTTTATTTACATGGTTTCCCAAGTATAAAAATATCAATATGTGGACATCAATTTCTATCACGGTATCAATATCATTATATGGATGTCTTATTAGAATTCACTTAAATTGGTGTTCATAAATGATATTACATGAAATGGAAAAAATATTATTTGAATGTTAACTTAATTTTTTTTTCCTGAATTCATTAAGAAAACTATTATGTAGATCCTCTCATCTTTGAATTTTTATACATGGATAAAGATAACCTTCATATAAATCCTTTTTTTGAAAAATATTATATCAAAAGTCATAATTTTTAAAGATTAATTATTCCTAAAACACATCTAAAATAAATACATAAAATCACCAAAAGAAATTCATTATCAATTTAATAACTTCTTAAAATAGAAACTAAAAATAAAAAACAATGGAACAATAAAATATTTACCTGAAAATTCCAATACATTAAATTCTCCTCGAATATATATTTCAATTAAAATCTAATGAAAATAGTATTTTTATTGTTTCTAAAAAATGTATGATGGTTTATGAATGTTCTTTTTATTAATATAGAATAAAAAATTATCCTTTTGATAAAAATATTCGAGTTATTTTAATATTTTTTTAAAATGTTAATGAATCAAAATTTATCAATTAATTATAATTTTGGCATAAGAATCACTAGATTTAATAGGAAATATGTTGAAATATGTAATTAAATAGAACCACAACAATAATATTATATGTTTATAATATATATTTGGTGTATTTAATTTTGAATTTAGTTGGGATCAGGTGTAGATACTTTATTGGTTCTATAATATCACCAGGATAAGAAAATTTTTATTATCATTGTGAATCTAACATTATAGTGGGCGGTTCAAAAAAGAATCCAATATAATTCAATGTTGTGAGGAACCAACAGATTATTTTAGAATATAATTTTATCAGTTTATGTGATCTTTTATGTCATTTAGAGATTTATTACACTGTGAAATTAATTAAGATTTAGGTACACTTCCATTTTTAAATTGGTAATACATTGGTTGATTATATTAGCTATTAAAACACCAATTTTGGTATCTTCTATTGTTGTTGTTTGACCTTAATAGTTAAAGATTATATATAATTAATGGTTAGGTTTACATTATCCATAAATAACATATATGTTGATGGAATTAATCAAGGTATAAACTCTTTTCGATGAAGAATATATGAAGATTACCTCCAATGGCCCGAAGGCCTTCATTTTTTATTGATTTTGATAATCCACCTTTCAAGGGGTGAGGTGGAACCCTTGCAAGGCCCGTAGGCTAAAGTATTACATGGCACGTAGGCCTTAGAGGAATTCATTGCCCGTAGGATTAAAACATTACATACAACCCAGACTAACTACTTGGAACTTCTCCTCCTTAGCATCTTCATCATGAAATCAGATCTCCACCTTTGCATGGATGTTCGGCTAGGCATTCCCATGCATGAAAAGGTTTGTATTGATGGTAGGTTCCATACCCTCTCATTCTTGCAATCCGTTTAGCTTCTGTTGTGGTGAAAGCTCCTTACTCATCCTCCTTGTAGAGTTTGTTCATTGTAGGTTGTCTGGTGTGCATCTGCACTTAAAGGTGTCCCGAAGGCCTTGAGGTCGCCCTAAGTCCATACTGACCTGAAGGCCTGGGTGGCCCGAAGGCCTTATAGGACTCAGGGACCAAATTGGTAGCCTAAAGGCCCAAACGGGGGCACATTCACAGATGTTACAGTGCCAAACAGTGACTGCAATAGTTCCCGCTATAGTACCTACTACAGTACTGCACAGGTCCCACTACAGTACCTGCTAAAACACTACTACAGTACTACTACAATACCTTCTATAGTACTGCTACAATATTTCTACAGTGCCCCAGAAATTCTTCCTTTGCCTGGATTTGATCCCTGGTCGCTTGAATGCACTTAAAGAGTCCTTACCAACTGCGCTAAGGATCATGTGCAATATATAAAGATTAGGGATTCCATATATGGTGATGATACTATTATGGGATTGAATATTTTAACATATTCATATTATTATTTTTAAGGATGGATTATGGTCCTGCCGATCTCAAGAATTATTTTTGGTGAGAATCCCCCATTTAAATTGGTTTTTATATCAAATAAGGACAATGATATATATTGTTTTCATTCATTAGTTTGGGTGTTCATGAATGAAGATACAAATTGTTGATTATATTTCCCGATATCTGGCATGACAGTAGGTAATTTTGTAGTGTTGATGGATATAAGGCTCATTGAAACCATTTTTATATCCAATATATATATATATATATATGTTAAAACATCATTATTGACACTGGGATTGGGTTTCTAAGGTCATCATGGAATCATTTTACTATTTGGTCCACAGTATTTTATATCATAAAGATAGATCTATTAAGGCATGGTTGAGAATCATTTATAATTAATGATATTGGGAATATTTTTGTGATAAATATCTATATAAATTATATTACATTGAGGTGTATTTTATTTTATAGTGTAACAACATGAACCAAAACCATATAATCTACTGCTAAAATACATACACATTACATATGACATTAGATTCTTATCAAAGAGGCTTAATTTTAACCATACAAAATTAAACAATCAACGAAATGATTGAGTTACATACATACCAAATACCTTTTTAGTTTTAATGATTTATAGAATTAAGAAAGCATTACATAAAATTAACCATATATTTCTCACCAAACTGAAATTTTTCCCACTACACAATGATTTTCTTATTCCAAAATAATTATTTAACATCTCCAAAAAAATTATCAACACATGCAATATATCCAAATATATCATATATATTCTTCTTATTTAAAACAAATTAAATTTGAGCACAAAAATGGTTATCTCAAAACCTCATTACGGGTAATGTTTATAGAGAGATATAATAAAATAAATAATGAATGAATAATATTTGATGAATAAATGAAAATCAAATAATTAAATTTATCAAATAACATTTAATTGTATCTGTAGATTATAATACAATGATCAAATAAAATATAATAATTGGTTTCATAGTTATGAAATTAATAATGTTATATTTCTAAATAATTCCATGAAGGTCTCTTTCTAAACATCATAAATATAAAATCAGGACCCCATGTCAAGCCATCATAAATAAATAGGTAGGGACCCACAAAATACCCAGGCTAGTTTTCTCAAGTTAAAGATTGATTCATCGTGGTGATGTATAATATTACTCCCCACCAATCATATCAATATATAATGAATTCATTATAAAAAATAATTGAATAATAATAAAATACATAATAAATAGTATTTTGTAATCAATAAATGATTGTATTAAAAAACATTAATAACTCATCACAATATTATACCCATTCATTAAATGAAACATCATGACAATACTCCATATAGAGAATGTTTTGGTATGATATTATTATATAATATCTTTATTGGATCCTACAAAACATTATTTTATTTTGTTGTAGATGAAAATATATTTTATAAGAATAAAAAATTCCTTCAAAAAATAGCATGAAATATCATTTCCTTTTAAGAAATTTTAAAATTTTAAAATTCATCAAATATTGGGAATATGATTTTATTTGAAAATCCATGGAAACATGTTATGGTTGATTTATAAAAAAAATTATAACATGATGATTTAAAAATCAGTGCATATTCTAATCATTAATGAAAAACTCATAAAGCATTTGTAATGAATTTAAAAAATGTCTTTTATGGAAAATGTTAAGAATATTCATATTAATCATTTGGAATGAATATTACGCATGATGGTCAATGGATTTTTGATCATTTTTTAATAAGAATGATATTTTTTATTCAAAATAATTAATATGTATATATACGAGAAGGAATTTGGACCAAAAATGAAAATTATGTTGGATTTTCTTAAAAAAATGTTATTTAGGTGGTTTTCAGTACCAACGTAAATAAATGAGGAAAGAAAACATAAAAAACCAAAGACTTACTAGTGGAGAAAAAAATAAATATTAATATATAGATAAAAAGAATATATTCCTCCCATAGGAGATTCAATTATAAAAAACCTTGATTAAAAGTGGGATTGAATCATAAACCATTACATTGGATTCTGGCTTGGTCGAATGCATTCCATCATATTGTATAATAAATTTATATTTATAATTTTTCTATATAAGATTAATATTTATTTCTATATATTTGTATTAAATTTATCCATTACTTAATATTACTAGCCTACTCATAATTATTTCTTTAAGAAATTATTTAAGTGTTATTTCTTTCATTTCTCATACATTTTTTTATTTGGTAGTTCTGAAACATTCACCTCGGTCATGGTGCCCCAAATAGAGATCTTATTCGTGTTATAAGTATATATATATATATATATATATTATTTATAGATTAAATTAACTTCTATAACAATCCTTGTAAAAAAAGTATTACAATTGAAATACTTCATCCATGGAAACAATTTCAAAGCAGGTATGCGTGAGTGAAATTTTAATTTATTTAATGAACAGAATGAAAACAATATACATGATAATTGAACATTATCTAAAATAAATTATTTAATAATTATCAAATCAATTCATTTTATATCTACATATAACCATCCATATAATTTGGTTATGACAAATGAATTGCATCGATTCATGGAGGTGGTAGTTTGCACATATGTATTAGCAATGTTTCAATTTTTTCAACAAATGATAGATAAGGAAATTAAAATATTTTCTATATTTATAGAGATATAATTACATTATAAATATAACATATATAAATTAATTAAATCTACATATATAACCATATATTATTGGCATTTATGATAAATTAAATACATCACTTCACGGTTGTGGTATTCCACATAGCCACCTTAGCGAAATTTTCATTTCCCTTTTTATGGAAAAGAGATTGTAGATGGATATAATTTTAATATGAAAACATTTTAATATAGTAAATATTCTAGATTTTTTTTGATTTCTAAAGAATATTTTTAGTATTTTTATAAATAAAAAAACTCATAAGATATTGGTAGAACATATACATCATCCTTGGATATTTTTCTTTGGAAAATACCATAGGTAATGTAGAATGGGTATTTTGGGAAGACTGAAACCTATATGTTATAAATAAGGGTGTTTTTATTATATTTTAGTAGTGATTGGTGAATATAATAGAGCTTCAGATTTGGGTAGAATTGAGGATATGAGGTGTTATTTTATATATAATTGGATTTACACCCTTTTAAATAAATTTATATTTAAGAAAATATAGCATAATTTTCATGGGAAAGAAGATAAAATTTAAAATGTTTCAGATATCCGATATTGTAAGATATAAATACAGTTAAATAATAAAATGTAGAAAAAAATAGATATATTTCATTTCATTTTTCTATTAGTTTCTCCTCTTAATTAACCATTTATACCCTTATCATTATGAAAATATGTTAATAATTATAACTATTTATATTGACTAAAAATAAATGGAATAAATTACATAATTTTAATATGATTATCAAAATATGGTATCCATTTTAAAATATTAAATTAAAATATATAGGGGAAATAATTTTAATATATGTATGAATAATTAAATGGAAATTATTTTTTGAAATTATTATTTTTATGTTTGAAAGTGAATTTATAAAAAACCATGCATAAAATAGATCATCATGTAATTCATTTTATTATGAATAAAAATGAATATTTATTTGACTTTAAAATCAATCTAAAACCAAATCTATCAGTGAAATTATTTTCTTAAAGGTAATTATAAACAACAATTAATTTTTTAGAAAAACAAATTACGTAGATTTCCAATATAACAACCCATACTTTACATACATTGTTATTACTTCAAAATTGAAGCACACTTATTACAACATATAACAAAACCAGGAAAGGACCGTATAGGTATAGTGTCTTTAGAAACTGGGAAACATAAACAACTGGTTAATAAAGTGTCTACACTATCTCTCATTTATTTCATCATATCTATAGTCCCTTTTGGCATATCTTACTTAATAACCTTCTTCCTGACTTGGGGAAAGAAAACATACAAAAGGGTGAGCTCAAATTCTTAGTAATGGTAAACAAAAGAAATATCAATCACATCATATTCATAAGAACATAACATTTGGGAAATCTTAACCTATAAAAGAGAGCATAATTTCATAACATAGGATAAATCATAGTAGTGAAATGTAATCACAATAATCATAACTTAAAACATGAAACTTTGTGGCATACACACATAATCATAGAGAATCATTTATTATTAGTCAAGACTCATTTCCAATAGTATCTTAGTGGAAAACGTCCATTTCTAAACCGAGTTCACTCCTCATTTCAGTCCTGTTTCACTGAACCGGTTTAACCTACCGTTCCAGCCATGTCTATCTCATGAGATATAAAATCTTTACCCAATGCATTGGAGGGAGATATAGGTCCCACCCATCTCATAATGATACCATTCTTATGTGTGCCACAAAATCATAAACCATACATCATAGCATAACCCATGTAATAAAAATGGGAATCTTAAACATCGTGACATCATAAAACAATTCATATAAGATAAAGGAATTCATAAGAATAATTCCATCACAACATAGTCAAATCAATGTAAAAATAGGGATAGAAACAGAACCCTTTATTATCTTAGATGGAAAATAATTTTGAAAAAACACTTGAACTCCATTCTTGAGGAAAATATACTTTCTACTTCAAAAACATTTTCTTTTATTAACATGTCATACAATTTTAAACTAAAATAAGTTGATTAAAAATAAACATGAAAAATTTTAAAGGAATCTTCTTGGAAATAATGTTTTAAAAATCCATTCATGCCGTATAAGTTAATAAAAACATTCTTCTCGTACTTTTGTCGGAAAAGTCAAAAAGTACTACGTACGAAAAATGACAAAAGATTCCTTTCATATCATTTACTAAAAACTCACCGAAGGGTAAAATTGGATTTAAACAATTGTAGGTGGATGGAAATAATATTACATATTGAGGAAACATGGATGTGGATGATAAAATACACCCCAGTAAATACCAAAGTATAAACAATCTCGGATAAAATGAGATTGTGATATTTTCCCTTACCTTAGGTCTGATTTGCTTCATAAGTGTCCAAACCTCCTGTATAATGATTTAAATAATGTTATTGACTTATTACAGAATCATACTTATTGTTATTATATCATATATGGTCATATTCTTAGATTCTTATTAGTAATATTTCATTACTACTTGTTATTCGGGTGTTTATTACTTTTTGTTCTTATGTGTGTTTGTCGAATAAATTCTTATTCTTCTCTTTAGGTTATAGATACCTCATTTCCAGAATGGTATTAGTGTAATATATATCATATTCATTCATTCAATTCATTTATATAATCATTATGCAATGAAGATCATGTAGAACAAATCGCATCACATCGTGGAGATGGTATTCCGTATGTACGCACGAGCGATGATATCATTCCCATGATCGTGGAATTGTATTGGAGGGTATGTATACTATTTAAGAATCAATACCAATTTACAATAATCATATATATTCATTACTTTCACCCTTATACCCATCCAAGTAAGGTGGTGGTGGAAAATATATTACACCACGGCGTGGAGACGGTATTCCATACGTACGCACGCGCGGTGATTTCGTTTTCCGTAGGATAGATAGATGGTGAAATAGGGTTGTTTCATACATATAATAACATATCAGTATATGAGTGATACTGATTTTATTACTTCATAATGAAACAACTAATGAAGAATAAGTTGAAGAAGAATGAATTTGGAAAGGATCGGTAATGGATATTACCTCTTTTTTTTACGCGCCTCTTCTTAACCTCTTCTTAGGGCACTAGGGTTGATCTTTGAAGAATACCAGAACCTCTAGGATGATTATAGGGAAGTGTGGAAGTGAAATGGGCAGGGGTTTTCCAAGATTGAAGGCTCAAATTGGTGTGAGGAAAAGAGGGAGGAGGTGCCCTTTTATAAGGGAGGAGAGGGGCACCTTTGGAAATATAAGAAATATTAGTTTATATTAAATCCCAACCCCACTTAAAAATTTCCAAAATGACTCATATCCAAAGATTAGATGAGATAGGGTTGTAATCTCATCAACAAATAAAATTTATACATGTTAGGAATTTATTTTAAACATTATCAACTTGATTTATCCTTATTTATCAATTTAATTTTATTTGTGGTAATAATATTCTAAATTTTAAATTTTTATAAATAATTACATATATGTTGTGAATTTTCCATAATTTGACACTTTATGACATTTTAGACCATATAATATTTAATTTATAATTTTTAAATATTTTTGTGATTTTTAAACAATTTTATAATATGTTATTTTTATAAAATAACAATAGTGTCAATTTTGACACTATTCATTTATTTGAATTAAAATAAAATATATAGAGAAGATATGTTCGAATTAAAAGCTTTAATAGATTAATAAAATGTCATATGTATCTAGAAAATTAGTGGAGAATATTAAATAGTTCGTATAATATTTATTTTAATATTTTTAAAACAATTTATTTGATATTTTAATTAATAAAATAATTTGAACATCACTATTGTGTCATAATTAATGATAATTATTTAATCCCTAAAAATTATAAATAAATTCTTATGATGTATATAATTATATTAGATTTCTGTAGACTATTCATGTTCAAAGTTTCATTACATTTATCACCAAATTAAAATTATTATACTTATAATATTTAAGAAAGTGACATGTTGTCACATTCTTTGGTTTTAATAATAATTAAATTATTTTCATGGACAAAAGTCCATTAAATGAATATAATCCGACCCTTTGGTGATATGGGTCGCCTTTTAGTCATCCAATAGGATTTTGGAATGGGTTAGGGTAATTTTATAATCTTATATTTACCCTTAATTTCCTGATTTAGCTTTAACTACGGTAAATAAAATTTACCGTAGTTACTATTCATAATGCCCAAAAATAAAAAGTAGTCTATTAACATAATTTGGACCCACTGATTCTGAATATGGAATCCATTTTTCAAAATTCAAAACATATAAGTTGCAGTAATTAATTTAAAATAAATCCCGTTGTTAAGAAAACGGGTTTTAGAAGTTAAAACATTGCCAAAGATAGAAATGATTTTACCTATGAATTCAATGTGAAATTAATGCTAATGACATACATTATATTAAATGGTAAAAATATATTCTATTTATACTTTAAAACCATTAAATATTATAATTTATCCATATAAATTATCTCAATGAAAAAAATTGTTTTTAATTAAAAATTAGCGTATTTTTACTATTCATCAAAATATGAAAGTTATCAGAAAAATACCAACAATTTATCCAAAGTAAATTTTTATACCCTGATTCAGAAGAAGAATTTTATTTTGTCAAATTGAACTTATAAACATGTCAAAAACTAGATTTATTGTGGGTGAGCCATCAAAAGGCGGCAAAACTGTATTTTTTGAAAAATATTTCTTTTATCAAAAAAAAACTGATTTTGATTTTATACCTCATTCTAGAAAATGTATTAGTTGAATTAAAATGCATTAAAATTAAAAATTAAGTTAGTACTATTCATAACGGCTAGTTTTAATAATATTTTAATAGCATATCATTATTTAGTGAAACTCGGTATTGTGTACGACACAAGCTATCGAGGAAGGTCGTAGTTGCGTGTAAAGCAAGCCAAGATAGTGTTGTGTGTAGTGAAAGATTCCTTTGATGATTTATATAACATAAAAACAAAATATTTCTCATAAAAGTCTTGGGTGTTACATTCTACCCCCCTTAAAATGAATTTCTCCCTCGAAATTCGTCACTTTGTAACAAACAGATGAGGATACCTCTCCCTCATTATATCCTCAAGCTCCGATGTTGCTTCTTCTAATTGGTGGTTCTTACATAAAACTTTCACCAAGCGAGTGGTCTTGTTTCGTAGGACTTTTTCGCTATGATCCAAAATCTCTATCGGCTGTTCTTCATAAGAAATATCTTTCTCCAGCGGTACAACTTCTCAGCTGAGTACATGTGAAGGATCAGGGATGTACTTTCTCAGGAGAGATACATGGAACACATCGTGTACTTGAGAGAGATTCGGTGGAAGCGCCAATCGGTAAGCTACCTTCCCGACACGATCCAGTATTTTGAAAGGACCGATATATCTAGGGCTCAACTTCCCCTTCTTTCCAAATCTCATGACCCTCTTCCAGGGAGATATTTATAAGAACACTTTATCACGCACTTTAAACTCTAGGTCTTTTCTTCAGTTGTCGGCATAACTTTTCTGTCGACTCTGAGCTGCTCTTATGTGTTGTTGAATTGATCGGACCTTTTCTGCCGTCTCATCAACAATATCAGGTCCTAATAGCTTTCATTCCCCAACTTTATCCTAGCAAGTTGGAGTCCTGCATTTCTTTCCATAGAGAGATTCATAAGGAGCCATCTGAATACTGGAGTGAAATCTATTATTATAAGAAAAATCCACCAAAGGTAGGTGTTGATCCCAACAACCTTTGAAATCCATAGAACAATCTCTCAACATATCTTCTAGAGTTTGAATTGTTCTCTCAGACTGACCGTCTGTATGAGGATGATAAGCAGTGCCGAAACTCAACTCTGTATCTAGAGTATGCTGAAGACTTCACCAGAACATCGAGGTACATCTCGGATCCTGATCAGATATAATAGAAAGTGGTACTCCATGCAATCTTACCACTTCCTTTACAAATATCCTGGCAAGCTGATCCAGAGAGAAATCCTCTCTAATATCAATGAAGTGTGCAGACTTTTTAAGACGATCAACTATGACCCAGATAGCATTATTTCCTTTGGATGTTTTAGGAAGTCCTGTGACAAAGTCCATAGTGATGTTTTCTCATTTCCATTTGGGTATGGGTAATGGTTGTAACATCCCCTTAGACTTCTGTCTCTCAGCTTTAACTTGCTGACAAACCAAGCATCAAGAGACACATTCAGCAACATCTCTTTTCATGCCATCCCACCAGAAGTACTCTTTCAGGTCCTTATACATCTTCGTGCTTCCAGGATGAATAGAGAATGAAGAACTATGAGACTTATCCAGCAGCTCCTTTAATTCGGGGATGGGAGGAACACAAACCCGGTTCCTGAACTTTATTATCCCATCATAATCAAGGTTGAATTCAGGATCATTTCTCACCTTATTTTGTAACTCTACATCTTCTTTCTGTGCCTCATTAATCTTCACATGTATAGATGGTTGAACATTCATTTGAGAAAGATACGATTTCCCCCCTTCCATTATAATTCCAAGATCCATCCTTTGTAATTCCATAAATATTGGATCTTTTGTGATCCTCATCATGGATAAACTGACATGGTCTTGTCGACTTAATACATCTGCCACCATGTTTGTTTTCCCAGGGTGGTAATGAATTGAGCAGTCGTAATCCTTAATCAGCTCCAACCATCTTATTTGATGCATATTCATATCCTTTTGTGTGAAAATATACTTTAAACTTTTATGATTAGTATAAATATCACACCTTTCACTATAAAGGTAATGCCTCCAAATATTTAATGCAAAGATTACCGCAGCTAACTCCAAATCATGATTTGGGTAATTTTGCTCATGGATTTTCAACTGTCATGAGGCATAAGCTATCACCATATCATTTTGCATGATAACACATCCCAGTCCCTTCTTGGATGCATCACTATAGATCACAAACCTATCTCCACTACAAGGAAGTGTGAGTACAGGTGCACTAGATAACCTTCTTTTCAACTCCTTGAAATTCTATTCACATTCGTCCATCCACACGAACTTAACTCCTTTTCGAGTCAACCTGGTGAGTGGATTAGATAATCGTGAAAAATATTTCACAAAAAGTCAATAATATCCAGCCAAACCAAGAAAACTTCGAATCTCAGTTACTGTTGTTGGTCTCAACCATCTTTCGATAACCTCTGTTTTTGCGGGATCCACAGATATCCCCTCTTTTGAGATTATGTGACCCAAAAATGCAACTTTTTGAAGCCAAAATTCACACTTGATAAATTTGGAATAAAGCTTATCCTTTCTCACGGTCTTTAATATAATTATCAAGTGATCTTCATGTTCTTCCTTTCTCTTTCAATAGAAAATAATATCATCTATAAAGACTACCACAAATTGATCACGATAGTCTCCAAAGACTCTATTCATCATATCCATGAAGATAGAAGGGGCATTAGTAAGACCAAATGGAATCACTATAAATTCATAGTGTCCAAACCTTGTACGGAAAGTTGTCTTTGGTATATCCTCCCTTTTGACCCTTAATTGATGATACCCTGAACGAAGATCAATCTTGGAAAAGTATTGAGCTCCGCGTAGTTGGTCAAATAGGTCATCAATGTGTGGGAGAGGATATTTGTTCTTGATAGTGATCTTGTAAAGTTCTTGATAATCAATGTAGAGTATCATTGATCCATCTTTCTTCTTAACAAACAGAACAAGTGCTCCCCAAGGTGACGCACTAGGGCGTATGAATCCCTTATCAAGATTATCTTGGAGTTTCTTCTTCAATTCCTACAACTCAATTGGGGCCATTCTATAAGGTGTCTTTTAAATAGGCAAAGCACCTGGTATGAGTTCTATTGAAAACTCTACTTCACGATTTGGTGGAAGACCCGAAAATTCCTCCGGAAAGACATCATCAAACTCTCATACAATGGGAATATTCTTAATTAAGAGTTTCTCACCAACCATTAGAGATAAATAACCCTCATTTAGTGGAATAAAGACCCATAAGATGGAAGAAATTTCCATTGGAAGGTTATGTTCATCCTTGCATCGATAGACGATCATAGATTGATCTGGAATATGAAATGTGACTTCCCTTATTTGGCAATTGATATGAGCTCCATATAATGAAAGACAATCCATGCCAAGAATCACATCAAATTCCACTATAGGAAGGATCACAAGATTTACAGGAAGCACTTTCCCACAAACTTCAATCGGGGAAGAATTATAAACTTTTGATGCGACTATTGTGCCATTAGGTGTTTTCACAGCTAACTCAACATTTAATTGTTGAGGTAATATGGTGATATCATTAGAAAAATCTTCAGAAATAAAAGAGTGGGTGGATCCAGAATCAAATAAAACATTTTCTACTTTAGAGTGGATGGTAAGTGTACCTTTCACAACATCGTTATCGTGCTCCACATCGCTGATAGAAATTGCATGTGACTATCCTTTGTCTTTAGCCTTAAGATTTTGTTGATGTCAATCATCATCAACAACCCTTGGATTAGGGCATTTATTGGCATAATTCCCCATCTCCTTGCACTTGAAACATTGAAGTGTAGTAGTTTCATTCTGTGTGTCCCTTCCTTTGTTTGCATCATTACACATCTTTTTCCCATCATTGCGGCATTCAAATTCCCGATGACCTTCCTTTCCACATTTGAAACATTTACTTGTCCCTTTAAGAAAACTCCCTCCATGTTTCTTTCCAGACTTTGAGCATAAGGGAATGCTTATCTTCTTTTCAGTGTTCTCTTTATATTTTCCTTTGAATTCTATTTTTCTCTTCTTATCAAACCCATATGACTGATGGGTTACTCCAATCTCCATCTTGACTTTGAGATCACATCGAATGATTTCCTCGTAGCTATTGAAGTCTCTTATGGCTAATGCCCTTCGAAGACTTGGTTTTAAGCCACTAAAGAATCGATCGATCTTACTCTCAGGTTGGATAATAATACCAGAAGCGTACCTTGAAAGTCTTGTAAAATTTGATTCATATGTACCAACAGATTCATCATCCTTTTCCTTCAGTTCAAGAAACTATTTCTCCATCGTTGTTCGGAGAATACGAGGGAATTACTTATTGAAAAATCTGTTCTTGAACTCGTCCCATTCCATGGACTCAATTTCATCCCTTAGCCTCGTATTCTTAAAAAGATTCCACCATTGATCAGCATCTCCTTCCAAACGATACACTGCTAGGATGACTTTATCATGTTCAGAACATTGAAGAACTGAAAATATCTTTTCAGTAGTACTAATCCATTGTTCAGCAACTAATAGATCAGTAGACCCGCTGAAAGAAGGTGGACGCTGCCTCATGAAAGATTCAACAGAATTTTGCTCCTTCCTTTGCTCGTTTGGATGTTCTGCATGATTCATAGCTTGAGAAAGTTGTGTGAGCATGGCTACAAGATTTTGCATTCCATCTCCCATAACGTTTGGTTTCTCAGGGGGACAATCATTGCATTGCCCGTCGCATTCCGCATTAACACGGTTCCTTCGGGTTCCAGCCATTGACTAAAACCAAGAAGAATAGTGTGAGCAACACTAATTATAATAGGATAACCACATAATCAAGAATAAAATTTCACACTTAAGGTCTTATCCTAGGTTATTCAGGGTCATTTATAAAACACTAAGATTGTGTTCTATACTTAGACTTTTCCTTGGTGTTCTTACTAAGGCTTTCACATCCTAGTTTCCAAAGGTTGACTATACCTTTCCTCTGAAACCAACTATAACGACCCATACTTTACATACATTGTTATTACTTCAAAATTGAAGCACACTTATTACAACATATAACAAAACCAGGAAAGTACCGTATAGGTATAGTGTCTTTAGAAACTGGGAAACATAAACAACTGGTTTATAAAGCATCTATACTGTCTCCTGTTTATTTCATCATATCTATAGTCCCATTTGGGATATCTTACTTAATAACCTTCTTCCTGACCTGGGGAACGAAAACATACAAAAGGGTGAGCTCAAATGCACAGTAAGGGTAAACAAAAGAAATATCAATCACATCATATTCATAAGAACATAACATTTTGGAAATCTTAACCTGCAAAAGAGAGCATAATTTCATAACATGGGATAAATCATAGTAGTAAAATTTAATCACAATAATCATAACTTAAAACATGAAACTTTGTGGCATACACACATAATCATAGAGAATCATTTCTTATTAGTCAAGACTCATTGCCAAGACTATCTTAGTGGACAAATTCCATTTCTGAACTGAGTTCACTCCTCGTTTCAGTCCTGTTTCACTGAACCGGTTTAACCTACCGTTCCAGCCATGTCTATCTCATGAGATATAAAATCTTTACCCAATGCATTGGAGGGATATATAGGTCCCACCCATATCATAATGATACCATTATTATGTGTGCCACAAAATCATAAACCATACATCATAGCATAACCCATGTAATAAAAATGGGAATCTTAAACATCGTGACATCATAAAACAATTCATATAATATTAAGGAATTCATAAAAATAATTCCATCACAACATAGTCAAATCAATGTAAAAATAGGGATAGAAACAGAACCCTTTATTATCATAGATGGAAAATAATTTTGATAAAACACTTGAACTCCATTCTTGATGAAAATATCCTTTCTACTTCAAAAACATTTTACTTTCTTAAAATTTCATACAATTTTAAACTAAAAGAAGTTGATTAAAAATACACTTGAAAACTAGTAAAATAAGCTTCTTGGAAATAATGTTTTAAAAATCCATTCATGTTGTATAAGCTAAAAAACATTCTTCTCTTACTTTTGTTGGAAAAGTCAAAAAGTACCTCGTATGAAAAATGACAAAATATTCCTTTGATATCTTTTACTAAAAACTCACTAAAGGGTAAAATTGGATTTAAACAATTTTAGGTGGATGGAAATAATATTAAATATTGAGGAAACATGGATGTGGATGATAAAATACACCTCAGTAAATACCAAAGTATAAACAATCTCGGATAAAATGAGATTGTGATATTTTCTCTTACCTTAGGTCCGATTTGCTTCGTAAGTGTCTGAACCTCCTATATAATGATTTAAATAATGTTATTGACTTATTATGGAATCATAATTATTGTTATGATATCATATATGGTCATATTCTTAGCTTCTTGTTAGTAATATTTCATTACTACTTGTTATTCGGGTGTTTATTACTTTTTGTTCTTATGCGTGTTTGTCGAATAAATTCTTATTATTATCTTTAGGTTATAGATACCTCATTTCAAGAATGTTATTAGTGTAATATAGATCATATTAATTCATTCAATTCATTTATATAATCATTATGCAATGAAGATCATGTAGAACGAATCGCATCACATCGTGGAGACGGTATTCCGTACGTACGCACAAGCGATGATATCGTTCCCATGATCGTGGAATTGTATTGGAGTGTATGTATATTATTTCAGAATCAATACCACTTTACAATAATCGTATATATTCATTACTTTCACCTTTATACCCATCAAAGTAAGGTGGTGGTGGAAAATAGATTACACCACGACGTGGAGATGGTATTCCGTACGTACGCACGCGCGGTGATCTCGTTTTCCGTAGGATGGATAGATGGTGAAATAGGGTTTTTTCATACTTATAATAACATATCAGTATTTGAGTGATACTGATGTTATTACTTCATAATTAAACAACTAAAGAAGAAGAATTTGAATAAGAAAGAATTTGGAAAGGATCGGTAATGGATATTACCTCTTTTTTTTGACGCGCCTCTTCTTAACCTCCTCTTAGGGAACTAGGGTTGGTCTTTGAAGAAGACCAGAACCTATAGTATGATTCTAGGTAAGTGGGGAAGTGAAATGGTCAGGGGTTGGCCGAGCATGAAGGATCAAATTGGTGTGAGGAAGAGAGGGAGGAGGTTCCCTTTTTTAAGGGAGGAGAGGGGCACCTTTGGAAATATAAGAAATATTAGTTTATATTAAATCCCAACCCCACATAAAAACTTCCAAAATAACTCATATCTGAAGATTAGATGAGATAGGGTTGTAATCTCATCAACCAATAAAATTTACACATGTTAGGAATTTATTTTAAACATTATCAACTTGATTTATCCTTATTTATCAATTTAATTTTATTTGTTGTAATAATATTCTAGATTTTAAATTATTATAAATAATTACATGTGTTGTGAATTTTCCATAATTTGACGCTCTATGACATTTTAGACCATATAAAACTTAATTTATAATTTTTAAATATTTTTATGATTTTTATAAAATATTATAATATGTTATTTTTAGAAAATAACAATAGTGTCAATTTTGACACTATTCATCTATTTGAATTTAAATAAAATATATATAGAAGATATATTCGAACTAAAAGCTTTAATATATTAATAAAATGCCATATGTATCTATAAAATTAGTGGATCACATTAAATAGTTCATATAATATTTATTTTAATATTTTTAAAACAATTTATTTGATATTTTAATTAATAAAATAATTTCAACATCACTATTGTGTCATAATTAATGATAATTATTTAATCCCTAAAAATTCTAAATAAATTCCTATGATGTATATATTTATATTAGATTTCTGTATACTATTCATGTTCGAGGTTTCATTAAGTTTATCACCAAATTAAAATTATTATACTTATAATATTTAAGAAAGTTACATGTTGTCACATTCTTTGGTTTTAATAATAATTAAATTATTTTCATGGAAAAAGTCCATTAAATGAATATAATCCTACCCTTAGGTGATATGGGTCTACTTTTAGTCATCCAATAGGATTTTGGCAGGTGTTAGGGTAATTTTATAATCTTATATTTACCCTTAATTACGCGATTTACCTTTAACTATGGTAAATAAAATTTACCATAGTTACTATTCATAATGCCCAAAAATAAAAAGTAGTCTATTAACATAATTTGGACCCACTTATTCTGAATATGGAATCCATTTTTTAAAATTCAAAACATATAATTTTCAGTAATTAGTTTTAAATAAATCTCGTTGTTAAGAAAATGGGTTTTAGAAGTTAAAACATTGCCAAAGATTGAAATGTTTTTACCTATGAATTCAATGTGAAATTAATGAAAATGACATAAATTATATTAAATGTTAAAAATATATTCTATTTATATTTTAAAACCATTCAATATTATAATTTATCCATATAAATTATCTTAATGAAAAAAGTTGTTTTTAATTAAAAATTAGCGTATTTTTACTATTCATCAAAATATGAATGTTATCAGAAAAATAACAAAAATTTATCCAAAGTAAATTTTTATACCCTGATTCAAAAGAAGAATTTTATTTTTTCAAATTTAACTTATAAACATGTCAAAACTAGATTTAATGTGGGTGAGCCATCAAAAGGCGGCAAAACTGTATTTTTTGATAGATATTTCTTTTATCCAAAAAAACTGATTTTGCTTTTATACCTCATTCAAGAAAATGTATAAGTTGAATTAAAATATTATAAAATTCAAAATTCAGCTAGTACTATTCAAAATGGCTAGTTTAAATAATATCTTAATAGCATATCGTTGTTTAGTGAAACTCGGTATTGCGTATGACGCAAGCTATCGAGGAAGGCCGTAGTTGCATGTAAAGCAAGCGAAGCTAGTGTTCTGTGTAGTGAAAGATTCCTTTGATGATTCATATAACATAAAAACAAAATATTTCTCATAAAAGTCTCGGGTGTTACATCCAAAATGTCAAGCATAGATTTCAAAGGATAACATTAATTTTTTAAATTAATTACTTATTCAATTAATATATATTTTTAATATAAGAAATCATTCATAGACATTCAATTAATTATTTTATCATGATAATGCCATAAATATGAGAGTATTTATAAGATCCATAGTTATTACAATTAACAGACAAAATCATACTTTTCAGGAAAAAAAATAAATTCAACATAAGATTGTTTTTACATGATAAATTAAAAAATTATGTTCATTTGACAAAATTAAAATAATTAAATAATAAAATTTATATTTAATGGGAAAAACTATATAGAAACTCCAATTTTGTAAAAAATTTCCCTTTAAAAAATTATATGTTCTAAATAATAATTATTAATTAATTGAATTTTAATATATTATGTCAACCATTTAAATAAAACATTTTATCATTAAAATTTCATTAAAATGGATAATTTAATTTATTTGGATTAAATAAACAATACATTAAGAACAGTTTTTTAAAAAATATCTCTTAATAATGATTAATTTTAATTAGGTCAAATGAATTATACATTTTATACTCTTAAAAAATTATAAATAAATAAAATAAATTTTATTCATAACAATTGATTACAATATGTGTCTATTTCTAATGACCAAATTATTTATAGAATAATAATTTTTCATATATACTAATATTTATGAATAAAATATTAATTTTATGTTAATGGGGAAATTTTATTTGATAATGTACTAAGCAAGAAACAACATCCTTCTTTGAAATCTATCATTTCACACAACTTTCAATTATATCGAAAAAATATAATAATATTGATATTTAATTTAATATATAACGCCTAATAATTTTGATGTAGGGAATGAATATAACTAACTAAAAAATTAATATACATTTTTTTTAATTTTTTACAGTTTTCCAACAAATTTTAGAGGCTTAAAATGATAATGAATCTAATTTTAACCAGGAAATACTTTAATATTTTTAAAAGGCTGGTTTTCCACCTTTTGATGGTGAAGCCTCTATAAATATATTTTTGGACACTTTTTTATGTTCAATATGATGAAATAAGTTTCTTCTTCAGAATAAGAACATCAAATTTTACTTTGGATGATATTTTGGTATTTTTCTGATAAAATTCATATTGTTATGAGTAGTAAAAAATGCTGCATTTTAATTCAAAACTGCATTTTAATCTAATTTCTTTATATAGATATATTTTTATTTTAAATTGTTTTAAATTATAATTAAATTATGTTTTTATTATTAAATTCAATTATGGATATTGGAAGTAATTTTACTTTGAAATTGGACATAAAAACATGTCAATATTTTGGTAGTTTCTACTTCTTAAAAACACGCTTTCTGGTTTAGACAACATGAATTAGTTTTAAATTAATTTCATCAACCTCTGTATTTTTTATTGGAAAATGGATTCAATATTTTTAATTAGGAGGTTCAAATTGTGTTAATATATACCTTTTATTTTTATACATTAAGAATAGTAACATCAGAAATTATTTTATTTTCTATGGTTAAAGGGTAAATCCGGTAGATAAGGGTAAAAAATAATATTATGATGATAATAAACTACAAAAACAAGAATAATAATCCTATTCTATTAGATAGTTTCGACCATGGTCATAATTGGGGAGATTTGGGGATCCCATGGAGAAACTTGGATGTGAAAATGATATTTAAATAAATTCTTTTAATGTAAAGAAGAATGTAACATAAACATGTGTCTTTTAATAACCAATTGTTGTAAGGGTTATATAATTTATTTCATCAAAAATAAATAGTACATATATAGATAAAAAATATTTCTTACATCTTGGGATTTTATTTATAATATTTAAACATTATATAAATAAATTTATTAATGACACAATGATGACGTAGTGATTACCTTATTAATGAATGATTTAAATAAATGAGATTTTAAATATTAAAATAAACTTATTTTAAAACATTTTATGGCAACCATCAATTTTATAGATGAGTATGATTTGTTATATTTCAATTAATTAGGTATTTTTAAATGAATCATTTTGTTAGGGTTTTTCTAAAAAAGTCATGAAATAAATAGTATAAAAATTGATGTAAATGAGTTTTTAAAACAAATACTATTTTATTAAATGATATAATAGTTCTAAAAATATATTATTCGAAAAAATTACTTATATAATTTTTAAAAATTAATTAATTAAAAACTTGAGTATCTATTTTCATTTTATTGTAACTATATTAACCATATTGTATGAATATACAAGAAGACAAGGTAATAGCCAAATTAGTTACCTAATGGTTTAAGATAAAATATAAGGTAAAATTTATGACCTAGACTTTCCTAAAACCTATTTTTTAAGTTTTTTTCGAAAAAAAAATCATATAATTGAAATAATTGACTTTGGGACCATTTGAAATCGAAAATAATTTTATAATAAAATAATATTTCAATGCCTTCCAAAAGTGCCCCTCCTCCCTCTTATAAAAGGGAATTACATATACCTATTTAATCACACCTCTAAAGCCCCTTGGATCGTCCATAATCTGCCCAAATAATCTCCCAATATACTTATAATCCTCTTATAATCCATACCTTTAGAATAAGTCAATTCATGATGTATTTTTACCTTATATCAAAAGGAGTTACCTGATTTGAGATAATGTCTTCTCTTAAGCTTCTTTCATTTATTTTCCCTTCTGTAACCCATAACTTACCATTATTATGTTATTTTATAACAACACCAGTATTTTCAATGTACTAGTATTTTTTTTATTCCATATATTCTACCTAAACACACAAACCACCATCTAATAGATTTATAACATACTGTTTCTTTGAACGGAGAACTACTGCCTCATGAAATGATGATTGTTCCATTATCTCTTATTTCTTCTCATGGTGGCCATTATGATGTAAATAGATTTATACATCGTATATATTACATTTATATCATCTATATTATTTTTATTTTTATTTAAATCATACCTTTATTGTTTCCATAATATATAAATATGATAATTTCTTTTGAGAAAGTGGGGATTACCGCCCCCTCAAAGTGATATGACTCTTTAATGCCATGCATGGAATGTATAAAGGATGGAATTAATGAACTTATGTAAAATATATATAATTTGATATTATAATGGAATTATAATAAACCTATTTATCATTTGGTTTGCATTCCCTTAAATATGAAAAAAATTAATGTAGTGCTCATGCGTACATACTACTTACCATCTCCATGAACATTGCATTTCATTTCTTATCTCTGAATGTTATGGACTATTATAAATAAATATATAATGGTTATATATTATATATATGATATCAAAATATTTAATATCATTTTGGAGATAATGGAAATTTGAAAATATTGACAATTTTTAATTATAACAAGTTCATTTTCAACTCAAGTACCCAATATCGACCAAATAACTAATATTAACTTAAATAATGTTGAAATTATTATGTTTTAATAAGTGATTTAAAATAAATAATAAACATGAAAAGGTTTCTTAATCATGTATAAATTAACATAAATTTATTATTTAGGAAGAACAAAGAACAAACATGATAAGTCAGACGCAAGATATGGGGATTTTTCTCAGTCTCCTTTCGTTGAGGTGTATTTTGATATTATACACCTCCTTATTTTACATGGTATATAATAAACAGCTTTTAATTTTAGATTCATTATTAGGGAATATTTTCTCTATGAAGCGTTTTACTAAACGAGTAAAGAAAGTTTTTTAACATATACAGTGACAATGACCTCTCCGATGCTTTAATCATTATTTTTCTTACTCAATATGCCATAATGTTTACAAAAGGACAAGAAATACCTTATTCCATTTTTTGGTGTTATTTTTTGAAATGTTTTGATTATTTCAATATCTTAAATTATTTCTTATGATTGAAAATGAAATATTATTAGTGAAATGTTGATATATTCCATATTTTAAATGGTTTGATTATCTAATGTTAATTGGACATTTGATGGGTGGTTATATGATAATCCAATTATTGGTTGTTACATGATAAACCAAATTTTGTGTAGTTCCACGATAAACTAATGATAAGTGGTTACGTTATATCCTCCAATGTAATGGGTATGGATGTCGGTTTTATGGCTATTTGATTTATTGATTTGTGTGGAAGTCAACCGTATAGTTATTCCAGTTAGGTATGTTTATGTCCCAAGTAACCTTTATATTCTATAGGTGAATTTTTATTGGTTTTATGGTAATATTTTTGTAACAAAAAATGTTAATAAATGAGAATATATTCAGTGATGTGTTTTTCTACTTCATAAAGGTGAAAAGTGTTACTTATTGATAACGTTTTCAGGGTTTACATTTTTTTGCTAGACTAACAGTTTTCTTTCATTATGTACCCCTCAAAGATCTTTTTTTTTCTCATCCTATGTTATGAATTATTTTTTGCTGGACTAGAAAATGAATAGAGTAACAGATTGGATTACAGAAAATTCATGTTTTTTTAGAACATGAAATGATACATGTTTCTTTTTAAAGTGTTTTTGTTTTATTAATAAAATGGATGGTGAGTATAAGTGTATACTTATACTATTCAAGTTGTTATGTATATGTTATGACCTAATTCTCCAATGTTATAAAACATAAACATTCCTCTATGTGAATTAATGTCAAGTTTTTTACTTATCTCAATAATAAGTAATGTTTAAGGCTGGGGCCTTGTAGTTGGAATCATTGGTCAGTTTAGATAACTCTATAGGATAGGGTGTTATTTATGAATAAGGTACATAACCATAATGGTTAGAATATTATAAAGAGTCATAGTTATTTTAGATAAATTGAATGAGTTTAAGATAACATGAATATGTATATATTAGTTTTTACCCTCCTCATAAGATAGGAGATGATGGTTTCATTGATATACTCAGACTGGCCTATTGGTTTTAGTGAATGGATGGTTCTAGAAGGAACCAATGTTACAATAGATTTAAAGGAAATAGTTGTGGTTTTCTGAATAAGAAACTGAATGAAATGGTATCTGGAATGAGAACTCTTTTGGTTAATCATAAACAACTATCTAGAGACATAGTTTATCCCTTTGTCCTTGGTTATTTTTCTAAATAATTTTATATACGAGAAATGAATCCCTATGGAAGTTCATATAATAATCATAAAAGTAAGTATATTAAAAAAACTATGTCTCAATGATGTGGAATGAAAAACCTAGTAAAATGATTCAATGGGACTATAATATGTAATATATGTTGTAATGATGGACATAAAGCAATAAAATTCCATGCAAAAGGGAAGCGTTCAGTTTAATCCAATAAAGGGAAATAAGTTCTTTCTTGATGGATCAATATAATGTTTTAATTATTGTGAGAATGGTCATTATATAAATAGATGTACTACTAAGAATATTTGGGAATGGGATCAGTAGAACCATAATATATATGTTTACCAATACCAAATACCATTCCAATTGTGGATGATGAAACTGAGAATGACATATGAATGGTGTGTATTATTTCTAAGTTGATATTTTTACATTATTAACTATTAGTGCATGATTCATGATTTTTTTTAGGAATGACTTATTACAGAATAATTTGGAAAAACTGGTTTAGGGATCATTAAGAATGCTTCAATATTAAGATGTCTACATTTTATAGAATTCGAGAGTTATGTTAAATATCTTGGTGATGACAATTTTAAAAGTATTAATTGTCTTTTATTAATGGAATGCCATTGGAATAATTATATCTTGTATGTGTGAAACTAAATTTTGTATTTTAAAAATTCTATTTTATTTTAAAATATTTTATGATTATTTTTGAGGAATTTATCTCATTTATTTTGGAATAGTTTTATTTTATTATGTGGAGGTGAAATAAAAAATAATGACAATATATGTAAGACTTCATGAATTAATATTTTGAGGTCTTAATGAGTGGGGATGTAAATTATATCTATAATAAAACCTTTTATATTAAAATATGATAGTGTTATTTTTGTGTTTTATAAAAAGGAAAACTAGTAAGATGGGTGTCAAACTGTCATATCCAACAATGCCATGGGAATCGAACCCACAACTGAAGTGCTACAAGGGCGTGTTGCCTACCACTAGCCTATGAGAATTACCCAGTTAGTATGACATATTATTTATTGTTAATGATTATATTAATCCATAAGAATTTTATTTTAGAAATTATGTTTTATTGAATGTATAGAAAAATGATTTTTGTTATTAAATGATAAATTTTATTTTGGTAGACATTATCTCTTTTAGAACCAATATATTCCTTGGGAAAATAGATTACTATGGTATTTTATTTGAGGAGTAATGGTGTAATTTTATTCTAGAATAATCTTTAATTTTATTGAAAACTTATAGTGATTCATGTTATTTATGGAAATGATTAACCTATCTTGGAGAATATTTGATTAGGTTAATTACTTTTCATAAAAATAATTTAAGATTAGTCAATTTATTTGGAGATAAATGTTAATATTTATTGTGGATATTATGGGATGAAATTCTCTTATGTTTTGTGTTTCAATCTTAGTTTGGATTATATTTGAAGAATTTGAAGGTCAATTGTGTATTGAATGGAATTTGTTGAACATTGGGTATTGTTTTTTGAATTTAAGAGATTAAGAGTAGTATTTTTTTATAAAGGATTATACTTTTTGAGGATTATATAATCTTGTATAAATAATATTGGTTTTGGTTAACATATAAATATATGGTAAATATATAGTTCATCTTATTTGGATTATGTGAATCTCTAGAAGTTGATTCTAGCACTTTAGGTGTGACCATGCCTTCATGAAAACTCGTCGTTTGTATAAAATATGAGATTGTGGTTAAAATTTATTAAAGGATGTAACAATAATAGAAAGTTAAGTATATTCCCTTATGTTCTTACACAATCTCATAAATAAATTTCTCAACTTTATGAAAAGGAACTTAAAACAAAAAATATTGTTTGTTCACTTTTCCTATTGGGGAATCGATGACTGTTCAACCCAACAATTATATATGGATTTCTGGTAGTTAACATTCTCCTAATAATTTTTTATATCACTCTCCAATACAACATGACACTTAGTTTCTCTTCTATATCCATGTTTCTTACATTTAATAATAGTATGAGTTATATTGGGTGAACATTGTACTTCTCTTTCTTTTTTTAAAAAGTGATAGATTTAGTAACTCCCTTTCTGATGTGGGATTTTCAAAGAAGTTTCTGATCCCAATTTAAAAATTATGATGACAAAATTTAAAAAAGGGGGCAAGGATGTAATGAACCAGGAATTTATAGAATAATACTTTTTATTATCTATTAATATTTATGAATAAAATTTTAATTTTACATTAAATGTGACATTTTCTCTGATAACACACTCAACATGCAACAACAGGTTTCTTTGAAATCTTACATTACACACAACGTTGAGTTATACCGAAAAATAATATATCAATATTATTATTTAAAATTGTATTAACGTCTAGACATTGTAATGGAAGGAATGGAAAAAAACTAAATAAAATATTATTATACATGTTTGTTTAATTTTTTACATTTATCCAACAAATTTTAGTGGCTTAAAATGATAATGAATCCAATTTTATGCATGATATACTCTAATATTTTTAAAAGGCATGTTTACCACCATTTGATGGAGAAGCCTTTTTAAATATATTTTTTGTCACTTTTATATTTTCAAGTTGAAAAAATAAATTACCTCTTTAGATGCAGAACATCAAAATTTACTTTGAATGAATTTTTATTATTTTTCTGATAAAATTAATATTTTATTTAAAGTGAAAAAAACTGAGTTTTAATTCAAAATTTCTTTTTAATATAATTTATTTATATAGTTATATTATTATTTTAATTTATTTAAAAGTGTATTAGATTAATTTTTTATCATTTAATCCAATTATCCTCATTAGAAGTAAATTTTTTGAAATTGGACATAAACACATTTCAATAATTTGGTAGTTTTTAAATCTTAACTACACGCTTTTCTATTTTGACAATGAGACTTAATTTTAAATTAATTTCTGAAACTTCTATGTTTTGAATATGAAATAAGTTGGTTCAAATTTTGTAAATATGTACCTTTTATTTTTAGACATTAGGAATAATAACTACAATAATTATTTTATTTACCATGGTTAAAATGAAAATCTAGTAAATAAGGGTAACATAATATTATAATAATATTAAACTACCCTAATAGGTTTCATAAACTAATTTTAGGAGATATTTAAGACCATGGGAATCATTGGGTCTATTTTGGGACCCCATAGAGCTACTTGGAAGTGAGAATGGAATTTTAAAAGAATTAAATTAAAGATAAAAAAATGTAACATAAAAATGTATCTTTTAGTAACATAATTTTTATATGGGGTAATATAAGTGATATCTTCCTCTATAAATAGTAATTAGAAAGGTAAAAATGTTTCTTATTTCATGATAGTTTATTTATATATTTCAGACAATAAATAAAAAATTATTTATGACATAGTGATGATGTAGTGATTACCTTATTAATGAAATATTTAAATAAATGAGATTATAAAAATTAAAATAATTTTATTTTAAAACATTTTATGAAATCCAATAATTTTATGGATTATTTAAACTTTTTATATTTCAAATAATGAATTTTCTTCCATAGAATCATATTATTATGGTTTTTTAAAAAGACGTGACATGAATATTTTAAAAATTAATATATATGAGTTTTTTAAACAAATACTATTTTATTAAATGATATATTAGTCCAAAAATGGAAGATTCATCCCAATGAATTAGATAATTTTGAAATTTTCATTGGTGAACTACCTAAGGTTATTTTCACATTTTATTGTAATTATATTAACCATGAATATTAATATACTATAAGACATGGTAAGAGTAAAATTAGTTAACAAAGGGTTAATGAAAAAAAAGATAAGGTTGCATTAGTGACCTAGACTTGTCTAAAACCTATTGATTGAGAGGTTTTAGACCCAGATACAACTTATCTATTAAATAAATGACTATGGGACAATTTAAATACAAATATCATTTTATAATAAAATAATAGTTCAATCACTTCTTAAAGTTCCCCTTTCCGCTCTTATAAAAGGGCATCACCTATACCCATTTAATCACACATCTCGTGCCCATTGGACTATACAAATTCTAACTAAATAAGCTCTAAAAATCCCCCTATTCAACCTAGAATCCTTACCATGTGTAGAAGGCAATTGAAGAATTCCTTTTAGCCTATATCAAAAGGAGTTACCCAATTTAAGGTAATGTCTTCCTCAAGCTTCTTTCATTTATTTTCACTTCTACGACACCATAAACTACCTTTATTCAATTATTTTATCAAAAAACTAGTATCATAAATATATTGGAATGTTTTAATTCCGATTATTATACCTAAACTTATACACTCATTCATCTAATGGATTTAGAACATGCTATTTCTAAGGATGGAAAACTACTGCCTCACGAAACGATGATTGTTCAATTATATCCTACCACCTCTCATGGTGGCCATTATGATGGAACTATATTTATATAGGATATATATTATATTTATATTGTCTCTATTATTCTTTTTTTTAATAATACATTTATTCTTTCTAGATTTTTTAATACGATAATTTCATTTTAGGAAGTGCTGACTACTTTCCACTAAAAGTTATATGACTCGTTCAAGCCATGCATGGAACATATAAAGGATGGATTTAATAAAAATATGTTGAATATATAAAATATTATATTATAATGTAATTATAATATACTTATGTATCATTTATTTTTTATTCATTTAAATATGAAAAATGAATGAATGTAGCGTTCGTGCATACAAATAACTTACCATCTCCATGAACGGTGCATTTCTTTTCTTATCTCAAAATTTTATGGAATATTATATATATACATATAATGTATATATATTTGATATATTTGATCTCAAAATATTCAATATCATTTTGGAGATAATGGAATTTTTACCACATGAACAAATTGTAATTATAGCAAGTTCATTTTCGACTCGAGTATCCAATATCGACAAAATGACCGATATTAACTTAAATAATTATGAAATTTTTATAACATCGTTATAAGTGATATAAAATGAATAATAAACATAAAAATGGTTCTAAATCATGTTTAAATTAAATTAAGTTTAGTATTCATGAAGAACAAGGAACATATGGGACGAGTAAGACCCAAGGTAAGGGACTTCATCTCAATCTCTTTTCATTGAGGCATATTTTGATAATATACAAATCATTCTTTTACACGGTGTTTAATAAACCCCTTTGACTTTTACTTTCATTCAAAGAGAATATTTTTCCTATGAAGTGCTTTATTAAATGAAAAAATGAGTGTTTTTACCATTTGAGGTTACAATGACCTCTCCACCACCGTAGTCATTATTTTTCTACCTCTATAATCCATAAATATTTTAAAAGGAAAAGAAATCACTTATTCTATATTTGGGTGTTTTGGTATTTAAATTTTATTTCGAAAAGGATTGAGTAATAAAATATCATGAAATTATATCTTGTGATTTAAAATGAAATATTATTTGTGAAATGGTGATATTTCCATTATTTTATATGTTATGATTATATAATGGTACTTGTACATTTTACGGGTGGTTACGTGATAAACCAATGATTGGTGGTTACATGATAAACCAAATGATGGGTGGTTTCATGATAAACCAAGGATGTGTGGTTTTATTATAACCAACAATTCATTGTGTATGGATGTCGGCCAAATGGTTATTCCATTTAGTGATGTGTGTTGAAGTCCACTGTATAGTTATATTATTTAAGTTTGTTTATGTCCTATGTTACCTTTATATGATATATATTTCTATTTATGGTATTCATGGTAATATTTTGGTTACAGAAAGGGTAATAAATGAGCTTAAATTTAGAGATGTTTTTTTCTATTTCTTAAATGATAAAATTATAACTTTATGATAATGTTCTCATGTTTACATTTTTTGCAAGAAAAATATTATTCATTCATTTTGTATCATTTTATGATATTTTTGTGCTCATACCATGTTTTGAAATGTTTTTCACATGACTAAAAGAAGAATAGAGTCAAGGATGGGATCAAGGAAGAGACATGATATTTAAAACATGAAACAAAACCTGATTCTTTTCACAGTGTTATTATTTTATGAAAAAAATGGATATTGAGTAGAAGTGTCTAATTATAATATTTCAAGTCATTATGTATAATTTATGACCAAATTATGTAATGCTCTAAATTTGAATTGATCCTCGATGTGAATTAATGTCAAATTATTGACTAATATCAAGAATAAGTAATGTTTAATGAGGGGGTATTATACTATTTACTAATGGTTTAATATAATATATTGTATCTAATTTTAGTTTAGTGATTCACATATAATCAGTTTTCAATAAAAATAATATTTAAAGGAGAATTAAATATTGAAATCTTGGGGTGTTATATTCTTCCCATATTAAATATATTCTATCTTCACAATTTTAATTTATTCTTAACAAAATGATTGCATCATCACAAAGAGAAAATCTCATTTATACATATATTAATTATGATATATATTATAATATATTTATAGGAAACATGGTGTTTCTAAATAGAAATATTTACAAAACCATGTATATACCACTACAGAACTCATAATGAGTTTCCAAAAACAATCCTTGATATCTAATTCAAATTTATAAATAAGACATGATATATTTATATTTTTTTTGAGTTGTGGAATAATTTTTCCATCAATATAGAGAATGTTAGAAAATTTAATTACTTATTTTATTTATATTCCATTAGTATAATTTCTTCTACTAGTTGGGCATTGTGAACGTTTTCAGGTCTACTTCATCTCATATTCCAATCCATTAACATCCATGTTGATTTTTCCATGTTTGAGGTACTAAATTTATCCTTTAATTCCTTATTATATAAATAAATATGATGAAAAGTTATTCAACATACATCTATTTGATTAGTAAAACAAAAAATAGTTTGAAAATTTTAATATAATACTCAATATTAATAAACCTTCAAGTGAATATGTAATATGTTAATCTAAAAAAACTCATGAATAACACCCATATATAAAAATAAATTATTAAATAGTTAACTAAATGATAAAACTCTTCAAAATATTCCAGAATAAAATTTTAATATGAATACAAAAATGATCTATTTACATAGTCTTCCAAAAATCAACTTCACATAATACCTCTCTATTTTAAAATCTAAAATATTAATCAAAATTATTCCATTATATATTATAAGATGAAAAATTATTGAAATAAATTCACCCAAAAATATATTAATCAATACCGAAATAACATGAATCACAATGAATCTGGTTAATCAATAATTCTGAAGGTTATCCAAAACTACATACTTATTTTACCATAATTTGTTCACTAATTATCCCTATTAACTATTACCCAAACATCAAATAGATAATAACATATTATTATCCTTTATAATGGTTGAAAGAAAGTACAAGAATTAGCCCAAACGTTCCCCTCAAGGGTATCAAACTAGGTGTGCAGTTAGGCCAACTTCTTTTCATCAAGAAAATATTATGTTAATACCCAACCCACAATTTTTAGGGTTATTTCCCTTATGTTCAACTATTCTAGATTCTTTATAAATTATTTATATTTATATATTTATGTTATATCTACAAAACCCCACATTCATTAAATTATGAATTGTTTATGACATTTTCCTTTTTTTACATATCCCAAGAATTGTCACTAATTGTTTCTCATACTGAAATATAAAAAACCCCATATCATATTATTACATAAAAATTAAATAAAATAACAACACAAAGGGTCATCAATACGTAATTTTTTTCACACAATATCATTAATCACTTGAAACTACCATCAATTAATACCCCAATAGGGTATCTATTCTATTACATGTATGATCGACCATTATCTTTTCAACACAAATTTTTACCCATAAATCATAAAATATCATCATCTGATAACATCATTACCACTATTGTTATTTAAACCATGCATTGATTCTAATGGTAATGACATGAACTCAAACTCTCGATATTGGTGCTAGATGATATTTGTTGTATACATGGGCTATGATACTGACTAAACCCATCAAATTTTAACAATCCATAAATACAAAATCAAATAAATGACCAAGTCACATACAAACCCAAAACCACATTAGTTTTCAATGTTATAGAATCCGTAAAAAACATCACTTAACATAACACATAATAGTTTCCCTCAATGTACAATTTTCTCAATATACCCAAGTTTTCTGAATCCAGAATAAGTAATAAATATCTCCCATAAAAATATTCCTACATTATGCACTTATAGATATATCATATGAGTTACTCTTATTTATATCAAGGGTAAATGGAAACATAATAAGGGTGTGATCAACGACATGGTAAGTGTAGCATAAAATGAGAGATATCATATAATAAATGAGTAATAAATAATATAGTAAGAAGAAATGATAATCAAATAATTTCATAAAACTTTTCTGATTATAATAACTTACACCAAAGATAAAAATTTAATTATTTCATAGACATTGTAACACCCCAAAAATTATAAAAGATTAACTTTTATTCGATTTCATGTAAGACACATGACACCAATCGTGTAAGGTGATATAATATCCTATGACATTATAGTATATTTACCATTTCTATTATATTCTATATATTTCAATGCACACAAACACTATACAATAATGCAATAATGACCTAGTTCGATAGCATGAATACATGTGAGAGTGAGTTTTTCTAAACAACAATATATTATAAAAAATATTTTTATTTAATTTAATAAGATGTACCCAAGATGTTAAATTAGTCGTTTTGTATAGTAATAACTATATTATTAAAATCAATGTTTTAGACACAGAAAAATTAATTCAATTGTTAAAAATTAATTATAATTTAATATAAGAACTAATTAAATAAAAAATTAATTACTTAGAAAACTATTTTTATTCCCATAAGGATGTTTTATCATAATAAATTAAATTAATAACTATTATTGAGTTCATTTAATGTAATATATATATATATATATATATTATATTCAATGAAATATCTTCCATATTCATCCAATATATTCTATAATAATAACAAAATAATAAACATAATATTTCACATAAGATCAATATTTTTATAAAGGCACTTTAACCGCCTTTTAATAGAAAACATATTTTAAATCATAATTTTGATATTTTATTAATATTATATTTCCAAATAAATAATATTTTTATTTAGTAAT
Source organism: Viscum album (assembly GCA_963277665.1). NCBI lineage: Eukaryota > Viridiplantae > Streptophyta > Magnoliopsida > Santalales > Viscaceae > Viscum > Viscum album. The sequence continues at coordinate 1,015,875,187 of OY728155.1, forward strand.
TTTAATATTATTTTTTTTAATATTTTAAGTGTTTATATGATATTTTCAATTTTATGATGAATAGTTAAAAGTAGTGTATTTTTATTCAAAACATGTTTTTGACCTCATTAATTTAGAAGATTAAACTATATTATTATTATTTTTATAAAATTTAGATAATATATACACAAATTAATACAATATTAGTAATTTTAATCAATATAAATATGGTATTTAATATGGGAAACAAAAAACTCTTTTGAGGATGTCTACATTAAAAACTCTCTTGGTCGTCCAGTCCTCAAGATTAAATTTAAATTAATATATATCTCTATTGTTATCGAAATTTGTAAAAATGGATTCTATATTTTTATTACTTGTAATATATATTTTAAAACTAGGTTATATAAGTTTGTGATGAAAAATATTTATCAAATTAATTATAATTAATAACATCGATTAAGAGAAAAATTGGCTTAACAAGGGCCTGAAAAATAATCTTAAGGTCTGAAATAAACTTGAAACGTGTAAAATGTTCATTTTTTCATATATTGACCTTATATACAATTTTATCATATTTTAAAAATTATTGGATCCACGTGACTAATGAGTGTTTTTGGGTATAACTCCTTGTTCAAAAATATTAAATAATGTCACTCCTCTGCCACTATAAAATGACACTCATGCCACCGATTTATTAACACCTTTCAAGATATTTTTATTTACAAAAATAAACTAAAATATGATCCCAAAATCTATATACTAAACCAATAATCCTACTATTAAGATGAAATCAATCCAAGTAAGCCCTTTGGTGCAAACGAAATAGAGTTAAAATAAGAAGATGTTACATCTTTCCTCAAGATCTTTTATTTTATTTTCTTTCTCCCCTAATTAAATTATACCTATCAAATGATTATAAAATAACAACATTATCATAAATATACTTTTATTTGTTTTATGGTTTGACCTAAATCTACACAAACTTCAATCATATAGATATTTAATTTACCAATCATGTATAGAGAATTTCCGCCTCATGAAACGATGTCATTTGTTTCCATTACCTCCTCTCATGGTAGGAAATTATGTTGGAAACAATTATATATATAATAATTTTTTTATTTATTTTTTATTCGTAAATTATTAATTTTTATAAAATAAAAACATTAATGATTTCCATTTATGTAAATATAATAACAACATTTCATGAAGTGTGGATTACCACATCCTCAATACAAGGTGTTTCATTGATTATATACATGGAATGTATAAAGAATGGATTTAAAAAATATGTGAAATATATGAAATAAATATGATATTATAATTATAATATATATATATATATATATATTACATTTAATTATTTTAGATAGAAAAAAAATAAATGATTGTAGCATCTATGCATACGTAGGGCCTACCATCTCTATGAACGGTGCATTTTATTTCCTATCACAAAATTGTATGGATTATTATAAATACATATATGCTAATATATATGATATTTACCTCATGTTTTACATTATTTTGGGGATGTGACCTAATTAGTAACAACAATTAACAAGTTAAAACATACTCAAAATATTGGGCAATTATTACATCTAATAGTGAATATAATGAATGATTACAAAATAAAGTAATAATATATTTTAATAAGATATTTTATATTATAATAAAAATTAATATGTTTCTTTAATAATTTAATAAAATAATTTAATCCATTCTAAATGTTGTTAATGTATATTCACCAAAAAGGAAACTCAAAGTAATGGATTCTTTTTTCACATTCCGTTGTGTGATCCATACATCATTTTCACCACATATTACTTTTAACTGGTATATTTACTTCTCTTATAGTATTTTATATCATTAATAAATTTATCAACATAGTATTTATAGTTTCATTTGAAATTAATTTTTTCATGGGGAATATAATTCATATGTTACAAAATAGTAAGAGATGCTTGTCTCACTTTTCGTTCCATGAGGCGTACACCATTTTCACCACATATTTATTCAATTTGGTTTTTATAAATACCCTATTTTATTTTATATAATTAATAAATTTATATTCAATATATTCAGACTTTCATTTTTGTAACGAACAGTTTTTTTAGAGCAGATAAAATGCGAAGGTTTTTGAACTTTTTCTTTTATCAGCTGGTCGGTTTTAAAACCGAGCATCGAAACGAGGTACCGAGTTCTGGATCCATTATAAGTGGTTATATCGGACTACGCATGGTAGGTTTAACCATGTGGTTCAGCCGTGAGGGGTACCCCGGGTATCCGGTAGTAGGCGTGCGGGCTGTGCACGGTTTTTCAGACGGTGTGGGTAAAACCGTGCGGGTCGGGTGTGTTTTAGTTTTTGTTTAAAATTAAAAAAAAAATTAAATAAATTAAAATTAAAACCTACAACTAACACTCCATCTCCTTCTCTTGGCCAAGACACGCACACACCCCCCTCCTCTCCCCTTAGCCGCGCGCGCGACCCCCCTCCATGGCACCACCTCCTTCTCCCGATTTCTCCCGGGTTTTGGCGATTTCATCCTCCAAATCTCCATGGTGAGTCTTTCTCTCCCTTCTCCTCCCTGTTTTCGGCTTTATTTCGACCTAATCGTCGCCCAGTGTGATTCAGTCGAACCCTAGGTTGGGGATAGTTTTTGATTTCGTTCCTTTTTCTTGTTTCGCCTACTCTAGGGTTATGCAGAAGGTCTCTCTAGACCTCGTGGGTGCGCCTTTGGTGTCTGCCGCCAAAGGCGAGGTGGTTTGTGGTGATTTCGGTCTGCTGGTTGGTTTCCAAGGTAAGATTTCTACCTGTTTTTTGTTTGTGCAGCCTCTAAATTAATTTATCAGGTTTTTTAGAGGTTCCTGGTTGGTTTGGTTTAGTGCGTTCGAATTTTGGAATGGTTTCGGGTTGCCGGAGCTTAGACGACTCACCTGCGCAGGCATAGGTAAGTATTTATATGTACGTGGGTTCCCCCGGCATGTGTATATTTGTCCATGGCAGCAAATATCCACGTACGGGGCTAGTAGTCCCCATTGCATATATAAAAAGTGCCTGCACAGGTGAGAAAAGATAGGTGTATGTGTATAAGCATATGTGTAAGGATCCTCTTGCGCATGCTCATGGCCATGTAAATTGTGTGCATAGAGGCTGGGTGTCCTTATATATATGTGAAATCACATATTCCTTGTGGGGGAGCAGCTGCGGCAGCTTTAGTTAGAAAGCGCCAAGAGTCGGAGTGGACGGATAGATCCACCTGGAGGTAGGGTCCCTCTCCTTGCCCATTAAATTTATGTAAAGTAAGAGTGAATTTAATATTTCACTTAGCATTTTAATTGTGCATGTTTAGTTCCGATATAATGCTTCTGTGCAAATCGTGTGAATTATAGGAATAAGATAAAAGAGTTTTCTTGGTCACTAAACTAACGATTTAATAATAATATCCATCTTTCGAGCTGTGTTGCCTTCAATATAAAAATGTAGCAATAGTGTTTCATGATTTCCTTCCTTATTGTTGGCTTCGTAACATTGTTAAGTGTTTAATGAGTTTTAATGTAAATGATAAATATCACTAAATAAATTTTTTGATAAAGTAATGACATGTTTTCTAATAAAACTCCTCCAATATAGGTGAGCTACCTTCAAAATAAACGTGTAGTAGTAGATTTTTTTGTGATTGCTTGGTTAAATGTCTTATGACTCTTTATGTTTGAAATTATACTTGATAAATGACATGCTTGTACTTGTACCTTACTGGTCAACTCAAATGATGTTTCTTCTTCAAAAATAATAAATGAGCCATAACACCTCTTAAGTTCATGGCTTAACATGTAATTAGAACTTTTAGGGTAGGGTTTTTACCCTCTTCCCTTTACTTCGACGCTTATGTCATGCCATGTCTTGTGCCTCTTGTCGCAACCTTCCAAAGATGCCTCATTATTTCTTATTGAAATTCATGGGTGGTTCGCTCATGCCCATTGTGGCCTTCGTTTAGGGTGAAGCCCATCCTAGGTGCTCGCTTTGCCTCTTGGACACCCCCCTTGGGTGTGCCCTGCCTAAACGCCCCCTCCCCTTCTTCCATGTTCTTTATGTTATAAATGTAATGCGATATTTTGAATTGAATTCCTTGCTTGAACAAGTTTTTTGTCTTGTACGATTTAATTTCATTAATAACCAATCATTGAGGCATGTTGATGCCATATACTTTTGTTACCTTCTATTTCTCATGCAAGTTCCAGAATTCTGATTAAAGATAATTAATTATGAGAACTAATAAGGAAAAGTTGAGAACAGATTTGGATAATTAAATGTGAAGAATTAATTATGAAATGAGAATTGTGTCGACTGATTAACTAATTAATAAATGGTAATATATAAATGAGATTATGGGTCCTAGACATGGCGTTCTAGACTGATTTAAACGTTGGGTTTAGATATGGCGTTCCTTCCCAATGGTTATCCAGGCTTGTGATATAGGGTGTAAGACATGGTGATCTTCACCGAATAATTATCTAGGTGTTTGACATGGAGATCTACACCAAATGTGATTTGGGGTGTTAGACATGGCGATCTACACCGAATAATTATTTAGGTGTTAGACATGGAAATCTACACCAAATGTGATTCGAGGTGTTAGACATGACGATCTACACCAAATGAGAATTGGGGTTCTTGACATGGTGTTCAACACCAAATGAATGATAATAATGATTTATGAAAAGAATGAGAGATGTGGGTAAAACCTGATTGAATTGTGATCAAGTAAATGAAGGTAAGAATGAATGGATTTCCAATCTGAGTTGAAATGATAAGTGAATAAATAGAGTAAGTGAGAAAAATGATAAAAAGTGTTTTTATGCTTGAACAAAATTTACTTGTGTTGTTTTAAATTTTTTTTTATTCCGGCTATGGGCCGAGGAAGGTATTGTCGTCAGGTGTCCTTTTTGGAACCTAGATGGTCGTTTATTGTTTGTATTGTATCGCTTTTGTTTGGAAATACCAGAACATTGTTTAAATATATTTTGTGGTCTAGATTGGGCTAGAACCCGGTGCTTCCAGCCTACTGAGATATATATCTCACACCCTACTTGAGCTGTCATTGCACTGGGGTACCCGAGTAGATTCAATTTCGTTGCAGGACCTTGTCATTGTTGTTTCATGTACTTGGAGTTAGGAGAAAAGGATAGATTTTGGGCTCGGAATTCTCATGGAGATCGCCCTCAGGTCTTGAGACTTTTGTTTATTTACTTCTGCATTGATGTGTAAGTAGTTCACGTGGTTTAATTCTTCTATTGTATCATTATCATGTCATTCATGCATCCACTATATAAACTGACGTTCTCCAATTTTATTCAAACCTTATAAATGAAAAATGTTTTCTGCTGATTTCTTATTATTTACACTACTTCCGTTGTTGTTGTATTTTTTGTCCCTTTGCTTCACTTTGATAAGTGGGTATAGTCTCCCCCCTGACTTACCTTACACCCTCGCCGCTAGTCAGCAACCTCTGGTATAAGGGGAGACATGCTTGAGGCCATGTCGCGGGTTGGCTCAGGTGACTTGGTTGACCGGTTTAGGTTCAAACTGGGTTGGTTCGTGACAATTTTAATGTATTTATTTCAAGTGGATTATAATTCAAAAGTGACCATGTAGTAAGGGACTACGTCTCAATTTATATTTTTTTCCGCCTACATTATTGTTGTAAACCTAATTTCTTTTATATGGTGTAAAAACATCAAATATGATATATAATATCATTAATTATTAAATATTCAATGTATTTTGAGTCACAATTTAGATTATTTATTCAAAATTATTTTAATTAAAAGGTACCATGTGGTATAGAATTTCATTACCAAATTAGTTTTCTTTGGGTTGTATTACATCCTCACTATCATTTATATTATATGAGTATGTGCTTAATCAAATTGAATATATATTTATCCATTTCAACTAATTTTTTGTCCAGTTGCTTTTGATACATGTAATCAATTCATTCAATAATTCTGACAATTAACTTATGACCATATTAGAGGATTATTTCACAATCTAATTCTAATTTAGAGTGATAATTCTTGAAATTACCTAGTATTTGGTGGATCTTGATGAATCTTCAGATCTGATTAAATCAAGTCGTAACGAGCGCAACGACGAATCCAAAATCATGGTAGGATTCATCATTTGGATTATTCTTTCCCTGATTGATTATTTGGTTGTCAAAATTCATTTTCTCTAATTTTCTATTCTTTTAGATCCTTTGTCGATGGTCATACTAAAACGTTCATTGACCGTTTAAAATTGGGATCACTCATTCTTTGTGTCCTTCATCTATTCTATGTGTTCTTTATTGATAAAAATTTCAACTCATTGAAACTACATACAAAAAACAAGAAGATCATGGATCATTGAAGGTGGTGATCTAAGGATTGTGGAACTACAATAGTTTTGAGTTTCGGGCACCGGAGGGTGCGCGACGGCGGGTGGAAGAGGGTAAATACTTTTCATCACGTCAAAACTTCAATGAATCATAGAGCAGAGCATGAGGCTATGAAGTTCTCATCTAGGGGATCCTAGATATGGTCTCGAAATTTTTTTATGTAAATCAGATTGTTCCTAGTTGTCATATAAAAGACCACCATCACGTGGTGGTTCGGTGGCGGTTCGATGGAGGTTCGACCGTAGATGGTGACGATGGCCCAAGGAGGTAGCGAGGTGTCCATATCGAAGTAGCGGGGGATGTAAGAGAGGGCTAGTGTGGTTGGGTCGGGCACAGAAGGTAGACATGATAGGCATACTATTATTTAATTTCATGGACTATACCCCTTGGATTATAATTCTACCCTTATATAGACCTAATTACTACTGAGTTTGCGACCCTTGAGGTCTATGTTTCCTTAGTGAAAACCATGGAACCAGTTTCTTCTTAACTATAAATTTTGGTTTCCTTATTACATATTTGATAATTCACTATTTATAATATGTAACTTATTTATAAATTTTTACAATCAAATATTTAGTTAGTTATATTTTTAGACACCATCTTAGGGCTGAAGTAGGTACTTGGGTATATGGTTACACTATAGGACATTACATTATATTTGAATAAATGAATGTTTGCACACTGTTACATTTCCATTACACGGGATGGATGTTGTAGACCACATTTGTGGCATCCGACTAAGATTTATCTCATACCATATTTAGGCACCGTTTGGTTCCCGAAGTAGATTACATGGTTGTAATTGTTGAAAAAGGGAATCATACAACACCGAACACTAGATTTCTTGTTGTTTAGTATTGATATCGATAGTAGGTGACCGAGACAGATCATGGGATGCTTGAGATTGACTTTTTTTCCATTATGATTATGTTGAACATGTTATTCATGATATATTGTAGTTGTTTTTTTAGTTTTCTAGTGATATGAAAAATCATCATTAGTTATTTTATCTTAGTTTAGTTTTTCCAGTTATTTTTATCCTTTCTTAATTATTACTCACAACTATTTTGTTGTTTACTTATATTACTCATTCAATATACTTCTATTTATATTTATTTTTTTTGGTACACATTGGTAATGAGGTTATATTCTCCCCAAGGACACACCCAAGGCCGTCACTACAAGTTGGCAGCTTATGTCATTTGGGTAGAGGCCCTTGAGGTCATGCCCGTGGGGCTTTGGGCACCTATTATGTAGAATCTTGGTCTGGGACATCACAATGTGGTATCACAATGATTTCTATTCTTGCCTTGTAATTTACAGGAAGTATTCATGAGATTTGGAATGCATGGGATTATGTCAAAAATCATGTTTGGGCATCGTCAAACCATGTTTGGGGTAAAATTCGAGTTGCCTGAATTATAATTTTTGTTCTTCTTTGGCCTATTATAGTTGATATCACTTCCCTGTTGGGTGATGTATATTTTCTGTTGGGGTTAATCTTATTACTCTGATGGAGGATTTATTTCATCCTTGGCCCGATGATATGATTGAAAGGTGCATTGTCACATGCATCATATTTGGCACATATAATTCGCAGGTCATTCATATTTCCATGCCATATATGTGATTTTCACTATTTTTCATTTCTAGATAAGCATTTGATTGTTGAGTGAAGACGTCATATTTAAATTACGCATGTATTATGATGGGTTTTGATTGAGTGATTATTTGTCTCAATTTCATAGATGTGTGGACCCTCGTGGGTTGGGATTAATAATTTACCAAGTCGATCAATAATTCTATATATAAATGGGTGTAATGTTAATTATGTAGTAGTATGGGAACTGATTAAATGAAAATTTATACTCATTATAATGTGTTATATGAATCCTAATGTGAAATGGATCCACATCCTTATCCATACTTTTCACATTATTGAATTGTAATGGTGTGACCATAGATGATAAATGTAAAATGAAATGAATCTTATACTTGAAAAGTTACCAGTACCTGGATGTCAAAGATGAAAGTTGGGGTGGAATACCTTGAGAAGTGAGTTTTTCCTTGTTTTTATTCTGAAAGTGTTAATATCAATATTCTTAAGGCTTCATCTAGGGCATGTGCATGGAATTTATTAACCAATGATGCCACGCCGTCCTCATATCAGATGATAGGAGGGTGGCGATGACCATGCTCCTAACGTGGTTGGCTCGGAGCTGTAAATCATACTTCTAAGAGTGAAAATAGAGGCACCACCTGTTGCACTTGATATAGGCATGGATTACCATGTTTGTGATAGTATCATATGTTTTATCTATTTAATGTGTAGTGCTCCATGACTTACACATATGGTGGATGATTTGACTCATGAGTTCCTGAAACAACATTATCATTCTTTACTAGGGGGAGACGGTCCACTGACTGGTAAGTCATTTATAAAATACACCAAGTCTATATATGATAATCTATATATTCATATAGGGTGGAGGTTCAAAAATTCTACATACATGCTCTAAGACATGGTCAAGAATTGGTGGGATGTCTTTACCTAGGTAATTTTTCATTAGGTTATCTTATGGGTTTATTTTTAGACTTCCATCTATGATCAGTTCCTTCCTCAAATGTTGAGTGATGATAAATATAGGTACTTTATGCATCTCAAGTAGGGTTCTATGTTAGTTATTGAATATTCAGTGTTTTTCACATTGTTTCATCACTTCTCACCGCTTCTAGCTTGTAATGAGAATTCAGGCATGAGATGTTTTGAGGTTGGGCACCGGTAAGACATATGTATGTATGTGAATGTATTTCTCATGCCTACCTTTTTTTCAATATTCAATCAGGCTCTAGTCACTTTGTGTAACATTAGGGATGACAATAATACTCGGTATAGAGGATCAGTATCCTGGTAGTCCAATAGTTCTCTAGGTGGCACAAAAAATTACATCGATGTTTCTCGTTAGGGAAGTGGAAAAGAAATTTCTCATTTCGATAGCTCTATATTGTGTAATCACTGTGGATAATGGTGGTACGTGAATCTTCATTTTGAGAGAGACCCAACGGATTGTTGGGAATGTGGCTATATAGGGAATCTTCAGTGTTCCTGCATGAAATTTCTATCAGTTTTGAGTGGAAATGGATTTTCCCCATCTCCACCGTCAGGAGAGGGTTCTTTGGTGACTCTTTAGGAGGGTACTTGGAATATAACCTGTAGGGTTGGTCGATGAGGAGTTCATGGATAGGGTCACCATACCACTACTCACCATAAATTCCAGTAGAGCATTTTTCATCATGGTAATCCATATGTTACTCAGGGCCATGGATCATTCCAACTACATTCCTTATAGCTAATACCCGTGTATCAAGATGCATGGCCATCTACAGTGTGAGGTACTATTCTAGTGGCATCTACTATAGTATCTACTTTATTTGATATAGGTATTTCAAAATCTTATATCTATGTATCTATTAGGGAAATTCTCATACTAAATATTTAGTATTACTATTCTGTAATTACCATAGATATGTCTTAGGGGTACAAACAATGGGTATATTATAGTGTAGGGAATGTCCCCTTTAGGCAGGTAGTTACCCTTTCTTGTGGATCCTCTTTGTTCTTGAGATTATGTTCTTTGATTTCATTCTCAGGATGGATTTTTTGGTTTATTATCATTATTTTTCCATATAATATCATTTACATCACTAGAGGGAAGAAGTTATCTACCTACGGATGAGTGGGGTATCTAGGATGGAGGAGCTGGACCAAAGCATCGTAGGCTAGGTGGACAGACTGCCCATATTGAAAATCTCTTCATAGAGGATCTGGGTTTAAGAAAAGATGTTTTCCCTCCAATATTGGATTTTTCAAGAATATCTTGCATGGGTAATTTTCTTGATTACCTCATGATATATAGGTAGAGATTAAAATTGATCATATTCTAGGAGTAGCTCCAATGTCCATTCCTCTATACAGTATGGAACGTACAATGATTCAGGAGCTCATATGGTAGGTAGGGAATTTAGATGGAAATGATTTTATATGGCCATGTACATCCTCGTGTGGTTCACACGTTATTTTCATGATAAAAAAGAAGATGTAACCTTACATCTATGAGTGGATTATAGAATTTTCAACTAGATTACAGTCATTAACTGATATCCAATACCTATAATATATTATTTCATTGATCAGCTCTGAGGAGCTGGGGCTTTTCTAAGATCAACCTGATATCGAGTTATCATTAGGTACAAGTCATTCCATCAAACATATTACTTACATCATTACATAGTATATATGGTCTGTATGAGTGCCTTGTTATGCCATTTGGTCTTACGAATATGCTTACTATTTAACATTCTATGATGAATTAGGATTTACACCAATATTTGGATTCGTGTGTTCTGTTCTATGTGGATGTAATCTTGGTGTATTATCACACACATAGTGACCATGAAAAACATCTTTAAATTATTTTTAGTTCACTAAGAGGGAATCAAATTTATGTCATTCATGTAAATTACCACTTATGTATTGATAAAGTTCAATTACAAGGTCATATAATATCAGAAGCATGAGTATGGAATGACCCTAAAATAGGATAATTCAGTAGTTTCATAGCTGGATCCCAAGAACATGATTGACATGTGTAGTTTCATGGGGATGATTGGATATTAAATTAGTTTCATACAAGGCTTTTGCTTCCTTTCTTAACATCTTACTAGTCATACAATGAATGGTATCATGTTCATGTGGTCATAATAATGTGAGAAAGAATTTCAAGAGCTAAAAGGGAGTCATGTTTCAGAACCTATTATGCCTTTTCTAGATCCAGGCAAAGGTTATATCATCTTATGTGATGCATTATGCATCAGACAAGGAGAATTGATGAGGCATGAGTATAAATTCATTATGTATTTATCTTATTTGTTGATGTCTCATGAGTGAAATTACCCAATGCACAATCTTGAGCTAGGAGCAGTTATCCATGAATTACATTACTGAAGACATTATCTATTAGGTGAGCCCTTTTTGTTGTACACAAACCAACAGAGCCTCAAACATATCTTTTCCCATAGCTACATGGACCTCATACATTTGACATTGGTCAAATATCTATAAACCTTTCATTTGTAGTTTCCCAACATCCTAGTAATGAGAAATGTGGTTGTAGATGTGCTGAGTTGGAAAACACAAACACAGGCCATATGATAATCTACTGATTAATTATTCTTAATGGACCATTTCTTTGAGATTCATCTGGAGTTCCATGATAGAAACGAGATTTCTTAGTATTCATCATTTTCAGATAGGTCTTCCCTTTTTTAGACGGTGAAGAGTAGACTGTTTTTGGACCCTGATTGTTTGGTTCTACATGAGTATATATTTGGAGAAAACCAACCTCTATATTGGTATATTGATTGAGATGACATCCTCTATATTCGTGAATGTTTCTAGCTTTCCCAAAGGTATGAGAGAGGAGTTTATTAATGAGTCTCATTATTCTTAGTGTGCAGTTCATCATGGTATCTCCAAGATGTACCGAGATTTTAAACACTAGTATTGGTGGCCTGGGATGAAATGATAGATTTAAGGCTATAAAACTAGGTGTTCCAACTATAAGTAAGTGAAGGTGGAGCACCATAGACCTATAGGCTTTTTACAACCACTTCTAGTCCTAGAATGGAAGTATTATTATGTTACCATGGATTTTGTAGTCGGTTTTCCTTGCTCACTGATGGGAAGTGACATTGTATGAGTTTTCAATGATAGAATAATGAAAGTGGATCACTTAATATCTATTGATGAGACATTCTATATTGATGAACTAGGAAAACTGTATGTCCATGAGATCATATGACTACAGGAGTGACACATACTACAATTTCTAATAGGGAAACTTGTTCCATGTCTCAATTTATTCAGGGATTCTAGAAATCTATGGGAACACAAGTGAATCTAAACACATCTATTCACCCTCAGACCGATGGGTAATCAGAACAGATGATACATGTTTTAGAGAACATTATCCAAGTGTGTTACATTTACATCAGCAGTTCATTGGAGAAGCATATCATTCTTGTCATGTTTGAATATAATAACATCATTTATGTGATTATTAAAAAGGATCCTTTTGAAGACTTATATTGTAGGTCATCCCATTCCCCTGTATACTGGCTAGAGGCAAATTAGGAAATCCTACTGGGTATTTATCTTGTCCAAGATACATTATAGCAAGGTCAACCAATAAAGAAGTGTATGCATACTGCTCATACTGGATAAAAATCTCATATTAATCACCATAAATGAACTCTATATTTTGATGTTAGAGATCAATTTTTCCTTTAGGTATCCCCCAGGATGGGGAATATATGATTACTAATGTGAAGTTTTAGCATCATTATGTAGGTCTGTTTGAGATCCAAGAGACACTCAGGGTGGTAGCATATCCATTTCTACTACCTCTGAGGTACCATGACATGCATAATGTCTTCCATGGATCACATCTTCACTGTTATTATGTTGAACAATCTCATAACATTGATCCAGATGATGTTGATTTAGATGAAGATGCAAATATTATGGATTATCACATGCACATCGTCGACCAGAGCATGAAGGTTCTCTGGGTGCATCTTTCTTTTTGAGATATTACAAAAAAATTGATTATATTACATAGTGTGTGTTCGTAGTTTGGTTGTTGTTGTTGTGACAATACTTATCTTTTCAGGGGCCATGATATGTTTTTAGATCCCACTCTTGGTCTGTGAATACTATTCACTACTGTTAAGATAAGGTCCTAGAGGGTCACACAATATAGCGTATTCAAGAATCTTCCCTATTCATTTGAATAGGAGTTTTGGACATGCTGAGACCCACCACAGGGGTCAAGGATGTGACCAAGGTTAAACAGTCAACAATGAAATAAATAAATTCATATTATTCAATTTTAGAATAATGATTATTGAATTTATTTATTAAATTTATTTAGGAGTTTTAAGTTAATACAAGAAAATATTAATTGATGAATATTAATTTATTCATGGTTCAATTAATATTTTTGTGAGCGGAGAGTCGAGTTAATGACTCAATTATTTCCGCATATTATATTTTAATATATTACAAGGGTGTGATGATAATATTTATGACTCCAATTAGTAGTCATAAAATTTCATTGATAGTGTGTAAGTATCCGAGCCCGGCGAGGCGATATCGAGCATTTTAATTAAGCACTATAAATAGAAGAGGAGGGAATTTTTCCAAACACTATTCAGGGAACATCCCTCTCTTCTCCTCTCTCCCATGATCTAGATAGAGAGGCTCTAGATCCAAATAGAATGGATCGAGCACTCTCTTAGGCATCTATTGTGAAGTGATCCGGTGATCATTAGAATATCAAAGTAATCTTCACAATTCCACACTCGTGCCCGGATTATGACGAACAACGCTCCCATGGATTTCATGAAGCGCATGTGGATGATCTAGAGGAGTTTGATGTTTTTTCTTTAAGTAGCGATCTCTAATGATGAGAAGACATCATGCACGACATCAAAATTTTACCATGTATTTTAAGGATTATTTTTGTGCTTAAAATCATTCATGTGTGGTCCTCAACTAATACTGGGTAGTTGTGCACCAGCATCGACAAGTTTACGTTGATTTTTGGTGGAAATTTTTTTAAAAACACCCACCTCTTGTGGTATTTCTGCGGCACACCCAGTTCAACAAGTGGTATTAGAGGGACACATGTCGATTTTAAGACAAATAAATTAAATTTTCATTAAATATAATAATGGGAATCAATATGATTACACTGCCATGGACTGCATCTAAATCTGATATTGGATGGCCTATTTGCGGCCATCCGATGTTTTAAATCGGAATGTTTATCTTCCTCAATGGAATTCTGGTCAATGGAATAGTGGTTTTCGGGACTAGTTTTTTTACCAATGAGTATTACTAATTATTATTGTTATAATAACATGATTATAATAATAATAGTTTTATTATAATAATATTTTGATTATTATAATAATTTAATTATAATATTATTTTAATATTATAATACTATTATTATTATCCTAAACCAATATAGGTTTAGGAAATTTTTTAAAAAAGGGGACATGACCCAACATTGTGGGACAAGTCATCAAAAAGGGAGTAAGACCTTCTTTTAGGTCTTGTTTAAAAACAATTGGGGTGTGGGGAGGCTTCCTGTCCAAAAAACAGTGGTGAATAAAAAAAGTGGGGTGTCTCCCCACTTAGAAAAACAAAAACAAATTGTAGTCTTTTTGTGGGGCCGATCCCCCCTGTGTCTTCTCCTTCCCCTTGGAGGAAAGCAGCACCAGGCGCCTAGCCCACCGTTGACTGCCTAACACCGAACGACCTCCCGTCTCAGCCACCCAGTCCACCTCCCAAAGAGGATCCTCCTCTGCCGATATCACCCCGGAAACCCACTCGCCTCCCTCCCCACTGTGGCTCCCTACTGCAGTAGCACAAATCACTGAGGCCACCCGGCGCCTCCTCTCCTTGCACCATCCAGAAAACCAGAGTCCGTTACTGTGTCGAACGGTGCACCGGACAGCACTAGGGGCGGCGACGACTGCCCCTCCCTCGGGCCTACTCCCTTTCGCAACGGCACTATAGGCCACCCCAGCACAACCCGCAGGCCGCCGTACGCATCCCTCCCGCTCTCTACCTCCATGTCAGAGCATCATAGAACTGGCAAGCCACCCATCCCTACTTGTAGCAGCCTTACTCCGGCCAGGATCCTAGTCTGAGCCTTCCTTGCAGAGGTGTAGCGCACCTGTCCGACATACTGGCACCGCCGCCACCCTCAGCCAGTGCCCGAGTCCCGGTAACCTCCTCCTCTCCTCGGCATCCCAATTAGCAGTGAACCCAAACGGTCCTAGGATCCTCCATGAAATGCCTCAAAGTACCATGTTCCCTACGCGGCGCAGCCAAGGCCCCCCCGAGTCTACTCCTGTCTGTCCATCCGCGGGTCCTAGGCATGTCTAGGCCATAACACCCCTACATGGGGTCATAAAGGCATGGACTAAGACTGTGCAGGTTCTCCCCAACCCACACAGTCCGGGTTCGATTTTTGGGGCCCACATATAATTTTAATTACTCAAAAATTAATTAAGATAATTAATTTAATTAAATTTGGTAATTATATTAATTAAATATTAATTTTTTGGTTTAATAATGACTATGAAGTAATTAATTTAATTGGGATATTAATTAAGTTAATTAATTAATTTAATTTTTTGTTTTAAAATTAAATTAATTAATCGGGGTCGGGCGACGATATTTGTTGGATTAAAATAGGTGTGAAAATTTTAATTCAATAAATAATGCCCTCAGCATTTATATTTAAGGAAAGTTTAATTTTTATTATGCATTTATTTAATATACGTGATCTTAATGCATATATGACTAATCATAAGCCTTAGACAGACCAATGTAGGTCTGGTTTTTTTATTTAATTATTTACTTAATTATTGCATTTTGGTTTGAAATAATTATTTTAATTAAATTAAAGACAACATGTGTGTCATCTCAAGTGTCATTATATGAAGTAGGGCATGTGAACCCATTCTGAGAGTTGTATTTTATACCCTGATACCCCCTCATCTGCATGCGAGTGGAGTTTTATAATGATGAGATGAGGCGTGATGAACATCACACCATGTGACGGCAACGTACAAGACAAGTGATGGATGTATTAGATGAGAAGATCTTACTATTCATGTTGCAAGCCACATGACTAATTGTATTTTCCATAGGGTCTTGATTGGTCTGTTACTCACTCAATAGATCAACCATTAGAACATGATCATGATCAAATTTTCATTTTATTTCATCATGGTTTATTATTTTTGTGCATGTGTAATTTATTTCATGATCACCTAATATAATAATAAACAAGCATGAAATATTTAATGAACATGTGACGTGATGAAATTTTTATTTCTTTCATGATCAATGGTGAGTGCGATCACATAGTACATGCTTATTAAAATAGAATATTATTTCTTTTATCACACTAAAAATAATAAAACCCTTAAAGATATATTAAGTCATAATTGCATTCTATTTTCCAAATTTGGAAAAAATTGTTTGTTTGAGATGTCGGTCAGGCAATAGCTAATGGTGCCTCTTACTACTGAGGAGTCCTTATAAGAATGATGGGTTGACTTAACTATAATTTAAGCAAAGAAATATCCATATCTAGCTTGTTGTAATTTTAGATACAAGTGTGGAGTAAATAATGTTCTGATTTTAAGAAGCTGGGACTTCACTCAAATGATCAAGGAGCCACAAGTTAAAGTGGTCATCCATCCAAAAGCCCACCCATATACCTCTATGTAGTGGTGTAGCCATAGCTTGTAGACTATTAGGGGTGGTTCCTGGATCATTAGAACAAGAATACTCTAATGACAGAGTTTTCTGATTCTAGGAAAGAGGATTCCTAGAATCCCATAAATTAGTGGGAGACATTAAATGATTTATGTAATTAATCAAAAATGTCTAAACTGGTAATCAGATAAAAGGCACTAATCTGGTAATATTAATTTTTAATGAAAATGGAAATATATACCCCAAGTTTTAAAAACTATGATATTGTATTGGAAAAAGTAAATGTCCTCACTCACATGAGTATGCATGAACAGTACAAGCGTCTGGCCATAGTACTATGATATAGGAAACACAAGGTGTCAGTGTCCCAACATTTTTAAACTACCTCTAGAAGAGAGATATAAAAATTACTTACAAGTGACTAATGTACAAAACATATGATGGTTATATCATTATGCTTTCATCAACGTCTGGTGTCAGTTACTGTCGCTACAATATGACCTGGATGATATAACATGTTGTCTCATCTCTAAGATGTTTGGAAGGAGAAAGATAAGCAATGATATAAATAAGGCGATGTTACATGGAATGTGTAAAGTTAAAGATTGATCATGATATTTAAAAGGATCCATTTCTTATATCATTTTCACCCCTTTACTCAAATTTGTTTTTATGTCACAAAATGAACAAGTATTGATTAAATGCATCATTACCAATTTATTTAAGGCTCTCCAAGTGAATAAGAATAAAAGATAGTTATGTTTTAATTCTTATTGCGAACAAATTGAATGGTAATGTGAAAAGGTCAAAGGCATTTAATTGCCATGGCACATTCGTGATGTCCTTTAATTAATGAATTATTATCTAAGGTTATTGCATTGCATATTATAAAATAATAAAATGTAAGTTTTAAAAAATAAACTAATTTAATGGAGACAGTTTCTACTTCTACATCTGGAATATTCATCAATGCAATGTTTCCTTTTATTACTTGGGTATTTATTTATATATTCTTCTTACATATGTGTATTTAAATACAATAACCAAGTATTTATTGAAGCATTACTAGAATTCAAGTGTATTCTCCAAGTGGCTGTGAAAGGTTGATACCCAGGCCACTAGTGAAAAGTACACGACTTCTTAATTTCCAAATGAAAGATTTGTGTTGAACTATTGTTTATTACAACCACAAACACTAATCTATTGTGTCCTTGTATGCATGGAGAAATTTTTTTAGGTTATAGAATGAATTTGGTTTTTGGTAAACTCAGTCACTTGTTCATTGATACATGAATCATATGAAATTAGTGATGATTATATATGTAAGACTTACAACCATTTGTGATAATATAATTCTTTTTAACTAATAAAAAAAGTGTACGTCATGAATATACCATTTATGGTATTTAGGCACAACATAGATAAATACTTTTTGTATTGTCAACATCTTTGGTTTAGACAAAGGAGCCTTTAAAAATAAAGGTATGTCACAATGCTTTTGGGAATAGTTCAACAAGCGTGAACTATTCCATGTATAAGATAGAGATATATATACTTCATAAGATTCCTTTAAGTAATTAAGGAATAATAAGGTGATGAATTTTTATGGTCAAGAGATATAAGTTTCTTCGGGATGGGATACGATAGAATATATCGATCAAACATTCATCAAACAAGATAATGTATTGTGGAGTAATTCATAAATTCACATTGCCTTATTGACAACACCAAAGAGATGTTAAGGAGGATGATTTAAGGCAATTTCTTACATATAAAAAATGATCAAAAAACATATAGATTTTCACAATTTCCAAATGCATATGTCATACATCAATGTTTTGATATAAGTAGTATCAATGTTGCAACTTGCTGAAACTTCTATGAAATGCTTTGAAAATAACGGTGATATCTCACAACCATATTCCAACTAAAATGAAAAATAGATATCATACAAGTAATAGTATGATGATAAATCCATTATTTCATGAGTACATGTGTTTGGATGCAAATAGTTTGTTCGGAAACAAAAAAACTTGCATCAAGACAAACACAATGTGAATTTAGGGTAATAATCCTAACGGTTGCTTAGGATATTACACAAATCCCAATGATAGAAAAACATTAGTTATATGATATTCTAAACTTCAATATAAGGTTTCAAATCTCTATTAGAGAGAGTGGGAGATATATTGACATGTTTTTAGTCAATGGTCAAGGTGCATAAATAGTTGACATAGGAACTAGTTCCACAAGTGCATGTGGAACTAAGTATGTTCCAGAGACGCATTATTCTTAGGAAGGAAAAAATCATGGTGATAGTTTTTATATTCACCACGGTCAGTGATATATAATATTTACTAAAAGTAAGCATTGTATGGCAATTTGCTAAAATTCAATTAATGGATTCTATGTATCAATGTGAAAATGGAATAATTATTATGAATACTACGGTGGGTATTCAAGTGAATTGATACATGGATGGTACTAGTGTAGTACATATAAATCCTGATTGGTTTCATCAAGTTGTTATTCCAAAATCTGTTAGAATTTTACTTTCCATAGCTAATATCTATGATAAAATTATTTTTCATTGGATTTCATGACCACCAATTTTGGATGGTGTCTTTACGATGCAACCAGAAAGGGATGGCCACATCACATAATGCTAATAAAGGATTCATGTTATTGAAATGTTTTTTTGGATTGAAGTAAGAAACAAGACCATAGAATATACATTTTCAAAAAATGTTTGCCATGTGTCTATTAGAGGTTAGTGGGAGCACTATGGTTTTCCAAGAAAAGTATGTTCGACAACATATGGAAAGAAAATGGTCTTATAGATAGACCAAGATGAAATTTATTCTCCTATGATTGACTTAAATTAGCAACCTATGTTCTCTAGAAAAGGATATTATGAGGTAGATCTATAGGTTCCTTAGTCCTAGTTAATCGTACATATATGGACATTGTATTAAAAACATGTTAGAAAAATTTATGAGATGAATTGTTTCCTATGTCATAGATCATAATCTCTTCAGGTTGACATGCCTGAGACATGGGAAGAGATAAACAAGTTGAGTTGAGTTCCATACATTGAATGGATTTATCAATCACATATTCCATGATATTTACATGAATCAATACTACCTAGGTATATTTTACAATATGAAAATATCAGTTATATTCAGCTGCACTGCAAGGGATGCAGTCAGAACTATCTAATTTTACATAGGCAAGTACAAAATATATGTACCTGGTAAGTGGAGAATAAAGGATACTAGTTTTGGGGATACAAACTAGTCTTCCATAGATAAAGAGATCTACTATCGTATTTAGGATAAAGATGATGAGTGATTCAAGATCATAGCAGCCAGTGGTAGACATACCTATAAGAGAGAGTACATTTAATCTTCTAAGATAGATAAGAAGCAGATAAACACAATGTTCTGTTCTAATTAGAATTGCACATGGTAAAAAAATTATTATCATAATGAAAATTGTGATATTCTTACTAAAAAATATATCATGTTATGACAGTGGAAAAATGGTATATACTAGGGATACCATATCTTGAGAAGTTTTAATGAAGTAGATGAGGTTCCTATAGCACATTTTCCATGCGGCAAAACAATGGAGGACCCAATAGCTATAGCAATTTCTCAGCAGAACAATTTTGTTCATCATGTTAGTAGATAACAAGTTTGGTTAGAAAGTGGTAGAGTTGTAATAGTGGGTTCCCTAGACCCAAAAATTCAATGCTTTTGATTACCATATCATGTATACAGTTAGCTATAAATGATGTCATTATACCATAATTGTGTAGACTATTTTGAGTTTACTATTTAAATGGTAATGTCCAAAGATTAGTCATCATATCAAGAGGTTATAGCAGATCCCAGGCTGTAATGAGAACCTCGAGATACTATGAAATTAATCTTAAATATATCTTCTTTGTTCTAGATAATTATTAATGATTGGACACACTAGATGTTTGACTATCAAGTGATGGTGTCTCATAATCATTGAGACTTCTTCTCATGATGTTCGTGCTTTGTGATCACTAGTTGTGAGATCATGAGGACTAACCTGTCAATAGGAACACCACAAGTTTCAGGTTTTATTGGATGTTTCTATCTATGATCACGTGAAATGGTCTCCTAACATGAGATCATTACCAATGTATGTCATTTTATTTCATACATTGATTCTAGAAGAAATGCATGTCAATGAAGTTGTGGAGAGGTAGTTTGTGTTGGGTGCATCTTTAGTGGCATAGGATTGGTTGCATTGTCAAGAAAGGATTTGTCTCTTAAAGGTTATGGATGAAATATATCGCAGGACATGTTCATATGGATGATAATTCCTTTATAAGAACATGTCCATGGCAGTCAAGGGTAAATCCATCTAGTTAAATCCAAAAGCAATAATGAAAGATAAGTGTGATGACATGTGAGTTTGTCCTGCATTATGAGATATTATATACAAAGAGATTATATTACATAGTGCGTGTTCATAGGATGGTTTTCACTACTGTGACAATACTTATCTCTTCAAGGTCCATGATGGGTTTCCATATCCCACTCATGGTCTGTGAAGACAATTCACTACTGTCAAGATAAGGACCTAGATGTCACACATAATAGCATATTCAAGAATCTTTTCTATTTAGGTGAATATGAGATTTGGACATGGTGGCTCCACCACAAGGGTCC
Organism: Viscum album; assembly: GCA_963277665.1. Taxonomy (NCBI): domain Eukaryota; kingdom Viridiplantae; phylum Streptophyta; class Magnoliopsida; order Santalales; family Viscaceae; genus Viscum; species Viscum album. The sequence goes on from OY728155.1 coordinate 1,015,896,684, forward strand.
TGGATTTGTCCAAGGTTAAACCCTCTCCAATCAAATAAATAAATTCATGTTATTCAAGTTTAGAATAATGAGTATTTTGTTTATTTATTAAATTTATTTACGAGTTTTATGTAAATACATGAAAAATATTAATTGAAGAATGTTAAATTATCCTCGGGTCAGTTAATATTTATTGGAGCAACGAGTCGAGTTAATGACTCAATTATTATCACATAATATATTATATTATATTACTAGTGAGTGATAATAATATTTATTACTCATATTAGTTGTCATAAAATGTCGTTGATAGTGCGTTAAGTATCCGTGGTTGGCAAGGCTATACCAGGTATTTTAATTAATCACTATAAATAGAAGAGGAGGGGATTTTTCCAAATACTATTCATGGAGCTTCTCTCTATTATCTTCTCTCACAAGATCTAGAGAGAGAGAGTCTCTGATCCAAGTAGCATGGATCGAGAAATCTCTAAGGCATCAATTTCAAAGCGATACAGTGATCATGCGAGCATCATAGGCATCATCGCAATTCCTCGCTAGAACCTGAATTACAATGAATGACACTTCCATAGATTTTCTTAAAGCCCGTGTGGATTATCTAGAGGAGTTTGATGTCAGATTCTTCAAGCACTGATCGCCAATAATGAGTAGACGTCATGCATGGGTTATGAATTAAAACATGTATTTTATAGATTATTTTTGTGCTTTAAATCCTTCATGTGTGGTCCTTGGCTAAGGATAGGATACTATTCACCGACATCAATAAGATTACGTTGATTGTCGGTGGTGATTTTTTTTAGAAACCCCCTCCTATTTGGGACTTCATATGCACACCTGTTTCCAACATGATCCCTATTATAGATCACTAATTTGTAATTAAACCACATTATAATTTCAATTGAAATAGTTTTGAAAGGGTTTTATATATATGTTTCTCTATGTCACATAAATGAGTTTTAGTTTCTTTATAATGGTTTTAATTTTTTAAATTTAGAAAAATGTGTGAGTATTATTAATGTGAAATTTTTTTCTTTCATTCACTCATAAAAATTAAAATGGGTTACAATGTTTTAATTATAGAGTTGGTTTCTTTATTTTTTATGTCCCTTAATAAGATATTGTTCCCATCCCAATTTTTAAAATGTTTTTCTTTGTTACTATGAATTGAAAGGACATGTAATATTCCATGATAAATGTATTGAATATGTGTCTTGAAAAGTAATTCATGTATTATTTTAAAAGGGATTTCTTTAGTGAAAAAAATGCATACTGAGTATAAGTGTCCAACAGAAATGTATAAGTTCACCATGTATGTGTTTTTCATAATTCCTTAAAACTCTAAATATAAAATATAATTGAATGATAATTCTATTTAAAAAACACTATAATTAGCTATGTTCATGGTTGGGTCCTTATAGTTGGTATCAAAGGATTGTGTGGACAACATTGTAGATTAGTATGTTGTATTATGAGATATGGATATCAAATGAGTTTATAATTATCATGTTGATAATAAGATATATATCTTATAAATTCATTTTGAGACATATTTTATTAAATATCAAGGTAATTAATTTTATTTGTAGAGACATTTATTTGGTATGTTGCTATGGATTATTACTTTTTGAGATGAAAAATTGAATTTATATAATAAGCTTTGAGTTTACAACATTTTATGGTTAATTTTGAAGATTTTATCTCTTTTATGTAATGTTATTTGAATTATATAGTTTTAGAAAAAGTGACAATACACAATACTTGTGACAACCCATCACGTCAGATAGGGCTACACGACATGAACCCACAACAAAAGTGTGATACAGCTTTATCACCAACAAATGGACTATGTGAAGTCCATAGTTAGTATAACATTACTTTTTAGGTAAATGGTTTGATGGAATAACAATTAGGATATTTTTGGAACATATGTTTTATTAAATAGATATCCATAGTGTTATAAATTTATTAATTGATAATGTTATTTTGGAATACATTCACTGTTTTGGGATATTTATATGATTGAGGTAAATTGAACATTATAGGATATTATTTGAGGAGTAATTGTTGAACTATATTTTGGAAGAATATATGATTTTATTACGAAATAATGGAAAGTAGGTTATTTATGGAAATGGTTAACCTATCATGGAGAATATGTGATCAGGTTAATTGCATTTTAGTATGAGTCATTTAGAGTGGTTGATATTATTTGAAGATCAATTTTAAATTTATCTTGGAAGACTATGTGATGAAATCCTTCTAAATTTTGGGTTTCAATGTTTGTTTGGATTATATTTGAGGATTTATTTGGTAATTATTTGTTTAATGGTCAATGATAATATTTTGGTATCAATGTTTAATTTTAGAAACTAATGTTGTTTTTTATCATATAACCATTTATTCATTTTGAATAATTATCATACCTTGTACTAACCATATATGTTTTGGTTAATGTTTCAAGATTGAAAAAATATATATATAATATTTTTTGGAATATGTGGGTTTCTAAATGTTTATTCTAATGTTTTAGGTGTGAAAATTTATACATTAATACTCATAATTTTGGAAAAAAAGATGAGTTTGTGGTTGAATTCAATTAGTTAATGAAACTCTATTTTTCAAGTAGGTATATTTCCATATATTCTTATTCTTTGTAGTAAAATTAATCCACACCTAGAAGAAATTATTTATGAAATAAATTTTATCCATTTTCTTTTCCTACTATGAAATAAAATACCGTTTAACATAACCCATGATTGTGGTTTTCTGATTGATTTTTTTATACTGATTATGTTTTCTATCACTCTCTATCATAACTTGATGGTTAGTTTTATCTTCCATATCTATAGTTTTCTACATGGAACCCTAGTATGTGTCATATAAGGGGAACATTGTATATAAATTTATATATTTTAATGTGTATGTTTGAAAAATCCTTTTTTCAATATGGGATTCAATAAAGGTATTTTGATATGTAATTCCTTAGATACAAAGCCAAAATTTAAATTGCAAGGAACCAATTTCCAAAAGGGGGGAAAGATGTATCATCCATGGTAATTATAGTGTAATAATTTTTCATATTTATTAATATTTATTAATAAGTTATTAATTTTTTATTAAAGGGGATGCTTTTTCTGATAGTGTACTTGACACCCAACAATGGGCTTCACTAAAATCTTATGTTTTATACAAGACTGAGATATATCAAAAAATAATACAAAAGTAATATTATTATTTTATATTTTAGTTTATTATTAGTCATTTTAGTAGAATTAATGAATAAACCTAACTATATACATGTTTGTTAATGTTTTTTACACTAATTAAAAACAAATTAGAGGATTAAAATGAGAATAAATCCAATTCTTTGCATAAAATATTTTTAAAAGTTAATGTTACCACCTTTGGATGGAGAAAACTTTTTAAACTTCTTTTTATCCCATGTATAAATTATATTTGACAATCTAAAATTCCACATTTTATGAGGGACATAAAAATTTACATTGGTTTATGATTTGGTATTTTTCTGATGAAATTCATATTTAAATGAATAGTAAAAAATACTGCATTTTAATTCAAAACTACCTTTACACCTAATTTCATTATACTGACATATTATCATTTTAATTGGTTTTAAATTATTTTAATATTATTATTTAAAATTAAATACAATTTTTTTAATTGTAATTAATTTCATATAGAAATTTTATATAAGCACATGTCAATCTTTTGATGGTTCTGACTTTTTTAAAAAAACCTATTTTTCTCATTTCAATAGAGGGATTAATTGTATAAATTAAATTTTACCACTTTGGTGAATTTAATTTTCAAAAAATATATTTAATTTATGTATTATTTATGAAAAATGTGGTTTAATAGGATCAAAATAATGCTTTTGAATAGTAACTTTAGTATTTTATTTACCACGATTAAATGGTAAATCATGTAAATAAGGGTAAAAATAATATTATAACAATATAAAACAACAATAAAAAAAATTATAACATTATTCCATGAATTATGACGGACCAAAAAACCATCGGGATGAAAAATTGGGCTTTGGAATCCACTTGGGTGTGATTATGACTTTTATAACTTTTAATTTAAAGTAAAGGAAAAATTATAATAAACAATATTCTTATTAATAAGAAAATTGTAATATGTTGTAATACAAGTGATATCATCAGAAATAAATAGACCTTAGATATATAAAAATATTTTCCACATCATGGTATTTTATTTTTAATTTTTAAATATTAAATTATTAAACTTAATTATTACACAATGTTGTTATAGTGACTACTTTATTAATGAATGAATCAAATAAATGATATTATAAATATTAAAATTAATACTATTTGAAACAATTTATGACATAAAATAATTTTTTGGATGAATATGACATATTATAAAGGACTTAATTTATTTTTTCTTATGTAATCATGTTTCTAGGAATTTAAAAAAAGTTATCTATGAATTGCCTCATAATTGACATAAATCATAATTTAAAATATAAAATAGTTTATTGAATGATAAAAAAATTTAAAAATATAATATTTACCAAATTGTTACTATAAGTCCAAAATTGAATTTAATGACGCTTTTTGGTCATTTAACATGTTATTGTAATTACATAATTACACAACGTTTAAATAACATGATATACTATATGATTAAAAATGGTAAAATAATGGGTAAACCAAAAATATACGGATTAAAAAAATATTAAAAAAATGTCTAATTCTACTTGTATGATATTTACTCGACCCACCCGCGTATTATATAATTACTAAATGTGTTTGGAACCATTCAAAACAAAAACTTAATTTATATAAATTTAATATTTTAAGGGTGTCCATGGGTGCCCCTCCCTTATCCAATAAAAAGGAACCCACTCTTCTCTAATACACACACTTATAAAGCCATGTATTTTATAAAATATCTACCAAAACTATTCCTAATGTCTCTATCAACTTTACTAGGCCCTTATTTTAGTCAAATATCCTTTCTTAGAGGTTGGTTCACGCCCAAATTTACCCAAGAGAAGAAGGGTAGAACGGTCTTTGTAGTGTAGCTTGGGTTGTCGATTCCACAGAGACCTAAGAAGATACCTAAGATACACAACCTAAGGGATGGATTTTTGGCTATGAAGTGGCCATATTTAGGTTGATTTTAGATGGGTTTAAGTGAACTCTAAGATACTTAAGTGAATTCAAATTAAAAGAATGAGTTGATCCTAGGTTATCACTCGGGGTGGATTGGACGTATTTTCTTTTTAATGATTTCAATTTCTTAAATTTGAGATGGGTTCATTTAAGGAGATAAAACAACATCATCACTTACTGGTTTAATGCCTACACCCTCTAATACTAATCACCTATACACTTGAAGGATCAATTTTTTGAGCACTTCAAGGTAAAGGATCATATTAGTACTTGAAGTGTGTGGCCTTAAATTCAACAAGGACGATGGAGTTTAAAAATCATCAAATAAAAATCCCAATTAAAGAAGTGATTATACATTAATTAGGTGACAAATAACATCCAATCCAGCCCCCTGCTACTCCCTTGGATCAACCCATAAGTGGGTTAGCCCTCCATTAATCCCATGGTTTCAATGGAAGCGGAAAGTAGACTCATGAGTGAGGAAATGGAGAAGTAAAGAAAACAACAAAAATAAAATGATCACCCCACCGTTGTGTGAATAATTTCAAAAGGGTTGGTGTGAATAAATTCACTCCTTGATCCAACGGTATCAAAATGATATTAAGAACAACAAAATAAGAGTATAAGAAGAACTTTTATTAAGAAACTAAAGTGAATTGAACAACTTACATGTGAAAGACAAAATTGAGGCAACAAAAATGCAGCATAACATTACAATTGAACAAAGCATCCAAGATCTTAAACTCCTTCACCAAAACTGCCTTAAATAGGCATTTTGGGAGCCTTTGGTCGAGCCACCAACAGTACAAAGCATCTTAATTAATTTTGGTAGGATATAGGTGGTGGAAAGCTTGTGGAATTTGGACTTTTCCACGTTTGACCCGAGGTGGAAGCCAGATTTCATCCACCGAACAGACGCGTTTGGATGGCCATCTGTATGGCCGAATCAGGGTGGGCCATAGAATAAGAAAATGGATATCCGGATGTCTTCTAATCTCCTGTAAAATATGGTCCCATTTGGAGTTTCTGATTCTGAGATATGATCAAATTGGTGGAATGTTTTTCTGGGCCGCAGAATCTGGCCCATAATTTTATCTCTAACTTGGGCCACCTAAATGACCAACATGGAGGCCGAATTAGCATTAACTCATGAATAGTGATTTGTTCCTGTACATGTCTTCTATCATCCCACAAAAGTTGGGATTAATTGGGCCTGTACGTTGGGCCCCACAGCCTAATCAGTGGGCTGATGTCCAATCTGCCTTCTCCAGAATTGCTTCCTTTCATTTCCAAATATCTCCATCATCCTACATGAATTCTCCACTGATCCCTGAATCAAACATGTTCATATTTAAGTTTAGATAAATTTAAAAAAATATCAAATTAAAATATGTATAATTAAATTCCATAAAATCAGATGAATCATTGGGTACTTTAAATGATGTTCAAAAATGTACCACATAATAGTGCATTTTAAGAAGGTATTACAATCATAATGTGAAATGATGTTCAAAGTGTAAAATGCACTAAAATGGTGTTTATGAATAACAAAGAACATGAAAATTATTTATATTAACAATGAATATTATCCTCATTTAGTGGCTAATCACACCCCCCAACTTGAGTTTTGCTAGTCCCGAGCAAAATATATCTCATCAAAAATGAAATTCAAATTCCCTTTTCTAAAAACATTTTAATACACAATGATCACCAAAAAACATTATACCAAATAATCATGAAACCCATCAAAATATTTTAATACAAGATATTTTCATAAGCAGATCCCAATCCCAAGCCCATTACTTTGATCAAATCCATCATCATACTTCATCCAACTCAATTAGGTGTAATGATGTGTTGTGAATCACAATAGATATGGGGGTTCATTTTCATTCAAGGGGGAAATCATGGAAGCGCTAGGTGGAATCACATTTAATCCTAATATGAGTATTCTTCATCCCTCTTTTTTTTGATTTTTTTTTCAATATTGCTATAGTAATTGAGATTGTAATTAATCAAATTAACCCATGTAGCAAGACGATGCCGATGACTCCCAGACTCAAAGGCCTTAGGGCACAAAGTGAAGCCCACATACTCGGGCATCGTCTCGAGTTAACTTAATAAAAAACAAAGTCATATTACCATAAATAGAGATAGATTGAAAAAATCAGGGCTAGACAACTCTGGAGTCACGATCCCCAAGTGCCGAAAGCCTCGCATTTTATCAATCCATTGCTCTACACACAATTTTTTTTTTAATAATTTTTTTTAGTTTTTTTTTGAATACTCATATTATTCATAAAAATAAAACCAGCCTATGCTATTTATTATGGGACCCCAAAAATTCAAATTAGTACCCCATTGTCTAGAGGACGTGCATTGTGGCATTTTTTTTATTTGGATGAAAATATAAACGATGAAATATCACATTAGACAGCCACACTTTCCAAAATCTATGCTCATGAAATTATACAAAGATTAAAATCAGAATTAGGGTATGCTAAATTATTTGATATTCAGTTTCAAAGTGTGCAATGTGTATTAGCATGTTCAAAGTTAAAGGAATTTTTCCTTCCATTTAATTATTTTTTCAAATCATTCATTTTTTTTGACACAAAAGCATTTTTTTTATTTTATCTCCCCTCCCCCCAACTTAAAATAACACTGTCCCCAGTGTTTGAAGAAATAAAAATTTAAAAGGAGTAGAGGCAGATAATGGAAGTTCAAAAAGGAAATTGAAATTGAGGATCATGGAATGAAATCACCTGGTGGTTGACGTTGAAGTTCTTGCTGCTCCAATTTAGTCCTTTGATATCCATGTCGCTTGCAAAGTTCCCTAGTGGAAAGAGAAAAAAAACAAACAAAACAAAACAATATATATATATATATATAAGTAAATTATAAGTATATATATAAAAATTATAGAATAAGTAAGCACATTAAACCGTAGGTCAGTGGTAAGCGCGCGTCCCTGTCTCCCTTCGGTCCCGGGTTCGAGTCCCCGCGGCTTCGCCGGTTGTGACGGGGTTTGCCCCACGGCCTATGGTGTGGACTTTTTTTTTTGTATTATTATATATATATATTTTTTCTTAACCTATTGAATAATAAAAACAAAATAAACTGATGATACATTGTCTTCTTTTTAAATTTCTGGGTAAGGTATTACTCAAGGATCACACCACGTGACACAGATGAATATGGTGCTCCTCTTTCATACCCATCCATACTCATAATAGAAGAACATGTCAAAAGTCTATTTTTTTTTTATTTTTAAATATAAAAATGATTAAGTAATCTTATTTGAAAAATAAAGATGATTCAGAAAGATTAGAAACATAAAAACCACGGGTTTCCTCCCATGCAGCGCTTTGTTTAACGTCGTTAGCTCGACATGAACCCCCCAACTTACCCAATACCAACTTCAAAATTTTTAAGGACCACATGTTTCAAAAATTCAACTAGGTTTAGATTGATTAATGTTTTATAATTTGTTTCATTAACAAACCTATGTTCTAAAATGAGTTGGTAAATCCAAGGAATATCAAAAATGGTGGATCTAGTTGCTTCTCTAGTCTTGCCTAATACATCAAGGGTCATTCCAATTTTATTTATATCAAGATAAGAGACAATGAAAACATGATGGTTTTGGATATCCTCAATGAATGAAAACTTGATGAATGATGGAAAGGACAAATGTTCGAGTTCAGGAAGACTAACATTTTTAGACATAGGTTGGGAATTTGGATCGATCTCAATTTTATTTTCAAAATTTATCAATATAATTGGTTCCTTTGGAATAGAAGATTCAACCACAAAATTGGAAATATCAGTGTTAGAAATGGGTATGGACTCAAATATTGTGATTTCTCTTAATGGTTCAATGATTTGTGTTTTTGAAAAATCATCAACATAGTTATATTCATGAGACTCAATCCATGATGTCAAATTCTCCTCTTTTGAATCCAAAAATTTAATTTCCTCCTGATTTGAAGTCCCTTCAAAATTTCCTTGATCCTCTTCATCTATCCCAAATCCAAAGGTTGGTTCTTCAATAAATTCATGTGGGGTTTGTGTGAAACTAGACACTTCACATAAGGTTATGGAAGGGACAGTTTTTGTAGGGATGGGTTCCTCACAAGTTTTAATGCTTTGTAGTTCTAATCTCAATGATGAAACCTCAAAATTCATTATCTCCATTTGTTGACCAAGTTTTTCAAGTAATGGTTGTGGATCATGATGGTCAAGGGGTTGAGACAGATGGTCTATTCCAGGTGGATAACTATGTTGTTGGAATTCCATAGGAGGGTGTTCAGATTGGCCTTGTTGGGATTGGAACTCATAATATGTTGGAATGTATTGTGGATCATATGAATAAAAACATTCTGGTTCAGTAGGTTGTTGATGATCCCACAAGTATGAATTTGGATGGTCATTGTACATCGTACATGGGGTTGAGTGATCAAAGTAGGGAGAGGTTCCCCATGTTTAGATTTGTTCAAAAGGGTTTTCCATAGGAATGAAATTGGGGATGAGATGAGAGAAGTGGGATGAAAAAAAAGAATGATAGTGTCTAAGATAACTTACTTAGGTCCCCGGCAACGGCGCCAAAATTTGGTTCACGCCCAAATTTACCCAAGAGAAGAAGGGTAGAACGGTCCTTGTAGTGTAGCTTGGGTTGTCGATTCCACAGAGACCTAAGAAGATACCTAAGATACACAACCTAAGGGATGGATTTTTGGCTATGAAGTGGCCATATTTGGGTTGATTTTAGATGGGTTTAAGTGAACTCTAAGATACTTAAGTGAATTCAAATTAAAAGAATGAGTTGATCCTAGGTTATCACTCGGGGTGGATTGGACGTATTTTCTTTTTAATGATTTCAATTTCTTAAATTTGAGATGGGTTCATTTAAGGAGATAAAACAACATCATCACTTACTGGTTTAATGCCTACACCCTCTAATACTAATCACCTATACACTTGAAGGATCAAAGTTTTGAGCACTTCAAGGTAAAGGATCGTATTAGTACTTGAAGTGTGTGGCCTTAAATTCAACAAGGATGATGGAGTTTAAAAATCATCAAATAAAAATCCCAATTAAAGAAGTGATTATACATTAATTAGGTGACAAATAACATCCAATCCAGCCCCCTTATACTCCCTTGGATCAACCCATAAGTGGGTTATCCCTCCATTGATCCCATGGTTTCAATGGAAGCGGAAAGTAGACTCATGAGGGAGGAAATGGAGAAGTAAAGAAAACAACAAAAATAAAATGATCACTCCACCGTCGTGTGAATAATTTCACAAGGGTTGTTGTGAATAAATTCACACCTTGATCCAACGGTATCAAAGTGATATTAAGAACAACATAATAAGAGTAGAAGAATAACTTTTATTAAGAAACTAAAGTGAATCGAACAACTTACATGTGAAAGACAAAATTGAGGCAATAAAAATGCAGCATAACATTACAATTGAACAAAGCATCCAAGATCTTAAACTCCTTTACCACAACTGCCTTAAATAGGCATTTTGGGAGCCTTGGGTCGAGCCACCAACAGTACAAAACATCTTAATTAATTTTGGTAGGATATAGGTGGTGGAAAGCTTGTGGAATTTGGACTTTCCCACGTTTGACCCGAGGTGGCAGCCAGATTTCATCCACCGAACAGACGCGTTTGGATGACCTTCTAGATGGCCGAATCAGGGTGGGACATAGAATAATAAACTGGATCTCCAGAGGTCTTCTAATCTCCTGTAAAATTTGGGCCCATTTGGAGTTGTGGATTCCGAGATATGATCAAATTGGTGGAATGTTTTTCTGGGCCGCGAAATCTGGCCCAGAATTGTATCTCTAACTTGGGTCGCCTAAATGACCAACATGGAGGCCGAATTAGCATTAACTCCTGAAGAGGGATTTGTTCCTGTACATGTCTTCTATCATACCACGACATTTGGGATTAATTGGGCCTGTACGTTGGGCACCACAGCCTAATCAGTGGGATGATGTCCAATCTGCCTTCTCCAGAATTGCTTCCTTTCATTTCCAAATATCTCCATCATCCTCCATTAATTCTCCACTGATCCCTGAATCAAACATGTTCATATTTAAGTGTAGATCAATTTAAAAAAATATCAAATTAAAATATGTATAATTCAATTCCTTAAAATCATATGAATCATTGGGTACATTAAATGATGTTCAAAAATGTACCACATAATAGTGCATTTTAAGAAGGTATTACAATCATAATGTGAAATGATGTTCAAAGTGTAAAATGCACTAAAATGGTGTTTATGAATAACAAAGAACATGAAAATTATGTATATTAACAATGAATATTAGCCTCATTTAGTGGCTAATCAGAGGTCCAATGGTGTTCTCCAGTGGTGATCAACTGAAGGAGAGTTATCATTTTCTTTAAGTATATCTATAATATTTCAACGTCCACATATTTAAAATCTCCTTCAACCTTGATGAAATAATAAATAAAGTATCCTAAATATACTTATATGTTATTATTTATATATAATCACCTAAATCCATATCCACTTCCTTTAAATATGAAAATAATAAATTGTTCGTGCGTACATGTGAACTATCACCTCCACGAACCGGTCTAATTTGTTTTCCATAACCATTGCTCATGACTAGTTATAATAATGTATTTAATGTTAAAATGTGATATTCATGAAATATTATTTATTATAAGATATAATACATCAATTAAGTTGATACTTCCTTGCACCTAAGTCTGATAATGTCGCTCTTGCATATGTGTGAACTGTCTCCCCCACAAAGCGATATGACTCTTTTTTATTTTTTTATATCACCTGTATGATATATATATTTATATTTAAAATAAAAATATTATATTAAATATTTTATAGTAATTCTATTAATATAAAATAATTTTTACATTATTTCCATAATGATCAATGATAAATGGAAAACATTACCCATGCGTACGTACACCTTATCATCTCCATGATTATAATGTTGTTCATTTTCATATCTATACTCTATGGTTTGTTTTAAAAGAGTAGTTTATGTATAAAACTAATAATAATATCCTTAATATTATTCTATAGATAATGGAATTTTTACAACATGTACAAGTGACATCAAACCAAGCTCATTTTCAACCTAAGTAACGAATATATACAAAACGTTTAATATGAACATAATCAATTATGTAATTTAACGTAACATGTTAATATATTATATAAATGAAATAATAAAGTCTCAAAAGTTACTAATAAAATTATAAATTAACCTATTTTTATTATTCAAGAAGTATAAGAAACATATGTGATGAATCATACTTAAGGCCTTCCTCTATATTTTCCCTATACTAATGATATTTTTTGATTTTGTAAATGTATTAATTAATAGATATTAAGATGTAAATGTTTAATGTGGGATGAGACACCAGGAACATTAAAATAATTAATTATAAAATATTTTCATCATGATATAAATTTACAAAATTATTTATACGGATATAAAAGGACAATACAAGTCATTTTATGTCTGTGTTTAATTTCATTAATTTTTTTTAAAAAAATTCTATAAAGAGTTCTAAAATAGTTACAAAAAAATGTTTTTTATATTATAATAATAACTTCTCTAATTCCCTAACCTTTTTTTGATACTTTAATTCCTCCATAAGCCATAATGTTTTCAAAAGGAAAAGAAATTCTTTATTCCTTTTTTAGTATCTTAGTATCAAAAATGGGTTCCAAAATTAAAATGGTATTTTTCTATGAAAATATTTCTCATATAAGATTAGAATATGTTTTCAAAAAGGTTTTTTCAGTGAACATGTTTAATTCATTAAGTAGATCTTGTGCATTATATAAAACTGGTTTGAACGATATAACTTATAAGAAGGGTTGATACCCATTATAGCTAATGGGTGAGCCTGAAATAGCTTATACAATGAGTTGAGCCACATTGAAACTCACAGGTGATCCCATTATGGATTATATGAATGAAGAATCCCAATTATATCTCACGGTTGAGCCCGATATAGCTAATACTATGGGTGATCCCTATTATTGATCTCCAATATGGATGTCGACCATATGGTTATTACAATTGAGAGAGGTCTAAAAGGTTTTATCTATATGATGGTATAAGTCACAAAAATGAGTTTTAATTTCGTATTATTGGTTTAAATGATTTTCTTTGAGAAAAATAATAATTATTATTCATACAAAAAATGTATTGTTTTATTTTCTCAAAGAACATTAAAAGGGTCACCATGTTTTTAAGTAGACTATTGGTTTATTTTTTTGATGTCCCTTACTAAGATTTTGTGTCCATCCCATGTTTTTAATTTTTTACCACATGTATTATGATTGGTAATCCAAAAGAATATGTCATGATAAAATTATTGATGATGTGTCTTGAAAAGAAATAATTTATTATTTTAAAAGGGTTTCCTTTGGTTAAAAAATGGGAATTGAGTATAAGTTTCAACTTGTATTGTATGAGTTTACTATGTAAGTGTTTGACCAAATTATACAATACTCTAAACATAAAATATCCTCCGATAGGACTTCTTGTTAAAAAAACTTGAATAATATATGTTTAAGGTCGGTACCTTATGTGAAAGTTCTGATGGATTCAATTTCTAAATGATTGGAGCATTTACATGAAATAAATTTCTACTAATTTATATTTATACTATAATGGTCGGACTTCTCTCATTGTGATTAAATTTACAACAATTAAGGTTTCCTCTCAACACTAATAAGTATTTTTATCTAGAAAATAAATAAAAATAATAATTTTTGGTGGTATATACGCAATCGAAGAACTAAAATAATCTAAAATGGAAGCATTCCACATGTCATTCAATATCTTAATCATCCATATAATATTACCATCGATTGGAGGGTGAAATTTCATACTATGTCACATCATTGCACCAACACAGGGACATTATTGTAATAACCCAAGATTTTATAAGATATATTCTTTTTAATTTCATTCATATCTTATGTTTTACAATAAACCAAGATTATCTTGTGCTATACACAACACCATATTAGAATGCAGTATACACAACATTATTCTTGGATCATGTTACACACAATTTCAAGTTTGTTTTATAGTTGTTATTCTACGCAACATTGAGTGTGTATGTATATATATATATATATATTCAATTTATAAATGAAATATGGTTGTATTTTGTTATACACAACAACAAAGGAGTCTTTCACTACACGCAACCCTGATTTGTCTTGCATTACACGCAATCACGACCATCCTCGATAGAGTGTGTTGTACGCAATATCGGGTTTCACTAAACAACCATATATGGTTATAATATTTTCATGAACTAGAAGTTATGAATATTATTAACTATTTTTTGAATTTTATAAAATTATTACTCATCTTACACATTTTCTAGAACATGGAATGAGAACAAAATAAAATTTTCATGTAAAATCAGTATTTTTAAAAAAATGCAGTTTTTCCGCCTTTTGATGGTGCACCCACATTAAATCTAGTTGTTGACATGTTTATAAGTTCAATTTTACAAAATATACTTCTTCTTTTGAATCAGGATATCAAAATTTACATTGGATAATGTTTTGATATTTTTCTGATAACTTTCATATCTTAATGAATAGTAAAAACACGATATATTTTAATTAAAAACAACTTTCTTCATCGTAATAATTTATATGGTTAAATTATAATATTTAATGTTTTTAATGTATAAATAGAATATATTTTTACCATTTAATATAATTTATGTCATTAACATTGGTTTTACCTTGAATTCGTAGGTTAAATCAATTCAATCTTTTGCAATGTTTTAACCAAAAACCCGTATTCTTTCGACAACGGAATTAATTTTAATTTAATTTCCACAACTTTTGTGTATTGAATTTGGAAAAATGGATTCCATATTTGTAATCTGTGGGTATAAATTATATTAATAGACTAATTTTTATTTTTTGGGAATTATGAATAGTAACTACGGTAAATTTTATTTACCATAGTAAAAGGTAAATCGGGTAATTAAGGGTAAATATAATATTATAAAATTACCCTAACACTATTATTAATACAATTGGATGATTATATTTCGTACTAATTCATATTTGGGTCGAAATGGAATCCATTAGAGCCCACTTGGAGGTGATTAAGACCTTTAGTTTATTTTATTTAAAGGAAAGTGAAGTATGTCTCACTCAACTTTAATAATTAAAGTATTTTTAATATAAGTTTATACAGAATATAAATTCAGTTATAAAAATTCATTTGAAAGGTAAAATTTTTTACTTTATCATGGTAATTTATTTATAATTCTTAAGAGATATTTAATTACCTTGATAGCTTTTACATTAAGGATGCAGAAATTATTTATTTAGTGAAAAATAAGTAATATAGTTTTTATTGAAATACTAATACTGATTAAAAGGCCCAAAATCCTGACCAAAACTTATTGGTAGTGTAAATATACACCATCATCATCCAATGACCGAATAAATAACCGTTTGGTGTCTTAAAAAAATGATTGTGACACTTATATTATATTATTTTAAATGATGTCGAAGTTGTCACCTTCATAATTTAATAAAAATAACATTTTAAAAGTTTGGTGTTTTAGATGATAAATCCTACTAAAAGAATTATTATGTAATATGTAATAATTATCTTCATCCTAGTATTTTATTTTTAATTTTTATTCAACAAATAAGTATATTAAATATTTATACAAAAATGTTGTAGTAATTATTTTATTAAGGTAAATATCACATACAAGGTTTTAAAAATATTAAAATAAATATTATATAAACTATTTAATGTTCTCCACTAATTTTCTAGATGAAAATGACATGTTAGGAACCTATTAAATATTTTATTTCTTATATATCTCCTTTTTGGATTTTATATAAATTCACATAAATTAACAGTGTCAAAATTGACACTATTGTTATTTTATAAAAATAACATATTATTAAATTGTTTAAAAATCACAAAAATATTTAAAAATTATAAATAGAAATTTAAATAGTCTAAAATGTCACAAATTATCCAATTATGGAAAATTAACAACACATTAGTGATTATTTATAACCATTTAAAATTTATAAATTTATTACCACAAATAAACTTAAATAGATTAAACAAGGATAAATCAAAATGATAAGGTTTAAAATAAGATAAAAACATGTCTAAATTTTATTGGTTGATGATATTACAACCCTATCACATCTAATCTTAGTATTTATTCATTTTTGGAGGTTTTTATGTGGGGTTTTAATTTATATTAAACTAATATTTTTTAGGATTCCAAAGGTGCCCCTCACCTCCCTTTAAAAGGGAACCTCCTCCCTCTCTTCCTCACACCATTTTGTGCCTTGATGATCAGACAAACTCTGCCAATTTCACTTCCCCACTTCCCTAGAAACCTTATATAGGTACTTTTATTCACAAAAGACCAACCCTAGTGCCCTAAGAAGAAGTTTAAAGGAGGTGCGTCGAAGAAGAGGTAATCTCTTCTACCGATTATTTCAAGATTATTTCTTCTTCAAATTCTTCTCCTTTAGTTGTTTCATTAGAAATTAATATCATCAGTATCACTAATATACTGATATGTTATTATAAATATGAAACAACCCCATTTCACCTTCTATCCATCCTACGGAAAACGAAATCACCGCGCGTGCGTACTTACCGAATACCGTCTCCAAGCCATGGTGTAATCTGTTTTTCCAACACCACCTTACTTGGATGGGTATAATGGTGTAAAGAATACTGTACATAGTTATTATGACATAATATTGAATCTTATATATTGTATCATCCACTCCAATTCAGTTCAAGAATTATGAGAACGATATCATCGCTCGTACGTACGTACGGACTACCGTCTCCACGACGTGATGAGATTCATTCTCAATGATTAACCATTCATGAATGATTATAAAGTATATATAATAAGTAATCATTAAATATATAACATAATAATGATACTATATTTATGTATATATATATATATGTATGTCATCCAATTAATTCCATTCAATTCAATGAGGAAACGAAAACAACGTTCATGCGTACGTACGACCTACCTGTCTCCATGAATGTTGTATTTATTTCCATTTATCGATCTATTATATATATGTATATTATGAATATATATTATATATAAATCATGTTTTATATTCTGTAATTAATTAATCATGATTTAAGTAATCATATGAATAATTACAAGTCAAAACACGGACAAAAAATGAAATGATTTTACCCAAAATGTTGCTTTTACAGGGAATTTACAAAAGAACGGATAATATAAATTCATAAGTGAAACATATATGATATCATAACAAGGAATATGATTATTTAATAATTTAATGACATTATTTAAATCATTATACAGGCAGTTCGGATCCATACGAAGCATATCGGACCTAAGGTAAGGGATAACTATTCCAATATCGTTCTTATCTGAGATTGTTTATTCATAAGTATTTATTGGGGTTATTGTTATCATCCATGTCCATGTTTCCTAAAAATTGTTTCATGTAATTTTAAATTACTTTTTAACCATTTTTTGACTTTTAATACATGGTATGTAATAAATCATTCTTTTTTAACCATATGAGGTACTTTTTGACTTTTCCGACAAAAGTATGAGAAAAATGTTATTTTTAACTTATACAGTATGAAAGGATTTTTACAGTTTTATAAACCCTTATTTTCATGAATATTCATCCAAAATATTTCATGACTATTTTCTAGAAAATCCTTTTCTTTTAAAAATTCAAGACATTTAGTGAAAAGAAAATGATTTTGAAGAAGAAAAGATATTTTCCTCAAGAATTCATTTCAAGTGTTTTATCAAAACCATTTTTCATCTATGATGACATTATTTAATATGTGTATGTTTCAAGTGTCATGTCTCTATGATTTACATGGTTTCACTTTTCTTATTATGAAATGATATCCATTTCTTTTATATGGATTTTGTGACGATGGGATGATATTTATGAAACCCATTTTATTCGTTGGGTTATTATGAATGATGTATGTTTATATTGTGGAAAAAGTAAGAATTATTTCATTATGATATGGGTGGGACATATATATCCCTCCAATACATTGGGTAAAAATTTATATCTCATGAGATAGACATGGCTAGAATGGAAGGTTAATCTGGTTCAGTGTTACAGGACTGAAACGAGGAGTGAAATCGATTCAGAAAAGGACGTTGTCCACTAAGATGGTCTTAGAAGCAATGCCTTGGCTACTTCGGAAATCATGACATGTTCTAAATGGTTTCCACAATTACATGTTTTACTCCCATGCTATTTTATCAGGATTAATGTTTCTTTATTATCTATGCCTTATGTACTTCCATGTTTTATGTCATTGCTCAAGATTTTTATGTTTAAACATTATGTTCATGTTTTTAAGTTCAAATGTATATGATTTATTTTATTTTATCCATGCTTAACCTTACTGAGAATTTGAGCTCACCCTTTATATGTTTTATTTTCCCTAGGATATAAAGAAATGTTTTAGGTAAGAAAACAAAAGGGGGAAGATCTTTATGGGAGATGCTGATGATATTTCACCACGATTAGAAGTTTATTTTCCGAGTTTCCAAAGACACTAAACTATTACAATCCTTGTGTGCCTGTTTTTATTATGCATTAAGTATTCCGCAAAAGTAATGTAATGTCCGTGTACGTCAAGATTCAGGTCTCTAAAGTTGGTATCAGATGAAAGGTTTAGTCAACCTTTGGAAACTAGGATAAGAAAACGTTAGTGAGATCCCTAGAGATATTTCTAAGGTATGTCTAGGGATGTCCCTAAGGATAAGTATGCATATAGGATATAGACCTAGAACTACGGTAACGATCTTAGAATTTAACCTAAGATATTAGATATTGAGGGTACTCCCCCTTTCCTATGTTGTTTTCCCTGGCATGATTTTTTCCTCTCAAACTATTCTTTTTGGGTTTTAGAAAATGTTTGGAAACATGAAGATTCATGATAATAGAGGATATGACGGACAATAGAATGATATTATTCATGAGAAACCAAATGAAACGGGATTTGGAAGTCCAAACATTGTTATTATGCCTAATCAGAAATCTCATAATATGATCAATAATATCAAATTTGGTAAGTTTCCTGACTCAGATAATAAGAGAAAGATGGAGTTTCATGATGATCATAGAGGAAAGAATGTTCAATTTCCCTCATGTAAATCATGTGGGAAGAGGCATCAGGGATATTGTTTCAAAGTAACTGGAAGATGATTTGGGTGTGGAAAAGAAGGACACAAAGCCAGTAAGTGCAAAAGAAAAGGTTTAGTTAACACCATGGACAAGGATAATGGTATTGCTACGACATCAACAATGATGAGATGTTTTAAATGTGGAATGTATGGGCATTATGAAAACCAATGCCCTAAGGGAAAATCTCTTGAAGAGAATCAGCATGGTCATATGAGTAGTATTTATGTGGATGATAATGAAGAGACTACCAATGAAATATGAGATGAAAGAAATGATGAAGCTCAGTTAGTGGTTTAAGAAGTTAGTGGAATGATTGTATGTTTATAAAGAATAATGTATGGTACTATGGAATAAATAATCATCTAAGGATTGTTACACTATTGTTTTTCCTAAAGTATTTGAAAGTATATGTTGTATGGTACCGATAAACATGGAAGGTTATTCAGATATTTTTGGAAATTAGATGATATGCGCATAATGAAGGGATAAGAATATAATGAGATGATTGATTGTATTCATGAGCTCATGACTGATATAAGGACTAAGTGATATCATGGTTTGAGTATATCTAATTTTGAGTATTTTGGTATGTGGAAAGTGTTAACTTTTAACTGTATTCATGTTCTCACTAAGGTTCAATGGGTATTAATTTTTCTCAAGAGAATACATGATTAAAGCCTTCGAATGTTTGGAATGTGACCAACAAGACATATCTTCTGATATATGGGGATCAATGATAGTATTAACATGCTTGTTATATGAACTCTTTGGTAATCGTTTTCACTATAAAATGAGATTGGACAGCAGTATTTTGGATAAGCCTAAAGATTGGAATGGATTATGTTGGACATAAGTTAGTATTGTTTAAGGCTAGAACTTTTTCGATATTATTGATGGAAAGTTATAATAATGCATTTTTTAGAAAAAATAGGACAACCTGCAGGACGAGCGATAACCCATCGTGTAGGACAAGGCTATGAGAATCGAACCCACAACCGAAGTGCGATTGGCCTTTATTGCCTACCACTGGCCTACAAGAATTTACTGGTTAGTAGAAACTAGTTTTATTTTATTAAGCGACATGATAGATGAAGTATAAGTTCATTTTTGGAATCGTATACGATTAATCTAACCATAAGATGGACTTATAACTTTTTCTAACCTTTTGTTTGAAAAATATGGAATGACCCATCATTCTATCACATGATCTGCTAACACATCCCGAATAACAAATTCAACTTCATTTCTTTAAGGGATGAAGTGGAAATTGTTCAATTCATGAACAACAGTGAGATTGTACCAAAATCATGTAAGTATTTCTTTTAATTCATCAACTTTAGGGAAATGATCGTGAAAACCAAAAATGTTGTCCTAGTGCCCTTATATCCGATGAATCAGATGGTACCTTAGATCATCACAAATCTATGGCTTTGTGATTTTTGGATTTTTCATAGCCATGTTCTCTTCCACTCTCTATCAGAACATGATGGTTAGATTTCTCTTCCATATCCATATTTTCATCTATGTTATCCTATGTGGAAACCCAGTGATTAGTTTATTTTGGTAACCATTACGTTTCATACTTTAGTTTTTAAAGATAAGTTTTGTTATTCCTTTTTACGATGTGGGTTTCAATTAAATAAACATTCAAGTAGAAAACCATTTATAACCCCGACTAATTTCGAGGGCGAAATTCATTTTAAGGGGGGGTAGAATGTAATAAACCGATATTTTATAAGATATATTCTTTTTAATTTCATTCATATCTTCTGTTGTACGATACACCAAGATGATCTTGCGCTATACGCAACACCATATTATCTTGCAGTATTTGCATCATTATTCTTGGATCATGTTACACACAATTTCAAGTTTGTTTGATAGTTGTTATTCTACGCAACATTGAGTGTGTATGTATGTATATATATATATATATTCAATGTACAAATGAAATATGGTTGTATTTTTTTATATGAAACAACAAAGGAGTCTTTCAATACACGCAACCCTGATTTGGCTTGCATTAAACGCAATCACGACCTTCCTTGATAGCGTGTGTTGTATGCAATACCGGGTTTCACTAAACAACGATATATGGTTATAATATTATCACGAACTAGCCGTTATGAATAGTATTAACTATGTTTTTAATTTTAAACATTATTATTCATCTTACACATTTTCTAGAACATGGTATGAGAAAAAAATAACTTTTTTGGGTAAAATAAGTATTTTTCAAAAAATGCAGTTTTGCTGCCTTTTGATGGAGCACCCACATTAAATATAGTTTTTGAAATTTTTATAAGTCCAATTTTACAAAATAAACTTCTTCTTTTGAATCATTATATAAAAATTTACATTGGATAATGTTTTGATATTTTTCCGATAACATTCATATTTTAATGAATATTAAAAACACGCTATATTTTAATTAAAAATAACTTTTTTCATCGTAATAATTTATATGGTTAAATTATGATATTTAATGGTTTTAATGTATAAATAGAATATATTTTTACCATTTACTATAATGTATGTCATTAGCATTGATTTTACCTTGATTTCGTAGGTTAAATCAATTCAATCTTTTTCAATGTTTTAACCAAAAACTCGTTTTCTTTCGACAACATGATTAATTTTAATTTATTTTATGAAACTTTTTTGTATTGAATTTGGAAAAATGGATTACATATTTAGAATCCGTGGGTCCAAATTATATTAATATACTACTTTTTATTTTTTGGGAATTATGAATAGTAACTATGGTAAATTTTATTTACCATAGTAAAAGGTAAATCGGGTAGTTAAGGGTAAATATAATATTATAAAATTACCCTAAGACTTGTCTTAATACAATTGGATGATTATATTTCGTCCTAATTCATATTTGGGTCGAAATGGAATCCATTAGAACCCACTTGGAGGTGATTAAGACCTTTTGTTTATTTTATTTAAAGGAAAGTGAAATATGTATCACCCAACTTTAATAATTAAAGTATTTTTAATATAAGTTTATACGGAGTATAAATTAGGTTATAAATACTCATTTTAAAGGTAAAATGTTTTTCTTTATCATGGTAATTTATTTATAATTTTTAAGAGATATTTAATTACCTTAATAGCTTATACATTAAGAATGCAGAAATTATTTATTTAGTAAAAAATAAGTAATATAGTTTTTATTGAAATACTAATACCCATTAAAAGTCCCAAAAACCTGCCCAAAACTTATTTTTAGTGTTCATATACACCATAATAATCCAATGACCGAATATATAACCGTTTGGAGTCTTAGAAAAGTGATTATGACACTTATATTGTTTTATTTTAAATGATGCCAAAGTTGTCACCTTCATAATTTAATAAATATAACATTTTAAAAGTTGGGTTTTTTAGAAGATAAATCCAACTAAAATAATTCTTATGAAATCTGTAATATTTATCTTCATCCTAGTATTTTATTTTTAAATTTTATGCAAAAAATAAGTATACTAAATATTTATATAGAAATTTTGTAGAAATTCTTTTATAAATGGAAATATCACACACATGGTTTTAAAAATATTAAAATAAATATTATATTAACTAATTAATGTTCTAAACTAATATTCTAGATTCATATGACATGTTAGGAACCTATTAAATATTTTAGTTTGAATATATCATCTTTTTGGATTTTATTTAAATTCACATAAATTAATAGTGTCAAAATTGACACTATTGTTATTTTATAAAAATAACATATTATTAAAGTGTTTAAAAATCACAAAAATATTTAATAATTATAAATTGAAATTTATATAGTCTAAAATTTCATAAAGTATTCAATTATGGAAAATCAACAACACATAAGTGATTATTTATAACCATTTAAAATTTAGAATTGTATTACCACAAATAAACGTAAATATATTAAATAAGGATAAATCAAAATGATAAGGTTTAAAATAAGATTAAAACATGTCTAAATTTTATTATTTGATCTGATTACAACCCTATATCATCAAATATTCGAATTGAGTCATTTTTTGAGGTTTTTATGTGGGGTTTGAATTTATATTAAACTAATATTTTTGAAGATTCCAAAGGTTCTCATCTCCACCCTTATAAAAGGGAACCTCCTCCCTCTCTTCCTCACACCATTTTGAGCCTTTATGATCGGCAAAACACTGCCCATTTCACTTCCCCACTTCCCTATAAACCTTATAGAGGTATTGGTCTTCTCAAAGGACCAACCTTAGTGCCCTAAGAAGATGTTTAAAGGAGGTGTGTCGAAGAAGAGGTAATCGCTTCTACCGATTATTTCAACATTATTTCTTCTTCAACTTATTCTTATTTAGTTGTTTCATTATAAAGTAATATCATCAGTATCACTAATATACTGATATGTTATTATAAATATGAAACAACCCCATTTCACCTTCTATCAATCCTACAGAAAATGAAATCACCGCGCATGCATACATACGGAATACCGTCTCCACGCCGTGGTGTAATCTGTTTTTCCAACACCACCTTACATGGATGGGTATAATGGTGTAAAGAATAATTATACATAGTCATTATAACATCATACTAATTCTGATATATTGTATCATCCATTCCAATTAAATTAAATAATTATGGGATCGATATCATCGCTCGTGCGTACGTACGGACTACCGTCTCCCCGACGTGATGAGATTCATTCTCAATGATTAACCATTCATGAATGATTATAAAGTATATATAATAAGCAATAATTAAATATATAACATAATAATGATACTATATTTATGTATATATATATATGTATGTCATCCAATTAATTCCATTCAATTCAATGAGGAAACGAAAACAACGTTCATGCGTACGTACGACCTACTGTCTCCATGAATGGTGTATTTATTTCCATTTATCGATCTATTATATATATGTATATTATGAATATATATTATATATAAATCATGTTTTATATTCTGGAATTAATTAATCATGATCTATGCAATCATATGAATAATTACAAGTCAAAACACGGACAAAAAATGAAATGATTTTACCCAAAATGTTGCTTTTACAGGGAATTTACAAAAGAACGGATAATATAAAGTCATAAGTGAAACATATATGATATCATAACAAGGAATATGATTATGTAATAAGTCAATGACATTATTTAAATCATTATACAGGAGGTTCGGATCCATACGAAGCATATCGTACCTAAGGTAAGGGATAACTATTCCAATCTCGTTCTTATCCGAGATTGTTTATTCGTAAGTATTTAATGGGGTTATTGTTATCATCCATGTCCATGTTTCCTAAAAATAGTTTCATGCATATTTAAAGTCATTTTTAACCATTTATGATTTTTAGTACATGTTATGTAGGCAATCTTTCTTTTTTTAACCACACGAGGTACCTTTTTACTTTTCCGACAAAAGTACGAGAAGAATGTAATTTTTAACTTATACAGCATGAAAGGATTTTTACGGTTTTATAAAGACTTATTTTTATGAAGATTACTCCAAAAGATTTAATTACTATTTTCAATAAAATCCTTTTCTTTTAAAAATTCATGACATTTTGTGAAAATAACATTATTTTGAAGAAGAAAAGATATTTTCCTCAAGAATTTATTTCAAGTGTTTTATCAAAACCATTTTTCATCTAAGATGACATTATTTCATATGTGTATGTTTAAAGTATCATGTCTCTGGGATTTACATGGTTTCACTTTTCTTATTATGAAATGATATCCATTTCTTTTATATGGATTATGTGATGATGGGATGATATTTATGAAACCCATTTTATTCATTGGGTTATTATGAATGATGTATGTTTATTTTGTGGCACAAGTAAGAATGATTTCATTATGAGATGGGTGGGACCTATAACTCCATCCAATGCATTGGGTAAAGATTTATATCTCATGAGATATACATGGCTGGAACGGCAGGTTAATCCGGTTTAGTGTTACTGGAATGAAACGAGGAGTGAACTCGATTCAAGAAGTGACTTTGTCCACTAAGATGGTCTTGGCAGCAATGCCTTGGCTAATATGGAAATCATGACATGTGCTGAATGATGTCCACAATTACATGTTTTACTCCCATGCTATTTTATCATGATTAATGTTTCTTTATGATCTACGCCTTACGTACTTCCATGTTTTATGTCGTTTCTCAAGCTTCTTGATGTTTAAACTTTATGTTCATGTTTTTAAGTTCAAATGTATATGATTTGTTTTATTTTATCCATTCTTACCCTTACTGAGCATTTGATCTCACCCTTTATATGTTTTCTTTTCCCCAGGATATATAGAAAGGTTTTAGGTAAGAAAACAAAAGGGGGAAGATCTTTATGGGAGATGTTGAAGATATTTCACCACGATTAGAAGTTTATTTTCCGAGTTTCCAAAGACACTAAACTATTACGATCCTTGTGTGTCTATTTTTGTTATGTATTAAGTATTCTGCAAAAGTAATATAATGTCTATGTACATCAAGCTTCGGGTCTCTACAATTATCCTCCTGAAATCTGTAAAGTAAACCCACATTCACCATAAAAAATTATTATATTCAAACCAAGTTAAGATTAAACAAATATTCTAAATCAATAAACATAGTATAATCCATAAATATTAACTTATTGGATGTAAATATATAGGTACGTTTGGATAATTGTTCACTGATGATCCATTTATCATAATGTTTCATCTGGTCACGAGGAAACCCATTGAAATAATCCATAGATTTATCATCCCACATGTACTATAAGACATTAAATGGCTATAAAAACTTGATTTTCTTGTATTTTTAATTTCAACTACATGTATAAACGAAAATTTGAAACAAACTAAATGTCTAATTTATTTAAGATAGACCACTAAAAATACTTTTCTAAGGAAATATAAACTTTTGTGATTCTAAAATTTACTTTTAAAATAGATACATAAGTTAATAAAAACATATTCATGCATTTTTTAGTATAATATAACCTTACATATAAAAAAACATAAAATTTGTCATCCGACATCTTTCTATTAAGATAATACTTTTAATATTCATTCATTATATACTTACACATTTGGGTTATTAACTTTTTATTATTCTACCCATCAAAACTAATGAGATTGTGTTTTCAACTAATATAAGAATCATATAACAAAAAACACATCTATTTCATAGTAAATATTCCATGTGTAATTATCATGTCAAACACCTCATGTAATTATTGAGAAACATTATATAGGTTTTCCTACTCAACATGGCTTCAACCACATTACATTTCAACATAATTTATTTAATCATAATAATGGATAAATTGTTACCACATCCACTAGAATATGTTTAATTGGAAATGGGAGAATATATAAATAATACAATTTTAGAACAACAATCTCACAAAATTCTCACAATATGTGATATTTATGTACAATTGAATGGAAATTTAATAGGTGGATGATCAAGGTCAGTTGTATTGTATCTATGTACTTGAAGTTATGAATATATAAAGACATATGATTTTAATTAATTTCCTTCCATCAATTCACAACTAAATCCAAGATAGAATACATCATGGTGAACCCCATACATGACTATTTCCTTATGAAAAAAATATTGGTGGGGTATTATAATCTAATCCTTTATATACAGATGAAAATATTACATGAAATATGTATATCTAAAAAATGTCTGAACTTTTTTTGGTAAAGTGGTAAAACTAGATTGAATCATGGCAAATTTATACACAAATATCCAATAATAAAACATCAAAAAAAGAAACTATACACTAATGACACATTTTTAAGAACAAACTATTAAATAACTACCTTGATCATTGATGGATATATAGGAATAAATTATTGGTATATATATTAAGCATGAAAATAAATATCTCACATATTGTACTTTAATATAAATATCATATTATATTACTGTTTCTAAAGAATAAGTCTTTAAATTTTCAATAGATACGTTTTATGATCTTTCTATAATGTTGAATAGACTTATATACAATAAATGAACACCACCCCAAACCTTTTAATATGGCGATGAAGGACTCTATGAATCATCCATATGAACTCTATGTGTTTATTTAAAACTCAAAAGGGCATTATAATGACCTTGAAGTTATAATACCAATCAAAAAATATTGTTTTAATAATATACCACACCTTCACTAATAATTAATGATACTCTGGCCTCAAATATAACTTGAAAACCTATATAAATATTTTTGAATAATAAAAAAAGTAATTAATACATATTATTAGATATATTTTTTCATCATATAATTATTTTGTAGAAAATAAATAAAAAAACATCAAATATCTATAATCATTCATTGAAAAGTAAATTGGGGATCCCTATAGAGGCAAACAATAATGAATAAAAAAACCATTAATTAGAAAACCTACCTAAAAACTACCTAAAAGAACCATTTGATAAGGGTACATAGATATTGTAGGGACACACAATCCAATTCTACTCCAAATGATATTTTATGATGATGAGGTGAATCCACATCATCCTAAATTAAAAAATCATTAAAGACTTCCAGAACACTTGGAAGTACATCTCTTCATTTATTTTTAATAGGAAACCTAAAAATGGATAAGTATTGAAAAAAAATCATAATATATCAATGACCAATTCAATGATCACACTAAAATACGTGACATTAAAATACATTACAAAGATAATAGTTCATGGTTATATTTATAGAATGATAAACACCCATGCATATAATTTTCTCACCATCTATAGCTCACACCCTTAGAATAATCCCACTTACCTAGTCATACATGCCATAAGTATAAGTAAAAGTATGAGTCTATAAAGATAACCTAACTTGAGTAATAATCCCTAAACTAATGATATAATGATAAAATAATGGTAATCTATAATATATATCAATTCATTTTCTAATGTTTAATAAATTTGGTCAGTACCTCAGATGATCTCTAGTCACTTTGAGGAATGAAACTCAAATGAATGAATCTTTCCACAGTCAACTCCTTCATGCCCCACCCCAAATATCTATGGATACCTCATCCATGAACTTTTCTAGATATTATAGGGAGACAAACATCCATATGTTTTTATTCCCTACCCTTCCCAATATAAATTCCTGAATCATTATATCTTGTTATACTATATATATAGTCAAGGTGGCATCTACCATTGTGGTGGCATGAAAACAATCGAGGGCCATGAAATTTCAGAATACAAGGTATATGATGGAATAAATTATATAATATACCCATGAACTATAGATGATGATTTCTATCAAATAGTAATCATATGACATATCAACACTTAACTTTAGGTAGAGAACATTTGACCCAAAAAGGGATATAGATGGTGGATATACACTATTTACACATCATAAGTTTAAATGTATTTAAAACAATGGTTTTGGTCCATACATCCTATATAATAAGTACACATATAAATCTCATCTACATTAAAATTTATATATGATATGATATTCCCAATAATTTGTTCTTTTATCACCACCCACAAAAAAATTATTCAGATAAAAGCTAACAAGGAATTGCATTTCTAGGCATAGTTAACTCTCAAAATATAACTCCCTCATATCATCACAATCAATGAGATATGGTATTTTTCATAGTAATTACATTAATCAAACTCTATGTTTTTCATGATATGTATCATTTAATTTAATAATAAAAGAAATACAATTTCTTATCACCCATGAGAGATGATGAACTAAAATAAATCATAAATCTCCATTGGAATAAATATCATGATATTTTATGCATATCAAGATTACCAATATTATATTCGACTAATGTATAGTTTTCACACTCAATAAATTGACCACAAGTAGTATGCTACATTTATCCCCCAATTGAATAAACTGAAAATAAATAAATACTTATTCAATACAATTTCAAATTTTATAATCACAAAGAGATCCCTCCAACTTTTTTAGGTTTTCTAATTAGAATTAATATAAATTATATATCCATGTATCACATTCCCAATAATAAATCTATCAATAAAAAATCTGGGGAGCCTAATTATGAGACTATATTTAAGACACCTATGGATTCCCTAAAAATCATATATTCAATTTAAGGAAGATAATTCCCTAAGATAAATTATGTGGAATTATTTTTTATTAAAACTAAATCCACCCTTTACATCAATCAAAAATCAATTAAAAATGTGACTTCAATAGTCATAGAAAAAAAATTTGTGTCCACCAAAACACAATACCATATAAATATTGGTTAATTTATATTTCTCAATTTATGAAATATCCGCATTAGGGTGTTTACTAAGAAGCATGATAAATAAAAATTTCCTTCAAAATAAAATTATGAAATTCCAAAGGGACAAAATCCATCAATAAGTACAATAAATATCCAGAACAATGGGTTCAGTCCTATATTTTCATGATAATTCCTATTTATAATAGTTATTATGGATCTGTTGTTGTTCTTCAATATCAGTAGTTGTGATTATAGATATTTTTTATTTAATTGTGATGACATTGGATTCCAATTACATAATAATAAGATCCAAAAATGAGTTATATTGATGCAAAAGACCATCCATTAGTTCCAAATGATGTCTCTACAACTTCAACACAATTTTCTACTATATTTTATTCAATAGAAAATCTAGGTCCTAGCATATGAATTCTATTATTACAAAACATTTTACTAGTTTCTCTTATATATGTTCCGTTATAAGTTAAAATATACCTTTTTTCACCATCGTAATGAAATACTTACCATTATCTACACCAAACTCCAACCTACGCATCCCAACAATACCATTTCATTTCATCCAAACTACATCAATAGTTGTATTAATCCAATGTAGAGATCAATAGTCACTCTTAATGGCCACCTCAAAATTTTAATGTGGTGGAGTTGATTAAAAATAGTTTCTATTTTATTTCAAGGAGAATTATCATATTTTTCTAGAAGAAATAATACATAGACCATCATCTTCAATAACTAATCATCAAAACATTATTCTATAATAAAAAAATTTCACGATATATCACATAATCAATATAAATATAATAAATAGGGTAGTATTAAATATGAAAATAAAAATACATGATATAAAAAATATAAAGTAAATAGACCTGAAATAATTATATCATCGGCTAACAACCACAAACAATGGGTTGATATGTCCCAAAAATCCTCAAATTTGATCCAAATAATATAAAACTGTTTAAATTAATAAATATTACTCTAAAATAATCAAATTCTACCAAATATAATATGTTTCATATAATTATAAATATTTCAATTAAATAATAGCAATAAAAGGGCCCTATTGACATCCATTAAAATTAATTTTATTAATAGGTAATTCAACTTCCTATAAGTAAGTTTTTCAATAGAATATTACTTCTTCAGGTTTTATATTATATCTCATGTGTATCATATCAGTTCATAAAATATTTTTATAATACAACTTGGATTTGGGGTTTACATGAAATCTAATACAGCAATTATGTTTTCTTTAATAAAATTCAACTATTCTAGTGGTATAAATACTACATTAAGAATCATTTATATATTAAGATATACGATAATATACTACCAATGATCACAACATGGGGTTATATGGTTTCTTCATTGAATTCCCAATTACTTTTATATCAACACTCTACATTCAGTAAAATTAAATCATTATAAAACTTTAATCGTTGACTTTAAATGGGTCCTAAAAATTTTAGTATTTTATTTATATATCCATGTATTTCAAAAAAAACATCCACTAATATAGTATATATCTCAACACATTATTCATTTAGATGGTCCCTCCCTCGTATAATAATAAAAATCATTATTTTAATATCAAACCTTCCTAGTTTTCAATAGTCCTTCACCCAATTATCTGTTCCAAAATAGGTCACTCGATTACTTATTCTTAAGTCCATTTCTTTTAATCATTTTAAATACACCAAATTCAATATCTATTTTCGAATTTCCCATGAAACCACATAATTTATATTATAGAATTTGAATAACATCATATTTTCTCATTTCTACCAAATTTTTATGGAATACTTATCGAACAATATCACTAGAATAAAATAATTAATTATTCATTATGGAATAAAAATCCATTTTATACTATCCATTTAACATTCGTTATTTCAATTGACCATTATAAATAAGAATAATTAAATGTTATAAAATAAAAATTCAATAACTCAATACCATGACTTACTAAACTGCATACATTTTTATCATAACTAAAAAACATAATAATATATCTATCCATATTTAATATGAAAATATAATTATATATAATTAGATAAATTAAAATAAAGATCAATTGAATCACATAACCAATTATGGATTGATTATTCCAATGAGTTATCATGAATATGGAAATTGTGACATCCTGATCTAGATCGCTATAAAAATGAACAAGACCAATCCCTCCATATTAACAAAGGAACACATGTTCATACACCATAGTTTTTCAACTACTAGTTTGAGTCTATGATGTTAATGTGAGGATACTATACTCCATGAATCAGAGTATCATTATCAACCAAAATAAAAATATATCAGGCACATCCAACATATTATTGTATGAATGATAATAAAAATTGAACCATGTGATAACATAATGGGATACATTTATACAAGAATACATGGATGATCACCCATTGGGATGATCAAATATTTAGAAACAAAAAATAAATGAAATATAATTGGATCCACTTTAACTCTAAACCATTCATTTCCCTATTCATTGACCAATTTTAATCTATCTAGATTGATAATATAAATTATCATGCCCCTATCCATCACATTCCTAAAACAAAATGATTCCAATATTGGGTAAAAATAGTGTAATGGAATTACAAGTAAGGTGTGAGTAAAACATTTAGTAGGAAACCAGCATTGTCAACATATACATACTAAAAATACCATGTTATGTTCATGTGACATCCATAGAATAAATAAGTTGCTACATGAAATTATTTAAATGAACTAATATCAAAAATTAGGTTTATGACCCTAATTGAACATACCTCCATTGATCGGTGCCAGAGTGTCTATAATCATGGATCAATGACCATTATAACCATTTAAATCTCAGGTTCCTCCCCTGGTATACTCTTAATGAAATTGGGGAAACAATTCCATGATATACAATAAAATTAATTATTTAGTCATTTATTCTAGTGTTTCATCTCGATGAATGCTCAAAACATATATATAATGGTTCTAAGAAGTATATCCCCAGTAGTACCAAACACACTACCACTCCCATAGATGACCCAAATATCATTAAATAGCCAAAACATTATAGGAACACACACCTTTTCATTGAACCAATAATCCTAGTTCTAGATATATGGTTGCATCACCCAAATTAGGACACCACCATACAAGGTGTGTTTTCAATAGTATCATGACCTTGTAAAATAGTGTTTTCACAACCTACATGAAATGATTTTTCACAATCATCTATATGGTTGTTTTCTATTCCAATAATACAAAAACTAGTCAAAGGGTGTTTTCCGAATCTAATTAAATATATAAAAGGGGAAAAAGTTCTAGTCAAACACTGTAACCTATCATCAATATCAATAATTCAATGCACTGGCTCAGGGTTGTTCTATCACTAGGACAACATTAGGGTCCCTTAGTGTAAAAAAATAATGGAGGAACTCCACTTTTTGTACTCAATAATTAACATAATAATTTTTATAATCCCTGTCACATGAGTTTTCACATGCCCTAGATAAAACACAATTATAACATGGCCACATGGACTCAATGGTCAAGCATCACTGGGAATAATCTAATGATATGGATAAATTTCTAGGTTATCATCCAGGATCATGAAATTATAGTCTACCTACCCCACCATATCAATAATATACCATAGTTATACTCACATAGGAATTAAATTATCATTGGGGAAGGTTACTCACCCATAATTAAAATCAACAAGCCAAAGACGTATATGATATCACTTGGTAAATGCATGACTTATGAGTAAATTTTTTTTAAGCCACTCCACCTCTTACAATAGGTCTCAATGATATACTAAATGAGGGATACTAAGTAAAAGTCATTCAAGTAAAACCCATTATTTGTTATAGATGTCATAGGTAATCAAACATATAGTTTCCATATTGTACATTTATGGAGTACAAAAGAATGATAGTTCTCAAGGGTCTGTCGTAGGAATTGAAAATTTACTCGGTCCTTGGAATATAGTATGTTTTTAACTATTCAAATGCAATTTAAACAGTTTAATTTATTTAAATTTTTTTATTAAAATGGGATCACTCACACTTAGTGGTGTGACCAAATTTTCAAATGCATTATAATGAAATCCTAAATCCATAGAGCATGTACCCGGACTACCAACATCATTAAGAGCTTCCTCTAGTTTTAAAAATAACCTAGAAGATGCTAACTAGACTTGACCATGCCACATCTAGGAATTAACCATCCCACAAGAATCATTAAAAAAAATATCCCAATTAATTAATTAGAACGAAAACACATTTAACATTAAATGTAATAAATTAAGATAAAATTTATGAAACAAAACATAATCTACAAAACTACCACCAAGGGGAATCATTAAACACAAAATAAAATTACACACATATGGGAGTATTGTAAAATGATCCTTCCACCACCAAAAGATAAATCCCTATTATCCAAAATAATTCCAAAAAAATACATTTATTAAAAACTATGAAAAGCCTATTAAAATTTATTAGACTAAATACTTAAATGGATCATCAATAATTAATATATATATATATATATATATGTATATGACATTACAAGATTCCATGATTACAAGTAGAATGAAATCCCATTGATGTCCATATGATTCCACCAACATCCAGTTTAATCAGAAATGAAACATTAATGGGAGAGGATAAAAATAAATAATTCAAATAGAATAATGTAAGGGAAGAAAAATAGGGTCATAAATGAACTTGAAATATCATAAAAACACCACAGAAACATCTATAATTAATAAACCAATGGGGGAGGAGTTCCTAACCACTAAGGTTATTGTGTATAATATTGATGAGGGTTCCCCATAAAAACCCAAAGAATAAAATTTATAATTTTACCCTCGATACCCCAACTAAAAATTCTATAATGTTTCAATGGTGTCCACCTACTACATATAGGTGGCTCCAACCAAACACCATGGTATGGGGTTATTTTCTATCCAATGGATAAAACAGAATAAAATGGCCACCATCCTAGCAACTGACTGTGTAGTGGCTACATGATTTAGCCTTGTACACCTAACCCTGATCTGTTTCTCTTATAGTAATCACAACCACCCTATGAATCTAATTTATTTTATAAAAACATTATTGAGGTGTTAAAACACTTCAAATATCATTCCAAATGGAACTTTAAAATCAACACCCTCTACCTATTGAAAATTTAAATTCCTCCTGATGCGCAAATCCCATATGAAAATGAGGTCTTATAAACACCCCACCATGAATATTCTCATCCAATATAAATCTTTGAGGTCATCAACCCATATCAATTAACCTACATTGAACTTAAATTAAACTAAAAATATTCGTGTTCCTTTAATGGAAGTCAGAAAAGAATCCATACCATAATTAAAAAAAATATGGAGCTCAACTTTTTGAATACAATACATCACAAAAATTCATTTCTAAAACATCAAAAAAATATTTCCCTATGAACATGTATGTTGATATGCCGAATGGTTTCCCATAAAATTGAACATCAAGTGTATGGTTCTCCCTATAGATATGATCAATCCTTAAATTACCAACTATAGTTATTCCATGCATATGAATTCCTTAAATGAAGGACCATTCCTATAGTCTACTAACCAAATCTGTGCAGTTTCCATCCAACCACACCCAGTATATGAAAGAACACTAGTTGAGAACTGATACCAATCCATAATTTGAAATTAAAATAAAAAGATTTCATAATACCACTATCTAATAATAATACAAATATCTAGTTGGAGTTTGGATTACTAGAAAACACCCTGTAATCTTAAATAAAAAATGGGGGTTCAAATCCCATCGGGCGCAGGTTACTGTAGTAGTATTTTAGTGTAGTATAGTAGTGGAAACAATGTAGAAACTGTTGGCACTATAGCGATGGCAGGTCACTGTAGCAGCAGTAGGGTACTTTAGCAGCGGCGGGTACTGTGCGGTATCGTAGCAGCATGGGAAATATAGTAGTATTATTCACAGAATGGGTCTTGGCCCAAATAAATGGGCCTACAATCCATGTAATGGGATAAATGCCCACTGGGCCCTGGGGATATATAATGGATCTCCCTCTACCCAGTTAAAAGAGTTCTTTGCTTTTCATTAATAATAAATGAGGCTTCAGCCCCAAATATTAAAAAAATTAATACAAAAACGAAAAAGTATTCTAATTTATGAAAATCCATAAGATAAAACATACCCATCATATTCAAATTGACACAATCGATATGGTTTTTGGTGCACTCATCCAATTAAACATAATACAATTGATCAAACCTTCTATAGCTATCCTTACTCATAAACAATAGGTATTAGCCACTAATATGATTCCAATTCAACCAAACATGATACCTCTTTTTTCAAGAGACATCTCAATCTCATATGAAGACTCAAATAAAACCTCATACATAAGCCCCATTAAAATTTCATATATAAAAAACTAAACAGCCAAAATCGTCATCATTCTCCCACATGGGAAATAAAGAATTGGTTACCCCACAAATTTAGTGTCACGACCCCCTCCCACCAAAGATACCCCTCCTGAGCTGGCAATGGTGAAAGGGAGATAATGACCCCCGAGTCCCGCCTCGAGTAGGCCCTGGGGTGGCGACTAGCACCAAGGGTATGAGTTTTCACAAATATGGGTGGCATTACCCTTTTTATTTATTTAGGATCGGGAAATAGGACATGTCAGCCACCAAAAAGAAAAAGAAAAAGTGTATAGAAATAAACCCAAACCAAGCCCACATTCATGTTAAAACAATTTTATAACAAGGTACAAGTACAATAAAGCTCAAAGTACAATACCAAAAGAAAACAAAAGTACAACAACAACAACAACTCCAACTGTATGACTAGTAGGGTCCCGCACGGCCCAGGTAGTCCTCCTAGAAACCTGAAAGTAAACGTAGGGTGAGAATACAAGTATACTCATTAGGGAATCCTAAAGCTCTTGTGCACAAGTGGGGAGACATCCTAATGTTCTTTGAGAACAAAAGAAGGAACCTAGTAAGGAATTCTATCCACCCAACCTCACCAGCCACACTCACCAAAAACACAATCACAACAGGTAGTAGTATATAAGAAACAAAATTATTGGGTACCCCGCACCATTTCCCTTTAGTTAGCTACTCTTCCTAACGACGAACGTCCTGACGCTGCCACACTCTCCCTTCCCACACACACCTGGGCCTCACAAACCACACATCCCGCCCGCACACACCTCTGCCTCACAAACCACACATCCCGCCCGCACACACCTGGGCCTCACAACCACGCATCCCGCCCGCACACACTTGGGCCTCACAACCACGTATCCCGCCCGCACACACCTGGGCCTCACAACCACGTATCCCGCCCGCACACACCTAGGCCTCATCCTGAATATTATTAGGAAACAGTAGAACCTATCTGAAGAGTCTTGGGCTAAAACCACCCCAAACAAAACCTACTAGAAGAGTCTTAGGTGTAAGGTCGCCTCAAGCCATCACAGCCTAGGGGAGAAGGAGCAGGAAGGAGCTAGTAACTAAGGGAAAAACACCCTCTTCCATGAAATGGGAGTGTTCATCACTAAGTGCTCAACATGGGTGGGGTGCGATAAAACACAAAAGATACAGATATATATATATATATATATATATATATATATATATCAAACACTCATCACAACCTATAGCTTCTAAACAGAGACTCTAATCATGTGCCTCAGTACTGCTACCACAAATAATGCATACAACAAACAACCCCAACCCCATTTAGGTTTTCATGTTTCAGCAGAATCAATTTATTTAGTTCTTTAACGATTGGGAAACTATCCCCAACCAACCACATCGATCGTTCATAAAACATATCCCTGCCACCCACAAATCAAGTTAGGAAAACACAAGAAACACAACCAAGTCCTTCTTATCAACCATCCAACCCATTACCATGACCCTCCATTCGTTAACTCTTCCAATTTTTATTTATTATTCACAACCCATAGTTCGTTCATATTCCAACCCATCCCTGCAACCCCACTGCCGACCACCATAACCACAACCGCACCATACATTATTATCCCTTTAATACCATTTATCGCAGCCCCGCTACCCGTTACCAACATAACATTTACGCCAACCCACAACCAATCCAACTGCATCCCCGCTGCTCACCCTATTCACAACAACCCACAAAACACCCCCATCACATGCCACGTATCCAAGCCAACACCCACATGTTCATTATTCCATTTTGTTCAACTAGGGTGATCACACAAGGGTTACAGATTTTAATAAGAAAACTTTACGTGATTAACCAATTTCCACATTCCACAAAGTTTCCACCCACAAAACGTTCTAGTAAGATAGGGAAACATTTAATTGTGCAAGAAAAGGCCCCCAACGACTGTTATTTTTAGTAGGCATAATCCTATTCAATTCACAACATATTAATAGGATAAACAAGGATAAACCTAACAACTCTCACATCCCCATTCTTTAACCAGTTATTATCTTTATTTAACCGGTTCAAAAGTGTTTCACGTGAACAAGAGGACACCCTCCCCACATGATTCACAATATAGAGAGACGAAGGTAAGATCCCTACCTCAATAGTTTCTGATTGCAATGCTCCCCAGATCAACTTTAGAAGATGTCCGTCGGCATCCGTCACTTTTGTCGGGTCCCAGAAAAACCACCTAAAATGGAAGTCAGAAAGGAAAGGTCGAAGGAAAGACAACGGATCCATGCTCAGAAGTTCCGCCTCGTCTTTATGATCATGTTACCACTGACAGATCGTAAATCAGAGCTCGGACGACGATGTTATGGAAGAAATAGCCTTTGAGTCTCTTGGGGGAACTCTACTCAGAGGAAAGGGGAGGAGAGGAGTGAGTTGAAAATGAGGAGGGGACCCCTCATTTTATAGGCGAGAAAAGCAAAAGTACACAACATGTAATTTATGGTACTCGGCGTGTACTCGGTTATTCCACACGGTCTCCACACAGCTTCCATCACGGCTTTGTGGCCGTTTACTGGTCAACACACGGTTTAAGGGTAATGCATACTCGGGGAGGGACTACACGACGTGTAGTTTGGACACACGCCGTGTACCCATTTATTGCACATGGCAAGGACACGGCTCCAACATGGCACACGACCATTGACTGGTAACGCGTATGCGGGGAAGGACTACACGATGTGTAGTATTGGATACACGGCGTGCACCCATTATTCCACACAGCAAGGACACGACCTTCAACACGGGGTATACCTGACAAGGTGGTAGACGGCATGTAGTTACACTACACGGTGTGTACTCATTTAATTCACACGGAGAGGACACAGCCTGTGACACTGGGTATACCCAGAATGGGGGTACACGTCATGTACTCAAACT
Source organism: Viscum album (assembly GCA_963277665.1). Classification (NCBI taxonomy): domain Eukaryota; kingdom Viridiplantae; phylum Streptophyta; class Magnoliopsida; order Santalales; family Viscaceae; genus Viscum; species Viscum album. The sequence continues at coordinate 1,015,935,761 of OY728155.1, forward strand.
ACACGGTGTGTAGTTTCAAAATTCTGGAAAGCGTGGAAAAGTCCATTTTACCCTCCATAACAATTCTTGACCTTCTTTTTGACAAAGGAATAGGCTAGAGAGGTCCGAGACATTACATCAAATACCTCTTAAAACATTCTCGTCCCCGAGAATACAAAAAACAACCTAGAGGAAACCCAACAAGATACCTCTTAGGGTTCTTATTATAACAGGAACCCAACCAACAACCATAATCATATGTGTTAGGAATTCCTTCTCCTATATCGAGATATTATTCGCTTTAGGCGGCACTGACTCGCCTGAACGGGTTCAATCACATCCTCATTAATGCATCTCGATTAAAAATTGGGTCTTCCCACTTTCATACATTAGGATTTTCCAACTTACACTACCCCTAACACCGTACATCCAACACATTTCCCGAAAACGTGGTTTGGGGAAAAATTCCTTCTTTTATGTCGATATATTATCCGCTTTAGCCGGCACTGACTCGGCCACATGGGTTCAATCACATACTCATTAATGTGTCTCGATTAAGAGTCAGGTTTTTCCCTTTCCCCACACATCTAGACATGCTACACACTTCCTGAGATCAAGGAAAAATCTCTCACAACCGACAAGCCATGCATTCCATATATCAAAGGTACATAGTACAACATCAACACAAAGATCAGAATAACAAGGGAAAGCACAAGTCAAAACAACTCCGGGTACTGAGTGTGCATCTGGGTCTCCCGCTCCCAAGTGCTCTCCTCGAGGCCTCCATGACTCCACAACACATGAACCAACAGAATGGTTCGTCCACAGAGAACCTTCTCTTTACGATCCTCGATTCTGACTGGTTGTTCCTCGAAGGTCGCGTCGTCTCCCATATCTAACTCTCCCCAGTCAATAACTTGGGAGTTGTCTTGTATGTACCGGAGAAGCTGGGAGACGTGGATGATGTCATGAACCTTCTCCAACTGCGGTGGCAGGGCTAGCTGATATGCCACCTCGTCGACTCACCTCTGCACCTCAAAAGCTCTGATGAACCTAGGTGAGAGCTTGCTCCCTTTCCCAAACCTCTAATGCCCCCGTCGAGGGGAAACCTTCAAGAACACATGATATCCCACCTTGAACTCCAAGGGATTTCTCCGATGACCAGCATACGACTTCTGTCGGTCCTAAGACGCTTTCATCCTCTCACGTACAAGCGGGAATTTCTCTGTGGTGCTCTGCACTACCTCTGCCCAAGAGAACATGTCTCACCAAACTCTGCCCAGCAAATGGGTGAACGACATGGACTTCCATACAAAGCCTCAAACGGTGTCATGCCAATAGTAGAGTGGAAGATGTTATTGTAGGAAAACTCTACTAAAGGCAAGTGACGTACCCATGATCCCACAAAATCCAGAACGCATGCTCGCAGCATGTCCTCCAACGTCTAGATAGTCCGCTCCGTCTGCCCATCGGCCTGGGGGTGGAAAGAATTGCTAAGGCCTAGCTGGGTGCCAAAAGCATGTTGTAACCCCCTCCAGACTCATGAGGTAAACCGAGTATCCCAATCTGAGACGATAGTATTTGGGACTCCATGAAACCACACAACATCGTCTACATACCTCTGTGCTAATTTACTCACTGGGCCTGACTCCTTAATTGCTAAGAAGTGAGCTGATTGCGTCAGTCGATCCACCACTACCCAGATAGCATCATAACCACCCTGATCTCTGGGTTGTCCTATGACGAAGTCCATTGAGATGTCATCCCACTTTCACTTGGGGACATCTAAAGGATGCAACAAACCACTAGGAACATGGCGTTCAGCCTTCATTTGCTGACACACTAGGCATTTAGTCAAAAACTCTACCACTGCCCATTTCACCCCGGGCCACCAAAACTGTTCCCTTAGGCCTTAGTACATTTTTGAAACTGCTGGATGTACCGCCAAGGCTGAGATATGGAACTCACAGAGAACTCCCTAACGCATTGTCTTCGGGACAAGCAACCTTCCATGGAAAAGCATCTGATGTCGGCTGTCCTCTGACCATCCTTCTGGAGCATTCCCCTGATCGACATGATCCCGCATCACTTCCACCTCAGAGTCCCCCCACTGAGACTCTTCCACCTGCTGCAGAAAGGAGGACTACACCATCATCTGAAACAAACAGCCTCTAACACCTTCTACCCTGGCATCCAAGTGCAAGGCAACCAACTCTCCCATCGCCTTCCAAGCATCAGTGGATTCCCAAACTACTTCCTGATGCGACTTCCTGCTCAGGGCATCAGCCAAAACATTGCCCTTACCTTCAGTGTAAGAGATCTCAAAGTCATAGTCCTGGAGAAACTCAACCCATCTCCACTGCCGTAAGTTCATTTCATGCTGGGAGAAGATATAACACATGCTCTTGTGATCTGAGAAGACCACAAAGCGCTCCCCAAAGAGGTAATGTCACCAAAACTTCAGTGCGAACAATACTGATGTAAGGTCTAGGTCATGGGTGGCATTGTTACGCTTGTGAGGGCATAAATTCCTAGATCCATAACAGATCACTCCCTTCTTATGCATCAGCACGCACCCCAAACCAAGGCCAGAAGCATCACAAAACACCTCGTACAACAACCCTTTCTCTGGCAACCTGAGTACGGGAGCACTGACCAAATTCTCCGTTAGGTAGTCGAAAGCCTTCTGGAATTTCTCGCTCCATGGGAAGACCTAGTTTTTCTTAGTCAAAGTTGTTAGTGGAGTAGAAACTCAATAGAAGTCCGAAACGAACCTCCGATAGTAACATGCTAACCCCGGGAAACTACGAACTTCTGCCATGCTCTTGGGTGCTGCTATAATGACCCGACCTTTTCTTACATTACTATCACATCATTTTAAAGATAAAAAACACAATAGTATTACACATGGAGGATCCAGAGGTTTAGTGTCTTGGGAAAACTAGGACCATACATAACAAATAGAACATCAACCATAAACATTTATTTAATTTCTTCTTTACTAGCTTCTTAGTGGCACTTGTCCTCACCTTAGTACATGTAGCCACCTGAGGATATACATCAAAACGGGTGAGCTAGAAGCCTAGTAAGAGGATAGATAAGAACAATATATCATGGGGTGAGCATAATCATGACGTAGGCAAAAGATCATGAACATGAGAGGAGCGTAAATAAAAGACTTGAAATGTGGCAATGCATAAAAAATGAAACATCATGTATTTGTGGTTAACTACCACACATACTTGTGAACAAAGCTAGCATCATGTTCAAACATCATTTCACATTTACTCACGAGATTCATCACTTTACCCAATTAATTGAAACGCTATATAATTCCGGGCGCACCCATCACATTTAAACATTCATATTGCGCTATATAATTCCAGGCGCACCCGTCACATCATAACATTATCATTATCATGATTGAAACATAGAACACATATCAAACATGTACATAAATAACCCATGGAAAGGAATGGGTTTCATCTCATAATAACACATTCGTAAGCTTTGGGTTCCCCAAATAAAGAGGGAACAACATACTTGATACAAGAACCATCAACCTTGAATGAGAGGTAAAATGTGAGATCTTGAAAGAAGAGTTCTTTTGGAAAACATTTTGATGGACATAAAAAACTAGTGACAAACATTTATATCCCAGAAAAGTAAAAGAAATGATGAACAAATGATCTTTGAGGAGTAACCACATCAAAATGGAGTGAAAGAGGGAGAACCCGAAGGAAGAAAATTGGGTTCGAGATTTCCCCTTACCTTGGACTCGAATGCCTCCTTCTCTTTAATGTCCTGTATAATGACATTATATTCATTAATTAGAAATTACAGAACCTTTTATACATTAATAGGGTTCATTCTGGTTTCATTATTTCATATTATGTTCCTTTGGATGATTATAGAGTTTAAAAACATTGATCGGGGATGTTCGTTTTCATGGTTTTCTTGAGCGGTCCACTGGTATTCTTAAATTGATGTTTGGGTAGATCATGGGTAAACATCCAGAACTGATATTACATGTTATTAATGATATTATAGAAGCTTGAATGATTTTATAATGAGTTATATTAGATCCATGTGGACAAATCATTAGATAAGAATTAAATGATGATTATTTGGGTTAATTTGAGCGGTTTTTTGGATCACAACAAACTTGTTTTAACTTTTCACTTTGTAATATGGACATAGGTTATTTCCAGAACTTAAAATAGAACATGATACATATAAAATATTCTGGTTCAACCATAAAAACAGTTTCATTACCAGATTTGAAGGTAGAAATGGAAGAAGAGAACATGTTGTTTTTGAAGGTGATAAATTTAACACCTCATGAACAACGTTCTCTTTAATAATATAAAAGGAAGAGGGAAAGGGTGTGGAGTGATATAATATACCCATAGAATCATAATATTACAGTATATTTATAATACTAGAGTTAAAAAACAATTTGGATGAAGATAGGTGGGGAGAGATCAAGAAAGGAACTTGAACTTGAAAGGAAATTTAAGGAGAAGAGGGAGGGAAATTACCTCTTGAATCCTTCACTTGAGAACCTCCTTAAGGGCCTATGCTTGGTCTTTTGATGATACCAGAAGCTCTTGGACGTGGAGAAGGGTCTAGGGAAGATGATTGTGTAGAGCTTAGAGAATTCTTGAAGCTTAATAGGTGTGGTTTGGCAAGAGGAGGGGGAGGGCTTATTTATACATGTGGAGGGAGGTGTTTTTGGTATAAAATATTAAATAAAATAATATATCATAAGTTAGACTGGTAATAGTAGTTTTTTGACATCCTAAATCATATATTAATATAATAAAATTATTTTTAGGCTTTAAATATTCTTTATAAGTCTAATTCATTAATTTATTAAAAGGAAAGTGAAAGAAAGAGAAAAAGACACTTTAAGAAATCACCTTTTGACTTTAGGCTTTGGAAAGTTCCTTTTAGGTTTGAGAATTGGATTTATTGTATTTCAAGGAAAAATTTATGAAATTTAATATGTTTTGGCCGAAACTAAAGTTCTAGAATGTTTATGTCATCATTACATCATTAATGATGCAATTTAGTGTACACCGATTATGCGAAAAACTGTATTTTTTACTATTCACCCGAAAATTGAAGTATTTCAGAATAAACCAAAAAATTTACCCCTACCAATTTTTGACATGTAGAATCCAAAAATAATGTCCATTTTTCAAAAAAAAATTATATATTTTATTAATTTAATGTTTAACTAAAATCATAATTTACTTTAAATAAACAGTTTTTAAAATTAAAACTGATTTTGTAGTTCCTTCAAAAATTACGTAGGGTCTTATAAAATTATCTAAAAACTATTTGATTAAATACATTATGAATACATTTCAGGGAAATAAATATTATTTTAAATTAATTAGTTATAATTATGTTTCTTGACTTATAAAATACCAAAAACGTTTACTAAGGTCAAATTATCACATTCTATGATATCTAAATTTGATTTTATTATTCATAGGTAATGTTACTCTTAGTTACTATTCATAAGGGTCATATTACTATTCATAAGGGTAGTTTACTATTCATAAGGGTAGGTTACTATTCACTAAAAATTATTTTTGTTTCATTAGACTCCAAAAACTATCTTGAACACAATCGTGTATGTCAGATTTTTAAAATTCCAAACATAGGGGTGAAAAAATTATGTTTAAAGGTCACTTATCACTTAGTAGTTCAATATTTTGTGTTTTTATGACGTAGATATAAGAATGGAATTTTCTATTGAAATACTTTGGGTCATTACAGCTGGCCAAGGAACAACTGCCTCCACCTTCGACAGGTCTACTAACACTCCATTCTGAGACACTACGTGCCCAAGGAAGTGTACTTATTGCGTCAAGAACATACAATTCTACAATTTCCCGTAAATTTGGTGGCGTTGAAGGACTTCCATGACTGCCATGAGATGCTCAACGTGCTCCTCCTATGATCTTGAGTAGATCAGGATGTCATCGATAAAGACAACGATGAACCAGTCTAGAAACTCTCGGAAGAAAAAGTTCATAAGTCCCATGAACACATTCGGTGCATTCATAACTCCAAACAACATCACTACAAACACGAAGTGCCCATACCTACCCTTGAAATCCATCATTGAGATGTCAATGTCCTTTACCCTCAGCGGATGATATCCAGATCATAGATCAATCTTGGAAAACCAACCTTCTCCCCTTAGTCGGTCGAAGAGATCTACTATCCTTGGAAGGGGGTAACAGTTCTTGACTGGTACTTTGATCAACCTTCGGTAGTCTATGCATAGCTTGAGACCACCATCTGCCTTTTTTACGAACAAAACTAGAGCACCCCATGGTGATATGCTGGGTTGAACAAAACCCTTCTCCATCTGATCATCAATCTGAATCTGCAACTCCCGCAACTCCGAAGGTGCCATCCGATAAGGGGCCATCGAAATCGGACGGGCACCAGGCTGTAAGTCTATCCCGAACTCAACGTCACGTCGGGGGGGGGGGGGGTAGAGTCACAACCACCTCAGGAAAAACATAGAGGAACTCCCCAAAAACCTCCGGGATATCCGTCATCTCTGTATCAGCTGGAACCACTGATAACCCTCCGAACAAGGAAAGGAGAGGCTCCACAGGCTAGCTTCCTACCTGATAGCTCCTCTCACAAACAAAAGATACGCGCTGCCCATCCATGTCGAAGAAAAAGACTCTTCTTCGAAAGTAGTCGATAACGGCACAAACAGAAAACAACCAGTTGATGCCTAAGATGACCTCGTATGGCTGCATCTGTAACAGAAGAAAGTCTCCACTAGATCTATGTGGTCCCAAAGTTAGCCCACATCCCCGAAAAACACAAGATACGCTGGTCTGGCCTCCAGCTGGTGTAATCAGCACCAGTGGTATAGAAAGTCACTCTATTTCTAGTCCAAAAGCATGGGCTAGACCAGGTGAAACAAAGGAGTGTGAAGCTCCCAAATCGAACAAAGCAGAAACAAGAGTGTTGAATAAACAAATCCTACCTCGCACCACCTCTGGTCCTTCTAGAGCTGCCAACTCTGCTGTGTGTTACTGTCCACACCCAGCTCCTCTGCCTCTCTGATGTCGTCCACCTCCCCGACCATGCCCTGGTTGAGGTCCCTGAGGAGCTCCCTGAGGTCGGCCTCCTCCCGTAAAGTCTTCCCTCGGAGGATCATGGACCTGCTGCTGCTGGAAGGGCCTCGCCGGAAACTGGTGCTGCTGAGGTGGGCGCTGAACCATCCCACCTCTACCGTACTGAGCTTGGGTTGGGCACCGATTCTGAATGTTCCCAAAACCTCCACAAGAGAAACACTTCGGTCCTGGTCTCGTGAAAAAGGGACGAGGACCCGAAGATCTGAACTGGAACTGTTGGGGCCTGCTCCCCACTGGCCTGAACCTGGAAAGTCCCGTCGCAGGAGACCTGCAGCTAATGCCTTCCCCTTCGATGAGCCCGGCTGGATCCCCTCTCTAGGTGCACTTCCCAGTGGTTGCATCCTCTCTACATCCTCTACCTTCTTCTGTACCGCCAAGTACGTCGGAAGGGTGAAGGGGGTGACAGCATACTGGAGCGAAGGACGAAGTGCCTCCTCTAAATGTCTCGCCCGAGACTCCTCATACGGAATGAGATCCGGAGAAAAGCATAGGAGATCCTTGAACTTTATCCCCAACTCTCGTACTGACATACTCCCCTACTGAAGGGAGAGTAACTCCTGCCGCTTCTTCTCCTTGATCATGGATGAACGGAATTCCTCTCGGAATTCCTTCTCAAAGTCTTCCCATGGAACCTGTCCCTCTATCCTCTCTCTGAGGTAAAGCGTCCACCACTATCGCACCACACATCTCAGCTGACTGACTGCTAGGGGAACCCAGTACTCCCTCAGATCACGAATCAAGGTAAAAGTGGTCCCTAGCTCCTCAAGCCACCCCTCCATCTCTGTATCCGAAGTACTACACTCGAACTTCTTGAGGGTCTTCCGTTGGAAAGAACGAAGAGTCTTATTCCACTGTCTATCTTCCTCCTCTCGGTCAATCCTCAACTGATCGACCTCCTGAATCTGCTGGGCTTCAGCCGTCTGATCCACCAGGGGATGACGTCCAGCTGCCATAGCTGTACTGTAAACAAAGATCTCCTAAGACCAAGTAGTAAGAAAAAACTCAAGGTTTTATTTTTATCATTTTATTCCAATTTCTTTCCCAGAACACCCAAATCAAGTAAAACACAATCATGATTATCCATTTACCTTCCCTAGGGTCTCTACCCTACAATCAATGTAGTCTCATTTGGTCGTTCGGTAGGCTCAGAGTCCTTACATCGGATCATGGGGGGACCTAAAATCCCGTGTCCTAGCCGGTCTTCCTTGGCCTATGTCACACACCAAGATTAACTAACACTGTTTCCCTACTATCCCATGCAATATTCATTGTGCCTAACTACAGAATCCATCCTATCTCTCAACCATCAGCCTCTGATACCGTTCTTTCGTGACCCCCTCCCACCAAAGATGCCCCTCCTGAGCTGGCAATGGTGAAAGTGAGATAATGACCCCTGAGTCCCACCTCCAGTAGGCCCTGGGGTGGCGACTAGCACCAAGGGTATGAGTTTTTACAAATATGGGAGGAATTACCCTTTATATTTATTTAGGATCGGGAAATAAGACAAGTCAACCACCAAAAATGAAAAGGAAAAGTGTATAGAAATAAACCCAAAGAAAGCCCACATGCATGTTTAAACAATTTTATAATAAGGTACAAGTACAAGAAAGATCAAAGTACACTACCAAAAGAAAACAAAAGTACATCAACAACAACAACTCCAACTGTCCGACTAGTAGGGTCCCGCACGACCCTGGTAATCCTCCTGGAAACCTGAAAGTAAACGTAGGGTGAGCATTAAAGTATACTTAGTAGGGAAACCTGAAGCTCTCGTGCACAAGTGGGGAGACATCCTAATGTCCTGTGAGAATAACAGAAGGAACCTAGCAAGGAATTCTATCCACCCAGTGTCACCAGCCACACTCACCAAAAACACAATCACAATAGGTAGTAGTATATAAGAAACAAGAGTGTTGGGTACCCCACACCATTTCCCTTTAGTTAGTTGATCTTCCAAACGACGAACGTCCTGACGCTGCCATACTCTCCCCGCCCACACACACCTGGGACTCACAAACCACACATCCCACCCGCACACACCTGGGCCTCACAAACCACACATCCCACCCACACATACCTGGGCCTCAAAACCACACATCCCACTTGCACACACCTGGGCCTCACAACCACGTATCCTGCCCGCACACACCTGTGCCTCACAACCATGTATCCCGCCCCCACACACCTGGGCCTCATCCCAAAGATTCTTGGGAAATAGTAGAACCTGCCTGAAGAGTCTTGGTCTAAAACCACCCAAAAAAAAATGCACCCAAAGAGTCTTAGGTGTAAGGTCACCTCAAGCCATCACAGCCAAGGGGAGAAATAGCCGGAAGGAGCTAGTAACTAAGGGAAAAACACCCTCTCCCATGAAATGGGAGTTTTTGGCACTAAGTGCTCAACATGGATGGGGTGTGATAAAACAAAAAAGATAATGATATATATATATATATACCAAACACTCATCCCAACCTATGGCTTCTAAATAGATAAACTGAGCACGTACCTCGGCACTGCTACCATAAATAATGCATACAACAAACAACTCCAACCCCATTTAGGTTTTCATGTTTCAGCAGAATAAATTTATTTAGTTCCTTAACTATTGGGAAACTATCCCCAACTAACCACATTGATCGTTCGTAAAACATATCCCTGTCATCCACAAATCAAGTTAGGAAAACACAAGCAACACAACTAGGTCCTTCTTATCAACCATCCAACCCATTGATTATTAATCCCGTTCCATTACCATGACCAACCATTCATTAACTCTTCAACTTTTTATTTATTATTCACAACCCATATTCCGTTCATATTCCAACCCATCCCTGCAGCCCCGCTGCCGAACACCATAACCAAAACCGCACCGTACATTATTATCCCTTTAATACCATTTATCTCAGCCCCACTGCCCATTACCGACATAACATTTACACCAACCCACAACCAAGCCAACCGTAGCCTCACTTCTCACCCTATCCACAACAACCCACAAAACACCCTTATCACATGCCACGTATCCAAGACAACACCCACATGTCCATTATTCCATTTTTTTCAACCAGGGTGATCACACAAGGGTTCCAGATTTTAATCATCCAACTTTATGAGATTAACTAATTTCCACATTCTACAACGTTTCCATCCAAAAAACAGTCTAGAAAGATAGGGCAACATTTAATTGCGCAAGAAAAGTCCCCCAGCAACCGTAATTTTCAGTAGGCATAAGCCTATTCAATTCACACCATATTAATATGATAAACAAGGGTAAACATAAAAACTCTCCCATCCATGTTCTCTAACCAGTTATTATCTTTATTTAACTGGTTCAAAAGTGTTTCACGTAAACAAGAGGACACCCACCCCGCATGATTCACAATTTAGAGATACTAAGGTAAGATCCCAACCTCAATAGGTTCTAATTGCAACGCTCCCCCAGATCAACTTTAAGAGAGACATCCGTCGGTGTCCGTCACTTATGTCGGGTCCCGGCAAAACCTCCTCGGGTGGAAGTTGGAATGGAAAGGCCGAAGGAAAGACAACGGATCCAAGCTCGGAAGTTCCTCCTCATCATTACGATCGTGTGGCCGCTGAAGGATCATAAATCAGATCTCGGATGAAGAAGTTATGGAAGAAAGAGCCTTCGAGTCTCTTGGGAGAACACTGCTCATAGGAAAGGGGAGGAGAGGAGTGGGTTGAAAAGGAGGAGGGGACCCCTTATTTTATAGGAGATAAAAGAAAAATCACATGACTTGTACTTTATGGTACATGGCGTGTACTCGGTTATTTCACACGGTCTCCACGTGGCTTCCAACACGGCTCCGCGGCCGTTGACTGGTCAACACACGGTTTTAGGGTAACACATGCACGGGGAGGGACTACACGACATGTAGTTTGGACACACTGCGTGTACTCATTTATTGCACACGGCAAGGGAACGACTCCAACATGGCACACGGCCGTTGACTGGTAACGCGTACGCGGGGAAGGACTACACGACATGTAGTATTGGACACACGACATGCACCCATTATTCCACACAGTAAGGACACGACCTTCAACACAGGGTATACCCGGCAAGGTGGTACATGACGTGTAGTTACACTACAAGGTGTGTACTCATTTACTTCATATGGCGAGGACACGGCCTGTGACACGGGGTATACCTGGAAAGGGGGTATACGGCGTGTACTCAAACTACACAGCGTGTAGTTTCAAAATTTTGGAAAGCGTGGAAAAGTCCATTTTACCCTCTGGAACACTTCTTAAACTTCTTTTTGAAAAAGGAATGGGCCGGAGAGGTCCGGTCCATTACATTTAGAATAGGTTAAACCATCTTGATCCAAAATCCAATGCCAACACTCTTGAAAAATCCTTATTTTAATCCATATAAATAATTCTTCACATGATTTAGATCACCCAAAATTATTATTCTTAGTAGCCTCAACATTCTAAATGGTCTCTCAATGATCAATATCATATCATCATGACTCTTCTAGAATGAGATCCATTACCCCATTTGTAACAGCACACTACCTTATGTTGGTGTGACATTTTCAGCACATCTCTAGGTCAAAACCCAAAACTCCATAGACAATATATCGTCTATCCCTGAATGTATTGGAAAAAAATGTTCCAAAATTTCTCATACCATAGTGTCAAAAAAAATTTACTATATGAAGAAATCCAATACCAAAATAATATTATCCCTGAAACTATATAAAATTAAAATCCTAATAAGGTTCACCAACCTCAACCAACCATTTTTTCACTATCCAACATGTAGATTTACATAAATATTTCCTTGAGTGTGCTTAAAGAAGTTCCATTTTAAATGTATGTATCTCATCCTGATCCAAATTAATTATGTTAGACACTAATATCATATCAATCTGGTGTTTATTTTAATTATAGGGGTATTTTTTCTATGCCTATAAAATTCATGACCATGTATTCCAACTATATGTTCATGAAATTACATTGGTCTTCAACACTCACACTACCAATAATTGATTCATTACTGAATAGGAAGTGTGCATAACCCTATGCACTTCCTTGATGTCATCAAAAGTTACTGGAAATGTACTCCTATACCATCAAATCATGAATCTTGACTTACACTCAATTATTTTTGTCACATCAAAAATTCGTACAAATTCCCAACCCACTTACCATGATCCTCTTACAGGTTGTAGTCATCCAAATGAAGAACCGTCGACATTCCACTTCATAACCAAGATTTTTCACATTACCACTTTTAACACATGAACAAATAAAAACTGTATATTACCATAAATAGAACCATAATCTGATGATTTGAAATTTGGAGTGTATCCAAAATTAATACCACTAGGAACTAATATGTTCTTTCCCTCAAAAAATGTAGCATCCAGATTAATCCACTAGCACTCACGGTTCTTATCAACCATGGAGATTCCCTGAAATCTCTCTATCTATACCAAATTCTAGGTTTCACCTATCATTCATCAATATAAAATTAAAATACTACTGAATCTTACAATTGTAAAAAATTCTCAGGTTTCCCGAATACACATCACTAGGAAACGACTCTCTAAAATATTGAGTCCTTCCCCAAGGGTCACTAGGTATCCCAACTAGATCTAAGTATGTTCTACCATAATGTTCACAACTCATATGATGTCCTACATGATTCCTCCTGAAATATCATAGTGAATTGTATATTCTTAACAAACAACTCAAAAGTTCCATTTAAACATATTGGCGTCAGATGCGAAAATTACAACCCACTACATGGGTTACGAACCTCTCTGAGCATCCAGTTTTTATATTAATCAAATATTGGTCTCAAACTCATCACTCATCGCTTATAAATAAATATAAATCTACATCAACCTACCATGATTTGTATCCCATGAATCATACACTCATAGTTCAGTAACATAAAATTCATTCCATGTTATATGATAAAACACCATAAAAATGTTACTGAAACATTATGTAATAGAATATACATAATAACAACCCACAATTGGAAAATCATAATGGTGTTTAATTACCTTGTTGACCTACTAGGTTCAATACACCTCTCATGCACATTGAACTATATTGACACCCTCAGGATCGATAATCTCACCATAGATCCACATAATATTCTATCAAAGAGGATATATATAAATACTAGTTGTTCTAGTTTATTATAATTTTACTAAGAATAATTATCTTTAAAATTCTTATGAGCTATTATTAACAACTTAAAGAGATTGAAATCCTTTTTAAATGATGGTATCACACACTAGAAGAAATATATGTCATGTGAATCATATTTTTCTAATCTATAACAATGAGAAAGATTTTGGATATATGGGAAAATAGGTAATATAAAAGTAAAATTGCATATAAAAAACCATGTTAATAACATTAAATGAAAATCATATCACTATAATAGTGAACACCATGAATAGAAATACATATCCCCATGTAACATGGAATTTCTAATGGAATAATAGTTTATGGTGCACTAGCCTGACATTCATCACATGTTATAATACATTTCTATCCAAGTGAAATAGTGTCCCACTAATGGTTTGAGTACAAAACATTATAGGGAACCACCAATTTGGTGTCGTACATATCGATAATGCAGTGTTATGTCTATGTGAAATAATCTAAATAAATTAGTAACCTCTAAAAAATATACAACATTATTGATCCTTAGGTATTCATCCATGATAAACCATACCTATACTAGAATGTTCTAGAGTGTCTTAGAGTACATCATGATGACCATGATAACTATACAGAGGCCTATGGTCCCATTAACCCATATAAAGATAATTTTGGGGGCTAAAATCACATCGATATACAACATAATGACTCCAGTAATGCAAGAAAAAGTTATAACAACAAGGTGAATTCTATATCCCATAATACTATGGTTTCTATCTGGATATCCCCAATAGTGAGAGAGACTCAAAAATTCACACTAAATCACCCAAAAGACCATGTCACCATGAATATGGTAGGAACACCATCATTTTTTCTTTTCTAATTGCTCATATCTAGATTCACTACATCCCCACCAATAGATTCAAGACCATCCAACATGGAATGTTTTTTCTTGTATCTGACCTTCTTTGATAGATTTTCAGAACCTCATTGAAGGGAGTTTTTAAGACCACCCATATGATTTTTTACATGCAGACAATATAAAAACCTATGAAAGATATTTTTACATGTCTTATAAATGAATAAGGGTAGGTAAAAAATATTAAACCATTTATTACTATATATATCCCATCACACCATCTTAGGGTCATTAAATCACTATGTCTCTAACAAGGGACCTTGGAGTAATACAAAGTTATGGCTCCCCACATATTGGATCAATCCATAAAAAGTCATTTAGCTAACAGTCATCAAATGGGGTGTCGTGTTCCTAAAAAAATTACAACCTACCCAAATTTCCTCATAGGTCATGAATCATGAGGAATTGTATATATAGTTGTCTCATGGCCCACCTCAATATCTGTAGTCATGATAGTTTAGTATACAAGAAACACCATATCAATAATATATCAGATGACCAATCATAGAGTTTTTTAAATATCATGGGGGTGGGAAACTCTCCCAATGTTCCTTTAGATGTGTTAAATAGATCCAAGGTATCACTTTTTAATGCACAACACATGTAGCCGAATTCATCTAAGTTAGTACACCTCTTCCAAGACTTCTCATCATTGTATTAAATTATGGGTAATATGTCAAACTCAATCCAATCACATTCCTTAAGGGAATTGAATTTCAAAGGTCATCACAAAAATAGTCATGTCATTATTCATCAATTATTGAGGAATGTAAACTAGTTCTCAAGGGTCTTTCATGGCCCTTGTATCCTTTCGTGGTCTATGAAAATTCATATGTGTTTAATAATTCCCATTTAATTTAAACCATTTAATTTAATTTGAATAATTAAATTATTATTATTATGTCAGTCACCCATATTGGTGGGATTAATCATTCTCATCAATCATAATGAATTTTTAATTTCAAAATGTAATTAAGAGGTTCCCCTACCTCATTAATATCATCTCCCAAATTAAATAATATCCTAAAATCTATTGTATCACCTCAACCATTCCTCATCAACAAAACATCTGTCAACCGGGCAGATAACCCAATATAGAACATCCAAATTTTTGAATTTGAAAAAAACTTAATTTTATATTTTCAAAAAAATTATAAATAATTAAAACTTATCATGATTAATAAATACCATGTTGCCTTTTTGCATTACCAAATACACACTATAGGTCCATTATAAGATCCTAGAATTATATCTGGTAAATTCCATGTCATCTGATACCATTCTGATAATTAATTTAATTGAAATAAAATATTAAATATAATGAAATTAATTTTTTGTTTTTCATTCTTTAAATAATTAAGAAATATCTTGTAAATATTGATATAAAATTCCCTCATTCCATGAAATATGAGATCTCATTAATGTTTGGGTGATTCCATAATCTGATGATGGAATCAAAATTTAATCCATAATTAGAGAAAACAAAAAGCAATAATTAAAAATGAATGTTGAAAGAGTATGGAAAAAAATATCTGATCTTTCCCCAAATCACACAAAAATTACTTATGTATGGAAAAAAATTAATGAATAACCAATGGGGAAAATGTCTACCTGGTTGGGGTTCTTGTGTAAAAATGATGTGGATGGGGGTATCCGCTTTGAAATTATCTATGAAGATATATAATTTTATCCCACAAATTATCCATAGTCTAGATAGTGTACACCTACATCATGATGGTGCATCTCACAAACCAATGGCTAGTTGGTACTGGTCCACTGGAGAGATGATGGAAAAAATAAACCATCAGGTTCATTAGCATATCCACTTGTGATCCAGTACCATTCCACCAGTTCGATGGTGCCTATATTTTGAAGCTTTGACCACTCATATTTCTTCTGGTGATCTCCTGATTCACCCAACTACCCACTAAAACCCATTATATGTCTACAAACAAATTAATTACTTTTTTGAACTCCTAGTCATTTATTTTGAACACTGTTTTAAAACATATCCCCTCATCTAACATAAAATTAAAATTCTTAAAAAAAATTAAAGCTCCACATAGACATGTGATCTTATAAAACTCAATACCTCTATTCTATATACATTATAGACATTCTAAATGAATCATTATCCTCACATACAATCCCTTTATGAGAAATAGGGGTAATGTTGAAGTCATGGAGCCACCATAAAAAAATTTCAACAACTCAATATAGTTTTAGTTCAATATATACTCATTTCATGTCCAAGGATAAGTTCAAGAATAATGTTAAATATATACAATAATATATCATATATCCCCAAATTTTTTTTCCAAATTCTTGGTAGACTTCTCAAAAAAATTATAAATTTTTTAGTATATTTATGATATTTTTAATCAAAATTATTGCATATACCCAAAATATACCAATTTTAACATGATAGTTATGAATGAAATGTTTATGGAATGTTTATTATCCCCTACATAAAAACTCGAACCACTATCCATATTAAATTTAAAAATTTCATATCATGACTTTAATGTTTTTATATATCACAATGTGATTCATTACTTTTCCAAAAATTATGGAATGACTATTTTCTCATTTTTTATAGAAAATACCAAAGTGGTTCAAAAAAACCTATGATAATGTGTTATAATCCCCACACATTGAACATCTTATAATCCCAAATGAAATAGTTACACCATCAATAATTCTTTAAGACCCTGAAATTTCTATTTAACTACATCATCCCCAATCAAACAGCAACACATTTCACAGGTCCTATAAACTAAAAAATATACTATTCTCTACCTCCTATAAAAAATCAATTTTATTCTTCCATTCTCTCAAAAATTTTAGAATGACAGGTAACCAACTAAATGATGTATGATTTTTGTTCTAGATATAATTTATCTCCAAAATCAATTTTTTTATCCTCTTTTACCCTTTAATTCCCATAAAAATGAAAATGTAAAAAAGTAAGGATTTACATTTTTGTAATTAAATTCATGTTTTTATCCAAAATCTAAAAATATGTTATTTTTAAAACCATGTAATTAATATAATAAATGTAAATTGATTCTTATCTGAATTTTTATAAAATATATTTTAATCTAAAAGATAAAATTTTAACGTTCTACCAATATTTCATGAAAATATTATAATTAAATCAGGATAATATAACTGTTAAATATTGATAATGACTAGAACAATATATTTTTTTACATATAAAAAATTTAATTTATAATAAATATAAGGAAGTGATTTATAAAGATGAAACATTATTTTACGGTGGTAAGAAATATGTTTCACAATATTATTTTTTTATAAGAGAAATAAATTTCTAAATTTTTTTGATGAATACTTGTATAATTTTTATTCATTAATTTTATATCAAATAACCTATTGGTTACTTTTATTTAATGTATGATTATATAAATATTAGTTTTATATTTACCTCATGGATTTTAGGTAAATTTTCTATGTTCATATTTTTTGGATGGTCCTCTCACATTAATTGAACTAGTTTTCCACCTCATTATATTCTTCTTCTTCTATGTCTATTGTTCTCTTGATCTTTCTCCCTCTTATAGTCCCTCGTATAAGTTTTGGTTTTCCCTATTTCACATTGTTCTTCATCAAAATATGTGGAACTTATTTTTCTTTCCAACTAAATATCTCATTGTCGTTTAACATTTCTACCATCTATCCAAATTCATCCTTGATATACATGGATATTATTTCAAATCACCTCTACATAATGGAACCAGTCCAATTCATCCACCTCTATTGTTTTGAAAAAATCACTTTATGAATCAAATATTGGTCTATAATAATGGTTCTCTTGTGTAATGGAATTTCTTAAGTTTAAATTCTCCTTAAGTATTCCTCATTTCCCATATCATCATCATATACTCTACTTAATGGTTTTTCATGGCTGGTTCCAGCTAACTCTTTGGTTTATATCTGAATTTATTTGTTAGGGGGTGGTGTTTTGTTCCTTATTTTTTGGTGATATTGGTTGTTAGATCATTTTATTTCCCAATATTTATTTATATAGGATTTTTTTATATAGACTTTTCAAACATTATCCTAGGAGAAAATTTACATTTTAAATATTTCCTTAATTTCTATTCTATCAATACCTCACTATGTTGTTCTAGTGTGGTGGATATCATGGAGTTTTTTGATGTCTTTTTTTTGATGTTTTGAAGGTTCTATGAGTTTTATCCTTTTAGAATGGGTTCATGTAGGTCAAGATTGTGTAGTTGTGGTGTTTTACCAATAAAAGTACCAATGTTTTTTCATTAAATGTATTATAGTGGTTCTCCCTAATAGCCAGTTAGTGTCATTATTTGTTGGACTATCCATGTTTGAAATGGTTGTTTCTATTGAATAATGATTTATTTTGGTCTTGTGTTCATTGTCTCTTGGGGTCTTGTACAACATTGTCGATGAAGAAGATGATTACCTTCACATCGGGGTCTATAGCACAAGGTATATTATAGTTTGAGTGTATCATGTGAATATCTTTTTTTTGAATTTTCATTTTTATTGGTTGGGATCTGTTACCTGTGGATGGGTGTCCATTTTTATTATTTTTGTGTTGTTTCTCACTTTTGAATCATATAACCTGTGGGGTTATCACTTAAAACTAAATGCAGTTTATTTAGAAAATAAAAAAAATTATTTTTATGGTGTATATATCATGATAATTTTTCAATGTTAGATAATTTTAATAAAATATTATATTTAATATAGGAAAAGCATTATTTTGGCTGAAAAGTATTTCAATGAAAATTATGCTTCACATTGGGTTCATGAAGATGATTTAATGTTGTTTTCTAGACAAAGTGATAATTTTATGGTCAACCAAGAACCTCGTGATTCAATAATGTAGTTCAACACAATTGACATTGATGTAAAATATTATTATGGGATTCAACCAATAGATATATATATTAAATAATTTAGTAAAATTGATGACCCATCAATAACCATATAAAATAATTGAATTTTTGTAAAAAAATTAAAAAATTAAAAAATTAAAATTTCAATCTATATATTAATCATTTAGAATAAAACTGTCAACTACACTTAACCAAAAGAGATCATGACTCACACAAATATGGTGAATCTATTTTAAAATCACATATCATTAAATACACAAACCAAACATAAAATTCAATGTCTAATTAAAAATTTATATGAGTTTTTAAATAATTTATTTATTTTAGTCATAGTTGGATAATACTGGTATTATAGGATATGAGGAATATTTTTATTGTATGAAAGGAAAGTATGTAATTCAATAAATATTTTCATAGTGTATACACCTTGATCCTATCTATTACATCTGAAAAAAAACATTGTCAAACACATGGATTGACTCTAGGTGTTGGAAACTACATAATAAGAAATAATTGGAAATGAAGATATCAAATAAACACAATTAAATTTTCCTTTATACTATATCAAAAAATTAAGAAAATACTTGAATGAATTAGGGAATGGAATGAGGAAAAATAACATAGATAGATAAAATAAGTGAATGTCAAGAATCAAATGGTGAGATAAATATTAAAAGTAGGGTAGTTCTAATTTGTAATAACATCAAGATAATCATGGAAAAATTATTTATTTATATTTATATATGATTAATTATATTTTTTAACAATACTTTTATTTTAATGGATTATTTTAAAATAGTATTTTTGATTATGATTTTAGTTTTTAGTTTTTCTAATTATATTTATTAGTTTTTTATTAATATTTTTTAGACATATACTTATATTTTATAAACCAACAAATATTTTTATATATGGGGGAGGGGATGTACTGAGGTTGGAAACACATAAAATTAATGTTCCAATTGATGATATTTCAAGTAGATGTTCACTTGGGGTTAGGTAAAGTAGTGATAACGGAATCCCAAACCATAATTTAGTAGTATAATCACATTGAATAAGGTGGAGATAGTGACAAAAAGGGATTATGGTTATAATAATTATAATTCATAATAATGGGATTTATTAGAATCCATTATTCCATTACTTCTATTATAATATTTTTTAATATTTTTTTAATTGAACTAATGATTTCCTTATTAAATTGTTCCATTCAAGTGGATTTTCCTTGGGAACTAAGTTCATTAGAACAATATTTATTTTCTTTACTAGTCAATTTCATCGGATAAATCACATTAACATTGAATTTATAATTATACACTCTATACAAGTAAGTATATAAAATGAATATTTTTAACCCAAATATGATGATTGAGGTTATAATTATTATTTTGATGATTTAATGGGATTAAAAATAAATCAGTAAATTATATGAACACAATAAAGGTATAAAAAACTATAATTTTTTTTGAGAAATAAAATTATTAAAATATCTTGAAATGTCTAATACTAATTTTTTTGGGAAAACCTAATTGTTTCACCCATATAGAATTATGGAATATAATCTATATTAGTAATGTAAAATTTTAGGCAATAAATATTAAAATAATTCTCATATCGTTAAAATTATACAATTTGAAACTATTTTATTGGAGGAATAGTACAATAAAATATTTGAATTAAATTAATAAGAAAACCTATAGTGTTTCAATATTTTTTCTCTATAAATTGATTTGAAAATATTGAAAAAATAATTTTATGTTACTTATTGCATATAACAAAAAATATTAAATTTTAAGGTATTTTATTTCCACTTATATAAGTTTTTTTAATCTAAATGATTAAATATAAAACCAATTAGTTTACTTTTTAAAAATATCAGTTTAGAAGAATCCTACATAGATATGTAACATAATGTTTCAATTCAATAAGCTCTCTAAAAACACATCTCCTAAGGCACTAGTTTGAAGTGATAGATGCCATAAATATCATATATAAATATAATGATAATAAGAGTATCATAGTATCATGGATTGATATATTTTAGAAAAGAACAACACATACATGATAAGATCATTAAATTATTAAAAAAAATACTAGAATACTCTTATTAGTGGATCATATTTATAAAATAATGAAATTTAGATTGTAAAATTACTAATAATTGATAAATCGAGTAAAAATGTTTATTATGAACAATATCTAATCAATAATGTGTATATAATGGTATTATAATCATTTAAATAACTATATGATAAGGGTGGATTATTGATAAATAGAAAAAGTTAGTATGAATCATGAATTTGGCAATGTTTTTTGAACATATTCATTAGTTTTTTCAATATACACTACATTTGTGATATCTATGTAGCAGTGTATAATTTTTTTTAGAAATTAATTTATTAAAAAATACATAAGAAATTCCTCAAATCCTAATGGGTGGATCTCATTATATAATATTATAAGAGTCTTATCATTAGGAATTTTGTATAAAACTTTTCATCTCTAATTATCTGGGGATATTAGTTTCCCAGGTTGTTTCAATGAATAAAAAAACAATTTTAATAAAATCCATATTACATAAATTAATTTCTAATTAACGCTAAAAATAGTAATGAAAACTTATATGAGTGTATAAAACATGAAAAAATAATAATTTTATAGAAATGGTATAGAATATATAATAAATTTAAAATTTAAAAAAATCGTTAAATAGAATTTTCATATTTCTATAATATATGTTGTCTATTGAGAATTGACATTAATTAATCCAAGCTCAGTACATATTCCTAGTGATTGAAATCCAATAATAATTAAACTATTTATACTTGAAGAATCTTAATAGTATAAATGTAATTTAAAATAAATTGAATTAATTCTATTAATAAGATCATGTACATCTAATCCCACTGTTGCTAAGAATATCATATTTAGAAATAGTCTGAAGAAGTAGGAGTGGTGATTAAAATGATAGATAAATTCAATCACATCAGTGTTTGGGTCCCACTTATGGAATTGATAACCATGATTTATGGTATCACAAGATAAAAATTTTAAGGTGATAAGGGTATTGAGAAATTAGAGGAAGAGTGAACTAGTCATTAGTGTGGGAGAGGAAGAAGGTTTACAAGCATCAGTGCAAGGTGTGTAATTTGGATGAGGGTGGAGAGGTTATGTTTGAGTGTTTAGGAGATTATGAGGTTGTTTCAAAAGTTATATATTATATTTTTATGTTTTTCTGTATTTTTAGAAATTATAAAAAATATATAATAATTTTTTGAATATTGATGTATGAAGATATTGAAATGTTATTTTAATCATTGGGTTTTTACATTTTTCAACATAAAACAAATTTTGATAAATTATTTTTTAATAATTAACCACTTATTGAAAATAATTTTAATAATTAATATCAACTAAAATTATTATAAGAAAATGTATTAATGTATTAATTCGCAATGTATTTATGTGTATTTTAGAAAATAATTTAAAATTGAATGTATAAATTGTCATTTTTATGTTAATATTGTGAAATTTATGGACAATATTAGAGAAAAATGGGTAAAATATAATTTATTAATATTTTAATATGATTTCTTAAATAATTATAAACATTTATGAAATAAACCAGTGTTTTTTATGAAATATTAAGCATTCAAAAAATTTATTAACATAGTATATAAATTTTATGAAATAATTAGATAATATATTATTATCAAAAAATTCCAAAAAAAATAAAATGTCCTACATAAGGCTTTTTATGGCCCAAAACTTGAAAGAAAATGCTGAGAACAACCTTGATGCACATGATATATAATAAAAGTAATGTCTTCAAAAAGGCTTCAATACATTGACTAGGGGAGGAAGAAATATATATTCTTCATAAATAAATTATATTTTTAGATATCCCACTAAATAGATCATTATTATGACTAATGTGGATTTATTTGAAATTTGATATTAAAAGTCAATCTTGAAGACCAAAATTCTCCCTAAAACTCTCTTGGGATCGTTCTATAGATCATTTATAGGTGAAAACTAAGAAACATGTAACACATTAATGGTTAGACAAAAAGTTATTTTCCATATTTACCTTAACCAAAGATAAAAATTTACCTTTAGAATAATATTCCTTATAACATTTAAAAATTAACATTATACACTTCCATATTTTTTTTATTTTTCTTAATTCCATCCATGTTTCATTTTTCTCCTATTTATGTTGTATATTTCTTCCTGTATTTTATATTTTCACTTCAGGAGTGATAAAAATGTGTTATATCAATGAAAAAAATTGATTATTCCAACACATAAAATGAAATAAGTTGTCAAGGATATGAAAAGACATGATAAAATAGAATCATTATCGCTACTTTTCTTATCACTGATAAAATAACTATAATATTTTAAAAATAGTTTAGAATAAAAATACTATTCTATGAGCCCTACCAATCCCACATGATTGACCCCACCCATCATGCATAAACCTAACCCCTCAGACGACCCCCTATCATGCTCCCCATCCCTTAAATATGGAATTATTTCATTGATGTTGGGATTCGTACCCAAACCCAACACAATCTCAACAAACAACTTTACCAAAATCCATGAATATTGTATTTGAAATATATTTCCATTTATATATAATTAATTATATATATATATGTCATCATATTTATTAAAATATATTATAACTTATACATATATAAATATATTTATATACGTCTTTTTGTGTGTGTGTTTATTAATATTTTATTTTTTGTGTCTATATTTACATATATGTTTTTATATACATTATATATACAGTTTTATATTTCAATATTTTTATATTTTTTAATAAATATGAGATAAATAAATTTTTATTTCATATAAATGGATAATAAATTAGTTTTTAATATTTTTAATATTTTTTTATGATTATATATTTATTTATATAAGCAATATTTCATATGTAAATATATGAATATATATATATAACCCAAATATATAGAAAATTTTAAAATATCAACAACATTATATCAATATGATTGTAATCAGAAAATAAAATTAATTCAATCTTTAACAATATTAATTTAAGAAAATACTTTTAAAGGATGTTAAAATTCTATCTATTGACCAAAACTATTGTTGTTATAACATAATATAATTTTTGTGAGGTCTTGGGTGTCTATTTTTTGGATAATTCAATTATTTATATCCATATCAATATAAAAAATATAATTTATCTATAAATATTATTTTATTTGATAACTCACAGAGCCCAAATAGAAATAAGGAAAAAAGTTAAGATCATTTTAAAAATATGGCTTATTTTAAAATAATATTAGTATCTTAATAAATATATGGAATTTTTATTAATAAAATTTAATTATATGGGTATTTCTCAATAATAATTCATAATTTAATAAATTAATATTTTTATATATTTTTTAAACAATATAAAATTAGTTATGTAATATTTGAAATTTAATTACATGTTTCCTATTATAAAAATTATATTTAAGTAAATTTAATTCATTTATATCAATATAAGTATATTAATATATTAAAATAATATATTTTCTAATATAGATAGTTTTTTATAAGGGGTACCTTTTTAATTCTCTAAAAAGACATTAATGAATGGTTCAATTTAACATAGCGTTATCATCTTCAATAATTTATGTATACTAGGTCTCCATTTATCAATGGTAAATAAGAATTGATGATGGGTTTCTTTTATCAATGGTTTTTTAGAATCAATAATAATGTTGTGGAGATGCACACCCTACAATTAGTGATTTGAAAAAATTTATCATAAAGTGGTTATTTTATCAGCACATTCAAAAAGGTTTGATAAAGGAATAGTTTTATTATCACTTTTTTAAAACATGGCTACAAAAGTAGCCTTTTAACAATGAATATTAAAATCATGAATAAAAAAAACATTTTTAGTAGTGTTCTTGTTTGTTTCTATTATGTGGGATGATTTTTGGTAATCAATAATAATATCCAATGAATATTATATCACTAGAGATATCAAATAATGGTATAGTCTCTTGTGATGAATTGATTCATTTAAAGAAAATATCTATAGATTAATATATTAATCAAAATTATTATCATTATGTACAATTGTGATGATATTCTTATTAATAGTCTCATTATTGATAGGAATGAATAGGTCGATTAAGATTTGATCCTCATGGTTGATTCCATCGATGTATCTGTAATCGATAAACCTGATGATATTCCTTCAAAGTAATCCATTGAAAATAAAATATCAAGTGACTCTAATATTACATTTTATCTTGATATGATATATCCATCAAAATAGAAGGATAATATTTTTGAGATATAATCTGGGTGTACCTTTGAGCTACTCCAACCAAT
Source organism: Viscum album (assembly GCA_963277665.1). Lineage (NCBI taxonomy): Eukaryota > Viridiplantae > Streptophyta > Magnoliopsida > Santalales > Viscaceae > Viscum > Viscum album. The sequence goes on from OY728155.1 coordinate 1,015,961,251, forward strand.
GGAAACCACTACTACAGATTACTTCACCTTAAGTGCTTTCTTTTTGGATATTTTTTTAAGGTTTTGATACGAAAATAATAACATCAAATATTTTTTCACTGAATATATTTTTACCTTTATTTATAATATATTTTTGTATTGATAAAATAATAATCTCATTATTTATGGTAAAACACCCACACACATATATATATATTGTATTTAATGAAATATTGGTAACATTAATGATTTAATTAATTTATTAATTTAAAATTTAATTTTTTTGAAATATTTGTATTGCAATATATATATATATATATTATATATATATTTCATATATATATATATATATAGTAATTAATTTTCAATTATTTGATGTATAAACTATTGGAAATTTAATAGTATATTAATTTTATGTAGCTAGATATAACAGTATATGTGTTTTTTTCACCTCGACACACACATATGTCATTGGGTTCTTCATGCATGAATAAACACACAAATAAATATATTTATGTGTGAATAAAGTTAATCATATATGTAAATAAATATTTTAAGAAATGAAAATCATTATAATTTTAAATGAATTTATAAAATGAACTTACATTTAGAATTTTACTACTTTTAAACTTATATATATATATATATTGTAAAATATTTAATTAATATTTATATTTAATTATATAAAAGAAATTTAATTATAAACATTGTGTTTTAATATATATTTTTATTCATGAATACACTTTTACCATTAAATAATTCATGTTATATTTTTAAATACATTTTGTCAATTATTTAAATAATAATAATAATAATAATTATATTATAAATCTTTAAAATTAATTTGTAATTAATTATATTCTTTTACAAAATACATATAATACATACATATATAATTAGTAATAATATATATGTAAATATATATAGTAGTAATAAAAAATTTATTTAAATATAATTAATCAATTCATCCTTTTAATTTTATACATTTATAAGTGAATATATATTATAAAAAAATTTATACATTTACAATTCTCATAGAGTTAGTAAAAAATGGTATATTTTTAATGAGGTAATTTATATATATTTATTTCACATAATAATAATAATAACAATAATTTAGTATGGTTTTAAATTTAATCGATTAAAATTAATATTAAGTAGTAATATATTTTAAATGATCCCCTATAAATTGAAACTTATTTTTATTAATCATTTTAAAATATAAGCATATGTTTTTATAATATTAATTTTTTATTCATTTATATAATTAATAAATGTTTTTTAATATTCTGAAAAATAATAACAATTAGTAGTTACTAATATTATATATATTTATATAATTTATTGTATTTACATTTTTAAAATTATTAATTTATTTTTTTAATATTTAAATATAGAACTAATATGTATACATATATTTACACCATTATATATAGTAATTTTTTTTATATATTTATAAAATTAAGAACATTTATTAAAATAAATTAGTCACATTAAAATATATTTATTAACTATTAATATTATTTATATAATAAATAATATATACATGTTTTAATTATTATCAAATTTTTTTATCTGTTGGATTCCTTCATCATTATGAATATACATAATTATTATTTAAAATAGTTATATATATTTATTTAATAAAGAATATTTATTAACTAATATTTATTCATTTATATAATTAATAAAAAATTTAATTATAATTAATATTTTTTTAATATAGATAATAGTTAATTATATTATTATACAAAATTGATTCAATATATACATCTACCATTTTTTAATTATATAGATAAACCCTATTTTTATCGAGGTATAAAGAGAACCTATACATGACCCAAAGTCTGAGAGGGAGTGAGGCCTTGAAAGCTGACCTAAATACCTAATGTCACAAATCCTTACAAAAAAGTCTCAAACTACAATATCCCATCCTACATTCCTGCATTTTCCCTAGTATCTCGCTATATCTATTTAATTAGTAAGTAATATATATATATATATGTGTGTGTGTGTGTGTGTGTGTGTGTGTTATAAATTTAGAATATATTTCAATATAATTATTAAAATTATTTTTTAAAATTTTTAATTTTTTTTAGACATAATTTCTTTTTTGAATGGTTTATACTTTTTTATTTCTAATGTTGGTGAAAAAAATATTATATTTTTATATATGTAATTTTGATATATTTCATTAATGGTATTGGATAAGATTTACGTGAATCCTCCTATAGGGTTATTATTATGAAAATTGAGTATAGACTTACATGGAGATCTTCATCAGCTCTATGCTTAACAATGATAAATCTACCTACATTGGATTTAAAGTTAGAGTGTATAAAGATATCAATGTATAATTATGCCAATGATTTTTAATAATTACATCGACTTTTTTATGCTCTTTAAGATTAAGATAGATATTATAAGAACTAAAATTATTTCCAATAAAGATATATCTTTATGAGTGTGAAACTATCACTGATAAATTATTAAGTTATTTTTCACTAATGATATTATCATAGATAAAATAATCCTATATCAACATATTCATTAATTATTAAAACATCCCTCACAACCATTAACAAAAAATTCTAAACACACCATTGATCAAATATTAACTCAAGTTAACACAGTGTAAATATTATACAACACCACCAAAGTATCATTTTATGTATTTTTCCACTTCTAAAATTAAACGATTTCAATATCCTATAATCAAGATGAATTAATGGTAATTTTTTGTATTATTATACATTTTTTGGGTTCCACTAATTTACACTATCTCACCCCATCATTTAATTTCTTTTTTTGTATAAGTTAAAATAAATACATTGGATACATGTATAGAAATATATATCATGTTTTTCATGTAATGAGTCTAGAATTTTTTCAGATATTAATTTATAATTTAATTATATATGGATGGTTTCTGGCTGTAGTGGTTTCAAATGAAAACAACTAAAAGGTTTTTAAAAAAAATATTGTTTCCTTGGGAAGGTACAAAAAATAAATTTGGTTTATAAATAAATCAATATATATATATATATATATGGTTTTGAAGGGGATTGGTATTTAAATAATAATCTCATATTTAGATTAATTTTCGTTGCCTACCTTGATCCAAATGACATTGTACTTTAAATATACAAAATACTCAAGGACCATAATAACAATCAACATATATTTAAAGAATTATTTTTCTTCTATATTGACCCAATGTGGTTATATCCTTATAGTGTGTATCACATCGACAGATTGAAGGATTTCCCCACTATAAAGAGAAACTATAAATGCTATGAAAATATTCCAAAACATATGTCATATATAATAAATTTCATATATTTTAGGATATAAATATAATTTTTGACCATCGGGTGACAGATGAGTATTTGAAGATAATTTTTTGACACCAAATGTTTCACACATGATAATCTATAAGAGGGAAAGATATGAAGATAGACCCGCCAATATTAATTACACATTTTATATGTTTCATTGGATATTTCAATCCAAAAAAAAAAAATTGTCCCTCAACCTTGTGATTATAATTTTTTTTCCTAAATCTCATACTTTAAAGTATGGATAGAAACCATGATGAGATATTCTCATGAAATGATAATCAATTTTTTCGTTTCATAAGTTATTTCATTAATGATTATTTAATTAAAGTATTTATTCCCTTTAAATTTTGGATGATGATGTCTTTGGACTTTTAATTGAAATGGAACTCTCTACTTAAATTAATTTTCATTTCTATTAACCGAACAATTTATTTCATATAGTTAGATATTGATAAAAAGTATACATGTTGCTGAAACAAATTATGAAATATCAAAGATGAGATATCTAGATAATTATATTATATTATACAAAAAGAATTAATATGTGGAAGATGTGATTTCAATAGGTCCCTCAAACGTTTTCTATATGTTAATCATGTACATTAGGCCAACATGTCTAATGTGAATAAGAAGTAGAGCTAAAGGATCACACACTAAATTTATTAGTAATCATATTTAAATTATACTAGAATTTAATAGTTATAATAAGTATTATCCTCAAGACTAAGGAATAATACTATTCGTGTTTTTTACATAATTTTAATGATCAGTTATTCAGATCATAATATTTGGGAATTTAGTATTAAAGAATTTGAAATTTTAAGATATATTTAACATTTATTTATCCATTTTTATTATTATCAATATAATAAATAATGAATTATTTATTAAATATATAATAATTTAATTGTATTTCAACCCTAGGTGAATGTTTTGGGGAAAATAAAATTGTTCGATAAATATCATCACACATCAATTATTGTAGAGAGAGTTTCATGTTGGGTTCGCAATTTTTTAATCAACCTGAGGTGACATGTTGTTTTCCATTAGGGGGAATGGGATTGACCATGTGGGGACTAGGTAGTTTATCCCTTTTCCATTATAAAGGATGTACCATGGTCAAATGGTCCTAGTGAGCAATGGAAGTGGATATGTATTTGTGAAATCGGTCCTCCTAGGATATTATTTCCTCGTATGGTGTCCTATGTCTTCATTCATGGAGCCATAAACACCCAAATTTTATTTTTTTCCATGATTCATGGTCCTAATTTCCAACGGTAGACACTCCTTGGATGAATATTTTTCCAAAAACAATTGAGGACTCCATTGTAAGATAGGATTGGAGTTCTGGCTCATCACACCCTTTTAGGATGAACTATTTCATATTCTGAGACTCTCTTATAGGTTTAATTCGTTTTCATATGTTACTGAATCCTCGATTCATTCCAAAATAGTGTTTCCATGAGCTACCCCTGAGTTAGAAGATCATTATAGAGATACATGGATTTTCTACTGTGGGTAAAATACTGACATAATCCATGCAATAAGCCGTTCTGTAGTTTATAGTCATCCATGAGATATAGAGGGTGGTTTGACTATGGGGTCATACCAATAATAAGGTTTTATTATGTATCCTCGGTAGAGGAATCAAATCTCATATACTTAGGTTATAGGGACTTACACCTAGGAGGAATCCCATTCCAATTTAGGGGAACATTTTATATGGACTCACTTCTAATGAGAACGTCCCTTAAGATCGGGCCTTGGACAAGAATCCTGTGTATCCAAATTATGATTGTAATTGGAGTTCTCGTAGATTATTTATCATGGTACTTGCACCTAGGAGGATGAATATTTTTTGGGAATAATTATTTGAACATTTTGGAATTGAACCCCATTAAAGATTGTCCATCAAGTATGTGTACTATGTATCTAAGTTGGAATAGGAATCCGAGTTCACGTAGTTTGTTTATGGGTTTTTACAATTTATTATCATCATATACCTCGAAGACCACGTGAGTCGTGTTCGGTGTGAGAAACAAGAGAATGTGAAATATTCAACAAGGGTATATATTTTCCTCTCCACTAATGGAAAAGGATGACGATGACGGTGGAAGAGACTATGGCTACATGTCTGATAGGAGTGGAAAATGGGAGTTTTAAGAATGCAACCATCACCCGTGTAGATATACAGGATGGTCACATCTTGGTGATCTATCAATACACCTCCTGAGATAAGGCGAAGATACTGAAGAATCATACCTCTCACAAAATCCATGAGATTACATCATGAATAGTGCCCTTTTCTGGGTTCTGGGAAAAGGGAGAAGAATCATCCCTGGTCAAAGGGGAAGGAAAGAGTGACCTTTTTTCTTATAACTGGAACTCATTGATGGGAATGTCCAGTGGTTACCCCTAAACCTGATAATATAGAGTTTCACATTGGCATCCCAAAGTTGGTCCTTGGGTTACCTTGGGAATGGATACATAGAGATATTCTGGGGGTCCAAATCATTGTGGGGATATCCTTCATGACTCCACTAACCTTAGGTATGTAGATTCAGTAAGGCACACTAGTGCGGCCGATGATCTGATCATACTAGTCCAGTGGCTTTGGTGGAGCGCTTGGCCTTATGCACATAGATAGGTTTGTGAAGGAGCTATGGGGGGCTAGATGATGATAGAGGGGCATGATTGGAGAAGGAGGGGAGGACACCCGAAGACACCCCATTACACATACTTTTATCTCATGTGGGATGAGGGTATCCCCACATAGCATAATTATATGCAGTTATATGGTTTGACTGAATACCAAGGAATTATGTGGATGTCGGTACATACCATAGTGTACCAAATTGGTATGCGGTCCTAGATATGGTTATCCACGCTTCTCCGAGATCAATCCACCACTAGTGAAAAAACAATATTTAACGTCAGTAATTTTTTAAATTTTGATGTTGTTTTTTAACCGACATATTTAAATACAACATAAAAACTAACTTTTCCACATCAGTTTTTTAGTAAAAACGATGTCAAAAATCGAGCGCTATCTGTTATAAAGCCTCAGTTTACATCGAAACCTGTGCTAAAACCCACATGGGGGTTAGTTTTTAGTGTCAATTTTCATCCCAACTAATGTTGTAAACCATCCAGCACTCGATTTTCAGCATTGGCCTTTTGTTAATACCGACATAGAAAATCTATATTCGGCATCAGCTTTGATTAAATCTAACATCAAAACCCACATGGGGTCCATTTTCAGTGTCAGTTTCCATAAAAACTGATTCCCAAAATAGTTTTATGCATTAGTTTTTTTTGAAAACCAATAATGAATCCCAAATTATATTTTTGTTATTTTTCATCACAGCATTTTATGAAAACCGAAGTCAAATGTTTTCAAAAAAATAAAAAATAAAAATATTACAATTCCCAAATAATCATAATCCCAGTAATATAAACACAGTATATAAAAATAAAAATCAATACTCATTAAATAAAAAACTATAAAAACATACATCCTTTTATCTTGTTAACAAATAAAATTATCTACTCAGTTTATTATAAGATATATTTCAAATATTCTTACCAAAAAATTACATCATGCTCATTTATCATTATTGTATAAGAATTCATTTGAAATCATTACGTTAAAAAACCTATTATAACAAAATAATTACTTCTTTGAACACTTTTTATTAGGAAAATATAATATATTATTCATAAACATAATAATATGCATACCTAAAATCGTAATCACACTCAAAAAATAGTTCACCAAAGAAATATTAAATATGAGTAAGTTCAATTTGGGTATGAGACTTAGTATCATTGAATGTCTACAATAACATTGAATAATATTACATTATAAATAGAATACTATGATAGATAATATAAAAAATTAATATAACCAACCTAATGGCATTTAGTTGTTACCCCCATTGTGATTATCATGTACATTAATCATAGAACATAATAACCACAATCAAAATGTCCTTGTTGACAATGACACTGTGGTGGTAAAACATTAACTCGATATATATATATCAAATAATTAGAACAATATATATTATTAAAAACAATTACCTTTACTTTCACATAATTGATTGCATTTGGTTTCATTATAGACATGTGTTCTTTATTAAATATTATCCATAAAATTCATTTTCATATATATGAACTAGTAATAGATGTATAAATAATAAGAAATAAAAATAATTAGCTTATAAAATAAAAACACACCTATCTAATAAGGTGGAAAAGAATTTATGAACACCCCCTAATAATGAGAAAATCCAATATAAGGTTCATTCACTAGGGAAAAATACACCTAATATCTAATGCCCCCGACAATACAAATAAAGTCACAATTAATAACATTATAGTGATCTTTACTTCATAATTATGTTTTTTTCTTACATATCATGAAATTTCAAAAACTGATATCCAATATATGTATCTGATAGTCTCTCACATATATATGCAACTCTACTTGGATTCTTCACATGTTTCACTTCCATGGAATTGATTTTGGATCTATGAAACCATAAATGGTTGTGCTGTCATTTTGTATAAGAATCATGTGTAGATACCTAATACAATAAAATACAGTTAGTCAATTTAAACCATCTTTTTATTAATAAAATAAAATATTCAATCTTCAATTTACTAAAATGGAAAACAATTGTAACACGTTCAGGTTGAGATCTTCAAATTCAACAAGATTCATAATATATTTTTTGACTAATCTAAAGGGATAATATATTTATTATATAGAAGAAGTAATCAGAAAATCATAGATATTATTCAAGGAAGAAGAAACTATTGACTATGTTTTTTACAATAATAAATATGAGACGAATCTACTTTCGATTGTTTCGAAACCTGTTGGCTCAATTGTGCAATGTCTTTTGCTTTCAGATAATCATATATAAGTTAAATGTCAGAAATTATTAAAAGTAACATTCATATGTAATTAATATTTTAAAAAACGTATACCTCATATTAAATAAAACAATGAATACTAGTTGTCCAAAAAAATGACCAAGACAATCCCCAACTATGGTAATCTCTAAAGTAGGACATTGTAGTAGATAATTAGGATCAATAATATCTAGTAATGAAACTTGATCTTGATCCATTTTCATAGGATGATGTTGTAAATAATTCCCCAAAAAAATAGGAGTCCTAATGCAACAATATGTTTATGAGGATCTCCTGCAAACAACTCACAATATACAGTTTGGTACGAGCAAGAAGGTCGATGATCGAAGTAGGAGGTTGGGCACGGTAGTCCGAATAGGATGGAGGTGGAGGATAACAATAAGAAGTCTTTTCAAGGTTTTCGGGATGGGATAGAGGTGGAGGATCAGAGTATCTACGTTGGGAAATCTAGGAAGGATAGTCTGACTGGGATGGATATGGAGAATCAATTTATGAAGGATGGGAAGACTGGGCAGGGTGGATTGGCTGGGATAGAGGTGGAGGATCAAATTAAGAAGGCTGGGAAGGATGAAAAGGATTTTTATATTGTGAATATCTTTTCAGGAGTTCAAAAAAAAGCATGTTCCACAGCTTCTTGAATTTCATCACCCATAGATTTTTCCGTATCTTTCTTCTCTGATTTTAATGATTCTATTCTTGATCTTTTGATTGCTTACACTAACCAAAAACTTTTTGAATACTAACACCTGCATTATATCATATAACACGGTCGGGGTATTTTTCTTTTCATAAATCAAGGGCTATATTTTTCATCCTACCCTCCATGATAAAAGGGTCATGTGTCTCTTCCTCCAAAATTTTATCCTAAAAGTAAAAATTGACATGTTATATCGGTGTTTATAATTTATATTGAAAAAAAATTCATAAAAATTATTTGATATTTACTTACAATTTTATTATCTACTTTCTATGATTCCTCTTTCATATACTTTTTAATTTTCCTTTTTCTCACTCATTCCCATTTTTTCATGTTGAGAGGGAGTATTTGGATGACCAAACAAGACCTCTTTTAAACCACTACTTGATCAAGCTCTTCATTCTTCAAAAAAAAAATTCAATCATTTTCTGCTCTAAATATGGCTACCCTGCACATGATAAATTATGAGGGTATACATTTATGAACTGGATCTCTTTATGATATCTTCTGGAGGTCTATTACCTAAAAATAAAATAATAAGTAATTAAATAAATATATAATAAATCTTACCATATTAAATAATTATCATACCTGAAATTTTTCTTCCTGAAGGGTGTCAAAAAAATATTCCATGTATCTGTATCAATATACGGATACTTAAGTTATGTTTTTTTAAACATTTTCATTCCAAAAACATAATTTTTTCCAGTTTTGTTTTAAAATATCTCCATTGAACCCCCAAAACAGATAGTTGTATTATGTTAATTTCTTGTTTTCTAGCAAAAATTGAATGTCACCGGTAATCAATTATATGAAATATGTGATTTAATAAATTTTATATAAAAAATCTGTTAAAATAGATCAATTGAGATATTTTACCGTCAGAACATCCCAAATCTTCTATTTCGCAATCCCATCCATGAACATTCAATCCGGATATAAAATACAAATTCTACAACAGCTATGTATTGATATATAACCAATTAAATGAACTCCAATTGGACCAGATAGACTATTATTATTGTAAAAACAAATATGTAATCCTACATCTCGATGATAAAGTGATAGTTTTGGTAGACGTGTAATACCATGTTTACCAACATGATGACTTGATTTCTCTATAGTAACAGGAGAAGTCTCCTCCACTGAGGATGCATTAGTAGTCCAGTAGAATAAATTTATAAATTAAAAGTTTGCCTTCATTAAATAAGTTTATTAGTGAATATTTAACAATATGAAAAAATAGATATACCTCGGTAACATCTCCACTCTCTATGTATCAGAAATTTCTTCAAGCAAGTGTAATGAGTTTTTCTATATCATCATATTATTAGAAAATTTAATATTTAGAAACAATAATGTCAAAATTAATTAAAAAAAGAGGCACACATATGTATGTTTAAAAAAACAAACAAAATATAAATAACTACTATAAAAATTTGGTGACTAATTTATTGATTTCCCATATACCTTCATCATGATCATTATGTACTGCATAAACTATTTTTACCTTATAGTCATTTTAATCATCCATAAAATGAGTAATAAATCAATAAGACAAATGTAAATAAATAACATCATCGACATTAGTATCATCACCCAAATTGTATATTTTTTGCTTGAAAATTTATGGACCACTGATCATTCGATTGATCAATGATATAAAACATCTTCTTTTGAAGTGTCTCCACGATAAATGGTTCCTCATTGTAATTAAATCTTTTCAAATCAACCAGTGTAAATCCATAATTATCATATTTAACCCCACTATTTATATCAACACAATTACACTTAAATTCATTGACTCAAAAATATTTATAAGTAATTTCCCATATATCCTCAAGAACACCAAAATATGCCGATGAAGTAGAAATTTTGTTTTTATCATTTTTAATTAAAAATATGAACACCCTCCGTGATAAATAGCACACCGCTATTTTTAACGATGGTCTTATCATCCATATTTTTTGTGTAAAATGTGTAACCATTGAGATCAAAACTAGTCCATGTTATCAGATTAAGAGAATGTACCCCTGCCAACAATTTGAATATTTCTAATGTAGATATATATGTTCTCATATTCTCTATAAACCATGAAAAAATGTCTTTTTATTCTCAATCATCAACCATTTTTCATTTCATTGTGGATATCATCTCTTTGATTCAGTAATATGTTGTTATATATATGATTGAACATCATTTGTGTTGTTCAAAATATATAAATTTTCCTGAATCACTTCATCACGTGGAATGAACATTACCTTTTTTCCTTGAATCCATATACCTTCACTATGAACTGTCATATGGTGAGATATAGGGAGATCATAATGCACCACTTCATACAAATATTTAGTACATAATTCAATCACATCTTTGGATAAATTATTTTGAACTATAGAGGCCTATGGTTGATAGAAAGTTTTAAAATATCCCTTTAATATTTCCATATTCTTTTCAAAGTAACAAATCAATCATAAATAAATAGGGCTGCTTATTATTATCTCATGCACTAGATGAATCACCATATGAACTGTTATATCAAACAATTTAGGTGTAAAATACATTTCTATTTGAAAAGTATAGTATAATATTCATTCTCTTACTCATCTATCAAATTTGGATTAATATATTTCATACAAATGGATTTGAAAAAATTACATAACCATATGATAGTATTTTTGACAGCTGATGGAAATATACCACACAATGCGACTAGTAGTAGTTATTGCATCAATACATGGTGGTAAAGAGATTTCATGCCTATTAATTTTTGATCCTTCACTAACCCAAAATTTTTTACATTTGAAGAATATCCACTGGGTACTTTTATACCATACATACACTAAAAAATAAACTTCTCCATCTTTCTTAATGTGCGAAAAGCTGGAGGTAAATATGCTTTGTTTCATTTCATAGTGGGAGATAACTCAAAATGTATTCTAATTGATATCTAGACAAATCTATAATTTAATCCATATTTTTTTTCTTTTATATATAATAAAGCTTCAATCAAACTGTCATATATATTTTTCTCAACATGAATAGAATTGAGGTTATTTTTTATCTCTAAAAATATCCAATAAGTTAGTTCAAAATATAGAATGTTTCCCCCAGATATTATTTGATTCCCAGAACTAAATTTCTTTCCAAATGTTGAATCATTATTTTTCACCATGATGTAATATTATTCAACTGAAAATGGTTGTGGGGGAAGATTGTTTTCATGTAAACCGTCATACAACTTTTTCAATCAATGATAAGGATAATCTATTCACAAAATATTCAATGTCTCATGTACACTATCATTATTCCATTATGTAATTGATAATATAAAGTCTCTTCATTAAAAATTGGAAAAAAATTAGGTCCCTTAAAACTTTATCCAGATATGCCTTCATATATATTATATTCATTTATACAGAACATTATCATAGCATGAAAAAGAATATAATATTTCTTGTATGCACCAGAAACACATACACCTACCTCCCATAGATGTTTCTAATCATCAATCAATGATGAAAGATAAAAATCAATATAATTTACAAGTTTCTTTGGTAAAAAAACCATCAATATCATCATAATTTTTTTTATCATACATATCTGTGGGGATAAGTTGTAAACTACAATCAAAACAATCCACTAATAGTGTGGGATACTTACGCTCTGATATGAATTCATTTCATCAACACGCACTCCCATTATTAGATTTATAACCTCACATTCAAAATCAAGAAATTTATTATCAAATCTCTTCCATTATGATGAGTCAGTAGGATGACGTAGTTTACCATCAATGATATGTTTATCTGAATGTCATCATAACCTTTCTGCATCAATAGAATTTAAAAATAGATGCTTCAGACGAGGAATTATTAGAATGTACCAAATTTATTTAGAAGGTGATATTTTTTTGGAACATAAGAATTAATTAGACGTAATTTATTGAAATTATATGAAGAGATTATTGGATAAAATTATTTTATTTAGAATTAGGATAAATGTTAGAACCTAAAAATAAATATGAATTTACATTTGAATCCATATTATAGCGTGATTTTCCACATGTAGGATAGTTTGATAAAAAATCATATCATTTCCTAGAAAACAAAAAATCATTAGGGAAATAATTTACCTTTTTATACCCCAATCCCATTGGGAAAAATATTTTTTCCGCCTCATAATTGGAATATGGAAGCCAATTTCTTTCTAGAAGTAGCTCTTTTAATAGTGAACGTAGGTTAGAGAAAATTTTATCACTCCAACCATTACATACTTTCATGTTAACCAATCTCTAAGTGGTTGATAACACGTTATATTTACTACAACTTGGGAATAAATGTTTCTCAAAATATTCATTAAATCATTCAATAATTGCTAATTTTTCAATAGTTTCTACCCCTAAATCATGAATTAAATCTCCAATACTATCCTCTTTTACATTATGAATATGTTCATCAACATTATTTGTTGAATTTATATTAATTTCACCATTCCAAGTCATCGTGTATAATTAGGGATAAAATGATATCAAATTATATGATCCTTTATTTATCTAGAGTTTACCATTCTCATATTCAGACACTTCACACATGGAATGAAAATCAATTCAATGTTTTGAAGATTTCATTAATAAAATTATAAGAATTCATCAACTCCTTTATCATACTCATTATTGGTTCTTCGTAAATTTATCCAATTTAGAACCATTAAATACTTTATATCGCAAAACAATTAGTGAATATATTAAAACATATAAACATTTAAATATATATATAAATTGATAAACAGTAAACAGAAAAACATTTAATAATAACTATTAATAATCATATATAAAACTTTAGATATGAAACACAGTTAAAAATAGAAAAAAAAATTTCATATTAAATACTTGTGTTTTATTGATATTATAATTTAAATTTATCAATAATATAACATTATTAGTTCATTTTACAAAGTTGTTACATTTTTTTGGTGTTTCATGTGTCAAATGTATTGAATATTTCATTAATTTATTAATTCATTTTCCATAGTTGTTACTAAAAAGAAGGTTATGTTACAAGTGAATCTCGGAGGTCATAATAGATATGTAATTCTCATATCTCATCACTACACATCTAATAGACTATAAAATATCATTAATACTCACACAAAGCTGTTGATCATGACCATGTAGTACTATAACAATAAGATATATATTAATATATGATGTTATGTACACATTCATACCATTTGGGTGTTCAACCAGAAGTCATTATAGTATAATTATATTAAAATTAAATTTTAGACATCTAATAGGAATATACCACATGGTATATTTATAAAATTTAGATCATGTCACTATTATAATAATTTATTAAAAGTTTGATTACTTTTCGTAGAACTAAAATAATTTATGATGTCTTGTATTATGTTTTTATATATTATAACATATTGATTAATTATGTTGGCCATCAACCATGAGTTTATAACAATAATGAACTCCTTTAAGATTATTAATTAAATAATGTTCTATATGAAGTGATCCAATACTCATAAAAACAAACAAATCAGTGTTATAATCTATAAATTAAAATCTATAAGTATCTTATTGTGTTATTTAAAAGTAGTTATGAAACTCTTTGTAAATATTGATAGTTATTATAATTATGAATTGTGATTCTATAGGTGGTGGATTATTAGTGGGAACAATAATACTTTCACTATTTTTAATGTAACCACGTCAAACTCACTATGATAATATGTATAAAAAATATGGGATGTTCTAGATTTCTATTTATAATATATTTTACCATATATTTTACTGAATTATTATAAGAAAATAATTTTTTAGACATATTATATATATAAAAATTCCCTCAATATAATCAAATCCACTTCAATAAATATTTATAGGAATATTATATTTAAAAAAATTTATATACATAACAATGATATAACATTGGGTGATAAAATGTATTCCACTATAAAATATTATATTTTTCATGACTATATGGATATATCATGGGATAAAATATATCATTATTAAAGGAGAACCAGTTGAGAGATTTATTGAAAGGAGTGTTTAATCATATTGCATGATGTAACATGCCTAAACATGGGCATAATAAAAAAATTATCAGGTCACAAATGTGATATGAATTTATCATATCAGATTATATAGTGAATTTATTTAGTTTTAGTACGTCATATTTTTTCACATTAATCCAACATCATTAATCTAGATCAAGAAGTTTGGAGGAATATAATAATAAGTAGTCGAGTAGGGACTTCAATCACTAATATTTTGGCTTATAGGCACCCCTATTAGGGTAGTGGATGAGTTACCTTGATCACCATAACCATCCCCAAGTTATAGAATAATGGTGGAGGAGAAGGTAGAAGGGTATTCTTGACTGTCTCCTTAAGTGTCTATTATTGAGAAGACTGATATAAGATCTTTTCTATTTCGATATCGGAAGTGAAAAAGGGAGATAAATTTGGAACAACATATGGTCCGCAGTATGTCGTTGTGCTATCATATGATCTCATGACTTTCTCAACATACTCTATTGACCGTACATTCCTTTTATAGAATCTACATCACTTTCTTCCCTTAAGGGAGTTGGCACTAGTCCTTCAAGGACTAAGGGGGAAACCGCAGAGGTGGAACATACCTATGATGATGAATCCATTCCCTTGATGGAAGAAGCATCAAGAGATACATGCATGCCTTATGCCATTAATTTAGAGGGGGATATAGTCATGGTAATGTCATATATTCATTATAAGGTGTCTTGTGTTGGTCAATACCTTTCTTATTTGTGGTATTTGATATTTTCAAAATACAATGGAGGACCCTATGACAACAACCACCAACACTGTGTCCAATTTAGAAGGGGTTGGGAGACATCTAAGATAGTCCGATGAAGGTGTTGATGCTAACCCTGGCCCTGGGGGGTTTGAAGATATTGGTCATTCCAAGAAGTTGTCCTCAAAAATTGGTAGCAGAGCCAGTTTAGGTCATGATACCAACATATTGTATACCCTTACTCATGAGGATGTTATGATATATGAGGGATTATATAATGAAATAATTCATTAACTAAAGTACTATGTGGGAGGGTTAAAAATCATTAATGTTCCAAGCTATCTGGAAAAGTTTAGGGGGTTTAATAGGTCATTAGACATATGTGAGTTCCCTCTTTCGTGCATTGTTTTCAAATAATGTCAGTATATTTTCATTTTATGTCTCATATCAAAGCTAAATTTGTATATTTTTGTCTATAGAGAATGTCACCAAGGTTATTCAAAATCATGGCCTCCAAGTCCATCTTACTCTTGATGTTGAGGAAGTTCCAAATGAGAATTCTAAAGAGATTCCTTAGATCCATTGATATCGGTGGCTGAGAAAACCTAGGAATATACTCCTTAGCAGGAGGTCATTTATTTGATAGCAGAGGATGGGAGTACTGGGGAGGCATTAATCCCAACATTTGACCCAACAAAAGGTGAGTGTTATTAACCGTTTTGGTTTCCTTAACTACCTTTGTTGTCTGGTAACATAATGGTGTTGATGGGGGGGGGTGTCACCTAATATTTATTATCATCAAATTCAATTATTGAGAATGAATTAGGGTCTTTTATTCCATTCTATCCAACACTATTAGGTGAAACTAAGACTATCTTGGAGGGAGTGGAACAATATGACCCATTGAGCATAGTAATACCTGAATACATATATCCCTTAGAGAGAATCTCATATTCTGAATTGGAGACACAATATTCTCTTTGGAATATATACCATATAATTTGTTGATACATTTAGATGATAGTTATGGGGACTCCACTTGAATATCTTCCATTGTGACTTTACTAACTTAAAGCCATGTTGTCCTTTCTGGGTTATTTTTTGTTTTATTATCACATGGCCCACCATGCTATAAAGTCAATCTTCTAGAAAAGGGGAAGAAAAATGAAGGTCACAATGAGATAGGCATGGTTAGTAGGCTAGTTTGAAGATCCTGTGGGTACTATATCCTAACTAGAGAAAAATCATCCCAGGTAGATGGAGGAGCATGGGTGTCATCTAGATGAGAAATCCCTCTAAATAGTGCATTTTGAAGAAGTACTAAATGTCATACGGGAATATATTTTCCTAATAAACCATTCCTTGAAGAGGGTCATGTCACAAGCTGAAGATTCTATGGTTTTAGCGAAATAGAGGTTTCATCATATTGAATAGGCTATCACCACACAACTATCTGGTTTCCTGCAGGACACATGAAATGAACGATCCGCAGTTCAACATATCAAATCCCGTTTTTAGTAACACCTTTAAAATTTTTTAGATGAGATCCCCCATGTTAAGGTCCTATTTGTTTTAGAACATAAATGAGAAAGTTGTTATTTTTTTAATCACATGTTCTTGTATTCCTGCCCTCATTTTAATTTTAATATAATAGTGAAAATGATTCATTTTATTGAATGTTATTACGTTATAATTTCAAAGATAATGGTGAGGGAGCACTCTAATTTTTACCTAAGCTATGGGGCATAACAATTGTTGTTCGAATTTTTCTAGGGTCAAATGGAAAACCCAAAAAACATTTTGTATTTTGTTCCATAGCCCTAAACTATTCCAAATCCCAATATAAAGAAAACTTAGCGAGAAAGATAAGTATTTTTCTTAGGCCTACCTTTGTTGGTTTTCAACCTAAAATTTTTTGGGCCTTTTACTTTATATTTCTCTATTTTTTCTAAACAGTTTGGAGTGGAGGTATAATGAGATAAGACATTAATTTTTTCTAGGGTTTCCTTTGTGGGTTTTCAACATTGTGAGTATTTTGTCTCTTTTTAGGGTATTTTTAAGGATTGCAACCTGGTTTAATGTGACTAGTGTTTTAGGTCGAAGAACATTGGAAATGAGTTTTTGAATGATGACACAAACTATGATTTTTATCTAGGAATACTACGAAATTTCTTCAAATAGTTGAAGGTAAATTTTGAGTCATGATTTTGTGATTTATGAATCTAAAACATGATATGAGACAAGTATGTGAGGGATGGCCATATTCTGAAATTGAGAAGCGGGTTATAGCACAATATTTTAATGGATTAACAGAATAGGGGAGGTTTATTCTATTTAATAATGAATAATTGGTTGAAAAACCCGTTTTGTGGAGAGAATTTAGGAAAATACAGCTGGGTCATGTTACTACATATCCAATTAGTGGAATCCTCTCCCTAATAGACCCCTTTGGTGAGACACTTTATGTAAATACAACTAGTGCATGAAACTAAATATTCGAAAAAAGGATCTCTCATAAATTACGACATTATATTACCATTATATAGGAATTCTATGAAGATCTTAATTTATCAATACCATGAAGAGTGGTTTTCCAAGTAAAGGTGTCAATGAATGAAGAGAGCATCTATATTGGCATTGGAAATGAATGAAAAAATTATCCTACACCAATTTGGATTATTTGATGGAGGGGACATTCTCTTGAAAATCCCATTCTTGGGGGGAAGGATCCTCTCTGACAAGGGTTGAGACATCATGATGTTTAATGTCATGAAACTATTAAATAGACTGTGAATTTTAACTCTATATGGTGAGTACATTGTTATGTAGTTTAACATCTTGTGACTATGATGTTATGCTTTTCATTTTAATGTCATACATAAAAGAAATTGGGGGTTATAATTAAAGGCCTTTTAGCTTTTACTGAAAGGTACCTGATACTCCCTTCCTAATAAACTTTCTTGGAATATTCCATCAATTTCAGTTATAAAGGGGGAAGGTTGTATGATGTAATCTAGCAGCCTCTAAATCAGATGATTGATATGGTAGAAAGGGATCATGGAAATAGAAGAGGTGTCTCGTTAGGAGGAATGTACATCTAGTTGAAAATCCCATTATGTGTTTGAAATTATGAAAATCCAATGGGGGTGTGTTACTACATAGTCAAATAGAAAACTCCTCAGGATGACATTCCATTTATGTGGGAGAATTATAAAAATAAAATTGGGGTTTGTTACTACATAGCTAGACAAAGTAGTCCAGAAGAACTCTGATATTCTATTACTGATTTTCGATGGATGTTTATGGAGATTCGAATTTCCCTAGACCCAAATTTTGGATTGTGGAAGGAATGTGCCAGAATATGGAAGGAGGATTTATATTCCAAATTACACATGAATTAGAGAAAAAATTTCCTACATAGTCCTGACCATATTGGATGAAAATAGGGGGTTTATCTTTTGTTTTTGAGAATACGCCCAAGGAACAAGGTCCACGAATTTCTATGTATCTCATTTTGATGAGAAAAAATTCATACATATTTCTAGGAAATTGTGAATTTTAAGGTCTTGTTGTCATTAATTACAGTGTGTTTTAATGTCATGAAACAATGATGATATGTTGTCTTTCGTTTTAGGTCATACGACTAGAACCATGGTATTATCGAAACAATGAGTAATATGAGGCATACTTGATGATGGTTTTTCCTACATACTACGTACATGAGGGAGTAAATTTTGACCCATGATCTTGGGGTTCTCGGATTGAGAATAGTGTCATGTGCAAAACATGTGAGGGAAAAATACATAATATGGTCGAATAACAGGTACCATCACGATGGATTCTAGGTTTACAAAGATAGAATATGCTTCTCCCAAGGATGATTTTACTGCTGGTTGATAGTCCCTATATTTGGGGGACATGTGAAAATCCAAGTTGGGAATTTTATTGTGTAGTCAAACAGTGGAATCCTCTAGATAAGTGGCCCTTATGTGGGTGGCATATACCAAGCGAACTAGGAATTTTTACTACATAGACAGAAAAAGGAGTCCATAAGTTTCAAAAATTCTAATACCCGTAGTTGGAGAGATATTGTTAAGACAATACATCATTAATGATTAAGAGTATGACATGTGTAAGGAATATTTTCAAGCATAAAGGAAGAATTTGGACCAAAAGCAATCATGAAGAATAAAGTCCCATACATTGAACTCACTCATATGAAGGAAGGAAATTTTATGTTTCCATGATGGATCCTTGAATGAGGAAACCCAAATTAAGATCTCATGTATAGATCTTTTCATAGATCATTATCTATATAAAGAAAATGTGTCATTTTTATTCACCCCATGACTAGGATGAGGAAATGATGTCTAGGAATCACTATGTATCTTTTTGGAATGTGAATCAAGATACATGTAGTTCTTAGAGAACAAAGAAGTTTATAGTCATGTTTTAAGAAAATTATCTGTGAAGAGTAAGGTCATGTGGTAAGGAAAACATGAAAAATGAATTTTGTGGTTGGGTTTTGGTATAAGACCAAGCATCACTACATATAATTTGGGAATAAGAATCAATCCACATGTAGTTCCGTAATAGATTCACTATAGTAGTTGAATTCTTATGTGGGGGAGGGTCCTTTTTTTAATACGATCTCATGAAAGGGGTGAGAACCCACATTGGATCAACTCATGTGTATATTACTCATACATTGGGTAATGGGGTCATTTCCCTTTTTTTGGAAAGGCTAGGATACAAGATCCAAGAATCACTACCAATCTTATGGGGATAATAATTAAACCATATGTAGATATTAATGAAACGTGAATCTTAAATTCATGTGATAAAGACGTATTCTATTCCTTTTAAGGTCTTTCCACTAGGACCATAGTATCCCTGATGTGAATTGATATTACCTACTTATGTAGTGATTTTTTTTACCAGAAATCCTGAGAGCATGTGAGATATGCTAGGTGTGAGAAACACGTAGTGGAAATGTTTTTTTCCCACCACACATGGTCGATACAAGTGAAGGATAAGTGCATTTAGATTTTGGTTTTATTGGGAAATGATGTAAGATCTAGGAATCTATACATTTCTTATTAGTGTGACATCTATGCTATACATAGTTCTCAAAATCCCCTTGTGTGCTATTGACCCATACATAAGTAAGGGGAATTGTTTTGTGTTTTGTGGCTCCACAAAGATTAAATATTAGAGCATCAATAAATATCTCATTGGAATATGAATCAAGACACAAATTGTTCTTTAATTAAATGTGTGGTAGAATAATAGTATCGAGGATTCATGATATTCTCAAAAATAGTTCAAAATGTAACATAGTTTTACATCATTCAACAAGGACTTGAACCATAAAATTTCATCTAATGTGGAAAATAGGTTGTTATAAAATTTAATGACTTGTGACTAAGATGTTGGTCTATGTAGTTTAAAGTCTTATAACTGTAATTATGATGTTTTATCATTTAGGGTCATACGACTAAGACCATATAGTGTTCCTTTTATAGTCATGCATACATTAACCTGATTATATGTATTTAATGTTGT
This sequence comes from Viscum album, assembly GCA_963277665.1. Lineage (NCBI taxonomy): Eukaryota > Viridiplantae > Streptophyta > Magnoliopsida > Santalales > Viscaceae > Viscum > Viscum album. The sequence goes on from OY728155.1 coordinate 1,015,982,564, forward strand.
ATTGTAATGATGTTGGTGCCATGTAGTTTATTATCTTGTGATGTGGACTACATGAAATTATTTTTATGGTCATGTGAAAAAGACCTAATACAGAGTTTAATTTCTTATAGGTGAGACATATCTCTCTTTTGTCACATGAAGTCCATTTTGAGAAACCATGAATTTGTTGGGGATATAATGAGATCTTCATCCATTTATATCTAGGAATAATCTTCTTTAGAGTGGACCTTAAGTATGAACTAACATCCCTCCCATGATAGATCAAGACATGGAGGCTACTTTCCTGTTATCATTGGAGTCCTGAGGACCAGTTCCAATTCTCCACGGAGGAATGAACAATGGTAGACCATCTTGTTAAAATACCATGCTATCTAATCTTTATATATTTCCAAGTGATTAAAGGTATCCAATATATTCTCATCAAGTCACTTCAATCCATCCATTTATTTATCATATTTCTCATTTACGGATATATGATCAAAGATGGAAATGAGGAGTGTGAACAATTCGACCTCAATGGGTAGGACTGCATCTATTATGTATACTTGTGAATATAGGTTATCCCATGTGTTAGTATAGGTTATAGTCTAGTAGGCCCATAAAGAATGAAATATTTTTTCAGGAATATAATTTTTATCCTTATTCACCATATTTTGGAGTATATTCAGTAGGGTCTTGTTAATGGTCTCTATCTATCCATTTTCCACTACATGATAGAGAGGCGTGTGGCTGGATTTGATGTTATAATCATAGTACAAATTTTCCAACATAGATGAATATAAATTGGTGATGTTGTTCATTAATATTATATGAGGGATACCAAATCTATTGATTTTGTTGGCTGTCACAAAGTTGAACTTTTTTTTGGCCTCAACTTCCTTGAGGGGTATAGCCTCATCCCATTTGAAGAATAAGTCTATAGTAGTTTGGATTTATTTGAACTACTTGAACATGGTAGGAGGATATGATCCTTCAATATCTATTCCTTGTATAGAAAATGATCAGAAGTATTTTCCTCTATGCAGTGACTTTGAGGATTGATGTTTGAAGTTATCGTTCATTAGACTGGAATGACACTTTTTTGTTAAATTTGTACAATCCTTCATCATAGTGGGAAAGTACTATTCGAGCATCCAAATGGTTGGTAAATCTTGGTCCGTGACTATTGGATTCCATAGGCTCTACTATGAACTTCATTCATGACAGTAGAAATCTCTTCTCCATTTGTACATATGAGAATTACTCCATGAAAGCCTCATTTAGAGAGGACTTAATAGAGATTTTGGTCGTCATAAAGAGTGGAGTTTATTTCCAACTGTTGAATTTTCAATTTTCCATATTTTTCTGATGGGAGTGCTACATTTTCACGGTAGTTTATGATGGGTATCATACAACTAGTGGGGTTACCATATGGTTTAGGGATTGGTATTATTTCTTCAACTTCCTCTGTGACGACATGAGAAAAATGTGAGAGTAATAGGCAATACACAATGCTGATGAAAATTTTGTCCTAGTTTAGATATACCATTATTTTGGATATATTTGACAGTGCATCTTCATGGGAGTTATATGATCATGGGATGTGATTCAATGTTGTCTTTGATGGGACTTCTTCCATTAACCCCATACATAATCAAACATGGTGATTAACTCTTCTTTTTTAATCGCATAATCCCCATTGATTTGTTTGACTACCAACTCTGAATCACCTCTCACCTTTATGTGTCCCACTAAAATTTGGAGCACCAATTCATATCCTGTAATAAGGGACATATATTAATCCACATTATTTTTACAACCTACTAAGAAAAGGAATAAGTACGGAAAAACTTCTCTAGCTGAAGAGATGAGTACGACTCGCAACCTAAATTTGTTGATATTGGGATCTTCTATTATATTCTATTTTGGCATCCTAGATGTGCTATCAAAATACATTACCCATATATAGGGGTCATCTTGAATAGAAAATATCACTTAATTAAGAAATTCAATATCTAATGACGTTGAATTTTTAGAAGGGTTCTCTATAATAAAAATATTCATTCCTAAACTTTCACCGCTTTCTAAGGTATGATTTGAATATCAAACTACTGCAGAATTACCACCCCTCATTCCAACTGTCGAGTCATCATTGGATGGATGATGATATATTTGAGTGTATTATTGTGAGAGACCTAATGGACCTTGTGGTGGTGAAAGTAGTTCCTCATATTCTTAAATATGAATCTTGAAACCAAGAAGCTCTTCTAGATATCCAAATAATGATTCTCTATGTCGATCATCGTTTGACTATGATAATAAAGGATCTTTTTCATTCCCAACATTGTTCTCTTGTGTGAGAAAATCACCCAGTTATCTCTCTAGGATGTCACTTATATAATAAACAACTTTCCCTCAACTAGAAGCATTAGAACCATAGGTATCAAGATATATTTCTTTAGTTTTTTCAAATGCTTCTCAATGGCCACCAATCCATTGATATGTGACCCCCTTCTTCATCAACTTGGTGAAGGAAATACATTTAACTTCTAGTTTTCTATAAATAACTGTATGTAGGCCAATTTTCCTTAAATTGCCTTCAAATATTTATGTTCTTGAGGATGTTACATACTAAGGATGCCTATTATATTTTAGGGATGAATTTGATGTTGCGATGGTGTATGACAAAGTTTATAAATTTTCCTAATGTTACCCCAAAAGGGCATTTTAAGAGGATCATATTGAGACAATGTTGTCATAGATTATTGAATATGGTCTCAAGAATATTAGGGTGGTTAAAAAAATTTCAAGACTAAACCACCAGATCGCCAATTTGCATTATAAAACATCACCAAGAAGGGTTTGAATATGTGATTCATGGCATGTTCGTATGTCATGTCGGCATTCATCAAGCCAAAGGGAATTAAACAATATAAAAATACTCATTGGGGATCCCTGAAAGAAGTTTCTTCTTCATATTATGTGGACATTTGAATTTTATTGCACCCTAAATAGCCTAACATGAAGTAAAGGTCTTGATAACCAGCCATGGAATCAATTAGTGTATCTGTGATTTCAACTATGAAGCCATCTTTCATACAGTGCATGATGAGATCATTGAAGTCAATAAAGCCCCTGATTTTAAAATTCTTCTTCTTTACTAGTACTATGTTTTCCAACCATTTCAGATACTTAACATCCCTAATAAATTCATACTTGATAACATTGTTCACATCTACCTCAATTTTGGATACGTGGGTTGGGTATGTCCTTCTACAAGTCTTCATGTATCCCCAATAATCCCCTAGAAAGCCTATGTGATGAGTGGAAACCTCTAAATCATGGCCTATAATCTCTTTGTAATTAATGGAAAAAATCTGATGTTTCATTAGGAAGTAGTAATATACCTCTTTTTATTAATAATTCATAGATTCACTAATCAATGTGGGCCACATATATTCTTCTATACCGAGATTTATTTCATTGAGTTCATCAATGGTGGAAGAGATACATTCCAAAAATAGTGGAGTTTTATCCCTAATCACTTCATTATTTTCCTCTTGCAACTCCTCCTCCTCTTCCGACTCTGATTGGGTAGTAGGAAATGATGAAAATCTCTCATAGTTAGGGATGGAGTCTATATTTTGACTTTAAGAAGTTGAACTAGCCACTTTTGACCTGACTAATGACGTGAGGCCTCTCCGAAGCTCTGAATATGGAATGAGGGTGTCTTCATCCAAGAATCCTTAACTTTTGGGGGAGTTAATGACTACTCCATTGATATTAACTATAGTTTTCATGACTAATATCTTGGAGGTTACTGAATATGGGACCTAATTAGGACTCACCTCTTCGATCTAATTTGTGGGAAACACATAATCTACAATATGCCACTTGAAGGGATTAACTGAGGCCATCACCAGACCATTATGGGAATTGAATCAAGAATCATCGTCAATCATGGGATGTTTCTATTCCTTCTAAAAGAATCCTATATCAATATATTGTGATTCAGATGATTTAAATTGTGATTTGTCACTATAAAACATCCCAACTTGACCACTAATGCAATAATTGAGGCATTAGTGGTACGATGAGGGAATAATCGCATGATGATGTAATCAAGAACTTTATAAACGAATATTTAAGGTTGTATCTTAATTAATGACCAGGATATATGATTCAGATATGAGATCCTCGGACTGAGTATGGGTCCTGATTTCACTGAGAGGATTTTTATCACTCTTTTCATTACCCCGTATCATTAGATCAGAGGAGAAAAAGTGGGACTCTGTAACCCAATTGATGAAGTGTTCATCCTGGAATAAGGTTGTATCATGAGTTGTTGTTAATAATGGATCATTGGATATCATCATCAATTTTCAATCCAGATACATAAAAAGGCCTAATGTGTCCTTATTTAATAGTATCATAATCTTGGTATGTAAAGGAGATGACTTCGTGACCTTCCACCAGATCATTTTCTTCCCGATGTCCTTCAGTAGTAGTGACTCCAGCCTCAAATTCTTAAGGTCTTGAAAAATCCTCTACGAGTGTTTTACAAAGTTCTCTTAAAATACACAAAGCATCCAGTATAGACCACGTGGATTACACCGGGGCTAACTACTTTAAATTTTCATACTTTTGGTCCAATGGTCTACACTTCCCAATTTAAATATGCTCTTTGTTTTGTATCTTTAGGAATTTAAGTACTTTTTTTCGGCAGATCAACCCTTGGAATAGGAGTTGAAGGTGCTTCTTCCATTGGTGGATTATTATGATTGGTTCTGCCTATGTGATGAGGTTGATTAGGTGATGGAGTCCCCTCCAACCAATCGTTAATAAATATTGAGTGAGAGAGAACTCTTTCTTGTGTGGGGAAATTTATTTCACTTTATAAGATCACTAAAGATCTATTCCTTGAGTTTTGGCCATGTAGATGGTTCGAGTAGGGATGTGGCTATAGTAATGACTCCTACAACGACCACATCATCCTATGTATCCTTGACTTTGACAACCTCCTCCCTTAATTCCCCAATAGGATGTAGTGATTCTAGGTTCATAGACATACTCGTCATCTGGTAAGGGATGCATTAATTTAATAACTTTAATGGTACAAAATATAAACTCCTCATCCAGTGACGAATTCTTCTTATGGTTTGACTCTTATTGTACCATTTGGTGGGGGTGGTTCTTAAGATTCTATAATGGAGGCATGAAGTATAATAGATTCAATAAGAACATCACTCTTGGAAATATATCATCTTCCTATGTTTTATTATTTTAATTTTGGACATGTTGTTTCTTAGAATAGTGGATTTTAGAAGACTATGGCATAGATGGAGTCAGTTGTGCAATAGTAGAACCAGATGGGAGCACAATTGGTTGTTTCAACTATTCTTAGAGGTTAGTGTGATTGTGGTTGATCTTCTTTATGAAAATAATAACACCAAACTTCTATATAACTTTCCTTTTAACTTATTCCATTCATTCTCCTACTCTATATTAATGATAGAAACTCATGCTTCTTATGTAGATATATTTCTCAGCATCAACTACCTATAGTCCACCACCTTCTACAAGATGTCTATGAAAACAAAACATTCCTAGATGTTGTTCCCAAATTCTCGTTAGAAGTGGAAATAATTTTTGAGGTCTTTTTCAACAACCTGGTTGGGATTAGTAGGATTTGGAAATATGATCGTGGTTTTTTTCCAATGCTAAGATGAAGTAGATTGGGAGTTGGCCATTTCGGAAGGAATAAACTTTGTTCTTCAATTCCTTAGACTATTTCTTCTATGCTCTATTTCCATGCCTTGATGAGGTATCAATTATTTTGACACACAGCATGGGGGGTCATATGATATGGTGCATGATTTATAGACGGTACAGATGTAGATGACGACATAAGTGTCATAGAGGAATCCTCTACTTTCCCCATTCACTTTACTTGAATTAATGGGATAAGTCTAGACATAGCCTTAGTTCTTGGGATGGATTCTTCAATTATTTGTGAAATTGTAAAAAGATCCCATATTCATCCTATATATTTCATTAGAATGAGTGGGGTTTTTAACTCATTATGATGATTCTCTATACAGATGGACAACAATCCTTCTTGAGGATGTTGAAGGCTTTATGAATATGCCAACCCCTTCCACTAATAAATGAAGTATGAGACCCTATCATTATTATTTTTATTTCAGTTTGAGGGTTCAATGACTCTTGGATTTTGTAGAGTTGATCTGAATTGGAATTGAAACTTCCAAAATAGATCTTCCCACCCATTGATTGATTGATCCGCAAAGCTTGTGTACTGTATAATTTTTTTCCCATGTAATGTATATATGAAGAACCTTAGATTTAGTGCTTCCTATTGTGCAGGGGTCCCTATCATGGGATTGTAGTTGGACACAAAATGCATCAAATACTACATCGGGTCCCCTGAACCATTGAAAATTAGAAATGTAGGATTTCCAATGTTCAATGAGGGAAGAGTCAAATCCAATCATTCGGGGAAAGGTTTAATTGTTGGATATACTGGTTCTTGTCATTTCTCTATATCTTCTGATCGAGTTTATAGAGACTCAATAATATTGATGAGTCCTTGATGAATGTATGGCTATGAAGGATCTTTGATAGGGGCAGATGTATGTTGGTCCAACCATGTCATCCATGTTGGTATCTTTCTTGGGTAACCAATAGGGCTTAGTATGTAAGGATGTGCCTGGCCCTATTCTGGTTGTGTACCAAATGGGTGAAACTCTCTATCTACTGTTCTCCTATCCAAGTATTCTGGTTGTCAGTATCCCACATTGATAGGATGTTCTATATCTATTTCGGTTGTTGCAGAAAACACTCTTTACTGAGGTACGCATGTTGGGAGTAAAATTTGAGGATCTGTCTACATAACATATCTATGAGGAATGTTTCCATGGAGTAGTTATGTGTCAAGACTTCTAAATTCCTTCATCTTTTCCACATGTTTAGTAAGTGTCAGGGGTTCAACCTATTTAAGAGGTGTGTGAAGTGTAACCTTACATTTACCATTTGCCTTGTTTGATTCTATTTATTTAGTTAATGATGGAGTGGAAGAGGGAATTTCCAAATTTAGATCAAGCCTCTGCTTCTGGGTATACACACCACCTTCAGTTGTTTTTGTGTGTATCATATTATGAACCAAAACATCCTACTCCACATCATCCATATTGGGCTCATGTTTTTAAGGTCGGTAGATGTGGTGTTAATGAAATTCATTGATTCATACTAAATTGAAAATTTTTCATTAGTATATTTGCAAGACTACCTCTGCGTATTCACTCTACAAGGCCTCATCTTCTTTTTTGCTGATTCATTTAGAGTCTTTGGTGGATAGTAATCTAAATTGAATCTGCAGAATTTTTTTTCATCTGTGATCCCAATGAGGATACGAGATCACGATATGGGTCAAACTAGGAGGATTCATTCAACGTCATACCCCCTAATCGGGAAAATACTGACTTCTACTAAGGAGTAGGTTCTTGAGGTAAAAAATTCCCTATCCTTGAGGGATATGGATCTTCTTTACCTGCATCCACAACCTTTCGAGACTAGTTTTCTAATGTGAAAGGTTTTGTTAAAAAACACCCTAGCCCTGTGAGATATGTTTTCTCCTAGATATCCCTAGATTATATGGTCGTGATTTAATTTTTCTTTTACAAAGTCATGTTCGAACATGGGTTGGGTGAATCATTCAGTTTGAACCATAACCACCAACTTCTAAATAAAAATGCCCTATTTGCGACATTTTGAATATCTAAAAATTGAATACCCATAAGGAGGATACCAACTCAATATTTTCAAATTCATAATTAAATATTAATTTGGTGGTTTATTCCATTATTTATTAACATCAATAAGAGTCAGTCAAGAACTTTTTCTATTGAGCACAACTTTGGTTGTGAATAGAGTCCATTTGTTAATGTTGTCTTGAAGTTATGAGTTTCACTATGTCATATTTGGAAGAATGTTTTTATTGGGGAGTACAGTGAAATGAAATTCTCCATTTCACCCCATCCTCTTATATGAACAATAGATGGAGGATCTGTGATCAACTGACACCATTCCATGAACACATTGAAACCTGAATGTTGAAGGGGTCCATGGTGTTTCCCTAATTTTATATATCATACATCCAAGAGAGATTCCAATTCAATTTGGAATTGTATATCTTCAGTTACCTTGGAATGACATTAATACTCATCATAATTTAATACCCTTGATATTAAGTGAAGAAGAGTGTTCCATATATTAAGGTGGATGGTGTGAATTAAATCCTTCGATAATGCCTCTGGGATGCAGAATTGGGGGGAGACTAAAGACCAGAACATGACTGGTATGTTATCTTTAACCAATTTTCTCCTCATATATAACAAATCTTATTTTTCTTTCACTAGAAGTTCCTCAACCGATTCCAACCAATGTAAATGATTACCTAATACTTTCTCATAAACAACATGATTGGTAGGGACTTCCTCTATCACATTAGATGGCATGTGATCCATGGCTGGTTTAGAGAGTGATAGGTGATTGGGTATGTCTTCTGAATGTGAAATGATTTCACTTGTCACTGAAAAGGCATCTAAAATTACTCACCTCATTTCCAATGTGCCTCATTGCAGGAGGGATTTTTCATCATTAAATCTTCAAGGGGAGGTCACTTTTGAGAAAATGAAACACTAATGTGGATAGAACGTTCGTATTGAATACCATTATGGGGAGGACTACCATTTTGGCTTGATATCTGGATGTAAGGATAATTCCTACAAAATATAACTTAGGGAGGGCCTTTAGGGTAGAGGAAAACAAGGGGAAAAACTTCTTGTTGTTTCATTTTTTGACCACATAGAAAGATACCTTGACTCTCATCAAGATATGGGATCTCAATATTGATCATATTATGGACTTCAAGAAAGAATTCATGGTGAAGTGTATAAGGATTAACTTCAGAATTACTTCTATTGTTCCCATTTTATGGTAATGGGATAGTGGGATTATGAGATACTGTAGGTAAACATATGATGGCTTAAATAACTCTAGAATTGAGTAGAGTGGGTTCATATACCATCTCTTCATTTTCTAGTCACCTATCATGAGGATTCATTTTGGATTATCCCTTGTGATCGATTGAGACCACATGTGGGGAAAGTATTTTTTAGGTACGAAGTTTTTTTTTGACTAGATCCTATGTCGCTACTACAATTTTTAGATATGATTTTAGAATGTTGTAAGTGATTTATTCTTATATTAGAGTGGCCATCAGAATAGGATGATTAGATCCACCTAAAATGGGGGTATTTTCTAGATCTAGTTGTCCATATATCTCGAGGGTGTTTTCCCAAATACCCTCTTGGATGGGAGAAGAGGTATGTTTCTACTCTGTAGTTACAGTCTAATGAGTCACCCCATTTGTAGGGATAATTTTTTTTATCATTCCTTCTAAAACTATAGTCACCTTTTTGATATCCAAGACGTTCTGTATGATGTGGGAAGGAATTTTCATATTCCCTTTCATCATTTTTAGGATTTGGAAGGTGACTTCAGTGGCTGGAACATGGATATTTTCCCATTATGTGGATAGATTAGGGTTGTGTTCCTACTCTTATCCTCTATTTCCCATATGTAGATACTAACATTACTCAAGTACGAGGGAAGAGATTTGGGTTGGTACCCTCTATGTCACTGGGACCATCATGCTAAAATCTCTAGATACTGGCAGATGAGACTACTAGTAGGATTGATAAGTGTGGGTGGGTGTGTACACATGCTCACATTTTGGTTCCGAATTTGACCGATGGGATTCCTTGGAAACTTGTAATTGAGGATTATAGAATACAATATAGATATGGGTAGGTGTTTGTGCCTACTCATTGATTTCTTCCATGTTTTATTGTTGGATTTCTAGGAAGGAGAATATATTTGTTTGTACTCTATTTTTACTGTAATATTTTGTCTTTTGGATTCTCTAGATGCTACTAGATGAGACTATTGTATGGCTTGATTAGTGTGTGAAAGTGTTTTTTTGTTCCCTTTTCCCCCAAATTTGATTGGTGGGCTTCCCCATATGGGTGAAATGTGTGGCCATGTTCCTCGTGATTGGTCGTTACCCTTGAAGGGTTTTTGTACATGCTTGATCCTATAAACTTGGGTCGAGATCCTGATGGTAGAACCTTCATCATTTTGAGGTTTCATGGTCACCCGACATTGGTGATTAAGGTTATTGGTATGAGACCTTTTAATGGACCCCTATGTATTCTGGGTTAGCTCATCTACGGCCCCTTCATCTACCTCCCTACGATAAAAGAGAGGATTATTTTTGTTTTCTAAGGATAATATCATGAAATTGATGAAGTTGATTATTGGTTTCATCTTATATTGGACTTCTAGTCATTGCTAAGTAAATTAATGGTGGGGTTTTGCAAGCTAGATGGCCTGATGAGCATCCTTCGGGTTTGGGATGGTACCATTTTGGAAATACTCATGGACCAGTGCATTTGAGACCCAACATTGAAGACACTGGGTTAGAAATGATGTCTTATTCCTAGAATAGGACCCAACATAAATGGTATACCATGAATACATATGTGAGATCTACTGTGATTCCATATGGATTGAAGGAATGTATTTTCAAAAGTTCCTATAATATAAATGAAAAACACCAATATCAAAACAGTATCAAAAATGAATATCATTAAATAAAAACATTCATAATCAAACATCATTTTCGACATTATTTTATATTAAGAGAAAAAGGGGCTTGAAAATTGGGTGAAACTGTCGTATTAGTTAAGGATTCAGGTTGGGTTTAACATTTTTATTTTTGATGAAAATCATCCATCTACTGAGTGATTTCATGGGTTTGAATCATGTATAATCATTCTCCACGGGTTCACTATTTCTGTTTCATCCCTATAATGTAGTGTGGGGTTGAAATGGAATTATGTGGTGTTTGTGGGATAATAATCATGTTAGAAAATTATACCACCATCCCATTCTGGCGGTTTCAAATGGCGTTTATTCATGGAACCAGAAACACCCAATAGTCCCCATATCTGGGATGATTCATGAACCTCCTTTCCAAAGGATGGTTCTCATTAGGGAACATGGATAACGATACATAATAAATCACATTGGTCAAGAGGATCAGTGGTTGGGAACATCACACTCTTTTTGGGGTAATTTCTTCATTCTATGGGACTCAGGTAATGATTTAAGACATGTTCATGAATAATTAATTAACTCCCAAGTATGATAGGTCCAACCATGAATTAACAAACATTTATTTGTATGAATGGAATTTAGAATCATGATGTATCTATGGTTCTTCATAAATAGAGATATATTTATGTATATAAGGTTCTTTATCAATGGTACACTATTATTAATGTATTATAGTTTCTTTTTTCATTTATTGTTATGTTTCTGATTTTCATCCACATAGTGTGTTGGTCTAGAGTTTATCATCATCCGGGGAGACGAGAGTTATTTTGATTTTAGGATAAGACACATAATATGTTATTTCTATTTTTCCTTATTAAAGGGATCATAACCCACATATTTTGGTTCCACTTTATGGGACATGTAATACATTTTAAGGTCATGTGATAAGGATCCAACACTGTGATTTAACATCTTATGCTAAAGACATCTAGTTGAAAGGTCCCTGGTGAAATATTGGAGCGGGACTTATAATGAAGTGAACCAAATAACATGGAAGTGATGTGGACTCCCATGATGGTTAATAACCTATTTGGAATGTGACCACGACAGAATTAGGTTCGATTTGGGGTGTTGGGTTTGGACCCCATGGAGGCTACCTATGTATCCCATTTGGATGGGAATTAAATCCCATGTAGTTATGTTGGGTGGTTGTTTTGGACATTATTGAGGCTTCCTATGTATCCTATTTGGATGGGAATCAATGTTGATGTAGGTTGGTTCTGATGACCCACACTTACAGAGGCCCTATAAAGGTTTGTATCATGGGGATTGTGCCCCTTTGAGAGCATTAGGAATTATTTTAGGGCTTATACTATATAAGAGGATACCTGAGTGGATGGGACATAAGGAATTTATTGACTCATGGTAATTTATAGGATTTGTCGGGGCATACACCTAATGAGGATTCTCATTTATAAGTTTTATGGTGTAATGGTCGAGGATTGTACTAGGTGGGAGGCCCTGATGTTTGGGGCATACACTTGGAATGATTCCAAATGGTTTGGTATTGTGAAGGTTTCATGACCACCACCCAAATCTAAACCCATGTGAGTCATGGTTAGTGTGAGAAACCAGAGGAAGCGAAAAATATGGGAAACCATACAATATTCTTATTCTCCTAGAGGATGAGGATGGGTATATTGAAGAAGGAGAAGGGATTTTGATGTGCCCATCTCTTCTCGTCATGGTACCCTGGATATTAATGTCCGACTACCCATCCATATATAGCCAAATGGAATGAAGAAGGATTAAGTAATTAAGAAGAAGATGTCCTACAATAGGGATTAAGGGCTTACTCTAGGAGAGATTACATGGAACTGGTTCCTAGGGAATATTGGAGTGTAAGTAACTATTCATCAATGGTAAACGCATGTGTGATCCTCTCCCTCCCCACTGAGAACTAGAGATCCCTGGTATTAGAGATGATAGGGTATGTTCATGATCTTTTCCCCCATATATGAGACTGGGAGGTCCCTAACATTGCACCCTTGGTCAAGGTCCTCATGGCCATGGAAACTAATATCCACATGCATTGTGAGGAACCTACCCATCTGGTGGGATAGGTGTGGGGAACCTATAACAAATATAATTCATATCTGAATAGTAGACAAACTGATGTGTCTCTTACCATGGGGTTTTAAGTCCTTTATATTTGGTGGAGGCTTCAATTTTGTCCCTCTCAAACGAGGGATCCAAAGAACAAGGGGATCTACCATTGGTTGGTTAAAAGAGTGTTTGGAAGGTCTCACACAGGTCACTTCTTGGAGTTCAAGATATTCTTTTCATTTTACTTAGGAGGAGCTAGAAGTGATTCTTATTGATGGTAGGGTTCCATGAGCTAGATGTGCCTTGGGTGATGGTTCACCTACGAGACAACACTTGGGAGAGAAATTTATCTAGGAATTAAGGGTCTCCTCCTATGTTTCTGGAAGGGTCTCTCATAGGTCCCAATTTAGGGAAGGGACATTTGTGCTAGTTGTTTTCAAGTAGGGGAAAATGGTTCCTCACATCGTTGTCTTGTGTCTCAGAACCTGGAGGGACTTGTTTCCACTACCCCCCTTCAATTCCCTCTTCTCTCAGGTTTTGAGGATCTAACAGAGGGTTCTTTGAGGAAATGACTGAAATGGTAGTATGACCAGATCTTAGAGGATTCTAATTATTTTTCTATCATTAAAATGAGGAGCCTGAAGGTCCTATTTATAGGCAAAAATGGGAAAATTGATGAAGCGTTTTCCCCACAAAGTTAATTGGAAAAGGTTACCGATACATGTATATCATATAAGGGTGTATGGTCCTTTAGTTCTGTAAAGGAGGGGTGGGAGGTCCCTAATCCTTCTAGTGTGAAAACTTAGTGTGCCTAGACCTATTTTCAGAGAGTTACCTTTATTCTTATTTGTACTCTTCATTGATCTAATATTCAGGATACTCTTAATAATATTTCAATCCTTCATGAAATAATGAAGTGTCAATAATAGTATTTTTTTATTTAACATTTTATATTTTAAATTTTTTTCCAAATAAATCAATAAATAGATAAGTTATGTAACGGTAAAAATGGTGAAAAAAAGAACTAATACAAACAGACAATTTAAATTATTATTTATAATAAATGTTTTAATAAAGAAAATAAAACTAAAATATCAAGAATTTTATAAAATTTTGAGAATTTAAACTAGAAATACACATATGTTTCCTATAAAATTAGAAATGAACTAAAGGATTGTTTTCCCATATTCCTTCAACATGACAGTTTTGTATCAAATACATGGCAATGACAGGCTCATCAATATTATCTCTTAACCAATTCTGGGAAGTATGGAACAAACATAAATCTACATCATCATCATGTTTATCACCACCAACACACTATTTTTTCCTTTTCAAAAAATAGACCACTGCATATCATATTTATTTAGAAAATACAATTTTTTTCTTGTGTTTCCAGGATAAAATTATTAGATATGAATTCCAATATACTATGATTAAATAGATTCATTCCAAACTCATAATGTATGAAACTGTTTTCACCATTGTAATGAGACACAATAATTCTCCAATTTGAAAATGTAATGAGACAAAATAATTATGAAAATTGGTCAAATAATATAGACCAATAACCTTATTATAAATTGAATTAAAAATATAACACACCTTAATGATATTCATTCTGATAGAGATGGAAAATATTCCATGGAATGAAGCTAGTAGAAATTATTTCATCATGAAATGATAATAATGATATTTATTACCCGTAAACTGTAAATAATTTAATGGAAATTTTTATAAATTTTAAGAATAAACCGACTGTAATTTGATATCATGAAGACACTAAAAAATGATAATTTTTTCCCTCTTGGGGGGGGGGGGTCAGGAATGTTTTTCTTCCATCATGAGTGGGAGCTAACTCCAAACACATTCCAATTTAAAGTAAGTGAAATACTTCATTAATACCTTCTTTAGTATTTCATTTAAAATCTAACAATATTCTAATTAATATATCATACACATTCTTCTCCATGTGCATGAAAAAAAATTGTGTTTTATTTTAGGATATTTTCAAAATGGTATCTCAAAAAATATTGACAGTTTATTCAAATTATTTCTTTCATAATTATATTGTTTGTCCTCTCCCAATTTTAGGTCATTGTTTTTCACCCTCTCAAAATAATGATTGATAGAAATTTCTTTTGGAGAAATATAAAATTTTTGTAAGCCATTTAATCCATTTTAAACTTCAATATAAGTGATCCATAGACAAAAAACTTCTATGTCTCGTGTATACTACACTTAACCCATGTTTTAGTTAATAAAATGAAGTCTATTGTTCACAAATTAGACACGATTTATGCCCCTAAACACTATATCCAGAAAAAATCCCATATACTAGGAAGTAATTTATAGTGAACATAATCATTACATATTGTTGATAATATTCCATTTTATAATAATCATCCACCATAATTCCATCATCATAGAGAAGTTTCAAATCATCAATTAATGATGATAAGGAAACATCAATATCGTTTTTGGGTAGTTTTAGTCCAGAGATCATTAAAATCAACATGAAATATTTTCTATACATAAAAATCCAAAATATAAGTGTAAATTTCTATTAAAACTATTCATGAACTATTTGTTCTACTAAGTATTAGTTTTATATTAATTTCATTCATGCACAGTCTAGGTATGATATTATTAATATCATTTCTGAATGTATGAAATTGTTGATAAAATTTCATTCACTGTGGACAATTAGTTGGATACTGTAATTTTCAATCATATATCTGCTCATCTACAATCCATATAAAACTTTTTTAATCATTTTAATTTTCAAATAAATGATACAAATGTGGAAATATAGGAAGATAAAAAAATTCCTTGGTTTGGGTCTTTGTAACTTCTAAAACAGCTTGTGATTTTTCATTCAACTTATACTATGACATCCCATATTTAGGACACTTTTTCTAATGGAAATGCGACTTCATTGAGAAACTGAATGATCCAACAGAGACTTACAATTACATACCTTTTATTGAATGAAATTTTATAGTTATGTCAATCACGTTGGGTTGACCATTTTTTTCTTTTCCCGGAATTTCACACACCATAATGGTTTTCTATTTCCAACCAGTTTCTAATGGGTTAAATTGTGGAGCCAGAAACAACCAAGGATTCTATATCCATAGAGACCTACTTTACAATGTCAAAAACTCATTATGTATTTTGAACCACAATGCTTACAAACACATATTGGATGAGAGGATGGGAGGTTGGGCTCATCACACATTTTTGGGGGTATTATTTCCTACTCCATGACTCTCTTATATATTTATGATATGTTCATGAACCGTTCATTAATTCCCAAGTATGACATGTTTTATGACCATATTACCTATCAATTATTAACATGCTTGGAATTTAGAATCATTTGTATGTATTTGAGGTTCTTCCTTAATGGTGATATCTGTATGTATCTGATGTTCTCCATTAATTGTATCCTCCTATATACTACATATAGATTCTTTGGTCGTTATTGAAATTATGATGGTTTTCTTTCGAAATAGTGGGTAACTCAATAGTTTATTATCATCCAGATAGATAAAAGTTACTCTGGAGTTTATCATCATCCAAGGATATATGAATTTTTTAATGTTCAGATCAAATCTATAAAGGGATTTCATATATATCCTTGTTAATGGAATTACAACCCATGTAGTTTGGTTCAAATTAAGTTGGTAGATAATACCTTTTTAGGTCATGTGACGAGGACCAAACTGTATAGATTAACTTCTTGTGGCATGGACATCTAGTTGAAAGGTTCCTTGTAAAAATGTTTCATGTGGGACTTATGCCAAAAAAGCTCAATGAACATATAAGGGATATGAATTGACAATTTGAATTAATCCATTCATGGGATGTTTCCCAAATAAACATGGTTGGTTTAAAATGTTGGTTTTGAACCTCAGAGAGGTTCCCTACATATCATGTTTGGATGGTAATCAAATACCACGTAGTTCGTTGGTGAGGACCAACACCTATGGAGGCCCTCAAGGGTATGTCTTTAAGGGGTGTATGGAAATTTGAGATGATAGGTTGGGGGTTACTCATGAGAAGGATAACCACTATAAAGGGACCATGAGGGACATTTTAACTCATTGTGATTTGAGGGATTAACTCTGGGTTGACTCCTAAGGAGGATACATGAATTAAAGGAATTGTGATTGTGGATTATTTATAAGAAGGATGCCCATTGAGCTCAAGCCATGAGTGGGCTTCCTACATATTTTTGTTAGCATTGATTAGTGTTCTTATAGTTCCGTCCTTTGGGGGGATTTTGGGGAATTCATGATCATTACTAACCTCTAATCCTCTTTTAATCATACTCGATGTGAGAAATAAGTGGAAGAAGAATATTTGAAAAACCACACACATTTACTCCTTTTATCATGATTGTGTTCGGAGATATAGAGGATGCGGAAGAGGATATGGCAGAAGAGGCCAGGGTTACAACACTTCCATCTCTACACATTTCATTGGACGAGTTCCCAATTTGAGGATGGTATTAAGGTGAAGGATGAAAAGGTCGAGAGAATAATGTATTAAACCATACATATGAATGGATAGGGAATTAATCCATGAGGGATTCCTTGAAATTGGTTATGAAGAAGATGTAGGATCCCTTTCGATGTTGAAGGAAAACAATGTGTGATCCTTACCCTCCCTACTGGGAACCCAAGGCTCTATGTTGTAGTGATGATAAGGGATTTATGTAGTCCAATCCATGGTATCTGAGACCGATAACTCCTCGACACTTCCCCTAGGGTATGGGTCCTCATGACCATAAAGAAACATACCCACATTCACCCTGAGAAACCTAACTATCCAACCAGACATATGCGGTAAACCTCTGACCATAAGAATACAAAGCTAAATGGATGACATGACGGTGTTCCACTCTCCATGTTCATGTAAATCCAAGGGTCTTGGTGGAGGTTTTAATTTGATCCCTCTCAAACAAGGTATCAAAATAATGAAAGGGCCATGCATGAATGGATTTAATGAAGGCCTGATAGATTGTTCTAGAAGGCTAAAATGTAGGGAGAATCATGGAGTGTCATGTAGGGGGGTGCTTTGCACAGGTAGGTCTGGGTGAACAGATATAACCTCATGCAATAGAAAACCTAGGAGGCTACACATGGTAGAGACATTGATCATGATTTCAAAAGTCTACATAGGTGTTACCGGATGTATGTCACATAAGTCCCTAGTTAAATAATGACCTTACACTAGTCTCTATTGATTAGGGGTGGGGAAAATAATTCACAAATGTTTTATATTATTTATTTAAAATTGAGTGTACATAAGTCTCACTATCCTCCTTTAATAACATCATTTTATATGTCAGGAAAACACCTAGAGGGTATTAAAGGACTTGAGCGAAGCACTTGGGTGATTAGAAAAGAAATTGGACTTTGAGAAAATTTGTTCATCAAAATGATGACCATAAGGGTATATTTATAGGAAAATATGGGACCCTAAGAAATGGATTTGGTGTGAAAAAGTGGTTGGAGCGCAAGTGGGTTGCGTGCATGGGGTTTGTGCATATGTGCATCCATGCCGATGCTACTTGGTGATATCATTGGAAAAATACTATTTTGGAAATTTTGATTCTTGTCTTTATTAATGTATTTTATCCTCTTTTTTATAAATCCTTTCTCTTAGTTTCCATTTCATCTAAGTGATAAAATAGGGTTTCAAAAAAATTCCCCCCTCAGGACTGAACAATGAAAGATGTTCTAATAATGAGGACAAGTGATTAAAATGTTAGATGAGTCATGAATACATATTGTTTGGTTGTTCACTTTAGTATTCTATGAAATATTTTCATGGAATTGGATTTATTTTCTATAAATCGGGTATCATTCTGATGGAAGGCTCTCGTGATTAACAAAGTTATACTATTCCCACACAAGTACTCCAGACAGACTCTATAGTGCTCTTCTATCAGAATGCTTCATTTTCTGAAATATAGTATGTATTGGGATGCATGATATATAGTATTAGGTGTGTGTCTTTCAGGACACACTTTCATGATACAGTTGCACGACAAACTTGTGTGCTAGAATGGATTTTCAAAATTTCATGATTTCCATGATCTTCTTCAAAAAGAACTTATTTTGAATTGGACATAATATTTCATTGATCGTCTGATGGATTCCAAGAAGGTATGAACTTCTGATGAGTTGGGCAATAAACAGATTGATGAGATGATGGAAATTTTTTGTCACAATTATTATTACATCTTTGACTCCACCCATCGTGATCTGGTGAGTTATCTGAAGAAATATCACCACAAATTCATGAAGAGTGAATATACACCATTTTATGGTTATGGATATTGGGTGAGAAGTCCTCACTCTAGCTCAAAAAAACTTTCACCCAAATTCATGGTTTCATGATTATAAGAACTTTTCATCTACTAACATTGCAGTTCAAGAACATATATTAATTTGGGACAACATATAGAACCCCATTTATGCATGAGAACCCATGTTCTTTGGATATGAATCCACAAAAAGTTGAACGGAAGCCGCATTTTTAGTAATCTATTTTTTTAGATTCACAAACATATCAATCAAAGGTATGGTGAAAGGTTGGGACTTCTTCCCAGGAGGAGGTGTTATGTATGCATTGATGTGGGTGTATTGGGTACATCAAACCTATGTTGAGTTAAAAAGGGATCTATAAGGTGTCATAATTTACAAGGACATGGGGGTAGGGCAGACCAATATATATAAGAATTAGGATTTTTTGCTGGAGTTGTTGAGCCTAGGGAGTCTGCAAACAAATTCATTTCATCTGATTCATGGCGAAGTGGATATCAGTTTTTTGGATGTTCAAAAGATCTACGGGGGTCTGATCCATAGAGATATGTATTATGAGTTCATCCCTCTAAGGGAAATAGGGAATGACATTGACAAGATGCCAACTCTTGCGTGTGATCTATTAAATATGTCTCAAGATATCAACTAGGGTTATCCCCATGAAAAAGGTAATATTTATCTAGAGATTTGGATGGAAATTTTTTGTGGAAGAATGGGGGGAATTCCTTCCTTAAAACATCTAAAAAGATGCACCACGGTGGAAAAGATAGGCATACCCATCACTTTCTGGCCAATTCTAGAAATAGGGGAATTTAACAAATGGGGCTATGAAGTCAAGCCCAAGTTTTTTCCAAGACACATATTATGGGTATTTTGGACATGTGGATCAGTATCTATCTACATACTGATTGTGATTCCAAATAAAATATAAGGCCATGAAAATATTATGTATCATCAAATCTTATTGTGAAGAAGTTGGTTGGGCTAGAAACCCCTATTTTGGAAAGAATCCACAGAAAAGTTCTATATATTAATGAAGAGAAATAACCTTTCATAATTTCTGGGCCATTCCAAATTTTATGGGGATGGATCACAACTCATTTTAGGACATCTACTGTATATAGTGGGATCCAAGTCTTTGGGAGCTCATTATGATCGTACATACCTGTTGCTTATGGTATTCCTCCCTGTAACGTCCCAGTTATGAAAGCCACACAAAAGATGCCCCGAACCTGGTTGGTCACATGACCTCAAGCACATTTTCCCAAACTCCAAAGGCTCTCGACAAGCAGTGAGGGTGTAGGTCTGATAGTGGGGAAACTATACCCTCATTTTTCAAAGTTCAGCGCACTGGAAAAATATAAACATACCCAAAAGTGGAAGTAGTAAACAATACAATGTTGAAAGGAAAATGGTATAGAATCAAATGATAACCAATAGTCATACATATATGATAGTGCAATATGTCCTATTTCTAAGATACCAGTCAAAACAGAATACACTGCAATCAAATACAATACAGTATATGTACCGAATACATAAAAGAAAACTAAAGTAGTGCAACAAGAATTCAGCAGCATCGCTAGCCTAAGCTCAGTCCCATGCTCTCCTACTTATCTGTAACAATCATATACCTGTATAGGGACCCTTTCCCTTATCGACACCTATAGTAATATAATCTATTTGGGCCCATGACATGACCTAAACACGGTGTGAGAAATAACTATTAGTAGGAAACCACCAAAAGAATGCACCCTAATGACAGTGAAGATGTGCAACAACAGTGTGAAATAAAGAAATGCAGTATGCTAGGAAGTACTCAAAATAAGCTACTCCTACTAGTTCCATTTCCATTTAATTATTATTTAACAATTAAATATAATTGAATTATAAGTTCTCGAGATACAGCCTCGGCCGACAATCTCCTGTACAGTTCTACAACAAAATAATAGGCTATCTAACAAATAGAAAGTAATAACAATACCAAGCCTGTGCTTTAGCATTGCAGGTATAACACAAGAAAACACCACGGTGAAAATTCAGGTGAACATTTCCCTCAGGCTAAACAGTTCCTTTCCCTCAGTCTAATCAGAACCTTTCCCTTATGTATACCAGATATTTCCCTCAGGTACAGAATCTGCTGCCCTCTGGTATAAGAAACGTTGCCCTCAAGAGAATCAGTACCTTGCCCTCAGAAAAATCAAAACACTACCCTCAGGCTAAGAAAGACACTGCCCTCAGACTAAGTAAGTAATTGGGTCGAGCCCAACATATAAGCAAGTAATAAATATGTTTCCTCTTAAGAAAATGAAAAACATGTTATCATTATGGCATTCCCATGGGTATCCTGGCCAAATGGCTAAACAACGGAAACACACCCACGAGGTGGACCTGGATCAAGGAAATGATCCCAAAAAGTAGTTATTATTTACTCATTAAGTTTCCTATGAAATTATAGGTATTTAATTAGTCAAGGCCTCAGCCATACGACACCCCAAACATGGGCGTGTAGCACAATGGTAGACAAAAACACTCAACAGTTGGAATTAAACACACGACCACCTACCTCGATCTCCACTGATTGATATACGTGAACGACGGCTCCCGAATTGTCTGCGATCGACGTAGATCTAGGATAAACATTCAGCCATTAAAAATAAAATAACATCCCCTCATGAAATAATTGGAATGAAACACACAAGGAGAGGGAAGGTATTATCTGTGTGGTTTAAACTTTATCATCATCGAAGGAATCACAGTCCTGGTGTTCGTTCAGGAACTCTTCCAAGGTTCAGCTATCTCTCCCATGGCTTCCTAGCATTCTATGCTTCCTCTATTGGAAGAGGAGGCTACTGCTGGTTTATAAAAAAACACAACTACACGGCGTGCACTCTCAAGTACACATCTTGTACTTTCAATTTTTTAGTTGTTCCTCTAGTGGCCACTTTCCAACGCCTTACTATTCAATTATCAACATAATTAAACGGTGTGTACTATCGCTCTGCTGGCAGCTACTCCCACCGCCTTATTTTTCACATGTTGACTGATTACACAGCGTGTAAATACCAAGTACATGGTGTGTAGTCAATTCTTACACCCTTTATCATAGACAGGACTATACGCCATGTGTACTCATCCCACATGGCCAAAGTACACAGCGTGTACCCACAAAATTTTAGATTTTACCCCATTTTCCTTATTTTCTCAAAAACACTTAACGAATAATGGAAAAAAGAAACTCGTAGCTCAAGAATAAGAACCAGGTTCTTACAAACTTCCCCCCTTAAAGAAAATTTTCCCTGGATTTCCCTTCCAAAGGAGGTGAAGTTAAAGCTTAGAACAAATCTGGCCACTAAGCACGTTCGTCGATCTCCCAATCCTAGGTCTCTTCATGCAATAAGCCATGCTTCCATATTACCTGTACGAGAGGAACCCACCTGCCTCGAAGAACCTTTTTTATCTTATCAATAATAAGAATTAGATGCTCCTCGAAGGATGAATCAACCTGAAGATCAACCTCCTCTGGATGAAAAACATGAGGTGGGTCTGAGTGGTAACGGTGCAACTGAGATACATGAAAGATGTCGTGCATGGCCCGATACCTCTGGGGTAACCTAAACTGATAGGAAACTGCCCGACCCTCTCCATAATCTCAAACGGCCCCACATACCTTGGTGAATGTTTACCCTATCTTCTGATCCGCATGTGTCCCAACCATGGTGAAACACACAAGAAAAACTGATCAATGACCACGAACTCCAAGGGTCGTCTGCGGCGATCAACATAAGATTTCTGACAGGACTGTGCAGAAGACATCTGCTTCTGTATCAAATGGACTTTCTTTGAATTCTCGTTCACGAGACGTGGTCCCAGTGAAGCTGCCTCACCTGCCTCCAACACACACAAGGGTGATCAGCAAGGCCTACCATATAAAGCCTCGTAAGGTCCCAATTCAATAGTTGCCTAAAAACTATTAATTTAGGCAAACTCAACCAGGTGTATGTTCTTCTCCCAAGAGCCCCCAAAGTCCAAGACACTTGAATGCAACATGTCCTCTAGCACCTATATGGTACGCTCTGACTGGACATCGGCCTGAGGGCGGTATTATATGCTCACAAGCAACTGTGTACCTAGTTCCCTCTAAAAACCCCACCAGAAACGAGACATAAAATGGGTGTCCCTATATGAAATGATATAACGAGGGGCCCCATGAAGATGTAATACCTCTCGGATATACAAATTCTTGTCCTCGTCAACACTGAAGGCCTCCTTGATTGACAAAAAGTGAGCTACCTTTGTAATTCTGTCCACAACAACCCACACGACATCATTGCCTCGAGGTGACCTCGAAAACCTGGTCATGAAGTCCATCAAGAAATAATCCCATTTCCACTCTAGAATGGGTAACTCCTGTAATAGTCCAGTTGGCCTCTGATGCTCCGCCTTCACCTGCTGATAGGTGGAACATCTCACAACAGAACCAGCTACCTCTTTTTTCATACTCAGCCACCAATACTGACGTCTCAAGTCACTGTAAATTTTGGTAACTCTAGGATGCACTACCTATGATGAAGCATGAAATTCCCTCATCAACTCCTCACGTATATCCCCTGGAACCCACACTTTCCCATGGATACGCGGTACCTTGTCATCGACTATTGTCCAACCCGATGGAGGGTCCTCACTTTCCACCAACTCCCATAGAACTAGTCCTTCAGAATCTGATAGTTGTCTCATCCTCACTCTATCCAAGAGGGTATAAGTCACAACTAAGAATGAAATATAGGTATTACCATTACTATCGTGCACCTCCAAATGCATCTTAGAGAACAAAGCCATAAGCTACCACTCACCACTAGCCTCATGCACTGCCTATATCTGAGTCCTTCTAATTAGTGCATTAGCTACTACATTACCTTTTCCAAGTGTATAGGCAAGCTCAAAGTCAAAGGACTGAATGTATTCAACCCACCTTTATTGTCTCAAATTCATGTCACGCTGGGTAAAGATGTATTTAAGACTTTTGTGGTCTGTAAACACCACAAAATGTTCTCCCAAGAGATAATGTCTCTTAAAAAGTAACGTGTGAACAATATTATCCAACTAGAGATCATGCGTTAGGTAATTCATATCATGTGCCCTCAACTACTGAGGATCATATGTAACTACACGATCTCCCTGCATCAACACTGCACCCATCCTAATACCTGATGCGTCATAGTAAACTGTATAGCTCTTCCAATTCTCTGAAAGTATCAGGACTGGTGTCGATGTAAACCTTCCCTTCAGCTTCTGAAAGGCTTTCTTGCAAGCTTCAGACCAAAAAAACATCACACCCTTCTTATTCGAACCAGTCAACGACACTGCTAAGCAGGAGAAGTTCTGTATAAAGTTCTTATAGTAACCAGCCAGCCCCAAGAAACTCCGTATTTCAAACACGTTCATAGGCTGCTCCTGGGAAACTATTACACTCACTTTCCTTGGGTCCACTACAACTCCTGCCTCTGAGATAATATGACCCCTGAAGTGTTTATGGTACATCCAAAACTTTCACTTTGAGAGATTAACATATAACTGATGCTCTCTTATTGTACTCAGTACGATCCCAAGATGGGTGTCATGGTCGTGTCGATTGTGAGAGTAAACCTATATATCATCCATGAATACTACCACAAAAGAATTCAGATATGGGTGGAACACATGATTCATCAGATCCATGAACATAGAAGGCACATTCATAAGTTCGAACAACATGACCAAGTACTCATATAGACCATATCTGCACCAAAAAGCTATAAGCAGTATGTCTGGTGGTCTAATATGCAACTGATGATATCTGGATCTCACATCAATCATTGAGAACACTCGTGCTCCTTGAAGTTGATAAAAAATATCATCAATCCTCAGCAAGGGATATCGGTTCTTAACCGCCAACTAGTTCAGCTTCTGATAATCCACAAGAGTCTGAGGGTATTGTGTGCCTTCTTTGCAAACAGGGCAGGCAAACCCCAAGTAGAAGTACTAGGTCAGATGAAACCCTTTTCCTGCAACTCTTATAACTATTTCCTGATCTCCTGCAACTCTGGTGTAGCCATCCTATATGGAGGAATGGACACCAGTGCCTCTCTAGGAACAAACTCAATAGAGAAATCCACCTAACACTAGAGGTATACCTGAAAATTCATCTTAGAAGACATACCTGAAATGATCAACCACTGGAGGGAAATCATTTTGAGACATTCCATGTTCATCTAGATATAGACATGCAATGTGGTATGTCACTCCACCACGCCCATGCTGCTCGGGTCCATCTCAGCTTTCCTAGACATCCCATTTTCCCTTGTATAGAAACTCTCTGCCCTCTGGTGACGTGAAACTAACACTATGATGATAGGAATCAACAATGTCTCAGAAGGGTACCAACCAGTCCATCCTAATAATAAAATCATAGTCTATCATCTATAAGACATAGAGGTCCCATAGAAAGTGACACCCACAAAACTCTAGGGGGCACTCCTTGCATTGACACACACCTGCCGTTATAATTCCCAACAAAGTGTCTAGAATCATGATATCATATGAAGAAGAAACATAGAGCCCAAGGATCCCCAAAACTGGCATAGATATAATGTTATGCGTAGCACCAGTATCGAAAAGTATAGAAGACAAAACAGAAGCAACTAGAATTGTACCTCTGACCGTGGATGGTCCGGGATTCTGCTCATGTTGGGTCTGCTGCACTACATATGTCTGCCCAGATTCACAGCCCTGCGACACAACTTGGCTACCCAGAGCTGACCCACCCTACTATCTTTGTGGTCTTGGTGTCTGGCTACCATGGCCACAACCACCACCCCGACTTGAACGTCCTGATGTGTTCCAATTCCCTGACTGCTAAGAATCTGTTGGCCCTACTTCTGCACATGGAGTCCACACAAAACCCCTCTCACTAGTCACTGGTGGAAATTACCTACAAAAACATAGGAGATGGACCACCTTGCTTCAAGCTAGACACTCCACTAGGTCACGTAGACACTGAGGTCTCTTATTCCCCTCTTTAAAACACTAGCAGCACACTACTGGGCCACCTAAATAATTCTTCTGGCTAGTAATTCCACCGAGAGGGAAATCCATCTACCTATTCCTATTACTTTTATAGATACTAGCAGAAACTGGTGTTGAACCGCCCTGGTTTGCACCACTAACTTCCAGCAGGTTCTACTTAGTAATCAACACCTGGTTCATGATAGCGTGCATTGTAGGAAACCTGAAAACATTCACCAGCACTTGGATGTCCTATTGAAGACCATCCTCAAAGCATCCAGCCCTCAACTTATCATCACCCACCAGAATAGGTGAAAAATGTTTTAGCTCAATGAAGCGGGAAAAATAAACCATCACTGACATGGCGCCCTGCTACAGATTCATAAGCCCTCAAGCTCAATCTACCCTTAGAGTCTCTAGAAAGAAAAAGTTATAGAAAACTGTCTGAACATATTCACACGCCGGGTCTCGGTGATGCTCAGTCTGGGTGGTAACATCCCACCATCTCTTGGTGGAATCACGCAACATATAAGTATCGAGCTTGAACCTCCTCCCTGGAGGCGTATCTACATGCCTGAAAATAGTCTTCATAGAAACCAGCCAAGACTCCACAGCCTATGGTCCGCCCTCCCCAAAAAACATAAGTGGGTGTTTCTGTTGAAATATATGCATCAGCTCTGCCGTAGATGTGGCAGCCAACAGTGCTCCCTGGAAGATCTGCATAAACTGCATGAAGCCTTCACAGAACTGCACATCCTCCCCTACGTCCTGTGTAACGGCTGCCACCGCATCTGACATTGCTGGAGGATCCACTGGTATCACATGGGCTACCATCTCTAGAGTATAATCGTTTTCATTCTCTTGGTGAAAAACTATTGATCGTCTCGGTGGCATGACTCTACACGGTCAAACACAGGACTTAGATTAAGATCATTGAGGATTAAGAACTAAAAACGTAAGAAGGGAACAGGGAACAGAAAATATTCATGTTTTATAAAACCATACTACATGGCGTGTATAATAAGTACATGGCGTTTTCCCTTAAGTCTTTCACATTGGGCGTGTACTTCTGCCAGAACTGGTCGTGTAACATCCCAAACATACAGTATGTTGTCCTTACACACAGTGTGTAATTGAATTTTCTTCCCTTTCCCGAGTCCTTCTACATGGCTAAGCCATATGGCTCT
The DNA here is from genome assembly GCA_963277665.1 of Viscum album. Taxonomy (NCBI): domain Eukaryota; kingdom Viridiplantae; phylum Streptophyta; class Magnoliopsida; order Santalales; family Viscaceae; genus Viscum; species Viscum album. Next base: position 1,016,009,916 of record OY728155.1, read on the forward strand.
CTTTAGAATGATACTGCACGGCGTGTATAAGTCCTACATGGCGTGTACAAGGCGGGCATGACTGACCCATGTTGTTCATGACATGGCCGAGTACATAGCTCACACTACACATCATGTTCCGGATAGACACGGTGGGCATGTCTTAGATTCCAACTACCCGTGTTGTTAGTGACATGGTCGGCTACTCGGATGACACTACATGGTGTGTTACACCCGCACACAGCATGTAAACCACCTTGTTTCCTTAGCCACACAGTCAAGTCCACACGGTCTCCTACTGGTCACGACTACACGGTGTGTCCCATAGGTACATGGCGAGTACTAAACGAGCTTCTCCGACCCGTGTTGTTAATTTCATGGTTGGATTCCCAGATTAAACATCACAGTGTGTTTGGAATTTACACGGAGTGTTTATGAAAATATTTCTCCATCCATGTTGTTAGTCACACGGGCAGACACAAGGTCAACATGACACTACATATACAACTGGTACACGACGTGTTCCCTCTAGAGTTTTCCCATCCTGTGTTTCTGCCTACACGGCCTATGACACAGTTAGAAACTACACGGTGTGTACATAAGGTAAATGGTGTGTACATAATTTTGTTTTCATTTCTTACCGAACAGAAGAGTTCATGGCATGTGCTCATAGAACCACACACTATGTTGTCTGGGTTTACTGGCATTAGACCTTAGAAACAACTCAGAATCCCCTTTTTCATTAAATTTCAATCGTCGGTATGCCAAATTCTGATCTATGGGGGCCCATACTCCCCATGAATTAAATTTTAACACCCAACCTTTAACTTCATAGTACAAAACACAATGAAAGTATGGATCATGATCTGCTAAATTCCAGTACAAGAGAGCCCATACTTCTCAGGAACCAAATTTTAGTGTCCGTAAACCCAATTGTAACATGTACCAATACCCTATCAAGAGTAGGTGTATCGATTAAGGTATATCTCACAAAATCTTGCATTTCCTAATAAAACATCTATCACAATGACATGCAATTTCTAATGCACCTACATTTCATGGAAACTATGTATGGAATGTGAGTATAACATGTTCCTAAATAATGCATGAGATTGCATACCCTCATCTCATTAGGTTGTAACTAAATATAACCCAATATAAAAATATAAACCGTACACCACACATGCATCACCCAATAGTGAAAATCAAATCAACTGTAAAATTGTAAAATCAGAAAATTTTCAACACAAGTTAAATTGGCTTTTCCATGTACACAATTTAGATACCTCCTACCACAAATTATTACCAAATACTAATTCCATTCTATCCCTGACTATAGGCTCCAAACAGTATGTCAAGAAGAAATAAAATGCCTCTGAAACCACTTTTTAACATCCCAGTTCTGGAAGTCACACAATGGGTGCCCTGAACCCAGTTGGTCACATGACCTCAAGTGCATTTCCCCAAACACCAGAGGCTATCGACTAGCAGTGAGGGCCTAGGATTGATAATGGGGAAACTATGCCCTCATTTTTCAAATTGTAGCATAGTGGAAAAATATAAACATACCCAAAAGCATAAGTAGTAAATAATACAAAGATGAAAGGACAACGGTACAGAATCAAAAGATAACCAACAATCATACATATATGATAGTTCAATATGTCCTATTTCTAAGAAAGTAGTCAAAACATAATACAATGCAATCAAATAAAATAAAATACAAGTACCATGTATAGCTATGAAAACTAAAGCAGTGAAACCGGAACTCACCAGCATCGCAATCCTAAGCTCTGTCTGATGATCTCCTACTCCTCTGCAACAATCATCTACCTGTATAGGGACCCTTTCCCTTATCAACACCAACAAAATTTTAATCTATTTGTCCCCAAGACAAGACCCAAACATGGTGTGAGAAATAAATTTCAGTAGGCAACCACCAAAGGCCCAAGCCCAACTGACAGTGAAGATGTGAAACAACAGTGTGCAATAAAGAAATGCAGTAACCTATGATGTAATCAAAAGCAGCTACTCCTACCAGTTCCATTACAGTTTTATTATTATTTAACAATTCAATATAATTTAATTATAAGTTCCTGAGACCCGGCCTCGACTGAAAATCTCTTCTACAGTGCCACCTCCAAAACTAAAATAGGCTATATAAAAAAAAGAAGGTAATAACAATACTGATAATGTTCTTTAGCTTGGAAGGTATAACACAAGAAAACACCACTGTGAATATTCAAGTGAACCTTTCCCTCAGGCTAAACAGTACCTTTCCCTCAGGCTAATCATAACCTAGACCTCAGGCATACCAGATATTTTTTTCAGGCACAGAAGATACTACCCTCAGTCATAAGAAACATTTCCCTCAGGTTAATAAGTACATTTCCCTCTGTCGAATCAATTCTTTTCCCTTAGGCGAATCAATACCTTTCCCTTAGGTGAATCAGTACCTTGCCCTCAAGAAAAACAAAACCCTGCCCTCAGGCTAACCAAGACACTGCCCTCAGACTAAACAATTAACTGGGATGAGCTCAATGCATAAGCGAGAAATAAAAACGTTTCCTCTCATGAAAACTCAAAAAATGTTTTCATTACGGAATTCCCCCGGCTATCCCTGCCAAAAGGCTAAACAAGGGAAACACACCCATGGGGTGGCCTTGGATAAAGGAAACGATCCCAAAAAAAAGTTATTACATACTCATTAAGTTACATATGCAATTATAGGTATTTAATTAGTCAAGGCCTCACCCATACGACACCCCAAACATGGGCGTGTAGCACAATAGTATACAAAAGCACTCAATAGTTGGAATTAAACACCATACCATCTACCTTGATCTCCACTGATCGATATACATGAACGACGCCTCTCAAATCCTCCATGAATGATACAGATCTAGGATAAACATTCACCCATTCAAACTCAAATACTTTACCCTCGGGAAAGAATTGGAAAGAAACACACAAAGAGAGGGAAGGGCTTACCCGCACGATCCAAACATGATAGTCATCAAAGGAATATGAGTCCCAGTGTTCATTCGGGTACTCTTCCAAGGTTCAGCCGTCTCTCCCGTAGCTTCCTAGAGTTCTATGCTTCCTCTGTTGGGAGAGGAGGCTGCAGTCTGGTTATAACAAAAAAAAAACACAACCTTACAGCGTGTACTCTTAAGTACACGACATGTACTTTCCATTTTTTAATTGTTCCTCTGGCATCCATTTTCCACCGTCTCACTATTCATCTGTTGACTTGATTACATGGTGTGTATTTCTAAATACACTCCGTGTACTATCGCTCTACTGGAAGCTACTCCCATCGCCTTACAGTTCACCTAGAAACTGATTACATGGCGTATAAATACCAAGTACACGGCATGTAATCAGTTTTCACACCCCTCATCTCTGATATACCTACACACCCTGTGTACTCATCCCACATGGACAAATAACACAGAGTGAGGAAAAGTACACAGCTTTTATCCACAAAATTTGGGATTTTACACCATTTTCCTAATTTTCTCAAAAACACTTAAGGAAAAAGGGAAAGGAAGAAACCCGTACCTCAAGAATTAGAACCGAGTTCTTACACTCCCTTATCTATGAATCCTCATGACATTAAAACAAGAATATGTTTATTACAAGTGTTCAAATTCTTTCCCTATAAGAATCCTACATTTGGAAGGATTAATGATGATAGAATAAAAAAATGGAGCTGAGGTCATACATGATATTCTTTCCTGATGGTGTCTCAGAAACTATGATTGATAGTGATATCATCTGTAAGGATTTTGGTTCATACCAGTTTTCACACCAGTTTAGATGCTTGCAACAAATTACTTTGTCCCCCTAGTGCACATTACATCATAACAACACCTGATGGTTGATTATCAACTGTGGATGCTCACGTTTGTGGAATTGACGGGGGTGGTGATCAATATACCTATAACTGATGAAACTATAAGAATGAACATATGGTATGGCAAGGCATGGATTTAATCATACTTATATGGAGTACTAGACAATGATTTTCTTCTAGTTGGAGTAAGGAAAAAGAGCATAAAATATCATTCTCACATGGAGGGTGATTCATCTCTTTTAGAGGCAGCATCGTCCGAGTCAGAGAGTGAGGAATATGAGGTTTCCAACTTATCAAAATGTCCTTGTGCATTATATAATCCACCCACTAGAATCATGAGGGATACAACAACATTACCAACTAAAACTGTACCCAGTTAGTCTAGTCGCCATCTGCATGGGGAGAATCAGGTTCCATTTTCTCATCCTCTATCTGTGATAGAAGTAATTGGGAATCCGACCAAATATAATATTTCCTAATCATCTTCATAGTAAGACAATATATATTTTTAATATGTATATAAATAGGAAGTCCAAACATTGTAGGACTTTTCCTTTGATATAGAAACTATGTGGGATATTTTATGTGAGGGGTTGCATATTCTAGGGATAAGAGATCTCTGAGCCCCATCTGGTATTTGTTTTGAGGATAATCCTGCTGAATTGGGAATCCATATTCAGAAGCTAGAGATTCTTTTCAATGTAACTGCCGGTTGGGTCCCGACCACAATTTTAGTGAAGGATATGATATAATGTGGTGCTGCTGAAGGGATCAATCATTCATATTTTAAGAAATTATGTGACCTTTTCAATCATGAAGATGTATGTTTTCACCTTCTTATATTATTTTCTACATTGCCTTTATATTTCATCCAAATTTTTATTTATAAAAGCGAATATTGTCTTAATTTATAATTGGATAAGGTAATATCAATTGATGTTCTATCACCATTGTATAACCCTAGTGGTACTCTAATCAGGGCCGCTAGTACATCCCTTATATCATGAGAGGTATCTCTAGGACAAAAAGCCATGGAGGATGATATTTCAAGAGAATTACCACCTATAATACCTATTTTTGTGGAGGTTAATTCTATCTCTCCTGTGATGAAGATGAAAAATAAATGTTTCTAAAGGGTTAAATCCATGGATAAAATCTTTTTTAGTAGCAATAAGTCTTCCTGTTATCATTAATTTGGGCTTTATCCAGAGAAAGTATTTAAAATCCTTGGAATTGTAGTAACTCATTTTGTTTATTCCCTTAAGAAAGTTATAAAGATCCTTCGAAAACTGAGGTGTATTCTTTAGAACAAGTAAAGATCCCTGAGAAACTAATACCTCTCAACTGAGGAAATGATGAGAGTTAAGGGCATATCATCTACTCCTATAATATCTCTTATCAATTTTTGAGAGGGAGATAAAGGAGGCATATGGTATGTCATAAGTTATTCACGAGATGTTTTTTACTAATGACTAGATTTCTTTTTTTAATATTTTAGGTTCTTCTCATGCATTAAGGAATCATATGACTACTAATACTAACCCTACGATTATCACTGAGGAGTCTGTTTGGGGTCTCATGTAATCAAGGGTGTGTTATGAACAAACTCCCTCAAGTGCTTCCATGGGTGAGATTAACATGGTTCTTGGGATCTCAATAGAATCTATGATAAATCGTGACATTCCTTTTGAAGAAGTATTGGAACATGCCAATATTCCTAATACTTTAGAGGAATTTGGGGCACTTTATATAGAAATAAATGGACATGAGTCTTTCTTTTCCATCCATTTGATCTTTATATGATCGATTCCCTAATCATGAATGGTTGGAATGAGAATCCCAATCCATAGAATCTACTACAATGATTTTTTATGGATATGTCATTGAAATCACTCTTAATCCCACCGTTGAATATGAACAAACTAAGGTGGACCTTGAAACGATAATCCTACCTAAAGATCATCTGGAAGATCTTGGGTAGACCCAGGAGGGTGCCCCTCTCCAAGAGGTTATATCCAAGACTAATGATTCTGGTAATGCTAGGGATGAATCCTCCCAAGATACCAACTTGTTGTTGGATAAGGATCACAAACTATTGCGGATATTCCCTACTCTTTCTATAATTTTGCTGAAAATAATAAATTTAATTCATCATTAAGGAATATTAGCAATTGTGGATACATCTAACAGAAAAACGTCTGCATCATCTCTACCAACATCAGAAGATAAGGCAACCACTATTCAAGAGGGAGCGAAACATGGTACTTCATAGAGTTCTTTGATCTTGTAGTACATCTCCCTTTATGACAGTGACACTAAATCAAATTTAGATATGTAAAACACTCTCTACATTTCATGTCGTAGGTCATGGAAGGACATATGGAAGATAATCTCTAAGACACCCCTTGAGGTCTTATCTCCACAAATCCAATGAATTCCCAATTCATTCAATATTTTGGGACTCAACAAGTTTGATTTCCATCCAATCCAAACTATAATAAAATATAAAATAAATTAGTGGGAATAAAAGAATTAGCTTCAAAAATACCTTACAAAGGCCAAACAACTCAATAATGTTGGTGATTTTTGAGCTACACTGTCCCAAGAGGAGACCACCCACAACACAAATTTGATGGCATTTAAATAATAAATCAACTATAATTCCATTGAAGTTTCACTTCTACAGTGATAATTGGACGCTTCTTAGTGGTAACTCAAAAAACTCAACCATTCATTAGGAGAATCCCAAACCAAATGAGAAAATACCATTGTAGTTTCCAATGAAATGATTTTTCAGGATTAGGAGATTGATGGTGGTCGATTGAATAAACATCAATAAGTAGATAATGGTGCTTGGGAAGCTGTTCAATAGGTGAAGAGTTATATTTAAGGCCTCTTGTAATACATGACAAACAGAGTCCATTTTTTGGATGTTTCTCTGATTTTTCTCTATAAATGAAATGAATTTTGTTTCTGATCATATATTTCTTCATCCCTATCTTCCTTCGAAAATCATAATGTCAAAACTAATTTTCATATCATTATATCATCATATCATCTAATAATAATTACAACGATAGGGTTAGGGTTCTTTGGATTTTAGCTAATCTAGGGGTCTAATGAGCATATTTTGACTGTTTCTTGGGTTATATGAGAAACCCAAAAAACATTATGTATTTTGTGTCATCACCATAATATTACCGATGTTCAATATGAAAGAGACATAACATGTGACAATTGGATTACACATAGGCCACGGTTTTTGGGCTTTCAATAGATCATGATTTATGTCTTTTAAATTTTAATTGATCGATATTCTCTAAACCATATAGAGCACATGTCAAGTGATCTGAGACTCGAAATTTTTCCAGGGTTACCTTTTCAAGTATTCAACTTGGTGAGAACTATATCCCATTTTATGGGAAATTTAAATTCATGCATGTCGGAATAAAAGGCTCGTGTTTTAGGTCTAATAGCATTGCCCAATAATTTTGAAATGATAACCAAAATAAGGCTTGATGGATAGGAATATTCTGAAATTCTTTTGATATATACAAGGTGAATATTGAGACATTTTTTTATTTTTTAATATTAAACATGATATTATAGAATATAGAAGTTCTCTAATAGGAACAACATTACCACTGGTTGAAAAACCCATTGTGGGGGATGTTTTATGAAAGGCTAACTGGGGAACATACTATATTTTCAAGTAGTGGTATCATTATCCATAAAGGCCTTTATGTGGGTAACTTATACAAGGCCAACTGGGGAACGTATGACCTAGTCGGGAAAAGGAGATCTCATGGATTCCAACATTTTATTACTGATGAACCAAGGATGTTTAAGATTTGGATATCTCAAGACCACAGTGGGTAGATTTTTGAAGGAAATGTGTTTGAGAAAAAAGAAACCATCTGTACCAACATAGGCCATTAATAGGTATCCACTCCTATATGGATTTGATGTGTGAAGTAGGGTACCTTTTTTTATCAAACCAATTTCATTGGAAGAGGGATTCTTTTTAGAAAAAGGATGAATGCATCATGCAATTTATAGTCATTCAACAAGGTCATTATGTTGTGTTTTTTAAATTCATGCAACAAGGACATAATGTTGTGGAATTTCATGTTGTGAAACAAGGAAATTATGAAATTTTGTTTAAATTTGTGCTTATGAAATTTAAATTATTTAAGCAAAGACATTATGTTGATCAGTTTAAAGTCATGCGGAAATGAAATTAGGGTGGCTATAATTTAAGGTATTTGTCTTTCACTTCACGTTTGAAGATTCTATTATTCTTGGTAATCTATCTAGAAATTTTATACTATATTGAGGTATGAAAGGAAAAGGTTTTATGTCACGATTTGGGGAATTCCATATCTTAATGGATGTATGAGAAAAATGGATTATGACATTATAGGATGTTTCTCTCAAGAACGATGTTACCACTGACTGAAAAAACCCGTTATGGGGCAATTTTATGCAAGGAAAACTGGGACACATACCACATCATCAATAATATAATCCTTTGGTTGGTAAACCTATTATGTGGGATGTTTTATAAAAATCCAACTAGGGTGTGTACTATATGGTTCTAAAATGGAGATCTCGAAACTTTTAAATTATATCCTTATAAGTAAATGAATGTTTATGGAGATTTAGATCTTCCCAAGAACAGAGTCCGGTTTATCAAGAAAGTAAATAAATATTTAAGGTGTATTCAAAGTTATTATTTCCAAATAATCATGGGAAATGGATACTCTACACAGGTCTAACTCAAGCATAGGAAGTAGGGTGCTTATCGTTTTTTTTCATATGACTAGGACCAAAAGATTATGGAAATTATGGATGGACTGTAGTAAAGTAGCCCAAGATTATTCTAGAATGATTTGAAAATATGATGAGGGGAAATATAAACCATGTTCTTGGAGAATTTTAGGTAAGGATAAATAAAATGGGATAGATATGGAGAGGATGACCGTGGATTTTAAATTACAATTCTATCATACCTTCATCAAAATCATAAAGGGGAAGAAGAGTTTTATACTAAGAACAAATTTATCAATGGTTGAAAAACTTTTATGAGGTCTATTTTATACAAGTAAAACTGGGGTGCATATTGAATATCCAAACTGTGGAATCCTTTGGTTGGAAAACTCGTTTTGTGGGAAATTAATGCAAGGCCAATTGGGGCACATACTACATGGTCAATTAAAGGAGCTCTCAGGTATTATTCAATATTTTCCAAAGAATCAAAGGAATGATTATGATGATCCGGATGTATTTAAGATTAGGATTATGTCACACAAAAAAGGTATGTTGTTCTTTGCATAAAGGAAGAACTGTATTGATATTGTCTATGAGTTTTGAGTCCCTCACGTAGATCTGACTCATATGTGGAATGGGGAAATCTCTTGTTTCAGTGGTGGGTTCTCCATAGAGAGGCACCAATATAAAATCTCCTATACATATGTTTGATTGTATAAAGGAGAGGGGTAATTTTATTTTACCCCATGTTCGGGACAAGGATTTAAGGCCTAGTCTTTACCACATGCCTTAATAGGATGAAAATCAAGCCATACATGTTCCCTAGGTACCGTGCAGTTTGAAGTTATGTGGAAAAGACATTGGCCATACAGTTTAATGTCTAACAGAAAGGATGTGGGTGATTTTGACTTTAAAAAAAATATTGTGGCTAGGCTAGGGTGTGGAGCCTAAGTATTACCATGTGTCTTTTTAGAGAGAGAATCAATCTTCATGTAGTTCTTGATGCATGCGTTCATGAATAAAGTGATATCTCATATTAGATCTATCCATGTATATATGTCTCATACACGGGAGAGTAGGGGCCTTTTTAGGTTCTTATGCGCTACTACTGGGACTAGGATGGATGATCTTGGATTCAATACACACTATAAATAAAATGACTTGAACCAATAGAAATTTATTAATATATAATGTATTTTTTGGTAAAAACAAGCAATTCCAACAGATATTAAGTTCTATTGGTGTTAATTTTTAATAACAACACTTATTTTTACCAATAGATATATATGTTGATATTGATCATTTAATATGATCATATTATTTACCAACATTTTAATTTATTGTTTTATTATACTCATACCTACATATTTTTACTTACACATAAATCTCTTATTAATAACACTATTATCAAAAAATATTTTTCTGCCAATAAAAAATGTTACAATAAACCATTCAATAATAAGAAAAATTATTTTTCAACAACCAATCAATAGAAACATAGTATATAAATATACACATATATATTATTTTTATGACTAATGTAATATTTAATTTCATGGAGTTCTATTAAAAATATCTCATTATTTATTTTATTTTTCAATTTTCTTGATATATTTTTATAAGTTTTTATATTTTTCAATATTTTTTATTCATTTTTCATGAAATATATACTATTTTTTAATTTTTAGGTATTATTTATTTAATAAACATTCAGATACTTTTTATAAAAACAATTATCACCACTAAACCCTAATTGATATCCCCTCCCCCTATTCTATGTTTTGTCTCTCATCCTGCAGCCCCGCCTCACATCCCGCTGCCCTACTCTGGCCTCACCATTCATCTTACCACCTTAACACTTGGTTTGGTATGATTTTAGTAAAAGAAATGAAATGATTTGATAGTTTACAAAAGAAATTAAAAGAAAAAGAAATGATTGAAGTTTATATCCTTGTGTTTGGATCAATAACTTAGTAAAAGAAAAGATGTGATTTAGATTTCTCTCCATCATGTTTGGTGAGAATTTTAAAAAGAAATGAAATGAAATTGTTTTGATACAAATGACACAAATAACCTTTGTTAAAAAATTCAACATACACACATGATTAAAAGGCATACTTGACCAATATAAAAAACAACAATAGATTAAATCCCCACGGACACCAAATCTTCCACCATGTTACCAATTTATGTTAAATGACACAAATAACCTTTTAAAAAATATTTTTTTTTTATCTTTTTTATAAAAAATAATAAATAATAATAATTTTGTTTTTTGTCTATCATTTCCTTTCATATCATCAAAATAAGTTAAACATTAAACTACTAAAATATGTTAATAAATTTTTTAAAATTTTAAAAAATTAATTAAAGATAATCAAATTTATTTATATATTTTATTAATTCAAAATTATTAATTCATGGTAATAAAAATTATAAATTAGAAATAATTATTAATACAAAATTATCAATTAAAACTAATTACTAATTCAAAATATTTATTATTTCAAAAAAATTATTAATTTGAAATTATTTATAAAATATTTATATAAACTATTAATTCAGGATAATCATAATTAATTATAATCCAAATTATCTATAATTAAATTTATTTATAAATTATTTATGATTATGTATACACATAATTAGTTATAATGAAAATTCTTTATATACACATTATCAAAAAATATATTTAATTATTAATATTTTTAATAAAATATATTTAACATAGAAATATTATTATTTATAAATTACGTTGAAGAAAATTTATTAATTTTTTTATAAATTACTCATGCATGAAATGTTGAATTGTTCCTGAAATTTTTATTCATTTATTTATAAATTATTCATTATAAATACTTGGGATAATTTTGGGAATTTAAAAAATATTGAAAAAGCGGATGATTTTCATCAGAATCATCCGGATTTTGGGACGATTCCAAAAAAACGAAATCATTGACAGGGGAGAAATCCATTTCTCCCCATTTCCATGTGTTGCCTTTCTCTCGCTACTTTTGATATAGCCAAATGGGAGAAATCAGTTTCAATCGTCCCATTTCATTTCTTTTCTTCCCAAACGAGCACTTCCAAACGTGGGCTAAATCTCGTCATCCCTATCTCATTTTTCCTCCCACTCTATCATCAGTTATCTCTTCAGTCACATTCGGTGACACATCTTTCTTCGTTATTATGATGATGTGTGGGGTCGGTCATGTATAGTGATTTAGGGACTGTTTTGGTTTCTTATTTTGTTTTCTCTTCAGGGTTTATTGCCTGTCATTTTGAATTGTACCTTGAAAGAATTTTATCTTCCCTTTACCTGTTTTTATTTGGTGTATTTCTATTTACACTTCAACAAGTTTTGATTTCCTTGTTTCATATATTGTTTATGTGGAAAGATATCAAAGATGGACGTCGTTAAGGGTAGATGAAGTTTTTGTCTTTGGAAGCTCTGATAGGTTCTGAAGGTAGTCCCCCCAACCTAGAGTGAGATTGGTCTATTGATATTAAATAGATGGGTACCCAAATATTTGTCGTTCTAATGCTCCCTAAGGGAATGAATCATTTATTTATCAAACATTTCTTCATTTTCTTCTCTATGTGAATTTATTTTTCAAAACTGGATCCTTCTTCTAGTTAATTTTCAGATCACACCTTTATTCATTTGTAACTACATAGACTGTTAATGGTGTTTGGGATACTGTAATCCAAGAATAAGCTCTCGATTATTGTCATGGGATTTCATTGGAAGTCTCATCAACACAAACTATTAATGATCGCTTGATTTTTTATCAACTAGAACATGCATTATATATTTGAAATAACGCATGGAATCCTAAATTATATGATACGTTCGGGAAAAAGGGGTTTCAAGATAGTATGACATGTATTATGATATTTATAATACCTGAAGAGAAGGTAATATCTCCTCTTTTGTAGCCAAAGAAATAGGGATGTGTTTCATCAAATCCGTGTTCCAGAAACACACTTTGAATAATTTTCTAATGTTGAGAAAATGTACTTTGATCTAGATGTGCTCAAGGAAATATTTTAATAAGGATCTATCATCATTTCTAAGATGTATACATTTTCTGGCTATTAATGATTTCAGCAATGTTTCAATCCAAAATGGGGGGATTTTAGGTTGGATGTTAAGTTCCCACTATTTTTTATGCTCATGTTTTTCATCTGTGTTTTTTCCTGTGGAGATCTACAATGGTGAAGGAACTTCTGTGCACACAGACTCCAATAACATGGGGAAGTTCTATCACAGGGATGGTCCACGTACGAGATTAAGATTTCCAAGATAAGAAGGCGGACATGGATGGATAGAGGAGACCAGGTGGGCCTACTTCACTCCATCACCACTTTCCAATATTTCTTCTTTGGATTCTCTTGTGTTGTTCTTTCATATGGAACATCATGATATAGCTTCTTAGGTTGGTTATTTTTATAAATATGCATGATTTAAATAGGTATTTTTATGGGGTTGGGTTGCGATGTTTGTATAAAATTATATATCGTACTTATATTTAATTATCTTTTAGTTGTTTTTAATGTTTTCATTATAGGTTTATCTACAATGATGAGAAGCTAACATGTAAGGGAACAATCATGAAAATTACATTATTGCGCATTTATTATGAGTGTATTTCTCCAGTTTATATTTTTTTCATATGATTTTCATAATACATTAGTAATACTATGTATATATATTGGTGATATTAATTTTTTAAATCGTTGTTGGATTCAGAAAACATTTACATGCCAGATTTGAAGAATTCACGAGTTTCAATATTGAGTGACCCTTCAAGATCTCACTCAAGGGTGAGCTATTCTCTGTGGCATAGTGTGTATTATACTTTAGTTGAAGAAGTTAAAACTTGTGACAACTCTTTTTCTATTTTGAATGTTTTTTTCATCAACATTTATTAGTTCATTAGTAAAATCGTCTAGTGTATATGATTAATTGTTTTCAATTATATTTATTTCTTTTTTATTTTGTAAAACCAAATAAATTACTTAAGCCTATTTCTTCATTTTATTTTATCATATTTTCTTTTTCATATGATTCATAATGATTTACTTGAACAAAATATCAAAGATCATGTTGTCTTTATTATTATTAATCTTTTTTAAGAATTACACTAATTTTTATATGTATATTGAAAAAATAATATGAAAAAAATAAATCTAGTTAAATGTTGAGTTTTTTCATTTATTGGTAAGTAAATATGATAATAAAATCATGTAGATGAAGGATTTTAAATTTTTTTATCAAATTTACATTATGAATTTAGATTGACAATGAAATTGTTTTTCCATAAGTTTCTTCTTCTTTATGTTGCAAATTTGAAAATTCTACTATTTCTAAATCATTATGATAATCAACTCATCTGGAAGAAGGATTTTAAAATGTTTATCAACTTTACATTAAAAATTTATATTGATAATGAAATTGATCCTTTTTATGTTTCATATTCTTTACATTTCATATTTTTCAATTCTAATATGTGACTCTTCTACTTTATGAGCAGAAGTACATGGCATAAGGGGGAAGGCTTAATCATCGTCACCTGTATGAGAAGCCCTTAAAGAATTATGGAGTGGAGTGAAAGCATTAGGATTCATCCTTTTGAAATAAGTAAGGTCTTTTATATTGTATCATTTTATTCCTTTTACTATCATGGAATGAATGTGGAAGTCTAATTGTTATTCATTTCTATAATAGGTATGAAAAAAATTGATTAGGTGTCTTGAAGTACTCATCTGTTCATGACCATAAATCCACCCGAAAAGTTTCATAAGTATTACATAACATTTTTTAGATAAATCCTTTATTCCTGGGATTTATTCAATTTTATGTGAACTCGTTTTTTTGGGTTTACAACTTTAAATTACAGAATTCTTGGTGCATTTATAGAGCATCTCTTCAAGATATGTTGGACCACATATGTAGGTAGTGTTATGAAATCCTTTCTATAATTATTTAACTGAAGGTCAAGGTAGGGTCTTCTAAATTTTATCATGTTAAATAATACCATATGTTTCTTGATTAGATAAATTTTAATGTTATATCAAGATCCATGGTGTTCTAGAAAAATATTTAAGGAAAACCTAAGGTTAGTTTAAATGATTTGGATTGCTCCTGGTTTTCTATCTACTCATTGACTTTTCATATGTTTTTAATGGTTTTCAGAATCTAAAATGATTGTGTAATCTTTTAATGGGTTTTCAGGTAGAGTAGCAACATGTTAATCGATGGATAATACAACCATTTCAATATAGAATTTCATATTCTTCATCATTGATTTCTTGTGTTCTGAGTAAGAATTATCTTATGAGTAATAATTCTTTACTAGTAATGGGGAATGGATGGATTTCTCTGGAGATCGCTGGTCCCTATGTGGCATGGGTGGGATGCTCCTGGCTCCCTGGAATCCTAAAGAATTTATGGGGTGCTGGTGCTCGTTGGTCGCTAGTGTGGTATGGATGGACTGTTTTTCTGGCATGGGGGTGGGCTTTGGGTTATTGTTGTGTGTGATGGATCCTTTTGGGTAATGAATTTTTTATTTATTCATTTCTTATTAAATTTCATTATTAATATAATTGTGTTTTATAATTTAAAAAATGTGTGAAAATCATACTCTAATAATTAAAATAGATGTATTATATATGATAAATTAATAAATATAATATTATATTTTACTATAAATAAAAAATTATAATTAATATTCAATTGTAATTAATAAACAGATATTATATATGGGTAAAATTATTACCCATAGAAAAATGTGTCATTAGAACCTATTGCTAAATTTTTTAACCAATATATATAATATCTTGGGGTATTATTAAAATTGTAACATAATGATTTTATCTATCGCAAAAACATTTAGCACTAGAGTTTTTACCGATAGTTCAGTGACATGGATATATATGTTGGTAAAAAAAATTTCCAACATAAAATGTACAGATAAGGCTCCGTTGAAAAAAGTGAAATATTTTGTTATGACATACCTCATATTAATGATAATCAAACCACATGTAGTTCTTTAGATTCCTTGTAGTTTAACATCATGCGATAAGGACAAGATGAACCGATGTGGTTGAATGACAAAATTTCCACTAAGCCAAGGTGTAGGATCTAGGCATCACTGTGTATCTTATTGGGATGAGAATAAGTCCTCACATGGTCCTTGATAGACTACCTATGTAGATCAGATTCATTCACAATATGTAAAGAGGATTTATGATTTAATTGCAGTCGGTCCCAATATTGGAGATCTGGGTGTCATTACATATCTCAATGGGAAGAGAATCAAGCCATACGTAGTTATTGAAGGTTTTTCCACACACCATTCAGAATTTTATGTGGAGAAGGAGAAATTTGATAACTTCTAGACTGATGGATGGGAATAAAGCATAGATTCTAGGTATCACCATGCAGCTCATTGTAATAAGAGTCAAGGCATTAGTCTTGAAGGGTTCCTTGTGTGGATTTTTTCCATGCATGGGGAAAAGGAAGAGGGATTTTCACTTCCAAAATCATGGTTGGACCCAAGATTGGATATTCGAGTGTCACTACTTATCTCAATGTGATGAGAATCAGGCCAGACAATGTTTTTTGAAATTCTCCCTATGCAGGTTTGATTCATGAACATAAGTGGTGAAGGGACTTTTTAATCATTTCAGCTACACCCAATATAGGTGATCAGGGCATCACTGTGTTTTTTGTTGGGGAAAGAATCAAGCCACAATTAGTTCTTCAGAAAGTTTACCATGCAGAACTGATCCGTAAACAAGGAGTAGGGACTTTTTTTAAATCATGGATGGACCTAGGATTAGAGATCTAGTCATCACTACACATATCAATTGGATGGGAATCAATCCATAAATATTTCTTTAATATTGTTCCCCACACTAAATTAGGTTTTATGTGAATAAATGAGATTTAATATTTTTTCATATATTTTCCAAAATAAGGGTTGGGATCAATGCACAAAATGGTATGAGAATCAAGACATATGTTTCAGAGGAGCTCCCAAAATACATTTGGTTCATAGACAGGGATCAGGGATATTGTTTCTTTATGGTCATAGATTGACTTGAGAATGGGGATCTGGGTATCACTACATATCTCATTGAACTAAGAATGAATCCAGATGTGTTTCATAGTGAACCGTGCCATGTATTATCATGTTGTGAGGATGTGGCGTCACCTGACATGAAGGAAACATTATGGATGGGCTAGGGGATAATACCTAGGTGTCACTATGTATCTTGTTGTGGAATGAATCATGCCACATATAGTTATTGACTCTGAATCCCTATGCAGGCCAGATCCAAAGATAGGGATACATGGGGATCAAGTTCCACTAGAGAGTGGAAATGATTGAGTGAGGTTTAAGAATGTGAGCTACTCATCTATTGAGGGACCACAAGGATTTTATACTAATGGTATCTTGGGGATTTCTTAATGTTAAAATGGGTAGACATTAACCATATAGTTAAATATCATGTGGTGAGGAGAAATGGTTCTATGCAGTTAACCATTATGTATCAAGGACTTCATGTCATGAATTTTATCGTCATACAGCAAGAACGAGGATTATATAAACATTCACATCATGAATACTAGACACAAATGGTGCTATTAATTTTAACATACTATAGCTAAGACGAACTCTGTGTGACTACACAATGTAATTCATTAGGAACCTTGCATTGGTATGAGTTTTAGTGAGTCCTCAATCCACTAATATTAAGGAATAAGCTCAATTAGAGTGGAGATTATGTATATATTAAGGTCATTACCACTTTGGTTCATGGTTTTTAGGTTTATTTATTGGTATCATTGGAGTCCTAATGACCAATACCAATTCTCCTTGGAGGAATGAATGATGAAGGACTTTCTTGTCGATATTGCGCGTAATAGTCCTCCACGTGATACTAGGTGTGAAATATATTTTCTTCCAATCACTCCAGTTCATCCCACCATATCAAGGATTTATCATCTATGAAAAGATAGTCACAAATGGAAATAAAAAATTATGTAATTAGAACAAAAATGGGAAAAACATCTTCTGATCCATACACCAAAGAGTAAGGGGTTGTTTGTGTCATATTATGGGTAGTATTAGGATAAGACCATAAGGAATTAAAGAGTTTATCATGAAAAAATTTCTTATCTTTATCCACTAACATCTGGAGTATGTTTTTTAGGGTCTTGTTAAAAGCCTCTATTTATCCTCTGGATGCCGCACCATCGTAGGATGAAAAGATGGATTTTATATTGTATTCCTGATATAGCTTCTCCAGCTCATCATAGACGAAATTATTTCCTTTTACCATCAATATGGTATAAGGGATTCCAAATATGGTAATGATATTATATTTTATAAATCTAACAATGATTCTGGATTCAAATTCTTTTAGAGGTATTTACTCATCCCATTTGAAGGAGAAATCACTAGCAGTAAAGATTTACTTGAACTGCTTAGCTATTGCAAGAATATATGGTCCAATAATATCCATTACATGTATATAAAATGGCCAGGAGTACCTAGATTTATTCAGTAACTCTAGGGGTTGATGTGTGAAATTTTTATACACTTGGAAGGTATGACACTTCTTTGTGAATTCTGAACAATCCTACGTCATCAAAGGCCAGAATTATAAAAACATTCAATTTTGATCAGAGAGCTTGTACCCTGATCGTTAAGAACCAAAGGCTCTTGAATTTACTTATTCCAAAACATCCATGGTCTCTTCTATATCAACACATATAACAAGGTCTCCATAAAATTATCTCTTATAGTGGAATTTATGGTGAGTTAGGCCACCATAAAGAGTGAAATTAGCCACTAGTCGCCAGATCTTCTTTCTTCCATCCTTGTCTAGTATAAGTACTCCATCTTTGAGATATTCCAAGATGGGTTATATCTATCCCATATTAGTTATATATGGATCCAATATGGGACTAATTTCATTGATATATTCTAATATTATTAAATCAAAAGGTGAAACCATTCTACTATGGGAAATGTTGATGATTGTTTTGTCCTGATATGGATCTTCCAAAGCTATAGCTGTATTTTCTAACACATATTCCTGAGCATTTTGTGATCACAATACATGAGTAAATGTTATCTCTAAGGGTAATTCTACCCTTTACCATCATACATTATCACATAGTGTAATTATCTCCACTTTTCTGATGGCATAGTCTTCATTGATCTACTATATTATAAATTCTAAATAACTTTTTACCTCTTGGTGGTTCAGTAGTATTTGATGTGAAAATTCAAGGCATTTAATGAGAGATTGAAATTATGCCTCATTTTTAATACCACCATATGAAAACAAGGAGTATGTAAACCTTACCTTTTATGGGGAGATAAGCACAACTCCCAACCTGACTTTGTTAAGCTTTGGGTCTTCCCTTATCATCCCCGTTGGACTATTGGAGGCATCGTCAAAATAAATTTTCCATGATTGAGGGATATCCTGAATTGATAAGATTTCAACATTAGGTAGTTCAATGTTTAATGACACCTCTTGTACAGATGGGTTCTTAGCGAGGATGAATGCCAAGGATTGGCCTTTCACAGCTTTCATAGGCACAAACTGTATATCAAACTGCTGGAGGATAACTTCCCACCATGATAGATGTCGTGTCAGCATAAGAAGACTAATAATAAATTTGAACATGTTATTAAGAGAATGAATGTGGATAACATGGTGATTTAGTTAGATCATATTCTTTTGAACTACAAATATTAACATTGGATAGCTCTTCTCAGTATCTGAATATAGAGTCTCTACATTGAGCATGGTTTGACTGAGATAATAAAGGTTGTTTTCATTAAAAACATAATTCTTTTGTGAGAGGAAAGAACACAATGATCACTCCAAGCATGTATCAAAAATAATGTGTGGATGTCCTTCAATAGGTGGAATCAATACTATTGTAGTCAAGAGGCATTTCTTGAGGGCATCAAATTCCACTTGATAGTTATTGTTCCATTGATAAGTGACCACATTCTTCATTAATTTGGAGAAGGGTAAACACTTTTCTGTGAGGTTGGATATATTGTTCCTAATGTAGTGTAAGTGTACATAAACTCCTTTGAACTATTTAAATTTTTGATATGGTGACATTCCAAAGATAACTTTAGTATTCTCAGGATCAACTTATTTTCCATGATGGCATAAAATGAAGCTGAGAAATTATCCTGAGGTTAACCCAAAAGCCCATTTCTAGGGGTTCATCATCCTATTATGCTAGTGAATCAGGTTAAAGCTAGTTTTTAGGTTATCTAGGTGATTAGATCATTATTGGGATTTGACAACTAGATGATCATCGTAGCATTCTACAATCATTCCCAAGAAGGGTTTGATGACGTGATGCATGTCACATTGGTATGTAGAACCAACATTCGTCAATCCAAAGGGAATTACCCAATATAATAATATGACGTGATTGGTTATATAGGCCATCAATTCTTAATATTATAGGTCCATCCAAATTTGATTGTACCCAGAGTATCCATCCAAAATGGAGAGGGATGTATAACTGGCTGGTTCATCAATCGGGTGTTCTGTAATTGGAATCAAGAAGTCGTCTTTGGGACAATTCTAATTGAGATATCTAAAATCAAAGAATACTATAATTTTCATATTCATATTATTCAAAAGGATAATATTGGATAAGAATATATCGTATTGTACCTGTCAGATAATATGAGCATTGAAAATATTGTCCACATTAGTCTCAATTTTAGAGGTGTGAGTCAGGTGTGTCCTTCAGGATGCATACTTGTATCCTCTATAATATTCTGGAAAACCCTAGTTATGGGTGGCCACATTGGGGTCAAGTCCTTGAATCTCTATGTAATTCTAGTAAAAACACATCCTAGTGATTTTTTAGGAGGGATAATTTTTCCTCATGCTCTATAGCATTCAAGGCCAGATTAATTAGAGTTGGACATTTATCTTCTTTTGTACCTATATTAATTTCTCAGACTTCATCCATGGTGGTGGATTCACCTTCCTCAAATGATGGAGTGGAATCCTTGATATATTCTTCTTCTTCAACTTCCTCTTCCCTTTGATCCATAATTTTTCTTGTTCCTGAGGAGAAGATTATAAAACAAGTTCCTTAAAATGAAGACGAGTGTCCCTATTTAGACATATGGAGGACAAGGAAACCATTTTAGGCCCACTTGTTGGAATGAATCCTTATTCGATTCATGAAGGGTAAACGAGAGAATAATAATGAGTCTATTCACATTATCCTAAAATCATGAGAGATTCATCTATTGAGGATAGCAGAACCTGAATTTGTAAATGCTTAGTTAATAGAATTAAGATATTTTCATCCAAGATTTCATTATCATTTGGACAATTGAAAACTTCAATAGCTCTATTTGTATCAACTGTTGTGATTGAAATTATGGACCCTTATAAATGAAAATTTGAATTCTTTCGAACCATTTCATTTTTATTAATAGCAAGCACATAATTTTTATTGAGTTGTTTGAAAGGGGTAACTGGGATCATTTCCATGAAATTGGGGTAATTGATTCATGTGGAAAAATTATCCATTGATTTCTCCCCTTCATTGTGATAGAACTATACATCAATGAATTATATCTTGTAGGATTTGAACAAGGCCTTGTCACTATACAGTGTCCCAATTTGACCATTAATATAATATTTGAGACATTGGTGGTATGATGAAGGAATGAATACATGCTAACGTATCCAAGGTTTTCACATAATAAAATTGAAATATGTGTCATGTTAGACCACCATGAACCCTGATTCAGGAACATGATCTACAAACTGAGTTCAAATTTTGATCTCACTGAGTGGTTATTTCTCATTCTTTTCATAACCATGTGATTTTAGAGTGGATGGAAACAAGTTAGATTCATTGAGACCCATTTGATGATGTGTCTGAATTGGGATGAGGTTGAATCCTATCCATTATCAATGAAGGATCATCAGATATCATTTCTATTTAACATGCCATATATATAGGGGCATGAAATTTCCTTGTATGACAACATCCTCATCATGGTCAGTGAATTATATTACTGCATGGAATTTTTTAGGATCATTCTCTGCACAATATACTTCATCAGCAGCGACAACAACTTTAAATTCTTGAGCGTTTGACAATGCATCATTGAGTGCTTCTCAGAGGTCTTCTGACAAACTAACAACAACCATGATTGATAACTTGGACATCACTTGGTCCAGTTGCTACAAAAAATAATAATTTTGATCTAAAAATATATGCTTCCCATAATGATGTTGTTCTTTTACGGGTTCTTTGGGAGCTGATGTTCTGGATGTGGATGGGTCATTCCTTGGGGAAGGAGATAGAAGTTCTTTAGTTCTTGGTGGATTACGCTATATAGGTCTTCCTACATTATATGGAGGTTGTGGGATATCCTCTAACTAGTCTTCCAGGATAATTATATAAGGTCATACCCTATCATGTGTGTAGGAAGAACTCCCTTTTTCCTGTTGAGCTAGCTGGAGAGGTTTCCCATGATTTTCAGCCACATAGATAGTTCAAGAGGGGGTTTCATTGAATTAGTGGCTTCTAGAATAGCCATATATCCCCATATATCCTTGACCCAAATGACCTCTTCCACCAAGTCCCCAATCAAGTGCCGAGAACATAGGTTCATAATCAGAATCATCATTTGGGTAGGGATATATTATGTGAATAAAATTAACATTTCCAAAGATCAAATCCTAATTTGGTGACATTTCTTCATGAGGGGTCAACAGTTATTGAATCATTTGGAGGGATGGTTCCCATTCTTTTGATATGGTCTTCATGAAATCAACTATGGTCAAGGGAAACTTATCCAATGAAACGATCTCTTATTCTTCTATTTTACTTTATCCTTCCATCCATGTAACTTATTTAAGGATTGGCCTTTAAGGGATGGTGACTTTAATGAATATTCATTTACTATTGCAAAAGTGACAGGAGGAACAATTGGATGTTTCAACTGTGTTCCTTGAATGTAATGAGTTTGAAAAAAAATTAGAAATATCTTGCAATTTAACTTCTGTGCATTCTTGATTTTAACTTCATTCCATTTTCCTTCTACCTCCAAATCAGTATCAAAAACATATGATACTTGGGATAAGAAATTATTTATCACCATATGCCTATAATATACCATCCTATGTAATAGGTGTTTTATAACCAAACACTCCTAGAGGGATTTCCCAACATCTTATGGGAAGGAAAATAGTTTTGGAGATCCTCGTGACCTTATTTGATAGGCTTCTTGGGCTTTGGATAATATACTATGTCTTTTTCCAAAGATGAGATGAATTGTATAGGGAAGTGGTAATTTCGAAAATAATATTCCTTGTTTATAAAATCCTCAAACAGTTTCCACCTTTGATATCTTTGATCATCCTGATGAGGTGGTCATTTCTGTTGACACTTAGGAGGTGGATCCCTACGATGCGATTTTGTCTTTATGGTAGGAGTAGGTATATGGGTCTACTTAATTGTATTTTTTCCGGTCTCTATCTTTCATTTTCTCCTCGCCTAAGTTGATTAGATTACCAGAGACATGGATCTGGTCGCTCTGATGGATTTTTCCAACTTTTTAGCAATTGAAGCCAGATCTTGAAGCCCTATTTTTTATTTCATAGGTATCAACGGTGTCAACAAATCTTCATGGATATTTTATACATATATAGGAAACAACTATTCATGAGGGAGAAGTATGTTTAAAGAGTAATTCAATAATTTCCACTGAGCAATGAAGTGTGAGACTCTTTGATTCTTCCTTTACTTGAAATTTTTGAGATCAATGATTGTTTTATTCGGTAACATTAAGCTGAACTAGAATATGAACTTCTAATGAATATCTTCCCATAAAATGATCGATAGGGACTGAAAAATCCTCTACCATTTATAGGAAGGCCCCTACAAAGATTGGACGAATCATTTGGGTTTCACTTCTTCCTTCTTCTCGGGGGTCCCCATCTTGTGATCACAAGGATATATGAAATTCATTGAATGTTGCTCCAGATCTCTTGAGGAATTAAAAATTATAAAGGCTATATTCAAAATGATTGGAGGAGGATGTGTAGGATCCATCCATTCAGGATAAGCCTTCTTTTCTAGATTTACAGGTGCACGCCATCCTTCTATGGCATCTAATAGAGTCATTAGTTACTCAGTGGTGTTTATCGCGGAATATCTAGATGGTATAGGACTTGAATATTTATTGAAATGGAAGCCTAAATGGGTGCGGCGACTGGAAAGACACTTGTGGAGGTGTCACTGGTATCTGTCATAGGTATCCAATATGGGTAGGCTTGTAAGGATGTTCCTGACCATGTTCTGGCTCAGTACCCAATGGATTTAATTCTTGATTAGCTATTATAGGATCCAAATATATTGGTGGTTGAGGTCCCACGTTGAGTGTATGTTACATGTTTGCTTTAGTTGTTGCGTAAAACCCTCTTCACTGAGGTACACTAACATGAATTTCATGTTGAAGGTCTACATGTATGTCATATCTAGTTGGAATACTACCTCAGAGCAACTCTTCTTTCTATTTTCTCAAATATCACATTTCCCCCTCTTATAGAGAAAATATTTCTTCTAGCAAATGGGATTAACCTTATTCAAGGGAAGGTTAGACATGGTATAAACCATACATTTTCCCTTATAAGATGATTTTAAAGGAGGTAGATGTTGATTAATTGAGGGGATACCCAAATTTTTTGTGAGCATCTATTTTCCAGTATGCACACTTTCGGCATTCATTTTTGAATGGACCATATCGTGAACATGAACTTCTTATTCAGAATCATATAAATTGATCTTATGTTCTGACAGGTATTGAATGATATCATTGATGACAATCATAGATTCATAGTGCATCATAGTCATTCCGTTGGCATTTATATTAGCTCACCTTCTTCTATAACCTCCACAAGAACTTGTACTCTTAAATGATGGTTCCCTATGAATTGTTTGACAAAACGTTACCCATAAAGAATTATCCATGATTTATGTCATTCACTTTACTATTAATTTCACTGGATCATGGGATGAGAAAAATTGAGAGTATTCACTTGGTGGAATCATCCCTAATCATGTGAAGACTGATTCCCACTAAGGAAGGGATTGTTGAGGTAAAAAATCTCCCAGATATATGGGCAGGGGTTATTCATGTTCTGACTTCACAACCCTTTATGATTGGATGGCTGATCCTAAGGGTTGGGTTATAAAATCCCCCATCCCCGTGGGTTGAGGCTATTCCCAAACTGTTATGTATAATATTACAACGTCTTATCTTATGATTTTATAGATTCTTTCTTGAACATGGAATGTGTTCCTTATTTGGAACTCACATAAATCATCCATTTTGAAGGGCCATTATGTTATTTAAAACATTTTATCAATCTGATGGATGATATCCTCTAAGTGGGATGCCTAATCAATGTTCTCAAATTCTTCACACAAAATTATCTTAATATATTTCTCTCTTCTATCCTGACATTGGTGAGATTCGATCGAGGCCTACTATTGTTGAGCATATATGAATTCATGAACAGATTCTATTTATTATAGTCGGCCTGGGAAAATGAAGCTTCATGATCCCACAATTGAAAAGCTTTATTATCTTGGGAGTTTAGTGAAATAAAATATCCCATGTACACCCCATCATCAGATGAAATCATCAGATGGGTTATCTATGATCATATTTTGCAACCCCTTCATTGCCTCGATTCATGCACATTGAAGGGATCCCTACTATTTCTAGATCATTGGATGTCTAGAATGAGTGATATAATCAAGGTCAATTTGGATAGGTAACCATTATTTTCCCCTTGTGTGATTTTGATACACAGTATAGTGTAATATCTTTTTTTAGAGGTGATGAAGTGTTTTCCATATGTTGATGTAGATATCAGGCATACAATCTTCTACCAATACGTTTGGAGTGATATATTGATAGGTGGATAAAAGACATAACATGAATGGTATTTCATTTTTATCCAGTTGTTTCCTCATGTTTATGAAATCTTCTTCATCCTTCACAAGAGGAACCTTGACCTGGTGTCACTAGAGTGAATGCTTCCTGATTGTTTTACCATAAGTAATGGGATGGGTTGGATTTTCCATTTCATATTGGAAGGAAAATGACCTAAGGGAGGTTCAAATAATGACCTTCGTGATGGGATGTCTTCTTGTTTAGAAATTATTTCACTTACCAGTAACAAGGCTTCATACATGACTAGCCATGTATTTTCAAGAACGTCACTATAAGAGATCCTTCACATCACTATATTTTCAATTAGAGAAGTATTTTGACAATCCAAATCACTCTTGCGGAGTGAACATTCATAGTGATCACCATCAAGGGGAGGACATTCTTGGTGGATTATATCAAGGGGAAGACCATATTTTTCCCATGTATTTTTACCACATAGAGGGTTTCTATGGATCTCATCAAGAGATAGGCTCTCAAGATCGATAGAGTTGTTTCCATGAAGTAATCATTTAGGGTGAAGTGTCTGATGAGGACCTTGAGGAATACTACTACTGCTCACATAATTTGGTTATAGGAGGTTAGGATGTTGAGATACCACAGATAAACCTCTATGGTCTTCAAGAACACTATAATTAATTGGAGTCGGATCATATATTGCCTCTTGATTCTCCAATTTTTCTTGATGAGACTTCTTCTTGGATGTAATCTACATGTAGTTGGGGCCACGTACTAGGAGAAGTGGTCATTATGGGTCAGTGTTTGTACCTACCATGGAGTGTCCATTTGAATAGGCCGATTACCTCTAATTGGAGCGGGTGTATCTTTTTTGATCCCAATGTCCGTATATTAGGGGGATGTTTTCCCCATGACCCAACTTGACAAGAGAAGAGGTATGTGTATGCTCTAGGGTGTTAGAAAAGTCTACTCGTAGGATTGGTCGGTGAAGGAAGGTTTATATTCATGCTTGTAGGTTTTTTCCGTATTTGGTTGGCAGTTTTCCTTGAATGCTTCTCGGAAAGTGTAATGGCTGGCTAAATGTAGGTGAACAAGTGTATGAGCCCACTCACTACTTTCAACCAAACTGAGTTGGTGGGATTATCCATAGAGGAAAAGGTATGAACCTACTCCCTATTTTCCAGTTTTCATCCCTGATGGGTTGTCTTGTATACCTAGTTTTTAGGGATCAGGGAAGAATAGTCAAAGACGAAATCCCCATTAAGTGGAGGGTTCACTACTGTGTAGAATTCGTGATGGAGATTTTTGAAAGGATCCCTATGTATTTAGTATGAGTTATTTGGTGGCCTTCTGATCTACCTCCCTGAAATATGGGAGAAACTTGTCATTTCATTCCATGGATAAGCTCAAAAAATGGTTTAAGGCGGTAGTCAACACCATCTTTTTTAGGGCCACTGGTCTTCATTGACCGGACTATTAGTGGTGTTGGTTTAGATGGAGGGCCTATTGAGTAGCCACCATGATTGATATCATACCATTTTTATGGTACTCTTATTCCAATGATTTCAAGACACAATGTTGAAGATGCCAAGTCAGTGATGATGTCCTTCACACAAACAAAGATCCGTCCTAACTAGTAGTCGGGGCATTCATTGGTGAGCACATGATGGAATCCATTGGATCAAAGGGAGTTCTGGGAATGATGTTCCTAAGGGTATATAATAGACATGATCAATAAAAACCTATTAATGAAACATATTTTTATATGAACACATGTTTGATTGATTTATATGTCCATCTCCTATTTTCTTTGAGAATGGAAGGTGCGAAACAGTTAGGTGACACTATCATCTTGGTTAAGGATTCACGTCGAGTTCACCATTTATTTGTTTCAAATGAAAATGTTACATCATTGAAAAATAGAATGTTTCAAAGAATATTGAAATGTATATCCATTTTTTTGAATGAAATTTTATAGATAAGTCATTCATCTTTAGTTCTCCATTTTTTCCCTTCGATTTTCCACCCTATAAAGGTTTTCTATTTATGAATGGTTTCTAATGGGATAATTCATGGAACTAGAAAAAACCAGTGGTTCTATATCTATAAGGACCTACATTCCCGTGGTAGGTGCT
The DNA here is from genome assembly GCA_963277665.1 of Viscum album. Taxonomy (NCBI): domain Eukaryota; kingdom Viridiplantae; phylum Streptophyta; class Magnoliopsida; order Santalales; family Viscaceae; genus Viscum; species Viscum album. The sequence goes on from OY728155.1 coordinate 1,016,037,671, forward strand.
CGTTATGTATTTTGACCCATGATTATTAAAAAAATCTCATTAGTTGAGAGGATTAGAGGTAGGGCTCATTACACCCTTTGGGGGGGGGGGAGTTATTGCATACTCTAAGACTCTCTTATAGAAATAATATATGTTCATGAATCCTTAATTAATTCCCATGTATTATGTGTGTTATCCCAATATTAGCTATCAATTATTATCATGAGTGGAATTTAGAATAATCTACATGTACTTGTGGTTATTAATCAATGGATATATCTATAAGTATATGAGGTTCTCTATTGATGGTATCATATTATATACTACACAAAGATTATTTGGTCATTATTATGACGATATTGGTTTCTTATCCACACAATTGGTAATTTGGATGTTTTTTATAATCGAGGTAGTTGAATGCACTCTAGATTTTATCATTGTCTAGGGAGATGGGAATTGATTGATGTTGGAATAAAACCCATAAATTCTCTTCCTACGAATCCTTATGAATGGAAGCAGAACCCACATAGTTTGGTGCCTCTTAAGGGAGAAAATCATACCTTTTATGGTTGTGTGATGAGAACCAAAATTTACAGTTTAATGTCATATGGAAAGTATGTCTATATGTAAGGTTCATATTCAAAAGGTTTCTTGGGGTTCTTATATTGAAGTAGGCCAAGTAACATAGAAGTGATATGAGTTTCAATGTTAGATTAGACCATTCTAGGGTTATGGCCCAAATGAATAGGGTTGGTTTAGAATGTTGGGTTTGAACCTCAGGGAGGCTTCCTATGTATCCCATTTGGATGGGAATAAAAATACATGTACTTCATTTGTGAGGACCTACAACTATGGAGGACCTTAATGGTATGTCTCATAGGGGTGTATGGACAATTGTGATGATAGTTCGGGGTCACTCCTGAGATGGATATCCCCTATGATGGGACCATGAGGACTATTTTAACTCATGGGGATTTTGGGGCTTTACTTGGAGTTGAGTCCAGAGGAGGATACCAATATTAAGTGAATTATGATTGGGTCTTCTTACTAGGTAGGATTCCCATTAACATCAGTCCCTAAGTAGGATTCCTATGTATCCCTATTATAAGGCATAAAAGTTATCTTAGTTCAATCCTTCAGGTGGATTGTGTGGATGTCATGATAATAACTAACCTCTAAGCCCATGTGAGTCATGTTCAGTGTTTGAAGCAAGAGGAAGCATAATATTCGTCAAACAATATTCATTTCCTCCTTACACGTGGAAGAGGTTGGAGATACGATAGAAGAGGCTGGGGCTACAATGGATTTGGTCAAGGTTACAACAGTTCCCTCTCTCCACATGACATTGGAAGAGAGTCTAATGTGAGGAAGTAATTAAGGTGAAGGATGTAGAGATGGATTGGAGAAAGAATGTAACCTTCCATAGGAAATGACAGAGGTTTACTCTAAAGAGGGATGTCCTAAAATTGGTTCTGCAATAGATGGAGGATCTCATTCCACATTGAATGGAAAATTATGTCTGATCCTTTCCCTCCAAACATGGAACCCGAGTCTCCAGGTCTTAGAGAACAGAAGGTACAGAGAGATTCATATCCCCAGAATAAGATACCAGGAATTCCTAAACACTATCGCTAGGGTAAGGTTACTCATGAACATAGGGACACATAACCACATGAACCCTGAGAAGCATGACCATCCAAACAAAAAAGTGTGGGGAACTTCTGTCCATAGGAATAAAAACCTAAATGAAGGACACACTCATGTGCCACTCACTAAGGTTGTTTAAATCCAGGGGACGTTGAGAAGATTTTAATTTGAACCCTCTTAGAATGTGGATCCAATGAAGGATAGGGTCGACCATGAATGGATTTTAAGAAGAACATATCGATGGATCACACATGCTAGAATGTAGGGAGAACTAATGAGGATTTTAGATGGGGTTATTCAAGTAGGTAGGCCCGGGAAAACACATAACACCATGGGATATGCGCAACCTAGGTGACTACACAAGGGAGAGACCTTGATCAAGCCTTCAATGGTCTCCATAGGTGTTCCCGGAGGTAAGTCATATAAGTTCCTGGTTAATGAAAGGGACCTCATGCTAGACTTCATTGATAACAGGTAGGAAGAATAAGGCACATAAAGTGATATATATATTTTTTAACCACAGAGTGGAATTAAGTCTCACTATCTACCTTCAATTCCATCTTCTTAAGTGATAGAGAACTATCGAGAGGGTTTTGATAGACATGACCGAATATATAGGGTGATCATAGAATCAATTGGCCATTGAGAAAATCTGGTCATCCAAATGAAGAGAACAAGGGTTTTATAATATATAAATATGTGACCCTGGGTTAATGTGCTGGTTCACACAACTGATTGGAGAGTAATTGGTTGGAATTCATGTGGGAAGCATGCACATGGGTGGTGTGTAGGTGATTTCCCATCGACGCTGCTTGTGGATGTCATGGGGGAACTCCTCTTTTGGGATTTTTTATTCTTGTATTTCTTTATCTGTTTTCTTTACTTTTTTCTAAGGAATTTACCTTTGATTCCTTTTCATCTATGTGATAAAATGGAGTGTCAATAGTCACCCTAATAGAAATTCATATTCATTCCTTTATAGCACATAGTCATTTGTCCGGAAATGTATTTTCTTGTACCCCGATCCTATCAGGCATAATATTTTCTTCACCTTATATTGTGAATATGGAAGATCATTATCTTTAGGAAGAATGGATTTCATCAATTTTAGAAACTATATACAACTCTTTTCACTCCATCCATTTTTTAACATCAAATTAATCAATATTAAATTCATTGATAAAATTGTAAATTCTACACACCCCGGATATAAGGGTTTTTCAGAATCACTATATAGACGCTCAATTTTCAGTTATTTCTCAATTGTCTTGAAATCAGTATCATGAATCATTTCTCAAATTTGATCAGAATTATCATTTTACAAAGAGTTATCATCAATAGGTATGAAATTCTTCACAGTTTCACGAAGCCAAATCCGAGGGTTGTAACTTGGATTAAAACCATAAAAAATTAAATGATCTTTGAACTATTTTATTTTCAAATTATTCATATTTGAACATTTCAATCAAGGATATAAAATCATGTAATTTTTTGGAACATTTCATTTAAAAAATTCCAAAAAATCATCAATATCTTCCACATAGTGATCACTTATTCAAATAACAGTAATAAAACTTTGACTAAATATTTTCTATAACAAATATCAAAAACAAATATTTTTCAAAAGAATATAGTTATGATAAAAGTGAGTTATAAGGAGGAATAGTATATTATTTCAATGATAATCAAGAAGACACACTTGTAGTTTCATTCATCAATAAAATGTTTCTATTATTTTCAATGTTAGTGAATATAACGTTAATGAAGTTAATAACATTTGAGATAAAATTTAATGTTAATTGGAATGATTATATGATCAAATAGAAAATAATGGACATAAATTTATTTCACAAGATTGTAATAGAGATACTACTTGGAAAAGAATTAATAAATGACAGCCTTATAAGATGGACTAAATATCTAGAAATCTAATGTCAATATTTCATTGAGGTGATAGTGAAGAAAAATATTAATCAATAATATAGAATCATTAGTGACTAGAATGAAGATGTTGAAGATAATATATTATATATAGATGTATTGTAAGAAGTAGTTGTTTCTAGAAAAATTGGATAGAAATTGAAGTTAATACATTCAATGTGAAAAAACATATTACATTAATAGTACCTCTAAAAAATGTCAAACACAAATATTATTGAATAATCACAAATTTTGGAAGAAAATATTAACATTGAATTATATAATTTCATAGAAATATCACTCTTAGATTTAATTATAATATTCTTCAGCCAATGAAAAGTAATATTTCATTGAACAACGAGATCAATTTTGTAAAGCAATGGAAGGTAAAAAAAATTTAAGCACATTAAATAAAATAAGGTGTTAAATACCCTAATATATGCATTATTGTGAAATTATTGGTTATTGAAAGTGGATTTTTGTGAAGAAATGAAATTTGATATTCATGTTTCACCAAGTAGAGATTTGTATGAATATTATTATACATTTCATTGATGATTCTTTAGGTATGATGATTGTGGTTACAATGAAGCTGAATGATGAAGAATATGACATGGTTAGATTATTTTGTAATAGAAAATTATTCTACTAAGATTATAGATAAAGAGTCGATTTATCAATCTAGTGAAAATTAATAATTATGTGATTTAAAATTAGTAATGTGATTATTAAAATTAGGCTCTACCAATACTCTGAAGTTGGTAGTCATATGGAAGTAAAATTAAAGTAACACATAAATCAAAAATAATACATTCATACCTCACTTCCTAAAAGATTTTGTGAATTGATATAACCTATATATGGATATCATAAGAAATGTTTTTAGTTTTTTATGTTTAGAAAACTATGGTTTTTAAATATGCAGATGAAATAAGGGAAAGCATTATTTCTTCCATAATGTGTGATACCTACACATGAATGTAATCACATTTTCCCATTAGTTTTAAATAAAATACCTGATTATAGAAAAACCCAATTTATAGATAATATAATTTTAAAAAATATATATAAAAATAATATATTCATTAATAAATAAATATCATGATCAAAAAATTAAAAAGGAAACTAAAACTAAATAGAATCCCAAAAAATTGGAAACATTTCATATTTAAAAAGGGAATGCATGGAAGATTTGTGTACAAAATAATTTGTTAAATAAAAAATTAAAATACATGAAAAATAAGATTTATTTCACTTTGAATACTCAAGTGTGAGATAAAAAAATAATAAAATAGGATATGAAATCGAAACATGATATTGATCCTTGGAATGGATATGGATTTTGATGGGGTGCTTCATCAACAGAAATAGTGAGGGTAGAAGGAATGAAACCTGGAATTTTACAAAATAAGGGGTTCTAATAACATTAAAACATTTAAGACAAAAAAACCCTAAAATTTAAAAATCATTCCAGATAATGAAATTTTCAAGGAATAATCCATTTTTCTGCCAAATAATGGAAGATCGAGAATGTGTGAGGCTTATAGGAGAAATGAGGAGAGGTATCATTAAATGGGTAAGGATAAAAGAACTAAATGGTTGGGTAGGATGTGGATCAATATTCACAGAATTAGTCCAATTGAGATATACACTATTCACCGGAGCCTAAAGAACATTATTATCCAAATGGTCATGTCAATGGACCAACAGTGATGGCGGGCTAAGTTATCGAGGTACAACTTTAATGTTATTTACAAATTTGGTAAAATGAATAATGTTTTTAATTAACTTTTAATATTAAAAATAGGAGGATTATACATACACTTGGAAATTTATGATCCAATATTGGAAGATTTTAATGTGATTAAAAAACATATCAAATAGTATAGAATATTATAAGCTGTTATAGAATCATTGCATCTAGGAAAACCTATGAAAATCAGGTATACCATAGATAATGAGTTATTATTTAACCAAAAAAGCTTTTTTTCCATGAAAATTGGTCCTATTTCTAAAATAATTATTACATTTTCATTCCTCTCTAGCTGGAAGACACATGGGGTATTTTAGTACTTATAGACACCTAGTTATTAGTGTTTTTTTGTGCGGTAATGACACATAGTGGGAATCAATTTGCCTGTGAGTGTGGAATTTAAAAAAATATATTTAATCTTTGAATCCAATAGAACTAATTCATCCCCTCCCATTTCTGAGTTTGATAAGGGAGGAGGTTTCAATGAATTTTTTCCCATACATCCTAAATCCCATGGATTTGAAGTGGTATTTGTGGTGGTTGATCGACTTAGTTAATATTTGCATTTTATTTCTCTCAATAACCATTATTCATTGAAGATAATGGAAGAAGTGTTATTTAAGGATATTGTATGACTAAATGGTATTCCAAATGAGACAGTATGTGAGAGGGATCAATTGTTCAAAATCCTTTTTTGGAAGGATCTATTCAAGTTATAGGTCACAGTGCTCAATATGAGTTCATCTTATCATCCACAGACTGATGGAAAAACAGAGGGAGTGAACCTGTTCTTAGAGGTATACTTGAGTTGTCTTTAATCAAAGAAACCCAAAAGTTTGGAGATTTGGTTGGCTTTGGTAGAGTATAGTTACAACACTTATTACCATACTTATATTGGAAAAATCCCATTTGAGGTTGTGTATGGCCGGAATCCACCACAAATATGGAATTATACCAAGGGGTTGTTGTGGAGGATATGGTGAATTAATTAGTTGAGAAAGATGAGGAACTTTGAAAAATTCAAGTTGATATACATATAACATAAAAACATATGACCAAATATGCTAATAAGAGACACTAAAGGTGACATATGTAGTAGAGGATTTAGTGTGGGTTAATCTATGTCTGAATAAACAAAGATATAGAATGAAGATTAATCCAAAATTAGTTTCCAAATTCTATGGTCCATTCAAAATTGATAGAAATATTTAGTTTGTTGCATACAAACTAAATCTTCCAAAATATATTTGATTTTAACTACCATTCCTTTTATAGAAACAAAATGATATCATTGGGGTTCATTATTAAGAAATATAACTTCTAGAATATTTGGAGAAGTGGTTTTCTTGAAGTTATTTTGACCGAAAGGACACAGGGAAGAACCTTTCTTTACCTGGTTAAGTGGCACAAGTGTTACAATGAAAAGGTCACATAGGAATATGAGATAGTGATCAAGGCCCAATTCCTTTGATACTACCCTAAGGGAAATGAAGTAATTCATAGGGGGCATTGATAGGAACTTAGGGGAGCCACTGGAGGATCCTAGAGTTTTACCCAGACCTATTATGTATTTTATGTACCATATGAGGGGAGTACATAAGAGTTCTGTGGAGTTGCATAATATTCATGGGGAATATGTGTAATGGTCCTCAGGAGCCTCGTAAGGGTCTTCAGGGAGTTGTGTAAGGGTCTTTAAGAATATGTGTAAGGGTCCTAGGGATCCATGTAAGGGTTCTGGGGGAGTTACGTAAAGGTCTTTGGGATTTGAAAAAGGGTATTGGGGATCTTAAACTGCCATGGAAAAGTATTGTAATTACATATCATACTAATTATTTGTATGTGAGAGAGGGTGTCTAATATGAGTATAAGGACATGGGAGGGGAATTTGGTTGGTTCGTAGGAGTCGTGAGACTTGGCCCAGTGAGGAGTCTTTCCCTAGTGTGTAACTCGATCTAGTTTGTTAATTAGTCTTACTAGTTAGTTTTCCTTCTGTAATTTCCTTTTCTTCTTGAAACAACTACATCACACATAGTAAATGCACCCGTGCTCCCACACACACACAAACTCTCTATATATTTCATTTATATTTGTGAGTTATCTAAAATAACGGGTAAGGAGAATTCCATCAATTATATTATATGATTTAAAAAGATGGTGGATCTCTTGAGCACCCACAAATGAATTAGTTGGTTATTATGGTTTTTATCAAACACAAAGAATTTTATAAGAGGCATGGTATATATTATGAGACACTTCATTTTATCCAGAAATTCCCCAATAGAACATCCATTTGGTATAAAATTTTTCACTTTTTTAGGTATATAATATTTCCACATAAGCCAATAGTGCAATTAGATATGCCTGATGATGAAATTATTTTACCTAAAAATAAAAAGGAAGAAGAAGAAAATTTATAATATGGTATTATACAGGAAATAAATTTTCTATTATATGATGTAGAAAATTGTTAATTGATTAATTCATTATTCCAATAATATGATTGGTCCTATTATATTGTACCATATGTGTAAAATCTACTGTTCTAGAAATATTGGGAGAAACAATAATTGATGATCTCAAAAAAATGAGAGAAAAAAGGGAGAAAAAAATCAAACAAAGAAGAAAAACATGGGACACAAAGGATTATGTGGTTCGAGAATATTTCCTAAATTCACAGAGAGACAGAATCACATTACTAAAATTAGGAGTAGAATTATAGGGTTGTTTTTCTTAGTGTTCATAAAACCCAAACTCGAATTAGATCTTAAAGCAATGAGGTGAATAGTGACCTATATTGCTACAATACACGTAAAGTATGTCCACACTACTAAAGTTCCATAACCTTCCATGTCCATGTTTCTACAGTATCAATGGAAGGATTTCTATGAAGCTACAATCACACTATCATATGCAACTATAGTGAGTCTGCACCGGTAAAATGCCCTTTTGGTATCATCATTTAACTTTCTATAGTACACGGGAGTTGCAACCTGGTGTGTAGTATGGGAATCCAATAGATAGCCCAACTTTATCCAAAGATCAGGATACACCATTCCAACATCTAGAATTACATAAAACATATTCATATAAAGAGATTGAGTAGTGTTTCATGTCATGAAACTTTGGGAAATAAGTTTTAAAAAAAATTATACTACAACAAATGCCAGAAATATTTGATGAAGGTCAAAATAGAAAAAAAAACTCATGTGGAAATGACACTACGACTTAGGGTTTTTGTATCGTAATAGAAAATTTTATCCACGACTCATATTATGCAATCAAAAATCATAATTTAGGACATCGTCAATTGGGATCCATTTATGATTCAGCATCAAATGGAATCTTAATATAATAATTTTTTAGATTATATTTTTAAGACTCCATTTTTTAAATGTATGAAATGTAATTTTACTTATGACTTGATTATAAATTCTATATTTTGATAATGTGAAATGTTCATATTATATTTATATGATCATAAATGCATGTGTCTCTTATAATATTAAATATTCATGATTCTCACATTTTAATATTTATGGGATATTTAATTAATAAATAATAATTATTTATATTTTGGCACAATCATATATGGATTTATCTATGCTAGCTCGTAGGGCTTGCACCAAGCATCTACGTAACATTATACCATACTAAAATTATTTTGATGATAAAATTTTGGTTTAAAATTGAAAATAATGTTTTAAATTTGATCATTCATTAATAAATGATGTACTCTTATTTTGATTTATTAATTTTTTGTAGATCAGAAAAAATTTAGGAATTCTTCATACATATATTGTTGATTGTCAAATGATTAATAAAAATTTTTATATCATTCATTTAAATTTTTACACGCTAGATATTGAATTTTATTTAATTTAATTAAATAAAAACTGATTTTTTATATTATTTTAAATCCAATATAATTATTGATTATAAATTTTTTATATTCTAAAAAATTTGGATTTAAAATAATAAATTAAAACCTATTGAATACTATGTAGGTTCTAGGTGAGATTTTTCAATGCCCTATGTTCTTTGGATTTTTATATAAATTTGTAATTTTTTCTAAATTCATCATCATTCCGACTTAAGAGTATGGTTTTTTTTGTTTTCAATGATTTTAATCACTTTCATTAAATGTTTTTTTTTAAAATTTCATATCTTTTTTGGGTATGGAACCTGATCTTACAATTATACGTTTTTATTGTGTATGCATGAGAAAAATAATTAATTATATAAGGTATTTATACTTAATTCCAATTAATTTGTTTAATGTGAATAAGATATATAAAATTAATGAATATAATAATGCATGCATATATATATATATATATATATATATTATGTGTGATTTAATAAGATGTATATTCAATTTAAATGGTGGGATCAATTAAATTCTCTTTGAAATACCTGTGTTAGATTCCTCCCAATTACTATATTTTTTGAAGTATAAATCTACCAAAATAATGGTTCATACCAAAATTGGACACTCAGGATTTATCATATATACCTTTTTCCAATAGTTGTTTTTCTATGAGATATAGAATTCACCCGAGTAACTGACCCCAGTATAATTAGATGCCTAATGAAATGGAGTTATGGTGATTAATCAAATGAATATGAGAAAGATGTAGTCCATGTAACAAGTTAACACTAAGGTCCAAAAGTGTGAAAGATCACCCTAAAAGAGGGTTAATGAGGGTGAATACAAATTTTAAATTCATTTCATTAATTTATCTTTTTTTTTGTTCTTGTCCCATTATTAAAATATGTAATCATAATACATTAATCTAAAATATAAATGAATCACCATGTAAAAAGTAATAACAAGACCATAATAAATTTACATGGTTTTTCTTTCAATAAAAAGAGTTTAATAAAAAATAATATTTCATTCACTCACTATTTAAGAATATAATATTTCATTTGGATTCCATATTGATGAATACAGGACAAGATATCTAATTCCATGCTTTTTCTAGATAATATAATTCATGATGAAAATTCCAAAGTGATTTTCAATCTAATGTTAGATCTTTGTGGAGAGACATTAGAGTCAAAAGGATTCCATCTTAGTAGGGAGAGGACATAATATATATACTATCATCTTAGAAATGGATGGCCTAGTAATGTTATAGATATGATAATAAGAAATAACATTATTTCAAAAGTTGATTGTTTCTGATATTTAGACTTATTTCTACAATGTGATGGAGATATCACTATAGATGTCTCACATAATAAAAACAAGGAATGAACTTGTTAAAAAATTATGTGTTAGGAAAAACTAAATTATTAAAATAAGTGGATGTAGTCCTAAAGGAATCCATAAATAGATCATTTATTTTTATCTTATTTTAATGATTTCAATAAAAATATGGTATTCAATAGAACTAATTGGTGACATTTTATCCATGTAGTTATCCTCATTTAATTGGGATTAAGGATTTTTTGTGGTTGTTCACAATCAATTCAAGGGAATCTACCTCTTTATAACCCCCAAGAATTTCAAGGATTTATTATTTGTCCTCCAATTTAACTTTTTTCAGTTTCAACTTCAATGAATTGATACCAAATAGCTTATTTTGAAAGAGTAACAAAAGTTATGTTCCCTTGAAAAGACATGAATAGATATTTCTAGTTGTATGAGGATGAAATTGAGTTTCAATACATAAATGAGAATTCTGATTAATGATTTATGTGAAGTATTTACTAGGAATAACCCCATAATAATAGATCACATGTTGGATCCCTCTGTGTGTAAGAAAGAAAAACGTTATTTATGACCAAAAAAATAAATGGGAATATGATTTTTAAGAGGAAATAGTCCGCCCTAGAGTAGTAGTTAGAGAATAAATCTCTTGTGGGAGACTGGTTCAAGAAACTCAAGAAGTGTTTGTTATGTTTTTCTTCAATAAGGTGGTATTCAAGAAGCCACATACACTAAAAGTTCTAAACACCATAGTAAATATGGTGTTGAGTTTGATAAAACTATCCTAGAGATAGAGGTAAACATTCAAGTTATTCAAGAGACTAAAACGGATCAAAACTCCATGGTAGTGGTTTTTGATACATCTTTTCATGAAGATGATCATCTTGTTCATGCTTTAAAAGATGCACACATTCTGGTTGGGGGTGGAACTTGATCTTTTTTGACATAAATGATCATGTGAAAACATTTCTATTGGAACAAATATTTTCACCCTTTCAAGGTGCTTATCTTGAATATGATCCACGATTTGATGGAGTTCTCATAACAAATTTAGATAGAAATAATGTAAAGATAATGATGGGAAACCCATCATTTCACATATATTATTGGCATAATTGCAGGGAGTCATTCAAACATTTCAATGTCCTGATAATCTAGTGTGAAAAATGAAGAACCTACTAGATTATAAGTGTTGGTAGAATTTTATTAAGAATCTAGGAAGTAATGAATGAATGCTTCAGAGGAAAATGTTCCTATTTTATTAGCTCATTTTCCGTATTTATAAATCCTTTTTACAAAGTAATATTTCAAAACCATTGAATAAAAATTAAATGGTACATTTGATGTAAAATTGACATCATATTTAAATATTAGTAGTGGAGATGGAGCCCTCTTATCAAGGATTAATACCCATATTGTGGTTTCCAAAATGCTATCAAGGATGAATCAGAAAATTGACATTATGTAATAAAGGATTCATGATTTCAGGCATTCTATTTAAAATCAGTCAAAACATATTGGGAGTAGCTCAATAGAAGTTGCGACTAACTTAGAAATTTTTTAAATTGGAATTAAAATATTTTATTTCAGATAAAATGAAGGTAAATTTGTTTTAAGTGTCTATTGAAGTTATTTTTTAAAAAAAATGCATAATTTGGTGTAGAAAATAGATTCTAAAGATGAGAAAGGAGTGGTAAGGCATCTGAACTATGTTTCTAAAGTAATTACAAAAAACATTTTTTATTAGGAAATAAAAATGGATTTTCACAAAAAGAATATAAATAAATTACTTAATAAATGACTTATATAAGATAGAGGTAATCACAATGTATTCTCTAAGCATTGATATGAACCTAAGGATGTATCCATTAATAAGTTTGAAAGAAAAGTGCAGAAAATTGAAGAATCATCTGCATCCTTTGAAAAATATTTCTAATATGGAATTGAGCTGGAAAGGGAGATTGATGCTAATATAGAGGGTCTAACTAGTTTCAATGGATTCATTATGTTTATTATGATGAATCAAGGTAGATAATCATTTGAACATAATTCATCACCACACACAACTAAGTTTTTCCTTCATCAAAATGTCATTACTAGCCATTATTTTCATTTTAAAAACATTCTTCCCATTGTACTTCAAACTAGAGTTACTAACCCTGAAAATACTAATTTATATTTTCTTCAATTGGAATTAAATTATTTTGGACCCTACATCGATACAATTATTCCCCTATGCCAACCTTAACCTACAAATTAAAGGATAATATAGTGTAAAATGAAACTGATCTAAATGGTATTAGTGATGTCAATGATATTGAATGGGAATTTTTTTTGTGAAATTTATTATTTTATTGTTGTGGTTTTTTATATGTTCTTGTAGTATATCAAGTCATGTTTCTATATATTTTTACTACCCTATCTTGGTCATGTTCCCATTAATGAAATAAAATATTTTTTCCTTTCAAATATTTTATGATAAATCTTTTTTTGTTCCAAAAAATTAATATCTACCCATTTCATTTTACCTTAAGTTGTGAATATAGATACTTAATTTTCTAAATCAATTTCGTCTTATATCTTATACCCATGTAACTTCTTCTTTCCTTTATCAACATTTAAACTCTTTTTATCTTTGGTTTTTGTTTTTAACCCTTGTGATATGTTACAATTGATTTTTTCTTTTAAATAAAATAGGGGGATAAAATTTTACCTATATTATTTATATGTTAATTACGATTTATAATTTTCCTTTTAAATTTTTGAAATTTCTATTGCTCAATGCTCTAGTTCAAGAATCTCGAGAAGAGTTTTCTCATGATTGATCAATAATATGTGTGTACTAAACCTAATGAACAAAAAAAGTAAATATTGTGTTTAGTTTGAATAAACTATCATAAAAATTAATTTTTAAGTAAACAATTCATTTTATATTATTAAAATAATGATAGAAAAACTATCCTGATGTGAATATAAATCTGAAACTGGATTCACATCAGCTAAAGAGTATAAGCCACCTTCCTTTATTTTAGAAACAAACAAAATTTATTGAAAAAAACTTAAGATGAATCACCTATATCATATTATACCAACATCATAATTATCTCACATATGTAGAATGTGTGATTTGAATTTTTTTGTTATACAACCTTGAACCACCAAAATCGTAAGTAATATTAAGTAGCATGATGTGCCTCACATAAACCACCTAGAATAATCATGAACATATGGTCACTGCATGCCTGGATTCTAGCTCTCAGAAAGAAATAAGTCCCATGGATCTAATGTCAAATGTATCTCTTAAAAACGTTTAAGGAAGCATCTCTAAAATCCATCAGTGAATTGGAAATATTTTTAGGAATGGTTTGTTGGAGATTACGAGATTCAATGTAGAACTATCATCGAGTTGTAGGGATATTAGCTCTTCCTAACATCTACTAACTAAAAATTTCTAAGATGACCATAGGGAAGAAGAATGTGGGTAAGTGACTCAGGAAAATATATTCTAGGTATAATACAGTAACTAATGTGACCACATGGAATAGAAATTTCAAGAGGGAATGGTAAACCCTCAAGTAATAAATAAATAAGAGGAAACCCATTATGAGGGACTGGTTCATGAAACTCAAGAAGAGTTATTAATAGGTTGTGTATACTTATCCTATTAAACACCACAGTAAATTTGGTTTTGAGTTAATAAAATATTTTAGAAATTTGGTTGGAAGTGATATTTGATTAATTGAATCATATGGATAAGGAATCGATAGTAGTGGTCTTTAAAAAACATTTCCAGAAGATGAACATTACGTTCATGCTTTGGAATAAACCCACATTCTTGGGGAGTAATGTGAATGTGGATATTTGAATTTATTGGATGTAAATGACCCTCAATAATCATTTCCATAGGAATATGAAATATCACCTATTCAAGATGATTATCATGAATGTGGTCCAATATTTGAGGGAGGTATTGTAATATATTTGGAAAGAACTATGTTCATGATGACATACAAGTCATTTCAGATCTTTCGTTTTTCATAATTGTAGGGTTTCATTCAAGAATTGCAATCTCATGATGATCCAGTGGAAACAATTGTGCTCTTACTCGGGTGGAAGTGTCTGTATGATTTTATTCAAAAGAAATGAAACATTCTGTGACATTTTGTGGACAACATAACTATTTTATTAGATGATTTTCTGGATTTTTTAAACATTGTTATAGAATAATATTTCAAAACCTCTGTGTCTAAATTAAGTGGAATATTTGGTTCCAAAATGTATTCATATTTCAGTATCAGTAGTGGAGATTGAGAATTCACATTAAGGAGTGAAACCCATGTAATGTTATCCCAAATCCTTCCAAGATTGAATCAGAAATTGATATTAACTATTTGAGGATATATAATTTCAGATATACTATAAAAAATTAGTTAAAAATGCTTCTTGAAGCTTAGTAGAATATTCACCTAAAACTGAGTGTTTTAATTTTGAATTAAAATATTTCATTTCAGTGAAATTTAAGTAAATTAGGTTTTTACTGTCTCTTCAAGGTTTTTTTAATAAAGAAATTTTGAATTTGGTGTGGAATTATTCTTTTAAACATAAGAATTTAGTGTTTAGGAATCTCCATAATGTGTTCATAGTTATTATCAAACACTTGTAAGATTTGGAAATAAAAATGGACTCTCACAATAAGAATTTTGAGAAATAACTCATGAAATGAATGATATAAGCAAGAAGTAATAACAATAATGGAATAAAAATGTATTTTCTAAGCCTTTCCAAGAAACTAATAATGTCTCCTATGACTTATCAGTCCATGGATAAAGTGAATAAAACTGGAGAATCATATATGACCATTGAAAAAGTTATCCAATATGGAATTAATCCAGAAAGGTAGATTACTATTTAATGGGAAATCTCAAGTAAGATGTCAGGATCCCATGGACATGCAAGGAGATAATGTTTAAAGCTTCAAAGGGAAAGTCCCCACAGATTCAGTATTCTCTAGGATGAAAACTCCCATGGGATAAAAAATATCCATACCTTAATGAATCCTCCACAAACTGGGGTGATGCTTTTGGATAAAGGGATAGATAAAAAAACATGGTAGCATGTCCATCAAGGTAGCTCAATCTCCTTGCAATATTCTTGAAGCTCCTACTCTATCACCATCTTTATCACCTCAATCAACCCACACTCAGAAGTCATCACCCAAAATCAACCATTTTCTTAGAAAAACTTATACATGATGATCGAAGATGATGTATGGAATTCTACCGCCAACCACCTCAAGGCTAGCTATTCACTACCCAAATAGGATCTCCCAAAACTGAATCTGATCCTCTACAATATCTTCTCCCACCATCTAGATTCGGCATTGTTTCTCAAAATATGTAATCCAAACATGTATAGTTCAGTATTTCATTGCCAAAATTTCATTTCATTATTAATATCGATTACGTGATTATATAAAACTAGTGAAAAGGTATGAGGTCATAAAAACAAGAGCATGGAAGCAAACCACCTTGAAATGAACATCATCCAACTCCTCCTAAAACAAGAATCCAAACCTAAATCAACTTAATGTACCTATATAAAAAACAACTAATACATAATGCTAAAATGATGAATGTGAATATCCACACATCATCCACTGATTAAATACAAGAAAAGTAGTTTTTCCCTTTTTAATCTCAGCATGAATTTTTTCCAAAATGGTGTCAAAAATACTTCCCAGATCAGAGCATGGGGGTTATGAGATTTTTTTAATAAGATAAGCTTTGTATATCAACATATCTTTACAATAATTTAAAAATATTATTAAATACATATAACATTGTCATATCAAATTCTAATTTGATACATGAATTTCTAAATAACATCTTTGTTATGATTTTATCATTTTAATGATTTTTTATCAATAAAAAAGAAAATTTTGTCACATTTTACATGTTTTGATTCTAAAAAATTATTAATATTTTGTATTTAATATATTGTATCATGATCTTGAAGGACTTTTAGTTTTTTTCTTCATATAATGTTGGAATTATTTTTCAAATTTCAAGTCACTATCCAAAGACCCGCCACAATGACATACATTTCATGTGTTATCTTCTTGTAATTGATATAATGAACTGAAATGAAATATAAAACCTATTTTTTGAATAAAAGTACATTTTAAATACAATGATACATGTATTTAGATATGATTCAATACCACAATGATGAAAATATTAATTTCTATAGTTCACATTAGTGGATAAAAATGAATATCATTAATATATTTTAAGACCTTCTATGAAATAGGAAATTCTATAAGAGATGGGAAAAATCGAGCAATGTGGTCCAAAAAGATGGTGGAAGAAATTAGGCAACATGGAGATGGAATTAAGATTTTATAAGGGAGTGTGGGAGAGGGAACTAGAGGGTGGAATCATTATATTTTTTTTGTTTTTGATTTTTTCATTAGAGAGAATACATGTGGTCTCCCATGTATGTGTTTCTACTTATCCTCTTCCATATCCTCCCTATATTGATTTGTTTTATATTGTATTTAATAAATAGGGACCATGTTTCTTAACATGTGTTTTGGCCAGTCATGTGATGCACCCCCTCATTTAATCTCACGCTCCACTCACATCATGGAGGCTCATAAATTGAATCTCTTGGACATCATGTAAAAACAAATGAATTGAATTGAGGCATATATTACTGAACTATCCATAATGGTTGCGAACCTCTAATAATGTGCTCAAGACCTTCATCAAAGTTAGCCACACTAAGACCATGAGTTTTCCAAGAAAATGGAATTCCATAAAATAATTTTGCGCATTAATGAGAAGAAACCACAATTGGATGACTCTCAACCCATAATAATTTATGCGGAGTCATACACCATCAAATATGTTTGGTCTCATCTTGAATCACATGAGAATGATGATACTTGGTCCACATGTAAACAGATCCACTTTCCCAACTATAGGCCGATCAGCAGACGACTCAAGTTGTTTTTTTCCAAAGGTTTTGATCCTTGGGACTAGATTACGTCAGCTGAATTATTTTACTACATTCGATTTACCGATGAAATTTTGAAACATCATCTCACCCAAGTTATAATGGATGGCCCAACTATCCATTTTTCACTATTCTAACCAAAATCCATCTAGATTTGACTTGGATTTTTTTGAACCAAAATCATTGAATGTTTCCATACCCTGGAGGTCCAAACTACAAATGAAGAACTTTTGGGTATTCATCAATGAAATATAGTCCATGAATATATCGAGAAATATTAATATTTTCCTTTATTAATGTCATTCCTACTGGAACAAAAATATGTGGGATATTTTTTGCATGGGATATGGGAGGATATGTGATCCGGAGTATGTATTCACAATCATATATTACATCTATAGGTGATGTTCCCAGTGATCGAAGTGAAACATCCAATTAATAGAGGAATTAGACCCTAGTTTCATAGGGGTGGGACACATTCAAATAAGAATGGGAGTGGGGGAGAGGTCTGGAAGTTGTCACTACATTTCTGGCCACCGCACCAAGGTTTCAATCCCCCATGACCTACTCCACATGCTAGAAAGGAAGTGGTTAGCCTTTCCCTCTAGACCCCTAGAAAAGTTCTGAATAGAAATATATAAGTTCTTTATCTAACTAGTTATGAGTGGTATGAGCAGAAAAATGGGGTTTTGTTTTCGCTGTGGTTACCTTTTACTCCCATGCACTGGTGCACTGACCCAAAACCTTATGTGCTCATTTTAGGTGAGGTTTATGATAATTCTACACCCAAGGATCTTGACAAGGTTGTAGAAGTTCCACCTGAGGTTCTTGATGTGGATGAATGTAAAATGGTAGGGTTTAAAAATATTATGCTTTGCTGTACAGACCAGATCCATCAAATTAATGGGATTTCATCTAGAAAAGTAAAGGGTTTTATAGGAGTCAATCCAGTACTCATCCATATTAATATTGGAATTAGACATAATTTCATCTCACCCAAGTTGGTCCAACTCCTTAGTTTGGTATTCTATGACTTGGGAAAATTCTGTATCACACTCAGTGATGGGTATGTATTATTGTCTCAAGGGATTTGTCAATGATTACCATTTTCCATGGGTGACTATGTTTTTCTGGATGATGCACAAGTCTTAGACATGGGAAACATGGATCTTATTATGGTAATTTCTTGTTTTTGAACTCTTGCGAAGATACAACCCAATTGGATGGTAATTCTTATGATATTTTCAACTGGTTACTAGGACTTCTGCCTTATCGGTGTAGCCCTATGCACCTTCCTCTTTGAAAGGTTGTAAATTATAGGGTGGTAGGACTAGTAAACATGTCATTTCATGAGTAAATAAGAAAAAATGGGATATCAAAGTGTTACATACACGTTCAAATATG
This sequence comes from Viscum album, assembly GCA_963277665.1. NCBI lineage: Eukaryota > Viridiplantae > Streptophyta > Magnoliopsida > Santalales > Viscaceae > Viscum > Viscum album. Next base: position 1,016,056,606 of record OY728155.1, read on the forward strand.
TTTTCACAAAACCTACATGGATTACCCCTCCAGGACCTTCGGAGAATGTCATCCGTCCTATATCAAGACATCGATCAGTGAGGGTTAGACCCTACTAATATCCAAATATTGAGAAAAATAAAACTAAACTACATGTGAAATAGTTGTGAGTGGGTGGTCTGATCCACCCCATCTCCAATGTATTTTCTATCCCTGTATTCTTGGCTAAAAAGAAATATTGATCATAGAGAATGTGTATTAATTATCTCTCTATCATAAAGGAAACCATTCCGGATAAATTCCATCTTCTATCCATTGGGGAGTTGATGGATGAATTACATAGCCCCACCCATTTTTCTATGTTGTATTGAAAATATGGATATCATCATATTCGGATTCATGTAAGAGATGTGGATAAGGTGACATTCTATACCCACAACATTCATTACGAATATTTAGTATTGTAGTTTTGGATTACTAATTCTCATTCTACCTTCTGAAAAATTATGAATGATTTATTTTTTCCATTGCTTCATAAATTATTATTCATATTTTTTATAACATTTTAGTCTATATCTCCAAATGGAAACACCATCTCTAACACTTATCCACAACCCTTCATGTTCTCTATTAAAATAACATAATTTCTAACCAAAACAGTTATCATTTTTTACAATTCCATGTGAAGTATCTAGGCCATAACATTTCTCATGATAGAGTGTTTTCAGACCATACCAAAGTCCAAAAAGTTAATAACTATCCCAATCATGTGGAAAATAATGTGGTTAGTGGGTTTACAATCCTAATGGGACACTAGAAAAAATTTACCCACATATATGACACTATTTCCCAGCACCTCGGTTTCCTCATAGAGAAGGTTAGTTTCCACTAGAGTTCTGCTACTCAGAAGAATTTTGGTCACATAAAATAGCTCATTACATAGGTTCTAGTTATAGTTCTTTCATAATTCTCCAATTTATATGACATAAAGTGTTATTCTTCTAGGAATGGGGTTGGGTGATTCTCATGTATCACCACCTACCCACTACATAATTTATAAAATCCCTATCTGCACATAATTTGGATAAATATACTTATGAGAAAGGGATTATGGATCTCATTCTAGAGATACAACATTTAACCCTATATACATGGATAACGCTTCATGTTTTACTCTGATCAACACAACCAAAAATTCATGCTTCAAAAACGCATTAAAAAAATCAGCCAACAGCTGACTCAGTCCATACCAGTGTTGATGGAAGAAATTGACTTCAAAAATTAGGTTTCACTAGACCCTTACCTACAACATGTTATCCAAGAATTTAAGGCTGTTCATAATCTGTACCCATGTTACACATGTTTTCGAGGTTTCATACAATATATAGGTATATTTATTTTACAATAGACCTCATCTTGGATACCACAACACATGGAGTATCATAAATCTCCCAAATCTAGGCATTCAATATTGTATCATACATCACAAAAGCTTGTGGCCAAATTATATTGGCTCATCATGAAGAATAATGTGTAGGAATAGGTGTTTTAATGTAAAATTTACCAATGCAATAAATCCTCCACCCTATCCCCATCTGGGGCTACTTAAAGCATTTGAAATTATATGGGAAGTATGATGAAATTTATCTATGGATTTTATCCTTGGTCTTCCCAAATCTTGTGGGAACAATATTGTTGTGGCCAATGGACATTCAAAATATTCTCATATTCTACTATGAAAACTCCTCTACATGACAACAAATGTGGATGAGATTATTCAACTACATGATATTCCTCGATCAATTATCGATGATTTGGACCCTTCATTTATCAGCCACTTCTAGACATAGTTATTTCAACTATATGGTACAAGGATATGGTTTATTTCAACCTACCACTTGAAACATAAAATCCAAACAAAGGTCATCAACCATTTCCTTGAATCATACTTGAGATTCATTGCTGGTGAGAAGTAGATGCGATGGTATTACTAGATTCCTTGGGTGGTACTTTCTTATGACACTACTTGGCATGCCAATATCAATATCACTCCCTTTGATGTGCTCTATGGTCCGAATGACCCAAAAATTCTCATATATCTCCCATCAAAAATTTTAGTGAAAAATGTTTTTGATACTTTCAAATAAAGGGAGGCAATGAGGCAACTAATGAATCACATGGATTGTTCATAATATCTACTGCACTAGCAAGAAGACTTCCCCATATTCCAAGAGAGTTTCGATTTTGGGGAATGAGTTTGTGTGTTCTTCCATCCATATAGGATGTATTCTCTCCATTATTGAATCTTTCAAAAGGTGTCACCCTACTTATTTGGGTTATTTACCATTGTAATGAAAATACAGCTCATGGAGTATCAGTTTGACGTTCCCCTACTACCATAATCCACACAGTTTTTCATGGATTTTAGCTCAATTGTGTGGTTGGATATATGAAATTTCCAAAAAAAAATCCCCTTAGCCTCGAGGGGGCTGGGACTGCATGATCATAACTAGAAGCTATTCTAGCGCAACATTCCCTTCTCCTTGTCGGTATTCTGTAGCCCCAATATCTGATTCAATGTAAGGGTATTCCCATACAAAAATATACATGGTAAGATGAGTTTTTCATCCAAAACCAATTTTCTTATTTTTGTCTTATAAAGAAGACTAATCTTTAAGGGTTGGCCAATAATAGATAATTTGACCTTCTAAGGGAGTGGAAGTCCATAAATGAAGGAATTTTTTTTGAAAATAATTCCAAATAGATTGTGGATGTAGTTATGGGGAGGGGTTAGGATATTATAAGGGTGTGTGGGAGAGGTTACCTGAGAGGGGAATCTTTATGTAATTTTTCTTGCATTAGGATTCGGTGGGAGTACCTAGGGGCTCCCAAGTATCGCTAGTGTTTTCCCTCATTTATGCCTTCCCTTTGTTTCTATTTTTTCTATAGTATTTAATACAAAAGGTGAAAAGTTCATTAATGATAATAGACCAAAAATTGAACTAATTATGTAAGATTTAATTAAATTTCTTGTTTTCATTATTGTATTTAAGTCTACTTTCTGTACAAGTGGACTTGTAATTGAACACTATCAATTAATACTCACACTGGATTTATTTAAAACATTAATGACTAAAGGAGATAACTTTTCTTATATAGCACCAAAATTGAACATATAAAATGTTATTACCAAAACCTCCCCTTTTATTAACCCTCCCTACCATGAGCCTTCTCGTCTACCGACATATGTCCAATACTGTTGCATGCCCTTTATGCCGGAATATTCTTGAGACACCTATGCACGATATCATTCAATGCCATGGAGCTAAGGAAATTTGGAACAAATGGGGCCTAACTCCAGATGCATCTTTGGCCATGGATGCTAACCATCATGCTCTCCTACTGCGCTGGTGCTCCTCCCTCTCTTTGGATAATGCAAGCTCACTCTGCACCCTGGCCTGGATCATCTAGGTCCGGCATAACGATGCTATTTTCCATCATGGTCATAAACCTCCAGAATTCTGGATTGAACGGGCTACATCATGGATTGAGGGCTGGAACCACCACAACGGACATCATAGGCCAGATTATCCTCCCCCCTGCCCTCCTTGGTGGAACCCCCCAATGGTAGGAACTCTTAAGATCAACGTAGATGCATATCTCCCCAAAGAAGGATTTCTCTCCCTAGGTCTCCAAGCCCAAAATTATCTAGGGAAAATCATTGCTGCAAAATATGTATCACATCATGTCTTTTGGGAACCTATTGTGGCTGAGGCTTATTCTATCATGACAGGTATGATGCTGGCTATGGATCATGGATGGCTTCATATCAACATTGAGTCTCACTGCCTCACTGTGATCGATTCCATTAACCACAATGACGGCAGACTCCAGTATTTTGGCCTCATCATCAGGAGAATTCTCTCGCTCCTCTAATGCTTTTCTTTCTTCACCTTCTCCTTTAACAAAAGAAAAGGAAACAATGCGGCCCATCAGTTGGCGGCATCAGGCCGCTTCGATGCAAACCATCTCTTGCTGGATAATTTCCCTCTGTGGCTTTGCTTATGTACGTCTGATGATCTTCATCATTTATGATATCTGTCTTCTCTCAAAAAAAGTTATTAAATACTGAAAAATATTTTCAAAGAACAATTTATAATCCTAAGATGAAACTATCTACATTAGAATATTATTTAAATATTTTCTCTAAGAATTTCATAATATAAAATTTTTATTTAATTTTTAAGACTAAAATTTGAATGATCAATTCCTTAATGAGTTCTAACCTAGTTAAAACCTACTAAGGATGTACTTTTCTTACTTATATGCAACCTATACACATCCATTGTATAAATTTAATGTATTTTTAGTTGTAATAAATATATAAAATAATTAATTTTATCTTTCAAAAAATATTCCAAAACTTCATTTAATTTAAAAAAAAAAATTTTCTAAAAGAAATTCTAGCCTATATAAAACATAATGGCCCAATTTTTTATTGGATATCAATGGAGGGTTCCTTGAATATCATCCTAGATCATTTTATGATGTATCAATAAGTGTATAATTTGGGGTACACAATGTACATTGGTCTAACAAGATATGATTGAGTCATACATAACTACATTTTAATATATCAAATACCATAAATTGAACATGGTTATCATAAAGAATAAGTTTATATGATTTAATATTTACAATATATTTTGTAAATTGAATTTTTTTAGTGATAGAGTTATTCTGTGAATTTTTAACAATTTAAATATTTTTCACTATATATAAAATTATAATAATTATTTATAAATGTATTGTAAAAAATGATTTTAAATTGGTAATATCTGAGATACTCTATTGGTTTTTATTATTTTGGAGAATTAGTAATCCAATACTAGATATGCCCCTATAAAAGAGGTTTTGGTTTTTATTTATAAGGAATAATTAATACGACATAATACCCCAACTTTGTTATCGGGAAAAAAATCCACTGACACTCCCGCACAAGATAGGTGTACCTATATTAGATACATAAAAAAAGAACATTCCCACACACCTAATTCTACCCCTCAATAAGTACATACCTATCTTGAATAAGTCATAATACTAAATATAATAACACCCCCATATGCATTGTTGTTGGGAAAAAACCCCCTCAAGGTAACATTGTATCATTTTTTGGTTGATTATATTTTTTAAAAAGAAGTTTTCCAAGGTATTATGTGGAGATATAGATATATTGTTGATAATATATGTTGAAAAAGAACTAAGAAAAAGTAATGGACACTCTAGAGGCTTTACAAAAGATTATTTACAAGCAAGTTCCATTTTCTAATGTTTTCTAAATTTTTAGTTTCCAAAATTTGGATTATGGATTGCATTGGGATATGTGGATTTTCTTTAAGGCCATATGAAAATACAATAAAGACATGAATTTGTTAAATAATGGATTTTTTTAAAGGTGTTTTTTGAAGACGCAAAGATTCTAAAGGTGTGCTTTCTGATTTCAATGGGCATTATGAATAGAAAAGTTCAGGAGCATCGTCAGTGGAGCATCATAGCAGTGTCAAGTTTTTACTGAAGGATTTGATATTATGTTAATCATCACAGAAGGTAAATTTAGGTGGATATTTGTAAAAAATGATCATCGTAGTGGAAAATTGTGTGCTTTATGAAATGGATGTGACGTGGTCTTAAAGGTTCTGAAATTAGTGGAAATTCATATAAATAGACCACTAAACCCATAAGAAAAGGTGTGAGACTCCTCAATAATTCTAAAGTCTCTAGGTCTATAAATGAGTTCCATTTAGGGGGTTTCTATAGGGGGTTTGCTAAGGTGATATGAAATAAATATCATGAAGGCTATCATATCCAACCGAATGTTTTGAGCATCGCGAATATAAGGGAATTTATGAAGGCTAAGTAAGTTTCACAAAAGGAAGTAGCCTTATGAAGGCTAGCTGAGATTTTAGAAAGAGGTGTGATTCGCAAAGGCTAAATGAGCTTATAAAAAAGGCATGATCTTAATGAATGCAGTTTGTGCTTCGTGAAAGGAGGAGCTTAATGAAGGAAGTGTGCATTGAGAATGTTTTTTAAAAGGTATTTCCCAGTACATCTATGGAAAAGTGGTATTAATCTATTGAATGAAAGTGTGACTTCTACAGATCATCCATATACAACTAAGGATAAATTTATTAGAGATAATAAAGGGACCTACCAATATATAAACTGTGTGTGGATCCCTTCCCTGAGTAGTGAGCAAAGGAAGTGGAAGATGGCGATCCTTCCCACTGGTCATGAACCAGAGGAATATACATTGGGAGTGACCCTTAGTAATGTAGTGAGAATACCCTAAACATTGTAAAGGTAGTGATCCTGTGCATAGAAGTGATATATCTCGAATATCATTACAGGCAGTGAGGCTTTATGAATTTGGAAAATCACCATATCACCAGCGTATTCTTTTTGATGTATCCCAGTGAGGGTGAACCAAAAAAATAGATGCATCCTTGTGAATTCATTCATGAATTACATTCAAATCATATTCATTAAATAAAAAAGGATATAATAATATCATCATTAGAATTTAAGTGCAAATAAAGTGACCATTATGATAAATAAGTCAAGATCTATTTGGGAAGAAAGAATTTAGAAAATCATATCCATACACTTATTCTCCCCTCTCAGTGATCTAGACCCCCTTTTGACCAAACAATTAGTCTTATAGGGTAGGTTTATTTAATCAGATTTTTTTCCTTTGACTTGGTTATGTTGATTGTTTATATTAACGATCCTTCCTTCTCCTAGATTTGTGTGCCATGGAAAATCAAAGAAATTCTTAGAAGAAGAAGAAGTCAGGTGGTATTCCTCAATGGGTAAGTCTTTATGGAAAAAGGTTGATTCTATTTATAAAATCAAATAGTTTTCTGAAGAAAGATTTGGATGAATCAGAAAGGGAAAATATAGACTCACTCATTGATCTTGTAGGAATGAGTGAATATCATTACATTGAAAGTGATTTTGAAACTACTGATGATGAAGAAATTAAAAGAAGGAAAAATGTTGAATTAGTCCATGAATCAAAGTAATTGGATTAGAAGTTGGATGAAGAAATTAAATCTAAAGACATCCAGATATAATCAATTTCAACTGAATTCAACAATATAAGAGGTTTGAATCAATGGATTATTGATGTGGCTAGTGATCTGAGGGAGAAAAATGATTCCCAAGTTGAATAACTGCAAAAGAGATTTGAAAATATAGAAAAAACAATGCTGATGAAAATGCAAAAAATATGATGTTAGATTAAATTAAGAATCTAAAAGTTTGAAATTATGATCTTACTCCATACCTATCTAAACTAGTTTAGTAAAAGAAAAGTCTATAATAGGAGAATTCATGCTGTAATGATTATATTCCTCAGATTAATTCCATGTTAAAGGTGAAATATGAAATGATGGATAATCCGACATAAGAATTGAAAAATGGGATGAGTAGTGTTAATAATGCCAATAGGGAACATAATTCTGAACTTGAATCAAGGCCTAATAATATTTAAGAATTGGGAGAATAGATAGAACCAGCCATGAAATATGTGGAGAAATCTAATGGAAAATGCAAGCCGAAATTGAGAGATTCCATGAACTTACTATTTGATTACCCTTTGTTAGGTGATGATAAAATGAATATAAAATTTGTTATTTATAAATATAAATAAGAAAATATTTTCTTATCTCAAAGGCCATAAAGTTTGGAAAAAGCCAACATTGGATATGATGAGTCCACTCCCATGTATTATAGGAAGAGAGATGTGAAAAGTTCCAGAGATCATAAAAATATTTTAGGTGCTAGGGAATGGCCTACAAATGATTTTACATGAGGTAATGACAACATGTTCTATTTATGTGGAACACATGGTCATAACTCAGGCTTTTTTATGTGTTGGAATATATTTCATGTTATGAAGACAAAAATATTTCTAAATATGAGAATAAGAATAATCTTCATGAGAAATATAAAGGAAGAGTCTCTCAGAAGAAAGTATCCTTGAAATGATTCTATTGTGGATGAATGGGACACACCCTGTGTATGTGTCAGGTATTTGAGGAGCTTAATGTCAGAAGAAAAACTCATTCTTCATGAACAACTCAACTGATAAATTCTGACACGAGGTATTTTTTTAGTGGGAGATGTTTTATAAGTTTTAATCATGGTAATTTATAATGATAAGGTAGTGGGAATAAATCAGGAAAGGAAAAGTAACTAGAAAGGAGACCCCTGAACTCCAGTGGTGTATAATGAGAAATCCTATATTGTAAGATAATGTGGTAAGTTGAAAATAGGTTTACAGACTTAGCGGAAACACAAGAAGCTTAAAAAAATTATTATCAATCCATTCATATGGTACGCTCACAATAGCACTCATTTAATGAATGTGAACCTATATATAAGAAAAATGGATGAGCCACTCCAATTGTGGGTAAGAAGAATGTATATTTGTAGAAGAACCCACCACCAGCAAGAAATGTTACATTACATGGGAAACTGAGAAAATAAAAAATAATAATGAATGTTCCCTCCAATAGAGGAATTATAAAGAGGATATGATTTGTGGAAATAATCCTTTTTAGAGAAATCATACTGAAAAATGTAATATTAATGGGGAACCAAGTATTTAAATTTATACTAATGGGTTTAAACACAAAATTGGTAAAAATTCCAAGAATATAGAATCAAATTATCCAAAGAATACTGAGAATGTTGGAAAAAATTTCTAATCATATGGCTAGAATAGTTGAAGTTAGCTAGGAAGATGGAACAAGCACAAAAAGAGTAATATTCTTTGAATGAATGTATCACATGTTTGATTCGTCAGGATCGACCAAAATCCTATTCTTGAGGATTCCACAGTAACCCTTATCCCTAGATGATTAAATTATGTTTTCTAATTTTCACATGTTTTAGGTTTTTAGAGTGATAAAATACATGGGTAAGTCACATCAAAATATGAAATGTGGTGATGTATGTTCTTGGGAATGTAAAATTATTCAAATTAGTTACCAATGTTTAAGAAGGAAGGAAGAAATTGAGTATAATGTGTGGTGATTTTGTTTATAACTTTTTATAATATTTCTTACACTGAGTACTGACTCGGTAGGATTATATTTTTTGTTGATGGATCATTCAAAAGTGCAACATGTAAAGAAATAATATAGGATAAGAAGAATATTTTTGGGTCTAAACAATGGGTCTGATAACTGGAAGAGTTTCATATCATAGGGGGAGAATTCTGTCTGTTGATCAAATGAAAGATCCCAATGGGATAAAAAAATATGAATGTTTATGTATTCTAACATCAAGAAGGCCAATTGGGGGAGAAGCTCCAAAACTCTTGTATTTCATGATTATCTATTTTGATCTAACAACATGGTATCAACAAAATAGTTTCTGGATACCAAGAAGAGATGATATAATTTCAAAAATAATTCAATAGGAGGATGAAAAGGTAGTTGAAATAAATGGTGTCACTGTAGTATATAATGAAAAAAATAATTAATAGAACAGTGATCAATTTCCCTATGTAAGCAACGAAGAGGTAAGAATCTCAGGGTGATTAAAAGTGTAAAATGTTGATTCATATTAAGTAAACAATGATGAAGAAGATAGATATGATAACTGGGTTCAGGCAATGAATGAAGAGCTTTAATAGTTTGAGAAGAATGAGATATGATAGAATATTTTGAGTCTAATAGATAAGAATGACATTGGAAAAAACTGTGTCTTTTGAACCAAAGTTAATGAATATTGTGTTGTGATTCGAAACAAATCATGAGTAGTGTTAAAAGGGTAATCCCAAGTAGAGGATATCGATGTTGATGAAATATTTTTGACCTGTTTCAAGGCTAGAGAAAATTTGATTATTCTTGGTCATGCAAGTGAAAATGAAGTTCACAGTTTTTTATATGGATGTAAAGTTAGCATTTATGAATGGGGATCTAGATAAAGAAGTTTATACTGAGAAGCCAGATGGTTTTATCATTCATGAATATGAGAAAAGATTTTTTCGGCTGAAGAGAGATTTATATGGTTTAAATCAATCACCAAGATCATGGTACTAATGAATATACCTATTTCTAAAAATGATTAGTTTTTTAGTTTGGTGGAGTTGATTACAATTTATATGTCAACCATGATTGTAATCAAAGGATGTTTGTGTTGGTAACATAATGAATGAATGAAACATTCATTTCTCAATTTAAATATTCCATGTATGTTTTTAGAAGTTTTTTTAACTGAAAATTCCAAGAATATGAAAACTCCAGTGGATACCAAGATGAAACTTCCTTTGGATGATGAAGGAATATAAATCAGTGTCACAAAATACTAGAATGTCATTGAATTCCTATTGTACTTAACAGTGATACAATGAGATATTTTTTTTCTATATGTCATGTTGCACAATATAAATGTAATCCCAAGGAAACACACATACCGATAGTGATAATAATACTTCGGTTTATCATGTGAAAGGTGTATTACAGTATTATATGCAATGAAAAATAGTAGTAGTAGTTATTGGGATATGTAGATGTAGATTGGGTCAGATCAGTAGATGTCATGAAATCAACGTTAGGAGGTGGTTTCTATCTGGGTGTATTGTGTATTTCTTTTCCAAGAAAGAGAAAAGATTGTATTTTGTTGAGCATCATAGATATTTAATATATTGTGGCAACTCAATCATGAAAACCGTTAATGTCGATGAAGTAGCAACTTTATGATATGGGAGTTGATGTGAATTATCCGATTAGAATCCATTTTTATAATTTAGGTGCTATAGATCATAGAAAAAATATGTTCCATAAATTAAGGAAAAATCACATTATAATCAAAAATCATTTTATCCAAGAGAAGGTGGAGAATGGGCATGTGATTTTGGATTAAGTTCCAAAAAAACTATAGGTTGTAGACATTTTGGAAAAGGCCTTACACAAAGATGCATTGAGAGGAATAGAATGGCTTCAAGAGTTCAGTAGACTCCCCAGACTTGAACAAGTGTGGATGTGGGACCCCTCTTCCTGAGGTATGATGTGTTTTTCCATAATATGTTGATCTGTGTTCTTTACCCTAGAAGACATCAAAAGAGTGGCCTTCAGGTTTGTTGACAATGGTGGATAAAATGTAATGGGAGAAAATGTCTTAGTCAAGGCACGAGGAGAAGCAGAGAGGTGGAGTTTTGAGATAGGGGGAGCAGCGAGATAGGAGAGTTTTAAATATGAAGACAATATAAGTGATCAATCAAATATTATATGACATGAAAACTATGGTTCTTGATGAAATAAGAAGATAGGTTTCAGAATCAAGTAATTCATTGATGAAATTTGTATTATAATCTTGTTTCTCATGTTAAGCATTTCTCATATGGGATTAGAGTATGTGTTGAGTACGTATTTGATCACTAACTAAATCAAAAGAAGCATGTAATATCCCATAATATCCATATTTTTTTTAAATTATATGGAATTATTTCAAGACCACATGCTTTGAGAGAATGTGATTCTGGGGCCCAGAGAGCTCGAAATGAATGTTTGAACATTTTTATTTCACTTGAGTAAACATGTGAGCAGGTATTCTTAACTTTTGAACTGGTGCTCAGATTGAAAATCCTAGGGCACAGTTGAACTTGTAACATCGGTATTCTCATATAAAATACTTAACTACGACTGGAAAGGGTCATATAGAAAAGTTAATTTTTCCCAATTTTTGGAAAATAATAAAATAACTTAAAAATATTTATTTTTTTATTTCTCACTATTGATCAGGGGATGATGGAGTTGCGGTGTTGTGATGAGGCGCATTAAAGGAATCTCATTAATGAATCGTTTTTGTAGAGTTTAATAGATATGTTGTTTCATAAATGAAACAACGTAACAATGCGATGTCACAGAGTAACAAAAACATTTTGACATGTTTTATTTTTTTAAGGTAACATGTTGGAGTGTTGAGAATTAAACTATAGAAACTATGATGAACCTATTAAAAAATACCCCTCCAATGAAAAATGATGAACATTGGTAGAATCGCTTGAAATGTAGATGATTTATGAAGAACAGGACTAGGAAGTAACGAATGCCAACAAAGCTTGAATCTTCGTGGGCAGAGCACTTCAATGATGAATGTAAATCGAGGTAGGGGTTTATTTGTTTAACATTTTTCATGTTATCCATTCTAAAGAAAAAACATGGATAAAACCCCAAATAGTTCGATCTGTGGATTGTCTGTTCTGGCAGAAGGGTGATGTTTCTTGGGTTTTCTATTCATGATTATATTATTGTTGATAGAACATCATCCCCAAAACCCCCCTATTTTAAAACTCTAATGTGGATGGAAGAAGCCGACATGAGCAATGTCTGATCCCCTTTGTTTGTGCGTTTTTTCAGGCGAAGATATATGAATAGAGTGGAAAGGCAGATTCAAGGCCTTCTAAGGGAAGTTCATACGCCCACGGAGGACAGAAGTGCATTCAGTGTGAAGAACAGACCAACGGTGTGGACCTGGTGGTCCGTGGAAGATTCCACCTATGGTGGTACATGACGGTGATTTTGGGCTGGAGGCGGTGCACCATGATGGAACACCGGAAGGAACCTCTAGCTGGGCCATGCTTCTAGGGCCACATGGTCACCCGACGGCGTGCGGGTTTCCGACCGGCCATGTAGCTCCAAGCCAAGGTTAATTGATTACGGCAGAGGTGTCGACCCCGAGGATGACCAACAGAGAGAGGGGAACCGAATGTAGTTGCCTACCATATCATGGCTAGGAGTAGAACCAATCTACCTCTGGTAGACTGGGCTGGCCAATAGGCTAGGCTGGACCAGGGTCGGTGGACCCGGGTCAGCAGACATGGGTCAGGTCAGGTCAGATGAGACCTGAACCCAACCGACCTCTTTTTTGAAAAATGCCAATATCTATCAAAACTCGCTTCCAATTGATGAGCCTTTTGTGACATTGTAACCCTTGATATGAGGCGAATATTTTGGAATAATCTATTGAATATTTCATGGAATTTGAAATTCAACGATTGGCTTTGGGATTGGTTCTCCTGAGATCAAGCGAGCTACGTGCAGAAACACTATGGTTGGCTGAGACATATAGAATGATGACAAGTGACCTTGTGTGGATTGGATATTATGGACGTGTGGGAAAAAAATTATGTGTGACCCGATAGGCCCACGGTGAAGAGTGGATTCTTTGTGACCCAGTAGACCCACAGTACTTGACAAGAGTAGTACCTTAGTATGGACATAGGTTGGAAGCGGATTTTGTGCGGCCCAACATGCCCATAGAGGGGAGCGGATTTTGTGTGACCTATAATACCCTATGTACACATCAGGGATGAGTACCATAGATTTCTTAGGTTAATGGGAAGTGGCTGCTATGTGACCTGTAAGGCCTACTGTACTCATTGAGGAGGAGTTGTATTGCATCCCACGGTGTTCAACGTTATGACAGATGGTCTTACTTTCCTCCTCTAGAATATAGCCGGTGTGAGCTATCTTGCTTTGTGATAATGTTTGGTGATCTTTATTTGTGGTCTTTACTTTGTGTTTTGGGTTCTCAACTGAGTATATTTTTACTTACCACTACAGGGCCTTTGCCCACATGTGTTGTGTCCAGTGTAGATGAATGACGCATTGACAGAGGACTTGGTGGCATAGGATTCGGTGGTGTCCATTGAGACCAGGCGGTGGGGAATACTCTTACGGATTCTATCAGCTAATCTTTACTTACCCATCATGTGGGGTTTTCAGCAGATTTCTATATAGAGATTCTTTTGTACTTTCCTATTTTCCAATTAGTATTTTTTTGGGTTTTTATTCTAGCACATTTGACATTCAGTTGTACTTGTACTCTATGGTTTTTTAGTGGTTGGATTATTTACTTTTCTCTATTTGGGATGTGGTTGTTTGTGTGTTCATACAGGTACTCAAGAAAATATCTCCCACATGCAGGTTGACGCCTTTGAGTTCTAGTCACCGTCCCCTGGCCTTCGAGAGGCAGACTTGTGGTATGTCACAGCATGGGCCTCAGTGGACGTTTCGGGACAAATTAGTATCAAATGAGTTTTTTTTGTACCTAAAATATTGTGAGTCTATTGTTTTGTTTTGGGGAAAAAGTGTTTAATATTTTGAGTTCAACTTTAAAATTTGGGGAGTCCAGTGTTGGTGCGACGTCCAACGTATCCATACACAAGGACCCTAAATTCGGATTTATGTCTCTATTAATGAAAACACTAGTTGCATAATTGTCTCTTTATGGAATTGTTGAATATGATTTAGATCACAATGTATAATCTTCTTACTGTAGAACATCTTGATCTATTTCGGGATGCCTCAATGTAGACATCCAGCTCGGATCCCGATATGCGGTCATGTAGATAGCCCACCTATCGATGATGAATCTGTTTAGGGACTAGTTCTAGAGATTTCCCCTCTAGGTGGTGCACCGGTGTTTCCACCATCAATTGATCCAAATAAACTGTCGATTTTATCGATAGAGGACGTATGCAGGCTCAGTTCCATGAATGATTTTCAGAGACAGAGACCTCCTAGGTTCAGGGAAGGGACATATCCTCTAGTTGCTGAGGACTGGATGAAGGAAGTGATGCGCATATTTCACATAGTGAGGACACTTCTTGAGAAAATGGAGATCCTAGTTACGATCCATCTACAGGGATCAACAGGGAGATGGTGAAGCTTGACCATCTAGATGCATGATGAGGTTACCCTTACCTAGATAAACGTTGAGAGACTTTTTCGGGAAAAGTTTTTCCCCTTTACCACGTGCTCTAGGTGCATCCAGAAGTTTCTTCACCTTTAGTAGGGAAACCTTTCGGTGGATAAGTACACTTTATGGTTTACATACATCTCTTTCTACTCCATAGACATGGTGCAAGACCCTTTCTTCGGGGCTCAGACCATTGAGCAGGGACTCCTATAAGAGATCAGGGAACTCGTGGTTTCTCTCTACATCCCCACTCAGGTTGGAGTGAAGGAGTGATCCCTTGTTGTGGTGATCTTCCTAGTAGAGCTAGAACCGATGAATGGAACCCCCAGAATACCTCAGGCGACATAGTCATCAGTGGTGAGTAGCAGGTAATAGACATGGGGGGTGAAATTTGGCCAGGTCTTTTATGGGATGACCCCAGGACTCGAGGTTGGCAGTACAAGGCTCCGAGAGTAGAGGGTTCAGTAGGGAACCAGGATGTGCTTCACATAGAGTGGGCAGGGACACATGGCTTGTGACTGCCCAACCAACCACATAGACGATCAACAGGCAGTTGAGGGACCACCAACGGAGAGGTACAGGTTCGATTGAGGTGGTATGCAGGGTGGCTGATGTGGCAAGGGAGTAGGCTGAGTGGCATACGGTGTAAAATAGTTTGTGGTGCTACCACCACCACCTCTATGTGGTCCCCCATGGGCTTACGGAGTCAGAAGATAGGGGAGAGGCTAACTTCATGTGATGGAGTCCTATGATCATGTCACTCCATAGATGATTAGTGGTATGGTCTGTGTCATCGCCACCATAGTTGCAATTATTATAGACACAGGTTCCAGCCACTCTTTCTTTTCCACTAACCTCGTTTAAGGATTGGAGATTACAATGGTGTATTTGGATCCATCCTAATGATTAGATAATCTTGCAGGATGGGATTTGACAATTACAAACCAGTTCTGGCAGTTTTATCCTACTCTAGAAGGCGAGAGCTTTATCTGGGATCTCCTAGTAGTTCCATCGAGGCCTTATGAACTCATCTTGGGTATGGAGTGGTCATCCATAGTCCATGTTCAGATTGACTGTTTTAGGTGCAATGTGGAGTGTGTTTGTGAGGATGGGACAAGGTTTTCCTTCACTGGCAAGAAGAAAACGTTTTCAGTTCATGGTGGAATTTCTCGGAGAAGGGTGAAGCCAATCACTCACGAATTGACTGGCCTCACCCTCATTGCAGTGGACGAGGGGAGTCCAAAAATTCCTATAGTGGTGGACTAGTATGAGGATTTATTTCCTAAGGATCTTCCAGGACTATATCCTCATAGGGAGGTAGACTTCTGCATCGATATGTGCCTAAGGAGAACACCAATATCCACACAGATATATCAGATGGCTCCCATGGAGCTTCTTGAATTGAGGGAACTGCTGGAGGAATTGCAGGAGAAGGGGATCATAAGGCCCAGTGTTTCACCATGGGCATCCCCAGTGTTGTTTTCCAAGAAGGCAGATAGGAGGTTGAGGCTATGCATGGAATTACATCACTAGAATTTGGTGACCGTGGAGAACAAGTATCCACTATCGAGGATTTATAACCTCTTCAATCAGATGAAGGGAGCAAGGTGGTTCTCAAATATTGACATCAGATTAGGCTATCATCACCTTCGGGTACAATATGAGGACACATCGAGGATAGCATTCAGATATCAGTATGGCCACTATGAGTTCTTTGTGATTCCCTTAGGCATGACCAATGCCCCAGTACTGTTCATTAGACTAATGAATAGAATCTTCCAGACATACCTCAATCATTTTGCGGTAGTCTTCATGGATTAAATATTGGTGTACTCATTATAGTAGATGGAACACACTACACACCTCTAGATAGTCCTAGATACACTCCTTGAGCACCAGCATTATGGTAAGATCTCGAAGTTCCAGTTCTGTATATAGAAGGTCCACTTTCAGAGACACATCATCTCAGATTCTATAGTTGTAGTGGATTTAGAGAAGATAGAGGGTGTGCTTTCTTATGAGCCACCCAGAAGCGTGACTAAGGTGAGAAGTTTCTTGGGGCTGGATGGATACTGTCAAAGGTCCATACCAGAATTTTCCAAAGTAATAACACTTTTTTATCCTATAAACGAATGCTAAAACACTTCGTGTGGATGGAGTAGTGCAAAAATAGTTTCTAGGAGCTGAGGTAGAGACTAAAAAGTGCCCCCATCTTGAGACTACTAGAAGAATCCGTTGGGTATGTAGTCTTCAGCGACACATCAGGGATTGGACTAGGTTTTTTCCTAATTCATGAGCGACTGGTGATCGTCTACGGCTCACAGAAGTTGATGATGCATGAGAATAACTACGTGACACATGACCTGGAGTTAGTAGTAGTGGTCTTTTCCTTGAACATGTGGTGGAACTACATGATGGGTGAACAATTTACTATCTAATTAGACCTCAAGAGTCTCAGGTATATCTTCTCACATAAGGACCTAAACATCAGACAACGGTTATGGGTGGAGTTCCTCCAAGACTATGTCGTTGAGATAGTTTATACTCTTAATAAGGGGAACGTGGTAGTATATGTGCTCAGCAGGAGGTTTGGTTTACATATGCTGAGTGAGGTGGCAATGTAGCTAGCCACGAGGCAGATATCCTTCATGTATGATGATGGAACAGCTTATCTTCAGTCAATGACTGTCACTCCCTAACTCATACAGCAAGTTAGGGTGGCACAATTTTTGGATGTTGACTGCGAGGCCCAACATGATCAATTATCCTCAGGAAAGGCTCCTGATGTATTTTTGATTGTTATGGAGAACATCATCATTTTTAGAGGATATACCATTGTATGAGTGATGTTACGAGATGAGGTGTTGATGGAGTTCCATACATCCCCTTTGGAGGTACATCCTAGTGTGGAAATGATGTACTAGAACCTCTGATGTCGGTACTGGTGGACATGGATGAAGAAAGTGGTGTAGAGTTCATTTCATCATGTGTCACTTGTTAGCAAGTGAATGCCGTAAATCAGGTCCTAGTAGGCTTAGAACAACCAGTTGAGTTACCTGAATAGAAGTGGGATGGTGTCTCCATGAATTTTGTGATACGGTTACCATGAACATCCAGGGTACACGATTCTATTTGGGTGATTATTGGTCGACTCATTATGTCGGCTCACTTACTACACATCTGACCTCAAGGATCTCTAGAGGGTTTGGGATTCCTCTACATCCATGAGATAGTGCATCTTCAAGGCATGCCTTAGATGATCATCTTAGACCATGATGGTCTCCTTACATTCCAGTTGGGGAAGGGATTTTAGGAGGCATTTAGGACACAATTTTGTTTGGGAACAACTTTTCACCCCAACACAGATGGTCAGACAGAGCGAACCATACAGAAAATAGAGGACATGATTTATTCATGTGTCCTTTTATTGTGTTAGTAGGGAGGACCACCAACCACTAGTAGTGTTTTTCATACAAAAACATCTATCACCCCACCATTGGAATTGTGCTGTTTGAGGCCTTGCACAGGTGTCCATGCAGATCTACTCTATGCTGGACAGACCCCGGGAAGTCAGCTGTCATGGGTCCAAAGATGGTACGTACTACCACTAAGAAGGTGAATATCATCTAGGAGAGGATGATGACTGCACATAACAAGAAAATATCTTATGATGATTGGATATGGAGACCCTTGGAGTTCAAGGATGGAGACAATACTTTTCTTCGGGTATCACCCCGACGAGGATTATAGAGATTTGGATAGGGTGCAAAGCTATCTCTGAGGTTCAATGGACATTTCTAGATTCTGAGTAGAGTTATAGAGGTGTCATATCATCTAGCTCTTCTCCCATAGATGCATTGGGTTCATGATGTTTTTCACGTGTCACAGCTAAGGAGGTATGTGCATGAAACATCGCACGTCATCAAATCGAGTGGAATGGACATTGACGATGGGGTGATGTTTGTGTAGTTCCCAGTGGAGATAGAGGATCGACATGAGAGGTTCCTTCATGGATGGTCAATTCAACTAGTACTTGTTCATTGGAAGCACGTGAATCTATTGGAGATCACATGGGAGAGAGAGTCTTAGATTCATGCTCAGTACCCCCACTTTTTTATTAACCCTTGTTTTGGATTTTGAGAACATAATTCCCTATTGTGGGGAGAATGTAATATCCTAGAATTTTCGTATAATTTTGTTTAAATTATATGGAATTATTTCAAGACCAAATGCTTTGATAGCATGTGATTTTGAGGCCAAGTGGTCCCAAAATCGAAATTTGAATTTTTTTTATGTTCATTTAAGTAGACGTGTTGTCTGTTTTTTCTAAATTTTGAACCGGTTCTCGGATTAAAAATCAGAGGGAACCGTTGAAATCATAACACTAGGATTCGACTAAAAAGGACCAAAATTAGGACAGAAAGTGTAGAGACCCAAAGCTTGACATACATGGACATTACATTACTTTTGCGGAATACATAATACATAATAAAAATAGACACACAAGGACCGTAATAGTTTAGTGTCTTTGGAAACATGGAACATAATCTTCTAATCGTGGCGAAAGATCTTAAACATCTCCCATAAAGATCTTCCCCTTTTGTTTTCTTACCTAAAACCTTTCTTTATATCCTGGGGAAAAGAAAACATATAAAGGGTGAGCTCAAATGCTCAGTAAGGGTATGCATGGATAAAATAAAACAAATCATATACATTTGAACTTAAAAATATGAACATAATGTTTAAACTACAAAAACTTGAGCAATGACATAAAACATGGAAGTACATAAGGAATATATCATAAAGAAACATTAAGAATGATAAAATATCATGGGAATAAAACATGTAATTGTTGGAACCATTAAGCACATGATATTATTTCCATATTAGCCAAGGCATTGCTTCCAAGACCATCTTAGTGGACAAAGTCCCTTTCTGAATCGAGTTCACTCCTCGTTCCAGTCCTGTATTACTGAACCAGTTTAACTTTCTATTCCATCCATGTCTATCCCATGTGATATAAATCTTTACCCAATGCATTGTAGGGAGATATAGGTCCCACCCATCTCATAATGAAATCATTCTTACTTGTGCCACAAAATAAACTTAAAACATTCATCATAACCCAATGAATAAAATGTGTTTCATAAACATCATCCCATCATTTCATAATCCATATAAAACAAATGTACATTTAATCATAATAAAAGTGAACCATTTAAATCATAGAGACATTAAACTTGAAACATACACTGATGAAATAATGTCATCTTAGATAGAAAATGGTTTTGGTAAAACACTTGAAATGAATTCTTGAGGAAAATATCCTTTCTTCTTTAAATTTATTTTCTTTTCACAAAATGTCATGCATTTTTAAAAGAGATAGATTTTTTTGGAAATAGTAATGAAATATTTTGGAGGAAGCTTTATGAAAATAAGGCTTTATAAAACCGTAAAAATCTGTTCATGCCGTATAAGTCAAAAAAAAAACATTCTTCTTGTACTTTTTTCCAGAAAAGTCAAAAAGTACCTCGTAACGTAAACAAAAGAAATATTCCCTACATACCATGTAGTAAAAGTAAAAAATTGGTAAAAATGTATTTAAACATACATGAAAACACTTTTATAAATCATGGACATGGATGATTGAAATAACCCCAGTAAATACTTATGAATACGCAATCTCGAATAAAATTGAGATTTGCAATATTATCCCTTACCTTAGATCTGATATGCTTCATACGTATCCAAACCTCCTGTATAATGATTTAAATAATGTCATTGACTTATTAATAAATATTATTCATTGTTATTATATCATATATGGTTCACTTATGACTTTATATTACCCGTTCTTTTGTAAATTCATGTTAAAGTAGCGTTTTGGGTAAAATCGTTTCATTTGTCGTTCGTGTTTTTACTTGTAATTATTCATATGATTAATAAGATCCTGATTACTTACATCCATAATGTAAAACATGATTTATATATAATATATATTCATAATATACATAATATATCGATAAATGGAAATAAATACACCGTTCATGGAGACCGTAGGCCGTACGTATGCATGAACACTGTTTTCGTTTCCTTATTGAATTGAATGGAATTAAGTAGGTGAATATATATATATATATATATATATATATATACATAAATCCAGTAGAATTATTATGTCAAATATTTCATGATTAATTATTATATATACATTATAATCATTCTTGAATTGTTAACATGGAGAGTGAATCTCATCACGTCGTGGAGACGGTAGTCCGTACGTATGCACGAGCGATGATATCATTCCCAAGATCGTGGAATTGTATTAAAGTGTATGTATAATATTACAGAATCAATATCACTTTTAAATAATCATATATATTCATTACTTTCACCATTATACCCATCCATGTAAGGTGGTGGTGGAAAATAGATTACACCACAGCGTGGAGACAGTATTCCGTACGTACACACGCGCGGTGATTTCATTTTCCATAGGATGTATAGATGGTGAAATAGGGTTGTTTTATAATTATAATAACATATAAGTATATAAGTGATACTGATGTTATTACTTAATAATGAAACAACTAAATAATAATAAGTAGAAGAAGAAATAAATTTAAAATAATCGGTAACGAACATTACCTCTTCTTTGAAGCACCTCTTTGAGACCTCCTCTTAGGGAACTAAAATTGTTCTTTGAAGTAGACCAAGACCTCTAGGATGTTTATAGGGAAGTGGAGAAGATAATTGGTCAGGGTTTGTCCGAGCTTGAATTCTCAAAGTGGTGTGAGGAAGAGAGGGAGGAGGTGCCCTTTTATAAGGGAGGAGAGGGGCACCTTTGGAATTCCTAAAAATATTAATTTACAATAAATATAACCCCACTTAAAAACCTCAAAAAATGACTCATATTCAAAGATTAGATGATATAGGGTTGTAATCGCATCAACCAATCAAATTAAGACATGTTTGGATCTTATTTTAAACCTTATCATTTTGATTTATCCTTATTTAATCTGTTTAAGTTTATTTGTGGTAATAAAATTATAAATTATAAATTACAACAAATAATTACTTATTTGTTGTGAATTTTCCATAATTGGTTACTTTATAACACTATAGAACATATAAATTTAAATTTATAATTTTTAAATATTTTTGTGATTTTTAAACAATTTTATAATATGTTATTTTTATAAAATAACAATAGTGTCAATTTTGACACTATTCATTTATTTGAATTTAAATATAATATATACAGAAGATATGTTCGAATTAAAAGCTTTAATAGATTCATAAAATTTCATATGTATCTATAAAATTAGTGGATCACATTAAATAGTTCATATAATATTTATTTTATTATTTTTAAAATCATTTATTTGGTTTATCTCTTAATAAAATAATTACTACAACATTTTTGTATAATTATTTAATACACTTATTTGTTGCATAAAAATTAAAATTCAAATCCTATGATTACGATAAATCTATTAAATTTCATAATAATACTTTTACTCGAATTTAGCATCTTAAAATCACAATATTTAAATTGTTATATTTATTAAATTATAAAGGTGATACCTTTGGCATCATTTAAAATAAAATAATATAAGTGTCATAATCACTTTTATAAGACTCCAAACGGTTATATATTAGATAATTGGATGATTAAGGTGTAGATATACACTACCAATAAGTTTGGGTCAGGTTTTTGGGACTTTTAATGGGTATTATTATTTCAATAAAAACTATATTACTTATTTTTCACTTAATAAATAATTTTTGTATCATTAATGTATCACCATTAATGACAATTATTTAATCCATAAAAATTCTAAATAAATTATTATGAGGTAGATATTTTTATTAGATTTCCGGATACTATTCATGTTTGAAGTTTTATGATGTTTATCACTAAATTAAAATTATTATACTTATATGATTTAAGAGAGTGACATGTTGTCACTTTCTTTGGTTTTAATAATAATTAAAATATTTTCATGGTCAAAAGTCCATAAAATGAATCTAATCTGACCCTTAGTTTATATGGGTCTACTGTTACCCATCCAATAGAATTTTGGCATGTGTTAGAGTAATTTTATAATATTATATATACCCTTAATTACCCGATTTACCTTTAACTATGGTAAATAAAATTTACCGTAGTTACTATTCATAATTCCCACAAATAAAAAGTAGCTTATTAACATAAATTGGACTTTCTGATTCCAAATATGGAATCAATTTTTCCAAATTCAATACAAAAAAGTTGCAAAAATTGAATTAAAATTAATCCTGTTGTCGAAAGAAAATTGGTTTTTCTTTAAAACATTGCAAAAGATTGAATTGATTTCACCTACGAATTTAATGTAAAATCAATGCTAATGATATAAATTATATTAAATGGTAAAAATATATTCTATTTATACTTTAAAACCATTAGATATTATAATTTAACCATATAAATTATTGCGATGAAAAAAGTTGTTTTTAATTAAAATATAGCGTGTTTTTACTATTCATTAAAATATGAAAGTTATCAGAATAACATGAAAATTTTATCCAAGGTAA
This sequence comes from Viscum album, assembly GCA_963277665.1. NCBI lineage: Eukaryota > Viridiplantae > Streptophyta > Magnoliopsida > Santalales > Viscaceae > Viscum > Viscum album. Next base: position 1,016,079,937 of record OY728155.1, read on the forward strand.
AATTTTATATCCTTATTCCAAATAATAATTTTAATTTGTAAAATTGAACTTATAAACATATCAGAAACTATATTTAAAGTGGGTGCGCCATCAAAAGGCGGCAAAACTACATTTTTTTAAAAATACTTATTTTACCCGAAAATTTTATTTTGTTCACATAAAATGTTTTAGAAAATTTATAAATGAATAATAATGTTATAAAATTAAAAATGTGGTTAATTATATTCATAAAGGATAGTTCGTGATAATATTATAACCATATATCATTGTTTAGTGAAACCAGGTATTGCGTACAACAGACACTAACGAGGAAGGTCGTGATTGCGTGTAATGAAAACCAAGTCAGGGTTGCGTGTAGTGAAAGACTCCTTTGTTGTTGAGTATAACAAAATAAAACCATATTTCATTTATACATTGAATATAAATATATACACTCAATGTTGCGTAGAATAACTTCTATCAAATGAACTTGAAATTGTGTATAACACGATCCAAGAATTGTGTTGCGTATACTGAAAGCTAATATGGTGTTGCGTATAGTGCAAGATAATCTTGTTGTATTGTTCAACAGAAGATATGAAAGAAATTAAAAAGAATATATCTTATAAAATCTCGGGTTGTTACATTCTACCCCCCTTAAAATGAATTTCGCCCTCGAAATTCGTCGGGGTTATAAATCTTTTACTATTTGTAGAAACCCACATCATAAAAAGAAATACTAAAACTTAATTTTAAAAACTAAAGTATGAAATGTAATGATTACCCAAAGAAACTCATCACTGGGTTTCCATATAAGAGAACATAGGTGAAAATATGGATATGGAAGAAAAATCTAACCATCAAGTTCTGATGGAGAGTGGTAGAGAACATGGCTATGAAAAACCCAACAATCACAAAGCCATAAATTTGTGATGATCTAGGGTACCATCTGATTCATCGGATATAAGGTCACTAGGACAACATTTTTGTTTTTCAAGATCATTTCCCTAAAGTTGATGAATTAAAAGAAATACTTACATGATTTTGGTACAATCTCACTGTTGTTCGTGAATTGAACAATTTCCACTTCATCCCTTAAAGAAATGAAGCTGAATTTGTTATTCGTGATGTGTTAACAGATCATGTGATAGAATGATGGGTCATTCCATATGTTTCAAACAAAAGGTTTGAAAAAGTTATAAGTCCATCATATGGTTAGATTAATCGTATATGGTTCCAAAAATGAACTTATACTTCATATATCATACCGCTTAATAAAATAAAACTAGTTTCTACTAACCAGGGACTTCCTGTAGGTCAGTGTTAGGCGATAAAGGCCAGTCACACTTTGGTTGTGGGTTCGATTCCCACAGCCTTGTCCGACGCGATGGGCTATCACCCATCCTGCAGGTTGTCCTTTTTCTAAAACTACATTACTATAACTTCCCATCAATAATATCGAAAAAAGTTCTATCTTTAAACAATATTAACTTATGTCCAACATAATCCATTCCAATATTTAGGCTTATCTAAAATACATCGGTCCAAGATCATTGTATAAAGAAAACAATTACTAGAAAGGTTATCTAACAAGAATGTGAATACAAGCATTTATCTCACATATATCATAAGATATATCTTTTTTGTTGCATTCCAAACACTTTAATACCTTAGTCATATATTCTCTTGAAAGTTAAATTACCATAGAACCTTAGTGAAAACACGAATACTATCAAAAGGTAACTCTTTCCTCATACCAAAATCACAAAAATCTATATAATCAAACCATAATATCACTTAGTCCTTATATCAGTCATAGCTAATGAATACAATCAAACATCCCATTATCTTCTTATCCCTTCATTATGCGCATATCATCTACTTTCCAAAAATATCTGAATAACCATCCATGGTTACCAGTACCATTCAACATATAATTTCAAATACTTTTGGAAAAACAATAGTGTAACAATCCTTATATGATTATTTATTCCATAGTACCATTAACTATACAACATAACTCTTTATAAACATACAATCATTCCACTACCTTCTTAAAAAATTGACCAACCTTTAACAATTCTTTCATCTCACATATCATTTGTAGTATCTTCATCATCATCAACATAAATAATACCCATACGGTCATACTGATTCTCTTCATGAGACTTTACCTTAGGGAATTGGTTTGCATAATGCCCGTACATTCCACATTTAAAACATTTAACCATTGTTGATGTCGTAGCAATACCGTTATCCTCATCCATGGTGTTAACTGAACCTTTTCCTTTGCACTTACTGGCTTTGTGTCCTTCTTTTCCACACCCAAAGCATCTTCCAGTTCCCTTGAAACAATCTCCATGATGCCTCTTCCCACATGATTTACATGAGAGAAATATAACTTTCTTTCCTCTATGATTATCATGAAACTCCATCTTTCTCTTATTATCTGAGTCGAGAAACTTACCAAAGTTGAGATTATTGATCATATTAGGAGATTGCTGATTAGGCATAATAACGATGTTTGGACTTCCAAATCCCGTTTCATTTGGTTTCTCATGAAGAATATCATTCCACTGTCTATCATATCCTCCATTATCATGAATCTTCCCGTTTCCAGCCATTTCTAAAACCCAAAAAGAATAGTGTGAGAGGCAAAAATCATGCTAGGGAAAACAACATAGTAAAGGGGGAGTATCCTCAATATCTAACATCTTAGGTTAAATTCTATGATCGTTACCGTAGTTCTAGGACTATATCCTATATGTATACTTATCCTTAGGGACATCTTTAGACATACCTTAGAAATATCTTTAGGGATCTCACTAACGTTTTTGTATCTTAGTTTCCAAAGGTTGACTAAACCTTTCCTCTGATACCAACTGTAGAGACCTGAAGCTTGACATACATGGACATTACATTACTTTTGCGGAATACTTAATACATAACAAAAACAGACACATAAGGACCATAATAGTTTAGTGTCTTTGGAAACATGGAACATAATCTTCTAATCATGGTGAAATATCTTCAACAACTCCCATAAAGATCTTCCCCTTTTGTTTTCTTACCTAAAATGTTTCTTTATATCCTGGGGAAAAGAAAACATATAAAGGGTGAGCTCAAATGCTCAGTAAGGGTATGCATGGATAAAATAAAACAAATCATATAAACTTGAACTTAAAAACATGAACATAATGTTTAAACATCAAAAACTTGAGCAATGACATAAAACATGGAAGTACGTAAGGCATAGATCATAAAGAAACATTAAGAATGATAAAATAGCATGGGAATAAAACATGTAATTGTGGAAACCATTAATCACATGATATGATTTCCATATTATCCAAGGCATTGCTGCAAAGACCATCTTAGTGGACAAAGTCCCTTTCTGAATCGAGTTCACTCCTTGTTCCAGTCCTGTATTACTGAACTAGTTTAACTTTCCATTCCAGCCATGTCTATCCCATGAGATATAAATCTTTACCCAATGCATTGGAGGGAGATATAGGTCCCACCCATCTCATAATCAAATCATTCTTACTTGTGCCACAAAATAAACTTAAAACATTCATCATAACCCATTGAATAAAATGGGTTTCATAAACATCATCCCATCATTTCACAATCCATATAAAACAAATGGACATTTCATCATAATAAAATTGAACCATGTAAATCATAGATACATTAAACTTTAAACATACAGTTATGAAATAATGTCATCTTAGATGGAAAATGGTTTTGGTAAAACACTTGAAATAAATTCTTGGGGAAAATATCCTTTTTCTTTAAATTCATTTTCTTTTCTCAAAATGTCATGCATTTTTTAAAGAGAGAGATTTTTTTGGAAATAGTCATGAAATATTTTGGAGGAAGATTCATGAAAATAAGGCTTTATAAAACCGTAAAAATCTGTTCGTGCCAAATATGTCAAAAAAAACATTCTTCTCGTACTTTTTCTAGAAAAGTCAAAAAGTACCTCGTAACATAAAAAAAAGAAAGATTCCTTACATACCATGTAATAAAAGTAAAAAATGGGTAAAACAGTCTTTAAAAATACATGAAAAGACTTTTGTAAAACATGGACATGGATGATAGAAATAACCCCAGTAAATACTTACGAATAAGCAATCTCGAATAAAATTGAGATTTGCAATATTATCCCTTACCTTAGATTCGATATGCTTCATACGTATCCAAACCTCCTGTAAAATGATTTAAATAATGTCATTGACTTATTACAGAATCATATTCATTGTTATTATATAATATATGGTTCACTTATGACTATATATTACCCATTATTTTGTAAATTCATGTTAAAGTAGTGATTTGGGTAAAATCGTTTCATTTGTCATTCGTGTTTTAACTTGTAATTATTCATATGATTAATAAGATCATGATTAATTACATCTATAATGTAAAACATGATTTATATATAATATATATTCATAATATACACAATAGATCGATAAATGGAAAGAAATACACCGTTCATGGAGACGGTAGGTCGTACGTACGCATGAACGCTGTTTTCGTTTCCTTATTGAATTGAATGGAATTAAGTAGATGAAAAATATAAATATAAATATATATACATAAATACAGTAGAATTATTATGTCATATATTTCATGATTACTTATTATATATACTTTATAATCATTTTTGAATGGTTAACATGGAGAGTGAATCTCATCGCGTCGTGGAGACGGTAGTCCGTACGTACGCACAAGCGATGATATCATTCCCAAGATCATGGAATTGTATTAAAGTGTATGTATAATATTACAGAATCAATATAAATTTACAATAATCATATATATTCATTAATTTCACCATTATACCCATCCATGTAAGGTGGTGGTGGAAAATAGATTACACCACGGCGTGGAGACGGTATTCCGTACGTACGCACGCACGGTGATTTCATTTTCCGTAGGATGGATAGATGGTGAAATAGGGTTGTTTTAAACTTATAATAACATATCAGTATATGAGTGATACTGATGTTATTACTTCATAATGAAACAACTAAAGAAGGAGAATTGGAAGAAGAAATAAAATTGAAAGAATTGGTAACGAACGTTACCTCTTCTTTGAAGCGCCTCTTTGAGACCTCCACTTAGGGCACTAAAATTGGACTTTGTAGAAGACCAGGACCTCTAGGATGTTTCTAGGGAAGTGGAGAAGATAATTGGTCAGGTTTTGGCCGATATTGAAGTCTCAAAGTGGTGTGAGGAAGAGAGGGAGGATGTGCCTTTTTATAAGGGAGGAGAGGGGCACCTTTGGAATTCTTAATAATATTAATTTATAATAAATAAAAACCCTCTTAATAACCTCCAAAAATGACTCATATTCGAATATTAGATGAGATAAGGTTGTAATATCATCAACAAATAAAATTTAGACATGTTTTTATCTTATTTTAAACCTTATCATTTTGATTTATCCTTATTTAATCTATTTAAGTTTTTTTGTGGTAATAAAATTATAAATTTTAAATTATAACAAATAATTACTTATATGTTGTGAATTTTCAATAATTGGTTAATTTATAACATTATAGACCATATAAATATAAATTTATAATTTTTAAATATTTTTGTGATTTTTAAGCAATTTTATAATATGTTATTTTTATAAAATAACAATAGTGTCAATTTTTACAGTATTCGTTTATTTGAATTTAAATAAAATATATACAGAAGATATGTTCGACCTAAATGCATTAATAGATTCATAAAAGGTCATATGTATCTATAAATTTAGTGGATCATATTAAATATTTCATATAATATTTATTTTATTATTTTTAAAACCATTTATTTGGTTTATCTCTTAATAAAATAATTACTACAACATTTTGGTATAATTATTTAATATACTTATTTATTGCATAAAAATTAAAAATAAAATCTTATAATGAATATATATCTATTAACTTTCCCAATAATACTTTTACTCGAATTTATCATCTTAAAATCACAATATTTAAATTGTCATATTTATTAAATTATGAAGGTGATAACTTTGGCATCATTTAAAATAAAATAATATTAGTGTCATAATCACTTTTATAAGGCTCAAAACGGTTATATATTAGGTAATTAGATGATTAAGGTGTATATATACACTACCAATAAGTTTTGGTCAGGTTTTTGGGCCTTTTAATTGGTATTATTATTTCAATAAAAACTATATTACTTATTTTTCACTTAATAAATAATTTTTGTATCATTAATGTATCACCATTAATGACAATTATGTAATCCCTAAAAATTATAAATAAATTATTATGATGTAGGTAATTATATTAGATTCCTGGAAACTATTCATTTTCTATGTTTTATGATGTTTATCACTAAATTAAAATTATTATACTTATAAGATTTAAGAGAGTGACATGTTGTCACTTTCTTTGGTTTTAATAATAATTAAATTATTTTCATGGTCAAAAGTCCATAAAATGAATCTAATCTGACCCTTAGGTTATATGGGTCTACCGTTAGCCATTCAATAGAATTTTGGAATGTTTTAGGGTAATTTTATAATTTTATATTTACCCATAATTACCCAATTTACCTTTAACTATGGTAAATAAAATTTACCGTAGTTACTATTCATAATTTCCAAAAATAAAAAGTAGATTATTAACATAATTTGGACCCACTGATTCCAAATATGGAATCCATTTTTCCAAATTCAATACAAAAAAGTTGCATAAATTAAATTAAAATTAATCCCCTTGTCGAAAGAAAACGAGTTTTTCTTTAAAACATTGCAAAAGATTGAATTGATTTAATCTACGAATTTAATGTAAAATCAATGCTAATGACATAAATTATATTAAATGGTAAAAATATATTCTATTTATACTTTAATACCATTCAATATTATAATTTAACCATATAAATTATTGTGATGAAAAAAGTTGTTTTTAATTAAAATATAGCGTGTTTTTACTATTCATTAAAATATGAAAGTTATCAGAATAACATGAAAATTTTATCAAAGGTAAATTTTTATATCCTTATTCCAAAGAATAATTTTATTTTGTAAAATTGAACTTATAAACATATCAGAAACTAGATTTAAAGTGGGTGTGCCATCAAAAGGCGGCAAAACTACATTTTTTGAAAAATACTTATTTTTCCCGAAAAAATTATTTTGTTCACATAAAATGTTTTAGAAAATTTATAAATGAATAATAATGTTATCAAATTCAAAATTTGGTTAATTCTATTTATAACAGCTAGTTCCTGATAATATTATTACCATATGTCGTTGTTTAGTGAAACCCGGTATTGCGTACAACACACGCTATCGAGGAAGGTCGTGATTGCGTGTAATGAAAACCAAGTCAGGGTTGCGTGTAGTGTAAGAATCCTTTGTTGTTGAGTATAACAAAATAAAACCATATTTCATTTATACATTGAATATATATATATATACACTCAATGTTGCGTAGAATAACATCTATCAAATGAACTTGAAATTGTGTATAACACGATCCAAGAATTGTGTTGCATATACTGCAAGCTAATACGGTGTTGCGTATAGTGAAAGATAATATTCTTTTATCGATCAACTGAAGATATGAAAGAAATTAAAAAGAATATATCTTTTAAAATCTCGGGTTGTTACAGAAAGGGTCGAACAAAAAAGTTATTTAATTTTCATTCGACCGTTGAGTGGTGGACAACGGCATTGCAGTGCAACAATGAGGCGCATTAAAGGAAGCTCATTAATGGCTTGATTTTATAGAGTGTAACAGATATGATATTTCATAAATGTAATGGCATAATAGAAATGGTGTGACTTGTTTTCTTTTAATAAGATAATGCATTAGAGATTTGATAATTAAACAGAGGAAACTATGACAAACCGACAACAAAATTCTTCTCTAACAATGAATGAAAAAACACTGAAAAGATCACTAGTAACATCGATGATCTACAAAAAATGGGACCAGGAAGTGATGAAATCCAACAAGGCTTGAATCCTCGAGGGAATATTACTTCAACGATTAATGTCGATCATGGTATAGGTGTATTTGTTATACATTTTCCCAATTCTCCATTCTAAATGACGAATGATGATCAACCTGCTAATAGGTTGATCTGTGGATCATCCGTTCTTGCAAGAGGGTTATGTTTCTTTCGTTTTATTTTCAGGATTAGATTATTTTGGATATAAAATCATCCTCAAACCTCCCCTATTTTAAAACACAGTCTTGGAGGGTGATGGCCGACATGAACAAAGCTCGAGACCCTATGTTTGTGCATTCTTCTTGGCAGAGCATTTTGAAAGGGGAAAAAGAAAGATTCAAGGCCTTCACAGGGATGGTGATTCCCATTGAGTCTAGAGGCGTAGTTGATTTGAAGAAAGGTCCACTGGTGTAGACCCAGTGGTCCTTGGAAGAGTCTTCCCACACACTGGTGCTGGTTGCTGGCGACAGATACACGGCCCCTCGACTGCGTCGATGGAGCAGCTCACAGCCATGGTCTGGGCTTATTGGGGGAATGTGGTCACCGTAATTTGTGTAGGATTCTAGTTGGCCATACTAGACGACCATGTATTACTAGGACACATTCAATTGATTGTTATAGAATCATCAGTCCTACGGATGACCATCAGGGTGAGGGGTCCCAGATGCGGCCACCTGCTACGTCCTAGCCAGGTGGAGAACCGGTCAGCCTCTCGTGGACTGGGCATGCCAACGGGATAGACCCACGTCCCACCAGATTGGACCAAGGATGGGACAGGTCCGAGTCAAGTTGGCAGAACCAGGTTGGGTTAGTGGACCCTGTGATGGGTGAGACGAGACCTGAACCCAATCTTACCCTTTTTAGAAAAATGCCAATATCATTCAAACCAGGCGCCCCGATTGATGAGATGTTTGCGGTGTCAAAACCCTCTCAACGAGGTGGTAATTTTGGAATACTCTATGGAGGATTTCATGGAAGTTGTAATTTAATGAATGACATGGGGTGTGGTTCTCCCACGAGCATGTGTGCTATGTGCAGAAACCCTACGGTTAGCTGATACCTAAATACTGTTGACGAGCGACCCTATGTGGATAGAATATAATTGCCTAGTAGGAAGAGGATTCTATGTGACCCTCTCGGCTCATGGTGGGGAGTGACTTCTGTGTGACCTGAGAGACTCATTATACTCGACCGGAGGAGTACCTCAGCATGGCCATAGGTGGGAAGCGGCTTTTGTGAGACCCAGCATTCCCACAGTGGAGATCAGCTTCTGTGTGACCTAGCATAACTAGGATAATCATCATGGATGAGTACCACATTAGTTTTAGTTTAGTAGGAAAAAGATTCTATGTGACCTAGCAGTCCCACTATACTCATTGATGAGGATTTCTCCAGCAACCCATGGTGTTCGACGTTATGAATGACGTTCTTACATTACTACTCTAGAATAGACCTAGTGTGAGATGTCTTTATTATGGACTATTCTTGGAGATCTTGATTTTTGGTCATTCCTTTGTGTTTTGGGTTCACTACTGAGTATATTGTTACTCTCCCCTGCATGGACTTCACCCGCATGTGTTGTGTCCAGTGCAGACGACCGACGCCTTGAGGGAGGACTTGGTGGCTTAGGATTCGGTGGTGCCAAGTGAGACAAGGCAGGCGGGGAATAATTTTACATCCCATAGAAGCTAATATGTACTTACCCATCAGGTGGTGTATTCAGTTGATGGCTATCCAATTTTTCTTTTGTACATTCCAAATTTTTAGTTAGTCTTTTGTTGTATTTTTATTCTGGACCATTTGAATTTCAGTTGTACTTATACCCAGTGGTTGTTTAGTGGAATGTTTTTTACTTTTCCAAATTTGGGATGTGGTTGTGTGTCCATGCGTACCTGCACTCCGGAAAATACCTCCCACTTGAAGGTTGACACCTTCGGCACTAGTCTCCAACACTTTTCCTTTGGGAGGCAGGCTTGGGGTATGTCACGACATGAGTCCTAAGGGACGGGTAGTGACAAATCAAATGGTGGTATATGATAGAAGGTACATCGATGGAGTATCAAAATGTGAATAGATTTAAACAAACCCAAATGGGGAGATTGTTTGGAAAAATCCACTCAAGGTAACATTTAATATTTTTTAGGCTGATTGTGTGTTTTGACAAAGAGGGTTTCCAAGGTATGTTGTGGAGATCCATAGATATTGTTAACAATATATGTTCATAAAGACTCAAGAAAATGGAATAGACACTCGGGAGGTAGTACACAAGATTGTATAAAATGTGAAACCATTTTCTAGTGTTTTCCAAAAATGTTGTGTCCAAAATTTGGAGTTTTGATAAAATTTTGAAATTTGGATTTTGTTGAAAGTGGGTTCCCTAGACCAAACTTATGTTGTACTTTGATTACCACTACATGTTTGCAGTTTTTTATATATACATGTGTTTATCTTTCCATAATAGTTTAGATAATTCTGAATCCACTATGTTTATGGAAATGTCATTTGATTACATGGCATATCAAAGTGTTATAGCAGATCCTAGGATATAATGAGAACCCCAAGATGCCATTAAAGTAATCATAAAGTAATTTCCAATGGTCTAGTTTCGTTTTTCTAAAAGGACACATATGATGTGTGACCATCAGGTGATGGGGGATCATAAACATTGAAAATTCTTCTCATGAAGTTCACACTTGATGATCTCTAGTAGTTGAGATCATGAGGATATACCCTGCATAATAAGAACACCACAAGTACTTTATCACTACGATCGATTATGGATAAAGAAAATGTAGAGACCCAAATCTTGACGTACATGGACATTACATTACTTTTGTGAAATACTTAGTACATAACAAAAACAGACACACAAGGACCGTAATAGTTTAGTGTCTTTGGAAACTCGGAATATAATCTTCTAATCATGGTGAAAGATCATCAACATCTCCCATAATGATCTTCCGCTTTTTTTTCATACCTAAAACCGTTCTTTATATCTTGGGGAAAAGAAAACATAAAAGGGGTGAGCTCAAATTCACAGTAAGGGTAAGCATAGATAACATAAAACAATCCACAAACATTTTAATGCAAAATTATGAACATAAAATCTAAACATCAAAATCTTGAGCAAATACATGAATCTTGGAAGTACGTAAGGCATATATCATAAGGGAACATCAATCATGATAAAATATAATATGAATAAAACATGTAATTGTGGCAAAACATTAAGCACATGATATGATTTCCATAGTAGCCAAGGCATTGCTACCAAGACCATCTTAGTGGATAAAGTCCCTTTCTGAATCGAGTTCACTTCTCGTTTCAGTCCTGTAACACTGAACCAGATTAACTTACCATTCCTGCCATTTCTATCTCATGAGATATAAGTCTTTACCCAATTAATTGGAGGGAGATATAGGTCCCACCCATCTCATAATGTAATCATTCTTACTTGTGCCACAAAATAAACATAAAACATTCATCATAACCCAAAGAATAAAATGGGTTTCATAAACATCATCCCATCATTTCATAATCCATATAAGACAAATGGGAATTTAATCATAAGAAATGGTAACCATGTAAATCATAGATACATTAAACTTGAAACAGACACATATTAAATAATGTAATCTTAGATGTAAAATGGTTTTGATAAAACATTTGAAATGAATTCTTGAGGAAAATATCCTTTCTTCGTCAAAATCATTTTCTTTTCAAAAAATGCCATGCAATTTTAAAATAAAAGTATTTTGTTGAAAATAGTTATAAAATCATGTAGAGTAAGCTTCATGAAAATGAGGTGTTATGAAACTATAAACATCCATTCATGCTGTATAAGTTAAAAATAACATTCTCCTCGTACTTTTGTCAGAAAAGTCAAAAAAGTACCTCGTATGAAAAAAAAGATTCATTAGATACCTTGTAGTAAAAGTCAAAAATGGTTAAAAAGGACATTAAACATACACGAAAACACTTTTAAGAAAACATGGACATGGATGATAGAAATAACCCTAGAAAATACTTACGAATAATAATCTCAGATAAGAACGAGATTGGAATAGTTATCCCTTACCTTAGGTCCGATATGGTTCATACGTATCCAAACCTCCTGTATAATGATTTAAATAATGTCATTGATTTAATAAATAATAATATTCATTGTTATGACATCATATATGGTTCACTTATGACTTTATATGACCCATTCTTTTGTAAGTTCCATGTTAAAGCAGTGTTTTGGGTTAAATCGTTTTATTTATCGTACGTGTTTGGACTTGTTGTTGTAGATATCATTACTTATATCATGATTTACATAATTACAGAATGTAAAAAATGATTTATATACAATATATATTCATTATATACATATATATATATATATATGATAGATCGATTAAATGGAATTTAATACACCGTTCATGGAGACGGTAGGCCGTACGTACGGATGAACGCTGTTTTCGTTTCCTTATTGAATTGAATGAAATTAAGTAGATGACATAAATATATATACACATAAATACAGTATCATTATTATGTGATATATTTCATGATTACATATTATATATACTTTATAATCATTCATGAATGGTTAACATGGAGAATGAAACTCATCCTGTCGTGGAGACGGTAGTCCGTACGTAAGCACTAGCGATGATATCATTCCCATGATCTTGGAATTACATTGAAGTGTATTTATAATACTTAAGATTCAATATCACTTTTCAATAATCATATATAGTTATTTTTTACACCATTATACCCATCCAAGTAAGGTGGTGGTCGAAAACAGATTACACCACGGCGTGGAGACGGTATTTCGTACGTACGCACGCATGATTATTTCGTTTTCCGTAGGATGGATACATGGTGAAATAGGGTTGTTTTATACTATAATAGCATATCCGTATATGAATTATACTGATGTTATTACTTCATAATGAAACAACTAAAGAAGAAGAAGTATAAGAAGAAATAAAGATGAAAGAATCGGTAACGAATATTACCTCTTCTTTCGACACACCTTTTTTGAAATCTCTTCTTAGGGCACTAAGATTGGTCTTTGAAGAAGACCCATACCTCTAGGATGTTTCTAGGGAAGTGGAGAAGATAAATTTTTTAGGGTTTGGACGAGCTTGAAGGCACAAATTGGTGTGAGGAAGAGAGAGAGGAGGTGCCCTTTTATAAGGGAGGAGAGGGGCACCTTTGGAATAACGAAAAACATTATTTTATTATAAAGTCATATTCGGTTTTTAATAGCTCCAAATTGAGTTATTTCGAAGCTAAGTTGGGGATGGGTCGCATTCCTCTCATACAATATAATTTAGACATGTTTAGGATCATTTAGATTTAACTTTAAGTTAAATAATTTTTCTTTTATCGTGTCTTCTTGTTTTTTTACACTATAAGGTTAATAAACATACGATAACAAGCCAAAAGAACCCCAAGTTGTTTATTATTAATATATATAATCTTTTATAAGTCATTTGGCAGAACCTTAGATTTTTAGGAATAAAATAACAATTAATAATATAATATTTGTTTTAAAAACTATTTTATGTCAATTTTGACACTATTTGGTAATTGATTTTTTAAAAAATCAAAAAAGAATTATTAGTTCGAACAGAGTTAACTAAATCAATACTAACATGTCATATTAACCTATAAAATTAGTGGAATTTATAAAAAGTCTCAAATTACATTTATTTGGGTATTTATAACATCAATTATGTCAATATTTTATTAATAAGATAATTACTGCATCATCATTGTGTCATAAATAAATTAAATTATATAATGTCTAAAAATTATAAATAAAATACCATTATGTAGGAAATCTTTTTAGCTTTATAATTAAAATTTATTGTCGTATTTATCTTATGTATAACCCTATATTAAAAATGATTTAGCTATTAATCTTTGATTTTAACTATTTTAACCCTTCTTTAAATAAATTAATAATAAATGTCCTAATCTAATCCCAGTGGGCCTAAATGGTCATATGTTATTCTTAAGGTGGGTTTTGGTCGAATTAAACTTATCAAATAGAATTAGGACATCTGTTAGGGTAATAATAATATCATTTTTACCCTTAATTACCCTATTTACTTTTAACCGTGGTAAAAAAAGCAAAAAGTTACTATTCACAAAAAATTATTTTCTTCTCATTGAACCACATTTTAATCCCTGATATCAACCGTGTCTCTTGGAATTTCGAAATTCTACTCACAGAAGTGGTAAAATTATGTTTTATGTGAATTTGAAAATTCTCCTAGGAGGTGGGTAAAAGACGGTGAAAAGTTCAATAAAAGTTTTATATATCGAAAATTATTATAAAATAACTCTAATGACTTAAATTGAACTTATATAGGTATTATGTATCAATTTTTTCCTAAAAAAATTTGAATAAAATAAATAATTATTTCAATCAAAAGTCGGTTTTTGAATAGTAACCCAGTGTTTTCACTATTCATCAAAAAATTGAAAGTTTTCAGAAAAATACCAAAAATTCACCCTAGGCTAACTTTGATATTCTGAATCCAAAAATGAAGTCCATTTTGAAAGATAAAATTTCAAAAAGTGCGTATTACTATTCATAACGGCTAGTTTATATAACATAACGTTGTTTAGAGAAACTCGGTATTGCGTACAACACACGCTATCGTGGAAGGTCGCGATTACGTGTAATGCATGCCAATTTAGGGATGCGTGTTGTGCAAGCTCCTTTTGGTGTAGCATAAAACACAATACATTAATGAAATTAAAAAATAATATTTTTCATAAAATCTCTGGGTGTTACATTCTACTCCCTTTAAAATGAATTTCTCCCTCGAAATTCGTCGGGGTTATAAATGGTTTACTACTCGAAAGTTTCTTTAATAGCAACCCACATCATAAAAATAAATACAAAAACTTGGCTTTAAAAACTAATGTATGAAATGTAATGGTTACAAAAATTAACTAATCACTGGTTTTCCTCATAGGATAACATAGGTGAAAATATGGATATGGAAGAGAAATCAAACCATCGTGTTCTGATGGAGAGTGGTAGAGAACATGGCTATGAAAAATCCATCAATCACAAAGCCATAAATTTGTGATGATCTAAGGTACCATCTGATTCATCAGATATAAGAGCACTAGGACAACATTTTTGTTTTTCAATATCATTTCCCTAAAGTCGAAAATTTCGAATTAGAAGATATACATGCTTTATTTTGGTACAATCTCACTATTGTTCGTGCTTTGAATAATTTCCACTTCATCTCTTAAAAAAATGTAGTTGGATTTGTTATTCGTGAAGTGTTAACAGATCATTTGATAGAATGATGAGTCATTCCATCTGTTTCAAACAAAAGGTTAGGAAATGTTATCAAATATACATAAGTCCATCTATGGTGAGGTTAATCGTATACGATTCCAAAAATGAACTTATACTTCATATATCATACTGCGTAATAAAATAAAACTAGTTTCTACTAACTAGGGACTTCCTGTAGGCCAGTGATATGCGATAAAGGCCAGTTGCACTTCGGTTGTGGGTTTGATTCCCACATCCTTTTCTGACGCGACGGGTTTCCACCCGTTCTACAGGTTGTCCTTTTTATACTAAAAATTCAATACTAACTTATGTCCAACATAATCCATTCCAATCTTTAGGCTTATCCATAATATTGTAGTCCATTCTCATATTATAATGAAAACGATTACCAGAGATTTCATATAACAAGCATGTTAATACCATCGTTGATCCCCATATATCATAAGATATGTCTTGTTGGTCACATTCCAAACATTAGAAGGCCTTAATAATGTATTATCTTGAAAAATGAATACTCATTGAATCTTAGTGAAAACCTGAGTGCTGTCAAAAGTTAACTCTTTCCACATACCAAAATACCAAAATTTCTATATACTCAATCCATAATATCACTTTGTCCTTATTTTAGTCATGAGCTCAGGATTACTATCATATTATTTTCTCCTTATCCCTTCAATATCTGATTTCCAAAAATATTTCAATCACTTTTTCATGGTTACCAGTACCATATAATAATTGAAAACCAATTCATAGATATTCCAAAATTCCACAATACCATAAATGAGATTCCATGATACTATTTTGAAATCCAATTACATAAACACTTAATAATTACAAAACATCATTTTCATAATCAACATCACAAATAGTGATCGCATGATAGTTCCCTTTATCATTTGTTCTAAGAGGTTTCTCACGTTGATCATCATTAACCCGTGGATTAGGGCATTTATTTGCATAATGCCCCATTTCGTTGCAGTTGAATCATTGAAGTTTTGGTGGAGAGTTATCTGTAGTCTTTTCTCTATTCACATCATTAGCAACATTTTTCACATTACATCAACAGTCAACTACTCGATGACATTCTTTTCCACACTTAAAACATTTTTAGTACATTTTAGGCAATCTCCATCATGCTTCTTTCCACAATTTGAGAATAAAGATACATTCATCTTCTTTTCACCACTGTTCTAGGATTTCTCCTTGAACTCCATCTTTCATTTCTTGTCAAAACCATGAGATGGATATGTAACACCGACTTTCATTTCTACCTTGATAGTACAATGCACAGTTTCTTCATAGCTACTAAAGTCTCTTATAGCTAATTCCCTTTGAATATTTGGTTTTAAGCCACTAAAGAATCGATCAACTTTACTTTCAGGTTAGATGATAAAGCCAGATGCATACCTTCCAAGCCTTGTGAAATTGGCTTCGTATATACCAACAGATTCATCATCCTTTTGCTTTAGTTCAAGAAACTCCTTCTCCATATTTGTTTGAAGAATACGAGGGAAGTACTTATTGAAAAATAAGTTCTTGAACTTGTCCCATTCCATGGACTCAATTTCATCTCTTGGACTCATATTCATGATAAGATTCCACCATTGACCAGCTTCACCTTCCAAACGATATACTCTTAATATGACTTTATCATGTTCATAACATTGAAGAACTAAAAATATCTTATCAGTGGTACTAATCCATTGTTCATCAACAAGTGGATCAGAAGACCCACTGAAAGAAGGTGGACGTTTCCTCATAAAGGAATCAATAGAATATTGTTCCCTTCTCTACTCATTTGGAAGTCCAGAATGATTCATAGCTTGTGTAAGTATAGAAATAAGATTTTTCACTCCATCTCCAATAAAATTTTTTTGTTCAGGAGGACAATCATTGCATTGTCCATTACATTGATTAACACGGTTCCTTCGGGTTCCAGCCATCATCTAAAACCCAAAAAGAATAGTGTGAGAGGAAAAAATCATGCTAGGGAAAAGAACATAATAAAGTGACAGTACCTTCAATATCTAACATCTTAGGTTTAATTCTATGTTCTTTACCGTAATTATAGGGCTATATCCTATACTTATACTTAACCTTAGGGACATCCCTAGACATACCTTAGAAATATCTCTAGGGATCTCACTAAATTTCTAGCATCCTAGTTTCCAATGGTTGACTAAACCTTTCCTCTGATACCTACTGTAGAGACCCAAAGCTTGACATACATGGACATTACATTACTTTTGTGGAATACCTAGTACATAACAAAAACAGACACACATAGACCGTAATAGTTTAGTGTCTTTAGAAACTCGGAATATAATCTTCTAATCGTGGTGAAAGATCTTCAACATCTCCCATAAAGATCTTCCCCTTTTTTCTTACCTAAATCCTTTCTTTATATCATGGGGAAAATAAAACATAAAAGGGGTGATCTAAAATTCCCATTAAGGGTAAACATAGAGAACATAAAACAATCCATAAAAATTTTAATGCAAAAACTTGAACATGAAATCTAAACATTAAATTTTTTGCAAAGACATTAATCTTTGAAGTACGTAAGGCATATATCATAAGGGAACATCAATCATGATAAAATATAGTTAGAATAAAACATGTAATTGTGGAAAAACATTAAGCACATGATATGATTTCTATAGTAGCCAAGGCATTGCGCCAAGACCATCTTAGTGGACAAAGTCCCTTTCTAAATCGAGTTCACTGCTCGTTTCAGTCCTGTAACACTGAACCGGATTAACATACCATTCCAGCCATGTCTATCTCATGAGATATAAACCTTTACCCAATGAATTGGAGGGAGATATAGGTCCCACCCATCTCATAATGAAATCATTCTTACTTCTGACACAAAATAAAATGAAAACATTCATCATAACCCAAATAATAAAATGGGTTTCATAAAAATCATCCCATAATTTCATAATCCATATAAAAAAAATGGACATTTCATCAGAAGAAAAGTGAACCATGTAAATCATAGAGATATTAAACTTGAAACATACACATATGAAATAATGTAATCTTAGATGTAAAATAGTTTTGATAAAACATTTGAAATGATTTCTTGAGGAAAATATCCTTTCTTCGTCAAAATCATTTTATTTTCAAAAAATTCCATTCACTTTTAAAATAAAATTATTTTGTTGAAAATAGTCATAAAATCATGTAGAGTATGCTTCATGAAAATGAGGTGTTATGAAACCGTAAAAATCAATTCACGCCGTATAAGTTAAAAATAACATTCTCCTCGTACTATTGTCGGAAAAGTCAAAAAAGTACCTCGTATGGTAAAAAAAGATTCCTTACATACCATGTAGTAAAAGTCAAAATGGTTAAAAAGGACTTTAAACATACATGAAAACACTTTTATTAAACATGTACATGTATGATAGAAATAACCCCCGCAAATACTTATGAATAACAATCTCGGATAAGAACGAAACTGGAATAGTTATCCCTTACCTTAGGTTCGATATACTTCATACGTATCCGAACCTCCTGTATACTTATTTAAATAATGTAATTGACTTATTAAAGAATAATATTCATTTTTATTATATCATATATGGTTCACTTATGACATTATATGACCCATTCTTTTGTAAGTTCCATGTTAAAGCAGCGTTTTGGGTAAAATCATTTTATTTATTGTACATGTTTGGACATGTTGTTCTTGATATTATTACTTATATCCTGATTTACTTAATTCTAGAATGTAAAACATGATTTATATATAATATATATTCAGTATATACATATATATATATGATATATCGATTAAATGGAATGAAATACACCGTTCATGGAGACGGTAGGCCGTACGTACGCTTGGACGCTGTTTTCGTTTCCTTATTGAATTGAATGAGATTAAAGAGATGAAATACATATATATACACATATATCCAGTATCGTTATTATTTCATATATTTCATGATTAATTATTATATATACTTTATAATCATTCATGAATGGTTAACATGGAGAATGAATCTCATCACGTCGTGGAGACGGTAGTCCGTACGTAAGCACGAGCGATGATATCATTCCCATGATCGTGAAATTTCTTTGAAGTGTATGTATAATATTTCAAAATCAATATCACTTTTAAATAATCATATATAGTAATTTATTTACACCATTATACCCATCCAAGTAAGGTGGTGGTCAAAAATAGATTACACCACGTCGTGGAGACGGTATTCCGTACGTACGCACTCACGGTGATTTCATTTTCCATAGGATGGATAGATAGTGAAATATAGTTGTTTCATACTTATAATAACATATCAGTATATGAGTGATACTGATGTCATTACTTCATAATGAAACAACTAAATAAGATTAAGTAGAAGAAGAAATAAAGTTGAAAGAATCGGTAATGGATATTACCTCTTCTTTCGAAACACATTTTTGAATCCTCCTCTTAGGGCACTAACATTGTTCTTTGAAGAAGACCCGAACCACTAGGATGTTTCTAGGAAAGTGGAGAAGATAAAGTGGAAGGGGATGGTTGAGCTTGAAGGCTCAAAGTGGTGTGAGGAAGAGAGGGAGGAGGTGCCCTTTTATAAGAGAGGAGAGGGGCACCTTTGGAATAACGAAAAATATTATTTTATTATAAAGTCATATTTGGTTATTAATAGCTCCAAATTGAGTTATTTCTAAGCTATGGTGTGGATGGGTCTAAATACTCTCATAAAATAGAATTTATACATGTTTAGGTTTCTACTTTAACCTTATCAATTAGATTTAACTTTAAGTTAAATAATTTTTCTTTTACTGTGTCTTCATGTTTTCTTACACTATAAGGTTAATAAACATAATATAACAAGACAAACGAACCCAAAGTAGTTTATTATTAATATATATAACCTTAACAAAGTCACTTGGCCGAACCATAGATTTTTATGAATAAAATAACAATTAATAATATAATATTTTTTTTAAAAACTATTTTATGTCAATTTTGACACTATTTGGTAATTGATTATTGTGAAAATCATAAAAGAATGATTAGTTAGAAAAGAGATAACTAAATCAATACCAACATGTCATATTAACCTATAAAATTAGTGTAATTCATAAAAAGTCTAAAATTAAATTTATTTGGCTATTTATAACATCAATTATGTCAATATTTCATTAATAAGATAATTACTCCATCATCATTGTGTCATAAATAAATTAAATTATTTAATGTATAAAAATTATAAATAAAATACCATTATGTAGGAAATATTTTTTTATTTATAATGAAAATTTTTAGTCGAATTTATCTTATGTATAACCCTATATTAAAAATGATTAAGTTATTAAACTTTGATTTTAACTATTTTAACCCTTCTTTAAATAAATTAATAATAAATGTCCTAATATAATACAAGTGGGCCTAAATGGTCATATTTTATTCCTAAGGTTGTTTTTGGTATAATTAAACTTATCCAATAGAATTAGGACATCTGTTAGGGTAATAATAATATCAATTGTAACCTTAATTACCCTATTTACTTTTAACCGTGGGAAAAAAAAGTAAAAAGTCACTATTGACAAAAAATTATTTTCATCTCATTGAACCACATTTTAGTCCTTGATATTAACCGTGTGTCTCTAAATTTTGAAATTCCACTCACATAAGCGGTAAAATTAAGTTTAATGTGAATTTTCAAATTATCCTAAGAGGTGGGTAAAAGACGGTGAAAAGTTCAATAAAATTTTTATATATCTAAAATTATTATAAAATAACTCCAATTACTTAAATTGAACTTATATAGGTATTATGTATCAATTTTTACCTAAAATAAATTTAAATGAAATAAATAATTATTTAAATAAAAAGTCGGTTTTTGAATAGTAACCCAGTGTTTTCACTATTCATCAAAAACTGAATGTTTTCAGAAAAATACCAAAAATTCACCCTTGGCTAATTTCGATATTCTGAATCCAAAAATGAAGTCCATTTTGAAAGATAAAATTTCAAAAAGTGGGTATTACTATTCATAATGGCTATATTATATAATATATCGTTGTTTAGCGAAACTCGGTATTGCGTACAACACACGCTATTGTGGAAGGTCACGATTGCATGTAGTGCAAGCCAACTCAGGGATGCATGTTGTGCAAGCTCCTTTTGGTTTATCATACAATGCATGACATTAATGAAATTAAAAAGAATATTTTTCATAAAATCTTGGGGTGTTACAGAAAATATCATGGCCGAAAATAACTTCTAGGTGTGGTACAGGAACTTACGCAAAGTACTATACCAAGAAAGGAAGTTATATATGTTGGAATCCCCAATTAATTTTTATACACCTAAGAGAGCAAGGAAGATGAAAAATTATAAATGGATAAAGAAAGTAGATGATTCACATGAAGTTCAGTGCGTCATGTTCTCATTCATGTCCTTCCAATTACAAACAATGCATCAGGATGAGGACTCCTACAAGATGCTTTCACATCTCCAAAAATTATATCAGGAGGGGTCTAGGCAGGAAAGGTATGAGATCGCATGTGACCTTTATAAGTGAATTATAATATATGGGGACAAAGTTGGTCCTCATGTACTCATGATGATTGGGTATTTTTAGAGGCTTGAAGCCCTTGGGATCAAATTGAACCAAGAACTAGAATTAGATCTCATTCTTTCCTCTTTACAGCCATGCTTATCGATATTCATTGTAAATTATAACAGGAATGATATGAAAAAGTCACTCCCGGACCATTTTTCTTTAGTTCCCCAAGTTGAAAAGGATATGAAAAATACTAATTAATATGTCCTTATACTGAACAAGAAACAAATGGTAATAACAAGGGGTCTAAGTCCATGTTAAGATCAAATACACCAATTCATATTCCTAAAAAGAAGAAAAAGACTCATAGGTAGTTTAATGAGTAGGGATATGTCTTCTTAGGATGTGGCAAGAAAGGCCACTTGAAGAAGAATTGCATATCTTGGAAGAAGAAGAAAACTGATGCTTCTACTTCAGCTATTTTTTCATTGAATGAAATCTATATTTATCTACAAGTAGGGTATTGGATATAGCATGTGGCTCACACTTTTTTATTCAAAAACAGGATCCAATTAGGTTCTGGATGATTTCAAAAGTTGAAGTGGATCTCTGAGATTCAAATGGTGCTAGTCTGATAGCCTTGGCAGTGGGAGACTCTAACTTAACCTTTCCATGTGGTTGGATTCTAGTTTTAATAAATTCCTATTAAGTACCTTCTGTTACCAGTAACATTATATCTCTTTCGATATTAGACACTTTGAGATTTTATTTCATGTTTAGAAATAAATTTTGTTTCTTTTATAGGGATAACATATGTTATTTTTGGACACATATTAACAATGGTTTATACATGTTGTAACTCAAGAACCCCATAATGGAAATCAATGAAAAAAATAGCTAACAAAACTCATATCTCACCCGCCTATGGTACTTAAGGCTTGGTCATGTAAATGAGAAGAGATTACGAAAATTACATCAAGAAGAGTATTTATACACTGTACATTTAGAACCCTTGGATGTATGTCAAGCTTGTTTACATGGAAAAATGACTGAAGCACCTTTCTTAGGAATTGGAGAAAGATCCGATGCAGTACTGTAATTAATACATATTTATGTATGTGGTCCATTTCTAGTAGATTCAAGGGATGGTTTTTCATAATTCATTACTTTCACCGAGGAATATAGCAGGTATGGATATATCTACTTAATACGGTATTAGTCTGATTCCTTTAAAATTTTTAAGGAATACCAAAATGAAGTATACAACCAACTTGGTAAAAAGATAAAAGCACTCCACTCAGACTGAGGAAGAGAATATATACACCAAGAATTCATTTTTCACTTGAAGGAGTTTGGGATAATATCCCAACTCATAGCTTCTTATACATCACAATGGAATGGTGTTCGTGAATGGAGGAATATGACCTTTATTAACATGGTCAGATCAATGATGCGTCATGAAACTCTTTCATTATCCTATTAGTGATATGCTTTGTAGAGAACAACATATACCCTTAAATGATTACCAACTAAATCTGAAGATGGGATTCCATACGAGTTATGGTATGGAATGAAAACTAGTTCGACAAACATACCTGTATAGGGTGAGAGGAATTTGTCAAGACTCTACCAAGTGAAAAATTAGCATTGAGAAGCACCAAGTGCATCTTTATATGTTATCTTAAAGAAAACAAAGGATATTACCTATATAAAACTGTATATTTAAAAGTCATTGTGGAAATATATTCCATATTTCTTAAAAGGGAACATATTTCTATTGGAAATAATGGGAGCAAGATTGACTTTGATAAAGTTAATTATTCAGATTCACAAGAGTTGGTAGTGGATCAATCTCCACATGAGAAAATGAAAGAAGATGTTGTTCTTGAGACAAAAATACTGCATAGGTCTACGCAAGAGGTTAGAGAACAATAGAATTATGGGTTTCTTATCATCGAGTCAGGTGACGCATTAGTTCTTGAGGATGATGAACCATTAACCTATATGGAAGAAATAGAATGAAATGAAGTTTATAAATGGTAAAAAATGTGAATTATGAGATGGAGTCCATGTACCAAAATGAAGTTTGGATTTTGGTATTCCCTCCAACTGATGTAATAACCGTTGAATTAAAATGGTTATTCAAGGAGAAGCTAGACATGGATGGTGAGGTTAATACCTTTAAAGAAAGGCTGGTTGTAAATGGTTTCAGGCAACGTCAAGGCATCGACTATGATGAAACCTTATCACCAGTAGAAATTATTAAATGCATTAAAATATTGCTTGCAATAACTACCTTTCATGATTATGAAATTTGGAAAATGGACATCAAAAAAACTTTTATAAATGGGAATTTGGTTGAAGACGTCTATATGACTCATCCTGAAGGGTTTGTCAAGTAAAATAATGCCAATAATGTATGAAATCTGTAGAGATCCATTTATGGGTTGAAGTAGGCATCATGGTCATGGATTTTTTTATGGGGTCGTAAGGGACTTTGGTTTTTCAAAAATGAAAGCAATCCCTGTGTCTATAAAAAGGATGAAAGGAATGCCATCAATTTCTTAGTGTTATATGTTGATGGCATATTATTTATGGGAAAAGAGGTATAAGTCTTAAAGTTAGTTAAGACATGGTTAAATGAATGATTCTCCATGAAATACATAGGTGAAGCATCCTATATTCAAGGGATCATGATCTATCGTGATAGATCTCAATGTTTTCTTGGGATAAGTCAAAGTTCATATATTGAGAAGGTACTGACAAAGTAAAATATGGATCAATATAAGAGAGGATTGTTGCCAATGTCACATGGTATAAACCTCTACAAGAAAATGTGTCCACAAAAACATGAGGATATTGAAATAATTAGTATAATACCTAATGCCTTGGTAGTGGGTTCTATCATGTATGACACACTATGTACAAGGTTTTATGTCACCTTTGCTTCATGAATGGTGGGTAGATATCCAGCCAATCTATGAGAGCTGTATTGGATAACTGTTAAAAATATCCTAAAGTACTTGAGATGTACTAAGGATATGTTACTATTATATGGAGGATATGAGGAACTAGTAGTGAGAGGGTACACTGATGCTAGTTTTCAGACAGATCGTGATGATCTCGAATCGTTGTCAGGCTACATCTTTTGCCTGAATGGTGGTGCAGTGAGCTGGAGATTCTCAAAGCAAGATTTGGTTTCCAATTCTATATCATAGTCCAAATATATTGTAACTTTTGATGTAGAAAAGGAATCATTATGTATACGTAGATTTATCTCAGACATTGCTGTTGTTCCTAGAAGTACTGAACCTCTTTTAGTATATTGTGATAATACTGCTACATCGGTGCTTGACAAGGACCTCGGGTCTCACTAAAGGACAAATAATATTCCTCGAATGTTTTATATCTTGAGGGATTTTACTCAAATATGTGAAGTAACAATTAGAAGAGTATCCAAAAAGGACAACGTGGCATACCCACTGACTAACGTAATTTCTCAGCAGAAGCATGATCCTCAAGTGAGATCTATAAAATTGAAACCTATTAGAAACTATCTCTAGTGAATGTGGGAGTGTTGAAAGTGGTTTTTATAGACCCAACATTGGTTTTATTTTTATTACCACTACATGTATGCAGTTTGTTATATATTCATGTGTTTATCTTTCTATAATAGTGTAGATACTTCTACATCCACTTTGATTCTAGAAAAGTCCTTAGATTACATGTCATATCAATGGGTTATAGAAGAACCCATGCTATAATGAGAACCCAGAGATGCCATGAAAAAAATCTTAAAGTAATGTCATATGGTCCAGTTACATTATTCTAAAAGGGCATAGATGATGTGTGACCATCAGATGATGGGGTCGCATAATCATTGAGACTTCTTCTCATGAAGTCCGCACTTGATGATCTCTAGTAGTTGAGAGCATGAGGACAGACCCACATAATAGAAACACCACATGTTTCAGGTGTCATTGGTCCTTCCTATATATGAACATGTGTAACTGTCTCCACAATTGAGATCATTATCAATGTATTTCATTTAATTCCATACTTTTATGGTAGGTGAAAACCATGGAAATTAATTCGTGGCGAGGTTGTTTTTTTGGGTACATCATTAGTGAAATGAAATTGATTGAATGATCTAGATAGGTTTTGTTGCCTCCGAATTGTGGAAGTGATATCTCGAGAATGGTTAATTAGAATGTTTTCACCATTAATAAATCCATGGCCACGGTTGTGGAATGTAAAACCTTCTGGAAAAATCAAAAAATTAAATAAAGAAAGATAATGGACGATGACACTAGTGTTCATTATACTTTATTGAGCTATCAAAGATGAAGAGATTATATTACACAAACCATGTTCTTAGGATGGTATTCATTTCATTGAATTTACCTTATCTCTATAAGGGCCTATATTTGTTACTAGACCCCACTCTTGGTCGATGGATATGATTCACTACTATTGAGATAAGGGACTAGAGGGTCACACACTATAGCACGTTGAGAATCTTCCCTTTTCTAGGAATGGGAATATCGAACTTGGGGGGCCTCAATAATTGGTCTGATTATTATCCATGTTCTATGGATCACCGAATAATAAATAAATTCATTAATTAATAAAGTATGGAATAATTTTTTGATTTTATTTATAACATGTATTTGAAAGATATTAAGTAAATACAAAGATAAAATAATATTCAAACGGATTTAAATATCAATGGTTCGATTAATATTTTCAGGAGAAGTGAGTCGAGATATAGGCTCATGTTTATCATGCAATATGTATTTAATATATATTTAAATTAGGGATAAAATAATAAATATTATTTATAGAATAATTTAATTTGTATTAAATAAATATTTATAAAGATTATACTAGGAATATCTATTACACGGGGGTCGGGAACCCATACTAGGTTTTTTAGATATTCTATATATAAGTAAAAGAGGGGGTCTCCCCATAAAACTATTCATGTGTCAATCTTGAGATCCTCTCTCTCCTCCGTTATTCTAGATAGATATTCTCTCAAGCAAAAAAGAACTTCATGATTATCTTTCATGGATCGAAGTCTCTTGCCTTGCGGTGATCACTAATACGTCGAAGATCTCGTTGGCGTACCACACTAGCACTAGGATTCCAACAAACAACATGCGATCAGATTTGTGAGGTGTGTGTAGACAATCTAGTGGGATTCGATGTCAGAGTCTTTGAGAAATGGTTGTTGTCATCCTTCGATAGAATTGAACACGTCAGATCCGAACTAGGTACTTGTTAGATTTTATTTTTGTGCTCTGTCAAATCCATGTGAGGTCCTCAGACCGAATCAGGATAGTTCACCAGATTCGACGTTGTAACATTTCTCCGAAAATGAAAAAAAAATCAATTCCCATACCATCTTCTTCCACTCTCCATCCCGATACCTAATAGATTTTATTAAAGGCCATATGAAAATACGTTAAAGGAATGAATTTTGAGAAGATGTATTTTGTGAAGGGTGTTTTGTGAAGATGTGAATATTATGATAGTCTGCTTTATGGTTGTCATCGGCATCACGAATGGTGAAGGTTAGGAGAATCGCGATTGGAGCATCGAGGTGGTCTAGAGATTTGGGAGAAGGCTCCACGAATACATCAATCCTCATAAACAAGAAGTTTTGGGGGAGCTTCACAAAAAAGGGAGCATTGTGATAGAAAATTTTATACCTCACGAAATAGTGATAAATTGGCCTGGAAGGCTCTCGAATCAGTGGAAAAACCTATAAATAGGCCTCTATACCCTTCATAAAAGAAGTAAGACTCAACCAGAATTATAAATTATCTAGGTTCACAAAGGGGGTTCGTGAAGGGGTTCATGAAGGGGGTTTACGATGATGATGTTCCAATAAGTTCAAAAAGGATGTCATAACCAACTGAATGTTCTAAGAATTGCAAAAGTAATGGAATTCTCGAAGGATAAATCAGCTTCATGAAAAGAAGGAGCTTCGTGAGGGCTAGTTGAGATTCATGAAATAGTTGTTATTTGCGAAGACTGAGGGTTCTTCATAAAAAGGAATGAGCTTTGTGAATAGAGTTTGAGCTTCATGAATGATGAGATTTATGAATATAGTGTGCATCGTGAATTTTTTTAAAAGGAATTCCCAGTGTCTATCTGGAAAAGTGGTATTCATATATTGGATGAAAGTGGAACTTCAACAGAGCATCCATAAACAAATAAGGATGTGTTCATTTGAGATAATGAAGGGACCTACATGCCCATACACTGTATGTGGATCCCTTCCAAGAGTAGTCAGAGAACTAATAAGAAGACGATGATCCTACCCACTGGCAGTGAGGCAGAGTAAGAGGCATAGGAAGTGACCCTTTGAAATGTTGTGAGTAGAACCTAAATCTTAAAAATTATGTGAGCCTGGTAATAGAAGTGATCAAGAGCTAATATCATTATTGGAAGTGATCCATAGTGATTTTGGTGCAATTGTAACATCGTTGTTGTATGCTCCTTGGATGTATCTCAGTGAGGGTGAACCATGTAAAAATTACTACATCATTGTCCTTGATTTCCTACTTTACATTCAAGGCATCATCATCACATAAATAAGAAAACAATAAGATCAAAATTAAAAATTAAGTGAAAATGATGTGAACCTTTTAGTAAAGTGGTCAAGATCTATTAGGGAAGAAATAATTTAGGAAAGATTATCCATACCCAAATTTCCCCCTGCCAAGGGTATCTAGACCCCTTTTGGACCTAACAATTGCCCAATGGTTTTTCTCCACCTATTGTGCTCCCACCCATAGGATAAAATGAAAATACGACCATTGTAGAACTCTCATGATCTCATGCTAAGTATGAACCCTTGCTTAAAGATGTCAGATAAAAGGGTGACTGAAAAATTGCCTAAAAACAACCAAGTGGAATGAAATGTGACAAGAGGACCCAAATTCATGTGGTTAAATGGTGTACCACATTACGGACCCAAATTTCCGAGGTGTAATGGTGTCCTAATAGTAGAACCTAAAATTTAGAGGTGAAAAAATGACTAATTTTGAAGACCCTTAATCGATTATGGATAATTGCAATGAGATTAGGAACAAGAAAGAGTAGTGAAGAACTTGATAAGGGTAAAGAATTCGTTTTTTAGAATATTATGTGCAACCAGGGGGAAGGTATGGACAATCTAATCAGGGAGAACTGACATCTAGGATGAGCGTAATAGGATCAGGAATGTTTCACACATGAGCGGACAAGATGGTTGGGGAATTCCATCACACAGGAAGGGGGCCACCGGCTGGATTGGTGGCATAAATGGGGGACCCACATATGGAGGTGGATTTCAGGAAAGGAGGGGGCAATGCGCAAGGTTGGGGAAATCTGGAAAGGAGTGGATCATTGCTTGGGGAACCAGGGGAAATCAAAACTGACAGAGGAGGGGCGCGATGTTAGGAGTGGGGAATCGGGGTGGTCACAATTGGTAGGAGAGGTCTCATCAAGAGAGGGATGGGGCTACACTACATTGATGGTGGAGAATGGTCTAGGTATTCTTCCCCCAATAAAGGAAATTCCTTGAAAACATAGCCAAGAGAGCATATAAGAGGGGAGGGTTTTTGGTTAAACCTCCTTTGATACCATGTTATCATGGAGGATCAGTAACCTAATTCCATATATGTACCTCTAAATAATGTATTTGTGTTTATTTATAAGGAATAATTAAGATGAAAAAATATCTCAACATCAATGTTGGACTTTCATCCTCTAATAGATATCAAGATCTTACAATTATGATATCGTTAATGTGTCAAAATATCATAATTATGCATCAAATGGTTCACAAACTCAATGTATTGAACATTTAAGGGTTTAATGTCTATATAATATAATAACTATTGAATGTTTATATAAGAGAAAAAGGTGTGGTGCTATTATGTTACATGGAATAAAATTAGACTCTAGGTTCTACAATGCTTCAATCTCTTCAAAAATATATTATTAATTGATAGACGACCCCAAAAGGTATCATGTTTCATTCCATGAGATGTACAAATTCTTGGAGCCTCCCCTTAGCCGAAGGCCCTCTATCTCAATATATATATATCCTTTAACTTAAAGAGTTCTAGAAAATTATGGGTGCATAAGTCCTTCAACTTTGACCAAAGATTTAAAAGGTTGATGGATCTTTTTACCAACAAAAAATAAATTGTTTGGTTCTTATGGTGTTTATCAAACACAAAAAATGTTATAAGAAGCTTGGTAAGTGTTATTAGCCACTTCATTTAATCTAACAATTCATCTCCTAACCAAAATATTTGTTAATATTTATTTCACTTTTTAGGTAAATGAGATTTCCACCAAATCCAATAGTGAAATTAGATAAACCCGGTGATGAAATTATTTTATCTAGAAATGATGAAAAAAAGAAGCAATGTAGTTTTTGGTATTATATAGGAAAGTCATGTACTATGATATGATGTGGATCATTTTTACTTTATGAGTTCATTAGTCCTATGGATGGATTGGTCTTATTTCTTGGTACAATATGCAGAGAATATGATATTTAGGAAATTTTAGGAGGAACAACCACAAATGATCTTTGAAAGAAGAGTAAAATGAAAAAAAGATAAAAAAAATAATAATAAGAGAAAATAACACAATGATTTACTGATTCGTGAATAATACATACGTCCAGAGAGAGGCATAATTTCTATAATAAAATTTGGAGAAAAATTATAGGGAAATTTATTTTTCATATTCTTTAAACCCAAGCTCAAATGTGTTTTTAAAGAAATGAGGTGAATAGTAACCTGTATTGATACAATAATTTCATCTATCCAATGGCCCGAAGGCCTTCATTTTTATTGATTTTTGATAATCCACCTTTAAAGGGGTGAGGTAGAACCCTTATAAGGCCTGTAGGCGTAAGTATTACATGGCCAGTGGGCCTTAGAGGAATTCATTTTTCGTAGGATTCAAACATTACAAACAAACCCGAAGAACTACTTGGAACTTCTACTTCCCCATCATCGTCATCGTGAAATCAGCTCTCCACCTTCGCATGGTTTTTCGGCTAGGATTTCCCATGCATGCATAGGCTTGTCCCGATTGAAGGGTCCATGGCCTATCATTCTTGCACATTGGGCCACCCAGGCCTTTGGGTCAGTAAGGCCTCTATTCCACCTCAAGGCCTTTGGGCCACCTTAAGTGAAGATGCAAACCAGACAACCTACAAGGAACAAGCGTCAGAAGGAGGATGAGTAATGATATTTCACCAAAGTAGACCGCCCATGTCCAAGTTGCTATTGGGACAGTGGAACGAAGAATTTGGAGCTTTAGTACAATTTTCATATGCTTCTACAATGAGTCCACACTACTATAGTTCCCTTTCGGTATTTCGGGAAAACTCTACAATATTACGAAGGAGTTGTGGCCAAGTGTGCAGAATGAGTTGACAATAGTTGTCCAAAATTCATCCAAGGACCAGGATTCAAAATTCCAACATCTATAATTACATAATATTTATTTATATTATTGTATTGATAAATGTTTCATGTTATGAAACATTGAAAAATATGTTTTTAAAACATTTAGTTTTCTACAACACATGCTAGACGTATTTTATGAAATACGTTAGTAGCCCAAAAACTCATGTAGACAAGCCCCTATGACTCAAGGTTGTTATATCATCATAGAAAATGATATCCACGTTGCAGAAAATATAGGATTCATAGTAAAAAATTGTATTGTAGATGAATAACATACATAAAAAAGAATATGAATGAGATGAACACAGACAAAAATATTTACATAGTTCGGAAAAAATCTGTACGTCCATAGACATGCAGAATTACTTCACTAGAATTTGGAAGTACAATTATAGGGAGATCAATGTTTCACACACACACACATAGAAAACCTAGATCAAATGAGATAATAAAGTATACAAATCATTTTACACCAAATAAACAATAAATCTATTATGCTATAGTGAACGGTGACCGGATGTTTGCACTGTTAAAGTGTTGCGGGAACCAAATTCCAAGCTACTAAATTTGTTGATGGCTTGATGTTAGTAGAGTTATAGTTCCACAATCTCTATATTCCAATATTCGACTGTAGTCCTGTAATATGTGCACTAATACAATGTCCTAAAGGTGTCTCCTGGTCATCTCTACTATAGTTGATCAATGTTGCGGTCTGGTGTTCAGAATGGCCCGCTAGCATTTGTCCCAACATCATCCAAAATGGATCAGGTTATAGCAATCCATTAATTCACTAATCATATTATGAAATAAAATGTCATAATGTATGACATCTTCTATTGTGATCAATTTATTATTGGGAATCAAAGAGAATCTAAACATAAAAACTATGTAGATTATAATGTTAGGACCCCAAATAGATAAATATTTTTATAATCTTCACAATGTAATTTATCTATTGATTTTTAAAAAAAAATATATTTTGATAATATGAAATGTTCATATTGTATTTGTAAGATCATAAAAGTATGTGACTCTTATAATATAAAATGTTCATGACGCTCATATTTTAAATATTTGTTAGATACATAACTAATAAATATGAATGGTTTTTGGCACTATCATATATGGAATTATCTATGTAACCCCATATGGCTTACAACGAGCATCCACATAATATTAAACCATAATGAAATGATTTTGGTTACAAACACGTGTCTTAAAAGTGATTATATCATATTAAATTTGATTATACATTAATAAATGAATTATACATATTTTGATTTCCTCATTCTTTATAGATCATTGAAAATTTATCAATTGTTCATATTTATATTATGTTGATTGATTAGTTATTAATAAAAGTTTATCATATCATTCATTTTGATCATTTCACAGTAAATATTTTATTTTATTTAATGTAATTGATTCAAAATTTATGAAATGGAATGCTATAATTCCCAATGTAAAGATTGCCTATTCTTGTTTTTATGTTCTAACATATTTGGATTAAAATTGGTCAATTAAAAACTCTTGAATACTGAGTATGGTTAGTAGGGTTCCATGTTAGGGTTTTCAATGGCACCATTTCATAGGATTTTTTATAAAGTTGTAAGTTAGTGAAATAAAACCTCATACCTACTTTATAGGAGGATTTCTTTTTTCTAGGATTTAAATCACTTGCAAGAAATGAATTTTGTGAAACATTTTAATATGTATTGTTTGTGTATGATCTCTAATCTGGCAATTAAATCTTTTAATTGTGTATACATGAAAAAATTAATTAATTATATAACGGATTTATACTTAATTTCAG
This sequence comes from Viscum album, assembly GCA_963277665.1. Taxonomy (NCBI): domain Eukaryota; kingdom Viridiplantae; phylum Streptophyta; class Magnoliopsida; order Santalales; family Viscaceae; genus Viscum; species Viscum album. Next base: position 1,016,113,063 of record OY728155.1, read on the forward strand.
TTAATTTTGTTTAATGTGTATAAGATTCATAAAATGAAGGACTATATTCATTCATGCATATATATATATATATATATCATGTGAGATTAAATAAAATTTATGTTTAAGTTAAATGATTGGATCGACTAAATGGTATCTAAAATACCAACTTATTAGATTCCATACAGTAATCATACTTTTCTAGATATCAATCAAACAAATAAATGGTCCATACCAAAATAGGACACCTGTGATTTATCTTATGTATGACTTTTATGATAATAATTATTTTATTATAATAGATATACATCTTATTTGGAAATTGAGCCTATTATAATTAGATTTCAAGAGAAATGGAGTGAGTATGATTCATAAAATGAATTTGAGAAAGGTTTTTTCCATAGAACATGATAACACCAAGGTTGAAAAGAGTGAAAGATCACCCTTTGAGAGGGTGAATCATGGTGGATACTAATTTTAAACTCCATTCCATAATTTAACTTTTGTATGTTATTTTCTATTTAATAAAATGTTAAATAAGTATTTTTTAATCTTCAATAAAAATTATACACAAATTAGAAATTAATAAGGTGACCAAAATAGATTTACATGGTTCATCTTTCAATACAAATTTTATAATCAATGGTGCACATTCGAAAAAACAATCCAAAACATAACCACTCACTCACTATTACAAATTAAATGATTTCATTTGGATTCACTATTAAAGAATACCTAATTAGATATCAAATTGTAATCTTTTGTGGATGATATAATTCACATTTTATAATAAAAATATATTATCAATTTAAAGATAAATATTTGATGAATGACTTTAGAATCAAAAAGTTTATATATTAGTAGGGATAATAAATAATTTATATATAGTCATTTTAGAAAATGATTATCTAGAAATGTTATAGATGAGAGATTTGGAGACAACATTATTTCAAAAGTTTATCATTTTCAGTATTTAGACTAATTTTTTCAATGTTTTTGAGATATTAATGAAGATTTATCGCATAGGATTCAAAATGGATGAATAAAATGGAATAAGGCTTCTTGAGTGTGTTGTGATAATAAAATTCCTTCGTAATTAAAGTATAAATTTTGTAGGATAATTATTAGATCAATTATTATATATGTTTTTTAGTTTTTTCTATAACATAACTTCTTGAACAACAAATATCACATAAATTAAATTGTTAATCTAAAAATGGGAACATGCTATGGTGGATAAGATTAGAAATGAATGTGCTAAAAAATTAGATTGGAACCAATTTATGAAAATATGTCCAAGTCTACATTAATATAGTTTGGATATATTAGAATAATACATAGGGATTAACCAGTTAAAAAATTAAGATTAATGAGAAATTCACTTATTAAAAGAGATGTTATACCTAATGTACCCCTAAACAAATCATTCAAAATGACTTCTTTAAATGATTTTAATGAAAATATGGTCTTCAATCAGACTAATTGGACAAATTTGATCCAATTAGACAATCACATTTAGATGGTCTTAGGACATAAATGTTGTTATTCACTATAAATTATAGGGTAAACTACCACTATCTAACCACCACTCATTTCGAGGAAGTCATCTTTGTCCTCCAATTTATCTTTTTTATCAGATTCATATCCAATGTATTATTACATAAGTTCATGTTTGGAAAGAGGAAAAAAATATTATTTTACATTGAGAATACATGAATAGATATTTCTACATGTGTGAGGATTAAATTGAGATAGAGTACAAAATTGATAACATGGGTAATTGATTCTGGTGATGGATACACTGGGCACAATCCAGTAAATTACCTCACAATACTATATCATTTGTTAGATCCCTTGGTGGATATGATAGAAAACATTTATGTAACATATGATAATAAAAGGGAAGAGGAATATCAAGAGGCAATAGTATACCCCCGAGTAGTAGTTAAAGAATATGAAATATCTTATGGGAGACTAGTTCAGGACACTCAAGAAGAGTTTCCCAAAGTTTGTGTTCAATAAGGTGGTATTCGAGAAGCTATATATACAGAACCTGCTAAAGTCCTTAGTAAATTGGTTGCTGACTTTGGATAAACTATCGTAGATATAGTGGTAGAATGGATAGTTAATTAATAGACTCATATGTATCAAAAATCTATAGTAGTGGGTTGTGACATAATTTTTCAAGAATATTACCATTTTTTCATTCTTTTTAAGATGCACAGATTCAGGGTGGGGTGAAGATTTAAATTTATTATATATAATAATATCATGACATGATTTCTAGAGAAGAATATATTTTCAATAATTCAAGGTGATTATCAATAATATGATCCAAGAGTTAAGGGAGGCCTCATATCATATCTGGATAGAAATAATTCAAATCTAATGATGACATACCTATCATTTCACATCTATCTTTGGAAGATTTATAGGTAGTCATTCATGAACTGAAATATAATGATGATCTAGTGGTAAAATAAGAGCTCCTACTAGTGTAGTAGTATTAGATGATTTTTATTCTTATTAAATTCAATAATCAATTAATGTTTTTAGGATAATGTATATATTTTATAATCTCATTTTAAAAATTTCTAAAACCTGGTTACAAACAAAAATTTCACAAACTTTGGAACAAATTTAAGTGGTGTATTTGATGTCAAATTTTCTTCATATTCCAATATCAGTAGTGGAGATGGAGCCTTCATATTAAAGAGTAAAACCCATGTTGTGGTAGATCGAATCCTATCAAGGATGTATCAGAAAATTGATATTAAGAAATTTAGGATTTCTGATTTCAGATCATCTATAAAAAATCTGTTAAAAATTGTTGGTCTTTTCTCAGTAGAATTTGTATCTAACAATGAAAATTATAAAATTTAAGTCACATACTTAATTTTAGATAAGATGAAGTAATTTTTTAGTATTATGAATGTGTTTTACAAAAATAAAAATTTAATTGATGTAGAAACGAGATTCTAAAACTGAGAAATGATTGTTTAGGCTTGACAACCAAGTGTATGGAGTAATTATAGAAAAAAATTTTAGATTAGTTATGAGAAATGGACTCTCTCAATAAGAATATTAAGAAATTCCTCATCCAATGACTTATATAAGAAAGAGGATATAACCAAAATGGCATCAATAAGTATTTTATAAGCCTTTATAGGAACCTAATGATGTCTCCACTTACTTATAAGTTCGAAGAGAATGTGTAGAAAACTGAGAAAAAAATATACATCCATTGAAAATACAACCTAATATGAAATTGATATGGAAATGGAGATTGATGTTAATACATAGGGTCTAGCTAGTTTAAAAGGCTTCATGTAGTTTCTTATGATGCATTAATCTAGAGGATCCTATGAACCTAACTCTTTCACCACACATGACCATGTTATTCCTTATTATAAAGATATTTACCAACCATCTTATTCCTTTTCAATACAATTTTCCCCTTCCACCTAATAACAATGTTAATCAACTTTTAATTACTAATTCACATTCACTTAAATTTTCCTTAAATTATTTGGGACCCTACATAGATACAATTGTTTTATATTTTAACTTGAAAACTCTAACTTAAAGAATAATATAGTGTTAATGGAAATTGATCCCAAGGAGATTAGAGATGTCAATGATATTTAATATGATTTTTTATGATTTTTCTATTTTAGTGTTGTTTTTCTTGTAATTTTAGTATATCAAGTCATGTTTCCATGAATATTTAGGTACCCATTCATGAAAAAAGATATTTACTTTCCATTCCAATCTCTTATGCTAAATCATTTTTTAATTTCACACAATTACTAACCACTCATTTCATTTTTCCTTAACTTTTTAATATAGATACTTATTTCTTTGAATATATTCTAGTTTATCCCTTATGTCCTTTTATATACTTTTTTTCTATTTTCATACTCTTATTTTTCCATGTTTTTTGTTTATAACCCTTACGATATGTTGTTAAATGGTTTTATTTTTAACAAAAAAAATAAGTGGGATAAAATTTGGAATATTTAATGTATTTAAAAATTATGATTTAAAACGTTTCCTTGATATATTATATATTTTATCCTCTTAAATTATATGATTATTTTAGTTTAAGACACTTGTATTTAGAATCCCTTATACTAATTTTCCCAAACTTCTTTGAGCTTTAATTAATCTGTTTCTTAGTAAAATCTGTTAAATTCAATTTTTGGTCCAGATGTGGGTTTACCTTTCACATATTTCATATTATATTCTAATATGAGCCATGAATGATTATTTCATGTGTTTTATTTAGTATTTTATTGATTTAATTATTTTTTATCATAGAAAAGGAAATAATGTTGTGTTATTTATGTTTTTTATCCTCAAAAATCATTATTATTGGGAAATTATTATATTCTATTACGATCTTGAAGATATGTTTGTTTTTTAGTTTGAAAATTTTGGGACTTATTTATCAAATTTATAGTATTTATGTCCATTTTATAGTTGTAAATCGATAGAATAATAATGAGTTTTATCCATAGCTATGAAGTGTTTTTCAAAATCATGGTGGACTCCTAAAATGGATCATTACCACCCTGTGAAGTGCTTGTAACTTCAATCCAGGAAGCTGTGAAAATTTCAAATGACAAAAAATAACATTTGTAATGTTTTTTAGAAGGGTATTTAGTACCAACTGAAAACTCTTGAAAATTTCTAAAAATATTTAAAGTTCATTTTCTCTTATTTTATGAGACCCAACATATTCTAACTGTTTCGTAAATGATTCCAACATTCACTAAATAGTGTTAATTAAATGGAATTTTATTCTTTACATATTTAATGATAGAGGGGAAGGTATCTTGGGATGAGATAGAAGTATTCTATGTAAAGGTAAATTCTTTAAGTATTTGAAAATACTAGACTATTTATCTCAGTTATCTTTTTTAATATATTATGGGATAGAGATGGTATTTGACAAAAATCATTGAAAATATAGCATAAATTACATGGAAATGAAATTATGAAAACACATCAATATAAGAACGTTTTAATGGAGAATGGTTGCTATCATAATGTACACTAACACCAAGGAGATGATTATACCCAACCTCAACATAATACCACACAGATTTTTGAAAATTAATGGAGCCTTTTTCATTTGTGACATGATACTATTACTATAAAATATGGTATTTATACATTAAAAAATTAGGTAAAATAGACCTCAATATTAAGCAATAATGACAATAGAGTTTACAAATTCCATGAACAATTTTCGAAAAGCATCAAAATGGCCAAGAACTTTACATTGAGGAAGGAAGTTCCTGATGGGAACACCAAAATCCCCATAAATAGATGCTATTGATGCTCTAATCAGAGTTTCCTACATCATAAACCATTTTCGTGGTTAAAAATGTAATAGTTGAAATAAAAACAAATTGTAAGGAGGACCAACAAGTGAAAATTAATGGGGGTAAAAAAATCTCGAATCTGAATTTCCCATTTAATCTAGGTGAGGGGTATGACACTTGCTTATTCATGAATCTATCAGTGGTCCCTGGAAATCTATAAAACTGTGAGAGAACCCTATGAGAATTTATTTACAAAAATTAATTGAAACCCATTACATAACCCTATAACTACCTTAGCTCATTTAGGTGAAGTTTTAAGAATGATCCTCAATATCTCAAAGGTCTGTAGGGAACTCTAGGATCAAATATAGGCCCTTCTCTCGATATCTACATTTGATAGGGACGTAAGAACGTATATAATAGATCATGTTCATGTAAGTTCATGACAAGAATCTTGGACTAAATCACTTTTAAACTGCATGATTTTCATTCCCCAAATTTCACGTGGGATTAAATTGACAACATTTAAAAAAACATTAATATGTGGACCTTATTGGTAAATTCAAATTCTATAAATATAAATTAAATTTAAATTATTAGATGATTTTCTCAATCATATTCAAGTAACATTTCTAACAAATTATCTATAAAAATGAGAAATCATAAAATTATTGTTGCATGGTTCACTTAAAACACAAAGTACATGTCTTAAAGTTAACCTCAAAGATTGTGATTATAAAAAACATAAATTAATTCTTATATTTCTTTATAATAAATGTGTGATCACGTGTTAGTACACATGAGAGGAATACTAGTTCAATAAAAACACATGTTTACTGTCTTGAATTTAACCTCAAACCGCATGATTATCAAAAACATAATTGAATTCATATAATTAATCACATAAATTAAATTTATTTAATATATATAAAAATAAACTCTATTGATGATTATGTTAGAGATGAATTGGATTGAGATAATTATAAATTAATTATCATAAAATCTCAAGTAATTTTTTTCATTAATTATTAGATGAGTTAATGTGTAGTAATATATTGAAAATAAATATATGCATAGTTGTTTAAAAGCTATTTTTTCCGATGACTACATTAAATTTTAATTTTAAGAAAAAATCTAAATTTGCAAGGATGAATGTGATAATTGAATATAAAGATGAATTTTACCTGAAATATTATCACATATACATTGATGGAAACCAACAGGTGGGGTACTGATGAAATTTGGGGTCCCTAAATCACACCCAATTTAATTTTTTAAAACCTAATCTCGTTCAATTTCTAAATGTATTACCCTATCCCCATGATAGAACATTTTGAAATACCCATTAGGCCATTTAAATACCCAACTGTAATTTGAAAATTTTAAAACTCATTTATAAATTTAAAATAAATGGATTTCAAGATAAATAAATATGTTTTTATAATTTTATTATCCTATATTGAAATATAGATAATGAACCAATAATGATTGATTTAATTGGATTTTTAATTCACTACTCTAACACTATAAAACCCAAGATTGAACACTAACATAATATTATTTAATAGTATCATGTAGTGTTAGATACCTATTATTATCCCTAAACATATCTCATTTTCTATATACAAATATATAATACGTTTTTTAATTTTTCATATTATCATACCATCTACGTAATGACATATAATATATTTTTTTTTGAATTATAATAAAAGTGAAAATAACAATGGGTTTTTATCAAAACTGGAGTTCTAAAATAATTATTTAAAAGTTTTAATGTTATCAATATTTATATATAGAGAGTGTGCAGGAGAGAAATGTTTTAGGAAATATTAATTTTTTAATTTAGTTGAAATTTGTCTTCATTAAATTGATTCCGAAATTCTGTTCAAAATTACATTAAAACAACTATTTTATTAATAAGTGACCCCTGAAATCCTTAAAAATTCAATTTCGGATTTAAGATCCTTTTCTTGTGCATTTAAATGATAATATTTTTATAATAATATTTAAAACAATATTATTTTTTTAATAATTTAAATAATAATAATATTAATAACAAAAAAATATATAATTATGTTGATGTAATTAATAACAATTGATATTCTAAATAGTAACTCAATTAGTATAACATAATAAATTATAAGTTAAAAAATAATAATAAATAATAAAATAGTAAATATTAAATTTAACAATAATTTTATAATGTAATTAATAGTAACCAATAATTAATAATACATTAGGTATTAATGTAATTAATAATAATTGATAATTTAATTAATAATAATTGATGATATAATTGATAATAAATAATTATGCAATCAAAATTAAAAATAATAATATTGATATCATTATTAATTACATTACTGAAATTAATAAATAAAATTCACATAATAATTATTTTTATTAATGATAGTTATTTTACTAATCATCAATAAAAATAATGTAAATAAAAATAATAATATTTATCAATTATTTTTATTTAAATTATCAATTTATTAATAATACAACTATAAATTTAAAATAATCAGACTCAGGTTCAAATCTGGGTAGGGATGAGTTTATGCGGTACTATAATTGTACTACAGAACCGAAGTAGTGTAGGTACAATTTTCATTACTGTTATGTGGTAGTTTAATTAAGTTACTATTCATCAAAAATGGGTTATCAATCTATGTCATAGGGCCTTCAGGCCATAGGGCCTCTAGACCATCACACTCAAAAATATTCCAGCATAAATATAACTTTTAATTTCATTTTTTGACCACTGACGTTATTTTTTATCCAACACCAATTCATCAAACATTTTATGTTTTATTTTAAACATCGGATAAATAAACAATGTTAAATTAATTATTATTGAGTTTTTGATATCAATTTTTTGGATAACTGACATTAAAATTGAAACTTTTAGACATTCTAAGTCATATTTTTGTAGAACTGACATCATAAGTCACTTTCCATGTCAATTGTCAAAATAACCTATTTTTAAATTGTATTTTTTTAATATTTAGATGTAGATTACTCATTTGGATGAAAAAACTAGTTGTGGGAACAATAAATTACATAAATGAAATGAAAACATGAAAAATAAATTTAATGCTTCAACTTAATTTCATATATTGTGGTTGAGTCCTCCAAATCGATAATTTATTTGTTGATATTTCACTTCTTTGGATGAATGAAATTGTAGAACATCCACATTAGTGGTTGGTAAGGACATTTAAAATATTGTTGGTAAATATAATGTGGATGTTTCATCTTCTTAACATGATCACAACAAGTCTTCTTCAACATTAAAAATAAATAATCAAAAGTTGATCGATGGAGAAACCTAATAATAAAGAAACTAAACGATCACTGCATACTAATAAATGCTATATTGAAATCATAAAATGAAGAAGTGTTGGAATGTTGATGTGGATCAAATAGTTCTATAACAAAAATTTTGAAAGAGTGATGATGAGAAGCGGCATAATGTACCAGAAAATATGTTTTTCTATAATGTAATAACATTTTGGATAGGTTTTAAAAATTTAAATTGTGGTTTGAAAACTGAAATATTGATTTCGCATAATTGAAATTTTACATTTCACATCATATATTGATGTAACCCTATTGTGGTGCATATAAAAAAAAGTTTATTACATGGTATAGAATAACAGTTAACCCATGTACTCTTCCAAAGAGAAGTTCACATAGAAAATATTCTTCACCTTTTATCAATTTGAGAAAATTTCAACAATAATTTACTTTTGGAAATTTTGAGCTTTGAAAATTAGTTTAAGTTGTATTATTAAAAGAAACTAATGAAAGATGGTGACCAGGATGGGTTTGGACAATCCTAGTGCTATGCTATCATTATTTCAATTTTTTACCAATTATATTTCTCTCAAATGGTAAGAGAGAGATTCCTCTGTTGATTCATCTCTCCTCTTGTCAATATAGTGACGGTAATGGAATTACTAATCAAGTATCAATCGATTTACCCACCATCATTTTTTTTGTCGAATTATAAGATATTACTTTGAAAAAATAAGGTAATTTCAAATTGGTAATCATTATTAGCTAATTTACAACAGTCCACATCTCAATTCATCACATGTTATAGTGATCACTGAATACTAACCACCGAACCCTAATCGATTTTGAAGAAAAACATATAGGAATTTAGTGGAGGGATATATGTATCATCGACCAAGGAAGTTGAAATAACATGAATCTAACCCTAGCACTGATGCATTTATAATTAAAAACATAATAAAATATTGAAAATAGTTGGAAGAAGGAAGAGAAAAATGTATGTTCAATTAAATAAAGAAACTAAAACATAGAATTTTTTAGGCATCACCCTTTCCAAATCACTCACCATAACTAACCCTCCACGGATGGGTAATTAGAGTTGATTTGGGATAGGTGACAGATAAAAGAAAAAGAAATGAAAAGCAAGTAAATAAAGCAGTAAGAGGCCCATGTCTAGAGATTCTCTTAGAAAATTGATCATATTATGTCCCCCATGGCCTCTTATTTATAGGAATAGATCATGCTTGCTGTTTCAGTAGCAGCCCTTTAGATCTTCATGGTTCATCCTGATAATAAAATAGAGGTGGTCGAAAATATTCTTGTCAAAACTACAGTTGTTGGGTCTATATAAAAGCTTCACAAAATTTAAGTGATATTTAAATGTAATGTGTGGGATTGGATCCCTAATTCAAAAAGATAACATTTCAAGAATATATTATTCCTGATGTGTAATGTACAGGGCCAAACATTTCATGGATTGTTTTCACACTATGTAGTTATTCATATTACACATTGTGAATGACTTACACGACATGTAAAGTTTATTTCTAGTTGGTTTCACTCAGAATCAGCTCAGTTATTCATTTTCCATCATTGGAATTCCTTATTAACTCTTCCCTTCATCATAGGACATCATATACAAAATAAAATAATCATCTTTTAGATTCTAAAATCTAGTGTTGTGATAAAAAGTGTTTCTGGCTCACTATATTCATCTTTTTTTGTTAATTTTTTTAATACTCTTTATCATGTCACAAAACATAAAAATAATCAAAATTTTCCAATTTTAGTCAATTAATTTATACAAACATGTCATTTTATATCAAAAAATACTTGAAAAAAATTGTGCTGTTAGATATATATATAAAAAAATATAACCAATGTTAAAAATATTCTTACATTAGGGTTTTCATGTGGTTTATTTTTTTAACTGACATCATATCCTTGTTGTTGAAAGATATTCTTCTACTAGTCATATTAGTGTTGAGAATTTTTTAGAGTGAAAACACGATGTGAAAACGAACAATGCAGGTAGATTGTTGGGTAGATGTTTGGGGGGTCGTAAATGAAAGGAATTAGTGGGGTGATGCCTCATGAGTTGGCGTGTAACATCCCAATCCAAATTACACTAAATCAATGACCTAAGAAGGCTAACCACAAGACCTCAAGTGCACCTACTCATTTTTTAGAGGCTTGCACTAGTATTGGGGATCTATTTTGGAATTTTGAGGATACTATACCTACATATCACAGTGCACAACCTAATGTAAATAACCGAACATCCTTCACATTAGATAATGCAGAAGAATAATGAACTGAAACTAATAAATGTTGTAATAAAGTGAAATATAGTGAAGGCCCGAAAATCTATTCCATACATGAAACACCACCTTCTCACTAAGATGATCACATATAAAATATAAAATAATGAAAAATAAATACATCAGACCCTACTGTGAACTCCAGGTCATAACATATACCCTATCTCTAGTAATCGATCAAGTTGCTCTAACACAACCAGTCAATACTACATGATCAGCCATCTCAACCATGAAACCATGGGCCTCATCCCGATCCATCATTAATCCATGATCAACATGAGAGCAGACATAATGTCTTCATGTACACTAAGGTTTATGTATAGGGGGATAAATAAACCACTTTAGGCCACCCCAATCAATGATCCTATAAACTGCTACCATAAGTTTTTGATCATGTAGTATTCTTAGCCTAACAAAAACATAAATGAAAATAAATATATTCAAAACAACTCTCGATCCTTGGGTCCAATCCCTCAATCTACCATAACTGCTTTGGATAATGTCATAGCGTCTCTGAGCCCGTCTCTATGATTGTGTTTCCTAAACAACACGCATGCTCCTTATCGATGGTAGCTACAACCAAACATGAAAATTACAATGACCCATCCTATGATAGTCCTATCATAAGATATACTAGTCTAATTCATCCCCTACTATATCCCATCACCAAAACATTAGCTTATACTTAACACCTCAACACATTTATCCAAGTTACCACTCAAAATTACTACCAAACCTAGACCATCAATATAACCTCTTTCTCATGGACCATAAAAATAGTTGATGGAGTGTCCATCCAACTCCTAAACCATATATAAAATAAATTATTCATGGACCATCAATCTGAAACCTAAACCATATATCAAGTCAATTGTTCCTAGAGCATCAGTCTGACACCTAAACAATTGATGCAGAGCATTATTCCCCAATCCATCCCAACTTCAATACCATCATTTTTTAGAGAATAACTATGAAACATAAATAACAAGCATACTATATGTGTCTAGATCTTTAGTCTGACACAAAACCCATATAGTACACTATCAATTCGTGGAGAATTATTCCAACATCAAACTATATAAATGTGACGTCACATACACTATACTCAATAATATAAAACATCATTCCTGGAACTTAGTCCATCTCTCATTCCATAAAAAAATATCAGTAAAAATGTGGAGCATCCTATCCAACAATCTCAATTAAAAATATCCAAAACCATACATGTGGATCATCTATCCAACTCCCTCATCCATTGATGCCCATTCTATTAAACCAGGTTAATGTGGGAACCTAACCATATCAACACTGCCATGTGATCATAATCCAAGTCTCAAAATTAATAAAAAAATATAAAATTTCTTGGATAAACCCCCATCATGTCCATCAATATCTTATCCCCATCGAATCATACTCAATCATGGATCCCAAGGGAGCACCAACAACCAATAATACTTATGCAACTGCACCTACTCAGGGTTTTCCTATCAATCACACATTCACTTAGCCCTCTAAGACCACACATAAATAGTGGAATCCCGCTTTGGATCCTCATAACTAGAACTCAAGAAGAGGAACCCCCTTCTAATCCATGACAATAACCAAAATATGAGGCTAATGACCATCTCTCAGGTTTACACACCCTTCAACCCAGCCTCTAGTGTCTCACGACCTCACAAGCCTCAAAAAAGTAAAACCTCATCAGGGAGATGGAATCAAGCCCAATTTTTTTTCAAGTCACCCTAGGATGGCCTGTACAGCAAACCTATTATCCACTTTGACACACAACTCAGTCCCACTAACCTTGTACAAACTCATCTCTTTCATAAAACAAGGTCTCCAACAAACTCTTTCTAGAACCTCTAATCATTCTCATGGTACTCACCCAGGTCTCATCCCATGTCTCACCCTCAGGATATAACTAAACTCAGTTATTAAAGGAAAACATATCTTCCATAAATTATCTCCCCAAAACATATCTCAAAAGTCCATAAACCACATGAAGGGTTCCACCCTCATGGTCTATGAGAAAAATCACTCAAAATGGGATCCTCTTGTGTCCCATTTTGTCTTCTGGTTGAAAAACCACCCAAAACCCTCGAAGGTAACTAAGGGGAGGTACATGGAGTATACCAATAGAACACAATTTGTACCCCACAACCTTCATATGGACATATACTTCCAAAAAACCTAAAAATTTTTATGGTTTTTGTCTGTACTACTACAAGACCACAACCTGCACGGGGTATTTCTATGTACTTCCACATGGCAATAACCCTCCACACAGTCACCTAACCTTGTATCCAACCACATGACCATGTAACATCACATGAAATGTGCCTATTCTATATGGAATTCACCCCCTACATGTCCAGTATCCCCATGTACTCGACCACATGCTGAGTGACACTAAATGTTGTATCCTTCAGACTACATGTTGTGTAGTTTTATTCATTTGTTATTCCCTAAAAAATAATAACACACACCATGTGTTCTTAGAAACACATGCCATGTAGTTAGTTTTTTTGAACCAGAAACCCTTGTGAAAACCCCTAAACCCCAATTCTTCCCAAATTAGGTATAGATCAACAACCATGGGGTCCTTAACAGTCAAGAATTACGTCAAAACTTCATAACACTATATCTAGAGGATTAGTGTATAAAACTCATAAAATGGTCTACCTTGTGGAATGAACACCGATGATTTCGATCCAAATCCACTCATGGAAGCAGTTGTACCTCCATCTAGTCCAGATCTAGGCCATAGATATATTATGATGAATTCTCCTCCCCCTCCCCTCTCATTATGATCTTGAATCGCAGGGATAATCCCCTCCCATTCTCCTTACATGCGTGGGAAGCCCCAACGAGGGGGGGGGGTGTTTTACTTAAATAAGTAATTAATTAATCAATAAAATTCTCATGTAACACATTTCCCAATTCTGAGAAACTGAAGAGGTTTTATACATTTCGTTGGAAAAAACCATTGCTCTGAACTCAACCGCAAAGCTGAAATCTCAATCAAGCCCTATATTAAAATTATGAAGCCACTTGATCCTCTAGGAATATTTTAATATTAAATTAATTAAATACAAAATATTATTAATGAACTTGATAAGCTTGTAATTCAACCAAACTCATTTCTTAGGGTAGACACTATATTTATTAACCAACGGAGTGGCGAGAAGAATTATCCGACATCATTTTATAGGGGGGAAATGACCATTTTACCCATTATGAGCATCAAAAAACAAAAATTTAAAATTTAAAATCCTATGAAAACTCTGGTCTCTATAACCTACCCAACATAAAACACATTTTCCTCAACAAGACTTTGTGTCTTCCAAACCACACATCATAACCCACCTTGGTCATCGACTCATGATCAACTTATTGAATTCTACTCAGAGAATCCAACCATGTTTTTTCTCCACAACTCCTATAATAAAGAGTAAAATCCATCAAAGTCCAATCTGTAACATTCCACCATAATAACTCTCAAGGAATGTGACTAGATGAACCCTTATATCCTGATATGTCACATAACCTTTTAAAACTCATCATCAAACTCACGGTGCTCCCCACCAGAGAACTCAAACCACATATATCGATTTTGATCCACAACACTTCCCATTGTCAGAGTCTTTTTTCAAAAATATATTTTTAGTGAACCACCTACCTGCTCGATGTGGTCCTCAATACATCCTCAATATTACCAACATAAGGGTGACATAACCACACCCGATATGGTACTACCCACAATAGGTGAATACTTACTCTTTCCTCACTACCAAACATCATTTCCATGACCCATGCCCCAATCACAACCAAAACATGGAATTGGACATGGTCATATCTTTCTCTCACAAGAGAAAAAAAATGATTCATTTACTTCCACCTATTCTTGGCATCATAAAATGAAAACCATGGTATTCATCTACATCTCATATTTCATAGATACATCGCCAAAAAATAGCTAATGTTGGGCTCCCCACCATACGACTTTAGATACACCACTCCAAGATCATAATTTCCCTAGAGGAACATTATCAACATAAGAAAACATATCTATAGAATTGAATTAATATGACTCTCTCTTAGAATACTCAAGATGATGTTAACATATCTGGAATGATCATCTCTATTCAGTGATTATACTAGGATTTCATTAACGAATGCCACAACAACTGCATCTATTCTAGAACATCATAGTTCTATCCCACGGGCCTTGAGTAACCATATTAATAAGACTATCATCACTCCTAGAATGATTCTCATATCACTCATGCCTACCTACCCATCTCAAGAACTTCATATGTACAATCCAGTAATATTTGATCCACAATCCATATGATACAATACACCACTAGTTCTAATATCTTTATGATTCATGTATCACATAACCATTGCCAACTATTTTTTAACCCAACCACAAAATCTTATTTGATTCCAATGAGTCACATGTCATGGAAACTCACCTCATAAGACTTAACCATGAAACTTGAGTACTTCTTATGCTCTTGATCATACTAAATGACAATAAGTTCAACTTGCATGCATAGCCATTTCATTGTTGATTCAATAAGGTTTACTTGTGATTTTTCCATTCCTTCATGATTGGGGAGATTGTTGAGTCAATAAGGTTTCTTTATGACTTTACCATTTCTTCATGTTTTTAAAATCACAAACACCTTATCTTAAGACAAACTTCATTTTACCCTATGTTTTACTTTCATATGGAAAATTTCCTTATCCAAGGAAATTTTTCCTTACAATGTTTTTCATTGTTAATTTTGTCTCTAAGTATAAAATTCAGTTTCATATCTAAAACTTTAGAATCATATAATACTTAGATATAGAGAATTCTATTTTCAGAATCCGGATTCAGCTTCCAAATCCTCTGAATTCATATTCTGAATTCTTTGAATTCAGAATCTGAACATTCGGGATTCTCACTCCGAGTTCTCTGAAGTCAGACACTGAACTTTCTATGTTCTGACACAAAATTCATCTGAATTTACACTCATAAATTTGTAAGTTCAGACTCCAAACTCTTATGAATTCAGACTCCAATCTTTTGTATGTTCAGTCTCCAAACTATTATGAATTCAGACTATGAACTTTTGTATGTTTAGACTCCGACCTCTTATGAATTTAGACTCTAAATTCTACTGAATTCAAGACTCTAAATTTCCATGAAATTTAGACTCCATAATTCTATAGAATTAGGGTTCCGAATTTTTCTGAAGACAGAATCCGAAAATCCATATATTATAGACACCAAATGATTTTTTGGTCCGACTCTAATCTTTTATTTGACTATATTCCAAATAATTAATTTTGGTTAATTAACCATATTTTTTTCTTACTCATGTTTTGGTTACAAAATGTTGTCGTGATTTATGTTTCCAACCAACCGTTGTTTTAGTGACACGTGTACAGGTCCCTCTAATATACAAGGAAAAATATGACCGTTGGAGGAGGGAGGCGACTGTTAGTGTTGTGCTTATAAATAGGATCTCATTTGAAAGAGGTCACAAAAAGTTGATCAATCTAGAGATTATATGCTGATAAAGGGATTTATAGAGAGATAGACTTTATTTCTTTGTGCATATTGAAAATGTTGTTTAGATTTGATTCATGCGACTCCGAATGTTTTTTAGTACATTTGATGGCTTTTGGGGATAGGAAGACAGAGGTGCCGACTACCTTGAAGTTGAGGGCTTGCGAGGATAGAAAGAAATAATCTGATCTTCATATCAAGGGCTTACTCTGGAGTGGGTATGACATAAATTCTTGTAAGTATAAATCAAGGGACTTTTATGAATGTTTGTTGGATACCCTTCTCTTTGGGTTAAAAGATTTACTACTTGTTACTTGTTTTTTTCATGTTTCCCACTAAATTTTGTTTTTTGATGAATGTATAACTATCTTATACTTTCTTAGACTTGTATACTCAGATCTAGTGGGATTCTATACACTTTAAGGTAGAATATTTATCTTTGTAAACTTTTGTTTAATTTCATTTCCAGAACCACATTTCCAGAATTTCATTCTCGGAATCATATTTTAGGAATTAAAAAAGTGTGTAGAACTAGAGGTATTCTGAATTATCTTGTTTAACCTTTTTAAAAACCTTCATCTTTAAAAGTTCAAAATAATTTTTAATGTTTACAATTCACCCCCTCCTGTATATTGTGCATCATTATTATGATACTATAATCAGTTTCGTCTATCATTTCGATCCAACTATTGGAATCATAGGAGGTCTCTGAAATACTTATATTCACATATTAGTTTTCCTTGCTCAAGTTTCTCATTATTCTATATTTTCCTTATTGAGTAATATTTTCCTTGTTTGAAAACTTTTATTACTAAAAAGTTTGTGTGGAAAGATTTTCTATAAGATGGCAGGAATCAATGTTGGTTCCATTGACAACCTAAATCTAACTAGGCCACCTATTTTTTATTGGAATGATTTCGAATATTGGAGAGATGGCATGAAGACATTTATTATCAATACTAGAGTGGATAGTTTTTTTATGCTCACTAGAGGATATAGAATCCCTCACAAAGAAGTTAGTACTTTCACCAACCAAGAAAAGCATGAATATCAACTGAATTACAAGGTACACAATACATTAATTTGATCTAGGACTAGATATATATATATATATATATAGATTTCATCTTGGGAAGCAACAAATTTTATTTGGAAGAAGCTTGAAGTAACTCACTTTGGAACTTCAAAAGTTATTGAAACTAGAAGAGCGATGCTCAGAGCTTAATATCATGGTTTCTGCTTTCCTTACATAGAACCCATATGTAAGGTGAAACAAAGATTCCTGAATATTGTTAATACTTTAAAATATATGGGTGAGAAAGGATTAGATGATGAAGCTCTTGTGTATAAAATCATAGACATCATGCCTAATGAGTGGGAATCCAAGAGGACAGCTATAGATGAAAATATAAAGGTTACTCACATTTATCTTTATGAACTTTTTGGAACTCTTCTTCAACATGAGATTATAATGAAGAGAGATTATAACTACATTAAGAAGAATAATGGGAATGGCAGTGTTTCTTTTACTACAACTTCAAATAATATAAAATATAATACTCCTGAGAGAGTTACTAGATCCAAATCTAAGAAGGTTGTTATTCAATCGGAATCCAGTGAAAGTGAATCTTCAGAAAATGATTTAGCCAATCTTGATCAAAGGATGAACAAGATTTTTGGGCAGAAGAACATTCAATCCAGATACAAGAAGAAAGAAAGTAAAGATAAGAATGATTTATAAGTCACATGTTATGAATGCAAGAGAGCTGGACATATAAGGGTTGATTGTCCTATGCTTAAGAGAAAAAAATAAAAGAGAATAATTTTGAGAGAAATAAAAATATGTACTACAAAGGTAAATATATGTACGTTTTGAAAGCTAATGACACTTGGTGTACCATTGGTGGAGAATATTATGAAGAATCATCAGATTATGAATCTTCTAGATAGAAGAATATTGGTGTGATTGTCAGACTACCTATTGAAAATCATTTCTTAATGGATAAGGTACATAATGCTAAATCTATGACCAATGTATCTTTAAATTCTAATATTAGTGATAGTAAATATTATGAATCTTCGGATGAAGAATATTATTCTGATGAGGATAATACTTTACCTACCTATGATGAAGTTTCTGGGTTTGCTAAGCTTCTTGAGAATGAAAATTATAAAGTCAAAAAAAATATTGACAAGGAAAATTCTAGAATTTCTATACTTACTAAATAAATGTCATATCTTTCTAAAGATATTGATAAGAAAAACCTATATTTTGAAAGTATTTCAAAAAACAATGAGGAAGTAAATTCTAATAAGGATAAACATTCTAAGGATCTAGATAAAGTAATTTCTAAGAAAAATGTGTTCGAGCCTAACTCTAGTTCTAAAGCTAATATTTTGGAGGATAATAACATAATTATTAGACTGAAGTCTAAAATATTTTCCTTGAGGAAGTGTTTGTCAAAATTTACTGTAGGTATGGAAAATTTTGATAAAATGTATTCCCAAATTGGACCTCTAAAGAATAATTCGGGATTTATTTATACTAGTTCTAAACCGATTTTTAGTAACAATTATTTTGTTCCTCAAAGTGCTCTTTTCTTCACTATGTGTCAGTGTGGTTAGCATTGGGAAAAAATTGTTCCTTAAACAAATCCCAATATTTAGGCTTTAATAAAGCTTATTTTTTCAAGAAAATGTGGATAATTATGATTTTCTTTTCTGAACTTTCCGGATCCAAGAAACTTTGGTTTCTGAAAGTCTAACATTCTTATTTTTAGGAAAATAAGGAAAGTACCAACAACAATACTTGGCACATGTATAGTGGATGTTCACGACATATGACTAGTAATAAAAACATCTTTGAAATAATTATCAAGATTAAAGGATGAAAATTAACTTTGGGAGAGAATTCTAAGGGAGAAATTATTGTTATATGTAACATCGTTCTTCTTGGAAAAACATTGATTTCAAATGTTTTATTTGTTAAGGGTCTTAAGTGAAACCTCATTCGCATAAGTCAATTATGTGATAAAGGTTTTCTTGTGAATTTTTGGAATGACAAATTCTTAGTACACAATTCCAAGTAAGAGTTTATTCTTTCTACCAATAGGCAAGAGAATGCATACACACTAAACTTAAAAGACCTTAGGATCCAAGACCTACCTTGCCTTAGTGTAATGGAAGATCATTCTTGGTTATGGAATAGAAGGTTAGGACACTATAACCTTAGGAACCTATGCAAAATCTCTATGAAAATACTAGTTATAGATCTACCAGAGATTATATTTGATTCTTAAAGAGTTTTTTATTATTATCAATATGGAAAGAAACATAAATCACGTTTTAAATTAGTTGGTGATGTCTCAACCACTGATGCATTACAGTTAGTGCATATGGATCTTTTTGGTCCCACACAAACTGGAAGCATTAGAGGAAAATATTATGTATTTTTCTTAGTTAATGATTACACTATATTTACATGGGTCTATTTTCAAGAAAAGAAAAATGAAGATTTTTCTTATTTCAAAAGTTTTAGAGCTCAAGATAAATATCAGAAAAAACTATCCATTGATATCTATTCATAGTGATCATGGAGGAAAATTTCAAAATTATGATTTTGAAACTTTTTGTAGTAGAAATGGAATTATATATAACTTCTCCGCACTAAGAACACCTCAATAAAATGGTGTTTTTGCAAGAAGAAATATAATTCCTCAAGAGATTACAAGAACTGTGTTGAGTGAATATTCTATTGCCTAACATTTTTGGGATGAAGTTTTAAGTACTACTTGCTATATTTTAAATCGTGTTTTGATTAGACCTTTTCTTAATAAAAATCTTTATGACTTATGGAATGGAAGAAAACCTAGACTTTCCTACTGTAAGGTTTTTGGTTGCAAGGTATTCATTCTTAATACTAAATATAATCTTCACAAATTTGAACCAAAGTCTGATGAAGGAATTTTTTTAGGCTACTCCATGACTTATAAGGCTTATAGACTTTTCCATAAGAAAAAATGTACTGTCGAAGAGATGGTACATGTCAAATTTGATGAAACTGATCCTTTTTTTAAACAACCTCATCCTACATCTTCGGATGTGTTTCCAAAAACGGATTATCAACCTTTTTTGGAAGATCCTTCTAATAAGGAAAATTTCCAAGAAGATGTTTCTAATGCATTTACCCCAGAAGATTTCCTACCCTATGTTGATGAACAAGTTTTAAAAAACCCAAATCAGTTTTTCTTAAGAATAATCCCAGTGATAGTATCATTGGTGATGTAAATAAACCTATAAGGACTATACGTTCATTAAGGAATGAAGTAGAACATCTAACATTCCTTTCCAAATTAGAACCAAAAAGCACTGATGATGCATTAGGTGATGATGATTAGATAAAACCTATGCAAGATGAACTAACTGAATTAGAAAGGAATAAATTATGGACCTTGGTTGAAAGAGCTAAGGAAACTTCTATTATTGGAGTCAAATGGGTATTCAGAAATAAGTGTAATGAAAATGGAATCATAGTATGAAATAAATCTAGATTGGTTGATAAAAGCTACAATCAACAAGAAGGAATAGACTATGAAGAAACCTATGCTCTAGTAGCTAGACTTGAATCTATTCATATTCTACTTTTCTTTGTAGCATTTTTTAAATTCAGAATTTTTCGAATGGATGTGAAATGTGCTTTCCTTAGTGGTTTTGTTCAAGAGGAAGTTTTCTTTGAACAACCTCCTGGTTTTGAAGATACAAAACATCCTAAATGTGTTTATAAACTTACCAAAGCATTGTATAGACTTATGAAATCCCCTCGAACTTGGTATGATAGGCTTACATGATTCTTGAATCAAAATAATTATGTTAAAGGGAAATGCAGATCCAACCCTTTTTATAGGGAAAGATAAGAAAAATGTTTCGATTGATCAAATTTATGTTGATGACATTATATTTGGTTAAAATCACCAATCTTTAACCGATTCCTTTCCTGATCTAATGAAATCTGAGTTTGAAATGAGAATGATGGGTGTGTTTACATTTTTCCTTGGTTTTCAAATTTTTCAAAAACCATAAGGAATATATATATCCCAACATAAGTATATTAAACATATTCTTAAAAATTTTGGATACTAAAATACTAAAATTATAAGTACTTCCATTGGTACCTCAAATTCACTTGATCTTGATGAAGTTGGGAAACCAATAGATAAAACATCTTTTAGAGGTATGATAAGAAGCCTACTTTAATTTACAGCTAGTCGTCCAGACTTAATATTTTAAGTATGCTTATGTGTAAGATATCAATCCAATCATATGGAATATCATCTAAAGACAGTGAAATAAAATTTCACTACATAAATAGAACCATGTATTTAGTACTCTTTGATACTTCTGGAAAATATTTTATTTTAATGATTTTTTCAGATGCTGACTTTGGTGGATGTAGAATGGATAGAAAGAGTACATCCTAAACTATTAATTTCTTAGAATATTCATTAGTTTCTTGGTCATGAAAAAAGCAATACTGAGTAGTAATTTTCACTTCTGAAGCTGAATTTGTAGTATCTAAATGTTTTTGTGCTCAAGTGTTGTGGATACAACACACACTCACATACTATGGTATGAATTTTTCTAAAACACAAATGTTGTGTGATAATACTAGTGCCATTTCATTATGAAAAAACCCTACACATCACACTCGTGTAAAACATATAGATATTAGGCATCACTTTCTTAGGTATCACACAGAAAAAGGAGATATCATTCTTCAATTTATCAGAACGCAAGATCAACTTGCTAATATTTTCACAAAATCTTTACCCTATGATAGATTTTAATACATTAAACAGAATTTAGGAATGATAAATTTAAGGTAATATTTCTTATTAACATCCTATTTAAATCAATCTCTGTATAATAATTAAATCTTTTTCATAGAAAGAGTACATTTTCTTATTAGTTAGATCATTGTTTTCGTAATGAATATTTTCTAAATTTTCATAATGAAGATTTTCCAATTTTTTCACAATGAAGATTTTCTAACTTTTCATAATGAAGATTTTATATATTTTCGTAATGAATATTTTATAAATTTTCTTAATGATGAATTTATAAGTTTTTATAAAAATGATTTTCCAAAAAAATCATAATTTAGATTTTCTAAAAATTCGTAGTCAGTTTTTAAAAAATTTCGTAATCAATATTTTTTAGAATCTAATGTTCTTCAAGATGAATTTTTCCCATTACGAATAATATTATAGAAATCTGAAAGGTATGTTTCCTTTATTGAATTTTCTTAGTCATTTTTTTATTGTCGGTATTTTTATTTGTTTTTTTTTTAATTTTCAGATTCTCTTTTTCTTAAATCCGAATGTCTTTCTTAAAAACCACAAAAATTCTGATTCTTCCAAGTTTTCCATGTCGCTATCCTATCAACCATCAGATCTGATAAGAAGGATTTTAAAGAATTGGATTGAGTTTGGAAGATGAACCATCATGTCAAATGCCTATATAAAGGACCCTTGATGGTTGTCCCACATCGAAACTCAAGCCTTCATGTGTTGAAGTTCTACCCTCCTACTTAAGCCCGTTCCGAACTTCTCAAATCTTTCTCAAATCCAAATTTCTATCGAAGAATCTTATCAGAAATACATGTCAATATTCAAGCCAATCTCGGAGTGGAAGGTTTATATAGAAAGGTTGGTGCATACAAATTTATTTTCCAAGTATGACTCCATCATCTCAAAGAACATCAAACTGAATGGATGGGAATGTATTTTCGTATCAGAGCCAGGAGCTCAATATTTAGTATATCTAGTTTTTCTAGTTGAATTTTATGAAAAAATAAGTTTTTTCATGGAAGAAGGCAGAGATAAGTTCTCTTTCAAAATCTATTGAAAGATTTATACTCTCTCATACACCAAGGCTGCAAATATGATTGGATTTCCATATGAAGGAGAATCTGAATTTTGTTCTC
This sequence comes from Viscum album, assembly GCA_963277665.1. Classification (NCBI taxonomy): domain Eukaryota; kingdom Viridiplantae; phylum Streptophyta; class Magnoliopsida; order Santalales; family Viscaceae; genus Viscum; species Viscum album. The sequence continues at coordinate 1,016,136,541 of OY728155.1, forward strand.
ATAAGTTGGATGATGTTCAAGGAAGTTTTGTTAAGGTGAAAGCTATGAAGTTCCTTGGTCTTACAGATGTCAAGAATCCAAAGATTGTTCACCTCACAAAAATTTTTCAGATTCTCAAATTATGGGTTCTGGGATTCATCATTCTGAGAAAGGTGACAAGGATTCATTGAAGAAAAGTGATATGTATATTTCGTGTTATCTTGTGAACCTGAGAAAGATCAACTTGGTTAAGAATATTATGATTACGATCGAGAATATAAAGAATGGAAATTTTAAAGCTCATATCATTATGTATCCAACCATTCTTTTGAAGTTGATTGTTCGGTGCTTAGAGTCTTTCAAAATTCCATGAAGTTCAAAACCATGGAATTAAAAATTCATGGTGGTTAGTGATGATACCTTGTAAAGGATGAATGTTGGAATTTCCAAATAATCTATAGAATTTTATGACTTTCCAGAAGAAGAAGATGAATCCATACTGAAGAAACATATAGTGGATCAGACTTCCAAAAACGTTTCAAGGAAGATGAAAGTGAAGGAAGTGGAAGAAAAGGGAAAAACTCCTTTAGCCAAGGAAGTTCAGTCAGTACCCCCAACACCAAAAAATCAAAAAGCCTATCTGGATGAGGTAGTAACTAAATGAAGGGAAGATAAGAAGAACCAGAAAGAAGGGGAGCCCATATTTGGACATGACCCTGCTGAAGCAAATTCTCTGAAGGAGAATAAAACTGAGTATCCAGAAATGGAAGAGAAAGAAAGGAAAAAAAGAAGAAGATGGTTGACACAGAGATTGTCCAATCCCTTCTGTGGGATACTGAGAATGCTTCCGAAAATATTCTGATACCAGAATCCTTCCTGGTAGAAGCATTACCTGAAACTTCGGGTAAGTAATTTCTGACTCTGGAATAAGCCAAAGAAGTAAAATAAATATAAGAAGTTGAAGAAGAAGTAGAAAGTAGTGTTGACACTGTAGAGTTAATTAATAAAGATGAAGATTTTCATGAGAAAGAAATTCCATCAGAGAAGCTCTCAATCCAAACCTATGAAGCAGAATCTTCAATGTTGGCTACACCTGGGAAATATGAGAAAGAAGAATATGACAAGATTGAAGAATAACTGAATAAATTGTTTTAAGAAGAAAGTTTTAATCATCATTTCATTCATCCTGAGGATACTGAGGCACGAGCAGAGAAGGAGAAGTTAGATGAAGATAAAATTGTTCAGCAGTCTGACAGTGAACATGAATCTCCGGATGAGGAAGTGATTCCAAGAACTGATAAGGGAAAACATGTGGTTATTGATACACCTATTAAAGCCATTCTGAAGAAGAAGTATGTTTTTGGACCTTCAAAGATGAAACATGCTGAGATAGAGAAAGAGCCCTCACCTAGTAATGTTTCAGATTTGGAATCATTATCCTTTGGACATGATTTCATTGTTCAGTTGCTGAAGAAGCTTGTTGGGACTATTCCAATTTTTCCTAGCATTGATTCGAGATTCCAGATGCTTTAACACATCTTAAACCAAAAATAGGATTCAGTGTTCATAGTGATGGATAATTGTGTCAAGCTGGAGGATGATTTCAAGAATTTCTTCATTAACTATGAATCCCATAAAAGATCATGTAGGAAGATGACAAGTTGGTCATGGAAACCCATAGAAGACATGAGAAATCGTGATGAGTTCCAAGATAGTGTCAAGGAGGATTTTTACATCGAAGATGGTAAGATCAGGGATCTCACGACCATTTTTGAAGAAAAGATAAATCTGGAACAAAATTCTCGGATTCAAGGGGTAAAAGATCTACGTGGGAAGCTATACTGAGTTTCCCAAAGATGGAAGAGAGAAAGTGATCTCATGATTAAGATAGAAGAAAAGCTTTCTAAGTAGGAAGAAGCCTTTAAGGCTCAATCTGAAATTCTCAAGGCTCAGGAAGATAAAATCAAAGCCTTAGAGAAGAATGCAGAGGATCAAGATCATCTTTTTAAGAGAGCAGAAGAAGATCACAAGGAGATCAAGAAGATGAAGACAATAGTCAAGAAGTTGATTCCCAAGGAAATGGAAGGATGATCTTGTTTAAATCTGATCTTTTGTTGTATTCCATTCCTTTTACAAATTTTTCCTATCATAATGATTTTTATTCTTCTATTTTGGATGTTTTGTACTAATCTCCCAGGTACCATAATTTCTTTTACAGTCCCTCAAATTCCTTTTTGAAAATCACAAAGGGGGAGAAAAGAAAAAAAGAATACTAAGTATAGAAGAAATCTACATAAGTAAGGGGGGGTTTATCTAATGGGGAGTTCATATCCAAGAATATTTCTGAATGCAATGAAATTCTAAGTCTCATTCGAGAAATCTAGAATATGATCCTTAGTGTTCCAAAGCCCAAGGGGGAGTTATTCATATTCATCTTTGCACATGTTTCAAGGGAGATAAGTTTTATTTTATAATCCCTTATGTTATTTTTTGTAATGATGTTTGTGCTTTACAAAAAGGGGAATATTTTTGAGTCAATAAGGTTTCCTTTTGACATTTATATTCCTTCATGATTGGGGAGATTGTTGAGTCAATAAGGTTTCCTTATGACTTTACCAATCCTTCATTTTTTCAAAATCACAAACACCTTATCTTAAGAAAAATTTCATTTTTCCATATGTTTTACTTTCATAAGGAAAATTTCATTCCCTAAGGAAATTTATCCTTACCATGTTTTTCATTGTTCATTTTATCACTAAGTAAAAAATTTGGTTTCATATCTAAAACCTCAGAATCTTATAATACTTAGATATATAGCAATCTATTTTTAGAATTCGGATTCAGGTTTAAATCCTCTAAATTTATATTCCAAATTCTCTAAATTCAGGCTCCGAACATTCTAGGTTCTGACTCCGAGTTCTATGAATTAAGACTCTGAACGTTTTGAGTTCGGACTCTGAATTATTCTGATTTTAGATTCCTAACTATATATGTTCAGACTCTGAACTCTAATGAATTCAGACTCTGATCTTTTGTAAGTTCAGACTTCGAACTCTTAGGAATTCAGACTCTAAACATTTTTAAGTTTAGACTCTAAACTCTTATGAATTTAGACTCTGAATTCTACTGAATTCAAGACCCCGAATTTCAGTGAAATTTAGAATCCGTAATTCTATAGAATTCAGATTCTGAATTTTGTTGAAGATAGAATCCGGATATCCTTTTATTATAGACATCGAATGAGTTTTTGGTTAGACTCTGAACTTTTATTTCCTTACATTTCGAATAATTAATTTTGGTTACTTAAACATATTTTTTTCTTACTCATGTTTTGGTTACAAAATGATGTTGTTCTTTCTGTTTCTATCCAACTGTTTTCTGAGTGACATGTGTACAAGTCCCTCCGAAATTCAAGGAAAAATATGGCCATTGGAGGAGGGAGCCGACCATTGGATATGTGCCTATAAATATGAGCTCATTTGAAAGAGCTCACAAAAAGTTGATCAATCTAGAGATTACATGCTGCTGAAGTGATTTCTTGATAGAGTTACTTTATTGGTTTTTGTGTACTAAACATCTTTTTCAGATTTGCTTCATGTGACTCTGAATGTTGCTGAGTACATTTGAGGGCTTTTGAAGACAGAAAGACCGAGGTTCCAACTACCATAAAGCTCGAGGACTTCCTTGTTGAGGAAGACAAAGGTTCATACTACCTTGAAAATGAGGGCTTGCGGGGATAACAAGACAGACTATGATCATTTTATCGCGGGCTTAACCTGGTGTGGGTAAGATAGAATGTGTTGAATGTATAAATAAAGAGACCTTTATCCAAGGTTGTTGGATATCTGTCTCTTTGGGTTTAAATATTTACTACTTGTTACTTGTTTGTTTGATGTTTTCCGCTAAATTTTGTTCGTTGAGGAAAGTATAAATATCTTATACTTTTTTACACATGTATACTCTGATATAGTGATATTCTATATGCTTTAAGGTAGAATCTTTATCTTTGTAAACTTTTTTTAGTTTCATTTCTAAAACCACATTTCCGGAATTACATTATCAGAATCATATTTCAGGAATTAAGAAAGTGTATAGAACAAGAGGTTTTGTGAATTATCTTGTTTAACCATGTTAAACATCTTCATCCTTAAAAGTTCTAAAGAATTTTTAATGTGTACAATTCACCCCCCCTATTGTATATTGAGCATCATTATTACGATACTACAATCAGTATCATCTATCATTTTGATCCAACATTCATGGTCTTGACTCCAAAATGAACCTTACCCTATCAAAACCTACAACATGGCGGAAATATAGAACACATGTACTCCCTCTCAAAACAAAGTCATCTAATGATCCTAAATCTGAAACCCATCTGTACCATTTATTCCATGTTGTTAAAAGTCCCAAAACATCCATCTATGCCTCAAACACCAAAAAAGAACTCCTAACTTTGTTAGACCATCTCATAGGTCACCCTTGAAAGAAAAATGACTCTAAATCCCTAATCTGGAGTCACATAAAATAGTCCACTATGCGTTTCTACCTAAACCTACCGACCTAGTCTCACATCAAGACATTAGGTCCAACAACCTAGGTTAAATGCCAACTTATAGAAGGAAAAAACTAATTAGTCATCAAATATTATATTGTCTCATCGTTACATGACATCAAAAAATAAAAACACTCTCCTCTTGGGTATATCAATATAATGGTTTCATATACCAACCAACTTCCAATAACTAGGTCATCTATCCTCTTCTAGCATATTCACATAAAACCTCTCCCTAGAGGACTTGTTCATGCAACTGATCCCAAACAAAAATATCCAAAATTGGTCCAACAGTCCAACACATATACCACATTGACCTGGTAGGGTCACTGCACCAAACATACATAGGAACCATAGTAGCATCCTCACCATTGAATTCCTTCTAATTGATCCCCATAACCGACCATGAGACGGAAATACATAAAATCACTCACAAGTAGGCCTATCAAATGTGGATCCTATGTGCTTAACAAGATGCAAGAGACACCTCCTTCCTCTATAGGATATGATTCAAAACCAAATTACATGACTATTGACAACATGCCAAGATCATGAAATCTATCACAACCTATCAAATAAAGACAATATGTGCATCACCCAACTTTAAAATCATATATAACCATGAAAATGAAAATCTAAAACCCCAATCCTAACCCCTAGTAACCTAGAATTCCTATTGGAAAAGGGGTTCCCAATGCACCAGCCTTTGGTCCATGTCAAGAATGAAAACATTCCAATGAATTCAGTATACCAAAACACAAATAGTAAAAAAAACACATTTTCTACCACTTTGTAGCTTATCATACTGAGTTCCACTAAATCGGTGCCCCAATCCAATTCGTTAAAAGACCGCAAGCACACCTCATCATATGCTATAGGCTACCGACTGGAAGTGGGGGTCTAAGTTGGAACTATGAGGAGACTATACCCTCATATCAGAGTGCACACCCGTAATTAAATAACAAAACATCATACACATCATAAAATCAAGAATAATAATAAACTAATACATATGCATGCTGTTATAAAATGAAATACAGTGAAGGCCCAAACAGCCATTCCATTTATACAACATCGACCACCCACTGGGCCAATCTCATATTCAAAATAAACAACTGAAAAATAAATACATCGGTGCCTTCTGCTAAATCTAGGTCATATATTATAATCAGTATATAGTAGCCTATCAAGATGCTCTAGCTTGACTAGTTAGCTCCCCATGAGCATCCTACTTAACCATGAAATCCAGAGCCTTAGCCTAATACATCATGCATTGGTTCTCAACCTTAAAGTACAAAAAACGTCTACATGCACACCAAGGTGCATATAACATGGGTGAGAAATAAATATTTTTTAGCCACCCCCAATGGTGAATATACAAACCAATTTCTTAAGATCATGCTAATGAAATATTCTCAGCCTATCCAAAATATAAACGAAAATAAATAAAATTTAAACAACTAATGATCCTTAGGTCCATGCCCTCAATCTTCCATACTTATATTGGCCAATGTCAGAGTGTATCTGAGCATGTCTCTATGACTGTGAATCCAAAAAAAAACAAGTAGGATTCATATACATGGAAGCCTCAACCAATCATGTCAATTCTAAGGACCCATCCTATGATAGTCCAATCATCTGAGATACTTTTCTAAGTCATCCTCTATAATTTCCCATTTCCCAAACATTATCTTATACTTGGAAACTCAAAAAAACCACCCCAATTATCGAATAAAACTAAAACAAGCCTAAACTATTTTTTTACCTCTATCTCATGTATCATAAGAAATAGTACATAGAGAATTGGTTCAATACCTATAACATATATCAAATCAATCACACCCATAGCATCATTTATTCACCTATACCATATGTCAAATCAATCATTCTTGGTGAATTAGTCTGACACCTAAACCATGGATTGAGAGATTCAATCAACCATCCATCCTAGCTAGAACACCATATTTTCGTAGAGAATCTGTATGGAATATAATCAATAAGTATACTATATTTTTATAGAGCCTCAGTCTGAAACATTATCCATATATTATACTATCACTTCCCGAATAATTAATTTAGAATCAAACTACAAACATGTGATTCCACATCCACTATACTAAACAATATCAAACATCATTCTTGGAACCTCAGACCATCACTTAAACCATAATCCAACAATCGATCTGGATATAGAGAATCCTATACAACAATCTCAATTATAGTTATCCAAAAAAATACCTACGGATTGTCTATCTAGAGGTCTCATCCATCACAACCCTTACTAATAAACTAGATCTCAAAACGTGGAAACCCAACTATATCAAAACCACCCCATGGTAATTATCCTAGTTTCAAACTGAAAAAATGAAATCATAATAAGGATTGGATAAAAATCCATCTTGGTCATCAATATCATAGCCCCATCATCCCATACATCATCTTGCATCCCAAGGTAACACCCACAACCAATACTACTTAAGAATATGCACCCTCTAAGGGTTAAACTATTAATAGGAAAAACTTATCCCTCTAGGACCACATATAAATAGATCATACCTTTTTGGATACTCAGAACTAACACTCAAGAAGAGGAATCCCCTTTAAAATCCATCATAATAACCAAACTATAAGGCTAACACTTATCATTCTGTTTAACACATCCCACAACCTAACCTCTATCATCTCACGACTTCACATGCCATAATAAAGTGAAACATCATAAGGGATATATCCTCAAGAACAACCCTTTTCCATTTAACCCAAGGGTAGAGGAAACAACCAACCAATCCACCACTTTGAATCACAACTTAGTACTAATAACCAAGGAAGAACTCCTCCCCATAATGAATCTAGGTCTCCAAATAACTCATTTTATATCCTCTAATAATTATCATAACCAAAACCCATGACTCATCCCATGTCTCATCCTTAAGATATAACTACACTCAATCCATAGAGAAAAACACCTTTATCATAACAGACTCAACCCAAAACATATCTCAGAAGTCCTCAAATAACCCAAACGGATTCCACCATCATGATTTCTATGAAAAAGCACTCAAAATGGGCTCATCTTGTGTCCCATTTTGAGTATGGGGTGAAAAATCACCCAAACCCCTATAAAGGTAATAAAGGGGATGTATATGGCGTATATCCCCAGTACATGACATGTACCCCACAACCATCCATGTGGCAATGTTCTCACACATGATCTGGCACACTTAGGATCTTGTTTTGTACTACTACACGACCTTAACCTATATGGTGTCTGGCCATGATGTTCCACATCTACATGAACCTCCAAACAGGAACCTACCCATGTATTCGACCACACGATCATATCCCTTCACATGGTGTGTGTCTATCCTACATCTCATGCACCTCTCCATGTTTATTCTACCTAAGTACTTAGCCATATGCTGAATGACACTACATGTCATTTCCAGAAGACTACACACTATTAGTCATCGTCTTCTATTATTCCTTAAATAAGAAGAAAACATGGAATGTTTTATTAAAACCACACTCCATGTAGTTGTTTTTCCTGAATTTAAAACCCCTTTGAACCGCCTACCCCCCCCCCCCCCCCCCCCGTTTTTTTCCAGATTAGGTACATATTGACCCCATAGGGTCCTTAGGAGTAAAAAAAGACTCTAAAACATAAAAAACAATTACATGTATTTTGGAATAAAAATAATAAAAAAATCCTTCCACTTGGCATAAATTCTGATTATTTGGGTCCAAATACACTCTCATTAGCTACTTCACCTTAATCAGGTCCCTATCAATGGCATGGATACAGTCTGACTATATCTTCTCCCCATCTCCATGTGGTCTATCCTTCATGCATAGGGAGAAGTACCCCCTTTCCTACCATGCATGGGAAGCCCCAAATGGGGGGGGGGAGTTTTACTAATCATAATTGATTAATTATTTAATTAAATAAATTTTCATTGAACATCGATCCCAAGTCGTAAAATTCAATATGGTTTTATAAATCGCATAGGAAAAACCCACCCTTCCATAGTAAACCAGAGAGTCAAAATATCAATTCAGTGATTTATTAAAATGATATAGCCACCCAAATCAACATGAATTGTTTAATATTTAATTAATTAGTTTTTAAATATTCTTCCAGAACTCTCACTGCTCATAATTCCATAAAACTCATATCATATGGTAAAAAACCTATTCTAGGTTCAATATATTTGTTATAAAAATTATCTAACATCATATTTTAAGATAAAATGACCATTTTACCCATGATGAGTACCCCAGAAAAATTTAAAAAAAGTCCCAAATTTCAAATCCTAGAAAAACTCAGGACTCTATATAAAGGGAACTCTCTATTGATTTAACCAATCCTCCCCAAATTTAGATTCTTGATGTGGGATGGTGACTGTTTGGGTTTGATACAGTTCCATCAGGATATACTAACCATTATGGGGAGATCTACAACATAAGAAAGATTCACCATAGTGCACTCCATGAAGAAACTTCATTGTAGGTGTGGGGTTTGGTTCATCATTAGGTGATCCATTGGGGAGCTCTATGGGAGTCGACATGTCAAAACATAAGGATCCACAATGTTTCCATGAGTGTGGTCCTACTCTTTTGGGTGTTCTAAAATTATATCCACAGTGTGGGATATGAATACTCACAATGAACTATAGTGAGTTATTGTGAAAGGAGATATAATGAGGGACAACATGTCATGGAACCTCACTTTTAGGAAATGAACAACGATGTAGTCGGGTTGTCCATGATTCATATGGTTATGATTATAGATGGGTGCATTGATGAATTATACCATAGAAAATTTAGGACTTCATGGGTCGTTAATATGTGGTAAAATCGGTGCATTGATTTTTTTTCAATCCTTGAAGGGAGGTTTGATCCACTAATGTGTTTGGGTGCCTGAGTTTTTAGTTGTTGCAATCCCCTCTATATAGTATAAATTTTTATTAATATTTTTAAATATTAAAAAACTTTTCAATCATTTTATGAATTGTATTATTAATCAAATTTTTATTTTTAACTAATAAAAAAATGTGTAGAGAGTTGAGAGGATTACAGACCACAAACACACACAGACCTAGACACCTCAGTGGGTAAAGCCTCATCTCTCTGCATAAAGAATGATAAAAACCATCTGGAATTATTTTTTTACATATAACTTGTATTAAGGCCTAGGTTTTCAATGGCCATCATGACCAACTAAAGATATTCCCAAATCCCATTTTGATGTGATGACCCAATGGCCTCGTGATTCACCGCGTCATTTCATCCTTCGTTGTGTTGTCATAAGAAAACCCTCCATCCCACATTGTAAATCCACTTATACTAAGGGTGTTTTGATAAGTACAAACATTCCAAGCTCTTTCAAGTGACTGGATTGGGGCCTTTACTATTTCTATCACGGTCCACTGCCCATGTCCATCAACATTGTCACTATGAAGATTCTGTGAATAGAGTATGTTCATTTGTGTGCAATGAAGATGATGTTTTTTTATTAAAGGGATTATTCACACCATTTGACAAGACATAAACATCATGAACAACAAAATGGTCCATAATATATTGACATAAGGGAAACCAGAATCCATAGAGGATCTTTGAATGTTAAAATTATAATTAATATATATATTATAACATAAGAATGGTTTCCTCATCTAAGGAAATTTCATCGATGATGATGATGTTAACTATCCAAAAAAAACCCTATGAAAATTACCTTCATTATGATTGTAGGATCAAAGTTTAGAACCCATATTGCAGTGATCCACATGTGATTCTTTATTCATAGAATGTCGATGATTGATTACTGTGTTCTAGTAGTGTGGATTGATTGTCTTTCATTGTTAATATTTATCTATACATGATTCATCAGTCTTGACATAGTTCTTATCATTAATGAGGGTAGGAGAGAAAGGTGGGATCTATAGAGAAGTCTATTGAGTGAAATGATTCTAAAAACATGTTTTATAATTAACCCTACACAATAGATATAAAGATCTATTTATCAGTATGACAATCAGCGGACACCCTAGAAACAATCCTTACCAAACCCCAAGCTAAATAATAATAACATTATTATTGTTATTTTATGTTGTATTTTGATTGGCATACTGATAAATATTATTTTACTGTTCTATAAATTAAAATTTATCCCCAAACATGATCATGGATTTCACAAACCCCTAAATTTTTTTGAGTAAATACTTTATCACAAGCCAATGAATAAATTTTTATTAAATATTAAATAAATATTTACGGGCAATAAAAAATGAATAAAATAAATCATTGTTCTAGAGATTAATATTTATTCTATTCATGAAATTCGAATAAAATTTAATCAAGATGAATTAAAACACATAGTGTGAGACCCTCTAGTATTTTTTTCTCATTTTCATAAGGTGGTTTTTTCAAAAGTTAAATATTACTCTATATAAATGGGTCCTGAACACAAGATAAATAATTTTATTTCATAATGGTAAAAACCACATATGAATTCTTAGTGTATAATGTAATCCCTTTATCATAATAACTCATCAAGTAGGTTTTCATTCAAGTCATTATCCTATATTTTTAATATTTATTTATCTGAGTATCTAAAATAAACATTTCATTACACCCTGAATAAGAAATTTAAGGAAATAGTTTCATTCCAATCAAAGCAACAATATATAAAATTCTTTATTTATGTAAAGGTCAAATACTTCCTCTAATTATACATTAATAACTTGTCAGTAATGACACATAAAACACATCTAACTTCTCCTTGAACTGTATCATCAAGGATTATGAAATATTTATAAGTGTGTGATTCATTACATGCATTAATAATAATATTAAAATATGAGTACCATTATACATTCTAACATATAAGAATATCTAATGACACTAAAACATGCAGATTTTGTACTGGCGAGTCTATTCACATAATCATCCATCTTAAAGATCACTAAGTGAGGACTTAATGATATGAAGTCTCATATGCATATGAGTTCTCGCACCTGACTGTCTACATAATATCTTCCCTATCATAGTGTGTTATGTCAACATAGAACTATATTTAGGAATATCATCATGGTACTTCAAGGTTCTCATTATAGTGGAGAATATCTTTGACCTAATCATTGCGATAGAAACCCTAGGATGTTATTATATAAATTTCATGTAGAATGATGAACAATGTGTAATAATATTTTTTATTAATATTTAAATCTTCAAATATACTTGAAATTAATGTATAAATCACTGGTTTTATAACACCTACTCTAATCAAATCCATCTTTTACTCGATCCAACTGCCTATGACTTTCAGTCCACTAAACCTCGCATGATGGTCAAGTTTTTGTTGAGTTAAGGCTTTAATAAAGCGATCTTTCTCATTTTATTTTTTATATATTATACTCACATCAACTTCACCTCTTTGAGAAAAATCCCTAAAAATATGATACTTATGATGTATGTGCTTCGTCCACTATTGTGACATTGGTTCATTGGAAAGGAGAACTCCTATTGCATTATCACAATAAAGTATGATATGATACTTATTTCTAGGCACCACATAAAAAATTTGGATGAAGTTTTGTATACATACTAGTTCTTTAACTACCTTAGAATCTAAAATATACTCAGAATCTATTGTAGAATAACTTATCATATATTACTTTTATATCTCCCTACCCAAAACACCTCCATTGAGAGTGATGATATATCCCATCTTCAGTTTCATATCATATTGATCTATTTTGAAACTAACATCTGCATATCCTGCAATGACTAGTTCATCATCTCCTCTATAGACCATGGATATATCCTTAGTACACCTCATATACTTAAGGACGATCTTGACTCCCATCCAATGACGGTCACCCGAATCAGCTTGACATATTCCTACTATGCTTAATTCATAGGTGGTATCTAGCCTAGTACATAACATAATATACCTGACTAACCCAAATGGAATTATATATAGAATCCTTTTCATCCTATTTCTTTATTAATGTTTCTAATGGGTAATTTTCTTGGATAGATGAATTCCATGTGACTTTGGAAACAATACCATCTTGAATTGTTCCATACAAAATCTATTCAGTATCTTGTCAATATATATACCTTGACTTAGGCTAAGTATCCTCCTGGATTTATCACAAAGGATCGTGATCCCAATAATATATACTATTTCACATAAGACATTAATTTAGAATAATTTATTGCAATATTATTTAACATAATGTAAGAATGGTATTTTATTTCCAATAAAAATTATTTCATCAAAATATACTATCAAGGAAATGACTGAACACCAACTAAACAACATATAGACATAAGTCTCACATTCAATATTTATAAAACAAAATTCTCTTTTGGCTTCATTAAAGTGAATGTTCCATGACCTGGATGCTTTATTTAATCTATAAATGGATCTTTTAATCTTTCATACCTTTTTGGTAGCTTTTGGAGTCACAAAACCTTCTGGTTATTCCATATTTAAATATTTTGGAATGTTCTTCTTAGGTAATACTATTTTGAAATCCATTTTTTAATCTAATAGTCATGGTATGATTTAATGGAAATTATAATTAATAAGGATTTAATCATTGAAAATGTGGAAAGGGTTTCTCCATAGTCTATTAATTATTGGTTTTTGAACCCTTTTAGAACAATTCATGTATTATAAGTACTGACTTATCCATACATGTACAATTTCATGTTGAATTCCGATTTATAACCAATGGGATTTATATCCAATAGATGATCTTCCAAAATACAGAATTGGTTTTGGTACATGGAACCCTTTTTATAATTTATAGCTTCTTGACACATGGTAACATCTATGACACATACTTCTTACTTATAGGTTATATGATCATTAGTATCTACTAATAATGATTAATCATATTTTATGTCAAGAAAATGATACTGTTCTGGTTCTATGACCTCCCTTGTACACCTACATAGTAATTATGTCTATGAAACATCTTCTTCCATGGGTATTTTTGAATTTTCTCATATGTCAACTCTTATGTATCTTGATCATGGAATTCATCGAAGTATATATGAATTACACTATCTATTTTAGATATATGATACTTCCCATGGAATATGGGACATTTTTCAATGACAATAATTTTTTATAAAGGAGTTTATAGATTGTATACCTATAGTTCATTGAGATATCCTATAAAGATACACTTTGTTCATTAGGGTGCATGTTTGTTACTAGAATAGGCCTTAATAAATGATTCACATCCCCAAAACTGTATGTATGAAAACATGGATTTATTTCCACTCCACAATTTGTATGGAATATTATCTTCTAATTTATTTGAAACATTTATTATTATGTTTATTATTGTTTATAATGTGTATCCCAAAAAAATGGAAGACACACATGTCTCATCATTTATCTCACTATGTCCGATGGTGCATGGTTCATCCTTTCCGATACATTGCTCAACTAATTTCTATAATAAGTAGTGAGTTGAGACTAAATCCCAAAATCCTATAAAAAAATTGGAAGTATTGACTAATACATTCTACACCATGGTCTGAGTGGAGTTTCTTAATCTTCTTACCAATCTAGTTGACAACATCATTATCAAATTCCTTGAATCTACCAAAGGAATCATACATATACCGAATCAAGTATGCATATCCATATCTACTAATATAATCATTGAAAATTATGATGTATGAATTACCTCCTTTCTTTAACTAGAAATGTTCCAATAAAATTGGTGTGAACTAATTCAATAAGCTCTTTTTCACTTTTACCTTTTTCAAAAAAATAGGGGTTTAATAATTTTTCCTTGTAAACACGTGTGAAATAAACCAATTTGTTTTAGTTTTTAGGAATATAAATATCCATCTTAGTGAAATATTGTAAAAAAATTTCCATTTTCATGACCTTGTTGGTGATTCAATATTTGGGTGTGGTATGAGTCATATGATGTAATTTTGTTATCAATTGTTATTACATTATTTTTATAATCCATCACATAAATGCCAATATATAAATGTTACATACCATAAAAAATACTAGAATTATAAAATAAGAAACATGTATTCCCAAATTTGAAAATAAATCCTCCTGTATCAAGTATAGATATAAAATTAATGTGTTTGGTAATAGATGGTACATAATAAAAATATTTCAAAACCAATATCATTCGAGTTGGAAACATGGGGGGTCCTCGATAGCCACAACAACAAGTTTTACTTCCCTGGATATTCATAGATCTAACTCCACTTGGCCAATAATTCTAAATTTACATCATTCCAATATTTTAATACATATATGAGGACAAAAAGTTGTATCTAATTGCCAATTTTTAGGAATGGATAAATTTATCTCAATAGAAAACATGTGTGAGTCACCCCTACTTCTTTGGTTGAGTCCCATTTTTTCTAGTGACCCTTTTTTCCATATTTGAAATATATATCGTCACACTTACAACATTACCCTTAATGTTTATCTTATTGGAAGATTGTTCGAAACAATATTTGGGCTCGGAGATCTTCATTTGTATTTTCCATTAATTCACCAAAAGGATGGAAGGATTTTTATACTTCATCTTTTAATCGAATTGGTGATGATGAGTGAGAAGATATGGGAGAGGAAACTCAATATTATTTATATTTAAATTAATAATAAAGTTTGAGAAAATATGAGTGAATGATGAAACAATAAGATCATTTTGTAGTCCTTTAGGTAGCTTAAACCCTAAAACCTATAGGTTCTCAATGCTTCAAATGAGTTTGAGTAAATGACGCCCATCTGGAACACCCACTCCATGATTACTCTAAAAGATCACCTTGGATATCTAAAATCATTCCTATATTTCCCTCTCCTTGTAAATAACATGGAGATTCTTGATCATTATTTATGTATCCATGACTTTATGATACTTCATGACTTCTCTTGATGTAGATTAAAGCCTTAAACATTGAATTTCAAATGTTCCATTAAATATTTTATCATGGAAAACATACTATTCATCATATTCCTCATTTTTAGGTGGATCTGAAAGAGGGGATTATAGAATGTAAGGTTTATGTTCATGGCACAACACAACCCGTAGCCATTTCAACCATTATAAGAAGTTAATTCTAGTAATTAGATGGGCTTTATACAATATTGATAATAGGGATAATGTGGATGATGAACTTTCCATTATTCATAAATTTCAAAATATTATATTTTTATAATATTTCATGATTAAAAATTATGTGAGAAATCATAATAAAAAATTATTTTGAGCCTCCCACTTCTTTTTCAAGAATCAACAACCCTCACAATTTAACTACAAAGAACCCATCATTCACAAAATTATAGTGGCACAGATCCATATTTTTTTTTATAATTCCTACAAATCCCCTGAAAATTACAAAAAAAAATATTTATGTAGGATCTTTTAAAAATTGAGCGATTGAAAATAATTAATCCATTGAGTGGAATATAGAATCGAAAAATACTAATTAAGATTTCACAACACTTGCCTCCAAATTTTTATTGGACAGATGTAGGATATTAAAACTAATCTAAATATAGAAAAGTTTAACTAGTATATTAGTTATGATTTTTTAATAATTAAATGTTCCCTCGATATTGGCTGAACTGACAAACTAAATCTGGTGTTATCTTAATTCATACAATTAAATTATTAATAAATTAATATTATCATGAAGGATTTTTTTTATTCTACATAAATTTTTTTTATCCTTTACATGTCATGACATTATTAAGTGAGTTTTACTTAAGTTATTTGTAACACCCAAATATTTTTTAAATACGTCTAAAATTGAATTCATGAAACACTGATTATCTAAAAAACAGAACTTTATTATAACCTATTTAGAAAACATAATTTTCCACCTATTTGATTTGAATTTTGAAAAAATAACATACACAGTTGCGTTCAGTAAGATATTTAGAGTCTTATAAGACAAACATATTTTTTGTTGAATAGTAACATACCTTTATGAAGAGTAATGTAAATAGTAATATCACCCTTATGAATAGTAAATCAATTATTAATTTGTTGACTTAAGTTTCTAAGATAATGATATCTTTATTAATTTTTTAAGGCGATATAAAACGAATTATAGTTTTAAAATTGTTATTTTCTGAATAATTTATTGGTTTATTATAAATTAATTTTATAATATATATAAAATTATTTAAAAAATGGAATTCATTTTTGAATTATACATGTAGAAAAATGTTTATAGTGATTTTTTTTATTTTTCTAAAATACTCAATTTTTTGACGAATAGTAAAATACAGTAATTTCCCGTATGTGTACATTATCCATTAAATTCACTATTCCTAGAGTCATGGATTATGTAATCACCCATGGATCGAAATCACATATAAATATTACTATTATTATTCATAATAATGAATATTATTGGTTTTCATTGGAAAAATAATACAATAATGAGTAAAATAATGGGAAAACCCTCCACTCCCCCACCCCCTCTTCTCTTCACTCCTCTCAAGCCATGTACCTTGTCAAAATGAGGCTCAAATATCCTCCAAATATCCTCTCCCTTATTCAAAATCCATTGGATTAATTAATAGACCAAAACCTCTCCCTTAAAGATTCTCTCAAAGAAGATTACTTCAAGAGGTAAATTCCTCTTTTCATTTCTTTTATTTCTTGTTCATTTCTTTTTTTTTCTTTCCCCACATCCTTTTATCAAAATGTTTTGATGAATCTAGTACCTTAAATTTAATGTTATTTTGTTATGATATACGAAAAAATCTTCATCATCTCTCATTTCCCCTTCTTTTATGCTATAAATGAAAATTTCATCCGAGTTGTGTTAATATATCACATTCAATGATGACAGGTTTTCAATTTCTATTATCGTCTTCAATTCTTGTCAAGAAACCAATTTGATGTTTTATACAAACTATAATATATGTATGATAACTTATTTAAGTTTCTATAATCCAATTTTACACATTATATTAATTAATAAATCAAAATGAGTTTGTTTTGATCAAAAGCCGTGAATTATCCCAAACAATTTTCATTAATTTTTTATATAATGATTAATATTCACTCCCAATAACCAAATATATTTTATAACAATATAATAATATTATTTTTAACTAATAACATATAACATAAATTCTGTACAAGCATTCTCATTATACATATTTATCCATACATAAATATAGGTAATCCAATCATGAAAACCAAGGAAGAAAGTGCTCCCAAACAATGAAATTGAATCACATAACCCATAAAAAGGAAAATAATGAACCTAATAAGGATATAATAAATAAATTAAATTTATATTATGTTCTAGATTCATTAATTTATGAACCTAAATTTTATTATTAAGGTCATTAAGATCAAGTGAGGAACACCTTCAGACATAATGTAAGGGTTTCCACCCGAACCTCCATTTTCATTTTTGTTACTTTTATTGTCTGCATACCTCAATGAAATTATTATGTTTTATTATGTACTTCTAATATATTATGTGTTAATGAACCTAAAATTTTTTACCAACCATAATCCATCTTTATTTTATGGGGAGTTATATGTTTTTAAAGGAAAGTTTAAAATTGTTTCAGAAATACAATCCCGATTCAATGGAATTTATCAAATTCTTACCTATTTTTAAACGAACTCTATAATTTTTTTTATCAACCATTATCTTTCTAGATTCAATAATTCTATTATTAATATAATATCCACTTATATTCTATTTTTTACAAAGACATTTCAAAAAGAACTCGTCTTTTCAAAGTGAAAGATTTTTTATCTCAAGAACTACTCAATGATTTTATAAGAGTATCTTCATCTTTTTCAACACTCTTGTTGAGTCATATGTATTGTTTATGTTAACAATATATGACCTAATCTACCATATTTAATTGAATTTTTTATTATTAGTTTTACTATGGATGTTTAATCTTAAAACCAATCACCAATTTACTCCGAATGGTTAGTGTTTATGCTTAATGTTCGGGGAACGTTATTGAAATTTCATATGTTAGTTTCAATACGATTTTATATGTTTCATATGTTTATCCATGTTCATATGAGTAATTAATTTTACATATTAAGTGTCGGGTGGGGCCCGCTATTTCCCCTTGGAGCATTGGTAGGTCTTAGGAGATGAACTATGGTCTTGCCACAAGGCCTTGATAAAATGGATATTTATGGTATTGTCATGATACCTTGACGGCATGGTTATGATGTCCCATATTATCAATTCCCCCATTATAAAATTTTATTTATTGTTCGTGTGGTTATTCAACTAGTAGAATACACATGGTTATGTTTTATGATGGAATTATTTATTCAGCTCTTATTCATGCCATAATGTGTTTATGTTCATTTTTTAAGGCACATGTTTTTAGTTATTCACCAAGGATAATGTATATGTTTATGATATTTTACACTATATTAATTACCCTTGATGAGAATTTTAGCTCCCAACTTTCTTATGTTTTATATTTCTTAAGACATGAAGATGTTTATTATGAATGACATGTGGGGATAAGCATAGAGTTGTGGATGTTCCCAATAAAAATTATATGTTGTATTTAATTTCAAGTTGTAATGATGAACTTATGTTTGTATTTGGTTTCCAAATCTACTAAACTACTCAGTCCTTTGGGTTTCATATTACTTGTTTATATTCTAATGTTATAAAATAAGGCTCCAGATCCGGAAAACTGGGGTTAGGTCCTTATAATTGGTATCAAAAAAAGTTTAATAGAAAATTTGAAAAATAGATTTATAAAATGTAGATTATGGAATAAAACCCTAAGATAGTCTTTGAGGATAAACATACATGAATATGCAAGAGTCATATTAAGGTGTAGATTTGTGGATCTCTCTAGAAAATAAATCCCTGTCAGGATACTTCATGTGGATGTCGTACTGTCACAGATGTACCTAAGGGAGAAAACTCTGACAAGGAGTATCGGCCTTCACCCAGGGTATCCTGGTACATGTCAATGGGCCTTATTATGCACCTGGTTTGAAACTCATGGTGGATATTCTTAGGATAATTCACATTTTCTTTATAGTCCATTATGAAGGATTTAAATATTAAATTTTCCCCATTGAAACCATGTTTATGATAATGAGATTAGCTATGTAAATAATTTCAATTTATGCTATGTAATTTTCTACATTGGGATTATATGTTATGATTCATAAAATGATCTAGTGTATTCCATTATTTAGAAATGCAGCCTAGTGGAAGGAATGGAAACCGCATGTACACACATTTCCAATGTAGGGATTTCCCTTCGATGTAAGATATTGATGTTGGCTCTAGTGTTGTGACTGATGCTGAGAGAATTATAGCTATACTGGGATCACAGAATCAGGTTATGAATAATATCATTACTCATATGGAGCATCGAGATACACAACATGGGGTAACTATGTTAGATCACTTTATGCATAAACAAAATCCATCATTCAATGGTACTACAAACCCATTTGTAGCTGAGGAGTGGATAAGTTCCCTAGAGAAGATATTTCTCTCTTTGGGATATTAAAAAAGTGATAAGGTTATCATTGTAGTTTATCGTCTATCTAGAGATTCATATCAGTGTTGGTAATTAATACAAAAAAGGGGGGGAGAAATATAAGAGATGGAATGGGGGGATTATATGGAAATCATCATAGAAAAAAATTCCTCTTGAATAATGATTAGATATGGGAAGGAAATTCTGGATTCTTAGGTAGGAGGAGGATGAAAATGTTTCCAAGTATAATTCCAACTTTGGAAGGATAGAAAGGCATGTTGAGGACTATATACTTAATCCAAGAAGAAATATTGATTGATTATTTTATGGTTTAAAACCATTCCTCTAAAGGGCTCTAGTATCCCAAAGTTTCTCATCATATGATGATATAGTCTCAAGTGCTATCAAGATGGAGAAAAACTTTTATAAGTACTGTGACGTTAAAGGAAAGAAATAGAATAAGAGGGATGATGAAAACTCTTGGAAAAGAAAATAAAGAAATGGGGAAGAAGGGAATATTTGGCCTTATACCATGGAGTAATTGTGGGAGGAAATACCTGGGAACTATCCTGAAGGGAATGGGAGTTTGTTACAAGTGCGGAGAAAAAGTTCCCCAATCTAGGGATTGTAAGGGGAAGAAAGAATATAACAATGTTAAAAGCTAAAATTTTCAAGAGATGGAACATTATGTGCATGAATATCTTAATCATCAGGGAAATGATTACCAAAGAAGGCCAAGGGAGAATGGAAAATATTACGCTGTCAAAACTACTGAGGTTTATGTTCGTAACGATGTGGTGGCATGCACTTTAGTTTTTTACTCGAACTTAGCCAATGCTTTATTTGATTCTCAATCATCTCGTTATTTCATATCATCCCATTTTTTCAATAAAATTAGATATTTCCAATTAGATTTAATATGGAATTCATCATTAAAAACTCCAAATGGAAGTATCATTGCCACAAAGTTGCATCAGGAGGTCCCCATTGCGGAATATAAATGTGATTTATATTCTAATTTTATTATCATACCCATAATTTACATTGATATAATCCTCGATATGGATTGGATTTCAAACCATGATGAACAAATTTATTGCAAGAAGAAGGAGGATAAATATTTTGAGGATGATGTGGAATCCCTTATCTTTTGTGTATAAACATAAGCATTTGATTATCATATAGATCCACACTCAGTAGATTTACTGAATTCATTTATTAGGGAGAAAGGGAACACAATATTCATGTGTGAGGAAAGGAATATTCAAATAGAGGGCATACCTATTGTGCAATAATATTTCAATGTGTTTCCAGAGGATTTACTTGGACATCCTCTAAAGTGGGAATTTGAGTTCTTTATTAAATTAAATCCTGGTTCAAGGCCTATATCAAAGAATCCTTATAAAATTTCCACTATGGAATTAGTATAACTAAAGAAACAAAAAGTGAAATTTAGTGATAAAGGATTTATTCTCCCTGCTATTTCCCCTTGGGGAGACCATGTTCTTTCTTTCATGAAGCAAGACGTATCTATGAGGTTGTACATTGAATATAGGGAGATCAATTCTATAACAATAACGAACTAGTATCTCATACCTAACATTAATGATATATTAGATTAACATCATAAAGCCCAATATTTTTTGGAGATTGAAAATTGATCTGGATATCATCAGTTTCTAGTAAGGACGTAATACATTCCAAGGACATCATTTTGAACTACGTATGTCATTATGAGTTTACAATAATGCCTTTTGGACTGACTAATTCACCCTCAATTTTCATGGATCTAATGAATAGAGTTTCCAAGGAATATATTGATGACTTTGTGGTGGTATTTATTGATGATATCTTGGTATACTCTAAAATCTAATAATATCATGAAAATCACTTGTGCACTATTCTAAAGACTCTTAGAAGAAATGATTTATATGGGATGTTTAGAAAGTGTGAATTTTGGTTTAAATCAGTTTTATTTTTTGGGCACATTCTCTCTAAGGATGGAATATCTATTGATCCTGTGAAGAACAAGGTTGTGCAAGACTGGCCTAATCCAATGATCATAACTTAGAAAAAGATTTTTATTGGTTTAGCAGGATATCATTGGTGCTTCGTTCATAACATCGCCTATTTTTTCAACCCAATGGACAAGTTTACATGCGAATGGGTTAAGTTCATAAGGAAAAAAATAATGTGGGGAATGTTTTGTTGAATTGAAGAGGATATTAGTGAATACTTAGATCCTAACTCAACCATCGAGGAATAATGGGTTAGTTATCTATAGTGATGCATCAAAGGAAGGACTTGGTTGTGTCCTGATGAACAATGATAAAGTTATTTCCAATGCATCAAGGCAGCTAAAAATTCATGAACAAAACTATCTTACTCATGATAATGAGTTAGAAGTTGTAATATTTTCTCTAAACATATGGAGACATTGTCTATATGGATAAAAATGCGAGATATATACATATCATTAGAGTTTGAAATATATCTTCTCACCGAAATAACTCAACATGAGGCAAAGGAGATGGATTGAACTACTCAAGTATTATGATTTTTGCATACAATTCCACCCAAGAAAAAGAAAACAAGATAGTTGATGCATTGAGCAGGAAGGGTCGTGGAGTTCTCAACAAAATGAGGATTGAAAAGGATATTTTGTACATGGATCTAGTGAGGATGGATTTGGAAATTATCAAAGAAGGTGAAACATCATTTCTTTTTCAAGTGATTTCACAACCATCTTTATTGAAAATAATTAAAGATTCACAGTTTGATGATGATAATATTCAAAATAAAATTTATACTGTGAAAGATGGGAAGTTGTATGACATTATTTGTGAAGATGGAATTCTGAAATTTGGCTGGAGGCTATGTGTTCCATCTCAACCTGAGTTGAAAATGGAGTTATTGGATGATTATCATAGCTCAAATTTCTCTATACACCCTTGTAGAATGAAAATTTATAGATATTTGAAAGAACATTTCTTATTGTATAACATGAATAGTAAAATTTTGGATTATGTATCAAAATGTTTCATCTATAAAAAAGTGGAGACCTAAATACAATATCCTAGTGGAGTCATGGAACCTCTACTTATAACTACATGGAAATGGGAAGACATCACCATGGATATTCTCACTGGATTACCCAAAACCCAAAAAATGAATGATGCAATAAGGGTAATTGTTTACTAACTTCCAAAATATGTACATTTTCATGCAATAAGGGAAGATTTTCCACTGGAGTGGCTTGCACGACTCTATATCAATGAAGTTGTAAGACATCATGGAGCACCTATTTGAATAGTTTCTAATCACGATCCTTTATGTACATCGATATTATGGAAAAGTCTTCAGAATTCTTTGGATACTGAGCTTTATTTGAGTACTACTAATCATCCTAAAACTGATGGGAAATCCGAAAGGACGATACAACCCTTAGAGGACATGTTGAGATCATATTTACATGAATTTCCTGGTATGTGGGATCAATATTTACATTTACTGGAGTTTTACTACAATAATAGTTTCCATTCAAATATTCAAATGGAACAATGTGAAGCATTGTACGAAAATAGATATCATACACCAACATGTTGGGATGAAGTTGAGAAAAGGATGCTTGTGGCCCCAGAACTTGTGCAGGAAACAATAGAAAAAGTAAAGACTATTCAAACCCATATCAAGGAAGCTCAATGAAGTAAAAAGATCTATGTCGATAATTAAATAAAGGATTTCGATTTTCACGTGGTTGATCCGGTTTTCTTGAAAGTATCTCCATGGTAGGGATTTATAAGATTTGGGATGAAAGGGAAACTTAGCCCTAGGTACATTGGTCCTTTTAAAATTCGGGAGAGAATTGGAGCTATGGATTATCATTTGGTTATGTCGCCTAGCTTGTCTAAAGTACACAATGTGTTGCATGTCTCATTGCTGATAAAGTACATGCCAGACCCAATGCATGTCCTCACTTTTGAAGGTATAAAATTGGGACATGACCTATCTTATTATGAAGATCATATCTAGATTCTAGACACTAAAGAAATATTATTGAGGAATCAGACAACTCTACTGGTAAATATACTTATGGAAAATCACAAAATTGTATAGGCAACATGGGAGCCTGAGGAGTTTATGATGAAGAACTACCCAAATCTTTTTGCGAGGTAACATTTTGTTAATTTCATGGAAGTCATTTTTGTAAGGATGGGATAATGTAACATTGTACGATTTTGTAAATAAATTTAAAATCAAATGCATGAAACACTCAGTATCTACAAAACACCACTTTGTTATAACCTAGCATGTAAATATAATTTTCCACCTCAATGATTTGAATTTTGAAATAACTGACATACACATTTGCGTTTAGTAAGATATTTAGTGTCAGATAAGATAAACATAATATTTGATGAATAGTAACATTACCTTATGAATAGTTATATCAATAGTAATTTGAACCATATGGATAGTAAATCTGTTATTATTTTATTGTCTTAAGGTTATGTGATAATGATATCTTTATTGATTTTTCAAGGTGATATAAATTGAATTATAGTTTAAAATTGTTATTTTTCAAAAAAATTATGATTTTATTGAAAAATTAAATTCATAATATTTATAAATTTATTTTAAAAAATGGAGTTTGTATTTTAATTATACATGTTGAAAAATGGTTAGGATAAATTTTTGGGATTTTTCTAAAATACACGGATTTTTGATGGATAGTAAAATAATGTAATTTACCATATTTATGCATTATCAATTAAATTCCCTATTCCTAGAATCATGGATTACGTAAGAACACTTGGTTTGAACTAAAATGCACATATTACTATTCTTGGTCATAAGAATTAATACTATTGGTGTTCTTTGGAAAAAAAATATAATAATGAGTAAAATAATCGGAAAACCCTCCTCTCCTCCACTATAATCCCCCCCATCTCTTCACTCCTCTAATGGCTTGATACTTGTCTAAATTCTTCTTAAAAAACCTCCCAACCTCCTCCCCAAATTCCAGTAGACCTTGGTCTCATAAAAAGACCAAAACCTCTCCAATGAAGAGGCTCTCAGGGAAGATTACTTCAAACGGTGAATACCTCTTTTCATTTCTTTTATTTCAGGTTCCATTATTTTATTTTTCAGTACTCACCTCCTTTAATACAGAATCTGTGATGACTATAGGTAATTACATGTATTAGAATTTTTTTATGATAAATTAATAATTCATCATCTTCTAACTTTCCCCTTCTTTTATTCTAGAAATGAAAACACTATTCAAGATGTGTTAATTTATAACATTCAAGGAAGAAGAGTTTTCAATTTCTATTATCATTTTAATTCTTGTCATGAAACAATTTTATGGTTCAAACATACTATAATATATTTAATATAACTTATTTGTGGTCCTGGAATCCTTTTGTACACATGATATTAATTTATATTTCAAAATGAGTTTGTTGTGATCAAAAACCGCCAATTAACCCAAAAAATTATCATTAAAGTTTTATATAATGATTTGTCTTCCCTCCTAATAACCAAAAAAATTTATAACAATGTAATATTTACTTTTTTCACTAATAACATAAAACTTCAATTCTGGAAAACCATTCTCATTCTACATGTTTATTCGCACATGAATATAATCAATCCAGTAATGAAAACCACATAAGAAAACACTCCCAAACAATGAAATTGAATCTCTTAACCCATCAAAAGGCCATTAATGAACATATTAAGGTTATAATAAAAAAAATTAAATTTATATTAGGTTTAGGATTCATTAATTTATGAACCTAAATTTGATTATTTATGTCATTAAGATCAAGTGAGGTACACCTTCAGATATAAGGTAATGATTTTCCACAGGAACCTCCATTTTCATCCAGGTTACTTTTATTGTATACTTACCTTAATGAAATTATTATGTATTATTGTTTAATCCTAATAAATTATTTTTGAGTCCACTTATATATGTTTTCCAGCCAGAATACTTTTTTATTATATGTGTAGCTACACATTTTAAAAGGAACTTTCATAATTATTTCCCAAATACAAGCCAGATTCATGGGAATTTCTCAAATTCTTACTTATTTTTAAGGTCACTCTATAATATTTTTTTAGAAACAATTATATGTCAAAATTATCTCATTTTATTTTGAAAATATTTCCTACTTCACTTCTGGTTTTTTAAAAAGTATTTTCCTAAGGAACTCTTCTTTTCAAAGTAAAAGAGTATTTATCTCAAGAACTACTCAATGATTTTATAAGAGTATCTTCATATTTTTCAACACTCTTATTGATTATTATATGTTGTTGGATTTATTATTTTATGATATAATCTACCATATTTAATTAATTGGATTATTATTAGTTTGACTTTGGATGTTCTATCTTAAAACCATTCACCAATTCACTCTGAATGGATAGTGTTTATGCTTAATGTTCAGGGAACATTATTAACATTTCATATGTTAGTTTCATTATGAATATATATGTTTCCTATGTTTATCCCTATTCACATGAGGAATTCATGGGACATATTATGTGTTGATAGGGGCTCGTTATATCCCCTCAGCGCATCGGTAGGTCTCACGAGACGAACTATGGTCTTGGCACGAGGCCTTGAAAAATTTATATTTATGGTCAAGGAATATAGACTTCATGGTATAGTTATGATGTCCGGAATTATGAATTCCCTCATTATGAAAATATTATTTATGGTTCATGTGGTAATTTGACTATTAGAATAACCATGATTATTTTTTTATTATGGAATTGTTTATACATCTCTTATTCTTTCCATAATGTGTTTATGTTCATTTTTAAAGGCATGTGTTTTTAGTTATTCACAATGCCTAATGTTTATGTTTATGATATTTTCCACTATATTTCTTACCATTGGTGAGAAATTTAGATCACCCCTTTATTATGTTTCATTTTTCTCAAGACATGAAGAAGTTTTTTATGAATAACCTATAGGGATAAACATAGAGTTCTGTATGTTCCCGATAAAACATATATGTTGTATTTAATTTCAAGTTGAAATGTTGAAATTAAGTCTGTATCTTGATTAAAAATATAATAAACTACTTGTTACATCAGGATGCATATTCCTTATTTATATGATAATTTAATAAATTAAGACACCGACTTCAGGAAACTCGTGTTGGGTCCTTACTTGATTAAACATTTCTTGATAAAAAAATTTACGCATAATATATTTATTTAATTCCCATATTTGTATATTTTTTAACTTATTTATGTGATATTTGTATTTCATCCATAAAATAAATAATGAATATGATATAAGTAAATAAATAAATAAATTACAATATCTTGAGCTTATCTAAGGGTACCTATGACCTAGGTAAAAAACTCATTACACTGGTCCTAACAAGAGTTGAAGCATTCCACCAATCCACTCGTGTAGTACTCAATTTGGTATCATCTAATTTCTACCTTGAACTACCTCCACACACCATGGGATACTCCATTTATTACATGTATTTATTTTTCACATGTAGGTGAGAGGAACCAAGTGATTGATTATTGGGATTATATGAATCACCTTGGACACACAGATCTTACATAATAAATGAGGGAGGAAAGACCCTCATACCATAATTTTAATTTATTAATAAATAATTTCAATACCATAGAATATATTAAATGAAATAAATATAATGCATAAATGGGTAATTATAAAAATCATAAACAGTCATAATCATGCAACATATATAAAAGTATGTTGGCAAACATTCATTTCTATTTTTTCTTCATTAATAAGATAAACAACCTTGCATTAATTTATTTATTTATTAATTCCCATTAATCGTAATAAGCATACAAATTCTATTAGATACACCCATAATAAATGATTTGATGACATAAAAATGACACGATCAATAATCACAGATAATTATTATAAATTAATTGATCATTTTTAGTTTTTTTAAAACCATTATTAAATTTTCAAACACATCAAGAGATAATCAATATAATAGAGATTTAATGTCGTAAATATAAATTTAGTTAAATTTACTTCTGTCCACTATTGAGAAAATACATAGCATGAACTATCAATCTACACTCTATGTGACTCATTTTCCATGTACATGAGATAAACACCTCGGTCTTCTACATGTAACTCGACTGGACTACAAGGTGAGTATTATCTAGGTATATGTCATGTATCATGTTTTCCATGAATTTTCACAATCCACTAATGGACTCAACATTTTATTTAGATGTGGGACCACATGACATGTACTATATCTACACAGCATGTGTTTCGCTAGCTGTGTGCCTATATAACTTTCCAAATTACTTGATATGTATTTTATATATATGAGTTAATTAACTACATGAAATTTACACTAGATAGACATTGTGAATTTCATTAATTATCTTGTATTTAAATTTCATGTGTGGTTTAACTATGTATTTGACCACATAGTTTGTGATAATTTCATCGATAAACCATGTTGAGTATACGATGTTCACAGCAGATAAACACTGTGTAATTTGACATGCCATATTCCAGGTTGTCCTGATCAACACATGGTGTGCACTAAACAAATATTTGAAGTTCTTACATGGAGTGTAATGTATTTGGTAACACAACAAGGTGTAGTGAACTTGGGTAAACATTGTGCAATCTAGCCACACACCATGTAACAAGGCCTTACCTATCATAATCCTTGGCACTTCCTGATGGATTCTATGGTCATTAATCATCTATTCATTGTCTTTTTAAATTATATGAATCATTAATTAAGAAATTAATATTTTAATATCATGTTAATTAAAAAACTAATGAAATAATATTTTGGAAATGAAATATCTAACAACTATTTTGAATTATAGATAAACAACCAAATAAATATTTATAAATTTAAAATGTGATCTACTTTTATGCCACTTGTTAATGTTCTTGACATTGTGGAAGCACCTTGGAGAGAAAATGGCCATAAAAGTTTTTTAAATTTGATAGATCAATCAAAACACTATACCCTAGTAAAACATCATGGACAATGAAATTTGTTCATCAATTATTTACATAAGGGAACACAGAACTTGGAGACGATCTTTGCTTGTTAAATTTATATTTAATATATATTATATTAGAAGAAAGGTTACCTCGTATTAGGAAATTTCATTGATGATGATGATGTTGATTATCCCAAAAATACTTTTCAAATAACCTTCATTTCTCTTATAGGATCCTAGTGTAAAATACCTCTAAAGGTGATCCAAATGTAGTCCTTTGATATCTAAATGACATTGATTGATTGTAGGGTGCTACCATGGTGGATTGATCATCTTTTTATGTTTGTATTGATCTCTACAAGATCCTTCTAGATTCAATGAGAAATTCTTGTCCATGAGAGGATTAGAGAAATAGAATATTTAGAGAGAAGTTCACTATGTGCAACGATTCTCAAAAATCAATTTATGATTAACCCTAAACAGTAAACATACCCATCTATTTATATAGCTTGGGTTTGTGTTAAAATATTACTTAATTTTGTACAATATGTTAAATATTCTTATAATCCTTATCAAACAACATTATAAATAATAATAATAATAATAATATTATTATTTTTTATGACATGAACTAACTAGTGAAATGATAAATATTATATTACCAACCCAAAAATTAATATTAATCACTAGAAACGAACTTCGTACACTCAAATATCTCGATATTTATTGAATAAATACTTTATCCACAAACCAAGAAACAAATACTTATAAAATTTTCAATAAATATTTTTGATTAATTAAAAATTATTTAAATTATTCCCCGATCATAATAATAATATTTCTTCCATTAGTTAAATTAAAAAATTATTTAACCGAGAACAATGGAAACACATATTGTGTGACCTTCTAGGAATCTTTCTAATTGGTATTCGGCAGGATTTCCTAAAGTCAAATATTATTATATTGCATTAGGCCAAGTCACTAAGGAGAACAAACTTAATGTTGAAACATTAACAGCCACATATGAATGATCATTGTGTAATATAATCCCTTTGTCATAATATCACATTAAGTAGGTTTCACATCCATGTCATCAAATTCTATGGTTGATATTTCTTTCTTTGACTATTTGAAATAAACACATCATTACACCATGGCCATGAAATTTAAGGCGACGATTCAATTCCAATAAAGGGATAGAGATATCAAATTTCATAATAATAGAAGGTAAAATCCCTCCTCGACTTATCCATTAATAACATGTCACTCATGAGTCACCAAACATATCCAAATTTTCCATGGATTGAATTGTTATGGTATATCAAATAAATCCTAGTACACATGTCTTAAAATTCATTAATAATGATTTAATGGTATATAGACCATTACACATGCTCATAGATTAGAATATCCTATGATACCAAAACATGAATAATTCTTACTAGAGGGGTTGTTCTCACAATCTCATGTTTGGAGGTTACAAAGTGAAAATTTTATGAAAAGAACTCTCATATTCTTAATATTATTTACACTGGATAGTCTACATAGTATTTTCTCTATCATAGTATGTTTTTCATCCGTAATACTATATTTATAAATATAATGTTTTCACTTCAAGGTTCTCATCAGAGAAAATAAATACTATGACCTTATCAATGTGACAAATACCCAAGGATATTATTACATCAATGTCATATAGAACAATGAAAATTATATAATAAGATTTTTTATTAATATTAAAATCTTTAAATATGGATGTAATCCAAGTACAAATAGTAGGTTCTGGAACACCAACTCCAACAGTCGTTCACCACACCACACCATACCCTTTCACTATTAAAACCCATTAATGTTTTCTCCATAATTAACATATAACCCCCACCCCCACCTCAATAAGAGTCCATAAGAAGCTGAACCCTAGTAATATGCATGATAAAATTATGACTTTACCGCCTAGGAAATTCCACAACTTCATTAATTAAATAATAATAATGCTACTACTACTATAATTTATATTGTAATTATATTAATATTATTTATTTCACCAATAGCTTATTCTCATTAATAATTCAGTAACAATAATAATAGATTTTTATTTCAATGCTCAAAATAGAACCTAAATCTCATGTTAGAAATTCTAATAGGATAAAGACCACTCTCTTATAAAGCTATGGTTTCAGGGATATTTTATACAATATTTTAAAATTACATTTATGAATATAATAATGGATATAATAACTATTAAATAGTATTTAAAATTTATTTTTATATAAAATTTTAGAAAATCCGTAAATTGATAATATTTTCATTAATTTAAATAAATTCATAAAAACAAATGATGCATTTCAATACTATAATCTAGATTGGACTCATTTAATTTTTTTGAAACCCCATTTAAACAAAAAAGAGAACAACATGAGTAAAGGGTATCATTGTTTTTGATTCATTCATCGGGGCCTTGTTTCTACATCATAGTTGTGCGGGTTGGCTACTATAGGCCTGAATTCTCAATTTCGGAGGGTAGGAAACTTTTTCACCTTCAATGGAGATGTATGCTCCTTTATTGAAATGCGATAATGGGATGTCTAATCACCCTTCCATGCATTCCTCCATAGAGATCTCCCCCTATTCTGGTTCTCTCTCAAAGATTAAGTAACTTTTGTGGAACTCATTTTCGGTGCCATATCTTTTTGGATGATGATTAATTACACTACTTCTATCGAGATAATGGAGAAACATTCAGTTAGGGGAGTAGTCACCTTGGGCCATATGGAGCATGCCAAGATATTGGAAACATTTGTCACCTATAAATCATCATCTTGGGATGACATCTCATATCAATAATCTTACAAATAGAACCTAAGGCATCCTATGATGTTAACAAGGTAATTTATGCTTGGGTAATAAGTATTACACGGAATTTTACCTTAGGAATTCCCTGATTATTACATGGGGAATGTTTTTTGAGTCAGGTCACAAGGTCAACATCGTATAGAGATTGATCAGAATATCCTACAATGATGGATTGATAAACAAGTTTACTATCGTGTGGATATGGATCAGATGCCATGTGTATGTGGATCAAGGTGTATCACTGGGGTGAAACACATAGATGGTTTACCAATTGTGGGATGAAACACCTTGTGAGGAGGATTCCGTCATGTGTCGTTATAAGGGGAGATGTCACACTCGCGTTTACCAAATTGGATCAAATGTAGGATGAGGTAGATATTGATGGTGAATCCCTAGGAAGGACACCTAAGTTTACCATTTGGATCAAATACCTAATGAGGTGGATCCAGAATGTGGATGGATTAAACTCCCTGGGAGGTGGATACTATGTTTACCAATTAAGATCAGATGCATTATGAGGCAGATCTAGAGGTGTAACCCTAAGAGGGAAGATTTCACACCTGAGTTCACTAAAGTGGATCAGACACCCTGTGAGGTGGATCCATAAGGTGCGTACCTAGGAGGAAAGGCATGAATTTACAAATTTTTGGGATTGAACCTTAAAGAGGTGTCCTATGTACCCTGTTTTGAAGACATGTATCAAGAAACACGTAGTTTGATGTCTCATTATAAGGTCTCTTGATAGGAAGGATCCATTTTGTTTAATTTCATGTTGTAATGATTCTCATTTCGTGAAAGGAGCATCGATGAGGGATTGTTTGGGGCTTAAACATTGAATATACCCTTTGAAATAGGATCACTCTCTAGGGAATGATATGTTGATTACACATGATATTTTCTTGGAATGCGAGGATTATTCACCATTGTGGGAGAGGGTGTAATCCCATGATGATGATACATATGGAAACCTATGTTTAGCACACTGGGTAAGATGTGTGGGGTCATCCCATGTCAATAATACAAGGGGAATCATGTGCCTGTGACACAAGGTAAGGCTATAGTTGTAGGTCGTGTGATGAGAATGATGTCTGTATTTTATGTCATATGACCAGGACATGAAACTAGGTAGTTGTAAATTAGTAATATTGGATTTGGTTGGACTCACTCTTCAACCATGGGCTTATGTGACCACTGATCATACACCTTTGGGTGTGTCAAGTAATTGGAACTTCCATGGAGGACTAGCCAATCACGAGTTCCACCTTAGGGACCATCTTCTTAGATGCAATGTGAATTATGGTTCTTGAGAATATAATAAATGGGTAGGTTAGTAGATTGATCCACACTTGGGGTTAATTGGGTAGACAAAGGAGTGGACAACATAGGTCACATGGGGACTTGAGGTGCCGTTGAACCAAACCTATATTGGTGGGTGGGGTAGGTTCTAAACCTTTGTAAAAGGGTTTCAGAAGAAGGGGGAAACATGGAGAGTCCCATGAGGAGGGGTTTTCAAATCATGGAGCCTCTCTAATTGGTGATTTTTAATGATCAATATACTGAAAATTGTCATGGGATTCGTGAATGGGTATGATTCACAAAATAGAGTTCCCTTACCTAAAAGTGATGTCTTTATTCATAAGGAGAGTTCTTCATGAAGGATGAATATTTCACAGATCCACAAGTGACTGTAAGGTAATTAATAATCACCAATGGTTTTGGGAACTTGAGAAAGTAATCTCTGATTTGATTGGAGGCTAACAAGAACAAAAGGGAAGTTGTGTCATGATGATTGGATACCTTGGGCGATCAAATTTATCATTTGTTAATGAATCTTAGGAGGTTTTTAAATAGGGAGATGTTTCAGAAGTTGAAAGCTCCCATTCCATCCCTAAAAATTCATACACAAGGGGGTATTCATAGGGTATGGGTATTAAAAAAAATTAGGCATTCATGAAGAATTTATGAGATTTGAAAATTTGTATGTCTTGGAAAGTCTAAATGTCTCTCTTGTTGAGAAACTTTCAACACTTTATTCTTTCACAAAGTGCTCTGTGAATCCAAATGACATTGTGTGGAGTTACCATCAAGCATTCTCATAGTTTTTGGAGAAGCTTCATGACACGTGAGATTCATAAGATTTTTCCATTTTCGAACCTCGTTATCTTTGCTACTAGACATTTAGAGTGATTTTTGGTCGTTTTGGATTAGATTCATCCTAAACCAGTCATTCCTTCCTCATCTATTCCTATGAAATGCATATTTCAGCATAAAAAAATTCCCGCCTTCAGAATGGGACTCTATGGGGAAAAGGAGTGTCAGATTCATGTGGAGAAGCATTGAATATTGTCCATCAAACCCTTTTCTTGAAAAACATTCATGAAGCTCATTTATGATGGTCACATCAAGAAACCCATCATGAAGCTTGTGGCCAGTCGTATACCTATAAATAGTTGAGGTGCCCCTAAGAGTGACCACCTAACTCTCACGAATATGAAATCCAACACTCCCTTTCCGTGAAGCTCTCATCCTTCGTGAGTACTTTATTGTCTCGATCGTCATCAAATGGAATTCTGACCTTTTCCATGATTCTTGATCTATGAACAATTATCTATGAGTCATAATTTACAAATGAGAATTTCATGAGATGACCTCAACAAACCCATTTTTTTTGGAAATGAGATCCAATGAAATAGTTTTTAGTGAACTAGATATCTGCAAACAAATCTTCATGAATCGAATAAGGAAAATACCAAAGTCTAAAATGAAATGTCCACTAAAGGAGACATTGTAGTAGATTCTATTCAAGATGAAATGGATGAGATCAACATGATCATGAATAGTGGATAAATCATGTCATACCACGAATCACTCATTATACCACTTAAAAAGGCTCAAACGGTGTACTAAATGTGTTAGATTCTTTTGATTTATGGATTCAGGTTAAAGGATTAAGTTTTCAACCCTAAGGAAATAAGATATGAGCTTCCCAACTAGTTCAGGAGCTCACCAGAAATATAAAAATGGTACATGACTACTAGGGGATTCTTCTAGAAGTATCACATGCCACTCATGATAGAAACTCTCTGTAAACACATCAATAACCTCAACAGGGAAAAGATGGAGGATGATATCTTCCACGTAGTTTAATATAGTTCTTAATGTGGGTTTAGGGGATTTTCTTTCGGTATGGAATGAAAACATGGACATGTTACAAGGAAGAAACTTCATCATTGGATCCTACTGATCCTAATAGGCATACATATCTTCCCATAATTTGAGGTTGAGATGAAGAAAGTGGGGATTTATGAGGTAACATGTTCCTCAAAGATTCACTTTTACCACAACCAAGTCATTATTCCAGAGCTGCTGAGAAGGTGGTCACCAGGGACGAACACTTTTCTTCTACACCATGGGTAAGTTGGAATGAGCCTATGAGATCTTCACCAAATTACTAGGATCCAAATTCAAGGGGAAATGTGTGATAAATTCATCCCCACATAGAATGTGTGGGAGGACCGAGGGCATATTAAATCTCTTATGAGGGAATTAATGAGGTTGGTGTATGGAATTAAAAAAATACAATATCAGTGTGATGGATATTCCATTCAAGCATTGGTTCAAGTACCCTTGAATGTACTGGTAGAGGAGAGAGTGTAGGGGGAGGATCCAATAGAGAAGAAAATGGGGAATCCACACACATTACCTGAGGCATACGAGTGGTGCAAGGAGCACTAATTCTATTGGTTCATGGAGGAATGATAGTGGAATAAATGGGGAAACAACATCATGCCTAAAGCTCTACTGGTCAGGCTGGTGGGGTTTATCACCACACTCATCAATGACTGGATTCTCCCTATGAGGTATGCACATATGGGGGTGTGGCCGAGAATGTTCATCATGGAGGGGATTCTAGCGACGAGGCATCATGTCAACCAAGCATTCTCATTACTGGAGAAGCTATATAAGGTTCTCCTCTATACCATACAATGGAATACCGCACTTTTTTGTATGTGGCCCTCTCCATTTTTTTGTATAGTTTGGTGGCCACACATATGGGATGATATGAGTACACAAATACCATATCCCCTCCAAGTACAAACATTCAACCAAAAATTATAAAAATCATCAGGACTCCCCAGCTCTATCTGGGCATGGTAGATGTACTAGAGAAGGTCGGGTTGGGAGAGCACTTCATAGTTCACCCAATCCCCATCCCAATGGGGATAGTGACTGATGATGGTATTTGGAATGTGGAGTTGGGATTATAACTCCTATCTATATAAATTGGTGCACTAATGGAGAGATTTGAAAGAAATTGTATTTCAGATCCATATAACTCACATCATATCCCAAATTATTTCAGATACTTTTTGAGGTTGACATTGAAGGTCTATATGGGGGAGAGATTTGAATTCCATTATTTGTTGTTAATGAAGATTTGTAACATGTTCATGCGTGAAGACAGAAAAATGTAGAATGATTTACTACCTCCTACCACTACATACAGACTCATAAATGAATATATTGTTTTTTGGTAGAGCACCTATCCTAGGAACATGTCGAGGAACCATATTACTCAGGTTGGTGAACAGGTGCACCCACAATTGTGGGGTCATTGTAAAGTGGTGGTTAGAGAATGAAGAAAATACTAGGTTTGTCCAATAAAAAATACTACTATTCTAGGTATGGTATTTCCTTACGTAGTAATGTCCGATTCTATTGGAATAATATTAGGAGCATTGGGTCTAGCACTCTTGGGAAAGCTGTCACAGGAATAAGGGGAGCCCTCCGGGGAGATCCTAGGGGTGCATTTCTAGGGACTAGGAAAGAGAGTATGGAACCATAAAATCCCTATGATGCCGTGTTTCATAAAAAATGGGAGTCCTGGGGACCTCACATTCATCTCACCACCCCTCTAAGAGTGTGAAAATATATCATCATTGATAGGATAAACCACACAAGTTTGGGCCATGCAAAGGAATATTTCCATGCTCCTCACATCGAGGAGATTAAATATATGTAAGATTTGGAGGAAGTGGAAAACAATTGGGATACCCCATGTAACTTAACTGATCAAGTAAGGACAGTTTTGGGCATTCATTCCCCTGCAGTTCCTCCTGCTCATCACATGACTGCCAGTGTGACTGAGGGAAAAGAATCAAGAGATCCCTATGGAAGTGATTTCTATTAGGTATCAAGTAGAGATATACATTGTATCACTAATCAACAAAGTAATCTAGCCTCACATTCTTTGTGAGTCACTCAACCCTTAAACTTCTTGCTTAATCCCATTATTCACTTATGTAGGAATTAGAGTGTATAGAAGATGTGGAAGTTTGTGATGAGCCTAAGGGGGAGGAAAAGGGAACATCAACCCTAAAATGGCGAGGGTGAGGTACCTCCACAACATTTCAGTAATGGGAGCCCAATCCTTAGTTGAAATAGTGCATGTGACTAAGGTAGTGTTTGTGAGGAAACCTTACTAGGGGACTTACCTATGGGCCTCCAAGATCTCCTTAATTGGATATAATAATCATATAGGCCTATTCATACATCACATCTTTAGTTTTTCTTAATTTA
This sequence comes from Viscum album, assembly GCA_963277665.1. Lineage (NCBI taxonomy): Eukaryota > Viridiplantae > Streptophyta > Magnoliopsida > Santalales > Viscaceae > Viscum > Viscum album. The sequence goes on from OY728155.1 coordinate 1,016,174,025, forward strand.
CCTTTCTATGTTTGGATAAAAAAATTTGAAATGGATGTTTAAACCATGCAAGGATCTTAGTACCCAAAATCTACATCCAGGATAGAAGTTCCTGTAGAGACCCAAAGCATGAAATACATAGACATTACATTAATTTTGTGGAATACTTAATACATGAGAAAAATAGACGCCCAAAGACCGTATTAGTTTAGTGTCTTTGGAAACTCGGAACATAATCTTATAATCATGGTGAAATATCTTCAAAATCTCCCATAAAGATCTTCCCCTTTGGTTTTCTTACCTAAAACCTTTTTTTTATATCTTGGGGAAAAGAAAACATAAAAAGTGTGAGCATAAATGCTCAGTAAGGGTAAACATGGAGAACTTAAAAACAATACATAAACATTTGAACGTAAAAATATGAACATAAAACATCAAAATCTTGAGCAATGACATAAATCTTGGATGTACATAAGACATAGATCATAAAGGAAAATTAATCATGATAAAATAAAACATGTCATTGTTTCAAACCATTAAGAAAATGAAATTATTTCCAAAGTATCCAAGGCATTATTGCCAAGTCCATTATAGTGGACAAAGTCCCTTACTGAATCGAGTTCACTGCTCGTTCTAGTCCTGTATCACTGAACCAGATTGACTTGTTGTTCCAACAATTTCTATCCCATGAGATATAAATCTTTACCCAATGCATTGGATGGAGATATAGGTCCCACCCATCTCATAATGAAATCATTCTTTTGTGTTCCACAAAATAAAAATACATCATTCATAATAACCCAATGAATAAAATGGGTTTCATAAACATCATCCTATCTTAACATAATCCATATAAAAGAAATGGATATCATTTAATCATAATAAAAATAAAACCATGTAAATAATAGAGACATTATACTTGAAACATAAACATACTAAATAATTTCATCTTAGATGGAAAATATTTTTTATAAAACACTTGAAATGAAATATTGATGAAAATATCCTTTCTTCTTTAAAATCATTTTCTTTTCACAAAATGACATTCAATTTTAAAAGAAAAGGATAATTTTGAAAATAATCATGAAATATTTTAGAGTAATCTTCATGAAAATTAGGTGTTATGTAATCGTAAAAAAATCTATTCATGTCTTATAAGTTAAAAAAACATTCTCCGCGTACTTTTGCCAAAAAAGTCAAAAAGTTCCTCGTATGGTAAACAAAAGAAAGATTCCTCCCATAACACAATGTAAAAGTCAGATATGGGTAATAATGTCTTTAAAAATACATGGATGAATATTAAACACTTTATTAAAAACATTTTATGGACATGGATGAAAAATATAACCCCTGTAAATACTTATATATAAGTAGTCTCTGATAAAAATGAGATAAAAAAATTATCCCTTACCATATGTCCAATTTCTTCCGTATGTGTCTGAGAATCCTGTATATTGTGTTTAAAAATATTATTAACTTGTAACATAACCATAAGAATATTTATGATATCATATATGATTCACTTATTACTTTATATTACCTGTTCTTTTGTAAATTCCATGTTAAAGCAACGTTTTGGGTAAAATCGTTTCATTTATCGTACGTGTTTCGACTTGCTGTTCTTCATATTATTACTTATATCCTGATTTAATTAATTCTATAATTTAAAACATTATTTATATATAATATATATTCCGTATTTAAATATATATGATAGATCGCTAAATGGATTGAAATACACCGTTCATGGAGACGGTAGGCTGTACGTACGCATGAACATTGTTTCTGTTTCCTTATTGAATGGAATGGAATTAAGTAAATGAAACATATATGCACATAAATTCAGTATAATTATTATATAATATCTTTCATTATTATTTATTATATATACTTTATAATCATATTTCAATGGTTAATCATGGAAAATGAATCTCATCGCGTTCGTGGAGACGGTAGTCCGTACGTACGCACGAGTGAAAATATCATTATTTTGATACTAAAATAGTATATAATTGGATAATATATAATTTATAAAGATTAATAATAATGTTATATATAATATTTATATCATTTAAACTCATTATTATACCCATCCAAATGATGAAATGTTAGCATAACAAACTACACCACGACCTGGAGACGGTAAGCCGTACGTAGGCACATGTGGTGACGTTTTCATTCATAGGATGGATAAAATAACTAATATGGTTGTAAAATTTTTATAATAAAATCACATTATATAAAAGATTATGGATTTATTATTTTATAATTTAAAAAACAATGAAGGAGGAAGTGGAAGAAGAAAGGAACTTGAAATATGTGGTGAGATATTTACCTCTTCTTCGGGTTCCTCTATTTAATTTGATTAAAAGGGATCCTTAAGTTGGTTTTTTTTCTAAATTAAGTCCTATATGATGAATTTAGGATAGTTTAGAGAGTATTTAGGCAGGTTTTGTTCGATCCAAATGGCTTCGGAGGTGGGAATTAGAGAGAAGGGAGAGTTCCCTTTTATAAGAGGGGTTAGGGGAACCTTTGGAAAAACCTAAAATATTATTTTATAATAAATTAATATTCGATTTATAATGGATCCAAAGTGACTTATTTAGAGTATTGGTTGGGTATGGGTAGAAACCCTCTCAACCAATAGGTTTTATACAAGTTTAGGTTACCAATTTAACCTTGTCATTTAGATTTAACTCTAAGTTAAATAATTTAACTTTTACCGTTTCTTCCTGTATTCTTACACTATATAGTTAATAAACATACTATAAACTGCCAATAGAACCCCAATTGGTTCACTAATGTCATATATATTTTTATATAAGTCATATTGCCGAAACATAGATTTTTAGGACCATTATATCAATTAATAATATAATATTTGTTTTAAAAACTCTTTTATGTCAATTTTGACACTATTTGGTATTTTGTTTTATCTAAATTCATAACAGCATCATTACTTCGAAAACATTTCATATAACCAACCCTAATATGTTATATTAACCTATAAAATTATTTTAATTCATAAAAAGTCTCAAATTACATTTATTTGGGTATTTATAATATCAATTATGTTAATATTTCATTTATAAGGTAATTACTGCATCATCATTGTGTCATAAATAAATTAAATTATTTATTTTCTAAAAAATATAAATAAACTACCATTATGTAGGAAGTCATTTTCTATTTCTAATGAATATTTATAGTCGAATTTATCTTATGTATAACCCTATATTAAAAATGTTTTAGTTATTATACTTTGATTTTAAATATCTTAACTCTTCTTTAAATAAAATAATAATAAATGTCCTAATCTAATCCAAGTGGACCTAAAGGGTCATATTTTATTCCTAAAGTTATTTTTGATTGAATTACACTTATCCAATATAATTAGGACATGTGTTAGGGTAATAATAATATCAGTTTTATCCTTAATTACCCTATTAAATTTTAACCGTGGTAAATAAAAGTTAAAAGTTATTGTTCATAAAAAATTATTTTCATCTCATTGAACCACATTTTACTTATTGATATCAACCGTGTATCTTGTATTTTTGAAATTCAACTCACAGAATCGGTAAAATTAAGCATTATGTAAATTAGAAAATGCTCCTTGGAGGTGGGTAAAAGACGGTAAAAAGTTAAATAAAATCTTTATATATCTAAAATTTTTATAAAATGACTCCAATGAATTACATTGGACTTATATAGGAATAATATATCTATTTTGACCTAAAATAAATTTAAATAAAATAAAAAGTCATTTTTAACCAATAACTTAGTGTTTTCACGATTCATAAAAAATTAAAAGTTTTCAGAAAAATACCAAAAATTCACCCTAGTTTTATTTCGATATTCCGAATGGAAAAATGAAGTCCATTTTGAAAGATAAAATTTCAAAAAATTTCAAAAATTTGGTATTACTATTCATAATGGATATTTTATATAATATGTTAATAACATATCGTTGTTTAGTTAAACTCAGTATTGCGTACTACACACGCTATCTAAGAAGGTTGCGATTGCTTGTAATGCAAGCCAAGTCAGGGATGCATGTAGTGAAATCTCCATTTGGTGATGCGTATAACATAATCAAAACTTATTTCATTTATAAATTAAACAAAATATATATTTAATGTTGCGTAGAATAATTTCCACAAAATGAACTTGAAATTGTGTGTAACACGAACCAAGAATAGTGTTGCGTATACTGCAAGCTAATATGATGTTGCATATAGTACAATATAATATTGGTTTAGTGTAAAATATAATCCATCAATGAAATTAAAAATAATATATCTCATAAAATTTAGGGGTGTTACATTCTACCCCCCTTAAAATGAATTTCGCCCTCAAAATTAATCGGGGTTATAAATCGTTTACTACTTAAAAGTTTCATTCATAAAAACCCACATCGTAAAAAGGAATAATAACACATAATTTTAAAAAGTAAAGTATGAAACATAACGGTTACCCAAAATTTACACATCACTAGGTTTCCACATAGGGGAACATTGGTGAAATATGGATATGGTAGAGAAATCTAACCATAAAGTTCTGATGAAGAGTGGTAGAGAATGTGGCTATGAAAAAGCCAACAACCAAAAAGCCATGAATTTGTGATTATCTAAGGTACCATCTAGGACAACATTTTTTGTTTTCAGGATCAATTCCCTAAAGATGAAAAAAACTGGAATTAGAAGAAATACTTAATTTATTTTGGTATAATCTCACCGATGGTCATTCCGTGAACAATTTACACTTCATCTCTTAAAGAAATGAAGTTGAATTTTTCATTCGTTAAGTGTTAGCAGATCATTCAAGAGAATTATAGGTCATTCCATCTGTCTCAAACAAAAGGTTAGTAAAAGTTATTAAATATACATAAGTCCATCTATGGTGAGTTTAATTGTAGATGATTCAAAAAATGGACTTAGACTCCAAATATCATACCACTTAATAAAATAAAACTAATTTATAATAACCAGGGACTTCATGTAGGCTAGTGGTAGGTGATAAAGGCCTCTCACACTTCAGTTGTGGGTTCGATTCCTACATCCTTGTCTTATGCAACGGGTTGTCACCCATTCTTCAGGTTTTCCCTTTTCTTAAACTATACTATTATAACATTCTAGAAATAAAATCAAAAAAAAAGTTCAAGCCTTAATCAATACTATCTAATGTTCAAATTAATCTATTCCAACCTTAAGACTTATCAGAAATTCTTCTGTCCAATCTCATAGTATAAAGAAAACGGCTACTAGAAAGGTCATCTACTAAGCATGTGAATACCATCATTTATCCCGAATGTATCATAAGATAAATCTTTTTGGTCGCATTCCAAACATTTGAATTCCTTAATCATGTATTCTCTTGATACATGAGTTACTATAGAACCTTAGTGAAAACATGAATGCTATCAAAAGTTAACTCTTTCCACATACCAAAATCCCAAAAATACTATATACTCAAACCATGATATCCCTTTGTCCTTATATCAATCATGAACTCATTAATAATATCCAACATATTATTTTCTTCTTATCCCTTTATTATGTGCATATCATCTGCTTTCCAAAAATATCTGAATAACCTTTCATGGTTACCATTACCATTCAACTTATATATTCAAATACTCAAGGAAAAACAATAGTGTAACAATCCTTAGATGATTCTTTATTCCATAGTACCTTTAAATTACCTATACAACATTACTCTTGATAAACATAAAATAATTCCACTGCCTTCTTAAACCGTCGACCAAGCTTCATCATTTTATTCCTCAACACTTATTTCATATCATTTATCATTTGTAGTCTTCTCATCATCATCAACATAAATACTACCCATACGACCATGATGATTCTCTTCATGAGACGTTCCCATAAGGCATTGGTTTTCATAATGCCTGTACATTCCACATTTAAAACATTTAATTATTGTTGATGTCATAACAATACCATTATCCTTGTCCATGGTGTTAACAAAACCTTTTCCTTTGTGATTACTAGCTTTGTGTACTTCTTTTCAACACCCAAATCATCTTCCAGTTCCTTTGAATCATTCTCCCTGATGCCTCTTACCACATGATTTACATGATGGAAATTGAACTTTCTTTCTTCTATGATCATCATAAAACTCCATATTTCTCTTATTAGCTGAGTCAGGAAGCTTACCAAAGTTGAGATTATTGATCATATTATGAGATTTCTCATTAGGCATGATAACGATGTTTCGACTTCCAAATCCCATTTTATTTGATTGATCATGAATAATATCATTCTATTTTCCATCATATTCTCTATTAACATGAATATTTTGGTTTCCAGCCATTTTATAAAACCCAAAAAATAGTGTGAGAGGAAAAAATCATGCTAGGAATACAACACAATCAAGGGGAGTACATTCAATCTCTAACGTCATAGGTTTAATCCTAGGTTATTCATGATCGTTATCATAATTCAATGACAGTAACCTATACTTATACTTAACCTTGGGGACATCCCTATACATACCTTAGAAATATCTCTAGGGATCTCACTAATGTTTTCGGATCCTAGTTTCCAATGGTGAACTAATCCTTCACTCTGATACCAACTATAGAGACCCTAAGCTTGACGTACATAGAAATTACATTAATTTTTCAGAATACTTAATACATGACAAAAACAGATGCCCAAAGACATTATTAGTTTAGTGTCTTTGGAAACTCAGAACATAATCATCTAATCATGGTGAAATATCTTCAACATCTCCCATAAAGATCTTCCCCTTAGGTTTTCTTACCTCAAACCTTTCTTTATATCTAGGGGAAAATAAAACATAAAAAGGGTGATCTTAAATGCTCAGTAAGGGAAAACATGGAGAACTTAAAAACAATCCATAAACATTTCAACGAAAAAACATGAACATAAAACATCAAAATCTTGAGAAATGACATGAATCCTGGCAGTACATAAGTCATAGATCATAAAAGAACATTAATAATGATAAAATAAATCAGTAATTGTGGTAAACCATTAATCACATAATATGATTTCCATAATATCTAAGGCATTGCTACCCAGACCATCATAGTGGAAAAAGTCAATTACTGAATTGAGTTCACTCCTCGTTCCAGTCCGGTATCACTGAACCAGATTAACTTTCCATTTCAGCCAGGTCTATACCATGAGATATAAATATTTACCCAATTTATTGGAGGGTGATATAGGTCCCACACATCTCAAAATTAATTCATTATTTCATGTTCCACAAAATAAACATACATCATTCATAATAACGCAATGAATAAAATGGGTTTCATAAACATAATCCAATCATAACATAATCCATATAAAATAAATGGATATCATTTCAGAATAAGAAAAATAAAACCGTGTAAATAATAGAGACATTATAATTGAAACATAAACATACTAAATAATGTCATATTATATGTAAAATAGTTTTGATAGAACACTTGAAATGAATTCTTGAGGAAAATATACTTTCTTCTTCAAAATCATTTTCTTTTCACAAAATGCCATTCAATTTTAAAATAAAAATATTTTATTTAAAATAATCATTAAATATTTTAGAGGAAGCTTCATGAAAATTAGTTTTTATGAAAATGTAAAAAATCTATTCATGCCATATAAGTTAAAAAAACATTATCCTCGTACTTTTGCCGGAAAAGTCAAAAAGTTCCTCGTACGGTAAAAAAAGAATGATTCCTCCCATAACACAATGTAAAAGTCAAAGAGGGGTAATCATGTCTTTAAACATACATTGATTAATATTAAACACTTTATGAAAAATATTTTATATACATGGATGAAAAATATAACCCCAGTAAATACTTACGTATAAGCAATCTCGGATAAAAATGAGATTGCAAAATTATCTCTTACCTTATGTCCAATTTCTTCCATATGTGTCCAAAACTCTTGTATAGTGGGTTTAAACATATTATTAACTTGTAAAATAACCATAATAATATTTATGATATCATATATGATTCACTTATGACTTTTTATTACCATTTCATTTGTAAATTCCATGTTAAAGCAGTGTTTTGGGTAAAATTGTTTCATTTATCGTACATGTTTCGACTTGTTGTTCTTGATATTATTACTTATATCCTGATTTTAATAATTCTAGAATTTAAAAGATGATTTATATATAATATATATTCATCATATAAATATATATGATAGATCGATAAACAGAATGAAATACACTGTTCATGGAGACGGTAGGCCGTATGTATGCATGAACACTGTTTTCGTATCCTTATTGAATTGAATGGAATTAAGTAAATGAAACATATATGTACATAAATCCAGTATCATTATTATGTGATAGATTTCATGATTATTTATTATATATACTTTATAATCATACTTGAATGGTTAATCATGGAAAATGAATATCTTCGCATTCGTGGAGATGGTAGTCCGTACGTACGCACGAGCGACAATATCATTATTTTGATATTAAAATCTTATATAATTGGAAGGTATATAAAATATACAGAATCATAATAATGTTATATTTATTATTTATATCATTTTTACTCATTATTATACCCATCCAAATGATGAAATGTTTGAATAACAAACTACACCACGACGTGGAGACGGTAAGTCGTGCGTACGCACATGTGGTGACTTTTTCATTAATAGTATGGATAAAATAACTAATATGGTTGTAAAATTTTTACAATAACATCACAGTATATATAATATACTAGAGTTATTATTTTAGAATGGAAACAATAAAGAAGGAGGATGTGGAAGAATAAACGAACTTGAAATAGGTGGTGAGATATTTACCTCTTCTTCGGGTTCTTCCTTTTGATTTGATCAAAAAGGGCTCAATAGGTTGGATTTATGACTATAATAAAGACTCTAGGATGATGGTAGGATAGTTTAGAGGGTATTTGGGAAGGTTTTTTCCAAGCCAAATTTCGTTTTATGTGTATATTACAGAGAAGGGTGAGTGCCCTTTTATAAGAGGAGTGAGGGGAACCTTAGGAAAATCTTAAAATATTATTTTATAATAAATTCATATTCAGTTTAGAATGGATGAAAAGTGACTTATTTCGAGTATATGGTTTTTATGGGTCTAAAAACTTTCAACAAATAGGTTTTAGAAAATTTTAGGTTACCATTTTAACCTTATCATTTAGATTTAACTCTAAGTTAAATAATTTAAAATTTATCGTGTCTTCTTGTATTCTTACACTATGTGGTTAATAAACATACTATAAATTACCAATAAAACCCCAATTGGTTCATTAATGTCATATATATTATTATATAAGTATTTTTGATGAAACATATATTTTTAGAACCATTATATCAATTAATAATATAATATTTGTTTTAAAAACTCTTCAATGTCAATTTTGACACTTATGGTATTTTGATATTTCTAAATTCATAACAGCATTATTTCTTCGAACGAAATTCATCTAACTAACCCTAATATGTTATATGAACCTATAAAATTAGTTTAATTAATAAAAAGTCTCAAATTACATATATTTGGGTATTTATAATATCAATTATGTTAATATTTCATTAATAACGTACTTACTAGATCATCATCGTGTTGTAAATAAATTAAATTATTTTTTGTATAAAAAATATAAATAAAATCCCATTATTTAGGAAATATTTTTCTATTTCTAATAAATATTTATAGTCCAATTTATCTAATCTATAACCCTATATTAAAAATGTTTTCGTTATTAAACATTGATTTTAACTATCTTAACTCTTCTTTAAATATAATAATAATAACTGTCCTAATCTAATCCAAGTGGACCTAAAGGGTCATATTTTATTCCTAAGGTTGTTTTTTGTCAAAATAATCTTATCCAATATAATTATGACCGGTGTTAGGGTAATAATAATATAATTTTTACCCTTAACTACCCTCTTTACTTTTAACTGTGGTGATTACAAGTTAAAAGTTACTATTCACCAAAAATTATTTTCATCTCATTGAACCACATTTTACACAATGATATCAACCGTGTCTCTCAGATTTTTGAAATTAAACTCATAGAAGCGGTAAAATTATGTTTTATTTAAATTTTCAAATACTCCTAGGAGGTGGGTAAAAGATGGTAAAAAGTTCAATAAATTTTTTATATATCTAAAATTTTTATAAAATGACTCCAATGAATTAAATTTATCTTATATAGGTATTATGAATCTATTTTGACCTAAAATAAATTTAAATAAGATAAATGATTATTTAAATAAAAATATTGTTTTAACCAATAACTTAGTGTTTTTACTATTCATCAAAAATTGAAGGTTTTTAGAAAAATACCAAAAATTCACCATAGGGTAATCTTGATATTCTGAATCCAAAAATGAAGTCCATTTGGAAAGATAAAATTTATAAAATTTCAAAAACTCATTATTACTATTCATAACGGCTAGTTTATATAATATTTTAATAACATATCGTTGTTTAGTGAAACTCGGTATTGCGTACTACACACGCTATCGAGGAAGGTCATGATTGCATGTAATGCAAGCCAAGTCAGGGCTGCATGTAGTGCAATCATGCTTTGGTGTTGCGTATAACATAATCAAAACTTATTTCAGTTATACATTAAGAAAAATCTATACTTAATGTTGCGTAGAATAATTTCTACAAAACGAACTTGAAATTATGTGTAACACAAGCCAAGAATAGGGTTGCGTATACTGCAAGCTAAGACAGTGTTGCGTATATTACAATCTAATCTTGGGGTAGTGTACAATAGAAGACATCAAAGAAATTAAAAATAATATATCTCATAAAATCTCGGGGTGTTACAGTTCCACAAATTGAGGTGGTGATAGTTGGTGTTATCATCTAGATAGAGATGTCTGGGGAGACCATGCCAGTTGAGCCAACCATGCAGGTTCCACTAGAGGGTATTTATGATATTATTCCCTCAATGGAGGGGATCAAGACTGTTCATGTGGGAGGGGGGATGGATGAAGGATTTGATTGTTCCTATGGGGGTGGATGAAGGATTTATAGTGGTATGGATGATTTTAGGGGCACCATCTAAGGTAGTCGTTGGAGCTGATGTCACAATGGTGGAGCAAGAAATAATGTTGGCATCTGAGGAGACTCAGGAAATGGTGTTGGACGTTCATTATATATAATTATCACTGGTGGACGCTTTGGGGGACAAATATGATGTGTACCATCAAAAAGGGGTATCTAAGGAAGATTTGAGGTTTCATCAACCATAGGGGTTCCGTAGGAGTCAGTCAAAGCCTATACTGTATGTGAAGGGGCTGATGGGGATCTATTTCCTAGAGAGGATTTCTAGACACTAATGACCAATGAACTATTCTTGGAAAATCTAGACAATGATGTATTAGGGATATTCCCTCCTTATGAGTCCACACATACTTATGATTTCGAATATTCTAGATCATAGGCATTTGAGGAGAATCATATCATGTGTTGCATTTTTGGAGTTTTGTGCAGAATTTCATCACCTAGACAAAAGTAGCTCACCTTCCAAGCTGGATGGGATCTCTCCAGCATTTTCCTAGGGGTTGGTTGGGTTATCTCTATAAACCATCATGCACTAGCTCAAGACTTACTCATCGAGTGAGCACATGGGTATTGGTTGGTACTCAATGTCTCCTAGAAGAATCACACGGCCTAGAAATCATAGGTACTTCAAGAAGCTGATGAAGGGATCGTTTTACTATAAATTATTCTACTGGATCACATGGTGTTCATTCTTATATAGGCTAAAGTCATTAACAGTCTGAAGTCCAAGTTTGTGGCTAGGGAGTCCATGGAAATAGATGGGAAATCCTTGGTGGGCGAGAGCTGGTCTAAATAGAATCGATAGTAGTTAAAGGCCGAGGAGGTTCATACCAATGATAATAATGTTAAATAATGCCTGGTAGAGTGGTAGAAGACCCTGGAGGACACTCAGAAGAGGATGGCTAAGCTTCATCTCTAAATTTAGGGGGTTGAACCATGAGGAATTTTTTTAAAGGAGATGCTTCAATATATGGATGAACCTCTTCAACTTTGGTTTCTTTATTGAAATTCTGGCATGATTGAACATATTTTTCTCTTACTACACACTGATCATATAAATGAGATTATCAAAAAACAATCCTTAAGATCATGTTATTCATTATTAGTGTGTGAAACAGTGGCTGAATATATGATTTCTTATTCATATGATAAATCAGAAAATCATCAAACCCTTGGGATATAAATTTTCATACTCACCGCCGAGAATATTTGGATAAAAAAAGTCTTGTTCTGGATAATTAGGTCCTATGAACAATCACCTTTCTTTCTCAATATGCACTAGTTCATGAATGGGATAATTCTAGAGTTGTTGAATTATACCTAAAAAAATTGGGAATGAAGAGCACGAATCACGAAGCCCAAAATGAGGAACATAATGGGAGTGGTGTTAATATATAGGATATATATTAACTAGGTTCAAAACATATCCTCCATATCAAGTTATCTATGAATGGGGATAGAAAACTAAGGTTTGACCACTCACCGGTTGGAAACATGTGAACTGTCTTAGAATATCATCCAATGTCTTCTGGGGAATTGGCCTATAATAGTAGGCATGCCAGTTTGGCTGGGCATAATTCCATTAAGGGGTCCAATCAGATATGTAGAAGGATGAGGATCCAAATAGGAGGAACAAAAAGTGTGGTAATTATGTGTTGGATAGTTTGAATGGATTCCATCACTCCCATAATTATGCCACTATGTATTATAGAACATTGGTGTTAGAATATTGGTATGAACAAAGCCCACTACAGTTTTCTTTGGGGATCATCATCTTAGATATTTATAGAAATTTGATGAAGATAAATGATGTGGTAGGTGAACAACACAGGGGTGAAATTGTTTCTTGCATAAGGGAAAAAATTAAATGTAGTTTTAAATCATGAAATTGATGATCGATACATAGTTTATTGTCCTATAGTGAGGACACACCACATTGTTTAACATCATGTGATGGTGACACATCATGCAATTTAATGTCATGTTATCATGATGTATCACATATATTAACATCAATTGATCGATATTTAGTGATCCAATATGAAGAATACCCACCCAATATATAGTTACAAAGGGAATATGAGGGTAATATATTTGGGGTGAGTTGAAAAATGTTTAAGGATGTGATGCTTAGTCCAGGGGAGGAAAGTTTATGGTCTTAACATTTGGACCATGGGGTGGTGTGTCATGAAGGAATGTGTATAACATTGAAGGAATGTTACATGATGTGACTTTGAGGGGACTAGGAGGACACTAGATACTATTCAAAATCATCCATGATGAAACCAACATAGACTTTATTTAAATGATTCTTGGACCAAGGAGAACCTCAAATTGATATGCATAATGTTGTGAGTTGACAACCCATTGTGAACTAGGGTAATGTTTGGCCAATTACAGATAATGAATTTCCTAGATTAGCACCATAAAGTGTTTGATGTGGCATGAAATAGTAGTAACCCTATTTTAATGAGAGAAAAGATAGACATGCATTCCATATGAAACTAAAGGGTGGGGGGATACTGTGGACTATTTAATGTCATGATTCTTTGAACATAAAATTTATCTTGAGGTCATAGAGCTTAGACCATGAGAGGGTACTCTCGAAGGACATTTGTAGAATGAAAAAGTGGAAACCCAACATGAATGGAGGGTCCAATAGATCAAATTATGCACAAAACATTTCCGATATGACATGTATATAGTATAAAGTCATGATGCTTGGACATGGTCTATTAGTTTAAGGTCATAAATTTGGACTGTGAGGCATGTATACTAAGGGGATATCTGTAGTGAAACTGATTGAAAACCCTTATGTGAATGAGGGACAAGGAGGCCCAACATTGTACAACACATTCCTAGGGGAAATCACATATAGTTTAAAGTCATAATGGTTGTACTTGGGGTGTTGGGTGACTCAGCAACATCGGTACACTTCCTACCAAGACTTTTAAGACACATGGTTCATGATTAGTGTGAGAAACAAGGATTGGTGTTAGAATTTCCTTAACACATGGAAGTTCATGGTAGGGGAAAAGATAATATAGGTTGTGAAATTCCCAATGATATTTACTTGTTTATTTGACGTGTGTGGAGGTAAAAAACGGTAGCACCATGGGTTTTTTAATTACACCAAGAAAAAAGGAGTTGGAAAGGAGGTAAATATATAATTTTGAGGCCTAGAAATGGGGTGACTTATTGGATGATATTAACAATTGTTTATGTTCAAAAAGGATACACAACTACACCAGTGTATAATGGGGTGATAAAATGATGTATTGAAAATTGAACAAGTTCAAAATAAAAGATCCTCTATTTATTGAATGTGATCCATCAATGAATTGGCACATGATGGGATGTGGTACTTCTTGGACAGGAGCTATCACTGTTAGGGGTCCCATTAAGATTTAAAGGATGATGGAGATCCAAACCAAGAAATACTCTAAGTGTGAATTGGATTGAGGGAATGTGTTCATATCACACATTTTATATGAGACATCCTGATTTTGGATAGGGTAAAAGCATATATCCTTAAGAGGCTTTATAAATTTTCATGGGGTAAAATAATAGTCTAATTTAATGCACTGTGGAAATTAGTCTTCGAAATTTAAAGTCATGCAACTCAGACTGGGGATGATACTAATTTATTGTCATAGAGCTTGGACCACAATGACAGTTATTAGTTTAAGGTAATGAATATTTGACTAGAACACCAAGGGTGAAGTAAACCATTTAAATAAAGAGAAAATGTGCATATTTTGAAGTCATATTGATTAGAGTAGGGGAAACTAGTTCAAGGTCGTAGTTCTTGGACCATGTAAGACAGTTTAAAGTCATGTTTCTTAGACCATAAGAAAATTTTTTATAGTCAAGATGCATGGACTGTGATGGGTGGTGGTTTTCCCATGGGTATATGTGTGGAAAAAAATAATTAAAACCATACATGAATAAGGAAAATAGAGGATCATGTACCAAAAAAGTACCTAGAAAAAAAACAACACATAGTTTAAGGTCGTAATTCTTGGATCATGGGAATGGTAATTAGGAAAATTGTATAAAGTCGTGATTCTTCGATTGAAATGATTTCAGTCTCAATGGTAATTATGTGGCATAAAATATGTAAAACCTAATGTGAATGTTTCCAAGGATGTCCATGAACCTCATGGATACCTTGATATTAACAATACATAAGTTATGGTTATGATTTTAGAACTAGATGGGGGACAAGGGCCTGAAGGGTTGGTAAATCTATGATTGGGAACAGAGGTAGAAATTCCATGTGTCACTACGTATACCATGATAATGGGAATCAATCCACACAATGTTCTAGAATACAACATGGTATAGGACTAACACCAGTGGGGGAAATCCACTATTATGAGGGAATTGAGACATCAAACAGATGTCATGGGATATATAATGTTTGAGGCATGAGTTATTATTGATCATCTATAATTATCATATGAGGAATCTTAATTTCATACATGGTAAACCTAATCTAATATTTAAGAGGATTCCCGGTTTCATAAGGGGTAAACATCATCAGTTATTTAATAGGCATCCTAGTTTCATACGGGGTATGATATTAGGTTAGCATCATACATCATGGAAATCAGTCTTTATAGTTTAATGTCATACATCTTGGACTATATGGGATGGAAGTAGTGTATGGTTATAGTTATTCAACATTTTAAAAGAACTTTATGGTCATATTCCATAATCCATTTGGTGGATACTATTTTAAGCTCTTAAAAATTACACCAAGGGATCTTAGTTTAAAGTGATAGACTTTTGACCATGTGCTCTTAGTTTAAGGCCATAGAGTTTCAACTGAGGAAGGATCTTCTCATGTTGATATATGTGGTGTAGCATAGTGAATTACCTAACATGAATTAGGGAAAAAGAGTCCCATCACAACACAACATATTCATGATAAGGCTCACAAATATTTTAATGTTGTGATTCTTGGACATGGACTACGAGTTTAGGTTCATAAAGTTTGGACCCCACACATATTTTAACATCATTTGATTGAGATGTGGTAAGATCATCATGCAATGTATTGATTGAGAAACCAATAATTAGTGGGAGGTGTGATATTCTCCCCATTCATGTTGATGAAATATTATGAACCACTGGAATATACCTTAAAAATAATATAGTTTCCTCCCACTTGGGATCCAGTATTGAAGGATTTTTACTAGGAATCATTAGAATCCTCAGGACTAGTACCATGTCACTCTAGAGGAAAGATCATAGGTGAACCTTCTTGTTGAAATCTCTTACTATCATATTCTAGTTCCTCTCTAGACTATGCAAGGGATGGAGCATATTATATTAGAGGGATTCTTGCTAAACTAAAAATAATTATTCCATTTTTTCTTGCATCATATGTCCATACACAACTTTTTGGATAGATGGAAACTTAACCTCAATGGGAAAGATTGACTCTATTCTATTCACAAAATAATATAGGGTCACTAGGGTGGAATTTCTAAGTTGTCGTTCGATAGGACCCAAGGGTGTTGGGTAGCTTCTCTAGACAAATTTTCTTATTATTCACAACTATCATATGTAGTATCATGGAGAGGTTCTTTTTGAATTCCTTGATCTATCTATTTTCTTAGGCATGATAGAAGAACATATGGTTTGATCGAAAGTTTTTCATCGTATAAAACTTCTTCAACTCAGTATCCATGAAGTTGGTATAATTTTATATTGGAATAACATGATGAATTTGAATTGATTGATTATGTGGGAGATTAGGAACTCAATCATGGATTGGGCCTTGACATCCAATTGGGGAATTGCTTCTGACCACTTGGAGAATAAGTCTGTCATGGTCAAAATAAACCTTCACTGGTGAGATAATGTTGGAAGGTATGTCCCTACAATGTTGAGTCCCCATACATAAAAGGGATAACAATACTTGGCGGTGTGGATAATCTTTGGATATCGATTAAAAAAGTTTGGATGCATCTAAAACTCATGAAAACTCTTGGATAACTTTATGTATTGATGGACCATGGTGGGCTCGAGGTATCCTAGTATCTAGATTTGGTGGGGGAGTTTTGATCCCTCTGGACGTGCACCACAAGATGTGGAATAGACTGTATTCATAACCTGGGGAATCTCAACTCATTGGATGTAGTGGAGGGGAATCCCATCAAATCCATGTTAGTAGAGACTTTTTTCAAGGTTTGGATCACCCTAAAGGGTGAACTATGCTATATTCTAAAATATTCACTCATTCTCAGCCCAGTCTGGCAGGATATTGCCACACTAAATATATTCAATTAAAAGGGTTTTAAAATTGGGTGTTTTCTCTGCTCTGGGGGTACATGAGGGTCCAATAGTAGAATCACTGGAAACCAACTATTTTACCCATTTCATGTCACAATCATTTGAAATGAATGGGCTGATGACCATCCATTTCACCCCATGAGTAAACATGTAATCCTGGTTGGGATCTGTGTGATACATAGATAAACTATCCAAGGTGTCTGCTGAACCAATCTATGGAAAAGGGACATGATTAAATTCTATCTTAGAAGGTAACTTGGAATTCAGCTAATCATTACACTCTTGAAAGGGAAAGCCTCATTATTTATGGAGATATAGAAACCATTTATCTATTTGAGGACTAATTTAGAGTCTTCATTCATATTAACATGGGTAATATCTATCTTGAGATCCATATCAATACTAGTAATTATAGCCTAACACTCTGCCTCATTTTTGGTGAATTCTTCTAATAGTAGGAACAAGTATGGAAATATAGACTAATATGGAGTGATTAAGATGATAATTGGGTCTACTCTATTGACCTTGGGGCCATTCATCCTTATACATGTTATGTTCCAGGAGCCACCATCGAAATGAATCACCAAACTTAGCATATATTCTTCCATTGAGAGGACTTCCCTATCTAGACAATAAACACACAAGGTGATTCTTTGGGGGCCAGATGTTCAGCCAAGAAAAATCCCAATTCCCAACCATTGATGACTATCTATGGTATGAACCTAATTTCAAACTTTTATAGGATCAAAACCCAGTGTTTCATCTATCCCATCAACATGGTATGATTGAGAATATACTTCAATGGATCCACCTGGGACACCACCTGTATCTTCCAATGCTATATATAATGCCAAAAAAATTCACTACAAAAACCATCATGAGGTATCTATTCACGATTGTAAATTAATAGGTCTTTATTTCTATGAGAATGTGAACGGGAAGGTGTAAAATATTTTCTTTAAAATATATTTTTTTGGGGTAAGAAATAGTCTGAGGGACTGTTCCAAGATAGCCACATATCATTCCATAGCCATCCTTGAGATGGCTAGAATCAAAACCTAATGCTGCAGAAGATACATCGTAATTTCCTCAAAAAATATGACCTTTCTCATCCCACAGGTATATGGTTCCATTATTCACGATTCTCGAAAAGGGATTACAATTTCTAGCTAGATTTTCAATAAATATGAATATGTAGGCTAAGAGGCCTTGGATTAATCACAGTTCCAAATAAGATTCTCAGGGATTCATTATTATGATGGACTTGATCTTATTCGATTTAATGTTAATGCCACTGTATCTTCTGAAAAAATTTAGAAACTTCCCAGAGGTAATCCTGAATGCACATTTAAAGGGGTTCATCTTCAAATAATAAGAGTGGAGAAAGGTGAAAATTTTCTCAAGGTCTATGAGATGTTCTTAACACGATAGGCATATGAACACAAATTCATCCACATATCATTCAACTAATTTCTTGAGAATCATTTTGAATATGTGGTGCGTGGTACTCTAGGATTTGAATCCTATATTCATCAGGCTGAAGGGTGTCACATAATAAAAGAAGGTCCCTTGCGGTACTCTGAAGCCGATGGACTCCGCATACTCATGGTCCATTTAGATATGGTTGTACCCATAATATCCATCAATGAATGAGAGGTATTGGAGCCCGACTGTAACATTGATCAACAACTCCATCACTAGAAGTAGAAAATCATTTTTTAGGTAGTGGAAGAAGAGGTCCCAAAAGACAACAAAAAATCTGATTTTCATATTATTCTTCCTAACCGGGATGATTTTATCAATCCATCCAGGGTACTAAAATTCCCTGATGAATTTTTATTTGAATATATTATAAACCATGGCCTTGATCATAGCACCATGAGATTTGTGCATCTTTCTAGGAGGATTATTGAACCCACAGTGAATCACTGGAAGACCAATACAATAGATGATGACCTGAGGGTCCAGCCATAAAATCTCATCATAACTCTTACCAAAGACATCATAGTGATGCTTTAGGATTTCCACATTCCACTTTCTCTCCAATAGAGACGTGGTTAAACTGAATAACATTATCTTGGTGTCTTACTCAGTACAAAAGTTCACTTGAATCAACTCATAAATGGTGGTGGATAAACCCTCATTAAATGTAGGTGGAGAATCATCCAAATCCTATTCATAAATTAAGGTAGGGGAATCAGTAGGAATAGGTAGCTCTTCTAGTCCTACTGGCCCAGGGAAAGAAATGGTGCCTTCTTGGGTGGACAGGGAATCCCCAACTAGGGGTTCCAGCTTCACTGAAACCTTGGTAATAAATAATATTGATCCAATTACATCCAACCTTTTACTATGGGGTACATTATTGATGTCTAAGCAATGGTGGAAAGTCGGATTCCATTGATTCAGCCCATATATGCAGAATATGTGGGAACGTCATGAAATAGTTTCCATAAGGTGAACCTCTTGATGCTTTAGGATAATATGGGCTTCATAAATCACCCGATCTTGTCCTGTGTAGGAGTACGAGGTAATATTGGGGTATTACTTTTTCTTAGAGATTCTGAAATTCTTTTCTATGGATAAAATGAAGTAACTTCCCAAGTCCAACATTGTGGGCTCCCACAGTTTAATCAGAAGGATTAAATCATCGTCAAAGTCTGCATATGGATTAGCTACAGTGGTTGTTAGCTTATTTTTCTTCTCATCCCCATTGGTCTGAACTTACATAACCTCTCTATTGTAGTAGTTGACATCCATATAGAGGAATTCATAGGAGTTTAAGGGATATTTATCCCCCTAGAGTACCCATACTTGACCATGAATGGATTACTTGAGGAAGTGGTGATACATAGAGGGGACTGTTGTATGAAAATGAAGCAACGAACTTCCCCAAAACACATTATAAGTAGTATACTATGAGAATACCATGAATATATTGATTGATATCAAGAATCATAATCTGGTCTTCAACTAAATCATACTAGATTGTACCACGATTCACTATTTTATTTCAACCTGATACCAATGTATTAAATTTGTTTTTTATTAAAAATAATAATTATAATAAAAATTGAAATTCATGACTAATTAAATAATTTTTCACATTTCAGGAATTTCAATTTTTTGATGATTTCATTGAAGGTGGAGGTTATTCGGAGAGCCCACAATGATGTAGAAGGGAAACGGGCCAAACTGCATGGAATCCCACAAACAAATGTCCACTGTTTTACATGATACGAGAAATATGTGCATCCAAATGGGATGAATTTTTTTACCATATCCATATCTTTGTGGGTACAACTTTTATGAAGGAAACCAAGCCCAATTATTTCATTAAGATTCCCATACAAACTGATCTATCCAAAAAAATGAATCTTCATGGGGTCAAAACCTTGCCTATGTATTTTAGAAATATATATTATTATATACTAGATCTCACCACCAAATTTGACATGGATATATAAAGGTGTAGGTAAACAACGTTTTAGTTTTTTCCAAAGTTATTTAAGACTGTTTGACTAGAAAACCCAAGGACTAAAAGGATTATTGAAATTATGGTACCCAAAACCACTTTCCACTTTGCCTATAAATTGGCACCTCTAGCACCCCATTTTGGAGTTCATCCAGGAGTCAAGGATATGCTATTTTTGTGTCCCAAAGGAGTATTCTAACAATCCCTAGACATTTTGGAGTCTATGGGATGTGATACATCAACATCTTCTTCTTCCTCCCCTCCCATGGATGTCTAAACTCCTTGTGATCACCCAGGGTGGAACATGATGTAAATCCCAAGCATCATGTTTGTAATATTTGAATGATCTTTTTAATTCTATATTTTTATATTGTTTTTAATCATACTATTTTCCTATTTTATTGATTTGTGTACTGGTATGTCATGATCAACTCATATGATCCTGTTTGGGGGTACCCATTCATGTGATGTTTCACACATCGTTCTCCACTTCTTCTTCCCCCTTTCAATTTTAGTGTTTGTGTGGTTCATATTGTTTAATTGAACTCACATAAATACTATCATGGAAAATAAATTTCAAGTCATGGTAAAACATTGAAATTACATACAAACCTAGACAATGCATCAACTTATTTGTGTGTTGCCTTGGTTAGTTTTGGTTATGAAGTAGAACACAAATCACCCAATCATCAGTGGTATCCAGTGAATCATTGTGTGTTTCTAACCGAACAATAGGAGGTATCCTAGTATAAACTCAGTAACATTCTTGTTCTAGGTGTTAATAATAGGGATTAAAAGATCATAACTGTAACACCCCAAGGTTTTAAAAATATAAATGAAATGGATGAAACATTGTTTTATGTATATATTTATAACTAACCTTTAAAAAATAATTTTTCCACTTATATGTTTTGAATTTCAAAAAATGGTCATCTACAATTATGTTCATTATGTTATTTACCGTCTAATGGAACCAACTTGTATTTTTGGTGAATAGTGACATCCCCTTATGAATAGTAATATGAATAGTGATATGACCTTAATGAATAGTAAATTGTAATATTATTTTATTTTCTTAAGGCTTGAAGATGATGACATTTTGGTTAATTTTTCAATATGATATAAAAGCAGTTATTGTTTTAAAATTGTTAATTTTTGAATTAAGTATGATTTTATTTAAAAATTAAATTAATAATATTTAGAAAATTATTTTTAAAAAATGGAAATCATTTTTTAATTCTACACATTTTGAAATGGTAAGGGTGATTTTTTCGTATTTTTCTGAGATTCATGAATTTTCGATGAATATTGAAATACTGTAAAATATCGTATATTGAAATTATCTGAAAAATACACTATTTATGAAAACATGAGTGATTTAAGACCACTTGGTTCGAACTCACATGCTATTATTAATATTTTTGGTCACATGAATTATGATTATTCATATTATTTAGTGAAAATATTATAATAATGATTAAAATAATGTAAAATACCTCTTCTCCTCTATTATAAAAACCACCATCATTCCCATATTACTCCCACACCTATCAATAATTTCTCCTTACCTATGTTCTTCTAAATAATCCTCCCAAATATCTTCCCCACATCCTAGAGCTTCTGGTCTCATCAAAAGGCCAAAATCAAAGGCCTTAAGAGTGATCTCAAGGAGAAGAGATCAAGAGGTAAATATTCTCTTTCATTTTCTTTCATTCCTTTCATTTTATGTTATTATTTTTCATTCCCTTTCTCTTATATTGGGATATTTCAATCCATATACCCCTTAATTAACATATTATGTAATAATTTTGAGACACCCATTTTCTCTCGTCAAATTATTTTATGAAAATTTTAATGACGACGATAGGCTGCCAAATTTTCTTAAGGAATTTCTGAAATTTTCTTTTATTTTGACTTCCTTTATGTTCTTCTTATTCCTTCACCTCATCTTATCCTATAGTCATGAAAGCTCCATAATATTTTTTATTCTGGATGTTCTCATGTTCATGGAATATTCATCATCATTCACTTTCTCCTCTCCCACTTATTCAAGGAATTAAAAACATTGTCTGAGATGTGTCGAATTACCAACATCATGGACGATGTGATTTCAATCTACTTTAATTCCTTAAATGATGGTCATGAAAACATTTTTATGGATGAAAAACCATATAATATAGGTATTATGTCTCATACATGGTTCTATAATTATTTTTTACACATTCTTTCAAATTATAAAACAAAATGAGGTCATTATTATCAAAGAACCACTAAAATGATCTAAACGTACTTCCTTAATGTTTTAACTTATGAATAATCATCATGTAATAATTAAAAATGATAAATGGTATAATTTATGGATTTTAAAAATATGTAAATACCACTACATTCCAATTCTTGAGTCTCACTCCCAATCGACAAGAACATCCATCATGAACCAAACCAAGGAAATCATGTAAAGAACTCCCCCAAAAATAGTGCAAGGAACAAAATACTAACAATTAAAGGGTGAAATGATGTAATGAAATGATAATATAAGGTATTATAAATATGGATATGTTTCTATAAGATATTACTAACACTCTTCTAACCATTATACAAGAGGTTTAAACATGTTTTATGTAAGTCAAACCCGAGGTAAGGGAATTCTTAACCCGATTTCCATTCTTTGGATTAACCTTATACTTCATTATTTATGAGGTATTAAAATTGAATGTGTGATTAAAATTGTTTATATTATGATTATTTAAGTTTATTTACATTTTATACACATATTCCATCCACTCTATTAAGTCTCACTTCAATTATATGATTAATGTAAGGGTATTTTCTTTTGAAATCCTCTTTTAAAACTCTGTTATACAACATTCAAAAGAAATGTTTTTATGAAATTATTCATGTTGTATGATTATGATATTGTTCTTGAGAATTTTTTATGATGAAGGGTGGGACATATATCTCCCTAAAATGCATTTTTTATGTGTAAGTTGGAGTTCGGATGTATGGATACTCCATGTGTAACTACGATGGTTACACAAATTGTAAGGTAGTCGTGAGGGTTACAAATGATAAGGTAGCCGATAGGGTAAAAATATTATGTAAGTAATTCCACAAGATACCTTTATGAATCTATTTATGTTATTATGTTTCATTTGTATCTGTTTTGAATCTCATATTTGACGAAGTTTTTTTATATGGGTGAGAAATTTTTCTTTCGAAAACGATTTCATACGTTACAAGTGTTCATGGACAAATGTGTTGTTTTCTGATTTTTATATCCCTTACTAAGATTTTGTGCTCATCACAAGTTTTTAAATTATTATCACATGTTTAAAGGATTTGTATTACAAATAATGATGACATGTTAAATGTTTGAAGATTAGTCAAAGAAATCATGTTTTATGTGAATAGTTTTATATTTTTTAAGAAATGAATACTATTTTTATGGTATCCACTCTATAATAATGTGTAAGTTTATAAATGTTTTATGTCCCAATTATCTAAATCACTAAAATTTTAAAGATCATAAATGTGTAAGGAGGTTATTTATTTACTAACTTCGAGACTATGTAATTTAATAAGGCTAGGTCCTTATAGTTGGTATCAGCAGATAGTTTAGATAACTTTGGGGTTGGATAATGTTACAAGAATACCATATTTTTTTTCTATATGAATAATTTTAAATGTTATAGAATTTAAATATTACCATGTTTCTTCATCTAAGATATGTTTCTTCAGAATAGGTTTCCACCGAAGAAACAGGGAATCTGAAGAAGAGAGGCACTGGAAGAATGACATCTTTCCGATTCTGCAGCCCGTAATGGTGGGGATTAGAACTGGGAAGTTTGTGACCACAATGGATCTGCTAATGCAAGAAATAAATGGTGGATTAATCCATACAAGAGAACAACCAGAGGTACCACAACATAAAACTACAATAGTGGAACATTTTATGAGACAACGCCCTCATGCTTTCAAAGGATATTCTGACCTAGTAGCAGCTGAAGGATGGATTAAAGCCCTTGAAAAGATATTCGATGTTATGGGATGTTTAGGGAATCAAAAGGTAATAATTTGAATTTATATTTTTGAAGGTGAATCTGATCAGTGGTGGTCAATTATAATGAATATTAGGGATAGAGAGGATATTTATGACTTAGAATGGGATGAATTTAAATGTTTTTTCCTTTAAATATATTTTCCTAAGGTTGTGCGACTTAGGATAGATAAGAAATTCCTTCAATTAAAGAAAAATTAGTAAGATTAAGTGGATGTGTAGGAAGAGTAATTCACCTGACTGGAGTGGTATTCTCCATATTTTATTCTGGATCTTGATATAAAAATCAACCACTTTTACCCAGGACTGAAGCCAAGGTATCTAAGGGCATTTCCCTCCTGTGAATTCAAAAGTAATTAGAGAATTTTCTGATGTGAAGAGAGGGTAGAGATGGAGTTTTTTGATGATCAAGTTCATTTTGGAAACAAATAGAAGAATATAAATAGTTGGCATGTTATGGGTAAAAATCAACCAAAGAAATCGGATGGTAAGAAAATTCAGTTTCCAGTTTCTGAAAAGTGTGTTAAGAAGCACCTTGGGAATGTCTTAGAAAAACTAAGAAGTGTTTTAAATGTGGTATGTTTGGACATATGGCCTAATATTTTAATAAAAATGATCCTAAGACTAATCCAGATAAACAAACTGCAAAGTTTTTTAAATGTGGTGAGATGGGTCATTATGAAAATTCCTACACAAAGAGAGATCCAAATGATGCTGAAAAAACCAAACTGTAAAAAGAAAGGTCTAGAGAGAACTTTTGTGACTACGTCAGTAAATGTCAAGCCATCCAATGAAGATGTATCAAGTACTTTTTTTGTTGAATCAGATTTTCCTAATGTCTTGTTTGATACGGGGTCTACACAGTCCTTCATCTCTGAGAAATTTTTGGGTAAATTTGAAATATCACCTCAGCAAATAAAACTGAAACATGTTGTTAAAATACAAGGAGGAAATATTATAGCAAAGTGGAATTATAAGAATCTATTTATTGTGGTATGTGGAAATACATTACCTGTGAAACTTGTTGTTTTTCCCTTAGTAGAGTATGATGTTATTCTGAGAATGAAATGACGTTCTATTTATCATGCTAAGATTAACTATAGAGATAAAGAAGTTGTTTTTTAGAAAGTGTTCCAGCTTGTATATAAGAATGAACCCATAAAACTAATAACATATAAGGAAGCTGAGAAACTGTTGAAATATGGAAATGAATGTTATCTTTCTCATATTCTTGAAAACAATGGAATTTTTTAGATTAATGATGTGTTGGTGGTAAATTAATTCCTTGATGTTTTTTTTGATGAGTTACTCGGTGTCATACCTGATCGAGAAGAAAAATTCACAATTGACATAGTTCCTGATGCTAAGACAATTTCAAAAGTCCCACATATTATAGCTAAAATAGAACTTCTTTAATTGAAACATTAGTTGCAGGATAATCTTGATAGAGGCTTCATTTGTCCTGGCACTTCACTGGGGGTGATCCTGTTTTTTTGTTAAAAAGAAATATGGTTAAATGATACTTTTCATTGATTATAGTGCTTTGAATAACATAACTATTAAAAACAAGTATTATTTTCCACATATAGATTACTTTTTTGGTCTTCTCTCGGTAGATCAGTAATTTTCCATGATTTACTTGAAATCAGGATACCATCAACTGAAGGTGGGGGAGGACGATATACCGAAAACAACCTTTCGTACTAGATATGGTCATTATGAATTTTTTGTTATGCCGTTTTGGATAACTAATGAACTTATTGTATTAATGAATCTTATGAATAGAATATTTCATGAGTTCTTGGATAATTTTGTGGTTTTGTTTATTGATGATATTTTATATTTTCTAAAAATAAATAGGATCATGAAAAACATCTAAGAGTTGTTCTACATTCCTTAAAAGAAAACAAAATGTATGGAAAATTTAAAAATTGGGATTTTTGTTTAAAACGGATTAATTTGCTTAGGAACATTGTAAATAAGGATGGAATAACAGTTGATCCAGCCAAAAAAAGAGTGGTTGATGAATGGACAAGACCCAAAAATGTTACAGAGATTCGTAGTATTCTTGGATTAGCTGGTTATTACTGATGTTTTGTTAAAAAAATTTCATGGTTATCTAGCCCAATAACTATGTTAACACAGAAAGGGGTTAAATTTTTTTGGACAGAAGAATATGATGTTTGTTTTTAGGAACTAAATCAGAGATTGGTGAATGCTCCAGTTTTGGCCATGCCTTCCTGAAATGGTGAGTTTGTCAACTACGGTGTTGCTTCTTTGATGGAACTTGGTTGTGTTTTGATGTAGAATGATCAGTTAATTTCTTATTATAACATACCAAGTAAATAGAGAATAATATGTTTTCATATTTATTAATATTTTTAAATTAAATATTAATTTAACTTTAAAGGGGATACTATGTTTGATAGCGTACCCGATACACAATAACATGTTTCTTTGAAATCTTACGTTGCACACTAACAATATAATATTATTATTTTAAATTGTAGTTAATGCATAGCCAGTGTATTGGTGGGAATGAATAGAACTAAATAAAATATGATTATACATGTTTTTTAAATTTCGTTACATTTATCCAATAAATGTTAGAGTCTTAAAAAGTGACTGAATCTAATTTTAATCATTAATACTCTAATATTCATTAAAAGGTCAATTTATCTCCTTTTGATGACGAAAGCTATTTAAATATAGATTTGGTCACTTTTATAATTTCTATTTGAAAAAATAAAATCCTTATTTAAAATTGGGACTTCAAAATTAACTTTGGGTAATCTTTTGGTATTTTTCTGATAAAATTCATTTTTTAATGAATAGTGAAAAATAGTATTTTAATTCCAAACTTCCTTTTAATATAATTTATTTATATGGTTATATTATATTTTTAATTGGGTTTAAAGTGTAATTAGATTATTATGTTACCATTTAATCTAATTTGGTCATTGGAATTAATTTCACTTTTAAATTAGACTTAAACAAGTGTCAATATTTTGATAGTTAATATTTCTTAAAAACACGCTTTTTGTTTTGATAATGGGAATAAATTTTAAATTAATTAATCCAACTTATATTTTTTTTAATTTCTTAAAATATACATCATTTTTGAATTAGGAATATAAAATATAGCTTAGGATTAATTTTTGGTATTTTTCTAAAAAACATCAATTTTTGATGAATAGTGAAACCACTAAGTTGTAGTTAAAAAACTAACTTTTTCATTTAAATGAAATTTTACAAATTATGTGAATTTAATTTCTAAAATCCAACATAAATTGTTTTAATTAGTAATTAAAATTTTGTTCAATATGTTGAAAATAATTTTTTGTTGAATAGTAAATTTTGACTTTTATTTACCATGGTTAATGGTAAATAGGGTAATTCAAGGTAAACAAAATATCATAATAATTCAAAATTACCTTAAAACTTGTCCTAACCTTATTTTATGAGTCATGTCCGACCATGGTCATCCTTTGGTCTATTTTGGGACCTCATGAAGCCACTAATGAGTGATAATGACACTTTATTTTAATTAACATAAAGTAGAGAAAAAATGACATAAACAAATATATTTTAGCAAATTAATTTTTACATAGGTTTATATAAGTTATCTATTCAACTATAAATAATAATTTTGAAACAAAAAATGTTTCTTTACTTCATGGTATTTTTTTAATAATTTGTAGACATCATATAAATAAAATTATTTATGACACAATAATGATGGAGTGTTTACCTCATTAATAAATGATTTAAATAAATAAGATTGTAATGATTAAAATAATATATAAAACCTATCCAATTCTTATTGGATGATTTTATTTAGACCCCTAGTCATATTTTTGTCAACTTTAATGATTTTTGGACCTTTTGAAACCGAAGATATGTATATAATAAAATAATTGTTTCAAACATTCTTAAAGAGCCCCTTCTCCCCATTATAAAAGGACATCAATTCTAACCTATTCCTCACTCCTCTCAAGCCCCTTGGATCATCAAAACTCTTCCCAATTAATCTCACTATATCTCTATCCTCATAATAGATGACTTAACTTAGGAATAAGAAACTTCAATAAGTCCTTTTATTTCAAACCTAATGGAGTTACCCAAATTAAAGGTAACGGTTTCTCTTCAATTCTTTAATTTATTTTACTTCTCAAACCCCTAGACACTTTTTATTACTTTCTTTTATAACAAAACTAGTATCCAAAATATACTAGGATGTTTTTATGAGAATTATTAGAACTAAACATACACACACCTCCATCTAATGGGAAAGAGCATATTGTTTTCGTGGATGGAAAACTAACGCCTCACGAAACAATGATTGTTCAGTTATCTCATACCGCCTCTTATGGTGGCCACTATGATGGAACTTTATTTATAAGAATATATATTATGTTTATTTATTCTTCATTCTTCTATATTTTTCATTTCTTTAATATGATTATCTTTTCTATTATTGTTAAACGCGATAATTTCATTTGAGGAAATGCGGACTACCGCCCCCTCAAAGTGATATAATTTGTTCATTCCATACATGGGATGTATAAAGGAGGGAGTTAATGATATTATATATGATATTATACTGTAATTATAATATACCTATGTATCATTGTGTATTCATTCCATTAAATAAGAAATAGAAATGAAAGTAGCATTTATGCGTACGTACGGCTTATAGTCTCCATAAACGATGCATTTCATTTCTTACCTCCAAAAGTTATGTACTGTTATAAATACATATATATAATGGATATTTAGAATATATATGGTATCTAAATCATTAATATCATTCTGGAGATAATGTACTCTCGACCACATGGACAACTTGTAATTATAAGGTGTTTATTTTTTACAAAATTACCAAATATCGAAAAAATGACCATTATTAACTTAAATGATTACATAATGTTTATAAAAATGATAATAAGTTATATAAAAGGAATAATAAACCTAAAAAAAGTTCATAAGAAAGTATAAATTAACTTTAGTTTATATTTCATGAAATTAAAGAATGAATGGGTCAAG
Source organism: Viscum album (assembly GCA_963277665.1). Taxonomy (NCBI): domain Eukaryota; kingdom Viridiplantae; phylum Streptophyta; class Magnoliopsida; order Santalales; family Viscaceae; genus Viscum; species Viscum album. Next base: position 1,016,203,946 of record OY728155.1, read on the forward strand.
TCAGACACAAAGTAAGGGACTTCGTCTCAATCTCCTTTCATTGAGGCATATTTATATACATGACTTTATTTTATACGGTGTAAAAACCCCTTTGAATTTTCATTCCATTAAAAGGGAATATTTTTTCTATGAAGCGGTTTACTAAATGAAAAAATGAATTTTTTTTAACGTTTGCGGCAACAATGACCTCTTCGCTGCAATAATCATTATTTGGTTTCCTCTATAAGCCTTAATTTTTTCTAAATTGAAAAAGAAATCCCTAATTCTGTTTTTGGGTGTTTTGGTATTGAATATTGTTTTTGAAATCGATTGATTATTTCAACATTTTGAAATTATTTATTCTGTTTGCAAATTAATGGAAATTTTTAAAATGTTTATATTTGCAATGTTTTTTGTGTTATGAATTTATTATGGTACTTGAACATTTGATGGGTGGTTAAGTGATAAACCAAATAACGAGTGGTGTCGTGATAATCCAGGATGTGTGGTTATGTTATAACCTCAAATGCATTGGGTATGGATGTTAGCCATATGGCTATTCCATTTAGTGATATGTGTGGAAGTTGACCGTATGATTATTCCATTTAAGAATGTTTATGTCCCAAGTTACCTTTATTTGTTATGTATTCTTTATATGTGTTTTATGGTAATCTTTTTGTTACAAAAGGGTAAGAAGTTATCTTTTTTTAGTGAAGAGTATCTTCTGCTTCATAAAGGTGAAAATTATTACTTATGATAATTTATTCATGGTTTTCTTTTTTGCTTTGAAAAACTAACAGTTTTCCTTCTTTGTGTATCCCTTACTGGGATTTCTATGCTCATCCCAAGATTTTGAAATGTATTTCACAGGACATAAAGTGGAATAGGGTCATGGAAGGGATCAAGGAAAAGCCATGCTGTCTAAAAAATGGAACTAGACATGAATCTTTTTTCAAGGAGTTTTTATTTTAATAAAAAATGGAAACTGATTAGAATTGTATACTTTGAAATTTTTGAGATGAAATTTAATAGTTATGACCTAACTCTCTAAACCTCTAAACCAGAAAATATCTTCAATGTGAATTATTAACGTAAATCAAGATTATGAAATGTTTCAGGTTGGGTATTTATAATTGGTATTAGAGGTCGGTTTAGATAACTTTAAGAGTTATGGTATTGTTAAATTAATTTCCATAAATGAATTTATAGTGATATTGAAAAGATATAGCATTAATAGATTACCATGTTTCTTTGACTAAGATATTTCTATGTTCAGAATATTTTTTTCGTAAAGGAAATATGGAAGCTCTACTGGGAAGGCTTATAGAGGGAAATGACCTTCCAAATCAGTATCCTAAGATGGTCAGAATTTGAATTGAATAGTTTGTTACAGTGTCGACTCAGTTGACTCAGGTGATAAATTGTGGTTGTGTTTATTGATGATATTTTGGTTTATTCATAAAGTTAAGAGAAGCACGAAAGTCATTTAAGGGTTTTCTTTCAAACCTTAAAAGAAAAGAAACTGTATGGAAAATTCATAATGTGTGAGTTTTGGTTACAACAAATTTCATTCAATGGTCACATTTTTCAATAAATGGAATAACTATTGATCCTGCTAAAACAAAAGTTTTTGAAGAATGGCCAAGACAGATAAATATAACCGAGATCAGTAGTTTTCTTTATTTGAAAGGTTATTACCAGAGGTTTGTTGATAGTTTTTCATGATTATCTATCCCACTGACTAAGTTAATGAGAAAATGTGTTATGTTCATTTGGAAAAAAGAATGTGATGATTGTTTTCAGGAATTGAAATGAAGATTGGTGAATGCTCCATTTTTGGCACTACCTTCTAGAAATGGTGATTTTGTTATCTATAGTGATATTTCATTGAAAGGACTTGGTTGTTTCCTTATGTATAATGATCATGTGATTTTTTATGCTTCAAGTTAGTTGAAACCTCATGAGTTAAATTACCCTGCACATTATTTGGAATTAGTTGCTATTTTTTTTATTTAAAAATTTGGAGGAATCATTTGTATGGAGTAAAATGTGAAATATACACTAACCACAAAATTTTGAAGCATATATTCACTCATAAATAATTGAACATGAGATAGAGGAGATGGTTGGAATTAATCAAGGATTATTATTTCACAATACATTACCATCCGAGAAAAGTAAATAAAGTGGATGAGGCTTTGATTTGAAAGATTAATGATTAATTTACCATGCTACGTTTGAAATGAGATTCTTTGGTTTTTTATTTGATGAACGTTGGCATAGAAGTTGTTGGTGCAAGAAATTATTCTATTTTTTTCTGGTGTTAGTGAAATCATCTCTATTAGACAGGATTAAGAAAGTGCAGAAAGAAGATAGGAAGTTACAGAAAAAGTCCGAGTTGGTTCAGAACGGTAAGTTTCCTGATTTTAACGTTGATAATGATTGTGTTTTGAGGTTTGGGAAAAGATTATGTGTGGCTTGTGATTCAAAGTTGAAGAATAAGTTTTTATGTGAAGCTCATAATTCTCCATTTTTAGTTCATCCTGGCAGTACTATGATTTCAGAGATCTTCGGGAGTATTACTGGTGGGACAGAATGAAAATAAGTATTTCTAAATTTACTGTGAAGTGTTTTACTTGCCAAAAAGTTAAAGAAGAGCTATAATTAATGAAATGAATCCTTCAGTATTTACCGGTACTAGAGTAGAAATGGGAAAAATATATCCATGGAATTCATTGTGGGATTAGCAAAGAGATCTCGAGGTAATAATGCAATCTAGGTTATTGTTGATCGATTTACTAAATCTACTCCTTTACTTACTATTAGAGATACATTCTCTATAGATCAACTTTATTGGTTGTATGTTCAAGAGATTTTCAAGTTTAATGGAGTTCCCCTCTCCATTTTATCTAATCGTGATCCCATGTTTACTTCTAACTTTTGGAAAGGACTTTAGAAGTCATTGGGTACTGAATTAAATTTCAGTACAACTTTTCATTGGCAATCAGATGGGAAGTCAGAACGAAAAATTCAGACCATGGAGGATATGCTACGTGATTGTACACTAGATTACCAAGGAAGCTGGGAGCAACATATTTCTTTGGTTGAATTTTCTTATAATAATATTTTTTATTCCAGAATACAGATGGATCCATTTGAGTCATTATATGGGAAGCGGTGTCAAACTCCAAATTTTTTGTTTGAAGTAGGTGAAAGGAAGATGATGGGACCAGAATTGGTTGAAGAGATGGCAGAAATGGTTTAGTTGATTCAAAAGCATATGATAACAGCTCAGAGTAGGTATAAAAGTTATGCGTATAACCGAAGGAAGGATATTTCTTTTGAGATAGGTTATAATGTCTTCATAAAATTTTCTCCATAGAAAATTTTAAATCATTTTGGTAAGATGGGACAGTTGATTACGAGGTTCATTGGACATTATGAAATCTTAGAGAAGGTTGGATCAGTTTCCTATAGAGTTGAATTACCTCCTAGTTTATTCCAGGTATACAATGTTTATCATGTTTCAATTTTTAGAAAGTATATTCTAGGTCCATCTCATGTTTTGAGCCTAGAGGTTGTTCAGTTGGAAGAAAATATATCAAATGAGGAACTACCAGTCTAGATTCATGACCATAGAGAGAAAGTGTTGTTGAATAAGGTAATTCACCAGGTAATGTTTTTGTGGAAAAACCATATAGTTAAAGAGGCAACGTGGGAATCTGAAAATTCTATGAGGGAGAAATACCGCCATTTATTTGATAAGATAATAAAATTGCGAGGATGCAATTTTTAAAAGGGGGGAAGGATGTAACATCCCAAGTAAATAAATAATAATATATTTTCATATTTATTAATATTTGTGGATTAAATATTAATTTTACTTTTAAGGGGATTCTATGTTCGATAGCGTACCCGATATGCAATAAGAGGTTTCTTTGAAATCTTACATTGCACACTAACAATATAATATTATTATTTTAAATGCTAGTTAACATCAAGCCATTGTATTGTCAGGAATGGATAGAAATAACTACAATATTATTCTACATGTTTGTTAAATGTTTTTACATTTATCCAATAAATGTTAGAGGATCAAAATGTGAATGAATCTAATTTTAATAATAAATACTCTAATATTCTTTAAAAGGACAATTTACCACCATTTGATGGAGACCCCTCCTTAAATCTTTTTTTTTTCAATTTAATATGTCCTATTTGAAAAAACAAAATTATTCTTTAGAATATGGATATCAAAATTTACTTTGGGTATATTTTTGGTATTTTTATGATAAAATTCATTTTTTTAATGAATAGTGAAAAATACAGTATTTTAATTCAAAACTGCCTTTTAATATAATTTATTCATATGGTTATATTATATGCTTATTTGGTTTTAATGTATAATTAGATTATATTTTTACCATATAATCCAATATTGGTCATTGAAATTAATTTCACTTTGAAATTGGACATTAAAAACTGTGAATCTTCTTTAGTTAATATTTCTTAAAAACACGCTTTTTGTTTTGAAAATGGGAATTAATAATAAATTAATTAATCCAACTTCTATGTTTTTATTTTTTTAATATATAAATCATTTTTTAATTTGAAATATCAAATATATCATAGGCTTAATTTTGGTTATTTTTCTAAAAAACATCAATTTTTTATGAATAGTGAAACAACTAAGTAGTAGTTAAAAAACTGACTTTTTCATTTAAATTAAATTTTACCATTTCATTGAATTGAATATTAAAAATATTATATACATGGTTGTTATTATTAAGTAAATTTTTGTTCAATAAGTTGAAAATAAGTTTTTGTAAATAGTATCTTTTGACTTTTATTTACCACGGTTAAAGGTAAATAGGGTAATTCAAAGTAAAAAAATATCATAATTATAAACAATTACCTTAACACTTGTCCTATCCTTATTGGATGAGTCATGGACGAATCTGGTCATCCTTGGGTCCATTTTGGGACCCCATGGAGACACTTATGTGTGATAATGACAATTTATTTTAATTAACTTAAAGTAAAGGAAAAATTGACATAAACAAATATCTTTTAGTTAATTAATTTTTGCATAAGGTTATATAAGTTATATCCTCAAATATAAATATTCTTTTGAAATATAAAAATATTTCCTACATCAATGTATTTTTTCACATTTTTTAGACATCAAATAAATAAAATTATTTATGACACAATAATGATGCAGTGTTTACCTCATTAATAAATGATTTAAATAAATAAGATTATAATGATTAAAAAAATATCTGAAAGCTATCCAATTCTTATTGGATTATTTTATTTTTACCATGATTCATCTTATCTCCGACTTTAATGAATTCTTTACCTTTTGAAACTGAATATTATTTATAATAAAATAATTGTTTCAAACATTCTTAAAGAGCCCCTCCTCCCCCATATAAAAGGACACCACTTCTAACCCATTCCTTGCACCTCTCAATCCCCTTGGATCATCCAAACTCTACCTAATTAATATCCTTACATCCCTCTCCTCCTATTATAATCCATACCTTAGGCATAAGGAACATCAAGGTGTCCATTTGGTTCAAACCAAAGGGAGTTACCCGAATTAAAGGTAACAATTTCTCTTAAAACATTTTCTTTTATTTTACTTCACAAACCCCTAAAATATTTTTATTCATTTCTATTATAACAACAACAGTATCCTCAATATACTAGGATGTTGTTATGAGAATAATTCGAACTACACTTACACACAACTCCATCTAATGGGTAAAGCACATACTATTTCTGTGGATGGAAAACTGACGTCTCACAAAATGATGATTGTTCAATTATCTCCTACCACCTCTTATGGTGGCAATTATGATGGAACTGTAATTATATATGATATATATTATATTTATGTTTTCATTATTCTTCATTATTTTTCATTTATATCATATCTTTGTGGTTTCCATTATGGGTAAACGCGGTAATTTCATTTGAGGAAGTGCAGACTACCGCCCCCTCAAAGTGATATGACTCGTTCATTCCATACATGGAACATATAAATGATGGAGTTAATGATATTATATAGGATATTATACTGGAATTATAATATTCAAGTGTATCATTATGTTTTCATTCCATTAGATATGAAATATAAATGAAAGTATCGTTCATGCGTACGTACGACTTACCGTCTCCAGGAACGGTGCATTTCATTTCTTACCTCCAAAATATAGGTACTATTATAAATACATATATATACTGGATATATAATCTATATATGGTATCTAAATCATTAATATCATTCTGTAGATAATGGCATCTTGACCACATGGATAACTTGTAATTATAAGGAGTTCATTTTTGAATCAAGTACCAAATATCGATAAAACGACCATTATTTACTTAAATGACTAAATTATTTAAATAACGTAGTAATAAGTGATATAAAATGAATAATAAACATTAAAAAGGATTTTATGTAAGTTTAAATTAACCTTAGTTTATTATTCAAGAAATTAAAGAATGAACGGGTCAAGTCGGACATGAGGTAAGGGACTTCGTCTCAAACTCCTTTCATTGAGGCATAATTTTATACACGACTTTCTATTATATGGTGTACAAACCCCTTTGAAATTTCATTTCATTAAAAGGGTATCTTTTTTCTAGGAACTGTCTTACTAAACAACAAAAGGAATGTTTTTATCATTTGCAGTGACAATGACCTCTCCTCCGCTGTAATCGTTATATGGCTTCCTCAATAAACCTTAATGTTCTCTAAATTGAAAAAGAAATCCCTTATTCTGTTTTTGGATATTTTAGTATTGATAATGGTTTTTTAAATGGATTTATTATTTCAATATCTCGAAATTATTTCTTGTGATTGAAAATTAAATGTTATTAGTGAAATGTTTATATTTGCAATATTTTTTGTGTTATGATTTTATAATGGTACTTGGACATTTTATGGGTGGTTACGTGATAAACCAAATGACGGGCGGTGTCGTGATAAACCAAGACAGGTCCATTTACTGACATGTGTGGAAGTCGACCATATGGTTTTTCCATTTAAGAATTTGTATGTCCCAAGATACCTTTATATGTTATGTGTTCTTTATATGGGTGTTATGGTAATATTTTGGTTACAAAAGACTAATCAATGATCTTTCATTTAGTGAAGAGTATTTACATCTTCCAAAAGGTGAAAATTATGACATATGATAAAGTATTCATGGTTTACTTGTTTTTTTGAAAAACTAAATGATTTCCATCTTTGTGCATACCTTACTATGATTTTTATGATCATCCCAAGTTATTGAAATGTTTTTTCATATGTCACAAAGTGGAATAGGGTCAAGGACAGGATCAAGGAAAAGTCATGTTTTATAAAACATGGATCTAGACATGACACTTTGTTTCAAAGAGTTTTTATTTTATAAAAAAATGGAAACTAATTAGAAGTGTATACTTTGTAATTTTTGAGATGAAATGTAATAGTTATGACCTAACTATCTAAACCTCTAAACCTAAAAAGATCCTCACTGTGAAATATTAAATTAATTCAAGATTATGAAATGCTTAAGTCCAGTTTCTTATATATATTCTTTAAGACAACTTAAACCTCATGAGTTAAGTTATCCCACAAATGATTTGGAATTGGATATTGTGGTTTTTTCTTTGAAAATATTGAGACATAATTTATACTGAACCAAATGTCAAATATATACTGACCATAAATTCTGAATTATATATTCACGCAGAAGGTATTAAACATGAGGCCGTGATAATGGATTGAACTGACACAAGATTATGATTTCACGACCAATTACCGTCTCGGAGGAGAAAAAAAATGTGGCAGATTCCTTGAGTCAAAAAAATCATGAATCATAAAACATGTTACGTTTGAATCATGATCCCTTGATTAATGATTTAATGATTTTTGGATTAGAAGTTGTTCGTATAGGGAATACATATATTTTGTTTCAAGTTTCAGTGTAGTCATCATTGTCAGACATAATTAAGAAAGCATAGAAGGAAAATAGTGAGCTAATGAAAAAGGTAGAATTGGTTAAAATGGGTAAGATTCCAGAATTTAACCTTGAAAAATATTGTTTTTTATGATTTTGAAAAAGGTTGTGTGTGCCCTTTGATCCTTAGTTGAAGAAATAGTTTTTGTGTGAAGCTCATAGTTCTCCATTTCTGGTTCATCCTGGTAGTACTAATATGTACAAAGGCCTTGGGGAGTATTATTGGTGGGATGGAATGTAAAGAGATATTGGTGATTTTACTGTGAAATACTTAACATGTCAACAGGTTAAAGAATAGTGGTAGTTACCAAAGGGGATTCATCATCTTTTTCCAGTGCCAGAGTGGAAATGGGAGAATGTATCCATGGACTTTGTGGTGGGACTACCTAAGACTTCTCGAGGTAACAATGAAATTTGGGTATTGTTGATCGACTGACCAAGTCTGCACATTTTCTTTCTATTCGAGAACAATTATATTAGGATCAGATTTCTCGATTGTACATTAAATATATTGCCAGGATACATGGATTTTCTCTTTACATTGTATCTGACTGGGATCCCAGGTTCACTTCTAACTTTTGGAAGGGACTTCAGATGTCGTTGGGAACAGAATTAAATTACAGTACAACTTTTTATCATCAATTAGATGGGTAGTCAGAAAAAATCAGAAATTGGATGATATGCTTTGAGATTGATCAATGGACTACCAAGGAAGTTATGATCAAAATATTTCTTTATTTGAGTTTTCTTATAATATTTTTTTCCATCCAGTATACCGATGGAACCTTTCGAGGCTTTGAATGGAAAGTGGTGTTGGACTCCAGAGTTTTGGGATGAAGTCGGTGAATGAAAGTTGATCGGGCCAGAATTAGTAGAGGAAGTTTCTGAAGAAGTGAAGATGATCCAGAAGCACATGAGGACAGCTTAGAGTAGGTAGAACAATTATAGATACAATAGAAGGAAAGCCTTCTATTTCAAGGTAGGTGACCATGTTTTCCTTAAAATCTCTCCTTGGAAAAGTGTGATGTGTTTTACTAAGAAAGGGAAGGTAAGTCTATGGTTCATCATTCCTTTTGAAATTTCGGAGAAATTTGGAACAATTCCATACCGAGTAGATTTTTCTCCAAGTTTGTCTTAGGTACATATTGTTTTTCATGTTTCGATGTTGAGGAAGTATGTGCCAGATTCATCAGAGTCTTGATCCCAGAAGCAATTCAGATGGAAGAGAACCTTTTTTATGAAGAGAAACTAGTTCTGATCCCTGATCTAAGGGAACATTTATTGTGGAATAAATTAATCCACTAGGTAAATGGTTTTTTGAGAAACCACATGGTAGAAGAAGCAACATGGGATTCTAAAAACGCTATGATATAAATGTACCATCACTTGTTTAATGAGTAAATAAAATTGCGAGGATGCAATTTCTAGATGTTGGGGATAATGTAACCCCCCAAGGTTTTAAAAAATATATGAAATTAATGGAACAATGTTTTATGTAGATATTTATAACTATCCTTTAAAAAATAATTTTTTCACTTCAATGTTTTGAATTTCAAAAAATAGTCATATATAATTGTGTTCAGTATGTTATTTAGAGTCTAATGGAACCAACTTCTATTTTTGGTGAATAGTAACATACCCTTATGAATAGTAATATGAATTGTGATATTACCCTATGGAATAATAAATTTTAATATTATTTTTTTCTCTTAAGTCTTTAAGATAATGACATTTTGGTTAATTTTTCAATGTGATATAAAAGGAGTTAAAGTTTTAAAGTTGTTAATTTTTTAATTGAGTATGATTTTATTTAAAAATTAAATTAATAATATTTAGAAAATTATTTTCAAAAAATGGAAATTATTTTTTAATTATAAACATTGAGAAATGTTAAGGGTGTATTTTTTTTATTTTTCTGAATTTCTTGAATTTTCAATTAATGGTGAAATATGGTAAAATATTGTATATTAAAATTATAACGAAAATACACTATTTATGAGATCATAAGTGATGTAATACCACATGGTTCGAAAACATATTCCATTATTATTATTTTGGGTCACATAAATTATGATTATTCACAGTATTGAGGAAAAATATTATATTAATGATTAAAATAATGTTAAATACCTTCTCTCCTCCACTAGAAATACCAACCTCATTCCCATCTTCCTCACACACCTCTCAAGACTTGAGCCTTACCTAAGTTCTACCCAATAATCCTCCCAAGGCTCTTCCCCACTCCTAGAGCTGTTGGTCTCACCAAAAGGCCAAAACCAAATGCCTTAAGATGGATCTCAAGGAGAAGAGATGAAGAGGTAAACATCCTCTTTCATTTCCATTCATTTTATGTTATACTTTTTCATTCCCTTTGGATTATGTTGGGATATTTCATTCCATATCCCACTTGAATTCCATATTATGTGAAAATTATGAGAGACCCATTTTCTTTCATCAAATTATTTGATGAAAATTTAAAAGAATTCGTTAGGGTTCCAAATTTTCATGATGAATTTCTCAAATTTTCTTTTATTTTGAGTTCCTTTATTTTCGTATTCTTTCCTCACATACTCTTATCCAAGAGGAATGGAATATCTAGAATCTTTTATATTCTAGATGTTCTCATGTTCATGGAAAATTAATTCTCAATTTTCTTCTCCTCCCCCACTTATTCATGGAATTAAAAACATTGTCTGTGATGTGTCAAATTACCAACATCTTAGACGATGTGATTTCAATATGCATTAATTGCATAAATTCTGGTCATGAAACCATTTTTATGGTTTCATGAGTTTATAATATTTTTATTATTTCTCATCCATGGTCCTTCAATTATTTTATACATGTGGTTTTAAATTATAAATCGAAATGAGGTCTTTATTATCAAAGAACCACTAAAATTATCTAAATGAACATCATTAATGTTTTAACTTATGAATCATCCTCATGTAAAAATTAAAAATGATAAATGGTATAATTTATGGATTTGGGAAATATTTAAATACCACTCCATTCCAAATCTAAATTCTCACTCCCAATCGACAAGAACAACCATCATGAACCAATCATGGAAATCATGTAAAGAACTCACCCAAAAACATTGCAAGGAAAATAATACTAACAATTATAGGGTGAAATGATGTAATGAAATGATCATATAATGTATTTTGAAGATGGATATGTTTCTGTAAGATATTAATAACACTCTTTTAATCATTATACAGAAGTTTTAAACAAGTTTTAAGTAAGACAAACCCAAGGTAAAGGAATTAATAACCTAATTCCCATTCATTGGGTTAACCATCTACTTCATTATTTATATGGTATTAAAATTGTTTGTGTGATGAAGATTTTTTCTATTATTATTATTTATGTGTATTTATAGTGTATATACATATTCCAACCACTCTATTAAGTCTCAAATCAGTTATATGATTTATGTAAGGATATTTTCATTTAAAATTCTCTTTTAAAACTATATTATACCACATTCAAAAGAAATGGTTTTATGAAATTATTCATATTGTATGATTTTTTATGTTTCTTGGTCATTTTTGATGATGATGTGTCAGAACTATATCTCCCTTCAATTCATTGGGTATGTGTAAGTTATAGGTCAGTCGTATGGTTACTCAAAGTGTTATTGTAATGGTTACACAAACTGTAAGGTATTCGTGTGGGTTACAAATGATAAAGTAGCTGAGAGGGTTACAAAATTATATATGTTTTAATGACCTATGTTTTGAACCATGTTAAAAAAGTGGTGTCAATTGAACGTTTTCAATTACTGAACTGGTTGTTTTTAGAATCTAGCTTGGGAATGACGTTCTGATGGTTTGAACCCTTCTTTTTAATGTTTTTGGGGGTGGAAGAAGGCTCGAGAAGTTTCCTGAGTGTCTTGAGGGGTTCTGGGAGTGTCGGACTCAAAGACAGCTGGTTTTTAAAGGAATGTTGTAGGAGCACGGTTGGCGCACGGTTTCCCAAACCGTACGGCCCAAACCCTACGGCTTAAAATAGGGAGGCAGTGGAGTCTACACGGCATGTGCATGGTTTCCCCAAACCATGCAGCCAACCCGTGCGGGTTGCCTAGGGTGTCCAGTGTGGTGTCGCACGGTTTGCACACTGTTTGAAAAAATGTGCTGGTCAAACCTTGTGCATCCCTCCTTTTGTGTTTTTAATTAATTTTAAAATTAATTAAAATTGAAAATAAATTAAAATAAAAACCTAAGTAACTATATGCTCTCTCCCTCACTCCTCTCAGCCAGAACCCGCACGAGCTCTCCCCCCTTGGAGTCAGGACGCATGGAGCTCCCCTCAGCTCCCTCCTCCTTCGATCCTCTCCTCATATTTCTTGAGATTTCCCTTATGATCTTCGAGGTAAGCCTTCTCCCTTAGTATACTCTCATTGTTGGGCTGATTTTGTCTCTCCCCTTTGCCCTGTTTCCATTCGGCCGAACCCCCCTAGGTTTAGGTTTTGTTTTTGATTTGTTTTTCTTTTGGATCCTTTGTTGTATGGGGATGCAAAAGGTCCCTCGGGACCTCTTGGGTGCGTGTATGATGTCCACCGCTGAAGGCGAGGCGGATTGCGGTCATTTCGGTCCACCAGTTTGACTCCGAGTTAAGGGTTCTTCCCGTTTTTGGTTTGTGCATCCTGTAAATTAATATTTTTCGTTGTTTTAAGGTTCTTAGTGTGTTTTCCTAGTGTGGTTGTGGGTTCGGGTAGGTTTCAGGTTGCCGAAACATAGGCGGCTCACCTGCGTTGGGATAGGTATGTATTTATATGTATGTGGGTTTCCCCGGTATGTGTATAGTCATGCATGGTAGCAAATATACTCATATGGGGCTAGGTGTTCCCATTACACATATAAAAGTTCCTGCACAGGTGAGTAGAGACAGGTATATGTGTATTATGTTAGGTGTAAGGATCCTCTGGCGCACGCCCATGGCCATGCGGGTGTGTGCTTAGGGGCTAGGTGTCCTTATACCTATGAAAAATCACATATGCCTAATGGGGGAGTAGCAGCGTCAGCTTTAGTTAGAAGGCACCAAGAGCCAGAGTGGACGGATGGATCAACCATGAGGTAGGGTCCCTCTCCTTGCCCTTTAATTGAAAGTGATGCATTTAAAGAGTTTAATACTGCAATCCTTTAATACGTTAATTATGCATGTTTAGTTCCAATTAAAAGATTTTGTGCAAAGAGTGTGAATTGCATGGAAAAAATTAAAATGGTTTCTTGGTCACTAAACTAACGATTTAATAATAAAACCCCTTGATCATAGGTGCATTTTCTTCAAGATAAAAATCTAGAATGTAGACATTTATGCTTTCCTGCTTGTGCTGTTTTGCTATAATTATTAAATTGCATGTTTAGTTATTTGTTCCTTTGTTGTTGCATTTACCCAAGTGGGAAAAGGATTTGCTTCCATAACACCCCTTATTATTTTTGGACCCTTGAACGTAGTTGCTATGTCCTATTAAGTTATATGGTTGCGTTGAGATAAACGGAACAGCTAGTATGGCTTGGTAGAGATAATGACGAACATTAACTGAAATGGATAAGACACTTGAACCGTGAATCAATTTTCCATGCATAGGAAAATTGAGTGAGATGACATGTGTGTGACAGTTTTCATATAACGAATAACTCTTTGAAATGGGTTGGTGTATAGTTAGTGACTTACATGATAAGCTTCTACCTCATGGGATGTATTGGAAGTGACTAAGACCATGTTGGTGTCCCAATTGAAATTCATAAGATGCACTGCCTTATGCATTCTAATGTAATTGTGATAATGATTATGAGTGGTTATGGATGATTGTAAATTCGATGTGTTTTCTTGAAATGCATAAGAGGTACTTCCATATGCATTGTGATATGAAACTGATAGAGAATGTGTATGTTTATGAATGGGAGGAAATCATACCCCATGCTATCTTCTATGTATGTTTATGAATGGGAGGCAATCATACCCCATGATATCTTCTGTGTATGTTTATGAATGAGAGGAATTCATACCCCAGGCAATCTTCTGTGTAGGTTTGTGGTTGTGAGACATGCATACCCCATGACATCTTATTCTGAGTATGGGTGGGAGGCATGTTACCCCACGCCATATTTGATCTCTATACGTGTGTGGAAGGGATGCATTCTACCCCATTTCAGTTGACCTATAAGGACAAGAATCATTCTTACCTCATGCCCGCTAATCTTATTAATGGGTGGGAGGAATTATTACCCCACACCATCTATGGTCTAAGTGCTTTATATATATATATATATATATATATATATATATATATGTTGAAAATATCAGGTTACATTACCGGCAACGAGCCGAAGCTGGTATAGCCGTTGGGTGTCCTTAGGAAACCTGGATGCGTGTTTTCTTTCTATGTTGTCCTTCTTATTGAATCTTGTTATACCTGCTTACTGATTTAATTAATATTATACTGTCTGGATTGGGTTTGACTCCTGTGGTGCCGGCCTACTGAGATTTATATCTCACACCCTACTCGGGCCACCATTGGACTGGGGTATCCGAGTAGACCTTCTTGCTTGCTGGACCTAGGTTGTTTGCTGTGCTGTTTGTACCTGAGGACTTAGGTGCAGAGGACCAAGCGAGAGCTTTGGATGCTCAATAGATCACCCGTCGGGCCTTCCTGTCTTTTCTTTATTCTTTTTCATTGTATTGTAAGCATGTTGTATTATTTATTGTTTTCACATTTTATCATTCATCATCCCTGTATTGTGTAAACTGGCTTTGGCCACCCTTTATAAAAAGGTTATCACTTGTCTTTTTCTTCTGCCTTTCAATTGTTTACCGCTTCCGTAGTTGGATGTCATCTACTCTAATAATACCAATGTTTTACTCTGACATGAGGGTATAGTCTCCCCACTATCACCTCCTGAGACCCTCGCTGCTATTCAGCAACCTCTAGCGTACGGGGATACGCGCTTGAGGGCATGTGGTGACTAGTCCAGCCACCAGTTCGATGGTAAGCCAGGACGGGATGTTACAAAGTGGTATCAGAGGAGTTTCTTTTTTATGGTTTGTTTTACTATTTAGAAAAAATAGACGGGGATAGGAAGGTGATGGAATTTGGTAATAAGTTGTGATCGGGATTAGCTAAGCCGTGCATAGGGAAAAGCCAAGTTGACTCGAATGAAATTGTTATTTTATTGATTTTGATTATTACAGTTGATTTGATTTCACCATTGGGTGATGCACATGGTTTCTATTGATACTGTTGATGAAAATGTGGGTTCTATTTTAGTTTCAACCTGATGGGACGAGGGTATTCCATCTCATGCATCATATAGGAACCTTGTAAAAAAATTCATACCATGCATTATGCCACGCCATCTATGATGCATTAGTCGATGCCTATGGTTGTGATAGGTGTTGTGGTAGTCATTCCAAGATTTTGTGATATAGCATGTTTCTACGTTACTTTAGTCGATAACATGCATGGTTCAGTTAATATGGATTTGGTTTCTTTGACCAAATTAAATGATTGCAATTAAGACGAGAGCCAATTTTTAGTTGTAAGGTGTATGGGTGCCTTATGTCTGGGAAAGGGTAACCGGTGTAATCAGATTTATGAAAAAGGGATTCTAAAGTTTAAATTGTAAAGTTAATGGAAATTGGTTTTGAATGAAGGGATCCAAATGCCAAATTGTAATGTGTATAGGCACTTTACGGATTGGTAGGTGACCACCCGTATGACTGGATGATTGTTTGGAGCATGTTAAATTCTGAAATGTTTTTTGTTTTGTCAGTTGAGAGCCAATTTCAGCCGATGGAGTGTATGGGCACTTCATGAGTTGGAAAATAAAAACCCATAATGAATGTGATGGCATCATGCTTTGATAAACTCTTACATGTGTAATCGCTATGTGGTTTTGATCTGACATGTTTTGCCTTGTTGGGACCCTCGTAGGTCGCCTGAATTGTTTAAAAATAAATTTATTATGATAAATTTCCTGAAGAGAAATGGGATGTCTAATAAATTCTTAGTGGTTAAAAGGATATCTGTTGAGACATGCCTGCTTTTCTTTGAGTTGTTTGTTAAAAATCAAGTGCCCATTGATTTTTGGCTTTGAAAGGTTACTTAATGTTTTGAATTGAATATTTTAATGTTATTAAAAGAATGAATGTGTTTAAATATGAAGGTCATGGAAAAGTAACCTATAGTGGTGTCCTCTATTGAAACCTCATGTAAGGGTAAGTTAAGTATTTCTTGTGAGTGCCTTGAGATAGAACCGTATGTGTTTTCCGTGGGCGTCTATTTTCTTTTGGAAAATGACTTGAATGTTAGGCTTGAGCCAATGACTTTTGTTTGGCATGACCAAATGCATGAGTCGACTCTTCTTCTTCGTGGGGGTCCAGCCCGTGGTAGGTAGTGCCCTTAGAGCTTTTACGCCTTACTAGAATTGTGATTCTTCTGACATTTGGTACCGTTCGGGTGTCGTTGTCCCTTGTAAGACTTCCAGTTTCCAGTGATGTCCTTGTTCGGATGGGTGTTCTTGTTACTCTTGTCCTTGTTGTGGGTGTGAGCATCAGGTAATACTTTTTATTAGTTGGTTAGACATGCCTTTGGTAGGTTTGGTTGCTTGTTGGTCATTTGACCTTCTCTTGTTCGCGGAAATGGACGACTGTGTATGTTTTCAGCTATGTAAACGGTCGTATCGGGAAAAATGACTTTCAGCTAAATCTCTTGTGATGCTGTGTATGGTCTTGGGTCATCTCTTTGTTAGAGTGACCTGAGCGTTTGAGAATCAATTTGTCCCAATGCTCGGGATGGTATTCAGAAAACTCGGGTGGTTGACACACCGGTCTCGTTGCTTCAGTTTTCTTGTGCATTTCAACGTGGTGATCGTGGCTCAGAGGAGGGACACACATCCGTTTAATCGTTATGAACTAGTTCGCTTATGAGCAGCTGATCTTTTCTTCTTCTGACGACACTGGAACTTCTAAGGTGGGAAGCGTTGTGCCAGTTTAGTTAAGTGTGTTCTTCTGGGTAGTAGGAAGTCACCAAGAAGGACCATTTTGGAAATGGTCGGGTTTTTCTTGAATGCCTTTGGGTTTTGGTGGTAAGTTTGATCGACGGAATGCCTCATATGGGAAAAGGAATTGTCGTCAGTTTGAAATCATGACGTGTTGGCAGTTGAAGCCGAGCCTTTTCTTTTTAGTCGACCAATGGTGGTTCGACCTTTCTTCCTTTCCAGTTTTCAGAAAAGGTTAATTGGAATCCATATAATTCATCTTAGTGTACTCTTCTACGCGACGAGCATGTCCCCTATCTTGCTTTCGTCTTGGATGTGCTAAGAGAGCGTCGGTCTTATGCCGTGATAAAGCATTAAAAGTTGTTGATCCCTTTTGGTTGTTCTCATTCGGCATTGCACGCGGGGTGCAAGGTTACCTCCATGGTTTGATCTTTGGGATATGACCAAAAGTTGGGTATGATCTTCAGTGAATGTCCTCGTGGGAAATGCATGATGTCTCAGAAAATGGCGTCGCAGTTAAGCTTATAAAACACCAGCAGTCTAAGTTGTGCGTCTTCGTGAATAGTTAGCCGAAGTGGCATGACTCTTTTTGGCCTGGGCTTTGAGGTCGATGGGAAAATCTACTGTTAGATCATTTCAAAATCACGCTAGGTTTGTCTTTGGAATGCTCGTAGCGTTGATTGTGAAAGTCTTTCTAAAATCTGGTGGAGCTGTGCTATAATTTTTGACTTCTTAACATTAAAACCTAAGGTGGGAAGTACCTGTGATTGGTTGCTTGAAGAGATGATTATGTAATCGGGTCTTTGAGTTGATGGACTTGGGTGAGAGCTGTCTTTGTGTTTCGGTTGGAAAATGAGCGTTAGGTCGGGTGTTGACGACTTAAGCGTCATGTGCTTAAGTGAATGTTCGTTGGTGTGTGGGATGTTTGGAAACATAACACGATCGTTTGAACTATGCTTCATGATCCTTGTAGGTCAAGTGAGATGTGTGTTGTTTCTGATGGCTTCTCCGGGACAAGAAGTTCTAAGTTGGGAAGGTTGTAATGACCCGCATTTTGAACCGGGTTAAAAAGTTGGGGAAATTGAACTTTTTCAATTACTGAACTGGTCTTTTTTTTGAATCGGGCTTCAGAACGAGGTTCCAAAGGTTTGAAGCCTTATTTTTAATGTTTTTGGGGTCGGGTGAAGGCCTGAGAAGTTTCCTGAGTGTCTTGAGGGGTTCCATGAGTGTCGGGTCCAAAGACATCTAGTTTTTAAAGGACAACTGTGGGCGCACGGTTGGCGCATAGTTTCCCAAACCGTGCAGCCCAAACCGTGCGGCTTAAAAAAGGGAGGCAGTGGAGTCTACACGGCCTCCACACGGTTTCCCCAAACTGTGTGTCTAGCCCATGCGGGGTGCCCAGGGTGTCCAGTGG
Organism: Viscum album; assembly: GCA_963277665.1. Taxonomy (NCBI): domain Eukaryota; kingdom Viridiplantae; phylum Streptophyta; class Magnoliopsida; order Santalales; family Viscaceae; genus Viscum; species Viscum album. The sequence goes on from OY728155.1 coordinate 1,016,222,362, forward strand.
GGTGTCGCACGGTTTGGAAAACCATGCTGGTCAAACCATGCGCGTCCCTCCTTTTGTGTTTTTAATTAATTTTAAAATGAATTTAAATTAAAAAAAATTAAAATAAAAACCTATGTAAATAAATTCTTTCTCCCTCATTCCTCTCGGCTAGAACCCACATGATCCCTCCCCCTTGGGGTCGCGACGCACGGAGCTCCCCTCATCTCCCTCCTCCTTCGATCCTCTCCTCATATTTCTTGATGTTTAACCTCCAATCATCAAGTTAAGCCTTCTCCCTTAGTCTACTCTCCTTTTTGGGCCGATTTTGGCTCTCCCCTTTTCCCCGTTTCCATTCGAACGAACCCCCCAAACTTTAGGTTTTGTTTTTTATTCGTTTTTATTTTGGTTACCTTGTTGTAAGGGGATGAGAAAGGTCCCCCGGGACCTTTTGGGTGCTCGTATGATGTCCACCACCAAAGGTGAGGTGGATTGCGGTCATTTCGATCGACCGTCTTGACTCCAAGGTAAGGGTTCTGCTCGTTTATGGTTTGATCGTCCTCTAAATGAATATCTATAGTTGTTTTAAGGTTCGTAGTGTGTTTTTCCTAGTGTGTTTGCGGGTTCGGGTTGGTTTCAGGTTTCCGGAGCATAGGTGGCTCGCTTGCGTTGGCATAGGTACGTATTTATATGTATGTGGGTTTCCCCTGTATGTGTATAGTCATGCATGGCATCGAATATACACGTATGTGGCTAGGTGTTCCCATTATATATATAAACGTGCATGCACAGGTGAGAGAAGATAGGTATATGTGTATAAGGTTAGGTGCAAGGATCGTTTGGCGCACGCTCATGGCCATGCAGGTGTGTGCTTAGGGGCTAGGTGTCCTTATACCTATGTGATATCACATATTCCTAGTTGGGGAGCAGCATTGGCATCTTTAGTTAAAAAGTGCCAAGTGCCGGAGTGGATGGATGGATCCACCTTGAGGTAGGGTCCCTCTCCTAGCCCTTTAATTTAAAGTGAATCATTTAAAGAGTTTAATACTGCATTGCTTTAAAACGTTAATTATGAATGTTTAGTTCCAGTTAAATGCTTTTCTGCAAAGAGTGTGAATTGTAGGGAAAAGATTAAAATGGTTTCTTGGTCAATAAACTAACGATTTAATAATAAAACCCCTCGATCAGAGGTGAGCTGTCTTCAAGATAAAAATGTAGAAAGTATATATTTATGCTTTCCTGCTTGGGCTGCTTTGCTATAATTATTAAATTTCATGTTTAGCTGCTTGTTCCTTTGTTGTTGAATTTGCCCAAGTGGGAAAAGGATTTGATGCTATAACACCACTTATTATTTTTGGACCCTTGAACATAGTTGCTATGTCCTATTAAGTTAAATGGTTGGGTTGAGATAAACATAATAGTTAGTATGGCTTGGAAGAGATAATGATAAACTTTAACTGAAATGGATGAGACACTTGAACAATGAATCGATTTTCCCTGTGTAGGAAAATTGAGTGAGATGACCTATGTGTGACAGTTTTAATATAATGAATATCTCTCTAAAATGGGTTGGTGTATAGTTAATGACTTACATGATAAGTCTCTACCTCATGGGATGTATTGGAAGTGACCAAGCCCATGTAGGTGTCCCAATTGAAATTCATAATACGTATTTTCTTATGCATTCTAATGTAATTGTGATAATGATTATGAGTGGTTATGGATGATTGTAAATTTGATGTGTTTACTTGAAATGCATAAGAGGTACTGCCTTATGCATTGTGATATGAAACTAATGGAGAATGTGTATGTTTATGAATGAAAGGCATTCATATCCCATGCTATCTTCGGTGTATGTTTATGAATGTGAGGAATTCATACCCCATACTATCTTCTGTGTATGTTTACGAATGGGAGGAATTCATACCCCAGGCGATCTTCTGTGTATGTTTGTGGATGGGAAGCACGCATACCCCCTGCCAGCTTATTCTGAGTATGGGTGGGAGACATGTTATCCCATGCCAGATGTGATCTCTATACATGTATGGAAGGGATGCATTCTACCCCTTTCCAGTTGAGCTATAGGGATGGGAAGCATTCTTACCTCGTGCCCGCTAATCTTATTAATGGGTGGGAGGCATTCTTACCCCACACCATCTATGATATAAGTGATTTATATATATATATGGTAACATGATCAGGTAACTTTATTGGAAATGAGCCAAAGCTGGTATAGCCATCGGGTGTCCTTGGGGAACCTAGGCGGGTGTTGTCTATCTATGTTGTCCGGCTTATTGAATCTTGTTATACATGCTTAATGTTTTAATTAATATTACACTGTCGTGATTGGGTTTTACGCCAGTGGTGCTGGCCTACTGAGATTTATATCTCACACCCTACTCATGCCGCCATTGCATTGTGGTACCCGAGTAGACCTTCTTGCTTGTAGGACCTAGGTTGTGTGTTGTGCTGTTTGTACCTGAGTAGTTAAGAGCAAAGGACAAAGTGGGAGATTGGGATGCTCAGGAGATCACCTATCAGACCTTACTGTCTTTTCTTTATTCCTTTTCATTGTATTGTAAGCATGCTGCATTGTTTCCTTTTTTCACATTATATCATTCATCATCCCTGTATCGTGTAAACTGGCTTTGGCCACCCTTTTTAAAAAAGGTTATCACCTGTCTTTTTCTTCTGCCTTTCAATTGTTTTCTTCTTCTGATATTGAATTTCATTTACTCAGATAATACCAATGTGCTACTCTGACATGAGGGTATAGTCTCCCCACTATCACCTCCTGAGACCCTCGCTGCTAGTCGGCATCCTCTGGCATATGGGGAGATGTTCTTGAGGCCATTTGGCGACCTGTCCGGTCACTTGTTCGATGGTAAGCCAGGCTGGGACGTTACATATGTAATGCCACAAGATACCTTTATGATTCTGTTTATGTCCTTATGTTTCTTTTGGATCTTTTTTAAATCTAATGTTTCACAAATTAGGTATATATGGGTGAAAAGTATGCCTTTTGAAAATGATTTCATACGTTACAAGTGTTCATGGACCAATGCGTTATTTCCTTATTTTTATTTCCCTTACCGAGATTTTTTGTTGATCCCACATTTTTAAATGATTTTAAAAGGTTCAAAGGATGTGTAAGAAAAATAAGGAGGACAAGTTAAATGTTTTCATATTAGTCAAATAAATCATGTTTTATGTGAAAAGTTTTACATTTTTTAAGAAATGAATATTATTTTTATGGTATCTTCTTTGTAATAATGTGTAATTTTATGAGTGTTTTATGTCACAATTATTTAAAGGTCTAAACATGAAAAGATACTCAATTTGAGAGGAAGTTAATTGTTGACTAAATTCAATATTATGTAATCTAATAAGGTCGGGTCCTTATAATAACCCTATCTATTTAGGTGATGAAGGATGATCATCACAAGATTTCCCAAGGTTCATCACTTTTAATTACTTTTGTAAACTTCCACATCATTTTTATCACATTCCTCTTTATTTTGGCAAATTAAATCATAAAAAACCAATTTTTCAAAAATCTCATTCCCCTTATTATTTTATATTCACAAAAATAATTTTTAATTAATGATCTAAGGATCCGTCAAGAGATGATCAAGGGTTACTTTTATACTTCATAAATTCTAGTAAACTAAACATCTAATTTTATGCACTCGACAATATGAGATAATTTTGGGGTCGTTTTTGAGGAGGCAAGACAATTTTATTATATTTAGTTATTTTTCTTTTTTATTTTTCTTTTTAATTATTACCCCTTTTAATATCCCATCCCCCGTTTTATTATTATTGTTTTTATTTTTGTTTGTTTTTGTGTGTTCTTTATCTCTCTCTCTCTTCTTCTTATTAGTTTCTCTCACTCTCCCTCTAAATCTATATTATAACATTCTCTTTTATTTTATCATTTAATTTATTAATTATTTTTATTTCATTCAACTTTCATAAAAAATTAATAAAATCAAAAAACCACAAAAAATAATCAATAAATTAAACTGGACATCATTATTGCATGATATGATCTGGAAAATAAAAACTGCTTGAATTTGACCCTGAAATTGAAAAGACACTTCACTTAAAAATTAGGTAATCTTGAGTACATCAATCAAGTAACACATAGGAACCCCTTGTGGAACCTCATGTTTTCCTAAACCACTCAAAAATTGAACCTAATCAAACCCAAGAAAACATTGTTTCAAATAATCAAACCTTAAAAGTCATGACCACCCTAAATGTGGAGTTCTAACCTGCATGAATCTAATATCCTGAGGAAGCATCCATATTTGAGCTGATTTTAGGACATATCCACCTAATTTCCAAATTCCATGGTCTTCCTGGTGAGGACCCTCACAAACATCTCAAATAGTTTCATATAGTGTGCTTCACCATGAAACCCCGAAATGTGTTTGAGCACCTAATTATGTTTAGGGACTTTCCTTTATCCCTTGATGGTGTATCCAATGATTGGATATACTATCTGCCTGCCATAATTTGGGGATGGAATGACCATAAATGACTTTTTCTAGATAAGTACATCCCTACCTCCTCAACTGCATCAATTAGAAAGGAAATCTGTGGAATTAGGAAATCATAAGGAGAGACCCTTCATGAATATTGGGTGAGATTCAAAAGACTTTTCTCAAGATTCCCCCACCAAAAAATTAGTGAACAACATATAATTCAATAATCTTATGAGGTACTTGTCCCCATGGATTATGGAATGATATATGTTACATTTGGTGGTTCCCTTATTGATAAAATTTCTTCCACCGCTTGTGATATAATAGACAATATGGCTCAAAATGCACAATAATTTCATACATGAGCAATTACACAAACCCGAGGTGTTCATTAGGAAATACATTCATCCCAATAAAAAAAGGTATATGATAAAATTAATGAGAATTGTACCCTTCTAAGGCAATTAGCTCAAGCACAAGGTAACTCACACTCTACTTCTATTCTATTACATTGTGGTATTTGTTCTGATAACCCTAATTTTTCTGACCAGTAACCACAACATTGGGATTCATCTATTTTTTTGTGCAACAGTATTCCTAGGTCGTCTTTTTTATCAAGAACCACCCTTCGTGAAAGAACCATTTAGTACAAATCCAAACCCCAGGTGGAAATCCCAACCACAGTTCCAACAAGGAGGAAACCTGATCTACCCCAAGAAAAATTGGTATCAATAAGGCCAACATATGAAATTGTATTATCCCTCAACTTCTCAAAATAATCCTCCTGCCCCACCCAAATTTTAACCAAACCTCAAATACATGGTGAAGCAAATGGAATTCCAAAACCTCTAGTTCCAATAGACCATACAATCTGCTATTCAAGACATGTGAACTCAAGTGGGACAATTAGAAAACACTATCGGTGAGATCACGATGCAAGGTTCTGGACAACTACAATCCAAACCCATTTCTAGTTGAAAGGAAAAATGGTAATATATGTGCAATTACACATTGTAGTGGTAAAGAAGTTTCTCCTTCTATCGATTCTACACAATAGGTACGACCCCCTCTTGAAAACACTCTTTCTCTACCCATAAATGATTCCAGTGAGGAAAAAACAAAACCAATAGGGTAAACCAATTATCATTGAGGATTCCAATGAATATTCAATTCCTCTTCCTTTACCCTAATGACTCTCAAAATTTAAGAAGAATTTTGATAATTAAATTGATAAAGTAATAATGGATACATTTAAAAAAGTGCATGTTAACATTCCGTTATTGCTCGTAGTTAAAAAAATCCATCAATATGATTCATTTATTAAATAGATTTACACACATATAAGGAGATAGATGGACAATGAGAGAGTCAACTTGCGAAGTAATGTCTCGGCCTTGATTCATCTAGTAATTCCAACCAAGTAAAATGATCCATGAACTTTTGCGATACCTTGCACCATAGTGAAGAAATTATTTTGAGATGCTATAATAGATTTATGTGGTTCAATTAATGTAATGACTTACTTTGTGTACACTAATATACATGTTGGAGAGCTTCAACCAACATGGATTATAGTGCAACTTACCAACTAGATCATAACACACCCATTAGGAGTGGTTGAGAACGTCCTTGTAAAATTGAAGAATGACATCTTCCCTACTGACTTCTATATTCATATGATGAAGGATAATCATACCCAAGGGCATTACCCTCTCATATTTGAAATAAAATTCCTAAAAATAGAAAATAAAACCATCAACTTTCACAATGGTACATTATCCATGAAGTTCGGTGGAGAAAATGTATGTTTTAACATCATTGAGTCTATGAAACAGCCTATTGAAGAGCCCTCCACTATTCCTGTATATTTGATGGATGTTATCTCAAATGACACACAGAAAAACACACACACGATTCTATCCTTGACCCATACTCTGATTCATTTTCCAATTCTTTCCTTTGGTTGATTTGAGTTGTGATTCATGTTTTGTGTGTTGTGTGGATTTTGAAAAGTGTAAATTTTGTGATTTAATTGATGAGTGTGTTCATTATAATGTACCCATGACCATCGATGATTCTGCAAATATCATTTCAATATATTCTCTATCATTAGAGAATAAACATGAATAAATAAATAGTTTAATAGACCTCACCCCCCCTAAATCCCCTCCCTCAATCAAAAAACCCACATTGTTGGAATTAAACCCACTTATATCTAATTTAAAATATTCCAATCTTGAGGTTATTGACCAGTTTCCTGTAATTATTTCCAATAAAATACATCAATAGCAAGAATGAAATTTTTTTTATCTTTTTAAGAGAGTGTAAAAATAAAATAGGATGGACAATGGCTGATATTCCCATGATTATCCCATTTATTTGTATTCACAATATACTTTTGGATGATGAGGCTAATCCCATAAGGAAGGCTCAATGTTGGTTGGTTCCCACTCTCCTTGAAGTGGTAAATTTGGGAGTCAGTAAATTACTTGCTGTTGGGATCATTTATCATATATCTAGTAGTAAATGGTTTATCCCATTTCAATTTGTAACTAAAAAACTAGAATAACAGTAGTGTCTAATGAAAGGAATGAATTGGTTCCAACACGTGTGAAAAACAGTGGGTGAGTTTGTGTTGACTATTGTTGAATGAATCAATCTACAAGAATGGACCACTTTCCTATACCTTTTGTTGACAAGATGTTAGAAATATTGGCCGGTAAGTCCAGTTATTATTCCCTTGATGGGTATTTGGGTTATTTTAAAATCCATATATCCCTTGATGATTATGAAAAGGAAACATTTACCTATCAATTTGGCACATTTGTATAAAGAAGGTAGCCTTTTCATCTATGTAATGCTCCAAGAACATTTTAGTGATGTTTGTTGAGTATATTTTATGAGTACCTAGAGAATTTAGTGGATGTTTTTATCGATTATTTCATGGTTTATGGAACTTCCTTTTATGACTATTTGGCTCACCTTGTTTCTATCCCCCGACATTATATATAAAAATATCCTGTATTAAATTTCGAGAAATGCCATTTCATGGTTGAAAGAGGGATAGTTCTTAGGAATGTTATTTCAAAATAGGGAATTCAAGTGTATAAATAAAAAATTGAATTAATTTCAACCCTTCCGTAACTAAAATTTGTTTATGAGGTGCGATCTTTCTTGGTACATGCTGGTTTTTACCGCTGATTCATTAATGACTTCAGTAAGATCACACTTCCCTTGTCCCGGTTATTATGAAAATATTCTGAGTTTTTTTTGATAAACTTTGTGAGGATGAGTTCAATTCACAAAAAATAAGTCTCACATCACCTCACATAATCCAACCACCAAGGTGGGATCTCCACTTTGAGATTATATACGATGCCTCTAACTTTTCATTTGGGGATGTTTTATCACAAAGGGGTGAGAAGGATCTTCATGTCATTGTGTATGCCTCACATACCCTTGAACCTACCCTAGAAAACTACAAAACCACTAAAAATGAACTTATTTCTGTTGTTTTTTCCATGGAAAAATTTCATTCATATCTTATCAGGTAAAAAAATAATTGTCTTTTCTGATCATGATGCCCTTCATTTTCTCCTAATGAAACCTAAGTCTAAGCCCCGCCTAATTCAGTGGATGCAACTCTTCTAGGAGTTTGACCATGATATTAGGGATATGAGATGAGTATAGAATGTGGTAGCTAACCACGTTAGTAGGATTTCCCCACCATTTGAAAATCATGTTGACTCACCCCTCCCCATTGGCTAATTCTTCCCTCATTATTACCATTGTGTTGTTGTTGACCATTCCCCATGGTATGCATAGGTTGTTATCATTCTATCAACATCTAGGTTCCCCCCTGATTTCATCACATAATAATTCCAGTGACATAAGCATGATTCTTGATGGTATATTTGGGATGACCTATACTTGTGGAGAATTAGTAGTGACCATGTTGTTCGTTGGTGTGTCCCTAAAAATGAGTTCATTTCTATTTTGACCATTTGACACACTTTGGCTTGTGGGGGTCACTTTGGATCTCTACATATGGATCAAAAGGTCCTTGAATCTGGAATTTATTGCCCAAAATTGAATAAAGATTCCCACGGGTTTTTAATGTCATGTAACAGATGTCAATTCACAGAGAATATCTCCAAGAGGAATGAAATTACCAAATATCCCATGTTATTTTTTGAGACCATCAACGCAGGGGCATCAACTTCATGGGGACTTTTCCAAATACATTTGTCTTTGTCTAAATATTATTGGATATTGACTTTGTATCTAAATGGGTGGATAAAAAGGCCACCAAGAATTATGACTCTCGAGTGGTTGTTGATTTTGAGAGGTCCCATATTTTTAGTAGGTTTGGTTTAACGAGATTCATCTTTAGTGATCAGGTTTCACATATTTTCAATCGTAACATGAAAAATATGCTTCATAAGTAAGGGGTAGTTTATAAACTCCCTAAAAAATATCACCTCCAAACTAATGGACAAGCATAAATCTCAAATTGGGAAGTCAAGAAAATTTTGGAAAAAATGGTACCACCCAATATGAAAGATTTGTGTTTTCACTTGGATGATGCACTTTGGGTGTACCGTTCAACTTTTAAAACCCCAATTGTAAGGTCACCATATAGTATTGTGTTTGGAAAGGATATTCACCTCCCAGTGAAGCTAAAAAACTATGCATATTGGTCTATTAACCATTGTAATATGAATCTTTTAGATGTAGGTGAGAAAAGGAACCTGCAGATTCAAGAGTTGGAAGAAATTTGATGTGATGAATATGAGAACTATCGAATCAATAAATATAAGAATAGGGCTATAAATGATAGTATGATTCATTAATAGAAGTTTAATATTGTTGAGAATGTTCTCATGTATAAGTTCTAGCTAAATCTTTACCATGTAAGATTTATTCTTGATATCGGTCCTTATACCATTACTGATGTTTAGCCTTTTGGTGCTATACAGGTTCTTCATGGGAAGAGTGGAAAAATGATTACTATCAATGGGAAGAGGCTCAAACACTTCTACAAGTATTTTCCAAAGCATCTCATAGAGGAAATAAAACTGATAGATTCCACATATGACACAACTTAGTAGATTATCCCATCTCCCAACCTTTATTTACTTGTCTATTTATTTAAAAAATCATTGAGGAAAATGTAAATTTTAGGTGTTGGGGAGGGTGAGATGTCATAATTAGGATTAAACAAAAGAAAAAAAGAAAAAAATTAAAAAAATAAAATGTGTTTTCATTTTTGATTTATTTTTCCTTATTTTGTGTTTTTAGATAAAAAATTGATCTTAAAAAGAATATCTCGTATCATTTTTCATGCTTGAGTCGATTGTACATAAAATTTAATTATTTTTGAAAAGTTGTTTTTCAAATGAATGTTGACAGGGAATATTTTTCTAGAATTTGTATTTATAAATCATTCATAGGTGTTTAATATATTTTTGAATCTCGTTCCTCATTAGCACAGACCAATATTTTAATCCATTACCTTAGATACATTCTAAGCCCTTTATTCCATATTCTTCCTTTTAATCACTTTCTTTAGAGTATCGGGTCATGTAGAGAAACTAGAACCTTCCTTGATTCTGTTTGAAGCCATAAGATTCAAGTATGCAATATTCATGATAGAGGAAATCATTCATTGAAAAGACCATGGTAAAATTATCTTCTATTTTCTACCACATTTACATTTTATCCTTATTAAGCCTTAGAGACCATGAAATGCCTATTTGGTATCCACATTACAAGCTAATGTATCCCTACCTATCTATCTCTTATGTATATTCTTGTTTTATTTTCATCAATTTTGGGAGGGATGGTGTTTCTATGAGAATTCTGGGAAGAGAATCATTGTTATGGGTTGATATAAAGGGTGCCTACATTTTCCTTGGGCAATGTGTTCACAAGAAATATTACATAGTTATTTTACACATGATTCCCACTTTATCTCCAAAAAAATTGTATAATAAAAATTCAATGTTATGAAGATTGAAAATAGAAAAACAAAATAATAAAATGGATAAAGAGGATGTCTACTCATTATTAATCACTGCTTGGTTGTGAAATGCACAAATGGGCAATGGGGATAGTGAGTTGGATGTAATACACTTTGTGATGCGTTGAGTGTGTACATTAATTATGAACACTTGATGATTTTTGAAATTTTTGTACATAAGATATTAAACACTCATCTTCTATTTCATATTTTTAATCATTAAATCCTACCAACCCTTAAACCATAGAACAACCTGTTGGAAGTCCTCTTGAGTAGCATACTAGTTTCTGCAAGTAGAGAACTGAGAATATTGGAAAGCATATGGTAAGATCATAAGAACTCTAGTAAAAAAGAATAAATACACTTGTATATGTTCCTTGATTTAAGAGGGAAAATTTTTAGGTGAGGTAGGTTGCGACAAGTTTCATGTGTGAACAAATGATGAAGAACAAATCCAAATGTGAGAAAATAAAGATGATAAAAAAATTGATTCCATAAATTATACATGAGGAATTTCATTTCAAAAGAATCTTGGATGTTTTTACAACATTTATTTAGTAATGGGACATGATTATTATATTATAAATTACCTCAGAATGAAAATTTTTAGGTGTGGGGGTGTGGTTGTACCATGATTCACTGTTTTATTTCACCCTTATACAAATGTATTAAACTAGTTTCGTATTGAAAATTATAATTAGAATATCAATTTTTACATCCAAGTTGATTAAATATTTTTTTTAACTATTAAAAAGTCAAATTTTACTTGTTTGGATTATTTCATTGATGGTGGAGGTGATTCCGAGAGCCCACAATGATGCAGAAAGAAAATGGAGCAAACTACATGGAAGCCTATGAACACATGTCATTGTTTTACATGATAAGGGAAATACGTGATTCCAAATGGGATGATATTTTTTGATAAGATTCATGTCTACGTGAGAATCAATTTTCATGAAGGAACTGAAGACTAATTCATCCATTAAGATGCCCATACTAACTGATCTGTACAATAAAATAAATATGCACGGGGTCAAAACATTGCCTATGTATTTAAAAAATATCTCTTATTATATACCATATATGGACTCCAAATTTGACATGGATATATAAACTTTTATTTCAACAACTTCTCAGTTTTGTAAAAAAAATTATTTAATACTCTCTAACTGGACAAAATCGTTGACCAAGGGGATTCTCGAAATCATGGTACCCAAAACCACTTCCCACATTGCCTATAAATTGGCACCTTGGGACACCATTTTTGAGTTCGACCAAGAAGAAATGTTTTTCCATTTTGTTGTCCCAATTGAGTCTTATAATCATCCCTAGGAGTGCTAGATTCTATGGTATGTGCTACTTCAACATATTCTTCCTTGTCCCCTCCCATGGATTTCTAAACTCCTTGTGATCACCCAGGGAGGAATGTGATGTAAATCCCAAACTTCATGTTTGTAATATTTGAATGATATTTTTAATTCCAGTTTGTTATGAGTTTTTCATCAGACTAATTTCTTATTTTATTGAGTTTTGTACTGGTAGTTCATGCTCAACTCATATGATCATCTTTGGGGGTACCCATTCGGGTGATGTTTCCCAAACCATTCACCACTTCTTCTTCCCCCTTTCGATTATAGTGTGTGTGTGGTTCATATTTTTTAATTTAAATCACCTAAATAATATTATGGGTATGTACTTCCAATTATTGTTAACACATTAAAATAAAATACAAACCCAGATAGCGCATAATCTTATTCATGTATTTCCTTGGTGAGTTTTGGTTATGAAGTCAAACTGAAATCACCCAATCATTGGTAGTATTCGGTGAATCATTGTGTGTTTCCGACTGAACCCTAGGAGGTATACTAGTATAAAATTAGTAAAATTCTGGTTCTATGTATTAAAAACTAGGTATTAAAAGATCATAAACCTATCTATTGAATTTATGAAGGTTGAGCATCACAAGATTCCCCAATTTGATCATGTTTAATTACATTAATTATCTTCCACTTTTTTTATCACTCTCCTCTTTCTTTTGTCATATTAAATCCTAAAACCCCAAAGTTTTCCAAAATCCCAGTTTTGTTCTCTTTCTATAGTCACAAACATAATTTTGAATTAATTATCTATGGATCCTTCGAGAGACAACCTATGGTTACTCCAATACTGCAGAAATTCTAGTAATCTAAACATCTAATTTGATTCACTCAATGACGCGATCAATACCACACAATTTATTTTCTGTTATGTCATAACCCTAAATTATTTTTTCATTTTGATTCAGATCTTCTTCAGTTAATCCCATCATAGGGAACGTTTTTCTTTGGATGATGTTGACACCAGAAACTATTCCCACCAAGAAGTGGAAGTTCTCTATGACATTAATATAGAATATATTATATAGTTGTAATATGTTCACATATATTAGGGTGCCCTAATATTCCACCAATAATGTGATTATGGATTGTAATTATACATTCTTAGTCATCTCCTCATAGTATACTTCTATAAAAGATAACTCTATTTCAAGTGGGATGGGGGTTTTCAATAATTCTTCAAGGGCCTCAAACATTTCTTTTCAAAACCAGAGGATCTCGAGGATTGACAACCTTGAAGGTATTCATATGAGGTGTTTCAATACATTTCATTTACATGGAAAAGGAATTATTTATCTTTAAGGGGGGTCAACAGATTTTCTTGGTTATAAAACTAGGTTTTGGATTGTGAGGGAAATATCCTACACCTGATATTATTATTCAACTAGAACTATAGGTTGTGGAGTCCTGCCATAATAATTAGACAAAGAGGAAAGTTCCTGCAGAGCCATGTGGAAAACCTTCTACCTAGTCTTAGTGTCATGAACAACCTAGTTCAAGGCTCTTGCTAGAGAATTATGACGGATCTCACACCCTTGGACCTTCTTATGATAGTATTGATCAAAGGAATTAAGAGGAATTTCGTAGAATTCCCCATTTTATAGGTTTGTGAAGAGGACTACCAACATGATGAAATTAATGGAGGCATACTTTGGCTCATCCTCAGTGGAGTCATCCAACACTGGGTGGACCCTGGTCATGGTTCCCAACTAGGGAGGCATGAAATCACCGAGGATGTGAGGTGGATTTGGAACTAATTGAGAAATATGATTTCCTTTTCTCCCCCAATGAAATTTCTTCTGAAATTCAGAATACTATGATGAATATTAATAAGTAGTGTCTGAAGGACCTCTAGTGACAACTGGAGATTTGGGCCTTCCTAAATGGGAACTGATGACACCATGGGCACATGTGACTAACCTGTGAGTTAACCAATCATCAAATTCTATTTTTTCATGGCTATATGTATTCTTCCATTCATGATATCCTTCATTATTACTGCTGTAGTAGGTGGATATATTATTCACCTATAGCTGGACATCACCAAATTTGAAAAAGACATTACCCACTTGGTCATGGAGCTAGTTTTGGACACATATAATTCTTTGATGGTATGTATATGAAACCACAGTTATGATAAATGGTTGGTATGGTTAGTGAATTTGGTCTCTTAGGGAATTATTCATTCAGGATGATTCAAAATTCCCTTCTACATGGCACATATGAAGTAGACTAAGACTGTAACATCCTTGAAGGAAAATATTTGGTTTATTTTATTTGGGAAGGGTACTTTGGGTTCCTAGGTCAGACGAGGTTCTAGAGCCTAATTAGGGGATGGATCCACATTCTATCGTCTATGTGGTTGTTCCTGGAATGGTAGTGCCTGATAGTTCTACATTGGGTAAGGATACACTTGATATGGATATTGTGATTAGGGAGGTACCTCTAGTAGAGGTACTAATAACTATACTAGGTCAGACTCCTCTACCTAAACGATTGTGGAAGTCTCTTCTTTTAAAAGCCTTCTAAATGGAGTTAGAAGAGGCAATGAGTGCCACTGACTTTCCTGCTATAAAGATTCCTACAAATGGTTGTCCTTATCATAAAACTCATGAAATATTACTAGAATGTTATGAGTGATAAGGTTAAGGACTAGATCAGCCTTAAAATTCCCTGTTCACATCATTATAAATTTTAATTGAGTCAGAGGCATGTACAGTGATTATGTGAGGCCTTTACACAATGGAAAAATAGAATACGACGTTCTCATCAGACAACATCCTAAAATTTAAGAGGTTGGATATACTTTTCTTGAAAATGGTGGAGCTAAACTGGGAAATTAACATCTTATAAATATCATCCCAACCAGAGATAGACCCAAAGGGTAGTTGGTTGTACTAGGCGAATGTAGAACTATCCAAAATATTAAATAAACACCATATCTTTCCAGCCATCAACTGCTTAGGGGTCCCCAAAAAATGTTAACATCTTGAGATGAAATTGGCCAAATTATGTAGTGAGTCTCATGTCTCATTGAACAAGGAAAATCTAGGATTTCAAAACTCCAGGGGTGCTTGGATGTGGTCCACCCTCACTGGGTATGGTTTTCCATCAGGTGGTACTGCCACCTATCCTATCTCCAAAGCCTCAACTTGAGTAGTGAGAGAGGTTATCTCGTCATCCTAGTGAGTGTCCCAAACCTGATGAGGGTTCCTAAATACCATTGCATTGATAGTATCATTGGCTCTGAGAGTGGGATAATCATCTCATGGAGCAGTATGATCCAAATCCCAATGAGGATAATTACGTTGCTCGTGCACGATTGGTGACTCGTATCTCTATCACTCTCTTTACACTCTTGCCTCTACTCTATTGGGATGTGTTAGGTTTTCGAGCTGAAATGGGTTCATATAGACAAAGTAATTTTTTTTTCATTCCCCAATAGAGGAGTGATTGGATTTCTTAGGTCGATGTCACAATATAAACACCATATACAAATGAAATCAATAAGTAGATTTTTATACTCCACAAGATCCTATAGAAAAGTGACAATTGTGGGATATTCCTCTATATTAGATGCAACCTCCAATATATATGTCGAAAAAATATTATTTCTTTCATTTTTTGGATGATGAATGGGAGGAAAGACTCATTGGGGGGATCCATGAGACCATATTCCCACCTCTGCTGATGAGTGAAGACACATATCTGAGGGTCTATATGGTACTATTCAAAATCATGAGTATGATCATCCCATAGAAGGAAAAAATTAATGAACCTATCCCTATGATCATCTAGATGGTTATGGATGACCATTTATATCATAAATCTTCCAATGGGAACCCTCATTGTTGGCAGATAGGCTAGGCTCTCATATTATAGGGATGAAGTGGAAAGAAGTGTATTTTCCCTTACCCAAAATATGTACATGTGGAAATGATTCTTCAATTACTCAATAGAACACTGTATGGATATTGATGTAGGTTTTTTGAAGGTTCTTCTGATAATTGTCTAAAGTAGGGAACTGATCCACTGGGAGTGTTAGGATATCAAAATTTCAACACTACTGTTTGACAACCTCGATTTTCTCCTAGCTCCCTTGATAAAAAAAACGATGATCACAAAGGTGATGTAACATCTCCTAGATGATCTGCAAGAAGCACCTGACCTATCCCTCGATAATGGATCCCTGGATGTTGATTTTTGGAGTTTCAATTTGCTAAAAAACCACAGACAACTGGTCGGGGCCCTGAATTCCCACAACCCTCTTAGTCAAAGGATGGTTCCTTCTCTTGGTTGACCCATGAATTGATCAATGTTAAAGATGAGATGAGTGGTGGTACCGATTTATATCAATTATAATAGTTTTTAACCAGTAGTGTATTTGATGCATGAGTCAACAGTTCTCTACTAGCTATAATTGTCGATCGAGGTAAGTACCAACAATATCACCATATATTTATATGATGGGGTTTTTACCACTGCCTCACTTCCCAAGTATGATGTGTTCGTCTATGGATCAATATATTGATCACCATTATATGTCTCCAATTCTGTACCAGAAAATATCTCTGACTTATCAGGTGGAGGTGGTGAGGAGGGAAGTTGGTGATGGCGAGAACTACACTACGAGCTCTAGGATGGGAACTAGAACTTCATCCACCTAAAATTACTTATGGAGGGATCTAAGGATCCTGTGGAACTCAGATTATGAGAGGTATAATCACACTACATGGGATACATCCCTATACTCTGATGACTAGGGTGAAAATCCATTAACAAGCCATATATCCCCTCCGAATCTGAGATATGAACAACGTCAATGATGAATTGACCTTTCCCAGGATTTCACCTTCGGTGGTGAGTGTTATCCCTTCTACCTCGAGATCGTTCATCATGCTAGGGTACCTTTTTCTCATGGGGAGGACCTCAGTCTGGGTTGGTTGGGACATAGGGTGGACCTCCACATTTAGAAGGAGTACATGGAGGACCTACATACTAGCTATCAAAAGACAGGGGAGGACCACCACTTTAGTTAAGAATGACATGGGGTGGACCTCTATAATGGTGTTTGATGATTTAGGGAGGGCCTAATATTGATTTGGTTATGGTGCGTGGAAAATCTACACATTGAGTTTCATCATTACGAGTTTCCTTATAAATACTGTCAGTGGTGCTGATGATTGAAAGGGTCAACTTGATCTGCCTATGAGGCATGTGGGCTCTCGATCCAAATCTGGAAAAGATGGATCATTATTAGCGTATTGTAGGGATTAGAAGAGATGTGATCGTTTTTGTAGGGGAAACTATAGTCTTATAAAACATTACTCATTGGGAAATTTTCTGGTCCTTCTCATGATGTTGGCATAAACTTCCTCAGACGAGGCCCAACGAAGCTAGGTTTGAGCCCACCTGCTCTTCGGCCTAAAGGACTTTTTGTTCCTAGTGTTGAAACATAATAGTAGGAGTCCTTCTAGGAATATCCCTTGGGATATTCATGGTTTTCATGACTCGAACATCCCCTACCTACTAGGAATTGGGGAGCGATTCATTAGAAATCTCCAAAAGAGAGTCTCTTGAAGCAGTTCTTCATTGAAATGGGGGGTGGTTTTACATTATGTAACCCTCAAGGGATATGGTGTTAATAAGGAGATGATTCCTCTAGATCCTAGTGGGCCATATAAGTTGTGTGAATAACCCCTACCACTCATACCAACATATGAGGGTGTCGATCACCCTCCTCTAGATGATTTCCAAGGGTGAGATAGGTTGTGGGTTCCTAGCATTCAGTGTTTCGGTAGAAGTCTTGGTGAGGTTAGTGTTGTGTGGGGTTTCCACATTAATATTACCCATAACCCAACACCTAAATGCACTGGGTTTGGGTTTTCCAACAATTTTATTCCTATATGATAAGTAGACTCATCCATTAGTATATGTATAATAAAATCAAATCCCCATGCCCCAATGACATCCAATTTTATAAATATGTAGATGGACCCACACTTATAATGTCATAGACTGAGGATACCCATATCTAATATCCGCAATGAGTTGGTGAGTTCGATGATGGTTTAACAATTGTTTTGGTTCGACATAGCTCTAGATGTTTGATTTTTATGACATAAAAAATTGGTTGGTTCCCTAACACTACTAGTATCTATGTTGAGGAGAAGAGTTTCACATCAAGTTCACCATTTCTATTTTTGATGCTTTCACCAGGTCCCTTCCTGCACATCATAGTTATGTGAACTGGCTATTACAGCCCTGCATTCCCAATTTCCAAATTCAGGATAATTTCCTCACTTTAAATGGTAATGTATTCTTGTTGATAAAAAATGGTTGTTGGATATGGCTTCTTCCTTATAGGGAATCCTCCTTGGGGATAACCGCATAGTTTGGGTCCCCTTATAGATTATGTCGTGTTCATGGAACTCATTCCTAGTGTCATATCTTTATGGAAAATTTTTAATTACACTTTTTATATTTGGAAATGGCTTCAACCTTTGGTCAAGGGAGTAGTCATGTTGGGAATCACTCAGCATGTCTTGATGTTGGACACATTGGTCATATGTAAATATTTTGATTTGGAGGGAATCTAAGATGAGGCATCTCAGTCACAAAACCCATGGAATATAATATTTATCATGATTTAATTGATTATAATGTAAGTCATACATGTATTTTTACCTCAGGCATCTCATGTTAATTTCATGGGATAGGTGTTTTGAGCTAGGTCACAAGTTATACATCATGTGGAGTTAGATCCTAGCATCCTATAGAGATGGACTGAGGTATGGGTTTAATGTATTGTGGAGATAGATAATATTTCTTTTGGAGGAGGACCGAGGTGTATCCATGGTCGAAAACAATTGTCGTGTTTACTAATTATGGGATTGAATGCCTTGTGAGGAGGATTTGGGGGGTGTGTCCTAATAAATGGACATTTCACACACGAGTTTACCAATTAATATTGAACACTATATGAGGAAGATCTAGAAGGTGAGTACATAGAAGGTAACACCCAATTTTACCAATATGATAAAATGACTTATTAGGTTCATCCAGAATATGGATTGATATAGCACCAAGTGAAACACATATAAATTTTACTTATTTGGATCAGATACCTTCTGAGGCTGATCTGAAGGTGAATTCCTTTGAGGGAATACATCACACCTATGTTTTCCAAAATGTATTAGACTCCCTATGGGACAAATCTATAAGGTTCATACCTAGTAGGGAACATCTAAGTTTACCAATTTTCAGGATTGAACCTCATGGAGGTGTCTTATGTAACATGTTTTGAAGATTGGGATCAAAACCCACATAGTTTTATGTCGTAGTTGAAGGTCTTGTGATAGGTCTAATCCATGTAGTTTAACGTCCTGAAGTAAGGATTATAATATTTTTAAAGGATAATCAATGAGGTATTGTTTGGGAATTATGCATTGAATCTTCCCTTTGAAAGTGGATTGCTCTTAAGGGAATGATATGGGGCATATGCATGGGAGTTTCCAGTAATTGGAGTCTTGTTCACCACTGTAGGAGAGGGTTTCATTTAATGGTGATCTTACATGGGGAATCCTATGTTTATCGTATAGAGTATGTGGTGTGGGGTAATCCCATTTCAATCATACATGGGGAATCTTGTACTTTTGAATCATGGTAAGGCTACAGTTTTACATTGTGTGATGAGGACGTCTTCATGTAGTTGAACTTCATATAACTAGGAGGTGGTGTCACAACCCAACCCAGGCTGGGGATCGATCCAGAATTACCACAATCCCACCTCCATAGGCCATGGGGGGGGGGTGAAACGTGCTGAAGGAATAACTAACTCGGGGAGGCATTTTCATATGTACATGTACACACACAGAGCCATCGAAGTAAAAAAGTGTATAGGGGAGAATAAAATATTCAATATTACTGTAAATAAACAAAACAATCTTAGACCTCTAAATATTACAATTTAATGTAGTGTAAACTGAAAAGATAATGGAAAAATTACACAATCAACCAGAAATGTGTCCCAGCCAAACATAAAATTGGAAATCTAAAATATCTAAGAGATCAAAGCTCATGGATCCTAAACGACGACAAACATACATGGTCCAAGAAACTCATATACCTAAGAACCTCTAAAGTCATGATCTACATATCTTTCTTCTAAAAAAGAAACAACATGTGTTGGTATAATCCCATGCACGGGTGAGTATATTCCAAACCAGTAGAGCTCCCAAAAAGAGTGAAGGGGGAGCAATAATAAATATAATTGAATAGAAAATCAATAGATAAAACAAGGTACAGTAAAAGAGTCATGTTAAACCCAATAATAGAGTGAAACTAAACTCTTTCAAACACAAGGAGCATGAAACAATGAGACGTTTAACTTCTCATTGAGTTTTGATTACCTAGTGCAAGAGAATGGAATAATCCAGCCATGAGAAGATAAACTCTGAAATAATGTGGCATACTCTATGCATCGTCTCCTCTCCTGAACATAGTAAGTAAACCAAAAGAATGGGTACTGGAATTATATATATATATATATATATATATATATATATATATATATTCTTATTCAAGAAATCCAAATGAGAGACTAAGGGGATTTCCATCTTGTATCTCATCCCAAGAAATGAGTAGCCAATACTTCTAAAAGTATCCATCAATGATTCCCCTAATATCACATGTATTCCCTAAATAGATGAGTCTATGGGACTCAATCACCACACCTTGATACTATCTACTTTGGGCCGAAATATCTCTCCCACATGGTCTTAATTCACCCCATAATGACACATATCGGTGGGGAAAGCAACCCTCTTTCTCATGAGACCAACGGTATGTCAAACTATCTCTCATCGATGTGATGCACTGTTGAGGGGATATAGGATATAGGTGAGGATCCCATTCTCTAGTATAATATGAGGAAACTACTCTATCAGTCACTGAGGAACTCTATATCCTAGCCTAGATGGAGGGTTACACTTGAGAATTTCATCAGGGAACGCCACATCCTAGTCCTATTGGCGGGTAATCCCGATGACTTGTTAGGGAACTCCACTACCCATCCCTACTGGAGGGTGACACATAGAAGATGTCATCGTGAAATGAAACTTAATATCCCATATGGAGGGTATTCCTGGAACATTCATTGGGGAACATCTCTACCCATCTCTATTGGTGGGTAAGCCCAAAATTTTAAGGATGTCCGATGCTTGGTCCTACTAGAGGGTAACATGAAAATATCATCAGGGAATGCCACCATGCAGCCATATAAGAGGATTTTTCCCAAAACTGCTCTGGTGATTTTATATGGTTGTTGATATCATTGGGTGTTACCTTAGTGAAAGAAAAACCTAGAATATTTAACTTCATATTTGAAGATCCACTTTAGAGGGAACCATCACTTTTTATGTGGAAATACACATAGGATGGTCTATGTGTGGATCAAAATACTTTTTTAAATGAAGGAGTTACGAACTTTCATGTAATCTTGAAAGGAGATCAAGGCGTACATGGCATGTGATGAGACCCACACAATGTGTGGTCCTTCTCCACATCCTCACCATGTCCCTAGTCAGCACACAGATCCATCCCATGTAGTAGAACAACCCATATAGTTGGACTACATGTTATGTCATAACTATTTGGGATCCGGGATTTTTTATTTTTTATGTCCATGTACTCAAACCATGTGTCCATGTACTTGGACCCCGTGTCCATGTACTCTGGCACATAATGTTTGGGTCCACATGGGATTTCTCCCATGTGGTCAACCCATGTCTATGTTCTCTTACATGGAGTCCCCTCCCATGTGACCCATCACACAGGTTTTCTAGCTGGATAAGGGGCACACAATGTGTTAAGGAGTGTTACATGCCATGTTACCCTCAAATATGTTCACACACTAGTCCCACTATCGAGAGAGGCTACACACCATGCTTTCATCATTAACCATGATGTGTTGTAGGGATTTCTCCAAAATTTTATGATTTTTTATATCTTTATTCATGATTCGAATATTCTCCAACTACCTTGTATTCCCCCCTCAAATATTCATGAATGAAATGAATCAATCCATGTATTTTGGATCTCAACCATTGCTCCCCATAAATCTACTCCAGTCACTAATGAGGGTTTCATTGTGCATTCTGCATGCACTCAAGGCTTCAGCACTTGATGATCCATCCCCAAATCATCGGATTGATCAACCTTTCAATGAAAAAATCCTAGATCTATGACCATTTTTTCAATCCAAGATTTTTTTTGTTGTTTTTTCAAAAATTCAGGCACCCGATCAGGCTCTGATTTCCCAATAATTGTAAAAATATGGACAATGGGGATTCCAACGGTGGAAACACAAAGAACGGTGGAGAAAAGCACAAGAATAACTGTTTATATTATTATTGGATAAGTGTTCTTGGCCAATCGATCAAGACCATAAAATTCATATTAGAAAATAATTGGTAAAATAATATTTCAATTATGGGGCACATGAAAGGGTTACAACAAGAGTATATATCCTAGAATATCTATCAATCCACTAAAAAATGTAATCAAGGGCATAAAAATCACCAATGATAAGTCCTTCTTCAGTTTGGATCAATTTTTGTTGAAAAACACGATCACCACTTAGTTCAAGACTAGCCACTACATTTATTGCGCTTTGATTCATGTTGATCCAAGGATTCATCATTCATTTAAAGGATTTTCCAAAGGGAGGGGAGGAGGATAGCTTCACCGGTGGTGGAAGAATTATGAGCCAACTCTGTCAAATTCTACACAATGATACATTTATAGATTTCATCCTAGGTCATGGTTTAATAAATCAATTAATAAATTAACTAATTAATCAACTTAATTTTACCACCAATGAGCGAGGGGTCGAACAACCCACACCGACTTATTTTTTATCATTATGAGGGTAAAAATTGAATTAAAGAACCAACCGTGGTATTATATTTTTTATCTTGTCAACAGTTTAAGTATTATACTAATTTCTTTAACTAACAACATGCGGAAAATATAAAAATATTTAATATTTTTATAAAATTTATTCTGGTAACATGGAGACTCAACATCACAAGTCTTCTCAGCACCTAGCTCTATATATATATATATATACATGTCAATGTCTTACAAGGGTAAAATCAGGTGACTATATTATTCCCTCCATCAATATTTTCTTCCCTAAAAAGAAAAACATGGAAAAAAACTAAAAACATTGAGCTCACATCTATCTCTCTTACTCCCAAGAACATTTATGCACTATTCAGTGCTGCCATAGTGTGAAAACCAAAGGGATGGTTTATCCACGCAAGGTCCTATCTTGTTGGTCTTTGATCATCATTGGCTGATCTGTAAAGGTGGGTCCATCCTCAATGGCTAACTCTCCCAAGTTAATTTTTTCCATGGGTTCATGCATGTATCTCCTCATATGTGATGTGTGGAAAACTCAATGCACCCACTCTAGCTGTAGGGGTACGGTGATGTACTAGGAAACATCGTTGACCCTCCGCGTGATCTCAAATGGACCGATGAACCTCAGGGATAGATTTCCTCCCCGGATGGTCCTCTGTAATCCTCTTCATGGGGAGACTCACAAGAAAAAGTGGTCTTCTAGATTGAACTCCAAAGTCCTATAAAGATGGTATGTGTAGTATTTTTGTCTTCTCTGGGCTATCCTCATTCATCCCTAAATAACCTGGATTTTCTCCATTGTCACATGCACCATCTTTGGGCCCATGAGAGATGAATGTTCCATATTTTTCTATCTCAAAGGTGACCTATAGGATCTCCTATATAGGGCCTCAAATGGTTTCATGCTCATTGTATAGTGGTAGTAGTTTTTTACACCACCCCTACCAAGGGAAGGAAATACTCCAACCTCTAGACTAAGTCCAACATACAATACCTCAGCATATCCTCTAGCACATGGATAGTGTGCTAGGTATGGCCATCAGTCTGAGGGTGAAAGGTTGAACTCAACCCCATATATGACCTGAATTACTCCAACAAGACTCTCCAAAATCATTATGCAAACTATGTGTCATGATCATATATATTCATTGAGGGCACCCCATGGAGGATGATCTCATGTACATACAACTTCCTAAAACTCTCCACTGAACAATACTCCCAGATGGTAAGGAAGTGTGATGACTTTGTGAGTTGGTAAAATATCATCCAGATGGAATCATTACTCTTCATTGAGTGTGGAAGCCCAATGATTAATTCCATGTATATGTCATTCCAACTCCACTATGAGATCATGAAATGCTGCAAAAAAACCTTTTAGAACATGGTTCTCAGCATTCACCTGCTGACGATTGAGGCACCGTGAGACCAACTTAGCTACACTTTTTCTCATGTGAGACCACCAAAACTGCCACATATGATCTATGTACATATTCCCCATGTCAGGATGTATAGTTAGGGGATATGTTCGGAACTCCCAAATCACCTCCTCCTACATTGTGACTAGAACCACTTTTCACCCTCCAAATAAAATTTCATGATTTCCTCCTTCAAAATAACCATATAGTAAGTCACATATGGATATTTGATCACACAAGACCTTGAAATAGATTTCCCCTAACTAGGACTCTCTCACATGCTCAATATTTGAATGTGTCTACACCATCGACTAGAAAAAAGCTATACCCTCTTGCTCTACTAGGGTTAGTTAAAGGGAAGTTAACTGCTATGTGGCTTCCTTCACTAAATTATATGGGTACATTTTTCTATGGGATTATTCCACAACATTTCTATTCCCTAGAGTACATACTATCTCAATGTCATAGTCCTGTATGAATTCCAACCAACATCGCTCTATCAAGTTCAAATCTATCTAAGTGAAGATGTACCTGAGAATCTAGAGGTATGAGTAAACCCAAAAGCAGTCACCTAGGAGATAGTGCATCAAAATTCTCAAGGAAAGGACTAAAAATTCCATCTCTAGGTCATGAGTTTCTTAGTTACACTCATGGGGTCTCATCTTCCTCAACCCAAATTCGATGCCTACCTTATATTGCATCATCTCGCAACTGAGCCCAGTTCATAAGGAATCAAAAAACACTATTAAATCAACACCTTCCTTCCATACTCTCATCATGGGAGCACTTTTCAGCCTATTCCTTAAATCCTAAACATTCCTTTGGAACATTTCATACGAGTCAAATTACTACCTTTTCAACATCATGGAATTAAAATGGGCTACAATCTTGGATAATTCCCCCACATATATTATGAAGTAACCTACCAATCCAAGAAACCTATGCTCCTATGACGCATTCTTGGGTAGCTCACAATAAATAACTACATCAATCATCATAGGATCCATAGCTCAACCTTCTGTGGGAATAAAATTCCCCATGAATTGAACCTCATGAATCCAAAACTTGAACCTTGAGAGCTTTATATAAAATTTGTGCTCTTGAAACAAATATAGGATCATCCTCAAGTACTCTACATTTTCCTTTTTTGTTGCAGTGTATATTAGTATGTCGTTGATGAAGACAAAAATCTAGTCCATGTATGACTAGAAGACCTAGATCATCAAATCCACAAACATGTAAGGGGATTTTTTTCACACCAAATGAAATAAGTTTAAACTCATAGTATCTAGAGAAACATCATAATTCCAACCTTGTAATATCATCCTCATATACCCGCAACGGGTGGTAGATGGACATGAGATCATTACTGGAGTACCATATCAAACCTTGAAATGGATAAAAGATTTCATTAATCCTTGACAAGGGGTATTTTTCTTTATCGTGGTATGGTTCAAGCGATGATAATCAATGTAACAACATATGATCCCATAAACCATTTTAAAAAACAACACTAGATCTACCCAGGGGGAAACAATGGGTCTCATGAATCTTTTCCCATGAAGGTCCTCTAATTATAACCGTATATCTCAAAGCTCAGTAAGTTCCATCTGATATGTCGTAGAATAAATTTGAGTAGTCCCTGGATGTAATTCGATGAAAAACTTCATCTCTCACCTCAAAGTTAGTCCTAGAACATATTCATTGATGATGTCCATATAATCCTCCAAAAATAAAATAACGTGATGTATGAAGAGACTACTACACTGGTATAAACTTCTCAACTGATGGTAGATAGGCTTTGAACTCCTTTAAACATCCATTATACCTTCCGTAAGATCTCTCTCCATAGAGAAAGAGAAACTTTTCCCATATGTGTGTTGGCATATAAGTAGTATATAATTAAATTAAATGTAGAATTGAACCATGTAAAGAAAATACCTACACAAGATGACATCATAGGGTTCCATAATGATGACAAAAAATTCCCATGTGAATGTCTCTCCTACAAGCGATATCTTGCACTACCAATAGTTAAATGACACAGAAGAAGCATTACATATAGGATCCTCAAGATGAAGCTAATGTACTAGTTTATATACTAGAAGATTTATATCTCACTCCCGGATTCGAGAGATAAAAGACTAATTGGAATATATGCATACTAATACTATGGTAAGAGTACGAAAATCACATATCGTACTTCAAATCATTTCTTGAACTACAGGACTGTAGACATCCAAATATTTCAACTGTCTATGTCCCATGGCACAAACTCCATGAGCTTGAAACTGGACACCTTGTTGTGGTGGTGGTGGAAGGACCTCATAATGACATCTTACACATGTATATCCTCCTACTTTTATTCCATCTATGCCACTCTAGGGTCTAACCTAACCACGACGTTGTCTCTACCATGGCGTTCTATCAGCTATCTACCTTGACTGCTCAGCACACTGAGTTGGGATGCCTCGTGCCTTGTGACATATACCATAAAAATGAAATCACTTACTTTATCCATGATACCCTACTACTTTACACTAACACAACCACATATTTCAATGTGCCTGAACATGCTCTCCAAAGGGTATCCTATTCTGATATCTATAGAAACTGTCAACTACTATAGATGACTCAAATATAATGCACCCACTTCCAGCTCCATCTACATAACATCTCTTCAATGGGACACTCTATGTCACACGTTCCAGCTCAAGAACCCTGGTATAGGTGGGGATTCACAATTTCACTATACAATATCAGATCTCTCTATTGATTCCATGCTTATACTTTAGTGCCCAGAAGTATCCATCATGGGTCATGTCGAGAGAGTACTGTATAAGTTCTATAAACCTAGTTGCATAATCATCCACTATCGTACCTCCATGATGAAGCTCAAAAATTCATTGATTTGAACTGAGTTTAAGCATTAGGATTTGTACTTCTCGAAAAATAGCTTCTATAAGTTATCCCATGAGAGTGTCGACTCATCGTGAATCTTAGTATCCTTCCTCCACCAATGCCCAGCTGGTGCATGGAAAAGACTGTCTATAAAATCCACCATCTGATCCATCAGTGTTTGGATAAGCTTAAACATATGAATGATCGACTCTATCCAATCCTATACCACCTCCGGATCTGGTCTCCAAGGAACCTCAATGGTCTTCGATGCTGGAAGTCACAGTGTGCACTTAGCCTCTGCACATCCTTATCCTCCTATGTTGGGATGATCAACTTCTTAGTAGGTGGAGGTGATTCTAGCTATCCACCTAGAGTAAGGGGATCATATGATGTATCGTGAATTGAGACCTTATCACTCATAAGTTTCTCATCACGAACCAGAGTTGGTAACTTGGGTGGTTGTCATCATGGAGGCATCCTGAAAGTTATCAAGGAGTTACATGGTTAAGTGATAATATATATATATATATATATATATATATATATATATTAACAAAAATGGGGATATGACTCAATAATGGTAGTAAAATACACAATCCTATATGGTTTATATACCATTTATTCCTACAACAAAGGTCTTGGCCTACTAAATCAATAATAAGGTAGTCAGGGTCCTGGTGATATATTGGCCACCCACACTATCACTAGACACCCTGGCCTAAGATCCAGACATAATAAACATTAAAATTATTCCCCTAAACCCAACCAATCCACCTATGGGGAAATGTTTTAACAGTGTCCCATGGAATGAAATTTCCTTGATACCAATTTTTCACAACCTCACAGAAGACCAGGATCGAACCAAAATGACTTGAAGTCCACCTCAATAAGCTAGGGGTGGTGACAGGAATTTAAACCAAAACTAACTAGAGGAGTCCTTTTTATAAGTTCCTATACACACAAACATAACCAACCCATTGAAAAAGTTCACAAGGAATAAATAAAAGATGAAACACTACTATAAATAAACAAAACATGCATGGACCTCTAAACATAATGAAGCACTATAGTGTAAACTAAAAACAAAATGATAAAAATTACTTTCCCAACCATAAATGTTTCCCAACTTGAAAAAAAACTAGAAAAGTAACATAATTGAGATCCTAGCTCATGGATCCAATGATATGACCATTGTACATGGTTTAAGAACATCATATCACTATGATTATCTGAAGTCAAGATAAAACTATATATTGTATGAAAATGACATGACACATGTTGGGAGAATCACATTCATGGGTGAGTATATACATAACAAGTAGAACACCCCGAAAAGGGTGAGGGGGTAGTAAAAGATACAACTAAAGAGGAATGTTGTTGATATAAAATGGTACAATGAAATATTATAACTCAACCAAAAAATAGAGTGAAAGTAAACTCATACAAGCACAAGGAGCTCGTTACATTAAAAATGTGAACTTCTCGTACAGTCTTCTCTACCTATAGAAGGAGAGTGGGATCATCCAACTATGATAAGCTAAACACAAAAATAAAATGGCATGATGTGCGCATCTTCACCTCTCCTAGAAGGTGAGTTAGTAAAACCAATGAGTGGGTACTGAAATAAGATATATATATATATATATATATATTCTCAGTCATGAAACCCAAATGAGAGGGTAAGAAGATCTCCCTATGACAACTCGGCCCAAGAAAAGTGTATCCAGTAGTTCCAAAACTATCCATTAATGATGCCTAGAATCTCTTTCATTTTCATTGAACACACAATTCTAAGGGAATCAATCACCACACCTTAATACTATCCACTTTGGGTGGAACTAACTCTCCCACATGGTTTTAGGTCTTGTCACAAAGACAATTCTCGGTGGGGAAAGAGTTTATTTCTTGTGAGTCTAACGGTATGTAAAACCATGTATCACCACTGTTCCACACAATTTAGGGGTTACATGTTCTAGTTAAGTATTCCATGCCTAGTCCTGCTGGAAGTAAAGCCCGTAAATTTCATCAGGGATCTCCACTACCCAACCCTATTATAGGGTAATCCTAGAGCATCTAGGAATTCCACTTCCCTATCCAACTATAGGGTAACTCTAAATGATCATTATGGAACACCACTAACCACCCCTACTAGAGGTTAAGAACAATACTACAGTTGGTGAAGGAAACTACCTAGCCCTACTGGAGGGTTATTCTTATAATTACCATGATGATTCTGTATGATTACTATCATCATCAGGTGTCACCTAAGCACGTTCCAAACCCAGAACATTTCATAGTGTATCTCGAATTCCACATTCGAGTGAACAATCATGTTCCATGAAAAACGATACTATGGACATGCTATTCATGGGAAAAAATAATGGTCTAAATGAAGGTGGTTCATACTTTAAAAGTCTCCTAAATGGATCTCAAGGGGAACAAAACATATGAGGAGACTGACATGTCTTGTGGCCCCACTTCACAGCTTGACTGTGTACCTAGAAAGAACATGGTTCCACCCCATGTAGTAGAACACACCATGTAGGTGGACTATACATCTTTCCATGACTAACTAGGACCAGGACCATGTCATATGGTCGTGTCCATGTACCTAGACCCAGTGTCCATGTACTCTGGTATATGGTCTGTTGGTCCACAGAGGATTCCTCTCATGAGGAAAACCTATGTCCGTGTTCTATGACACAGATTCCATGCATGGATGACCCATCACACAGTTCTTCTAACTAGGTTAGGGGTACATGGAGTGTGGGAGAGTGTTACTTGCTGTGTTACCCTCATATTTTCCCAAACCCTAGCACTGCCATTGAGAGAGGATACACACATTTTTTTCATCATTATATAAGGAATGCAGTAAAGATTTCAAAATAATGTTCATATTTTCTATATCTTTATTTGTTCTTTGAATCTACTCCAACCACCTTGGGTTATTCCTAAAATCTACTCAAAAAAATCCATATCTTGCCAAATATTTCAGATCTTGATCATTTCTCACTGTGAATATTCCCCCATCACTGATGAGGGTTTCATCATGTATTCTACAAGCACTTGAGGATTTGAAACTTAATGATCCATCCCCAAATTTCCATATTGAACATCCTTTCAATGAAATGATACAAGATCAATAATCATTTCATCGATTCTTTCTTTCTCCATTGATTTAAAAATACTCCAGGGACTCTAAAGGGCCTGAGATTTGTAGAAATTTAAAAACAAAGAACCATGAGGATTCCAATGGTGAAAGACATAAAGAATGGGGGAGAAAAGAACAAGAAGAAAAATTCATGTGATAATTGTCCTAGATTTTGTGTCCCATCAATAAACAATAAGAAATACAAATTAATAAAACTGGTAAAAAATGTTTTAATTTTTTGTCACATGTATGGGTTGCAACATGGGCACAGAACCCAGAAAAACTATTGATCTACTATATCATTTAATCAATGGTGTAAAAATCACCAATGAAGAGCCCAAATTTTTATTGGTTAGATCATTGCTGAATAACTCACTCACCAACGAGTTCAAGAGGAGTCGCTGCATTCATTTCACTTTGATTCACATTGATCAAATGTTTTGTCATTCGTTGAAGGGATTCTCAAAAAGTAGGAGGAAAGGAGAGATTTTTTAGAGGTGGGAGAATTGTGTTCCTACTCTGGAGAATTATACCTAATAAAACATTTATATATTTAATTAGAGGTGAATGTTTAATTAATTAATTAATTAATTAGTCCACTTAAATGTACAACCAATGAGAGAGGGTTCAGAAAAAACATATGCATAATTATTTTCTATTGCGCATAAGGTAAACACAATGTTTTGGACCAAACTGTGGTCTAGGATTTCTGATTCAATCAACCGTTTAAGAGTTAATATATTTTTTTTAATTAACAACTTGTAGGAAATATAGGATACATTTAATATTTTTATAAAATTAATTCTAGGAACACCAGGCCTCGAAATCACACACCCCCTCAGCACTAGTATCTAAAAAGATATATACAAATATTTCAAAGACTTACAAGAAAAAAGGGTCTCTACACATGGAACTAGGTAGTTTACATCATTCATTTCAGATGTGGTGGGAATCACTCTTAACCCCTTGGGATCATGTGTTCACAACTCATGCGCCTTTAGGTGGGCATGACATTGGAACTTCCATGGAGGTTATTTCAATCATGAGGTCTATGTTAGGGTACCTATACATAGAATTAATGAGCATTATGGTACATATTATTTGAATATATAGGTAGGTAGGAGGCTCAATACCCACTTGGGGGGAATTTGGAAACACATGAGTTTGTGGAATAGGACACATGGGTACTCAAGGTGTAGCTGAACCGGTCCTGTATTAGTGTGGGGGTGGGGGGAATGACCACTCAACCTTCATTAAAGGGTGTTAGCATAAATGAAGCATCATAGAGTGTCCCAGGGAGAGGATTTCAGGAAGTTTGAAACCTCTCTGAGAGGTTTTCCATGAATCTCAACTGACTCGCAAAGGTCATGGGATTAAAAAATGGGTATGCTTTATGAAATCGGGGTTCCCTTCTTTATTGTGGTGTTTTGATTATGAGGGGGAGTGCTTCGTAAGGGTTGTATGCTTCGCAATACCTCAAGTTCCTATGCGATAATTATTCTTCTGTAAAGGGATTCAAACTTCATGAAAGAAATATCCACATTAATTATATAATCTTAATAACACAAGGGAGGTGGATTAATGATTATTGGATACCTTGGGTGATCAATTTTATCTTTCTTCATGAAGCTTAGGAGGTTCATGAATAGGGAGCGGTTTTGGAAGTTAAAAGGTCATGGTTCGTCACAAAAATGTTCAAATGAAGGGTGTATTTATAGTGTATGGGTATCATGAATAATGGAGGCATTAAAAAATAATTTATGAGATTTATTAATGTGTATGGATAGATGAGTCTAAATATCTCTCTCACAGAGCTACCATCAACCCTTTATGCTTCAACAAAGTACTCAATGAATCTTAATGTCCTTGCATATATGTTTCATTAGGCCTTCTCACATTTTGAGAATAAGCTTATCAACTAGGAATCTTCTTGAGATCTGACCATTCATCTATCTCATTAGCTCCCGAAATAAAACTTAGAGGAATATTTGGTTTATTTTGGAATGTATTCATCCCGAACTGGCCATGCCTTCCTTGAATATTCCCCAAACACATGTATTTAAGCATAGATAATCATATTTAAAAATAATGGTGTGAAAATAGGTGGTTTAATCTAGTTTAATGATAAATGTTGCCCAATATTAAAAACCACAATATATGGTTTCTCGTAAATCTCAACATGGTGTATTGATGTGGTTTAAAGGGAGGGTCAATTTGATTTAGAAAATAATTACAATAATTAATAACAACACAAAAGCTTTTTTATTCATAAAGATAAAAAATGTTTCAAATTCAATACATACTTCATATATCATATTGTAAAAGTTATCATTTTCTAAAAACCCCTTATTTTCCTCTATTAATTAAGGAAAATAATATTTAGTAAATAAAAAATTGTTTATACTATAAGGAACACAATTGTCTTAAGTGAGAGATACCCTGATTTGGGGGTGTGAATTATGGAATGAAAATAATTCCAACTTAGACACTTAATACTCAAAATATCATTGTTATAAATGATCTTATCCTTATTATTAGTAGGGTGATACTTAAGTTATTCTTTCAATAATGATCTGATTGTAATTTCACTAGTTTTTTTATTGAACTAGTTTTATCAATTATGGATCAAACCAAACTTACCAATTTATTTCTTGGAGAATGTAAACAAAAATGTACACAAGAGAAAATAAATTACTTGGTTCAAACACACTAGCCTAATCCAAGGAGCATTCAATGATAATGTGTTAATGTACCATGTTCTAATAAAATACCTATTTGGTGGGGGGGGGGTTAATCTATATCACTCCATTCTTAGTCTCATTCACCTTACAATGATTCAGTGATGGTTCACAAAAAACCTAGGGTAACTACCTTACTTATATAACTTTTTCACTGTTTCATGAAAGGGAAAAAATATTTGAAAACACACAGCAACTCAAAAAAACATCATTGTAGTTGTTGACTCTACGTGTATAGATAGAAGACCCTTGATCTCCACATGTTTCTCCTTTAAAGACTGACTATGAACACAAACATGATACTAAAATCATCTTCCATGTTTCATCATATGGTTCTGGGCACAACTAAATCACCAATGTTTTGTGTTAAATTAAAATTTCTTTTAACATAGTTTTTCTTGAAACCCCAATTAAGGACCTTATGACATTAAATTTTTAATCAATTATTTATGATTAGAGGAATGATTTAACTTGGATTAAAATCCTTTCTTATATCAATATATTTGTCATTTGAGAACCCTTCTCCAAATTACTTTCATTATTTTGTACATATCCATGTATGGATCCCTATAGTGGTGATCCACGCATGCTCTTTTGATCTTCGAGAAATTCCAATTGATTTTTGGGTGCCAGTGGGGTCAATTAGTTATCCTGCATTATTCGTGTTGATTACTCATTCTCCAATATTTATGGAATCTATCTAGTATATCTCGAACTTAACAGGAAAAGAGAAAGAAGAATTCAAGAGAAAAATATGTTGGCCACAATGATTCTATATTTCTTGATTAACCATACATAATAGGAAATAACATCTATTAAAAGAGTTTGGGTTTAGTTTAAGATATTATTTAATTTTATTTTGAATATTAAATAATATAATAATTCTAAAAAAACCTATTACACATAATAATAAAATAATATTATTCTATTATGGTGTGCACTAACTTTCACAATTGAAAATATTATTTTATCGAATTGTATATTAATATTTATCAGAAGATATGTTCTTGGTCCAATTGAACTCATTATAATTTATTGAATACTCAAATAAACATTTCATTCAAAAATAAATATCTTTATCCACAAACTAGTGAATAAATATTTATTTTATATTTAATAAAATAAATAAAAATATTTTATTCACAATCCATTGAATAAATATTTATTTAATTTATACGGTCAATAAAAGTTCATAATAAAATTCCTCGTTCTTGAGAATAATATTTAATCCATTTATTAAATGCAAATAGAATTTAATTGAGATGATTGCAAACACTTAGTATGTGACCATCTAGGATTATTTCTTATTGGAATTTGAAAGGTATCCCTAATGATCATTATTAAAATCAAGAAACTGGTCAAGACACCCAAGATAAGGAAATTATTGTTGAAATTTTTAAAACCACATATGGATGTTTACTGTGTAACATAATCCCTCTATCTCAATATCTCATCATGAATGTTACACATCTGTATCATCAACATATGTGCTCGATATGTGTTTCTTTAACTGTCCGAAATAAACGTTATTTCACCATTTCCATGGAATTTATACAAATGTTATATTTTAATCAAATGGATGATATGTAAAAATTATTAAATATTTAAAGGAAAAATCCTTCCTTCAATTATCCATTAATAACATTACATTCATGATGAACCCAATATACCTTATATCCACCAATATATGGCCTAATGTTTTTTGACAATAAATCAAAGTTTGTGAGTCAGGACATGCATTAACTATAATCATAAATTATAATGACAGTTACACACACTCTTGTGTAGGAATATCTGATAACACCAAAATATAAAGAATTACTATCGTCGTGTCTATTTTAATAATATCATTTTTTGAGATTACAAGGAATAAAATTCATGATAAAAAGCCTCATATTCTTACGTGTATTCACACATGATATTCTATATACTATGTTCCCTTTCATAGAATGTTATCCGAACATAGAACTAGTTTTAAGAATATCATTATAGTATTTCAGATTTCTATTCATATAGGAGAATAGTTATAACCTTTTCAATGAAAAAAATAATCTAGGACATTATAACATCAATGTTATATAGAAGAATAGTCTATATGTGAAAATATTTATAAATTAATATGAACATATTTTTAATATACATGTAATATTAGGTAAAACATTAGTTGGTCCCAGGGAACCAAATCCAACAAAATCTCACTTACACTAGAGACAACCGCTTAAAACTGATTATTTCTCACATGTAGAAACTTGATTCCATTTATTATGGAAACAACTGATAGGACTACTATTTTTATATTGATATGGTTGAAAAAATACACTTGTCTTGATAGAGAATGCATTTATTATAACATTAATACCTTGAGAAAATTCCTCAATTTATGATATAACTGAGTATCTGCCTATTCTTCCCATGTCATAGTCTTGACATCCAGAAATAATCCATACAAAAAATTTAGCATAAAATAATAAAGATCATTCTTTTGGTACAACCTAAAATTGTAATAGGTGTAACACCACAAGCTTCTACGGTATGTTTCTCTTTGAATAATGCAATAGTGTGTGTTGTACGCAACATCGAGTTCTAACACACACCACAACCGATCAAACTAGCCGTTATGAATAGTAATACCTAATTATTAAAATTTTATAAATTTTATCTCTCAAAATGGACTTCATTTTTGGATCCTGAGTATCGAATTTAGCCTAAGGTGAAATTTTGGTACTTTTCGGATAACTTTAAAATTTTGATGAATAGTGAAAATTACTAAAGTTTAATTAAAAACAACTTTTTTAATCAAAATAATTAAAAGTGATAAATTATGAATTTTATTGGTTTTAAAGTATATTTAGAAAATATTTCTTCCATTTAATACAATGTTGGTCATTGGAAATAATTTCACAATTAAACCGAACATAAACAAGTATCAATCTTTTGATAGTTATTATATCTTAAAACACGCTTTATGTTTTAACAGCGGGAATTAATTTTAAATTAATTTCTGCGACTTCTGTGCTTTGAATTTGGAAAAATGGATTCCATATTTGGAATCAGGATGTTCAAATTCTGTATATAAGTAACTTTTATTTTTAGACATTTTGAATAATTACTTCGGTAAATATTTTATTTACCAGGGTTAAAGGATAAATCTGGTAAATAAGGGTTAAAAATAATTTTATAATAATAAAAAATTACCCTAAAACATGTCTTAATATTATTGGTTGATTCATGTTCGACCATGGTCATCTTTGGGTCTATTTTGGGACCCCCCATGGTGCCACTTGTAAGTGATAGGGACACTTTATTTTTATTAAGTTAAAATGAATATAAAAATGACACAAGCATATATCCTTTAGAAAAACAATTTTTACATAGGCATATATATGTTGGATTTTCGACTACAAATATTCATTAGAAATATAAAACTATTTCCTACATAATGGTATTTAATTAATAATTTTTAGACATTAAATAATGTAATTTATATATGACACAATGTTGATGCAGTAATTACAATAATAGTGAAAAACTAAAATGTTGGATATTGTAGATACTCAAATAAATATAATTTGAGACTTTTTATTAATTAAACTACTTTAATAGGTTAATATGACATGTTAGGAATTATTTAATTAACTTTTTACGAAGTAAAAATTCTGGTATGAATTTTACAAAAATCAATTATTGAATTGTGTCAAAATTGACATAAAATAGTTTTTAAAACGAATATTATATTATTATTTGATATTAAATTCCAAAAAATATAAGGTTCGGCCAAGAGACTTATATCATGATAGGGGAATCATTAATGGACCACTTGGGGGTCTCTTAGATGTATATAGTGTGTTTATTATAATATAAAAATACAAAGAGACATTGTAAAAGTGAAACTAATTAACTAAGAGTTAATACTTAAAGATTAGGTTAGTATAATGATCCAAACCTGTATAAATTATATTGGTTGAGTGGTTTTAGACCCATACCCACCTTAAAATTTAAATAATACACTTTTGAGCCATTAGAAACCGAATATAAATTTATTATAAAATAATATTTCTAGCTTTTCCAATGGTGCCCCTCACCCCTCTTATAAAAAGGCACTTTCCCTTCTCATTAACTCACACCTTCAAAGCATTTTGGTTCGGACAAAATCCACCCAAATACTCTCTCAAATTCCCTCACTTAATCCTATATGCCTTACTTTAGTCAGGAATCCAACTTAAGAAGCCCTTTTGATCAAATCAAAAGGAAGAACCCATAGAAGAGGTAATGATTTCACCACCCTTTTTCAAGTGCCTTTCTTCTTCCACTTCTTCTTTCTTTGTTATTACCATTCTAAAATAATAACTCCAGTATCTTATATATACTGTGATGTTATTATAAATATGGTACAATCATATTCAGTATTCTATCCATCCTTTGAATAACATGTCACCATACGTGCGTACGTACGGCTTACCATCTCCACGTCATGGTGTAATTGTTATTCAATAAATTATTATTTGGATGGGTATAATAATGATGTGTAATTAATGTAAATAATAAATGTAACATGATAATTATTATGCATATATGATATACCATCCAATTATATATTATTTTAATATCAGAAGAATGATATTGTCGCTCGTGCGTACGTACGGACTACCGTCTCCACGAACGTGATAGGATTCATTCTCCATCGTATCCATTCAAGTATAATTCTCATTTGATGATTAATAATAGTATCTAAGGACTTGATATAATTATGTATATGATTAATATACAACCTATCCATGAAAAGAATGACTTACGTAACAAAACATATAAAAGAAAACGAGTAAGTTAACACCCGAAACAACGATAATACTAAGATATTATTAACAAATCAATGTTAAAAGATCATATATGATATCATATTAATGTATATGATTATTTTATAATTTAATAAAAATTATTTCACCATTATAAAGGAGGTTAACCTACCCCCAACCAAGGAAAAGTACAAGGTAAGTGTTATTTCACAATCTCTTCATTATCCGAGGTTGTTTATACGTAATAATCTACTGGGATCTCATTATCATCCACATCCGTGTTTCTTAAAAATGTATTTAAAAACATTTTTACTATTTGAAAGAATATGGTTTAAAGTTATTTATACCCTTGTTTGAATTTTTATTAGAGTTTTATAAATGAATCTTTCTGTCATTTTCTAAACAAGGTGCTTTTTAACCTTTTCAACAGAATTAAGGTCAGAATGTTTTTCTTAACTTATACGGCGGGTGTGGCTATTTTCTGCCATTATAAAATCGTCAGAGCTTCCCTTACAAGCTTATAATAATATTTTCAAAGAAAATGTTTTATTTTATAAATATATTACTCTTATATGATTTCAAAATAGAAAGAGATATTTATCTAAAAAGAGTATTTATTTCATCTATGTCAACATCCTTTGATGGATTTTATGCTTATTTGAAGTTGATTTATTATGATACAAAACTTCTATATTGTATTGAAGGTTTTGTGATATGTTTGACTGTGAATGTGCTATTTTTATACCATTCATGGTTTGTGGTGAAAGTATTGACATTTAGTATGCTAGTTTTAATACAAATGTTTATGTTATGTTTAAAACTTTCATATGGGGAATGCATTGGACTTAATATGTGATGGGTGGAGCCCGCTATAGCTCCTCAATGCATCAGTAGGTATAATGAGACAAACTAGTGTCTTAGCACAAGGCCTTGACAAAATATTATTTGTATTCTTGGCACGAGGCCTTGGCTATGTGGTTATGATAGTCTGCCATTATGCATTCCATCATTATGAAAGTGGTTATTGATATTGCATGTGATTATTTGATTAGTAGAATATCCATGTGAATAAGTAAAAGTCATTATTTAACTTTATTTTTGCCATACTATGTTGAAGTTCAAGTTTAAAAGGATTTTTTTAGTTATACATTTCATTAAATGTTTATTCTTATTTATGAAAGTTTCCACTATATTGTTATCCTTACTGGGCATTTGAGCTCACCCCTTTTCTATGTTTTATTTTTCCCAGGATGTGAAGAAGTAAATTATGAATGACCTGCAGGGATATTATGAGGGGATAATAGTGTGGACTATGGAGACAATATGTTGTTGTAGTATTTTTTCACTTTATTATGTAATGTAAAACTTTATGAATATATCTAGTGTTTGCAATGCTACTAAACCAATCCGTATTTCGAGATTTGATCTTTCTTGTGATCATGCCAATGTTATGTAATAATTCACCGACTCTGGGTAACTGGGGTCGGGGCGTTACATTTGGTATCAAAGTAAGTTTATTAAAAACCTTGGAAGCTAGATTTAGATAAACTCTGATTAGAGCACATAGATTTAAGATGGACTTTGAGGATTAGTATAGAAGAACTTCCAAGAATTTTGGTATTGTAGAGATTTTGTGAGTTTTCTGAGCAATAAATCCCTGTCTGGATACGAGCAGGTAGAGGCGGCTCTGGCACAGATGTACCTAGGGGTAAAACCCGAAAATACCACATTGAGATAGACTCGAATGGGAACTGGTGCATGACAACAGGCCTTCTTGCACTCTTGGTTACGACACTCCCGGGGGATATGATTAGGATAACTCTCATTTTCTTTACAAATCATTATGAAGGGTTTATGATTATATACTTCCTAAAAGAAAACATTTTTATGATTATGGATCATATCCATAAATAGTTCAATTTAGGTTAAGTGTTTTCTATGTATGGAAATATGTATTTTGATTCATAAACTGATCTAGTTTATGCCATTGTTTAGAAATGGAACCTAGTGGAAGAAATGGAAACTGTATCAATGCACACACTCCATATAGGGATTTCCCTCCTGCTCAAGATAATGATAGTGGAGTTGGTGATAAAACTGGTGTCGATCAGCTAATCACCATACTAGGACAACTCACTCAGGTTATGAATAATAACCTTACCTATATAGAGCACCCTGATCCACAACGTGGATGATCAATGTTAGATCGATTCATGAGGCAAAAACCACCAAAGTTCAATGGGAGTAAAAATCCCTTAGTAGCTGAGCAATGGATAAATTCCCTAGAGAAAATATTTCAGGCTTTGGGGAGTAGTGAAAGGGAAAAAGTTATCATGGTAATTTACCGCCTCACTGGAGATGCTGATCAGTGGTGTCCATTGATTCAAAACACAAAGGAAGAAGATGAAGTATAAAATATGGAATGGAGGGAGTTCAAAGATCTGTTTTTAGAAAAATACTTTCCTCATGACCATCGAGCAGATATGGAAAGGCAATTTCTGAGTCTGAGACAAAAGGAGGATGAGAATGTCGCAAATTATGAGGATAACTTTACAAGGTTAGAAAGGTATGTTGGAGATTATATACGTAAGCCAAGAAGTAAGATTGATCATTTCTTTGATGGGTTAAAACCATTTCTCCATCAAGCATTAGTCTCACAATCCTTCTCGTCGTACGAAAACATTATCTCATGTGCTATCAAGACAGAAAAGGAATTCTCTAAGTCTTATGACTTTAAAGAAAAGCAAGAGAAGAATAGATCTGCTGATCAATTTGGGAATGGAAATAAGGGGAATAAGAGAAAGGTTGAATATACATACTATGGTAAATGTGGGAAGAAACACCCGAGTACTTTCTTGAAGGGAATGGGTGTCTGTTACAAGTGTGGTGAAAAAGGCCACCAAGCTCGTGATTGCAAAGGGAAGAAGGAAGCTACCAATGTTCAGTGCTACAATTGCAGGGAGATGGGAAATTATGAAAATGAATTTCCTAATAATCAGGAGAACTTTCCTCAGAAAAGGCCAAGGGATCAAGGCCAAGCTTTTTCTATCACTACTGCTGAGGTAGAAGCTCCAAAAGACGTGGTGGCAGGTAATTTAATGGTTTCCTCAAGTTTAGAAAATGCATTATTTGATTTTGGATCACCGCATATTCCCAGTTTTCTAAGAATATTAGATATTTCAAATTTGATTTAACAAGGAAGTTGTCAGTTAAAACTCCTAAGGGAAGTATCATTGCAACAAAGTTTTGTGAATCAGTCCCCATTAGAGCACATAAATGTTCTTCATCCACTGATCTCATCGTCATACCTATGATTGAATTTGATATAATCCTCGGTATATATTGGCTTTCAGACTATGATTTGAAGATTTATTGTAAGAAGAAGGAGGTTATGATTTTTGATGATGATGATAAGGAACACCTTATCTTTAGAGCAGAATCATCACCACCTAATTTTTATCTAGATCCACCCCCAGTAGCTCAACTAAATTCAATTATTGGGGAGGAAGATAATGAAATGACTGTGGGTGAGGAAAGGAATGTTCAAATTGAGGATGTACCTGTTGTGAAAGAATATGTAGATGTATTTCTGGAAGATTTACCTGGACATCCTCCAGAACAAGAAGTTGAGTTTTCCATTGATTTAATTCCTAGATCAAGGCCTATATCGAAGACCCCTTATAGAATGGCCACTGTATAATTAGTTGAACTAAAGAAACAACTAGAGGAATTGAGTAATAAGTGATTTATTTTACCTAGTGTTTCTCCATGGGGATACCCTGTTCTTTTTGTTAAAAAGAATGATGGATCTATGAGGTTATGTATCGACTATACGGAGATCAATGCTATAACAATAAAGAACAAGTATCCCCAACCTCAAATTGATGATTTATTTGACCAACTACATGGATCTCAATACTTTTCAAAGATTGACCTTCAATATGGATACCATCAGTTGTGTGTGAAGAAGGAAGACATTCCGAAGACAGCATTTCGAACCAGGTACATGCATTATGAGTTTACTGTAATGCCTTTTGGATTGACTAATGCACCCTTTGTATTCTTGGATCTGATGAATAGAGTTTTTAAGGAATATCTTGATGAATTTTTGGTGGTATTTATTGATGATATCTTGGTATACTCTAAAAGCTACGAAGATCATGAAAGTCACTTGTGCATTATCCTGAGACTATGAGAACACATGAATTATACGGGAAGTTTAGCAAGTGTGAATTCTAGATTCAAGAGATTTCTTTTCTTGGCCATATTGTCTCTAAAGATGGAATCTCTGTTGATCCTTCTAAGACCAATTCAATCCAATAATGTCCAGTACCTACGAGTATAACTGAGGTATTCAGTTTTATTGGTTTGGCAGGTTATTATCGACGTTTCGTCCGGAATTTTTCCCGATTGGCTACCCATTAACGAATCTCACACGTAAAGGGGTTAAATTTGTTTGGAAAAAAGAGTGTGAAGAATGTTTTGAAGAACTGAAGAGAATATTAGTCAATGCTCTTATATTGACTCTACCATCAGGGAATGATGGGTTTGTTATTTATAGTGATGCATCGAAGAAAGGACTTGGTTGTGTCCTTATGCAGAATGATAGGGTTATTTCCTATGCATCACGGCAGTTGAAAATTCATGAGCAAAACTACCCTACACATGATCTCGAGTTAGCAGCTGTGATCTTTGCTTTGATGATATGGAGGCACTACCTCTATGGTGAAAAGTGTGAGATTTATACTGATCACAAGAGTTTGAAGAGTATTTTCTCACATAAAGAACTCAACATGAGTCAAAGGAGATGGCTTGAATTACTCAAGGATTATGATTTCACGATACACTACCACCCGGGGAAGGAAAACAAGGTGGCAGATGCTTTGATCAGAAAAGACCATGGAGTTTTGAACAATATGAGAATTGAAAGGGATCCAATTTTCATGGATCTAGTGAAGATGGACATGGGAATAACCAGGGATGTTGAAACATCAATGAATTTTCAAATGGTTTCCAAACCATCTTTACTAGAAAGGATTATGAGTTCCCAGACCGATGATGAAGAATTTCAAAATAAGATTAAAGCTGTGAATGATGGGAGATTGAGAGACTTTGTGTATGAAGAAGGAATTTTGAAATTTGGGAAGAGGCTTTGTGTTCCTGATATACCTGATCTAAAAATGGAATTTTTGGATGATGCTCATAGCTCCAATTTCTCTATACACCCTTGGAGCACCAAAATGTATAGATATTTGAAGGAATATTTTTGGTGGGACAACATGAAGAGGGAGATTGCTGATTTTGTGTCAAGATGTATGGTTTGTCAACAAGTGAAATCTGGAAGGCAACAGCCTGGAGGAGTCATGCAACCTCTTCCTATACCAGAGTGGAAATGGGACAATATTACGATGGTCTTTGTCATGGGGCTACTAATGACTCCTAGAAGGAACGATGCAATATGGGTTATTGTTGATCGTCTTACCAAGTCAGCACATTTTCTTGCTATAAGAGAAGATCTACCACTGCAACGTCTAGCAAGACTATATATTGATGAAGTTTTGAGACTTCATGGAGTACCCCTATCGATTTTTTCTGATCATGATCCCCGTTTTACTTCAAGATTCTGGAAAAGTCTTCAGTAATCCTGGGATACTGAACTTAATTTGAGAAATGCCTACCAACCTAAAACAGATGGACAATCAGAACAAACTATTCTAACCTTAGAAGACATGTTGAGATCCCCCTCACTTGACTTTCAGGGTATGTGGGATCAATATCTACCTCTGGTAGAATTTTCCTATAATAATAGCTTCCATTCGAGTATTCACATGGCACCATATGAAGCGTTATATGGAAAGAGATGTCGCACACCAACCTGTTGGGATGACATTAGTGAAAGAAAACTTGTAGGTCCATAACTGGTAGAGGAAACATTTGAAAAGGTGAAGGTAATCCAAAATCACATCAAAGCAGCTCAAAGTAGGCAAAAGAGCTATACCGATAAACGGAGGAAGGATTTGTAATTTCAAGTCGGTGACCATGTATTACTGAAGGTATCTCCATGGAAGGTAGTCATACATTTTGGTAAGAAAGGTAAATTGAGTCCCAGGTACATTAGACCTTTCGAAATTCTAGAAGGAATTGGGGTTGTAGCTTACCGATTGGTAAAGCCGCCAAGTCTCTCCAAAGTTCACGATGTGTTCCACGTATCTCTATTGATGAAATACATGCCTGACCCAATGCATGTACTCACTTATGAGGAATTAGAACTGGAACCCAATCTGTCTTATTGCGAAGAGCCCATCAGGATTCTTGATACGAGAGAACAAGTACTGAGAAACCGGACAATGCGTCTGGTAAACGTTTTTTGGGGAAACCATAAGATGGAAGAGGAAATGTGGGAACCCGTGGAACTTATGATGAAGAACCACCCGAGTCTTTTCATGCAGTACTATTCTAGAAATTTCGAGGATGAAATTATTTGAAGTAGGGGAGAATGTAACACCCCAATCTTCTACGGTACGTTTCTCTTTGAATAAGGCAATAGCGTGTGTTGTACGCAACATCGAGTTCTAACACACACCACAACCGATCAAACTAGCCATTATGAATAGTAATACCTAATTTTTGAAATTTTATAAATTATATCTCTCAAAATGGACTTCATTTTTGGATTTGGAGTATCGAATTTAGCCTATGGTGAAATTTTGGTACTTTTCGGATAACTTTAATATTTTGATGAATAGTGAAAATTACTAAAGTTTAATTAAAAACAACATTTTTAATAAAAATAATTAATAGTGATAAATTATTAATTTGAGTGGTTTTAAAGTATATTTAGAATATATTTTTACCATTTAATACAATGTTGGTCATTGGACATAATTTCACAATTAAACCAAACATAAACAAATATCAATCTTTTGATAGTTATTATATCTTAAAAACACGCTTTTTGTTTTGACAGCGGGAATAAATTTTAAATTAATT
Organism: Viscum album; assembly: GCA_963277665.1. Taxonomy (NCBI): domain Eukaryota; kingdom Viridiplantae; phylum Streptophyta; class Magnoliopsida; order Santalales; family Viscaceae; genus Viscum; species Viscum album. The sequence continues at coordinate 1,016,267,140 of OY728155.1, forward strand.
TCTGCCACTTCGGTTTTTTGAATTTAGAGAAATGGATTCCATATTTGGAATCAGGATGTTCAAATTTTTTAAATAGGTAACTTTTATTTTTAGACATTTTGAATAATTACTTCGGTAAATATTTTATTTACCATGGTTAAAGGGTAAATCCGGTAAATAAGTGTTAACAAATAATATTATAATAATAACAAATTACCCTAAAACGTGTACTAACCTTATTGGATGATACATGTTCGACCATGGGCTTCTTTGGGTCTATTTTGGAACACCATGGTGCCACTTGTAAGTGATAGGGACACTTTATTTTAATTAAGTTAAAATGAATACAAAAATGACACATGCATATATCTTTTAGAAACACAATTTTTATAAAGGGTTATATATGTTTTATTTTTTTACTATAAATATTAATTATAAATCTAAAACAATTTACTGCATAATGGTATTTTATTAATAATTTTTAGACATTAAATAAGTTAATTTATATATGACACAATGGTGATGCAGTAATTACCATAATAGTGAACAATTAAAATGATTGATATTGTAGATACCCAAATAAATATAATTTGAGGATTTTTATGAATTACACTTATTTCTTAGGTTAATATGACATGTTAGTAATGATTTAATTAACTCTTTTTGAAGTAATAATTCTGTTATGATTTTTACAAAAATCAATTATTTAATAGTGTCAAAATTGACATAATAGAGTTTTTAAAACAAATATTATATTATTAATTGATCTTAAATTCCTAAAAATCTAAGGGTCGGCCAAGAGACTTATATCATGATAGGTGTATCATTAATGGACCACTTGGGTGTCTCTTGGATGTATATAGTAATTTTATTAACCATATAATATAAAAATACAAAGAGACATTGTAAAAGTGTAACTAATTAACTAAGAGTTTATACTTAAAGATAAGGTTATTATAATGACCTAAACATGTCTAAATTCTATTGGTTGAGTGGTTTTAGACCTATCACCACCTTAAAATTTAAATTATCCACCTTTTATCCATTAGAAACCGAATCTGAATTTATTATAAAAAAATATTTCTAGCTTTTCCAAAGGTGCCCCTCACCCCTCTTATAAAAGGGAACTCTCCCTTCTCATTATCTCACACTGTCAAAGCATTTTGGTTCGGCCAAAATCTGCCCAAATACTCTCTAAAATTCCCTAAATTAATCATAGAGGCCTTACTTTAGTCAGAAAGCCAACTTAAGGAGCCCTTTTGATCAAATAAAAAGGAAGAACCCAAAGAAGAGGTAATGATTTCACCACCCTTTTTCAAGTTCCTTTCTTCTTCCACTTCTTCATTCTTTGTTATTACCATTATAAAATAATAAATCCAGTATCTTATATATACTATTATGTTATTATAAATATGGTACAATAATATTCAGTATTCTATCCATCTTTTGAATAACATTTCACCATAAGTGCGTACGTACGGCTTACCGTCTCCACGTCGTGGTGTAATTGTTATTCAATAAATTATTGTTTGGATGGGTATAATAATGATGTTTAATTCATATAAATAATAAATTTAACATGATACGTATTCTGTATATATGATATAACATCCAATTATAAATAATTTTAATATCAAAAGAATGATATTGTCGCTCGTGCGTACGTACGGACTACCGTCTCCACCAACGCGATAGGATTCATTCTCCATCGTATCCATTCAACTCTAATTCTCATTTGATGATTAATAATAGTATCTAAGGACTTGATATCATTATGGATATGATTAAGATACAACGTATCCATGAAAAACACGACTAACTTAACAAAACATATAAAAGAAAATGAGTAAGTTAACACCCGAAACAACGGTAATACTAAGATATTATTAACAAATCAATGATAAATGATCATATATGATATCATATTAATGTATATGATTATTGTATAATTTAATAACAATTATTTCACCATTATATAGGAGGTTAACCTACCTCCAACCAAGTAAAAGTACAAAGTAAGGGTTATTTCACAATCTCTTCATTATCTGAGGTTGTTTATATGTAATAATCTAGTGGGATCTCTTTATCATCCACATCCATGATTCTTAAAAATGTATTCCAAAAAAAAATTACTATTTAAAGGAATATGGGTTAAATTCATTTATACCTTTGTTTGAATTTTTATAAGAGTTTTATAAAGGAATATTTCCGTCGTTTTCCAAACAAGGTGCTTTTTAACCCTTTCGACAGAATTATGGTAAGAATGATTTTTTTAACTTATACGGCTGGTGCAACTATTTTCCACCATTATAAAATCGTCGAAGCTTACCTTATAAGCTTATAAGAATATTTTCAAATAAAATGTTTTATTTTATAAATATATGACTCTTAAATGATTTCAAAATAGAAAGATATATTTCTATAAAAAGAGTTTTGATTTCATCTATGTCAACATCCTTTGATGGATTTTATGCTTATTTGAAGTTGATTTACTATGATACAAAACTTATATATTGTATTGAAGGTTTTGTGATATGTTTGACTATGAATGTGCTATTTTTATACCATTCATGGTTTATCGTGAAAGTATTGACATTTCGTATGCTAGTTTTAATACCAATGTTTATGTTATGTTTAAACCTTTTCATATGGGAATGCATTGGGCTTAATATGTAACAGGTGGAGCCCGCTATAGCTCTTAGATGCATCGGTAGGTCTCATGAGACAAAATAGAGTCTTGGCACAAGGCCTTGACAAAATCTTATTTGTAGTCTTGGCACAAGGCCTTGGCTATGTGGTTGTGATAGTCTGACATTATGCATTCCATCATTATGAAAGTGGTTATTGATATTGCATGTGATTATTCGATTAGTAGAATATCCATGTGAATAAGTAAAAGGCATTATTTCATTTTATTTTTTCCATACTATGTTGAATTTCAAGTTTAAAAGGCTTTTGTTTAAGTTATACATTTCTTTAAATGTTTATTCTTACTTATGAAAGTTTCTGATATATTGTTATCCTTACTGGGCATTTGAGCTCACCCCTTTTCTATGTTTTATTTTTCCCAAGATGTGAAGAAATAATTATGAATGACCTATAGGGATATTATGAGGGGATAATAGTGTGGAATATGGAGACAATATGTTTTTGTAGTAGTTTTTCACTTTATGATGTAATGTAAAACTTTATGAATATATCTAGTGTTTCCAAGGCTACTAAACCAATCGGTCTTTCGAGATTTGATCACTTTTGTGATCATGCCAATGTTATGTAATAATGCACCGACTCTGGGTAACTGGGGTTGGGGCGATACAATAGGAAAATGATAAACCACATATATGCCCAAAAAAATAATTCTTCATCACAAAAATATCTTTGTGTTTTTTCCCAAATTCATTATTTTGAATCTTCTAGACAATTCACACTTCATATTCACACATCAGGCTCTCTAGACCTCCTATATTTATTAGAATATGAATTTTTATGTTAGAACTAAATCTATGAATCTGATTTATAACTCTGGTTTATCTTCTTAACTGAGTTCAATGCATTTTTCATCTCAAATTATCTCTTCCTTTAAATAAATAAACATACAAAATCTGACTACCATAGCCTTCAATTTTTGTTCTCCAACTCAAGATTAATATTCCCTTGAAATTTATGTCACATATTCTATTAAAATAACATCTATATTTTTTTTTCTCTCATTCTATTATTTTCAGAACTTTTTATCTTCTAGTGATCTCATTTAGATCAACTAGGATTTTGATTATTGATTTATTTCATTCAAATTATTTTACCAAATATTTACGGTTCTTCTATAGAACCCCTTCATAAAAGTGAAAATATTGAATAATGATGACTTTTATTTTTTATTCATCTCATATTTAGTAGATGAAATTATAATCACTATACCCAAGGAAAAAAATAAACCCAGTACTTATCATTAGGATTGTCCCTGCCCTTAGAATCAATATTCATGTATGCCAAGATTTTGGAGAATTTAAGGTATTGATGTGATTTTCATTTTCCAAACTGTAACTCATCTAGAAGTTCATTCAAAAAATTCAATGTTGTACTACTATTGACAAGATATTCAACTCTATTAAGATATTCCTCTCAAATTCCAATGGATATTAGAAAATGTAGTCACATATCCAAGAATTCATTGCCGACATCTAATTAATCATATCAAATAATCCATTCTGTAATGTAGTTTGTGGAAGTTTCTTCTCATACCATGTCCCCCTCTTCTTACAGAGGTTTTTAATGTTGTATATGGTGTACCCCCAATAATTTTTAAAATGTTGGAATTTCATTTTCTAACCACACTCCCTTCCCACAATCAATTTCCACAGAATGAAATCTTGAAAAATATTCATTTTTTACTTTTGAAATTTAATCCCAAATTTCCTCAACGCATTATCAATAAATGTTTCAAGGTAAAGTGAACCTTTGTGGGACTTAATAATGGATGATCCCAAAAAATCAATATGCACATGTTATAACTTTTAACCCTTGTTCATCCATTTTTCTATATTAAAGACACCCTCCATTGTTTCCCTAGCATACAGATTTCACATATTTTCATTCCCATGTGACCAGGCTTCAATAGGAAATTAGCTACTCAAACCTTAATGTTATTTTCAATGACATGTCCATGCTTTAAATTCCAAACCTATGAATTTTATAATGTTTTGGCCAATGAAATTGAGTTTTTTATTTTAGTTAAATATAGGTTACTACCCTTTACTCATTTTCAATATACTATGGATCCTTCAGTGAATTTCTATAATCCATTAGTAAATATAGTTTCAAAACTTGTATCATGTAGTTTTTCTAATTAGAATTATGTTCTTCCAAATATTTAGGAATGTTTGACTTCTTTCATCTTCAGGAATTATATCTTCTTTAGTTGGATATTCACATATCCTTTTCAAATGATCTCTAGAGTTTCATCATCCACTAAATGTAATTTTTGGAAACTTCTAGACACATAATTTTCAATGTATCTATGCTCTCTCTTTGAAAGGAATAATGTGTCCAAGTAAAATGAATACTCTATAATATTAAAATAAATAAATAGTTCAATTCCTCCAAATGTAGTACCAAAATAATTTGAGATTCCAAAATTGAAATTGTTTGAGATATCTCCTTGAAACTCTTATTATTCTTCTAGATGTTTCCTTTTTCCCAAAAATCCAACATACAGGTCTTAGACCATTTGAATTTTCTTGGGTATTGTATGTTAGCTGATATTTAGATGATTTTATTCTGTAAATATACATCTATTAGGGTGGTCATTCATATCAATTTTCATTAGGAGCATTGTTGGATGATGAAAAGATTTCCCTTCAACAATTTAATTCATTGATAATCAGATTCCATATATCATCAAATACTAAATATAATTTTACACTAAAGATATTGAAAAAAAAATCACCATCTCATCCAAAATCTATGAATGAAATGAAAATAGTAGGAGTTCCCACACCCCATCCATGAAATTTACCATCATCAATTCAAGTTTCCTTTAAATAATATTGAAATCATTCATACGATATGCCCCTGGTCATCCTTCAGATAAGCAAAGGTAAAAAAACCTCTTTATTATGAATTTTTTTTTGAATGTTGTAGGTTACTCATTCATATCTGCCAGTTACTTTATTACTTATGTCATTGTATTTATTTAAAAAATATTAAAAGTAATATTACCTTCCAAAGACATCCTCACCCATGCCAAATAATTCTTATCCAATTATTCTCATTTTTCCATATCCATATTCTCTAAAAAACACCATTAAGTGGATAATTATGGTCCTTAAACATAAAATGATCATCCATATGAATCCTCTAGAAGAACAAATCCATTCCATAAAACTAGAATACCCAAAATATTCAATCCTAAAATTGAGATATCATCATGGAAAGAGTGGGCGAAGGAACCTGAGATTCTTGAACCATCTGTGTTGATACCACTGATTAGGTAAACTCTAATTTTTTATTTTGATAAATCTAATAGAAGGGGAAACCATGGTCCATGAAAATATTTCAATCTAGAGGCTCTGTGTAGCAGATATTCATCCTTAGGATGTTCTTGTTGGTCTGATAGGAGCTACAAAAAGACTCAAGAGGGGTTTAATTGTGTTCTTGAAAATCTATACACGTAAAACACCCTCTATTCTAGTGTGATTGTTTATAATATTTTCTTATCATGGTCAATAAAAATAAATTTGATCAATAATATAATGATAGAACAAAAATGATTTCGGTTTGTTCGTTGTATAAATATCCAATAGTCAACTCCAAAATCTTGGGGATTTCACTAGTACCGGTCCTTTTTCTATGGACATACTAGCTTAGTGAAAGCATCCATAGCTTGGTACCAATCCATGAGGTTTTTTTTGAGATTTGAAAAGGATTTAAAAAACAACAACCTTTACAACTCAGTACAAGAGGTGCTTACTTATTATAAAGGGAAATAACAATGAGAGATTACAATAATAGTTATATAGTAACAAGAAGTAACTGATAGAAAATAATAGATATGTGAGAGAGAAAATAAGAATATACAATAGATCAAGGATATTATTCAAAAAATTATAGGATTTATCTTCAAATCTCCACTATATAATATTTTATTCTTTGTTTGTTTCTTACCATAGAGTAGCAGCAATACAAAAGTCTTCAAGAGAGAGATGTAGAGAATGTTGGATCTATTATTCTTGATGTTTTTGTTTGCATATTTAGCTATATTTTCCATAAAACTATTGTTAGTATCACATATAAAGAAAAAAAGGATCTCAATATGATCTCTAGGTGTACTTTACCTAAAAATACCTTATCCAAAATCACTAGGTAATAGAAATAATATTCACTTCTTTCTTTCTTCGTACTTGAAGCCTTTTAGAAATTAATTTTACTTAATGCATAGATAATCAGCGTTAAGTTTTAATTTAAATAATCCCACAGTAATAAATATCTAAATTTTAAAATAACATAGTTGATTTTGGATCACCATGTAGCTGAAATGCACACATCTGAATTCATGTAGCTGAATTGATCCACATAATCATTATTGATGTAGGTAAATTTTCCATGTACCCATCTTGATAAAAAAAATCCATAATTACTTAGAAAAATTGATCATGTAGTGTATATTCACATATCCTATTAAACCAAAATGCTGATTAGAGCCATGTAGCTAAATATTCCATAGATCAAAATCACATATCCAAATCCCTGATGTGGTAGTTTCCACATAGTCACTTCATCGACATAGTCATTTCTCATGAAGTTGATTCTGCGATATTGGTGTTTCTCAAAGTCAATTCTGTCACATATCCAATTGAAATAGAAAAATTATGGACATTGAAAAACAATTAATAGACAAAACCCTAATGTATCTAATTTTTCAAAACATAGCCAAATTTTTTTAAAAAATCAATATTAAAATAGAATTCAACTATTATAGCATATTTCAACTAAATAAGATTACAACCAATTAAACACACTTAAAAAAGAAGATTTATTAGTAAAATAAGTACGGTTTTAAGGATCATTACAACATAAATTACATTATATATTTTGGGAAAACGTCAAGTTTCCAAAAATATCCACCTTTTTGTGATAAAAACCCACTAAACATTAAAAATGAAATTTTAAATAGTTACATGAGTTTTATAGAAAATAAATATAATATATAATACTCTTAAAATTTAATTTTGATCGTCTCTTCTACCCCTTTATCAAATTTATCCCCTTTTTTGATATAAAAAAGGTAAAGGATAGGAAAAAACATTCATTGTACCATATTGAGTCATGAAAAATAAAAATACAGGGTAGAAACTGAATTTTCATAAAGAATGATTGTAATTATGGAATTACAGTAATTAAAAAATTCAAGAAAATGGAAAAATTTAAATGAAAAAAATCACTACACACACAAAGAGAGAGATAAATAATAACTTAATCAAATAGGATCATTTGTACTAAATATAGATATATAACACATACTGAAATACATATACATGGTATTAGTCGAATGAACCAAGATTATGGATGCATTCAAAGTTATATAGAGGATTGGGTTGTGGTTTATTAATGGTTTGGGAAGAGGGATAGGAAGAGGTAGTAAGTGGATCAACCACTATAGGAGTGACTACCCTTCCATTCTCTATTGTAGAAATGTATTGAGCTACAAAATTAGATCAATCTTTAGGCAACTATGTATACATGCTCAAAACATTGTAAATTTTTAGAAGAAATGATGAAATCATAGGAACTAGAGATTGCGACGGTCATTTTCATTGTAGGCATTGAAGGGGTAGCACCAGTTATAGTGGGTTCAATGGAATACTATAATTTTTCTCATTTATAGATATTTGACAGATCAACAATAGTTTCCAACTATTATTGGGATTCATTATAGATTAAAAGAGGCGTTTGGCCAATGGATCATCTTCCTATAAAAAAAGTACATCAGTACACATGTTCATGAACTACATAATATCCATCTTATAGAAGTCCAAAATGTTGGTGAATACTTGGTAATTCATCTGAGCTAAAGTAAAGATGGATTTTTTCAACTACCCATAAATAGATTCAATATATCTAGTAGAAATCCTTTGAGAATAATTTCTAACTATAACAGATGAATGAGAAGATTTGGACGAAGCTACAGGGGTTCTAAATATAGTTCTTCATAAATCCAATCTGCATATACTTGTAATAAGTCCAACCACCCTTTTGAAGAAGTTAACTTATGGTATATGTGTGATATATACACTAAAATAAAATTAGACAACTAAATTAAATTAATTTAGGGTTATTGATAAGTTAATTATCTTGTAGTAGCTGGGACCGGTGAAATAGGTCTTATTGGAATGAACAAAATAAGATCCTTCCTTTTGTCTCTAGTATGTGCAGTAAAGGAATATTCAGATTCTAGAGAACTAGTCTCATCTGAAAGAATAATATGAGTAAAAATATGGAATCACCTACGAGATATTACCTAACATTGATGCAATGTTATGATGGTTTCTTCTAATCAGCCCAAGAATGGAATAAATCATGTTTCAGATATCCTCAGACACTATCATATTTTTATACATATTATTACTGATCAATAGAAAATATTTCCTAAAAAATATTACATGCCATTAAATGAAATATTAGTTCAAATTCCTTATCTTATTATATATCCCTTATTTTCCTCAAACACATATAATAGATTGTTTAAAAAATATTTCAAAATCACTAGAGTGAGTATGTCACACTATAATGAATGGATTTGGTCTAAATGTAATTTAAAATATGAATAAATTTGATAAAAAATAGTCTAAAGATCCTGACCACTGAAGGATCAAAAGTGGTTGTGGCATGTTGATGAAATTTCATAATGAAATAAATGTATCTCACCACTATACTTCTCAAATTATGAATTTCCACCTTCACATCTGATTTAAGACATTGTTTCCCATGAATGGAAGCCAAAAAACATCTCACTAAACCATATAAAGGTTCTAAATCACATATTTCTAAGATTACTCTAGAAATGAAATTTTATTAATTTATGACTTGGTAGCATAGATACATTATATCTCACTTAGTTGATCTCTCATATCCACAAAATTATTATCATTTACACCTGAAGAAACTGCATGGACAAGTATAATATTCTTAATCAAATTGGTGTGGGAAACCATTATCACATCCAACCTATCAATATTATCTATAGATTCTGAGGTTTCCTTAAACTGTCTATTGATATCATTGAATGTGATCAACTCCCTTTGTAGATCATCACAATATCTCGTGATATTATCAAATTGAGTGAAAACCACTGATGAAATTTTTTTAATATTCCACTCAATATCAGATCCTTCAAAAAAATTTCCCACTGATGGTGTATCCTCTTACACATGAGGAAGATATGGAAGGTTCTTGGGGGAATGTGAATGAATAGTTTATTCATATAAGATCGAATTCATTGTTCCTTATCTATTAAAAATTGATGATCCTAAAGCTGGATCAACCATTGCATAGATATCCTCATATTCCAAAACAATAAATGGTCTAACTAATGGTCCTTCCACTCTAGCTCTAGTAACTAACACACTAGAATCAGCCTCAACTATCCTTTACAGTCATATATTTGCAATTATCTCAATGTTGGGTATCTCTACATGATCGGATTCAGTTGAATTGGCATCTACAACTTTATAACTCTAAGATAATTTCACAAAATGTACTACCCGTATCAATATATGATCAGATTATCAACAACTATCTCTTCAACATACCTTACAGGAACCAACTAAGTGTGTGTTTCATACTTAGGAGGTGAAGTCCTAGACTTATCCACCTAAATTGGTGTAATAGGTGGTACAAATACCTAATTATCACTCTCCTAGGAAATTGGTATCAAGGTGTCAGAGGGAGTAACCATGTTGCACTCAAATTTCTCTAGAAGAGAAGTAGATAAAGTGTTTCTATTATGCCACATAACCACTCCTCCATCAATTTAATCAACTTCCTTCATCCTTAAAATTTGATAATAATTTCTTCTATATGGGCTTATTATTGATCATCCCTTTTCCTTAAAAAATAGTGTGTGAACCTGATCATGTACGTTGGAATGTTTAGCTTCATATTGTTAATAAGAACATACAGAAGATACATGTCCTAAAACAACACTACTCTCATTGAACCTAATCTCTATGAAATCCCTATTTGACTGAATTTATAGGGAACCTTCCATTCAGCCTCTAAATATTTCATTACTTTCCTCTAAAAAGTAGGTGACCAAAAAAGAAACATAAAACATTTGAGAGTCTTAATGTGGTTGTTTCACTCAGAAACTAACTAAATTTATGTTCACATTCCTGAGGATAAAACAATAGAGCTTCCATATCCATTGTAGAAACCAATAATAATTTTTATTCAAATTCATTGATAGAAAATCTCTAGTTCACCAAATTGGAACTCATCATTCTTCATAAAACCATTGACCTTCTATTCAAACAAGAACCCTAAATTATTCTCATTGAAAACATACTCTGAAACCTTGAACTAAAACACCTTCCTTAATAATAACTCCTTTAAATTCAATCCATCTATGTCTATAGCATTCCTAGGAATCACTTGGTGTGGTGCACCACAAGTCTTGGATTTCCCTAAAGAACCAAAATTTCGATCATCTCCTTGCTTAATCTTCCCCATTTCTGATATTTTGGTTAAATTTCAATTAATTTGATAAGGTGGTGATTTAGTTTTAGAAAAGAATGAATTTACTCAAATGGTCAGATAGGGGAGGGTCAATTATATGGTTAGGTTACAAACCCATTTGGGAAATGTATATGTCGGTTTTTATGGGTTTAAGGTGAAATATTATTTTAAATAAAGAATAAAATAAATGAAAATAAGACTTTTTTTAAATATTATATTTAATTTTTTAAATATTAAACTAAGGAAAATATAAATATTGAAGCATAACAAATTTTTAAAACAAATTTAAAATGGGATAAATTCATTTAAATTTCACAATGCATTAAAATATAAAGAAATTAACAATAAATTCAGATATTGAAATACAATTTAAATAAAAATAAACAAATTATTATAAAATAATTTTAATTCAAATAACCCCAATTCTTATATAAAAACTCATATGCAATGGTCTTAGTAAAAATATTACCTAATTGATTATTAGTGGAGATAAATTCCAGAGATATATCACCTTTCTTATACTAATATCTCAAGAAAAAATTTCAAAGATTTATATTCTTTATTCCTTAATGATTTCTTGGAATCTTGGTAATGTTTATGGCACTAGTTTTATCACATTTGATTAAAATATGATCAAAATTTAATCCAAAATCTGTCAATTGGTGTTTCATCCAAAACAATTGTACTCCACAACCACTAGCAACTATGTACTTTGTTTTAGTAGTAGATAATTCAAGTGATAATTGTTTCTTACTAGACCAAGATACTATATATTTACTTATAAAGTGATAGTTTCATATCATACTATTCATATCTAGTCCATAACCACCAAATTTATCATCTGAATAAGAATTTAAATTTAATTCAAAGGTTATTTGAAAGAGAAATTATTCCTTTAAAATTTCATAAAATTCCATTGGATTTTTTTAAATGAGATTCCTTGATATTTTCAAAGAATTTAGCACACAAGAATACCTCAAACATAAATTCTAGACTACTAGAATATAAATATTGTAGACCCCCAAATTATTCATCTCTACAAATTGTTTTCAACTAGTTTCCCATATTCATCAAAATAATTTTTTAATTATAACTCATAGGAGTTTCTCATATCTTGTTTTTGTCAAGTCTATTCCTTTTATGTAAGTTATGTATGAATTTATTTTGATTTAGAACATTCATAAATCCATTTTGAAAATTTTTCAAATCCATGAAATAAATTTAACTCACCCGTCATATTCATTTCAACGTAGATTTTTCATGAGTTTTGAAAATTCATACAACAATCATTTATTTTTGGAACGAAAAATCCCATAATAAAAATCTAGTTTAACAAATGATATATTTTAAGACTAATTTTTATTGAAAATAGTAAGATAATTCAATCCAATTAAAAATTAATTTCATAAAATAAATTAACTGAAAGGGTCATACCAATATCTAGGTGCTTCTTTAAGACCATAAAAAACCTTTGTAATTTTGAAAATAGAATTTGGAAATTAAGGATTTTCAAAACAAGGAGGATGTTAAACATAAAATTCCTCAACAGGAAAACCATTTATAAATTCATATTTAACATTTACCTGATATAGTTTGAAATCCATGTGAGATTCATATGCAATAAGAATTATAATGGTTTATAATTTGGCTATAATGGATAGGGTTTCCACATAATCTATTACTTCCCATTGATTGTACCATTTAACCCCTAATATATTCTTATTCATAATGATCACACCATGTTCATTATGTTTATTTCTAAAAACCCACTTTGTTCTTATGATCGGGTAATCAAAGGTTCTATCAAAAAAATTATTATACCTAGATCCTCTTGAACTGGTTCAAATCATATTTTATTTCTAAAAACTATCGATAATTTGTTAAATCATATTCTATATTTTTAAGATCAAGTTGGTATAAAAAGGAAGATAATTATTAAGATTTTATACACTCCTTCTAGTCCGAATTATTTCATTTATGGTTTTTATTATTGAATCTATGGGATGATTTTCCTGGGTTATAGGTAGTGTAAGAAACACACTTTAAGGATCATTGGTATCTATCCTTTTAGGATCAGTTTTACTAAATTGAAGTTCAAAATCTACAACCTTTATATAATAACTAAGAGGATATTGTATAATGTTTTTAGAAGAATCACTTAAATCATCATCTTGTGGAATATTACGATCAAATGGATTAGTTTAATCAAATTTCATGTGATTTGATAATTTAAAAAGCATTTATCATTTTCTGAAAAATTGTTAAGCCTTAGAAGTAGTAAAGTAACCAATAAATATTCCTTCATCATCTTTTTGATCAAATTTACCAATATCATCTTTGGTGTTCAAAATGTAAGCATTTCATACAGACACTTTAAAGTATCCAAACTTCAGTTTTCTGTTATTCAATAGTTCATTGGGATTTTTCTTTGAAATATGCCAAATTAAAACTTTTTTATGAAATAACATTATATATTTAAATCTTCATACCAAAAGTGAGTGGGAAGATTATATTCACATACCATAGTCGTCGAAATTTCTTGTAAGGTCATATACCCAATTTAAATAAAAATATTACATTGAGGTGTCCTGGGGGAAGAAAAATAAAGTTTGATACCCTTTTTTGAACAAAAATAATTGAACTCATGGTTCTCAAATTTACCTCCATGGTCACTCCTCAAAGAAATAATTAATGAAACTTTCACAATTTCAGCCAATTTATATAAACGTATAAAAAAGAAGAAGCTACCCTTGTAATACTCAAAATTAAAACTAAAGTAAATGTAGATAAATTATAAAATAACACATAAAAATATTTTCCTCTTATTATTATTGTTCTATGAAGTCCAAAAAAATCCATGTGGATTTGTTCCATAGGAATCGATGTAACAACCTATTTAATTGATTCAAAATTAGACTTGTTTTACTTACTCATTTTTCATGAATCATATGGTTTCTACCTTTTCAACTTAAGTTGACATAAATATAAAATTAAATTTATCTTACACAATTTTCTCATATAGTGAACAATAAAATGACCAAGTCTTCAACACCAAATCGAAGATTCATTTTTTTCATTATTTAAATATTTTACATTTTTTATAATCAAGTAATTGAGATATAATCTATATACATTATCAGCTATAGGTGCCATAAAATTAAAGATTTTATCTATAAAAATAGAACATGAATTATTCGAAAAATATATATAGAGTAACCTTCCTAAAAAAGGTTAGAAATATTTATTAGGTTATGTTTTAATTATTCTGCATAATGAAATTTTTTATGATAAATAAAAATGGTTGTCCAACTGATCCAACTCGAATTATATCCCCCCCACCAACATTGTCACCAAATGTGACACAACCTCCATCACATTTAAATAAATAATGGAAATTTGAAAAATATATAATCATATGACTTGTGTATCCACAATCCAAAGACCATTTTTATTTGATGTTATTGTATATTTTTCCCTATAAAATATATCAAACAAGATTCTATTTTGGTACCCATATTTATTTAGGTCCTGAAATGTGAGTGACCAAATATTTATGATTCCTAATATTATTTTTTTCCAGAAAGTATGGAATTGAATTGTGACAAATTTATTGAAATAAAATCATTCTTATCACCAAAAAATTGAGGGTTCCATAGACTGAAACCATTTTTATAATTTCTAGGTTCTCCATAATGAAAAAATTTCTTTATACATGTTTTTGTTCTTTGAACTAGGAGAAAAAAATATATCATTAATTTTTCACCATTTCATCCAATTTAAAACCAATATTCCTTGATTTTATTGTTACCAAAGACTTGGTATAGCATATTTTACCATTTTTTAAAAACACTAGCAGCACCATTAAAGGATTGAACTATTTTTCAAGATTTTAATTCTGTTACCATGTTCATCACAACAATCTACATATTTTTTCATCATATCCTCCAGGTATAATTTTTGTAAGCCATATTTTTCACTTAAACAATTATAAAAAATATAGGGCCTTATATTTATTTTTATATCATCAATATTTAGTTTCTATCATGGTAAAATATTCATTCTGTTCCTCAAAAGTCAAAATTTCATCTTTATAATCATATTCATGCCAAGAAGAGTAAAATGAATGCACCTCCTCATATTATACCATAAAGAACATTTTGGACTTTTTAAATGAGATTACATCTTTTGATTCAGAATATGTTTCATAACTGGAATCCATAGAGGGATTCTATGTGTACTTAATATCTCTTTTTATCTTTCTCATGAATTTTCGTTTGTATTTGTATTTATTATCATATTTCTTTTTTCATGAAGTTGTGGAAATTTTGTTTTGATATATGAAAGTTTATTTCACTCATAGGACTTTAATTCCTTATAAATTCAATTACATATTCTATACTTATTAAAGGAATTATTGAATATACTTCTCTTATTATAGAAATTTTTAAACCACATAGAAAATTTATCATGATATGTATCGAAATCAGAAACTATTTAAAGTATCCCCATTATTAATTCAAATATTTTTCTACATTTTCTCTTATTGTCATCCTTGGAAGTAGAAACCTTCAATGAAACATTATTCTTTTTAAAAATTAAATTCTCACTAGCTTTTGATTCAATTTTTGAATCATACATTGTTACTGTTATGATAAGATCGTTTATTTTAAAATATTTTAGAATAGTAAATTTCCTGATGGAAGAAAAATATTCACTCCTTTTCGATGGAAGAACACTGAAAACATATAAATATTGATCAAGCACAGAAACTGGTTCTCTTATAGAATTGACATTATTTAAAATTTCTGCCTTGGTTATGTACATATATGTTATAATTTCCCAATAAATCATTCTGAATGATTGAAAATTTATCTTCATAGGTTGTACATCAATTGTCTTACATTATAAGTTCCTTCATACCATGCCAATATAGTTTTCCATATTTTATGTTTTGTATCACATTGAGAAACTATGATGAACTTACATGGACCCAGTCCACATATAATAACATTCAGTTATTTTTTGTTCAAATCATATTGAAAATTTTCAATAACATTATATTTTTTTAGATCTCCTTCTATAATTGTGTAAGGATTAAGGTCTTTCAAATAAATCTTGAGAACACGGTTATTCAAATAAATATTAATCCATTCATTCCAACACACATAATTTTTTCTAGTGAAATAGAGTTTTCAAACCATATACATATCTTCTTTATTATCATCCTTTGTATCGATTTGAATATGATATTTATAATTTCAACCTTTTAATGTTTAAAAATCAAGAGTTTCAAACTCAAATATCAATTGTTGGTCGGATAAGAGCTGCATGAAGACTAAAGTATTTGTGGAATTGAGTTCTGAAAATTTTATTCATTTAAAAATATAATCTATTAAGGTAGGATTGACTCATATCTTTTTAAATCATGAACAATAAAATAAAATTAAAATATTAAGACAAATATAAAATATAGAACATTTATAGTTATATGGGGAAGAAAGATCCCCTTACCTACTCCACTAACACTCAACTCCTAGTGCTTTGTAATTTAACTAGTACCTGTCCATTTCCAATGGACTTATCTATTGAGTGAAAGAATTTTTCACTTCATACATATCCAGGAGCTTTTTTCAATCTCTTAAAAGTATTTACGAACACAAAATCAATCAATTATCAATAAAGGGATTGCCTGCTTCTTACAACATAAATGAATAATGAGAGATCACAAGGTGAACCATAGAGTTACAAGGTGCAACTGAAATAATAGAAGAGATCTAGAAGAGAGAAAATATGAATGGATAATAGATCAAGGAGAGTCTTCAAAACACAGAATGATTTATCTTGAAATTTCAAATTTAGATAACACGATTCTTCTTTGTCTTCTTAGAATAGACAAGAAGTAGCACCAAAGGATTTAAGATAGAGATAAAGAGTATTTTTTAGATTCTATGATTGATTTTGTTATTCAAATATTTCTACATATGTTCTCTAAAAATACTATGAAAAAGATATAAAACACAAAAGTATGTCTATAGAATCTCTTGGTGTACTTTTCATAAAATCACCTCGACAAAAATAACTGGGTGATAATAATAATTTATGCTTCTTCTATTCTTGGTACTTGCATTCTTTTAAAAATTTATTTTACCATAAATTGGTAGTCCACTATTTAATTCATCTAAATAGTTATTATTTTTCACTTAAAATACTCAAATTATAATAAATAACTATGTTTTAGAATGAAATAGTTGATTTTGGATCACAAAATAGCTGAAATTCATGAATTTGAACTCACATAGCTGAATTGATCCCCACAGTTGCTCTTCACATAAGAATATTTTTCTTGTAGAAAATCATGTAGTTATCTTAATCACATAGAATAAATTAAATAGAATAGTTATTCTCATATCTGATCTTTACATAGCCTATTGAATCATGTTGTCGATTGGAACCATGTAAACAATTATTCCATGGATCAAAATCATGTAGCAGAATTCTCAACATAACTGATTCTATATAGTCATTTCAATGATGAATATATCTCTCATGTAACTAAATTTTTGATGTTAGCAATTCATGTATACAATTATATCATGTATCAATTTTATGGATTCTATTTCTCAATGTAACTAAACTCCATTTTTCCAAAGTCCTCAGGTAGATGATTTTTTCCAGACTCAGCAGAAATTTTAGCATTAATGCACATTATGGAAGAATTTATCTATTATGACATAGTTGAGCTAAATAAGATTAAAAGTTATTAATGAAACATAAAAAGAACATTTATTTGTAAAATAATAATGGTTTTTAGATCATTAAAATATATAACACATGATATTTGTTGTGATAGCATCAGTAGTCCAACAGTTCCCTTCCCTAAGACTATTTTTATCAGAAGTTGGTAGAATTAGAACCCTACACACTAAAAATAATCTTCCATTTACCACAAAATAAAGATCACAAACAATAAAATAAAATGTAATTACATCCAACATAAATATATAATACAAGAAAAAATGTAATATTTTTATCATGCTTTAAAAAATGAGTCTTATATACATGGAACAAACATCTCCACAACATTTTCCATTATAATATGAAGATATAAATGATCACAAAACAAAATTACTATGTATAGTTAATATAAAAAATATTTACTACTATCTTTAATCACTTATTTATTTCATTGAATTATTATCCTTGTTTAGCGTTGACGTCACATTGGTTATATACTAAGAACTATTCGGTCAACCTGTAAAACTTGCTCCCCTAAAAAATATCACTAAGCATGACCACCTCTCCTTGGTAACCAAGTTAGTGACCCTTCATCTCTACTAAACTTATAGAACCCTATCACTCCATCATAACATCATCAAAAAATAAAAATTACAAATTATTCTTATAACCATGGAGAAGAATCATTTTTGTTGTCATCATACTATACCTATTCACCTTATTATAATTGAATTTTCAGTAACTTGAATCAATTGAATGAAATTCAGATGAACTAAAACATAATTCACCTCCCATCATTATGAACATTATAAGTATTAAGTGTGTAAATGAAATTTCATACCATGAATGGATAGCACCCTAGGATGTGAACGTATTCATGAGGTATATTTTCATAATATGTTTTTCAAATAATTGATATATTATGTTAATTATAGTTAATAATATTAATATTCTATACTATTATATATATCACTACTATGTAAAGGGAAATTACATCAAGTAAAAATTTAGACTCATTGGTCCTTATATCATCTCTATATAATAATTTTCAAAAGGAGAAGCTAAAATTTCAGAAAAAAAAGTAATATATATAATGTTTTAACAGAAAATAATAGATGAAATTATATTATTAATACCTAAAATAAAGAGATATAACTCTACAATCTAATCATCTAAAATATATTAAATTTTTTAATTACTTATTCATTTTTATTTTTTTTAGGAAATATTGGATGCTCATTCTAATCAATTCAAATACTCCAAATTTTTATTTATTTTAGATACAAAAAATGTATTTCCCACAAATTAACCACACATGATTTCCATCATCAATTTAAAATACACTACATTAAACATTTTAAAAACAAAATTAATATTATACATTTTATATTATGTTTAACGGAGAATTTTATTATAACATGAGGATGTTTACTTATCATCAAAATCATGGTATGTGGATGGACAATGTGCAAAAAGAGACTATGGATTACATCATATGGATAAGTATTAGGGTATATATAATAAGAAATCACTATCAAAATATATATCAAAATAGAGTACTTATTTTTCTCAGCGTTTCTATATTTTCTGAATCTATGTAATGACAGAAATTATTGTTATTACATTTTTTAAAGGATGGGTCTGAATCCTCATCTTTATTATTAAAGCGAATACCTCTTCTTCTAATTGGGTAGAGGGGAACCAATACATATCCCATAGGCCCAGGGGCATGAAATCCACAATACAAGGCCCAATAGGTCACTATACAAAGTTCACGGTCCTTCTTGAAGAAATAATTTCCCCTTCAGACCCCCACTTCATTTCTACTCGTGATCTGTAATTATGAAGAAGAAATGAGTTTAGCCTTCAAGATGGACAATAAACTCTATATGAAGGTCTTTTATACTCTTCATAGGCACAAATTTTTTGTATAAAAATCAAATCTCAAGAAATTTTTGTATACAGATAATGCACTCATGTACCATTTCTTAGTACCTCTATGGATATTTTTTATATTTATTTTATTTATTTACGTTTATATGTGATAAAATGTCTTCTTTTATGGATGCAATTCTTTTTAACAACAAACTAGTGATACAAATTTGTGTTTTATATATAGAAATTTTTTTATCGAATTTACTAAATGATTTTGGAATCCAACTATCACTTGTATATAATTCATAACACTCACTTTGGTTTACTGGAATACAGTTACCCATACTCCCTTTTTTATTGTCCTATTTTTTTGACACTATTAATTCTACACAAAGAACCATTTTAGTTCACAACGTATGTCACATAATAAAAATCAAACAAATTTTATCTGACTAACTTGAAATATTATAAAAATAATCCATGATTAATTTTTTATGTGTATGAATTAATCAACCTTCAATTTGTTACATGGTGTGGTTGTTGTGACTGGAAATTTGGTTATTATTTAAAATAAATATTTTTGTTCAAAACATATGTCACATACTCAAATACTTGAAAACATTCTACGATAGTCTTTATATTTTTTTTAAATGGTTTTTAATTCATTTTTGGTATATATAAGAATCAATTACATTTAAATTCAACACATGGTATGGAAATAATGAATCAAAGTGAATGTTTTCATTATAAAACTAACATTCTATCTTACAACATTCACCACATAGTCAAAAACAAGATAATAAATTTATAATGTCTTGACAATTTTTGACAATGATATATGATTTATTTGTTACATGTGATAATCAACCACAAATCAGTCTAACATGCGATGTTACTAGTATGACTCAATTTATGTGTTTTCATTATAGAAGTAACATTTTCTACTCACAACACAAGTCATATTTTCAAAATTGAGAAAATGAAATCAGAATGAATTGATACATTAGGAAAATCCTCCATTGTTAATTTGTGATCTATAATAATTAACAACATATCAATATAACACAAAATGTGATCAAATTAACTAAAAGACGTTTTTTCAGTATAAAAGTGTCATTTTAGTCAAAAATCAATGTTACATACTCAAAACTCAGAAATGGATTATATTTTATTAATACATTATAAATGTTAATTATGATTCATTTTTTATGAGTCAGAATTAACCACAAGTCAATACTACATATTTTGTACCTAGTTTTACTAAAAGTTCATGATTTTATTTGAAAATGGAATTTTAGTTCAAAATGTGTGTCACATAATCAAAACTAAAAAAACACACCTTGATTGTTTCGATATCTAAGGAAATATATCAGTAATTTAATTGTGGTATGTATAAATTAAATACATAAAAATTATACATACTGTGGTTGGTATGACTAAAAGTGTATTTTTTCATTTAAAATTGATATTTTAGTTCAAAACATATGTTGCATGCACAAAACCAATCAAACACACTGAAATTGTATCAATAATTTATAATAATTATCTAAAATTCATTTTTGATGTGTATGAATCAATCTCACATCAATCCAACACACGATGTGGACGATATGATCAGAATTACGTGTTTTCATTTAGAAATGGAATTTTAGTTCAAAACTAGAATAACATAATCAAAACCAAGAAAATATACTCAAATTTTCATGATATTTATGAACAATGATCAGTAATTAATATGTGATATATAGGAATTAACCACTTTTTAATCTCACACAGTCTGTCCAATATGACTGAATATAAGTGCTTTTAATGAAAAGTGAAATTTTAGTTCAAAACAAGATTCACATACGTAAAATTGAGAAAACACACATATATTTTCTTGATATTTTATAAAAATTTGTCATAATTAATTTTTGGTGTGTAGGATTCATCCGCACATCAATCTGACACACGGTGTGAACAATATGACCGAATGTTGGTGTTTTTATTTTAAATTGACATTTTAGTTCAAAACGTGTGTCACATATTCAAAATAAATAAAAAAACATTGATAATTATTTAATACAAAATTTTATAATTCATTTTTGGAGTGTAGAAATTAACATTATGTTAATATGACACACATTGTGGTCTATATGACTGAAAGTATTTGTTTTCATTTAAAAGTGAAATTTTTATTAAAAACAGGCATCACATAAAAAAAACAATGAAAAAACTACTTATTATCTTGATAATGTTGAAAAAATATAATTTACTCATTTTTAATGTGGACGAATAAAATATATGTCAATATATCACATAGTTTGGATGATATGACTCAAAGTGGCGTTTTAAATATGAATGTAGGATTTTATCTCAGAATGCAAGTCAGATAGTCAAAAACATGAAAACATGATAAAATTATTTTTATACTTTACAAAAAATATATGTGATTTATTTATGATGTGTATTAATCATGTGGTCATAAATTAAACACACATTGTATCCAGTTGACTAAAAGAGAATTTTTTAATTAAAATTAAATTTTATTAAAAAATGTGTGTCACATACTCAAAACTCAAAAAACATATTTAGATTGTCATTATATTTAAGTAAAAATATCAATAATTGATTTCTTACCTATATGAATTAATCAGGCATCAATTTGACACATAGTGTGGTTGATATGACTGAAAGTGTGTGCTTTCATTTTAAAGTGACATTTTTGTTCAAAACGTATGTTCCATACTCCAAATTGATAAAGCACACTTGTATTGTCTTGATAAATTATAACAGTAATCCCTAATTCATTTGTGATGTTTAAGAATCAACCACACAATAATCTGACACTAGATGTGGTTAGTGGGGCTAAAATTATGTTTTTTCATTTATAATTATTATTTTAGTTCAAAAGCATATCATTTATTCAAAAATCAATAAAACATTCTTTGGTTGTATGGATGATTTAGAACAAAATAATAATTTATTTTTGAAGTGTAGGAATTAACTTCACATAAATATGACACATGTTGTGGACGATATGACTTAAAGAATATGTTTTAATTTATAAGTGATATTTTAATTGAAAACATTAATCATATACTCAAAACATAGAAAACATTCCATTAATGTCTTGATACTTTAGGGAAAATTGTCATGATTCATTTGTGATATGTATGAATCAATCATATATCAATCCATCACACAGTGTGGTTGGTTCGACTAAAAGTTTTTTTAAATATAAAAGTAACATTTTATCTCACAAAACACATCAAATAGTCAAAACTTAGAGAACATTCTCAAATTATTTTTATACATTAGGATAAATATGAACACTTCTCTTCTGATGTGTAGGAATCAACATCACAATAGTGAAACACATAGTGTTTCCGGATTTACTGAAAGTGTAAGAATTTAGTTTTAAAGTGACATTTTAGTCTAAAATACACATAACATACTCAAAATTAGGGAAATTTGGTAGGATTATCACAATAACTTAGAAATGCTTTTTGATTCATTTTTGACATGTGGGAATTAATTTCAAGTCAATTTTACAACTAATGTGGTCAGTAAGACCAAAGGTTAATGTTTTCATTTAAGAGTTACATTTTAGTTCAAAGCACATGTCCCATACTCAAAATAAATAAAACTCACTCGAACTATCATGATATTTTAGGATAATTATCAATATTTAATTTATGATGTGTTGGAAATAGAAACATGTTAATCTAACACATGGTCTAAACAGTATGATTGAAAGTGAATGTTTCCATTTAAAAATGGAATTTTAGTTCAAAACGTGCGTCACATACTCAAACTGAGAAAATCAACTTTTATTTTCAATATATTTTAGAAAAAATTATTATTCATTGTTTACTTATAGTAATTGAAAACATATAATTCCAATTCAAATTTATAATGGATTACATAACATTTAAATTATTTTTTTAAATTTATTATATACTATTGAGAAAATAAATATTGTTTTTATTACAGTAACCCGCTTCTTTATGTATGATGTTGTTTTGATCATTGGGGAAGGAATGCTATGATAGTTATTTTTTTATTGGTTATAATTATTTTTGTTTGTAATTAAATTTTACACCAATGTAATTGTATTTCACTGAAATTATTTAATGTAATAATATTTAATGTAAACTTTATTTTATTTATATTTAATTTAATATTAGTACTACAATTTTAATTTTTTTATGTTTTTTAATTAAATATTTATATTTATGAAAATAGAACAACCGGAATCCTATAGTATCTAAGAAGGGATTTTTTTCTATGTTGGAATTAGAACCGATAAAAGTGTCCACCTTTTAAATATTCTCAAAACATCAATGTTTTTTATCACTGAAAAAATGATATCTATAATCGATATTAAGTGATGAAGTTCATAGGAAACAAGACAATGTAGAAGGTATATTTTGTAGAGAAGTTATGATAGTGCTATTCCCAATTATCATGGTAATTTATGGAATATTTATTGAATAAATATTAGAGAAAAGAAATGGAAATTGTTTAAGAATAATGTTAGGAATTAATTTTTATTTATTTGATAAGTCAATGATACATTCAGTAAAATTTTAAAAGAACATGGATTCATTGAAAAAATGGTTTAGTTTAGTGCACATGTCATTATATGTTGAATAAATCGATGTTGCCTTGTGTTTTATGGATTAAAACTAAAAATTAGCTCAGATTCCTTATAGTTGTTGGATCAAATGAAAACACATTAAAATAATCCATTTAATTAAATCAACATAAAACAAATTTTAAGAAATAAATAAAACACAAAATAGAAATTCATTATCTATTCTACTCAACAAAAAATTTATTTTTACCAAAAAATGAATTAAAATAAATAAAAAAGTTAGAAAAACTATTCTCAAGAGAATATTAATGTGAAACTATAATCATTTATCCTAAATCATACATTGATTCTATATAAAATCTGAAGATGAATCACCTGGATCTTGTTTTACCAACCTTAGAAGTCTCTTTTTCTTTCTTAGAATGCATTCCTGGACTCTAGCGGTTCTGGAACACTTAACTACTAAATTTTTAAGTAATATCAAGTTTCAGTTTAACCTCAACTAAAAATCCCTAAATAATCCAGAACAAATGAACACCACTTGTATTATTTCTATCTCTCCAAATGAATGAAGACCCTTAGATATTATATCACACATTGATCATAACAATTCTTATGGAAGCATCACTGAAGTCCATTAGTGAATTGATGATAGTGTTTAGGAATAGTTAGACCCATAAAGTGCTTTTATATTGTTTTATTATCTATCATGGTTTTAGAGCATGTTTTATAAATTTCATTTCTAGCTTGTTGGATTTTCACAATCATGGGACCCATGGGATGTATTAGGGAAATCCTATTGGAACTTATACTTACCTTTTTCATGTGTATCTTGGTGAACATGCAGATCATGTATAAGTGAGTTTTATGTTGATTGGACATTAGTTCATCGAATGGGATGGAGTAAGAAATATCATCCAGTGGAAATTGGTGGAGGATGGGTTATCAGTTGTAGTTGGGTCTTTTGTATATAGTGGTATATGTATCATTGATTTTATTTTAATATCATTGTTTTATTGTTGTATTTAGTGGTGTTGTATGCATTTACATTCTTATTTTTCAATTGTATGATGTTTTAAAGGGATATAATTATTTTGTGAGTTGGGTTTTCATATAATTCCCCATGGTGGGTGAGTCCTCTATTTATAAAGATTTTCTAGTAGTCAGAGAGTGATGTCAAGGACCAAGAAACATTCTGAATTGACATAGGGATGGGTTCGATTATCCAAACATGGTTGGGGCGTTACAGTATTGGGTTTCTGTTTAGTGAGTTGATAATGTTTTTAGAACATGAATATTATGTTTTGTGATAAACTAATGAGTATAAATATATATTTTTTAAAGATAAATGAATATTTCTAGTATTGATATTATGTTATGAATTTATTAGTATACCAGAAAAAATTGATGATATATTTTGAACATAACTAATAATAGAGTTATTAGAAATTATCATGGTAATGTATTAAATATTTAATGAATAAATGTTAGAGAAAATAATGGAAATAATTTAGGAATCATGTTGGGAATTAATTTTGAAGTATTAGGGAATTCATTGATATATTGAGTAAAATTTTAAAGGAACATGTTTACGTGGAAAAAATAGTTATGTTTTACCACACATGTCATTATGTATTGAATAAATAGATGTTGTTTTATGTTTTATGGATTTAATCTAGAAATCATTCGAGATGTATTTATGTGGTGGGAGCTAATTTACAGACCTGACAACTTATGTTTTAGTTATAATTCGTTTTTTATTAAAAATTAATTTAAATTATTTAGGATAGGGGTAAATTTGTTTTAAAAAGAATCAAATAATCCTTCCAATTGAAACAATGCATTTCATATTTTAAGAAACAATCTAAACACAAAATATAAATTCATTATCAATTTTAATCAAAAAACTTTATGTAACTAAAAAATTTATTTAAAACGAATAAAATAAAGATAGAAAAACTATCCTAATGTGAATATAAATATGATAGTAGAGTCTATTGGTTTTGTGTCATGAAACCAACAAAATCGTATGTAATATCAAGTAACAGGCTTAACTTCACCTAAAAATCCCTAAATAATACTGAACATATGATCACCACATTCCTGGATGCTAGTTATCTAAAAGAAGGAAGACCATGGGATTTCAAGTCACACATCTCTCATAAAATTGTTTTTTCACTATAAAGGTATGTAGATATGCATATTTTTAGGCAATGATCCAGTTATATGAATCACTAGGGTGGAGACATATTTTTTCTTCCATAAAACTCATGAATAGATTAATCTTCCACTCATTCAGAACAACAAGGAAAGTCTTGTCTAGTATTGGATGACTTTGTTGCAAATGACCAAGGTTATATTCACTGGGAGTTTTCTCGTGGAAGAGTTATTATGGAATTATGGAAGTGAAACTAAGGTGGATACAGTGAAATTTCTTAAGAAGTAGTGTTAGGAAAGGTTAGTGGGTATGTATGTGGATGAGTTTGAAGGATTTACACAATATACACAAAAAATTACTCAGAAAAGTTGCATGAGTATGTTTACCAAGGGATTAAACAAGGAAATCACGAACATGGTATTGATGCATGAACCACAAAACAAGGATCAACTTATATTATTGATGTATAGAATTGAGAGTGAATTTATATTCAAAGGAATAATAAAACAACACAAGGAACATATCATGAGTGGTGTTCCTTAGAATCTTGTAAGGAGTTCGAATACTAGTTTGGTAAAGGTTGTTCCATTTGGGGAGAAAATAGAGAAATACAAACGGGGAGATTAACTGAAATAGAAGGGGGCTAGAAATTTTTATGGTTTAAGGAAAGAAAACTAAATTCTTGTGTTATTCTTATTGGAAAAGTATTATCAAGGACATAGATGTGAAATGAATGGTTACAAGGTAATGGTGTGTGAAATTTTAGATTTACAGGAGGAGAAAAAAGTGGAAGGTGGATACTCAGAAGAGAAGGATGATTCAGCCAGAGACAAGTTAGAAATAAAAATATCAGGTACTAATATATGCGGAATAGAGGATGGAATGTGTTAAGTTCATGTTAATTGAGGGAAACATTGAAGGATTTCCTCTACTAGTTCTTAGGGACAGTAAATATAAGAATAAATTCACTTCCTTATGGTTAACTAAGGACTTCCCAATGTATATAGTACAAAAATTGAAGGATAATATGTTTTCTGTGTTCATAAAGTATTTTTTCAAATAGATATTTATAATTTGGTGTTTTAAATGGATTATATACTAGAGAAATAAGTGTTCAAGAATCTCAACATCGTGTCTAGAGTTATTATCAAAAAAAATTATGATTAAAAAAATTGAATCTCTAAATAAGAATATTGTGAAAGAACTCATTTAGTGACTAATATAATCAATAGGTCAGAGAAATAATGGAATCACAATGTATTTTCTTCATTATGCGATGAACCTATGAATATTACGTTTGAACTATATGTACAAGGAGAAAGTACAGAAAATTGGAGAGTCATCTATGGCCACTGATAAGATTTTCCAATATGACATTGATATGGAAGGTGTGATTTCTATTTAATGGAATATCTCACGAAAGAAGTCTAGATCCCATGGAAATACAAGAATAAAATGTTTGAAGATAATCCAAGGGAATTTCAGCACATAATCAATCTTCACTAGGAAGAAGGCTCCTAGGATAACAAAAAGATGGATTCCTTAAATAAACTTCCAAAAATGGTGCCAAGATTTTGAAGAAGGTGATATAGAACAAAACCTGGTTTATGGTCATCATGGTAGCTCAATCTCCTTGAAATATGCTTCTCGAAGTAGATTCTCTATAACAATACAAACTAGATTGAAGATTAAGGATGAAATTATACCATCAACCACCTCATGAGAAACTGGTGACTTCCCACTTTGGCTCACCCAAAACATAATCTACCCCTTGAAATATAATCTTTCACAATATGGATTTTGGAATCTATCCAATAATATGTAAGCTAATCCTATAAATTTTAGGTTTTCAGCACCAAAATTTCATTTCATTATTACAATTATTTATGTTATTATATAAAATAAATAGATCAAAATAGAAAGATATTATAAAAACAATAGAACAAAATCAAACCTCATTGAAATTGAAATCTTACATCTCCACTCAAATCAAGAATTTGGAAATGAATCATCTTAATGTATCTAAATAGTGAACACCCATCTAATAAATCATTTTATGATGATAAATGTGAAAATACACACATCAACCACATATTATTTAAAGGGGAAATAACTTCCCATTTTTATTTATGTGTGATATTATTTTCCGAAAGGGTGTCAACAAAACTACACAGATCAGAGCATGGGGGAGAATTTTTTCGTAAGAAAACAACTACATATATTTAACATAGAATTACAATAGTTTAAAAATAACATTAAATACAATTTTTTCATATCGTATTCTAATTTATTATTTGATGTTTTTTTTTGAAAATTTTGGTACAATTTTATTAGTTATAGGTTTTTTTAATTATAAAAGTAAATAATATTGGGTTTTATTGGTTTTTATTCTAAAAAATTATTATTTTTCTGTATTTAATATATTTTATTATGATCTTTGATGTTTATTAGTCTTTAGTTTGAAAGATCAGGAAATTATTTATCAAACTTCTTGTCACTAGAAAAAATACCCATCATAGTGTCATAAATTGCATATGTGTTATCTTCTTCTTGTAATTTATGGAGTGTAGAGAAAATTAATATAATGCCTATTTCATTTAATAAAATTAAATTTAAAATATATTGATACTTATATTTAGATATTATTCAACTACACAATAAAGAAAATATTAATTTATATTGTTTAGATTGGTGGATGAAAAATGAATATCACTGACCAACAATTGGCCTAATGGTGTATGATTTACTTAAATTTCATGTATTCATTATTTCATTTTAGTAAATTTTTTATTCAAGTTAACCTATAATTGAATAATATCAATCTATAGTGACATTGAATTTAAACAAATAATTAATGGTTACAATTTATAAATATTATGATCGATAAGACAAGTGAACCTATACAATGATAGTGAAATTTGAAATTGATTTTCAAAGAACATTCCTAATAATTAGTTATCTACCATATATGATTTGATAAGTATTTCTTATAAAAATGTCATAATATTATTTATTTATTTCATTGTTAAGACTATATTGTAAATAATAAATTCCTTAATGAGTGTTATCTTGGTGAATACATAGAAAGGACATATTTCTCTTACACTCATTCAACTTATACACATCCATTAGATAAATTTTTGATGCATTTGTAGTTATAATAATTTTATAAAATAATAAATTTAACCGTTTTAAAAAATATTCCCATACATGTTTCAATTTTTTTAAAAAAAATTAAAAAAAAACCAAACACATACTCAATCCTATATTAACCGTCATGGGTTAGGGTTTATTTGGGTCTCAATGGAGGGTTCTGGGAATATCATCCAAGACCATTCTATGATGTAACCACATAAATGTAATTTAGGGTACACATTGTACCCTTTACTAAAAGGATCTCGTTAACCATTATATTATGTAACGACAAGTGTATAAATTTGGGTACACAGTGTACCCTGATATGAAAGGATCATGATTTATTTGATCCATATTTATATTTTAATATATCAAATACCCTAATTTGAACTTGGTTATCATTAACAATAAGTGTCCATTATTGAATATCTACAATATATTTAATCAATTGAAAGGTAATAGTGATTGAGTTATTCCATAAATTTTAAATAATTTAAATATTATTCAGTTTATATGAAATTGTTCCAATCATATATAAATTTACTATGACAATTGATTTTAAATAGTAAATATGTGAGATACTCTCTTGGAATTCATCATCTTCCACCAGTGATGTATCTAGTTGGTTTAAATATTACTTGATGGTGCATAAAAGTGTTCACAAATTGAACAAATTAATCGTTGAAGGGTTCAAATATTTATATAAGATAATAAGGTTTGGTGTTAAAATGTTACATGGAATAAAATTAGGCTCCATGTTCTATAATGCTTGGTATGTGTTTCAATATCTTTTAATTTAACTTATTACTCGATACAAGTATATATAAGGGATCAAGTTTCATTCCATTAGATAGTTAAATTCATGGAGGATTTCCTATGATAATAACTCAAGGGAGCCAGTACATGATCCTGGTGTTTATCCTAGACCTCTTGTGTATTTTAACTACCATAGGAGGGGAGTAAATGAGGGTCTTAGGGAGCTACATAAGGGTCCTAGGGAATATGGTAAATGGTTCAAGGGTGCCGTTTAAGGGTCTTATGGGAGTTTTGTAAGGGACACTGGGGAATATTCATAAGGGTATAGGGGAGCCTTGTATGGGTATTGAGGGAGTTGTATAAGGGTCTTAGGAAGCTATATAAGGGTTATGGGGTTCTTAAACTTCCAAGGGGAGGTATTGTAATCACAGACAATGTTAATTGTTTGTGTTGTAATGGTGGGTTCCCTATATCCAACTATACTATACTTTTTGATTACCATATCATGTATATAGTTAGAAATGAATAATGTACACTTACCTTTATAGTGAATATTTTCTACAACCACTATTTAAATGGTAATGTACATTGATTAATTATCATAGAAAAATGTTATAGAAGATCCCGATCTATAATGAGAACCTTGAGGTGTTGTGACATTAATCAAAAATGTATGTCCTATGGTCTAGATAATATATAATGACTAGAAAGAGTTGATGTATGACTATTAGGTTTTGGGATATCATAAGCATTAAGACATCTTCTACTAATGTACACACTTTTTTATCTCTTTAATATGAGATCATGAGGACAGACTCACCAATAAGAGCCCCACATATTTTTGGTTTCATTGAATGTTTTTATATATAGACATGTTCATTTGTATCCTAACTTGATATCATTATCAATGTGATCAATTTGAGCACATACTATGTTGTAAGGAAAAACCATGTTAATGAAATCATGGTGAGGTAACTTGTGTTGGGTGCATCATTTGTGGTATGGAATTAGTTGAATGATTAAGATATAATTTTTTTATTTTGGGATAAGGAAGTAATATATCATGGGATTAGTTGATTAGGATGGTAGAACCTTCATAAATCCTTGGGAATGGTTGTCGGAGGAAACTTTTTCTAGTTAGATCATCGAATAATGCATCCAGAAAAGATGATGACATAAGTGTGTTTCCTTCTTTATGGGATATCAGAAGAAAATGAGATTATATGACACATTACGTGTCCGTAGGTTGGTTTTTATTGCTCGGACTATTCCTTATCTCTTCATGGACATTGATGGGTTGCTAGACTCCACTCCTAGTCTTTGAATACTGTTCACTCATATAGAGATAATGGTGTAGATGGTCACACACAATAGTTTATTCGAGAATCTTCACTATTCGGGTGAATAGGTATATATGACATGGTGGGACGCACCTTGGGGTTTGCGATTTCTCCAATTTAATAGAATTATAATAAATAAATAAATTGATAACGATTCAAGTAAATATAAATTGGATTGAATTAATTTATTAAAATAATTTAAAAATGTTTATGGAAATATAAGGAAAAATATTGTAGAGATGAATATTATTTTAATACTCTAGTTTGGATTAATATTAGTTGGAATTATGAGTTGAGTTAATGGAATTGGTTTAGTCGCATAATTTATATTTAATATATATTACAGGTATGTGACTAAATATGAATAATATTTATGATGTCATTTATTTATTTATAATTATTTATTTCTTATTTAGTGAGTGATTTATTTCTGAGGACTAGGGAACCATATCCAGGTATTGTATTTACCGACTATATAAGCAGTAGAGGAGAATCTCATAAGTCAGTTATTCAATCTAATGGATGAGAGTCTCTATCTCTCCTCATTCATTTTCGATAGGCAGTGTTTCTCTCTGAGGGACTTATCGAAGCATTCCTTTGACGTATCGAAGGATTGAAATTGAGGGGATCTTCGTGATGCTGATGGATTCATCCGAGCTCCATGCTAGAACCCAGAATCCAAGGAATGATGAGTGTGCTGATTCTTGAAGTGTATATGGGAGATCTAGATGCTTCTTCTTTAGATCCTTTGATCAATGATCGACATATGTTAGATGGAGTCAAACACATTACATGTTCATTTTTGTTTATGTGCTTTCTTAAATTCATGTGAGATCCTCATAATCTAATGGGGGTATTATTGTTACATAAGTCATGTTTTTTCATCCCAGTGTTGAGGAATTTTAAATTTATGGGAAAACATCTTCTAATGCATGTCCCGATACCAAATAATTGGTGTTATAGGGATCTCGTGAATTTTATGGGCATTAAATAATTAATTTTCATTAAATTAATTAGAGAGTTAAAATTCTGTCCCAACGAAATAGATTGAAAATCAATTCGATTTTGGATGGCCATGTTATTTCCATCAAAAAAATTTGATATAGATTATTTTTTTTTATTGATATTAAAATTTAATAGAGATTAGTTTTTTATTTGATCATATTCTTAATGTTTTCTATTATATCTGATAAAATTCAGTTTTTCTAGAAAAGGCTATGACCGGAACAACGTTTCCAGGCGGTGGGAATACTGAAAATAAAAAATTATTGTTTTTAAATAAAAATATTAAATTTTTGTGGGACTCGAGTTCAATCCACATTTTTTTGTAATCTTAAAATTTTAAAAAATGTTTAAAATTAAGCCTCTAAACCATGAATTTTGAGTTTTTTTGGAGGAATAAATTTTCAGCTAAACATTTTAGGTTTTGCATAAAAATTGTTATTGGGGTGGTAAATATGGGATTCCAAGACTATATATATAAACACCCATTTTCTTCTGAAAAAACTAATAATTTAAGGGTTAGGGTGGTGTACTCAAAATGTCTACAGAGCAACGACATTATTAAAAAGGACCCCTTTTGCAGCTTCCCCTAGAAGCCAACATGCTTGGAGCGCTCACCGCCCCTTTAACTACGGGATTTACCACTCTGACTAGGAGCTACCCTCCATCTGAGTGGACCACCCAAACATGGAAGTGCCTTTATAGCCGCTGATGCCACCGTGCCTGCCTCCTCCTAGCTAACCTGAGGCTGACCACCATCCACTACCACCTATTAGAAAAAATAGGTTGGTAGAAATAAAAGACATATAGAACCATGATGTGTGAATCAGGTTAACTATCTAAAAGGGTTTGATCCACCCCCGTGTTGATGGTGTATGGTTCTTGGTGGAAGTATCCCTCTAGTATTTCACCATGGTTTGGGGAAAATCGAACACAAATTTCCAATTACCCCACTACACCGATGTTGGGATAACTATGGAGAATTTCTAGGATTGAAAAATTAATTAACTCATAAGAGATCTCATCATCGATTATTTACAAATCGGAAGCGGTGCCAATTACACCAATTCAGTCAAAGAATACATTGGTTTGATCAAAACAAGACAACTCTTGGTGATGGAAACCCTGGTTTGATCTCACCATTTCGGTCAAAGAACACATTGGTTCAACCGAAACAACACAACTCTTGGTGAGGGACATAGGGGTTAAATTTTGAAACAACACTATATTTATTTTAATAAATATTTTGAATAAAATTTATAAAATATATAAAAATCCCCTACTTTTATTCATAAATATTAATTCTCCAGACCAAAAGTGTTATATTATACATAATAAAGGTATCTTTCGATTTAAAACTTTACTTTGTATCAATATCTCAAAGATTATCAGATTTATAATTTGATGAAACATTAAACTTATTAACCTATATGATAAACCAGAGATATCATACGTAATAATAACATTCATCCAACATCTCATTTTGTAGCACTTTTATGGCCATGTGCTTCTATCCTTTTCATGAAATCTCTATGGAGTAAACCCATTAACTCCTGTAAGAAGCAGCACCACTTCTATGTTCACATAGACAAAATATAAAAATATGCTTCTATTTTTAGAGAACATAACTCATTGAGTCTTAATATTTATTTATGAGTTTATAACTCAACCTCTTGTCATAACAGACGATATTGATACCAAAAATTGGGATTATAATTTTCAATATCAACAATCATCTTCATAACATTTTTTTCACATTAGACACATTTATTAAGATCTAACTAAGAAAGTGTTGGGTTTCGGTTACTGAAATTATTTATTCTATGGGATTTATCCCCATATCTTTATTAGTTTCATGAATAAACTCTCTTGGTAGAGATTTTTTAGATGGATTTTCAAGGTTTTTACACGATCTCACATAAACAATTATTATGGTACCATCTTGTTACAATTGTCTCACATAATCGTGTCTCAAACTTATATGTCAAGAATTTCTATTGGACATGAAACTATATGCCGATGATAATTTTTCTTCACTATCACAATAGATAGAGATAAGAGAAATCATACTAGGCCACAATATAATATCCAATAATATATTCTTAATCCACTCACCTTTCTTTCCACATGTCTCTAAGGCGATAAACTCTGACACCATGGTTGAATGTGAAATACATGTTTGTTTCTTGATCACCCAAGAAACATCACAACCTCCAAGAGTAAACAACAATCCATAAGTGGATTGGTTATCAGCAATACTGCTAATCCAACTTGAATTGTGTATCCTTCTAATACAGCTAGATAATCATTATAGTATAAACATGAATCTTTGGTTTTTTAATTATCCAAAAATTCATGTTATATATATCCCATGATCCAAACAATGGTTACTAGTATATCTACTCATTTTACATACCGTAAAAGCAATATTAGGTCTAGTTTAATGCATCGAATACATTAAAAAACCAATTAAACTATCAGATTCATGTTTTGATATAGCTCTACCTGTATTTATAAAATATGTAACACTAGAATCAAATAGAGTATTTACATCATTGAAACCAATATGATCACGTTTATTTAACATTTTTTCTATGTAATGATACCAACTTAAAGAATAACCCCCACTATGTTTTCTATCTTTAATACCTAAAATAGTATCAATTATTCCAAGATCCTTCATTTTAAACATAGAAGATAAGTAATTATTTGTCTCAACTATACCAATCATATTTGTTAAAAAAATTAACATATCATCCACATATAAACACACAATAACTCCATATTCTTTTTTAAACATTTAATAAACACATTTATCTATATTATTATGAGAAAATCCATTAGATAAAATAATTGAATCAAATTTCTCTTTCTATTGCTTCTGATCTTGTTTAAGACCATAAAGAGATTTAACTAGTTTACATAATTTGTTTTCATTATCTTATAAAACAAACACTTCTGGTTATTCCATGTAAATATAGTCATTTAATTATCCGTTTAAAAAAGTTTTTTGACATCCATTTGATGAACATAAAAATGATTAATTTAAGATAAAGAAAATAATAACCTTATTGAAATAATTTGAGTTACACGGTCATATGTTTCAAAATAATTAATCAATTATTTTTGTCTATAACCTTTGGAAGCCAGTATATCTTTAAAAACTTGAATGTTACCATCAGAATCATATTTATTTCTGAATACCCATTTACTACCAATAGGTTTTGAACCTCTTGGTAAATCCATAACAACCCAAGTATTATTCCCTATAATAGAATCCATTTCATAATTAATTTCTTCCTTCCAAATATAAACATCTCTAGAAGACATGGCCTCTTTATAAGTATTTGGGTCATATTCTATAGTCAATACGAAAGAATTCCTATTAAAAATATGATTATTATTATCTCCTTAAACAAGAAAAATTATGGAATCAAGAGTAATAAAATTTGGATGTAGATGTTTCTCCTTCCCGATTCTTCTACAATGTTTAGGTTCAACTCAAGAATCATCACAATTATCTACTATTGTATTGGAAATAGATGAAGTACATGAGATATGGATATGAGGAATCACTTCCTTCACATTATCTTTATACATTTTTTTTAAACACTACATCCCTCGATTCAACAATTATATTAGCTCTTAAATCCATAATTCTATATCCTTTTCTATTTTCTACATATCCAACAAAACACCTTTAATTTCCCTAGGACCAATTTTATTTATTTTATGATTAAGAACTATATAATAAACTAAGTACCCCCACAATTTAAAATATGAAATATTAGGTATTCTTCCCCTCCAAATTTCATAAGGGGATAACTTAGTTTTTCTAGATGAAATCCTATTATGAATATGACATGATGAAAATAAAGCGTCACCCCATAAATTTAATAGTAACATAGATTTTGTAATCATGTAATTTACTATTTCTAATAATGATTTATTTTTACTTTCAGCCAAGAAATTTTTCTGAGGTGTGTAAGGAGCAGTTCTTTGATGAATTATACCATTTTATTTTCATCACTCATTAAACTTGTTCCTAAAATATCCACCACCTTTATATGAGAGTAATAGTTTAATCTTTTTGTCTAATTAGTTTTAAACTTCTTCTTTATACATCTTAAATACATTGAAGGCTTTTTCCTTTTTTTTAAGATGATATATATGTAAATTTATACTGCAATCATCAACAAAAGTAATAAAATATCATTTCCCTCTACGAGTTAACAATACATTTTGTTCACAAATATAAGAATGCACTAAATCAAATATATCAAAATTTATTTCAACACTATGAAAATGATTCCCTACTATATTAGATTCTATAAATGTTTCACATTTATTAAAATATTTTTTAACATTAATCATGTTTAACTTCTTCATTACTTTTAATGAATTATAATTAACATGTGTTAAATGATCATGACACAAATTAGAATATTCAATAAAATAATCAGAAGATTCAATCATATTATTAATAGATAGTTGATACATACTGTTATTTGAATATCATTTCCCTGCAAACATGCCTCCCTTTGAAAATATAACCTTTTAAGATTCGAATGAAACCCAAGATTCGTTATTACACAAAAGATCAACAGAAACTAGGTTACTTCTAATTTTGGGAACGTAAAACACATTAAGAAGGGTCATCTTCTTCCCAGAAGTAAAGACAATCCCCTTGCTTCCTTGTCCACTAAAATTGATGCATGCATTGTTTCCACGGTGTAAATCCTTTGTGATTGTACAATCGTAAAATTTTTTGAACAACGAACAATCCTTGCACACATGCACTGTTGATCCAGAATCTAGCCACCATCCCATCTTCATCGAAGTCATATTGAATTTTCAAGTCATTGTGACTAGATTTTCTTCATAAAGTATATTTCCAATGGGGATTTCATTTTTTTGTCGATAGAGACATTCCATTGTAAAATGCCCTTGTTTTCCACAAATGAAGCAATCTATTTTAATATTGGATGTATTTCCTTTTTTCTTAAATTGTTGACTCTTCTTGTTGACATGTAAGGAAAACAATTTGTGGCATTCCCTCAATGATATTATCCTTGGTATAAAATTGTGAAGCTATACTAATGTCTGTCACCATGTATTCTTATTCAATACAAAGAAGCTTTGGAAATTTCTCCAAGGGGATATCATACATTTTTTAATAATCGAATTATCGAAATCATTCCACATAGGTGGTAATTTTGAAAAAAAATCAGCCACATAAAATCTTTTTGGTATATTAATCTTAACGGAAAG
The DNA here is from genome assembly GCA_963277665.1 of Viscum album. NCBI lineage: Eukaryota > Viridiplantae > Streptophyta > Magnoliopsida > Santalales > Viscaceae > Viscum > Viscum album. The sequence goes on from OY728155.1 coordinate 1,016,305,202, forward strand.
AAGTTTATTCGTTATAACTTGAAGCTGATGAATTTTATAAAAAATGGGAATATTATCAACCATCTTGTAATTTAGATACTTTTCAATAAGATATTTATTAGTACCTTCTTCTTCCGCTTTATACTTTAATTTGAATGCATCCCAAATCTCTTGAGCAGTCTTTATTTGAAAGAAGTAATCATAGAGATGATTTGATAGTGTATTGAAAATGTTTCCTTGAAATAAGACTTCATCATATTAACATTTCTACCTCACTTCCTAAATGTTCTCGACTTGAGTCATTTCAACGGGTGTGTCGTTGACATTTAATACAGGCTCATCGAGAATGAGAGGAAGATTCGATTCCAGAATTTATGAAATATTCAACATTGTCAGAAGAAATATCATCTTGTCTTGCCACCAGGAGAAGTTGTTGCCATCAAAACATTCAAGTTTAACCATATCGTTGTTCATGACTTTGAGAGATTCAGAAACAATCTTCTAGGTTCTTCCTTTTCAAACCCTTCTGATTGTTAGAAAAATAGGTTGGTAGAAAGGGAATACAGTTAGAACCTTGGTGCGTGAAACAGGTTCACTGTCTAAAAGGGTTTAATCCACCCCCATGTTAATGGTGTAGGGTTCTTGGTGTAAGTTCCCCTCGAGTATTTTACCATGATTTGGGAAAAATCGAAAACCAATTTCTGATTACCCCGCTCCACCAATGTTAGGAGAACTCTGGAGAATTTCTAGGATTGAAAAATTAATTAACTCATAAGAGATCCCATCTTCACTTATTTATAAATTGGAAGTAGTGCAAATTTCAATGATTCGGTCAAAGAAAACATTGGTTCGATAGAAACAAGACAACTCTTGGTGAGGGATATAGTGGTTCGATATCACCATTCAAGTCAAAAAACAATTTGGTTCAACTGAAACGACACAACTCTTGGTGTGGGACACACCGGTTCAATTTTGAAAAAACACTCAATTTATTTTAATAAATATTTTCAATAAAATATATAAAATATATAATAGTACCTCGCAGACGATGGTCACTGCCCTCCATGTAATCCAATAGTAGAAACCTCGAAGTTGAGAAATGGTGCGGCCCTTCGATCCACCCTAGATCACATACCTTTTAATCGGACTGCACATATGGCAGCCACCCCACCTCAACCCACCTCCCTCTCACTATGATCGTCAACCACATAACGCTTCTTAGCAGCTAGATCTTTGAGATCATGAATTGTCCTCCACTATTTTTGGCAAGCCCTCGAACCACCATCCATCATGGTTTCATCCACCTCCATATCCAGCTCTTATCGCGACCCTCCATGGTCATATCATACTATCGACCTCGTGTCGATTGTCATTCCCCCCTCAAACACCCACTATTGCATATTCCGATCATTGGAAGTTTCCATGCGGTTCTCCTAGCAATGAGATAAGCCCTCTACCACAACCTCATATGCTTATGATGGATCAGGTCATCCCTGAAATGGGCTTGGATGGATCTTCCCAACCTGGAATGGGTCAAGGAAGTTGTGCTTGGCCTAATAAACTAGGGTTTTCATGGGTTCAGCCTAGCTTTCTCTGACCCTGTTAGGGTTTTGGGGCCCAGATAATTATTTAAATAATTGTAATCCAAATCCATTAAGTAAATTAATTTAGTTTCAGTATTAAATGAAATTAACTAAAAATATTTTTTGTTTAAAAATAATAATTTTAATACACTAAATAATAAATTTAATTTTGATATTAAATTAATTTAAACAATTAATATATTTTTTGCATTAAATTAAATTAATAAGCGGACTGAATATAATAGAAATTTAAAATTTTAAAAATTCATTTAATTTATTTAATTCACTTATACTAAAATTTATTGAAATTTAATTTTTATCGCGCATAAATTAATTCTACCAATTGGTATTGAGCAATTGATTGACCAATATATGTCTGGTTTATTTATTTAAATGGTTAATTTTGTGCAGTAATTGTAAATAAATAAGAAAATATATACATTGTCTTTTTATGGTTAATATATATACGGTCATTCATGTCCAAATTTATCTATTTTATATTATGGATCTAGTTCCCCTCACCTATGTGCGAGCATTATTGTACATGGAAGAGGATGATGTAAGATGTGGACAACGCCAAGTTGAGGTGAAATCCAGATGAGATGTGGATACATTGAATGTGGATGACCTGCATCATGAGTCAAGATGCGAATTAGGTATGTTCCCCTAGGTCGTGGTAAGTCTATTGAGTTTAAATGGATCCACCAGTTTTAGATGGTCAAGGCCATTTGGGTAATTTTATTTTCCTTATACATTTGTTTATTATTTTATGCTTTTTCATGATAGTAGGAAACACAAATAATAATAAACAAGAAAAATTCATTTACAAGTGATTGATGTTTTTCTATTAATACTTAGTTGTGAGTGATACAACATATTTTTTATAAGATTAATATAAATAAATTACATTCTAAGATATAAATATAAAAACCCTCAAAGAAATATTAAATCACAAAATGTATTCTATCATTTTAATTTGAACAAAGATGGGTGTTCGGGGTTCTCGTTATCCAATGTTGAGGGTTCATATTACTAACAGGGAGTTATTATGTGAGTGTTGGGATGATATACCTAATCTTGGTATCAAATAATTAGCCAAATATATCATGTCGCAACTTTTGAGGAAAGTGTTGAGTTAATTCTGTTTATGATTTTAGAAGTCGAGACTTCAAATAACTGATCAATGAGTCACAAGTTAACCGGGTTGGGCAGACAAACACCTACCTTCAACACTCCTTGTAGTGATATATCAAAATCTTACTGAATATGAGGGTTGGTTCATGGATCCTTTTCATGTGAATTCTATTGAAAATTTATTCAAATTTTAGTTCAGAGGGTTCTTAGAATTTGATAAAATACTGGGTGACATTTAATGTTTTAATTATATAATCAATAATTCCTAAATCAATAATCAAGATAATAGTTCTATTTATCTAGATTTTATTTTTGGTGAAAATAATGTTTAATACCACTAGAACATTGTGATAATTATGGACAAAAAAATTCAAAACTAGCAAACATTTCCAAGGGTAGTAAAGGCTCTTGCGCACAATACTATGATATTGGAAATTTAAGGTGCTAGTCTTCCAAACACCATTTAACCAACCTTGAGAATTGAGGGTATTAAAATTATGATTATAAAAGACTCTTGAATGTAGCATATGATGGTTATTTAATTATGTTATCATCAACATCTACTGTTATTTGTAGATACTACATTGGGACTTGGATTATATCACATGTTGTGTCATCTCTGAGAAGCTTTTGAGGAAAAAGTGAAGCACAAATAATAATAAGTGATGTTTACACTGGGTATGTGTAAATTTAAATATGTATCACAATCTTTCAATGGATCCTTTTCTCATATCAATTTTACCCATCTACACTAGTTTCATTTAATATTACAAAAAACATAATGGATAAAACATTGATTTACCTTTTGGGTAAGGTTCACCAAGAAAATAATATCTTAATGAAAATATTATCTTCAATTATTATAGTGAATAAGTTTGAAGTAAAGGAAAAGAGGTCAATGAAAAGTGTAATACTAATGAAACCTTTGCAATGTCTTTAAAAGAAGAAGTATTAAATATGACGTTATTTTTTTCGCATATCGTGAAATAAGTCAATGGAAGTTTAAATACAATAAACTAATTTAAAGAAGAAATTATTCTCTCCTTCTTCAAGTATATTCCAAAATATTTAATGTAATTTTTCAAATGTACTTTTTGAGTATTAAATACAATTTGATCATTACATATGTGTATTAAAATAAAATAACCAATTAAGTAATTGAAATTTTATAAGAAGTATGTTGTATTCTCAAAAAAAACTAAGAAAGGGTGGTTCCTAAGTCAACGGTGAGAATTACATCTTGGAACCGGGAGTGCAGCAGAATCCCCAAATAGGTGGTATTTTAAAAAATTTCCACAGATGATCAATGTAAACTTGCTGATGTCGGTGAATAGATGCCCAATTTAAGCCTAGGATCTTGCGTGAAGGGTTTTAACCACAAAAATAAACTGGAAAATACCTAGTTTAAAACCGAAGATGTGCACAATGTATGCTCTTCATTAGAGATCACTGCTCAAAGAATCTGAAGTCGAATTCATTTAGATCTTCCACGCACGCTTCAAGTAATCCTTGGGAGTACTTTTCATCATAATCAGGGAGCTAGCACCAAATTCTTATGATGTCTTTGATGATTCAACGATCACTACATCACTTCGTTAACGATGACTGAGAGATTCCTCGATATGATCTCCTTGGATCCAAAGCCTCTCTCTCTAGATCATGGGAGAGAGGAGAGGAGATAGAATCCCTCTTAATGATCTTTGGAAAACACCTCTCCTCTTCTATTTATAGTGTCTTGTAATTACATGAAAATGCCAACTTGACACCCAAATTATCAACGCACAATTAACAACATATTATGGCTACTTATTTGCTTCATAAATATTATTATCTGTTTTCTAGTAATATCTAAAATATATTATGTGGCAATAATTGAGTTCAAAAATTGAATAATCATTCCCATAAATATTAAATGAACCTTGAATATCTTTAATACTCATTATTTAATATTATTTCATGTATTTATTTAAAATCATAAATACATTTAATAAATAAATTCAATGATCATTATTCTAAACATTAATAATATGAATTTATTTATTCCATTGGTGATTGTTTTTTTCATGGACAAATCCCAGATACCATTGGTGGGGCCCATCGGGTCCAAAACTCATATTCAACTGAATTGGGAAGATTCTCTAATACGATATTGTGTGTAAACCTATAAGACCTTATCTCAACAGTAGTGAATAGTATTTATAGACCAAAAATGAGATCTCGAAACCCATCATGACCCCTGAAGAGATAATGATTGTCACAAGAACAACTACCAACCTAGAACACGCACTTTGTAATAAAATCTCATTGTATTTAATATTTCATAAAGCAGGATGCACTCACGTGTCATCTCCATTTTCTTGCTTTATTGTTTTTTGATTTAACTGGACAAATTTACCCTCAACTGCCATGCCCATGATCTTATAAATGTACTTCCATCCTTATCAAAATCACCTGAGATATATTACTTCCTTGACCCTGAAGTGACAAATGATTTCTTGACCATTCAACCAATGTCATTCCACCAATGACGCACCCAACACAAACTACCTCACCACAAATTCATTCCCATGGTTTTAGTCTTGCATCAAAGTAAGAAATAAAATGAAATACATTGGAAAGTATCTCATTTCATGAGACAATTACACGTGATCATAGATAGGAACATCTAATGACACCCAACACATGTGGTGTTCTTATTGACAAGTTTGTCCTCATGATCTCCCTACTGGAGTTCACCAAGTGTGAACATCATGAGAAGAAGTATCAGTGCTAATGAGCTCCCAACACATGATAATCATACATCTACTATGTCCAATCAGTATGATGTATCTAGACCATAGAAAATATATTTATGATTAATGTCATAGTATCTATAGGTTATCATTATAGCATGGTATATTCTATAACCTTTCGATATGACAATTAACATTTTAAAATTACCATTTAAATAGTGGATTCAGAAAAGTATACACAATAATGTTTAGATGGAATCATGTATAGATAACTGTATACACGATATGGTAATCAAAATCATTGAATAGTTGTGTCTAGGGCACCCACTATTTCAAAACTCTCACTTCCACTAGATTGAACATGCTAACTAAAGTTGTTAGCTACTCACATAATGAAAATCATGTTTCTACTGAGTTAAAACTTTAGCTACGGGGTCTGTCAAGCTTCCTCTGTGTGGCTATTATGCAATTTCAACCTAGTATTGTCATGTAAAAATTATCAAGAGATGGTATCTAGAGTATATCTCACTTGTCTACTATCATAACCTTATATCTTGGCTATTAATAATATCATAATTTACATTATTGTAATACTTTTATCACCACATGTGATTCCACGAACTGGAATAAATCATTGCATTTAACTACTTCTTAGCTACCTTAGAATCTGTAACTTACATTGTATTTTTTAGAATGGATACCACTGGATTATATGAGCATGAATGGATTATCATATTTATCCTAACTATGATAGTAGATCACATTGATCTATGGAAAACTAGTTTGTATGCATGAAAACTAGAATCCTTTCTTCTCCACTTACCAAGTACATTTATTTTGTACTTACTGATGTACAATTAGATAGTTGTGACTGTGTCCCTTGAAGTTATACTAGATATAACTAATATTTTCCTATTATAGAAAATATCATGGCCATATAAATTCTTGTACATATCATGGAATATGTGATTGATCCATTGCATCGATGTATGGACTTCAACTCACTATTTTTCTCATCCCATTTCATGATCATGTCAACCTAGAGAGATTATGCCCTGTGACATGGACAACAATTCACCTCCTGAATGGTTCCAGCTTGTATCTTCCAATACAATGTCATTATATGTACGATTGACTATGACCAATCAACCTATATATCTACCTCAGTAGATCATGTTCCCTAGAACATAGTTTTATAATTTAAGTCAATAAATGGAGAATAAATTTCATTTGGGGTTTATCTAACTATAAGTACAATGTGTTTTCCATTTGTTTTTGAACATATTTCACTTGGAAAACCATTGGCTCTCCCACTAACCTCTCATAGGCACATGGAAATAATTTCTTTCAAATGTAGATTCTATAATCACATTAATTAATTTAATCCTAAACTATATTTTAGTAACATTCTACCTTTATTATCATTCTGTGATGTGACCATCCCTTTCTAGTTGCATCGTATACACGCCATCCACGATTAGTGGTCATGACATACAATGTTAAGTAATTTGATCATAGATGTTAGCTATAACAAGTAAAATTCTAACGTATTTAGTCATATCAACTTGAAAAAACCAATCGAACCTTATTGGTACTGCACTTGTACCACCCAGGTATCAACTCATATGAATAACCACCACAGTATTCAAAATAAAAAACCTCATTTCACTTTGATACCTGGAATACATTACTTGAATTTTGGTTACTCTTATCAATATTAGATAATTCCCATACACTACATACTTGTAGGAGATATTATTCAAATTGAATAATTGATCACCAACCACAGTGAATATAAAAACATCACCATGGTTTTATCCTTCTAATGCAGTATGTGTCTCTGGAACATACTTTATTCCACATGAACTTGTGAAACTAGTTCCTATGACAACTATTTTTACATCTTGAGCATTGACTAAACACAAGTCAATATAGCTCCCACTATCTCTAATAGAGATGTACGCCCTTATATATAAGTGTAGTACATTAATAGACCATCTAATTTTCTACCATAGGGTTTTATGTAATATCCTAATAAATGTTTAGGATTATTACAATAGTTGCACATTGTGTTTGTCTTGATGCAAGTTTGTTTATATCTGAACAAACTATTTTCATCTATACACATGTCCTTATGAAATAATGGATTTACATCAAATTATGACTCATATGATATCCATTTGTCATTATAGTAGGCATATGGTTCTGGGATATCACCTTTATTTACAAAGAATTTCATAAAATATAATGAATGTTTCTGCATGTTAAAAAAAAGATATTACTTACATCAATACTTTGATGTATAAAATTAGCGTTTAGGAATTACTTCACGCTACACATTGTTGATCAGTTTTTATATGTAAGACTTCATCATCAATCCTCATCATTAAAATTACTATTGTGATGTCAATATGGTAATATTCATTTATGAGTTACTCTACTCTACATAATCATGATCAATGATTGCATAGTCAAGATGTTCTTTGGCATGCCAGGTCGAAGAAGCTCATATCTTCTGACCATGAACTTACATCATTTGATTATTCTACAATTACATAATGGAATCATATTAAGTGAATATACCTCTACATCATTCTTGGAATAGTTCACGTTCACTTTTTGGTTATTCCCAAAAGAATGGTGACATACCTTTATTTCTAATGGTTGATTTATCCAAACTAAAGACATCAATAATTCCCAATGTATTTAGCTACTCCAAGACTAAATACCATACTTTTTATATTCATTATGTCCAATTTTAATATTAATTGAAAAATAATTATCTTGTCACAACTTGGTATATGTCTAACATTTATATTCATCACTAATTGCCTTTGATTCACGTATTACCGAACTAGTGATTGAGTTTACCCAAAAAAAGTACATTCCAGAACCTAAAAGGGTGTCCCCTTTCATACAAGGAAACATGAGATTAATTTTTGTGGTTATACTCAATAAAAGTTCAACAAAAATCTTTCACATGGAAATTAAGAAGTTGTGTACTTCTTACTACTGGCCTAAGTATCACCCTTTAAAAACCACTTGGGAAATACACCTCACTTCTAGTAATATATCTATACTTACATGGTAACTATATTTAAATACACATATGTAAAAAACCTATAGAAGTAAAATGAAACATTACATTGATGAATATGCCTGATGTAGAAGTGGAAACTTTCTTCTTTAAATTAGTTTATTTCTTTTAAACTTCCTTAGTATTATTTTATAATATGAAATGCATATAACCTTTGTTAATACCTCATTAATTAGAGGACATCGTGAATGTGTCATTGGAATTAAATTCCTTTTACCTTTTAACAATTTCCTTCAGTTTATTCTCCATAATAAATAAAACGTAACTGTCTTGTATTCATATTCACTTGGAAAACCTTACCTAGATAGGTACTGGAGCCTTTACTCAATACTTGTTCATTTTGTAACTTAAAACGAAACATGAGTAAATGGGTAAAAATGATATGAGAAAGGGATCCATTTAAATATCATGATCAATCTTTCTATATACTCATTCTGCTGTAAACTTCTCCTTATTCATATCATTGCTTTGAAATCTATGTGAAAACTTCTCAAAGATGAGACTTTACGTTATATCATCTTTTTCCTGGTGTAGATACTGCAACTGACACCAGAAATTGATGAAAGCATAATGATATAACTATCATATTATTTATACAGTAGTCTCTAGTAAGGAATTTCACCCTCGCTTCTTGAGGTAGTTTATGTAACACCCGAGACTTTTATGTTATATAAATCATCAAAGGAATATTTTTCTACACACAACACTTGCTTGGTTTGCTTTACACAAAATCATGACCTTCCTCGATAGCTTGCGTCGTACGTAATACCGCGTTTCACTAAACAATGATATGCTATTAAAATATTATTAAAACTAGCCGTTATGAATAGTAATAACCACTTTTTGAAATTTTATAAATTTTATTTTTCAAAATGGACTTCATTTTTGGATTCGGAATATCGAAATTATCCTAGGGTGAAATTTTGGTAATTTTCTGAAAACTTTCAATTTTTGATAAATAGTGAAACCACTAAGTGGTAGTTAAAAAACTTAATTTTTCATAAAACATAATTTTACCGCTTCTGTGAGTGGAATTTAGAAACCCCGAGAGACACGTTTGATGTCAGTAAGTAAAATTTGGTTCAATGAGATGAAAATAATTTTTTGGTGAATAGTAACTTTTTACTTTTTTTTACCACGGTTAAAAATAAATAGGGTAGTTAAGGATAAAAATGATATTATTATTACCCTAAAACATGTCCTAATTAAATTGGACAAGTTTAATTCGACCAAAAACAACCTTAGGAAAAAAATATGACCATTTCAGCCCACTTGGATTAGATTAGGACATTTATTATTAATTTATTTAAAGAAGGGTTAAAATAGTTAAAATCAATGTTTAATAAGTAAATCATTTTTAATATGGGTTTATACATAAGATAAATTCTACTATAAATATTAATTAGAAATCTAAAAAGATTTCCTACATAATTGTATTTTATTTGTAATTTTTAGACATTTAATAATTTAATTTATTTATGACACAACGATGATGCAGTAATTATCTTATTAATGAAATATTGTCATAATTGATGTTATAAACACCAAAATAAATGTAATTTGACACTTTTTATGAATTACACTAATTTTATAGATTACTATGACCTGTTATTATTGATTTAATTAACTTTTTTTGAATTAATCATTCTGTTATAATTTTCACAAAAATTAATTACTAAATAGTGTCAAAATTGACATAAAATAGTTTTTAAAACAAATATTATATTAGTAATTGTTATTTAATTCCTAAAAATCTAAGTATCCGAAAAATGACTTATATAAGGTTATATATATTAATAACAAACAAGTTGGGGTTCGTTTGGCTTCTTATAGTAAGTTTATTAACCTTATAATATAAGAACACAAGAAGACACGGTAAAAGTAAAATTATTTAACTTAATGTTAAATCTAAATGATAAGGTTAAAATAGGAACCTAAACTTGTCTAAATTATATTGGATGAGAGGATTTAGACCCATCCCCACCTTATCTTCGAAATAAATCAATTTGGAGCTATTTAAAACCAAACATGACTTTATAATAGAATAATATTTTTAGTTTTTCCAAAGGAGCCCCTCTCCTCCCTTATAAAAGGGCACCTCCTCCCCCTCTTCCTCACACAACTTTGAGCCTTCATGCTCGGCCAACCCCTGCCAATTTCTCCTCTCCACTTCCCTAGAGACATCCTAGAGGTTATGGTCTTATTCAAAGACCTATTTTAGTGCCCTAAAAGGAGGTCTCAATGAAGCACTTCAAAGAAGAGGTAATGTCCATTACCGATTCTTTCATCTTTATTTCTTCTTCCACTTCTTCTTATTTAGTTGTTTTATTATGAAGTAATAACATTATTATCACTCATATACTGATATGTTATTATAAGTATGAAACAACCCTATGTATCCATCTATCCATCCTACGGAAAAACAAATCACCGCGCGTGCGTACGTACGGAATACCGTCTCCACGTCGTGGTGTAATCTATTTTCCACCACCACCTTACTTGGATTCGTATAATGGTGTAAATAATGACTATATATGACTATTATAAAGTGATACTGATTCTGAAATAGTATACATACACTCCAATACAATTCCACGATCATAGGAATGATATTATCACTCGTGCGTACGTACGGAATACCGTCTCCACAATGTGATGCGACTCGTTCTACATGATCTTCATTTCATAATGATTATATAAATGAATTGAATGAATGAATATGATATATATTAAACTAATACCATTCTGGAAATGAGTTATCTATAACCTAAAGAGAAGAATAAGAATTTATTCGACAAAACACTCATAAGAACAAAAAGTTATAAACACCCGAATAACAAGAGCAATGAAATATTACTACTAAGAAGCTAATAATATGACCATATATGATATCATAAAAAAAAAGTATGATTCTGGAATAAGTAAATTACATTATTTAAATAATTATTCAGGAGGTTCGGACATGTATAAAGCATATCGGACCTAAGGTAAGGAAAATATCACAATCTCATTTTTACCTGAGATTGTTTATACTTTAGTATTTACTGTGGTGTATTTTATCATCCACATCCATGTTTCCTCAATATGTAATATTATTTCCATCCACCTAAAATTTCCTAAATCCATTTTTACCCTTTGGTGAGTTTATAGTAAAAGATATGAAGTGAATCTTTTGTCGTTTTTCGTATGAGGTACTTTTTGACTTTTCCGACCAAAGTACAAGAAGAATGTTTTTTTTAACTTATACGGCATGAATGGATTTTTTAAAACATTATTTCCAAGAAGCTTCCTTTACAAGCTTTCAATTTTATTTTTAATCAAATTCTTTTATTTTAAAATTGTATGACATGTTAAGAAAGGAAAAATGTTTTTGAAGTAGAAAGGATATTTTCCTCAAGAATGGAGTTCAAGAGTTTTATCAAAATAATTTTCCATCTAAGATAATATAGGGTTATGTTTCTATCCCTATTATTACATGGATTTGATTATGTTGTGTAGGAAATATTTTTATGAATTCCTTTATCTTATTTGAATTGTTTTATGATGTCGCGTTGTTGAAGATTACCATTTTTATTACATGGGTTATGCTATGATGTATGGTTTATGATTTTGTGGCACACATAAGAATGGTATAATTATGAGATGGGTGGGACCTATATCTCCCTCCAATGCATTGGGTAAAGATTTTATATCTCATGAGATAGACATGGATGGAACGGTAGGTTATACCGGTTCAGTGAAATAGGACTGAAACGAGGGTGACTCGGTTCAGAAATGGACTTTGTCCACTAAGATAGTCATGGAAATGATTCTTGACTAATAAGAAATGATTCTCTATGATTATGTGTGTATTCCACAAAGTTTCATGTTTTAAGTTATGATTATTGGGATTACATTTCACTTCTATGATTTATCCCATGTTATGATATTATGATCTCTTTTACAGGTTAAGATTTCCAAAAGTTATGTTCTTATGTATATGATGTTATTGATATTTATTTTGTTTACCCTTACTGAGAATTTGAGCTCACCCTTTTGTATGTTTTATTTCCCCAGGTCAGGAAGAAGGTTATTAAGTAGAATATTCCAAAAAGGGACTCTAGATATGATGAAATAAATGGGAGGAAAAGTAGATGCTTTATGAACCAGTTGTTTATGTTTCCCAGTTTCTAAATACACTATACCAAAATGGTACTTTCTTGGTTTTGTTATATGTTGTAATAAGTATGCTTCAATTCTGAAGTAATAACAATGTATGTAAAGTATGAGTCGTTATAGTTGGTATCAGAGGAAAGGTATAGTCAACCTTTGGAAACTAGGATGTGAAAGCCTTAGTAAGAACCCTAAGGATAAGTCTTAGCATAGAACACAATCTTAGTGATTTAGAAATGGCCATGAATAACCTAGGATAAGACCTTAAGTGTGAAATTTTATTCTTGATTATGTGGTTTTCCTATTATAATTAGTGTTGCTCACACTATTCTTCTTGGTTTTAGTCAATGGCTGGAACCCGAAGGAATCGTGTTAATGCAGAATGAGACGGGCAATGCAATGATTGTCCCCCTGAGCAACCAAACGTTATGGGAGCTGGAATGAAAAATCTTGTAGCCATGCTCACAGAAATTTCTCAAGCTATGAATCATGCAGGACTTCCAAACGAGCAAAGGAAGGAGCAACATTCTATTGAATCCTTCATGAGACAGCGTCCACCATCATTCAGCGGGTCTACTTATCCATTAGTTGCTGAACAATGGATTAGTACTACTGAAAAGTTATTTTCAGTTCTTCAATGTTATGAGCATGATAAAGTCATCTTAGCAGTGTATCGTTTGGAAGGTGATGCTGATCAATGGTGGAATATTGTTAAGAATACTAGGCAAAGGGATGAAATTGAGTCCATGGAATGGGACAAGTTCAAGAACTTATTTTTCAATAAGCACTTCCCTCGTATTCTCCGAACAAAGATGGAGAAAGAGTTTCTTGAACTGAAGAAAAAGGATGATGAATCTGTTGGTACCTATGAATCAAATTTTATAAGACTTGCAAGATACGCTTTTGGTATTATTATCCAACCTGAGAGTAAGATCGATCGATTCATTAGTGGCTTAAAACCAAGTCTTCGAAGGGCCTTAACCATAAGGGACTTCAATATCTACGAGGAAATAGTTCTATGTGCTCTCAAAGTTGAGATGGAGATTGGGGTAACCCATTAGTCATATGGGCTTGATAAGAAGAGGAAAATGGAATTCAAAGGAAAGTCTAAAGAGCACACTGAAAAGAAGATGAGCTTTCCCTTATGATCAAAGTGTGGAAAGAAACATGGAGGGAGTTGTCTTAAAGAGACAAGTAAATGTTTCAAATGTGGAAAGGAAGGTCATTGGGCATTTGAATGCCGCGATGATGGGAAGAAGATGTATAATGATGCAAACAATGGAAGGGATACAAAGAATGAACCTAATACAATTCAATGTTTCAAGTGCAAGGAGATGGGACATTATGCCAATAAATGCCCTAATCCAAGGGTTGATGATGATGGTCGACGTCAACAAACTCTTAAAGCTAAAGACAAAGGAAAGTCACATGCAATTTCTATCAGCAATGTGGAGTACGATAACGATGTGGTGAAAGGTACACTTACCATCCACTCTAAAGTAGCAAATGTTTTATTTGATTCTGGATCCACCCACTCCTTTATTTCTGAAGAATTTTATAAGGGTATCTCCATATTACCTCAACAATTAGATATTGAGTTAGCTGTGACAACACCGAATGGCACAACAGTCGCATCAAAAGTTTATAATTCTTCTCCAATTGAAGTTTGTGGGAAACTGCTTCCTGTAAATCTTGTGATCCTTCCTATAGTGGAATTTGATGTGATTATTGGCATGGATTGGCTTTCTCTACATGGAGATTATATCAATTTCCAAAGAAGGGAAATCAAATTTCATATTCCAGATCAATCTATGATCGTCTATCGATGCAAGGATGAACATAACCTTCCAGTGGAAATTTCTTCCATTTTATGGGTATTGATTCCACTTAATGAAGGATATTTCTCTCAAATGGTTAGTGAGAAACTCATGATTAAGAATATGCCCATTGTACGGGAGTTTGATGATGTCTTTTCGGAGGAATTACCGGGTCTTCCACCGATTCGTGAAGTCGAGTTTTCAATAGAACTCGTACCGGGTGCTTTGCCTATTTCAAAGACACCTTATAGAATGGCCCCAATTGAGTTGCATGAATTGAAGAAGCAACTCCAAGAGAATCTTGATAAGGGGTTCATACGCCCTAGTGCATCACCTTGGGGAGCACCAGTTCTGTTTGTTAAGAAGAAAGATGGATCAATGAGACTCTGCATTGATTATCGAGAACTTAACAAGATCACTATCAAGAAAAAATATCCTCTCACGCGCATTGATGACCTATTTAACCAACTATGCAGAGCTCAATACTTTTCCAAGATTGATCATCGTTAAGGGTATCATCAATTAAGGGTCAAAAGGGAGGATATACCAATGACGGCTTTCCGTACAAGGTATGGACACTATGAATTTATAGTGATTCCATTTGGTCTTACTAATTCCCCTACTATCTTCATGGATCTAATGAATAGAGTCTTTAGAGACTATCTTGATCAGTTTTTGGTAGTCTTTATAGATTATATTGTTGTCTATTCAAAGAGAAAGGAAGAACATAAAGATCACTTGAGAATTATATTGAAGACCCTGATAAAGGAGAAGCTTTATGCCAAATTTACCAAGTGTGAATTTTGGCTTCAAAAAGTTTCATTTTTGGGTCAAATAATCTCAAAAGAGGGGATATATGTGGATCCAGCAAAAACATAGGTTATCGAAAGATGGTCGAGACCAACAATAGTAACCGAGATCTGAAGTTTTCTTGGTTTAGCTGGATATTATCGACGTTTTGTGAAAGATTTTTCACGATTATCTAATCCACTCACCAAGTTGACTCGGAAAGGAGTTAAGTTTGTTTGGACAGAGGAATGTGAAGAGAATTTCAAGGAGTTGAAAAGAAGGTTATCCAGTGCACCTGTTCTCACACTGCCTTGTAGTGGAAAAAGGTTTGTGATCTACAGTGATGCATCCAAGAAGGGATTGGGGTGTGTTCTTATGCAAAATGATATGGTGATAGCTTATGCCTCATGACAGCTGAAAATCCATGAGCAAAATTACCCAACACATGATTTGGAGTTAGCTGTGTTAATCTTTGCATTAAAGATTTGGAGGCATTACCTTTATGGTGAAAGGTGTGATATTTATACTGATCATAAAAGCTTAAAGTATATTTTTACGCAAAAGGAGATGAATATGCTCCAAAGAAGGTGGTTGGAGCTGATTAAGGATTATGACTTCTCAATTCATTACCACCCTGGGAAAGCAAACAAGGTGGCAGATGCATTATGTCGACAAGACCATGCTAGTTTATCCATGATGGGGATCACAAAAGATCTAATATTTATGGATTTACAAAGGATGGATCTTGGAATTATAATGAAAGGGGAAAATCGTATCTTTCTCAAATGAATGTTCAACCATCTATACATGTGAAGATTAAAGAGGCACAGAAAGAAGATGCGAGTTACAAAAGAAGGTGAGAAATGTTTTTGAATTCATCCTTGATTGTGATGGGATAATAAAGTTCAGGAATCAGGTTTGTGTTCCTCCCATCCCCGAACTAAAGGAGCTGCTGGATGAGGCTCATAGTTCTTCATTCTCTATTCATCCTGGAAGCACGAAGATGTATAGGGACCTGAAAGAATACTTCTGGTGGGATGGCATGAAAAGATATGTTTCTGAATATGTCTCTCGATGCTTGGTTTGTCAACAAGTTAAAGCTGAGAGATAGAAGTCTAAGGAGATGTTACAACCATTACCCATACCCGAATGGAAATGGGAAAACATCACTATGGACTTTGTCACAGGGCTTCCTAAAACATCCAAACACAATAATGCTATCTGGGTCATAGTTGATCATCTTACAAAGTCTGCACACTTCATTGCTATTAGAGAGGATTTCTCTCTGGATTAGATTTCCAGGATATATGTAAAGGAAGTGGTAAGATTTCATGGATTACAACTTTCTATTATATCTGATCGGGATCCGAGGTTTACCTCAAAGTTCTGTCAAAGTCTTCAGCATACTCTGGATACAGAGTTGAGTTTCAGCACTGCTTATCATCCTCAGACAGACAGTCAGTCTGAGAGAACAATTCAAACTCTTGAAGATATGTTGAGAGCTTGCTCTATGGATTTCAAAGGTGACTGGGATCAACACCTACCTTTGGTGGAATTTTCTTACAATAATAGCTTTCACTCCAGTATTAAGATGGCTCCTTATGAAGATCTCTATGGAAAGAAATGCAGGACTCCAACTTGCTGGGATGAAGTTGGGGAAAGAAAGCTATTAGTACCCGATCTCGTTGATGAAATGGCAGAAAAGGTCAGATCTATTCAACAACACATAAGAGCAGCTCAGAGTCGACAGAAAAGTTATGCCGACAACCGAAGAAAAGACCTAGAGTTTGAAGTGGGTGATAAAGTTTTCTTACGAATATCTTCCTGGAAGAGGGTCATGAGATTTGGAAAGAAGGGGAAGTTGAGCCCTAGATATATCGGTCCTTTCGAAATACTAGATTGTTTTGGGAAGGTAGCTTACGGATTAGCGCTTCCACCGAATCTCTCTCAAGTTCACGATGTGTTCCATGTATCTCTCCTGAGAAAGTACATACCTGATCCTTCACATGTACTCATCTCAGAAGTTGTACCATTGAAGCAAGATCATTCTTATGAAGAACAACTGATAGATATTCTGGATCGTAGTGAAAAAGTCTTACGAAACAAGACCACTCGATTGGTGAAAGTTTTATGGAGGAACCACCAATTAGAAGAAGCTACATGGGAGCTTGAGGATGTGATGAGGGAGAGGTATCCTCATCTGTTTTTTACAAAGTGACGAATTTCGAGGGAGAAATTCATTTTAATGGGGGTAGAATGTAACACCCGAGACTTTTATGTTATATAAATCATCAAAGGAATCTTTTTCTACACACAACACTTGCTTGGATTTCTTTACACGAAATTGCGACCTTCCTCGATAGCTTGCGTCATACGCAATACCAAGTTTCACTAAACAATGATATGCTATTAAAATATTATTAAAACTAGCCGTTATGAATAGTAATAACCACTTTTTGAAATTTTATAAATTTTATTTTTCAAAATGGACTTCATTTTTGGATTCGGAATATCGAAATTATCATAGGGTGAAATTTTGGTATTTTTCTGAAAACTTTCATTTTTTGATGAATAGTGAAACCACTAAGTGGTAGTTAAAAAACTGAATTTTTCATAAAACTTAATTTTACCGCTTCTGTGAGTGGAATTTTGAAAATCCTAGAGACAAGGTTGATGTCATTAAGTAAAATTTGGTTCAATGAGATGAAAATAATTTTTTGGTGAATAGTAACTTTTTACTTTTTTTTACCACGGTTAAAAGTAAATAGGGTAGTTAAGGGTAAAAATGATATTATTATTACCCTAACACATGTCCTAATTCTATTGGACAAGTTTAATTCCACCAAAAACAACCTTAGGAATAAAATATGACCATTTAGGCCCACTTCGATTAGATTAGGACATTTATTATTAATTTATTTAAAGAAGGGTTAAAATAGTTAAAATCCAAGTTTAATAAGGAAATTATTTTTAATATGGTGTTATACACACGATAAATTAGACTATAAATATTCGTTAGAAATCTAAAAAGATTTCCTACATAATGGTATTTTATTTTTAATTTTTAGAAATTAAATAATTTAATTTAGTTATGACACAATGATGATGCAATAATTATCTTATTAATGAAATATTGACATAATTGATGTTATAAACACCAAAATAAATGTAATTTGACACTTTTTATGAATTACAATAATTTTATAGATTAATATTACATGTTATTATTTATTTAATTAACCTTTTTTGAACTAATCATTCTGTTATGATTTTCACAAAAATTAATTACTAAATAGTGTCAAAATTGACAGAAAATAGTTTTTAAAACAAATATTATATTAGTAATTGTAATTTTCTTCCTAAAGATCTACGGTTTGGCCAAATGACTTAGATAAGGTTATATATATTAATAATAAACAACTTGGGGTTCGTTTGGCTGCTTATTGTAAGTTTATTAACCTTATAATATAAGAACACAAGAAGACACGGTAAAAGTAAAATTATATAACTTAATGTTAAATCTAAATGATAAGGTTAAAATAGGAACCTAAACTTGTTTAAATTATATTGGATGAGAGGATTTCGACCCATACCCACCTTAGCTTTGAAATAAATCAATTTGGAGCTATTTAAAACCGAACATGACTTTATAATAAAATAATATTTTTAGTTTTTCCAAAGGATCCCCTCTCCTCCCTTATAAAAGGGCACCTCCTCCCCCTCTTCCTCACACCACTTTGAGACTTCAAGCTCGGCCAACCCCTACCACTTTCTCCTCTCCACTTCCCTAGAGACATCCTAGAGGTTCTGGTCTTCTTCAAAGACCAATTTTAGTGCCCTAAAAGGAGGTCTCAAAGAAGCACTTCAAAGAAGAGGTAATGTCCATTACCGATTCTTTCATCTTTATTTCTTCTTCCACTTCTTCTTTTTTAGTTGTTTCATTATGAAGTAATAACATCAGTATCACTCATATACTGATACGTTATTATAAGTATGAAACAATTCTATTTCACCATCTATCCATCCTACGAAAAAAGAAATCACCGCGCGAGCGTACGTACGGAATACCGTCTCCACGCCGTGGTGTAATCTATTTTCCACCACCACCTTACTTGGATGGGTATAATGGTGTAAATAATGACTATATATGACTATTATAAAGTGATACTGATTCTGAAATAGTATACATACACTCCAATACAATTCCACAATCATAGGAACGATATCATCACTCGTGCGTACGTACAGAATACCGTCTCCACGATGTGATGTGACTCGTTCTACATGATCTTCATTTCATAATGATTATATAAATGAATTGAATGAATGAATATGATATATATTACACTAATACCATTCTAGAAATGAGGTATTTATAACCTAAAGAGAAGAATAAGAATTTATTCGACAAAACACTCATAAGAACAAAAAGTTATAAACACCCGAATAACAAGTAGCAATGAAATATTACTACTAAGAAGCTAAGAATATGACCATATATGATTTCATAAAAATAATTTTGATTCTGGAATAAGTCAATAACATTATTTAAATAATTATACAGGAGGTTCGGACACGTACAAAGCATATCGGACCTAAGGTAAGGAAAATACCACAATCTCATTTTTATCCGAGATTGTTTATACTTTAGTATTTACTGGGGTGTATTTTATCATCCACAACCATGTTTCCTCAATATGTAATATTATTTCCATCCACCTACAATTGTTTAAATCCATTTTTAACCTTTTGTGAGTTTATAGTAAAAGATATGAAATGAATCTTTTGTAGTTTTTCGTACGAGGTACTTTTTGACTTTTCCGACAAAAGTACAAGAAGAATGTTTTTTTTAACTTATACGGCATGAATGGATTTTTAAAAAAATTATTTCCAAGAAGCTTACTTTACATGTTTTCAAGTTTATTTTTAATCAAATTCTTTTAGTTTAAAATTGTATGACATGTTAAGAAAGGAGAAATGTTTTTGAAGTAGAAAGGATATTTTCTTGAAGAATGGAGTTCAAGAGTTTTATCAAAATTATTTTCCATCTAAGATAATATAGGGTTCTATTTCTATCCCTATTATTACACAGATTTGATTATGTTGTGATGGAAATATTTTTATGAATTCCTTTATCTTATATTAATTGTTTTATGATGTCACGTTGTTTAAGATTCCCATTTTTATTACATGGGTTATGCTATGATGTATGGTTTATGATTTTGTGGCACACATAAGAATGGTATCATTATAAGATGGGTGGGACCTATATCTCCCTCCAATGCATTGGGTAAAGATTTTATATCTCATGAGATAGACATGGCTGGAACGGTAGGTTATACCAGTTCAGTGAAACAGGACTGAAACGAGGGTGAATCGGTTCAGAAATGGACTTTGTCCACTAAGATAGTCTTGGCAATGAGTCTTGACTAATAAGAAATGATTATCTATGATTATGTGTGTATGACACCAAGTTTCATGTTTTATGTTATGATTATTGGGATTACATTTCACTTCTATGATTTATCCCATGTTATGATATTATGATCTCTTTTGCAGGTTAAGATTTCCAAAAGTTATGTTCTTATGTATATGATGTGATTGATATTTCTTTGGTTTACCCTTACTGAGCATTTGAGCTCACCCTTTTGTATGTTATATTTCCCCAGGTCAAGAAGAAGGTTATTAAGTAGAATATTCCAAAAAGGGACTCTAGATATGATGAAATAAATGGGAGGCAAAGTAGATGCTTTATGAACCAGTTGTTTATGTTTCCCAATTTCTAAAGACACTATACATATACGGTCCTTTCTTGGTTTTGTTATATGTTGTAATAAGTGTGCTTCAATTATGAAGTAATAACAATTTATGTAATGTATGGGTCGTTATATTTTAACAGTGTTGGTTTTACTGGAAGCTTGAGTTTCCTATATCAAAGTACTATGCACACGTGCATGTACTGTTTATTGATACCCGTGTCAGTGAGAACATTTCCTTTGTCGAATATTTATTGTAGTTTTTGAACTTGTTGTTTAACTTTCCATATTTTAAATAATTAAACCTTAGCAGAATAGTGCATTTTATCTGGATTACCATTTTTGACATTTTGATTAATTATTTAAATCATTTAATGTATTCTAGTATTTTATGGGATTCTAGGAACCCACTATGCTAGAATCATAATAATCTCTCGCTTGAGTATTCTTGTGTAAAGGATCCCAAAACCACCCCTCATAATCTATAAGCTATGGGTAAACTACTACTTTGAGGGATCAATGTGGGATTTTGGTTGGACGATCGCTTTAACTTTTGGTTCCTTGATCTGTTGAGTGAAGCCCCAACTTCTAAAATCAGAACTGGATTTACTCAATTCTTTCCTTTAAAATTAAAACAATCTAGATATGGATATTTCATTGTTATGACTTTAGTTAAGTCATCCCATCATTTTTATAAGGACTCCCGGCCGTAAGAGGCAACCTCAGCTATGTCATTACTGACACCTCAAATAGCCGGTTTTTATCAAATTTGAAAGACAAAAGGCTGTTATGAATTAATATATCTTTGTGGGTTTTATTATTTTTAATGTGGTGAAAGAAATAATTTTATATTTTTATAATTACGTACTATGTGATCACACTCACATACGATCATCCAAGAAATAGAAATTTCATCGCATCACATGTTCATTTTATCTTTCATGCTTGTTTATTATTATAATTTGTGATCACACAATAAACTAAACATGCAAAAAATAATAAACCATTTAAAACAAAATGAACACCTAATAATTTTCTGGTTCTAATGGTTGATCCTTTGAGTGAATAATGGACCAACCAAAACCCTAGGGACTATACCTTTAGTCGTGTGGCTTGCTACTTGAATAGCATTTTTGTGGGAAAAGGGTATTCAAATGTTGGGATATATCAACTGTCTATTAATAATATGATTGAATCTTCTGTTTATTTGATTGAATCTTCTAATTTGTGGCATGATCATTTAGCACATGTTAATTTTAATTCATTAAAAGTAATGAAGAAGTTAAACTTGATTAATTTTGAAAAAGATTTTAGTAAGTGTGAAACATATGTAGAATCTAAAATAGTTAAGAAGCCTTCTAATAGTGTTGAAAGAAATTTTAATATATTAGATTTAGTGCATTCTGATATTTTTGAATTAAATGGTTTGTTAACTCATAGAGAGAAAAGATCTTTTATTACTTTTGTTGATGACTGCAGTAGATATTTACATATATATCTTCTTAAAACTAAGGATGAAGCCTTTAATGTTTTTAAAAAGTTCTAATTAGAATTTTAAAAACAACTAGACAAAAAGATGAAAATATTATGCTCAGATAGAGGTGGTGAATATTTTATGAATGAGTTTAATGAATACTGCGATGAAAATGGTATAATTCACCAAAGAACTGCTCCTTACACACCTCAGCAAAATGGCTTAGCTGAAAGGTAAAATCTCACTTTAGTAGAAATGGTAAATTTCATGAGCTTTTTATAGAGTTCCTAATCCTAAAAAAACAAAAATTGTTCGTAGAGAAATTAAAGGTGTTTTTTTGGATATTCAGAAAATAAAAAAGCATATATAATTATGGATTTAGGAGCTAATATAATAGTTGAATCGAGGGATGCAGAGTTTTTTGAAAATAACTTTTATAAAGATGATGTGGAGGAAGTGATTCCACCTATACCTATCTCATGTACTCCATCTAGTTCAAATATAATGGTAGAGAATTATGATGATTCTTGAGTTGAACCTAAATGGAGTACATGAATTAGGAAGGAGAAAAATCTACATACATATTTTATTTCTCAAGATTCCATAAATTTTCTTGTTGAAGGGGATCAAAATAATCAACTTCTGAATAAGTATCCTATTGTTTTTACTATAGAAGATGACCCAAAGACTTATAAAGAGGCCATGTATTATAGAGATGTTTCTTTTAGAAGGAATCAATTAGTGATGAAATGGATTCTATTATAAGGAATAATACCTGGGTTATTATGGATTTACCAAGAGGTTCAAAACCTATTGGTAGTAAATAGGTATTCATAAAGAAATATGATTCCAATGGTAACATTCAAGCTTTTAAAGCTAGATTGGTTGCGAAAGGTTTTAGACAAAAATAAGGGATTGATTATTTTGATACATATGCCCCTGTAACATGAATTACTTCAATAAGGATATTATTTGCTTTAGATTCTATTAATCATTTGTATGTTCATCTAATGGATGACAAAAGAACTTTTTTAAATGGAGAATTAAATGAAGAGATTTATATGGGGCAACCATAAGGGTTTGTTTTACAAGGTAATGAAAACAAAGTATGTAAATTCGTTAAATCTCTTTATGGTCTTAAACAAGATCTGAAGCAATGGCATGAGAAATGTGATTCTATTATTTTATCTAATGGGTTTTCTCCTAAAAATGCAGATAAATGTGTTTATTCAAAGTTTACAATATAATATGGAGTTATTGTGTGTTTATATGTGGATGATATGTTAATTTTTGTAACCAATATGATTGGTATAGTTGAGACAAAGAATTACTTATCTTCTATGTTTAAAATGAAGGATCTTGGAATAGTTGATACCATTCTAAGAATTAAAGTTACAAAACATAGTGGGGGTTATTCTTTAAGTCAGTCTCATTACATAGAAAAAATGTTAAATAAATTTGATCATCTTGGTTTGAAGAATTTCAATACTCCATTTGATTCTAGTGTTGTAAAATGAGTAGATATACTAGTAATCCTAGTGTGGATCATTGGAGATGTATAACAAGAATTTTTGGATACTTAAAAAAGACCAAAGAATTATGTTTATACTATAATGATTATCTGGTGTTATTAGAAGGATACACCGATGCAAGTTGGATTACCAGAATTGGTGAGAACCAATCCACTTCGGGATGGTTGTTTACTCGTGGAGGTTGTGTTGTTTCTTGGGCGAGTAAGAAACAAACATGTATTTCACATTCGACCATGGAGTCGGAGTTTATTGCCTTAACGGCCTGTGGAAAGGAAGCTGAATGGATTAGGAATCTATTATTGGATATTAGATTGTGTCCTAGTCTGATGCCTCCTATATCTATCAGATGTGACAGTGATGCAACATTATCAAGGGAATATAGTTGCATGTACAATGGAAATTATAGACATATAAGTTTGAGACACGATTATGTGAGACAATTGTTACAAAATGGTACCATAACAATTGTTTATGTGAGATCGTGTAAAAACCTTGCGGATTCATTTACAAAATCTCTGTCGAGAGAGGTTATTCGTGAAACTAATAAATATATGGGGTTAAATCCCATAGAAGAAATCATTCCAGTAATGGAAACTGAACACTTTTGTTAGGTAGATCCTAATCAAAGTGTTTAATGGTTAAAAAACAAGTCACGAAGATGATTGTTGATATTGACAATTATAACCCCTATATTTTGGTGTCAATATCATCCGTTATGACAAGAGGTTGAGTTTTGAACTCTTAAAAAAATCTTAAGACTCAATGAGTTATGTTCTATAATAACGGAAGCACATTGTAATATTTTTCTTATGTGAACTTAGAAGTGGTGCCGCTTCTTACAAGAGTTAATGGGTTTACTCCTTAAAAAGTTCATGAAAATGATATAAGAACATGGCATTAAAAGTGCTACAAAATGAGATGTTGGATGAAATTTCATTATATGTATGATTTCTATAGTTTATCTTAAAGGTTAATAAGTTTAATGTTTCGACAACTTATAAATCTGATAAACTTTGAGATAATGATACTAAGTAAAGGTTTTAATCGAAAGATACCTTTATTATGTATAATGAATCACCTGTGATCTAGAGAATTAATATTTATGAATAAAATTTGGGGATTGTTATATATTTTTTATATTTTATTCATAATATTTTATCATTATAAGTTTATCCAAAATATTTATTATAATAAATAGAGTGTTTTTTCAAATTTGAATTGGTGTGTATCTCACCAAGAGTTGTGTCATTTCAGTTGAACCAATGTGTCCTTTGATCAAAATGGTGAGATTCAAGCGGTGTGTCCCTCACCAAGAGTTGCCTTGTTTCGGTCGAACCAATGTGTTCTTTGACCGAACTGGTGCAATTTGCACTGTTTCTAATCTATAAATATGCGATGATGATATTGCTTAAAATTAATTAATTTCAATCCTTGAAATTCTCCAGAGTTCTCCCAACATCATTACTACGGGGTAATCATAAATTGGTGTTTCATTTTTCCCAAACCATGGTGAAATCCTCGAGGGATACTTCCACCGAGAACCCTACGCCATCAACGTGGGGGTGGATGAAACCCTTTTGGATAGTGATCCTGATTCATGCATCAAGGTTCCAACCATCTTCTCTTTATGCAAACTTATTTTTTCTAACAGGTGCCGGGATAGAGGATGGGTTGGGGAGGTGCCGGGGTGGAGGGTGTCCAGGGTGGCCTGCAGGGTGCGGTGCCATTTCCTAGTTCTGATGCGCACTACAGCTCATCTCCATGAGGAAGACGGACGGGAGGAGGCAGTCGTGCAGGGCCGCTGCTGCGTCGCGTGACAGGGGAGCTCGGCCCCCAACCCTATTCCTCTCCTTTTTGACTGGATACAAGAAAAGAAGGTCACCCACACATTTTTTGTTAATTTTAAGACCTTCTTTTGTAGGTCTCCTCATTTCCAACCCTATGTAGGTGTATAATCCCACAACCACCCTTTTATTTTTGTTTTTTTGGTAAGTCAATTAACCACATTATTATTTTCTAAAACCTATTTACTAGGATTATAGAATTAATATTATTATTATAATAATATTAATATCATAATAAAATTAATATTATTATAATAAAATTAATATTATTATAATAAAAACTTATGGTACCGAATAAAACTATTATCGGGAACGAAAACTATCATAGGAAAATTTTTTCATCCATAATAATTTCTCTGGGTTTAACAAATATATATTAATATTTAAATATATTCAATGTAATTAACCAGTAAAACAATCATTTTAAATTCTATCTAAATTTTCAGATGACCATAGAATGGTTATCCGATGTTAGATGAAGAGGCGGTCTGCAATTTTGGGACACTAACTATACCATCTTTTAAAGTTAATAAAATTTAATTTTATTTAGATTAAAATCGACACACGTCCCTTTGATATCACTCATAGAAACAGAGTATGTAGGGGAAGCCACAAAAAAGTGGGATTTTAAATTTTTTTCACCGACGATCGACGTAAAATTGTCGACATCAGTGAATAGCATCCCAGTTTAAGCAGAGTATCTCATATAACGGGTTTTATGTCCAAAAATAAACCGTAAAATACCTAGTTTTAATCTGAGGTTGTGCATGATGTATTCTCATCATTGGAGATCGTTTCTTGAAGAATACAAAGTTGAATTCTTCTGGATCATCCAGAAACGCTTCATGGAATCCAAGGGAGCATCGTTCATCATAATCCGAGTGCTAGCCCGAAATTCTGACGATGCATTCATTTCTCCAATGATCACCACGTCGCTTCACTAGAGATTCTTGAGAGAGTGCTCGATATATGGTCCTTGGATCCAGATCCTCTCTCTCTAGATCATGGGAGAGAGGGGAGAGAGAATCCCCATGAATTGTCTTTGGAAAACTCCTCTCCTCTTCTATTTATAGTGTCATTTATTACCCAAAAATACCAAACCCGACCCCAAATAATCAATGCACTCTTAATGACATATTATGACTACTTATCTTAGTCATAAATATTATTATCATTTTTTCTAGTGATATATTAAATATATTACATGATAATAATTGAGTCCAAAACCTGTCTTGTCATTTCCATAAATATTAATTGATCCTTGAGTATTTTTAATATTCTTCAATTAATATTTTTTCATGTATTAACTTAAAACTCTTAAACACATTTAATAAATAAATTCAATTATCATTATTCTAAACTTGAATAATATGAATTTATTTATTTCATTGGTGATTGGTTTTTCCTTGGACAAATCCTGGACCCCAATGGTGGGTCCCACCATGTCCAAAACACATATTCAACTGAATATAGGAGATTCTCAAATATGCTATTATGTGTGACCATCTAGACCCTTATCTCGATAGTAATGAAAAGTATTCACAGACCAAGAGTGGGAACTAGCAACCAATAATGGCCCCTGAAGAGATAAGGATTGCCATAGCTGCGACAACCAACTTACAAACACACACTGTGTAATAAAATCACATTGCCTATAATATCTCATGAAGAATGATGCACTCACATGTCATCACCCTTTTCGTGATTTATTGTTTATTGATTTATCTTGATGGATTTACCCTCAATTGTCATGGCCATGGTCTTATAAAGGTATATCCAACCTTATCAACATTTCTTGAGATATATTACTTGCAGACTTCTGAAGTGAAAAATTCTTTCTTCACCATTCACCCAATGTCACGCGACCAATGGATCACCCAACACAAACTACCTCACCATGACTTCATTTCCATGGTTTTCGTTTATCATCAAAGTATGAAATCAAATGACATACATTGGTAATGATTTCAATTCAGGAGACAAATACACATGACTATAGATACGAACATCCAAAGATATCTGAAACATGTGTTGTTCATATTGGAAGGTTTGTCCTCATAATCTCACTACTAGAGATCACCAAGTGTGAACTTCATGAGAAGAATTATTAATGCTTATGAGCCCCCATCACCTGATAGTCAAAAATATACTTTGTCAAATAATTAACATGTATCTAGACTATATTACATATATTTATGATTAATGTCATAGTATCTAGATTTTCTCATTATAGCCTGGGATCTTCTATAACATTTCAATATGAAAAATAATCATTAGAAATTACTATTTCAATAGTTGATGTAGAAAATTGTAAACTATTATGGTAATATGAAATCATATCAAGCTAATTTTATAAACGATATGGTAATCAAAGGCACTGAATAGTTGGATCTAGGGAACCCACTATTTCAAAATTACATAACTTTTAATTTATACATTTGATGATTCTAGTTGAAATTTTATTGAGAATTACCAAAAAAATTATCTCACGTGTCCTTTATACACAAGGAGACATTATTCCAAGTTTTGGAATGAATGTTCTTGGTGGTGTTTAATACTAAACCAATATCCTTGTAATACTTGAATCATAGGCAACACTTGATGGATATAAAATGTAAGACTTGTATAATTGGTTTTGGATTGGACAAAGAAACCATTATAAATAAATGTGTTCCACAAATATTTCTGAATTGTTTTTGGATAGAGGGCCCAAAATATTCCAAGGGTAAGATAGTGAAAGGTATTCTTCATAAAATTAAATTAAATGTTTTAAGGATTATGAATTCAAAGTAAGTTACATTCATTGTAAGAAGATATTAATATCTTCGGACTAACATTTAGAAGAATATCATAATCAATCGTTCATTGATCAATATAATGTGGCATAGAGTAATTCATAAATGCGCATTACATTATCTATATAATGTATATGATGCCAATAAAGAGGATTGATGCAGAGTCTTACATATTAACATTGATCAAAGAAATTTTGCATGTAGTAATTCCTAGATGTACATTTCCTTATAAAAATATGAATTATATTGTATGTTTATAGAGGATCAATGTTGTGACATATATCTATTGTAGATACGTCCATTATTTTTTAATACATGCATTGATTATAAAATTGGTATCCCACGACCATTTTCTAAATAACATGAATAATAAATATCATTTGAGTTATATTATGATTGAAATGAATTATTTCATAATAACATGTGTTTAGATGCAAAGTGTTTGTTAGGATATCAGAAACTTTCATAGAAAACACAATGAGAATCTAAAAAATTATCCTTAAGTATTCCGGATATTACAAAAAACATAATGAAAGAAAGGGTATAATCAATTGATATACCATATTTATATATGGGATAAAATCTCTATTTGATATAGTGGGAGCCATATTCATTTGGGTTTAGTCAATACCATAGATGCACAAGTCATTTTTGTAGAAACATGTTCCACATGAGGCATGGACGAGAATGTTCCAGAGACCCATACTGCGTAGGTAGCATAAAACCATGATGATTGTTTTATATTCACCGTGGATGGTGGTGAATTATTCTTTGAGAATAATAATTCCGACAAGTATTTAGTGTATGGAAATTATCTAAGATTGAAAAGATTAATTAAAACTCAACAATGGATTCTATGTATCAAAAAATAGGGGCATATTATATTTAATAATGTGGTGCGTATTCATGTGAGATGATACATGGATAGTACAAGAATGGTACCAATAATTCCCGATTGGTTATAAAAAGTATTTATTCCTAATTAAATTATAATTTTACTTGTCATAGAAAATTTATATGATCATATTTTTGGGAATTGTATTTCATGACCACCAATCATGGGATCCGTGTATATGAAGCAACCAGAAATGGATAGGGACATTAAAAAATTCCAATAAATGGTGGAAGTTACTAAAATATAGTTTAGGATTGGAGTAACCAATATTAACATAGAATATTCATGTAGAATAAATCAAAACCATGTTTCTACAAGTGGTCATTGAAATATCCATGATTTTCTAAGTGAAATATGTTTAAAAACACATGGAAAACAACTATTGCTATTATAGTTAGTTAAGACCAATATAAAGGTAATTATACAATGACTAACTTAAATTATAAACCTAATTTATATGGAACAATATATGGTGAGGTGTATCTAACAGTTTCTTAGACCCAGTTAATCATACATATACAGTCACAGTATAGAAAAATAAAATGTGGAAGAATTTGAGATAGAATTTTGGCCAGTGTCACATGGAATATCTCTTTCCAAGAAGACATCCATGTTAATATGAGGATATTAATTCCATGATTATATTTCCATACACTTTTTCGCGGAATATATAATGTATTCCATGACATGTATTAGAAATGATATTTCCAACATAAACTTTATGGTAGGAAAATATCAAGTATATTCTGGACAACTACAACAGATGTAGTTAGAAATATCTAATTGTACTTGATAAAGTACAAATGATATGTACATTGTATGTACATAGAAATGGACACTAGGTTTTAGGGGACAAAAACTAGTCTTTATTTGATCAATGTGACCTAATATCGTAGTTAGACTAGGGTAATTAGAGAGAAAATCTTGTTCAAGCAAGTGGTAACCATATTTACAAATACTGAGTGTGTTTTGGATTTTGAGATAGCTAAGAACTAGCGTGTTAAATGAAAAAAAATTATAGTTCATGGAATCACAAAATGTAAGTAATGTTTTATCATTATGATAATTATATTAATATTTTTAGACATGATGTATTGATTTGATAGTGGAAAAGGGGGATATACTCAGGGATGACATCTCTTGATAAATTTTACTCAAGGAGGTGAGGTCACACATAACAGAATAGCCATGCAGTAGATACATATCAGACCTAGAGACAAATGTCGTGACTTGGTAGAAACATGATATTAATCATGTGAGTAATAACAAGGATAGTTGAAATGTTATAGTAGTGATCTATGAATGATGTATAGTTACCATTATAGTGTAGAATTTTACACATACACTATTTAAATGGTAATGTCCATAGATTAATTTTCATATAAAAAGGTTATATTAGATCCCAGTCTAAAATGGGAACCTCAATATACTATGAGATTAATCTTAAATATATGCCTTACGGTCTAGATACATCACACTGACTGGACATAATTGATGTTCGATTATCACGTGCTTGGGGTGCATCAGAATTGAGAATTCTTCTCATGATGTTTTTACTTGGTGATCTCTGGTAGGTGTGATCATGAGGAAAAACCTTCCAATAAGAACACTACATGATTCATGTTTCATTTGAAGTTCCATTATATAGACATGTTTATTGGTCTTCTAACTTTTAATCATTTTCAATTTGTGCCACTTTATTGCATACTTCGATGTAAGGAAAAATAACAATAATGAAAACAGGTTGAGGTAGCTCTTGTTGGGTGAACCATTGATAGTATGGAATTGGTGGAATGATCAAGATAGAATTTTCTTCTTGCAAGTTTAAGTAATATATATAATGTTTGGTTAATGAAGTTGGTAGAACCTTCATATATTTTTAGCCATGGTAGTCAATTGTAAATCCATCAAGTTAGACCAAAAAATAATAATGCAATAAAAGACAATGAAATAAGTGTGTGTCCTAATTAATTATATATATAAAGAAAAAGAGATTATATTACATAGTACGTGTTCATATATTGTTTTTCATTGCTAGGACTATTAATTATATTTTTATGGGCCTTGATGGGTTGCTAGACTTCACTCCTCATCTATGAATACTACTCACTACTATCGAGTTATGGTCCAAGAGGGTCGCACATAATAGCATGTACATGAATATACCCAATTCCGGTGAAAAGGTCTATAAGACTAGGTGGGCCCCACCATGGGGACTGAGATTTTACTCTTATAAAAAATTGATAAATAAATAAATTCAATACTATTGATGTTAAAAATAATAATACAGAATTTATTTATAAAAAATATTTACAAGTGTTAATTTAAATACGAAGAAAAATATTATACGAACAAATATTATTTTGATATTCCATGTTTGTTTAGTAATATTTAGAATTACATGTCAAGTTTAATGGCCCAATTTTAAGACATTTTATATACTTATTATATATTATAGGTTTTTGATAAAATATAAACAATATCTATGATGTTTTTTAAATCATCATAATTATTTACTACTTATTTAGTGGGTGATTTCTTTCTGTGGCCCAAAGAACCATATCCATGTATTTTATTAAACCACTATATAAGTAGTAGAGGATAATCTCATAAGTGATATATTAATTCTAGTAGATGATAAACTTTATCTCCTCCTACTTTCTAGAAATAGAGAATCTCTCTATGGGTTAAGGATCTGAGCACACATTCAAGGGATTGAATGTTTTGGATCAAGTTCATTGTCGTGACTCCAATAGATTCATCAGAGCTCTGCAATAGCACCTTGAATTAAATGAAAGACGAGTGTGTGTATTCTTGAATGGTGTCTGGGGGATCTAGAGGGGTTTGGATTCAGATCTTTTGAGAAAACATTACTAGATAATAGTTGTATCTAAACACACACCAAATAAATTAAGGTACACAATTGTTGTTTATTTATGATCTATATTCAATTCACATGTGATCCTTAGACCATACTAGGTCCAGGATCATAGTCTATGAAATTTTTCATCATCTTAGTGATGAAATTTTTTATATCTCCTTCCAAATGAATTATTTTTTCACCCTAGTACCAATAGTTTATATGAGAGAGATCAGGTTTAATAAAATGATCGAGCTGGGGGAGGAGCATTCAGTTGGTTTGAAGGAGGATCAATAAATGGCCTAGTAAAAAGACTTTACCAAGAGTGTAACATGATATAGTCTATTACTTGATCTTGATGAATAGTTTTCCTTCTATAATTACCTCTTTTCATTGAAACACCAGTATCATTTGGTTATTTCATTTAGAAAAGTTTGTGTGTCGTAGACTGGTGAGGAATAGTAAGTGTTCACGAGTATATGAGGACACATATGATAACATGGATGGTGAATTTATTGAGAAAAATATAATAAATTTTTTTAAATTTGGATCTAGGAGTCCAACAATGAGAGAAATTGGAAAAATGATTTCAATTATGCAATAGAATGTGTAGAACATTTTAGTCACACTAAACAAGATCCATTAATTAGTGATTAACTAAGATGAGATTTCTATATGGGGTGAAGACAAAGAAAAATATTTCATGGAAGAGGAAGATGAAAGATATGTTAAAATAGGTGAGGATTGAAGATGTCAGTAGAAATTAGACTTCGATGAAGGTAATGGAATGCGTGGATCAAGACAGGAATAGTTACGCATAGTAGCAAGGGAAGTAGATAATCCAATTTTTGTAGGAGAAGATCCAGTTACATGGATCACTATGGCTAAGACATATTTTCCCATCCATGAAACTCATGAGGAGATAAAGGTTCCACTAGATTGGATCTCCATGGAAGATGTGGTCCAATATTGGATGACTTTTTACAGATTAATGAGGCTGGTATCACTTGGATACAACTCGAGGAAGAATTTCTAGGATGTTATGGAAGTATCATAGAAGAGGATATATTGATATTTCTTAATTAGTTGCATCAAACACATATAATAGATACATATATTTATTATTTTGAACTGGTGGCATTACATATACAATAAATTACTAAGAAATCATACATGAGCATGTTTATCTGAGGATTAAATTAGAAAATCTTGAGCATGGTGTTGAGGAACGAACCACAATGAAAGGATTAACTACTAACACTAACATGTAGAATTGATAGAGAATTTAGAGTCAATGGAATAATCCAACATCCTATGGAACATATAATAAGTGATGTTTTTGGGAATCCATTAAGGAGTTGGAATACTTGTTTGGGGATAGTTGTGACATTAGGGGATGTAAAAAAGAAATGGAGTTGGGGGGGGGGGGGTTAAATGTGCCTATGAGGAAGGGGGTTAGGAATTTGTCTTGAGAAGAGTTTGAGGAAAGAATGACTAATGGATGGTGTTATACCTAAGGGAAAAGATTCATCCAGTTAATAGCTGCTAATATAATGGTTACAAATTAATGGTATGTGAATGTGTAGAGCCACAAGAGGGGAAATAAGTGAAGGGTTTATCCTCATAAGGTATGTTATATTTGGATGGGGATAATTTGGAAATGGAAATGTTAGGTGCTATTGCATGTGAACTGGTAAAAACAAGGATAGAATGAGTTAAGTCCATGTTAATAGAGGGATGCATTAAAGGAGTCCCACTGCTAGTTCTTTTGGATAAAAGAGCCATCCATAAATTCATTTTCATATGGTTATTAGGGGAAAACTATATTCAGTTTCGGAAAAACAAATCGTTCTCTCATTAAAATTCCTTATTTATACATATTTCATATATTTAATTTTATTTTTAATGTTTTATGTATATATTTTTCAAATTCTAAAATAAGATATGAAGTTTTAGAATCAACTACATCCCATAAAAATAGAGGGAAAATATTATTTTACTATTCTATCGATGAAATTTATAATAGAAATTCCACTTTAGGATCCATTGAATCCTCAAGTGGGAATTACACAAGCAGTTCTATAGAATCTTCCCTTGTGAGTTCTAGTAGAAGTTCATTTGTACATATATTTACATGGAATTCACTCTAGAAATTCCAGTACATAGTCCACTAGAACTTACAGTGGACATTCCACTGAAACTATTAACATAACATTCAATAGAACTTCCATTCATATTCTTGGAACAATACCATAATTTTTTTATTTAAATCTGTACTATAATTTATGGAATTTAGAAACAAGCATGTTTTCAATTTCTTGTTATTTTTTGCAAGATTTAGGGGGAATTATTCTAATTTTCCCCAATGGGGCTTCATATTAAGAAACTATAGAAATTTTTAGTGAATTTCCGTATAGGACATCCAATGGATATTCCACTGAAACTTCCTTGAGAACTTATAGTTGAAATTTCAATCTTATTCTAGGAAATTATAGTGAAATGGTACCTTATGTTTTTACTAAAACATGTATTTTAATTTACAGAATACCCAAACAAACATGTTTCCTATATTGCACTAAAATTTTTACAAATTTCACGTGGGAATTTTTCTATTTTTTACCCAACAGATATTCTTGTTTATAGTCCAATAGAACATCCAACAGAACTTCTAATGGAACTTTCAGTCATATTCTTGAAAATTAAAGTGCACAAATACCATATTTTTTGACGAAACCTATAATATAATTTGCGGAATCCAAAAAAACATCTTCTCTATATTTGTTTGACAAATTTAGTTCAAATTCCCATGATAATTCCCTGAATTTACACTATTATTTGATTTTTCTACAAAAAATACACTTTTTCATTGATTGAAATCTGCACTCTAATTTTTTGAATACTGAAAAACACAAGTTAAATACTATCCAATAATATTTGGCATGATTTATAAGAGAAATGGAATGTTTTATTCTATACTATAAATTTCCTGAAGTTCCACAGAAAATTCTAGAAGAAATTTAGTCCTCTTATTCTATAAGTTCTAGTTGGAAGGAACCTCAATGGATGACTGGATGTTCCACTGAAATTTATGAAATAACCACCAAAACATTCCAATTAAAATTTTCAAGCTAGGGAGGAGAAATGTAAATGTATCTTCCACACAGAAACATCCATGAATAAGTGACTAAAACAACTAGTCAAACTTCCAGTCATCATATTCCTGGAAATTCTTGTGTGAATCCATTTCAAAGGATGACTAGAAATTCCATTGCAATTTGGGGAATACCCACCAACACTTTTTACAAAATTATTTTTTCATGGAAGGGAAAATGAAGATGTTAATTCACTATAGAAACATACATGAATATTTTAATTGATAACCCAATCATCCTATTCATGAATGTTTCAGTGGGAAGCCAACTCAAAGGATTCCTGGAAGTTCTATTGAAATTTATAGAATACCACCAACACTTTCCACTGAAAATATTTAGGCTTGAGAAAAGAAATGGAAAGGTTTTTTTAAGACTTCTACATCCATGTATAAGTGACTATAAATTAATGTCTAACTTCCAATCTTCTTATACTTGTAATTTCTTGTGAGAATACACCTCAAGGGATGAATATAACTTCCACATAAATTTATGGAACACTCACCAAAACATTCGACTAAAAATTTGTAGGCTTGAGAGGGGTAATGTAAATTTGTTTACCCATAAGAACTTTCATGAATATGTGAATGAAACTACTAATGGAACTTCCATTCCTCATATTGATGGAAGTTTCAGTGGGAATAAACCTCAATAGATGAATAGAAATTATTGTAATATTATTCTATGTTCTATGAATTTCAATTGAATTTTACATTTTCAATTTTCAGGTGTACATTTTTGGTCAACTATTACATCCTTATAGTGACTTGTACAAAAAAATTAAACAAAATTTGAAAGACAGTTATAAAAATTAATTACGAGACACTACATTTTGGAATCTGTCTAATAGTTTGATATCTAACAATGTATCAAAATTATATTGTTAGAAATACTATAGCTCTGTTGTGTATGTGCTCAATAGGTATTATCCATCAATAGAGACATTCTGAATTAGTAATGTAGAAAAAAAATTATGAAGGTTTTATGAATTTGTTTTTCGATTAAAAAAGGGGAAACTCAAATAACTAATTCTATTCATTCAAACCGATGAAGTTGAATTTATATATATGTGAATTTTTAAACGGTTTAATATTTATTACATAAAAGGAAATAAAAATAGAAATTATGGAATCTTTTATATGGGATAAACTAGAGGAACATGTTGACACAATATCCCTCATTTGTTTTTACACATGTTCTATTGTTTTCATTCCAACTACGGGTTCTTATTTCAGTTGTGGACTAATAAAATTTTTGGATTTTTTGATAGATATGAGGAATTTGAAGTGGTCTCACTCAATACACTAACTGATGAATTCTATCAAAAACTTCCAAATACACTATTATATGGTTTCGGGGACCGTGGTTTCATTATTTGTATGGGTTGAAATTTATTTTCTTTTATATCAATAATTTATCTTAATACATATTCTATTATTTTAATATGGGTAATTTCAAATAACTTGTCGTTTGGATGAAAGTGAGAAAAAGGTAGTCTACATTTTATAAAATGGAGCTCGATAGAGTTGGATGTGGCCGATAAGAAGTAACTCAAGGGTCAACCACTGTATGATAGTGGGGTAAGTCTTTAAATTTAATTAATATATTAATGATTATGTTAATAAACCTGGATACATGAATTTCAACCCAATGCTAGTGAAGATGAAGAGGGTGCACAACAACCATCATGCACCATGGAATGTGGTGTAGCAATGGAAGAGGCTATGATGGATGAAAAGATCATACTATAGGTCCATGAAGAAAAAAATTAAATCTTTAAAAAAATAGTCACGATAGATTCCAAGATGATGAAAAAAGTTAATTTTTTTTCAAAAAAAAAACGCAGTTTATAACATGAAATAACAATAAAGATGTAATTGGACATACCTTTATATGGTAGTAAGCTAATAACTAAGAAGAAAATAAATGGATTAGAATTGATATAATGTATGAAAAAATAAGGGTTACTGAATGTGAAATAGAAAAATATAAAGAGAGAGTTAGACCTATAGTGGAATTCAATCCATCCAACCATAAAAATGAAGTAGCAGTAGAAGATAAGGAATAAACTAAAGAAAAATGCACACCTCCTGAAACTAGCAACAAAAATATATTTCCTAGACCAATTAGTCTCTTAACCGGATCACTTATTAGAAATTTAAAATCCATAAGATGAAAAAAAAATTGGAGCTCATTATTTGTTGATGAAACTAGAGGAACAATAAGAAAAAACAATCAAAAAAGTAAAAATCAATAAATGATCTAGTTGAGATAGAAAACAACCATTGAGATACCCAATTGTTTAAAGAAACCCAAACATTGAAGGGTTGTTACAGGTCTAAATTTCATTCCAAAATGGGTTCAGAAAAGTTTTTGACTCCAAAAAATACTATTGTTACCTTTAGAGAATTATGGTGTTGGATCTGACCAGTTATGTTATTAACACCAAATGGAATGAACATTATAAATTTTAATTTTCCTGTTAAACATTTTATAATATTACATGCTTTCCAATAAATATTTTTTATTGTTGTGTAGTTCATATGTATGGAAATATTAAAACAAATTTTATTCAGTAGTAATGGAAGCTATTTTCTCTATTTTCAACAAATAAATGATGAGTAACAATATAAGTATTCAGGAAAACCAATTTTGTTGTAAAATAATTTCATATTAGTGTCAAATTCTCCAATAATTTTCAATGAAATCATGTAATAGATTAATATGGTCTAATAATAAAAAGTAAATGGGGAATATAACTATAATTTTATTATATATATCAACAATTATCACCATGGAATCACTTTTAAAAAAAAGTAATTTTCAAATGGGTAAGATAACTTGAATTTTTATAGATAAATTTAAAATTATTAAAGTGAATATATGGATAGAATATTATTTTATAAATTCATTAAGTTTAAAATGTGATGGTTTATAGTTGGTCAAACATTATTAATATTTATAGGGAATAATATTTGGGAAAAATCATAATTTGATGGATATATTGATAGAAAAACTAGTTAAATATGCATTGTAGTTAAATGAAAAACAAATCATATCAACACCACAAATTTACATTGGAGAATGTTTTTTAATGAGAATAAAAAATATTTTATACACTAAAACTCCATGTTCCCTTAGTTGGGTGGTGGTGCATATGATATTTATTAGAAGATGCATAGGTAAAGGTACATTTTCTTATCTTTGACATGAAATCCATTTTAAAATTGACCAACCGAGATAATTAAATTTATACAAATTACCACCCTTAAAATAGATTTAATAGAAGAAATTATCATGAAATAAATCCCTTATTACATGGACACGACTATTATTTTGTTCATTATCGAATATAATCCTCAATAGGGTGACGTAATCTTGGACAATGCAATAATAGTTTTCCATCTTATAGATATGTTGGAACCAAATAAATCATACAAAAAGAAGCTATCCCAATAATAATTTTATGACCTATGAATTTATATGAATCACTTTTTCCTCACTGACCCAAGTAATAGTTTTTCAGAAACACCTTTTAGAAGCCGGAGTTTCTTGTTGGATTCAGTGCCACCAACATCCTGATAAACAATCAAACAACCTTGTTTTATGGGTGTGTCATGAATGTAGAATAGAACATGTTGTAAGGATCATGGAATTGTTCAATTTTATGTTATAATATTACTTCTACATGAGCATAAAATGGACTGAAACAATTCTCTCAATATTAGTGATCTCAAATACCAATATATCTGCATTAAAATTCAACATGGATCATTTTCCACAGTTTTTTCAATAGATTTCAAACATCATTGGAACACGATTCTACTATAAATGTCATGAAATACCAATATGAATTATTTAAAAATCAAAACAGTTTCTATATGTAAAAATATCTCATATAGAACTCACTAATATGAGAAAAAAGTTTATTAAAATGGTTTCTCAATCCATTACAATGCAAACAAGATTATTAATGCTTCAGTGGGTACATTAAAATTCAAAACAACATATACATATTGTGAAAGAATAAAAATTAAACAAAAAAATCATCGATTGTCTTCATTGATCGTCTTCTTTTCTAATTCTATGGAATTATACCTCCAAGTTTGAAGTTAAAAATTTGTTGAAATTCATTCCTACATCAGAGATATAGATCATTTAGAAAACATATATACAATGATGATGTTTCTAAACAAATTACATTAAATGGTGCTTGTGTAGATGTAACAGTAAAATATAGTCCTTCATGATCTACAAGTCCCTATGTGTAAAGAAATATTATATCAGATACCACATTACAATTAAAATACTACTCTTTGAAATGAAATTCTTCATAATATGAAATCGTACAATCATCGTAACACTAGAGTGAATCTTATTTTTATTCCATTGTTTCTAGTTTTGACCACTATTCTCTAAAAAGATTTTGATTCTATCAACCCCTTTCCTATTTTGTTTTCTTTTAAAAGAGATATTTCATAAAACTGTGTTAGAAATATCACTAAAAAAACTCTATCTATTGATATATGTACAAATATTAAACTCTTTTAAAAAAAAAAGGAGAAGGAAATGTCATAACCCATATCTGTCTCAAAAGAAATGGTAATCATCTATATTCTCATTCATACTCATTCTCTACAACTTTTTTCTATGACTAAATTTGTATCAGCATTTACAACAACAAAATCTAATTTGAACATTTGAATATTTAAAACTAATCAGGTCCACCTCCAAAAAATATATTTTTAAGGTGTTGATCACACATCTAGATTATATTAAAATTTTAAAATATGCCAACATAGATACCCAACTGACTCAATGTTTTGACAAAAACAATGATCAACTTTTTTGGAAACTTCATACCATAAAAAATTAATCTTCACACACAACTATTCCAATAACATAAATAAATTTAACTCCACATTTGATTCATGATATCATAAAACAATCACTGAAATTTAATATACATGTTTAAATAAATCAAATAAATTAGGTGTATATCTAGTTGAAACCTAGAACATCAATGTATGGTAAGAATACAGATTATGTGGAAACATCTCTCAAATCTCAAATTCAATTTTTTTCTCAATATCTATTTTTTCCAATAATTGCACAAACTTATTAAAGGAATTGAAAACACTTAACTTGTGATGATCATAATCTTCTAGAATCCATTAATGATGTCACTTAATTGAGTGTTATGAATACACAACATTAAATTATATTTCAAAAAGCAGTGCTACCACATTTATCACAACATGAATACATCATCTAACCACTAGGATTTTTTATCCCCATATTTTGTTTAAGGGTGTCCCACACATGCTCATATTTATGTGCATCATGGTTTTGGAAGAGAAAATTATTAAATCTAGTAAGAAAACTATATTCATATTGTATCCAATTACATAAATGCTTATTGTTATTTTATAAGAAATTACACATATAAAGGAAATGTGGAGTCCCCACTGAAACTTTAGAAATGGTTTTTCACATTATCAAATAATGATCAATAAATATGGTTTGAGGCTACTTCATATGACACCCCCTTATTATTTTTAAATAACGAATAAATGGAACTTGTGATTTCATCACATAACAACACTTCCCAGAAACGATAATATCCTAATATTGATTG
Source organism: Viscum album (assembly GCA_963277665.1). Classification (NCBI taxonomy): domain Eukaryota; kingdom Viridiplantae; phylum Streptophyta; class Magnoliopsida; order Santalales; family Viscaceae; genus Viscum; species Viscum album. The sequence continues at coordinate 1,016,346,428 of OY728155.1, forward strand.
ATTCCCAAAAAGACACCTGAGGTCCTGTACTCGTTATTTTTTCTGAAAGTGGAGTAAAAAAATCTAAAAATATATCATATACTATCTTTATTTTTGGATCATCCCAATAAATATTATTAATTTTCCCAATCAAGTGATATTTTATAGTATATAAAAATAATAGATTGTCCTTACTACATTTTTTCAGGTACTCTAACAAGCAATATGCATCCACCCGAATCAATTACCTTTCCTATTTTGACTATAGAAATTCAACTGATCAACACACGTGTTCCCAATATCATATCAACACCCTACCAAAGTTCTCTAAGGTGGATAAATCATTTGGTTTAATTCCCTCTAAAACATTCATAACTAACTCAGGTGCTTGTGCTTTTGTAATTTTTCTTTGGTACCTCATCATATGAATTGATTCAAGATTTTTTAAGGTAGTATTATTCCCTTCAAACAATACATTACATACATATTTCCCTCAAGAAAATAAACTAATCCACATTTGAGTAAGGAAACATGTATGTGTATCAGCCATAGGAAATTTAACCATCTTATCACATTTTTCAACTGTCATATGAACTTATTTTATATATGCATAATGGCATTATGTGAAGATCAATTATCCTATACAATTTTATTCAATTATTTTTTGTGTACACTGAACTCATTTACTCATCCACACATAACATAGAAACATTGTGCATCCTCATGTGATTTGAACATCATCCCAAAAACTAGTTTAATAGATGAAGACACAACATCAACGTCATTAGCATTTGGTACAACTTGCATAATAGGCACTTAAGTTCACGAAAAGTACATAAATTCACATATAAAATATATTCAATATATTTATTATAAAAAATTATAAATATCATTTATAAATCATTCTGTCATAACTTTAGAGGAAGATCTAATGAAAGATTCATTGTAACTTCTATACAACAATTCAAGAAATATCTATACAAATTTCTAGGGAAAGTTTTAGTGAAAGTTCTATTAGAAGTTCCAGTGGAAGCTCCATAATACAAAAAAAGTATGTATTTATAGAACTATTGAATATATTGATAAAATTAAATTTTAAGGAATATATTTATATAAATTGAAAATTTAAAAAATATGTATAAATACATATTTTTATAAAAATAGTATAATTTACCAATTATAATTCATATAATATATGAATAAAAATGTAAATAAAAGTTAAATATTTTAAAAAATAAATATTTATTATTATATAAAATATAATTATATTTATGAAATAATTATTAAAATTAATGTTTTAATAAATTCATTAATAAGATATATTGGACAAATTTCATACAAAAACGATTTAAATTACAACTATATATCCATTAAATGTTGTAATGGGATTCATGCCCAATGAGGCTTCAGGCCATGTAATGATTAAACGAGGATTAATTGGTGGGCTATCCCATCGTGGGGGCTCTGGTCTGTTTTTTCATCATGTGTGTCTGGGGTTTCTATGTTTAATGTAATTGTATCCCCAAGCACCAAATATATATTTATATTAATAAAACAACAAAATTATTTTATAAAAATTAAAATATAATAAATATATTTTCATTATATAAAATTATAAAAATATTTATTGCATTTATTACATAATTTTTATAAAAGTAATATAATTTTCTACAAAAAAATTAAAATAAATATGAATAAACAATTTAATAATATTTATATATTTAGAAAAAATAAATATTTTAACTTATATAAAATTAAAATTTATTTCTGAATTTATAAAAAAAACTAAATTAATAACAAATGCACTTATAAGATATATTCAATATATTTCTTATAAAATATATGTATACAATAATTATAAATTCATTAGGTGTTTTGACATAAGTCTTAGTCCAAGTTTAACTCAAAGGAAAATCCACTCGAACTTTCACCTGAACTTCAATTGATAATTTTTAAATATGATAAAATATAAATTAATAGCACTAAAAAATATATTGACTCTACATTTTAAAAAATTTATATGAATAACATTTATAAATCCATTAACTATGTATAAATAATTATTATATATCCATGAATTGTTCTAGGGAAAATTTCCAGTGGAATTTCCACAATAAAAAAATATTTATAAAACTATATAATATATTAATAAAAATAAAAATTTAATAAATATATTTTTTATTAAATGCAATTATATAAAATATATATTAAATTTGATACTTATTTATTATAAAAAAATTCAACTTAAAATTTTAAAATGTATAAAAAATATGAATAAAAATGTAAATAATATATATATATAGTAAAATACATATATAAAAATATATAAAATAAAAATATATTTTTGAATTTGGAAAAAGACTAAATTTATAATTAATTCATATATAAAATTTATTTTATATAATTTTTACAAAATATTTATAAATATAATAACATTTCTGTGAAATTTCAATCACTATTTCGAGGAAGGTTTTAGTTTCAGATAAAGATTTAGTGCAAGAATCAATGAAATTTTCAAAGTAAACTTTAACATAAGTTTTATTTATTTATTTTAGTCAAATTTTCAGCTAAATCTTCAACATCAGTTTCATTTATTTGTTTTCATAAAACATCAATTGAAAGTCATTTCTTTAGTAAATTTCAACCTATGGTATATGGTAGAAAATAATTCATGTTTAACTAACATCTGAAAAGATAAAATATAATCTGATATAACTTTATAAACGACCATTATACGAAGATGAAAGAACTCCAACATGAAACCAATTTCTATCTAATTCTCCCCACAATGATGAAACTTAGTAAAAATGACCTTCATAATCGAAACATCCCACTGAGGATTCCAAAGACACTAGAATCCAGTGACTCTAATGATTCATGATTTGAAAAACATAGTAAAAATTCCATCTAAAAAGATCAGCAAACAATATTTGGGTTCCTTTCTTATGAGAAGATAATTCCCTCTAGGAAACTACTACATTGATCCTTATGTAAAAAATATGTGTCCATGTTGCACCACGTCACTAGAATATCCTATAAAATAGGGAACTGAAGATGATAAAAACTGGTATTTTTGAAGATGAATGGGTACTATCATAAATTTATAAAGGATTATGGATAAATAGGGAAACCATTCATGGAACTACTATAGTGAAGAATATTCCTTTTCACGTATGTTTTTTTTAGTTTTAACATCGGTGAGTATGTGATGTTATTGCAGGTGACATTGTAAATATGTTTTAAACATCAGTTAATAAAAATTGGCATTATAAATTAATTTTGGTGGATTTTTCTTTTCACATTGGTTATGAAATAACCAATCTAAAGAAATGGATTTCCACAACAATTATTCTAAAAAATTACGTGGAAATTTTTGTTTTTAAATTTTTCACATCGGTTATAAAATAACCGATGTGAGTTTTAAAAAAAATAAATTTCCAATATTTATTCCCCTCCCAATAGTACATCAGCAGAAAAAACCAAAAAATAGTATAAATACATTAATATAAACTAATAAGAAACACAAAAAATTTAAGTGATTGGTTATTATATACAGAGGTATATAACACTTTATGAGATATATTTTTCATACTTTTCAAGATAAGTAAGAAACCATAGTTGAATAATTGAATTCTTCTGAAATATTTCTGCAATATAAACCATTCATTGTATGTTAGTAATTGCCTTTTCTATATGTGAAATAAATTGTGCATCCATAAATCTATATATATCCATTGTGTCATGTTGTGAATAAATTTTATAAATACAACAATAAAAAACATATGTTTAAATTTTCAATAAATTAAAATATCAGAATGATTTATGTTAATTGGATTACAGGGAAAAACGTACAACATGTTTATTCCCAACTAAAATCTACTTACAAGATATATGATATCATTTTTAAAATTAATTACATTCATTACACTTTCAAAAATTCCATCTTAGATTTTAATCTCATAAATATCCAACAAAAAAGTTGAATATGTTGAAAATTTATCAAGACTAGTATAAGATGTATCTAAAGTAGTAACACTTTTTATTATTCCTTGTCTACATAGTATTTATTTACCTTTAATGTATTCAATTTTTTTTATAAATATATAAACTATAAACTGTGAAAAAAAATTTAACAAAAAAATATAGGATATAAAATACACATAACTATATAGTTATTTTTCGAATAAGTCTAAGCAGAAAAACAAAAAAATGGTCGATACATTATCCAAATGTACTGACCTTATCTACAGGAAATGATATTATTGATGATCAATCTATAATAACATGTTTAGTTAGCATATTATTCTTTATCTCTATCTATTGATAATGAATGGTATCAACAAAATAATATATCATCCCATATGCAAAAAATGTGATGTTTTGGATCATCGACATGTAACTAAAAATAAATTGGAAGTTTTGGATGAGGGTGTGTAGGATTAGAATAAGTTGAAGGAGTGTGGTTTGTATGGAATGTGGGGTAGGATATGTAGTAGGAGTGGGATCTGTAGGCAGAGGTGTAAGAGTGGGATCAGTATCCCGAGACTTTTTTTTGCATGTCTGCAAACATTGACCGTACCAAATCTATGATCATATATTCCATCATCTCATGAATATCCTGAAATGAAGCTACCAAAGATTCTATTTTTTATAAAAATCCTACACTAAAAAATATTTAGATCAAGGAAATTTTTTTTTACTAATACACCTTCTGGGTATCCTCATACGTGACATGGGTGTTCAAGATTTCCCATTATTGTATCTAAAATACCCATAATATCTTCGGCTATGAAGGGCCCCTATTTTATCTTCTCCACGAGAAATTACTTTATAGAATCTTTGAAAAATAAATTCATAGATAATAAAAATATATAATGAATCGATTAAACGTTAATAAATAATTAAATTAAATGTCTTAAAATTATCTCAAATACATCCCTCAACTCTTCCATAAGATATTTTCATTTTTTGTGCATCTACTCTCTCTTCCATTTTTTCATTTCATGTGGGAGGAGGGTTAACAATTATGGAGCCTAAATACTCAGCTATCGGTTTTTGAAAATTTTTAGCTATCATGTGTTCTTCCAATAATGCCAACCATCCCCAAGATACATTATAAGGGTATATGTTTCTATATTGGATCTCCTGATGAGATCTCCTCAATTTCTATAAATTAAGAATAAATAATTAATTAATACGATCATTAATATAAAAAACTACTAAAATTTTGATTTCATTTACCAAAAACGTTTCTTATTGTCTACTATCAACAAATTTCTTCCATGTATCATCATCTATAAATTGATATATATATATAATTGATTATGATATTTTCTATGGCCAAAAATGAAAATTTATGTGAGGGTTGATTTAAAATCCCTTCATTTCCAAGAATATAATAATAAACATTTATTCTTGACTCCTCTAGTATTAGGTATATCTTTTTTCATCTGATAAAAAGGAGAGAAACATATGTTACTATAAACATTTCATGATAATTAATATACTAAAAAACGAGATTACCAAAATAGTCTCCCATAAGTGAGATTTGTGCATTTTTAACACTTTTCCAATCATAAATCAAGACACAAAAAATGATTTTATTGGGAACTCTAATAAAATTATTGAAAAGTTTTGAATTTGTACCTATTATAATATCATTAACCTCAATGTCTACTTGTATCCTCTGGTCCTGGCTACAAGATACTGATAATTTTAATAAACTTGTGCTGTAATGTTTTACAACCCTCTATCTATTCCCCACCCCCCAAGGAAGTATATGTCTCTTATAAATAAGGATTAGGAGTCTCATCAGCAAGAGCACAAGTATGTTCCTCCCCATAGGTATGTGTAAGATTATAATTATCTAGTATTTTTTTAAATGATATTTTTTTGATAATAAATGTGTGTTTTATATAATGTTATACACATGAAAGACATAGTGGACAAAAAAACTAATCTAATTAATAAATATAACTACATTTTTTAGCTACGAATCTAATTAAAATTTAAAATATTACAATTGGGAAAAAAATATAAAATGGGAAAGATAAAATGGGAAAATATAAATCACCTCAATCTTTTAGAATCATTTTCCCCACATCAAATGCTATAAAAATAAAAATATATTATTAATCTAATCAAAACATTAAGAAAAATAAAAAAACCTAAAGTTTAATTGTAATGAATTTTTAGTAAAATAATGAAGTTGTGTTTATAGGGTATAAATGAAAATGTGACAATTAGTATTTGATCATTATATGGTCATTAGTAAAATTTAAATGTTTGTCAATATAATTTTTGGTCAATATAACTATTTTTCAAATTGAACATTGGGAACTATAACCATTGGTTATAATATAACTATTATAATTAGTGTTTATATATAGTAATTTCGCATGATAACTGATGTATAAAGGAGAAATGATGGCATGAACTAGTAGAGTCATGTCATTTGAAGCATATTTTTCAGATCATGGGAGGGAATTATCATCTCTAGGGCTCACCCTTGGCCAAGACCAATCTTATGTTCAACAATTTTATATTGAATGAAATCACCTACAGGAGAAGTTCAATTTAGAAGATATTACCACTCAATTAATTCTAGCTGAGCTACCCTTTGAAACCACCATTATTTCACACCATGCCCTTAGGGTGTACGCATATGTAATAAGAGGTTACATGCCTATACCATAGTTTACTAAAGTTTAATTTCATTTCAATAAATATAATTTTTTTTCCATCAATTCTATTTTAATAATATTATCCACAATAAAATTTATGTTTTATTGAGATGAATTTGATAAATTGATTTATAGATATAAATAAAACATAATTTTATTTTTCTAGAAATGATATAATTTTGTTTTAAACTATGGTATTCATAATTACATTTCGTTTAATTTAATATTATTTCAAAACACTCTTATTTTAATATAAATGATAAAATAATTTTATAATGTCCCATGAAATGTTTATATGTGTTAAAAAATTGTCTGTCTTAAAAACTGTTTCTTTTTTAATTAATAATGATTATTATGTTTAAACGATAAAATTATCATATTTATATAATTATTCTAGTAAAATAAAAATTATATTTGAAATCATAATCTGAAAATATGGATAGTTTTGTTTTTTTATAATTTTCTAAAGTACATTAATTTTCAGTGAATAGTAAAAATACAGTTATAGGTTTTCAGTATATTTTATGTCTTTATATTTATGTCATAATGAGGTGATAATTAATTATAAACAATAAATGAAATAAAATACGGTATTTTATTAATATCAACTATTTTAATAGATTTTAATCATTTTAAAATCATATAAGGGACTTTCAAAAGTTTGAAATGGAAAATTTGATTGTAAAAGCATTATTTAGTGGAATATTAATCTTTCTATGTCCAAAAAAGTATTAGAAAATGATGTTTGGTTATGGTGGGTTAAAATATCATAATTTGTGACTAAATTTTCCAAAACCATGATAAAAACCATGGGTAATACAATGTTTTTTTGTTTTTCACAACATAGATTTTCAAGACCTATATATGGAAATTATTCATCAATTCTTCCACATTTTCTATAAATACCCACAAATTTCACCATTCCCATTCAATACCAATCCTTCTCCTACAAATTTTTGTTGATTTTTACTCCAAAAGATTCACCCAAGGTTTCCTCAAGCCCACAAGGCTCCAATCCTCAAGATCTATGAGTAACTCTTCATGGTAAGAGAAATCAACACTTCTCTTTTCCATTCAAGTTCCCTTTTACGGTATGTATTCTAATTTCCAAAAAATGTTCTTTATGTCCTCTTATTATTATCCCAATACTATAATAATATTATTTTATCATGGGGGACCATCATTTTCCCCCATTTTACTCTTTTCTAAAACCTTGTTTTATACTCGTCATGCTATCGAATTTACATCATAATTTTCTCTATTTTACTTGACAAATTATCATTTAATTTGTTTTTGTGAATACCAAAACCTATTGCTTTTCCATGTATATTCACCTAGATTAAAAATGATTCAATGAATTATATAGTTACACATATTAAACCCAAATGTCCTTTTGTGGGTTGGAAATGGTGTGACGATCATGTCTTTAAGAACTTTTATATTCCATAATTTTGATAAGAAACTCAGTTATTATTCCCCATGAGTTATTAATGATATGATTTATTACGATCTATGTGGTTCCCATTAATTAATACATATTAAATTTGTTCCTTGATAGTGCTGCAATACATTGGATAAATAATTTAATCTCCATATATGAAATTTTTATGATACTATGATAAATAACCATGTTAATTTTCATTTGTGACACCTTGGTGATAAACCTTAGTGATATGCTCAAGAATGACCCATTTAAATGTTTTATACACATTTCCATGTTATGATTCATGTTCTTATGATTATGATATAACTATTTTTCATACATTATATTTATGCATCATGATCTTATTGATATTTCTCATTATCACATGCTATATGTCTCCCTTAATTATTCCATTGTTGGGATTCATTCACCCCCTTTCCTTTGATGTAGGTCCCAAGGATATGAGGTGAAATAAAATTAATATACAGTGAACCCATGAATATTTCATTTAATAAGAATAGAATATTGTTATATGTTTTCATATATTATGTGCTGAACATCTAAGAAACCCACCTTTAAATGATCTGGTGTTTTGTTCTATGTAATGAAAGTTTATGTAAGAAAATGGAGGGATGTCATAGTTGGTATGAGAGAATTGTTTAGTTATTTTTGTAAATTATGAATTGAAATCATTAAAAATAACCAATGTTAAAATAATAAATATAGGAAAGCATTCTATTATTTTGGAAATTATTATGTAAGTAGATTAAAAGAAAAAACAACCTCGATTGGATACTACAAGTGGATGTGGCTCTGGCATATATGTACCGAGGGGTAACACCTAAAACACCACACTAAGATAGAATCTATGAAGAACTGGTTCAAGATAATATGACTTGATGCATACCAAGTTTTACACTCCTATAGTATATGTTTTTCTAATCACAATATTTTTATGTGCCATTATGAAGGATATATAGAAAATGTAATAGTTATTAGAAGAGATTAATGAATAATATATTCAGGTGTGATGTTTTAAGACATAAAATCTATTTAGAATTATAATATTCCTAAAAGTAATGTGTTTATTACTAAGGATTTATTCTTCTATAAAAATCATAGGAAACTGGATGACACACATAAATGATTAATTAAAATAATGATGCACTGGTGGCCTTATCATAGAAGGTTGAATGGAAAATTTCACGATCATGTTGAATCAACTAACTCAAGTTATTAATAATAGCTTGAATCAAGCTGAGACTCCATATTCACCTTGAAGGTAAAAAATTATCATTGAGTCCTTCATGAATTAACGATCACCTTCCTTTAGTGGATCTACTGACCCATTTATTTCTAAACAATGTATTACCTCTATAGAAATGATTATTTATGTAATCCACTATTCAAAGATAGAAAAATTCACCCTAGAATTATACTAGTTAAATGGAGAATCAGATTAGTGACAGACATGGATTAAAAACATGAAGATAATAAGGGAGACTGATTTTATGGAGTTGGAATGTTTTAAGGGATATATTTTAATAATTTTCCCCCTATTAGATAAAGAAAAAGACAAGGAATTCTTAAAGCTGTAGAAAAATGAAAATGAATCACTAGGAAGCTAGGATATGAACATCCAAAGACTTGATCAATACACATTTATATTTTTTATAAATCCTAATGGAAGGGTTGATATATTCTTTAGTGGATTCTAACCCCATATGAAGAGTAACTAATAAAATCGAGACAATTAATTCCTGGAATAGATAGTGTGGATTACTATAAAGGTTGAGTTAGAGTATGTACAGATTCAATGGTCACATATGTTCAACAATAATAAGAGAGAAATGGAGCTGAACTCATGGAATATATTTGATCACAGAAGAGGAGGAAAGAAAGTTACACTTACCACTTGAAAAAAATGTTGGAATAATTATTTGGGAAACTTATATCTTGGATGTTGAATGTTCTACAAATTTATGATAGATGATCATATGGATTGGAAAATTCATGGAGAGGTGAAGCCTCAACTTCTCAACACAAATGATAAAGGTAATATGGTGTAGGCCCAAAAAGATGTTCAATGCTTCAAGTGAGCACCACTTAGGCACTTTTCCAATAAATTTCCAAATCCAATGATATTGGAGGGAAAAATTCATCATCCTCAACATAGAAAAAGGGATAATGTTTGGGAATTTGATATCATGATGGAGGAATTGGAGGTCCTAAATCATGTAGTGGAAGGTGCACTCTTTTTTCTCTGAAATATAGCAAGTACTTTGATTTATTATAGTTCTACACATTATTTTATTTCATCTATGTTTTCAATGAATATAGAATCAATACCTTAGTATGTATATTTAGATCTCTTAGTGAAGACTATGTGAGGGAGTATCCTAGCATCAATATTGTATAGAAAATCTATTATTTACTTTGGTGATAACAATCCCATCAAAAATTTAGTAGTCACCCCCATGGTGGAATTTGAAACTATAGTAGGTATGGAATATATCTAAAAGAATAATGCTATAATCAATCGTCGAATCAAGTAAATTTCAGTATTTATGAATGGACAACCTACAGTCATTTTAGAAGGATAAATATCCAAAAATGAGCCTTTTATAGAAGCATCTCCCATGTTCATCTTTATAGATATTATTAGTGAAGTGGGAGAAAGAAATTAAAGAATTAAAATAGATAATTTCCCCATCATTTAGGAATATGTTGATGTATTTCATGAGGAGTTTTCTGGCCCTCCCCTGGAAAGAGAGGTATATCTCTCCATTGAAATCATACATATATCCAAGATGATATTAAATTCATTGAATATAATATAAAATGTAGAGTTATATTAATTAAAAAAACAACTTCAATATATTTTGGTATACGTATTTATCCATCCAATTTTACCTCTTTGAGGATCACCTTTTCTCATTTTAATGAATAAGGATGGATCAATTCGACTATGCATTGATTATAGTGAACTTCACAAGATCACATGGAAGAAAAAATACCCTCTCCTAAGGATTGATGATTTATTTGATCAAATTTTAGGGGCTCAATTATTTTCCAAGATTTACCTCCAATCCTGGTATCATCTATTGAGGGAGAATAAAGAAGATATTTCAAATATAGCCTTCCAAAAATGATATATGCATTATGATTTTTTTTATTCCCTTTTTATTTACTAACACTCCCACTATATTTATAGATTTAATGAATAGTGTATTTAGGAATACCATGACAAATTTTTGGTAGTTTGTTTTGATGATATAATAAAATAATATAAAATTATTGAGGAGAATGATGATTATATAAGGGTTATATTAAAAACTCCAAGGAAGGAGAAATTGTTTTGAAAATTTGGAAAATATGAATTCCAGTTACAAAAAGTTGAACTCTTGGGGAACATTATACCCAATAAAGGAATCACAGTTGAACCTGTATGACAAAGGTAGTAGAGGAGTGGCCTCATCCTATAATAATAACTAAGATTCATAGTTTTCTTTGTTTATCTGGATATTATAGAATGTTTGTGAAAAAAATCATGAGTTTTTAATCAACTAACTAAGTTAACTAGAATGGAGATAATTTCATCTGTACAAATGATTGTGAAGAAACTTTCCAGGAACCAAGTAAGATATTAGTTAATACAACTATGTTAATTTTACCCTATATCAGAGAAGGTTTTGTTATTTATAGTGATGAATCTATAAAAGGGATTGGCAGAATCCTCCTGAAGAATGACTAGGTTATCCCTTATGCATATCAGTAGTTAAAGCCTAATGAGAAGAAATATCATATGCATGTCCTGGAGATAGAATTAGTTATTTTTCCTCTAAATATATGGATATACTACCTTTATTGGGGGAAATGTGATATATACAAAGACCAAAAAAATTGAAGTATATTTTCATGAAAAATGAATTTAACATCAAATGAAGGAGATTATTTGAACTTCTAAAAGATGATGACTGTTGAATTCATTATCACCTCAGAATAGAAAAAAATCATTGATGCATTTATTAAGAAAGACCCAATTTTGGTAGAAATGATGAGGGTTCAAGGATATCCATTGGTCAAGGACCTAATAAGGTTGGAATTGGGAATCATAAGGGAAGGAACATAGTCAATCATGTCAAAAAATATTTCTCAACCATAATTAGTAGAGAAGATCAAGAGATCTCAAAAAGAAGATCATTTGATACAAAAGAAAATAGATCCTATGAAGAATGGGATGTTTCCTAAGTTCAATACTAATCAAGAAGGTGTAGTGAAATTTCAAACAATTCTATGTGTTCCATCAATCCTGGAGTTAAACAATGATGTGATGGATGAATCTCATAGATCTACATTCTCAAAAAATTCTAGAAGGACTAAAATGTATAGAGACCTTTATAATTGTTAGTGGTAGGAGAATCTGTAAAGGGATATTGTATAATACACTACAAGGTTCTTAGAGTTTCATCAAGTGAAGGAATAGAAGATAATTCCTAAAGGTTTATTTCAAGAACTACCAATACCAACGTGGATTTAAGACCATATAATTATGGAATTCAACACTGATGTGTGAATAAAATCCAAAGTAAACAATGTGATATGGTTTATTGTAGATTAATTCACTAAGAAGTACCGTTTCATCACTATTCAAGAAGATTTATATCTTGACCAACAATCCAAGATATACATAAAATAAGTGGTGATACTATTTGGGGTGACATGGTCTGTCATTTCTGATCATGATCCAAGGATCGCATCAAAATTATAGAGATTTATTTACCCTGATTTGAATACTAAATTTAATTTCAATACAGATTATCACACCCAAACTAATGGATTTTCTGAAAGAACTAATCATACACTTAAAGAAATGATGATTGCATTATTAATGTAATTCAATGGTGGAGGGATCAACACATACCATTAGTTTAGATCTCATACAAAAACAAATTCCACTCAATTATTCAAATGGAACCATATTAATCTCTATATGGAAAGAGTTGTATAACTCTTACTTATTGGGATGAAGTTGGTGAGAAGAAGATACTTGGTCTTGATCATGGAGTAGAGATGATAGAAAAGGTTCATCCCATTGAAAATATGGATCAAGTTCATAATATATTCTATGTATCTATTTTGAGGAGGTACATTTATGGTCCCTCACATGTACTAAATCGAGAGGTTCTATAACGGGGAAATGGCGTCTCTTATAAGGAAAATCTGATGGAGATATTGGATCGAAGAGAAAATGTTCTATACAATAAGAATACTCACCCTGTAAACGTTTTGTAGAGGAACCAGAAATATGAAGAAGCTACATGGGAAGAAAAAGATATAATGAGATAGAAGTACCCTCACCTTTTTCAAATTGATAGATTGAGTTGAAGTTTTAAGGTTGAAATTTCTTAAGGGGGGAATAATTTCAGGACCGAGAATTTTTTTAAATGATATTTGATTCTTGAATAAATGTGTGTTATATATAATGTTATAAATTTACAAAACATAGAGGAACCAAAAAATAATATCTTAATAATAATTATCATTACATTAGTGAGCTATGAAACCAATTAAATTTTCATACATTACAATTGGAAAAAAATATAAAATATAAAATATAAAATGTGAAAATATAGATCACCCCAATCTTCTAGAATCATCACACCAACAACAAACACTATAGTAATAAAACCAAATATTAGTAACCCAATAAAGATTTTAAGAATATAAAAATATAACCTTAAGTATAGTATTAGGGAATTTTCTGTGAAATAATGAGGTGTTATTTATTGGTTATTAAGGTAAATATGACCATTTGGATTTGATCGTTATATGATAGTTTTACAAATATGATCTTTAGTCAATATAATCATTGGTCAATATAACTTTTGGTCAAATTGAAAATTGGGAACTATATCCATTGGTGAAATTTTTTCTATAATAATTAGTGTTTATAATAAGTAATGCTAAATGATAACTGATGTAGAAAGGAGAAATAATGGCCTTAATCATCAGATCATTTTTGTTTTAATCCCATTTTTCAGAACATGGGTAGGAAGTAGAATCATTGGGGATCACCCTTAACCAATCCTAATACAAATTAGTGGATATTACCACTCGTTCAATTCTAGTCGTACCACATGTTTCCCTCAGAATTCGGGTATGACATCCTTGATTGAAGGTTCAAACATTCCAATCGGTTTCTAACGGGTTTGTTCATAGAACCGAAAGCATCCAATGATTCCACATCCATTTGGACCTACATTCCAAAGGTAGGTTCTCAATCGTTGTGGACTGATGAGGCTTAGGAATTTTCATTAGTCGAGAGGATGGGCGGTCAGACTCATCACAGCTTTTTTAGGGGAATTATTGTCTAGTCTAGGACTCTCTTTATAGATTTAAGTTATGTTCGTGAATCCTTATTACATTACCAAGTATAAAATGAGCTTTCCTTTAGATATGAAAATCAATGATCGATATGTAGGAAATTTATAGAATCCTTTATATGTATTCGAGGTTCCTCATTGATAGAGAATCATCTGTATTTGTTAGAGATTCTTAGTGAATGGTATCCTTTGATACGTAAATGTCTCTTAGTCATTATAATGACCATACTGGTTTTAAAGCCACTCAATGGGGCACTTGAAGTTTATTGTCATTCAGAAGGACATGAATTATTTCATAGTTGGGATCAAACCTGCAGATGGGCTACCTATGTATCCTTTGATTAGAAAATGAATCGGAACACACGTAGTTCGAGTAAGGGAGTATGATGTTTATGATTCATGGATCAAAGAAGGATATCCAAATTACTTTTACACTCTAATCTCACGTGATGCATGCTCAGTGTGACAAACAAGATGTATTGGTAAAAATCAGGCAATTGTGCCATGAATGATGCAATCATTAAGAAATAAGGTGGGACTTATATATGTATGACTGCCCAGATAAATGAAGATTAGGATTTACTTCAGGGAAGAAATCCAGGAATAGGGTCCATAAAGGTATATGTGCAAAATGGAGATTTGATACTCTAACTGGGGGCTTACTTCTGAAAAGGAGGCCCAAATTAGGAGAGGACTTATGATTGGGTTTTACTCCTGAGAAGGAATCTCATATCAAAGGATTTATTAAGAGAAATTAAAATTGGGGCTTACTCATGAAAAGGGAGGCCCAGGTTAAGGGACTTGAAAAATTAAGGGACTTGGGGCTTACTCCGGAAGAGGATGCCCATATTTGAGACTGGGGCTTACTCTTGAAAAGGAGGCCCAGGTTAATGAATTATGGTTGGGGCTTACTCTTGAGGAGGATTCCCAAATTAAGGTATTGGGGATTACTCCTGAAAAGGAGGCCCAGGTTAATGGTTATGACTGGGGCTTATTCCTGAAAAAGAGGCCCATGTTAATGAGTTCTCTCATCTTAAAGGATGAGGTTGAATGAATGAAATCTCAATCTTTAATGACATAAATATGTGTAAATCACTAGGTTTTGAGGGATATTCCACAGAATTCCTTTCCGATAAGGATGCCAAATCAAGAAATCATGCCATAAATGGCTTTGAAGAGTGTCTTGAAGATTGAATCTTGAATAGTAGAGGTGGAATGTCTTAAGAGGCGTGAAATGGGCAAGAAGGGCACCCAAAATTGGAAGGGGCGCATAAGTCTTGGTAGGCGTGTAGGTACTGCGTTGGCGCGCAAGTCCTGGTCGCGCAGGTATTCCTGCGCTACACATGGGTACTTGCGTGATGGTTAACCAACAGGGTAATACTTGAGTGACTCTTGGTTAAATCCTTTAGAATCAACTTGAGGTTCTTCCAGAAGAGTGGCGCGCAAGTTCTATTGAAGGAGTAAGGCGGCGCGCAAGTGTGGCCATTTCCCTTAAGGGCTGTCCACTCAAGCACGCATGTGTTGATGAGTTTCAACACTTAGGCCTTCCTACCCTCTTTAGATCTTCCGTTCTAGGTAAGAAATTACCTTAGAAGTGTTTCGGGAGCTTTGAGAAGAGACTAGGGCGTCGGGAGCTTAAATATGAGTTTTTGGAAAAAATTCCTCCTTAAATGGGGGGCCCACAGGGTCTATTTATAGGTTGAAGAAGACCCTGGCGGTTATCCTTTAGGGCGCGCAAGTTACTTGCGCGACCATTAGGTGTTACGTAAGTGTACTTGCGCGACCATTGTAGAACTTGTGTGACCCTTGTGCAACATTCTTCTTATTCCTTCCTTTGTCAATTTTTGATATTTTTCCAAAGGTTGAATCACATTGAGCTCATATATTCCCCTTTTCCAATCTTTACATTCTGTGACGAAAGGAGCGTCAACAAAAGTCCCCCCTCAGAGTTGGATCTAGAGAGAATAGAGGATTTTACTCTGAGGAAAAGAAGAAAATTGTAACACCCCGAGATTTTATATATTCTTTTAATTTCATTAACGTCTTGTGTTGTATGCTACACCAATATTACCTTACGCTATACGCAACACCGTATTAGCTTGCAGTATACGCAACACTTTTCTTGGCTCTTGTTACACACAATTTCAAGTTCGTTTGATAGAAGTTATTCTACACAACATTGAGTGTATATATATATATGTGTTCAATGTATAAATGAAATATGGTTGGATTCTGTTATACGAAACAATGAAGGATTCTTTCACAACACGCAACCCTGACTTGGCTTGCATTACACGCAATCGCGACCTTTCCCGATAGCGTGTGTTGTACGTAATACCGGGTTTTAATAAACAATGATATATTATTATAATATTGCCATGAACTAGCCGTTATGAATATTATTAACTAAATTTTTAATTTTATAACATTATTATTCATCTTACACATTTTCTAGAACATGGTATAAGAACAAAATAAATTTTTCGGGTAAAATAAGTATTTTTCAAAAAATGAAATTTTGCCGCCTTTTGATGGCACACCCACATTAAATCTAGTTTTTGACATGTTTATATGTTCAATTTGACAAAATAAAATTCTTCTTTTGAATCAAGATATAAAAATTTACATTAGATAAAGTTTTGATATTTTTCCGATAACTTTCATATTTTAATGAATAGTAAAAACCCGCTATATTTTAATTAAAAACAACTTTTTTCATCGTAATATCATATGTAGTTAAATTATAATATTTAATGGTTTTAAAGTATAAATAGAATATATATTTACCATTTAATATGATGTATGTCATTAGCATTGATTTTACCTTGAATTCGTAGGTTAAATCAATTCAATCTTTTGCAATGTTTTAAAGAAAAACCTGTTTTCTTTCGACAACGAGATTAATTTTAATTTAATTTCTACATCTTTTGTGTATTGAATTTGGAAAAATGGATTCCATATTTGGAATCAGTGGGTCCAAATTATGTTAATAATCTACTTTTTATTTTTGGGAATTATGAATAGTAACTACGGTAAATTTTATTTACCATAGTTAAAGGTAAATCGGGTAATTAAGGGTAAATATAAAATTTTAAAATTAACCTAAAAAATGTCAAAATACTATTGGATGACTAAAAGTCTACCCATATCACCTAAGGGTCAGATTAGATTCATTTAATTAAATTTTTTCAATTAAAATAATTTAATTATTATTAAAAACCAAAGAATGTGACAATATGTCACTTTCTTAAATTTTATAAGTATAATAATTTTAAATTAGTGATAAACATCATAAAACTTCAAACATGAATAGTATCAAGAAATCTAACAAAATTATCTACATCATGAGAATTTATTTAGAATTTTTTGGGATTAAATAATTATCATTAATTGTGACACAATAGTGATGCAGAAATTATTTATCTAGTGAAAAATCAAGAATATAGTTTTTATTAAACTAATAGGGACCATAAAAGGCAAAAACCCTGACCAAAACTTATTGGTCATGTAAATTTAAACTATAAAAATCCAATGGTCGAATATTTGACCATTTAGAGTCTTATACAAGCAATTATGACTCTTATATAATTTTATTTTAAATGATGCCAAAGTTGTCAACTTCATAATTTAATAAATATAACAATTTAAATATTGTGATTTTAAGCTGATAAATTCTAGTAAAAGTATTATTGTGAAAGGTAATATATTTAGCCTCATCATAGGATTTTATTTTAAATTTTTATGCAACAAATAAGTATATTAAATAATTATGAAAAAATGATGTAGTAATTATTTTATTAAGAGATAACCCAAATAAATGGTTTTAAAAATAATGAAATAAATATTATATGAACTATTTAATGTGATCCAATAATTTAATAGATACATATGACCTTTTATTAATATATTAAAGCTTTTAGTTTGAACATATCTTCTGTATATATTTTATTTAAATTCAAATAAATGAATAGTGTCAAAATTGACACTATTGTTATTTTATAAAAATAACATATTATAAATTTGTTTAAAAATCACAAAAATATTTAAAAATTATAAATTTAAATTTATATGGTCTATAATGTTATAAAGTAAAGAATTATGGAAAATTCCCAACAAATAAGTAATTATGTGTTATAATTTAAAATTTAGAATTTTATTAGCACAAATAAACTTAAATAGATTAAATAAGGATAAATCAAAATGATAAGGTTTAAAATAAGATCCAAACATGTATAAATTTGATTGGTTGATGAGATTACAATCCTATATCATCTAATCTTAGAATATGAGTCATTTTTGGAGGTTTTTATGTGGGGTTAGAATTATTATAAATTAATATTTTTAAGAATTCCAAAGGTGCCCCTCTCCTCCCTTATAAAAAGGCACCTCCTCCCTCTCTTCCTCACACAACTTTGAGCCTTCAAGCTAATCCAACCCCTGCCAAAATCTCTTCTCCACTTCCCTAGTATCATCCTAGAGGTCCTGGTCTTCTTCAAAGACCATCCTTAGTTCTTTAAGTGGATGATAAGAAAAGGCGCGTCAAAAAGAGGTAATATCCATTACCGATCTTTTTCAATTTCTTTCTTCTTCAACTTCTTCTTCTTTAGTTGTTTCATGATAAAGTAATAAAATCAGTATTTATTATATACTGATATGTTATTATAAATATGAAACAACTCTAATTAACCTTTTATCCATCCTATAGAAAAAGGAAATCACCGCGCGTGCGTACGTACGGAATACCGTCTCCACGCCGTGGTGTAATCTATTTTCCGCCACCACCTTAATTGGATGGGTATAATAGTTTAATGAGTAACTATATATGATTATTATGAAGTTATATTGATACTGAAATAGTATACATACACTTCAACACAATTCCATGACCATGGGAACGATATCATCGCTCGTGCGTACGTACGGACTACCGTCTCCACGACGCGATGAGATTCATTCTCCATGTTAACCATTTAAGAATGATTATAAAGTATATATAAGCAATAAAAATGAAATATATGACATTATAAGGCAAATGGATTTATGTATATATGTATTTTATCTACTTACTTCCATTCAAGACAATAAGGAAAGGAAAACAACGTTCATGCGTACGTACGGACTACCGTCTCCATGAACGGTGTGTTTCATTTCATTTATATATTTATCATATATATATATATATACTGAATATATATGATATATAAATCATGTTCTATATTCTGGAAGTAAGTAAATCATGATATAAGTAATAATAATGTCAAGAAAAACAAGTCCAAACACCTACGATAAATGAAACGATTTTACCCAAAATGCTTCTTTAACATGGAATTTACAAAAGAACGGGTAATATAAAGTCATAAGTGAACCATATATGATATCATAACAATGAATATGATTCTTTAATAAGTTAATGACATTATTTAAATCATTAAACAGGAGTTTCGGACACTTACGAAGCAAATCGGACTTAAGGTAAGGGAAATATCACAATCTCATTTTTATCCGAGATTGTTTATACTTTAGTATTTACTGGGGTGTATTTTGTCATCCAAATACATGTTTCCTCAATATGTAATATTATTTCCATCCACCTAAAATTGTTTAAATCCAATTTTACCCTTTGGTGAGTTTTTAGTAAAGGATATGAAAGGAATCTATTGTCGTTTTTCATACGAGGTACTTTTTGACTTTTCTGACAAAAGTATGAAGAATGTTTTTTTAACTTATACGGCATGAACGGAATTTTAAAACATTATTTCTAAGAAGCATAATTTAAAATTTTTCAAGTTTATTTTTAATCAACTTCATTAATTTTAAAGTTGTATGACATGTTAAGAAAGGAAAAATGTTTTTGAAGAAGAAAAGGATATTTTCCTCAAGAATGGAGTTCAAGTGTTTTATCAAAATTATTTTCCATCATAGATAATAAAGGGTTATATTTTTATCTCTATTATTACATTTATTTGATAATGTTGTGATGGAATTATTTTTATAAATTCCTTTATCTTATATGAATTTTTTTATGATGTCACGATGCTTAAGATTCCCATTTTTATTTCATGGTTTATTAAATGATGTATGATTTATGATTTTGTGGCACACATAAGAATGTTATCATTATGAGATGGGTGGGACCTATATCTCCCTCCAATGCATTGGGTAAAGATTTTATATCTCATGAGATAGACATGGCTGGAACGGTAGGTTATACCGGTTCAGTGAAACAGGACTGGAACGAGGGTGACTCGATTCAGAAAGGGACTTTGTCCACTAAGATAGTCTTGGAAATGAGTCTTGACTAACAAGAAATGATTCTTTATGATTATGTGTGTATGACAGAAAGTTTCATGATTTAAGTTATGATTATTGGGATTACATTTCACTTCTATGATTTATCCCATGTTATGATAATATGAGCTCTTTTGCAGGTTAAGATTTCCAAAAGCTATATTCTTATGTATATGATGTGATTGATATTTCTTTTGTTTACCCTTACTGAGCATTTGAGCTCACCCTTTTATGTTTTATTTTCCCCAGGATATAAAGAAAGGTTTTAGGTATAAAAAAAGGAAGATCTTTATGGGAGATATTGAAGATCTTTCACCATGATTAGAAGATTACGTTCTGAGTTTCCAAAGACACTAAACTATTACGATCCTTGTGTGTGTTTTTTTTGTTATGTACTAAGTATTCCGCAAAAGTAATGTAATGTCCATGTACGTCAAGCTTCGGGTCTCTACAGTTGGTATCAGAGGAAAGGTTTAGTCAACCTTTGGAAACTAGGATGCAAAAATGTTAGTGAGATCCCTAGAGATATTTCTAAGGTATGTCTAGGGATGTTCCTAAGGATAAGTATACGTATAGGAGATAGTCCTAGAACTAAGGTAATGATATTAGAATTTAACCTAAGATGTTAGATATTAAGGGTACTCCCCCTTTACTATGTTGTTTTCCCTGGTATTATTTTTTCCTCTCACACTATTCTTTTTGGGTTTTAGAAAATGTCTGGAAACAAGATGATTCACGATAATGGAGGATATGATGGACAATGGAATGATATTCTTCATGAGAAACCAAATGAAATGGGATTTGGAATTCCAACCATCATTATTATGCCGAATCAGCAATCTCATAATATGATCAATAAACTCAAAATTGGTATGTTTCCTGACTCGGCTAATAAGAGAAAGATGGAGTTTTATGATGATCATAGAGGAAAGAAAGTTCAATTTCCCCTATGCAAATCATGTGGGAAGAGGCATCAAGGAGAATGTTTCAAAGGAACTGGAAGTTGCTTTGGGTGTGGAAAAGAAGGACACAAATCCAGTAAGTGCAAAGGAAAAGGTTCAGTTAACACCAGGGATGAGGATAATGGTATTGCTACGACATCAACAATGGTTAAATGTTTTAAATGTGGAATGTACGGGCATTATGAAAACCAATGCCCTAAGGTAAAGTATCATAAAGAGCATCAGTATGGTCGCATGGGTAGTATTTATGTTGATGATGATGAAGAGACTACAAATGATATGTGAGATGAAATAATTTTTGAAGCTCGGTCAATGGTTTAAGAATGTAGTGGAATGATTACATGTTTATCATGTGTAATGGTGTATGAGTAATATCATGGTACTATGGAATAAAGAGACATCTAAGGATTGTTACACTGTTTTCTTTCCTTGAGTTTTGAAATTGTATGATTAATGGTACTGGTATCCATGAATGTTTATTCAGATATTTTTGGAAAGTAGATGATATGCGCATAATGAAGGGATAAGGAGAAAATTAAATGTTTTATAGTATTCATGAGCTCATGATTGATATAAAGACTAAGTGATATCATGGTTTGAGTATATAGAATTATGAGGATTTCGGTATGTGGAAAGTGTTAACTTTTAACTGCATTCATGTTTTCACTAAGGTTCGATGGGTATTCAATAGAATACATGATTAAGGCCTTTGAATGTTTGGAATGTGACCAACAAAACATATCTTATGATATATGGGGATCAACGATGGTATTAAATCTCTGGTAATCGTTTTCACTATGTTATGAGAGTGGACTGAAGTATTATGGATAAGCCTAAAGATTGAAATGGATTATGTTGGACATAAGTGAGTATTGTTTAAGGATAGAAGTTTTTTTTCGATATTATTGATGGGATGTTATAGTAATGTAGTTTTAGAAAAAGGACAACATGCAGGATGGGTGACAACCCATCGCTTCAGACAAGGCTGTGGGAATCGAACCCACAACCGAAGTGAGACTGGCCTTTATCGCCTACCACTGACCTACAGGAAGTCCCTGTTTAGTAGAAACTAGTTTTATTTTATTATGCGGTATGATATATGATTTATAGGTTCATTTTTCGAATCGTATATGATAAACCTCACCAAAGATGGACTTATGTATATTTGATAACTATTGCTAAACTTTTGTTTGAAATAGATGGAATGACCCATCATTCTATCACATGATCTGTTAACAATTCCCGAATAACAAATTCAACTTCACTTCTTTAAGAGATAAAGTAGAAATTGTTCAAAGCACGAACAACAGTGAGATTGTACCAAAATCAAGTAAGTATTTCTTCTAATTCAAAATTTTCAACTTTAGGGAAATGATATTGAAAACCAAAAATGTTGTCCTAGTGATCTTATATCTGATGAATCAGATGGTACCCTAGATCATCGCAAATTTATGGCTTTGCGATTGTTGGCTTTTTCATAGCCATGTTCTCTACCACTCTCCATCAGAACATGATGGTTAGATTTTTCTTCCATATCCATATTTTCACCTATGTCCTCCTACGTGGAAACCCAGTGATGAGTTAATTTGGGTAACCGTTACATTTCATACTTTAGTTTTTAAAGCCATGTTTTGGTATTCCTTTTTACGATGTGGGTTTCTATTAAGCAAACTTTCGAGTAGTAAACCATTTATAACCCCAACGAATTTCGAGGGAGAAATTAATTTTAAGGTGGGTAGAATGTAACACCCCGAGATTTTATATATTATTTTAATTTCATTAATGTCTTGTGTTGTATGCTACACCAAGATTACCTTGCGCTATACGCAACACCGTATTAGCTTGTAGTATATGCAACACTTTTCTTGGCTCTTGTTACACACAATTTCAAGTTAGTTTGATAGAATTTATTCTACGCAACATTGAGTGTATATATATATATATACATTCAATGTATAAATGAAATATGGTTGGATTCTGTTATACGAAACAATGAAGGATTCTTTCACAACACGCAACCCTGACTTGGCTTTCATTACACGCAATCACGACCTTCCCCGATAGCGTGTGTTGTACGCAATACCGGGTTTTAATAAACAATGATATATTATTATAATATTGTCATGAACTAGCCATTATGAATAGTATTAACTAAATTTTGAATTTTATAACATTATTATTCATCTTACACATTTTCTAGAACATGGTATAAGAACAAAATAAATTTTTCGGGTAAAATAAGTATTTTTCAAAAAATGCAGTTTTGTCGCCTTTTGATGGCGCACCCACATTAAATCTAGTTTTTGACATGTTTATATGTTCAATTTGATAAAATAAAATTCTTATTTTGAATCAAGATATAAAAATTTACATTAGATAAAGTTTTCATATTTTTCCGATAACTTTCATATTTTAATGAATAGTAAAAACCCGCTATATTTTAATTAAAAACATCTTTTTTCATCGTAATATCTTATGTAGTTAAATTATAATATTGAATGGTTTTAAAGTATAAATAGAATATATTTTTACCATTTAATATGATGTATGTCATTAGCATTGATTTTACCTTGAATTCGTAGGTTAAATCAATTCAATCTTTTGCAATGTTTTAAAGAAAAACCCGTTTTCTTTCGACAACGGGATTAATTTTAATTTAATTTATTCATCTTTTGTGTATTGAATTTGGAAAAATGGATTCCATATTTGGAATCAGTGGGTCCAAATTATGTTAATAATCTACTTTTTATTTTTGGGAATTATGAATAGTAACTACGGTAAATTTTATTTACCATAGTTAAAGGTAAATCGGGTAATTAAGGGTAAATATAATATTTTAAAATTACCCTAAAAAATGTAAAAATCCTATTGGATGAATAAAAGTCGACCCATATCACCTAAGGGTCAGATTAGATTCATTTAATTAAATTTTTTCAATGAAAATAATTTAATTATTATTAAAAACCAAAGAATGTGACAACATGTCACTTTCTTAAATTATATAAGTATAATAATTTTAACTTAGTGATAAACATCATAAAAATTCAAACATGAATAGTCTCCAGAAATCTAACAAAATTATCTACATCATTAGAATTTATTTAGAATTTTTTGGGATTAAATAATTATCATTAATTGTGACACAATAGTGATGCAGAAATTATTTATCTAGTGAAAAATCAAGAATATAGTTTTTATTAAACTAATAGTGACCATAAAAGACACAAAACCCTGACCAAAACTTATTGGTCATGTAAATTTAAACTATAATAATCCAATGGTCGAATATTTGACCATTTGGAGTCTTATACAAGCAATTATGACACTTATATTATTTTATTTTAAATGATGCCAAAGTTGTCAACTTCATAATTTAATAAATATAAGGATTTAAATATTGTGATTTTAAGATGATAAATTCTAGTAAAAGTATTATTGTGAAATATAATATATTTATATTCATCATAGGCTTTTATTTTAAATTTTTATGCAACAAATAAGTATATTAAATAATTATACAAAAATGATGTAGTAATTATTTTATTAAGAGATAAACCAAATAAATGGTTTTAAAAATAATAAAATAAATATTATATGAACTATTTAATGTGATCCAATAATTTTATAGATACATATGACCTTTTAGTAATATATTAAAGCTTTTAGTTCGAACATATCTTCTGTATATATTTTATTTAAATTCAAATAAATGAATAGTGTCAAAATTGACACTATTGTTATTTTATAAAAATAACATATTATAAATTTGTTTAAAAATCACAAAAATATTTAAAAATTATAAATTTAAATTTATATGGTCTATAATGTTATAAAGTAAACAATTATGGAAAATTCGCAAAAATAAGTAATTATTTGTTATAATTTAAAATTTAGAATTTTATTACCACAAATAAACTTAAATAGATTAAATAAGGATAAATCAAAATGATAAGGTTTAAAATAAGATCCAAACATGTCTAAATTTGATTGGTTGATGAGATTACAACCCTATATCATCTAATATTATAATATGAGTCATTTTTTGAGGTTTTTAAGTGGGGTTAGATTTATTATAAATTAATATTTTTAAGAATTCCAAAGGTGCCCCTCTCCTCCCTTATAAAAAGGCACATCCTCCCTCTCTTCCTCACACAACTTTGAGCCTTAAAGCTCGGCCAACCCCTGACAAAATCTCTTCTCCACTTCCCTAGTATCATACTAGAGGTCCTGGTCTTCTTCAAAGACCATCCTTAGTTCTTTAAGTGGATGATAAGAAAAGGCGCGCCAAAAAGAGGTAATATCCATTACCGATCTTTTTCAATTTCTTTCTTTTTCAACTTCTTCCTATTTAGTTGTTTCATGATAAAGTAATAACATCATTATTTCTTATATACTGATATGTTATTATAAATATGAAACAACTCTAATTAACCTTTTATCCATCCTACAGAAAAAGGAAATCACCGCATGTGCGTACGTACGGAATACCGTCTCCACGCCGTGGTGTAATCTATTTTCCGCCACCACCTTAATTGGATGGGTATAATGGTTTAATGAGTAACTATATATGATTATTATAAAGTGATATTGATA
The DNA here is from genome assembly GCA_963277665.1 of Viscum album. Taxonomy (NCBI): domain Eukaryota; kingdom Viridiplantae; phylum Streptophyta; class Magnoliopsida; order Santalales; family Viscaceae; genus Viscum; species Viscum album. The sequence goes on from OY728155.1 coordinate 1,016,372,742, forward strand.
CTGAAATATTATAAATACACTTCAACACAATTCCATGACCATGGGAATGATATCATCGCTCGTGCGTACGTACGGACTACCGTCTCCACGACGCGATGAGATTCATTCTCCATGTTAACCATTTAAGAATGATTATAAATTATATATAAGAAATAATAATGAAATATATGACATTATAAGGCTACTGGATTTATTTATATATGTATTTCATCTACTTACTTCCATTCAAGACAATAAGGAAAGGAAAACAGCGTTCATGCGTACGTACGAACTACCGTCTCCATGAACGGTGTGTTTCATTTCATTTATATATTTATCATATATATATATATATATAATGAATATATATGATATATAAATCATGTTTTATATTCTTGAAGTAAGTAAATCATGATATAAGTAATAATAATGTCAAGAACAACAAGTCCAAACACCTACGATAAATGAAACGATTTTACCCAAAATGCATCTTTAACATGGAATTTACAAAAGAACGGGTAATATAAAGTCATAAGTGAACCATATATGATATCATAACAATGAATATGATTCTATAATAAGTTAATGACATTATTTAAATCATTATACAGGAGTTTCGGACACTTACGAAGCAAATCGGACTTAAGGTAAGGGAAATATCACAATCTCATTTTTATCCGAGATTGTTTATACTTTAGTATTTACTGGGGTGTATTTTGTCATCCAAATCCATGTTTCCTCAATATGTAATATTATTTCCATCCACCTAAAATTGTTTAAATCCAATTTTACCCTTCGGTGAGTTTTTAGTAAAGGATATGAAAGGAATCTATTGTCGTTTTTCGTACGAGGTACTTTTTGACTTTTCTGAAAAAAGTATGAAGAATGTTTTTTTAACTTATATGGCATGAACAGAATTTTAAAACATTATTTACAAGAAGCATCCTTTAAACGTTTTCAAGTTTATTTTTAATCGACTTCTTTAAGTTTAAAGTTGTATGACATGTTAAGAAAGGAAAAATGTTTTTGAAGAAGAAAAGGATATTTTCCTCAAGAATGGAGTTCAAGTGTTTTATCAAAATTATTTTCCATCATAGATAATAAAGGGTTCTGTTTTTATCTCTATTATTACATTGATTTGATAATGTTGTGATGGAATTATTTTTATAAATTCCTTTATCTTATATGAATTTTTTTATGATGTCACGATGTTTAAGATTCCCATTTTTATTACATGGTTTATGAAATGATGTATGATATATGATTTTGTGGCACACATAATAATGGTATCATTATGAGATGGGTGGGACATATATCTCCCTCCAATGCATTGGGTAAAGATTTTATATCTCATGAGATAGACATGGCTGGAACGGTAGGTTATACCGGTTCAGTGAAACAGGACTGGAACGAGGGTGACTCGATTCAGAAAGGGACTTTGTCCACTAAGATAGTCTTGGCAATGAGTCTTGACTAACAAGAAATTATTCTTTATGATTATGTGTGTATTCCACAAAGTTTCATGATTTGCGTTATGATTATTGGGATTACATTTCACTTCTATGATTTATCCCATGTAGTGATAATATGAGCTCTTTTGCAGGTTAAGATTTCCAAAAGCTATGTTCTTATGTATATGATGTGATTGATATTTATTTTGTTTACCCTTACTGAGCATTTGAGCTCACCCTTTTATGTTTTCTTTTCCCCAGGATATAAAGAAAGGTTTTAGGTATAAAAAAAGGAAGATCTTTATGGGAGATATTGAAGATCTTTCACCACGATTAGAAGATTACGTTCCGAGTTTCCAAAGACACTAAACTATTACGATCCTTGTGTGTGTTTTTTTTTGTTATGTACTAAGTATTCTGAAAAAGTAATGTAATTTCCATGTACGTCAAGCTTCGGGTCTCTACAAAAACTCAAGGAAAGGCGGCGCGCAAGTGTTCAGTGCGCAACACTTGGCGCGCAGGTTCGAGTCGCATAGGGCTGGAGCTTTTTGGATGGACCGTGTTGGGTGTAGGCGTGCAGGTGGGTTGCCATGCCTATAAATACGTTGTCCTTTGCCGCGCATAGCATCTGAATTCCGGATTCTCGAGCTCTCACCGTGCAGGTCACCTTCACCGCGCAAGTCTCCCATTTTACATTGTTTTTTCGCTGTCGTGCTGCTGTCAAGGTAATAGGACTTGCGCGGTGATACTTGCGTGACAAAAACTTGTGTGGCACTTTAACACTTGCGCTACACATCCATACTTGCGCGCCTTAATGCCTTAGCCAATTTTATGAAATTCCATCATAAATTTTATGAAAAATCAACTTACTTAAAAGTTGATTTATTCAACTTTTGTGCAGAATCAATGGCTCTTAGTCCCAGAATAGTTGATGAACTAGCTAAAAAGCGGATTGATGATATGATGAACATCATTGTACATGATTATTATACTGTCAAAAGTAGAACTCTTCCGGATTTGGCTAAGTATCTGAAGAAATATCATCACGACTTCCCCCAAAGCATTTATTTTCCTTTGCATGACTATGGTCATCTGCGAGAAGTTATTATTCCAGAAGCAAAGAACTATCTCCCATTTTTGTGGTTTCATAATTACACCAACATTGCTTCAGCCAATATCTCAGGTAGAGGAGTATTTCTAAATGCTGGAACAGTGGAGAAGGCCCATATGATGCATTATAGCCCATGTACGCCAGATCTAAAAGATCATACGCCTGAGCTGCAACCACATTGTCATCCTTCAATCTTCCAAAATGCTTAGATGGATCAATCCAAAGGCTGGAAGAAAAGTTGGAACTTCCTTCTTAGGGGAGGCGTGAAGCCAACTTGGATGTGGGCATACTGGGTGCGACAAACCTGTGTAGAGTTTGTCGAGGATCTGAAATGGGTGGCAATATACGAAGCTGTCTAGGTTGGGAAAACATATGTTTACAGACCTGATAACTTCGTGCCAGAGATACTCAGCCACTGGAGTCCCGCAACTAATTCTTTCCATGTTACTCATGGAGAAGTAGGAATCAGTCTATGGGATGTCCACAAGATCTCAGGGGCTCCAATTTTGGGTGACATGTATGATGAATTAATTCCACCCAAGGTGACTTGGAATGATTCAGAGAAGACTCCTGCTTTAGCTTGGGAATTATTTAAGATCTTCCACATGCTCAAAAGTTCAGAGACCTCATTAAATCATTCTAGAAAGGATATTCATCCGGAGGAATGGATTAATATATTTCTTATTGAGAAGAAAGAGATGGAACCAAAGAAGAAGGAGCGGAAAGAAAAAGGATCCAAGAAAAAGAAATACAAGGATAAGAGGCCCAAACGTCCTACCACCTTCCCAAAACCAGAGAAGAGGGGTGATCCTGGCACATTCTGGCCAACTCTAGAAGCAGGAGAGTTTGAGAAATGGGGATATGAGGTGAATAAAATTATCCCAAAGAAGACTCGTTTGGAGGGCTTCTTGGAAATGTGGCTCAGTGTTTATCTCTTGCCAGTCAGGGATTCGAAGGGAGGCGTTAGGCCAGGGACCTTCATCATTGCGGAAAAGTTGGCTGAGGGAAAAATGGTTGGGTTGGATACCCCCATTTTAGCAAAGATTCACAGGATTTTACTTCATGTTTTCATGGGTAAATCTCCCTTATGAATAGTGGGACCATTCAAAGTTTTATGGGGATGGATTTCCACTCACTTCCAGACATACAATGTACAGAATGGATTACAAATTCCTGGAAGTTCTTTCAGGCCATCAGTGCAAGCATTCTCTGGAGTTTCTCCATTAGATGTTAATGCATATGACATGAATGTGAGGCTGATCATGTTTAAGGAATTCAACTTCTTTCCCTATGGAAGTCCACCAACCGGGCGGTTTGTTGATGATGGAACATCCCATTTGGATTTGAGGGCATACATGCTAGCTTGTAGGGATGGTGTGCTGGTTTCCAAAATTGATGGAGAAATTATATGCGAGGCCTATGCTCCATATATATTTTCACATCAATTCAAATTCCTGCAACAGATTTTTGTATCTCCTCCAGTACATGTTAGGTTAGAGCAACATCTGATGGTTTCTCAGCAACTATGGCTGCTGACGTCAAGGGAGAAGACTGGGGAAGTATTTTATATACCAGTTGAAAAAGCGGCACATAATTTGACTACATATTATGCTGAACACTGGATAGAATAATACCCCAAAGGGGTGCTAAATCACCCAGTTTATCAAGTGGGGAAAAGGAAGAGGACTGTAGAGAAAGAAACCCTTCCTCATGAAGGTGATGTTTCCCCACTTGAAGCTGATTCGGCAGATTCCTCCTCTAGAACTGATTCACCGGATTCCCATGATAGGGATGATGAGTCACAACAAGTGGAAAAGCGGCCTCGTGCCTGATATAATCCTCCGGTTAGAATCAAGATAAATACTCCATCAACTCCTGGTGAGTTACTTCATTGTGGTAATTTAATCACTACTACTTTATAAATCAATAAGTCTTATTTTCTTATTCTCTATCTATAGTTGCAGGAGCTGGGAAGAAATTGAAGTCAAAGATTGTAGGACCTTCCTCGCAGCCTTCATATCTAAGACCAGAGGCTGTCTAGTTATGGCAGAGTTTATACTATGGTACTGAGACCGCCTGGCTGGATTTGTGTGAGGGACTACAACTTCTTGGAATTGGGAATATTATGGATTCTACAAATCTTTAATACGAGGATAACCCCAATGAAGTGCGGGCATACATCAGAGAGCTAGAAATGCTCATATATGCCACTAATGAGTTAGTTCCTTTCCCCAGGCAGGTGAAGGAAATGATTGATCATGGCGCCACAGAGGGGGCTGGTGGTTCTGGAGATGAGTAGTGGCACGAGTATTTGGCTCCTGAAGATGTATGTTTTCTTTCCTAATTTGCCCTGCAACTTGATTCCAGTCAAAGCTTTGTTACTTAAGGAAGTTATTTTCTTCATCTTGCATCTTGCAAAGAAAGGAACTGAGGTTCCTTCGCCACAGTATAGCCCTGGTGGTACTGCCATCGGGGCTACTGTTGATTCTCCCCGTCAACCAGGCGAGATATATCCAGGCCAGCAGACCATGAATGAGGCGTTGGACATAGCCTTGCATTCACCAATACAAGTGCCAATAAGGGAGACTTATGATACTCCCAAAAAACCAAAGAAGCAAAGGCAACGAAGGAGGAAGTCCACACCTAAACGCTTCATTAGCAGCAGTAAGTCCTTCAGGTAATCATGAGTCTATACCCATAACCACATGGTTACTCATATTTCTGGGGATTGCAGGGGCTTCTTCAATTTCCCTCCCTAAGGGAAAGGACTAATCCTCCTTCAGAGACCACGAAGGGTGTTGTGGAACAATCACATATCCAAGCTGACTTGGCTGCTCCTGGAGAAGAGCTAGCATCTATTCCCAGTATCCCTCCTACTGCTGTTTCACGAAGAGAAGAACCTGTTTTTGGTGAGTCAACAATGCTTCATAAAAAATGATGAAAAAAACACTGACTGACTTCCATTATGTGATTCTTCAGGTTCAACTCCTGCATTAGAGCTTCTGGAGTCTTTTTCAACTGATGTTGTGATTTTACTCGAAGACGTTGTCCAGGGTCAGGGGATGCAGGACGTAAGTCGTCAATAAGACACATCAAATGCTCCCACTGGTGAGACTAACTAGGATCCTAAAATATCATTGGATGAAATGATGAATCATTGCATGTCTTTCGATGAATTTTATGATCATTCTATGTTTTCATGTGATTTAGAAGACCTTGGGCGTGAGTGTTATCCTTCACCCAATAATTTTTTTTATAATTTACACTTCTAATCATAACTGAAAATAATATGCAGTTCCATCCATAGAAGCTGCTGAACTGACAATGCCTGAGGAGGGTGTGGACATTTATTTCAACCCTACCTTTATAGAAACATTATCTCAAGTAGATCTAAACCTAGTAAACTCTCCTAAGATCCATCTTGAAGATCCTATTGAGACTGGGAAAGATGGGGAGGATTCTTCTTAGGTTGATGATCCACCATCAGGTAAGGGATTACAATATTTGTGATTGTACTTAATTTTCAAGACAATCAATTATTTTGATATCTTTTGAAGATAACCAAAGCTTTCAATTAATCATGCAGGGACATCAACTGTTGTGGATAGATCTGGAGGTGAGGCCTCAGTATATGCCCCAACGGGAATTGAAAGTGAAGAAGCATAGGTCAGGGGGGAAGGAGAAGAACATGTCACTTCTTTAAGTGCATTAATCGCAGATTACATGCCCCCTTGTGTTGATGATGTTAAATCATACCGAGAGGTTCTTAAATCGTTCAGCTTTTCACAACGGAAGGCATAGAACAACATATAGAAAATCATATAAGAGGAGCCTTTAGAAGAGATATCATCGAATATCCCTCGATTTTCATCCCAGTTTTTCATGATAAGACTTGGTGGTTTTGGATATGAAAAGATCCATGCCGTGGTGAAACAGGTCATCTTCAGGAGGGAGCAGGAGAAAAAGTGTCACGAAGATCTGACCAGGGTGAAACTGTTTGTTAACATCGGAGAATTTGAGGTTGTGGTATCCCGATCTGAGGCTGATTATGCTGCCAAGATGAAGGAGCTAAAGCATAAAATCAAAGATAAAGTCGTCCAGTAGGTGCAGCTCCAGCAACAGTTAGATGTTGTTACTGGGGAACTTGATCAGCTCAATAATTCACTGGAGGGAACTCAAATGAATGGTATGAAAGCCATTGTAGATACCAAGAAGGAACTCCATCAAGCTGATAAGAGTGAAGCTGGTCGAGTGGACGAGCTTCAAGTAGCTGCTGATGAAGCTTGGGATAATGTACGTCAAGTGAACACTTATGTTGACAGTCTTTTGTAATCTCCTGAAAAAGAGAAGAGGCTCCAATCTATGGATTTCCCTCTAATTCTTGTGCATAAATGAAGAGTACTTTTATCTTCAATCATTTATGCTTGTATTTTCCTACTACCTGCTTTAAATTTTACCTAATCCAATGGGCCTAGTAAGCATAGTTTTATTTTTACTAGGATTAATGTAAATAACCCTATAAACTTTGAACCTTTTAATTTCTCAATATTAAATAAATCATACAAAATGTATGTTTAGTGAGCTGGAACTTGACGTTTATTCAAAGTTCCCTTTTCTTTTGTGGGATGTTTAAAGTCATGCAAGTTGGAAATAAAGAGGCTAATGTTTAAGGTCAAAATAGCTTTCACCAAATGAATTAGAATTGACTCAATTCCTTGAAAATTCATCTGAAAACATATTACCATACTCAAGTATGAGGGAAAATATGTAAGCTCTGACTTAAGAATATTTGAATCTGAGGAATGACATGAAAAATAGCTAAAAGGAATTAGAAGAATGAGTTCCCAAGAATGAAGTTACCATTATTTAACAAACTCGTCAGGGGGTTGAATTATGCAGGGCCACCTAAGGGCATTGGCTGCATAGTCAAATAAATAGTATCTTTTGGATAAAAAGTCTGTTATGTAGACTGTTTATGCAAGGCCGCCTAAGGGCACGTGCTGCATAGTCAGGAAAAAGAACTCTCAGAAATTTACCTTTCTACTGCTAAAAGCTAGTGAAAGTTTATGGAGATTCAAATTTTCAAAAGTATAGAGTTTGTTGTATGGAAAGAGTTACTTGAATATGGAGAAGATATTTCCAAACAAGATTATCGAAGAACTAGATGGATATTACTCCTATAAAGGTCTGACCCAAATGTAGGGATGGAGAATATAAATCGTATACTTGAATACTTTCAAATCATGAAAAAGGATATGGGACAAATATGTTAAGGATGGTTATTTTTGCGGATTCCTACATACTATCATTAAGACAAATAAGGACAAAAGAGTCTTTCCTCCCAAGAATGAAGTTATCACTATTTAATAAACCTGTTAGGGGGTTGAATTGTGTAGGGCCACCGAAGGGAATTGGCTACATAGTCAGATAATAGTATCTTTTGGCTAATAGGTCCGTTATGTAGACTGTTTATGCAAGTCCGCCTAAGGGCACGTACTGCATAGTCAAGCAAAATAACTCTCAGAAGTTTGACATTTTTGTGACTAGAAGTCAAGAAAATGGTTATGAAGATCTGAAAATAATTAAGGTTAGGATTACGAAACATAAATATGGGTATTGTACAATGGATACAAAGATACACAGATCAATGCTAACCATAATCATGTTATGGCTGGGTCCTGAATAGAAATGTTGGACTTTACTACGTATCCAATAAGGATGAGAATCAAGCCATACATAGTTCATAAATTATAGTTTAACGTCATGTGGGACAAAAGTATTAGAGATCTTAGTTTAGGGTCATAGAGCTTGGACCATTGTAAGAAATACACAGTGTGTGTTTTCATGGGTACTTTTCAGCCAAGGGACTGGAAGTGGAATTTGGGGTTAGGCCCAAAGACTTGGGGCTAGATTCGAGGGACACTCGAACATTCCTACATATCCCATAAGTATGGGAATCAAGTCCACTTAGTTCTAGAAATACCCTCTTTACATATTTGGTTCGTACATGTGACGGGTTAAAGGGGACTTTAGTGAAATGATGGTTTAACCCAAGATAAAAGGTTCGGGCATTGCCATGTATGCACGTAGTCTTTGAAATGAAACATGATTGAAAAATAAATTTAAATAATGGTTCCCTCTCCGGTGAGGGTATCAAAGAATATTTTAGTTTATTGTCTTACTGGACAAAAGTTTTGAATAGTTTAACGTCGTATAACAAGGACGAAAGGGAACCAATGTAAAGATATTGATTCTAGGGGATGGTTTCACGAATCAACATCGTATAAGATTGTAACACCCGAGATTTTTATGAGTAATATTTTGTTTTTATATATCATCAACGGAATATTTCACTACATACTAGCTTGGCTTACTTTACACGCAATTGCGACCTTCCTCGATAGCTTGTGTCGTACGCAATACCGAGTTTCACTAAACAACGATATGCTATTAAAATATTATTAAAACTAGCCGTTATGAATAGTAATAACCACTTTTTGAAATTTTATAAATTTTATTTTTTAAAATGGACTTCATTTTTGGACTCAAAATATCGAAATTAGCCTAGGGTGAAATTTTGGTATTTTTCTGAAAACTTTCAATTTTTTGATGAATAGTGAAACCACTAAGTGGTAGGTTAAAAACTGAATTTTGCATAAAACTTAATTTTACCGCTTCTGTGAATGGAATTTCGAAAATCCGAAAGACACTGTTGATATCAGAAAGTAAAATGTGGTTCAATGAGATAAAAATATTTTTTGGGGGAATAGTAACTTTTTACTTTTTTTACCGCGGTTAATAGTAAATAGGGTAACTAAGGGTAAATATGATATTACTATTACCCTAAAACATGTCCTAATTCTATTGGACAAGTGTAATTCGACCAAAAACAAACTTAGGAATAAAATATGACCATTTCGGCCCACTTGGATTAGATTAGGACATTTATTATTAATTTATTTAAAGAAGGGTTAAAATAGTTAAAATCAAAGTTTAATAAGTAAATAATTTTTAATATGGGGTTATACATAAGATAAATTCGACTATAAATATTCATTAGAAATATAAAACGATTTCATACATAATGGTATTTTATTTGTAATTTTTAGACATTAAATAATTTAATTTATTTATGACACAATGATGATGCAGTAATTATCTTATTAATGAAATATTGACATAAATGATGTTATAAACAAAACAATAAATGTAATTTGAGACTTTTTATGAATTCAAATAATTTTATAGGGTACTATGATATATTAATGTTGATTTAATCAACTTGGTTTGAACATATAATTCTGTTATGACTTTCACAAAAATCATATATCAAATAGTGTCAAAATTGACACAAAATAGTTTTTAAATCAAATATTATATTATTAATTGTTATTTTATTACTAAAAATCTAAGGTTCGGCAAAATAACTTATATAAGGATATATATATTAATAATAAACAATTTGGGGTTCGTTTGGCATGTTATAGTAAGTGTATTAACCATATAGTGAAAGAAAACAAAAAGACACGGTAAAAGTTAAATTAATTAACTTAGAGTTAAATCTAATTGATAAGGTTAAAATAATACCCTAAACTTGTCTAAATCCTATTGGTTGATAGGATTTCGACCCATCCCCACTTTATCTTCGAAATAAGACCCTTTGGAACCATTATAAACCGATTTTCACTTTAATATAAAATAATATTTTGAGATATTCCTAAGGTGCCCCTCTCCTCCCTTATAAAAGGGCACCTACTCCCCCTCCTCCTCACACCAATATTAGCACTCAAGCTCGGAAAAACCCTTCCATTTTCTCCTCTCCACTTCCCTAGAATAATCATAGAGGTCCTGGTCTTCTTCAAAGACCAATCTTAGTTCCCTAAGTGGAGGATTCAAAGAGGCATTCCAAAGAAGAGGTAATATCCATTACCGATCTTTTCAATTTCTTTCTTCTTCAACTTCTTCTTCTTTAGTTGTTTCATGATAACATAAGTATTACTTACATACTGATATGTTATTATAAATATGAAACAACCCTAATTTACCTTCTATCCATCCTACGGAAAAAATGAAATCACCGCGCGTGCGTACGTACGGAATACCGTCTCCACGCCGTGGTGTAATCTATTTTTCCACCATCACTTTACAAGAATAGGTATAATGGTGTAATGAGTAACTATTTATGATTATTATAAAGTAATATTGATACTAAAATAATATATATATACTCCAATATAGTTCCATGATCATAGGAATGATATCATCACTCGTGCGTACGTACGGAATACCGTCTCCACGATGTGATGCGACTCGTTCTACATGATAATCATTACATAGTAATTATATAACTGAATTGAATGAATAAATATGATATATGTTACACTAATACCATTCTTGATGTAAGGTATCTATAAACTTAAAAGAAAAATAATAATGTATTCGTCAAAACACGCATAAGAACAAAAGGCAATAAAGACCCGAGTAACAAGTAACAATGAAATATTACTAATAATAAGCTAAGAATATGACCATATATGATATCATATCAATATGTATGATTCTTGAACAAGTCAATAACATTATTTAAACCATTATACATGAGCTTCGGATACGTACAAAGCAAATCGGACCTAAGTTAAGGGAAAATATCACAATCTCATTTTTATCCGAGATTGTTTATACTTTAGTGTTTACTGGGGTGTATTTTATCATCCACATCCATGTTCCCTCAATATGTAATATTTTTTCCATCCACTTACAATAGTTTAAATCCAATTTTACCCTTCGGTGAGTTTTTAGTAAAGAATATGAAAGGAATCTTTTGTCGTTTTTTCGTACGAGGTACTTTTTGACTTTTCCGAAAAAAGTAAGAAGAATGTTTTTTTTAACTTATACGGAATGAATGAATTTCTAAAACATTAATTCCAAGAATTTTCCTTTACAAGTATTCAAGTTTATTTTTAATCAACTTCTTTTAGTTCAAAATTGTATGACATGTTAAGAAAGGAAAAGTTTTTTTGAAGTAGAAAGGATATTTTCCTCAAGAATGGAGTTCAAATGTTTTATCAAAATTATTTTCCATCTAAGATAATTTAGGGTTTTGTTTTTATCCTTATTATTGCACTGATTTGATTATGTTTTGAGGAAATTATTTTTATGAAGTCATTTACCTTATATGATTTGTTTTATGATGTCATGATGTTTCAAGAATCCCATTTTTGTTACATGTGTTATGCGATGATGTATGATTTATGATTATGTGGCACACATAAGAAAGGATTCATTATAAGATGGGTGGGACCTATATCTCCCTCCAATGTATTGGGTAAAGATTTATATCTCATGAGATAGACATGGCTGGAGCGGAAGGTTATTTCGGTTCAGTGAAACAGGACTGAAACGGGGAGTGAACTCGGTTCAGAAATGGACTTTGTCCGCTAAGATAGTCTTGGCAATGATTCATGACTAACAAGAAATGATTTTCCATGATTATGTGTGCATGCCACAAAGTTTCAAGTTTCATGTTATGATTGTGGGGATCTCATTTTCACTTCTATGATTTATTCCATGATAAGATATTATGATCTCTTTTGCAGGTTTTGATTTTCAAAAAGATATGATATGATATTTATTTCCTTTATTTGCCCTTGCTGAGCATTTGAGCTCACCCTTTTATGTTTTCTTTTCCCCAGGTTAGGAAGATGGATATTAAGTATAATATGCTAAAAGGGACCCTAGATATGATGAAATAAATGGGAGACACTGTAGAATATTTATGAACCAGTTGTTTATGTTTCCCAGTTTCTAAAGACACTATACCTATACGGTCCTTTTTGGTTTTGTCATATGTTGTAATAAGTGTGCTTCAATTTTGAAGTATTAACAATGTATGTAAAGTATGGGTCGTTATAGTTGGTATCAGAGGAAAGGTATAGTCAACCTTTGGAAACTAGGATGTGAAAGCCTTAGTAAGAACCCTAAGGATAAGTCTAAGCATAGAACACAATCTTAGTGTTTTAGAAATGGCCATGAATAACCTAGGATAAGACCTTAAGCATGAAAATTTTATTCTTGAATTATGTGGTTTTCCTATTATAATTAGTGTTGCTCACACTATTCTTCTTGGTTTTAGTCAATGGATGGAACCCGAAGGAACCGTGTTAATGCGGAATGTGATGGGCAATGTAATGATTGTCCCCCTGAACAACCAAACAATATGGGAGCTGGAATGAAAAATCTTTTAGCCATGATCACACAACTTTCTCAAGCTATGAATCATGCAGGACTTCCAAACGAGCAAAGGAAGGAGCAACATTCTGTTGAATCCTTCATGAGGCAGCGTCCACCTTCTTTCAGCGGGTCTACTGATCCATTAGTTGCTGAACAATGGATTAGTACTACTGAAAAGATATTTTCATTTCTTCAATGTTCTGAACATGATAAAGTCATCCTAGCAGTGTATCATTTAGAAGTAGATGCTGATCAATGGTGGAATCTTATTAAGAATACGAGGCAAAGGGATGAAATTGAGTCTATGGAATGGGACGAGTTCAAGAACTTATTTTTCAATAAGTAATTCCCTCGTATTCTCCAAACAAAGATGGAGAATGAGTTTCTTGAACTGAAGCAAAGGGATGATGAATCTGTTGGTACCTATGAAGCAAATTTTACAAGACTTGAAAGATACGCTTATGGTATTATTATCCAACCTGAGAGTAAGATCGATCGATTCTTTAGTGGATTAAAACCAAGTCTTTGAAGGGCGTTATCCATAAGGGACTTCAATAGCTACGAGGAAATAGTTCGATGTGCTCTCAAAGTCGAGATGGAGATTAAAGTAACCCATCAATCACATGGGTTTGATAAGAAGAGAAAGATGGAATTCAAAGGAAAATCTAAAGAGCACACTGAAAAGAAGATGAGCTTTCCCTTATGCTCAAAGTGTGGAAAGAAACATGGAGGGAGTTGTCTTAAAGGGACAAGTAAATGTTTCAAATGTGGAAAGGAAGGTCATCGGGCATTTGAATGCCGCGATAATGGGAAGAAGATGTCTAATGATGAAAACAAAGGAAGGGATACACAGAATGAACCTACTACACTTCAATGTTTCAAATGCAAGGAGATGGGGCATTATGCCAATCAATGCCCAAATCCAAGGGTTGATGATGATGGTCGACGTCAACAAAATCTTAAGGCTAAAGACAAAGGAATGTCACATGCAATTTCTATCAGCGATGTGGAAAACGATAACGAAGTGGTGAAAGGTACACTTACCATCCACTCTAAAGTAGAACATGTTTTATTTGATTCTGGATCCACCCACTCCTTTATTTCTAAAGAATTTTCTAACGGTATTTTCGTAATACCTCAACAATTAGATGTTGAGTTAGCTGTGACAACACCAAATGGCACAACAGTCGCATCAAAAGTTTATAATTCTTCTCCGATCGAAGTTTGTGGGAAAGTGCTTCCTGCAAATCTTGTGATCCTTCCTTTAGTGGAATTTGATGTGATTCTTGGCATGGATTGGATTTCTCTACATGGAGCTCATATCAATTTCCAAAGAAGGGAAGTCACATTTCATATTCCAGATCAATCTACGATCGCCTATCAATGCAAGGATGAATATAACCTTCCAGTGGAAATTCCTTCCATCTTTTGGGTGTTGATTCCACTAAATGAAGGTTATTTATCTAAAATGGTTGGTGAGAAACTCACGATTAAGAATATGCCCATTGTACAAGAGTTTGATGATGTATTTCTGGAGGAATTACCGGGTCTTCCACCAAATCGTGAATTTGAGTTTTCAATAGAACTCGTATCGGGTGCTTTGCCAATTTCAAATACACCTTATAGAATGGCCCCAATTGAGTTGCAGGAATTGAAGAAGCAACTCCAAGAGAATCTTGATAAGGGATTCATACTCCCTAGTGTGTCACCTTGGGGAGCACCTATTCTATTTGTTAAGAAGAAAGATGGATCAATGAGACTCTGCATTGATTATCGAGAACTTAACAAGATCACTATCAAGAACAATTATCATCTCCCATGCATTGATGACTTATTTGACCAACTACGCGGAGCTCAATACTTTTCCAAGATTGATCTTCGTTCAGGGTATCATCAATTAAGGGTCAAAAGGGAGGATATACCAAAGACGGATTTTCGTACAAGGTATGGACACTATGAATTTATAGTGATGCCATTTGGTCTTACTAATGCCCATGCTATCTTCATGGATCTAATGAATAGAGTCTTTAGAGACTATCTTGATCAATTTGTGGTAGTCTTTATAGACAATATTCTTGTCTATTCAAAGAGCAAGGAAGAGCATGAAGATCACTTGAGAATTATATTGAAGACCCTGAGAAAGGAGAATCTTTATGCCAAATTTACCATGTGTGAATTTTGGCTTCAAAAAGTTGCATTTTTGGGTCACATAATCTCAAAAGAGGGGATATCTGTGGATCCAGCAAAAACAGAGGTTATCGAAAGATGGTCGAGACCAACAACAGTAACTGAGATCCGAAGTTTTCTTGGTTTTGCTGGATATTATCGACGTTTTGTAAAAGATTTTTCACGATTATCTAATCCACTCACCAAGTTGACTCGGAAAGGAGTTAAGTTTGTTTGGACAGAGGAATGTGAAGAGAATTTCAAGGAGTTGAAAAGAAGGTTATCCAGTGCACCTGTGCTCACACTGCCTTGAAGTGGAGAAAAGTTTGTGATCTACAGTGATGCATCCAAGAAGGGATTGGGGTGTGTTCTTATGCAAAATGATATGCTGATAGCTTATGCCTCACGACAGTTGAAAATCCATGAGCAAAATTACCCAACTCATGATTTGGAGTTGGCTGCGGTAATCTTTGCATTAAATATTTGGAGGCATTACCTTTATGGTGAAAGGTGTGATATTTATACTGATCATAAAAGTTTAAAGTATATTTTCACACAAAATGAGCTGAATATGTGCCAAATAAGATGGTTGGAGCTGATTAAGGATTATGACTGCTCAATCCATTACCACCCTGGGAAAGCAAACAAGGTGGCAGATGCATTAAGTCGACAAGACCATGATAGTTTATCCATGATGAGGATCACAAAATATCCAATATTTCTGGATTTACAAAGGATGGATCTTGGAATTATAATGGAAGGGGAAAAATCTTATCTTTCTCAAATGAATGTTCAACCATCTATACATGTGAAGATTAAAGAGGCACAGAAAGAAGATGTCTAGTTACAAAAGAAGGTGAGAAATTTTCCTGAATTCAACCTTGATTGTGATGGGATAATAAAGTTCAGGAATCAGGTTTGTGTTCCTTCCATCCCCGAATTAAAGAAGGAGCTGCTGGATGAGGCTCATACTTCTTCATTCTCTATTCATCCTGGAAGCACGAAGATGTATAGGGACCTGAAATATTACTTCTGGTGGGATGGCATGAAAAGAGATGTTGCTGAATATGTCTCTCGATTCTTGGTTTGTCAACAAGTTAAAGCTGAGAGACAGAAGTCTAAGGGGATGTTACAACCATTACC
This sequence comes from Viscum album, assembly GCA_963277665.1. Taxonomy (NCBI): domain Eukaryota; kingdom Viridiplantae; phylum Streptophyta; class Magnoliopsida; order Santalales; family Viscaceae; genus Viscum; species Viscum album. The sequence goes on from OY728155.1 coordinate 1,016,388,822, forward strand.
CATACCCGAATGGAAATGGGAAAACATCACTATGGACTTTGTCACAGGACTTCCTAAAACATCCAAAGGCAATAATGCTATCTGGGTCATAGTTGATCATCTTACAAAGTCTGCACACTTCATTCCTATTAGAGAGGATTTCTCTCTAGATCAGCTTGCCAGGATATATGTAAAGGAAGTGGTAAGATTGCATGGAGTACCACTTTCTATTATATCTGATCGGGATCCGAGATTTACCTCGAAGTTCTGGCGAAGTCTTCAGCATACTCTGGATACAGAGTTGACTTTCAGCACTGCTTATCATCCCCAGACAGAAGGTCAGTCTGAGAGAACAATTCAAACCCTAGAAGATATGTTGAGAGCTTGCTCTATGGATTTAAAAGGAGGTTGGGATCAACACCTACCTTTGGTGGAATTTTCTTATAATAATAGCTTTCACTCTAGTATTCAGATGGCTCCTTATGAAGCTCTCTATGGAAATAAATGCAGGACTCCAACTTACTGGGATAAAGTTGGGGAAAGAAAGCTATTAGGACCTGATCTCATTGATGAAATGGCAGAAAAGGTCAGATCTATTCAACAACACATAAGAGCAGCTCAGAGTCGACAGAAAAGTTATGCCGACAACCGAAGAAAAGACCTAGAGTTTGAAGGGGGTGATAAAGTGTTCTTACGAATATCTCCCTGGAAAAGGGTTATGAGATTTGGAAAGAAGGGGAAGTTGAGCCCTAGATATATCGGTCCTTTCGAAATACTAGATCGTGTTGGGAAGGTAGCTTACCGATTGGCGCTTCCACCGAATCTCTCTCAAGTTCACGATGTGTTCCATGTATCTCTCCTGAGAAAGTACATACCAGATCCTTCACATGTACTCAGCTCAGAAGTTGTACCGCTGGAGCAAGATCTTTCTTATGAAGAAAAACCGATAGAGATTCTGGATCGTAGAGAAAAAGTCCTACGAAACAAGACCACTCGCTTGGTGAAAGTTTTATGGAGGAACCACCAACTTGAAGAAGCTACATGGGAGCTTGAGGATATGATGAGGGAGAAGTATCCTCATCTGTTTGTTACAAAGTGACGAATTTCGAGGGTGAAATTATTTTTAAGGGGGGTAGAATGTAACACCCGAGATTTTTATGAGTAATATTTTGTTTGTATATATCATCAACGGAATATTTCACTACATACTAGCTTGGCTTACTTTACACGCAATTGCGACCTTCCTCGATAGCTTGTGTCGTACGCAATACCGAGTTTCACTAAACAACGATATGCTATTAAAATATTATTAAAACTAGCCGTTATGAATAGTAATAACCACTTTTTGAAATTTTATAAATTTTATTTTTCAAAATGGACTTCATTTTTGGACTCAGAATATCGAAATTAGCCTAGGGTGAAATTTTGGTATTTTCCTGAAAACTTTCAATTTTTTGATGAATAGTGAAACCACTAAGCGGTAGGTTAAAAACTGAATTTTGCATAAAACTTAATTTTACCACTTTTGTGAATGGAATTTCGAAAATCCTACAGACATGGTTGATATCAGTAAGTAAAATGTGGTTCAATGAGATAAAAATATTTTTTTGGTGAATAGTAACTTTTTACTTTTTTTACCGCGGTTAATAGTAAATAGGGTAACTAAGGGTAAATATGATATTACTATTACCCTAAAACATGTCCTAATTCTATTGGACAAGTGTAATTCGACCAAAAACAAACTTAGGAATAAAATATGACCATTTAGGCCCACTTGGATTAGATTAGGACATTTATTATTAATTTATTTAAAGAAGGGTTAAAATAGTTAAAATCAAAGTTTAATAAGTAAATAATTTTTAATATGGGGTTATACATAATATAAATTCGACTATAAATATTCATTAGAAATCTAAAAAGATTTCCTACATAATGGTATTTTATTTGTAATTTTTAGACATTAAATAATTTAATTTATTTATGACACAATGATGATGCAGTAATTATCTTATTAATGAAATATTGACATAAATGATGTTATAAACACAAAAATAAATGTAATTTGAGACTTTTTATGAATTAAAATAATTTTCTAGGTTACTATGATATATTAATGTTGATTTAATCAACTTGTTTCGAACATATAATTCTGTTATGACTTTCACAAAAATCATATATCAAATAGTGTCAAAATTGACACAAAATAGTTTTTAAATCAAATATTATATTATTAATTGTTATTGTATTCCTAAAAATCTAAGGTTCGGCCAAATAACTTAGATAAGGATATATATATTAATAATAAACAATTTGGGGTTCGTTTGGCATCTTATAGTAAGTGTATTAACCATATAGTGAAAGAAAACAAAAAGACACGGTAAAAGTTAAATTAATTAACTTAGAGTTAAATCTAATTGATAAGGTTAAAATAATACCCTAAACTTGTCTAAATCCTATTGTTTGATAGTATTTAGACCCATCCCCACTTTAGCTTCGAAATAAGACCCTTTGGAACCATTATAAACCGATTTTGACTTTAATATAAAATAATATTTTGAGATATTCTTAAGGTGCCCCTCTCCTCCCTTATAAAAGGGCACCTACTCCCCCTCCTCCTCACACCAATTTGAGCACTCAAGCTCGGCCAAACCCTGCCATTTGCTCCTCTCCACTTCCCTAGAATAATCCTAGAGGTCCTGGTCTTCTTCAAAGACCAATCTTAGTTCCCTAAGTGGAGGATTCAAAGAGGCGTTCCAAAGAAGAGGTAATATCCATTACCGGTCTTTTCAATTTATTTCTTCTTCAACTTCTTCTTCTTTAGTTGTTTCATGATAACATCAGTATTACTTACATACTGATATGTTATTATAAATATGAAACAACCCTAATTTACCTTCTATCCATCCTACGGAAAAAATGAAATCATCGCGCGTGCGTACGTACGGAATACCGTCTCCACGCCATGGTGTAATCTATTTTTCCACCATCACTTTACAAGGATGGGTATAATGGTGTAATGAGTAACTATTTATGATTATTATAAAGTAATATTGATACTGAAATAATATATATATACTCCAATATAGTTCCACGATCATAGGAATGATATCATCACTCGTGCGTACGTACGGAATACCGTCTCCACGATGTGATGCGACTCGTTCTACATGATCATCATTACATAGTAATTATATAAATGAATTGAATGAATAAATATGATATATGTTACACTAATACCATTTTGGATGTAAGGTATCTATAAACTTAAAAGAAGAGTAATAATGTATTCGGCAAAAGACGCATAAGAACAAAAGGCCATAAAGACCCGAGTTACAAGTAATAATGAAATATTACTAACAAGAAGCTAATAATATGACCATATATGATATCATATCAATATGTATGATTCTGGAACAAGTCAATAACATTATTTAAACCATTATACAGGAGCTTCGGAAACGTACAAAGCAAATCAGACCTAAGTTAAGGGAATATATCACAATATCATTTTTATCCGAGATTGTTTATACTTTAGTGTTTACTGGGGTGTATTTTATCATCGACATCCATGTTCCCTCAATATGTAATATTGTTTCCATCCACTTACAATAGTTTAAATACAATTTTACCCTTCGGTGAGTTTTTAGTAAAGAATATGAAAGGAATCTTTTGTCGTTTTTTCGTACGAGGTACTTTATGACTTTTCCGACAAAAGTAAGAAGAATGTTTTTTTTAACTTATACGGAATGAATGAATTTCTAAAACATTAATTCCAAGAAGTTTCCTTTACAAGTATTCAAGTTTATTTTTAATCAACTTATTTTAGTTCAAAATTGTATGACATATTAAGAAAGGAAAAGTTTTTTTGAAGTAGAAAGGATATTTTCCTCAAGAATGGAGTTCAAATGTTTTATCAAAATTATTTTCCATCTAAGATAATTTAGGGTTTTGTTTTTATCCCTATTATTACACTGATTTGATTATGTTTTGAGGAAATTATTTTTATTAAGTCATTTACCTTATATGATTTGTTTTATGATGTCATGATGTTTCAAGAATCCCATTTTTGTTACATGTGTTATGCGATGATGTATGATTTATGATTATGTGGCACACATAAGAAAGGATTCATTATAAGATGGTTGGGACCTATATCTCCCTCCAATGCATTGGGTAAAGATTTATATCTCATGAGATAGACATGGCTGGAACGGAAGGTTATTTCGGTTCAGTGAAATAGGACTGAAACGAGGAGTGAACGCGGTTCAGAAATAGACTTTGTCCGCTAAGATAGTCTTGGCAATGAGTCATGACTAACAAGAAATGATTTTCCATGATTATGTGTGCATGCCACAAAGTTTCAAGTTTCATGTTATGATTGTGGGGATCTCATTTTCACTTCTATGATTTATTCCATGATAAGATATTATGATATCTTTTGCAGGTTTTGATTTCCAAAAAGATATGATATGATTTTTATTTCCTTTATCTGCCCTTGCTGAGCATTTGAGATCACCCTTTTATGTTTTCTTTTCCCCAGGTCAGGAAGATGGATATTAAGTAGAATATGCTAAAAGGGACCCTAGATATTATGAAATAAATGGGAGACACTGTAGAAGATTTATGAACCAGTTGTTTATGTTTCCCAGTTTCTAAAGACACTATACCTATACGGTCCTTTGTGGTTTTGTCATATGTTGTAATAAGTGTGCTTCAATTTTGAAGTATTAAAAATGTATGTAAAGTATGGGTCGTTATAGTTGGTATCAGAGGAAAGGTATAGTCAACCTTTGGAAACTAGGATGTGAAAGCCTTAGTAAGAACCCTAAGGATAAGTCTAAGCATAGAACACAATCTTAGTGTTTTAGAAATGTTCATGAATAACCTAGGATAAGACCTTAAGCATGAAAATTTTATTCTTGAATTATGTGGTTTTCCTATTATAATTAGTGTTTCTCACACTATTCTTCTTGGTTTTAGTCAATGGCTGGAACCCGAAGGAACCGTGTTAATGCGGAATGCGATGGGCAAAGCAATGATTGTCCCCCTGAACAACCAAACGATATGGGAGCTGGAATGGAAAATCTTTTAGCCATGATCACACAACTTTCTCAAGCTATGAATCATGCAGGACTTCCAAACGAGCAAAGGAAGGAGCAACATTCTGTTGAATCCTTCATGAGGCAGTGTCCACCTTCTTTCAGCGGGTCTACTGATCCATTAGTTGCTGAACAATGGATTAGTACTACTGAAAAGATATTTTCATTTCTTCAATGTTCTGAACATGATAAAGTCATCCTAGCAGTGTATCGTTTAGAAGGAGATGCTGATCAATGGTGGAATCTTATTAAGAATACGAGGCAAAGGGGTGAAATTGAGTCTATGGAATGGGACGAGTTCAAGAACTTATTTTTCAATAAGTAATTCCCTCGTATTCTCCGAACAAAGATGGAGAAAGAGTTTCTTGAACTGAAGCAAAGGGATGATGAATCTGTTGGTACCTATGAAGCAAATTTTACAAGACTTGCAAGGTACGCTTCTGGTATTATTATCCAACCTGAGAGTAAAATCGATCGATTCTTTAGTGGCTTAAAACCAAGTCTTAGAAGGGAGTTAGCCATAAGGGACTTCAATAGCTACGAGGAAATAGTTCGATGTGCTCTCAAAGTCGAGATGGAGATTGGAGTAACCCATCAATCACATGGGTTTGATAAGAAGAGGAAGATGGAATTCAAAGGAAAATCTAAAGAGCACACTGAAAAGAAGATGAGCTTTCCCTTATGCTCAAAGTGTGGAAAGAAACATGGAGGGAGTTGTCTTAAAGGGACAAGTAAATGTTTAAAATCTGGAAAGGAAGGTCATCAGGCATTTGAATGCCGCGATAATGGGAAGAAGATGTCTAATGATGCAAACAAAGGAAGGGATACACAGAATGAACCTACTACACTTCAATGTTTCAAATGCAAGGAGATGGGGCATTATGCCAATCAATGCCCAAATCCAAGGGTTGATGATGATGGTTGACGTCAACAAAATCTTAAGGCTAAAGACAAAGGAATGTCACATGCAATTTCTATCAACGATGTGGAAAACGATAACGAAGTGGTGAAAGATACACTTACCATCCACTCTAAAGTAGAAAATGTTTTATTTGATTCTGGATCCACCCACTCATTTATTTCTAAAGAATTTTCTAAGGGTATCTTCGTACTACCTAAACAATTAGATGTTGAGTTAGCTGTGACAACACCAAATGGCACAACAGTCGCATCAAAAGTTTATAATTCTTCTCCGATCGAAGTTTGTGGGAAAGTGCTTCCTGCAAATCTTGTGATCCTTCCTTTAGTGAAATTTGATGTGATTCTTGGCATGGATTGGATTTCTCTACATGGAGCTCATATCAATTGCCAAAGAAGGGAAGTCACATTTCATATTCCAGATCAATCTACGATCGTCTATCAATGCAAGGATGAATATAACCTTCCAGTGGAAATTCCTTCCATCTTTTGGGTGTTGATTCCACTAAATGAAGGTTATTTATCTCAAATGGTTGGTGAGAAACTCACGATTAAGAATATGCCCATTGTACGGGAGTTTGATGATGTATTTCCGGAGGAATTACCGGGTCTTCCACCAAATCATGAAGTTGAGTTTTCAATAGAACTCGTACCGGGCGCTTTTCCAATTTCAAAGACACCTTATAGAATGGCCCCAATTGAGTTGCAGGAATTGAAGAAGCAACTCCAAGAGAATCTTGATAAGGGATTCATACGCCCTAGTACGTCACCTTGGGGAGCACATATTCTATTTGTTAAGGAGAAAGATGGATCAATGAGACTCTGCATTGATTATCGAGAACTTAACAAGATCACTATCAAGAACAAATATCCTCTCCCACGCATTGATGACTTATTTGACCAACTACGCGGAGCTCAATACATTTCCAAGATTGATCTTCGTTCAGGGTATCATCAATTAAGGGTCAAAAGGGACGATATACCAAAGACGGATTTCCGTACAAGGTATGGACACTATGAATTTATAGTGATGCCATTTGGTCTTACTAATACCCCTGCTATCTTCATGGATCTAATAAATAGAGTCTTTAGAGACTATCTTGATCAATTTGTGGTAGTCTTTATAGACGATATTCTTGTCTATTCAAAGAGCAAGGAAGAGCATGAAGATCACTTGAGAATTATATTGAAGACCCTGAGAAAGGAGAAGCTTTATGCCAAATTTACCAAGTGTGAATTTTGGCTTCAAAAATTTGCATTTTTGGGTCACATAATCTCAAAAGAGGGGATATCTATGGATCCAGCAAAAACAGAGGTTATCGAAAGATGGTCGAGACCAACAACAGTAACTGAGATCCGAAGTTTTCTTGGTTTGGCTGGATATTATCGACGTTTTGTAAAAGATTTTTCACGATTATCTAATCCACTCACCAAGTTGACTCGTAAAGGAGTTAAGTTTGTTTGGACAAAGGAATGTGAAGAGAATTTCAAGGAGTTGAAAAGAAGGTTATCCAGTGCACCTGTGCTCACACTGCCTTGAAGTGGAGAAAAGTTTGTGATCTACAGTGATGCATCCAAGATGGGATTGGGGTGTGTTCTTATGAAAAATGATATGGTGATATCTTATGCCTCACGACAGTTGAAAATCCATGAGCAAAATTACCCAACTCATGATTTGGAGTTGGCTGCGGTAATCTTTGCATTAAAGATTTGGAGGCATTACCTTTATGGTGAAAGGTGTGATATTTATACTGATCATAAAAGTTTAAAGTATATTTTCACACAAAATGAGCTGAATATGCGCCAAAGAAGATGGTTGGAGCTGATTAAGGATTATGACTGCTCAATCCATTACCACCCTGGGAAAGCAAACAAGGTGGCAGATGCATTAAGTCGACAAGACCATGCTAGTTTATCCATGATGAGGATCACAAAAGATCCAATATTTCTGGATTTACAAAGGATGGATCTTGGAATTATAATGGAAGGGGAAAAATATTATCTTTCTCAAATGAATGTTCAACCATATATACATGTGAAGATTAAAGAGGCACAGAAAGAAGATGTTGAGTTACAAAAGAATGTGAGAAATGTTCCTGAATTCAACCTTGATTGTGATGGGATAATAAAGTTCAGGAATCGGGTTTGTGTTCCTTCCATCCCCGAATTAAAGAAGGAGCTGTTGGATGAGGCTCATAGTTCTTCATTCTCTATTCATCCTAGAAGCACGAAGATGTATAGGGACCTGAAATATTACTTCTGGTGGGATGGCATGAAAAGAGATGTTGCTGAATATGTCTCTCGATGCTTGGTTTGTCAACAAGTTAAAGCTGAGAGACAGAAGTCTAAGGGGATGTTACAACCATTACCCATACCCGAATGGAAATGGGAAAACATCACTATGGACTTTGTCACAGGACTTCCTAAAACATCCAAAGGCAATAATGCTATCTGGGTCATAGTTGATCGTCTTACAAAGTCTGCACACTTCATTCCTATTAGAGAGGATTTCTCTCTAGATCAGCTTGCCAGGATATATGTAAAGGAAGTGGTAAGATTGCATGGAGTACCACTTTCTATTATATCTGATCGGGATCCGAGATTTACCTCGAAGTTCTGGCGAAGTCTTCAGCATACTCTGGATACAGAGTTGAATTTCAGCACTGCTTATCATCCCCAGACAGACGGTCAGTCTGAGAGAACAATTCAAACCCTAGAAGATATGTTGAGAGCTTGCTCTATGGATTTCAAAGGAGGTTGGGATCAACACCTACCTTTGGTGGAATTTTCTTATAATAATAGCTTTCACTCCAGTATTCATATGGCTCCTTATGAAGCTCTCTATGGAAAGAAATGCAGGACTCCAACTTACTGGGATGAAGTTGGGGAAAGAAAGCTATTAGGACCTGATCTCATTGATGAAATGGCAGAAAAGGTCAGATCTATTCAACAACACATAAGAGCAGCTCAGAGTCGACAGAAAAGTTATGCCGACAACCGAAAAAAAGACCTAGAGTTTGAAGTGGGTGATAAAGTGTTCTTACGAATATCTCCCTGGAAAAGGGTTATGAGATTTGGAAAGAAGGGGAAGTTGAGCCCTAGATATATCGGTCCTTTCGAAATACTAGATCGTGTTGGGAAGGTAGCTTACCGATTGGCGCTTCCACCGAATCTCTCTCAAGTTCACGATGTGTTCCATGTATCTCTCCTGAGAAAGTACATACCAGATCCTTCACATGTACTCAGCTCAGAAGTTGTACCGCTGGAGCAAGATCTTTCTTATGAAGAACAACCGATAGAGATTCTGGATCGTAGCGAAAAAGTCCTACGAAACAAGACCACTCGCTTGGTGAAAGTTTTATGGAGGAACCACCAACTTGAAGAAGCTACATGGGAGCTTGAGGATATGATGAGGGAGAAGTATCCTCATCTGTTTATTACAAAGTGACGAATTTCGAGGGTGAAATTCTTTTTAAGGGGGGTAGAATGTTACACCCGAGATTTTTATGAGTAATATTTTGTTTTTATATATCATCAATGGAATATTTCACTACATACTAGCTTGGCTTACTTTACACGCAATTGCGACCTTCCTCGATAGCTTGTGTCGTACGCAATACCGAGTTTCACTAAACAACGATATGCTATTAAAATATTATTAAAACTAGCCATTATGAATAGTAATAACCACTTTTTGAAATTTTATAAATTTTATTTTTCAAAATGGACTTCATTTTTGGACTCAGAATATCGAAATTAGCCTAGGGTGAAATTTTGGTATTTTTCTGAAAACTTTCAATTTTTTGATGAATAGTGAAACCACTAAGTGGTAGGTTAAAAACTGAATTTTGCATAAAACTTAATTTTACCGCTTCTATGAATGGAATTTCGAAAATCCGACAGACACGGTTGATATCAGTAAGTAAAATGTGGTTCAATGAGATAAAAATAATTTTTTGGTGAATAGTAACTTTTTACTTTTTTTACCGCGATTAATAGTAAATAGGGTAACTAAGGGTAAATATGATATTACTATTACCCTAACACATGTCCTAATTCTATTGGACAAGTGTAATTTGACCAAAAACAAACTTTGGAATAAAATATGATCATTTAGGCCCACTTGGATTAGATTAGGACATTTATTATTAATTTATTTAAAGAAGGGTTAAAATAGTTAAAATCAAAGTTTAATAAGTAAATAATTTTTAATATGGGGTTATACATAATATAAATTCGACTATAAATATTCATTAGAAAGATAAAAAGATTTCATACATAATGGTATTTTATTTGTAATTTTTAGACATTAAATAATTTAATTTATTTATGACACAATGATGATGCAGTAATTATCTTATTAATGAAATATTGACATAAATGATGTTATAAACACCAAAATAAATGTAATTTTAGACTTTTTATGAATTACAATAATTTTCTAGGTTACTATGATATATTAATGATGATTTAATCAACTTGGTTTGAACATATAATTCTGTTATGACTTTCCCAAAAATCATATATCAAATAGTGTCAAAATTGACACAAAATAGTTTTTAAATAAAATATTATATTATTAATTGTTATTTTATTCCTAAAAATCTAATGTTCGGCCAAATAACTTAGATAAGGATATATATATTAATAATAAACAATTTGGGGTTCGTTTGGCATGATATAGTAAGTGTATTAACCATATAGTGAAAGAAAACAAAAAGACACGGTAAAAGTTAAATTAATTAACTTAGAGTTAAATCTAATTGATAAGGTTACGATAATACCCTAAACTTGTCTAAATCCTATTGGTTGATAGGATTTCGACCCATCCCCACTTTAGCTTCGAAATAAGACCCTTTGGAACCATTATAAACCGATTTTGACTTTAATATAAAATAATATTTTGAGATATTCCTAAGGTGCCCCTCTCCTCCCTTATGAAAGGGCACCTCCTTTCCCTCCTCCTCACACCAATTTGAGCACTCAAGCTCGGACAACCCCTGCCATTTTCTCCTCTCCACTTCCCTAGAATAATCCTAGAGGTCCTGGTCTTCTTCAAAGACCAATCTTAGTTCCCTAAGTGGAGGATTCAAAGAGGCGTTCCAAAGAAGAGGTAATATCCATTACCGATCTTTTCAATTTCTTTCTTCTTCAACTTCTTCTTCTTTAGTTGTTTCATGATAACATCAGTATTACTTACATACTGATATGTTATTATAAATATGAAACAACCCTAATTTACCTTCTATCCATCCTACGGAAAAAATGAAATCACCACGCGTGCGTACGTACAGAATACCGTCTCCACACCGTGGTGTAATCTATTTTTCCACCATCACTTTACAAGGATGGGTATAATGGTGTAATGAGTAACTATTTATGATTATTATAAAGTAATATTGATACTTAAATAATATATATATACTCCAATATAGTTCCAGGATCATAGGAATGATATCATCACTCGTGCGTACGTACGGAATACCGTCTCCACGATGTGGTGCGACTCGTTCTACATGATCATCATTACATAGTAATTATATAAATGAATTGAATGAATAAATATGATATATGTTACACTAATACCATTCTGGATGTAAGGTATCTATAACCTTAAAAGAAGAATAATAATGTATTCGGAAAAACACACATAAGAACAAAAGGCAATAAAGACCCGAGTAACAAGTAACAATGAAATATTACTAACAAGAAGCTAAGAATATGACCATATATGATATCATATCAATATGTATGATTCTGGAACAAGTCAATAACATTATTTAAACCATTATACAGGTGATTCAGATACGTACAAAGCAAATCGGACCTAAGGTAAGGGAAAATATCACAATCTCATTTTTATCCGAGATTGTTTATACTTTAGTGTTTACTGGGGTGTATTTTATCATCCACATCCATGTTCCCTCAATATGTAATATTGTTTCCATCCACTTACAATAGTTTAAATCCAATTTTACCCTTCGGTGAGTTTTTAGTAAAGAATATGAAAGGAATCTTTTGTCGTTATTTCGTACGAGGTACTTTTTGACTTTTCCGACAAAAGTAAGAAGAATGTTTTTTAACTTATACGGAATGAATGAATTTCTAAAACATTAATTCCAATAAGTTTCCTTTAAAAGTATTCAAGTTTATTTTTAATCAACTTCTTTTAGTTTAAAATTGTATGACATGTTAAGAAAGGAAAAGTTTTTTTGAAGTAGAAAGGATATTTTCCTCAATAATGGAGTTCAAATGTTTTATCAAAATTATTTTCCATCTAAGATAATATAGGGTTCTGTTTTTATCCCTATTATTACACTGATTTGATTATGTTTTGTGGAAATTATTTTTATAAAGTCATTTACCTTATATGATTTGTTTTATGATGTCATGATGTTTCAAGAATCCCATTTTTGTTACATGTGTTATGCGATGATGTATGATTTATGATTATGTGTCACACATAAGAAAGGATTCATTATAAGATGGGTGGGACCTATATCTCCCTCCAATGCATTGGGTAAAGATTTATATCTCATGAGATAGACACGGCTGGAACGGAAGGTTATTTCGGTTCAGTGAAACAGGACTGAAACGAGGAGTGAACTCGGTTCAGAAATGGACTTTGTCCGCTAAGATAGTCTTGGCAATGAGTCATGACTAACAAGAAATGATTTTCCATGATTATGTGTGCATGCCACAAAGTTTCAAGTTTCATGTTATGATTGTGGGAATCTCATTTTCACTTCTATGATTTATTCCATGATAAGATATTATGATCTCTTTTGCAGGTTTTGATTTTCAAAAAGATATGATATGATTTTTATTTCCTTTATTTCCCCTTGCTGAGCATTTGAGCTCACCCTTTTATGTTTTATTTTCCCCAGTTCAGGAAGATGGATATTAAGTAGAATATGCTAAAAAGGACCCTAGATATGATGAAATAAATGGGAGACACTGTAAAAGATTTATGAACCAGTTGTTTATGTTTCCCAGTTTCTAAAGACACTATACCTATACGGTCCTTTGTGGTTTTGTCATATGTTGTAATAAGTGTGCTTCAATTTTGAAGTATTAACAATGTATGTAAAGTATGGGTCGTTATAAAGATGGAGGTGAACCGATGTGAAAAGATTGATTTTGGGCTTGATCCTTGGGAGGTTGCCTACGTACCCTACCTGGAAGGAAAGGATCAAAGTCCGCGTAGTTCAATTAAGGAATGAATTAATGATCAAGTTGTTCTTGGGAACAACGACCTAAAAAATGATGTTGTTGGGACTTACACATGGTTAGTATCGCAAAGAGAGTGTTATGGTTGAGGTTTGCTCTAAGCTCACGTGAGTCATACTCGATGTGAGAAACAAGAGGTAACAACAACCTTAATGATGCCTAGTTTAATGTCATGTCGGACATATCAAGGACATTCTATACAGTTTAGCATCATTTAGTTAGGACAATGGGGAAAATATAGTTTAACATCATTTTGAACGAAAGGGGGACTGTGCAATTTAATGTCATGAAGTTAGGACAAAATAGTACACCATTTAACGTCATGTTATACGAATTGGGTAATTTTTTCACAGTTTAACTTCATGTTGGACGAATTAGGGACGATACAGTTTAGCGTCATGTTGGACTAAAGTGTGAATAGTTTAAGGTCATATGCATGGACTGTGGATGGTGTAGTTTAGTGTCATTCTAGACGGTGGTGTAGTTTAAGGTCATAAAAGACCTTTGATGATTATGTAGTTTAACGTCTTTCCGGACGTAAGGGACTTTTATACAGTTTAGCATCATGTAGTTAGGACGTCACAGTTTAACGTCTTGCTCGACGTAAGGGACTTGCAAATAGTTTAGGGTCATATGCATGGACCGTTGATGTAACACCCCAAGATTTCATAGTGTGTTATTTCTTCAAAATAATTCAATAACTTGTACTACACGCAACACCGAGTTAAAGCGCACCATGACTTACCAAACAAGTCGTTCAAAAGATGATATGAATAGTATTAACTAAATTTTAAACTTTATATAATACTTATAATTTTATAATCCATATTATTAGTTTCTTAGACATAATGTAAGAACAAATTCTTTTTTTTTCAGATAAAAGAAGTATTTTTCAAAAATGCACTTTTACCAACTTTAATAGTGAACCCTTTTTAAATCCAATATTTTAAACTTTTATATATTCAATTTGAGTAAATAAATTTATTCTTTAGAATGGGGACATAAAAAAATTACAATATAACACCCCAAGCTTCCACTACACGCTTCTCTTTGAATAATACAGTAGCATGTGTTGTACGCAACTCCGAGTTCTAACACACACTACAACCAATCAAACTAGCCGTAATTAATAATAATACCTAATTTTTAAAATTTTATAAATTTTATCTCTCAAAATGGACTTCAATTTTGGATTCGGAGTATCGAATTTAGCCTAAGGTGAAATTTTGGTACTTTTCGGATAACTTTAATATTTTGATGAATAGTTAAAATTACAAAATTTTAATTAAAAACAACTTTTTTAATAAAAAAAATTAATAGTTTAAAATTAGTAATTTGAGTGGTTTTAAAGTATAATTATAATATATTTTTACCATTTTATCCAATGGTGTTCATTAGAATTAATTTCACTTTGAAATTGGACATAAACAATTGTCAATCTTTTGATATATATTGTTTCTTAAAAACACACTATTTTTTGTGACAACGGAAATTAATTATAAAATTAATTAATGCAACTTATATGTTTGGAATTTTGTAAAATAGACATCATTTTTAAATTCGTAATATCAATTATAACTTAGGGTGAAATTTTGGCATTGTTCTGAAAAACTTCAATTTTTGATGAATAGTGAAACTACTAAGTGGTAGTTAAAAAACTGAATTTTTCATAAAAATTAGTTTTACTGCTTCTGTGATTGAAATTTAGAAAATCCGAGAGACACGGTTAATATCAAGGAGTAAAATGTGGTTCAATGAGATGAAAAAAATTTCTGGTGAATAGGAACTTTTTACTTTTATTTACCACTGTTAAAAGTAAATAATGTAATTAAGGGTAAAAATGATATTAATATTACCCTAACACATGTCCTAATTCTATTGTAAAAGTTTAGCTCGACCAAAAACAACCTTAGGAATAAAATATTATCATTTAGGTCCACTTGGATTAGATTAGGACATTTATTATTATTTATTTCAAAGAAGAGTTAAAAGAGTTAAAATCAAAGTTTATTTACTAAAACATAATTAATATAGGGCTATACATAAGATAAATTCGATTGTAAATATTCATTAGAAATATAAAACGATTTCATACATAATTATATTTTATTTATAATTTTTATACATTAAAAAATCAATTTATATATGACACAATGATGATGCAGTAATTACCTAATTAATGAAAAAATGGAATAATTGATATTATAAATACCCAAATAAATGTAATTTGAGACTTTTTATAAATTCAGATAATTTTATACGATAATATGACATGTTAGGATTGATTTAATTAACTTTGTTCGAAGTATTCATTCTGTTATGATTTTTAAAAAAATAAATTATTGAATAGTGTCAAAATTGATATAAAATAGTTTTTAAAACAAATATTATATTATTAATTGATATTAAATTTCCAAAAATCTAATTTTTGGCCAACATACTTTTATCATGATAGGTTTATCATTAATGGACCACTTGGGGGTCTCTTGGATGTATATAGTAAGTTTATTAACCATATAATATTAAAATACAAAGAGACATTGTAAAAGTGAAACTAATTAACTAAGAGTTAATACTTAAATAAAAGGTTAATATAATTACCCAAACCTGTCTAAATTATATTGGTTGAGTGTTTTTTGACCCATACCCACCTTAAAATTTAAATAATCCAATTTTGATCCATTAGAAGCCGAATATGAATTTATTATAAAATAATATTTCTAGATTTTCCAAAGGTGCCCCTCACCCCTCTTATAAAAGGGCACTCTCCCTTCTCATTAACTCACACCTTAAAAGACTTTTGGTTTGGCCAAACTCTACCCAAATACTCTCTCAACTTCCCTCAATTCATCCTAGAGACTTTCCTTTAGTCATAAATCCAACTTAAGGAGTCCTTTTGATCAAATCAAAAGGAAGAACCTGAAGAAGAGGTAATGATTTCACCACCCTTTTTCAAGTTCCTTTCTTCTTCCACTTCTTATTTCTTTGTTATTACCATTCTAAAATAATTAATCCAGTATCTCCTATATACTAGAATATTATTATAAATATGGTACAACCATATTCAGTATTATATCCATCCTTTGAATGACATGTCACCATACGTGCATACGTACGGCTTACCGTCTCCAGGTCGTGGTGTAATTATTATTCAATATATTATTATTTGGATGGGTATAATAATGATTTTTAATTCATTTAAATAATAAATAAAACATTTTAATGATTCTGTATATATGATATACCATCCAATTATATATTATTTTAATATCAAAAGAATGATATTTTCTCTCTTGCGTACGTACGGATTACCGTCTCCATGACGCGATGAGATTCATTTCCAAGTTCACCATTTATCGACGATTATAAAAATAAATATTACTAATAAGTATGTAATATATGAAATAATAATTCTACTGGAGATATATATATATATATATATATATATATATATATATAAGGATTTATTTACTTATATATATCTTATTCATTTACTTCCGTTCAATATTATATGAAAACAGAAACATCATTTATGCGTACGTACGGACTACCGTCTCCATAAACGGTGTTTTCCATTTCATATATTTGTCTATTATAAATATTTATATTCTAAATATATATGATATATTTATCATGTTTTATATTCTGGAGGTATTTAAATCGTGATCTAAGTGATACAACCAAGAGTGACAAGTTAAAACACGTACGATAAAGAAAGTGATTATTACCCAAAATGTTAACTTAACATGGAAATTATTATTAAATGGGTAATATAATGTCATAAATGAATCAGGTATGATATACGAAATATTAATATGGTTCTGGTATAATTTAATAACATACTACGATCTTCGTACAAGAGGTTAAATGTTCCCTCGACTAAAGGAAAGTGCAAGGTAAGGGGTTTTCATCTCATTCCTTATTCCCGTGAGATTCATGCCATATTGCCACTATTACATTTTTTGTGGTGTATGTACTTCCCATAATTGTATTCTTTGTGTAATACACTTTAATTTATGTGTATTTACATATTCATTGTATGATACCTCTTTCATGGGTTGTATGTTTCGTAAGTTACCAAATCAGTAAGGGTTAATTCCTCAATCTCATCATTATCTGAGATTGTTTTTGTGTAAGTATTTTCTGGGACATTTTTTGTCATCTATGTCCATTTTTCATAAAAATTATTTCAAAATGAAGATTTTAAGGATTTTTAAAGGTACCCTTTATCAATATCAAAATTTCAAATGTTTTAAAGATTTATCTTTCTAAATATTTTCAATTAATGTCCATGTTTTCAAAATGATTTTAAGGATTTATTTATATGGACACGATTGTTTTGAAATGATATTTCTTTTCAAAAGTTTCAAAGTGGTATGAGACACTTTGATTAAAAAATATCTTTTAAATTACTTCCTTTATAAATGTTTGAATTTTAAATGATTTCAAGAAAAGTGATATTTCTCTCAAATAGTTTTGATTTCATCTATGTCAACATCCTTTGATAGATTTTAAGCTTATTGGTGGTTGATTTATTATGATACAAAACTTTTGTATTGTATTGGAGGTTTTGTGATATGTTTAACTGTGAATGTGTTATTTTTATACCATTCATGTTTTATGGAGAACGTATTGACATTTCGTATACTAGTTTTAATACGAATGATTATGTTATGTTTAAACCTTTTCATATGGGAATGCATTGGACTTAGTAAGTGACGGGTGGAGCCCGCTATAGCTCCTCAATGCATCGGTAGGTCTCATGAGACAAACTAGTGTCTTGGCTCAAGGCCTTGACAAAGTCTTATTTGTAGTCTTGGAACGAGGCCTTGGCTATGTGGTTATGATAGTCTAGCATTATGCATTCCATCATTATGAAAGTGGTTAGTGATATTGCATGTGATTATTCGATTAGTAGAATATCTATGTGAATACGTAAATGGCATTATTTCATTTTATTGCTGCCATATTATGCTAATGTTGAAGTTTAAAAGGCTTTTGTTTTAGTTTTATACATTTCCTTAAATGTTTATGCTTATTTTTGAAAGTTTCCACGGTATTGCTTACCCTTACTGAGCATTTGAGTTCACCCCTTTCAATGTTTTATGTTTCCCAGGATTCCAAGAAGTGTAATGTGATTGATATGCAGGGTTAAGACAAGGGAATAATGGCATTCATAAAAAAATTAATTATGTTGTTTTGTATGTTATGAAGTGTAATGTAACATTCATGTATGTAATCTATTTTCCAAGACTGCTAAACGGATCGGTTTTTCGGGACATGGTTCCTTGTAATCATGCCAATGTATTAAAATAATGCACCGACTCTGGGTAACTGGGGCTAGGGTGTTATAGTTGGTATCAGAGGAAGTTTATAAATAACCTTGGAAACTAGATTTAGATAAACTCTGATTAGAGAACATAGCCCTAAGATATACTTTGAGGATTAGTATAGAAGAACTTCCTAGAATTTTGGTATTGTAGAGATTTTGTGAGTTTTCTGAGCAATACATCCCTGTCTGAATACGAGCAGGTAGAGGAGGCTTTGGCACAGATGTACCTAGGGGTAAAACCCGAAAACACCTCTTTGAGCTAGACTCGAACGGGAACTGGTTCACGACAACGAGCCTTGCTGCACTCTTGGTTACGACACTCCCGGGGGATATGCTTAGGATAATTCTCATTTTATTTACAAACCATTATGAAGGGCTCATGAGTATATACTTACTCAAAGAAAAAAAAATATGATTATGGATTATATCCATAAACTGTTCAATTTGTATTAGGAATTATTTATTTCAATTCATAAACTAACCTAGTTTATGCTATTGTATAGAAATGGCACCCAGTAGAAGGAATGTGAACTCCAGTAATATGTATGATCCAAAGAGTAAGAAGGATCGTATCTTTCATGGTATTAAGACATCATTTAGAAGGGAAATAGTCTCCCACGTATTATCTTTATATTAAGAAATAGTATCATGTGTAGATAAGATAACTAAAGAGTTTACTGAGTCCTATGGCTTTTAAGGGAAGTAAGAGAATAAAAGGATGGAAGAGAGAAAGATGGATAAAGGAAATAGGGAAAAGAAGAATTTCCCCATATGTGATAACTGTGGGAAGAAACACCCTGGAACTTGCCTGAAAGGAATGGGAGTTTGTTATAAGTGTGGAAGAAAAGGGCACAAGGTACGTGACTGCAAGGGTAAGAAAATGGTTTCAAATGTACAATGATTCATTTGCAAGGAGTTTGGACACTACGTGAACCTATGTCCCAGTCATCAAACTATGCTGCAAATGATGCTATTGGATAATAATCAAGTTATGATACTACCACAGATGAATAGGAATGATTAGAGTTCTTATGTTGATTATGTCATTTGAGTGTTGTATCAACAATGTACTTGTTATAATAATTATGGAGTATATAAGGATTGTACTGCAGTACTATTTCATTAAGGACTTGAGATTTTGTGGAACAAAGAAAAGTGACTCAATAGCAGGATAAATTTTTGGAAAATATATGGTTGAGAGAATGATAAACCATAATATAGTTCTGATAATGAGGTAGTGATATTAGAATAATACATGATTTATTTGGATAAATTATATTGGATATTCTTGACTACCTTGAAACTGATTAATGATTTGTATATTCCATCATTGTTGGGGTTTACAACATTTTTGGATTGAAGGAGTATATCAATTATTATTAAAGGAATAAGGGATCATGAATGTAATCAATAAGGTTTTATGGTAATTCATGATGTTGTAGTGTTTTAAAAGAATACATGATGAAGGTGTTCACATGTTATTACGCATCAAAAAGGATCTTCATTTTTTGACTGCATTTTGGATAGTTCTAGTTTGGATTATTTTTGGATTTCCATAAAACGACAACCCGGAGGTTGGGCAGCAACCTGTCGCGTCCGGCAAGGCCGCGAAACTTGAATCCACAACTGAATGGCAAAAAGGGTGTATCACCTACCACTGGCCCACGTATATGTCTGGGATTAAATAATGTGGTTTTTTTAAAAGATCTGGTAGATGAATTATAAATTCGTTTATTTTGGAACCTTATACAAATATGATAAATAGAATATTTTTTTACGTTCTATTACTTTTAGAGTGAAAGATGAGTTTGTGGTAGAAATTAGTTAAAGGATGGAACTCTACTTATCAAGAATATATTTTTCTTCTTCTCTTATTCTATGAAGAAATTAATTCTTATACTAAAACCAAAAAATGTGTTATCCTAATACCCTATGTTTTGTTGAACCGATGGTATTTCAAATCATCATAGATTGATGAATTTAAGGACCTCAATTTTACACTTGTTTGTGATTAATGACCTCAATCCATTCCTATAAATATTTACATTTTTTCTCTAATTATATGTCTCTAATTTCCACAAATGTTCTTCTAATCGAGATCATAATTTGGTGGTGACCCTTTCATTTCTCTTTTCCTCATATTAAGACTAAATTTTAGTAACCCAATTTCTGATGTGGGTTTTCCCACAAGGATATTTTCTATTTTCAAACTTTTATTTTTGAAAAAAAAATTCAAATTGTGAGTATCCAATTTATTGAAGGAGGATAGAATGTAACACCCCAAGATTTCATAGTGTGTTATTTCTTCAAAATAATTCAATAACTTGCACAACACGCAACACTGAGTTAAAGCGCACCATAACTTACCAAACAAGCCGTTCAAAAGAGGATATGAATAGTATTAACTAAATTTTAAACATTATATAATCCTTATAATTTTAGAATCCATATTATTAGTTTCTTAGACATAATGTAAGAACAAATTCTTTTTTTTCAAATAAAATAAGTATTTTTCAAAAATGCACTTTTACCAACTTTAATAGTGAACACTTTTTAAATCCAATATTTTAAACTTTTATATATTAAATTTGACTAAATAAATTTATTCTTTAGAATGGGGACATAAAAAAAATTTACAATATAACACCCCAAGCTTCCACGACACTCTTCTCTTTGAATAATATAGTAGTGTGTGTTGTACGCAACTTCAAGTTCTAACACACACTAAAACCAATCAAACTAGCCGTAATGAATAATAATACCTAATTTTTAAAATTTTATAAATTTTAACTCTGAAAATGGACTTCATTTTTGGATTTGAAGTATCAAATTTAGCCTAAGGTGAAATTTTGGTACTTTTCTGATAACATTAATATTTTGACGAATAGTGAAAATTACAAAATTTTAATTAAAAATAACTTTTTTAATAAAAATAATTAATAGTGATAAATTATGAATTTGAGTGGTTTTAAAGTATAATTAGAATATATTTTTACCATTTTATCCAATGGTGTTCATTAGAATTAATTTCACTTTGAAATTGGACATAAACAATTGTCAATCTTTTGATATATATTGTTTCTTAAAAACACGCTATTTGTTGTGACAACGGGAATTAATTATAAAATTAATTAATGCAACTTATATGTTTGTAATTTTGTAAAATAGATATCATTTTTGAATTCAGAATATCAATTATAGCTTAGGGTGAAATTTTGGCATTGTTCTGAAAAACTTCAATTTTTTATGAATAGTGAAACTACTAAGTGGTAGTTAAAAAACTAAATTTTTCATAAAACATAATTTTACCACTTCTGTGATTGGAATTTCGAAAACTTGAGAGACACAATTAATATCAAGGAGTAAACTGTGGTTCAATGAGATGAAAATAATTTTCGGTGAATAGTAATGTTTTACTTTTATTTACCACGGTTAAAAATAAATAGGGTAATTAAGGATAAAAATGATATTAATATTACCCTAACACATGTCCTAATTCTATTGGACAAGTTTATCTCGACCAAAAACCACCTTAGGAATAAAATATTATCATTTAGGTCCACTCGGATTAGATTAGGACATTTATTATTATTTATTTCAAATAAGAGTTAAAAGAGTTAAAATCAAAGTTTATGTACTAAATCATTTTTAATATAGGGTTATACATAAGATAAATTAGATTTTAAATATTCATTAGAAATCTAAAACGATTTCCTACATAATTATATTTTATTAATAATTTTTAGACATTAAAAAATTTAATTTATTTATGACACAATGATGATGCAGTAATACCTAATTAATGAAAAATTGGAATAATTGATATTATAAATACCCAAATAAATGTAATTTGAGACTTTTTATAAATACCAATAATTATATAGGATAATATTACATGTTAGTATTGATTTAATTAACTTTGTTTGAAGTAATCATTCTGTTATGAGTTTTACAAAAATCAATTATTGAATAGTGTCAAAATTGACATAAAAGAGTTTTTGAAACAAATATTATATTATTAATTGATATTAAATTCCTAACAATCTAATGTTCGTCTAAGAGACTTATATCATGATAGTTGTATCATTAATGGACAACTTCAGGGTCTCTTTTATGTATATAGAATGTTTATTAACCATATAATATAAAAATACAAAGAGACATTGTAAAAGTGAAACTAATTAACTAAGAGTTAATACTTAAAGATAAGGTTAATATAATGACACAAAACTGTCTAAATTATATTGGTTGAGTGGTTTTCGACCCATAACCACCTTAATCTTTAAATAATACACTTTGGAGCCATTAGAAACTGAATATGAATTTATTATAAAATCATATTTCTTGCTTTTCCAAAGGTTCCCCACACCCCTCTTATAAAAGGGCACTCTCCCTTCTCATTAACTCACACCTTCAAAGCCTTTTGGTTCGGACAAACTCTACCCAAATACTCTCTCAACTTCCATCACTTCATCCTAGAGACCTTCCTTTAGTCAGAAAGCCAACTTAATGAGCCCTTTTGATCGAATCAAAAGGAAGAACCCGAATAAGAGGTAATGATTTCAACACCCTTTTTCAAGTTCCTTTCTTCTTCCACTTCTTCTTTCTTTGTTATTACCATTCTAAAATAATGAATACAGTATCTCCTATATAATGTAATATTATTATAAATATGGTACAATCATATTTAGTATTCTATCTGTCCTTTGAATGACATTTCACCATACGTGCATACGTATGGCTTACCGTCTCCATGTCGTGGTGTAATTGTTATTCAATGTATTATTATTTGGATGGGTATAATAATGATTTTTAATTCATATAAATAATAAATATAACAGGATAATGATTCTTTATATATGATATATCATCCAATTATATATTATTTTAATATCAAAAGAATTATATTTTTGCTCGTGCGTACGTACGGATTACTGTCTCCACGACGCGATGAGATTCATTTCCAAGTTCACCATTCATCGATGATTATAAAAATATATATTACAAATAAGTATGTAATATATGACATAATAATGATACTGGAGATATATATATATATATATATATATAAGGATTTATGTACTTACATATATCTTATTCATTTACTTCTGTTCAATACTATATGAAAACAGAAACATCGTTTATGCATATGTACGGACTACCGTCTCCATAAACGGTATTTTCCATTTAATATATATGTCTATTATACATATTTATATTCTAAATATATATTATATATTTATCATGTTTTATATTCTGGAAGTATTTAAATCAGGATCTAAGTGATACAACCAAGAGTGACAAGTTAAAACACGTACGATAAAGAAAGTGATTATTACCCAAAATGTTAACTTAAAATGGAAATTATTATTAAATGGGTAATATAAAGTCATAAATAAATCAGGTATGGTATCATAAATTTTAATATGGTTCTGTTATAATTTAATAACATACTATGATCTTCGTACAGGAGGTTAAACGTACCCTCGACTAAAGGAAAGTGCAAGGTAAGGGGTTTTCATCTCACTCTTTATTCCCGTGAGATTCATGCCATATTGCCACTATTACCTTTTGTGTGGTGTATGTACTGCCCATAATTGTATTCTCTAGGTAATACACTTTAATTTATGTGTATTTACATATTCATTGTATGATACCTCTTTCATGGGTTGTATGTTTCGTAAGTTACCAAATTGGTAAGGGTTAATTCCTCAATCTCATCATTATCCGAGATTGTTTATGTCTAAGTATTTACTGGGACATTTTTATCATCCATGACCATTTTCCATAAAAATGATTTCAAAATGAAGATTTTAAGTATTTTGAAAGGTACCCTTTATCAAGATCAAAATTTCAAATGTTTTAAAGATTTATCTTTCTAAATCTTCTCAATTAATGTCCATGTTTTCAAAATGATTTTGAGGATTTATTTATATGGACATGAATGTTTTGAAATGATATTTCTTTTCAAAAGATTCAAAGTGGTATGGGACACTTTGATTCAAAAATATATTTTAAATTATTTCCTTTATAAATGTGTGACTTTTCAATGATTTCAAAAAAAGTGATATTTCTCTCAAATAGTTTTTATTTCATCTATATCAACATCCTTTGATGGATTTTAAGCTTATTTGAAGTTGATTTATTATGATACAAAAATTTTGTATTGTATTGAAGGTTTTTTGATAGGTTTAACTATGGATGTGTTATTTTTATACCATTCATGTTTTATGAAGAAACTATTGATATTTCGTATGCTAGTTTTAATACGAATGTTTATGTTATGTTTAGACCTTTTCATATGGGAATGCATTGGACTTAGTAAGTGACGGGTGGAGCCCGCTATAGCTCATCGATGCATCAGTAGGTCTCATGAGACAAACTAGTGTCTTGGAACAAGGCCTTGAAAAAATCATATATGTAGTATTAGCACGAGGCCTTGGCTATGTGGTTATGACAGTCTGGTATTATGCATTCCATCATTATGAAAGTGGTTAGTGATATTGCATGTGATTATTAGATTAGTAGAATATCCATGTGAATAAGTAAATGGAATTATTTCATTTTATTTCTGCCATATTATGCTGAGGTTGAAGTTTAAAAGGCTTTTGTTTTAGTTTTATACATTGCCTTAAATGTTTATGATTATTTTTGAAAGTTTCCACTGTATTGCTTACCCTTACTGAGCATTTGATCTCACCCCTTTCAATGGTTTATTTTTTCTAGGATTCCAAGAAGGGTAATGTGATTGATATGCAGTGTTAAGAAAAGGGAATAATGGCATTCATAAAGGACTATTTATGTTGTTTTGTATGTTATAAACTGTAATGTAACATTCATGTATGTAATCTATTTTCCAAGACTGCTAAACCGATCGGTTCTTCAGGACTTGGTTCCTTGTAATCATGCCAATATATTAAAATAATGCACCGACTCTGGGTAACTGGGGTCGGGGCGTTACAGTTGATGATGCAGTTTAAGGTCATACTGGGCCATTGATGTAGTTTAAGGTCATACAGGACCTAGTTGTAGTTTATGGTCATACTGGACCATTGAGGGAACTTTTTCACAGTTTAACGTCGTGTGGTACGAAAGTACAAATAGTTTAAGGTGATAAGAAAATGTTGGTTCCAAAGGGAATTCCGCCATTAACTCTCTGACGTAATCATACAAATGGATTAGTTATTCTTTTCTGATGGCATAATACCCATTAACTTGTTTGATTACTAGGTCTGAATCACCTTTCACCTTTAAGTGATTCACTTGTTCTTGAAGAGCTAATTCCAAGCCTACGATGAGATCTTGGTATTCTGCTTCATTATTGGTACCACCTTCCCACAATAAGAAGGAATAAAGTAACACTGCCTTTTCTGGAGAAATGAGCACAATTCCAAAGCCAACTTTGTTGAATTTAGGATTTCCCATTTTCCTCCCAGTTGGACTTCTGGAAGCACCATCAAAATACATTTCTCATGCCTGAGGACTGTCTTGAATAGAGAAGAATTCCTCATCAGAGAGTTCAATATCTGAAGATGTGTCTTCCACTGAAGGGTGTTCAGCTATGAAATCAACCAGAGCTTGGCCCTTTATCACCTTTTGAGACACATACTAAATGTCGAACTGCTGCAAAATAACTGCCCACCTTGCCAGATGTCCTGTAAGCATTGGACGACTAAGGATGAATTTGAGAGGGTTATTTCTAGATACCAATTGGACCTCATGATGTTGCAGGTAGTGTCCCAACTTCTGAACTGCAATTATTAATGCCAGGAAGCACTTCTCAATACTTGAATACCGGGTTTCTGCTTCATGCATAGTTCAACTGAGATAGTAGAGGTTGTTTTCATTCCCAGCATCATTATTTTGGGCAAGAATGGCACCCAATGATCGCTCTAGAGCTATCACGTAGAGGATAAGTGGTCTTCCTTCAACAGGTGGCATGAGTACCGGTGGACTCAAGAGGAATTTCTCGAAAATATCGAATGCTTCTTGACATTCTTCATTCCACTAGTAAGTGACTCCCTTCTTCATCAATTTGGTGAAGGGTAAACTTTTTCCTTCTAAATTGGTGATGAAACACCGAATATAGGCTAAGTGTCCTTGAAGCCCTCTTAATTATTTCAAATTTTGGGGAGTTGACATACCAAGGATTGACTTGGTCTTCTCAGGATCAACTTCAATACCACGATGGCATACAACAAAGCCGAGAAATTTTCCTGAGGTTACCCCAAAAGCATATTTTTAGGGGTTCATCTTCAAATTATGTTGTCAAAGACTGTGGAATATGACGTCAAAATCAGCCAAGTGATTAGAACGTTGTTTGGATTTATCCACAAAATCATCTACATAGCATTAAAAAACATCCCTAAGAAGGGTTTGAAGATACGATTCATGGCACGCTGATATGTTGTACCTGCATTCTTTAAGCCAAAGGGAATTACCCGGTAGCAAAACACACCCTGAGGGGATCTGAAAGCTTTGGATTCCTCATCTTCTAAGTCCATTCGGATCTGATTATATCTGGAAGATCCATCCATTAAGGAAAGTGCTTAATATCCAGCTGTTGCATCAATTAAAAGTTCTGTAATCGGAACTGGGAAATCATCCTTAGGAAAATGCCGATTAAGATCTCTGAAATCGATGCAAACTTTAATTTGTCCGTTATTCTTATTTATAGGGACAATATTATCCAACCACTTGGGATATTGAACTTCTCTGATGAAGTTAGATTTGATAATATTATCCACTTCAACCTCAATTTTGGAATCATAAGTTGGGTGTGTTATTCTCACGACTTGCTTAAATCCTCGATGTTCTTCTAATAAACCCAAATGATGAGTAGCAACATCAGGATCAAGCCCAGGCATTTCGGAATAGTTCCAAGCAAATATATCTCTATTTTTCTTTAGAAAAGAAATATACATCTCTTGCTCTTCACGATTCATGGCCGAACTGATTAAAGTGGGGCGCGGATCTTCTTTTGTACCCATATTTATTTCTCTGAGTTCATCCACAGTGGTAGAGATACCCTTTTCAAATGTTGGAGGATCATCTCTGAGATCATCGTCTTCTTCTTCATCATGTGTTATTTCTTCCATTTCTACTTGCATAACAGATGATAAAGTAGAATTTTCATGATCAGAAGAGATTTAAAAATTTGTATATCTTGAAGAAGAAGCTTCCATTTCCGACCTGATTGATGATGAAGGGTCTTCTTTGGGTAATAAAGAGGAGATGATGGATTGAGAATCGACATCATTGTTCACCTTCGTTGTTTCTATAACTTCTTATGGACTGTTTGGAGAATTATAGACTTGTTGTATTTGAACAGATGAAATGAAGACGTCACCATTTGTGCTTTCATCACTACTTGGTGGGTTACCAATTCCTCTCACGTTGTCTAACTCGATTGCCGTAATTGACATTATGGATCTTTCCATAAGAGTATTTTGATTTGGGTATATCTTGTCAATTTTACTGATAGGCAACACATAATCTATACTCACATGTGTAAATGGATTTACTGTAATTTTCTCCAAACCATATGGAGCATTAACTTTGGTAATATCCTTTGTTGTGGATTTATCCCTTCCCTTCATGTGATAGAATTCCACCTCAATGTATTGAGACACACATGTCTTGAACGGGGCCTTATCACCATACAATGTCCCAAATTGACCATCAAAACAATATTTGAGACATTTATGGTATGATGAATGGATAGCCGCATGTTGATGTAGCCAGGGTCTTCCAAGCAAGATGTTGAAAGCTGAGTCTTGATCAACAACCATGAAATCCGAATTGGATACAAGATCTCCAAACTGAGTTCTGAGTGTAACTTCGCCCAGTGGTTCTTGTTCATTTTTATCATATCCTTGTAACATCATGGTATAAGGAGATAAATCAGATTCTGTGAGGCCCAATCGATGAAGTGTACGAATGGGCATGAGGTTGACTCCTGAACCATTGTCAATGAAAGCTCTTCTGACGTCTATGCCACTGACCTTTCCAGATAAGTACAAAGGTCTAATATGTCCATGAACAACATCATCTTAATCTTCATCAGTAAAAGATATTATTTCATGGAATTCTGCACGATTATTCTCTATGTGATAGACTTCTGCTGTAGCAATTTCAATTTCAAACTCCTGAGGAGTTGACAAAGCCTCGCTTAGTGCTTCCGGAATATCTTTTGACAGATTCATAGCATCCAGAATTGATAACTTGGCTGGTACTTGGGCCAAGTGTTTCAATATATCATAATTTTGATCCAGAGGCCTGCATTTCCCAACATGAAAATGTGGTTTAGCAGGTACCTTGGAAGTATATGCTTTGGAAGTTGATGCATCTTGTATTGGGATAGGAGTTGGCAATATTCCTGATTTTGGAAGATTAGACTGATTAGATCCATTTGCTTGTTTAGTGGAAGAAGAAGGAACCTTCAACTGGTCTTCCAAAATAACTATTCAAGGACTGAATTTTCTATTGGTAGAAGAACTTGCTTGTTCTTGTTGAGCTCATTAAAGGGATCTACCATGAGTTTCTGTTTCTTACACAGTTCTAGCAGGGGCAGAATTGGAGTAGTGGCTTCTGAAAGATCCACGTCTTTCCCTGTATCCTGAGCCTCTAGAACTTCCTCTGATTACCTTGATTGATATAGGGAATTCAAGCTCATCGAAATCGAAAATGTGATGGGCATATGCATCTGTTAATTGAATCATATTAACAGAACCGAAGATTAACTCTTCGTCTAATAAAGACTCTGCCTGATTAGCCTATTTAGGCTATGCCGTTTGGTGGGGCGGTGCCCGTGGCTTTGATGTAGATGGCATGAAGTATTCCAGATTCAAATACAACTTAGTATTTGACACATACTCATCTTCTTCTGATTATTTTTCTTTCATTGAATCATGCCATTTCTTTGAGGACTTTCCCTCTGATGAAGAGGGTTTTGCTGCAACATTCATGGAAGAAGACACAATCGGTTTCTTTAATTGTGTTTGCAAAATAGTATGAGTTTGGTTGATTGTATTTCTGACCATCCAATCATCATACTTCTGTGCATTTTTTCTTTTGACATCTTGCCATTTGCTTTCCTCCTCTGGAACTGTAGAAGTAACACATGCTACTAGAGCTGAAGAACCTTTCAGTTTTACTTGTCCCAAGTCTACCATCTTTTTCCGGAGCTCTTTTAAGACAAAACACTCCTGGATGGGATGCCCCAATATTTGATGAAAAGGGAAATAATTGGGATGGTTTTCATCTCCTTCCTTATTTGGCCTTTTGGGCCTTGGTAATTGAACCAGATTATTTTCCATAGCTAAAATGAAGTAACCAGGAACTTGTTCATTTTGGAAAGAGTATGTTTTACTCTTCAAATCCTCAATTTTTTTTTGTCTTTGATCTCTTTGATCATCTGGATGAAACATCCTTTGTTTTTGGCGCTCAGGAGGTGGAGCCCTTCAAGAAGATGAAATATTTGAAGTAGAAACAGGTACAGGTGCTTGTTTATGCATAACTGTAGCAGTTTCTGCATTACCCATTCTCTTTCAAGGAGTTGATGGAATTACATGAGATTTATCCTTAGCCTGTATAAGGGAGTCTTCAATCTACTAAGCGATTGAAGTAAGGTCTCGAAACCCTCTTGTGTATTTCATAGGGATTAACGGCGTGTGTAATTCGTCATGCAGATTTTCTACATAGATTGGTAACAATTATTCTTGAGGTAGTGCTAATCTTATGGAATATGTTAATCTCTTCCAGCGAGCAATGAAATATAAGACCCATTCATTCTCCCTTTGCTTATAGATTGTAAGATAAAAAACTGTTGTCTTTGGAAAAGTTAAGCTGAACTGAAGAAAGAATTGTAGATGGAGATCTTCCCATCCAGTAATTGACCGGGATTGAAAGATTGTATACCAGAAAAAGGCTGGTCCTTGCAAGGTCCGTACAAATCATCTGAGTTTTACTACTTCTTGTTGCTCTGGAGTTCCCATCATAGGATCACAACAAGACATGTAATGCGTCAAATACTGTTCAGGGTCGCCTGAACCATTGAAAATAGGGAATACAGGGTTTCCAAAACTGGATGGAGGAGAGATTGAATCTACCCATTCAGGGTAAACTTTATTTTCTAGTTGAACCTGTGCACGTTTCCCTTACATAGTTTCTAGCCGAGCTGTTAATGACTCAATAGTAGTTATTAACTTTTGAGAGACATCTGGTTGAACTTGGACTAGGGTAGGTGTAATGACTGGAGCTTGGACAGATGTGGTGGTTGGTGCTACAACTGATGGTAACACTACCAACTGTTGTTGCACTTGACCCATAGGATTAGACCTGTGAGGGTGTACTGATAGAGGAGGATATTATTGATCCATATCAGTAGCTGCAACAAATTCCTTTGGCTGACTGACTCCAGCACGCTTAAGAAGAAGACTACTCTGAAGTAGTTCTGCATTCAACCTTCTTAATTCCTTTAATTCTTCCTCCTGTTGTACAAACATTCTCCCTAGTGAGAGCAATTGGCCTTCTCCAGAGGAAGGATATGTAACCTGATTCTTTCCCCTCCCTTTGTTGGATCCTTTTTGGAGAGGGGGAAGTGGTTTACTCAAAGGATTACCTAGGTTCTGAGTAAACCTTTGATTTTGTGTACACACAACTTCTTCATTTGTGTCATTGCATACATCTTCTTGAGAAGGAACCTCTTCATCTGATTCCCCTGAGTGAGCCTCATCTAGTGGATCAGCAACAACGGCATTGATGACATTGATTGATGCATAACACATCGAATCCCTTCTATCAGCATTTCTGTGATATTGTCTTCTTCCATGTCTTTGATAAGACATTTCCTTTTGTTGATTCAATCCCTCAGGAAAATCTTGACGAACCATAATTTGGAGGGAATCTCCTGATAATTTGGCTCTTCATTCCTCTTGAGGATTCTTCCCCAATCGAGAAAAGGCCGACTTTATCTAAGGAGGGGATTTATGATTTGAAAAATTCCCCAGTCTAGTGGACTGGGGTTGTTCCTACAATTCTCGCTCAACTCCTCGAATCCTATTTGTTGATTCCAAGGGTTGGTTTAAAAGAGTCCCCAGTCTAGAAAACTGGGATGGCTATTGACATGCTATGTCTGAGACTTTCTTAAAAGCTCTCTTGATCTTGTAAACCTTAGTCCGGAAATTAGATGGATGCATTAACCTGTATCCACTTTTGTCACCTTGTTCAAAAGACCGTTGGATGATTTTCGACACTTCTTTCACTTGATGATGTGATATCTCCATACGAGAGGCCTGTTCAATATTCTCTTTTGCTTGATGTAGGAGTAATTCAACAACTTGTTCTCTGTATGCTTGATTTTGAGAGGAACTAGTTGAAGCTTGTTCTTGGGAATGATTTTGATTACAAAAAAAGCCCATTGACTGTGGCCATCCATGGGAAATAACATTGCATGATACCATTTTCGGCGGGTTTTGGTGACTGGAGAGCACCGTGAAATGTAGTGCTCCATGAACACCCCATCCTCTGACATGAATACCATATGGGGCATTGGCAATTAACTGACGCAATCTTCTTAGTGTGCCAAGGCATGAACATTGAAGGTCTCTCTTCTGCTTTTCAGCCTTCAGATATCGAGAGACTAATAGAGATGCCAAATCAATCTGACGTTGTAACCCTTTTATTATTTTAAGATTATTTTCATATTCATCATAAGATAATACTTTATTTTTCAATTGAAAAAGAGTTTTCCATATGTTGAGACGAATATATTGAATTCCATCTTCTGTCAACATTTCTAGAATGTCATACTGAGAGTCAGACAGAGGCCAAAACATGACCGACACTTCACCTTTCCCTAGTTGTTTTCTCATGTTCATATTTTCCTCTTTATCATTTGATGAAGATTCTTATACATGTTTTGACCAGATATGGTGCTTCCTTGTTGCTTCATTGGATTCAATAGGATTGGTAGAGAAATCACTGATCAAACTAGAGGATTCATGACTTAGGGGTGGTTTGGAGAATGACCTAAACGCAGGGCAATCTTCTGATTGAGAAAGTATTTCACCTGATAGCGATGAAGCATCAGACATGACTGGTTTCTCATTTGCAAGTGCCTCAAGATAGGAGGGATTTCTTGGCACTACATTGTCCACTGGAGCATTTTCCGGGCATTGTGCATCACTAATGCAGAGAGGACTTTCGGAGCAAAATTCATCATCATGGGGAGGACCACCATAGTGGGTTACAGCAAAAGATGAGATCTCTTACTCATTGGTCTTCTGACCACAAAGAGGGTTCCTGTGGCTCTCATATGAAGATGAAACTTCGAGATCGACCGAATTGTCATGAAGCAAGCCTTAATGAGGAAGTGTCTATTGAATACCTTCAGAATTAATGTTCCCACTATTGGGAAATGAGGGAGTAGAATCTTGAATTCCAACAGATAACTGTCTGAGGGCTTCATGAACTCCAGCATCGAGCAAGGCCTTGTTACAGCTTGCCTCCTGATATCCTGACTGTGTTGGTTGGGTCTTTTTATTAGACGCCTACTTACTCTCCTTGGAAACCACTTGTTGATGAAAGTGGCTGCTCTGATCAAGTGTATGTGCCTGATCAGGAAAGATGGCCAGGTTAGGCTGACGATCTCCACTCAAATCAGGTGTATGTGCCTGACTTAGTTGTTCATATGATATGGGGGAGTATGCCCCACCACCCTCTTGGACTGGAACAGATGTGTGTGTCTGTTCTAGAGTGAATTGTTGATGTGTCACTCCACTAGTAGGGATATATTTATGTGTCTTTCCCTGAGATGCCACTGAAGTTGATATAATATCCTGGCAAACGTCCAGAATATGAGCAGGGATTTTCTTCTTCTCTTTCACCATTGATAAAATATTCTTGGTGACATCAGCT
The DNA here is from genome assembly GCA_963277665.1 of Viscum album. Classification (NCBI taxonomy): domain Eukaryota; kingdom Viridiplantae; phylum Streptophyta; class Magnoliopsida; order Santalales; family Viscaceae; genus Viscum; species Viscum album. The sequence goes on from OY728155.1 coordinate 1,016,422,299, forward strand.
GCCGTAACGGGGATATAGGTCCATTCCGTGCTTGGAGTAGGTTTATGTGCATGCTCCTATCCTCCTTTTCCTATTAGTGAATCCTAATAGTACTCAAGTGTGGGGGCAGAGAGTTGATTCTGCCTCTTGTTTGTCATCGGAGCTTTCCTGCTGACTTCTCTGAATGCTACCAAGTGAGACTATTGGTAGGATTGATCAATACTAGCTGGTGTAGGTGCCTGCTGATTGCACTTCGCCGAACGTGGTTGACGAGCTCCATCATATGTAGTCAGAAGAGCCTGCTGACTAGCTGATGATGCATAAATAGGTGTATGTTCCTGCCTATAGTACTCCACCAGAATTGCCTGATGGGATTGGCGTACTTCTTCCAGACGAGTCTGTTGGATAATGGGATTAAAATGGGCAGGTGTGTGTGCTCGCTTGTTGCTTTCCACAAATTTAGGTTGTTGGTCTTCTACGGAGATGGAAGATATGAGAACCTGCTCATGGTTGATCGGATTCTACCTCTGACGGTTCATCTTTCCTACTCGGGTTCGAGGAACCTGAGCAGAAAGCCTAGAGTTGGGACCCTCATAATGTTGATGGTGTACTTCCACACGAGTCTGGCAGTGATTGTTGATAGGAGCCCTTAATAAGGACTCATGCTTCTTTGAATTAAGGCTGTGAGGGACCTTCTCATTCACCTCCCTAGAATATGGGAGTGAATGGTGATTGCGTTCCAGGGATAACGACCCAAAACGGTTGTAGACGGTGGTTAGCACCACCTGCTTCTTGATCACTGGTCATCGTTGTTCAGACGACCGGTGTGAGTTGTTCACTTGGAGGGCTTTTCAGGAAGCCTCCAGAGTTGGGATGGTACAGTGTTGATGGTACTCCTTAACCAGCGCATTTGATACCCAGCATTGAAGACACTGAGTAGGTGATGTCATCCTCAGAGTGGACGATGATCTAGCAGGAGTAGCAGTAGTGGCATTTGCAGTAGTAGTATTCATAGGTGTGAACTTGAGAGCAGCCCTTCTAGAAATGTAGAAGTTCTTGGAAAAGAGTACCTGTTTGATATAACAGACGTAATCAAGATAAATTCACCCACTACATCTTTTGGATGAGCACATATGTCAATGATTTTTTTTGTTGGCTCTCTCATTGAGTTTTAAATAGGGGCCTAACAAATTGGTAAAAAATCATTTTAACTTGGTTAATGATTCATGTCAGGTTCACAATTTTTTGTTTCCCACAGAATTTGGGGATGACCTCCTTGATTGAAGGTTCAAACATTCCCATCATTTTATAACGGGTTTGTTCGTAGAACCGGAAACATCCAATGATTCCACATACATTTGGACCTACTTTCCAAAGGTAGGTGCTCATTAGTTGTGGACTGATGAGGCTTAGAAATTTTCATTAGTCGAGAGGATGGGAGGTCGGACTCATCAAACCTTTTTTTGGGGAATTATTGTCTACTCTGGGACTCTCTTTATAGATTTAAGTTATGTTCATGAATCTTTATTACATTACCAAGTATAAAACGATATTTCCTTTAGATCTGACAATCAATGATCGATATGTAAGAAATTTAAAGAATCTATTATATGTATTCAAGGTTCTTCATTGATAGAGAATCATCTGTATTTGTTAGAGATTCATAGTCAGTGGTATCCTTTGATACATAAAAGTATCTCAGTAATTATAATGACCATACTGGTTTTAAATCCACTCAGTGGGGCACTTTAAGTTTATTGTCATTCAGAAGGAAATGAATTATTTCAGAGTTGGGATCAAACCCGCAGATGGGTTACCTACGTAACCTTTGTTTAGAAAAGGAATCAGAACCCACGTAGTTCGAGTAAGGGAGTATGATGTTTATGATTGATGGATCAAAGAAGGATGTCATAATTACTTTTACACTCTAAGCTCACGTGAGTCATGCTCGGTGTGACAAACAAGAGGTATTGGTAAAAATCATACAATTGTGCAATGAAAGATGCAATCATTAATAAATAAGGTGGGACTTATATATGTATGACTGCCTAGATAAATGATGTTTTGGATTTACATCAGGGAAGAAATCTAGGAATAGGGTCCATAATGGTATATGTGCTTCATGGAGATTTGAATACTCTAACTGGGGGCTTACTCCTGAAAAGAAGACCCAAATTAGGAGAGGACTTATGATTGGGTTTTACTCCTGAGAAGGAATCCCAAATCAAAGGATTGGTTAAGAGAAATTAAAATTGGGGCTTACTCTTGAAAAGGGAGGCCCAGGTTAAGGGACTTGAAAAATTAAGGGACTTGGGGATTACTCCTGAAGAGTATGCCCATATTTGAGACTAGGGATTACTCCTGAAAAAGAGGCCCAGGTTAATGAATTATAGTTGGGGCTTACTCCTGAGGAGGATTACCAAATTAAGGGACTGGGGCTTACTCCTTTAAAGGAGGCCCAGGTTAATAATTATAACTGGGGATTATTCTTGAAAAGGAGTCCCATGTTAATGAGTTCTCTCATCTTAAAGGATGAGGTTGAATGAATGAAATCTCAATCTTTAATGACATAAAGATGTGTAAATCACTAGGTTTTGAGGGATATTCCATAGAAGTTCTTTCAGATATGGAAGACAAATCAAGAAATCATGCCATAAATGTCTTTGAAGAGTGTATTGAAGATTGAATCTTGAATAGTAGAGGTGGAATGGCTTATGAGGGGTGCAATGGGAAAGAAGGGAACCCAAAAAAGGTAGGGGCGCGCAAGTCCTGGTAGGCACGCAGGTACTAAGTGGTTGCGCAAGTCTTGGTCGTGTAGGTATACATGTGTGGCACATGGGTACTTGCGCGACAGTTAACTAGCAGGGTAATACTTGAGCGACTCTTGGTTAAAGCCTTTAGAATCATTTTGAGGTTCTTCCAGAAGAGTGGCGCACCAGTTATATTGAAGGATTATGGCGATGCTCAAGTGTGGCCATTTCCCTTAAGGCCTGGCCACTCAGGTGCGCAAGTCTTGATGAGTTTCAACACTTAAGCCTTCCTCGCCCTCTTTAGATCTTCCGTTCTAGGTAAGAAATTACCTTAGAAGTGTTTCGGAAGCTTTGAGAAGAGACTAGGGTGCCGGGATCCTAAATCTGAGTTTCTGGAAAAAATTACTCCTGAAATGGGGGGCCCACCGGGTCTATTTATAGGCTGAAGAAGACTCGGGCGGTTTTCCTGTAGGGCATGCAAGTCACTTGCACGACCATTAGGCATCGCACAAGTGTACTTGCGTGACCATTGTAGAACTTGCGCGAACCTTGTGCAACATTCTTCTTATTCCTTCCTTTGTCAATTTTTGATATTTTTCCAAAGGTTGAATCACTTTGAGCTCAGATATTCCCCTTTTCCAATCATTAGATTCTGTGATGAAAGGAGCGTCAATACCTCCCCAAGAAATTAACACTATTTCACACCATACCCATAGGGCATACGCTGGTTTAATAAGGGGTTAGTGTCTTGGCCTTAGTTTCATAAAATTTAATTTCCTTTTTATAAAAAAAATGCCATAAATTCCATTTTATGAATATTTGTCATCATAAAATATATCTTTTATTGAGATGAATTTGGTAAATTGGTTTTTGGACATAAATAAAACATAATTATATTTTTTAGAAATTATAAAGATATTTTTTTATAAAGGTATTCTGAATAATATTTTATTTAGTGGAATAGACATTTAAAACACGCATATTCAAATATTAATGAAAAACTAATTTTATAATGTCTTAGGATATTTTTATAAGTTTCAAAATTTTGACTGTGTCTTAAAATCTATTATTTTATAATAAATATAGAATTTAATATTTAAAAGATAAAAATATCATATTTATATAATTATTCTAATAAAATAATCATTATATTTTAAATTATAAATTATAAATTAGGTTAGGGTGATATTTTTTAATTTTTCTAAAATAATTTAATTATCAGTGAATAGTAAAAATACACTTTCTTTTTTCGGTATAATTTATGACATCATATTTATTTTATAACGAGTTAATAATTAATTAAACATAATATGTGACCTTAAATATGTTATTTTATTAATAATATGTATTTTAATAGGTTTTAATAAATTTTTAAACCTAGAAGTTACTTTCCAAAGTATAAAATGGAAATTTTTATTTTGAAAGCAATATTTTGGGGAAATTCTAACTTTCCTAGTCCAAATGAGTATAAAAAATTCTGTTCAGTTCTAGTAGATTAAAATATGATAAATTGTGACTGAAAATTATAAAACCATGATAACAAAATCATTGGTAATATAATGGATTTTCATTTTCCACAACCTAGATTTTCCAGACCTATATTTGGAAAGTATTAAACAATTCGTCTACATTTATTATAAATATGCACCCATATCACCATCCCCACTCACTGCCAATTCATCGTAAAATAATATCTAGAAACTTTTCCCTCCAATTATTCCTCCATGTTTTCCTCATGTCCCTAAGGTTCCAATCCTCAAGATTTACTAGTAACTCTTCAAGGTATGGGAAATCCCCACTTCTCTTTTCCATTAAAGTTCCCTTTTCTGGTATGTCTTGTAATTTCCAAAATAAATTCTTTATGTCCACTTTTTGTTGTCTCATTAGGGTAATAATATTATTTTATCAATTAGGTAGCTTATTTATCTCTCATTTTACCATTTTCTAAAACCACATTTTATACCCTTCATGTTACCGAATTTACTTATCATAATTTTCCCTTTTACTTAAGAAATGCTCATTTATTTTCTATTTGTGAATAACCATACCTCCTCCTTTTAAATAGGTATTCACATAGTTGAAAAATTATTTTTCAATTCATGTAATTACATAGATTAAACCCACATTTCCTTTTCATAGGTTAGAAATTATATAATAATAATTTATTTAATCACTTTTATAATCCATAATTCTAAAAAGAACCCCATTCGTTATTCCCCACTAGTTAATAACAAAATGATTTATTATGATATATGTGGCTCACATTAATTAATAAATGTTAAGAGCTTACCCTAATAACACTCCAATGTATCGAGTAAATAATTTAATCTCTATAGATGACATGTTTTAGGATACCTTGATGAATAATCATGGTAATTTTCATTTATGACACCTTGGTGATAAAATCTAGTGATATGCTTAAGAATGTCTCATTTAAATATTGTATCCACATTTCCGTGTTATAATTTATTTTTTTATCATTATGATACTCATATTTTTGATGCCTTATTGTTATGCCTAAGGTTATTATTTATATGTTTCATTATCACATGTTATATATATCCCTTTCTTATTCCATTAATAGGTTTCATGATCACCCATTTCCTTTAATGTCTATCATCATGATATGAGATATAGTAAAATTAACCTAGGGTGAACACATGAAGATTTAATTTAATAGTATTAGAATAATTTTTTAATTTTCTAATTATTATGTACCTAATTTATAAGAAACTAATGTTTAAAAGATCCTGCATTTTAATCCACATAATGTTAATTTTGTATAAAAAAGGTGGTATTCCATAGTTATCCTCTCTAGATGTTTTTAGCTGATCAGATTATTGATCTAACATTTTACAACAGATCAAAGAAACAAAAAAATAGTATAAAATATAAAAATCCAACTATTACATGTAATTGTAAATAAAAATTGAAAAATTATCAACCAAAAACTAAATAAAAGTAATTTTATTTATTTTATGTAGTTAACTAAAATGATAAAAACAAATTGAGAGATTAAATGACATAAAAATGAAAAAGAATCCAAAAATGTTGTGTCATTTGTAAAAATTGTCAAATGTATAACACTATTTTTTACATTGAAAATAATATTCTTTGAATATATGAAAAATTATCCAATTAAATTGTAAACTAAAAATACTTTATTTTTATTCATATTTTAATGAGTAGTTAAATAAAATGCTAAAAACATTAATGTTAGATTAAAAGACATAAATTATTGAAAAAATATCAAAAATTGTGTGTGAATAGTAAAAATGCTCCAAACATATAAGTCATTTTTACAAAAAAAAATATTTTTGGAATATAATCATTTATACAATTATTTCTGATGAAAATGATACAACCAACACATGATTAATGGGGGGTTGAATTTTGTACAATCATTCATGTCGGGTTCCCCATTAATATTTCATCCCCAAAACAAAGTGTGGGGTTAGAAAGATACTTTTTTATTTTGGTGGAACAACCTTCACATTAGACACGTATACCTGGATAAATTTACGGTGGCTTCGAATGGGTTTTATTCCAAGAACCAGAAAAAACCAATGGTTCTCATATCTTTGATGACTCATGGACCTTCATTCCAATGGAATGCACTCATTAGGGAACTTGGAAAATGATATTTAACAAATCGCATTGGTCAAGAGGATGGGAGGTCGGGTTCATCATACCCTTTTTGGGAGAGTTGTTTCATACTACAAGACTCTATTAAATATTTAAGATGCATTCCAAATTACTTCATTAACTCCCAAGTATGATGAGTTTCAACCATGAATTAATAAAAAATTGTTAGTATGTATGCAATTTTGATTCTTGATGTATATGTGGTTCTTCATCTATGGAGATATTATGTATCTGAGGTCCTCCATCAATGGTACCCTTTTATGAATGGATTAGGTATTCCTTTTTCATTTATTATTATGATTATTTTTTTGAGCCACACAGTGGGGAACTATAGAGTTTATCATCATCTAGGGTGACATGGGTTGTTTTGATGTCTGGATTTGAAACATAAGATATGATTTCTATGTATCCTTATAAATGGAATCAGAACCCATGTAGTTCAGTTCCACTTAATAGGGAACATAAAAACATTTATGGTCATATGATAATTACAAAACCGTGTAGTTTAACATCATGCAGCAAGGTATTCTCGGAAGAAGGTGGATATGAAGTGTTTGGTGTGGGACTTATGTCGAAGTGGCCCAAAGAACCTGGAACAGATATCGACACCCTGTTTGGTTTAGACCCAACTGGGAATGTTTCCTAGAGATAATTGGAGTGGATTTTGGGTTTTGGGTTTGGGCATCATAGAGGCTTCATACGAATCCCATTTGGGTGTAAATTAAAGTGAACATAGTTTGGTTGGGTTGTTGGATTTTTACCACATGGAGGTTTCCTATGTATCCCATTTGGATGGGAATCGACCCCCATGTATTTCAATTATGTGGTCTTATGCCTATGGATTCCCTCTGAAGGTTCTTCTTATAGGGGAATGCATCCCTTTGAGAGTATTGAGGAATGATTTTGGGTCATGCACCATATAGGGGGATGCCCTGATGGTTGGGTAGAAGAGGGATGTCTCTTCTCATGGTGATTTGAAGGTTTGGTTGGGGATTACATCTAAGGAGTATTCCTATATGATTGTTGTATAGTGTAATGGCAGGGGATTATACTAGGTACATGGCCTTGATGGGTGGGGATTACACTTTAAATGATAGCCAACATTTTAGGACCATGTGAATTTAATGACTACTTCCAATCTCTATGCCCACATGATTCATTCTATGTGTGAGAAACAAGTGGAAGGGATTGATCTAGGAGACTATACAGTCTTCTTTTTTCACTGGTGAATGAGGGAGGGGGTATTGAAGAGGGAGAATGGTGTTTTACATGACCTTCTCCTTCCTTCATTTTACCTTGGATAAGAACGTCAGACTACCCATCAAGATATAGCCCAGGGGCATGGCGAAGGAGGATGGACTGATGTGGGAGAGGACTAGTAAGTTGTATTTGGGGATTACTCCTATTGGGATTCCCCACAACTAGTTCTTGGGGAAGAGAACATGATATGTCATAATCCCTCATAGGGAAAAGAAAACATGATCATCACCCTCCCTGATGGGAACCGGAAGTCCCTGGTCATAGAGATGATGAGGTTAGGACGTGTTCATAGAACTAGTATCTGAGACTAGGATATCCCTGACAACTCCCCTAGGGTCAGGTCCTCGTGACTGAGGGAATTAATATCTGCATGCACCATGGGGACTCTTCTCATCATGTTGGATAATTGTGGGAATCCTCTACTTGATGGAATTCATATCCAAATGGGGAACACACAAATGTGTATCTTGTAATGGGTTTTCATGTCTGGTGGCTTTGTTGGGGGTTTAAATTTGGTCCCCCTCGGATGAGGGATCCAAAGAAAGAGGGAAGATACCACTGGTGCATTAAAAGAGGGATTGGTAGGTCTCGTGAAATTCTATGCATGGTGAGTAGAGGGTACTTCGCATTGTATCTATGAAGAGTTGGAAGTGATTCACCTAGGGGGTACGCTTGTGCAAGTTGGAGGTCCCTTGGGATATTTTTCACCTAGGTGACAACACTTGGTCAAGTCCTTTCTCTTGGAACCAAGGTTCCCCTCGGATGTCCCTATAAGGGTAACACAAAGGTCCCAGATTAGGGAAGGTACCTCCACGATAGTGGTTTTTAATGAGCGGGGAAAATGGATCTTCATGTAGGTGTCTTGTGTATCAGACCCCAAAGGGACTTGTTTCCACTACCCCCCCCCCCTTTAATTCCATCTTCTCTCAGGTTTTGGAGAGTTTACTGTGGAGTTTTTGAGGGCTTGGTAGAAGTGGATGTGTGAAGAGAGCTTAGATTATTATTTCAATATTCCTATATTAAAAAAAGGATCCTCATAGTCATGTTTATAAGAAAAAATGGGACTATAGATGAAGGAGTTTCCCTACATAGGTAGCAGGCCCAGGTTATAAATGCAGGAATCCCGCACATGGGTGGTCGATCCTTCAGTTCCACACAAGATGGGTTGTGCGGGCCATCTAGTGTGCAAGATGGGTGTGCCCAGGTCAGTTTTAGGAAAGTTCACTTGATCCTTATGCTTCTCCAATTTTCATAGAGAAAAACTGAGTTTGCGGATGAAGAAAATATGTAATCAAAGAAATAAAATGAATATAAAAATATAGATTTATGTGGTTCTAGAAATGATCCCTAAGATGTCAGAGTGATATAAAATATCACTATGAAATCTAGGATCATAATTAAATGGGTTATCTCAGTGTTTATAAAACAGAGATTCCATATATAGAATTCAGATAATAGAGAATATGAATCACTATTCCACCAACTGCAAAAAAAGCCTATTATGCAACAGAAAAAAGTGGTTATAATACCAAATCACCATAGTGTCACAACTACCCAATTGCATGATGATAAAGTTTCTAGTGGATTAATGTCCATGGATCTAGAGTATTATTGTACCAATAGTTGAGTATCCTCCTCCCCATGTATGTTCATCTTGAGAATCACCAGATAGTGTTCCGATAATTCTACATCACAATGGTTGTGGAGGTGTCCCAAATTTCAATCAAACTACCTCTTTCTAATGTGTCAATCGAACTAGAGCCTAGGTAGCTAGTTCTTGTATTTCTTCATACCCGCATGGGTTACTAACGAAATGCGTCCCTTGAGTCGAGGCCATGAAAATTTCTGGTCATACAAAGTGAAACATGAATGTCAAAACCAAAGGTGAAGATGAAAGAGATTAGAAACCTTTAAGGTGATATAGGGAAAATAACACTGGGAAAGCCAGGGTTGAGAAAACCACATCTTCCCAACTAAGCTGGTCCTGTCATCATTACCAGGATGAGAGTCAGGTTTCGGTCACCCAGTCCTCTATGAGAGAGAAGAGGCCTGAAAAAGATTATAAATCAAATAACATCATCTATTCCTCACAATTTACCACATTAAAACCTGATTATATCTGACCCATAGAGATCCAAGATTTGAAGGGTATATCTCATAATATCAGAGACATGTGGATATTCCACTAAGATGGATGGTTCATCCCAAAATTGGTAGATATCTGATCACACCCTATATCAACCTCGATAATGATTTGAATGAGGTAGGGTAATGTATTCAAGCACTGGAAATTTTGATATACATAATAGTCGATAATATCCTAATCACAAAGCAAGTGTTTGACATGTTAGATTGAGGAAAACATTCAAGGGTATTTTCTCACATTGATGATTAATGGTATGACTACATGACCCCGATGATGTATCTCTAATATCTATATTTTTTACTTTTATGAACCATCATTAACCTAGAGGGGATTTATCTCACATTTTGGAGGATAATAATAATAAGTAGTATATAAGGCACTCAATTTACTGAAATATGGGCCTATAGGAACCCCAATCATTCTAGTTGATGAGTCTCTTGGATCTCTAGAACCATCCTTGGGTCACAGCATAATTGTGGAGGAAATTGTTGAAGGGTATTCTCGACTACCTCATCATGTGTTTTTTATTGAAATGGCATATGTGGTCCCTTCAATGTCTCAAGAGAGGAAGAAAATGAGGGTCGTGATGTTGGCCCAATGTATGCACCACAGTAAGTCCTTATTCTGTCATCTGATCTCATGAAATTCTTGACATATTCTTTTGACCATTAATTCCATTAATATAATATGAATCACTTTCCTACCTTAAGTTATCATGCACAGGTCCATCAATGATCAAGGGGGATACCTTGGAGGAGGCATATATTAGTGATGATGAATCCATCTCTTTAATGGATAAAGCACCAAGAGATAATGTTACACCAATCCCTATTAATGTAGATGGGGTATAGGCTCATGGTAATGTTACATATTCAACATAAGATATCTTGTAATGGTTACTAACATTCTTCTCTATGATATTTTAGATTTTCCACATAAACACGATGACCAATTGACAACCACCATAGACCCTATCTTCACTTCAGAGGGGGTTGACAGGCACCCAAGATTGTGCGATGAAGGTTTAGGTTCTTACCCTGACCCTTTGGGGTTTGATGATGTTGGGACTAGATAAAATTCATCATAGATAATTAATGGTAGATCCAATTTGGGACCGGATCCTTTCAACTTAGATACCCCAACTTGTGGCTATATTGCGTGATATGAGGGCTTATATAATGAAATAATGGATGAACTAATGGAACATGATGAGAGGTTAAAAATCATTAATATTCCAACATCTCTAGAGGAGTTCAGTGAGTTTAACAGGTTATTTGATGTACATGACTTCTATCTTCCTTGTATTATTTTCAAATATAGTTGGCCTTTTTCATTTTATGTGTACCATAGGAGATCAATTTGTAAAGATTTTTCTACAGAGAAACTTTCCATGGAAATTCATGACTGAGGCCTCCATGATCATCCTGCCCCTGATGCTGAGGAAATAATAGATGAGAATTCTAAAGTGGGATATTCTTGGGATCCCCTGATCCCAATTTCTGAGTGAACCTATGAGGATGCTCATAATCAGGAGGTCCTTGTTATGAGAACCGAGGCTAGGAGTCTTGGGGAGGTATCAATCCCCACATTTAACCAAAAAATAGGCAAGTGTAATTGTCTATTATAGTTACCTTCACTTCCATTGTTGTTTTCTAACCACATGATACTGATGAGGGGTGTCACCATCAATTTATTTTCATCAACATAATTATATGAGCATGAAATGGGGGATTATATTCAAGTTTAGTAAAAACTAGAAAGAAAACCTGATACTATTTTAGAGGGAGCAGAGCAAGATGACCAGTTGAGAATACTAATAGTAGAATACATATCTCCATATAAGAGTGGATCAGAGTCCAAATTGGAGATGTTGGATGCTCTTCGCACTACACGTCACATCATTTGGTGAGAAATTTGGATGATAGTTGCAGAGAATCTTCTTGAAGACATTCCATCATATTTTTACTACTTATGAACCTATTTTCCTTTCTGGGATATGATGGGATTGATTAATGCATGAGCCACCATGTTGTAAAGTCAATCATCCCACAAAGGGGATAGAATTTAAGGTCACAATAGGATGAGGTACGATTATTAGGCATGTTTGAATATATTAGGGTTTTTGTGTCCCAAGCAGAGAATAATCATTCCAACTAGATGGAGGAGCAGCAGCACTGTATAGATGAGAAATCTATCCAAGTGGTACATCTTCAAGATGAATTAAATTTCATTTGGGAATAGACTATATAGAACCAACATTACTTAATGATGGCCTCAGCATAAGGTGAAGATTCTATGGATGTGGAGAAAAATATGATTTGTTACACTGAAGATTCCATTTCCACACAACTAACATGGTTCCAACAAGATACAGAAAATTATTGATCCATAGTTCAATATATCGAATCCTATGTTGTGGAACACCTATAAAATTTGGTATAGGGGCTCCAACATGTCAAATTTCCTCCCAATTTTATACAATAAATGAAATTTTTATTTGTTTCCAATAACCTATTCTTGTATTCCTATCTTCATCGGAATTGTAATATAACAGTGAAAAAGACTCATTTGATTGAACAACATCATGTTATAATTACAATGATAAGGGTGAGGGACTGCTCTAATTTCTTCCTAAACCATGGGTCATTGAAAGTGTAGTTCTACTATTTCTAGGTTTGTTTGAAAAACCCTAAATACATTGTTTATTTTCTGTCATATAACTAATTTTTTTTGAAGAAAAATATGGTGAAAAATTAATGAGAAAGACATGGATTTTTATTATGTTTCCCTTTGTGGGATTTTTATCTAACAAATTATTTACTTGTAATTTATATTACCCAAGTTTTTAATAAAATATGTGGAGTTTAGGTCTAATTTTATGGGACTTGAATTTTTTTAGGGTTCCGTTCGTTGGTTTTCAACCTGCCGAGTACTGTGTCTCTTTATGTCAGAGGTTTAATGTCAAGAATCCTGGGGAAATGTGAATGGTGTCTTAAGTCAAAAAACATTGACCATGAGTTTTGGAATGATGAAAAAAACAAGTCTTGTTGACTAATATTACTTCTAAATTTCATTAGATACCCAATGGGAAATTTTGAGTCATACTTTTTTGATTTCTGAGTCTAAAACATGATACGAGATGAGTATGTGACAGATGTCCAAACATTGAGTTTGAGAAGTTTTTTCTAGAATAATATTTTCAAGGATTTAGGGAATATATGAGGTCTCTCTAGAGGAATAATGTACCACTAGAAGATAAAATCATACTGTGGGGTGACATAAGGAAAATTCAACTTGGGTCTGTTACTGCATAGTAAAATAATGGAATCATCTGGCTAACATGCCCCTTTAGTCGGAGAATTTATGAAAAGACAACTAGGGCATGTTACTTCATATTCGAACAAAGGATCTATTAGGAATTCTGACATTCTATTACCAATAGCTCTGAAATATGTGCAGATCCAAATTTTTCAAGACTAAGAAGAGTGGTTTTCCATGTAAAGGTGTTTGATAATGTAGAGAACCTCCATATTGGCATTGAACACAAATGTAAAAATTACCCTACATGAATTTGTATCATGTTAATTAGGGTGCGTTATATTGAATCGCCCATTTCATTGGGGAAGGCCACTCTCCGAAAAGGGTTGAGACATGATGCAGTTTAATGTCATGTGGCTAGGATATAGATCATACAGTTTAACATCTTATGGTGAGGACATTGTTGTATAGTTTTGAATCTTGTGACTAGGAAGTTATTATATTTATTTTAATGTCATATATCAAGGACATTGGGTGCTATAATTTAAGGACTTTTACCATTGACTTAATGGTTAATGATTCTCCATTTCATGATCATATGGATGGGAATGTACAATCACATTCAGGTATGAAGGGGGAAGGATATAAGCTATAATCTAGGGGCCTCAAAATTCTATAAGTGATATGGTGGAAAGGGATCATTGAAATGGAGAGGTATCTCATGAGGATGAATGTACCTCTGGTTGAAAAACACATTTTTTGGGTTACATAATTGAAATCCAATGGGGGAATGTTACTACATACTAAAATAGTTTAATTCTCTGGCTGGAGGGGCATTTATGTGGGTGAATTATGGAAATCCAACTGGGTCATGTTACTATATAGTTAGAAAAAGGATTTATCAGGAATTAAAACATAGTATTTGTTGATGGACAAATGATTTTTATCTAGATTTTAATTTCCCTGGACAGATATTTTGTGTTGTGGAAGGAAAATTCCTTAATATGGAAGGATTATTTCATGTAAAAATTACCTAAGAATGGGAGAAAACTATTCCTATATAGTTCTAACCCGATCATTAGAAAATAGGGGGTTTTTTTGAGATTGGCCTCAAATAATACGGTCCAGGTATCTCTATGTTTCTTATTTGTATGAGAATAATGTTATACGTAGTTCTGAAAAAACTTGCATTTTAAGGTCTTTCTATCATGACCTATTATGAATTTTAATTTCATACAACGTGGAAAATATGGTGTTTGTAGTTTTTGGAAATATGACTAGGACCATGGTATTATAGAAACAATGAGTAAAATTAAATCGGATGGAAACAACGAGTAATATGAGGCCTACCCGACCAAGGTTGTTCCGACAGACAGTATACATGAGGTAGGAAATTGTAAAACATGATCTTGGGAGTTCTCATATCGAGAAAACTGACATGGGAAAAGCATGTGAGGTCTTATTGTAGACCATGGTCGAATAGCATGTTATTGCATGATGGATTCATGGCTTACATAGATAGAAGAAGATTCTTCTGAGGATGAATATACTGCTGGTTGATAGTCCTTTTATTTGGGTGACTTATGAAAAGCTAGTTGGGGCGTGTTACTGCATAGTCAAACAGTGGAATCCTCTGGCTGACAGGACATTTATGTGGGAAACTCAGGCAAAACCAATATGTTCATGTTACTATATAGTCAGACAACAGAGTCCTTAAGTATAAAAACATTTACTAATGATAGTCAGATAAATATTTAGAAGACCTAAAATTGTTAGAGATTAGGAGTATAACGTGTAGAAGGAATATTTTTTAGATTACAGGTAGTACGTGGACCTAAATAGGTGTTGAATTATAATGTGCCTTGCACAGATCTGACTCATATGCAGGAAGGGACATTTTTGTTTCCTTAATGGATTCTGGAATGAGGGAACCCAAATTAATATCTCTTATATAGATATTTGCTTAGATCTTTGTCTGTTTGTAGCTGAGGGAGACTTTTTCATTACCCTATGGATGGGATGAGGACATTTAGTCTAGGCATCACTACATATCTTGTTGGGATGAGAATCAGGCCACATGTAGTTCTTAGGGAACAATGCATTATAATTTCATGAAAAAAAGGACATCATCTATGCGGTTTAATTTCATGTGGTAAGGATTAAGGTGGCTCGATGTGAAAAAATAATTTTTTTGGTTTGGATAGGGTATAGGTCTTAGGAATCACTAGATGTATTTTTGAAACTAGAATCAATGCACACATATTTCTAGAGTATATTACCTATACTGATTGAATTCATATGTGGGGGAGGGAGATATTTGTTTAATATGGTCTCACGAATGGGGTAAGAACCCAAATTGGATCCTCTCATGTAGATCTGACACATATATAAGAGAATGGGGTAACTTCCAATGTTGTTGCAAGACTAGGATATAAGATCCATGTGTCACTATGTATCCCATGGGGATGAGAATAAATCCATACGTAGTTCTAAAGAAACCATGCAGTTTAAATTCATGTGGTAGATACATTTGGTGTTTCTTTTAAGACCTAGCAACTAAGACCATAATAACCCCAATGTGAATTTATATTTCGTACTTATGTAGGAAATTTTTTTATCAAATATCCTAAGCCGATGTGAGCTATGATCGGTGTTATAAACAAGGAGTGGAAAATTATTCTTCCACCACACATGGTTTAAACAAGTGAAGGATAAGGGAATTTTGATTTTTGGGTTGTTTTGGAAAGTATTTAAGATACAGGCATCTCAACATACCTCATTAGAGTGAGAATCAGGTTGTATGTTGTTCTTCAAGTCCTCCCAATGAAGTTCTAAAATGTACACAGGGAAGTGGAATTTTTTGTGGTTGGAACCATGACTATAGATCAAGGCGTCACTATGATTAACATTGTAAAGACAGTGAATCCACACACTATTCTTGAATAAAAGGTGTGGTGGGGTATTAGTATCGAGGATTATGATCTGCTCAAACATGGATCAAAAGGTAACATAGTTTTACATCATGAAACAAGGATGTGAACCATGAAATTTAACATCATTTGGATAATAGTATGTTATACAATTTATTTTATCGTGACTAGAATGTTGGGATATCTAGTTTAAATTATTATAGCTCTGATGGTGTTGTCATATAGTTTTGGGTCATATGACTAAGACCACATAGTGTGCCTTTCAAGATCGTGTATACCTGACCCTGATGGTATGTATTTTAATAATTCAAAATAAGTATGTTGGTTCCATTTTGTTTATTTACTTATGATGTAAATGATATTTCATTATTTTTATGGTCATGTAAAAAATATAGAATATATATTTTTATTTCATGCACCTAAGACGTATCACTCTTTTTTCAAACGAAGTAATTTTTGAGAAACATTAAATTGATTGGGGTCATAATGAGATCTTCATCCATTGATATCCTGTAATATTATCTATTAGAGAGGACATTTTGTATGGAATAAGTTCCCTCCCACATTAGATTACGATTTGGATTCTACTTTCTTGGTATCATTTGAATCCTGAGGACCAGGACCAATTTTCTATAGAGGGTCAAACAGAGGAAGAACATATTATTAGAATCTAGTTCTATCTAATTTTTATGGATATTCAAGTGATGAATGGTATGAAACATCTTCACATCCAGTCACTCCAATTCATCCAGTCATTTTTTGGATTTCTCATCTCTAGATAGTTGATGACATATCGCAATATGGAGTGATGTCAATTGGACGTCAATGTGTTGAACTACTTCTGTTCTATATAATAGTGAATACAGGGTCACCTGTATTGATATAAATCTTTTAGTTTGATAGTCCTAGTAGTCATGGAATATATTTTTGGGAAAATAATTTGTATCCTTATTGACTATCTTTTAAAATATGTTCAATAGGATCTTTTTGAAGGCCTCTGCATTCCTGTTTTGTACTACATGATAGTGGGATGAGTGGTTATAATTGATATTATACTCCTATTAAAACTTTTACAACTCACCAGAATAGAAACTAGTGCCATTTTTTATCATTATTATATGAGGGGCACCAAATCTACGAATGATGTTGGATTTCATGTATCTAATAATGCTTTGAGATGAAACTTATTTGAGGGGTATTGTCTCATCACATTTGAAGAAGCATACAACAACAGTTATGATGTATTTGAAATTATTGGCCATTGTAGCAGGATATGTTACTAAAAAATTCAATCCCCATATAGAAAATGAAAAAGATTATTTGCCTCTATATAGTATATTATGGGGGTTGATGGATGATGTTAGCATGAATTTTATAGAAATTACACCTTCCGGTAAATTTTGTATAATCTTGTGTCATAGTGGGTCAGTAATATCCAAGCCTCTGAATTTAATGGTAAAGATTGGTCCCAAAATGATGGAAACCACAGGCTCTAGTGTGAACTTAATTCATGAAAACAACAATCTATTCTCTATTGATACATCTGATAAGGACACCACCAAAACCTCGTTTATAGAGGAATTTCTAGTCATTTTGGTTTTCATAAAGAGTGAAATTGGTTTCTCATCATTGGAATTTCTTCACAAGTTTTTTATTATGGGAGTAATAAATTTTGAATGTAGTTTATGATGGGAATCATCTACACCATGGCACGATCATATGGTTTGGTGATTGGGATGATTTCATCGATCTCTTCTGTGCAGTTATGAGAAAGAGGCAAGATCATTCGGCGATGCACAATTTCGACGACCATTTCATCCCATTTTGGATGTACCAATGTCATATATGTATTCTCAAATGCATTTTCCTAGTAATTATGTGATTTTGGTAAATGATTTAGTGTTGTATCTAAGGGAAATTCTTCCATTAACCCCATAAATATAAAAACATCGGGATTAACTCTTCTTTTCTGATGGAACAATCCTCATTGATCTATTTGATTGTCATATTTGAATCACCTCAGACACCTAAGTGTCTCACTAGTGTTTGAAGTGTTAATTCATGGCTTAAAACGAGGGTCTGATAATCTACCTCATTGTTTGTACATCCTTCTGACAATAGGAAGGACTGAGGAAAAAATATATTTTCTGGAGAGATGAGTATGACTCCCAACATAGAATTATTTATCGTAGGATCTTCCATTATCATCCGTGTTGGGATCTTGTATGTACTATCAAAATACATTTCCAATATTTTGGGTCTGTATTGAATAGAAAAGATCTCTTCATTGAGAAATTCATTATATACCACCGTTGTTTTTGCATACGAGCGCTCTGGGAGAAAGTCTTCTAAAGAATATCCTTTCACCTATTTGCGATGTACAAACTGAATTTCAAAATATTGTAGAATAAAATTTGATTGTTCCAAAAATCCATTCATCATAGGATGAATGAGGATATGTTTTACTGGGTTATTGCGAAATACCAAATGGTCCTTGTGGTGCTGCAATTAGTGCCTCAAATTTTGAACTGTGAATATTAATTCCATGCACCTCTTCTCAATATCCAAATAATGATTCTTAGTATCATTCATGGTTCAACTAAGATATTAAATGATTTTTTTATTCCCATAGTCTTTATTTTTCATGAGGAATGAACCCAGTGATCCCTCTAGTGTCTTCAAAAATAGAATGAGTGGCATTCCATCAATAGGATGAATAATCACTAGTGGGATCAAGAGATATTTCTTGATGTTTTCAAATTCTTATTGATAGTCACTGGTCTATTGATAGGTGACCCCCTTATTGGGAAAATTGGAGAAGGGAAGAAATTTTTTTATAAGATTGGTTATAAAGTTCTAGATATAGACCATGTGTCCTTGAAGTCCTCTCAACTCTTCATGGTTTTGAATAGTTGAAATACGAAGTGTAGCATTATTTTTATCATGGTCAACATTGATGCTATGATGGAATATGATAAAGTTGAGAAATTTTCTCGAGGTTACCCCAAAATCACATTTCTAGGGGTTCATATTCAGAGTATACTATCACAACATGTTTAATATAGTCCGAAGATCAGTCACGTGGTTTGAATACTATCAAGACATAACCACCAAATCGGAAACATATAATTTCAAAAAATTTCCGAAGAAGGGTTTGAAGATGCAACCCATGTCACATTGGTATGTTTCTTTGACATTATTCAAGAAAAAGGGAATTACCTGATAGCAGAATACACCCTGAGGAGCCTTGAAAGTTGTGTATTCTTCGTCTTATGGGTCCATTATAATTTGGTTATACCATAAATATCCATCCATGAAAGAGAGGGCTTGATAACTTTTTTGTTATATCAATAAGTATCTCTATCATTGGAACTAGGAATTCAAATTTTAGACAGTTCCGATCGAGATCTCTAAAGCCAATACAGCCCCTGATTTTTTTCATTCATATTCTTTACAGGGACAATTTGGCTAACCATTTTTGATACTAAACATCCCAGATGAAATTGATCTTGATAATATTTTCCACATCAACCTTAATTTTGTTGACATGGGTTGGATGTGTCCTTTGAAAATCCTTCTTGTATCCCTAGTTGTATCTTGGAAAGACTATGTTATGAGTGGAAACCTTGGGTCAATGCCATGAATCTCCATATAATCCCATGAAAACATTCCCCGATATTGCTTCTAGAAGGCATATACCTATTGTTCTTTAGAAGTCATGGCCCCACTAATCAAAGTTCATTATTTGACTTAATTTTTTACCTAGATTTATTAATCTATGTTTTTCAATGACAACTAATAAACATTTATCAAATACTGTAGGGGAATCCCATATGTCTTCCTCTTCTTCTTATTAATCCTTCTCCTTCTCTTCCACCAATTACAGGGAATTTGGAGATGAATAAAATTTCTCTGAGTTAGAGGTGGAGTTATTATTTTGTCTTTTTGAAGGAGAAGCAACTTATTTTATCCCAATTGATGACGTGGGCCCTCTAAGGAAAAATTTTAAGATGGAATGAGGGTATATTAACTCAAGATTCCATCACCAATAGGAGAGTCAATGAGTACTCTAGTTTATCATGGTTCAAATTTCATCAATAAAATCACGAAGTTATCTAAATACGTGCCTAAATTCAGACACACCTATTTGATCAGATTGATTGGAAACATATACTATACACTGATATTCTTGAAGGGATTAACTGAGGTTATATCCAGATCATTTGTATCATTGATTTGACAAACATCATCAATCATGAGATATTTCCCTTTGATAGAATTATGCATCCATATATTGTGATTCGTAGGATTTAAATGGGAATTTATCACTATGAAATGTCTATATTTCACAATTACTACAATATTTGAAGCATTAGTTGTATGATGAGGGAATATAAATGTGTTGATGTAACCAAGACCATCCAATAAGAACATTGAAGGATGTATCTTTTGAAACAACCAGAAATTGTGAGTTAGATATGAGATCCCTGAACTATGTCCTAGGCCTGATTTCACGGATATTATTTTTCTCCGTCTTGTCATAACCGTGTAGAATTAGATAAGAGGGTGATAAGTAGTACTCACTGTAAAAAAATTGAGGAAATGTTGATACCAGAATGAGGTTGAGTCCAAAACCATTTTCAATGAAGGTTCATTTGATATTAACATCATTTATCCTTTCAGATTCTTACAAAGGCCTGATGTGTCCTTGTATAATGGTATCTTTTTCTTGGTCTAAAAAGGAGATAACTATGTGAAAACCAAGGGGTTTTTTTTCAAATATAATTCACTAGTAGTGACATCAACCTCAAATTCTTGGGTATAGGACAATGCCTCTAAAAGTTATTCCCCAAGGTTTCTTCACAGACTCAAAGTATACAGGATAGACCATGGGGCTGAAGTAGGGATAACTACTTTAAAATTTCATACATATGATCCAAATTTCTGCAATTCCCAATGTGGATAAACTCTTTTATTGTCACTTTAGGAATAGAAGTAATTATTTTAGGAAGGATAGACCTTGGACAAGGAGTTTAAGTAAGTTATTGCATTGGTCAATTATGTTGACTAGGTTTGCCTATTTTATAAAGTTAATTAAGCGATGGTATCACCTAGAATTGATATTCTAGAAAGACCGAGTCATGGAAAACTCTATCTTATATGGGGGAACATTCTTTCTCTTGATGAGATCACTGGATACTCTCCCATTAGTTTTTCCATGTAACGGTTTGTGCAAGGACATGTCTAGAGTAATGACTCCTTGAACAACCACGTCTTCCTCGATATCCTTGACTCTGGCATCCTCTTCCAAAAATTCTCCAATCGAGTGTAGAAAATCCAGATTCATATTTTCACTCAATATCTAAGAAGGGGTCCATTATGTGTATAAAATTAATGGAACCAAAGATCAACTCCTCATCTAATGAGTACCCCATCTAGTGGGTTGACTCTTATTGTACCTTTTAGTGGGGAGGTTCATGTGCTTCCATAATTATATACATGAAGTCTAATAGAGTCATGGATAACTTCATCATTGACATAATCTCATATTGCTTTTCTTTCTTCTTTCCCTTCCGACCAGGTTGTTTCTTGGAGGACTGAATTTCGGGTGATTATGGCATCAATGGAGTCGATTGTGCCATAGCGAAAGTAGTCGGGAACAATTTTCTATTTTGTCTATTCTTGAAGGATATAGTGAGTCCATTTTAAATTCATTCTAACCATCCAACCAAAGAAATTCTGAATACCCTTTCTCTTAACTTCTTTCCAATTATTATCATTCAAGGGATTAGTGGCAGAAACACTCACTGCCTTAAAGGTAGCCGTCCCAGCTTCACTATATCAGAGTCCGCCATCATTTATAGGATGTATTTGAAAAAAACATTCATGGATGTTGTTCCCCAATGATCAGTGGAAGGGGAAATAATTTGGGATATCTTCATCACCAACCTGGTTGGGATTCTTGGGGTTTGGTAACATGAAAAAGTTATTTTCTATTGTTGATATGATGTACCCAAGGACATGGTTTTTTCATAAAGAATAAAGATTGTTCATAAATTCCTCAAACTATTTTATATTCTTCTCCCTTTACCTATATTGATGAGGTGGTAATTTCTTTTTATGCTCAAGAGGGGGGGACTTCATGATATAGTGGAAGCTTTGGAGATGTATAAGGTGTAGGGGCGACATAATTGTAACAGAGGCATCCCATGCTTTACCCAATCACTTTCCTTTAGTTTATGGGATTACACAGGACCTATCATTGGTTCATGTGATGGAGTATTCCATTATTTGAGAAATTACAACAAGATCCTAGAATCCTCTTGAATATTCACATGAATGAGTGGGGTTGTCAACTCATCATAATGATTCCACATATAGATGGCCAAAAAGTCTTCATGGGAAGTTATATGATTAAGAAGTATGCCAACCCTTTCTATAGATAAATGTAGTATGAGACCCTCTCATTCTACCATTGTTTGTGTTTTGAGAGACCGAGTATTGTTGTCTTTTCTAGTGTTGAGATTAATTTCTATAGAAACTTATGATGCAGATATTACCACCCATGAATTGATTGAGCCGGTAAACTCGTGTACCATGCAAATGTTATCCCCTGCAAAATGTGCTTGAAGTACCTAAGTTTTACTACTTCCTATTGTGAAGGATTCCCCATCATGGGATTATAGTGAGACACAAAATGCACAAAATACTAATTTTCTTTCCCTAAACAATTAAAAATATCAAATTTTGAATTTCTAATGTTTAGTGGGGGATGAGTCGGATCAACCCATTCAGGGAAAGGCATTGTTTTTTGTCACACTAGCACATATTGTTCCTCCTTAACTTCTAATATCTCTATTCATTACTCAATTGTATTGATGAGTCCTTGAGTAATGTCTAGATGAGTATGGTCTTGGAAAGGGGCGACATTAGGTAGGGTTAACTATGGTGGTCCTGTTGGTATCAAACTTGGGTAACCAAAATCGACAAGTCTATAAGGATGCACCTAGCACAGTTTTGGTTGTGAACCAAATGTAATAAAAT
This sequence comes from Viscum album, assembly GCA_963277665.1. Taxonomy (NCBI): domain Eukaryota; kingdom Viridiplantae; phylum Streptophyta; class Magnoliopsida; order Santalales; family Viscaceae; genus Viscum; species Viscum album. Next base: position 1,016,445,311 of record OY728155.1, read on the forward strand.
CTTGATTTTCTATGTTGAGGTCCATGTATATTGTTTTTGTATATCCTATAATGACCAAATGTTCTATACCCCTTTTCATTGGTGCAAGAAAACCCTCTTTATTGAGGTACGCTAATTGGGAGATAAAGTTAAGGCTTTGTCTATTGAACATATATAGAAAGAATGTTGTCTCGAATTATTTCTATGTTGAGTCTTCTAAATTCCATTATATCATACTCTTATTGAGAAATTCATTCCTCAAGTGTGATGGGTTCTAACTCTTTAGGAGGTGGGGGAATCATAAACTTACCTTTACACTTTTCCTTGGTAGTTTCTAATTGTGGAGGTAATGATGAAGTGGCTGAGGAAATACCCAAATTTAGAGCAATCATATGGTTATAGGTATGCACAACTCCTTTAATTATTTTGGTTTATACCATATAATGAACTAAAACATCCTCCTCTATATCATATGTGTTGGCCTCCTGTTCTATAAGGTTCACATGGGTGGTGTTAATAAAGTTCACTAATGCACACTTCATTGGAGACATTTCATCAATATCTTTGTGGGAACACCTTTGTATTTTTTCCACTTTGAGGACTTGTCTTCTTCTTTGCTGGTTCTCTCGGGGCTGTTTGGTGGATGGTAATCTATAGGGAATATCTAGATAATTTTTCCATGCATTCTACCAATGAGGATACTAGATCATGGGATGGGATGATCAGGGAGGACTTATTCTATGAACTCCCCCCTAATCGATAGAAGACTGAATTCTTCTAAGTATGAGGTTTTTGTGGTAAAAAAGACATGATACCTAAGGGATGGGGATGTTCTCACTCTACTTCCACAACCATTCAAGCCTGTTTTTGTTAACCTTGAAGGTTGTGTTACAAAATCCCACATCCCTGTGGGATGCGGTAGCTCATGGATTAATATGGATGCTACTATTCTGGATGCTTTTTTATTATATAGAGTCGTGTTCGAACATGGAACAGGTATATCATTGGATTTGAACTTGAAACACCCACTTTTGAAGACAATTGTGCTATCTGTGACTTTTATGCTATATGGTAATTGACTTCACTTCTGCGTGAGACTTGACAGATATTTTTAGATGGTTGATACATGATTCTTTCGATGGTTACCTCTTTCATGGACCAAAATTGATAAGATTTAGTGGGGACCTATTTCTGTTGAGGATGTGCTTGGATGAAAAAAATAGTATTTTTCTTGAATTTGTCTGGAATTTATGGCATTTTACAATGTCAACATTTGAAGAATTTTCTAATTTGGGAGCACATTGAAATCAAATTCTCCATGTTTACCCCATCCTCTGATTAGAACACTATATGGGGGTATGTGATTATCTGAGACTATTCATTTAATGCATTAAAACATGAAAAATATAGGGATCTTTGGTGTTTCCCTAATTTTGGATGTCATGTAGCTAGCAGAGCCTCCAAGTCAATTGGGCATTGTATCCCTTTTATTACCTTGGCATGAATTTGATACTTATCATAAGGAAATAACCTTTATCTTTAGTGTCAAATAGTGTTCCATATATTTATGCATATAGTGTGATCGCAATCTTCTTACAACGCCTTTAGAATTCTATATTTTTGATTGGTTAAAGACTATAACATGACCGGTATGTAATCTTTTACCAATTGTCTCCTAATATTTAACACATCTTATTTTTCATTCACTAAAGGTTTCTCAACCTATTCTGAAAAAAGTACATGAGTCCTTACTTCTTTATCATAAACAATAATACTTTGTAGGGACATCCTCTATCACTTTAGAAGGTAGGTGATCTAAGGGTGGTTTGGAGAGGGATCATCTCCTTGGGATTTCTTCTGAATGAAAAAATATTTCACTTGTTTGTGACAAGGCATCAGGAAGGAATGGCCTTGTTTTTACAAGTGTATCATGGTAGGAGGGATTTATCATCATTAAAACATCAAGGGTTATACCGTTTTGAGGAAGTAAAACACTATTGTGGAGAGAACATTCACAGAAATTTCCATTTTGGGGGGGACTACCATTATGGATTTACTTCAGGATGCAAGAATAATTACTACAATATATACCCTAGTGAGGGAATTCAGGGTAGATGATAGAAAGGGGAATACCTTATTACTATTTGATCTTCTGGACACATGTAGGGTTTTCATGACTCTCATTAATAGATAGACCCTTGAGATCAATTAGATTATGGACATGATTTAATCCATCATGGTGACGTGATTGGGGAGGAACATTGAAATTACAGCTATTATTCCCATAATTTAGGATTGGGAGTGTAGGATCCTGAGCATCCAAAGATAAATGTATGAGGGCTTCAAGAAATCAAGCATTTAGTAGAGCAGGATCATAGATAAACTCTTGATTTTTCGAGTTGTCTCTTATGAGGCAGATTTTTGGATTCCCTCTTGGAAGTGACTGGTAATTCTTGTTGGGGAAAGTGATTTTCAATTACGAAGGCTGGTATAACTATCCCCCATGTCACTATTGGAATTTTATGATAGGAATATAGAATTTTAGCAGGGGCTTCCTCCTATATCGGAGTGGCCATCAGAATAGGCTTATTACCTCCGATTAGAACAAGTTATTGTTCCTGATCTGGTTGTCCATATATCATGGGTGATTTTCCCCAAGATCCTCTTGGATGGGAGTAGAGGTATGTTTCTACTCCATAGTGACATGCCGATGATTCACTTTATTTTTAGGGATGGAGTTTTTTATCCATACCTATACCACCATTTTCACCTTTATGATATCCTAGAAGGTATTTATGATTTGGGATGTAATTTTCATATGCCCTTTCACCATTTTCGGGATGTTCTTGATGACTTCAGCCATTGGAATGGGGATATATTCCCATTCTGTGGCTAGAGTATGGGTGTATTCCTACCCATTCTCCCCTTTTCTCACCAATGTATACTGATAGTGCTCATTTTCAGGGTAAGATATTTGGGTTTGTCTACTTTTAATCATCATTTCAATCTAAATGACTTCTCCAAATGTTACCATATGATACTGTTGGTAGGCTTGATATGTGTGGGTAGGTGTGTGTGATTCCTTGATTTTTTTTCTATCAAATTTTACTAATGGTAATCCTTTCACACTTCTAGATGAGGCTATTGGAAGACTTGATTGATGTGGGCGTGTGTTTTTTCCTGCTCAGAGATTTCTGCCAAGTTTTACTGGTGGGATTTACAAGTGTGGGCATGTGTTTGTGCAAGCTCACTTCTTGTTTCCATATTCTATTGGTGAGATTCTATGGATGTTTCTAGATGAGTCTCCAATAAATATTTATTTTCATGGTAATGTGTTTGTGCCTACTCTATGTTTTCAATAAAATTTGATTGGAGGGATTCTTCAGCGGTGAAAAAATTGTGGCTATGTTCCCCAATGACTGGTCGCTGCCCTTGGAGGTTTTTCTTACATCCCTGAGTTTGGATGACCTGGTCCACGATCCTAAGTTTGGAATCATAATCATTATAAGGGTTCAATTTCATGTTGTGTTGGTAGTGATTTTTACTTGCATGAGCCCTTTGAAAAGACCCATGTGTCTTTTGGGTAAGGTTTTTTCTCGCCTCTTTATCTACTTCCATAAGATAAGGGAGAAGCTAATTATTATGTTCCAGGGATAACCTCCTAAAATTTATAAATACGATGATCAAATCCATCTCTTTCTAGACAGTCGATCATCATTGAGTGGATGACTAGCGGTGATTTTCAATCTGGAAGGCCTACCGATCAACCACCAATTTTGGGACAGTATCATTTTTGTGATTCTCCCGGACGATCTCATTTGAGACCCATCATTGAAGATGCTGGGTTGTAGAAAGTTTTCTCTACAAACATGAGGACACAACATTAATGGTATCCAAGGCATATTTCTGTGATATTTTGTATGATTCCATCTGTATTGAAGGAATATCTTGTCGAAAGTGCCTATAATATAGGTGAGAAACACAAGAAGGACAACCCCATCAAAGCAACATCTCATTAAATAAAAACATGAACAATTGATCATCTTGTTTGGAACTCTTTTATTTTGAGAGAATAAGGGGCTTAACAGGTGGCTGAAATGATCATATTGGTTAGTCATTCACATTTTTTCTCACAATTTTTCTTTCTGATAAAAAATAATGTATCCAACTATTGATAATCAGGGGATAAATTTTTTATAATAATTTACGTCAGGTTCCCCATTATTGGTCCTTTATCAAAATGAATCATGGGGTTGGAATGGAGTTTTGTGGTGTTGGTGGTAAAACCTTCATGTTAGACATGTATACCCATGACCCTTTTAGGTGGTTTCCAACAGGGTTTATTTATGTAACCAAAAACAACCAATAGTTCTCATATCTCTTAGGACTCATGGACCAGCTTTCCTGTGGTAGGTGATTGTTGGGGAACATGTACAAGGATATGAAATACCTCACATTGGTTGAGAGGATGGGAGGTCAGGTAGATCACACCCTTCTGGTGGGAATTTTTTCCTACTCCAAGACTCTCTTAAAGATTTAATCCATGTTCACAAATCATTCATTAACTCCCATGTATGATGGTGTTCAACCGTGAAATAATAATAAATTATTAGTTTGCATGGAATTTTGAATAATGATTTATATGAGGTTCTTTAAAAATGGAGATATCTATATGTATTAGAGGGTATCCATCAATGGTTTCCATTTATCAATGTTTTAGAGATTCATTTGTCCTTTATTATTATGTTACTTGTTTTGAGCCACATAGTGGGGTGCTCTGAAGTTTATCATCATCATGGGAGATGCGAGTTGTTTTGATGTCTTGGTAAGAACCATAATATGGGATTCCTATGTTTACTTGTGAATGGAATATGAACCCACGTAGTTTAGTGCCACATAACGGGAAACAATAGACCTTTCAAGGCCATGTAATAAAGACCAAACCAAGCAATTAAACAACTTCTGCTGAGGACATCTAATAGAAAGGGGCATAGTAATATTTGGTGTGGGAATTATACCGAAGTGGTAAAAATAACATAGAAGGGATTTTGGATCCTAGGATGACTACAGCCCAACTTGGAATCTATCCCAGAAAGAAATATGGTCAATTTTGAGTACTGGGTTTGGACCTAATGGAGGCTCAATATGTATCCCATTTGGATAGGAATCAAATCCCACATAGTTCAATTATGGTGTTGTGTTTATACATCATGGGGGATTCCTATGTAACCCATTTTTATGGGAATAAATGTTAATGTAGTTCATTTGTGAGGACACACACCAATGGAGTTCGTCTGATGGTTTTTATCATGGGTAATGTGCCCCTTTGAGAGGATTATGGAATGATATTGGGGGTTACACCACATAGGAGGATGCCTTAATGGATGGGTACATGAAGCATTTATCAACTCATGGTGATTTTAAAGTTTTTTTGGGGATTACACCTAAGGAGTATGCTCATTTTAAGGTTTTATGGTGACACGATCAATGTTTATACTCGATTGGAGGCCATGATTGTTGGGGATTACACTTGGAATGATACTCAATAGTTCTGGACCATGAAAATTTCATGACCATTGCAATCCCTAATCCCAAATTAGCCATGATCAGTGTGAAAAACTATAGGACGTGATAGATATAGGAAACCAAATAATCTTCTCTATATTCTTGTGGATGGAAGAGGGGCTATGAAAGAATGAGAAGGAACATTGATGTTCCCACCTCCTTCGGTCGTTGTAAATTGGACAGTCACATCTCACTACCCTACCAAACACAGCCTAGTGGCATGGATAAGGATGATGGAATAAAGTATTATAGGTCCTACAATAGACATTAGTGGCTTACTATTCCTTTGGAAGAGGGGAGGATATGCTACTATTCCTCAGAGCGAAAACAAGTGAGATACTCTCTCTCCCACATGGAATTAGAGGTCCTTGATCTTAGAGAAAATGAGGGAAGGACATGGTATTATCCCTCATATCAGATACCAAGAGATCCCTAACACTGCTCCAAGGGTCATTGTAACATCCCTCTTCTTCTCATTTTCTTGAGAAGGAAGACAAGCATTAATTGGCCATAAGTGACATCCATAATATGCAAAATATTGGAAATAAATTCTTAAGGGACTCAATACATATAGGGTATGATTTCCCCTTAAAGAATAAATGAAAAACCCAAACATTCCAATCATATTAACACCTTATAATGCATGAAACAATTTAAACCACTCAAGGAAAAAACCAATATACCAATTTCAATAATAAAGGGCACCATAACAGAAGTCTAAAAATTGTAAAAGTAAATAGTAGAATACAACAAGACAAAAAAAACTCAACAAGACACATTAATCCAAATCTCCACTAGCTCCATGCTCCAAATTCACCAAAAGCACCCATGTATCACTATGCCCTACTAGAAAAATGTGATACCATAACTTTAACTGTGTCCCAGCAAACGACATCTGAAAAATAACTAAAGTTACAAATCAAGGGTGAGTAATGAAACTTAGTATATTTTCCCCCAATTAATTACCAACTCACACAACTATGATAAAACATGATAGAAAAAATTATATAAAAAATTATATAAAAAAATTTCTAAAATAATTTATATAAAAATATAAACAAGGGACAATGAAACTGTATTCTTAAAATAACTATAGTCCCCATTAAAGAAACAAAAAAATGTTCTAAAAATAATTTCATAAATTCTATTTTGTCATAACAATTCCATATCACTTATCCACACATCCAACCATGCATAAAAAACCTGGACCTCCCTATACTTATGAGTGGTGACTCATCCTTTTAATAAGCATTCACTTAATGAACCATTCTGATGGGGGAGAAAACATACCCATATCCATACCACTAATGATGTGGGAGAATCATTTCTATTATATTTCCTGAATTACCATGAACATAGACAACCCTTATGCTGATCCAATATCAAAACAACTATTTCATCCATTTTAATAAAACCATTTCTTATTGAAATCCTTCCAAAAACCCCATTTAGAACTATCGTCCTAATTTATTCTAATAATATCATACCTTTTAATAAAACCAATTTGATTAATACATTTACCACAATTCACAAAAATCCATATCTTAAAATCAATATTTTAAAACCAAGAACCAAAACACTTTATAGAAAAACACCCAATTTCCTTGTTTCCAAAAAACATCACTCAAGAGGGTTTCCAAAAACAATTACACAAAAAATTCACTATAACTTTTTTTTAAAAATAATCAATTTTAAATAAATCCTTCATATTCTAAATAGAGGATTCAAGAGTGAATCCACCCACCTCAAGAACCAAAATGATAAACGACATAAAAAACATCTACAAATGAGGTTATGCCTCCAAAAAAAACACCATAGTTCTCCTCCCATATAATAAAAATACCAACTCTCAATATATGTTTCCTAAATAATATAGATCTATCCATAGTGGGCATAAATCTATGAAATTAGGAGAGAAAAGGATGTTATTCTAAGATAAACCATCAAGAACAACAAAGAATGATGACTTAATGCTAGAATCGAGCTTCAACGCACCAATGAATGGCTCTGTATCACTTCCAATTCAATGAGGATAGGTTCACCATCCTTTGAGAGGGAAAATTCCCTTGATAGGGAAATTTTGGGAAAAAACGAGGCATTAAAATATTAAACCTTCTTAGATCAACTTATTTGGAACTACTTTTTTAACCATGCATAGTTAGTCGCACTGTTAGGTAAACCATGCACTTACCATGTGCAAGATAATGCCTTAAGGGTTTAACATCACATGGTTATCACACATGGTTTCCAAACCATCCACCAGATATGCCAAAAACTATTATCTCGTGTAGAAAAATTTCATCTAGGACATCACACTATTTGTAAAAACCGTTGTTGACGCTCCTTTCGTCACAGAATCCAAAGATCGGAAAAGGGGAATATCTAAGCAAAAAGTGATTAATCCTTTGAAGAAACATCAAAAATCGACAAAGGGATGGAAAAGGAGAACATTGCCCATGTATCGCGCAAGTTCCCTCTTGGTCGCGCAAGTACACTTGCGCGCCGCCTCAATACTTGCGCGACCCCTCATGGTCGTGCAAGGGACTTGCGCGACAGATCTGGTAACCGCCCAGTAACCGCCCGGGGTCTTCTTTTGCCTATAAATAGACCCTGTGGGCCCCCCATTCGGGAGGATCTCTTTCCAGAAACTCGGATCAAAGCTCCCGACGCTCAAGTCTCTTCTCAAAGCTTCCGGAACACTTCTAAGGTAATTTCTTACCTAGAATGGAAGATCAAAAGAGAAGAAGGAAGGCCCAAGTGTTGAAACTTATCAAACACTTGCGCGCCAACTTAATTCCTTCAATATAACTTGCGCGTCCCTTCTCTGGAAGAACCTCAAGAGGATGGGAAAGGGTTTAATAAAGAGTCTCTCAAGTAATTCAACTCTGGTTGAAAATCGCGCAAGTATCCCTCATGTCGCGCAAGTATACTTGCGCGACCAACACTTGCGCGCTGACGCAGGACTTGCGCGACCTTCAAGACTTGCGCGCCCCTAGCTTTTTGGGTGCCCATCTTGCCCATTTTTACCCCTCTTAAGCCATTTCACCCTTCCTATTCAAGATTCAGTCTTCAAGATACTCTTCAAAGCCATTTATGGCATGATTTCTTTATTTGACATCCTTATCTGAAAGGAATTCTGTGAAATATCTCTCAAAACCTAGTGATTTAAACATCTTTATGTCACCAAAGATTGAGAGTTCATTCATTCAACCTCATCCTTTAAGATGAGAGAATCCTAACCTGGGTTTCCTTTTTAGGAATAATCCCCAGTTATAAAACCTTTGATTTGGGCATCTTCCTTAAGAATAAGCCCCAATCAAAGTCCTTTAATCTTGGGCATCCTCCTCAGGAGTAAGCCCCAAACCTTAATCCCTAACCTGGGTCTCCTTTTCAGGAATAAAGACTCAGTCATAACCTTGGGCTTCCTTTTTCAGGAGTAAGCCCCAAGTCCCCTAAACCTAGGCTTCCTTCTCAGGAATAAGTCCTAGTCATAAATCTTGGGCATCCTTCTTAGGAGTAAGCCCCAAGTCTCTTAAAATTTCTCTTAACCAGTCATAAATTACCTTTGATTTGGGTTTCCTTTTCAGGAATAAAACCCAATAATAAGTCCCCTCCTAACTTGGGCATCCTCTTTAGGAGTAAGCCCCAAGATTAGAGTATTCAAATCTCCATAAAGCACATCTAACTTTGTGGACCCTGTTCTTGGATTTTCTCCCTAAAAGTAAATCCTAAACTTTCGTCTATCTGGGCAGTCATCTATACATAAGCCCCAAAACAAATTCTTATGATTGCATCTTTTATGGCACAATTGTCTGAATTTTACCAATACCTCTTGTTTCTCACACCGAGCATGACTCACGTGAGCTTAGAGTGTAAAAGTAATTATGACATTCATCTTTGAGCCATCAATCATAAAACATCATATCCCATTCCTCGAACTACGTGGGTTCTGATTCCTTTTTTTTAAAACAAAGGATACGTAGGTAGCCCATTTATGGGTTCGATCCCAACATTGAAATAATCTCTGTCCTTCTGAATGACGATAAACTTCAAGTGCCCCACTGAGTGGCTTTAAAACCAGCCTGGTCATCAAAATGACCAAGAGACTTTTATATAAATGTTTTGAAGGATACCATTGACCAAGAATCTCTAAACAAATATAGATGATTCTACATTGATGAAGAACCTCGAATACATATAAAAGATTCTCTAAATTTCTTGCATATTTAATCATTGATTGTTAAAACTAAAGGAAAGCTCATTTTATACTTGGTAATGTAATAAGGATTCACGAACTTAACTTAAATCTATAAAGAGAGTCCCGGAGTAGACAATAATTCCCCTCAAAAAGGTGTGATGAGTCCGACCTCCCATCCTCTCGACCAATGCAAATTCCTAAGCCTCATTAGCCCACAAGCTAATGAGCGCCTGCCTTTGGAAAGTAGGTCCAAACGGATGTGGAATCATTGGATGTTTCCGGTTCTACGAACAAACCCGTTAGAAACCGATCGGAACGTTTGAATCTCCCGTCCAGGAGGTCATCCCCGGATTCCGCGTGAAACAAAAAATGGTGAACCCGGCGTGAATCCTTAACCAAGTTAAAGTGATGTTCTTCTTAGATGTTAGGCCCCTTGGGCCAACAAGGCAATCATTGACATATGATCATCCAAAAGATGCAGTAGCCGGATTCATCTTGATTATGTCTGTTATATGGAACAAGCACTCTTTTTTCAAGATCTTCTACAAAAAATGGCTTTCCTTAAATTCACCCCTGTGAATATTGCTGCTGGGAACACCTCTACTGTGAGGTCCGCTGCTGTGAGAACCAATGCTGCTACTCCTACTGGAACATCATCCGCTCTGAGGATGACATCACCAACTCAGCGTCTTCAACGCTGTGTTTCAAATGCACTGGTTAAGGAGTACCGTCGCAACGGTACTATCCCAACTCTGGAGGCCGCTCGTCAAGCCCTCCAAGTTAACAATTCTACCTGGTCGTCCGGACAACGGCGACCAGCAATCAAGAAGCAGGCGGTGCTGACTACCGTCTCTAACCGTTTCGGGTCGTTATCCCCGGAACGCAGTTTCCACTCACTCCCTTACTCCGAGGAAGTGAATGAGCAGGTCCCGCAGGACCTTAATTCAAAAATACAGGAATCCTTCTCAAGGGCTCCCATCAACAATCGCCGCCAGACTCGTGCGGTAGTGCGCCCTCAACATGATGAGGGTACCGACTCCAGGCGTTCAACTCAGGTTCCTCGAACCCGAGCAGGCAAGATGAATCGCCAGAGACGGAATCCGGTTAATAATAGGCAGGTTGTCATCCCTGCCATCTCCGGAGAAGTCCACCAACCTAACTTGGTGGCAAACAACGAGCAGGCACACACACCTGCCCGTTTTAATTCAGCTGTCCAGCAGACTCGTCTGGCAGCATCAAGCCGATCCCGCCAGGCAATTCCGGCGGAGTACCATAGGCAGGAAAATACACCTGCTTATACATCAGCAGTTAGTCAGCAGGCTCGTCTGACTACATATGATGGATCTCGTCAACCGCGTTTGGCGAAGTGTAATCAGCAGGCACATACACCTGCTAATACTAATCAAGCCTACCAACAGTCTCGTTTGGTAGCGCACGGAGAAGTCAGTCGGAAAGCCCCGACGACAAACAGGAGGCAGACAAAACTCTCTGCCTCCACACTTGAGTACTGTCAGGATTCACTGACAGGAAAAGGAGGACAGGAGCAGGCACATACACCTACTCCAAGCTCGGAATGGACGTATATCCCTGTTCCGGCGGCTGAAGTCACCAAACATATTTTGTCAATGGTGAAAGAGCAGAAGCAAATTCCTGCTCATATTCTGGATGCTTGCCAGGATATCATAACAGCTTCAGCATCATCTCAGGGACAGACACATAAATCTATCCCTAGCGGTGGAGTGACACATCAACAATTCACTCCGGAACAGACACACACATCTGTTCCAGTCCAAGAGGGTTGTGGGGCCTACTCCCCCATATCATATGGACAACCAAGTCAGGCACATACACCTGATTTGAGCGATGATCGTCAGCCTAACCTGACCATCTTTCCTGATCAGGCACATACACCTGCTCAGAGCAATCACTTTCGTCATCAAGTGATTTCTAAAGCGAGTAAGAAGGCATCTAAGAAAAAGATCCGCCCAGCACAGTCAGGAGATCAAAGGCCAATCTACAACAAGGCCTTGCTCGATGCTGGAGTTCTTGAAGCCCTCAGACATTTATCTGTCGGAATTCAAGATTCTACTCCCTCAGTTCCCAATAACAGGAACATTAATCCCGAAGGTCTTCAACAGACACTTCCTCATGAAGACTTGCTTCATGAAAATTCGGTCAATCTTGAAGTTTCTTCTTCAGATGAGAACCACAGGAACCCTCTGTGTGGTCAGAAGACTAAGGAGCAAGAGATCTCATCTTTTGCTGTAACCCATCATGAAGGTCCTCCTCATGGTGATGAACTTCGCTGCGAAAGTCCTCTCCGCAGTAGTGATTCACATTGTCTCGAAAATTCTTCAGAAGGCAATGTAGTGACGAGAAAGCCCTCCTATCTCGAGGCACTTGCAAACGTAAAACCAGTCATGTCTGAAGTTTTACTATCGGCAGGTGAAACTCTTTCTCCATCAGAAGATAGCTTGGGGTTCAGGTTATTCTCCGAACCTTCCCTGGGTCATTCATCTTCCAGCATGAATAGTGATCCCTCTACCAATCTTGTTGAATCCGATGAAGCAACAAGGAAACACCAACTCTGGTCCAAACAGGTAGAAGAATCTTCATTTAATGATAAAGAGGAAATGCTGAACATGAGGAAAAAACTGGCAAAAGGTGAAGTACCAGTCATGTTTTGGCCTTTGGCTGATTCACAGTATGACATTCCAAAGATGTTGACGGATGATGGAATCCATGATATTCGTCTTAACATATGGAAAACTCTTTGTCAATTAAAGAAGAAGGTATTATCTTACGATGAATATGAAAATCATCTTAAGATAATAGAAGGGTTACAACGCCAGATTGATTTGGCATCTCTATCAGTCTCTCGGTATCCGAAGGCTGAAAAGCAACAGAGAACCCTTCAACGTTCATGCCTTGGCGCACTAAGAAGATTGCGTCAGTTAATTTCCAATGCTCCATCTAATGTTCATATCAGAGGATGGGGTATTCACGGAGCACTACATTTCACAGTGCTTTCCGGTCAGCAAAGCCCGCCGAAAATGGTCTCATGCAATGTTATTGCCCATGGCCGGCCACAGTCAATGGGCTTTGTTCATAATCAAAATCTTGCTCGAGATCAAGCTTCAACTAGTTCCTCTCAAAATCAAGTATATAGAGAACAGGTTGTTGAATTGCTCCTACATCAAGCAGGCGAGAATATTGCACAAGCCTCTCGTCTGGAGCAAACACGTCATCAAATGACAGAAGTTTCGGAAATCATCCAACGGTCTGTTGAACCAGGTGATAAAAGTGGGTACAGGTTAATGCATCTAGCTAATTTCCGAACTAAGATTCGCAAGATCAAGAGAGATTTTAAAAAGATCTCAGACATAGCATGTCAAGAGACACCCCAGCTTGCCAGACTAGGGACTTCTCTAACCCAACCCTCAGAATCAACGAATGGGATTCGAGGAGTTGAGCAGAAGCAACAGGAACACCCCCAGTCCACCGGACTGGGGACTTTTTCAAATCTTCAATCCCTCCCTCAGAGAAAGTCAGTATTCTCTCGATTAGGGAATAAGCCTCAAGAGGAACGAAGAGCCAAGATGTCAGGAGATTCTCTCCAAGTGACGGTTCACAAAGAAATTCCTGAGGGGTCAAGTCAACGGAATGCCATGTCTTATCATGGACATAAAAGGAGACAATATCACAGAAATGCTGATAGAAAGGATTCCATGAAATATGCATCCATTAATGTCATCACTGCCGTTGCTGCTGATTCACCAGATGAGGCTCAATCAGAGGGATCAGATGAAGAGGTTCCTGCTCAAGAAGTTGCGCACACAGACCTAAATGAAGAAGGTGTGCGCACACGTAATCAAAGGCTTACCCAAAATTTGGGTATTCCTTCAAGTAACCCACTTCCCCCTCTCCGAAAAGGATCCAATAAGGGGAAAGGAAAGAATCAGGTTACTTCTCACCCTTCCTCTGAAGGAGGTCAATCGCTCTCATTAGAGCAAAGGCTTGCACAACAGGAGGAAGAAATGAAAGAATTAAGAAGGTTGAATGCAGAACTACTTCAGAGTAGTCTTCTTCTTAAGAATGCTGAAGTACGACAGCCGAAGGAATTTGTTGTAACTACTGAGATGGATCAGGAATATCCTCCTTTGTCAGTACACCCACAGAGGTCTAATCCTACGGGTCAAACGCAACAACGGTTGGCAGCACTACCATTAGTTGCAGCACCAACCTCCACGGCTGTCCAAGCTCCATTCATTGCACCTACCCAAAACCAAGTTCAACCTGACATTTCTCAAAAGTTAATAACTACTATTGAGTCACTAACAGCTCGGTTAGAAACTATGGAAGGGAAACGGGCGCAAGTTCAACCTGAAAAGAAAGTTTACCCTGAATGGGTAGATTCAATTTCTCCTCCATCCAGTTTTGGAAACCCTATTTTCCCTACTTTCAATGGATCAGGTGACCCTGAACAACATTTGACGCATTACGTGTCTTGTTGTGATCCTATGATGGGAACTCCAGAGCAACAAGAAGCAGTGAAACTCAGATGCTTCGTGCGAACCTTGCAAGGACCAGCTTTTGTCTGGTATACAAGCTTGAAATCCCGGTTAGTCATCGGATGGGAGGATCTTCGTCAAAAATTCCTTCTTCAGTTCAGCTCAACTTTGCCAAAAACGACAGTTTTCGATCTTACAAACTGCAAGCAAAGGGAGAATGAAAGAGTCTCTGATTTCATTGCTCGTTGGAAGGGATTAACGTATTCCTTGAGTTTATCACTCCCTCAGGAGGAATTATTGCCAATCTGTGTGGCAAATTTCCGTGACGAATTACGCACGCCATTGATCCCTGTGAAATACACAGGAGGGTTTCGAGACCTTACTTCAATCGCTCAACAGATTGAAGATTCCCTTATACAGGCTAAGGTTAAATCTCGTGTAATTCCATCAGCTCCAGGAAGAAGAATGGGTAAAGCAGAAACTGCTACAGTTATGCTTAAACAGGCACCTGTACCTATTTTTACTTCAAAACTTACATCTTCTCGAAGGGCTCCACCTCCTGAACGCCAACAACAAAGGCTGTTTCGTCCAAATGATCAAAAAGATCAACGACGAAAACAATTTGAGGATATGAAGAGTAAAACATACTCTTTCCGAAGTGAGCAAGTTCCTGGTTACTTCATTTCAGCCCTGGAAAATAATTTGGTTCAATTACCAGTGCCGAAGAGACCAAACAAGGAAGGAGATGAAGACCGTCCCAATTATTGTCCCTTTCATAAAATGTTGGGACATCCCATCCAGGAGTGTTTTGTCTTTAAAGACCTCCTGCAAAAGATGGTCGACTTGGGACAAGTCAAATTGAAGGGTTCTTCAGCCCATGTAGCGTGTATTACCGCTACAGATCCAGAGGAAGGAGGCGAGTGGCAGGAAGTCAAAAGCAAAACTGCGAAAAAATATGATGATTGGATGGTCAGAAAGACAATCAATCGGACCCATTCCATTTTGCGAACACAATTGAAGAAGCCAATTGTGTCTCCTACAAAAGCTGCAGTAAAGCCTCCATCAAAGGATAAATCCTCAAAAGGGCAGAGCAATTCATAGAAGAAAGAGGAATCAGAAGAAGATGAGTATGTATCAAAGCCTAAATTGTCTTTGACTCTGGCAGATTTCATGTCATCTACTTCAAAGCAACGGGCACCGTCCCACCAAACGGCACAGCCTAAACAGGCTAACTTGGCAGAGTCTTTATCAGACGAAGAATTGATCTTTGGTTCTGTTAATATGATTCAATTAACAGATTCATATTCCAGTCTTGATGAGCCTGAATTCCCTATATCAAATAAAGGAACCCGAGGAAGTTCTAGAGGTTCAGGATATAGGGGAAGACGTGGATCTTTCCGAAGCCACTACTCTAATTCTACCCCTGCTAGCACTGTATATGCAGCAGAAACTCGTGGTAGAGCCCTTCAGCGAGCTCAAAATGAACAAGCAAGTTCTTCTGCCAATGGCCAACTCAGCTTCGGCACAATTATTTTGGAAGACCGATTAAAGGTTCCATCTTCTTTATCTCAGCAAGCAAATGGATCTAATCAGTCTAAATTTCCAAAACCAAAGATGTTGCCAACTTCAATACAAGATGCATCAGCTTCCAAAGCATCTGCTTCCAAGGTACCTGCTAAACCACATATTCCTATTGGGAAACGCAGGCCTCTAGATCAAAAGTATGATATATTGAAACACTTGGCCCAAGTACCAGCCAAATTATCAATTTTGGATGCTTTGAATCTATCAAGAGATCTTCGGGAAGCACTCATCGAAGCTTTGTCAAGTCCTCAGGAGTTTGAAGCTGAAATTGCTGCAGCTGAAATTTATCACATAGAGAATAATCCTGCAGAATGCCATGCAGTGATATCTTTTACTGATAAAGATGAAGATGATGTTGTGCATGGGCACATAAAACCTTTGTACCTATCTGGCAAAGTCAATGGTATAGATGTTCGAAGAGCTTTTATTGACAATGGTTCAGGAGTCAACCTCATGCCCATTCGTACACTTCGTCGATTGGGCCTCACGGAATCTGATTTATCTCCTTCTACCATGATGTTGCAAGGATATGATAAAAATGAACAAGAACCACTGGGAGAAGTTACGCTCAGAACTCAGTTTGGAGATCTTGTTTCCAATTCAGATTTCATGATTGTTGATCAAGACTCAGCTTTCAATATTTTGCTTGGAAGACCCTGGTTACATCAGCATGCAGCTATTCCGTCATCATACCATCAATGTCTCAAATACTGTTTCGATGGTCAAGTTGGAACATTATATGGTGATAAGGCCCCGTTCAAAACATGTGAGTCTCAATACATTGAGGCGGAATTTTATCACATGAAGGGAAGAGAAAAATCTACAATGAAGGAAATTACCAAAGTTAATGCTCCATATGGTTTGGAAAAAATTCCAATAAATCCATTTTCACATGTGAGTACAGATTATGTGTTACCTATCAGTCAAATTGACAAAATAGGCCCAAATCAAAATATTCTTATGGAAAGATCCATAATGTCAATTACGGCAATCGAGCCAGACAACATGGGAGAAATTGGTAACTTACCAAGCAATGATGAAAGCATAAGTGGTGACGTTTTCATTTCGTCTGCTGAAATCCAACAAGTCTATACTTCGCTAATCAGGCCAGAAGAAGTTATAGCAACACCAGAGGTGAATGTTGATGTCGATTCTCAATCCATCATCTCCTCTTTATTTCCCAAAGAAGACCCTTTTTCATCAATAGGGACGGAAATGGAAGCTTCTTCTTCAAAATGTGAAAATTTTGACATCTCTTATGATCATGAGAATTTCGTTTTTTCATCTACTTTGCAAGTAGAAACGGAAGATATAACACATGATAAAGAGGAAGAGGAAGATCTTAGAGATGCTCCTCCAGCATTTGAAGAGGGTATCTCTACCACTGTGGATGAACTCAGAGAAGTAAATCTGGGTACATAGAAAGATCCACGCCCCACTTTAATTAGTGCGGCCATGACCCTTGAAGAACAAGAGATGTATATTTCTTTTCTAAAGCAAAATAAAGATATCTTTGCTTGGAATTATACAGAGATGCCTGGCCTTGATCCTGATGTTGCCACCCATCATTTGGTTTTGCCAAAAGAACATCGAGGATTCAAGCAAGCCGCGAGAAGAACACACCCAACCTATGCTTCCAAAATCGAGGCTGAAGTGGATAAGCTTATCAAAGCTAACTTCGTCAGAGAAGTTAAATATCCCAAGTGGTTGGCTAATATTGTCCCAGTAAAGAAAAAGAACGGACAAATTAGGGTTTGCATTGATTTCAGAGATCTTAATCGGTATTGTCCCAAAGATGATTTTCCAGTTCCAATTACAGAACTCTTAATTGATGCGACGGCTGGCTATGAAGTACTTTCTTTCATGGATGGATATTCTGGATATAATCAGATCCGAATGGCCCCAGAAGATGAGGAATATACAGCCTTCAGAGCTCCTCAAGGTGTGTTTTGTTACCGGGTGATGCCCTTTGGTTTAAAGAATGCAGGTGCAACATATCAACGCGCCATGCATCGTATCTTCAAACCTTTTCTAGGGAAATTTGTTGAATGCTATGTAGATGATTTGGTGGTTAAATCCAAACAACGTTTTGATCACTTGGCTGATTTGGAAATCATATTCCACAAGATTCGACAACATAATTTGAAGATGAACCCCTTAAAATGTGCTTTTGGGGTAACCTCAGGAAAATTCCTCGGCTTTGTTGTACGCCATCGTGGTATTGAAGTCGATCCTGAGAAGACCAAATCAATCCTTGGTATTTCACCTCCTCAGAATTTGAAAGAATTAAGAGGACTTCAAGGACACTTAGCCTATATTCGGCGTTTCATCGCCAATTTGGCAGGCAAAAGTTTACCTTTTACCAAATTATTGAAGAAAGGAGTCACTTACCAGTGGACTAAAGAATGTCAAGAAGCATTTGATGTTCTCAAGAAATACCTCTTAAGTCCACCAGTACTCATGCCACCTGTTGAGGGTAGACCTCTTATCCTCTATGTGACAGCTTTAGAGCGATCATTGGGTGCCTTTCTCGCTCAAAAGAATGATGCTGGGAATGAAAATAGTCTCTACTATCTCAGTAGAACTATGCTTGAAGCAGAAACCCGGTATTCGAGTATTGAAAAATGCTGCCTAGCATTAATCTTTGCAGTTCAGAAACTGAGACACTACCTGCAACATCACGAGGTCCAATTGGTATCTCGTAATAATCCACTCAAATTCATCCTTAGTCGTCCAATGCTTACAGGACGTCTGGCAAGGTGGGCGGTTATTCTACAGCAGTTCGACATTCAGTATGTGTCTCAAAAGGCAATTAAGGGCCAAGCTCTGGCTGATTTCCTAGCTGAACACCCTTCAGTGGAAGACACATATTCAGATATCGAACTCCCTGATGAGGAAGTTTTTTCTATTCAAGAGAATCCTCAAACATGGGAAATGTATTTTGATGGTGCTTCTAGAAGTCCAACAGGGAAGAAAATGGAAAATCCTAAATTCAACAAAGTTGGTTTAAGAATTGTGCTCATTTCTCCAGAAAAGGCAGTGTTACCTTATTCCTTTTTGTTGTGGGAAGGTGGTACCAATAATGAAGCTGAATACCAAGCTCTCATTGCAGGCTTGGAGTTAGCGCTTCAAGCACAAGTGAATCACTTAAAGGTAAAAGGTGATTCAGACCTGGTAATCAAACAAGTCAATGGGGATTATGCCATCAGAAAAGAAGAATTAATCCCTTTGTATGATTACGTCAGAGAGTTAATGTCGGAATTCCCTTCAGAACCGACATTTTCTTATGTCCCAAGATCACAAAATGCTCAAGCTGATGCACTGGCTAATATAGCCACAGCTTTAGCAGATCCAAATCGGGACGAGACAACCATCGGTATTGCCCACCGTCGTGCAATTTCACCTTATGTTCAAGTCAGAACAGAGGAAATTAATGAAATTAGTCCCATTCCTGAACCATATGGTCATACTACAGGATGGATGTCACCTATCAGGGAATACCTTCAAAATGGAACACTTCCACCTGATAGAGCCGAGAGAGAACAAATTCGGCGATGTGTGGTCAATTTTACTCTTTATGATGGTCCAAACCACCTCGAGAAAATTCTCTACAAACGTGGTTTTGATGGAGTTCTCTTCAGATGTATTGATGGTGAAGAGACAATGGCTGTCATAAAAGAAGTGCATGCAGGAGTCTGTGGTGCCCACCAGTCTGGACATAGATTGTCTGATCAAATTCGAAGACTTGGATACTTCTGGCCTTCAATGATACAAGATTGTGTTAATTTCACAAAGAAGTGTCATTCATGCCAAGTATATGCCAATTTCATTCATCAACCTCCAGAGTTGCTTCATACAGCTAAATACTCATGGCCATTTTCCACATGGGGAATGGATGTGGTGGGACCTTACCCTTCAGCTACGGCCAAGCAGTTTAAGTACATTCTTACTGCTACTGATTTCTTTTCCAAATGGGCAGAGGCAGTACCTCTCAAAGAAGTCAGTTCTAAATGCATTGTTAGCTTCATCAAGTCTAACATCATTACTAGATTTGGTGTCCCTCATACCATATTGACAGACAATGGCACCAACTTCTGTTCTTCTGAGGTAAAGAGATTGTATCAAGAATACAACATTAAGTCCAACCATTCATCTCGATATCATGCAGCGGCTAATGGCCAGATAGAGGCCTTCAACAAGACTCTTTCAAATATACTGCAAAAGATGGTGGATAAAGATAAGAGGTCATGGCCTGATAAACTCTATCATGCTTTATGGGCTTATCGGACTACCACTCGCAATGCAACGCGGTCTACTCCATATTCATTGGTATATGGAACAGAAGCAGTCTTGCCAATTGAAGTTCAATTGCCCTCACTCAGAATAGCCATTTGTGATCAGTTATCAACAGATGAGAAATCCCAAAAGCGGTTGAATGAATTGGAACAGTTAGATGAGAAAAGATTGTGCACTTTGCACCACTTGGAAATCTATCAGAATCGAATAGCACGAGCTTTTAACAAAAAAGTTCGTCTTCGTTCATTCATTCAGGGAGAATTGGTATTGGTTCTCAGAACACCAATGATACCAGGAAAGAAGCCTCCCAAGCTTGAGCCAAAATGGGAAGGACCTTATTCAGTACATAAGGTCTACTCCAATGGAGCGTATTCTCTGATTTCAATGGATGGAGAACACATCACGACTCCAACTAATTCCAGATTTCTGAAGAAGTATTTTGTATAAACGCAAAATATTGTTCCCAGAACCAAGACTTACAATTGGTTCATACACAAAGGTCCGGTATGACCTTAAACTACACAAAGGTCCGGTATGACCTTAAACTACAACTTCGTCCAAACATGACGTTAAACTGTGTCACCTTCAATGTCCTACATGACATTAAACTGTATAATGTCCTATCTACATGACATTAAACTGTACAGAAGTTCCTTATTTTGTCTGAGATGACATTAAACTATATTTTGTCCTAGCAACATGACATTAAACTGTGTGGCACTTTCATCGTCCAACATGACGTTAAACTGTGTTAAGTCCCTTATTGTCCTACATGACACTAAACTGTATTCTGTCCGAGATGACATTAAACTATATTGTGTCCTAGCAACATGACAATAAACTGTGTGGCACTTCCAACGTCCAGCATGACGTTAAACTGTAAAAAGTCCCCAGAACTGATATCCTCATATTGGTTCACCTTAGTCCTAGCTACATGACTTTAAACTGTACAACACAAGTTCGTCCTTGCTATATGACGTTAAACTATACAGCAATGGTCCAGTATGACATTAAACTGCATCATCCCTGGTCCATGTATATGACCATAAACTATTTGCAAATCCCTTATGTCCAGCAAGACGTTAAACTGTGACGTCCTAAATTACATGACGCTAAACTGTATAAAAGTCCCTCACGTCCGGAAAGACGTTAAACTATATAATCATCAAAGGTCCAACATGACATTAAACTGCACCATCCATGGTCCATGCATATGACCTTAAACTATTCACACTTTCGTCCGACATGACGTTAAAATGGTACACTCCCTTGTCCTTACTGCATGACATTAAACTGCACAGTCCCCCTTTTTTCCGTCCAATATGACGTTAAACTATATTGTCCCCCTCGTCTTAACTACATGACGCTAAACTGTACAGAAAGTCCCTTTTTTATGTCCTACATGACATTAAACTGTACATTGTTAAGGTTGTTATTACCTCTTGTTTCTCACACCGAGTATGACTCACGTGAGCTTAGAGCGAACATCAACCATAACACTCCCTTTGGGCCACTAACCATGTGTAAGTCCCAACAACATTTTTTTTATTAGATCATTGTCCCCAAAAACAATTTGATCATTAATTCATTCTTTAATTGAACTACACAAACTTTGATCCTTGCCCTCCAGGCTAGGTATGTAGGCAACCTCCCAAGGTTCAAGCCCAAAAACAATCTCTTCACATCGGTTCACCACCATCTCATATGATGATGATTTGTGAAACCGCCCCTGGAATCAATATCTTTACATTGATTCACTTTCGTCCTTGTTATATGATGTTAAACTATACAACACTTTTGTCTGGTACGACAATAAACTACAATATTCTTTTATTTCCTCATTTGAGAGAGAACTATTATTGACATTGATTTTTCAATCATAGTTTTTCGTTTTCAAAAGACTATGCGCATACATGGTAATGCCTGAACTTTTTATCTTAGGTTAAACCATCATTGCACTAAAGTCCCCTTTCACCCTTCACATGTACGAACCAAATTTGTACAAAGGGTAATTCTAGAACTACGTGGACTTGATTCCCATCCTTATGGGATACGTAGGAACATTCGAGTGTCCCTCGAATCCAGTCCCGAATCTTTTCGGCCTAACCCCAAATTTCACTTTCAGTCCCTTGGCTGAAAAGTCTTCATGAAAACACACACTGTGTATTCATTATTATGGTCCGAATTCTATGACCCTAAACTAAGATCACTCATACTTTCGTCCTACACGACGTTAAACTGCATTTCAAGAACTACGTATGGCTTGATTCTCATTCTTATGAGATACGTAGTGAAGTCCAAGTTTCAATTCAGGACCCAGCCACAACATGATTATGGTTTTCATTGACCTATGTATCTCTATATACATTGGAAAATACCCATCTTTATGTATTATAATCCTAACCTTAAATATTTTCAGATCTTCATAACCCTTTTCATGACTTATAGTCACAAAAATGTCAAACTTCTGAGAATTCTTTTGCCTGACTATGCAGCACGTGCCCATAGGTGGCCTTGCATAAACAGTCCACATAACAGACTTGTCAGCCAAGAGATGCTATTTATTTGACCATGCAGCCAATGCCCATAGGTGGCCCTGCATGTTTTCAACCCCCTAACGGGTTTGTTAAATAATAGTAACTTCATTCTTGGGAAGAATGCCTCTTTTGTCCTTATTTGTCTTAAACGACAATATGTAGGGATCCGCAAAAATAGCCATCCTTAACATATTTGTCCCATATCCTTTTTCATGATCTGAAAGTATTCAAGTCTATGGTTTATTCTTCTTCCCTACGTTTGGGTCAAACCTTCGTAGGAGTGATATTCATCCAGTTCTTCGATATTCTTGTTTGGAAATATCTTCTCCATATTCAAGTACCTCTTTCCATACAACAAACTCTATGCTTTAGAAAATTTGAATCTCCATAAACTTTCACTGGCTTTTAGCACTAGGAAAGTAAATTTCTGAGAGTTCTTTTGCCTAACTATGCAGCACGTGCCCATAGGTGGCCTTGCATAAACAGTCCACATAACAGACTTGTCAGCCAAAAGATGCTATTTTATTTGACTATGCAGCCAATGCCCATAGGTGGCCCTGCATATTTCAACCCCCTAACGGGTTTTGTTAAATAATAGTAACTTCATTCTTGGAAACTACTTCTTCTAATGCTATTTAGCTCTTTTTCATATCATTCCTCAGATTCAAATATTCTTAAAGCCATAGTTTACATTTTTTCCCTCATACTTGAGTATGGTAAATATGTTTTCAGATAAATTGTCAAGGAATTGAATCCATTTTAATCCATTTTTCGGTCAAAGCTATTTCGACCTTAAACATTAGCCCCTTTATGTCCGGCTTGCATGACTTTAAACTGCCCACACAAAAGACAGAGGAACTATGAATAAAAGTCAAGTTCCAGCTCACTAAATATACATTTTTTGTATGATTTAGGTAATATTGAGCAGTTAAAAGGTTCAAAGTTTGTAGGGTTATTTGTAATAATCCTAGTAAAAATCAAACTATGCTTACTAAGCCCATTGGCTTAAGTAAATTTGAAGCAGGTAATGGAAGAATGCAAGTACAAATGATTGAAGACAAAAGTGTTTTTCATTGATACACAAGAGTTAGAAGGACATCCACAGATTGGAATCTCTTCTCTTTTTCAAGAAATTACAGGAGATTGTCAACAAAAGTCTTCATTTGATGTATAGCATCCTGAGCCTTATCAACAATTGCTTGAAGCTCGTGCACTTGACCAGCTTCACTCTTTTCAGCTTGCTGAAATGCCTTCTTAGCATCTGCAATGGCTTTCATGCCATTTATATGAGTTTCATCCAATGATTCATTAAGCTGATCAAGTTCCCCAGTAACAGCATCTAACTGTTGCTGGAGTTGCACCTGCTGGACGACATTTTCTTTGATTTTTTGCTTCAGATCCTTCATCTTGACAACGTAATCAGCTTCAGCCTGGGATATCACAGCCTCAAATTCGCCTATGTTGACTGACAATTTCACTCTGGTCAAATCTTCGCGACTTGTCTGCATTTGCTCCCTCCTGAAGATAATCTGTTTCACTGCAGCATGGATCTTTTCATACCCAAAACCACCAAGTCCCATTATAACAAATTGGGATGACAATCGGGAAATTTTTTATGGTAGCTCTTCTAAGGGCACCCCCGATATGATGTTCCATATATTGTTCCACGCCTTACGTCGTGAAAAGCTGAACGCTTTGAGCATCTCTGGATCTGATTCAACATCTTCGTCAGAAGGGGGTATGTAATCTGGAATTAACATGCTCAAGGAAGTGCCTCGTTCTGCTCTTTCCCCTCTAACTTGGGCTTCTTCACTTTCAATTCCCATTGGGGCAGAGGCTGAAGCCTCATCTCCGGATCTAGCCATTACAATTGATGGCCCTACATGATCAATTGAAAGATTTTAGTTGAATCTTAAAGAATAACAAAAGAATGGATTGTCTTGCAAATAAAGTACAATCACAAATATTGTTATCCCTTACCCAATGGTGGTTCAGCAACATGAGAAGACTTCTCCCCATCTTTCCCGGTTTCAACAGGATTTTCAGGATGGGTCTCAGGAGAGTTTATTGGATTTAGCTCTACTTGAGCTAATGTTTCTGCAATGATAGGGTTGACATCAGTGTCCACACCCTCTTCAGGCATTGGCAGTTCAGCAGCTTCTACGGAAGAAACTGCATATTATTTTACATCATGGTTAGAAATATTTTCTTTTAAAAGAAAAATTTGGGCGAAGGGTAACACTCACGCCCAAGGTCTTCTAAATCACATGACAATCTAGCATGATCATAAAATTCTACAAAAAGTCATTCCTTGATTCATCATTTCATCCAATGATACTTCAGAATCTTGGTTAGTCTCACCAGTGGGAGCATTTGCTATGTCTTCTTGCTGACTTATGTCCTGCAACCCCTGACCCTGGACAACATCTTCAGTAGTGGGAGGGATACTGGGAATGGATGATAGCTCTTTTCCAGGAGCTACCAAGTCAGCTTGAGTCTGTGGTTGTTCTACAGCACCCTCCACGGCCTTTGAAGAAGGATCAGTCCCTTCCCTCAAGGGGGAAATTGAAGAAGCCCCTGCAATCCTCAGAAATATGAGTAACCATATGATTATGGGTATAAACTCATGATTGTTCAAAGGACTTACCACTGCTAATGAAACGTTTAGATAAGGATTTCCTCCTTCGTTGCCTTGGCTTCTTTTGCTTTTTTGGAGTTTCAGCTGTCTCCTTTATTGGCACTTGGATTGGCGAATGAAAGGCTATGTCCAGTGCCTCATTCATGGCCTGCTGGCCTGGAGATATCTCGCCTGGTTTGCGAGGAGAATCAGCAGCAGCCCCAACAGCGGTACCACCAGGGCTATATTGTGGCGAAAAAACCCCGGTCCCTTTCTTTGCAAGCTTCAAGATGAAGAAAATAATTTCCTTAAGAAACAAAGCTTCAACTGAAATCAAGTTGCAAAGAAAATAAGGAAAGAAAACTTACATCTTCAGGAGCCACGTACTCTTGCCACTCCTCATCTCCAGAACCACCAGCCCCCTTAGTGGTGCCACGATCAATCATTTCCTTCACCCGCCTGGTGATAGGAGCTGAATTATCGGTGGCATATATGAGCATTTCCAGCTCTCTGATGTAAGCCCGCACTTCATTGGGGTTATCTCCGTATTGAAGGTCTTTGGAAGCTAGAAGATATCCTATCCCAGGAAGTTGTAGGCCCTCACACAAATCCAGCCAGGCGGTTTCAGTATCACAGTATAAGCTCTGCCATAGCTGAACAGCCTCTGGTCTTAGATATAAAGGCTGTGAGGAAGGTCCTACAATTTTTGATTTTAATTTCTTCCCAACTCCTGCAACTACAGATAGAGAATAAGAAAGTGAGACTTATTACTTTATAAAGTAGCAGTGATTGAAGTTATTACAATCAAATAACTCACCAGGAGCTGATGGAGTGGGTCTTTTAACTCTGGCTGGAGGATTATATCGGGCACAAAACCGCTTTGCTGCCGGTTGTGCCTCATCATCCCCATCATGATAATCCGAGGAATCAGTTCTAGAGGAGGAGTCTGTTGAACCTATTTCAGGAGGAGAAGCAGCACCTTCATGAGGAAGAGTTTCTTTCTCTACAGTCCTCTTCCTCTTTCCCACTTGATATACAGGGTGATTCAATATCCCTTTAGGGTATGATGCTATCCAGTGTTCGGCATAAAAAGTAGTCAGATAATGTGCCGCTTTTTCAACTGGTAGATCAAATACTGCTCCAGTCTTCTCTCTTGACGTCAGCAACCATAGTTGTCGAGCAACCATCGGATGTTGCTCTAACCTGACGTGTACTGGAGGGGATACAACAATCTGTTGTAAACATTTGAATTGGCGTGCAAATCTATATGGAGCATAGGCCTCACATATGATTTCTCCATCAATCCTGGCTACTAACACGCCATCCCTGCAAGCTAGCATGTATGCCCTCAAATCCAAAGGGGCTTTCCCATCATCAACAAACCGCCCAGATGGCGGACTTCCATAAGGAAAGAAGTTGAATTCCTTATACATGCTTAGTCTTACTTTTATGTCATAACCATTGACATCTAATGGAGCAATTCCAGAGAATGCTTGCACTGACGGTCTGAAAGAGCTTCCAGGAATTTGTAATCCATTCTGTACATTGTAAGTCCTGAAGTGAGTGGAGATCCATCCCCACAAAACCTGGAATGGTCCCACTATTCTTAAAGGAGATTTACCCTGGAAGACGTGAAGTAAACTCCTGTGGATCTTTGCTAAAATGGGGGTGGCTAACCCAACCATTTTTCCTTCAGCTAACTTGGCCGCAATGACGAAGGTCCCTGGCCTAACGCCTCCCTTCGAATCCCTGACCGGCAAGAGGTAAATACTAAGCCACATTGCCAAGAAACCCGCCAGACGAGTTTTCTTTGGAATTCTTTGATTCACTTCATAGCCCCATTTTTCAAACTCTCCTGCTTCTAGAGTTGGCCAGAATGTGCCAGGAGCTCCTCTCTTCTCAGGTTTTGGGCAAGTGGTAGGACGTCTGGGCCGGGTATCCTTGGATTTCTTTTTCTTGGATCCTTTTTCCTTTGGCTCCATCCCTTTCTTCTCAGTAAGAAACACCTTCATCCATTCTTCCGGATGGATATCTTTTCTGAAATGAGTTAATGAGGTCTCTGAACTCTTGAGCTTGTGAAAGATTTTCAATAATTCTCGAGCCAAAACAGGAGTCTTCTCTGGATCATTCCAAGTCACCTTGGGAGGAATGAATTCATCATACATATCGCCCAAGATTGGAGCTCCTGAAATCTTGTGGACATCCCACAAACTGATACCTACTTCTCCATGAGTCAAATGGAAAGAATTAGTCGCTGGACTCCAGTGACTGAGTATCTCTGGCACGAAGATATCATGTCTGTAAATATATGTCTGCCCAACCCAAACAGCTTCATATATTGCAGCTCTCTTCAGATCCTCAATAAACTCTGCGCAAGTCTGTCGCACCCAGTATGCCCACATCCAAGTTGGCTTCACACCTCCCCCAGGGCGGAAATCCCAACTTTTCTTCCAGCCTTTGGACTGATCCATCTGAGCATCTCGGAAGATTGAAGGATGGCAATGTGGTTGAAGCTCAAGTGTATGTTTTTTCAGATCTGGTGTGCAAGGGCTATGATGCATCACATACGCCTTCTCTACTGTTCCAGCAGTTTGAAATACTCCTCCGCCTGAGATATTTGCTGAAGCAAAATTGGTATAATTCTGAAACCAAGAAAATGGAAGATAATTCTTTACTTCTGGAATAATGACTTCTTGCAGATGACCATGACCATACAAAGGTAGATAAGTACAGTGAGGAAAGTCGTGATGATATTTCTTCAGATACTTAGCCAAATCTGGAAGAGTGCTATTTTTGACAGTATAGTAATCAGGGCCAATGATATTCATCATATCATCTATCCGCTTGCTAGCCAGTTCATCAAGTAATCCAGGTCTAAGAGCCATTGAATCTGCACAGGAGTTGAATAAATTAAACTCTTAAGTGGGTTTATTTTTCATAAAATTTTGTGAAAGAATTTGAAAAAATGGCCAAGGCATTAAGGCGCGCAAGTATGGAGATGTCGCGCAAGTGGTACATATGTCGCGCAAGTATTTGTCGCGCAAGTGTGTGCCGCGCAAGCCTTATTACCTTGAGAGTAGCGCGGCAGCGAGGAAACAGCGAAAATAGGAGACTTGCGCGGCGACAAAGACTTGCACGGCGAGAGCTCGAGAAATTCGGGGTCAGATACCATCTACGGCCGGAAGCGGCATATTTATAGGCCAGAGGGCCTATCTGCGCGCCGCACCCAGAGCGCTCAAACGCTTGCGCGACGAAGACTTGCGCGCCGACTGGAGACTTGCGCGCCGCCCTTTTCCTTTAGAGGAATTCGATTTCCTCAGAGTCAAATCCTCATTTCTCTCCGGATCCAACTCTGAGGGGGGACTTTTGTTGACGCTCCTTTCATCACAGAATCCAAAGATCGGAAAAGGGGAATATCTAAGCAAAAAGTGATTAATCCTTTGAAGAAACATCAAAAATCGACAAAGGGATGGAAAAGGAGAACATTGCCCATGTATCGCGCAAGTTCCCTCTTGGTCGCGCAAGTACACTTGCGCGCCGCCTCAATACTTGCGCGACCCCTCATGGTCGTGCAAGGGACTTGCGCGACAGATCTGGTAACCGCCCAGTAACCGCCTGGGGTCTTCTTTTGCCTATAAATAGACCCTGTGGGCCCCCCATTCGGGAGGATCTCTTTCCAGAAACTCGGATCAAAGCTCCCGACGCTCAAGTCTCTTCTCAAAGCTTCTGGAACACTTCTAAGGTAATTTCTTACCTAGAATGGAAGATCAAAAGAGAAGAAGGAAGGCCCAAGTGTTGAAACTTATCAAACACTTGCGCGCCAACTTAATTCCTTCAATATAACTTGCGCGTCCCTTCTCTGGAAGAACCTCAAGAGGATGGGAAAGGGTTTAATAAAGAGTCGCTCAAGTAATTCAACTCTGGTTGAAAATCGCGCAAGTATCCCTCATGTCGCGCAAGTATACTTGCGCGACCAACACTTGCGCGCCGACGCAGGACTTGCGCGACCTTCAAGACTTGCGCGCCCCTAGCTTTTTGGGTGCCCATCTTGCCCATTTTTACCCCTCTTAAGCCATTTCACCCTTCCTATTCAAGATTCAGTCTTCAAGATACTCTTCAAAGCCATTTATGGCATGATTTCTTGATTTGACATCCTTATCTGAAAGGAATTCTGTGAAATATCTCTCAAAACCTAGTGATTTAAACATCTTTATGTCACCAAAGATTGAGAGTTCATTCATTCAACCTCATCCTTTAAGATGAGAGAATCCTAACCTGGGTTTCCTTTTTAGGAATAATCCCCAGTTATAAAACCTTTGATTTGGGCATCTTCCTTAAGACTAAGCCCCAATCAAAGTCCTTTAATCT
The DNA here is from genome assembly GCA_963277665.1 of Viscum album. Classification (NCBI taxonomy): domain Eukaryota; kingdom Viridiplantae; phylum Streptophyta; class Magnoliopsida; order Santalales; family Viscaceae; genus Viscum; species Viscum album. The sequence goes on from OY728155.1 coordinate 1,016,474,966, forward strand.
TGGGCATCCTCCTCAGGAGTAAGCCCCAAACCTTAATCCCTAACCTGGGTCTCCTTTTCAGGAATAAAGACTCAGTCATAACCTTGGGCTTCCTTTTTCAGGAGTAAGCCCCAAGTCCCCTAAACCTAGGCTTCCTTCTCAGGAATAAGTCCTAGTCATAAATCTTGGGCATCCTTCTTAGGAGTAAGCCCCAAGTCTCTTAAAATTTCTCTTAACCAGTCATAAATTACCTTTGATTTGGGTTTCCTTTTCAGGAATAAAACCCAATCATAAGTCCCCTCCTAACTTGGGCATCCTCCTTAGGAGTAAGCCCCAAGATTAGAGTATTCAAATCTCCATAAAGCACATCTAACTTTGTGGACCCTGTTCTTGGATTTTCTCCCTAAAAGTAAATCCTAAACTTTCGTCTATCTGGGTAGTCATCTATACATAAGCCCCAAAACAAATTCTTATGATTGCATCTTTTATGGCACAATTGTCTGAATTTTACCAATACCTCTTGTTTCTCACACCGAGCATGACTCACGTGAGCTTAGAGTGTAAAAGTAATTATGACATTCATCTTTGAGCCATCAATCATAAAACATCATATCCCATTCCTCGAACTACGTGGGTTCTGATTCCTTTTTTTTTAAACAAAGGATACGTAGGTAGCCCATTTATGGGTTCGATCCCAACATTGAAATAATCTCTGTCCTTCTGAATGACGATAAACTTCAAGTGCCCCACTGAGTGGCTTTAAAACCAGCCTGGTCATCAAAATGACCAAGAGACTTTTATATAAATGTTTTGAAGGATACCATTGACCAAGAATCTCTAAACAAATATAGATGATTCTACATTGATGAAGAACCTCGAATACATATAAAAGATTCTCTAAATTTCTTGCATATTTAATCATTGATTGTTAAAACTAAAGGAAAGCTCATTTTATACTTGGTAATGTAATAAGGATTCACGAACTTAACTTAAATCTATAAAGAGAGTCCCGGAGTAGACAATAATTCCCCTCAAAAAGGTGTGATGAGTCCGACCTCCCATCCTCTCGACCAATGCAAATTCCTAAGCCTCATTAGCCCACAAGCTAATGAGCGCCTGCCTTTGGAAAGTAGGTCCAAACGGATGTGGAATCATTGGATGTTTCCGGTTCTACGAACAAACCCGTTAGAAACCGATCGGAACGTTTGAATCTCCCGTCCAGGAGGTCATCCCCGGATTCCGCGCGAAACAACCGTTCATAGCTCATTTTACTTCCCTTTATCCTATATTTCTATGTGCACAGATTCGTATAGGTGTTTCATGGTTTTCCCTAACCATGCACCTATATAAAAGGCCCAAAAAAATCCCCAAATTTCCCCAAAATCTCCCCAAATTCACCTATATACCTTAAATACATTAATAGCTTAAATTAAGGGTTACTTACTTGAAACCTATAATACTATCTTCTCCCCACCATTGGTATTTCCATGTCCAAAAAGTAGAATTTCATCCTTTTTGGGAATGAGTTATGACCACTGCTCTTTCATTTATTTAACCCATTCACAAGTTTCTACCTGATTCTAACCATGTTTCCAAATAAACCCGCACCAGACCGATGATTTTAACACACAAAACTTTCTCTTTATTATCCACAATATATATTGGGATATGTACCAACGAAGCATCTAGATATAGTTCAACATGACCATAATGAATCACATGGTTGGGATTATGCTGATACTTTTTCAACTGAGATACATGGAACACATTATACCCCACACCGAACTATAGTGGTAATGCCAACTGATAATCCACCTCACCAACACGTTCCAGTATCTTAAAAGGGACATGTACCTAGGAGATAAATTTCCATATTTCCCAATACATTGATGTCTAAGTCTTTAATAAATCCATAAGGACACATGATCACTCATAGTGAATGACAAGGTTCGTCGATGATGATCAATATAATATTTATGATGACTCTATGACATATCCATCCATTTCATGGTCAACTAAAATTTTCCCACTGTTACTTAGACAAGGCTTTTCCCAACTAGTGAAGTCACACCTATTTCCACCCAATAAAGTGGGGAATGATAAGGATACCCATACAATGCTTCAAACAGATCGATTTGTATCAAGGCCTAGTAACTATTTTTAGAAAATAACTCCACTAATGGTATGTTCTCTTCCTATGAGTCACTAAAGACCATTACATAATACCACAACTTGTCTTTCATATTTTGTATCATCCTTTTGGATTAGTCATCCATTTGAGGATGATACACCATACTCATTATCAACTAAGTCACAGGAGATTTCTATAGGGATCTCTAGAAATGAGATGTAAACCTTAGATCTCTGTCTGATTTGATTAAAATAGCAATTCCGTGCCACTTTACCACTTCTCATATACAGATCATTGACAACTTCAACAACATATGAGATTCATGAATAGGAATTAAATGTGACTACATTGTGAGTCGATCCAGTATCACCCATATGGAATCATTTTTCTAAAACATTCTTAAGAAAAATGTTACAATATACATAGCTATCTTCTCCCACATCCAAATAGGGATTGGTAAATACTGTAACATACCTACTAGTCATTTATTCTCTGCCTTAGTTTGATGAAAAATTACAAATATCAAAAAAAACCTCATACATAAACCTCTTCATACCTCTTCACCATAATTTTCCTTTCAATGCCTTATACATATTCTATATTCTAGGTTGAAAATCCCATCTCGAATGGTGGTAAGCATGACGAAGTAATACTTGAAAATCCTTATGTTATACCATCTAATTTTTGAACCCAAACACCAAACTCTCATCTAACTCTCATCCAACAATGGTCACAACACCATTGATTTTTGAACTCATCAAAAAAATGAATCATATATATGTGCCTCATTAACCATCATCAAGAAATCAGGAACTAATGAAACTATGATGAAAACCGAAAAATCACCACAATCTTCACCTTCCAAGTGTATGTCAGCTAAGGCTAATATCAACTACCACTCATCTGAAGCCTCTTTTTCAATTGAGTATATGACATTCTTCTTAATGTGTCTACCACCAAATTTCCTTTTCCTAGAGTATACAACAAGTTAATATCAAACATTTGTAGATAATCCATACATATTATATTTCATGAATTCAAATCTCATTTTGAGAAAATATGTTTCAAGCTATTATAATCCATGAACCTAGTAAATTTCTCACGAATGAGATAATGATGCCACATATTCAATGAATGGACTATAGTAGATAACTCCAAATAATTTTCTACATAATTACACTCATTTACTTTTAAATTCCTTGAGCTATAAGAAAAAAAATGATTTCCTTGATTTAGAACACACACCAACATTAATACTGAAGCATCACAATACACCATGTACCATTGTCCGGATTCAAATAATATCAAGATAGGTGATGATGTATGATGAAATATAAGATATTGAAAAGATTTTTCGAATTATTCATTCCACTGTAATAGAACATTATTCTTTGTTAATGCTTTCATAGGTGAATATATTCATGAAAAATAACAAAAAATATTATCCATAATAACCACCTAGAAATTAAAGACATTGTCCCTCAAAGACATTATTTGGTGGTTTCCAAGTTATTATGACCTCTATCTTCATTGGATCCACTGAAACACCTCTTTCATAAATTACATGTCCATGAAAGAGTACTTGTTGTATCCATGAATCACACAATGATAATTTGGAATACAAATAATGATCCCCCAATATTTAAAACATTGTCTCCAAGTGTTTCTAATGCTTAGAATTCATCCTTGAATAAAGAAATATGTCATCCACAAACCCCATGAGGAAAGAATATAGATATGTCTAAAATATCTAATCCATAAATTCCATAAATTCCACTGGTTAATTTGTAAGACTAAAAGGAATTTACATATACTCATTATGGACATATCTCCTTCTGAATGAAGTCTTCAGAATATCTTCCTCCCAAACCCACAATTTGTGATATCCTAATTGCAAGTCAATATTAGAGAACCAATGAGCTCCCCTTAACTGATTAAACATATCATCAACAAGAAGAAATGGATATCAATTCTTTATTGTAACTTGGTTATTTTTATGATAATCCACACACATATGAAGAGTTCTATCTTCCATTTTCATACACAAAACTTGTGCTACACATAGAGATGTGCTCGGCTGAATTAACCATTTACATTCTAGCTCTTCCAACTGTACATTTAATTCCCTTATTTTAGTTGGTGAAATACTATAATATTTAAGGTAAATATGACTAGTCTTTGTAAAGAGATTGATCGTAATATCCACTTCCCATATATGTGTTAACCCTGAGAAGTTCTCGGGAAAAACATCTGGAAACTAATTGACCACTGTTGGAAAACAGATACTCGCAATATTTTCCATCAATGCCAAGGTCAAAGCTACCAACTAGAATGCGACTATTCCAACCGTTGGTTCCAACAAGCCCATTGAACTCGCATTTACACTCTAGTATCCTCGAAATAGATGCTCAGCACCATCTTCAGTTGGGAAACTGATGCTTCTTGTATAAAAGTCAATGTGGGCCAGAATGTTGTCCACTAATCCGTACCCCAGAATATATAATAGAATTTCTATCCAGCAAAGAGAATCCTCATTTTATCTTAGCTCCATCAATGGTTATATAACATGCTCTCCATACAAAGGCTGAACATTCTCTTTATCTAAGAGGATTTTTAGGTATTAACATAGAAGGAATCATCTAAACCTTTAAAATGAGGGAATTAACACCATGAGATGAAATAAATCAATGATATTCTCTCGTGTAAAAAAAATCTTGCATAATGGTTGAATTCAAAATAATCATTCCTCTCACCTTATATGATCCATCCTGATCATCCATAATCAACTACTCGTCTCCAGAAAATTGCTTCGTTGCTACAATTTTTTCCTTGTCTACATATTCTTACTTCACTTCATAGTGAGTCATGGAATTCCTAAAATCAATATTCTGAGCTCTGTTCTTCTGAAAAGGTTGATTCTATTTCCCTCACCTCATAGAATTATACATAACATAAAATACATGAGAAGTTTTTCGAGCTGTTGACCTCTGAGCACTATGACAATAGCTCTAAAGATTCCACATATTATTTTAGTTGTGACATGATCTAGGTGGTGGAATACACTATCGCTTCATGTGGTCAACCAAAACACATTGAAAACATCTAGGATAGATCTTTGATTTTGGAGGAAGATTCATCAATCCATCCATTTGATTCTAATTTTGTCTCCCACCATGGAATTGTGTGACCCTCTTCCACTTTCCCCCAAAATTGGAGTTCCCACTATTTCTCATGTGTATCAACATACTTCCTCATCACATAGCTCATGAGATTTAAATTTCATCCAACACATATCAATTGAACACCTATGTATATTCTATAATACATATCTCAAATGTATTCGAGTGAATCTCTTGTATCAGTCCATATTCAATGATTCGTTTTTTCAAGGATGCACTAGTAAGAAATTTGGGGGTGAAGAAAAAAAGAATTCATAAATTTAGCCGCATGCTCTGTGATAGAAATATCTTCCTACATCAGGCTGAATAAGGATATCATTTTTTGAATTTTGAACGTGTGGGGATATAATTTGTTTTTTTAACAATTCTTAAAAATCCTCACAACCTAGACCTTGATTAATTTTAGTTTTCACAGTTAGACCCACCACTATTTTGCAAGATCATCCAGTATATATGTTGTCAATTTCACTTTTAGCTCCACTGGCGTGTCGATGAAATCAAAGATATGATTCATCAAGTTCAGCCACACCTCTAATTTCTCTGGTTAAAAATCACCCTGAATGATTGGTGGATTATACTTTTGGATTTGGATGGAATGATCCCCTTTTCTGGACTAATCCCTCATGTTTCTATTATCCCTGTCTGGAAACACTTGTACTATACTTTGAATGAACCATTGGTTCACCAAAGGCTTATGTATAAACACATTCTCTACATCTTCTTCTGGTTGGTTTCTACAATTCCTACCAGTTTTTATTTTATATAAACACATCATCATTTCATAAGTCCCACTCTCTATTAAGTTAAGTATTAAAATTTTAAATTATATCTCATCAACTGCCACAACACTACTTTCTAAAAATATCCTTTTTCCACATTCTACCATTTTTTAAAAATATAACAAGATTTTAAAACTCAAATTTTTTTAAAAATATCCCAACCACTCCCTTTTTCAAAATCAAACATTTGAATAAAAATTACCATTTTTCAAAAATAATCACCTTGCACCAAATCATAAATCATTACACTAAATTAAATATTAACTCTTAGTGGGAAATAATTTTTCTGATGCATGTTTTGTTCACCTCATTGGCTAAACCCATGAAAATGAGATTCCAAACCCTAAAAGTTTCTCCAAAACACTTATGTGATCAAATCCATGGTAACATGAAATTAATCATAAAAATGTTTTCTATGTCTTTTGAGGTTCTGCATTTCAAATTCTGAAAATCCAACTCTATTCTATGATCCCAACTCAAAGAATAGACCAAATTTAATTCAACTTTGAGACTGACAACCAATACCAAGTGAAATACCAACCAAGACATATACCTTTTATTCCATAATGAAAGGACCAAGTTGACACCACAATCAACATCCCACTACTTCTCTTAGGATTGAGATGTTGGAAGAGTATTACTTGTCCTTAGGTGACATCCCCAAGATTCTAAAAGCTGAGAATAAATTTTGAATGGATTCATTACACATGGGTGATGATTTTAAATTAAATAATAAAAAAACAACCCAAACATTCCCACCAAATGAATTCTATATTATGCATGAAACAATGTGAAAAACCCAAGGTAAAACCAATATACCAATTTCGACCATCAAGAGTACAACAAAGAGAGTCTAAAAAATGTCAAAGTAAATAGTAGAAGGATACAAGACCAAAAAAACTTAATAAGACGCATAACTCCAAAGCTCCTTGTTTTCCATGCTCCAACTTCATGAAAACTACCCAAGTATCACTATGCACCACTCGAAAAATTGGATACATTACCTTTTCCGATGTCACGTTAAACAACATCTTCAAAATAACCAAACCACCAAATAATGCGTGAGTAATGGAAATCAGTGAATTTTCCCCAATTATTTTAATACTCATGTAACTAGGATAAAACCTGTTAGCAACATTTATATAAAAATAGTTTGTATAAAAAAATCTCTACAACAGTCTATATAAACATATAAACAAGTGCTAATGAAACCATTTTCTAAAAACATCATCAAGTTCCAAATAAAGAAACCAATTTTTTTTTCTAAAAACCATTTCAAAAATTATAGTTTTTCATAACTATTCCACATCACATATACACACATCCAACCATTCATGAAAAACCTAGACCTCTCTATACTTGCGAGTGGTGAGTCATCTATTCAATAAGTATTCATTTGATGAAACATTTTGATGGGGGTGAACCCAAACTCTTATACATCACAATAATAATGGGGAGACTCATTGCCCTTACCCATCCCGAATACACATGAACACACAACCATTATTCCAAACCAATAAAAAAATAACAATTTCATCCATTCCATTTGTTTCTATAAAATCGATCTTTTATTGAAAACGTTATACAAACCAATTCAAATCAATTGTCCTAATTCATTTCAATAATGTCTTCCCTTTAATTGAAAAAATTAGATTAATCAATTTACCAAAATTATAGAAACTTCACATTTTTTAATCAACATTTTAAAACCAAGAACCAATGCACTTTATACAAAAAACACACAATTTCCATGTTTCCAAATATTTTCACTCAAGAGGGTTCTCAAAAATAATTACATAGAAAATTCACAATCAATTTCACACAAATTATCAATTTGAAATCATTCTTTCATATTCTAAATAGAGGGGTCGATAGTGAAGGAACCCACCTAAACATGTTGGTGAAAATGATAAATGACATGAAAAATATCCATCAAATTGGGTTAAATCTCCATTAAACCTGCCTTATATATGTTCCCCTATCATAAAAAAGACAAATATAATCATTTTTGGTATTAAAATCCTTATATCTATCCCTAGAGGGTGTATATATAAGAAACTGATAGAGATAGAGATGTGAATCTAAGAAAAACCATCAAGAATGACCAAGAATGATGACTTACCTATAGAATCAAGATTCATTGCATGAATGAATCTCGATCACATCCAATTTGATGGGGAGAGGTTATCCAACCTTTTAGTGAAAACATTAGTGAGTTAGGGCCATTTTAAGGAAAAACAATAGGCACTATAATATTAAACTGACAAAAATACACTTTTTTGTGTATCTAGTTTTAAACCTTGCAGGGATAGTTACAAGGTTTGGAAAACCATGTTCTAATTGAGTGAAAGATACTCCCTTAAGGGATGAACATCGCCCAATTTTCTTGAAAAGTTTCCAAAACATATGACGGCCATGTGAAAACCCACTTCCTCAGGTAGCATGGTTTCTCCTAGGCTGTCGTATGATTTGGAAAAACCGTGTGCAGCACATGTGCCTTCCCTTTAGCCTTTATTTAAATCTACACAGTTTTCTGTAGGTGTTTCATAGTTTTATTAACCTATACACCAACTGTAAACCTACATAATATCCCAAAAAAACATTCCAAAAGTTCCTCAAACACTCCCAAACATCCCCGATATACATTAAATACTTAACGACCGTAAATATTGAATTACTTAATTGAAACTAGGGGTATTATAGTTAAGGTCCACATGACCGAGGGAATGTATATCTAGTTACACCCTAAGGACCCTACCCATCTGGTGAGATAGGTGTGGGAAACCTATGACTGATAGAATGTATATAAAACTGGGAAACATGCTAATGTTTCTCTTACCATGGGTTGGCATGTTTGAAAGTGTCGATGGATGTTTCAATTTGGTCCTCCTTAAATGAGGGATCCAAAGAAAGATGGGATCTTCCATTGGTGTCTAGAAAGAGGATTTATAAGGTATCCTACATGTCGATTCATGGTGATAAGGAGCTTCTTCGTAGATTACATGGGAGGATCTATAAGTTCTTTGTGTAGGGGGTAGGCCTATGTGAGATAGAGGAGTCTTGGGCAACAACACTTGGGTGAGGAATTTCTCTAGGAACTAAGGTTCTCCTCATGTATCTCTAGAAGGGTCTCGTGAACATCTCAGGATAGGTAAGGTACCTTTTTACTGATGGTTGTCAATGAGGTGAGAAATGGGTTCCTCATGTAGGTGTCTTGTGTCTCAGACATTGGAGGAACTTGTTTCCACTACACCCTTTAATTTCCTCTTCTATCATGTTTTACAGAGGTAACTGAGGGTTTTTGAGGACCTTGGTGAAGGGGTTGTGTGACAAGAGCTTGGGGGATTCTTCTGAATTTCCTGTATTTCAAATGAGGACCCCAAGGCCCTATTTATAGGTAAAAATGGGACCACATATGAATTATTTTTTCCACACAATAATGTGGCACAGGTGACGGGCACATGTATCCTATACAGGGGTGCCAATTCCTTCAGTTCCACATGGGGGGCTCTGTGAGCCTTCTAGTGTGCATGTTCAGTGTACATAGACCAATTTTAGGATAATTCTCTTGATCCTTCCTAAGAGTATTCATATCTATAATACGTAGGATAATCTTTATAATATATCCATCCCCTATAACATAATGGATTGTCAACAATAATATTTTTGTTTTATATAACATATAAAATTAAAAAAAACAAAAAATATCGAAAAAATATCTATGTTACATAAGTGTCATCATGGTATACTAAACTAAAATAACAAATATAAAAAATAATTTAACTTATTAGATATAATAAGTGTCTTAGAAAATAAAATAAAACTAAACTATCTAACATTTTATGAAATTTTAAAAGGTAAACCAGAAATTAAAATATGTTACCTATAATATTTGGAATATACTAAATGACTTTTCCCCAAATTTATTCATAATGCTCGTTTTTTATGGTACAAAACATATAAACAACACTATCATTAATATTATATTTTAATCATTTACTGGAAGTAGGGATCTCAAATAAATCAACATCTTCATCATGTTTATCATCTCCAATATAACATTTTTTCATTATAAAAAAATATACCACTTACATATCATTATGGTTAAGAATATTGGTTTTTTAATGTGTTTCCACGATAAAAGGGTCATTTATTCATTCCAATCTATTCATATTAACTACTATCATTCCAAATCCATCATTTTTGAAACTATCATTACCAATAAATCATTTGAAATTAAACACTGGAACTTGAAATTTAATGTAATCATACTCTCATATTTCAGGAATGACTCCATAATATGCACTTGATGCATTTATTGGGTTTTTTCTCTTTAGAAATCAAAAAATTAATTTCTTCCATGAACAACAATACACTACTATTCTAAACTATTTTTTTTCAAATCATTAATATGAAATGTATAAACATTAATTTCATACCCATACCATGTTTTCAAGTTTAAACTTGGACCAACCACTAACCATCTTAATGTTTCTAATGTATCTGATCTACTAAGTACAGTCTCTTTAAACTATGGAACTTTTTTTGTTATTTTCATTAAAAATCCACTTGTTCTTATTATTTGTATAACATTGTTTGAACAAATTAATATGAAATTTTATATATAGATAATTATCATCTATGTTATATAATTATGTATAAATGTACCTTCATTATCTATTAACTTTTCAAATATTTTACTTTCAATCCATGGATCCTCTTTCACCTATAGAATAAATATTTATTTTGAGATGTCAGAAAACCAATGTTCTAAACTATAGAAAACTAGCTTGTAGAAAACTGTACAACCTCCTCAAAGACATACTTCTCAATAATGGAGGCTTTAGTTCGATATGGATTATTAACACACCCCTTAAATATCTTCATATACCCTTCAAAATGATACATCCATCATAGATATATTGGTCTGCAATTCTTTATTTCCCACACCGAATAAACCCTTAAATGTACCATGATATAATAAAAAGATAGGGGAAAATAAATTTCCATTTTCCAACTTATAAAAACCACACAGTTTTCCAAATTATTAAGGAGATAAGATAAATCACCTTATTATAAATTGAGTTTAAAAAATAACACACCATCATTATAGTAATTCCGATAAGGATGGATAATATTCTATGCAATGCAATTGGTATGAGCCATTAGACCATGGCATTATAATCATTTTATTTCACACCAATTAACATCAAATCCTTTAAATACATTTTTTTACAGTTGATTAATAACCATGTGGTGCTTTTATATCATGAATATAATAACAAAATATAATTTTTTCCCTCTTAGGGGAAGAATGTTTTCCTTCCATCTAGAGATGGTGTTAACTCTAAACATATTTCCATTTTGAGTAAGTTCAATCTTGCATTCAATCCATATTTAGTATTTTCTTTAATATCTAACAATTCCCAATCAAATATTATTCTCAATGTGCATGAAATATATGTTATATTGGATTTAATTATATATCTAATATGATATCTCAAAAAATATTGACCGTTTCTTCCAAATATTTCAATCTTTATCAGATTCTTTATCTCTCTGAATACCACATCAATGTTTTCACCCTCTCAAAATAATGATTAGTGAAAAATGATTTAGGGGAAATATAAATTATTGGGGTCCATTGAATCCATTTTTAATCTTTGATAAGAGTGATCCATAAACAAAAACTATCGATGAACCATGAATACTATTTTTCTCTCATGTTGTAGATGATAATATGAAGTCTATTGTTCACAAATTAGAGTAGTTTTATTCCCATTAACATTGTATCTAGACAAATTTCCATATACTAGGAAGTAATTTTTAGTGAAAAAAATCATTACACATAGTTTAAAATATTCCATTTTTTAAGAATCATACACCCTAATACCTTTCTCCAATAAAATATTCAAATCATCAATTAATTATGAAAAAATGTCATTTTTTGGCTATTTTGGTCTACAGATCATTAAACTCAACATGTCATATTTTTACTTGGTAAAAAATTGCAGAGGTAAGTTGTAAATTAACAATAAAATATGATATGAACTATGTGTGCTACTAAGTCCTTGATATGGATTCAGTTCATCCATGCGTAGTCCAAATCCTAGATTTATAACTCCATTTCAGAATGTATGAAACTGTTGATCAAATATCTTCCACTGTGGACAATCAGATCAATTTCGTAATTTGCAGTCACATATCTACTCATATACATGTCATCTTAACCATTTTTCATCATTTGATAATGAAAATAAATGTTTCATATGAGGAATTATAGGAAGATAACAAATTCCTTAGCAGGGGTCTTTGTAAATTCTAAATCAACCTATGATTTTTATTTCAACATACATTGCGACATCACACATTTAGGTCACCCTAATAGAAATTCATATTTATTTTTATATAGAACACAATCATTCAACCAGGAATTTATTTTTTTACCCAAATCCTATTGGGGATTATATTTTAAACTCTTTATATTATGCATATGGAAGGTCATTGTCTTGAGGTAGAATGGATTTCAATAAATGTAGTAACTATGTAAAACTATTGTCAATCCACCATTTTTCATCTTCATGTTAATCAATCATAACATGTTCGATAACATCATAAATTACATACAACCAAAATACAATGGATTTTCAGCATCACAATATAGATTCACAATTTTTGGTTCTGTCATAGTTTTATCTACTTCAATATCATGAATCATTTATTTAATTTGATCAGACTTATCATTTTGGAAAACATCCTTATTAGTAGATCTGGAATTCTTACCAGTTTCTCCTAGCCAAATCCAAGGGTTGTAACCTAGATTAAAACCAAAAAAATAAATGATCTTTGAAATATATTCTTTTGAACTTCTTTATATCTAAACACTTTAGGCATGGATGTAAAAACATTCAATTTTTAAAGATTTTTCATAGAAAATTCTAAAACATTATTGACACATTCCTCTTATTATTCACTTATTCGAAGCATAGTAATCTAACATTGACTAATTATTATCTATATCAAATATCTAAAACAAATTTCGTTTCAAAAGAATAAAGTGGTAATAAAGGTGAGTTTGAGGGTGGAATAGTAGATTATTTCAATGATAATCAAGAAATCACACTTGTGGTTTTATTCATAAGTAAAAAATTCTATGATTTTTGATGCTATTGAATATAATTTTAAATAAGTTAAAAACATTAGACATTAAATTTAATGTTAATTGGAATGATTATACAATAAAATTTAAATTAATAGAAATAAATTTATATCACTATAGTGTAAAATAAAAACTTAACAGAAAAAAAAAGAATACATGAAAGCCTTAGAAGATGGAATAAATATCTAGAAATAAAATTTAAAGGCTTAAATGAATTTAAATTAAAACAATTGAATAATAATAAAAGATCATTAGTGAATATAATGATGTCTTTGAAGTAAGAGATTAAATATAGAAGTATTGTAAGAATTAGTAGTTTCTTGGTAAAAAAGATGGAGGTTAAAGTTAAGACGTTCACTGAGAAAAAATTTATTACATTAATATTAACTCTCATGAAATTTCAAACAAAAATCATAGTTGATTTTCAAATATTTTGGAAGAAAATATTTACATTTAATGATCTACGTTCCTAGAAAAAATGAATCCGATATTTTATTATTATATTCTTTATCAAATTAAAATAAATATTTCATTGAACAAAGGGAAAAAATTTCTATTCAATAGAAGGTAAAATTATATAACCACATTAAATAAAATAGGGTGTCAAATACCCTAATATATGTTTTATTTTGAAATTATTGGTTACCTCAAGTGAATTTTTATTGATGAAATGAACTTTCATGTTCATGTTTCACCATGAAGTGATTTATATGAAAATTATTATTCTTTCCCATAATATTTGTTTGTGAATGTTTAATGTTATTAGAAAGAATATAAATGATAAAGAATTTAATAAGGGTATATCATTTTTTAATGGGGAATTATTCCACTAAGAGTCTAGTTAAAGAGTGCATATATCAACTCAGTAAAATTTATAATTAAGTGATTTTTTAAAACAGTAAAGTGAATAATAAAATCAGTTTATCCCAAGACAATGATATTGGGAGTCATATGCAACTAAAATTAAAGTAATGCTTACATACACAAGGCTGGATTCATACCTCACTTTGTAAAATATTTTTTGAATTGACATAACCTATGGATGGATCTCGTAAGAGAGGTTTTTAGTTGATTATGTATAACAACATAGGGTCTTGAAATATATACCAGAAATAAGGAAAAGACCTTATTTCTTCCCTAAACCTAAAGAAAATCACATTTTACCAATAGTTTTAAATTAAATATCTTATTATGGAATAAAAAATTTTATTATCAAATAATGTTACAATATAAATATATAATAGAATAGAATATACACTAAATAAATAAATAATTGTTTCAAATCATCAAAAAAGAAACTAAAATTAAGTATCATACCAAACAAAAATTGTAAAAATATCATATTTAAAAAGGGAAATCATAATAAATTTGGGTACAAACTGATTATGTCAAATAAAAAAATCAAATACATGATAAATCAGAAATATTTTACATTAAATAATCAAGTGGGAAATAAAAATAAATAAAATTGGATATGGAATACAAATATTAGATTTACCATTAGTATGGCCAGGTATTTTGATGGGGTACTTCTTTGATAGAAATATTGAGGGTAGAGAGAAAAAAACCTGGTATTTCACAATATGATTGGTTCTAATAATAGGAAAAAAGGAATAAAATCAAAATTAAACCCTAAAAATTTTAAAAAAAATTCTAGATAATCAATTTTTGAAGGAATAATCCATGAGAATATTGACAAATAATGGATTGAGAATGTATGGGGATTAATTTAGAAATGACCAGAGCTATCGTCGAATGTTCAAGGAGAAATGAACTTAGGGGTGGGTAGAAAGTAGATCAATAATTGCATAATGAGGCTTCTTGAGATATAAACTAACCACCAGAGCCTAAACCACGTGCTTATCCAAAGTCCAGTTTCAATAGACCAATAGTGATGGTAAGTTACATTATTGGGGTACAACTTAAAAGTAATTTAAAAACCTGGGAAAATGAACAGCATTGTTGATTCCCTTTCTAGAGTAATTACAGAAAGATACTACATGAACTTTGAAATTTCGGAGCCAAGCTGGGCGGAGTTTTAAGTGATTAAAGAATAGATCAAACAGGATGGAATATTGAAAGCTATTATAGAAACAATACAGTTGGTAACACCTAAAAAACATAGGTATACCATCCATAATGGGTTATTACTTTACAGACAATAATTAGTTTCATGAAGGAAATAGATCATAATTCAAAAAAAATTACAGTATTTTCATTCATCTCCTACTACAAGACAGTTAGGGTATATGAAGACTTATAAAAATTTGTTGGGTGGCATTTTTTGGGTTGGAACGACATATAGTGTGTAGAAATTTTTCAGTGAATGTGAAATTTTTCAAGAAAATAAAGAAATATGAAGCTCTGAATACAATGGGATTAATTCATCCCCACCCAATACCATGTTTCATATGGGTGGATGTGTCTATGTAATTTTTGTTCTGAATACCTTATTCCAAGTATTTTAAGTGGTATTAGGGTTGGTTGATCGACTTAGTAAATTTTTACATTTTTTCCTCCAAATATCAATTATTTATCCATGATAGCGGAAGAAGTATTCCTAATGTGTTTTATATGACTACATGTAATTCCTAAGGCAATAGTATGTAACAAGGATTCAATGTTCACAATATTTTTTGGTATGAGATATTAATGTAATAGTAAATAGTTCTCAAGATGAGTTCATTATATCATCTTAGGACTGATGGAAAAATGGAGGGAATGGACTGGTGCTTATAGGTACACGTGAGGTTTTTTTCATCGAATCAACCCAGAAATTGGGTGATTTGGTTGGTCCGAGTAGAGTAAAGATAAAAACCATCTTACAAATCTTCAATCATATAAAAACCATTTGTGGTTGTCTATGGCCGAAATCTACCACAAATATGGTATTATACCATGGGTTTGTTCTGGAGGCTATGGTGAATGCATTAGTATAATGAGATGAGGAACTACGACAACTAAAAATTAATATACATAGGGCACACCTAATTATGACCAAACATAATAAAACATGGCGCTAATTATGACATATGTAATAGAGGATCTAATGTGGGTTAAGCTACACTAGAATAAACTAGTAAAGTGAACCAATATTTATCTAGAATTAGCATCCATATTCTAAGGGCCTTTGAAAATTGATAGAAAACTAGAGGTTGTTGTGTACAAGCTGAAACTTCCAAAATAAAGTACAGTTCACATAGTATTCCATGTATTGCCACTATTGGTTTTTGTTGGTGAGCACAAATATGAAAGACATCTTATAAGAGATTTGGTGAAGGAATATGTTTATCTAGATGCTATTTTGACTGAAAATACAAAAGGAAGAACCTTGATTTAGCTGGTTAAGTGACTTGGGAATGCCAATAAAGAGGCCTCCTAGGAATATGCGGAGTGATTGTGGCCCAATTCCTTGGATAAAACCCAATGAACAAGACGGTAATTCAAGGGGGGAACAGATAAGAACTTAGGGTAGACACTCGACGATCATATATTTTGACCTATACCTCTTATGAATTTTACTTATCAATGAGGGGAGTGCATAAGTATTTTGGGGAGTTGCATAAGGGTCTTGGGTAATATGTTTAATGTTCCTCAGGAGCCGCATAAGGTTCTTCAATTATTTTCATAAGGATCTTGGAAAATATGTGTAAGGGTCCTGCGGATCCATATATGGGTCTTGTGAGAGTTACATAAGGGTCCTGGGGAGCTATGTACTGGCCTTGGAGTTCTCAAACTGTCACGGGGTAGTATTGTAATTACAAAACATATTCATTGTGTGTGAGTGGGAGATATTGTTTAATAGGAGAAACATGATATGGGAGCGACATTTGGTTGGTTAGAATGAGGTTTAATCCTTTTCCTAGTGAAGAGTCTATCCCAAGAGCATAATTTGATCTGGTTTGTTAAATGGCCCCTCTAGTTAGTTTCCCTTCTGTAATTTCCTTTTCTTATTGAAACACCTCCATCAACCTCAATAAAATCCCCCCCCCACTCATTATATCTCTCTCAACATATATATTTACTTTATCATTGAGAGTTATAGATATTTATGGGTGAAGAGAAGTCTGTAAAATTTAATCATATATTTACAAAGTTGGCGGATCTCAAGAGCACCCACAAATCAATTTGTTGGTTATTATGATGTTTACCAAACACAAATAATGCTATAAAAATCTTGGTATGTGTTATTAGACACTACACTTTATCAAACAACTCCTCTCTAGACCAATATTTTGGTTTAGAGTTTTTCTTCTATTTTTTAGGTATTGTAGATGTCCAAAAAATCCAATAGTCAAATTAGATAATCCTGATGATGAAATTAATTTATCTAGAATCAAAAAAATAAGAAGAAAAGTATTGTATGATATTATACAGGAGTTCCATGTGCCATGATATGTTGTGGATCATTTTTACTGGATGAATTAATTAGTCCAAGAGTGTGATTGATCTTATTTTATTGTAAAATATGTGGAAAATATAAGTTTGCGAAAATTTTAGGAGAAAAAATGATGGAAATTCTTAAAAAATTAGAGTAAAAAGGGGGAAAAGATAAAACAAAGAAAAAAACATTGGGCACAATGATTTATGTGGTTCAAGAATAATCTCTATATCCACATAGAGACAGAATAACATCACTAAAATCTAGTGTATAGTTACAAAGAATGTTTTCTTTGGACTTCATAAAACCCTAACTCAAATGTGATCATAAAGAAACATGTTGAATAGTAACTACCATTGCTATAGTACCCATATAGTAGGTCCACTATGATATAGTTCCACAAACACCCATGTACAATTTTTTTATAGTATCATTGGATGTAAGTATGCAGAGCTATAATGGCACTATCACATGCTACTATAGTGAGTCGGCACTAGTACAATACCCTTTAGGATCGCCAGTCAGCTCTACTATAGTACATGAGAGTTGCGACCTAGTGTGAAGTATGGGCCATTAATAGATAAACCAACTTCATCCAAGGTGAAGGTACTGAGGTACCACAACAGAAGTCGGTGGGATGAGAATTTATAAATTTTCATCACTGGAGTGATGAAACAACATCATCTCTGGAGATTTTTCCATGGTATATTCCAAGGATCCCACATGATTTTTTTGAATCATAATAAATTAATAAATTAATAACTCATTACAATTTTATGTGATAAATTCCATTGCATGTTTCCTACATCTGTTGCTCGAAGGATCTGACACTAAATCCCTCTAGATCGTCCACACACACTTCTCGAATTCGCAAGTGCATCGTTCATTGGATTCTGGGTTCTAGCATGGATTTCTGACAGCCACTTCGGTGCAATGAAAATCACCATGATCATATGTCATTGATCCATTAATACAAACTTGGATCATTCACTTCATTGATCAGTTATATCACATGGATCTAGAGGAGAGAGAATCCTTCATTCTAATGGAATTAATAGTCAATTAGAAAGAGCATCTCTCCCCTTATATAGTGTATTCCCATATTACCTAATTAGGATTCCTTGCCCCATGCAATAAATGTCCACTACATAAGTATAACAAATAATTATTTTTTACATACTAAAATTTATTAAAAATATCATTTATATTTGATCATATAACTAAAATATATATTAAATATATTTTACATGATAATATCGAGCCATTAAATAGACATATAATTCCAAATAATATTAAAAGAAGTTGTAATATTGTATTAATATTTATTTATAAAATATTAATCCTTGAATTTACTTAATCACTTATAAATACGTGTAATAAATAAATTCAACCCAATTACCCTTCACATGTATAATAATGAATTTATTTATTTCTAGTTGATCATAAGAACATGGATAACACATGGACCTTAAGGTGGGGCCCGCCATGTCCTATGTTATTATTCGACATAATATGGAAGATTATAAAATTTTCTATTATGTGTGACCCTCTTTGACCTTATCTCAATAACAATGAATAATTCTCACAATCCAACAGAGGAGTCTAGAAACCCATAAAGACCCCTAAAAAGATAAGGAAAAGTCATAATAATGACTACCAACCTACAAACACACACTATATAATATAATATATTTTTCATACCATATCTGATAATTAAGTATGCACACATGTGTCATATTATTTTAATTTCTTTATTCTTTTTTGATCTAACTGGTCGGACTTACATTTTACAACCATGGAAATGGATTTTTGAAGGTACTACCATCCTGATCAACTAGGACTTAGATATCGCTTCCTAAAATCATAAGTGACCAATCCTATCTTGATAATTCAACTCATTTATACCATCAATTATGTACCCAACACAAAATACCTTGCCAATACTTCATTTTCATGGTTTTCACCTTTCATCAAAGTATGTGATCAAACGGAATACATTGATAATGTTCTCAAGTAAAGAGACCAATACACATGTCTGTAGATATGAACATCCAATGAAAAACAAAACATGTTGTGTTTCTAGATGGGCTATACTCATGATCTCAACTACTAGAGATCATCAAATGATAAATTCATGAGAATAACTCTCAATGATTATAATCCCCCAGCACCTAATATTCACACATCATCTGTGTCCTATCACTATGATGTATCTAGACTATAAGAAATTAATTTATGATTATTTTCATAGTATCTGTAGGTTCTATTTATATATTGGGATCTACTATATCCCTTTAAAATGACATTTAATCATTTTACATTACTATAAATATAGTGAAAGCAGTAGTATCAACACCCTTATACTGACTTAGAAGATCTCATTGACAATAGTTCCCCTTGTATCGTTGGAGGTGATTTTAATACTATAGCATCTCCAGAGGAGAAACTTGGGGGGTGATTTTCCAAGGAGTGCTAGTCAAGCCTTCGTTTCCTTCCAAGCCTAAATAGGTCTAATGGATGTAGGGTTTAGGGAGATCTCTTCACCTGGAGTAACAACCAAAGGGTAGAGAGACGCACCTGGTGTCGTCTTGATCGCTTCTTGATGAATGAGGACACTGTCTCTCTCTTTTCAGATGCAAAAGTCTCCCACCTGGCATGGTGCTTATCTGATCACTCACCACTATGGCTCGACCTGGGTTTTAGTGCAGAAAGAGTCGATTATGTTCAGTTTTCTGGGATGTGAGTGGATGAGGTGGGCTTTAGTGATGTGTTCTGGGAAGCTTGGATGTGTTCCGTCCCTGGGAACCCGTGGATTTATCTCCATAATAAGATAAGGCAACAAAAACAATTGCTTCAGAGGTGGAGGAAGTCTATTCCGGTCCATGATTAGGACCTTCTAGAGATCAGTAAGGTGGTCGATTGCACGGATGCTATCCTGGAGCATGTTTGGGATGAAAACGTTTTTGAAGAACTTAGGACCAAAAAGGGTATCCTTGCCAACATTCTTTTGAGGCAGGAGAGGATTGCGAGAGAGGGTGATCGTGTAAGATGGATTCGTGAGGGGGACCAGAATACTGGTTAATTCTATACTTGCATTAAAGATAGGCGGAGTTTTCACAGGCCAAATATTCTCTGGGAGGGTGGCTCATATTCCAACAACAGGGGCGAGGTTGGGGAAATGGCCAATTTATCTATCACATATTTATTTGCATCCCCTAATCCTAATATGGCATGGGGTATCTTAGTGAGGCAACAGACCTCTTTGAGGACATGCCAAGAAGTGTTACAGAGGTGATTGATGAGTGCTTAAGAAGGTCTCTAGAAGAGGAGGAAGTACGTGAGGCTGTATGGACTCTAAACCCAGATAGTGAACCAGGACCGGATGGCATACCTGGTTATTTTTATAAAGCTGCATGGGATACGGTCAAAGGGGATGTAGTATGAGCTGTTAGGGATTTCTTCCAGAAAGGGCACCTCCCGCACATAGCTAGTGCAACCAAGGTGGTCCTGATACCGAAAGTGGGTATCCCCCATTGTGTTGAGTAGTATAGTCCAATAAGCATGTGTAAAATTCTTTACAATATTCTATCTATAATCCTTAAAAAAATATTAGCACCCCACTTAAATGCATGGATGGCAGTGGAGCATCATTTATTTCTCAAAGGGAGATCCATTCGGGGTGCGATTGGAGTGGTGTAAGAAGTAATCAGTGGGATTGACAATAATATCTTCAGAAACAATCTGGCTATCAAATTAGACATGAGCAAGGCCTACGATAGGATGGAATGGTGTTTTATTTTGAAGGTCCTGGGATACATGGGATTCTCAAATTGGACTTGTGACTTGTTTTTTCGTTGCTTCAGCTCGACATGGCTCTCCACCTCCTTTCTGGGCAAGAAGTTTGGCTTTTTCAAGGCCTGTCAAGGGATTCGACAGGGGGACCCTCTTTCTCCAACCCTATTTATTCTATCTCAAAATGTGTTTAGTCATTATATAAAGAAGGGTCTGCGGACAGGTAAATTCCATCCTTATTGGGAAAGACATGTTATTAAGTGTATATCATATCTGATGTTCGCAGACGACACTATCTTGTTTCTCAATGTCCGTAGGAGATTAGTGGTTGGAATGAACGGGCTTCTTGAGGAATATTGCAAATGGAGTGGGCAGGTGATTAACAGGGAAAAAGCCTATATTATAATTCTAAAGTACTCTCAGACAAGAGGGTGCAGGTCCTAGATGATACCTTAATTATGAAGAGAGGATATTTTCCCATGGAGTAAATTGGAGCATCGGTCAGTCCATACCTTCTTCGCGTTCATCATTTTGACATTATTGTGGGTAAGATTGCGGGTCGCATCTTCAACTGAAAAAGTAGGATTCTTTATTTTGGAGTTCGCATTACCCTTGTCAATAGTGTCCTCGTTTCTATTCCCATGCATCTTCTGTCCACCTTGAAGTCCCCCAAAGGAGTGGTCTCTAACATGGAGAGGATCATAGTTTCCTTTTTATGGGATGGTCAGTTAGAAGGAAAACATCATTGGGCAGTAGGGAATTGTCTTTCTAGGCCTATAGCTGATGGAGGGATCAATATTCAGAGTGTATCCCTGACCATGCAAGGGATGCATGAAAAACTTTCATGGGAGGCCATGAAAGGACACTCCCTCTAGGGAAATATTATGAAAGAGAAATATGGTATGGAAATGTTGGTGTAGAGGTCTCAGCCATTGAGGATATGGAAACTTATTCACCCGTATATTGAGGTCATGCGGACTCATGCCAGGTGGTTGATTGGTTGAGGTGAAGTGAACTTATGGCATCAGAAATAGGGGGAGGAAGGATGTGGTTTTCTAGATTCCCCACACTGGATATGTCCTTCAGTGATGTGTGCGTCCATCCCGGATTCATTCAAGCCATTCTTGATGATAATCAGTGCATTGTCTTCAACGAGGTGGTCCTAAGTGACATTCCAGACAGACTAATATTCATGGACTCCTCCTCGGGCGAGTTCTCAATCAAGGAATATGAAAATGTAAGGAGGAATCCGGTCACAGGTGACCAGTGGGGAAACACGCTGTGGTGAAAGGGGGTATCTCCCAAATTCAAATTTCTGATGTGGTGGATAAGGAATAATGAGATTCCCATTGATGATAATATCCAACGTATGGAGGGGTCCACGGTCTCATGATGCTGGTGTTGTAGAAATACCAAGCAGGAAACGGTGAAGTGCCTATTCTTCGATAGAAAATGGGCCCACTGGACTTGGCAGGCATATGGATGGTTAACTGGGTGGCACGAGCAAGACAGGATTCATGAGGACTTCTTCAACATATGGTTCAATGGTGCTAATCATGGTCCAGAATGGAAGGGGCGGGCGATCATTTTTGTTGCAGATTATTGGATCATTTGGAAAGCAAGGAATGACGCTAGACACTGGAATATCTACGGCACCAACACCAGTATATACTTCTAGATGAAGAACACTTTGCTGGATTTATCTGGCGAGTGTACTGAGTGCCACGACGCTCCGTCAGTAAGGGATTTCTTCCCAGGGGATCATAATGAGACAGGGAGGAGAGGTCAAGGAAATTGGGTACGTTGGCATCCCCAAAGATCTAGGCTAAAACTCAACATGGACGGCTCCCTCTTAAGGGGGTAAATGAGGGGTGGAGCCATCATTCGGGACCAAATTGGCATTGTGGTGGCTGCTTTCTTAGATTTTTACAGTAGAGGAGATTCTCTTCCGGCTGAGGTTAAGGCGATGGTTATAGGGATGGAGTTAAGTGTGCAAAGGAATTTAAATTTGAAGGCAGTGGAAACGGACTCCTTAATTCTATATAACGCACTCACTGAATATTGTTGCTTCCTTTGGAATGTAGAATATTATGTTCGTAAATTCAAACAGCTTTTGGAAGTCAAAATGGATATAACAAACACTTTTTGAGAGGGGAACATCGTTGCGGATTTCATGGCATCCCAAGACTCTCCAAATCAAAGATTATCATTCTTCCTTAACATAGGTTCATTTCCATCCGGCGGTAATATATTTGTTATTAATGATGCGTTGGGTCTCCACTACTTTAGAAAGCCATGATGTTCTTTTGTTTTTTTTTTTGTTTTTTTTTCGTTTTGTTTCCAAAATAAATAAAAATGTTAGTATTCCATCCATCTAGTATATCAACACTATTATGGGAATACAAGAAAATATATATGTAAGAAATTGTACACATTTAGTGGTTATCAAAGTACATTACAAGTTGGGTCTAAAGAACACACTTTCAACTCTCTCATCAGCACTAGAGACAACTACTACCAAGTACCAATTCACTAGTTCTCACCTAAGAATCATTCTTTTGCTGAGAGATGGCCTTAGTTGGGGGGTCTTCCACATTATCATATGTTTCTACTTTTCTAACTACAACATCACCAATCTATGTAAAATACATCAAGAGTATAAAATTATGAAGTATATTTTTTTGTCCTTTCGTGTGACATATGCTTATTGGAAAGAACTACTACTGCCTTATTATCACAATAAACTGGAATAAGTTCTACATTTTAAGGAACAACAATGATATCTAATAAAAAGATTCATATCCATAATACATCCTTTACTACATTTAATGTTTCTATATACTCATATTCTACTGTAAAATCAGTGACCAAAGATTTCTTCAAGCTTCCCTAGCTTACTACACCAAAATTTTGGAAAAATATATAGCCAGACTATGAGTTCAAATCTCCTTGATTTGTATGGAAACTAGAATTAGTGTATCCTGTCACTACTAGTTCATCATCTCCTCTATTCCCCAGGATCACTTCATTTGTATTCCTCAAGTACATCATGATCATTTTAGCTGCTTCCTAGTAAAACTCTATTGGATTAGATTGATATCTTCCCACCATTATTTAAGAAAAGGAAACATCATACCTATTATATAGAATGGAATACATACAACCACATGTAGAGCATAATAAATTCTACTCATTCTATCAATCACCTCCTCTATTTTTGGACATGTTTTCATGGAGATATTTATACCATGTGAAATGGGAAACAACCCTCTCTTGGGTTATTCCATATTTTACATTTTGAGTACCCAATCAATATATGCACTTTGACTTATCCAAAGGAGACTCTGAGATCTATCCCAATTGATCTTGATCCCTAGAATATAGGTTGCTTCATCTTAGCATGTCATGGATTAGTATTCAGTTAACCATGTCTTAATTGAATGTAAAACTTACACTTTGTTTCCTAGAATCAATACTTCATCGACATAGAATACTAAGAAAATGATAGCATTAACAGTAACATTCTTATATAAACAAGGTTCAATTTCATTTAAAAAAACAAATTCTCTTATGGCCTCATCAAAAAGAACATTCCATGACCGTGATGCATGATTCAACCCATAAATGGATCTCTATAGCTCTAAAACCTTATTGCTATTATTTGACCTAAAACCCCCTTTGGGTTTAGTAGTATTGATGTCTTCAACCAAATTATCATTTAGAAAATGAATTTTTGACTTCCATTTCCAAATATAATAATCATGATAGGATTCTAGTGAAGAAAATATTCTAAATGATTTCATAATTTCTATTGGTGAGAAGGTTTCATCATAGATAATGTCTTAACATTTTCTAAATCCCTTCCCTACCAGCCTTTCCTTATAGGTATTAACCTTACCA
Source organism: Viscum album (assembly GCA_963277665.1). Lineage (NCBI taxonomy): Eukaryota > Viridiplantae > Streptophyta > Magnoliopsida > Santalales > Viscaceae > Viscum > Viscum album. The sequence goes on from OY728155.1 coordinate 1,016,500,266, forward strand.
TCCATGTTAAAAATTTTAATGAATACCCATTTTCTCCTAATGGGTATTACATTAGTTGGAGTGTCTTAAAAAATAAAAAATTAATTTTCATACGTGGAATCCATCATAAAATGCTTGGAATCTTTCCATTTAGTAGTATCATTTCCTTATACTATATACATATAGGTGAAAGTTTCATCATCCCCAATGAGTAATGTGTAACATGACTCAGTGACTAGAAAACCATAACACAGTTTTTCTCTAACCTCTCGAGTTGAACTACGCAATACATGTTTCTCGGAAACCACTTCATCTCCCACTATCAGCTATGCAGATTGTTACTGTAACAACTCCAGTGAATCTGGAGAATTGACTTCATTGAATTCAATCTGGCTCCCACTATATTCATTGGAAATGTTTTTCCTTGAAATATGTCTTGTATTTCCACAATATTATTTCTATATAAAGGGTTATAAAGGTAATATCCTTTGGTTTATTTAAGAAAACCTATAAAGATGCACTTCATGATTTTGGATGCTAATTTTTCATTTGGTATAGACTTGAAAAAATCCCCACATCCCAATATACTCATGTTCGATAGATTGGGTTTATTTAAAGACAATAACTCATATCTAATCCAATCTATAAAATTATTTTTTTAATTTATTATGGGTATATTCTACTGTCTACAAAGCATATCCATAAAAGGATAATGGAAGTGTTGTCTGACTCATCATTGATTTGATCATGTCTAGTAAGGTCCTATTCCACCTTTCACTAATACCATTCCATTATGGTGTATAAGGTGTAGTGTGTTGGGATACAATTCAAAACTCTTTTATGTGATCAATGAAAGTTTTTTTAGGATACTCTCCACCTCGATCAGAGTAGAGTTCCTTAATCATCATAGCAAGATAGTTTTCTGCTATATGTTGGTATTCCGTAAATATTTGAAAGGAGTATGACTTATACCACATTATGTAGATATATCCATAACTACTATAGTCATCGATAAAAGTAATGAATTATGAAAACACACCCTTTCACTATAATATAAATGGATAAAATATTTCAATATGAATTAATTATGATAATTCATTGGCTCTTTCACCCTTCCTAGAGAAGGGTTCATTGGCCATTTTCCCTTGTAAACAAGAGTAACATATATCTGAGGGTTTCAACTGAACCAATTCTAAATACTCCCATGGATTTAATTTCTATAATTTCTTTTAATTTACATGACATATCCAAAAGATCCATAGGTAGGTGTTAAATGAGTCATCCTCATAGGTTATTTCATCGATTTTCATTACCAGGTTTTCAAGTTCATGTATATATATTCCATTGTTAAGATGTTACATACCATAACATATGTTATGATTATAAAAGAGGCAAAATTTTGTTTCCAAACATGAAATAAAATCCCATTTTTTTCCAAACTATAAACATAGATTATGTTTCTAGTTTCTGATGTAAATAATAACAATTATTCAATAAAAAAACAAAACCACTGGTCTGAGTAAGGTGATAATCTCTCATTACCAAGGTTGTTATACTCACACCATTTGCAACTCGTAGATCCACTCTGCCTCTTGAAATCATCATTAATCTACTTGTTTCTTTTATATGAATACATATGTGTGATCAACATGATGTATACAATACCCAACTTATAGATAATTAGATATTTCATTCAACAACAAAAATACATGAAGTAGAAGAATAACCATGCTTCTTCTTTCCAACTCTAATACTTTTCTTCTAGTTCCATTTCCTTCAACATAAAAATCATACAAAAACCTTCTCATTTTCTTTCCTCTATATAATTATCATTACTGAAGGATGATTCATAGCTGTCTTTGGAAAATAATTTTCTTTAGTCCCCTTAACCTTTCCATTCTTTCTCTTATCCATCATTAGTATTGAAGAATTTGTATTCTTCATATAATTATCTTCTTGGAGAAGTAAATCCAAAATTTTTAGGAGTGAGTTTTTCTTATTATTCATGTTATAATTAATAATGAATGTCAAAAGGCTAGCCAATAAAGAGGGAAAAATTAGATTTGTTGCTAGTTCTTGGTCTAATTTGAACCCAAGGGATTCAAGCCTTTCTATTTACCCTATCATCGTGAGTACATGAGGTCCCAATTGATTCTCCTATACTATCCTACACATATAAAGTCTACTATAAATCTCATTCCATTCATTCCTTGATCTATCTTGATATAATTATTGGAGATGAGTCAACATCGTTTAGGCATCCTCATCCTTGTGAATTTTTTCAATTGACTAGACATGGATAAAAAATGATGCACTGAACATCTAGTGCATCATATACATGATTTTTCTATGTTTTTTATCCACCTTTTTTATCCATGAGGAGGCTCCACATGAAATATTGATTCCAGAACATAAATTGTACATTCTTAGCGTAGTACATTGTTCAAGATCTTATATCACTCCTAGAAGATATGGTCGGTCATGATACTTTCATTATATAAAATTTATTGTAGTGATATTGTATTTTTGGTTTTAATGATTTCCATTTTAAATATAAAAAAAACAATTAGCATTCAGTACTTTGTTTTTTTAAAGGTTGTGGCCGAAGCCTCATTTATTATTTAAAGAAAAGTCCTCTTTCAAACTGGGTAGAGGGGGACCCATTACATAGCCCGATGGCCCAAGACCAAGTGATATGAATACAAGGCCTGAAAGCCCATTTTTTGGCTCATAGAGCCCTTCAGTGAATAGTACTACTACAATACGTGGGCTTCTGTAGTACCTGTTATAGAGTCACCGCTGCTACAGTTCCTCCGCCGCTATAGTTTTACCATTGCTACATTACTGCTACAGTTCCCGGAAATTAGTCTCGACCCAGATTTGATCCTGGATCTTTTGGATGCCCATCATGACCCTTTACCACTTGGGTACATGCTCGTTGCCATTCAATACTTTTTATTTATTACCTTTTAGGAATTTGTGATGTATCAATTATTATATCATTTAAATCTCTCCCACTATTTTATTGAACCTTACTAGCCATCACTATTTTATTTAGAATACTTTGTCTCTTGAGTTTTCTAGTGGAAAGCATCCTTGAAAATACTCCTCATAGTCTACAATATTTAGCTACAACAATACATGGAGAGTTTCTGGGTAGGCACTAAGCGGGACAACTGCATTAACAGACAGATCCTTAAAATGTCAGTAAAGTCCTAGATTTTGGAATCATAACTGGATTACATCAACTTCTTTCCTATAAAGTGACAGAAAGACAACTCTTACTACATTTATACTACCACAATTTGTCAAGATTCCCCATTAATCTTATAAGAACAACCTAGTAGTAGGAGGCACACTCAACATTGGATGAAGATCACCCCAAACACCCGATTTTATTCAAATTTCAGTAATTGATGGCTTTATGACATTATATTTTTGTTGAGGGGTTTTATTCTTTCTTGAAAAATGTAATGCATTTATATTTGATATGTTCAGTATAGGTTTTCTTATTCATAATTGAATATGAAATATAAAATCATATAGTTCACTATTATGAATTTTCTCTTATTTATTATTTTATGTGATCATGCAATAATAATTCATTTTCAAAAAATAACAAACAATGCATAAAATAAATAAATTCTACCCAACTAGTATTGAGTATCTAATTATGATTGATCACTAACAAATCAATCTTGACCTAGTGGGTTCCATTCTTGAGTTGACTACTGACTTGTATCACAGCTCACCCCCAATGCAATGTATTAACTTCTCATATGAATTACCTCTTCAACTCAGTGGGGTCCACTTCTTAAGTCATCATCATCTTTGCACAAATATACTCAACCATAACTAAGGGGGTCTAGTTGTAGAATTTTAAACATGTTAATTTGATGTGTAGACCCTCATACATATTTGAATAAAATAATATGATGTGTATACCATCATTTAATTACATACTTATTTCAATCATCACATGAGATAAATAAATAAATAAATAAATATTTTAAAATCTAGGCATACACGGGTTGGCCAATAGATCAAAAACAGTTGATATATAAGAATAAGCATGAAATAAAAATTATATTATGATAAATTTAAATATTATGAGTGTACTAAAATAAATTAAATAAATTTAAATCGATTAAAATAATATAGTTTATTTGGATCATGCTTTAATTTTATTCAAAATACAAAAATTAAATTAAACAATTAATTTAATTTACTACTCAAATTAAAATAACATTTTGGATTATTAAAACCATAAAAAAATTAATTTTAATTAATTTAATTTGAAACTAAAATAAAATTAATAAAATTAATTTATTAATTTTAATTCATCCCCAAAAGCCCCATCATGGTTCTTTACAGACTAGGTCATAGCTATGATGGCACATTTGACCCTAGAAAGCCCCATACATGGGTATTCTAGCCTCGACAAGCCTTCCCTAACTTGTTTTGGGTCAATAAGATCTACCCCAACCCTTTGGCAGGGAAAAATGGGTCTAACAAGACCGATGTCAGAGATACCTTGCACTTGGGAGGCATCCGACAGGACTGTGGATGACAAAAGGGCTGGGAACATCTCTAAATTGAAAAATATGGTTGGCTCTGTTGGTTCATAGGGGATGGGAGTCAACTAAGTTCAGGCTGGACAAAGGGGATGTTTGGTTTTGTGAGTCAGTGGCAGCGACATGTGACGTAGGACGCGCTACTGGGCTCGGCTGCGTCGGTGGCCCGGCGGTGTCCCATGGAGAGATAGCTGAGGACCTTGGTTCGGCTGGAGGTGACAAAATCTAGCCAGATCCTAGTGGGATCTAGCTCCTATGAAGGAGAAGTAGCCATGACACCCAGATCTGGATGGCGATAGTGTCTACTGGCACGAGAATCCAGTGAGGTCCCATTTTATGGGAGGTGTGGTAGTGCAAGGGCCTTTATGGCCTGATCTCAATGCGATGATGGTCAGGGCAGTTTGATCTGGTCATATGTGGGGATCTTAACACGTGTTCTTCTTTAAAGGTGGCACCATCGTCCTACTTTGAGATGATTGAGGTCATTTTTTCCTCGTGAAAAAAAGAGGCACATACGAAATGACCGATGTGCAGCTGGAAATTTGAGAAGAACATTTTTCTACGGAGCAGTCGGGTGTTCTCTGAAGGAGTGATGGAAAGGTGTGATGTATTATGGTATTTTTAGTGGGTCGTGTCATCATTAGTTTTGTCGTAGTTGGTATCAAATATTCATTTTTTGAGGTTTTTCAGTCAAGGTCTGAGGGATCAGTGGGTTTTAGAGTAGGTAGAATATGACAACCCTGATTTTTATTACAACTTAAGCATGCTTTATTACATAAAAATTAACTTGATACAACAAATTACATAGATAGTTTTAGTGTCTTTGGGGCTTAGGATCATTACATAAAAACTTTAAACTTGAAATACACCATCTTTATTGAAAACTTCCTTTACATGACCACTACATTCCTTCGTACTTAGCATTGCATGGGATAACCTGAGGACATGCATAAGAAAAGGGTGAGCTATAAAGCCCAGTAAGGGAGTACAAAATGAATAACATGAGGAGTACAATACATTTTAGGCAATAGGAACATCAATAGAGCATTAGAGTAACATGAACATAAAGGCATGATAAAGCATGATAACCATAACATGGAAATGTGGCAACAACACTTAACATTGAATTAGCAAGAGCCAAGGCTCATCGCACATGGAGCATGAGTAAACCCTCATTGCACTTGAAGCATGAGTAAACCCTCATTGCACTTGAATTAGCATGAGTCAACACTCGTTACACGTGACGTATCATGATACTATACTTTACCCAATGCATTGGACCACTATAAAGGGTGCACCCTTCTTAAACATTTCATTTCATGCATAATTGTGCCACATGGATCATAAAACATGGGTTCATAAAACATAATCATTTATTCCACGATAAAGGAATGTGGAATTCATACATGAAACATTATAATCAATAAGTAAATGTGCATAAAGGTGAATACCCTTGATGGAGAAATGGGCATGGTATTCACTACACAATGATATTGGCTTAGAAAATCGGTGTGATTTCGGCAGCGTAATGGCGTGACATAAGAATTCATAAAAAAAGGTTGATGAGAGAGAAAGGGGTTACTCATCATATTTAAATGTAATGGACAGTAAGGAGGTCATATAGATACATGTCCCAACAATTGAAAAGGAATTTAGAATCATGATACAAAAGTATTGCTTGAATATAAAAGAGGAGAAAAAGGTTTCTTTCGGAATTCCGGCATAGTAACAGGTGTACATGGGAGGCTTTTAATGAGAGAGAAAGGGGTCTCCCATCATTAAAACAATAATAGGGAAGTATGGGAGAGGTGTGAAACCATACCCCAACATTCATAATTGAAATTAAAAGTGCAATAAAACTTAAAGAAAATTGACAAAAATGAGAAAGGAAGAAAAAAACCTTACTTGGAAGTGTTCTTCCAAAGGCTTGAGAGAGGCTTGTGAGAGGATTCTTGGGAGATTGGGGCACCTTGGGAGGATTCTAGAGAGAGTAGGGCAGAGGTTGGACGAACTCCAAGGGATTTTAGTGAGGAGGAAGTGGGGGATTGGGTGGGTTTATATAGGAAAGGTGAGATAATTCTTTATTATTTAGGTTTGGGACCCCTTATAATAAAATAATCCAAACCACAAACCATCCCATGGTATTTGCCCATGGTTTCTGGAAAAGGAAAGAGTAAAACAATATTTTACAAGGCCAAGGTCCGAACTTATTAAAAAATTAGGGTTGCTTATGTGGAGGTGAGTCACACTCCCATGGAAATTAATTTAAAAAGGCAAAGTGTTGAATAAGTCTTGAGGGCTCCATTAATGCTTTGAAAATTAAGTCAAACAAACCCAAAACCTCATTATTTTAATTATAAAACACATATTGGCCTAACATAAGGATTATGTTATTTTATTACATCACCATTGGGTCATTATGATGTCATAAAACACATTATATATTTAAATGGTATTTAATTTTTACCCAAAAATTTGACTATCTCAGAAAATTATGAAAAATTCACCGTTGGATAATTTCGATGTCCTGATTCCTAAAATAATATTTATTTTATCTAAATAATTTTTTAAATATGTGAATTTTCACTTTTAAAATAAAAACCAACATTTATAAAAAAAATTCACAGGTTTTGACAGAAATGGTTTTCAAACCTTAATAAACAATTTAATCGCATTCATAAAATTATAAGATCATTTATACTTAATAAAAATTAATTTAATATTAATAATAATATTTTATTAAAATATTATTTAATTCAAAAATACTTTAATTTAATAAAATATAATTCTTAATTAAATAATAACTAAAAACACCATTTGTACTTTAAAAACTAATTACAATGTATCAAAAATGACTAGAAATTATATTCATTATTATATACAAAAATAATGTACATGAACATGGTGCTACTTATTTGTTACATAACCCCTTAAAATAGCTGCATAAGACCTAAGTGTAAGGTGTGCGATGGTGACAGACTCTTGGGGTGGCTCGGATAACATGGCTCGAGTTGTAATTTCAATCAACTTCCACTTTTCCCGTAGACGATCACATTCGAGCTTGACTTGATGAAGCTCAGCTTGGTCTTGGTCAAGGGAAAATCCCAAAGACGCCACCTCTTTTCCGAGCTCTGATAAATGGGCATCATAACGGGCAATTCTACTGGATGAGGCCATCGCTTCCTTTGTCTGATTAGAAATTGGTTTGTTAAAGCCTTATATTTATACTACTCAGATGATCACTGTTCAATGGCTATAAAAGTAACGATCACAAATCTTAACGTAAAACTAAAGAAGTTGACATCTTATAAAAACATTTTTCATAAAGAAACATTTAACTAGATCAAGAGGGATTTTCTATTAATGAAACTTTGGGTCGTTATATTCCCCCCTTAAGAAATTTGGCCCTCGAAATTTTCCTTTTCCCACACTAAAACAAATGTGGGTAACTCAGCTTCATCATATCCTCTGACTCCCAAGTTGCTTCTTCAAACCTGTGGTTTCTCCACAACACCTTGATGAGGGGCATTGTCTTATTTCGTAGAACTTTTTCTCTACGATCTAAGATCTTCACTGGTTGCTCCTCATAAGAAAGATCGTCTTCTAATTGTACCACCTCGGAAGAGAGTACATGTGAAGGGTCTAGTATGTACTTCCTTAAGAGGGATACATGGAAGACATCATGCACCTTGTCCATAGTAGGTGGAAGTGCTAGTCGATAGGCCACAGCCCCAACACGATCAAGAATCTCGAAGGGGCCGATGTACCTTGGACTTAACTTTCCTTTCTTTCCAAACCTCATGACCTTCTTCCACAGAGATATGTTTAAAAACAGCATGTCTCCGACTTTAAACTCAAGGTCTCGTCGATGATTATCTACATAACTCTTCTATCGAATTTGGGCTGCCTTGATATGCTGCTGAATGGTTTTCACCTTATCCACCATTTCTTCTACCATTTCTGGTCCAAGCAGCTTATGTTCACTGACCTCATCCCAACATGCCGGTGTTCTACACCTTTTTCCATACAGGGCTTCATATGGTGCCATTTGGATGCTCGAGTGAAAACTATTATTATAAGAGAACTCAAATAGAGGAATATGTTGATCCCATCCTCCTTTAAAGTCCATTGAGAACGCTCTCAACATATCCTCAAGTGTTTGGATAGTCCGCTCGGATTGGCCCTCAGTTTGAGGATGATAGGCCGTACTGAAGTTCAGTTCAGTATTCAGAGCTTGTTGAAGACTCTTCCAAAATTTATAGGTGAATCTTGGATCTCGATCAGAAACAATAGATAGTGGTACTCCATGAAACCGTACCACATCCCTGATATATATCTGTGCCAGTTCATCCAAAGAGAAATCCTCTCGAATAGCAATGAAGTGTGCAGTCTTTATAAGACGATCCCCAACAACCCAGATTGCATTGTTGCCTTTGGATGTCCTTGGAAGTATAGTGACAAAGTCCATAGTGATGTTCTCCCATTTCCATTCTGGTATGGGAAATGGTTGCATCATCCCCTTAGACTTCTTCCTCTCTGCCTTCACTTTCTGACACACCAGGCACTTTGATGTATATTCAGCGATATAATTCTTCATATTATCCCACCAAAATTTTTCTCGAAGATCTCGATACATCTTTGTGCTCCCTGGGTGAATAGAGAAATTTGAACTATGTGCATCATCCAAAACTTCCTTCTTCAGCTCCGAAATTGATGGAACACATAGTCTTTTCCCAAACCGCACAATTACTTCTTCATTAACATTAAACCCTGAGGATTTTACCTTTTTGATAGCTTCCACTTTTTCTTGGATTCCCGCGTCATCCTTTTGAGCATCCTTTAACCTTTCCAAAAGAGATGGTTGAGCAATCATTTGTGAAAGGATTGATGATGTTCCCTTCTTTATGATTCACACGTCCATCTTCATCAAGTCTAAGAAGATTGGATCCTTTTCAATTCTCATCATTGATAGAATCGCTGGATCCTTTCTACTTAGGGCATCTTCCACCTTGTTCGCCTTCCCAGGGTGGTAATGTATTGAACAGTCATAATCCTTGATGAGATCTATCCATCTTCTCTGGCGCATATTAAGCTCTTTCTGTGTGAATATATATTTAAGTCTCTTGTGGTCAGTATATATCTCACATTTCTCTCCATAGAGATAATGCCGCCATATTTTCAAGGCAAAGATCACCGCCGCCAACTCCAGATCATGCGTTGGATAGTTTCGCTCATGGATTTTCGACTTCCTTGAGGCATAAGATATCACTTTATCATTCTGCATCAGCACACATCCTAAGCCCTTCTTTGAAGCATCACTGAATACCACAAAAATCTCCCCACTTGTGGGTAAAGTGAGCATGGGTGTAGTGATAAGCCTCCTTTTCAACTCCTTGAAGCTTTCTTCGCATTCATCACTCCAAGAAAACTTTACTCCCTATCGAGTTAGCTTGGTAAGAGGGTTGGACAATCGTGAGAAATTTCTCACAAATCGTCGATAATATCCAGCTAACCCCAAGAAGCTATAGATATCAGTTACCGATGTTGGCCTTGGCCATCCCTCAATTGCATCTGTTTTGGAGGGGTCCACAGATATCCCATTGCTTGTGATGATATGGCCCAAGAATGAGACTTCCTTCTACCAAAACTCACACTTGCTGTACTTTGCATAGAGCTTATCCTTGCACAAAGTCTCTAGTATAGTTTTTAAATGCTCCTCATGGTCCTCCTTGGTTTTGGAATATATTAGAATATCATCTATAAAGACTACCACAAATTTGTCAAGGTAATCTCTAAAGACTCTATTCATCAAGTCCATGAATATTTCTCGAGCATTGGTGAGTCCAAAAGGCATTACTATGAATTCATAGTGCCCGTACCTTGTACGAAAAGCAGTCTTGGGGACATCTTCCTTCTTCACCCTTACTTGATAATATCCCAACCGCAAGTCCACCATGAAGAAGTATTGTGATTCATGCAGCTGATCAAACAAGTCATCGATTCTTGGGAGAGGATACTTGTTCTTTATCGTTATTTTGTTAAGTTCACAATAATCGATGCAAAGCCGTATTGACCCATCCTTCTTCTTGACAAAGAGGACTGGTGCACCCCATGGTGATGCACTTGGGCGTATAAACCCTTTATCCAGATTCTCCTGTAGTTGTTTCTTTAGCTCTTCAAGCTCAACAACAGCCATTCTATATGGAGTCTTGGATATTGGTAGCACCCCAGGTATAAGTTCAATTGAGAACTCAACATCTCTTCTTGGAGGAAGACAAGGAAGTTCCTCGGGAAATACTTCAGCGAATTCCCTCACAATAGGCATTTCTTCAAGGGTGGTTTCTTCCTTGGACTCAATCATCTGAGCCAGATATGCGTTCTCATAAGGCATTAATATCCATGCTTGAGATGATGGAGCTAAAGGAGATTCATCTTCCTCCTGACACTTGTAAAGAATCGGGGGTTGATTCTCCATATGGAGTGTGATTTCCCTCTCCCGAAAATTTATGTTGGCTCTATATAAGGAAAGCCAATCCATGCCAAGAATTGCATCAAATTCCACCAGAGGGAGTATGATGAGGTTCGCCGGGAAATTCACTCCATAGATTATAACAGGGGAGGACTTATACTCATGGGATGCAATGATTGCCCCATTTTCCGTACTCACCTACATCTTTACTTCCATGATTTGTGGTGGTGTAGGGATTGTTCTACTAAACATTCGAGATATAAAAGAATGCGTAGAACCTGAATCAAAAAGTACGTTCTCTATTCTTGAATGAATAACTAGCGTACCTGTCACCACTTCATTGTCGGGGTTCACTTCGGCAGAAGTGATGGCAAAAGCTCTTCCTTGTTGTCTTGTCGGTTGTTGGTTGCCTCCGATAACCCTTGGATTAGGGCACTGATTCGCAAAATGACCCAGTTCTTTGCATTTGTAGCATTGAACAATGCGTTGAGGTTCGAATGAAGCATTCCTCTCCTCTATCGTAGCCGCGGGTCCTTCTTGCTGACAGTTAACAGCTAGGTGCCCTTCTATTCCACACTTGAAGCATTTTCTTGTCCCCCTAAGGCAATTTCCAGGGTGCTTCTTTCCACACTTTTGGCAAGTGGGGTGCTGGAACTTCTTAGCGTCGTTGGATTTATCCATAGGACCCCCAGCATTGAAGTCCACCTTACGTTTCTTGTCCCCATGATACCCTTGTGATTCTCCGATCTCCATTTCAACCTTGAGGGCACATCGGACAATTTCCTCATAGCTGTCGAAGTCACAGATCGCTAATTCTTTCCGCAAGCTAGGCTTCAACCCTCCAAAAAAGCGGTCAACCTTGCATTTGGGGGTAACGACAAAGCCGGAAGCGTATCATGCAAGCCTTGGGAAGTTTGCCTCGTACGCTCCCATAGATTCTTCATCTTTCTGTTTGAGGGAAAGGAAGTCCCTTTCCATCTTAAGACGGAGGGTGCGTGGAAAATATTTATCAAAAAACATCTTCCGGAATTCCTTCCATTCCAAAGCCTCGATCTTCTCCTCAGGCTTTATATTTTTGATCAACATCCACCATTGATCAGCTTCACCCTCCATACGATAAGCCGCCAGGAGAACCTTCTCTTTTTCAGAGCATTGGAGGATAGAGAATATCTTTTCAATGGAGTTGATCCATTGTTCAGCGATCGTGGGATCTGATGATCCACTAAAAGTAGGAGGCCTTTGTCTCATGAAGCTCTCGATAGTGACTTGTTCTTTCTTAGGGGGGTTGAACGTTCCTCTTGACCTGTGTTTCTATTCAAAACTTGAGTTAGCTGAGAGAGAAGCGTGACAAAGTTCGTGATTCCTGCTCCCATTGGATTGGGCATCTCATAAGTACAATCATCACACTGATCTTCACAACGGTTGTTAGCCCGAGTTCTCCTATTACCGGCCATTGGATGGAATAAAAGGAAAGTTAGGGGTAACAAATAAAGGGTAATCCAACGACAAAAGTTGATGACTTATAAAAAAACTTTAATCTCTTTAACTCACGAGTCTATAGGATTCAATCCAGGCTTTTCATGATCTTCCTTCTAACATATATTCTTAGGGGCATTTTTCCCTTAATAAGGGTTCATACTAAGATTGTGAATTTATCAAAACATATCCCCCGGGAGTGTCGTAACCAAGAGTGCAGCAAGGCCCATTGTCATGCACCAGTTCCTATTCGAGTCTAGCTCAAAGCGGTGTTTTCGGGTTTTACCCCTAGGATACATATGTGCCAGAGCCGCCTCTACCTGCTCGTATCTAGACAGGGATGTATTTTTTTGATAAACCACTTACTTAGTATTTACCAAAACTTAGGGATGATTTTATTATACTTAGTCTTTTATCTAAGGCTTTACTAGGGTTTCCTAATCCCAAAAATAACTAAACCTATCCTTTGATACCAACTATGACAACCCTGCTTTTTATTACAACTTAAGCATGCTTTATTACATAAAACTTCACTTGATACAACAAAGAAGATCGAGAGGTTTAGTGTCTTTGGGGCTTAGGATCATTACATAAAAACTTTAAACTTGAAATACATCATCTTTATTGAAGACTTCCTTTACATGACCACTACATTCCTTCGTACTTAGCATTGCATGGGATAACCTGAGGACATGCATAAGAAAAGGGTGAGCTATAAAGCCTAGTAAGGGAGTACACAATGAATAACATGAGGAGTACAATACATGTTAGGAAATAGGAACATCAATAGAGAATTAGAGTAACATGAACATAAAGGCATGATAAAGCATGATAACCATAACATGGAAATGTGGCAACAACACTTAACATTGAATTAGCATGAGCCAAGGCTCATTGCACATGGAGCATGAGTAAACCCTCATTGCACTTGAAGCATGAGTAAACCCTCGTTTCACTTGAATTATCATGAGTTAACACTCATTGCACATGACGTATTGTGATACTATACTTTACCCAATGCATTGGAGCGCTATAAAGGGTGCACCCTTCTTAAACATTTCATTTCATGCATAAGTGTGCCACATGGATCATAAAACATGGGTTCATAAAACATAATCATTTATTCCACGATAAATGAATGTGGAATTCATACATGAAACATTATAATCAATAAGTAAATGTGCATAAAGGTGAATACCCTTGATGGAGAAATGGGCATGGTATTCACTACATAATGATATTGGCTTAGAAAATCGGTGTGATTTCGGCAGCGTAACGGCGTGACATAAGAATTCATAAAAAAGATTGATGAGAGAAAAAGGGGTTCCTCATCTTATTTAAATTTAATGGACAGTAAGGAGGTCATATAGATACATTTCCCAACAATTGAAAAGGAATTTAGATTCATGATACAAAAGTATTACTTGAATATAAAAGAGGAGAAAAAGGTTTCTTTCGGAATTTCGGCACAGTAACGGGTGTACATGGGAGGCTTTTAATGAGAGAGAAAGGGGTCTCCCATCATTCAAACAATAAGAGGGAATTATGGGAGAGGTGTGAAACCATACCCCAACATTCATAATTGAAATTAAAAGGGCAATACAACTTAAAGAAAATTGACAAAAATGAGAAAGGAAGAAAAAAACCTTACTTGGAAGTGTGCTTCCAAAGGATAGAGAGAGGCTTGTGAGAGGCTTCTTGGGAGATTGGGGCACCTTGTGAGGATTCTAGAGAGAGTAGGGAAGAGGTTGGACGAACTCCAAGGGATTTTAGTGAGGAGGAAGTGGGAGCTTGGGTGTGTTTATATAGGAAAGGTGAGAGAATTCTTTATTATTTAGGTTTGGGACCCCTTATAATAAAATAATCCAAAACACAAACCATATCATGGTATTTGCCCATGGTTTCTAGAAAATAAAGAGGAAAACAATATTTTACAAGGCCAAGGTCCGAACTTATTAAAAAATTAGGGTTTCTTATGTGGAGGTGAGTCACACTCCCATGGAAATTAATTTAAAAAGGCAAAGTGATGAATAAGTCTTCAGGGCTCCATTAATGCTTTGAAAAGTAAGTCAAACAAACCCAAAACCTCATTATTTTAATGATAAAACACATATTGGCCGAACATAAGGATTATGTTATTTTATTACATCACCATTTGGTCATTATAATGTCATAAAACACATTATATATTTAAATGGTATTTAATTTTTACCCAAAAATTTGACTGTCTCAGAAAATTATGAAAAATTCACCGTTGGATAATTTCGACGTCCTGATTCCAAAAATAATATTTATTTTATCTAAATAATTTTCTAAATATGTGAATTTTTACTTTTAAAATAAAAACCGACATTTATAAAAAAAAATTCACGGGTTTTGACAGAAATGGCTTTCAAACCTTAATAAAAAATTTAATTGCATTTATAAAATTATAAGATCATTTATACTTAATAAAAATTAATTTAATATTAATAATAATATTTTATTAAAATATTATTTAATTAAAAAATCCTTTAATTTAATAAAATATAATTCTTAATTAAATAATAACTAAAAACACCATTTGTACTTTAAAAACTAATTACAATGTATCAAAAATGACTAGAAATTATATTCATTGTTATATACAAAAATAATGTACATGAACATGGTGCTAATTATTTGTTACATAACCCCTTAAAATAGCCGCATAAGACCTAAGGGTAAGGTGTGCGATGGTGATAGACTCTTGGGGTGGCTCGGATAACATCGCTCGAGTTGTAATTTCAATCAACTTCCACTTTTCCCGTAGACGATCACATTCGAGCTTGACTTGATGAAGCTCAACTTGGGTTTGGTCAAGGGAAAATCCCAAAGACGCCACCTATTTTCCGAGCTCCGACAAATGGGCTTCATAAGGGGAAATTCTACTGGATGAGGCCATCGCTTCCTTTTTCTGAGTAGAAATGGGTTTGTTAAAGCCTTATATTTATACTACTCAGATGATCACTGTTCAACGGCTATAAAAGTAACGGTCACAAATCTTAACGTAAAACTAAAGAAGTTGACATCTTATAAACACATTTTTCATAAAGAAACATTTAACTGGATCAAGAGGGATTTTCTATTAATGAAACTTTGGGTCGTTACATAGAATCCTTAAAGTCGCATCACGGTTAGATGTTTTTGATTCTGTTCTCTTTATAATGGATAATGATGAAGGGTTTTCAGATTTTAATTTATGTATTATTAGTGTATTTTGGTAAATATGGAATATTTATCTATCCATGATTATATAATGAATGATAAGAAGGTATTGGAGATTATATTTGATGTTTTTTGTTGTTTTGTTGTATATCTTTCTTACATTGTTTCCTGAAGTCTGCAGTGGTTCTTTTCTGAATGTAATGTATAGTTTTGTTCCATTGGGGAAATTCCACTGGTTTTTGAAGTGGATGTTCCACTGGTTTTTTCAGTGGATGTTCCGAACCTGGAAGGTCCAATGGAACTTTTAGTGGAACTCCCATTAGATATCCACTAAAAGTTCTACTAGAAGTTCAACTCGATGTCCACTGGATCTCCTGGTGGATGTTCCCGTGCAATTTCCAATTGAACATCTAGTGGAACATCCACTAATCCACCAGAACACCCACTGGAACTTCCATTTTGAAACAGATTAAATCTTGTTATAAAATTAATTTACTTTTCTTGAACTGTTGTTTTTTGTTTCAGGTTGTTGCAACGTTGTTGGTGGTGATTTTTATGAAATATAAGCTTCTATTAAACCCGTTGTAGGGATGACGTTCATGTCACTTGATGAAGTACAATGTTTTTTATCACGTATGGATGATTAAATGGGTTCATTTTATGACTAAAATACTCTAATAAAATAATAAATGATAAATCAATTTTCACATCAAGCATTTGTGGATGTGGAAAAGAAAGTCACTAGAAGGTTATAAAACGTAATAGCATGGAAAATTTTCCTCAGGCTGAGACACATAGTTTTTTCCTTTATAGAATGAGGGTTAGTTAACTGTCTTTTGGATAGTATGCATGTATTATATTTGTTTGAGAGCATAATCATCCATTTAAAAGGCCTTAATCAATTCATATAATGAGGTCTCAATGAAAAATAATAGAAGAATAAGCATCTGATTTAGATGTGAATGATTTTCTTGGCATTAAACAAAATGATTCTTTCTCAATGGAAACAACCATTGCAGGGGGCCGAGATGTTATTAGGTACATGCATGTTGATTAGTGGAATTTTTTTAGGTCTGAATGGGAATGACATTTGCTTCATGGTGATGTAGGTTTCATGTTAGAGTACCTGGAAAGGCAAAGTTAGGACAATCCATAATTTATCTATACTATGAAGTTTGACATGAATGGGAATATTAGTTATATTTTTTATGATGATCCAAAAATGGGAACATATTATGAGTTGTTTGGGGATGTTATTATTTTTGAAACCACCTTCCGAAATAAGAAATAGTACATTTTGTTAGGTGTTTTTGTGGGGTTCAATCATCATCTCGAGATTGTTGTTTATGGGAAAACTTTTTTATATGATGAAACCATGGATTCATTTTCATGGTTCTTTAAAAAAAATTATAGGTGAATCAAATGAAGAGACATCAAACTATTTTTACTTATTATGATGATGAAATTGGAAAATCCATTTCTAATGTTTTTGTAGGAACTCGACATTGCCTTTGTTCGGGTCATTTGATGAAAAATAACATTAAGCATTTAGGTAATTGTATAAAATATGGATCTAGTTTTATATCTAGATTTAAGAAGTGTATGTTCAAATACCATGATGAAAATTAGTTTTATCAGGAGTGGTCTTCCCTTAGATTTAAATATGTGGATAGAAAATCGCAGTGGTTATGACGTATTCATATTGTGCGAAAAGTGGGCACATTTCTTTTTGAAAGATAGTATAAAATTGGGTATTCACAACACTCAATTAGTTGAATGTTTTAATGGATTGCTTAAATATTATTTCTATTAGAAGATATGTGTTTTTTATTTCTTTATAGAGTTTGAATTCTTGTAGTAAAAAAATAGGTATCGCAAAACAAAAGAATAATTTGAGATGTGGGAGAAGTTGCATCATACTCTTTACCCTTACCATGCATTTATGTTCTAGGTTTCCACTAGATATACATTGATGCTATTTAATTTCTATCAACATCAATATCAATTGATCGATTATTGTTTTTTGAAATCATGTTTTTGAATTGGAGTTCAATTTAGTTTTGTTATTAGAATGGTTTGTTGTGAAGATCAATTCGCTGTATCATATAAAGCTTCAAATGAATTTTGTTAAATGTTATTGTCGAATGTTTGAGCCCATTGGGTATCTTTGTTATCATGTTTAAAAAAATTGGCTTGATGTGAGAGAAATACCAGAAAAATATATCTTGGGTAGATGGACCCGATTGCATTAAAATATTGTGATGTTAAAAGGATCCTCTAATTAGGTACTTTTTTATAGAAAATCAGTTTCAAAAAAAAACATTAAAAATATTTATCTTGAATGGGAATGAAGTTAGCTACTGTATCTTTTGAGATAGATGTGGGTTCTGACTTTACCTTCTCAAATTTCTATAATTTTGAAAAAGTGTTTCCTATCATAAATACATCAGTGGGTAAAGTTAATGGTCATTCAAGATAAAACAAAATTTTATGAAAGTATTATTTAAAAAAAACAAACAAGAATGGGGAAGGTAGATTGTAAAGCATTTTAGACTATGGATTCCAAAAGGGGAAACAGTTGAATAGAGAAATATATATACTGTTATGAAAACAATATTATTTCATTTTATAATGAATTTCCTTTATAAGAGATGTTTTTTATTATTAATATGTTATCTTATATCATTATTATTTGCACTCAGGGTGTTGCGAAGCAAGAAATATCATATTTTTTTGTTGGAAAAAGAAAAAAAGTTTCGCATATAATTTTTTTGAGCATTATTTTTTATAAACATCGCGATTTTCTTGTTTTTATATTTTAGTAAGACTTTTCCACAAATTTGGAACTTCATATTGGGAGGTAGATTACTGGAATAACCTTGGAAGAGGCCATGTAGTGTAGAAAACATTGGATGGAAGTTGTTTTACAAATTATAATAATTGAATTGAAGAATGAATTGGATGAAGTATTTAATAGTCCAGTTTTGGTTGTAATGGATTGGGAGTGATATTGGGATACATTAAGAAATTGTAAATTTGTTTTATGCACTTGTGTTCGAGGAAGATCTGGTCATATATGGGGATCTTAACACGTGTTATTTTTACAGATGGCACTATAACATCCCAAGAAAATAAAGAATATTACTTTTCCATATTAATTAATATTTGTGAATTAAATATTATTTCTACTTTAAATGGGATGCTATGTTCTACGGCGTACCCAATACACAACAATGGGTTTCTTTGAAATCTTACATTTCACACTAATAATATAATAATATTCTTTTAAATGGTAGTTAACTCCTTGATTTTTTATTGGTGGGAATGAATATAACTAACTAAAATATGACGATACATTTTTTCTTAATATTTTTACATTTATCCAATAAAATTTTGAGGCTTAAAATAAGTAAAGAATTCGATTTTAAGCATAAATAATCTAATATTCACTAAAAGGTATATTTACAGCCTTTTAATGGTGAACCCTCTTTAAATCTAGATTTTTTGTCTTTTATATTTTCTATTTGAAAAAATTAAATTCTTCTTTAGATTCAAGGAATCAAAATTTACTTTGGATTAAATTTTGGTATTTTTCTAATAATGTTCATTTTTTTAAGGAATACTGAAAAATACTGAATTTTAATCCAAAAGTTCCTATTAATCTAATTTATTTATATGGTTATATTTTCTTTTTAATAGGTTTTAAAGTTTAATTAGAATATATTTATACCATTTAATCTAATTTTGGTCATTGTATGTAATTTCATAGTAAAATTGGACATAACCAAGTGTCAATCTTTTGATAGTTAATATTTCTTAAAAACACTCTATTTGTTTTAATAGTGGAAATTAATTTTAAATAAATTTATGCCACTTCTGTGTTTTGAATTTGGAAAAATGAATTCCATAATTTTAATTAGTAGGTATAAATTATGTAAATAGGTATGTTTTATTTTTAGACATTTTAAATATTTACTTGAGTAAATATATTATTTACCATGATTAAAATGTAAATATAGTAAATAAAGGTAAAATATAATATTATAATAATATTAAATTACCGTAACATGTGTCCTAATCCTATTAGATGATGAATATACGACCATGTGAATCCTTGTGTTGATTTTGGGACCCCATGGATCCACAAGGGAGTTATAATGACATTTTATATTAATTAATTTAAAGTAAAGACAAAAATGACATAAACAAATATCTTTTAGTAAATAAATTTTTACATGAGGTTATATAAGTTATTGTTTTGACTATAAATATTATTTGGAAATACAAGAAGATTTACTATATCATGGTATCTTATATATAATTTTTGGACATCAAATAAATTAAATTATTTATGACACAATAATGATGTAATATTTACCTCATTAATAAATGATTTAAATAAATTAGATTATAAATATTAAAAAAATATCCAAAACTTGTCCAATTTTTATTGTATTGTTTTATTTCGGCCATGAGTCATCATATATTTTATATTAACGAATATTTGACCTTTTGAAAACGAATATTATGTTATAATTAAATAATTGTTTCAAACATTCCTAAAGATACCCTCTACTCTCTTATAAAAAGCCCACACTTCTAACCCATTTCTCACACTTATCAAGCCTTTGGCTTGTGAAACCACTTCTCCAATAATCTCCCAAGATATCTATATTCATCCTAGAATCCTAACCTTAGGTAGAAACCCTTCATGAAACCCTTTTGGTTCAAACCAATGGGAGTTACCCAATTTAAATGCAACATCTTCTCTTAAGATCTTTTGCTTTATTTTACTTCTCCAACCCCCTAAACTCTTATTATTACTTTATTTTGTAATAAAAACAGTATCCTAAATATACTAGGATGTTTTTATGAGTATTATTCTAACTACACATACATACACCTCCATCTAATGGGTAAAGAACATAATGTTTCTGTGGATGGAAAACTAATGCCTCACGAAACGATGATTCTTCAATTAACTCCTACCGCCTCTCATGTTGGCCATTATGATGGAACTGTATTTATATATGATATATTATATGTTTATGTTTTCTTCATGCTTATATATTTTTCATTTATAACATACCATTATGGTTTCCATAATGGGTAAACGCGATAATTTCATTTTAGGATGTGCGGACTACCGCCCCTTCAAAGTGATATGACTCATTAATGCCTTATGTGGGATGTATAAAGGATGGATTTTGTGATATTATATATGATATTATACTGTAATTATAATATTACTATGTATAATTATATTTTATTTCAATTAAAATATGAAATAGAAATGAAAGTAGCGTTTATGCGTACGTACGACTTACCGTCTCCATGAACAGTGCATTTCATTTCTTATCTCCAAATGTCATGTATTGTTATAAATACATATATATACAAAATATATATGATTTATATGATATCTAAAACATTAATATAATTCTGTAGATAAGGGAGTATAGACCACATGGACAAATTTTAATTATATAAAGTTCATTTTTTACTCAAATTCCGAACATCGACAAAATGTCTGATATGATCTAAAATAATTAACTAACTGTTATTGCAAGGTAATAAGTGATATAAAAGTAAAAATAAATATTAGAAATTTTATGAATCAATTATAAATTAACTTAAGTTTTTTATTCAGGTAGAACAAGGAACATATGAGTCAAGTTGGACATGAGGTAAGGGATTTCTTATCTCACTTTTAATTCCGTGAGATTTCCATTGTTCACAACTTATTTATTGCATGTGGTGTATTATGTACTGAAATTTGACATATATTATCATGATTATATTTATATTCATGTTATTATATGATTCATTTAGTGTTTATAAACTTTTTCTCATATGACACGATTGATTACAACGTGGTAAGGGTTTTTCATCTTAATTTTTATTCCCGTGAGATTCATGTTATATTAGCCAATATTTCCTTTTGTGTGGTGTATGTACCGCCCATGATTTTATACTTTGTGTAATATAATTTAATTTATGGGTATTTACATATTCATTGTGTGATATTTATTTTATGGGGTTTTTGTTTTTTAAGTTACCAAATCGGTAGGGGAACCTTTCACCCTCCACTTTTTAAAAGACTTCTTTTTGTTTTGTACTTTAATTTATATCTTATTATGTTGGGATATGTTCTTATATGTAGTTAATGATGTAAATTTTATGTCCAAGTGATGAGATATCCTTTTCTCTCTCATCAAATTATTTTTTGATTTTTAAAGTTACGTCGTTAGGCTATCAAATTTCTGTAGGACAACTTCTTAACCCAATTTCAATTTTCAGGTTAAACATCTACTTCTTGATTATGTCATGATATGAATATGTGTGAATAACATATGATTGTTTTACAATTAATATCCACTTATATTGGGTGTATTTTTTTTTCACACAAAATTATTTTATTTATTTATCCTTAATCTAAGGATACCATTTTATAAGGGATTTCGTGTGAATTTACATTTCCATTGAGACTTCATTGTTGATATGAACCAACTCACTTTTTTATGGTGTATATACTATCGTTTGGAATATTATATTAGGAATTCCTTTATTATCATGATATTATTAATTTATGATTAAATTTTATTTCTAAATTATTTGTATTCTAGGGTCTCTCATTTTGTTAAAAACTCTTTAACTAAAATATCATTTTAAATGTTTTAAAGGTTTATTCTTCTAAATAATTCACATTAATGTCCTTGTTTTAAAAATGGTTTTAAGGATTTATTCATATGAACATGAATTTTTTGAAATTGAAATTTCTTTCAAAATATTCAATGTGGTATGGGACACTTTGATTCAAAAATCTCTTTATTTAATATATTAAATGGTTTTGAAAATGGTTTGATAAAAGCTATGATTTTGTCAAAATTTTTAAATGATATATTGTGATTTCAATGTGGAAATTTTATCTTTCCATTATGTTTTTATGGGTTATGAATATTTTATGGCTATTGGGCATTTTTTACGTATACAGGTGGTTCCATGATAACCCTAGTGCGGGTGAGCCTGAGATAGATCTCCAATGCATTGGGTAACGTGAAGGAGGTAAACGTTAATGTTTCTCCTAAGAGATTTAGGGAATATACTTTTATGGGTATTCCAAATGTGACTCCCCCTATAGCTATGATAGCTACAAGGTAATTATGTTATATATATCGTAAGTTTCCTTTATGATTTATGATTTCTATATGTTCATAAATATTATGATTTCATGAGGTATGTTATGATTAAAAAGTATGGTTTTATTGTTTCATATTTACTGATGGGATAATGTTTTCATTCCTTATTTTATATCACTTACTGAGTTTTTTATGATCATCCCAAGTTTTTGAAATGTTCTACACATGACTTAAAGATGAATAAGGTTCAAGGATGGGATCAAGTAAAAGTCATGCGGTCTAAAACATGGAACTAGACTTGACTCTTTTTTTCAAGAGTTTTAATTCTATAAAAAAATGGATACTGAGTAGAATTGTCTACATGTAATATTCATTTTGTTATGTAAATGTAATGACCTAATTCTTTAAAACTATAAACCTAAAAAGATCTTCAATGTGAATTATCCATTTAATTCAAGATTATGTAATGTTTGGCTGGGTCATTATAGTTGGTATTAGAGGTCAGTTTAAACAACTTTAGGGATTTGGAGTTTTGATTAATCACATGGTTAGTCCCTATGTCTATTATTTCAGTTAAATCCTTGTTTTATAACTTTTTTTAAATAAATTAATCTAAGTTACAAATGGATGGAGGAAGATCTCAAATGACATTCCCATCTTTTCTTAATGACTTTCTTACAAAAATTATTTCAAAGTCATGTTTAGATGATTGTGAAAAATTTTCTAACATACAACTCACTTGCAAGAAATTTTTTGAGAAATCAATCACCACCACTATACCCTGATATCACCGTGGATCATGATTTGTATTTAATCAAATCAAATTTTAACAATAATCTCATATTTTCAAGAAAGGTAAATATTTTCAAGGAATTTTCAAATATATTACATTATCACAAGATTTTAAAGAAAATTATGATTTTGAAAAAGGTGATGAAGAAGGAGCCCTTTGTGTAACCTATTTATATTTTCTTTTACAATATAGTATCTCAGCACATACTTATGGTATTTTAAAAGGACAGTTAATTTAAAGTTTCCACTCATATTCGGTCCGACTGTTTTATAAAAATCATGTTTTATACGATGTTATGAAATTATATATCATGCATGATTATTTTGTAAAACTATTTTTCTGTGAACACCCATATGACCCATGTTGTACAAGGTGTATTTGGACGAAGGAAGCAAATGATTTTGAAGGATCTCTAAATCATTGTTGCAATGCATGGACCTTCTTTCTACGTGAACAAGATAACGGTGAAACCAAGTGGACACCATGATCAATGTATGATGTTATTTATTTGGGGATCATTTCATTTTATCATATTGTGGTGAAATTAAAAAAAAATTACAATATATATATATGAAATCAAGAATTAAGATGTGGAGATCATAATGATTTGGGATAAAAATGAGAGGTATAAGGAATCCATTGAGGTTAAAGCATGTTATGGTTATTTTTTAGTTTTAAAAAAGGATAACCCATAGGATGGGTGACAACCCATCGCGTACGGCAAGGCTACAGGAATCGAACCCACAACTGAAGGGCGACAAGGGCGCATTGCCTACCACTTGCATACGTGAAGACCCTGGTTAGTATGACTTATTCTTTTAAGTTAACTAGATTTATGGATCAAGAATAAGTTAATTTTGGGAAGTTATGTTTTATCAAATGGATATCCATAGTATAGGAAAATGATTTGTTGATTAAGTGATAAAGGTTATTTTATAAGAAGTTCTATCTTTTTAGGAAACACTATATTACTAAGGAAAATAGAATACTATGGGATTTCATTTGCGGAGTAATGACTGAAATTTTATTTTGGAAGAGTATATTTTTTTGTACATATAGAGATTTGGGTTAATTATGGCAATGATTAACCTATCATAGAGAATATGTGCTTTTTTTAATTATGCTTCAGTATGAGACCTTAAGAGTAGTCTATGTTTTTCGAGTTAAATGTTATGATTTACTATGGAAGAATATGTGATAAAAATACTTCTGAGTTTTGGGTTTCAATCTTATTTTTGATTATTTTGAAGAATTTTATGGATAGTTTTTTATTGAATGGTATTTGTTGAACTTTGGGTATTTTTTGACAAATTTTGGATATTAAGAGTATTTTTTCTTTTTGTAAAATATTATCCTTTTTAGGTACTATATGATATCGTACTAACCATTTTGGTTTTATTTGATGCCTAAAGACAAGGTAAATATATAGTTCTTCTTCTATGGATTATTTGATTCTCTAGAATATGAATCGTGTGATTTTTTAGTGACCAAGTCTCTTAGATTGCTCGTTTTTTGAAGAAAAGATTAGTTTTTGGTAGAAACTTATTAAATGATGAAACTCTACCTGAAGGTAAGTATATTTCATTATGTTTTTATTCTATGTAGTAAATGAATTACTCAAATTATGAAAAGGAACATATAACAAAAATTTTGTTGATTTATATTTCCTACTGGGTGATCAAAGACCGTTTAACACATCATAAGTTTGTGATTTTATTGTGTTTAACTTTCTCCTAATCATGTTTTCTATCACTCTTCATCAGAACATGACTGTTTGTTTTCTCTTCCATATCCATGTTTTCCTACATGGAATCCTAGTATCGGTTTACTCAGGTGACCTTTGTACTTCTATTTCTTTATTATAAAGTTATATTTGTAGTGACTCTTTTTCTAATGTGGGACTTTCAATGATGTTTCCATGCCCAATTTTAAAATTGTGAGGACACAATTTCTAAAAGGGGGGAAGAATGTAACATCCCAAGAAAATAAATAATATTAAATTTTCATATTTATTAATATTTATGAATTAAATATTAATTATAATTTAAAGGGTACACTATGTTTGACGACATACCTGATACGAAACAATAAGTTTCTTTGAAATCTTACGTTGCACACTAATAAAATAATAATATTCATTTAAATAGTAGTTAATGCCTATCTGTTGTATTGGCGGGAATGAATATAACTAACTAACATATGATGATATATTTTTTTTGAATATTTTTACTTTTATCCAATAAAATTTGGAGGCTTAAAATAAGTAAGGAATTCTATTTGAAGCATAAATACTCTAATATTCACTAAAAGGTCGATTTACCACCTTTTAATGGAGAACCCTATTTAAATATAGATTTTGTCACTTTTATATTATATATTTGACAAAATAAAATGCTTCTATATATTTGGGACATCAAAATTTACTTTGGATGAAATCTTGGTATTTTTCAGATAATGTTCATTTTTTAAGGAATACTAAAAAATATTGCTTTTAATTCAAAAGGCCTATTAATATAATTTATTTATTTGGTTATATTATCTTTTTAATTGGTTTTAAATCTTAATTAGAATATATTGTAACCATTTAATCTAATTTTGGTCATTGGATTTATTTCATTTTAAAATCGGACATAAACAAGTGTCAATCTTTTGATAGTTAATATTTCATAAAAACACGCTATTTGTTTTAACAGCGGGAATTAATTTTAAATTAATTTTTTCCAATTCTGTGTTTTGAATTCTGAATAATGGATTCTAATATTTTGAATCAGTAGGTAAAAATTGTGTAAATATTTTACTTTTATTTTTATACATTTGAAATAATTACTTTAGTAAGTATTTTATTTACCACGATTAAAAGTTACAAATAACAAATAAGGGTAAAATATAATATCATAATAATATTAAATTACCCTAACATGTGTCCTAATACTATTGGATGATACATATCCAATCATGGGAATTCTTGGGTTGAATTGTGGTCCCCATGGAGCCACATGGGAGTAATAATGACATTTTATATTAATTAATTTAAAGTAAATATAAAAAATGACATAAACAAATATCTTTTAGTAAATAAATTTTTACATGGGGTTATATAATCTATATTTTCAACTATAAATATTATTTAGAAATATTAGAATATTTAATACATCATGGTATTTTCTTTATAATTTTTTGACATTAAATAATTTAAATTATTTGTGACACAATATTGATGCAATATTGACCACATTAATAATTGATTTAAATAAATAAGATTATAAATATTAAAACAACATCCAAAACATGTCCAATTATTATTGGATTATTTTATTTCTTCCATGATTCATCTTATAGTTGATATTAATGAATAGTTGACCTTTTTAAACCAAATATGATGTTATAATAAAATAATTGTTTCAAACATTCCTAAAGAGCCCCTCCTCTCCCTTATAAAAATCCCTCACTTCTAACATATTTCTCACAATTCTAAAACCTTTGGATAGTGAAACATCTTCTCCAATAAGCTCCCAAGATCTCTATTGTCAGCCTAGAAGCCTTGACTTAGGCAGAAACCCCTTCAAGAAACCCATTTGGTTCAAACCAATGGGAGTTACCAGATTTAAAGGTAACGTCTTCTCTTAAGTTCTTCTATTTTATTTTACTTATCCACCCCCATAAACTATTTTTATTCATTTCTTTTGTAATAATAACAGTATAATAAATATACTAGGATGTTTTTATGAGAATTATTCAGACTACACTTACACACACCTCCATCTAATGGGTAAATAACATAATGTTTCTCTGGATGGAAAACTAACACCTCACGAAACGATTATTGTTCAATTAACTCCTACCGCCTCTCATGGGGGCCATTATGATGGTATTGTATTTATATATGATATATATTATGTTTATTGTTTCATTATTTTTATGTATTTTTCATTTATAACATACCATTATGGTTTTCATAATGGGTAAAAATGATAATTTCATTTTAGGAAGTGCAGACTACCGCCCCCTCAAAGTGATATGACTCGTTAATGATTTATGTGGGATGCATAAAGGATGAAGTTAATGATATTATATATGATATTATAATGTAATTATAATATAAAAATGTATAATTATGTTTTATTTCCATTAAAATATGAAATAGAAATGAAAGTAGCGTTCATGCGTACGTACAGCTTACAGTCTCCATGAATGGTGCATTTTATTTCTTATCTCCAAATGTCATGTACTATTATAAATACAGATATATACTGGATATATATTATTTATATGATATATAAATCATTAATATCATTCTTTAGATAATGGAATATTGAAAACATTGACAAATTGTAATTACAACAAGTTCATTTTTAACTCAAATTCCAAACATCGACAACATTTCTGATATGAACTCAAATAATTAACTAATGTTTATTGCAAGGTAATAAGGGATATAAAAGTAATAATAAATATTAAAAATATTATTAATCAAGTACAAATTAACTTATGTTTATTATTCAGGAAGAACAAGGAACATACGAGTCAAGTTCGACATGAGGTAAGGGATTTCTTATCTCACTTTGAATTCCGTGATATTTCTAGTGTTCACCTCTTATTTATTGCATGTGGTGTATTGTGTACTGCCAATTGATATATATTACCATGATTATATTTATATTCATGGTATTCTAGGATTCATTTGGTGTTTATTAACTTTTTCTCATACGACTCGATTGATTACAATATGGTAAGGGTTTTTCATCCCATTTTTTATTCCCGTGAGATTAATGATATATTAGACAATATTTTTATTTGTGTGGTGGATTTACTACCCATGATTGTATTATTTGTGTAATATACCTTAATATATGGGTATTTAAATATTAATTGTGTGATCTTTCTTTCATAGGGTGTATGTTTCGTAAGTTACCAAATAGGTAGGAGAAACCTTTCACCCTCCTCTTTTTAAAAGACTTCTTTTTGTTTTGTATTTTTATTTATATCTTATTATGTTGAGATATGTTCTTATATATAGTTATTGATGTAAATTGTATGCCCAAGTGATGATATATCCTTTTCTCTCTCATCAAATATTTTTCTGAATTTTTAAATGATGATGTAGGGCTATCAAATTTCTATAGGAAAACTTCTTAACCCAATTTCAATTTTGGGTTAAACATCTACTTATTGATTATGTCATTCTATGAATATTTGTGACTAACATATGATTGTTTTAAACTTAATATCCACTTATATTTGGTGTATTTATATTTGTCAAAAATAATTATGTAATTGATTTATCCTTAATCTAAGGATACCTTTTTATAAGGGATATCGTCTGAATTTACATTTCTATTGATAATTCATTGTTGATATGCACCAATTACCTATTATATAGTGTATATACTATACTTTGGCATTTATATCAGGAATACCTTTATTCTCATGATATTATTAAGTTATTATTAAATGTTATTACTCAATTATTTGTATTCTATGGTGTCTCATTTTGTTAAAAAACTCTTTAACTAAAATATCATTTTAAATGTTTTAAAGTTTTATTCTTATAAATATTTCACATTAATGTACATGTTTTAAAAATGGTTTTAATGATTTATTCATATGGACATGAATGTTCTGAAATTGAAATTTCTTTCAAAATCTTTAATGTGGTATGGTACACTTTGATTCAAAAATCTCTTTATTTAATATTTTAAATGGTTTTGAAAATGGTTTAATAAAATCTTTGATTTTGTCTATATTTTGAAATGATATATTGTGGTTTCAATGTGTAAATGTTATCTTTCCATTATGTTTGTTTTATGCGTTATGAATATGTTATGGCTATTGGGAATTTTTTTGACGTATACGGGTGGTTCTGTGATAAACCTAGGGTGGGTGAGCCAGAGATAGCTCTCCAATGCATTGGGTAACGTGATGGAGGTAAACATTAATGTTTATCCTAAGAGATTTATGGAATATACTATGATGAGTATTCCAAATGTGACTCCATCTATAGTTGTGATAGCTACAATGTAAGTATGTTATTTATGTTGTAAGTTACCTTTATTATTTATGATTTCTATGTGTTGTTCATAAATATTATGATTTCATGAGGTATGTTATGATTGAAAAGTATGGTTTAATTGTTTTTTATATATTGATGGGATAATGTTTTCATTCCATATTTTATATCCCTTACTGAGATTTTTATGCTCATCCCAAGTTTTTGAAATGTTTTCCACATGACTTAATGATTAATAAGTGTCAAGGATGGGATCAAAGAAAATTCATGTTGTCTAAAACATGGAACTAAATGTAAAGACCTGTAAAATTCAAGAGAAATTTTATCTTCTTAATTTCATTTGGGATTTTACAAAAATACAGTTTCTGACGGCACCTGATTCCGAGGCCCGATGTGCCTAGAATCATCTTTCTGAAGTTCAGCTCGGGTACGTTCAGTGAACGAACGAGCGGGTTTACCTTACTTTTGAACCAGTGCTCGTAACCGAAATCTGAGGGCACTAATGAAACCACAGCACCGATAATTTCTTAATAACACCTTTTCCGGATTTTTTTTGCTCGGGTGAGGTTTTTTAATTAATTGGGTTAACTAAAGAATAAAAATAAAATATTGTGCTACAATTTTATTTTTATTCTATGTAATAATAACCTAGGCATGGTGGTTGGAGTGGGACCCACTAATACCCTAACTCCTAGGTAGGATATTAGTGAGGTGGGGCCCACACGAGCCCCACCCCCTTTATTTCTTTTTTACCTCCCACGTGCATTTAATTTTTTAACTCACCCGCACCCCCTTTTAAATGCCAAATCAACTCTCGCGTTTAATTGGATTATTAAACGCCTCATTAATTGGTCAACGAACGATAATTAAATCATGATTTAATTTTGATTTTCAAATAAGGGATGGCATGAGTAATAAAACAAGGCAATGCCTTATGTTATTATTTTTGTTTCGTTGTGCGGGAAGGATTGGAGAGGATTTTCTCAAAGCATTTGAATCTTTATCTTCTTCGTTGGAGAACATGAAGAACAATGAAGAACACCGGCCTCCGACAGAAGATGACGAAGAACTCTATTTCCTCGGTGATCAATGATGTGACACCATATACCGCGACACCAATCCTCTTCTCCGCGATGCCGTGTACCGTGAATCCAACGATCATCTTCTCCACGACACTGTGTACCGCGACGCCGACGATCCTTCTTCCGTGATGTCCTTTTTCACATGACGAACCTTCGTTCAACAACGCTTGAGGTAGGGGGTTTGGTTAATTTAATTTATGTGGATTATATCCTTGGCATATGATTAAATTGTTGAATGTCATTTGAACCACTAACGAGGTGGGTGCGGACCAAAAAACAAGTCTGAACCCACCGATTCTCTGTTCTTGATGCGCGGAATGTTGGGCAACGATGAAATGGGACCGTTGAGAGATTGGTGGTCGTCGTAGTAATCTACGCGTCCCGAGATGACCCAGGGCGTAGACGGAAGCAAGAACGGACCACCGGAGCGGCTCTGGTGGCCCACAAACTTCACCGGCGGTGCAGGTTGCCGTCGGCCGGCACCAGCCGGCCGCCCGGAGGGGGCGGCGTCCGGCGCGCCGCTAGGAGGGACCGTCGCGGCTGAAGCAGCGGCGACACGCGACCGGTCCCACAGCCACGCGGGACCCGGGGGATACATGGAACCTAGAGGCGCATCTGCTGGCATGGAGCGGCCACCACGTGGGGGTCACGGTTCTAATCAACGGGGGGGGGGGGGTAACCGACCCTTTTTCCGCTCAGCTCGGTGCTGGCCGAGCTGGCCGCGCGGGCCGCGCGCGCTCGTGGTGAACCGGCCACCCAGTCTAGGCCGGGCCGCGCCGACTGGGCTAGGCCACGCCCACCGAGCCGAGCCATTCCCTAATGGTCCGGACCTGGACCCGATTCGGGTTGACCTGGTTTGGGCCGACCTAGGGGGGTTGGGCCGGGCGGGATCGGGCCCAGACCCCCCATTTCGGACTGTTTTCGGTCATTTGCCCATATCTTGGGCTTCAGACCTCCGATCGATGCACCATCAGTTGCGTTGGGATCCATGGATAAATAATTACGTTTTGGTAAATTACACTAGGTTTGGAGAACTTTGGGTATGGCCGGGTTGGTTCGAACACGAATCCAACTGGGCCCTCAGAGTGAAAACGCTTATAACTTGAGCTCTGGATGTCCGATTGATGTGCCGTCTACTTTGTCAGATTCCTCTTAGGGAGACGGACCTTTTGGCTTACTCTGATTGAGGTTTGGACGCTGTTGTAGTGTGGTCGGGTTGGTTTTGAATTCAAAACCAACCGGCCCCTCGAACGAAAAAGCCAATAACTCTCATATTGGGCATCTGATTGACGCGTCGTCTATCACGTTGAGTTCCTTTTGCCGATACGGAACATTGAGATACATAAACTCCGGAATACATCTCAATTGATTTATCGACCCCTTGGCTCATGGAGCGGACCCTCCCAGAATCGAGCATGCTGTGTGCGGGAACCCTAGAGCTGGCTGCAACTGCGATGAAGACCGTACTGAAATCCTCTGTGGGTTTGACGGTGATGAAGACTGCACTGAAATCCTACGTGGGTTCAGTAGCAATGAAGACCGTGCTGATATCCTCTGTGGGTTCGATGGTGATGAAGACTGCATTGAAATCCTACGTGGGTTTGGCAGTGATGAAGACCGTACTGAAATCCTCTGTGGGTTCGATGGCGATGAAGACTGCACTAAAATCCTATGTGGGTTCGGCAACGATGAAGACCGTACTGAAATCATCCGTGGGTTGGACGATGATGACTAATGTTATTGTATCCTACGTGGGTCTGGTAGTGTTTGACTTTGTTCTTGCTATCCTACGTGGGTCTGGCAGAGTAGCTGGTCTGTATCCTATGTGGGTCTGACAGCTTAGCTGGTTTAGTATCCTACGTGGGTCCCACCTTAGATGAATCAGTGGCTATATCTGATCATCTCTATCACCTTACGACAAAGTATACCTGTATGAGCTGAGTCTTGAATTTCAATCAATATCTTAAATATGATTTAATTGCCTTCCTATGTGGATTGAGTTGTGTTATCCTGTGTGGATTGGGTTATACTCTTATGTGGACGTGATCGAACTTGGGCTGGGATGTTGGAGCCGAACTGGAATTGATGACTTAGGTATATGTATGGGCATATACCTAAGTAGTGTTGGATGTTACTTCGTGATTGTATCTTTCATTTTTGGATTATCCTTCATGGATTCTGGGAGACCATCGGGGGTCTCGGGGTCCCTACTGAGTAGTGTATACTCACCCCTGCATGGGCTATGCCCATACTACGTTGTGTTGGATGCAGACGACGAACAGCGCTGATCATGGTTAAGGCTTGTGTAGAAGTCCATACCTGGAGGTGGACCACTAGGTAGGATGTACACGGAGTGGATAGCTGGACCTGTGGAGTTGAGGTGTCTATCTGTTCCCACCCTTCAGGTGGGACTTCCAGTGGACTACTTGACGTTCCTGCTTTAATTTCAGTTGTTGTACTTTCTTTTCAGTTGTACTTTACTTTCAGTTTGGGTTTGTATTCTGGCCCATTTACTTTCCGCACTTACTTTTGTACCCAGTTTTACTTAGTATTTACTTCTGCTGGCTTACTCGGTGGTGCTTGTTTACTTTATAAAGGCAATGACTTCCCTTTTTTTCAGGATTTACGCCTTTGGTGCTAGTCTCCAGCCCTTGGCCTATGGGAGGCGGGCTTGGGGTAGTCAGAGCACGGGCCCTGAGGATGGGTCGTGACAAATTGGTATCAGAGGAGTTTGGTTCTACCGCAGAACTATGGACTATGATCTTTCTTCTATGTGTATCAATAGTGTTAAGGGTATTGAGTGTGGTTATCAGTCTAGGGAGTCCAGTGTTGGTGCGGCGGCCGACGTATCCGTACACCAGGGCCCTGACTTCTTATTTCCAACCCAATTCACAAAAACATTGATTGCATGTGTGTTTCAAAGGTTTTATTTGTGATTACATTGTGTCAGCTCACTAGGTATACTTTTTTTACCGTGGCGCACCTGTTTCTTTTCAGGATATCCCCACGATGGCAGCCAGCTAGGGTTTTGATCTTTGAGAGAGACGACAGCCCACCGAGTGATGAGGCCTCGATGTAGGGCCCTTTTTCAGCGGAGGCACCGGCGGTACCTCTACCTGCTGAGCCACCAATTCTACCAGTCCCAACTGCAGATAGTGCACGTCGGCTTAGTGCACTGCACGAGTTTCAGCATCAGAGACCGCCCAGGTTCCGCGAGGAGACAGACCCTTAGGCAACCGAGGATTGGATGGAGGTGGTTTTGTCAGTTTTCAGGTTATTGGGGACACCAGCTGACCTCTTGGTGATCCTTGCAGTGAGCCTCCTGAATGAGGCAACAGGCAGATGGTGGAGCTTGATGTTCCAGGTGCACGACAAGGCATCAATCCTCTAGACGGACTTTGAGAGCCTCTTCTGCTCAGAGTTCGTCTCAGCCACCCTCCGTGTGGTGTGCATGCAGGAGCTTCTATAGCTAAGGCAGGGAAGCATGACGGTCACCCAGTACTCAGTGAGATTTACCGATCACTCGCGTTATTCAATGGACATGGTACGGGACCCATTCTTCTGGGCCCAGACCTTCGAGCAGGGACTGAGGGATGAGATCAGGGCATCGATGATCTCCCTCTGCATTCTGACACAGGAAGGAGTACTGGAGCGAGCTCTTCTCATAGAGAGCTTTCTTACTGAGCCTACGCCAGCAGCGAGACCTACCGCAGGGCGGCACGTAGCAGAGTCATCTGTAGGTGGCAGTCGAAGGATGTCGCAGGGGTCCAAGCGGACCGGACCATCAGTCAGACGACCTCAGGAAACTGGCTCAGAGGTGCGGGGAACATGGTGTAGATCCAGCCTTCCGAGGAGGAGGCAGTGCTACACATGCAGCGGACAGGGCCACATGGCTGGTGATTGCCCGACCCACTGTGCAGAGGAGCAGCAGACGGCTGAGGGGCCACCCAGGTAGAGGCAGAGGGTCAACTGTGGCTGTCCGTCGAGAGCAGGAGGACGAGGCAGGGGAGCTGTCCAAACAGTAGGTGGTGGGTAACGCTTTGAGTCTTTACCACCACCACGACCAGGAGGTCCACCCCAACCACAGGAAGCTGGCAGGCAGAGACAGGCTCAGCTTTAGGAAGTAGTGGCCTATGACCACGGCACACCAGAGATGATTCGAGATACTATCTGTGTCTACTCCACCCTTGCTGCAGTTCTTATGGACACAGGAGCGAGTCATTATTTTATTGCTGCTTCCCTTGTTCGGAGCTCGGAGATTTTGATGGAGCCGTTGGCTCGATCCTTACTGCTAGAAACTCCTACAGGAGAAGACATGATGATAACTCACTGGTGCTGGTAGTGTGAGCTTACTCTAAGAGGCGAGAGCTTCAGCTGGGATCTTCTTGTAGCTGCTTCGAGGCCTTAAAACGTCATCTTGGGTATGGATTAGTTATCTACAATCCATGCTTAGATCGACTGTTTTAGGCGCAAGGTGCGGTGTGTGCGCACCGATGGGAGCAGGTTAACCTTCCCTGGTGAGAAGGGAGCCTTTGCAGCATAGGATGGACTATCGCATAGGAGAGGGAATCCCATCACTCATCAGTTGGCTAGCCTCATCCTAGGGGCAGTTGACGTGCGGAGTCCTAGTTTTCTTGTAGTGGTGGATCATTATGAGGACGTTTTCCCTGATGAAATTCTAGGACTACCTCCTCACAGAGAGGTAGATTTTTATATTGACATGTACCCCCAGGGAAGCCCCGATATCCACTCCAGAATATTGGATGGCCCCCACTGAGCTTCGAGATCTACTGGAACAGTTGGAGGACTTGCAGGGCAAGGGATTCATCCGACCTAGTGTTTCACCCTGGGCTTCCCGATATTGTTCGCCAAGAAGGAGGATGGGAGCTTGCGACATTGTGTCAATTATTGTCACCTGAACCAGGTGATCGTGAGGAACAATTATCCTCTACTAAGGATTGACGACCTCTTCTATCATCTCAAGAGAGCACGGTGGTTCTTGAAGATAGACCTTAGATCAGGTTATCATCAGCTCAGAGTTCGAGACGAGGACATGCAGAACACGGCCTTCAGATGTTGGTATGGCCACTATGAGTTCATGGTTATGCCTTTCGGCGTAACCAATACTACAGCAGTGTTCATGGGTCTCATGAATAGGATCTTTCAGCCATACCTCGATCGATTTTTCATTGTCTTCATCGACGACATATTGATATACACGACCACTGAGGAGGAGCATGCCCACCACTCGCGGGTTGTACTAGACACACTCTGAGAGCACCAGCTTTTTGGAAAGCTCTCGAAGCATCAGTTTTGGTTATGTGAGGTCCACTTCTTGGGACACTTCATCTTTGAGGCAGGATTTGCAGTGGATCCTACGAAGATTGAGGCAGTGCTGGCTTGGGAGCCACCCAGGAGTGTAACGGAGCTGGGGAGTTTCTTGGGGCTAGATGGGTACTACCGGAGGTTTGTGCCAAACTTATCCAGAGTTTCGGAACCACTCTCAGCATTGATGAAGAAGGTAAAACCCTTCGTGTGGTCAGACAGATGTCAGAAGAGATTCCAGGAGCTGAGACAGATATTGAATAGTGCACCTATCTTGAGGCTACCGGAGGAGGGAGTGGGGTACGTAGTCTACTGTGATGCATCAGGGACCAGACTTGGATGTGTCCTAATACAGGATTGGGTAGTGATCACCTATGGATCATGTCATTTGAGGCAGCATGAGCAGAACTACGCTACCCATGACCTGAAGTTAGCAGCAGTGGTCTTTGCTATGAAGATGTGGAGACACTATATGATGGGCGAGCGCTTTATAGTATACTCTGACCACCAGAGTCTCAGGTACATCTCCTCGCAGAAGGACCTGAATCTGAGACAGCAACGATGTATCAAGTTCCTCCAGGACTATGACTTTGCGATAGTCTATACTCCTGGAAAGGGGAACAAGTAGCTGATGCTCTCAGTAGGAGGACGGCCATCCAGCTACTCGGGCAGGCGACGGAGCAGCTAGATGCCTTTCAGATATACTTCATGGACAGAGATCGTGTAGCCTTTCTTTAGTCCCTCACAGTCACTCCTCCACTACTGGATCGGGTCAGAGAGGCACAGCATGGGGACGCTGACTGTGAGATGCGGCGTGCACAGATATCCTCAGGACAGGCACCTGATGGATTCTCCGTAGGAGGAGAGCACGTCGTCCTTTTAATAGGACATACCATTGTACTAGTAGCTTTACAGGAGGAGGTATTGAGAGAGTTTCACACTTCCCCTTTAGCGGTACATCCAGGAGTGGCGAAGATGTACCAGGATCTCAGATGACAGCACTAGTGGCCGGGTATGAAGAAGGTTGTGGCAGAGTTTGTTTCTTGATGGCTCACCTTCCAGCAGATGATGGTGGAGCACCAGTTACCAGCAAGCTTGCTACAACCCTTGGAGGTCCATGAGTGGAAGTGGTACGGGATATCTATTGATTTCGTGACTGGAATTCCACGTACTTCCAGAGGTCACGACTCCATTTGGGTGATTGTCGACCGACTCACCATGTCGGCTCACTTCTTACCCATCAGAGAGCAGGGCTCAATAGAGAGCTTGGAACGTCTCTACGTTCAGGAGATTGTACGGCTTCATGGTGTGACATCATCTATCGTCTCCGATCGAGATTCTCTCTTTACTTCCCGGCTTTGGAAGGGGTTGCAAGAGGCATTCGGGACGCAACTACGTCTGAGCACTGCCTTTCAACCTCAGACAAATGGTCAGATGGAGAGGACCATTCAGACTCTCGAGGACATGCTCCGTGAATGTGTCCTCGACTTTGGTCGTAGTTGGGAGGACCACTTACCCTTCGTGGATTTCACGTACAACAATAGCCACCACTCCACCATCAGGATGGGACCATACGAGGCATTATACAGCCGACCTTGCAGATCACCTCTGTGCTGGACAGACCCTGGGGAGTCAGCACTTGTCGGACCGGAGATGGTCCAGGCCATGAAAGAGAAGGTCCATGTCATCTAGGAGAAGATGAGGATAGACCAGAGCCTACAAAATTCCTATACTGACTGGAGGCGCAGACCACTGGAGTTCAAGGATGGCGACCACGTCTTCTTGTGGGTCTCACCTAGATGTAGATTACGGAGATTTTTCTGGGGTGGCAAGTTATCTCTGCGCTTCATCGCACCGTTCCAGGTCCTCAGCAGGATAGAAGAGGTGGCTTATCACCTGGATCTACCACCTCAGTTGCACCGGGTGCACAACGTCTTCCACGTATCTCAGCTGAGGAGATACGTGCATGACCCGACGCATATCATCGACCATGGGGAGTTGGACATTGACGATGGAGAGAATTTTGTGGAGGTCCCGGTGGAGATCGAGGATCGATAGGAGCAGGTCCTATTTCGGTGGTCGATTCCTCTAGTGCACATCAGATGGTAGCAATGGACCCTCCAGGAGAGCACTTGGGAGTAGGAGGCTAAGATGCGTGCTCAGTACCCACATTTGTTCCCAGAGTTTTTGATGTATCTTTACGGGGATGTAAATCCCTGAGGTGGGAGTAATTTAAAGACCCTTAAAATTCAAGGTAATTTTTTTTCTTAATTTTATTTGGGAATTTACAAGAACGAAGTTTATGAAGGCACCTGATTCTGAGGCCCGGTGTGCCCGGAATCATCTTTCTGATGATCAGCTCAGGTACGTTCAGTGAATGAAAGAGCGAGTTTTCCTAACTTTTGAACTGGTGCTCAGAATCAAAACTTGAGGGCACTAATGAAACAACAGCGCTGGTAATTTCTTAAGAACACCTTTTCCAGAGTTGCGTTTGCTCAGGTGTGGTTTTTTAATTAATTGGGCTAACTAAAGAAAAAAAATAAAATATTTTGATACAATTTTATTTTTATTCTAAGTAATGATAACCTAGGCATGGTGGTTAGAGTGGGACCCACTAATACGCTAACTCCTAGGTAGGATATTAGTGAGGTGGGGCCCACATGAGCCCCACCCCCTTTATTTCCTTTTTACCTCCCGCATGCATTTAATTTTGTAACTCACCCGCACCCCCTTTTAAATGTCAAGTCAACTCTCGCGCTTAATTGGATTATTAAACACCTCATTAATTGGTCAATGCACGATAATTAAATCATGATTTAATTTTGATTTTCAAATAAGGGATGTTATGAGTAATAAAATAATGCAACACCTTATTTTATTATTGTTATTTCTTTGTGCTGGAAGGATTGGAGAGGATTTTCTCAAAGCCTTCGAATATTCAACTTCTTCATTGGAGAATGCGAAGAACGACGAAGAACACTGACCCCTGATGGAAGAAGATGAAGAACTCTAGTTTCTCGGTGATCGAAAACGTGATTCGGTGTACCGCGACGCCGATCCTCTTCTCCGTGACGCCGACGATCCTCTTCTCCGCGACACCGTGTACCGCAACGCCGGCGATCCTTCTTCTGCGACGTCCTTTTTCCCGGGACGCACCATTGTTCAATAATGCTTGAGGTAGGGGGGTTTGGTTAATTTAATTTATTTGGATTATACCCTCAGCATATAGTTAAATTGTTGAAAGTCATTTGAACCACTAACGTTGTGGGTGTGGACCAATGAACAAGTTAGAACCCATTGATTCTCTGTTCTTGATGCGCGGAACGTTGGGCGAGGATGAAATAGGACCTTTGAGAAATTGGTGGCCGTCGTAGTAATTTATGGGTCCCAAGATGACCCAGGGCATAGACGGAAGAAAGAACGGACCACTGGAGGGGCTTCGGTGGCCCGCGGACTTCACCGGCGGCGTCCCGGAATGCAGCCAGGAGGGACCGCCGCGGCTTCAGCCGCGGCGGTAGGCGACCGGTCCCACGGCCGCACGGGACCCGTGGGAGACACGGCGCATAGCGCCGCATCCGCTGGCAAGGAGCGGCCCCCACGTTTGGGTCACGGTTCCAATCAATGGGGGCAGCCGCCCCCCTTTCCGATGAGCTTGGTGCTGGCTGAGCTGGCCACGCGGGTCGTGCGCACGCGCCCGGCCAACCGGCCGCCCAGGCCGGGCCGGGCATCGCCCTAATGAGCCGGACCCAGACCCGGTTCGGGTCGACCCAGTTCAGGTCGACCCAGTGGGGTAGGGTCTGGTCGGGTCGGGCCCAGACCCCCCATTTCTGACTATTTTCAGTCATTTGCCCATATCTTGGGATTCAGACCTCCGATCAACGCACCCTCAGTTGTCCGGGATCCTTGGATTGAGACAGTCGTTTTGGTATATTACACTCAAGGTTTTGGAGAACTTTTTGTATGACTGGGTTGGTTCGAACACGAAACCAACCAAGCCCTCAGAGCGGAAACGCTTAAAACTTGAGCTCCAGACATCTGATTGACATGCCATCGACTTTGTTGGATTACTCTTAGTGAGACGGACCTTTTGGCTTACTCTACTCAAGGTTTGGATGCAGTTGGAGTGCGGTCAGGTTGGTTTTGACTTCAAAACCAACTAGGCCCCTAGAACGAAAAAGCCGATAACTCTCAGACTGGGCGTCCGATTGACGCTCCGTCTGTCATGTTGAGTTCCTTTTGTCAAGACAGAACTTTGAGATACATAAACAATGGACTACGTTTCAGTTGATGTATCGACATCTTGGCTCGTGGAGAGGACCCTCCCAGAATCGATCATGCTGTGTGCGGGAACCCTAGAGCTGGCTGCGACTATGATGAAGACCGTACTGAAATCCTCTGTGGGTTCGACGGTGATGAAGACTGCACTGAAATCCTACATGGGTTCGGCAATGAAGAAGATCATACTGAAATCCTCTGTGGGTTCGACGGTGATGAACACTGCACTGAAATCCTACGTGGGTTTGGCAGCGGTGAAGACCGTACTGAAATCCCTTGTGGGTTCGACGGCATTGAAGACTGCACTGAAATCCTACGTGGGTTTGGCAGTGATGAAGACCATACAGAAATCCTCCGTGTGTTTGAAGGCGATAACTAATGTTGTTGTATCCTACATGGGTCTGGAAGTGTTTGACTCTGTTCTTGCTATCCTACATGGGTCTAGCAGAGTTGTTGCTCTGTATCCTATGTGGGTCTGATAGCTTAGCAGGTTTAGTATTCTACCTGGGTACCAGCTTAGAAGAATCAGTGGCTATATCTGATCATCTCTATCACCTTACAAAGAAGTATACATGTGTGAGCTGAGTCTTGCCTTTCAATAAATATCTTCGATATGATTGACTTGCTTTCCTATTTGGATTGAGTTGTGTTATCCTGTGTGGATTGGGTTGTTCTCTTATGTGGACGTGATCGAACTTGGGCTCGGATGTTGGAGCCGAACTAGAATTGATGACTTAGGTATATGTATGGGCATATACCTAAGTAGTGTTGGATGTTACTTTGTGATTGTATATTTCCTTTGTGTATTATCCTTTGTGGATTCTGGGTGACTTTCGGGGGTCTCGGGGTCCCGACTGAGTAGTGTATACTCACCCCTACACGGGCTATGCCCGCACTACGTTGTGTTGGATGCAGACGACGGACAGTGCTGATCGTGGTTGAGGCTTGTGGAGCAGTCAGTACCTGGAGGTGGACCACTGGGCAGGACGTACATGGAGCAGATGGCTGGACCCGTGGAAATGAGGTGTCTATCTGTACCCACCCTTCAGGTGCTAATTCCAGTGGATGGCTCGACGTTGCTTCTTTACTTTCAGTTGCGGTACTTTATTTCCAGTTGTACTTTACTTTCAGTTTGGATTTTTTCTGGCCCATTTACTTTCCACACTTACTTTTGTACCCAGTTTTACTTAGTGTTTACTTCTACTGGCTTACTCGGTGGTGTTTGTTTACTTTATAAAGGCAATGCCTTCCCTTTTTGTCGGGATTTATGCCTTTGGTGCTAGTCGCCAGCCCCTGGCCAATGGGAGGCGGGCTTGGGGTAGTCACGGCACGGGCCCCGAGGATGGGTCGTGACACAAGACATGACTCCTTTTTTCAAGAGTTTTTATTGTATGAAAAAATGGATATTGAGTAGAATTGGTTACTTGTAATATTCATGTTGTTATGTAAATGTTATGACATAATTCTATAATAGTACAAACCTGAAAAGATCCTCAATGTGAATTATCCATTTAATTAAAGATTATATAAGGTTTAAGGCCAGGTCCTTATAGGAACCATCCTACTACTTTGAGATGATGGAGGTCATTTTCGCCTCGTGAAATATTGAGGCACATGAGAAATGACTGGAGCACAACAGGGAATTTGAGAAGCACATTTTTCTATGGAGTAGTTGGGTGTGCTCTGAAGGAGTGCAGGAAAGGTAAGATGTATTATGGTATTTTAACTGGGTTGTGTCGTCATTAGTTTCATCATAGTTGGTATCAATTTTTCATTTTTGGGGGTTTCCCAGTCAAGGTCTAAGGGATCAGTGGGTTTTAGAGTAGGTATAATCCTCAGTGTTGCGTCACGGTTTGATGTTCTTGTTTCGGTTCTCCTTATAATGTATAATGATGAAGGTTTTGTAGATTTTAATTTCTGTATTATTAATGTTTTTTTGGTAAATATGGAATAAGTTTCTATCCATGACTGTATAATGAATGATGTGAAGGTATTGGAGATTATATTTGATGTTTTTTTCATAGTTTTTTAGTAAATTTTTCTTACATTGTTTCCTAA
Source organism: Viscum album (assembly GCA_963277665.1). NCBI lineage: Eukaryota > Viridiplantae > Streptophyta > Magnoliopsida > Santalales > Viscaceae > Viscum > Viscum album. The sequence continues at coordinate 1,016,542,629 of OY728155.1, forward strand.
AGTCTGTAGTGGTTCTTTTACTGAATTTAATGTATAGTTTTTCTTCATTCGGAAACTTCCACTGGTTTTTGCAGTGGAAGTTCCACTAGTTTTCGCAGTGGAAGTTCCACTGGTTTTTGTAGTGGATGTTCAGAACCTGGAAGGTCCAGTGGAAGTTATAGTGGAACTCACATTAGATGTCCACTGAAAATTGCGCTGGAAGTTCAGCACGATGTCCATAGGATCTCATGGTGGAAGTTTTGGTGCAATTTCCAGTTGAACATCTAGTAGAACATCCACTAGAAGTTGTACTTGAACGTCCACCAGAACATCCATTGGAACTTCTATTTTGAACTAATTTTTTTTTGTTTCTAGTTGTTGCAAATCATGAACTAAGGTTTTTTGTTGTTGGTTGTTGCAATGTTGTCTGTAGTGATGTTGATTCTATAGAAGCTTCTTTTAAACCAGTTATAGGGATGACGTTCAAGTCACTTGATGAAGAAAAATGTTTTTATGTCACGTATGGTGTAGTAAATGGGTTCATTGTATGATGAAAAGACTCTAAGAAAAAGATAATGGATAAATCAATTTTGACATCAAGCCTTAATGCATGTAGAAAAGGTCACCAGAAGGTTAGAAAATGTTATAGCATAGTGAAATTTCTTCAGACTGAGACACATAGTGTTTTCCTTTCAAGAATGATGGTTAGTTAACTGTCTTTTGGCTAGTATGCATGTATCATATTTTTTTGAGAGCATAATCATCCATTGAAAAGGCCTGAATCAATTCATATAATGAGGTCCCAAAGAAAAATAATAGAAGCATAAGCTGCTGATTTAGATGTGAATTCTTTTGCTGGAATTAAACAAAACGATTCTTTCTCAATGGTGACCGCCATTATAGGGGGCAAAGATGTTATTAGGTACTTGAAAGTTGATTAGTTGAATTTTTTAAGGTCTGAATGGGAATGATATTTTCATCATGGTGATGCAAGTTCCAAGTTGGAGTACCTGGAATGAAAAAGTCAGGACAATCCATAATTTATCTACACTTTGCAGTTTGACATGAATGAGAATATTAGTAATATTGTTTTGGATGATACAAAAATGGGAACATATTATGAGTAGTTTGGTGATGTTATTATTTTTGACACCACCTTCATAACTAAGAAATAGTACATTCTGTTAGGTGTTTTGTGGGGTTCAATCATCATCTAGAGATTTTTGTTTATGGGGAAACATTTTTATATGATGAAACTGTGGATTTTTTTCTTGGTTATTTAAAAAAATTATACGTGAATCACATGAAGAGGCCTTAAACTATATTTACTGATTAGGATAATGGAATTGTAAAATCCATTTCTAATGTTTTAGTAGGAACTCGACATTGCCTTTGTTCGAGACATTTGATACAAAATGGCATTAAAAATTTAGGTAATTGTGTGAAATATGGATCTAGTTTTCTATCTAGATTTAAGAAGTGTATGTTCAAATACCATGGTGAAAATTAGTTTGATCAGGAGTGGTCTTCCCTTAGTATAGAATATGTGGATGGTAAATCGCAGTGGTTATGAATTATTTGTATTTTAGGAAAAGTGGGAAAATTTCTTTTTGAAAGATGATATAAAATTGGGTATTCACAACACTCAATTAAGTGAATGTTTTAATGGATTCCTTAAATATTATGTTTATTAAAAGATAAGTATTGTTGATTTATTTATGGAGTTTGAATGCTTGTATGAAAAAAATAGGTATCACAAAACAAAAGATGAATTTGAGATGTGGGAGAAGTTGCATCATAATCATTAAACTTACCATACATTGATGTTCCATATTTCAACTAGATATACATCGATGTTATTTGATTTATTTCAACATGAATATCAATCGATTGTTTCTGGTTTTTTGATATCATGTTTTTGAATTGTAGTTCAATTTAGTTATGTTATTGGAATTTTTTGTTGTGAAGATCAATTCAGTGTATAATATAAAGCTTCAAATGAATTTTGTTAAATGTTATTGTCGGATGTTTGAGTCCATTGGGTATCTTTGTTGTTATGTTTTAAAAAACATTGTCTTGATGTGAGAGAAATACTAGCAAAATAAATCTTGGGTAGATGGACCTGATAAGATAAAAACATTGTGATGTTAAAAGGATCCTCTAATTAGGTACTTTCTGATAGAAAATCAGTTTTAGAAAAAACTTTAAAAATATTTATCATGAATGTGAATGAAGTTAACTACTGTATCTTTTGAGACAGATGTGGTTTATGACTTTGCCTTCTCAAATTTTAGTAATTTTGAAAAATTGTTGTCTATAATAAATACATTAGCGGGTAAAGCTAATTGTTGTTCAAGTTAAAACGAAATTTTAAGAAAGTATTATTTAAAAACCCAAAAAAGAAAGGGGAATGTAGATTGTAAATCATTTTAGACCATGAATTCCAAAAGGGGAAACAGTTGAATAAAAAAATATCTACTCTTATGACGCCAATATGATTTCATTTTATAATGAATTTCATTTATAAGAGATTTTTTTATTGTTAATATGTTATCTAATATCATTATTATTTGCACACAGGGTGTCACGAAGCAAGAAAGATCATATTTTTTGGTTGGAGAAAGAAAAAATGTTTCAAATATAATTTTTTTTAGAATTATTTTCTATAAGAATTGTAATTTTATTGTTTTTATGTTTCAGGATGACTTGTCCACCAATTTGGAACTTCATATTAGGAGATAGATTACTGAAATAGCCTTGGAAGAGGCCATGAGGTGTAGAAAACATTAGATGGATGTTGTTTTTCAAATTGTAATAATTGAATTGATGAACGTATAGGCTGGAGTATTTCATAGTCCTGTTTTGGTTGTAATGGATTGGGAGTGATATTGGGATACATTAAGAAATTATAAATTTGATTTATGCATTTTTTAGGTATGCAACTATAAATATTGGATAAATCTAGGTTCAAGATTTTTTTATGCATTTTTTCTTTGAGGATGTGGTCGTATTTGATAGTCCACATTTGATTGTAATGGATTGGGATAGGGATACTTAAATAAATTGTAAATGTTCTATATGAATTTTTTCTACATAAAACTATAAATATGGGAAAAATCCAAGCTTTAGAATTATGTATGCCTTTCTTCTTTGAGGATGGGATACATCCAGGTTCTTGAACTTTGATGAAGAAATCTAGAATACTTAGTAAAAGTAATTGGATCTTCAGGACAAGTCATTCCATATAGAGACTCCCTATCATCTGATGAAATCCATATGTTTTCCAAACATAAAAGTCTTATAAAAAAAGATAATATCCTTAAAGTGACAAATATGAAGATCATGTTTTCTAACCTGAAAATATGAACATAACTATTAGTCCACATAACAATTTTAATTATCATGACCAATTATAACAACAAAACCGAATAAATCCCCTTAGAAGAAAATGTTTCCCCTCATAAGGACATAATATTCCCACTACATTTTCCAAAACCAAATGAGACCACATTTCAAATAAAAAATTCTATTACCAAAACCATGTTTAACCCATACAATTTGACAAAACTAAATATGAACCATTGAAATTACCAAATCAAAATAGAAACCATTGCAATTACCAACACCAAATATAAACCATTGCAATTACCAACACCAATTGAAATTACCAAAAACAAATATAAATCATTTCAATTACCAACACCAAATATAATCCATCACAATTACCAATATCAATTTCAATTACCAACACCAATTATAAACCATTGAAATTACCAACATAAATTATGATAGCAAAACCAAATAATGAAATATTGATATGAATAAAAACAAACCACCATTAAAGTCTGAAGTATAGATTTTTAAAAACCAATCAATAATCAAATGTATTTTCCAATAACTACCATTAAAGTGGGATATATAAATTTTTTAAACCCTCTAATTCATTATAAATCTAACCCGACATCAGATCCATTAATTTATTTCAACATGAATATCAATTGATTGGTGCTTGTTTTTTGATATCATGTATTGAAATTGGAGTTCAATTCATTTATGTTATTGGAATGGTTGGCTATGAAGATCAATTTTGTGTATCCTATGAAGCATTAAATGAAGTTTTTGAATATTATAGGTGAACATTTGAGTCGGTTGGGTACCTATGTTGTCAGGTTTTATAAATTTATGAGCGGTTTTCATGTGATAGAAATACCTGAAAAATATATTTTCCAAATATGGACCCGATTGGTTAGAAATATTGTGATGTTTGAAGTATCTTCTATTGAATTATTTGTAGATAAAAAATCAGTTACAAAAAAATGTTTCAAATATTTAGCATGAATGAGAATGAAGTTAATTTCCATAGCTTGTGAGACAAATGCGAGTTATGAAATTATGTTTTCTATTTTCAGTAAAATTTCAAAAGAGTTCAGTATTATAAATACATCATCGAATAGAGTTAACGGTTATGATAGTTCAGAGAGAATTTTAAGAAAGGATTCTTTTATAATGAAACCAAACAGTAAAGGTGGAGATAGGAAGAAAATAGTTTTAGAGAATGGGAAAACAATCTACTACTATGTTTATGGTATGGTTTCATTTTATGATGTATTTCATTTATAAGAGTAGTTCTATATTGCTAATGTGGTATTTGATAGCATTTATATATGTATGCAGGGAATTGAACAGAAATCCAAATCAAAATTTGGTGTTGCCATTAAAAAACAGTTTTAAATGCAATTTTTTATTAGCATTCATTACATTAACTGATCTAATTATGTTTTTCTTCTGTTTCAGGAAGGATTATAAACCAATTTTAGGCATCGTATTTGGAGGTAGACTGGAATATCATTAAAAGAGGCTGATAAATTTTAGAAAAATTTGATGGAAATTGTTTTTTAAATTGTAATGACTCAATTGATGAAATTATAGGCTGCAATATTTCATAGTTGATGAGGTTCTAATAGATTGCGATTGGGGTACCATTTCAATAAATTTAAAATGTGCTATATGTATTTGTGATGTATGAAAATGTGAAAGTGACATAAGTTAAGATCATGTTTTCTGTTCTGAAAATGTGAACATAATTATTCATCCACTTAAAAATTATAATTATCATCTCTAACTACAATAGGAAAACCAAATAAATTCATTTAGAATAAAATATTTCCATTCATAGTGACATAATATTCCCACTTCAAGTCATGTTTTTTGTTCGGAAAATGTGAACATAACCATTCATCCACTTTCCAAACCCAAATAAATACCATTAAAATTAATAACGAAAAATATAAACCATCTCAATTACTAACCACAATTGCAATTACCAGTACCAAATATATACCAATGACCAACACAAAATACAAACCATTTAAATTTCTAATTGAAAATATCAACCATTTAAATTGAAACACCAATTTTAAACCACTTCAATTACCAATAGCAATTATAATAGTAAAACCACAATTACTGACACCAAATATAATCCATTGAAATAATCATCACCAAATATAAATCATTTCAATTGACAATACCACTTTTATACCACAATGATTACCAACAACAATTATAAAATAAAAACCAAAATTACCACCACCAAATATAAACCATTGAAATAACCGACACCATATATAAAACCATTTAAATTTACAACACCACTTTAAAACCACTTAAATTACCAAAAGAAATTATAACAAAAAAACCAAAATTACCAACACCAAATATAAACTATTGAAATAAAAAATAAAAAATATAAACCATTTCAATTTACAACACCACTTTAAAACAACTAAAATTACCAAAAACAATTATAACAGCAAAACAAAATAAAAAATATATTCATATGAATAAAAACAAACATTAATTACAGTGGGAAGTATTGTTGTTCAAAAACCTAATAATAGTAAAATTTAGTTTCCATTTATAGCCATTAAAGTGGGTTTTATAAATTTTTATAACTTCCAAAAACATTTGAATTATAATTTGATGTCATATCTATTGAACACAACTATTTAACTTGTTATCTTCATTCTGGGTTCATTGTTTCTACAAGACAACTCCTGATTCTATATGTGGTTTCACTCCAACTATATGCAGGGTCTGTAAGGAACCAATGAACTATATACAGCCACATGTCATCAACTTAATCTTATGATAGCTTCTTGTTATACCCTTGATCTGTTTCCATCTTCTCAATAACATAGAAAACAATTATCCCATAGTCTAATGTTTTATTCCCCCATTGAGGACAGTCTTCTATTATAAATGGAAGCATGTGAGAAGTCTTCTCTAATTATTCTAGGTTCCATTGTTTTATTATTTATTCAATAAATTTTTACTATAAATTTTCTAGAAATTGTATTCAGTGAGTTGGTGTATATGAAAATTCATTTTATGTCGAAGAGGATAGAATTTACTATTTGTAAAGCATCTTGTGGGTAAAGATAAATTTTAGTAGCACCCATCCGAGTATAAATTGAGTTATAGTAGTTGAACTGTGGTCTTTCATTATAAAACATAAGAAATGTCTAATGTAGAGTGTCTATGTTCATGGGGAAGAAGAATTTTCCCTTAAATTTTATTACTTCTTTTATGGGTTTCTCTAACAAACCCTCTTTCAAATTATTGTTTTTCATATATATAATGCTCTGTAAAAATTAATACAGTTAGAAAAAATATTAATTAACATATTTAAAACTTTAACATAGATAATATTACACTCGCCGTGGAAACACTTGTTATCAATGTTTATTTATCATTCAAAACTTTAATAGTTTTCCCTATTTCAAACCTGTTTTTGATTAAATGAGAATATTAATCTATAACCTGATATAAATAAAAATAATAATGGAGAATGTAAGACTAATTGAATATTATTTTTTAGTAAGTTTGGTTTTGTTAAATACTCACCCTACTGCTTGTCATGATTTTGGTGAAAAGTTGGAAAATGACTTCTAATGCGACTGAATACAATCTATTCTCAGATTAAAATACATATTGACTACATTATAATAACAGTAACTTAGAAGAAAACATATAAAGTGTAACACCCCGAGCTTCCATGATACGCTTCTCATTCAATAATGCAATAGCTTGCATTGTACGCAACTTCGAGTTCTAAAACAACGCGACTAATCAAAGTAGCCGTTATGAATAGTAATAACCACTTTTTAAAATTATAGAAATTTTATATTTCAAAATGGACTTCATTTTTGTATTCATAATATCAAAATTAGCCTATGTTGAATTTTTGGTATTTTTCTGAGAACTTCTAATTTTTTATGAATTGTGAAAAATACTTAAAAACAACTTTTTTAATCAAAATAATTTATAGTGATAAATTATACTATTTAGTGGTTTTAAAGTATAATTAGAATATATTTTTACTATTTTATCCAATGGTGGTCATTATAATTAATTTAACATTAAAATTGGACATAAACAATTGTCAATCTTTTGATATAAATTGTTTCTTAAAAACACGCTATTTGTTGTGAAAGCGGGAATTAATTATAAAATTAATTAATGCAACTTATATGATTGGAATTTCATAAAATAGACATCATTTTTGAATTCGGAATACCAATTATAGCTTAGGGTGAAATTTTGGCATTGTTCTGAAAAACTTCAATTTTTGATGAATAGTGAAACCACTAAGTGGTAGTTAAATAACTGATTTTTCGTTTAAATGAAATATTACCACTTCTGTGATTTGATTTTCAAAAATCCGACATACATGGTTTTCATTAAGAAGTAAAATTTGGTTCAATGAGATTAAAATAATTTTTTGGTGAATAGTAACTTTTAAGTTCTTAATCGCGATTAGAGGTAATTAGTGTAGTTTAAGGTACAAATAATGTTTTAATAATATGAGATGAGCATGACACTTGTCCTACTCATATTGGATGAGTCATGGCTGACCAAGACAACCCATGGGTCAACTTGGAGACCCCATTGAGCCACTTTAGTTGGAAAATGACATTAATATATATTTATTTAATGTTAAAATTAAATTGACACAAACATGAGTTGTTTTACTAAAACAGTTTTTAAGTGGGGTTACACAACTCCAAATTTTGATTATAAATATTCATTAGAAAGCTAAAAAGATTTACTACATCATAATATTTTTTTTATAATTTTTAGAAATTATATAAATTAAATTATTTATGACATCATGATGATGCAGCGATGACCTCATTTTTTAACGATTTAAATAAAATGGGAAGATAATGCAAAATCCAAGGCTTACACTTGTCCAAAGCCAATTGGATGAGGAGATTTCGAACCCTTATCACCTTAGCCTAGAATTATATATATGTGTGGGACCTTTAGAATCCGAAAAGCATTGTGTAATAATGTAACATTTCAATCTTTCCAAAAGAGCCCCTCCTCTCCACTTATAAAAGGCCCCCACCTCTCCCACCTTATTCACACCTTCAAGCCATTTGGATCGGCAAAACTCTGCCCAAATAATCTACCAACATCCCTCTCTTACTCCTAGAAGCCTCACTTTGGGCAGAACTCTTCCCAAGGAAGCCTTTGGCTCAAATCAAAAAGAGTTACCCGATTTTGAGGTCATGTCTTTTCTAATGTTGTTTTGGTTTATTTTTCTTCTCCAACCCCCTAAACTCTTTTTATTAATTTCTTTTGTAACAACACCAGTATACTAAATATAATAGTATGTTTTTCTAAGAAGGATTCGAGCTACACTTACACACACCTACATCTAATGTTTAATGAACATACGGTTTCTGTGGATGGCGAATTTCTGCCTCACGAAACGATGATTGTTCAACACTCATATAACACCTTCAAAGGTGGCCATTAAGATGTCACTATTTTTATATATGATATATAATATGTTTATTTTTTACTTATGCTTCTGTATTTCTAATTTATGGCATACTTTATGATTTCCATTATGGGTAAAACGCGATAATTTCATTTTAGGAAGTGCGGACTACCGCCCCCTCAAAGTGATGTGAATCGTTAATGCCATATGTGGGATGTATAAAGGATGGAGTAAATGATATTATATATGATATTATACAGGAAATATATTATACCTTTATATAATTATGATTTCATTCCATTAAATATGAAATATAAATGAAAGTAGCGTTCATGCGTACGTACGGCTTACCGTCTCCATGAACGGGGCATTTCATTTCTTACCTCTAAATGTTACGTAATATTATAAATGAATGTATATACTGGATATATATGACATATATGACATCTAAATCATGAATATAATTCTGGAGATAATGGATATTTTACCACATAAACAACTTGTAATTATAAAAAGTTTATTGTTGACTCAAGTACCAAAGATCGACAAAACGACCGTTATTAACTTAAATAATTACATAATGTTCATATCATTATAATAAGTGATATAAAAAGGATAATGAAATTGAAAATGGTTCTTAATAAGGTAGATATTAACTCTAGTTTATTATTCAGGAGGTTAAAGAACGGTTGAGTCAAGTCAGACACAAGGTAGGGGAACTTCTTAACCCAACTTCCATTCTTTGGGTTAATCTCCTACTTTCAAATTATGTCATGATATTATTATGTCCTATCTTGTAATTTTTATTTTATTTATGTGTAATTATAGTGAATACACATAATAGATATATTTTATTTAAAATTTATCTTTTTAAGAGATTTCGTCTCAATCTCCATTCATTGAGGAATATTTTGTTTTATACACAACTTTTCTTTTATACGGTGTATAAACCCCTTTGACTTTTACATTTATTCAAAAGGAATCTTTTTTATACGAAGCGTTTTGATAAACGACAAAAGGGAATGTTTTTCTTTCCGTACTTATGCGGCGACAACGACTTCTCCGCCACCGTGACCATTATTTGAGTTTCGGCTTCCTCTACAAGCCATCATTTTTTTTAAATGAAAAATAAATACAAAGTTTTAACTTTCTTTTATTTTGGTATTGAAAATGGTTTTGAAAGCATTTTTATTATATCAATGTGTTGTATTGATATCTTGTGATTGAAATGTGGAAATGTTATGTTTCCTTTATGCATGTTTTATGTGATACGATTATGTTATGGTTTATGATATATTTAAACCTATTCATATGAGGAATGTATTGGACTTAATAAGTGATGGGTGGAGCCCGCTATAGCTCCTCGATGCATCGTTAGGTCTCATGAGACAACTAGACGTGGAATTGGCCAAGTCCCTTTCCCAATTTGATTTATGGTTTTGGCCGAGGCCTTAATCATTTTAGACATCTTGACCGAGGCCTTGACAAAATGTTTCAGAATGTCCGGCATTATACATTCCCTCATTATGAAAGTGGTTATTGTTATTGCATGTGATTATTCGTCTAGTAGAATATCCATGTGAAGAAGTGAATGGCATTATCTCATTTTACTTTTTCCATATTATGTTGATGTTCAAGTTTAAAAGTATTTTGTTTTAGTTATACATTGCCTTAAATTTTTATGTTTATTTATGAAAGCTTCCGCAATATTGTTATCCTTACTGAGCATCGGAGCTCACCCCTTTCAATGTTTTAATATTTTCCAGGATGTGAAGAAGTATTTTATGAATGACCTACAGGGATAGTCCGAAGAGGATAGAAGTGTGGACTATGGAGACTATGTTATTGTAGTTTTTCACTTTATGATGCAATGTAACGTTTACGAATGTATCTAGTGTTTCCAAGGCTACTAAACTAATCGGTCTTTCGAGACTTGATCTTTTGTGATCATGCCAATGTTACGAAGTAATGCACCGAATCTGGGTAACTAGGGTCAGGGCGTTACAGTTGGTATCAGAGGCAGTTTAGTACTAACCTTGGAAGCTAGATTTAGATAAACTCTGATTAGAGCACATAACCCGAAGATAGACTTTGAGGATTAGTATAGAAGAACTTCCTAGAATTTTGTTGTTGTAGAGATTTTGTGAGTTTTCCGAGCAATACATCCTTGTCTGGATAGGAGCAGGTAGAGGCGGCTCTGGCACAGATGTACCTAGGGGTAAAACCCGAAAACACCGCTTTGATCTAGACTCGAACGGGAACTGGTGCACGACAACGGGCCTTGTTGTACTCTTGGTTACGACACTCCCGGGGGATATGCTTAGGATAATTCTCATTTTATTTACAAACCACTATGAAGGGTTATGAGTATATAATTCCTCAAAGAAAACATTTCTTTTTATGATTATGGATTATATCCATAAATAGTTAAATTTATGTTAAGTGTTTTATAAGTATGGGATTATGTATTTTGATTCATAAACTAATCTAGTTTATGCCATTGTTTAGAAATGGCGCCTAGTGGAAGGAATGGAAACTGTATCAATGCACGAACTCCGTGTAGGGATTGCCCTCCAGCTCAAGATAATTATTGTGGATCTGGAGATACAACTGGTGTCGATCAGCTAATCACCATACTGGGACAACTTACTCAGGTTATGAATAATAACCTTACCCGTATGGAGCACCCTGATCCATAGCGTGGAGGATCAATGTTAGATCGATTCATGAGGCAACAACCACCAACCTTCAATGGGAGTTCAAATCCTATAGTAGCTGAGCAATGGATAAATTCCTTAGAAAAAATATTCCATGCCTTGGGGAGTAGTGAAAGGGAGAAGGTTGTCATGGCAGTTTACCGCCTCACTGGAGATGCCGATCAGTGGTGGTCACTGATTCAAAACACAAAGGAAGATGATGAAGTATCGAATATGGAATAGAGGGAGTTCAAAGATCTTTTCTTAGAAAAATACTTTCCTCGTGACCATCGAGCAGATATGGAAAGGCAATTTCTGAGTCTGAGGAAGAAGGAGGATGAGAATGTCGCAAAGTATGAGGCTAACTTTACAAGGTTAGCGAGGCATGCTGCCGATTATATACGTAACCCAAGGAGTAAGATTGATCGTTTCTTTGATGGGTTAAAACCATTTCTCCGTCGAGCTTTAGTATCACAATTCTTCTCATCATACGAAGATATTGTCTCGTGTGCTATCAAGACAGAAAAGGAATTCTCTAAGTCTTATGAAAACAAAGTAAAGCAAGAGAAGAAGAGAACGGTGGAACAAGAGACAGATAAAGGGAAAAAGGGAAAGAAGGATTTTCCATTATGTGATAATTGTTGGGAAGAATCACCCTAGTACTTGCCTAAAAGGAATGGGAGTTTGTTATAAATGTGGAGAAAAGGGTCACCAGGCTCGTGATTGCAAGGGAAAGAAAGAGGCTGTCAAAGTTGAATGCTACAATTGTAGGGAAATGGGGCATTATGCAAATGAATGTCCTAAGCGTCAGGGAAACATACCTCAGAAAAGGCCAAGGGATCAAGGCCAATCTTATGCTGTGACTACAATTGAAGCGGAATAATTATTGTATTTGTGTTTTTGGACTTAGGAACTAGATTATGGTTATAAGAATAATGTGATATATAAGGATTGTACTGTAGTACATGTTGTTTTCATTAAGGATTTAATATGATGAAGGTAATCATATTTTTAGTATGTGACAATAAGAGAAACTTTACTTTGTTTTGGGAATCTGAGGTTACAATTGATTTTGGAATTTAACGACCCTTTAGAGAAAGTCTGGACGGAGGTATTTTGGATAACTATTAAGGTTGAAATGGATTAAGTTGAACCATGGATAGTATTGTTTAAGGTTAAAGCATTTCTGAAGATTATTTTTGGAATATTATAATACTATAGTTTTAGGAAAAAGGACAACCTGCAGGGTGGGGCATAACCCGTCACGTCGGACAAAGCTGCAGGAATCGAACCCACAATCATAGTACGACAGGCCTTTATTTCCTACCACTAGCCTACAGGAAGTCCCTGGTTATTACAAAACAGTTTTACTAATCTAAATGGCATGTGTTAATATTTGGAACCTTATACAATTAGGATAAAAAGAATATTTTTGAGTTCCGTTACCATTTGGAGTAAAAGATGGGTTTGTGGTAAAAATTTATTAACGAATGAAAGTATACATAACAAGTATGTATATTCCCTTACGTTCTTAGTAAATCTCCTAAATAAATTCCTCAACATTATAAAAGGTAACTTAAAACAAAAATGTTGTCGGTTAACTTTTCCAACTGGGGATTCAATCACCGTTTAACCAATCACAAGTTTGTGATTTTCTTGTGGTTAAACTTTCTCCTAATCCTGTTTTCTATAACTCTCCATCAGACCTTGATGGTTTGTTTCTCCTCCATATCCATATTTTCATATAATCCTAGAATGGGCTATATCGGGTGACCTTTGTACTTATCCTGCTTTCTTTTAATGTTACATATTTATTAACCTTATTTCCGATATGGGTTTTCCTCAAAGGTATTTTCTCTTTTCAACATTTTATTTTCAAAGAAAAATTTCAAATTGTGAGGACGCAATTTATTGAAGGAGGGGAGAATGTAACACCCCGAGCTTCCATGATACGCTTCTCATTCAATAATGCAATAGCTTTCATTGTACGCAACTTCGAGTTCTAAAACAACGCGACTAATCAAAGTAGCCGTTATGAATAGTAATAACTAATTTTTAAAATTATAGAAATTTTATATTTCAAAATGGACTTCATTTTTGTATTCGTAATATCGAAATTAGCCTATGTTGAATTTTTGGTATTTTTCTGAGAACTTCTAATTTTTTATGAATTGTGAAAAATACTTAAAAACAACTTTTTTAATCAAAATAATTTATAGTGATAAATTATACTATTTAGTGGTTTTAAAGTATAATTAGAATATATTTTTACTATTTTATACAATGGTGGTCATTAGAATTAATTTAACATTAAAATTGGACATAAACAATTGTCAATCTTTTGATATAAATTGTTTTTTAAAAACACGCTATTTGTTGTGACAGCGGGAATTAATTATAAAATTAATTAATTCAACTTATATGATTGGAATTTCATAAAATAGACATCATTTTTGAATTCGGAATACCAATTATAGCTTAGGGTGAAATTTTGGCATTGTTCTGAAAAACATCAATTTTTTATGAATAGTGAAACCACTAAGTGGTAGTTAAATAACTGATTTTTCGTTTAAATGAAATATTACCACTTCTGTGATTTCATTTTCAAAAATCTGACATACATGGTTTTCATTAAGAAGTAAAATGTGGTTCAATGAGATTAAAATAATTTTTTGGTGAATAGTAACTTTTAAGTTCTTAATCGCGATTAGAGGTAATTAGTGTAGTTTAAGGTACAAATAATGTTTTAATAATTTGAGATGAGCATGACACTTGTCCTACTCCTATTGGATGATTCCTGGAAGACCAAGACAACCCATGGGTCAACTTGGAGACCCCATGGAGCCACTTTAGTTGGAAAATGACATTAATATATATTTATTTAATGTTAAAATTAAATTGACACAAACATGAGTTGTTTTACTAAAACAGTTTTTAAGTGGGGTTACACAACTCCAAATTTTGATTATAATTATTAATTAGAAAGATAAAAAGATTTCCTACATCATAATATTTTTTTTATAATTTTTAGACATTAAATAAATTAAATTATTTATGACATCATGATGATGCAGCGATGACCTCATTATTTAACGATTTAAATAAAATGGGAAGATAATGCAAATTCCAAGGCCTACACTTGTCCAAAGCCAATTGGATGAGGAGATTTAGAACCCTTATCACCTTAGCCTCGAATTATATAAGTGTGTGACCTTTAGAATCCAAAAATCATTGTGTAATAATGTAACATTTCAATCTTTCCAAAAGAGCCCCTCCTCTCCACTTATAAAAGGCCCCCACCTCTCCCACCTTATTCACACCTTCAAGCCATTTGGCTCGGCCAACCTCTGCCAAAATACTCTCCCAAAATAGCTCTCTTACTCCTAGAAGCCTCACTTTGGTCAAAACTCTTCCCAAGGAAGCCTTTGGCTCAAATCAAAAAGAGTTACCCGATTTTGAGGTACTGTCTTCTCTAATGTTGTTTTGGTTTATTTTTCTTCTCCAAACCCCTAAACTCTTTTTATTCATTTCTTTTGTAACAACACAAGTATCCTAAATATACTAGTATGTAGTTATAAGAAGGATTCGAGCTACACTTACACACACCTACATCTAATGGTTAATGAACATACGGTTTCTGTGGATGGCGAATTTCTGCCTCACGAAACGATGATTGTTCAACACTCATATAACACCTTCAAAGGTGGCCATTAAGATGTCACTATTTTTATATATGATATATAATATGTTTATGTTTTACTTATGCTTCTGTATTTATCATTTATGGCATACTTTATGATTTCCATTATGGGTAAAACGCGATAATTTCATTTTAGGAAGTGTGGACTACCGCCCCCTCAAAGTGATGTGAATCGTTAATGCCATATGTGGGATGTATAAAGGATGGAGTAAATGATATTATATATGATATTATACTGGAACTATATTATACCTTTATATAATTATGATTTCATTCCATTAAATATGAAATAGAAATGAAAGTAGCGTTCATGCGTACGTACGGCTTACCGTCTCCATGAACGGTGCATTTCATTTCTTACCTCTAAATGTTACGTAATATTATAAATGAATGTATATACTGGATATATATGACATATATGACATCTAAATCATGAATATAATTATGGATATAATGGATATTCTACCACATAAACAACTTGTAATTATAAGAAGTTTATTGTTGACTCAAGTACCAAAGATCGACAAAACGACCGTTATTAACTTAAATAATTACATAATGTTCATATCATTGTAATAAGTGATATAAAAAAGAATAATGAAATTTAAAATGGTTCTTAATAAGGTAGATATTAACTCTAGTTTATTATTCAGGAGGTTAAAGAATGGTTGAGTCAAGTCAGACACAAGGTAAGGGAACTTCTTAACCCAACTTCCATTCTTTGGGTTAATCTCCTACTTTCAAATTATGTCATGATATTATTATGTCCTATCTTGTAATTTTTATTTTATTTATGTGTAATTATAGTGAATACACATAATAGATATATTTTATTTAAAAATTATCTTTTTAAGAGATTTCGTCTCAATCTCCATTCATTGAAGAATATTTTGTTTTATACACAACTTTCTTTTATACGGTGTATAAACCCCTTTGACTTTTACATTTATTCAAAAGGAATCTTTTTTATACGAAGCGTTTTTCTAAACGACAAAAGGGAATGTTTTTCTT
This sequence comes from Viscum album, assembly GCA_963277665.1. Lineage (NCBI taxonomy): Eukaryota > Viridiplantae > Streptophyta > Magnoliopsida > Santalales > Viscaceae > Viscum > Viscum album. The sequence continues at coordinate 1,016,558,806 of OY728155.1, forward strand.
TCCGTACTTATGCGGCGACAACGACTTCTCCGCCACCATGACCATTATTTGAGTTTCGGCTTCCTCTACAAGCCATCATTTTTTTAAATGAAAAATAAATACAAAGTTTTAAATTTCTTTTATTTTGGTATTGAAAATGGTTTTGAAAGCATTTTTATTATATCAATGTGTTGTATTGATATCTTGTGATTGAAATGTGGAAATTTTATGTTTCCTTTATGCATGTTTTATGTGATACGATTATGTTGTGGTTTATGATATGTTTAAACCTATTCATATGAGGAATGTATTGGACTTAATAAGTGACGGGTGGAGCCCGCTATAGCTCCTAGATGCATCGGTAGGTCTCATGAGACAACTAGACGTGGAATTGGCTGAGGCCCTTTCCCAATTTGATATATGGTTTTGGCTGAGGCCTTAATCATTTTAGACGTCTTGACCGAGGCCTTGACAAAATGTTTCAGAATGTCCGGCATTATACATTCCCTCATTATGAAAGTGGTTATTGTTATTGCATGTGATTATTCGTCCAGTAGAATATCCATGTGAAGAAGTGAATGGAATTATCTCATTTTAATTTTTCCATATTATGTTGATGTTCAAGTTTAAAAGGCTTTTGTTTTAGTTATACATTGCCTTAAATTTTTATGTTTATTTATGAAAGCTTCTGCAATATTGTTATCCTTACGGAGCATCTGAGCTCACCCCTTTCAATGTTTTAATATTTTCCAGGATGTGAAGAAGTATTTTATGAATGACCTGCAGGGATAGTCCAAAGAGGATAGAAGTGTGGACTATGGAGACTATGTTATTGTAGTTTTTCACTTTATGATGTAATGTAACGTTTACGAATGTATCTAGTGTTTCCAAGGCTACTAAACTAATCGGTCTTTCGAGACTTGATCTTTTGTGATCATGCCAATGTTACGAAGTAATGCACCGACTCTGGGTAACTAGGGTCGGGGCGTTACATAAAGTTCATGGGAATTGAATTGAAATCTTTTAACGAAGGTCTTGCATACTATCCTGGTTCAATCTGGAGAATCTTTTGAAGTAGTTCATAGACATTTCTCTACAGGCGTCTACTCTGCGTAGCCCATTTATGTTTTCCTGGAATCCATGTAATAGATTTTTTTGGTTCTTTTTTCATTGAAACACTTCCCAAATCAATGGGTTTTCTTGATTTCTTTGTTGTTCTATTGTTTTTTTGTCCTGCTATTGTTATACTTCTTGTGTATTAGGTTTGATAATGAAAAGTTTAATACAATTTATTCTTTTTTTTGGCTCTGGACATCACATTTCTAATCATTGATCTCATTTGGTGACTTTCTATTTCATTCTGTCCACTTTGGCTGCTTTTATTTGCAAGTATGGTTTATTAAACACCTTCTTGTAGTTGATCTAAAGGCTCCTCAATTCCAATTTCCTTGGCTCCTTATTTTTGGTTTTCCTTCTTCAGTTCTAATTCAGGGGGAAGATGTTAGTTTTTTAGGAGGATCCTGCTACATCCTATCTTTAATTTCACCCTCTATCCGGGTTTCCTCATTGACAGAATGACTCTTTTCGATGCTACCTTCTCTTTTACTTCCCTCTATACTGGCATTCTCACTTACTAACAACATTATTATTTTAATTTTTTTGGATAGTTTTCTAACAATTTCTTCCATTTTAGGTAGTTTTATTTTCATGGATGAATTTTATTTAGCAAGAAATAATATTTTTTCTTCTTTTGGTTCCCTTTATTCTTGTTTTCCAACAGTATCTTCCTTAATCATTGGTGGCTCCTCAATTTCTACAGCTTCCATAATCATTGGTGGATCCTCCCCAATTTATGTTTTTTTGTATATCTATTATTTTTGTTTTTGACATATTCATGGTTTATAAAACCATTAAATTGATACTATAATTGGTAAATTTACCTCTCTATCAGGAACATGATAAATCATTAATTTCTTCAAAGTTGCATCAAAATCCGAGAGGCTCCACTTGGTGAATGGTTGATTGGCCTCTTGTTTATTCGCTTTTACAATTCCACTTTGGTCAGAGTACCAATACTATAATAAAAAGAAGAATATGAAGAGTATATTATACATTTAACTAAAAATAAATATTAATCCTTACTAATAAAGTGATAATTTCCTCTGTAATCCTTGTATGGTGAGTGAAATATTCATTAATTTATCTCATCAATTGTCGGTGGATTGCATGAGACAACCTTAGTGTTCTCATGTCTCATGAAGTATTCACATAATTGATAAAACCCCAGCTTAGGTAATTACCTGTAGAGGAAAAAAATAGTCATACATGTGTATAAGCAGTGTAGTGCTGCTGTGTCAAGATGATCAGGTTCTTTATCTCCCTTTACTGCTTCTAAAAGAGACAATTTTATTGCCCTTTGTGTCAACAACTGCACACCAGTTTGAAATATCCGTATTTACAATGATGGCTAGGTGGTTTGGAATGAGTAGGAGTCCTCCATTTCTATTTTACCCTCAATTATTTCAAAGATCCTTTGGATATCTGATTTATAGAAACATGTTTCCCTTCCACAAAATCGAAAACAACTTATTGATGGATTGTTGTTATCCAATACATACAAAATAGAACTATCATATTTTTTACAATCCAATGATGATATAGTATTTGATAATTATACTTCCACATTTATATTACCTTAAAAAATAGTATTGTGAATAACATTTATATGACCTTCTTTCAGTTGATCTTTGATTTCTTGTAAAAGTATTTGTAAGGAGGTCAAATTGGATCTAAAATGCACACCTAAAAATTTAATGTAGTACCTTCAATTGGAATAAAAAATTATAGCAAGACTACAATGAATATAATAATTCCACCTTTAATTATATAAAAATTTCACTACACTGTAGAAATTAAGGTGTTATTGGGGTCATTCAAAAAAAATTAGTATAGAAGGTAGAATAAGTGTATATTTTAGTGGGACTTCTAGAGGAAGTTACAGGGGATGTTCTAGTCGATTTTCTAGTAGATGTTCCACTAGATGTTTCACACTAAAGAAACTGTATAATTCTAAAACTAATAATATTGTTAAGTATACTTATATGAAATATTTATTATAATTGTTACACACAATTATTATAAAATTAATTTAATTTTCCATTTGAAATTGTATAAAAAATTTTAAATTGAATTAATTTTTCACTACCCATTGAATGATCGAGTGGTAATTATATTGGAAATTATAGTGGGACATCCAATGGAAGTTATAGTGGTAGTTTTAGTGGTAGTTCTAGTGGAAGTTCCAGTGATAGTTCTAATGGAATTTCCACTAGAAATACAACTGGAACTTCCACACTACAAAAAAAAGTGTATATTTCTAAAACTAATATTATTGTTAAATATAATTAAAGGAAATAATCATTGAAATTTTTACACATAATTATTATAAAAATAGTTTAATTTAGTATTTAAAAAAGCATAAGAACTTTTATATTGAACTAATTTTCCAAAACCCAATGGAAGTTCTAGTGGGAGTTCCATTGGGAGTTCCAATGGATGTTCCACTGGAACTGCCACTAGAACGTCCACACTAAAATTTACATTTATAAAACTAATATCATTTCTAAATATAATTAAAATAAATACTCATTGAAATTCTTACACATAATTATTATAAAAATTATTTAACATAGTATTTGAAATAGTATAAGAACTTTTATATTGAATTATTTTTCCAAAACCCAATGGATGTTCCACTAGGAGTTCTACTTGGAGTTCCAATGGAAGTGCCACTGGAACTTCCAAACTGCAAAAAAAAAATATATTTCTAAAACTAATATTATTCTTAAATATAATTAAAATAAATAATCATTTCAATTGTAAAAGATAATTATTATAAATATGATTTAATTTATCATTTGAAAATTTATAAACACGTTTTTATTGAATTAATTTCCCAAAACACAATGGAAGTTCCAGTGGGAGTTCCAATGGATGTTCTAGTGGAAGTTCCACCTGAACTTACATAAGAACATCCACACTACAAAAAAATATATTCTTATAAAACTAATATTATATTTAAATATAATTTAAAAACTTCTCATTGCAATTGTTACACATAAATATTATAAAATTATTTAATTTAAAAAATTTAATAGTATAAGAACTTTTATAATGAATTAATTTTCCAAAACCCAATGGGAGTTCCAATGGGAGTTCTACTGGAAGTTCCACTGTAACTTCCTCTAGAACTCCCCAGGGAACTTCCACACTACAAAATTATTTAATTTAGCATTTCAAATTGTATAAAAAATTGAAAATTCAATTAATATTCCACCTAGTAGAAGTTTCATTTGAATTTCTACTAAAACATCTACTACATGTTAAACTGGGAATTCTACACTATAGGTTTAGAAGATTTAATTAGAGTGGATTTTGGAGTGGAAGTTCCAATGGAACCTTCGATGGAACTTCCAATGGAACTTCCAGTGGAACTTCAAAATGACCTTCCAGTGGAACTTCCACTAAGAAATAATTCTTTGATTGAACAAAAAAGTGTAATCCACAAGATGTGCCACTGGAGGTTCCAATGGAAGTGCCACCAGAACATCTTGTTGAAGTTCTACTAGAATTTTTAATTTTAGTTCTGATGTATCTTCCATGAACCTCCATTGGAAATTGGAGGTGTCAGTGCATGTTCCATTGGAACCTATTGTGAAAACATCCAGGGGAAGTTCCATTGGAACCTTTAGTGAGGAACAATACAGTGATAGAAATGAAATTCAAAATTGATAAACATGCAATATTTATAGAAAACTTCTCATAAGAAAAAATTTATAAATAATTTATCGTAATAACAAAAATGGAATACATATTTTTTAGTATATATTTTGGAAAAAATAACTATGTTATGCCACCTTCATCAGAAATTTCTGCTTTTTTGTTCAAAAATCACTATCACAGACTAAGAAAAAAACCAACCAGAGTCAACTGCTTCACTCCTCCACTGAGGTGAAACTTTCTTTGGACAAAACATGCATTTGAGAAAAAACCTACACCTTTGTGTTGGACGAAACTTGCAGACAATGTGATACTGCCTTTTGGTGGAGTCATCCCCACCTTCGTACTTGTTGGATTCCCCTTAGTTTTTCTTGGAGTAGATCAATTTGTTTTTGTCACCGCAGTTCCAGATTTCAAGGTCACATCATAGTCGCTGCAGTAGAGGCGAACTCGATCCATCTCACAAAACATGAGTGAAGAACCATCTCAAATGTCAAATAAAAGGAATGTAATTAATAGATGATCCTATAAATAGAAGAAAAATTGGAAATGTGACCTTATCTGATGAGTGTATAGGATATTCCGGATAAAATATTAACTGGATACGATACTTATCCTCGAAGTCATGGTTGGTGGGAGAACAACAAGGAGACCCACGTGGATCTATGTTTTTTTAATTATTATAGTTATTCTAGATAAAAAATAAAAAATTCTCCAGTTCCATTTTTTTATTAAAAAATTCACATAACTCTTTTAAATTTTCCATCGAAACTTTTCATAAAATTATAATTTAATTAATCATTTAGTAGAAAATGGATCTCTTGCCAATTGATCTTCAGTTGCTGATTTCAGACTGGTCCATGCCAGATTATGGAATAAACAAGAAAACAACCAAATTATATATATATATATATATATATATATATATTTATATATAATGTTCTTGAAAAAAAAATTAACATCTGAAAAACCTAAATTCAGAAATACTATTGTGATCCATAAATTTTGGTTCTGATGGCCATAACTTGGCCATCCAATATCGGATCGAGACATGGATGGATTATTTGGAAATATTTTAATGGCCTATACATAAAATTTAAACTGATTTATTTCTTTATGACTCAAAAAAACTATGTTATACTTAGATATGAATTGAAGGTATCAGGGAAGCACTGCGTAAGTCGGTGGGCCAAGAATTTAGAAATTTTCATCATTGGAGTGAAAACACCTTATCGGTTTTAGAGATCTAGCCCTGGTATGGTTTAGGGATAAAATGTGAATTTATCTAAGAACAACAAATGAATGAATAAACGCCTCATTTTGATTTGATGCACAAAATTCTATTTTATGTTGCAGGAGTCTGTTGCTCAAAAGATCTGATGTCGAACCCCTCTAGATCATCCACACACACATCTTAAATATGTGCATGAATCATTCAATGGATTTTGGCTACGAGCATGGAGTTTATATGATGACTTCAGCAAAACAATGATCACCATGATCCTATGTCTTTGATCTATTAAGATGAAGTTGGATCACTCACTCGATTGAGTGTTTCTCTCTCAAGGATCAAGAGGAGAGAGATGCTCTCAATTTCAACAGAATTAATAGTTAATTGGGAAGATCTTCTCTCCACTTATTTAGTGGATTTCTATATTACTCTATTAGGGTTGCCAGTCCCCGTGAAATAAATGTCCACTAAATAAGTATACTAAATAACTATTTATGAATAACTAAACTACGTCATAAATAGTATTTATTTTTTATCACATACCTATAATATATATTAAATATATATTATGTGATAATTCTGAGCCATTAAGATGTCTCATAACTCCTGATAATATTAAATGAACAAAAAATATTATATTAATATTCATCCATATAATATTAAGCTTTGTATTTATTTAATCACATGTAAATATATCTAATAAATAAATTCAACCCATATATTCTTTAATTAAATAATAATGAATTTATTTATTTCATGGTGATTGATAAAACTTGGATAACACTTGGACCCTAAGGCGGGGCCCACCATATCCTATATTCCCATTTAATAAAATAGGAAAGATCCTAGAATGTGCTATTGTATGTGACCCTCTAGGCCCATATCTCAATAGAAGGGAATAATATTCATAGACGAAGAGCAGAGTTTGGAAAACCATCAATGCCACTAAAGAGATATGGAAAAGTCATAGCAACGACTACGAACCCACGAACATGCACTGTGTAATATAATCTCTTTTTCATATGATATCTCTTAATGAAGGATTCAAACATGTGTCATCATCTTTTACTTTATTTATTCTTTATTGATCTAACTGGATGGGATTATCTTCGACTACCATGGCCATGGATTTATGAAGGCACAACCATCCTAATGAACCATGCCTGAGATATCTCTTCCTCAACTCGGTAGAGAAAAATCCTATCCTGATCATTCAACCAATGTCATTCCACCAATGATGTACGCAATACAAACTACCTCGACACAAATTCATTGTTATTGTTTTCTTCTTACATCACAGTTTGTGATCAAATGACATACATTGAGAATGATCTCAAGTGGGAAGACCGAAACACATGTCTGTAGATAGGAACAACCAATGACATTTGAAACATATGGGGTTCATAATGATGGGTATGTCTTCATGATATCAACAACTAGAGATCACCATGTGTAAACATCATGAGAAGAAGTCTTAATGCATATGAGCCCCAGACACTTGATAGTTTCACATGGTCTGTTTCCTGTCAGAATGATGCTTCTGGACTATAGGAAATTATTGTAAGATTAATATCATAGTATCTCTAGGTTCTCATTATAGCATGGGATCTGCTATAACCCTATAATATGAAATGTAATCTAAGGAAATTACTATAAATATAGAAGACATTGAAGAATCGGCATGATTAAGTAAAGACAAGTATATGTATATATAACCAACTGTATAAATGTAGTGGTAATCAAAGAACACCACAAGTTGGGTATATGCAACCGAATTTTAACACAAGGATCATGATACAATAGTAAAACATCTAGAATGACATAAACCAGATTCATATAACTGGTTAAAATGGAGTATTTTCCAACACTTTTATGCCAATGGTTTGAACAAACCTTTGATATATTTTATTACATAAAATATTCCCAACAATTTAAAAAAAATCATATATTATTTTTTGAATCAACTGTTCCCAACAGGTTGAGTAAACTAATTGAAAAGAACACATTTTTTTAATATATACCAACAGTTTTTTAAAAACATTGGTAAAAATTATATTACCTAATGGTTTTTTAAAACAGTTTAGAAATTTTTCCCGCAAATACACATCAGATCCAGTTCCCACGTCCTCTTGATTGGAACCCTAAACTGAAGCCCTCATGTAGCTCTCTCTTTACCATAGAATGAGAAACTCCTTCAACCCAATAGATCCATCTTCAATCAACAAATTTGTTAGTTCTAAATTTCAATTCTGTAAGTGTTACATTAGTTTTAATGTTCTGCATCTATTTTTTTCTGTTTTAATTTGTCCTAAACCTGTGGTTCATGAGGTATGTGTCATGGAATACCCAATACGTTCTCTTTGATTTGTTTTCTGTTTTTTTATACACTTTAAGTGTCATGACTGTGTGAATCACCTTTATTTGAAGTTTTTATAGTCATTCATTCTATGTAGAGTTAGTGAACCATATGAACTAATGGAGGTGATGGTGATATGTATCCCTACTCAAATATGGTAAAGGTTTTCTTAATTTATATTGTCTCGAGGTGGGTAATGGATATAAAGATGGTCCATATGAAGGGATTAGGGACGGATGGGGTAGTAGTGTAGGTGGTTTCCCATTTTTTTCATGTTGTGATATGGTAGTTTCTATGGAATTTAGTTTAGTTGAAAATTTTATTTGGATTTTGTATTTATAGTTTTTTTTCAAGGATTAATGGGAAGGGTAGTGATATTGAGGATGAATTGGCTATTGGTTGGGTCATGGATTGGAATTGGGATGTTGTTTGGAATGGGTATAGGTAATTTTAAAGGTATTATATCAGTATTTCCTCCCCTGAAAAGCCCCACCCCTGAAACCCCCCCACCCACCACCCTAGACACCCCCATTGGACTGCTCGCCCCAACCCCCCTCCACACCCCAACCCCTAGACAACCCCATTGTAAATCCCCCCCCCCTCCCCACACACCTCCACGCACCTACCCACCCCACCCCCTGGACACCCCCACCCCTAGAAAGCCCCAACCCTTGGAAACCCCACCCCCTTGGGCATCCCCCACCCCTAGACACCCCCACCCCCACCCCCTTGGACACCCCCATCACACCCCTTTGACAACCCCCAACCCCTATACAACCTTCACCCCCTAGACACCCCAACCCCACACCCTAGACACCCCCACCCCCATGGACATCCCCCCACCCCGGGACACCCCCACCCCCTTGACAACCCAACCCCCTAGACCCCTCCCCCCCCCATGGACAACCCCCACCCCTGGACACCCCAACCCCCTTGAACACCCCAAACCCCTCAACACCCCACCTCGCAGACATCTGCCACCCCCCAGACACCCCATCCCATTGAACATCCCCCCCCTGGACACCACCCCACCCCCTAGACACCATCCCCACCCCCTGGACACCCCCACCACACAAGACTGCCCCCACCCCATAGACAACCCCCCTAGACACCACCCCACCCCCTGGACACCACACCCCCTCGGACAACCCCCACCCCTGGGCAGGCCCCACCCCGTGGACACCCCACCCCCTTGGAAAGCCCCCCCCCCCCCCCCGAACACCACCCAAACCCTGGACACCCCCACCCCTAGAAACACCCACCCCTTGGACACACACCCCCCTTGGACAACCCCTACCCCTAGAAATCCCCCCAGACAACCCCCACCCATTGAACAACCCTCCACCCCTAGACGCCCCCACCCCCTTGGATAGCCCCCACCCCTGGACACCCCACCTTGTGACACCCCCACCCCCTAGACACCCCCACACCTTAGAATACCCCCACACCCCCTTGACACCCTCTGGACACCCCACCCCTTTGGATGGCCACTGCCCCCTACAGAACCCCACACCCAGGACACCCCCACCCCCTTGGACAGCCCCCCTGGACACCCCCACCGCCCTAGACCCACAACCCCCTGGACACCCCCACCCTATTGTCACCCCACCCCCTGGACAACCCCACCCCCTAGACACCCCCACCCCCTGGATAGCCCCCCCTCACCCCCTCCCCCACCCCTTGAACACACCCACCCCCTGGACACCCCCAACCCCTTGAGAGCCCCCCTAGACACCCCCACACCCCCTAGACACACCCACCCCCTTGGACACCCCCACCCTTGGACATCTCACCCTCATGGACAGCCCACCCTCCCCCCTGGACAGCCCCCAGACCACCACTTGACACCTCTCCACCATGGAAAACCACCCCTACCCCTTAGACTACCCCCACCCTTGGACACCCCCAACCTCTAGACAACCCCCTTGGACACCACCCCACCCCCTGAACACCCCCACCACCTGGACACCCCCACCAGTTGGACAACCCCCATCCCTGGACAACCCCCCTAGACACCACCCCACCCTTGAACACCCCCATCCCCTTGGACAACCCCCACCCTCGTGGACATTCCCCCCACCCCTGGAAACCCCCACCCATGAGACCCCCACCCCCTTGGACAACCCCCCCCCCCCCCCCAACAACCCCACCCCTGGACACCCCCACCCCCTTAGACAACCCCCACCCCCTGGACATCCCCCACCACCTTGGACACCACCATATTCTAAATTAAATTTTTAATTCCATATTCTATATGTGTTATACATATTTACATTCTGTATGTAATGAATTATGAATTGAATACAATGCATAGAATTCAGAATTTTGTATTTAATTCACAATTGATTTTGTATATGTTATTCATTCACAATTTAGAATTTGGTACATAATTCATTCTATATGGATTCAATTGAGAATTCAATTCTGAATTCTATATTGCATAGGGTAATTGGGTTCTAAATGGAATTTTGAATTCATAGGTGCACAAGAGATTGCATAGGGGGAGGCAGTCCAGCTTGTTGTAGTAATTGCAGCAAGGCTATATCAACGGGTGTAAACCGCCAGTATATGTGTTAAAAGTAACGATATACCAACAATTTACATAAAATTGTTGGTAAAACTACATACCAATGGTTAGTAAACAATTGGTACAATACCTTTAATCAGTATTTACCAACGGTTTTATGCAAACTATTGGTAAAGGGTTATTCCAACAGTTTTGAAACTGTTGGAATAGATCTAAAACTTCTTACTTCGAAATGGGTATCAACCATTGGTATAAAGATATAACAACGGTCAGCTGAAACTTTTGGTATAATCTACATTCCAGAGCCACATACCAACGGTTATACTATATCCTTTCATGTATGTCTATCCCCACGAATATCCAGCCAACGGTTTGAGTAACCATTGGTATAGTTTATACCTACAGTTTGTAGGCCTTTACCAACGGTTTAGAACTGTTGGTATAAGTCATATCTCCAATAGTGTAAAATGTGATTGAGTGATGTTTCATTTTATGAAACTTCAAAAAACATGTTTTCAAAACATTTCTTATACTACAAAACATGCTAGACATATTTTACTGAATTTATCAATTTCCAACAACTCGTGTGGACAAGACACTGTGACTCAGGGTTTTTTTATCATCATACAAAATAATATACACTAATAATATTATGAAATCCACAATCATAATGTATGAAATATTTCCTTTTGATCCATATATGATTGGGAATCAATGGTAACCTTAACATATGAATTGTGTATATTATATTGTTAGAACTCTATGTAAATATTTTTTTCCTTTATGAAATGTTTTTTAACATAATACATGTTTATAGATTTTATATATTAATAATATTAAAAGTTCATATTATATTTATTTGAACATAAAATTATGTGTCTCTAATAATATGAAATTTTCATGATTCTCACATTTAAATATTTATTGGATATTTTATTAATAAATATTAATTGTCTATATTTATGAAAAATCGTATATATCATCGTCTATGTCATCTTTTAGGGCTTTTAACAAGCATCCACGTAACCTTAGACCATACTAAAATGAATTTGGAGACAAAATTTTGCTTTAAAATTGAAAATAATATCTTAAATCTTAATATACATTAATAAATGATATATATTTAACTTTCATTATTGTTTATAGATCATAAATTTTCTTATGAATTATTCATATTTATATCTTGTTGATTGTTGAATTCCTAATCAAATTTTTTATATCATTCATGTAAATTGTTACACGCTATATATTGCAATTGATTTAATGAAATTCGATAAAAATTGAATATATGAATTTCTTTAATTCCAAAGTAATGATTGCCTTTACTTTTTTTATATTTTAACGTATTTGGATTGAAAATAATCAATTAGAACCTCTTGCACACAATTTAGGTTCCAGTCTAGGTTTTTCAATGGCTAGAGTTCTTAAGATTTTTATTATAATGTAGTAAGTCAGCTTACTTCATCATCATACTTACTTAAGAGTAGGTTTTTTTTTCTATGATTTTAATTACTTGCACAAAATTATATCCTTGAATCATTTTATTATTTTTTTGGTATGGAACCTAATATTACAATTAATTTTTTTATTGTATATGCATGAATTATATAATTAATTATATAAGGGATTTATAATTACAGTCTATTAATTTGGTTTAATGTGTTTAAGATACAGAAAATGAATGGATGTAAGCATGAATACATTCATATATATATGTATATAATTAGTGATTCAATAAGATGAATATTTAATTTAAATGATGGGATCATATAAATTCTCTTAGAAATGACTATATTAGAATCCTCCCCATTACCACACTTTTCATGGTATTAATCAACCAAACTAATGGTTCATACCGAAATTAGACACTAGTGATTTATCATATGTCGCATTTGATAACAGTTTTTTTATTATGAGAGAAAAACTTCACCTAGGTAAGTGACCCTAATAGAATAAGATTCCTAGAGAAATGAAGTGAGGATGATTCATCAAATGAATTTGAGGAAGATGTTGTTGAAGTATCATGTTAACACCAAGGTCCAAAAGTGTGAAATATCACCATAAGAGATGGTGAATATGGGTGAATAAAATTTTTAAATTCTATTCCATAATTTACCTTTTGATGGATCTTTTCCCTATATTAAAATGATCAATCATAATTTGTAAATCTTCAATTTGAATGAAACACTAATTAAAAAGTAATAACATTACCCTAATAGATTTACCTGGTTCATTTTTCTATAGTAATGGTCTAATCAAAGATATGATCTGACTTGATCAATATTTGAGATTACAAGAATTCCTATGGATTCACTATTGGATAATATAGGATAAGATATCTAATTTCATGCTTCATGTGGATGATATAGTTCTTGTTGCAGAATCCAAAAAGATAATCTATTTAAAATTAGATCAATAGAGAGAGACTTCATAATCAAAAGGTTTACATCTTAGTAAGAATAATCCAGAATATATAGAACCTCATTTTAGAAATGGACTATCTTGTAATGTTATAGATATGATATCAAAGGTCCTTATTATTTCAAAATTTGACCATTTATGATATTTAGACATATTTCTTCAATGTGATGGAGATATTAATGCAGATGTATCTCATAAGATAACATAATGATTCACCAATTAACATATTAAGAATTATGAAAAAGTCACTTATTAAATGGAGTGAATGTATACCTAAAAGGACCCTTAAAAAATAATTCAATATTATATTCTTTTAAATGATATCAATTAAAATACAGTCTTTAATAGAACTAACTGTAGATGTTTCATCTATGTAGATTTCCCCATTTAATTGGGTTAAAGTCTTGTTTGTTGTCATTCACTATCGATTCCAATGGACCCTACCTCTTTCTAACCACCACTCAATTCAAGTAAGACTAATTTGTCCTCTAATTTTCCTTTTTTCAATTTCATCTCCAAATCATAGATACCTAAGTGACTTTTTTTAGAATGAGGAACAAAAGATAAGTCCCCTTGAGAAGACAATACTAGATATTTATAATTGTATGTGGGTGAAATTTGTTTTCGAGTGCATAAATGTTAAGATGGGTAAATAATTCAGGTGAAGAATATGTTTGGTTTGATCCCACAATACCAGATCAGGTGTACATTCTCTCAGTGTGTATGAATGTAAAATGTTATTTAATACTAGAAAATAAAAAGGAAGATGAAGTTCAAGAGAAAACAGTCGACCCTGGATTAGTATTTGATGGAGAGGAAATATCTTGTGGGATATTGGTACATGTAACTCAATAAGTGTTTCCTTAAATTTTTGTCCAATAAGGTGGTATTCAAGAAGCTACATAGTCTGAATGTGCTAAAAACCACAGTAAGTATGGTGTGAGTTTGAAGAAACTATCCTAGAAATTTGGGTAAATTCCCCAATTTGTCAAAATACTCATGTGGCTCAAACATATATGGTAGTATTCTTTGAGACAATGTTTCAAGAGGATGAACATTTTGTTCATTATTTATAAGACTCACTCATTCAGGGTGGGGGATTTGAATTTTTTGGATATAAATAATCCCACAACATAATTTGTATTGGAACAAATATTTTCACCAATTCAAGGTGATTATCAATAATTTGATCCAAAATTTGAGGTATATCACATAACAATTTGTTTAGAAATAAAGTAAATATAATGATGACATACTAATCATTTCACAAATTTCTTTGGACGAATTATAGGGGGTTACTAATGCATTGCAATATCTTCATGATCTAGTTCTAAAAATGGACTACCTTATAGTGTAGAATCATCACCATAATTTTATTTATAATAATTGAACAAGATAAATAAAAATTTCATAGGAAAATGTAGCTATTTTATTAGCACATATTCTTGATTTTTTAAACATAGTTACAAAGGAATATTTCACATTATTTAACTTAAAATTTAATGGTATATTTGATTCCAAATTGTCATCATATTTCAATATCAGTAGTAGATATGGAGCCTTCATATTATAAAGTAAAACCCATTTTTTGGTTGCCTAAATCCTACCAAGGATGAATCAGAAAATTGATATTATGCAATTAAGAATTCATGAAGTTAGATATTCTATTAATAATCAGTTACAAAATATTGGCATTATCTCAATAGATGTTGCAACAAACATATAAAATTTTAAAATTGATGTAAAATATCTCATATTGAAGAAAATGAATAGAATTCTGTTTTTAGTATCTTCTAATGGTGTTTTCCAAATTGATACACAAAATTTTCCGTAGAAAATAGCTTCTAAAGCCAAAAAGGAGTGGTTAGTCATCTCAACCATGTGCTTAGAGTAATAATCAAACACCTTTTTTATTGGGAAAGAAAAATGGATTCCATAAATACGAATATAAATAAATTACCCATTAAATGACTTTTATAAACAAGAGGGAATCACAAAGTATTTTGATAGACTTGTTAATAACATAAGCATGTATCCCTTTATAATTTCGTAAGAGAAAGTATTTAAAATTCAGGAATAATTTATGTCTATTGAAAATATTATCCAATATGTAATTGAGATGGAAAGGGATATTGATGCAAATCTTGAAGATCTTTCTTGTTTTAAATGCTTCATTCATTTTTTCTATGATTCATCAAGGCATATGCTCCTTTGAACCTAACCCTTCACCACACCTAACCAAGTTTTTCTTTCTTCAACACTTCATTACCAACCATTATTTTTATTTTCAAATACTTTTTCCATTCATACCTCATACCGGTTCTACTGAATCTAAAATTATTAATTTATGTTCACATAAATTGGACTTAAATGCATTGGAACCCTACATAGATACAATTTTTCTCCACTAAATACCAGAAACATGCAACATAAAAAAGAATATATTGTTAAGGTAAATTGATCCCAAGGGTTTTATTGATGTCAATGATATAGAATGGGAATATTTTGTTTGTAATTTTTTCTTTTATTTTTGTGGTTCTTTTTTATTTGGCCTTAAAGTCTACCATGCCATGTTTCTATGTATTTTTTATACTCTTTCTGGGTCATGAACCAATTTATGAAATAAAATATATTTTTTCATTTCCAATCTCATATGATAAATGTATTTTTTCACAAAATTAATATCTTCTAATTTAATTTTTCCTTAAGTTGTGAATATAAATAAAAATTTGATTCGAATCTGTTTTTATTTATCTATTATGCCATCATATATTCTTTTTTCATTTTTTACTTTCAAAATATTTTTAGATTTGTTTTTTTTGTTACCTTTATGATATGTTTTCAAATGTTTTCACTCTAAAATACAATAAAGGGATAAAAATTAAAATATATTATGTATTAATGAGTTTAGATTTATACTTTTAATTTTCAAAATTTGATATTTATCTTGCCCAATGCACTGGTTCTTTTAGTTTAAAATATTTAAATTTAAAATATCGAATTTTAATTGTTCTAAAATTCATTGAGAATTATGTGATGTGTTGCATATTAAAATAACTTAAATTCAATTGTTTTATTTGGATCTGGATTTAATTCTCTCATGTTTGATATTATATTCTAATTTGAGTTATGCATTTTTAATTCCCATGTTTTTTATGATTTTATTAATTTAATATTTTTATCATAAAAAGGATAGAATGTTTGGTTCCCATTATTTTATTCTCCCAAATCATTATTAATATAAAATTAATATATTTTAAGGAAATAATTAAAAATAAAATATAATTTTTTTCAACAAAAATTGGTTTTTTAACTTATCAAATAAATTTAAAAAATTAAAATAATGTTATAAAAACTATCTTGAAGTGAATTTGAATCAAAAAATGGAATAATGATGGTGAAAGAATACAACACGACTTCCTGGAAGATCACCACACACATCTCCTATAGAAAAAAATTAAAGATAAATGACTTGGATCTTATTCTACTAATACAGAACTCTCTCTCTTGACAATAATGTGCGCTTGGACTCTAGTGGTTTTGGAACAGTGAACCAACAAAATCATAAGTACTATCAAGTAGTAGGATGAACCTCACCTAAAACTACCTAAATATTCCGGATCATATGATAACCACATTCATAGATACATGATCTTCGAAATAATGAACACCCATGGATCTGATATCAAATGTATCTCATAACAAAGATGAAGAAATCATCACTAAAATCCATCAGTGAGGTAAAAATTGTGTTTAGTAATGGTCTGTTAGATATTACAAGATATTATATGGAACCACTATCGAGTCAAAAAGATACTAGAACTTGCAAACCTTTACTCACTCGATGTTTCTATGATGATCGCAAGGAAAATGAAGATGGTTAAATGACTTAGGAAAAGTATATATTGGGTATTATATAGTAACTAAGATGATCACATGGAAGAGGAAGTTCAAGAGGTAACAGTATACCATGGAATTATAATTTAAGAAGAGGAAATCTCTTGTGAGAGACTGGTTCAATAAACTCAGTAATAGTAATCAAGATTTTGTGTATACTGAACCTATTGAACACCATTGAAAATATGGTGTTGAGTTTGAAGAATTTATCTTAGAAATTGGGGCAGAAGCGATAGTTGGTTAATAGACTCATATGGATCAAGAATCTATAGTAGTGGTTTTTGAGGCAATTTTTCAAGAATATTAACATTATGTTAATGCTTTAGAAAATGACAACATTTAGGGGGTGGAATGGGGATGTGGTGATTTGAATTTATTGGATATAAATGATCATGAAACATCTTTTCCCTGGGAAGATAAATTTTCCCTATTCAAGATGATTATCAAGAATATGATTCAATATTTGGGGTAGTTCTCATAATATATTTTGACAAAACTAATATTATGATGATATACTTATCTTTTTGGATCTTCCTTTTGTAGAATTGAAGGTAGGCATTCAATATTTTTAATATAAAGATAATATGGTGGTAAAAATGGCACTCCTACTAATGTATAAGTGACACTAGGATTTTATTCAGAAGAAATGAAACATTCTATGATATTTCAGAGGAAAACATATTTATATTATAATATGATTTACCTGATTTTTGATACCTAGTTACAGAAGAATATTTCAAAACCTTTGAGTCAAAATTAAGTGGCATGTTTTATGGCAAACTGTATTCATAATTCAATATCAAGAGTGGAGATTGATTATTAACATTGAGGAGTGGAACACATGTTATAGAAGCCCAAATCCTTTAAAGGGTGTATCAAAATTGATATTAAGCAACTGAGGATTGATTATTTTAGATCTACTATAAAAAAGCAGTTAAAAATTTATCCAATAGCTCAATAGAAGTTTCACATTACTTAAAAAAATTTTAATTTGAATTAAAATATTTTTTTTCAATGAAATTGAAGTAAAATATTTTTTTAGAGTCTCTTGAAGGTGTTTTTTCAAAAATAAATTTATATTTTTGTGTGGAAAATGACTTCTAAAGCTAATAAAGAAGGTGTTAGGAATCTTCACAATGTTTCTACAGTGCTTATCAAACACATTTATAATTGTGGATGAAAAATGGACTCTCACAATATGAATATAGAAATAATTCATGAAATGATAGATATAAGAAATTGTTTATAGAAATAATGGAATCATAAAGTATTCTATAAACATTTCCAATAACCTAAGAATGTATCCTATGACTTATAGTTCTGAGGAGAAAATGCAGAAAATTGGGGAATCATTTATGACCATTAATAACACTATCCAATATGGAATTGATCTGGAAATGGATATTACTATTTAATGGCCAATCTCAAACATGATGTCCAAATCCCATGGACAAGCAAGAATACAACCTTAGAAATATATAGGGGAATTTCACCACATAATCAATCTTCACCAAAATTAATCCTCCTATGAGAACAAATAGTTAAAGACAATAAAAAAGCTTCCACCAAATGGGTTGATGCTTTTGGAAAAGGGGATAAAAAATAAAACCTGGTATCCTGGCCATCAAGGTAGCTCAACCTCCTTGATAGATTTTGGAAGATGTTGCTTTATCCCCAATTTTCTCACCTCAATCAACTGAAAATCAAATTTCACCACCCACAAGCATCCATTTTCAGGTACTAAATAATAAATTATGATAAAATATGATAGATGGAATTCTCCAATCAAGCACCTTAGGGGAATCTGGTTACAACCCACTCAATCTTTCCCAAAACTAAATCCACTCATATTTTGTATCTTCTTTATCCTTATGGATTTTGGGTTTTTTCCAAAAATATGTAAGCCACATCTTTTGTCACGACCCGCCTTCACCAAAAGGAGGGAAGGGTCAGCAGATTGCCAGGCCCTTCCTTATTTAAGTTTAAGGAGAGATAATGACCCCCGAAACCCGCCTTCAATAGGTCCCGGAGTGGCGACTAGCACCAAGGGTATAGAAATTTCTCACAAATGGAAGGCATTACCCTTTTTATTTTATATAATCGAGAGATAGGGAGAAGAAAACCCAACAACACCAAGGCAGAGAGAAAAGTAAAGACAAAAGTAAACCATTCCCACATGCATGTTTCAAAAGTAAAAGCCACAAAGTGAAAAAGGTGACTACAAGGGAAGTACCAAAGAGGAAAAGAAAATAACAACTACAACTACTCCGAAGGTCTGAGCTAGTAAGGTCCTGTGTGATCCCTGAAGTCCTCCTGGAAACCTGAAATCAGTTTTATATACGTAGGGTGAGCATACAAGTACACTCAGTAGGGAAAACCAAAGACTCTCGTGCACAAGTGGGGGAATGTACTAAAGTCCCATGAGAAAAAGACTAAACCAAACACCTATCAAGGTAAACTATCCACCCCAGGCCTCAACAAGGCACACTCCCCAAATAACGCAAGTCAAGTAATATATATAATCAGAGCACATCGATGTTTGGGTACCCCGCGCCACTTTCCCACTGGTTATTGAGACATCCTACGCATCGGACCAATACGCCATTCTCACCGCAGTCCCACTGCCACACCCGCCCGCACACACCTGGGGCACAACCACACGCAATCCCATTGCCGAAATCCCGCACGCACACACCTGGGCCACAACTGTCACACGTAACCATGCCTGCAAACACCTAGTCCAAAACAACCACCACCACGCCCGAAGACACCTGGGCCTCATCCCGAAGACACTTGGGAAACCACCTGCCGCACACACCTGGCCAACCACCACACTACCCCGCCTGAAGGTTCTTGGGCTAATAATGGACCTCAGGCCTTCACAACCTACCCGAAGATACTTGGGCTATCCGGGAAAGGGAGCAGAAAAGGATCTAATAACCAGCCACTATGAATAGTGTTGGGAAAAACACCATACCCCATGAAATGGGGGAATTTGGCACTAAGTGATCAACTTGGGTGGGGCGTGAATAAGAAACAAAAAGCTACAATTACATATACATAGGCAACAAGCACTCACCCAAGCTAGGTTTTTCTTCAGATAGCCTACAGATCACAACAGCATTCAAGTCTGAGTCACGACTCACGCTAACAACCCATGTGTCCCCTTTCTTATTTCACATCCAGTAATAATGTTTATGTTTAAGAACTACTGGTCAACTAGAAATCATCAGCACAAGTACAGAAAAGTAAACAATCAGACAACAACCATAACGCCCACACCCGGTTCTCATCAATAGAGGATCCCGCCCCAATTTGTGATATAAACAAGTATCCACCCAGTCTTAAAACTCACAACCACCAAAGCCGTATCAACAGGAGATCTCATCCCCCAATTTCACACTACCACCGAGGGTATAAAAAAACGGGGGATCCCATCCCCTCCACATCTCCAGCAATCGACTCGTAAAAGAAAACCACCAAAACACTTCCACCAACACTAAGCAAGGCCAAGCCTGTATTTTCAGATTTAAACGACTTAACACACTCCATGATTTCAATTTTCGTGTGTTTTAACCAGGGTTTATCACAAAAGGAAAGATCCTGGTAACTCAAATTATTTGGCTGAATATACGTGATTAACCGATTACTTTTCACAGCGGGAGTTTACAACCACAACAAGCTATTTAAAACATCAGCAGGAGCTCATTAGTGCACAAACAACGACCACCAAGGGCCTCGATTTTCAGAAGGCATAATCCATCACAAATCAACAAGATGGTCATAAAAGAAACAACATCTAAATATAAGACAGCATCAACGATCACAACCACCCTACTTTCTTTATATAATTTGTTCATTATCTTTAATTAGGTCTGGTTTATCCAATTCTACGGAATCGAAAGCACGCCCACCCCGAATGATACACAAAACAGAGAGGCAAAGGAGAAATTCCCTACTTGTTGATCGACGATCGACGCTTAGGCTGGGGGCACAGAACTTTACGGATAACAATGGTCCTAATGCACCAGAAGCTGTTTGTGGAAATCCACGATCCCAGAAAAGAGAAACCACGGCTAACCCTTGGTTTATAAGAGCCGGGGACGGTTGGGGTGAAAACGCGAAACCGCGTAAGGTGCGGGGGTCGTGGGTTGACCACGCGGCTCCACTCGTGGGCCGGGTGGTTTAAACCAACTCATTAATTGTTTAAGCATTTAATTAAAACTCATATGCGCATTACAGGTCTTTAAAACACGCTTAAATGAGTCAAAATATGGTTTAAAACCCTATTTGCGCTAAAGGGAGCGTTACTGGAAATAACCCGTGGGATAGGCCAGAGCCAGCGGTAGCTGAGAGCTACCGGTGGGTGACAGCAACCGGTAGCGGAGCTACCGGTAGGCTGCAGCCACCGGTAGGTTGTAGCTTCCAATAGCCGAGCTACCGGTAGGCAGCAGCTACCAGTAGGCCGAGCTCCCCGTAGACCGAGCTACCGGTAGGCCTGCTACTGGTAGGCTAAGGCTACCAGTAGGCCTACACCACCGTGATTCCCAGACCAGAAAACCCAAAACGAGACTTTCACAAAGTAATGGACCCCAAAAACCCGAGCCATTACATCAGATACCTCTTAAACGATTCTCGTCGTCGAGAATCAAAACAAACTAGAAGGGAAGAGAGGGTCCGAACAACGACCTCGAAAGATACCTCTTAGGAGAGAACTCATGCTAACTAAAACTTTTCCCCGCCAAGAACCAAGCAACATACCATGCCAAACTGCCCAGGCATGTGGGTTGGGGAGTCTCCTTCCCCATGTCAAGATATTATCCGCTTTGGGTGGCACTGACTCACCCGCACGGGTTTAATCGCATCCACCTTAATGCGTCTTGATTAGGGGTCAGGTTCTCTCCTCCCCCATAGCCAGGGATTTTCACACACAAACAGAGGAAAGAAACCAGTACATTCCATAGTAAAAAGGACAAAACTTTCTACTGCAACAGGTGCAACAAGGAACAAATCTCAAAACAACTCTGGGTACTGGGCACACATTTGCGCTTCCCTCTCCCACGTACTCTCCTCAAGCCCACCATGTCTCCACAACACACAAACCAAGGGGATGGTTCGTCCACGAAGAACCTTCTCCTTGCGATCCTCGATCACCACTGGTCTCTTTGCAAAGGTCATGTCTCTCTCGACGTCCAGCTCGCCCCAATCAAGGACGTGTGAATCGTCATGCAGATACTGACGGAGTTGGGACACATGAAAGACATCATGTATCCTTAGTAGTGGCGGTGGTAACGCTAGCTGATAAGCCACCTCACCAACCTGCCACAACACTTCGAAGGGTCCAATAAACCTGGGAGAGAGTTTGATCCCTTTACCGAACCTCCGCTGCCCACGCCAAGGGGAGACCTTCAATAACACATGGTCTCCAACCTCAAACTCTAAGGGCCTCCTCCTGGTATCCGCATATGACTTATGTCGGGCATGGGCCACTTTCATCCTTTCCCATATGAGCTGAACCTTCTCTGTCATGCTCTGCACCACCTCCGGACCAAGGATGCCTGCCTCTCCTACTTCGGTCCAACACACAGGCGAATGGCATGGCCTCCCGTACAAAGCTTCAAATAGGGTCATACTGATGGTAGAGTGATAGCTATTATTGTAAGTGAACTCTACCAGGGGCAGGTGTTGCACCCATGATCCTCCTACGTCCAGAACACATGCCCGTAGCATATCCTCTAAGGTCTGGATGGTGCGCTCTGTTTGTCCATCTGTCTAGGGATGGAAAGTTGTGCTAAGGCGTAACTGGGTGCGAAACGCATGCTGCAATCCTCTCCTGACTCGCGAGGTAAACCGTGCATCCCTATCCGAGACTATATACCTCGAAACTCTATGCAACCGCACCACCTCATCCATGTACTTTCGTGCCAATGCATCCATGGTACTCGACTCCTTGATTGCCAGAAAGTGAGCCGATTTCGTCAACCTGTCCACTACCACCCTGATGGCATCATACCCCCCTTGGACCTTGGGTAGTCCCATGACGAAATCCATCGAGATGTCATCCCACTTCCAATCGGGGACATCTGGAGGCCGCAGTAGGCCGCTTGGAACTCGGTGTTCAGACTTCACTTGCTGACACACTAAGCACTTGGCCACAAACTCTGCCACCGCTCGCTTAACTCCGGGCCACCAAAACTGCCTCTTCAAACCTTGGTACATCTTGGAAACTCCTGGGTGTACCGCCAGGGGTGAGTTGTGGAACTCACTGAGAACCTTACCGCGCGTCACCCCTGGAACAAACAACCTTTTCAAGAAAAGCATTCGGTTCTGACCATCCTTTGTCCATCCTTCCGGAGCATTGCCCTGGTCAACTCGGTCACGCATCACTTCGCACTCTAGGTCTCCCCACTGAGACTCTTCCACTTGCTGAAATAGGGATGACTGCACCGTCATCTGGTATAGGCAACCCTTATCACCATCCACCCTCGCATCTAGGCACAAGGTAGCCAACTCTCCCATCGCTTTCCAGGTGTCCGCGGACTCTCGGACCGCATCATTCTGCATCCTCCTGCTCAAGGCATCGGCCACCACATTTCCCTTTCCCTCAGTATAAGAGATTTCAAAGTCGTAATCCTGGAGGAACTCCACCCATCTCTGCTGTCACAAGTTTAAGTCCCACTGGGAGAAGATATACCTCAAGATTTTGTGATCCGTGAAGGCCACAAAGCGTTCCCCGATGAGGTAGTGCCGCCATAACTTTAGCGCAAAAAATGACCGCTGCAAGCTCCAGGTCGTGGGTGGCGTAATTACACTCATGGGAACGCAGCTGCCTGGACCCATAAGAGATCACCCCTTGTCGCTGCATCAACACGCACCCCAGGCCCTGTCCTGAAGCATCACAGAACACCTCATAAGCAGCCCCTTCTTCTATTAATCTCAGCACTGGGGCACTAACCAACTTCTCCTTCAGATAGATGAAGGCTGACTGGCACTGCTCACTCCATACGAAAGTCTGGTCCTTCTTGGTCAGAGTCGTCAAAGAGGATGCTACTCGGGAGAAGTTGGGTACGAATCTCCGGTAGTAACCCGCCAGCCCGAAGAAACTCCGGACATCTGCCACATTCTTTGGTGCTGCCCTAGAAACAACTGCCTCAACCTTTGATGGGTTGACCACTACCCACTACTCAGACACTACGTGCCCGAGGAAGTTCACTTCTCATGTCCAGAACTTGCATTTTGACAACTTCCCATAGAGCTGGTGTTGTCGGAGGACCTCCAAAACTATCCTCAAGTGCTCTGCATGGTCCTCTTCTGATCTAGAGTAGACCAGGATGTCGTCGATGAACACAACCACGAACCGATACAGGTACTCCCGAAAGATGGAGTTCATAAGCCCCATGAACACAGCCGGGGCGTTCGTAACACCGAAGGGCATGAATAAGAACCCGAAGTATCCATACCTGCACCTGAATGCTGTCTTTGGGATGTTGCTCTCTTTCACCCTCAGCTGGTGGTACCCAGACCGCAGCTCGATCTTCTAGAACCATCATACCCCTTTCATCTAGTCAAAAAGATCATCTATCCTTGGGAGAGGGTAGCGATTCTTGATCGTCACTTGATTCAGCCTCTTGTAGTCTATGCACAACCTGAGACCACCATCTGAATTCTTTGAGAACAAGACCGGATCACCCCATGGTGATGCACCCGGACGGACATAACCCCTTTTCATCAGATAGTCAATCTTTATCTGCAACTCCCGTAGCTCCGAAGGTTCCATCCGGTAAGGAGCCATTGAGATTGGATGAGCGTCGGGCTGTAGGTCTATCCCGAACTTGATATCACGTCGAGGGGGTAGAGTCGTCACCTCCTCAGGAAAGATTTCCATAAACTCGCAGACGATCTCTGGCACTTCCACCATTTTATCATCTACTGATTCTACTTTCAGCTCGGTCAACAAGGAGAGGAGAGGTTCCCCTCTCCTGTTTCCCTTCGGACTGCTCCGCTCACCGGTGAAGGTAACACACCGGATGTCCATGTCTGAGAACACCACCCTTCTTCGAAAATAGTCGATGATGGATCACACAGAAAATATCCAGTCGATGCCTAGGATGACATCATATGGCTAAATCTGTAGCAGAAGAAGATCCCTAACCGACTGATGTGGCCCTAACATCAGTCTACATCCTCGACAAACGAACAACAACTCGGTCTGACCTCCAACTGGTGTGCTCAACACCAGGGGCACTGGAAGTCTCTCGGCATCTAGACCCAAGGCACGGGCTAGACTGGGTGCAACGAAGGAGTGTGAAGCTCTGGTATCGAACAAAGAATAAGCAAGAGTGCTAAACAGACTGATCGTACCTCGAACAACCTCTGGCCCTACTGGAACGGCTGCCTCTGCAGCCTGCAACTATCCACGCCCAGCTCCCCTGCCCCTCAGCTGTCGGCCACCTCCCCAAAAACGCCCTGGTCGAGGTCCTTATGGAGCTCCCTGAGGTATGCCTCCTCCTCCTACGTCTGACCTCGGAGGAGCGGGAGCTCGCTGTCCCTGCTGCTGCTGCTGGAAAGGTCTGGCTAGAAGCTGCTGCTGGGGAAGGTGCTGGGGATGACTACCACTGCTGTACTGCACCCTATCGGCGCACTAACTCCGGAGATTCCCAGGGCTCCCACAGATGAAGTACCGCGGTCCCGGGCCCATAAGAAAAGGGTGAGGGCCGGGGGATCGAAACTGAAACTGTTGCGGCCTGCTCCCTGCGGGTCGAAACCTAGAGGGTCCTGACACTGGAGGCCTGGTGCTGACAGCCTTCCCCTTCGATGGTCCCAGCTGGATCCCCTCTCATGACACTCCTCCTAGATCATGCATCCTCTCCACCACTTCGGCCTTCTTCTGGACCTCCATGTACGTCGGCAGGGTAGAGGGGGTAACAACATACTGGAGGGAGGGTCGGAGCGCCTCCTCTAGAAGTCTTGCCCGAGTCTCCTCGTCAAAAAAGAGGTCCAGATAAAAACGTTAGAGGTCCTTGAACTTAATCCCTTGCTCCCTCACGGACATACTCCCCTGGTGGAGGGAGAGTAGTTCCTGCCTCTTTTCTGCCTTCATCGTCGAGGAGAGGAATTCCACCTGGAACTCCCTCTCGAAGTCCACCCAAGCCACCTCAGACTCCCTCCTCTCCACCAGGTAATGTGTCCACCACTGACGCGCCGCTCCCCGCATCTGGCTGACATCCAGAGGAAACCAGTACTCGGTCGGGGCCCAAATCAGGCCGAAGGCTATAACTAGCTCCTCTAGCCAGCCTTCCATCTTCATATCGGAGGTGTTGCCCTCATACTTCTCGAGGGCCTGTCGCTGGATGGCTCAAAGATTCTTCTGCCACTGGTCGTCCTCTTCCTCTCGATCAGCTCTCTGCCGATTGGCCAAAGTAACCTCCGGGGCCTCGATCTCCTGTACCACATGTGGTCGCCTTCCAGGTTCCATAGCTGCAAGGTAAACAAGGAATGCCTAATCCCAAGTAGTGCATAATATCGTTCTTAAAACATCTTAAAGTTTAATTTATTCTTAATTCCAAAGATATCCCAGAAACACAAGAACACAAGTCATTATGATGCATGTACCTTTCCTAGGGTCTCTACCCTGAAATCAGTGTGGCCTCACTTGGTCATTCAGTCGGTCCAGAGTCCTTACATCGGATCACAGGGGGCCCTAAAATCCCATATCCTAGCCGGCCTTCCATGGCCTAATTCACGTGCCAAGGTCACCCAACACTGTTGCCTTACCATCCCATGAAATCCTCACTGTGCCTAACTCCATACTCCATCCTATCTCTCAACCACCACCTCTGATACCATTCTGTCACGACTCGCCTTCACCAAAAGGAGGGAAGGGTCAGCATATTTCCAGGCCCTTCCTTATTTAAGTTGAAGGAGAGATAATGACCCCCGAAACCCGCCTTCAATAGGTCCCGGAGTGGCGACTAGAACCAAGGGTATATAAATTTATCACAAATGGAAGGCATTAACCTTTTTATTTTATAGAATCGAGAGATAGGGAGAAGAAAACCCAATAACACAAAGGCAGAGAGAAAAGTAAAGCCAAAAGTAAACCATTCCCACATGCATGTTTCAAAAGTAAAAGCCACAAAGTGAAAAAGGTGACTACAAAGGAAGTACCAAAGAGGAAAAGAAAACAACAACTGCAACTGCTCCAAATGTCCGAGCTAGTAAGGTCATGCATGATCCCCGAAGTCCTCCTGGAAACCTGAAAGCAGTTTTATATACGTAGGGTGAGCATACAAGTACACTCAGTCGGGAAAACCAAAAACTCTCGTGCACAAGTGGGGGAATGTACTAAAGTCCCAGGAGAAAAAGAGTAAACCAAACACCTATCAAGGTAAACTATCCACCCCAGGCCTCACCAAGGCACACTCCCCAAATAACTCAAGTCAAGTAATATATATAATTAGAGCACATCAATGTTTGGGTACCCCGCTCCACTTTCCCACTAGTTATTGAGACATCCTACGCATCGGGCCAATCCCGCCATTCTCACCGCAGTCCCACTGCCACACCCGCCTGCACACACCTGGGCCACAACCACACGTAGTCCCACTGCCGAAATCCCACCCGCACACACCTGGGCCACAACTGTCACACATAACCATGCCTACAAACACCTAGGCCAAAACAACCACCACCACACCCGAAGACACCTGGGCCTCATCCCGAAGACACTTGGGAAACCACCTGCCGCACACACCTAGCCAACCACCACACTACCCCGCCCGAAGGTTCTTGGGCTAATAATGGACCTCAGGCGATCATAGCCTTCCCGAAGATACTTGGGCTATCCCAGAAAGGGAGCAGAAAAGGAGCTAATAACCAGCCACTATGAATAGTGTTGGGAAAAACACCCTCCCCCATGAAATGGGGGCGTTCGGCACTATGTGCTCAACTTCGGTGGGGCAAGAATAAGAAACACAAAGCTACAATTACATATACATAGGCAACAAGCACTCACCCAAGCTAGGTTTTTCTTCAGACAGCCTACAGATCACAACAGCATTGAAGTCCGAGTCACGACTCACGCTAACAACCCATGTGTCCCCTTTCTTATTTCACGTCCAGTAATAATTTTTATGTTTAAGCACTACTGGGCAACTAGAAATCATCAGCACAAGTCCAAAAAAGTAAAAAATCAGACAACAACCATATTTCCCACACCCTGTTCTCAACAACAGAGGATCCCACCACAATTTATGATATAAACAAGTATCCACCTGGTCTTAAAACTCACAACCACCGAAGTCGTATCAACAGGGGATCCCATCCCCCAATTTCACACAACCACCGAGGTTATAAAAGAACAGGGGATCCCATCCCCTCCACATCTCCAGCAATCTACTCGTAAAAGAAAACCACCAAAACACTGCCACCAACACTAAGAAAGGCCAAGCCTGTATTTTTAGATTTAAACGACTTAACACACTCCATGATTTCAATTTTCGTGTGTTTTAACCGGGGGTTATCACAAAAGGAATGATACAAGTGCCTCAAATTATTTGGCCGGATATACGTGATTAACCGATTACTTTTCACAGCGGGAGTTTACAATCACAACAAGCTAATTAAAACATCAGCAGGAGTTCATTAGTGCACAAACAACGACCACCAACGGCCTCGATTTTCAGAAGGCATAAGCCAGCACAACTCAACAAGATGGTCATAAAAGAAACAACATCAAAATATAAGACAACATCAACGATCAAAACCCCCCTCCTTTCTTTATAGAATTCATTCATTATCTTTAATTAAGTCTGGTTTATCCAATTCTACGGAATCGAAAGCACGCCCACCCCGCATGATACACAAAACAGAGAGGCAAAGGAGAAATTCCCTACTTGTTGATCGAAAGTCGACGCTTAGGCAGGGGGCGTGGAACTTTACGGATAACAATGGGCCCGATGCACCAGAAGCTGTTTGTGTAAAGCCATGATCCCAGAAAAGAGAAACCATAGCTAACCCTTGGTTTATAAGAGCCAGGGACGGTTGGGGTGAAAACGCAAAACCGCGTAATGTGCGGGGGTCGTGGGTTGACCACGCGGCTCCATTCATGGGATGGGTGGTTTAAACCAACTCATTAATTGTTTAAGTATTTAATTAAAACTCGTATGCGCGTTACGGGTCTTTAAAACACGCTTAAATGAGTCAAAATAGGGTTTAAAACCCTATTTGCGCTAAAGGGAGAATTACTGGAAATAACCTGCGGGATAAGCCAGAGCCATCGGTAGCTGAGAGCTACCGGTGGGTGACAGCTACCGGTAGGCTGCAGCCACGGGTAGGCTATAGCTACCGATAGCCGAGCTACCGGTAGGCAGCAGCTACCGGTAGGCTGAGCTACCGGTAGGCTGCAGCTACCGGTAGGCCGAGATACCGGTAGGCAGCAGCTACCGGTAGGCCGAGCTACCGGTAGGTAGCAGCTACCGGTAGGCCGAGCTACCGATAGGCAGCAGCTACCGGTAGGCTGAGCTACCGGTAGGCAGCAGCTACCCGTAGGCCAAGCTACCGGTAGGTAGCAGCTACCGATAGGCTAAGGCTACTAGTAGGCCTACACCACCGTGATTCCCAGAACATAAAACCCAAAACGAGACTTTCACAAAGTAATGGACCCCAAAAACCCTGTCCATTACATCTACATAGTTCAATCTTTCAACCCCAAAATTTCCTTTCATTATTACAATTTTTTACATGATTATATCAATCAAATGAATATAGAAATAGGTCATAAAAATAGGAGCATGGAAGAAAATCTCCTTAAAATGAACATCTTCCAACTCTGCTCAAAATAAGCATCCTAACATGAATCAACATAACATACCTATATAAAGAAAAACTAGAAAATACATCATGATACAATGAGTAATGTTAATATTCACACATCAACCACAAATTAACTGGAGTGAAAATAGATTTTTCCATTTTAATCTCAACATGAATCTTTCCAAAAGGGTGTCAGATATACTACCCAGATCAGAGCATGGGGTGTAGAGGTTATTTTAATAAGAAAATATCTGTATATCAACATTTCATTATAAGAATTTAAAAATTAAATTAAATACAAATAACATATTCGTGCCATATTCTTATTTGAGCCATCAATTTTTATTTAACATGTTTGTTACGATTTTTCAAATTTATTGATTTTCTATCATAAAAATGGAAATAACGGTTGGTTAAATTAGTTTATTCTCAAAAATTATTATTTTTGTATATTTAATATGTTTTATAAAGATATTTTAAGTTAATAGGTTTATTGGTTCGAAAAATCATGGAATTCTTTGACAAATTTCTAGTCACTAGCACACAAACCCACCACAATGACATACATTGCTTTTGTAATATTCTTGTAATTTATGGAATGAACTTAAAATAAATATAATTCTTATTTCTTTGAATAAAAGTACATTTTAAATACAAGGATACTTATATTTGGTTTTTTCACTTTGTACTTGGGCGGGAATACCTGTAGGCTCTTGAGTATGTGTTTCCTCTTAACCTATTCCATGTATTCCCTCTTTTCTTCTATAGTATGTAATAAAAAAGTGGACAACGTTTCTTAACATTTGGCTCAGCATACCTTGCGCTTCACCCCTTTACATTATCCCACACTCTACTCATATCATGGAGACTAAAAATACGACACTCTTGGATGCCATGGAACAACAAATGAATCACTTTGAGGCATCTATTATTGAGTTGTCTACAACAGTTGATAACCTCGAAAAAGGCATTCAAGACCTTCATCAAGGTCAATAAAATTGGGACTATGATTTGTTCGATCCCATAGAATTCCAAAAAATCATGTTTCTCCATAACAAGAAGTAATTAAAATTGGAAGACTCTAATACAACACTAATTTTCACAAATATGGTTGTGCACATTTAGTGTCACCTAAGAAGGATGATACATGGGAAATATCATAAATGATACCCTTTATCACCCATAGGGCGATTGGAAGATGGTTCAGGTGCTAAATTAAAAGGTTCTGATCACCGAACATAGCATACATAGGCCAAATTATTTGTTAGTTTTCATTTTACCCCTGACATTCTGAAACAACATACCACCCAAGTCAGTATGGATGGTCCAAATATCCATCAGTTCACTATTGTAACCAAAATCCATTAAGATTTGACAAAGAAATTTTTTCAAACCAGACTCCTGTAATGTTTGAGTCCCCTTGAAGTCCAAAACCCCTCTAAAGAACTCACGACTTTTCAGCGGTGCAATACAGTTCAAGACAATATCAAGCAATATGAATATTTGTCTTCTTTGATGTCATTCCAACTGGAAAAATATATGGGATATATTTTCATGGTCTACAGGTAGAGATGCGAACCTTAGTACATATTCATAATCTTGTATCGTGTCTCTAGGCCATGTGTCAAACACACCATGTGGAACTTACAATTAACAATGGCATCAAAGTCTAGTTTCATTGGGGTGGGCCGTGCACCTACAGAAGTGAGTGTGAGGGTGAGGTCTCATGTTTTCATCAAATTTGGGGCCACCTAACTGAGGTAGAATTCCCCCACCCCCTTCATCTCACACCAGAAAGGGGATGGGTGGCCCTTTTTTCCAGACCCTTATGCATGTTCTGTATAGAGGGAGAGGAGTTAATCATCTAACTAGATAGGATTGGGTTGAGTGGAGAAAAAGGGGTTGTGTTTTCACTGCTGGTTAGATTTTAATCTGGTACACAGGTGTGATGACTTAAAACATGGAGCGCTCATCTTCGGGGAGGGTGATTACCATTCTATACCCATGTATCTCAATGAGTATACATAAGTGCCACCTAAGGTTCACGAGGAGGCTGAACGTCAAGTTTTGGGGTTTCACAATATTGGGACTTGTATAGTCTAGATCCAACAAAGTAATGGAATATCATCTATGAAAGTAGAGTTCTCTCTAGGAGGCATCCCAATATTCATCATGATTTATAGTGTCCATACACATAATTTCATCTCATCCAAGTTGGTCTGACTCCTTAGGTTGGTGTTCCATGACTTGAAAAAATTGTGCATCACACTCAGTGATGGGTATCAATTGTGGTCTCAAGGTATTATTCAATGATTACGTTTATCCATGGGTGACTATGTTTGTCTTATTTATGCTCAAGCCTTGGACATTGGTAACTTGGATCTTTTTCTCAGAATTTCATGGCGGAGCATTCTTAAGAAGGAACAAAATAATTAGAAGACAACTTCCATGAAATTTTCAACTGTATACTAGGACTATTTCCTTAATATAGAAGCCTCACACAACATCCTCTTTGTAATCATATATTTTTCTAGGTGGTAGGACCAGTATTCATTCCATTTCTCTAGTAGATCAAAAGTAGTTGGATATCCAAGAGTAAATTACATCAAATGTTCAAAGACTTTTTCATGGAACCTATTGGGCTCCACCTCCGTGCCCTTGGTACATTTAAATCTTCTAAGTCTATATCCATCGACTTATGAAGGTTAGACCCTATCGATATACGCATTTTCAGAAAATAAGAAATTGAACTTTATGTGAAAAATATGTGAGCAAATTTCCTGATCTAACCCAAATCCAATGCATTTTCTAGACCATTATTCATAGCTAAAAAGAAAGATGAATAAAAGATAATTTGCATCAATTACCCCTCTTTGAATAAGAAAACCAATCCCAATAAATTTTATATTCTAGTCATTGAGGATTTGATGGAAAAATTACACAATGCCGCATATTTTTCTAATTTGGATCTCAAATTTGGATATCATCATATTTGGATGAATTTAGGATATGTAGACAAGATGACATTCCAAACCCATAATGGTCATTATAAATATTTAATAATTTCAATTTGTTTTACTAATGATCCTTATACCTTCAATGTCATTATTAATGATTTGTTTTTTTTTCATTTCTTTGTAAATTTATGTTCATATTTTTTATGACATTTTATTTTAAACCTTCAAATGGATGCACCACCTCCAAAACAAAGCCACTAACCTGAAATTAGTCTAATAAAATAACTTCTTTTTTAACAAACATAAGTTCTATAATTCACAATTTAAGGTTAACAATCTATGACATATTTTTTCTCAAACTGTACTTTCTACGGACCTGGCCAATGTCCAAGTAGTTACTGACTACTGTACTCCCCTAGTTGAAAAAGGGGTTAGTAGATTTCTTGAGCTAAAAGGATACTACAAAAAATTATCTAGGGATATGTCACTATTTCCCAGCTCCTCAATTCCCTCACCAAGAAAGATGTTTTCCAGTAGAAATTCACTGCTCAATATGAATTTTTGATAGAGGATCGTTTCAGTGGTACGTTCAACCACGCGGGTGCGGATCACTTGAGGTGATCACAACACACAAACAAATCAGAAGCAATGTGGTAATATTTCTTTGACTAGAATTTATATCTCACAAATCATATAACAAACCCTATTTAAAGGGATTAAAAGTACATAAAAATTAAATAGATAAAATACAAGTCCATGGTTGGTTGTAGTAGGTGTCGTTCAATCCTCTGAAGCCACACAGGTCTAGCAGTGATCATTGAATCCATCATGCCTCCATTCTAATAGTGGATGGTAGGTGTCATCAAAGGAATATTGAGTTTAATATCCAAAATCCCCCCTTAAACTCATATTTCTCATGACCCATGATTTTACATCATATCCAGGTGGTTGTCCAACCGATGCAATGACTTCACCAAAATCAATGCCTTTCATTTTATTGTAGTCTTTGGTTGCGTCACTAAGATATTTTTTCACATTTATCACTCTCCTCCACATTTCATTTGTTTTATCTTTCATGAATCTAACTAGTTCAAATGTTGCTGAGAGACATTAAAAATTTACATACTCATCCATTGGTTCTGTTATCTCATATATATCTTGAAGGATTCGAAAATTTTGAGGACGTATATGAGATTTCTTGTTCGATGTCTTCAGATGTCAGAGTATGTAATGATGGTTTCCACAGTTCATCAATTATTTGTTCCTCCAATGGTACTTCTTCAACTATTTTGTCATCTTCTAAAGTGATTCATACCTCTCTGGGATCATCATCATGATTCCACGTCCATGTATCCCTTTCAACAAAGATAACATCTCTGGTGAATATAATCTTTTGGTGAGGGGATTATACAAAAGATAACCCATTTCTCTATCTCTGTATCCCATTAAGACCCACATCATTCCTTTTTCCATGAGTTCTGTTCATTTTTCCTTTGGGATCCTGATGTAGACAATAGAACTAAAAACTCTAAGATGACTCACACTTGTCTTGTGAGTACTCCAAGCTTCATGTAACATCTTTTCTTAGAGGTTTTTGTTGGGCATATATTAAGAAGATACACTACACATGAGGTAGCTTCATCCCATAAAGTCATGGTCACTTCTATGTATGTCAACATGCTTCTCACTATGTTGAGAATGGTGTGAATTTTCAACTCGGCTACTGCATTGAGTTGGGGAGTCTAAGCTGGTGTCATTTGGTTCTGAATTCCATGTATCTTGAGGTACTCTTGAAAAACATCAGAGGTGTACTCCCCACCTCGATCAGATCAAAAAATTTGAAAGTGATGGTTGCATTTATTTTCCCCTAGCACCTTGAATTCTATGAAGATTCCCAATACATATGAATTCATTTTGAGAAAATATATCCATGTTTTCCTACTATAATTATTGATAATTGTTAGAAAATACTTCCCGTTTTCATCAGATTTTGGATTTATTAGACAATACACATCATTGTGATCTAGATCCAGTGGTGATGTAACTTTCTAGTTGGTCTTCATTGCAAATCTTTTTCTATACTATTTTTTAGAACATAGCATTTAGAAATTTGATTCGGGTGTCGAATGATAGGAATCCTATTCAACATCTTATTGATTCCTAATAATCTTAAACTTTTGAAGTTTAATTGCCCAAAACTGAGAGGCCATAACTAGTCTTTATCATCACATACCTTTACCAAACACCATGGTACGTTGGATTGGTTCAAAAGATGAAACACGCGGTTCTTCACCATCAGTAATTTTGTGATCAAAATTACTCTATCATAGAAAATCACCATTTGTTTAATCTGTAGGCTTATATGAAATCATTTTTCCACCATCTGCCTGACACTCAAGATGTTTGTCTTCATGTCAGGTATATAGTAGTCATCGGAGATGAAATCATGATTGTCGTATTTTTTTCTTGATAAAAATATATCTTCTTCCATAAACAAATATTATCGAGAGATCACCAAAGATATTCTCTCCTCAAACCCCCTAATCTAGGTTCGTAAACAAGTTTTTGTTCCCTATCATGTGATTGCTAGCACTAGAGTCAATATACCACATACCTTGATTTCATGTTTAGGTTTATGACATCAACACATGGGAATCACCAAAATGATCTTATGCTTCAATGATATGTGCCTCCCCGATGTCATTTTCCAAGGGATTCTTGTACCAACATTCATTTCTATAATGTCCATATTTTTAACAATTATAACATTGACTATTTCTTTTTTATGGTTGGTGATTTTTTAATCCACCCCTTTCTTCTTCCACATTCTCTTAGAGTATAGGTTTGACATTCATGGCCTCCTTGAGTTGGACTTCTTCCACCACACCCTTGTCGTCCACCTAATCTTGGATCAAATTATTCTCCCTGGAATCTCTTACCTCAGTTTCATCAAGATTTCCCCCTTGCTCCTTTTCAGAGTTTTTGGGATACAACTTTGATTGTAGGGAATGCTCCACTCCATTTGTATTATTCTAACAATTCAACTTGAATTTGTGGTCTTGAATAGAATCCACGAGTTCTTCGATATAGATCATATCAAGGTCCTTTGTTTCTTCATGGGAAACGACTATGTAATCAAATTTTGGATAAACGGATCGCAAAATTTTCTCACATACCTGCATGTCAGAAATATCTTCTCCATTTCAGCACAATTGGTTCACCAAAACTATTACACAAGTATGATACTCAGAAACTGTAATGACCAGCAAATTCTCATTGGCTTGAGAGTACAACGAGTCCTAACTATGCCTTAAGCGACATCCCCAAGACACCAAAGGCTGGAAATAAATGCTGAAGGGTTTCAAATACAAATGGGGGATGATTTAACCTTTAATAAATAAACCAATAAACAGACCAGCCATAACCAATCCTTCACTATATGATGCATGATCAAATGAAAGACAACTCAAAAACATCATGTATCTCAAAACCTACATTAAATTATGTAATAATGAAAGAATAACCATGTGTCAATGTACTCAATGGATAAACAACACAAGAATCTCAAAAGACCACTAGACTCCATGCTCCACAAGATCCAAGATCCACAATCTCCAAACATCCCAACCATCACAAGGCAGTGCTAAAAACATGGGAAACGTTACCTTTTCCTCTGTCCTGGAAGATGGCATCGGCAAGAGCAACAAAGTTATAAAGAAGGGGTGAGTATAAAACTCAGTAGATTTTCACCAATGACTTCCCTACTCACACCACAAGGATATAAGAGTTAGAAAAAATTATATAAAACAATTTATATTGAACATTTTCTCAAAAATAGTTTATAACTAAATATAAACAAGTTTCCAAAACCATTCATTACCAAACACATATGAGGTCAATTGTAACCAATTTTCCCAGAAATATATTTTTCCATAAAAATAAATAAATAACATTTAAAACGATTTCAGAATATCCCATTTTGGCATACCCAACCCTTCAAAAACCCATGAAACAATCCTTTCATTCTACGTTAGGATGATCCCATACTCATGAGTGGTTTCTCGTCGATCTACCAAGTCGTGACAAGGTAATTGTTTCTCTTGTTCAATTAACACTTTGGCATCGAGCACAAGGTCATATTTCAACCAAGAACTGTATATACAATATGAAATTTATATCCCATCTTCCATTTAAACTTTTTCACCGAACACAAGTTCATATTTCATCCAAGCCCTAGAAATGAAATATGAACTCACACACTAATATTCCCAAGGATCATGCCAAAACACCTTTTCAATAAAAACAATCTTTTTATTGAAACCCAATTACATAAAGGTCATTACAATACCAAAAAATTTAAATAAAATAAATTTTTTATTGAAAACCTTATTTTAATCAAACCATTTAACAGTTCCAGAAAATCAATAATTTAAAATCATCATTTTAAATTCTAGAGGCTAAATCACATTGCAAAACAAATTACCAAGATTTAACAATTTCACTAAAACCCTAAATCATCACTGAAAAAGAATTATTCCATGATTTTCGCAATAAATACCATTAAAATAAACCAATTTTTAAGTAATACAATCAATTCTAGCAAGGTGAGTAGATAGAGAAGCCTCTTACCTCTAAGGTTTTGACAAAACTCGACAACTGACGAAGAATGCACAAGAAGGCGGGTCGATTCTCCAAGAACGACCTTAATTCTCTTATACTAGAAAGATCACAACTCAATATTGAATTATTTGGAATCCAAAAATGTAGATTTACCCACTATAGGTGCATATCTGAGGAATAATGTAGATCAGATAAGTAGATCTAAGAAGATCGAAGAAAACATGACAAATCAAGAAATAATTGTGACATACCTCAAGAATCGGATCAAGATTCCAAGAAAGTAGCTTAGATCTCTTCCTCTATCATTATAAACACCATATTTAGCCTTTATAGACTTTAAAAAACTTATATCTACCCACATGAGGTGTAGATCTAAGAAAACGAGATGGAGAGAAGGAGGAGTTGACAGAAAATGGAAAAGAACCAAGAAGATCGACACTTACTCCAAGAATCGGGCTTGAAATCATGAAAACTTCATTTTGGTCAACGTGATCCCATTATGGTCAATGTGATCCCATTTGATCACATGGTCAGTATCATGGTGACATTTTTTCAACTGGGATACATGGAACACATTATGCATCGAGCTAAACTGTAGTGGTAATTCCAACCAATATGCCACCTCTCCAACAAGTTCCAATATCAAGAAAGGGACAATGTATCTAGGAGATAACATTACATCCTTCCAGAAACAAAGATGTCCAAGACTGGGAGAAATCCCCACGAAGATATGATCACCCAAAAAGAACAAAAACATTCTTCGACGACGATTTGCATAAGATTTATAATGACTCTCAGTCGTCTCCATCCTATTTATAATCAATTGGATCTTCTCCATTGTTTCATGTATAAGGATCAACCTAGCTAGTGATGTTTTTCCCATTTCCACCCAGCATAGTGGAGAATGACAAAGATGCCCATACAATGCTTCAAACAGATCCATGTGTATCGAGGCCTGATATCTATTATTGTATGAGAACTCCATTAAGGGTATATGATCCTTCCATGAGCCATGAAAATACATTACACAAGCCCACAACATGTCTTCCAATGTTTGTATCATCTGCTCAGATTTCCCATCCATCTGAATATGATACGCTATGCGTATAGTTAACTGAGTCCCAAGGTCTTACAATAGGGATTTCCAGAAATGAGATGTGATCCTCAGACCTCTATCTAATACTATTGACACATGTACTCCATTCATCTTTACCAATTCTCATATATATATTTTTGAAAGATCCTACACCATATGAGTTTCATGAATAGGGATGAAATGGGAGAACTTGGTTAGACGATCCACTATCACCCAAATGGAACTGTGTTTCCGGACCGTTCTTGGAAGACCTACAACAAAATACATTTCTATCTAATCACATTTCCATACTAGTATGGGAAAAGATTGTAACATAACAACTAGTCTCTGATGCTCTGATTTAACCTACTGACAAGTTAAGCACCACGAGATGAACTTGACCACCTTCTTTTTCATGCCGCTCCACCAAAAATATTCCTTTGATGCCTTATAAATATTCTGTGTACATGGATGTATAACCCATATCTAATAGTGGTAAGCCTGAAGGAGTAGTTCTTGAAAATCCATAGGTACAACCATATGATCTCTAAAACAAATAAATAAACCCCCATCAAGTTTACATCCCTCAATGGTCTCCCCACCATTGAGTTTCAAACTCACAACAAAATTTTTTTCATTAAATGTTTGTGCCTCTTTGATCATTTTTACAACATCAGGAAGATGTGTAGATGAAAAGAAATCCGCAACATAACCTCAGTCTTCACATTCCAAATGCATGTCATCTAAGACCGACATCAATTGTCGTTCATCTAAGCATATGACATTCTACTCAATGCATCCACCACCAAATTTCATTTCCCTAGTGTGTACATCAAGTCAAAGTAAAAAATTTGGAGATATTCCATCCATATCCTTTGACTCAGATTCAAATATCACTCTGAGAAAATCTGTTTCAAGATTTTTTTGATCCATAAGAACATTAAATTTCTCACTAAAGAGATAATGTCTCCATGTTTTCAAAGCGTGGATGACTGCAGCTAACTAAAAATCATGTGTTGGGTAATTCTTATGATGTACCCTTGAATGCCTTGAACCATAAGAAACCACATGAATTTGTTTTATTAGAACATAACCCAAACCTGATCTCTAAGCATCACAATACACCACATACCCTAGTCCAAATTCTAAAAAGATCAAGATAGGTGTTGATGAAAGCCGAACATTCAGTTCCTGGAAATACTTATGAAATTACTCTGTCCATTGGAATGGAGCATTCTTCTTTTTCATATATTTCATTGGAGAATCTATGTAACACCTAATGCTTCCACGATACGCTTCTCTTTCAATAATTCAATAGCTTGCATTGTACGCAAGTATAAGATTCGAACACACCGCGACCAATCAAAGGAGCTGTTATGAATAGAAATACCCATTTTTTGAAATTTTAAAACTTTTATTATTCAAATTGGACATCATTTTTGGATTTGGAATATCAAAATTATCCTAAGTTGAATTTTTTGTATTTTTTCTAAGAACTTCCAATTTTCGATAAATAGCGGAAAATACATAAAAACAACTTTTTTAATCAAAATAATTTATAATGATAAATTTTATTATTTAGTGGTTTTAAAATATAATTATAATATAATTTTATGATTTTATCCAATGGTGGTCATTAGAATTAATTTCACTTTGAAATTGGACTTAAACAATTGTCAATCTTTTGATAGATATTGTTTCTTAAAAACACGCTATTTGTTTTGAAAACGGGAATAATTTTTAAATTAATTACTACAATTTCTGCGTTTGGAATTTGGTAAAATTGATTCAATATTTGGAATCATAAGGTCAAAATTATTTAATTAAGACACTTTTTTTATATTGACATTATGAATAGTAAAAACGGTAATTATCTTTAATTATCGTGATTAATTAGTAATCAGGTAGTTAAGGGTAATAAAATAATATCATAATATTAAAAAATGACCCCAAAATGTGTCCTAATGCTATTTTTTGTGTCATGGAAGACCATGGTATTCCTTGTGCCAAACTTTGGGACCCCATGAAATCACTTTTAGGTGATAGTGACATTTTATTATATTATTTTTTTAAAGGTAAAGTATAAACAAAGTACATATCACCCAAGTAAAACAATTTTAGTTTTGTATGTGTAAATGATACCTTAGACTATAAATAGTAATTGTAAAGATAAAAATATTTCCTACATCATGATATTTTTTTAATAATTTTTAGACATTAAATAAATTAAATTTTTTATGACACCAAGATGATGCAGCGATTACCTCATTAATTAATGATTAAAATAAAATAAAAATAAAATGTAAAATCTAAGACATACACTTGTCAAAAACCTATTGGATGAGTATATTTCGATCCCTTATCACCTTATCCTAGAAATATATAATTGTGGGACCTTTAAAATCCTAAACTCATTATATAATAAAGTAACATTTCTTGACTTTCCAAAAGTGCCCCTCCTCTCCTCTTATAAAAGGCCCCCACCTCTACCACCTTATTCACACCATCAATGCCATTTCGCTCAGCCAAACTCTGCCCCAATACTCTATAAACTTCCCTCTATTACTCCTAGAAGCCTCACTTCAGGCAGATGTCTTCCCAAGGAAGCCTTTGGCTCAAATCAAAAAGAGTTACCTGATTTTAAGGTATTGTCTTCTCTTATGTTCTTTTGTTTTATTTTGATTAGCCAACCACTTAAACTCTTTTTATTCCTTTAATTTGTTACAAAACCAGTATATTCAATATACTATGATGTTGTTATGAGAAGTATTTTATTTACACTTAAACACACCTTCGTCTAATGGTTAAAGAACATACTGTTTCTGTGGGTGGAAAATTACTGCCTCATGAAACGATGATTGTTCAATATTCTTTTAACACCTCTCATGGTAGCCATTAAGATGTCACTATTTTTATATAAGATATGTATTATGTTTATTTTTTCTTTATGCTTCATTATTTTTCATTTATTGCATACCTTTATGATTTCCATTATGGGTAAACGCGATAATTTCATTTTTGGAAGTGCGGACTACCGCCCCCTCAAAGTAATTTGTATCATTAATGCCATATGTGGGACGTATAAAGTACGGAGTAAATGATATTATATATGATATTATACTGGAATTATAATATACCTTTATATCATTATGATATAATTCCATTAAATACGATAATATATATGAAAGTAGCGTTAATGCGTACGTACGACTTACCGTCTCCATGAATGGTGCATTTCATTTCTTACCTATAAATTTTATATAATATTATAAATGCATTTATATAATGGATATATATGATATATATGATATCTAGATCATGATTATAATTCTGGATATAATGGAAATTTTACCACATGAACAATTTGAAATTATAAGAAGTTTATTTTTAACTCAAGTACCAAAGATCGAAAAAACGACCGTTATTAACTTAAATAATTACATAATGTTCATAACATGGTAATAAGGGATATAAAAGGAATAATTATCCTGAAAAAGGTTCTTAAGGAAGTATAAATTTACTCTTGTTTATTATTCAGGTGGTTAAAGAACGATCGAGTCAAGTCAGACACAAGGTAAGGAACTTCGTCTCAATCTCCTTTCATTGAGGCATATTTTGTTTTACACACAACTTTCCTTTTTACAGTGTATAAACCCCTTTTACTTTTGATTTTATTCAAAATGAATCTTTATATATGAAACGTTTTTACTAAACTACAAAAGGAATATTTTGTCTTACGTATGTGGTGACAATGACTTCTCCGCCGCCGTGACCATTATTTGAGTTTTGACTTCCTCTACAAGCTATAACTTTTTTTTAAATGAAAAATAAATACCATGTTTTACTTTTCTTTTATTTTGGTATTAAATTTTTTTTGGATAATGTTTTTATTATCTCATGGGTTG
Organism: Viscum album; assembly: GCA_963277665.1. NCBI lineage: Eukaryota > Viridiplantae > Streptophyta > Magnoliopsida > Santalales > Viscaceae > Viscum > Viscum album. Next base: position 1,016,601,366 of record OY728155.1, read on the forward strand.
TATTGATATCTTGTTATTGAAATGTGGGAATATTGTGTTTCCTTTATGCATGTTTTATGTGATACGATTATGTTATGTTCTATGGTATGTTTAAGCCTTTTCATATAAGGAATGCATTGGAATTAATAAGTGACGGGTGGCGCCCGCTATAGATCCTTGATGCATCGGTAGGTCTCATGAGACAAACTAGTGTCTCGGCATGAGGCCTTGAAAAAATCTAATTTGTATTCTTGGTATGGGGCCTTGGATACGTGGTTATGATAGTTTGGAATTACGAATTCCATCATTATAAAAGTGGTTACTAATATTTCATGTGATTATTCGACTAGTAGAATATCCATGTGAATAAGTAAATGGCATTATTACATTTTATTTTTTCCATATTATGATGAAGTTCATGTTTAAAAGGCTTTTGTTTTATTTATACATTTCCTTAAATGTTTATGTTTATTTATTAAAGTTTCTGCTATATTGTTATCCTTACTGATCATCTGAGCTCACCCCTTTCTGTGTTTTATTTTTCCCAGGATGTGAAGAAATATTTTATGACTTACCTGCAGGGATAGTCTTAAGTGTATATGAGTGTGGACTATGGAGACTATGTTATTATATTTTTTTCACTTTATGATGTAATGTAACATTTATGAATGTATCTAGTGTTTCCAAGGATACTAAACTAATCGGTCTTTCGAGACTTGATCTTTTGTGATCATGTCAATGTTACGTAATAATGCACCGACTCTAGGTAACTAGGGTCGGGGCGTTACAGTTGGTATTAGAGGGAGGTTAGAACTAATCTTGGAAGCTAGATTTAGATAAACTATGATTATAGAACATAACCCTAAGATAGAGTTTGAGGGTTAGTATAGAATAACATCCTAGAATTTTGGTATTATAGAGATTTTGTGAGTTTTCCGAGCAATACATCCCTGTCTGGATATGAGCAGGTAGAGGCGGCTTTGGCACAGATGTACCTGGTGGTAAAACCTGAAAACACCGCTTTGATCTAGACTCGAACGGGAACTGGTGCATGACAACGGACCTTGTTGCACTCTTGGTTACGACACTCCCGGGGGATATGCTTAGGATAATTCTCATTTTCTTTAAAAACCATTATGAAGGGTTTATGAGTATTTACTTCCTCAAAGGAAACATTTTTATGATTATAGATGATATCCATAAACTGTTCAAATTATGTTAAGTGTTTTACAAGTATGGAATTATGTATTTTGATTCATAAACTGATCTAGTTTATGCCATTGTTTAGAAATGGTGCCTAGTGGAAGGAATGGAAACCATATTAATGCACACACTCCATGTAGGAATTTCCATCCTACTCAAGATAATTATAATAGAGTTGGTGATACAACTGGTGTTGATCAGCTTATCACCATACTGGGACAACTCACTCAGGTTATGAATAATAACCTTACTCATATGGAGCACCCTGATCTGTAGCATGGATGATCAATGTTAGACCTCTTCATGAGGCAACAACCATCATCATTCAAGGGGAGTACAAATCTCTTACTAGCTGAGAAATGGGTAAATTTCTTAGAGAAAATATTTCATGCCTTTGGGAGTAGTGAAAGAGAAAAGGTTATCATGGCAGTTTATCGCCTCACTGGAGATGCAGATCAATGGTGGTCATTGATTCAAAATACAAAGGAAGATGAAGAAGTATCAAGTATGGAATGGAGAGAGTTAAAAGAGATTTTCATAGAATAATACTTTCCTCATAACCATCGAGCAGATATGGAAAGGCAATTTCTGAGTCTGAGGAAAAATGAGGATGAGAATGTTGCAAAGTATGAGTATAACTTTACAAGGTTAGAGAGGCATGCTGCAGATTATATACGTAACCCAAGAAGTATGATTGATCGTTTCTTTGATGGGTTAAAACCATTTCTCTGTCGAGCTTTAGTATCACTATCTTTCTCAACGTACGAAGATATAGTCTGATGTTCTATCAAGACAGAAACAAAATTCTCTAAATCTTATGACAATAAAGTAAAGCAAGAGAAGAAGAGAATGGTGGAATAAGAGACAGATAAAGGGAAAAGGTGAAAGAAGGATTTTACATTAGGCGATAATTGTGGGAAGAATCACCCCATTACATTCTTAAAAGGAATGAGAGTTTGTTATAAATGTGGAGAAGAAGGTCACCAGGCTCATGATTGCAAGAGAAATAAAGAGGTTGTCAATTTTGAATGATACAATTGTAGAGAAATGGGGAATTATGCAAATGAATTCCCTAAGCTCCAAGGAAACTTACCTCAGAAAAGGCTAAGGGAGCAAGGCCAATCTTATTTTGTTACTACATTTGAAGTGGAATAATTATTGTATTTGTGTTTTTGGACTCTAGAAGTATATTATGGTTATAAGAATAATGTGATATATATAAGGATTGTACTGTAGTACTTTTTGTTTTCATTAAGGTTTTAATATGATGAAGGTAATAATATTTTTAGTATGTGATAATAAGAGAATCTTTACTTTGTTTGGGGAATCTGATGTTACAATTGATTTTTGGAATTTAGAGACCTTTTAGAGAAAGTCTGAACAGAGGTATTTTGGATAACAATAAAGGTTGGAATGGATTAAGTTGAACTTTGGAAAGTATTTTTTAAGGTTAAAACATTTCTGAAGATTATTTATGGAATATTATAATACTATAGTTTTAGGAAAAAGACAACCTGCAGGTCGGGGGATAACCTGTCACGTTGGACAAAGCTGCAGGAATCGAACCCACAACCATAGTGAGACATGCCTTTATTACCTACCACTAGCCTAAAAGAAGTCCCTGGTTATTACAAAATATTTTTCCTAATCTAAATGGTATGTGTTAATATTTGAAACCTTATACAATTATGATAAATAGAATATTGTTGAGTTCTATTACCTTTTGGAGTGAAAGATGGGTTTGTGGTAAAATTTTATTAAAGAATGAAATTATACATGACATGTGAGTATATTTCCTTTTGTTCTTAGAAAATATCTTAAATAAATTCCTCATCATTACGAAAGGTAACTTAAAACAAAAATGTTTTCGGTTAACTTTTCCAATTGGGGAATCAATGATCGTTTAACCAATCACAAGTTTGTGATTTTCTTGTAGTTAACTTTCTCCAAATCCTTTTTTCTACAAATCTCCATCAGACCTTGATGTTTTGTTTCTCCTCCATATCCATGTTTTCAAATAATCCAAGTATGGGCTATCTTGGGTGACCTTTGTACTTCTATTTCTTTCTTTTAAAGTTATATTTTTATTAACCCTATTTCCGTTATGGGTTTTCCACAAAGGTATTTTCTATTTTCAACATTTTATTTTCGAAGAACGTTTTCAAATTAGGAGTATGCAATTTATTAAAGTTGGAGAGAATGTAACACCCCAAGCTTCCACGGTACACTTCTCTTTCAATAATGCAATAGCTTGCATTGTATGCAAGTTCAAGATTCTAACACACCACGACCAATCAAAGTAACCGTTATGAATAGAAATACCCACTTTTTGAAATTTTATAAATTTTATTATTCAAATAAGACATCATTTTTGGATTTTGAATATCTAAATTATCCCCAGTTGAATTTTTCATATATTTCTAAGAACTTCCACTTTTTGATGAATAGTGAAAAATACTTAAAAACAACTTTTTTAATCAAAATAATTTATAGTAATAAATTATATTATTTAGTGCTTTTAAAGTATAATTATAATATAATTTTACCATTTTATCCAATGGTGGTCATTATAATTAATTTCACTTTGAAATTGGACATAAACAATTATCAATCTTTTGGTAGATATTGTTTCTTAAAAACACGCTATTTGTTTTGACAGCGGGAATAATTTTAAAATTAATTAGTAAAATTTATATGTTTTTAATTTGGTAAAATTGATTCCATATTTGGAATTAGAAGGTCCAAATTATGTAATTAAGAAACTTTTGTTTTTTGACATTATGAATAGTAACGACGGTAATTATCTTTAATTATCGTGATTAATTAGTAATCGGGTAGTTAAGGGTAATAAAATAACATCATAAGAATAATAAATAACACCAACATGTGTCCTAATGCTTCTGGTTGTGTCAGGGACGACCATGGGATGCCTTTTTCCAAACTTTGGGACCCCATGGAATCACTTTTGGGTGATAGTGACATTTTATTATATTATTTTTTTAAAGGGAAAGTATAACCAAAGTATATATCACCCAAGTAAAACAATTTTAGTTTTGTCTGTGTAAATGATATCTTAGACTATAAATAGTCATTGGAAAGATAAAACTAATTCCTATATCATGATATTTTTTTAAAATTTTTAGACATTAAATAAAATAAATTTTTTAGGACACCATGATGAAGCAGCGATTACATCATTAATAAACGTTTTAATTAAAATGAAAAGATAGTGTAAGATCTATGACTTAAACTTGTCAAAAACCTATTGGATGAGTATATTTCTAACCCTTATCAACTTATACTTGAAATATATAATTTTGGGACCTTTAAAATCCGAAACTCAATATATAATAAAGTAACATTTCTTGACTATCCAAAAGTGTCACTCCTCTCCTCTTATAAAAGGCTCCCACCTATACCACCTTATTCACACATTAGAATCCATTTTTCTCAGCCACAATCTACCCAAATACTCTATCAACTTCCCTATATTTCTCCTAGAATCCTTACTTTGGACAGAATCCTTCCCAAGGAAGCCTCTGGCTTAAATCAAAAAGTGTTACCTGGTTTTAAGGTAATGTCTTCTCTTATGTTCTTTTGTTTTATTTTGCTTCTCCAACCCCTTAAACCCTTTTTATTCCTTTATTTTGTAACAACAACAGTATCTTCAATATAATATGATATTGTTATGAGAAGTATTTTATTTACACTTACACACACCTTCATCTAATGGTTAAAGAACATATTGTTTCTGTGGGTGGTGAATTACTGCCTCATGAAACGATGATTGTTCAATCTTATTTTAACACCTCTCATGGTGGCCATTAAGATGTCACTATATTTATATATGACATGTATTATATTTATATTTTCCTTATGCTTCTGTATTTTTCCTTTATTTCATACCTTTATGATTTCCATTATGCGTAAACGTGATAATTTCATTTTAGGAAGTGCGGACTACCGCCCCCTCAAAGTGATTTGAATCGTTAATGCCATATGTGGGATGTATAAAGGATAGAGTAAACGATATTATATATGATATCATACTGGAATTATAATATACCTTTATATCATTATGATTTAATTCCATTAAATACGAAATAGAAATGAAAGAAGCGTTCATGCGTACGTACGGATTACCATCTCCATGAATGGTGCATTTTATTTCATACCTCTAAATGTTATGTAATATTGTAAATGAATTTATATACTGGATATAAATGATATATATGATATCTAGATCATGAATATAATTCTGGAGATAATGGATATTTTACCACATGAACAACTTGTAATTATAAGAAGTTTATTTTTGACTCAAGTACCAAAGATCAACAAAACGACCGTTATTAACATAAATAATTACATAATGTTCATAACATGGTAATAAGGGATATAAAAGGAATAATGAACTTGAAAACCGTTCTTAAGAAAGTATAAATTAACTCTAATTTATTATTCATGAGGTTAAATAACGATCGAGTCTAGTCGGACATGAGGTAAGGGACTTCGTCTCAATCTCCTTTCATTGAGGCATATTTTGTTTTATACACAACTTTCCTTTATATAGTGTATAAACCCCTTTTAATTTTACTTTTATTCAAAAGGAATCTTTTTATACGAAGTGTTTTTACTAAACGACAAAAGGACTGTTTTGTCTTACGTATGTGGCAACAACTACTTCTCAGCCATCATGACCATTATTTTATTTTCGGCTTACTCTATAAGCCATAAATTTTTTTAAATGAAAAATAAATACCATGTTTTACTTTTCTTTTATTTTGGTATTGAAAATGGTTTTGATAATGTTTTTATTATATCAATGGTTGTATTGATATCTTTTGATTGAAATGTGGAAATTTTATGCTTCCTTTATGCATGTTTTATGTGATATGATTATGTTATGGTTTATGATATGTTTAAACCTTTTCATATAAGAAATGAATTGGAATTAATAAGCGATGGGTGGAGCCCTCTATAGCTCCTCGATGCATCGGTAGGTCTCATGAGACAAACTAGTGTCTTGGCACGAGGCCTTGACAAAATCTTATTTTTAGTCTTGGCACGAGGCCTTGGCTACGTGGTTATGATAGTGTGGAATTATGCATTCCGTAATTATGAAAGTGGTCACTGATATTGCATGTGATTATTCGACTAGTAGAATATCCATGTGAATAAGTAAATGGCATTATTTCATTTTATTTTTTCCATATTATGCTTAATTTCACGTTTAAAAGGCTTTTGTTTTAGGTATACATTGCCTTAAATGTTTACGTTTATTTATGAAAGTTTCTATTGTATTGTTATCCTTACTAAGCATCTGAGCTCACCCCTTTCTATGTATTATTTTTCCCAGGATGTGAAGAAATATTTTATAACTGACCTACTAGGACAGTCTGAAGGGGATATGAGTGTGGACTATGGAGACTATGTTATTTTAGTTTATCAGTTTATGATTTAATGTAACATTTATGAATGTATCTAGTGTTTCCAAGGATACTAAACTAATCAGTCTTTTGAGACTTAAACTTTTTTGATCATGTCAATGTTACGTAATAATGCACCGACTCTGGGTAACTGGGGTCGGGGTGTTACAATCTAGCCATTATAAATCACGCACAAAGCTTCGGTAGTAACCAGCTAGACCAAGAAAACTTTGTATCAAGAAGGCATTCTTCGATGGTTTCAGTGAGATAATAGATTCTATATTTTCAGGATCCTCAGAAATTCCTTTTTCAGAAATTACATGGCTATGAAAACGTACTTCTTGTATATTAAAATCATTCTTTGATAATTGGTCATACAAATGGTGATCTCTCAAAAATTTTAACACTATATACAGGTGATCCCCATGGTCAACCCTTATATTTTAATAGACTAAAATGTCTCCCAAAAACACCAAACCAAAATAATCCAGAAATTGTTAAAATATCTAATTCATCAATTCCATGAAGACTGCTGGTGAATTTGTTAGACCGAAAGTCATGAATGCATATTTATAGTGGGTATATCTACTTTTGAGAGATATATTTTGAATATCATATTTATGAAATAACAATTGGCGATATCCTGATCGTAAGTCAATATTAGATAACCACTAATCCACCCCCTCTTAATTGATCAAACATATCATCAATGTGTGGAAGTGGATACATGTTCTTTATCGTAACTTGGTTAATATTAAGATAATCAACACACAGCTGAAGAGTTCAATTTTCCTTCTTCACGATTAAAACTTGTGCTTACCACAGATACATACTTGGTCAAATGAAACCCTTTCTTTCCAGATCCTGTAACTACAATTCCAATTCTCGTAACTCTATTGGTGCCATCCTATAATATGGAAGGGAAATAGGACTGGTCCTCGGAAGGTGATCAATTGTAAAATCGACTTCCCTTAGAGGTGGTAACCTTGATTAGTTCTTGGGAAAGACATCTAGAAATTGATCCACAACAGTTGGAAAAATATTTTACTCAATATCTTCCATTGATTACAAAGTCAACACTACCAGCTGATAAGAGACCATTCCCACCATTGGTTCCAACATGCTCTTTGCACCTTTCTTTACAATCCTCTCTCCAATGAAGATATAATCAATTTTCTCCTTAGTCATGATACTAATTGTTATTCTATAACAGTCTATTTGAGCCTTGGATGTTTTCAACCAATCCATACCTAGGCTTAAGTCATAAAAATCCATCTTCAACATCGAGAATTCCCATTTTATCTCAGCTCCATAAATAGTTATAGTAAATTCTCTATACACAAAGGATTGGCATTCCCTTTCACCGAGAGGAGTTTGTAGTTTCAAAACATAAGGCATCATTTCAAGTTTTTAACATAGCAAGTCAACATCATGAGAAGAAATGAAGGAATGTGTTGCACTAGTATCAAACAACACTTGAACAAAGGTGGAATTAAAAATAATTGTACCTCTCACTATAGATGGTATAACTTGGTCATCAACAAACATCTACTCAGCTGCATACAATTGAGTCATCGCTACATGGTTCTCCATATTTTCTTGCTTTGGTTTCCCTGGTTGAGGAGTCATGGTATTAATAGAATCACCATGTCTATCTCTGCTCTTCTGTTGAGACATATTCTTCTTTCCTCGCCCCATCAAAGAATACGATGCTTCTGATGCGTGATAAGTGTCTCGATAACTCAACCTTGGAGCATTGAGACAATAACATTGAAGATGTCCCATTTTGTGGCAATTATAAAATGCTCTAGGTTGTTACATAAAATCTCGATTTATGTGGTCAAGTGAACCACATTGAAAACAACCCACTTTTCTCTACGGTCATGGAGGAAGGTTTACTGATCCAACCATCTAGTTATGATTTCCACTTGCACCTTGGAAATTGGTGTCCCTTTTCTACTTGTTCATAGCAGTTGAGCTCCCACTATTTCCTATTGGTATCAGCATGCCTCCTCCCATAGATCTTGATATATCACGTTCATCTATAGTCACTCTGTTCACTATCTCTGTAGAATCTCTAATACATAGTACGAAAATCTTTGATCGAATCTTCTGTCATAGAATTGATTCAAATATTTGTGCCTTCAAAGTGGCACTTTCACCAAATTCTGTTTAAAATCACACTAAGTTAATGAACACAGCCACATACTATGTGATAGAGAGACTCTCATGTTTCAAGCAGAGGAAGTCTGTCATTTTCTGGATCTTGAACGTATAAGGATAGAATTGTTTGTTGAACAATTCCTCAAAACCCTACCATGTAAGGAATCCATCCAATTTTCATGCACCGCTACATCCAACTACTAACACGAAATATACTTGGGCGTATACATCTCCACTTTGACCTTTAGATCTATCAGTGTTTTGATGAAGTTGAAGATACAATTCATCCTACATAGCCACACCTCCGCCTTCTCGGGTTCGAAATCACCCTAGAAGTTAGGTGGATTTTACTTCATGAATTGGATGTTATGATCCACATATCATTGCTCATTCCTTGGGTTCCCTGTGTCCACATCTTGAAAATCTTGGACAATACTTGGAACTAGCTCTTGGTTCACACGTGGTTCAGGTGCAACCACAATCTTCGCAGCTTCTTCAGGTTGGTTTCAACAATGCCTACCGAGTGCCATTTTCTAAACTAACAACAAAATCCATCAATCTAACTCTCTATCAACTGTTTTCTTAGAATTTAAAATTCTATTACATCAACTATCACTACATTTTTTTCCAAGACAACCTTTTTCCCAGGTTCAACCATTTTTCAAAACACAACACATGCTTTTGAAAATTAAACCATTTTCAAAATACGATAAGCATTCGCTCATTCAAAATATTTCATTTGAAAACTAATTCCACACTTTTTAAAAAGTTAACACATTTTTTTCACAACATGAATCATTACTCGAAATGATGTATGAACTCATAGATGGAATCCATTCCTTTAAAATGAATTTCATACTCATCTCATTGACTATAACCATGAAAATGAGATTTCAAAATCCTAGAAGTGTCTCCAAACACTTATTTACACAACCCCTTGGTAACATGAAGTTCAGCATAAAAGGGTTAGCTCCGTCGTTTTATGCTATAAATTTCAAGTTTTGAAAATTCTACTCATTTCTAGGATTCCCACCTAGGGAATTGAGAGGAAGGGATTTCATATCCAAAACTAGGAACATCGATGACTACTTGTTCGGAAAGGACCGAAAAATCTGATAAAATTTGTAATCACCCACCAATTCCCATTGTCTTGAGAGTAAAATGAGTCATTACTAGGCCTTATGTGACATCCCCAAGATGCAAAAGGCTTGAAATAAATGTTGAAGGGTTTCAAATACAAGTGGGGGACGAATTAACCTTTAAGAAATAAACCAATAAACCAATAAACCAACCATAACCAAACATTCACTATATTATGAACGAACAAATGAAAGACAACTCAACCAATTCATGTATCTAAAAACCACATCAAAGTATGTAGCAGTAGAAGAATAACCATGTATCAAAGTAGACTGCAGATAAACGACACAAGAATCTCAAAATACCACAATACTCCTTGTTCCACAAGATCCAAGATCCATAATCTCTGAACATCACAAATATCATGTTCTAGTGCTAAAAACGTGGGAAACATTACCTTTTCCCCCTATCTAGGAAGATAGAATCTGAAGGAGCACCAAAGATCCAAAGTAAGGGTGAGTATAAAACTCAGCAGGTTTTCCCCAATGACTTCCATACTCACGCCACTAGGATAGAGGAGTTAGAAAAAATTATTTAAAACAGTGTATATAGAAAAATTTCTCAAAAACAGTTTATAACTAAATATAAACAACTTTCCAAAACTATTCATTTCTAAACACTTACGAGTTCAATTGAAACCAATTTTCCAAGTAGGATATTTTTCTGGAAAAATAACTAAACAAGCTTTAAAATCATTTCACAATATCCCTTTTTGGCATACCCAAACCTTCCACAAACCCATGATACCAACCACACATGCTACATTAGGACAGTTCCATACTCATGAGCAGTTTCTCATCAATCTACCATGTCTCCACAAGGTAATTGTTTCTCATGTGCCATTAACCCTTTTGCACCAAGAAAAATGTCATATTTCAACCAATCCCTGTATATGAAATATGAAATTTATATCCCGTGTTTCATTTAACCTTGGAAACTGGTCATAAGGTTATATTTCAACCAAGCCCCAAGAATTCAATATAAACTCACACACCAATATTCCCAAGGATCATGCCAAAACAAATTTTCAATAAAAACACCCTTTTTATTGAAACCTAATCCCATCAAGGTCATTTCAATACCAATCCATTTTAATAAAATACCCATTTTATTGAAAACCAAATTTTTATCAAACCATCTAAAAATTCCAGAAAATTAATAATTTAAAATCATCATTTTAAATTTAAGAGGCTAAATCATCTTCCACGAGAATTTATCAATATTTCATAATTTCACTAAAACCATAAATCATCACTGGTGAAGATTTATTCCATGATATTCACAATAAATCCCATTAAAATAAACCAATTTGAAACTAATACAATCAATTTTAGCAAGAGGATTTGATATAGAAGCCTCCTACCTTGAAGGTTTGGATGAAACTCGACAACAGACGAAGAATGCACCAGAAGGCGGGTCACTTCTCCAAGACCGGACTTATTTTATTAACCTAGAAAGATTAAAAATCAATATTTCCTTATTTGGAATAATAAACTTAGATCTAACCACTATATGTGCAGATCTGGGAATTAATGGAGATCAGAGAAGTAGATCTAAGTAGATCAAAGAAAATGTGACAAATCATGAAAAAATGGTGACATACCTCAAGAATCGGATCAAGATTCCAAGAAACAGCTTGTATCTCTTCCTCTATTATGAAAAACACCATATTTAGCCATTCATGATGTAAAAAAACTTATATCTACCCACAAGAGGTGTAGATATAAGAAAACGAGAATGAGAAAAGGAGGAGTTTTCGTAAAACGGAAAAGAACCATGAAGATCAACACTTACCCCAAGAATCGGGAATGAAATCACCAAGGGAAGACTATAGGTTGGCTCCAACTTGTGTGGGTAGGGTTATGCATCCTTCTTGGGAGATAAATCTCTAAATAGGGGCGTTTTGAAGCCAAAAATCAATATATAGAGAAAAAACGAGTAAGCTCATCGAGAATAGGATCTAGATTTGACCTATGCGCACGGTTTGACCACACGGTTTGGGCCAACTGTGTATGGATCCTGAAACCATTCTTTTGGTCCCAAAAAATATTTATAAAACTCCCAAACTCTCACATCCTTTACCTTTTCCATTTTTATGGAAACACATTTTTTATGGAAACATCCTCCTCTATGGAAACACCCCACTTTATGGAAACACCCCATTTTATGGAAGCACCCCACTTTATGGAAACAACCCACTTTACAAAAACAACCCACTTTATGGAAACTCTCTATATTTTGGAAACACTCTATTTGATGGAAACTACCTATTTTATGGAAAATCTCTATTTTATGGAAACTCCCTATTTTATGGAAACTCTCTATTTTATGGAAAATATCTATTTTATGGAAATCCAATAAAAAACACACCATTTAAAAAAACATGAGGAAAGGGTTATGTACCAAAAAATGGGGGTACTACAACAATATTTTCTGATGTTTTCATAAATAGGGATTCAAACTCACCTCATAGAGATTGAATTCGAATATAATTCACTTTCTCAGCGCCTTGAAATGATCTGCGAAGTGTATCCAAGATCTCATTTGATGATTTTGACAAAGCTATTATTTCAAAAGTCATTTCATCAAGGCCTTGATAAATGTAGGATTTATCCTTGCAATACTTATTTAGTTCTTCCTGAAGATTGATTTTTTTAACATTCCGTAGAGAAGCCTCTGCTAATTTGGATTCCAGATCAGTTTATCAGTCCTCCACGATGTCCATAACATCTAGGGTGCCAAGTACTGTGCGCATTTGGATGCACCAATTATCATAATTGATCTTTGTTAGCTTCGTGATCACACCATGTGCAAATGCATTCTCCATGGAGACAGACTATTTGTTTCTAAAGGAAAAATGACAGATGAATATATCTAGAAGAGCAGAGTATATATTATTTTGGAGTTGGAAACAATTATATTTATTTTGTTTTAGTAGTGTAGTTTTCCAAAAAAATATTTTGGATAGGAAGATCCAAATTTATATTTTTTTTAGTTGAAGAATCCAATTTTTTCATGAACAAATGAATGATGATAAGGTCACGCCAATTTGACACTAATTGTGGAGATAAGGTGACATCATATTTTGAGATGGTAAAGCAAGGTGGAGACAGAAATGCATTTTTGTGAAAAAATGTGGAATAGAAAAATGAAACACCTTTTTTCAATTTCTAATCGCCATTTATTTTATATAAACAGAGAGAGACTATTAAAAACAAATCAAATTTGGATGGAAACACGTGATGTGGGAATAAAAATGAGGGAAAAAATGAAATTAACTGTTAATAAACTTTTTCATTCGGTGGTGCCAACAGCAGGAATCACAAGCATAAGAAAGTATCAAAATTACTTTTCACTTCTCTCAACTTTAACCTCCCTTTGATACCACTAATGGAGGAATGTTTCTGAAGTACATTCAACCGTACATGTGAAAATAACTTGAGGTGATCGCCACACAAAAAAAAGAATAAGCAAAGTGATAATATTTATTCAACTAGAATACATATCTCACAACTCATATAACAAACCCTATTTATAGGGATACATAGCACACAAAAAATCAAACCGAGAAAATAAAAGTTCACAGTTTGTTAAAGTAGGTGTCGCTCAATCCTTGGAAGCTATACATGTCTACCAGGGATCGTTGAATCCATCATGGCTCTATTCCAATAGTGGATGATATGTTCCATAAAAGTAATAATTTTTTTAACATCCAACATTTTTCTCACTTAAAACAGCTCATTACAGAGGCACCGATGATGGTTCCTTTAGACTTCTCCTAGGGCTTTGACATAGAGTGCGATGCTACCGGGCATGGGGTTGGGGTGGTCCTCAGGAAGCACCACCATCCAACTAAATACTTTATAAAATCCTTCTCTACCCATAATTTGGATAAATTTTCTTATGCGAAATAGATTATGGTCCTCATTCTAGAGATACAACATTAGCACCCCCTATTTACCAAGACAACCCTTTAAAGTTTACTCTGATCAACACAACCTCAAATTATAACATCAACAATTTATTAAAAAAACCAACCAACAACAAACATAGTCAATTATAGTGTTGAAGGATGATAGTAACTTCCCAAATCAGGTTCTAGTAAACCCTTACCTGCAGCATGTTATCAAAGCCTAGCTGGTTGGATGAAATTTGTACCCCTCTTATATGTATCACAAGGGTGTATTACAATATAAAATATGATTGTATTTACCAGAAACATCATCTTGGATATCACAACCCACATAGAACCATAAAACTCCCCATACTATCCATTCATACTTCTATCATACTTATCAGATGCTTGAAACCGACTTATATTGGCCTGACATGAGGTAGCAAAGGAAGGAAAATGTGAGGAAATATTATGTTTTCCAATGCAATAAATACTCCAACCTATCCCCAGTTGGGTATTCTTAATACATTGTAAATTACATAAGAAATATGGGAAGATTTTCACTCAGTTTTATCATTGGGATTCCCAAATCTCATGGGCACAACATTTTTTTGGTCGATAAACTTTCAAAATATGCTCATTTCCTACTACTGAAACACCACTACATGACAACAATAGTGAATTATATTGTTCAACTACATGAAATGCATCAATAAATTATCAATTATTGGGACACCGACTTTCTCATCCAATTATGGATAGAGTTATCTCAGCTACATGGTACTAGACAGTGCTTTTGATCAACCTACCACTTACAACCGAATGACCAAATTGGGGTCTTCAACCCTTGAAACCTACTTATTCTTATTTTCTGGTGAGAATTATATGAATTATTCTTATAATATTCCTTGGGTGGAACTTCTTACAGTATTATTTGGACTTCCACTATTAATACCACTCCTTTTGAAGTGGTCTATGGTTGGATGGCACCACCAATTTTCATGTAGATCCCATCAGAAATTCAAGTGCTAGATGGTGTTGATGCTTTGATATACATGGAGGCATTGAGGCAACTAAATTATGACTTGGATCATTCACAAGACCTCATGAACCAATAATAAGAACACCCCAGATGATAAGAAGCTTTTTCTATTGGGGAATGCGTTTATGTGTCCATCTAGAAGTATAGGAAACATTCTCTTCAGTGAATTAATCAGAAGTTGTCACCCAATTTTTTTTCATTTACCACTTTAATGAAAATATGTCTCATGAAGTATCAGTTAGATCTCCCCAAATACCAGAATCCACTCCTTTTTTCATGTTTTACAGCTCAAGCATATGGCTGGATATCATGAAATTCCAGTTTCTTTTCCCCTTGGTCTCGAGGGGGATGAGACTGTATGGCCAGAACAAACAACTTTTCTACAAAGAGTTTTACATATCCTTGATGGTATTTTGCAACCCCAATATCTAATTAGATGATAGGGTCATCCGGTAGAAGAAGCTATATGGGATGATGAGTATGTCATACTAAACCAATTTCCTTTTTTATGTCATGAAAACAAGACTGATTTTCAAGGGTTGGCTTGTCACACCCTGACCCATGTGCATACATTTATTTATTTATTTTTCAACCTTTAAATATTTTTTCTAGGGTACGGGGTGAGTCCCGAATAAAATTTCATATTTTTTTATAAAAAGTGCGCATTTTGGGATCGATGCCATTGGACGCAAGGGCAGAGCACAAAGCCGTGCAGCCTCTCCCATACAACTATGCAGTCTTTTCATCTCTAAATAAATTAAAATATGTTATTATTTATTGCAATTAAAAATAAATGTTACTATGGGGTCATTTAAAATTTTTATTATTAAGAATTTTATTACTATTAAAAATGAAATAAATATTTTTATTATTTTTATTTATTTTTATTATGATTTTTATTATGATTATGATGATTATTATTAGATTAATTAATATTTAGCTATTAAGAGTTTAACCCCATATATATATATAACATTTTTTTCTTTTTTTTTCTTTAACCCTTTTTTAGAGTTTGATGTGCACCCCCACTCTCTTATCCCTATCAACCTCCCTGTTCCCTCCTTCCATACGGTACGACCCCCCTGCCTCCCTCTTTAACTAGCACGTCACCCTGTTGCCTCCCTCTTGCTCACCAGCACGGTACCCCTACCCCCCCTTGCTCAAGCAAGAGGCGCGACCCCCTCCCTTCTTTGGCAAACGTCGCTCGTAGCCCCCGGTCATCCCACATCCAGCCATGCAGAACCCCTCCACTAGTCTGGTGCGACACTCTCCTGTGCGACCCTTGTTGGATGGCACAACTCCCCCTTAGACGCGTCATCCTCCTCCTCCTACCTGGCCTCCAGCCAATAGACACTCAACCCCACTGGTTGCAATGCTTTTCTGTCTCCCTCCCTACCGGCGGTCTCCATGTTGACGTCGCTATTCCAGTCCGACCAACTTCCCATATGGTGCCAAACCTCCCTCTAATGACCCCACCTCTAGTCGTGACCATGTCGCTTCCGAATACTTTTCTGACCAACAGTCTGACTCTGACCACCCCCTTTCGGGGGTGGAGGACTTGCCTCTCGAGACCACTTGAGGTGTGCTTTAGTGTTTTCCACTGAATGTAGGGTCCTATTGTGCTTGAATTGATAATTTCAGTTTCATCTATTTATTATTGTTTACCCTTTACCTAGGTGTAAATTTTCATGGGGAGACATTTGGTTAATTCACTTTGTTTAAAAAATGGGTAGTTCTAACCTTGTTTTATGAAAATTTTATAGTCTAGTTATAGTTGTGAACACAGTTTTTATTAATTAAATGTTTTGTTTGGTCCACACATGGTTTGTGAGTTTTAGAACATGGTTTAGAATTTTAAATAACATCCTTTCATTCAAATAGGTGTTTTATAACTTATTGATTGTCAATAGAAATTGTTTACAAAGAATTTCATGTCTGGTCTTCATAATGGTGCTTGGTTGGATTTTATTTGTCAAAAGCGATATAAAATGTTTTGTTTGTTTTTGTTAAAGTGTTGGCAGCATTAGAAATTCTATTTTGGTATCTCTTTATGGATATCCATAGTGGTTTTGTTTGGGGTCTTTGTATCTTTTGGGGTTCTTGAAAAGGTTTAAATGTTTTAAGCTAAGTGAAATGTGAATTTAGCTTTTTTTAAAATTTTCATTTGTTTTGTGACAAGGAATTGTATCAAGGTTATAATTTCATAAAAGTTTGTTTTGTTTGGATGTTTGTTGGAAATGTTTTAAAAGTTTTTTTATAGATGCTTTTATATGGTAAAATGTGTGTGTTTCACCTCTTTAGAAATTGGTTTGTATATTTGGTAAATAATGTTTTTATGGAATGTTTAAGGTCATGTTTGGATAATTTGTGAAAATAAGAGGAAGGGATTATTATGAAAACCTCCATTGGTTGCTCCTCATACCTTTCCAACATGGAATGGTTGGGATGTCCTCGGTATGGAATCCTCGGGTTCCATTATGTGGGTTCCTCGGTTGAGAACCATTGTAATCTATTTACATAAAGGCATGAGATTCATACATGGGGAGACTCAGGGTGAGACCCGCTATGAAATATTGTTATAAATATAGGTTGTGATTTGATGCTCGATGGCATCTGTTGGATCACCTCCTTTTATACTTGGACCATACGAACCTGGTATATTGAGAGTATTATCTGAGAAAATTGCTACTTTGGTAGTTTATGGTACTGACCAGTGTCCCATGTTAGGCGGAAATGTATGGGTTTATTCCTATGGGATTTTCCCTTTTCCTTCCCGATAAATGACTGACAATCATTTATTAGCGTTATATTTCATCTTATGTTTCATGATACTATAGATGGGGTCATAGGTATTAGTGTCGTGTGGATTATTCTTGATCTCTTGGGATCTCCAATGTCTAGTGGTTTTAGCTATTGAACTGTTTCTAAGATACTTTCATACCTATTTAAATTGTGCTTTTTGTATCTGCCTTAGTACCCTTGTGTGGTGTTTTTCATGAAAAGTGATATTTTGGTTTCTTAACTCATATTAAAATGGTTTTCAAAAGAAAATTTGTTAAAAACTCTTTTGTTATGGTTTTTTCAAATGATTAATTTCAATGTTTTGTACTTTTTTTTCAAGTAAAATTGTTGAAATGCATATTTTAATATATTTTAGTTCAAACAAAGAATTGAATTTTCTTATTTTTAAAGGCAGTGCATTGGGAGATAGTATATCTGGCTAGCCTACTATGTTTTAATACTCATGTCTATAGTTATTTCTTATTTTTAGTCCTTTTGTAGGTTAAATCTTGGGTGTGTTCTCTTTGGGATATGTTTGATTGTTGAGTCAGAGAGTGACCTGTGGGGTCACACGAAGTTAGTTTTGGACATCGAGTTTGGTTAGTTTTATTTTATTTTGTTCTTGTTTAGTTGTTTATTTGGATTATTTATTCTGGGATACTATTTATTATTTATGCTTCTTTTTTTATTTTCTTTCGGTGAAATCATTCCCATTCGTTCTCTGTTTATGCCCTGACGCTTTTCTTCAGCCTAGGAGGATCAGGAACGCCTCTTGGTCCTTGCTGCGGATAGACTCGGGTGACTGGTTTAGGGTTGACCCTAGTTGGTTCGTGAAAAAATGGTATCATAGTGGTTTGTATCTTAGAGGACCTTTCTTTTCAGAGTGACCTTTGTTATTTGGTATCTCAAGGTAGATGGAGTAGGATTGTCGAGACTCGAGGGGTAGGTGCCAGAAGAGCATCACAAAGTCTTTCTCATTCTGATCCACGGGTTTCCATGGGTATTCCAGTTTAATTAGTTTCTTTCGGTTTTTGTTGAATGTTTTTATGATTGGGATATGACAAGGGGAGTTGGAATAATAGTCCTCATGAGCTTCACGGCCTGGAAATCCATGTGGAGATAGGGGAATGGTCCTAAAAGGATCTTCGTGTCAGTGATGTGTTTGGCATATGGCTGCCAACCATATGGCCATGTCACCCACCAACACTGGTTCCCTGTTTGATTTGTTTTGGGTCTCCTCTGACTTTTAAAAGTTGATTGAATTAGAAAAATTGGTTTTAAAAAATGGTTGTTTGAAATAACATGTTTAATTTTGGAATTTTTTAAAGGAAATAGGATGAATGATTTGTTTTTGGGAAATAGAGTTGATTTTGTTTTGGCCTTGGTATTCCTAAGGGTGCTCTCATGCATAGTGGTATGTTGGAATATGAATGAATATCTGGTATGGTGGATGGATGCCCGAGGTGGCATGGAAACATTCATGTGGGTAAGACACTAACGAATACCAATGGTGAGGGTTTAACCCACCAATCTTGTTTTAAATTAAATATGTCTTTAAAAAGGATAGTTTTGATGTTATAATAGCATATTTTCTGGTGTTTAGAGCATTTCACCTATGTTCTGTTTGATTTTGAGGATTTTATTTATTGAGTTGTCCTTTATTGGGTTCTTGAATTTTCTTGTTTAGCGGTTGCCTCGTTGAAGATTTGATGGGTGACGATAGTGAAATTGATCAACATAAAGATTTTATACTTGAGTTTCTAAAGCTAGATCCAACTCTCTTTTATTTTCAAGCGGACCCTTCCATAGTAGAGGATTGGATGAGAAATATTGGAATGGACTTTAACCTCCCTGAGTTTCCCGAGTCATTGAAGGTAATGTTTTCAACCTTCATGCTTGAAGGTTCACCATGGATGTGGGGGAATTCGGTGTCTCAGAAGAATCCCCGTTAAGAGCTTACTTGGGAGTTTTTCAAGGAATTGTTCATGCATCAATATTTCTCTGAGAAGGAAAGCATGAGAAAGGGGATGGAGTTATGTTATCTATAGCAGGGTGACTGATCAGTGTTGGAGTATTTTTATCTCTTTATGGAGCTAGTTACTTATGATTCATGGTATGACATAGATGACTCCATAAATGCTCAATGCTAAGAGGTGGGTCTCCACCCCAATCTATAGTAGAGGGTTTCAGCATCCAACCTTACTTCTTTTGAGGATACAGTGAGGCAAGGTTTTCATGCTAAATCTATGTTGGTAGGAGTGCCTGAGGTAGTCCTCCCTCTTTCAATTCCTAGGAGTAGTGGTGAAGATTCTGGAAAGAAGATGAGTAAGATATCTAATGTAGATGGAGAAGGTCATGGTATCAAAAGTCATCAGGATCTTTCATCAACCTCTTTGTAGTGAAAGAGATTCGTGTGTTTTCAGTGTGGAAAGCTGGATCACAAAAAGTCCTTGTATGCAAATTCTCTGAAGCCCTGCCAGGCATGTGGACATCTAGGTCACTTGCGGTAATTCTTTCGGGGAATTTCTAGAAAGCGTCATGGAAAAAGTTCTCATAAGTTATGTGTTGTTGGGTTTTTGTTAAAAGTTTCTTCTGTATGTTTCCTTTTAATGTAAGGGATATATTATAGTTGCAGTTTTACTGATGGTGTTCTGGGTCGTGAAATATATGGGAATGTTGTGGGTTTTTGATGAACTCTAGTTTTTAATGCCGATGTGGACCTCATTTCGAAATCATGTCCTTTATTATGTCAGATCAAAAGATGTATGTTTCTTATTGGTATTATCATGACACAACTGTGAGGTAATAGACGCTTCATACATCAGAGCTCTAGCCAAAAGGCCTCAGAGTGAAGCTGATGCTTAGTCAAGAATCCCAATGGAATTTTAAAGAGTTTGGTTAAGGTTGTACCACAATCATTGTGGTGAGGTAGTTTTAGCTTGTCTGTTTTGGTTTCTCCATCGTTGTAAATTTTCTCTCATCGCAAAAAGGGAAATGGACTTATCCCTGAGGCAATTCCACTAATTGTGCCTTTTTGGATGCGAATTGACGATTAGTGGCTTTGTGTGGACCACCCATGTGGATCAGTTGTGACTTTGGATTGTGTCCCTCCCGAACTGGTGAGTAATGAGTCATTGTCCATCATAGTTTCATTACTCCAATCCTTGGGCCCTCCCTCTCTGCCCATGGGGTGATGGTTTTTGGTTCATGTGGAGTTTTGGTTCCACACTTATCCTTTTCATATGGGAGTGAATAATTTAAATGTTCTTCTTGGGTTTATTTTAGCATGAGTATGGATCAATTTATGTCTATGTTTGATTTTTGTTAGGCCTTGTATAGGTTGGTTATCAATGGCTGGGATACACACCATATCTTTGGGTTTTCTCTTAAGATGTTACTGGAGGCAAGATGAAATCTTATGGTGGGGTGTCCGGTCAGGCCTCCCCTCTCATAGTGATATGTTTCAGACAATGGGGTTGAGTCCCATTGGTGTTTGTTAAAATGTCCTTGGGTGAAGAGGTTGGATCGTGTTTATGTGAAATCCTTAGGTGGTGATTGATCGACTGGATAATGTTGTAGATTTCCAAAGGCAAAATGTGTTATGGTGGGGAAAATTGCCACAGCCCGACCCATGTGTATAAATTTATTTAATTATTTTTCTGCCTTTAAATATTTTTAATGGGATCCATGGTGATCCCTAGACAAAATTTCTGAGTTTTTGATAAAAAGTGCGCATTTTGGGTTCAACGTCGTTGGACGCATAGGCGGAGCAAGATGCCACGTGGCTTTGCCCAGGAAACCGTGTAGCTTGTTTGTCACCAAAAAAATTAAAACATGTATTTTTTTATTGTGATTAAAAATAAATGTTACTATTACGTCATTTAACATTTTTATTGTTACGAATTTTATTACTATTAAAAATGAAATAAATACTATTACTATTATTATTATAATTTTTATTCTGATTATGATTATGATTATTATTTGATTCATTAATATTTATCTATTGGCAGTTTAAACCCATATATATATATATAGATTTTTCGTCATTGTTTTTTTTCTTTAACCCTTTTTTGGGGTTTGTTGTGCACCACCCCTCTCTCCTATCCCTCTCGGCCTCCCACTTCCATCCCTCCATGCGGCGCAGCCCCCCCCCCCCCCCCACCTCCCTCCTTCTCACCAATGCAACACCCTGTCTCCCCCTTTCTCAAGATGGAGGCCGACCCCCATCCCTACTTCATAAACCCTCGCTCGTAGCCCCCGATTGGCCCACATCCATCCACACGAACCCCCTCCACTGGTCCGGCACGACACCCTCCAGCGCGGCCCTTGCTAGCCAGTGTGATTTCCCCTTGGACATGACCTCCTCCTCCTCCTTCCCAACCTCTGACTGACCGACCCCCCCTCCCCACTACAACATTTTTCCAGCACCCTCCCTACCATCAGTTTCCTTGTAGGTGTCGCCTAGCCCATCTGTCTAGCTTCCCAACCGGAACCAAACCTCCCTCTAACGACCCCACCTCTGGTCGTGACCGCTTCACTTCCAGCAACTTGTCTGGCCAGCGGACTGCCTCTAACCACCCCTTTTAGGGGGTGTGATACTTGCCTCTCTAGACCATTTTAGGTGTGTTTTGGTGTTTCCCACTGATGGTGAGGGCTTCAGACTATCTCAGATTGGTACTGCCATACAAGGTGAATATCATATTCCCGCTTCTTGGTTCAAACTATTTTTTCATATCCCTTATGCATTTTGAGTCCTTGATATATATTTTTCAGTACGTTGGAACTTACCACATGGTTTTTTAGGTAGCGTTGTCGTCTCACATTGATCTCAAGGTAGGATTCACATGCACTAGTACTTTTTAATTTAAGAATCATAAATTTTATGATTTTCGCTTCTTCAATTATTAATATGTGCTAATTTCAAGCCCTAGTTCAAATTTATTTTGTGCTCAAGCATTGTTTTAAGAATTTTTGAGGATTTTTTACAAGTTTTGTGAAATAGCGCACACTGAATGTAGGGTCCTATTAGGCATGACATTATAATTTGAGTTTCATATATTATTATTGTTTTACCATTTTCTAGGTGTAAATTTTTATTGTGCAACATTTGGTTAATTCAATTTGTTTAAAAAATGGGTACTTCTGACCTTGTTTTATGAAAATGGTATCATCCAGTTATATTTGTGAAAATTGTTTTCATTAATTAAATGTTTTTTTGGTCCACACCTTATTTGTGAGTTTTAGAACATGGTTTAGCATTTTAAATAATATCATGTCATGAAAATTGGTGTATTATAACTTTTTCAGTATCAACTAAAATCATTTTCAAAGCATTGCACATCTGGTCTTAGGAATGGTGCCCAATTGGCTTGTATGTATCGAAAGCGATATAAAATGTTTTGTTTTTTAAAGTGTTGGTATTGTATGAAATTTTGTTTTGGGGTCTTCTTATGGATTTCCAAAGTGGTTTTTTTAGAGTCTTCTTATGTTTTTTGGTTCTTGAAAAGGTTTAAATTTTTTAAGCTAAGTGATGTGTGAAGATAGTTTTTAAAAAAATTGTTCGTTTTGTGACAAGGATTTGTTTCCTGGTTGGCCTTTCATAAAATTTTTGTTTGGTTGGATGTGTGTTAGAAATGTTTTGAAGGAAGTTTTACAAATGATTGTATATAGTAAATGGTGTGTCTTTCCCCTCTTTAGAAATTGGTTTGCATATTCGGTAAATAATGATTTTATGGAATGTTTAACAGTCCATTTGGCCACTTTGTGAAAATATGAGGAAGTACTTATTCTGAAAACCTCCATCAGTTGCTCCTCATGCCTTGCCAACATGGAATTGTTGGGATGTCCTCAGTATGGAATCCAAAGGTTCCATTATGTGGGTTCCTCAATTGGGAACCATTGTAATCTATTTACATAAAGGAATGAGAGTAGTCGTTGGGGAGACTTGGGGGTGAGAACTTCTATGAAATATTATTATAAATATTGGTTGTGATTTTATTCCCAGCAACATTTGTTGGATCACCTCCTTTTACACTTGCAACATACGAACCTAGCATATTGAGGGAATTGTCTGAGAGGAGTACTGCACTTGTAAGTTATGGTACTGACTAGTGGCCCATATTAGGTGGATATGTATGGGTTGATTTCAATGATATTTCACCTCAGCCTACCTGAGAAAGGATGACCGACCATTTAAGATCATTAGATTTCATCATATGTGGCATGCTACTGTAGGTGGGGTCATAGGTATTAGGGTCATCTAGATTATTCTCGATCTCTTGGGTTCTCCTATATCTAGTGGTTTTTATCAATTGAACTATTGATGAGATACCTGCATACCTATTTAATTTTCCCTTGTTGTATCTTCCTCGGTACCCTTGTGTGGTGTTTTTATATAAAAGTGACATTTTGGTTTCTTAACTCGTATGAAATTGTTTTTCAAAAGAAAATGTGTTTCAAATTCTTTTTTACTAGTCTTTTAAATGATTAAGGGGACATGTTTGTACTTTTTTTCAAGAAAAATTGTAAAAATGCATACTTTAATATATTGTAGTTCAAACTTATAAATAATGTTTTTTATTTTTAAAGGTAGTGCATTGTAAAATAGTATATCGGGATAGCCTACATAGTTTTAATAATCAAAACTATAGTTCTTTCCTATTTTTAGTCCTTGTGTAAGTTACAGATTGGGTGTGTTCGCCTCAGGAGACATTTGATTGTTGAGTAGGAGAGTGACCCATAGGGTCACATGGAGTTTGTTTCAGACATCGAGTTCGGTTAGTTTTATTTTATTTTCTTCTTCTTTAGTCATTTTATTTGGTTTATTTATTCTGTGTTTCTATTTTGTATTTATGATGCTTTATTTATTTTATTTGGAAGAAATATTTCCCATTTGTTCTCTGATAATTCCCTGGTGCTTTTCAAAATCCTGGGCAGATTGGGAATGCCTCTCAGGCCTTTCCGCGGATCGGCATGGGTGACTAGTTCAGGGTTGACCTGGGTTGGTTCATGACATGTCCAATAATAGAGCTAGATACATTCCTGGTGAGTGGAAAATATATTAGTGAAGGGAAAAAATTGGAAAAAGTAGTCCAAATAGAAATTAGAGGTAGTTAGGCCATGTGGAGGGGGTTATTCTATTATAAAGGAGCATGTGACAGGGTACCCGAGTGGGAATATTTTTGACTCTTTGTTTCAAGTTTATTCTTTTCTTAGAGTACCAAGGCTCTCGAGTATCGCTAGTTTTTCTTTTTCTCCCCTATAATGTCTTCCCTTTATTACTCTATTTTTTATAGTTTTTAATACAAAGGGTTCCATGTTTATTAACAAATCATTGACCAAAAAATGGACTAATTTCGTAAGATTTACTTAAATTTCTTGTTTTAATTTGTGCATTTAAGTCAATTTTTTGTATAAATGGACTTGTAATCGAAAAATATCAATCAAGGATGACATTGGGTTTAATTAAAACATTAACTACTAAAAGAGATACATTTTAGGATTGAGCACAAAAGTTAACATAAACAATGTTAGTACATATTAGAAAATATTTTCAAAGAACTATTTATTTTCATAATAAGTGGATATCTACATTATAATATTCATTTAATATTTTTTTCTAAAAATATTATAATATAGATTTTTTATTTCATTTTTTGAACTAAAATTTAACTAATCAATAACTGAATGGGTGTTAAATTTGTTTAAAACTAGTAATGATATATTTGTATAACTCTGATTCAACTTATATACATCGAGTGGATAAATTTTTTGTTGTATTTTTAGTTATAATAATTGTATAAAATATTAATTTTAACTTTTAAAAAATGCTCCCAAACATCATTCAATTATTAAAAAAATAAAAAAAATCAAAAAAATATATTCTAGCCTATCTATATCTTGGTGGCCCAAGATTTAATTGGATCTTAGGGGAAGGTGAATTGAATATAATCCTAGAACATTTTATGATGTAACTATAAGTGTATAATTGGGGGTACACAATGTACATTAGTCTGGAAATATATTCTTGAGTTATATGTTTTAAAATTTTAATATATCATATACCATAAATTAAACATTGTTGTCATGAAAAAAAGTCCAATTATAATTTATTTTAAATATATTTCATCAGTTGAATGGTTTTAGTGATAGATTTATTATTTGAATTTTTAATATATATTTTTGTTAAATATCATATTTTAAAAATCATTTATAAACATACTGTGAAAATTGATTTCAAATAGGTAACATATGAGATACTCTCTGGGTTAGTTTTATAACATAGGATCAGTAACCCAATACCCTAGGTTCCTCTCAAAAAGAGTTCATTGTTTTATTTATTATTAATAATTAAGATGACATAAAACCTCAACTTTGATGTGGGGAACATATCCTGCAACACCCCCCCTCAAGCTAGGTGTACCTTGATTAGATACAAAAAAAATATCACCAAACTTCTAATGCTCCCCTCAGCTGGGCCATGCCCCTCTTGAATACATGAAAAGGCTAAAAATAATAACATCCCCATATACATTATCCATTGGTGTTTCTCCACTTGTTACACTCACTCCCATTGTTGTGAAAGAAAATATGATCATCAAAGAACTCTATTGTTGAGTTTGAACCTTTCTTGAAGATGTCGGATGAAAAGGATAATGAAAAATGGCCTCAAAATAGTCAGGTGAAATGACATCGGACGTGTGGACACAAATTACCAAGGTGAAATGACATATGAATTTACAGACCCAAATTACCAAGGTGTAATGATTTCCAACTAGAGGAACTTAAAATGATAAGGTTAAATTGAGTATGACTTTGTAAACCCTTAATTTATTCTAGATGACCAAAAAGGTATTAGAAACAATAGAGAGTAGAAGAGAACTTGATAGAGGAAAAAATTCATTTTTCAATACATTTTTCATGACCAAGGAGTAGATATAGATAAATTAATCTGGTAGGGGTGATGCATGGGTCATGCATGATAGGATAAGGAATGGGAACACACACAACATGGGATGGGGTGAAGGAGGAGATCAACTAGAATGACGCACCTAGGGTGGTCAGGGAAGTCTGTCACACATGAAGGGGGCCACTGGCTAGAGGGGTAGCACACAGGGGCGTCCACATCTGGAGGTGGCTATCAAAAAATAAGGGGGGACTGTGCAAGTGCGGGGTTATCAAGAAATATGGTCTGTGTTGGGAGGAGTTGTCGGGGGTTCTGAAGGCGGATAGAGGAAGGGTGGTGATGTTAGAAGTGTGACGTTGGAGTAGTTGTGACCATGGGGAGAGGTTGCTCCAAGAGAGGAAGGGGGTAGTGCTTCTGTAATGGTGGATAACGGTCTAGGGATATCTCCCCGAATGGGGGAAATTCCATGAAAACATAGGCGAGAGAGGATATAGGGGTGGGAGGGTTTTTTTATTAGACCCCCTTTGATACAAAATTATCAAGGAGGATCAATAACAAAATACCCTTTATGTATCTCTAAATGAGGTATTTGTGTGGGTTTATAATGAATAATTTAGATGACATAATACCACAACTTCAATGCAGGACTCACATCCTTTGACAGTTATCAACATATTCCTCCTAAGATATCTTTCATGGGTTAAAATATAATTTTATGATGCATCAAATGGTTCAAAAAATTAATGTATTGATCATTAAAGTGTTCAATGTTTATATAAGAGAATAAGGGTTAAATGTTTATATAAAATAATAAGGGTTGATGTCAGTATGATACATGGAATAAAATTAGACACCAAGTTCTGCAATTCTTGGGATTTGTTTTAATCTCTTCGAATCTATCTTATTAATTGATATAAGGATACATAAGGTATCATGTTTTAATCAATGTGATGTAAAAAATCCTGGATCATCCCCTCAACCAAATGCCCATACATCACTCTCTCTATATATTTCCTTTATCTTTGAGAGTTATAGAAATTTATGAGTGAGGATAATTCCTTCAACATTGATCAATGATTTTAAAAGATGGTGCATCTCTTGAGCATCCACAAATAAATTGGATGGTTTTTTTGGTGTTTATTAAACACAAATAATGTTATTGGAAGCTTGGTAGGTGTAATTAAATACTTCATTTAATCTAAAAAACACTTCTAAACATCCTTTTGGTTAAGATCATTTCTCATTTTTGAGGTCTATAAGATTTCCAAAAAAATCAAATAGTGCAATTAGATAGACGCAGTGATGAAATTATTTGATCTGAAACTAAAGAAAATAAGAAGCAATGTATTGTATCATATTATATAGGAATTTTTTGTGCTATTATCAAATGTTAATCATTGTTACTTGATGAGTTTATTATTCCCATGGTATGATTTTTTTTATTATATTTTACAATATGTGGAAAATCATGTGTTGTGAAAATTTTAGGAGAAAAAATGATGAATGATCTCAGAAACAAGAGTAAAAGGGATGGAAAAAGATAAAAAATAATAATAATAACACAGAACACAATGATTAATGTGGTTACCCAATAATCCCTTTGTCCACAGAGTGGAAAAATCACTTCACTAAAATTAGAAGCAAAATTACATGTCAATTTATTTTTTATGTTAATAAAACCCTAGCTCAAATTAGCTCTTATAGAACTACGGTGAATAGTGGCATTCATTTCTATAATAACCACATAGAAAATACATTGTTCTATAGTTTTGCAACCACCCAAGTCCAATCTGCTATAGTACTTGTGGCAAGAAGTCTTTGGAGATACAGTACCACTGTCACATGCTGCTATAGTGAGTCTGTACTACTATAGTTCCCTATCAGTATTTCTAGTCATCTCTACAATAGAACATGGGAGTTGCAGTCTAGTGTGCAGTATGAGTCATCAAAATTGTATCCAACATCATCCATGGGGCTAGATACAATAGTCCAACATTAAGAATTAGTTAAAAAATATTAATATAAAGGGATTGAGAAATGTTTCATGTTAAGAAACATGGAAAAATAAGTTTCTAAAACATACAATTTGCTATAACAAATTCCATAAATTTTTTATGAAAGGATTTAACAGCCAAAAACTTGCATGGACAAGAACCGCTCACTCATGGTTATTTAATCATTATATAAAATGATATCCAAGTTGTGGATACACCTGAAGTCACAACAAAAAATTGTTTTATAGATAATGAAAATAATGAACAAAATAAGATGAATAATATGAACAGAGACACAACGATTTATGTGGTTTGGGAAAAATCCTTACATCCATAGATAAGAAGAATAACTTCACTAGAATTCAAGATCACAATTATAGGAAGATTTGAGTATAAAACACACACAAAATCATATCTCAAATAAGATAATAAGAAGATATATCACTTCCACCAACTGCTCAATAATTCCACTATGTTACAGTGAAAAGAGACTATAAGTCCATGCTACTATAGTTTTATAGCCACCCAAATCCATGATACTACAGTGGCCGGTGGATTGATGTCAATACAGATATAGTATTGCTTTCTCCATTTTCCGAGCTGCTACAACATTCATTCCAAGTCTGCATTCCAAATGTGCCCTATCGGTGTCACTTGGTTAGGTCTGCTATAGCTGGTCAGAGTTGCAACCTTGTGTTCAGTGTGGGCAACTAGCATTTGGCCTAAGATCATTCAAAATATATCGGGATACACCAATCCAACAATCCACTACTCATATTAATAATTCCACAATTATAATTTATGACACCTTCCATTTTGATCCATTTATTATTAAGCATCAAATGGAATCTAAATATACAAATTATATAGATTATATTGTTAGGACCCCATGTTACAAAAAATATTTTCTTAATTTATAAAATGCTATATATCTTTATAATTATATAAAAAAAATTATATTAAATGTTTATAATTTATTTATATGATCATAAAATTATATGACTAAAATAATATGAAATGTTCATGACATTCACATTTTAAATATTTATGAGAAAGATAATTAATAAATATGAATTCTTTGTATTTTGGAACTATCATTTAAATAATTAACTATGTCATCCCATATGGATTCCAACAAGAATCCATGTAACTTTAGAAAATAATAAAATGATTTTGGAGATAAAAATTATGTTTAAAAGTTAATGCATTATATTAAATTTGATTATACAATAATAAATGAAATTTCTATATTTCGAATTGATAATTCTTTATAGATCATGAAAAATTTACGAATTGTTTGTGTTTATATCATGTTGATTGTTGAATATTAAGTCAAAATTTTCATGTCATTCATTTAAATTGCTGAAAACTAAATATTGAATTTGATTTAATGTAATTAAATCAAAATTGATTATTTATCTTGCTATAAATTACAAAGTAAATATTTGTTTTACTTTTTAAGGTTCAAACATATTTGGATTTAAAATAGTCAATTAAAAACTCTTGAATAATAAGTATGGTTAGAAGGGTTCGATGTAAGGGTATTCAATGGCCTCATTTCGTAGTTTTTTTTATAAAATTGTAAGTTGGATAAAAACAACATCATACCTACATAATAGTAGGATTTCTATTTTCTGGGATTTTATTCACTTGCATGAAATGAATTTTGGGAAATATTTTCATACATCTTGTCTAGGTGTGATCTCTAATCTTATAATTAAATCTTTTTATTTTGTATTCATGATAAAAATAACTAATTATATAAGCTGTTTATACCTAAGGTATGTAAATTTTTTTGAATTTGAATAATATTAAAAGAATGAGAGAATATTATAATGTCGGAATATATATATATACACCCACATTATGTGAGACTAAATAAGATGCATATTAATGTCAAATAATGGGATCAACTAAATTCTCTCTGAAATTACAAAGTGTTTGATTCCTCCCAACAATCATACTTTTAAAGATATCAATCAACAAAATGAAGAGCCCATTCAAAAGATTGGACACTTTAAATTTATCTTATGTATGTATCTGTTTCAACCTGATTCGTGTCACAACACATTTTGGTTGTGTGAGATGGTCTCACCGGGATTGGGTAGTACATCCTTTTTTATTTTATGAAGGAGGATCCACATTTGCATGATCCCAGCTAGTGATTGTAATGAGTCTTGGGTTTGTACAATCAGTCCATGTCAGGTAAGAGGTCCTAGGATGGTCTCTTGTTGATTTTTCCAACAACACTTAATGACTCCATTGGTCGAGAGGATGGGAGTTTGGCCTCATCACACCCTTTTAGAGGGAATTATTTCTTACTCTAAGATTCTCTTATATATTTAAGAAATGTTCATATGTTCATGAATCATTTGTTCAATACTAAGAGTGTGTCCACATATTAACCCTAGGTTGAAAAATCAATCATGGATATTCATGGATCCTGAGATACTGAGATAGCACTGGTTTAGGCCATGTGATGAGGCACTCTAATGTTTATCATTATCTAGGGGAACACGAGTTGTTTTTATGTTGGGGTCGAACCCATGAGGTGGGCTTCCTACGTATCCTCATGTGAGGAATCAGATCCCATGAAGTTTGGTACCGCATAACTAGACACATCACCTTTTAAGGTCATACGATGAGGACATATCCATGATTTAACATCACACGATGAGGACTTCTAGGTGACAGATTCCTAGTCAAGACTTGGTGCGGGGAATATGCCAAGGTGCCTGAAACGCACGGCCGATTGTCACCTATCGACCGGTCAAAATTCCGGTGCTCTGCTAATGTGTATAGCAGCACTTGGGTCGAATCCTCGGCGATGATACTTTGTAATAGTCGTTTGTTTTTAGTTGATTGTATTTTGATTTGGGGGGTTTGTTTGCAGAGCTTAATTGAAATGATTTATGGATGATGTTTGATTTACCAAATTTATAAAGATTGGGGTGAGTTCATCATTGGGGAGTTAAGCATGTGATATCCTTGAGCCTTACTTTGTATTGCATTAAATTAACACTCATGTCATAAGTTTACGTTGATTAGAATTTCTAAGTGTGAAGGCTTTAATCCAAGCCTTAACTTAACGCAGGGTTCTAATATCAATAAAAACTTATTTATGGTAGTGTATTTATGGTTCCAACAATCCATAGAAACCACTCGTTAAACAAAACATATCATTAATCCATGACATATTAAGTTTAACATACACAATATTAATTTAAAGAATACTCATCGAGCAAAACTCTCAATCACTTAATATCCCCGAATTATAACTCACCCCAATGAGAGATTTAATCATCCATTTTGATGTTTAATATTC
This sequence comes from Viscum album, assembly GCA_963277665.1. Lineage (NCBI taxonomy): Eukaryota > Viridiplantae > Streptophyta > Magnoliopsida > Santalales > Viscaceae > Viscum > Viscum album. The sequence goes on from OY728155.1 coordinate 1,016,633,225, forward strand.
TGGTTAAAATAATTATGATGATAAATTAAGAATAGAAGAAAAATAAAGGGATTAGAAAAGAGTGGTACGTTGACACACCCACACGAACGATGATGATAATTAAAAATGGATTTTCGATTGAATGAGGAAGCAAAAGAAGGGAAGGGGATTGAACTGAATTTAAACTATTTTAATAACATAAATATTAAACTACAGAAGGTGGATGAGAATAAGAGATATTGAAGAAGTAACTTGCATTAAAACAGAATTACGAAGAAAGGACTTACAAAATTACAAAAACGAAGAACAAAAAAGTAAGTGAAAACAAAGAGAGGAGGAAAGGTCTCTCAAGTAAAAACTTGAGTATGGAGGGTCCTCCCAAGCCTTTTTAAAAGATTTGGTCGTTCCAATATGATCTCCTTTCTTCTGAAATGCCAACCCCTCTCAAGGAGAGAAGGGGAGAGTATTTATAGCCCAAGGAGTGGACTGTTTGCATTCCCAATCTGTCCCTCCACTTGCATCGCCAATTTGGCTATTCAGACAGCCAAATCTTCGACTATCTCCTTCTTCAAAGTTGTAGAAAATAATGTTTTCCGACTACTTTAAAAATATGGAGGCATTTGGACAAGTGGAGCCAAAGTTATGGCGGTTTTATTAAAAAAAGGTAAACTGTCCATTTCTATCCATGCTTTTTCGATGGCCAAAATGTGAATGGATTTTTGAACAGGAAGATTCCTTCAAATCCGAATGACTTCTTCCACAAAGTCTGCCTTATATATCTCCTCTTTCACACTGCAAACCTCAGCTCGATTTGATGCTTACATCATGAGATATGTCATGAATAGTATACTGATTTTAATTCTCGGACAGAATGGTGGGCTGGACTTCAAAGCTTCATTTGGGCCCCTTGTACTTGGATTTGGGCCATGAAAGTTTTATACAAGATTACATATAGGGTCCCCCGAATTATGGTGGAGAGTTAAGGTTTTTGGACTTCTGTATTGAGCCCAGTAAATCAATCTTCAAGGATGGTCCAGTTTGTTCACAGATTCTTTGGTCTTGTTTGGGAGGACCATATGGCCCTTCAAATAGATGAATTGGCTCATGGTGCCTTCTAATGAAATGTTTTATATTTAAAGGAGAAGCCTACAAAACACGAACCACACAATTTGGATCAGTATAGTGACAGTTATAAGTAAAACATTAAACTGACTCAATTGGACTACTTCTAAAAAATGCTCAAAAATTATACTTAATATTAAAACATTAATATTTCACACAAATTATGCACATTTCATATAAATCAGTAAAGGAGGAATATAATAAGTCATGAAAATATTAATCACATCAAATCCCCCACACTTAGTTTTTCGCGTGTCCTCATGTGCAACAAATATAAAAACATGACAAAATCATTTTCACTCACCAACAAATATTAAAATTTTGTTTTCTCCAATCAGGGGAGGTTTAGACTATTTCACTCATCCATATTGAATTCAATCACAAATTTGGTTCACAATAATGCATCAGAAACAATTCATTTTTTCATGTTCAAGGTTTTAATTGGAAAATGTAGGCACTCAAAACTTACTCCTCTCTAGATGATAAAAATGTATTTAGGAGGTTCACTCATTCACCAACAAAAAGTGAAAATCAAGTGTTTGTAAGAGCTCTCAGCTTCCATTCCCAAATATAATGTGTACAAAAATCAAGAAGTCTTTTAAGGGATTTTTCAGTGGATATGGGACGGTAGGTATATAATGTCCAAAGGAAAAGAGGGGTTAAAAACACCAACATGGAAGAATCAATGCACATTTTTTTTTTGAAATTTGATTTGAAAGGAAATAGAAACACATATTTACAAGGGAATTAATGTGTGATGAATGAAAAGTGAGAGAGATAGAAAATGGAATAGGGTGAGATGATGGAATATGTACAACATGGAAGACTTCCAATAATGACACAATACAAGATGATTCAAGTGTTTTTTTTTCTCTTTTTTCTCTTTTTTTTCGAAAGTTGTGCTTGAAACAAGTCTCACAGTCATCTCCCAACCCATGTTTGATCTCCTCATGGAACTAATTTTAGTATTTATAACACGATCAAAGGTTGATGATGAATGATTTTTTACCCACCCAAGACACAACCCATTCCTTTTTTTTCATTTTTTTTAATATAATTGTTTTCATTTTTTTTTGAACACTTTTCAATGACTTTTGTACAAAGGAAAATTACACATATACACCCCAAAGCTCACAGAACTACAACCTCTCCCCCACACTTTAATGGATTCTTTCCCTCAAGCATATGATGAAACATTGGAAATCAATGAAAGTACGCCCAAAAAATGAAGTCCATTCCCCCCACACATAAATTTCAATAAATTGTAGAATGAAAATCCGTGAAGATGTTGGGTGGGACAATGTATTAGGCTTGTAATGTGGCTATGAAAAGAAAGGTTTTCATAGGCTCAAAGGGGCTTCCAAAAGTAGGATCAATGTAAGGGTAACGGGAGGCTATTTGTCTATTCTGATTCTCATGTGGCTTAGAAAATGCCTCTATCATATTAATGCACACAAAAGATAGAAATTCAGCTCGAAGATCCACAAACTCAAAACTCACAATCAGTGGTGAAGACACACAATGAAAAAGATGGCCATAGATGACCTTGGCATGAAGGCTAATGTTATTCCTCACGGTAGGGGAAAAGCATTTTCCAAATCAAAAATTGAGCATTCAAAATGTGTTGGTTTTGAAACAAAATTCTTTATCCAAAGTTGTGATGAAAATACAAAATTTTTGATATGAAAATATGTCTGTTAACTCCCCAAAATGGTTGGCCAAATTTCAAAACTCGATGGTGAGTAATCATGACTCTTTTTTTGTAATTTTTTAAGTAATTTTGTTTTTTTTGTTTTTTTAGTTTTTAAGGTTTTTATAAAATACACACCCACACAAGAAAGACAAAAAGAAAGGGTTTGATGAATATAGTGGTAATAAAAATGAAAGAGAGAGGAAGAAGAAGAAAGAGGTAGAGAGAGGAAGAGATAGAGAGAGAGTTAAAGGGAAAGAGGTGCCCCCTGGTTTAGATTTGGTGGGTTGCCATCTCCATCTAGTGGTGGGTCGGCTAGAGAATTTGGGGATTCGGTGGAAGTCGAGGTGGTTCCAGGACAGTGGGAAGTTACCTGAAAAATAAAATTCATTATTCATCTAATGAAAAACTAAAAATAAATTTAAATTTCATAAAAGTAAAAGAAAACATGGGTTGCCTCCCAAGAAGCACTGCATTTATTTGTCTACAGCTGGACAATTGCAGTGGACTACCCATAGTCTGACGGTGGCCATCATATTTTCTCAACTCCAGTGTGCTTCCAGAAAAACGTTTTCTGTGGGAGGCCTGATGATTCATTGGATAATTTCTTCCCATCCTTGTTGGTGTGCTTGCAATTCAATGGGGTTGGAAAGAGAATATTTTTATCCTCACTTTGGTCTTATACCTGAGGAATGATTTTATCCACAAAGTGATGGTTTTCTATTCTTGGAAATTCAGGAAGATGGCTCAATTCTGATGGTTCATTTATGTAAGGATCAGATAACACAAAAGCAGAGTATGAGATCCCAATTGTTTTTAACTCATTTATTTCATCACTTACCGATGTAAAGTAATGAGGATCAGTGGAGTCATAAAACTGAATAAAATTTTCAATATCCTTTATTTCAATGTTGTTCACCAAAGAATGGTCAATTTCAACCTCACCAGTGATCACATTATTAATTAGGGTACAAATATCACAAACATCACTACCATCAGGACAATATAAACACATTGGTTCAAGGTTCACTTCACATATAACAGAATTTTCAGAATCATGGATAGGAAAGGATGAATGTGGGGTAATCTGATCTGAATCAACCAATGAGCATTCTAGTTCATTTTCCTTATTACCATCCATGTTGGAGAATTGGATTTCAGAGGTGAGATGAGATTCCAAAGAGTTTTCAATATCCTTTAGATCAATGGAGTTTTCATTTGTAATGTCAACATCAATTTCACCATTAATCACTTGGTTAAGGAGGATGCAATATTCACAAACTCCTCTATTAGTAGAACAGGAAGAACATAATGGATTAGGATTCAACACACTCTCAGAGGGAGTTTCAGAAACATGGATATAGAATACAGATTGATTCTCTAATGGGTATCACATGGATTGACAAATATTGAACCTGACCATTTGGTCGCCAAATTCCATGGATAAGATGCCAGCGTGGACATCAATTTTGGTTTTAGATGTCATAAGGAATGGTCTTCCTAGAATCAGAGGAGATTTGCAAGAATTTTTCTCACCTTCCATGTCAAGGACATAGAAGTCAGCTGGGAAGATAAGATCATTTACTCGAACAAGGACATCCTCAATTATTCCCTCAGGACTAGTTGTGCTTTGATTGGCTAACTGAATGACAACACCCGTTGGGTGCAAGGGACCTAGACCAAGGTTGGAGAATATGGATTTGGGCATGACATTAATTGAGGCTCCTAGGTCTATGAGTGCATCATCAATGTTGGAACTTCCAATTTGGCACGGGACTGTAAAGGTCCCTGGATCTTTGCACTTTATGGGAATAGACTGCTGGGTGGAAACATTTTCAAAGGTCCTAAGTTTCCTCTTGTGGGTACACAACTCTTTGAGAAACTTGGCATACTTAGGTAATTTTTTTATGGCATCTAATAGGGGAATGTTGACTTCAACACGTCTAAACATGTCGAGCATTTCAGGATCCGGATCAAAGGACTTACTTGGTTTAGAAATGGCTTGAGGAAAAGGAATTGTGTTCCTAAGTAGAATGGAAGGAGGTGATGGAATGGATTCAGATTCCTTTTCAATTTTCATTTTCTTTTCATTTTCTAGGTCAACATTAAAAGGAGGGTTTGAGGATTTATCTTGAGGCATAGCAAGTTTCTTTCTTGATCTAAGTGAAATTGCACTTACATTACCCTTGGGGTTAGGTAATGGTTGAGCTGGGAGTTGGGAAGAAATTGATGGTTGTTGCTGGCTCAAGTGGGATGCAAGTTGACCTATTTGAGTTTCAATGTTTTTAAGGATAGAACGGGTGAAGGAGGCAAGATCTTCCACTGCACTTTCCCATGGTTTTTTAGAAGAAGAGGCTTGTCCCAAATTGGGTTGGCCTTGATTTTGGTTCTTGGTAAAGCGATTGTATTGGGTGGGGAATTGGGAAGGCTCGTTAGGATAGTGGAATCCAGGAGGAGGATTGTTCCTTTGGGGTTGAGGAACAAAAGGATAAGGTTGATGGATATTACCACCACTTTGACCATATTGGAACTGGTTTGGATTTTGATGAGGGAACTGAGGAGGATGAGAAATGGGATTACCATACCTCAGAGGTGGGTTGAAGGTAGAAGAGAAGGGCTCCGAGTGGGGTTGGTTGAAGTTTCTAACAAACTGACCTGATTGTTGAGGGTTGAAGTTTCACTGAGCATATGCCGCATTGAGCTCCATTGGACTAGATGAATCAGATGGATCATCTTGAAGTTGTGGACATGTGTCAGTCGGATGAGATGGAGAGTTGCAGATTCCACAATTCTTGATAGGTCCAGGGAATAGTGACTGTGGAGAAGATGAGGTTGGGGCTTTGGTAGCCACCGCTAGTTGATGCACAAGACCTGTAAGTTCACTCATCCACTCAGTCATCTTGTTGGTCTCTATGGATTGACTCTCTTGGGCTTGTTTCACTTGAGCATGTGCTCGAGTATGGAATTGTTGCGTGTTTGCAGCCATGTTGCTTATGAGTTCTCGTGCAGCTGCAGGAGTTTTGTCAACAAGAGCACCGCCACTTGCGGCATCAATGAGAGTTCGCTTTATAGCCAATAACCCCTCATAGAAGTATTGGATCAGGAGTTGGTTAGGGATTTGATGGTGTGGACAAGTTGCCACAAGATTTTTGAACCTCTCTCAATACTCATGGAGCGATTCATTAGGGAATTGACGGATGCCGCTTATTTCCTTTTGGATAGAAGCTGTTCGGAAAGCGGGAAAGAACTTCTCAAGGAAAAGTCTCTTCATGTCAACCCATGAGTTTATGGAACCAGGTGGGAGGTAGTAGAGCCAAGACTTGGCAGAATCCGCTAGGGAAAAGGGGAAAGCTCTAAGCTTGATTTGTTCTTCAGAAACACCTTGAGGTTTCCTGGTTGAGAAGACCACTTGGAACTCTTTGAGGTGAAGATGAGGATCCTCACCAGCTAGCCCGTGAAAATGAGGGAGAAGATGAATCAAACCCGATTTGAGTTCGAAGTCAGCTTCAATGTTTGGATATTGAATACCAAGAGGTTGGTAATTCATATCAGGGGAAGCAATTTCTTTCAATGTTTGTTCCCTAGGATTGGCCATATCTAATTCAATTGGTATGGCAATGATTGGTTCTTGGGTGATTTGGTTATCCCTAATGGTCCTCCTAAGTCAACGAAGAGTTCTATCAATTTCAGGGTCAAACAAATCCGAGGGATTGCTTGGAAGGCTACGGGGCATTCAGAGAGATTTTGGAAGAAATAGGAAGATGGGTTTTTCTTTGTATTTTTTCAGTTTATGATTTTTATGAGAAGACAGGGTTTTCTTTGTCTTTTTTTCAATTTTTTTTTAAAAATTGTTTTTGTTGTTTTCTTGACAATAACCAGAAACTAATGACTAATTAAAGCACCATCCCCGGAAACAGTGCCATTTGAAATGCATGGACGATTGTTGCCTATCGACCGGTCAAAATTCCGGTGCTCTGCTAATGTGTATAGCAGCACTCGGGTTGAATCCTCGGCGATGATACTTTGTAATAGTTGTTTGTTTTTAGTTGATTGTATTTTGATTTGGGGGGTTTGTTTGCAGAGCTTAATTGAAATGATTTATGGATGATGTTTGATTTACCAAATTTATAAAGATTGGGGTGAGTTCATCATTGGGGAGTTAAGCATGTGATATCCTTGAGCCTTACTTTGTATTGCATTAAATTAACACCCATGTCATAAGTTGACGTTGATTGGAATTCCTAAGTGTGAAGGATTTAATCCAAGCCTTAAATTAACATAGGGTTATAATCTCAATCAAAACTTATTTATGGTAGTGTATTTATGGTTCCAATAATCCATAGAAACCACTCGTTAAACAAAACATATCATTAATCCATGGCATATTAAGTTTAACATACACAATATTAATTTAAAGAATACTCATCGAGAAAAACTCTCAATCACTTAACATCCCCAAATTATAACTCACCCCAATGAGAGATTTACTCATCCATTTTAATTTTTAATATTCTGGTTAAAATAATTATGATGATAAATTAAGAATAGAAGAAAAATAAAGGGATTAGAAAAGAGTGGTACGTTGACACACACACACACGAACGATGATGATAATTAAAAAAGGATTTTCGATTGAATGAGGAAGAAATAGAAGGGAAGGGGATTGAACTGAATTTAAACTATTTTAATAACATAAATATTAAACTACAGAAGGTGGATGAGAATAAAAGATATTGAAGAAGTAACTTTCATTAAAACAGAATTACAAAGAAAGGACTTACAAAATTACAAAAACGAAGAACACAAAAGTAAGTGAAAACAAAGAGAGGAGGAAAGGTCTCTCAAGTAAAAACTTGAGTATGGCGGGTCCTCCCAAGCCTTTGGAAAAGCTTTGGTCTTTCCAATATGATCTCCTCTCTTTTGAAATGCCAACCCCTCTCAAGGAGAGAAGGGGAGAGTATTTATAGCCCAAGGAGTGGACTGTTTGCATTCCCAATCTGTACCTCCACTTGCATCGCCAATTTTGCTATACAGACAGCCGCATATTCAAATATCTCCTTCTTCAAAGTTGTAGAAAATAATGTTGGTCGACTACTGTAAAAATATGGAGGCATTTGGACAAGTGGATCCAAAGTTATGGTGGTTTTATTCAACAAAGTTAAACTGTCCATTTCTATCCATGCGTTTTCGATGGAAAAAATGTGAACGGATTTTTGAACAGGAATATGCCTTCAAATCCGAATGACTTATTCAACAAAGTCGGCCTTATATATCCCCTCTTTCACACTGCAAAATCTCAGCTCGATTTGATGCTTACATCCGGAGTTATGTCATGAATAGTATACTGATTTTAATTCTCGGACAGAATGGTGGGCTGGAATTCAAAGCTTCATTTGGGCCCCTTTTACTTGGATTTGGGACATGAAATTTTTATCCAAGATTACATGTAGTGTCCCCCGTATTATGGTGGAGAGTTAAGGTTTTTGGACATCTGTATTGAGCCCAGTAAATAAATCTTCAAGGCTGGTCCAGTTTGTTCACAGATTCTTTGGTCTTGTTTGTGAGGACCATATGACCCTTCAAATGGAAGAATTGGCTCATGGTTACTTCTAATGAAATGTGGTATATTAAAAGAAGAAGCCTAAAAAACAAGAACCACACAAGTTGGATCAGTATAGTGACAGTTATAATTAAAACATTAAACTGACTCAATTGGACTACTTCTAAAAAATGCTCAAAAATTATACTTAATATTAAAACATTAATATTTCACACAAATTATGCACATTTCATATAAAATCAGTAAATGAGGAATATAATAAGTCATGAAAATATTAATAACATCAGTGGCCCAAAGGACCCACAAGAGATATGGTCTTCTGGGTGGATATAACCTTATGAATAATGTGGATCGGGAAAATTATGTTTGATTTGGGGGTTGGATTTGAATCTCATGGAGGATTCCTATATACCCCGGTCAATGGTGAATCGAATTCCATGTCATTGTATTGAACTAATGACATTACGTTGAAACTTGTCATTTGAGGAGGCATGGTTGGGACTTACGACAAAGCGGAGGCATTTCTGAAAGAAGTGAATTGGGGATTACTCCTGAAGAGTATTCCCTTTATGGTGTACATGATTGGGATTAACCTTTTAGAAATATTCCCCTTTGTGATTGGAATTTATATATGAGTCCTACATATCCTGGTTAGATCATGAATCAGAGTTCTCGTTGTTCATTACAGGGTTGTGACTTGATTGGGGATTGCGTGTGGGAGTTTCCCATTTGAAGGGGTCATGATCTCTCATTTCGTGCATGAGATGATATGGATCTCGAGCCTAGATAAAGGCTTTATATTTATCCTAGTTGGGTTGGGAATCTGATTTATCGTAGTTCATGACTTGGTTGTGGGAATGTTATATCATCACAGACCTCTAAGCCCACTTCAGTCATGCTTGGTGTGAATTAACAAGAGGATGTGAATGATTTGACATAGGAACATGTTCCCTTATCCACTGATGGAAATGAAGGGGGTACAGAGGACAAGGGAATGCCTATGAGACAAATAAGAGATGGAAAGGGGACTTGAATGTGTCATTACATCACCTTTGTTTATTTCCATGATAGTAATATCTATGGAGGTATTTGGACACATACCTAGCTTGGCCGATGATGGGAGAAAGTGCTACATCATGTAAAAAGGCTGAGGGATTACCTCATGAGGATTGATCTGAAATAGGTTTAAGGAGAGGGGAGGAGCATCATACCTTTTAAAAGGGGGAGAAAATAATGAGATCCTAATTTCTCATAAGCACCTATGGAAGGGAAGGGCCAATGACTAACCTTGATCCCCATAACTCAGAGGTTCAAATCAGCATCCCAATGTTGGACTGTGGGTTACCTTTCGATTGTAGACTTAAGGACATCCCTGGGGTCCAAACCATTGTGGTAAATGCCTTTGCGCCTCCACTTACCTTAGGTATGTAGAATTAGAAGGGATCCCTTATATTCCCAATAGTTTGGTCATACGGGTCAGGTGGTTTTGGAAGAGTCTTTGGACTGATACTTGTGGAATGGTTAGAATGGGGGCCATGGAGGGTTTGGTGGGAATAGAAGGAATATATTTGAACAAGAAGGAAGAAAACCTGAAGACACCCCATAGTGTGTACAATTTTCAAATTCGAGATGGGGCTTGCCCGCATATCGTACTACTATGCAGGTGAAGGGGTCGTCTGTGTACCGAAGTGGTACACATGCAGGGATGTGAGATGACGCATACCATTGTTGTACATTTTCTCATGTTATATCCACATTGAGTAGTGATATGTGGTGTGGGGTCTTGTCTGTGTAGTGATGTTCCCCGTGGTTCTCCATACTGAATGAGTGTAATTATGCATGCAATTTGTTGGATGTTTATCAATGAAGGGCCTATGTTTTGTGGTTCACCAATTAGGTTTGTGTCTAATTGAATATTATAATTTTCCCTTATTTTAATGGTTTTTGTATGGTTTATACTTACTAGAAAATGGTTCGTGGTCCTTCGTCAATCGTTCACCTTTGAAGTCTTCCATTCGTAATCTATGAATGCTCGTCGTCTCAATTTTCCAATGTCAAATGTAACCTGATCTCTAGAAGCATTCTCCCTCAGTCTTTCCATTACCCTAGTTTTCCTTTTATAGTGTGTCGGGGAAGCTATGACTATAGGCACATGATGCCTTTTGTAGAAGCACATGGATGGATCATCTGACCAGCAGACGACTAGGTCAACTGAGGTTCGTGTTGATGTAGTTCATAGAGGTGGAAAACACCACCTAAACCCTGTGAAAGATGTGGTTCATGGGACACTTAGATCCCCACATCGTCAATGAAATTTTCTGTCCATGGGGATGGTATGTGGGGACTTACTTATCTATCACTTTTTCACCAATGAGATAGTTCACAATGCCTTGGATCTCTATTTTCATCTCATCCAAAAACATCTTGGTTCACTGGCCAAAACAATTTGGGCTATCGTTTCACATGCCAGTCGTATACCACTTGGTTCATAGTCTTCTCTTTCCATGGACCTTTCTCGATATCCAGTAGATGGACCAGTTTGGGTCCTTTTACAAATTTTATTTCTTCAATATTCTCCACAAATTTTCATCCCCACACGCATCTCTTTTCCTTATCAATTTTTTGGGAGTATTTTCATTCCCATTATGGATTTTTTGAGACCCTACAAATACCCCCCATCGGAATGGGGTTCAGTCAAAATGAAGAGGAGGCTATTCTAATGTATAAAATGGTCTAAAACTGAACTAGTTTGTGGTAGAATGATATACCCATTTGGGTGGCACACTAATATATGGGGGCTAGGTCATTTGTATTGAACCTAGTTCTTGGGTGAAAAGTTCTCCGTAATGAGATCTCAACTTTACTTGTTTCTGCATACCATCTCCTTTGCAAAATTCATCATATGTGAACCATACCTTGCGTTCTGAGAAATGAAAACTTTTCCCAATCACCTTCATCTGTGAACCAAACTTTGAATCCAAAAAATGAACTGTGAAACTTAAAACACAATTTCAAATTTTCACATAGTAAGATGCTATGTGGATCACTTGTCCCATAGACTTAATTTGAAACTGGATATCCAGGAATTAAATATCCAAATTGACCATTATATCTTAGAACTAGGAACTTTGAACATCTTCATATTGAGGCTTGGAATGTAGAATTCATATTCTAAAAACTGATCGATTCATTGTCAAATGTTTCATGTGCTAACATCTTGTGGGGAATTATTCGTCTTTTTGTTTTGTGAGGAATACATTTGGAAAACCATTCCTAGCTTTCAGTACATGGAGCCTTGCATTTGGCAGACTTCCTTGGTCCTTTTTCATGTTTGTACTTTTTCCCCAATCATTTTAATTGGACTAACCCTTTATATGGGTTTTCTGTTTAGCAGGATGAAATGGATCTCCCTCGAGATGTTGTTGATGATGTTTCCACCACTCCCCTTTCAGAAGATGATGAAAGGATGAAGTCTATGGAAAATGCTATAGATGTCAAATACATATCTCCCCACTACAATAGTCTTTATAGAATTTAATCACTATGGGTTAAAGAGAATATCCAATCTCAAACATGATGCCAATTTACATATTCAGCCTTCTCTTTGATACACTTATCCCAAAGCCTTGTGTGGTCGACCGACCTGCCACCTGGATATTTAATAGCACAATTCCAAAGGCTCTCATCTCATTGATAAGACAATTCATACTAAAGTATACATCAATTGGGTCCTTGTTGAACTATTAACCTCAGCCTTTGGAGGGGGCATGATGAATTCCAGACAAAAAGACTCATTGTTGTCATAGAATTTCTCAGAGTTCCATAGAAAATGAACAACATGGCTTGGCCTCCAAAGATGACCTTCTCTATAAGGGTTAATTTGGTTTAGATTGGGGATGTCCCTTCTAGGTCCATCAAATTTGAGAATAATTTGAGGTTGAATTATAGACCATGGGGCTATATGAGGCTATCTGGGTATCCTGGACTTAAACTCATCAAACCAGCACCCTCATCTCATAGATTTTAAATAGGTGGAGTCCAAACAACTACACTTTCCATTTGACCCATGGGGAGGTTGGCATCATCCTTTAGGAAATTTGGAAGATTTTTGGGGTCCTCATCATAGAGGATACGTATAATGATTGTCTACCTCCTTCTTCCACCTAGGACGACTAGGAGAGGAATCCTCCTTTAACTAAAATTATCATTTCTCAAGTGGAGAAACGTTTTGGGAAGGTTTTCCCTTTCCAAAAACAAGACATATACTTCTCGATGTGGATTAGTACCTTTTCCAAGTAGAGTGTCCCATATCTTAATGTGGGTAGACCTAGGTCATTTCCATCCATGTAATATTGAAGTAAAGAAGTCACCTACTAGATTTTCTTAGAGGAGGTTCAGTTCCGTGAATGGGGATGGGAACTTTTCCCTGAGGTGAACCGTTTGTTTCAGTTTGTGGCCTTCTTGGAAACGTTTTTAAGAGTCTGTCTCTTACCAAAATGAGATTATGGTTGTTTAAGAGTCATAACCTTTGTAATGGCAGCTCAACTGGTGAATAAAAAATGTATCAACCTGAAATTCATGTATTGGGAAAAATTTACTGCCTACTAGGTGGGATCAATGAAGGAAAGTCACCTCAAGGGATGATTGGGCCCTTCCAAATCCTCTGGAGTTGGATAGGAGACCACATGGGAGTCTACACATTTATCAATTCCTTGTTAATTATTTACTATTTTATTCAGCCATATCTTTAGATAATTAGTGGGGTTATGTAGGTAGGCTAGGTTGCACAAGATAAACAGGAAGACTAGACTAAAAATAATAATTGATAAATGATGGCTCGAATAAAATTCCATTATCGTTTCACCAATCTCCCTTATGATTCCCCAACTGGAACCGTCATGGTTGCCAAATATAAAAAATTTATTAACCAAGGGTACCTATTTTCATTGAGGGATGGTATATTTGTTTCCTGTATTGAGTAAGAACATATCTACGATGGATATGCTCCTTTTATATTTTTCCATTAGTTTAACTAAATTCATATTTTTTGTCCCCTAACTCTTAACAGAACATGCTATGATAAAAATCTTATGATATCCCATCAATTGTGGCCAATGTTCTCTCAGGAAGACACCCAGTGCAAGTTTAAGCTCCCAGATTCTGAGGGTTATTCTACCATCCTTACAAAAGGTTACACTGATGCCTGGATTCAATCATATACAATAGGTTATTTTTCAAATCTAGTTTCCACTATTACATCCCCCAAAGTGTCTGAGGAAAAGGGAATACATAAGAAAAAAGAACTTCTGGGAATTCCTGACCAGGGAAAGTTCATCAGAAGCCTTTTGGTCATCCCCTAAGGAAGGTCTTGAGACCCTGGGGTGTGACCTCACCCAATTACAAGATTTCCTCTAGAGACCATCCACCCATCCCATATGATGCTGATTTTTTGGTGGCTAGGATGCGATGGGATATTTTTAAGAGTCTCCAGTATTCTTGTGATCAGTACCCTTGTGCCTTGCGGAAGTTCCTCTACGAGATGGTGGTTTCCCTTAATGATCATGGCCATATGTTAGCACCTACTTAAATATATTATGATGATGAGACCGAGAGGGTATATCATTATCTTCAAGACCTTTAAACCCAGATCTATGGCCGAAACGATCACTAAAAATACTCTCATCGGGTACATTCTTTGCTACGACCAGAGTCTGACCGAGAGGGTGATGGTACTGTTGGTTTGCCTACTATGACTAGGGTAGGGGAAGATCATCTCTCACACCCAAATCCCCATAAACAATCATCTCTTGTGGGTATCAGGACTGTAGAGGATCCCTGGAAGTAAATGTGACTAATGAAACTTTATTTGCTTCCCTAGTCCGACCATCCAACATTGGCCATCCCTGTTACAACCATTTTTATGGATTCTTGGAGGGTCTAGGATGAATTGATGGATAATTCCTCCAATGAATACATTTCAAGGATTCTTAAAGGATGATGATTTTTACTTCAATGTTTTGGGCGAGTCATCGCTTGCACATTTATTTTTGCTAAAGAACAGCCATATGAGGTGGTCTTTTACTTGAGAGAAATGGAAAATGCCTTCATGCTCCCTAGAAGAAAGCATACTGGCCTAATGTGGTGGCATGGATGGAAGTACTCTTGCAACTAATGGATATTGAGGGAGAGGTTGTTTGATTTATGAACCCTGAGCTCAATTCCATTTATTGTAAATATTCTAAAATTTTCCTCCTTTACTTTTTTTGGAGCCTAAGGAGTCTTTTAAAATGGTTCCCTCCCCGGTATACACACCTAGAGGCACAGTATCTATGGAGTGTGTAACTTCGGTTGTGGGGGTTACTAGGGAAGGTTCCCCTGGTGCTACCAAACATATAGAGGCAGTAATTATAGACCCTTCCAAGGAATTTAATCCCCTGGATCCACTTGATATTACTACCAGAGACCCTTCCCCATGGAATACCATGAAATGTCGATAGGAGTCTCAACTATCAAAGAATACCAAGAAAGGGATTGAAAGTAACTGATACACCTATTTACCATGTTACATTACCATTTACGTTTTTCTTTATAACCCATTTATGTATGAATATATTTATGAAGGAACAATAAGTAACCAGGAGTTAGTATCCTAGGTATCTAGGCTCATATCCCTTTCATGGCAGAAGAAGGACCGCCATCAACTGTGGCTTCCGTAGATCATACGATTTCAGTCCCAATAGTGTAGGACCATTTTGAAGATGAAGTCCTGATTGAATGTTATGATCTCCCTTCTCTAAAGAAATACATGATGACCCTGACATCGTTAATCAAGCTGGGCGAGGATCACCAATCGCCTCAATACATTTAAGGCATTCCTAGTTATGGAGAGTCAACTGCTCCAAACTAGATGGAAACCATCCTTGCAGAGATAACACCTTTTAAAGAAATTAACTAAACTATGAAAGTTGATGATACTTCCTCAGAAGTTTCAATCATATGGGAGGCTACTATTCCATATCCTAGGAACATATATTGGGATATTGTTCCATTTTTTTCAATTACAAGAGAGACCATGATCCCGAACCCCATAATTTTGGGGTCAGCCATCAAACCTTTATGAAGGATGATTTTCCCTATAATCCTAATATTTGTAAGTGATCTTATAGAGTCTTCCCTAGAGTTTTATGGTCTAGTTGGGTATTAAACCAAGATATTTATGCCTCTGAATGACTCTAGGTCTGAAAATCTTATCAAGGATGTAGAACCATATTTTCTAGGTGATGATACCTCCACGGAGGTTGAAGGAATCCATGCTTCGGTAGGTGGAGGATAGATTTATAGTCCACGTACCTCTTTCACTTATTAACCTTTATTTCAGGGATTAAGTATGTTCATTGGTTTTCTTTCTGAATTAAGGATCGCAACCACAAGCACTGGAGATTTTAGTGGATGATTCAATCCTACCCAATGTCGCAACTATCGTGGATGATGCTGCTGAGGGATCCATTCATGGTGTAGTTGGTGAATCTTCCTCCCCTAGTGACTTTAATTGTTGAATACATTTCATCATTAGGGAGTGATTCTAAGATGAATTGAGAGAGCCTAGTTATCCTTTATCCCAGCTTCCAAAGGGCATGGAAAAAAATCTGGAGGTTAATTTCTCAAACACCACTTGCCAACGTGCCAATGAATCTTCCCAAGTTTCACCCCCCAGTTTGTGGTTATAGGGTTTATATGATTCAATGATAACATAATATATCACATAGTGAAATAGGTGGTTACTGCCAGATAGGAAATTGGTACACTTGAGTCTCATCTTTCCACCATAGATTCTATGGATCATCATTCCTCTGTTAGGAAAATACTTATGAATAAATCTTCTGATCAACCTGGAGCAGTCATGAGGCTACAAAATGAGCTCATGAAGCAGAGGTCCTTATCATAACAATTTGATCAAGAAGTGATGAATAAGATTAGATAATTATATTTCATTAAATAAAAATGGTATTGTGTTGTGTCCATAGTTTATGAGGGGCAGAATCATGTGGAGGAAGGGGAAAAGGCTATCCTTGAGGCAGTATAGGAGGTAGAGGCATTGCAGGTAGCGGTGGAGGCTGAGACCACTACTTCTATAAGGGTAGGTCAATCCATTAAAGAGTCAAATAAAAAACTGATACAACTCGAAGAGTCCACTTAACATCATTTTAATGGTCATGTACTACCCAAATGGAGAGGCTTCAGGTTGTGGGGGGCCTCCATATCATTATTCAATGAGATAAAAATATTTACCCCTCTAATACTCTCCCGTTATCCTTTTCTGGTAATATCAAAAATTTATGATCAAATTTATTTTGAACTATAATGTCAACCAGATATCAATTTGATTCATAATCTGGGATAAGAGAATAATCAAGTTATGTTCAAATTTTTTTATGAACCAATGGGATCAATAAGCGTGGTTTGACACTTTCTAGGGTCACATGGAAAACCCTATAAACATTGTTTCTTTTTCATTATTACCCGACTTTTTTCTGAAGATTTGTTTGGTGTGGGATTATTGGGTATAACTTGAATTTTGTTGAGGCCACCCTTGGTGGGTTTTGACCTTACAAGATTTGTGTATCTTCATTTTTTTCTTGGTGTTTTTCCAAAACCGTATGTTTTATAGGTTTCTCGAGCTAGTACTAAACATTTGTCCAGGGTTCCCATTGCGGATTTTATCCCTAGAGATTTTTTTGTCTTATTTAATTATCAATTTAGAGTCTTTAAAAATAAACTATCATTAAAAATGTTTTAGGTCTAATGAATTTGACCATGACTTGTGGGGAAAGGGCCCCATTTAGGTCTCATTAACCGATAATGTCCTGAAAACTTTTAGACATGGATGAAGAATTTATCTTGACCCTAAATTGGTATTTCTAGTTATGAGATATGATATGGGGAATTGAATACATATGGATTATGGAGATAGGAAAAGGATATCATGAGGATAAATTTACCTTTGGTTGACATGCCATTTTTTTGGGCAACGTATGATGAGCTGCTGGGGTATAATGTGCATAGTAAAAAAAAGGTGTCTGTAGGACATCGACATTCCATTTCTGATGGCCAGTATGTTTTTGTATAACACTGGATTTATTTTTATATTTATGACCCAAATATATGGCTTGTTAAGGGGAAAATATATGAATGTATGGGGTAATTTTTATTGGTTCGGGTTTAGAAACCTCTCATGCACCAACTTGACTTGTGCAAAGGAGGGATAGCGCATGGTGTAGTTTAACATCGTAAAATGAATACTTTTGAGACTTATGGAGAAAAATTATTTTACTTTGACTAGATGAGGGTAAATGATTCATCCTTTCCCATATTAGTTAGGCCAGAAATATCCGTTATTATAAGGAATTGAAAAGGGGAAATATGTAAACAGTAATCTGGGAGGTTCCAAAAATGAGGAATGAGGTGAGACGTTGACATCATATAGGTGTATGGAGAGTGGAAAAACCTCTCTTGAATAAGATTTTACATTTAGTTGAAAGAATAGTTTTTTGGGAAATATATGCAGAGCCAGTGGGGCATAACGTGCATAGTCAAAAAAAGGTGTCCACAAGACACTATCCATCTATTTCTGATGGCTAGGGATGGTTATTGGGATTCATACCTTTCTAGAAATAGATTATGGTGGGTAAATTGGGTTTCCATATCATGAAAATGGGTAATTTCAAGTTGAACATTACTAGGAATAATTGGATCCATTTTTATCCTATCCATTTGAGTTTTTTCCTCACACAAGACTGACCCTGGCACAGGCAGTGAGGTGACACTTATATTTCATGCCTGGATCTGACTTATATGATTCGAATGTCACTACATATCCTATGATGACAGGAATAAAGATGCGCGTAGTAATTCTAAGGCTGATTCATATGAAGATGTTATTCACACATATAGATGTGGAATTTTTGTTTTGTATATGGATTCACCGATGAGGTGGGGAAAGTGTCAAACATTCCTATGCAGATTCATTTCTTGCATAGGGTCATGAGGAGAAACAACCTTCAACATGACCTATACTATAGGTGAAAATCGAGTATCAAGTATCATGAAATTTAAACATCATTGATTAGGATGTTTATGTTGAAGCGCCGAGTAACTAGAGAGTAATCAAGCTAGATTGTAATAACATGTCCAAGACGTAGGTCAGAAAGAAATCATAAACCATGGTTTTGAGGGTTCTTGGATCAGGAAGAATGAAATGGGGCTTCGAATCAATTATGCTTATGAAAAAAGGAAAATAATCTCATGGGGAATGATTTTCTTTAGTTGAAAGGCCTATTTTGTAGGCAACATATGTAGATCCACCAGGGAATTGTATTTATAGTCAAGAAAAGGTGTCCAAAGGACACTGTCTATCCATTTATGATGTCCATGAAGGATTATGATGATCCAAGATCACTCAAAGAATGGATTTTGATGAATAAATAATGTTGGGTTTGACATGTCAAAAACACTTAGTCCATGATTATACAAATAATTGGGAGTCTCTCTTCATATATTTGACCTATATGTAAGGAGGAAGGTTTGATTCCCTCATTGGGGCTGGGCCCGGGTTTGGAGATATCGACACCCAATGATTGGACACCCTACCTGGATTTGATACATAGTTAGGGGAGGGATATTTTTTTCTATATTTGGGGTACCTTACACTTTTTAATTTCATACGGTTAGGACTTTAGGTTTCCCAATATAGAGGGGAAAACACTAATATGCCTTTCAATGTCATGCCAGTAGGTTCAGTCATTGTAAATTGATTCACCCGTACCTTATGGGGAGTCCCATGTAAAAATTACTAAGCCCACATGAGCTAGGATCGGTCTGAGAAACAAGGGGCGGCAAGGGATTCACTCAAACACATCGGGATGGCATAATCAAAGGAAAAAACATTGCGTGGAAATGCAGTGTAATGTCATGTGATGGGGACATGGGTGAATTAATGTGAATGAGCTAGCTATTCTGGGTCCATGCAGTTTTATGTCTTGTGGAAATGAAGATGACAACATAGTTTATTGTCATGTTGTAGGGACAAAATATCAAAGGGATCATGCTTAAACATTAAATAATCATGCCAAGATATTATCGGTACGACGCAGGCATGAACATGAGAAGAATGTGTAAAATATGATTCTGGGATCCCTCGATTCTGGAGGGATAATTCAAGGATTAGGATCCAATGGGAGTATAGGAGAAGGAAAGGCCTCTCATAGGGAAAAATTTGTGTTTGGTTAAAAGGAATTTTTTGTGGGAAACATATGTAGAGCCACTAGGGAATTTTTTGGAATAGTCAAAAAAAGGCATCTTCAAATCACTAGACATTTAATTATGATAGTCATGGATGTTTATGGTGACCTTATATTTTCCAGGGCATAGAGTTTGATGTATGAAAAGGGGATGTATGGTTATGTGAGAAATATCCATACCGTGATTAGTTCTGAGGTTTGAGATCCTCTATATATATATAATTTATATGTAATGGGAAGAATGTTATTTTAACACTTTCTGGATATAATAGTTTAGATTTTATATCCCCAACATCTATTTTTGTTTTAAATGAGGGGAATTGGGGGATTTTTTTTCTACATGGATAGACCTGGTAAAACCCAGGCGTTACTACTTATCTCATCATGTTAAGAATCAAGCCACACATAGTTATTGAGATACAATAAAGTTTAATGTCATGTGTTTATTACTTCTTTGGTCATTTAGTTTAACATAACGTGGTTAGGACATGAGTTAACCAATTTGAAAATGATGAGGTGAGTGAATTTTCGGGATTGAACCTTGTAGAGGTTTCCTAATTACCATAGTTAGTTTGGAATAAAACTCCACATATTTTTGAATACAATGTTCCCCATTATGGTCTTACCCATGAATAGGAAAGGAACATTTTTTTCAATGGTGGTTGGACCAAGATGAAGGATCTGGGTATCACTATGCATTCTATGAGGGTAGGAGTCAATCCATATGTAGTTCTTGAAAATGCATCATGCCAATCGTACTTGTGCATAGAGAGGGGGTAAATTTGTATCATGTAGTGGATGGACCAAGACATAAGGTCAAGGTGTCTCTACATATCCTATGAGGGTAAGAAACAAACCGTGGATAGTTATTGAAGGAAATTCCTTGCCTTTATCTAATCCATATAGATGAAATATGGCGTTTTCTTTTGTTTTCTAGGTGGAAACTAGAGCAGGATGAAGAATCTGGTCCTCACTACATATCATATTAGAGAATTAATCATGAAAAACATAGTTCACGGGGTTCCATGAAGTCTTACATCTTACAAAAAAAGAATTTGTCCAGTAGTGAGTTGGTATTCCTGTGAGTAATCCTTTGCTGAGACTCTTAATCCCACATGAGTAGTACTCAATGTGAGAAAAAAGGTTCGGAAAGGGATTGTTCTACTACATAGGGGGATCAAGAATAAGGATGGGGGAATTTTACTTCAATTCATTGATGTAATCAGGCTTATGTTTGAAGATCCAGGGGCTTATTATGTATCCTGAAGGGGAAGGAATGAACACATAGGTGGATTTAACGAAGAAACTCCATGCATAGGTATGAACTTTTCATAAGGAAAGGAGGAAGATTATTATTATATGTGTAAGTAATACCTGGATGAAGAATCCAAGCGTCACTACATATCATATAGGGGCAGGAATCAAGACACACATAGTTCATGATCTACCTCTGTGTATAGGTTTGTCTCAAACAGAAGGGTCACTTTTAACCTTTTTTATGGGCCTGTAGTGTACCTGTATCCTCCTTTCATCTAGGGGGAGACCTTTAGCACCATTCATATGCTCACGTGAGATATTCTTGGTGTGAGAAACAAGAAATAGTGAGGGTCTCCTCTCATAATGAAGAGGAATTTTGGAGTTCAATAGGTTCATTATTTTACCCGTTGGTGGATAAAAAAATATCTAGGATTAAGGAATCTCTATGTATCCCATTTGAAGATGGAAATTAAGCTGTATGTAGTTCTAAGACAATATGATCCATGTACTGGTCTGAATCATGCACATGAAAGGGGGTCATCATTATTTTATGATATATGGACCCAGATGAATGATCTGGGTGTCACTATATATCCCATTGGGAGATGGGAATCAAGCCATATGTAGTTATGATGCATGGAATTATAGGTGAATTATTCTTGAGGCAAACCCCCTAAGGTGAGAACGTTTTTGGGGCCATGTAGTTTAACATCATGTGGTATGTATGAAGATGCTAAGAAATTTAACATCGTGTGACATGGATGCAGATGCAATGTTTATTAACATCATGCAGTATGGACGATTTTATCATGCAGTTTATTGTCATGTGATTGGGATGTATTATGTACAAATTTACGTCTTGAGGAAAGGACGTATTTGGCAATGTATTTTAACATCATCTAGTTAGTACTAATGAATTTACCTACATAAGACTAACCTGTATGCTGGGAGAGGGGAATTTTTTATTTTGACTGGTTGATAGACTAGGATGTAGAGCACAAATATCACTATATATCCTATAAGAGTAGGAATCAATCCATATGTAGTTTTAAGGACTCCCCATGCTAGCCTGACATGTTCAGAGAGACGGTGAATTTTGTACCATGATTTCAAGATGATGGGATTATTATACACCTATATGCTTTTTCCAAGTGGGTGAAATCATGACCACTAATATTAAGCTCACGTGAGTTATACTCGGTGTGGGAAACAAGGATCTATAAGGAGATACCATTTAGTATGGGGGAAATAGAGGATATAATAGTGGTATTCCATGTCATGTGATGGATGGATGAAGACTTAGGTTTCAGGTGTCTCTATATATCCCATTTATGAATAAGAATCTAGCCATACGTAGTTCTATAGAAGGACCTCCGAGTGCCGGCCTGACCTATATGCTGGAAGGGGGAATTTTTATCTTTTCATTTCATATATCTAATTAATTCGCAATGATTCATTATTCAGGACACAGTGATCACCATATAGTTTAATTGCTTGCGATTAGGGAGATGATGCTGAGTAGATTAACATCATTCATCATGGATGACTTCATCGTGTAGTTTATTATCATGAAATCAAGACGCCTTCCATATAGTTCAACATCTTGTGGGAAGGATGTATTTATATGATTTTTGATAGATGAAATATTTCATTAGGAGCCTTCCATTAGTGGGAGCTGTGGTGAGCTTTCCATCCATTGAATTTAGAGAATATTATCCATTAGAGTAAACATTATGTATAACATATGGCGTTTCCCATTTTTTATCTATCTTTATAGGCTACTTCCTGAGTGTCATCAGGGTTCTATAGACCAAAACCATTTCTCATTCAAGGAAATATCGGAGGCGAGCCTTCTTATTGAAGTCTTCTGAAATCCAATTTTAGTAGACTTCCAAATGGTGCAATGTATGCAATATTTTCTCATCCAATGACTCTATCTAATAAATCCATTTCTGGGATTGATCGTCTATAAATAATTGATCATAGATAGAGACATTAAGTGATGTAAGTTTAATTTTAATTGATATAACCACCTTCATCTTTTATACTAATGAGTATGTGGTTTCTTGAGTGGGGATACATGTTGTGGTCTGGTAATCCCAAAGAGCATGGAGGAGCTTGTCGAGCCATAATTTTATGTCCTTGTACACCATTTTCATGATTATATTGGATAGGGTCTTATTTAAGGCCTTTATATTCCATTTGGCTATTTCATGATAGCGTGATAAATGGTTGGACTTGATTCCATAGTCCTAATATAGAACATCCAATTCAGAAGAGCAGAAATAGGTGTCGTTGTACGTAAGTATTATGTGAGGGTTGCCAAAACTAGTGATGATATTGGTTTTCAAATAGATGACAAGGATTTTTTACTTTGGAATCTTTAAGGGGTTCATCTTCTTCCCATTTGGAAAAGATGTCTATTTTTGTGAGAATAAACATGAGTTTTCTAGTCGTGGTGGGAGGGTATGGTCCCAAGACATCCATTCACCATATGAAAAATGGACAAGAGTACATGGATGTGTGCAGTAACTCTAGGGGTTGGTTTATGAAATTAGTATGGACTTGGAAATAATGACACTTTTTAGTGAAATTGGAAAAATACTACATCATGGTGGGCCAATAGTACCAAAGCCTTCAAATTTGAAGAGAGAGTCTAGCTGCTAACTGGTATGCCCCATAATTTCTGACATGAACATATTTCATGATGGCAGTGTTATCTTCTCCATCAAATCACCTAAGAAGGGATCAAATATGGCTTTGATTAAAATGAACCTTTTCCTGGTTTGTGTCATCATATAACATGAAATTGATAGCTCTTCTTAGGATATTTTCCCTTCTCACACCATCTTGTAGTAGTTCTCCATTTTGAAGATAGTCTACAATGGGATTCATCCATCTTGTGGTAGTACCATACATCTCAGATATGGGAATAATCTCATTTGATTCTTCTGTGTTTACTTGAATTAAAGGTAAGACCATCCATCAATGGGAAATATGGATGACTGTTTCATTCTGATCTTGGTTGGACATAGCCATGGATGCATTTCCAATTCATTGGCTTACACATTTTTTCAATGGGTTACATAATTCAATGTCAGATACGATTTAAATTCTTCAATTAGTTCTTAAACATGGATCATCAATGGGTTAAACTCCTTTTTCTTGATAACAAAGTCACCATTGACTTGCTTGATGACTAGTTTTGAATCACCTTTAATCTTCAAGTGTTCATCTTTCACTTGGAGTGCTAGTTCAAGGACAACAATGAGGTCATGGTAAACTACTTCATTGTTCATGAATCCTTCCAATAGTAGGAAGGAATATGGTATAACTTCTTTGTCTGAGGGCATGAGTATGACTCCTAGACCCACTTTGTTGAATTTGGGGTCATCTATTCTATTTCCTGTCAAGAATCTGGAGGCACCGTCGAAGTTAATTTTCCAAATCTGGGATTTATTTGGAATAAAAAATAATTCCTCATCAGGTAGCTCAATGGTTAATGGAGTTACATATATTGAGGGATGCTCTTCCAAGAAATTTTCTATTGTATAACCTTTGATAACTTTCTATGGTATAAACACTATATTGAAGTTCTTTAGGATGAATACCCACCGTGACAGGAATATAGTTTACATTGGATGGCTGAGAATATACTTGAGTGGGTTTCTATGAGAGACCAAGTTGACCTCATGATGCTACAGATAATGCCTCAACTTCTAAAACTCAAATATTAAGGTAAGGTAGCTCTTCTAGATATCTGAATGATGAGTTTTATCATCAATCATGGTTTGTATGAGATAATAGAGAATATTCTCACTATCAATATCATTATTTTATGCAAGGAAGGTTCCTATGGATCACTCCAATGAAGTTATTTATAGAATGAGTGGTCTTCCTTCTATAGGAGGCATTAGTACCGATGGACTCAAGAGGTATTTCTTGATATTGTCTAATGATTCCTGAAAATCATCAATCCATTAATATTTAAACCATTTTTTCTTCATCTCGGTTAAGGGAAAATATTTTCTTTCAATTTTGGATATGAAGTGCTGAATGTAAGCCTGGTGTCCTTGGATTACTCTCAACTCAGTGAGTTTTAGAGGTGGTTACAATCCAAGCATGCCCTTTTTCTTACTAGGGTCAACTTCGGTGCCTCTATTGTGCACGACAATGCTAAAGAATTTTCCTGAGGTGACACTGATAGAAAAGTTTATGGGGTTTATTTTCATATGTGTTGTCTTAGTTTATTGAAGATGGTTTCAATATCATCCAGATGGTTCGACCATTGTCAGGATTTAAACACTAGATCATCATCATAGCTTAAAATGAACTTTCCCATTAAGGGTTTGAAAATACAGTGCATGGCACACTGATATGTGGTGCCGACATTATTAAAACGAAAATAAATTACCATATAGACAAACAATCCCTAGGGATCCCTAAAGGCAATGTATTTTTAGTCTTCTTAGGCCATTTTAATCAGATTAATCCTGAATAGAGATCCATGAAAGAGGGAGCTTAATTTCAAGAAGTTTCATCAATAATCCATTATGTGATTGGGACCGGGAAATCATCTTTTAGACAGTTCTAGTTGAGGTATCAGAAATCGATTTAGGCCCTAATATACCCATTCTTCTTCTTGATGGGGAAATGTTTTTTCAGACATATGGGATATTGGACCTCCCTAATGTAGTTATATCTAATTATCTTGTCAGCTTCAGCCTTTATTTAGGAATCATGTGTCGGGTGTGTCCTTCTGGAAACTTTCTTGTATCCATGATGATCTTTCGGTAGGACCAGGTGGTGAGTTTACACCTTAGGATCAAGACCTAGAATTTTGAGATAATTCCAGGTGAAAATATATTGATTCTGTATCAATAATTAGGCATATACCTCTTTCTCTTCTAAACGCATGGACACACTGACCATATTGGGTCACTGTCCTTCCTCTATACCCAAGATGTTCTCCTTGAGTTCATTAATGGTGTTAGAGATTCCTTCATCAAATACTGGTGGGGAATACCTCATGTCCTCTTCTTCCTCCTCCTCTGCATCCTCGTCATCATCCTCTTCATCACCATATGTGGAAACAACCCTTGAAATTATTTCTCTATGGTTGATGGAAGAATTGAAATTTTGGTGTCTAGGATGTGAAGTGATCACCTCTACCTCAACTATTGGTAGGGGATTCTTCTGTGAAGATATCATGAGGGGTAAAAGATTTTCCTCATCTTCTTTGCATGATGAGATATTACCTCCCACCTTAGTGGGTGAGGCTTTAATTTTTTGGGAATTTGATGGTAGTTTGGGGGAATTTTTATCTTACTTCCCACCATTATCTTGGTAGTTAGTGAACTTTTCAACATCATAAGACTTGGATTTCATAACTAAAATCTTGAGGACTACTGAATATGTTTCTGAATCTGGACATGTTCTTTAAATTTGATTGATTGGAAGTATGTGTTCTTCCTAGATATTCATGAGGGGATTGGTGAGAAAAAATTACAAACTACTTGGGGTAGTGACCCAATTAATTCCTTCAGAGGAGGGTTGTTTCCCCTTTGGTTCATAGAAAATACACCAACATAGTGTGACTCGTAGGACATGATCAGGGCTTATCGACAAGTAGTGTCCATCTATATCCATTAATGATATATTTGAGGCACTGATGGTAAGAGTAGGGGACTGTTGTGTGTTTATGAAGATAGGGCCTCTCTAGCAAGGTGTTGAAGGCTGTATTATTTCATACCACCAGAAATTCTGGGTGAGTTATGAGGTCACTGAATTGGGTTTCATGCTAGATTAGACCAAATGACTTTTGCTCACTTTTTTAATACCCCAACAGGGTTATTGTGCAAGGTGTTAGATCATCCTCATTGTATCCTAGCCAATTATATGTTTTTAGTGGGAGTAGATTAACCCCTAATCCATTGTTGATAAATACTCTTTGGATATTTATTCTATTTATTGTTCCAGTCACATATAAGGGTTTGATGTTTCCTTGAATGATGGTATCTTCATCTTGATCTGTGAAGGAGATAACTACATTTCATTATTCTAGATTGAACTCTGTTTAGTAGACTTCCATAGTGGCTACTATGGCATCAAACTATTGGGGACTTAGAAAAGTATCTATGATAGCTTCCCTCAAATCTTCTGATAGATTTAGTGCACCTATGATTGAGAGCTTAGATAACACTAAAGATAACTATTTCAGAATGTCATATTTTCAATCTAGAGTCTGATGATTCCTAGATTTGGGATTCTATTTCACATTCTATTTAGGGGATTGATCATTTTATGAAATGGGTCATCCCTAGGGTTCAGGTTCGAAGGAGCTTCCATCCATTTTTGATCGGGTTGGGTAGATCTACTCACATTCCAAGGGAAATTATTCATTTTCTCTTCATCGGATGGATATTTTAGATGAATTGGACAGGGGTGTCTTTGGGGGGGGGGGGCAGGTGTATATTCTTGTCCATATCAGATCAACTGGAGGTTCCTTCCGTGGGTTTCTTCAACCATAATAGTTTGAGAAGCGGTGCAGCCATAAGCTTGATTTTTTTCATGGTTGCATCTCCCTTGGTATCCCTGGATTATTTGGTTTCTTCCACCAACACCCAATAGGGTATGGGTAATTCTGGTTGATAACCATATTCCTAATTTGATAAAGGATCCTTTAAGTGGATACCATTTATGGATCCAAAAATCATCTCCTCTTCTGATGATGAATTTTCCTCATCATTTGGATCTGTTGGTACCATTTAGGAGGGTGTCACCCGTTATGTTGTTTGGAAGGGTGTTTCATGTTGTGTCATTTGGTGGGGTAGTTCCTATATCATTAGATCTATTAGCATAAAATCCAAGAGTTTCAAATCAAACTTTGGTTTTGGTGAATGTCCAACTCCATGCGCTTTCTTTCTACCCTTCTAATTTGACTATTTTTGGGCGGTCGTCCTTTGGATGATTGTGGGGCTGAGGGTGATGGTTGTGTTTTTTAGGAGCTATTAGAGGAATGGTTGGTTGCTTCAACTATGCCTGGAGTATTCCATGATATCAGTTGACTATTTTCTATTTCATCGAACTATCAAACTTCTGACCCTTTGGGTTACAAAATTTTTCCAATCATCATCTTCGTCCAGATCAGTGGTGGAATCTTACACCACTTGCACTAGAAGTGGTTTGAGTTAGACTTTTCTAGAATCTATCATCTTATTTAGTATATATTTTAATAATAAACACTCTTGTATGTTGTGTTCTAATATCTTTATGAAGTTATAGTGGTTTTTCCGGTCATCAAGACCTACTTCATCATCCATATTCGACTCTGGTTGCCCAAGAAATTTTCAATCATGGTGCATAAGAAGTAACCGAAAACAAGATCATCTCATAATTAGTAGAATTTATTTCAGAATTCCTTGAATTGATTTCTTTAGGGACTCTTCCACCCATCATGATGGGTTGGGGGTGGCTTCCGACGTCTAGAGGGAACTGTAGGGTTTGGTGGGGTCCTTCGAGATAGAGATGATATCGGGGTAGATTAAGCATGACAACAACTGCTTCAACTATTACTAATATCTTTAATGGGGATGATGGGGTTTCCAGAGTCTTGAGATTAATCTGTTACAAGGAATATTCTATCCTTTGAGTGATGGTGGAGAAGTCTTAGAACCCA
The DNA here is from genome assembly GCA_963277665.1 of Viscum album. Lineage (NCBI taxonomy): Eukaryota > Viridiplantae > Streptophyta > Magnoliopsida > Santalales > Viscaceae > Viscum > Viscum album. Next base: position 1,016,661,808 of record OY728155.1, read on the forward strand.
CTTGTATATTTCTCTATAATAAGTGGTGTTTTCAGCTCATCACAGAGATTTTCAATGTAAAAGGAAAGCATGTCATCTTGGGGGAGTGGCCGGTTCAAGGAGTAAGTCAGACCATTAAATCCTACTATTATGTTTGATTCTCTCTTATTTTCTTGATTTTTACAGTTCATTAGATCAGTAATTGTTGTTTTTGGAAACATCGTGCTGAACTGGAACTGGAACTAGCACCATAGATCCTCCTATACCTTTATTGAGTTAGCTTGAAAAAAGGTGTACCTAAAAAAGGCAGAAACATGTAGGTTTTGCAAAAATCCTCTGAGATAAATAGCTTCTTATTGCTCTAGGGTCCCTATTATAAGATCATAATAAGAAGAGTGGTGCATTAAGTGCTACTCTAGGTCCCCTGATCTGTTGAACACTAGGAATACAGGGCTCCAAATATTTGGCGGTAGATGGATATTTTTACCATATCGTGTTTGGGATTTTGTTCTAGTTTTATTGGATAGTGCCTTAAATCCATTGTTTTCATTCATGTTTTCAAAAACTCATTGGTATTTAGGATCCCTTGATGCTTGTCTTGTTGGACTTGAGAATGATCAGCATTATTAGGGTGAAAGATTAGATGTGTCAGTGCTACAGGAATAAGAGGTGGATACCCAGATGGGGGATTCCTTTTTTGATTCACCTAAATCTATTCTGGTTGCTACACTAGTGGATGGAAATCTAGATATTGTCCCAGTATTAGTTTTGGGTAGACTGATGGTCTATATTCTTCCTTGAACAAGCTTTTCATCCTTACTTCATCCATCGAGTTTAGCTTGTGAGGCCGAGGTATATCTAATATAAGTGTGTGTTGAATCTCAACCTAATGAACTTACCTAGTAGGAAGGATTTGACTTAGTAGTTCGGCCTTGATTCTCCTTATATCTTCCATTTATTCCTTATATCGAGAGAATATCTCCTCAAACATGGGGGAATCTACTTCATGGGGAGGTGGATGCGAGTCATAGACATTTCTCTTATTATTCTACTTGTTGGGGATTTGTGCAGGAGTTATTGGATGATTGACTAAGGGGGAACCAAAATTTAAGACAACTATTTTTGTTTCTAGTGTTCACTCTTCTAGGGTCGATGTGGACCATCTTTAGGAGGGAACCCTCTCCTCCAATTTCCATGTTATTTATATCAATTTTAATGAGATCTTTGGGGATGATGTTCCTGATTTTCACTGATGCACACAAAATTTGGGGTGGCATTCCAGTTTCTGAATGGTAGGAGGGCTTCTTACATCCATTGTTGGATCCTCTCCTGCAATTCTGTGATACTCTTCAGGTTTCCTGGTAAATAATGACTCAAAGGGAGTCTGGATATTACTTTTTAGTGTGCCTACATTATGGGGAATGTGATTCCTAGGATGGGATGGAACGGGTGACCCATCTATCAATTGTTCTCCTAATATTGGAGAAGATAGACGTTAGACATTTCATGTAAAAATTCAACCAGCACTACAGGTTGGGGTTTCTCCCATTCTTTTATTGATTTTACTCATCCAATAATTTCTAGTATTACAGGGGAATTTTGTTATAAACATTACCTCATACCTATGGACAGGGTTTGATTCTATATTGTGCTTGTTGATGCTGCTATTGTCGTCATCTTGAACTCACATGTTCCCATGTGGGTGTGGGAAAGATATGGTGTGAAGCCTACATGTGAATTTTTTTATCTTGAGTATAGTAGTAGTTTCCAATGATTGTTTACCCTTGGATAGGAGGCCATATGGGTTCTCTCAGTGACCTAGTTCAAGATATTCTTGATCTCTTGCTCTCATTGGTCTTGATGCTTCTGAGACTTACGGAAGGTGGGTTCTTGTCGAGCATTCCACCTTTCCTAGCCTAGGACTTCATTTGTCTATCATCAGGGTATGATGAAATTACAATATATAATTTTTATTGGGTTATTCTGGATGGGATGTGGGGTAATGTTTAGAGCTCCATGTTCTCCCAATACCCCTATATAAACACCAGATGGGGAATTGCCTATAAGGCATCACAACTTATGCAGCGCACGACAGTATGGCAACTCAAGGTCTTTATTTTTCCTTTTTGATTGTGGAATCCATGTATAAAGAAAGGATTATAGGACTATTTAATAGAGAATCTCTCCTAATACATTAAAATGATCTTTATATCCATCATAGGGAAAAATATTTTCATTTAACCGGGGGAAAGTTGTTTATATATTGAGTAAAATGTTATGCATACATTATTCTGAAAAATCTCTTGGTATGTTGAACATAGAAGGGGATGTGGGACAATTCATCACTGGTATTCCATCCCTATCTATTTTTCTTCTCATCATAAACATATCTTGTTGTTGTTCCACTAGGGACTCTTCTACAGGATCCACCCAGTTTGACTTCTCCTTAATGATTTCATTCCAAGAAGCAGGGTTAGTGGGAGTTTTGTTGACATGTCAATGGTATGGGGGTGGATCAGAATATAATCCTAGCCCATTGATATCCTCTATTTGTGAGAGAATATTTCTTTTAATGGGAAGAGTATTCATCGTATCACAATCCATTTTTTCATGCATCTCAACTTATAAGGTTTTTTTTTCATTTGACCTGATGAGGGGAGGACCTTCATTCTGGCGTAAATTTGTACTATGGGGAGGACCTTCATAGTCAGTTCCATGGTAGCGAGGACTACCATCACTGCTTATTTTATGGACATAGAGAGGACTTATGTTGTGCATACCTTGGAGGGGAGTATCAAAGCAGATGATAGTATAGGGAGGACATTTTTTCCTCTTAGCATCATTGAGGGAAGGGACTTCACAATAACTTCCATCACACTGAGGACTATCATTATAGATCTGTCTGAAGGAAGAGTATATTTATTGTAAACTCTAGGGAGGGATTTTAGGATGTACTGCAATGAGGGTAGGACCTTATCATTGCATGATGTCACTGCGAGGAGGGCCTTTGTAGCTACTACCGTCATGGTGAATAATATCATCAAATCCTGACAACCGTCTATAGTGAGAATCATATCTGTATTGTATACCCTGATGAGTAATATTAGGGAAGATTAAATAATGGTAAGGAACTTATTTATATTCAATCATCTGGTTATGGGGAGTTATACACTGACACATATCAAGATATATGCTATCATTATCGATCATTTCTGGACCACATATTAAGCCCCTGTGGGTGCTCTGGGGAGGACCTTCAAAGCTACTAGTACCGAAATTGTGGGGAGGACCTTCACAAAAACTACAAGAACTTCAATAATTTTTTAATGGACTGATTGGATCTTGATACTCTATTGATAAATGTTTTATAGCATCAATAACTATCGTTTCTCGAAGAGTAAAATCATGAATGCACTCTTCATTTTCCGGTTGCCTTTAGCTCATTTAAATTTAGGGAACTCTCTTGCAGGAAGCTAGGGATTCATGCTTTTGGTAATGAACATCATATAAAGTTCCCTGCCTAATTTTTTCCCATAATATCGCCAGGATACACCAAAGAACCTCTCGTGTTCTCGTAGGAATTTATGCCTGCACTAGAGTTTCCCCAACGTCAGACTGATTCCCCCAGTTGGAACGAGTATATTTTCTTTATCCAGTTGTCCTTGTATAAAAAATATGACTACTGAGACTCCTAGATAGCAACATGGATTCTGGACTGCTCTGGAGTGATTATCTTGATTTGGTTGATGAGTAATCCTAACAAAGGAGATTGGGTTGTAGGATGAACTCCTTGATTTCTCCGCTGATAAAATGATGTCATGACACATATGGAAGATATAGTATGGTATTGAAGTCTGATCCTCCATTATGTCTAAGATGTTTTGATATATGTCTTTGGAATGAGTAGGAATGAATTCTGATTCTGATGTCGGAGCAGGAGTTTGTGCCTGCTCCGGTCCTCCATGGGTTGCTAGTGGGTACTACCAGTTCTTCGGTTTTGAGATAGAGGAATGAGTATGCTGCCAACATTCTTATCCATTTTCAGCCATATTTGGTTGGTGGGATTTTTATTTGTGTGCAGGAATTTACGTGTGATCATTTTACGCCATATTTTTCTCACGAGATTGATTTTCATCCATAAAAATTTGACGTTTCTCATATATTTTTTTCAACCCTATTTGGCTTGTACTCTTCATTGTGGTTGGAATTAATTTGTATCTGCCTATGGATTTCCACTGTATTTGATTTTTGGGATTCATATGCATTAATCATTTTATATTACTGCCCATGTTTTTCAACTTTATTTGGATGATGGGATTGATGTGCATCCTTAGAGAATTTTTACCACTTATAGCTTGGTTTCATCCTATTTGGATGACGGACGTCTTGTGAATTGGCAGAGATTTTCATTTTCCTATAATTTTCTACACTTCCTTCATGTTAGGACTGGTGAACATAGGAAGTAATGTGTGTTTTTCTGTATTGTTTCACCCTATTTCTGTGGTGGGATTCATAGGAGTGAGCAAGGATATGCATATTATCGTAAATTTCCATTGTATTTCCATGTTGGGATTCAGCAAGAGCGGAAGAATTGTATTCCCTCAAATTATATGTCACAACATTTATTTGTAAGACCTCCTCTTGAAGAACTAGTGTGAAAAAATTCTCCTGATTATACATTTTATGCCCTCAGTAGGTATCCTGAGGGGCTTCTGTCCATTGGACTTTTTTAGGCTCCCTCATCATGTGACCCTCTTCAGATTGAGGAGATCGGGTTGTACACCACTGGTGGAAACGTCCTCTATAAGGATGCCAGGTGTAGGATTCCAATGCTATTGGGATGAATTAATTGGTGTTGAATTCATATTCCAACCTATGATAAGGGAGGTACTCTTTGTCATACTATAGGTATAGGCACCTTAAGCAATTGTAGACAGCCAGCCGGGCCATCCTATGATGGGATGTCGACTGTGGTTGAAGTTGTGGCTGATGAGCTTTCATAGACAGGAGGTCTTATATTGTAGTGTCCACCAGAGAGAGTATTTATTTGGTCATAATATTGTATCAGTGCATTAGAGACCCAACTTTGAAGATGCTGGGTAGGTGATGGGGTTATTCTCTTCATCGGGGACTTGACTGCCTATGCGGTCGTCAAGGAGCATGTCTAATCTAGTTGTCGATATGGAATTTGGATTGATGTTTGTTCTAGAAACCTGATATATATATATATATGACATATAATGAAAAAACCCTTTAAAATTATCATCTCATGTCCATATATATGATTGGAAATTTTTGTTGACTTTTAATGGGGTAACACCGCCGCCTTGATTATGGATTCACATCGGGTTCACTATTTTGGTTTCGTCCCAATCCACATTGTGGTGTATAAGGGAAAAAAATGATCTGATGTGCCATATCTGCTTTTTGTTATCATTGGTGTAAAACCACCACCTAGCTTAATGATTCATATTAGGATCACCATTTTTGTTTCAACCCGATTTTCATCGCACCATGTTTTGGTTGGGTGATATAGTATCCCCAAGAATTGGTAGTATATCCATTTTTATGTTATGAAGGAGGTTCTGCATTTACATGATCCAAGAGGGCGATTTCAAGGGGTCGTGTGTTTGTGAAATCATCCCATGTTGGATATGAGGTCCTCAGTTGGTCACCAGTGGGTTCATTCATGGAACCAATAACACCCAACGACTCTTTTATCCAATATTCATGGACCTAATTTACAAAGGTAAGAACTTGTTGGTTGATTTTTTCAGAAACACTTGAAGAATCCATTGGTAGAGAGTGTGGGATGTCGAGCTCATTAAACCCTTTGGTGGGGAAATATTTCCTGCTCCGGGACTCTGTTATAGATTTAAAAAATTTCCATATGTTCATGAATCCTTGGTTTATTCCCCAGAGTGTGTCCACAGATTACTCCTAGGTTGAAAAATCAATCATGGATATTCATGGATCGGTAGCTACTAAGACATCAATAGTTTAAGCCATGTTATGAGGCACTATAGAGTTTATCATCATCTAGGGGGGATGGGAGTAGTTTTGATGTTGTGGGGGAACACATGAGGTCAGATTCATACATATCATCGTGAGAGGAATCCAAGACTATGTAGTTTGGTTTCACTTTATTGGACACATCACCTTTTAAGGCCTTGTTATGAGGACATACCCATAGTATAATGTCAAACAACAATGAAATCTATCCTAATGATTCCTATTCAAGACATGGTATAGGACTTATACTGAAGCGACCCAAAAGAACCAAAAGAGATATGGTCTTCTGGGTGGATATAAATTGATCGAGATTATGTACTAGGAAACATTAGGGTTAATTTGGGGGTCGTATTTGGACCTCATGGAGGATTCCTCCATATCCCGTTCAATGGGGAATAAAATTCCACATAGTTTTTTAAACTTGGGACTTATACATTGATGATTCTTATATGAGGAGGCATGGTTGGTAAATACCTCAAAGTAGAGACCTTTCTGAAAGAAGTGAACTAGGGATTATCATGAATATGATTCCATTTATGGGGGACATGTTTGGGATTAACCTTTATGAAATGTTCCCCTTTGGTCTTGGGCCTATTATTGGGGTCCTACATATCATGGTTAGAGAAGTAATTAGAGTTATCATAGGTCATTGTTGGGTTGTGATTTTATTGGGGATTACACGTGAGAGCTACCCATTTGAATGGGGGATGATCTCTCATTTCATGGATGAGATGATATAAATCTTGGGCCAAGATAAAAGGTTCCTATATATCCTAGTTGTGTTAGGAATTAGAGTTATAATAGTTCACGACTGGGTTGTTTGAATATCGTATCACCACAAAAATCTAATCCCACATGAGTCATGTTTGGTGTGAGAAACAAGAGGATGTGAATGATTTAACAAGGGCGTACATTCCATTCTACATTGAGGGTAAAGAAAGAGGTTGACGGTGGACGAGGGCGCATCTATGAGCCCAACTGGAGAGGGAAAATGTATTTTAATGTTCCATACCCTCACCTGTGTTGATATCCCAGATAGTCATGTCTGGTGAGATATATAGACACATCCCAAGTTCGGTAGGAGAGGGGAGAAAGCACCACCTCCCATAAAAAGTTTAGGGGATTACCTTAGGAGAAGTTCCCTGAAATAGGTTCTTGGAGAGGGGAGAAGAGTCATCCCCTGTCAAAGGGGAAGGAAAGCATGAGATCCTAATTTTTCATTGGTGCTCATGGAACTGAAAGGCCAATTACTACCCATGATCCCAAGAATAGGGAGGTTCAGATATGTGTCCCAAGGTTGGACTCTATGTGACCTTGATAATGTAGACTTAAGGACATCCCGAGGGTCCGATAAATTACGGGAAATTACTTTTCACCTCTGCTTACCTTGGGTATGTAGACTCATAAGATAAAAATGATGCAACCAATGGTCATTTCATACGAGTCTGGTGGATTTGGAAGAGGCTTTGGCCAGATGTCGGTGGACTATTTATCAGAGATTCCATGGAGGGCATGATGGGAATGGAAGGACAATATTTAAATGAGAAGGAGGAAAACTAGAAAAAATCCATTCCAAAAACCATTTTATCATGTGGTAGGGGGGATTGCCTGCATAGCATACTGCTATGTGGTTGAAGGGGTCATCCACATACGAATGTGGTATGTGGACCTTGATGCAAGCCGCTGCATACCATGGTGGTATGCGGTCTCAGGTTCGATCCACAAAGCGTGGTGCTATATGGAATAGGGTATTGTCGACATAGAAATGTGTCACACCGTTTTCCGGACTAAATTAGGGGCACTGTACTTATGGTTCATGGTATTTTCATCCACAATGAGCTTGTGGTTCTTGGTTCTCCAATTAGGTTCATGAACAGTTGATTATTATTATGTTTCCTTCTTTTTATGGTCTGTAGTAGGTTTATACCTTCTAGAAAAAAAATTTGGTCCTTATTCAATCATTCGAATTTGGAATCCTCTTTTTGTAATCTTCATATGCTCAAAGTTTCAATTCTACAATTTCAAATGTAACTCAGTATCTGGAATCCATTTCCCCTTATCTTTCAATTACCTGGGTGGTCATTTTATAGAGTGCTGGGGAAGCTGTAACTATGGGAACATGACACCTTTTACAAAAGCCCATGGAGGGATAATTTGATGCATGGATGACTCCAATCGCAGTTTTTGGTGTTGTGGTTTTTAGCAGAAAAAATCACCGCATCAATCCCACGAATGACATAGTTCATGGGATGCTTCTAGCCCTGCCTCATCTGCGAACTGATCAGTTCACAGGGATGGTATGAAGGTAATTAATTCTCTGTCACATTTTCTCCAATGACATGAATCACGGTTCCATGGTTTTCTATTTTTATCTCATCCATGAGCGGCTTAGTTCTCTAGCCAATTATTCATGGGCCAACATTTCACAGTCTGGCCGCATACTGCTTGGCTCACAGTTTGTGCCTTCAAAACCCTTTCCCAATAACCTATATGTGGTCCTATTTGGGGCCATTTTTCAAATTGTATTTCTTCAATATTCTCCTCAAATTTTCATCCCCACACACATCTCTTTCCTTTATCAAATTTTCTGTAGTATTTCCTTTCCCTTTGTGGATTTTCCAAGACCTTATAGTCTCATATAAAAATAGTTATTTTATTATGAGAGATAGACTTTACTTTGGGAAGTGACCCTATTATAATTAAATGCCTCAAGAAATGTAGTTATTATGATTCATCAAATTAATTTTATAATGGGTTCATCCACAGAACATATTAATACTAATGTCTAAAAGTGTTAAATATCACCTTAAGAGAGGGTGAATCAGGGAGGATAGAAATTTTAAATTCATTTCTATAATTTAACTTGGACATTTTCCTTTTAATAAAATGAGAAATCATAATATTTTAATCTTAAATAAAAATAAAACACCAATTAAAAAGTAATAAGGTGGCCATAATAGATACTTGGTTCATCATTCAATGTGAATAGTCATATCAAAGGTTCACATTCGAAAAAACATTTCGAAACATAATCACTCACTATTTGAGATTACAAAATTTTATATCGATTCACTATTGGATAGTATGATATTAGACATCAAATTTCATTTTTTTCATATGATATAACCCTCCTTGTAGTATCCAAAGATATTAACAATATAAAGTTATAACTTTGAATAAATAAATTATAATCGATAGGTTTTTATATTAGTAGGGATAAGATATAATATATAGACTTTTTTAGAAAATTATTATCTAGTGATGTTATAGATGTGAGATTGGGAAACCACATTATTTCAAAAGTTGACCATTTTAAAAATTATGACTAATTTCTAAAATGTGGTTGAGATATTAATGTAGATTTCTCTCATAGGATTCAAACAAAATGGATAAAATGGAGAAAGACTTCTAGAGTTCCTTGTGATTATAAAATTCCATTGAAATTGAGGGTTAAAATTTTTAGGACTATTTATTAGATCAATTATTATATATGGTTGTGAGTTTTGGACACTAACATAACATCTTAAAAAATATATAGAATAAATGAAAATCTTAAGAAAATTATGGGAACATGCTATGATGGATAATATTATATTTGAATGTATTCAAAAGACAATTGGAGTGTCTTCAATTAATTAAATAATGACTAAGACTACTATAAGATAGCTTGGACATGTTAGAAGAAGACATAGGGATGCACCTGTTAATAGTGTAATATTTATAAAAAAATTACTTATTAAAAGAAGTGAAGGTGGACCTAAAAGAACCCCTAAAAAATCATTCAAGATAATCATGTTTTAAATGATTTGAATAAAAATATGGTATTCAATTGAACTAATTGGAGATGTTTGATGCATGAATAAAACTCATTTAGTTTAGTACAAGTCTTAATTATTATTATTCACTGTCAATTATATGGTACGCTAATTCTTTATAACCACCACTCATTTCATGGATGTCTTCTCTTCCTATAACTTCACTTTTTTTAGTTTAATATCAAATTTTTTGATACCTAAGTGCCTGTTTAGAAATTGGATCAAAATTTGATTTCCTATGAGAAGACAATACTATATATTTTCACTTCTTTGAGGATGAAATTGATTTGAAGTTTATAAATTAAAACATGTGTAATTGATCCAGGTAAAGGATCCTCTAGGTATAATCCAGTAAATTACTCTAAAAGACCAGATCACGTGTTGGATCCCTTGGTGGGTATGTTAGAAAAACATTATTTAATACCAGATAATCTAAGGGATGAGAAAGTTCAAGAGGCAAAATTATACCCTAGAGTAGTTGTTAAGGACGAAGAAATATCTTATGGGATACTAGTTCATGCATCTCAAGAAGAGTTCCCAAAATTTTTGTTCAATAATATGGTATTCAAGAATCTTCATACACTAAACCTGATAAACACCATAGTAAATATGATTTTGAGTTTGAATATACTTTCACATAAATAGGGGTATAAGGTCTGTTAGTGAAGAGACTCGTATGGATGAAAAATTTATTGTAGTGGTTTTTGAGATAATTATTCAAGAAAATGAACACTTTTGTAATTTTTTATAAGAATCACACATTTAGGGTGGGGGTGGACATTTCAAATTATTGAACATAAATGAGCTTGAGACATCCTTTCCTAAGGAAGATATATTTTCACCTATTCAAGATGATTTTCAATAATATGATCCAATGTTAAGGAAGGTCTCATAACATATTTAGAGAGATATAATGTAAAGATAATATTGACATACCTATCATTGGACATCTATCTTTGGAAGAATTGTAGGGAGTCATTCAATAGTTATAATATCATGACGATCTAGTGGTAAAAATGGATCTTTAACTAGTCTATAAGTGTTGGTAGAATATTATTTAAGAGAAATGTAGCAATCAATGAAATTTTTAGAGGACAATGTACATATTTTATCAGATCATTTATTTATTTTTAAAACATGGTTAGAAAAGAAGATTTCATAATCATTTGTTCAAAATTACGTGGTATATTTGATGTCAATTTTACATCATATTTAAGTATCAGTAGTAGCTATTGATCTTTTATACTAAGGAGTAAAACCCATGTTCTGGAATCCCAAATCATGCCAAGGATAAATCTGAAAATTGATATTATTAAATTAAGGATTCATGATTTCAGATGTTCTGTTAAAAATTAGTTAATAAATGTTTTCATTATCTTGGTTTATGTTGTAAATAACTTATAGAATTTAAATATTGAAGTAAAATATTGCATTTCATAGAAAATGAAGGGAATTGTTTCTTTATTGTCCTAAAGGTGTTTTTCAAATTGAAATTCTGAATTTGGTGTAGAAAATAGTTTCTAAAACTGAGAAAGGAGTGCATTGGAATCTCAACCATGTGTCTGGAGAAATGATCAAACATTTTTTGGATTGGGAATGAAAAATGGACTCTCAAAATAAGAATATTATGAAATAAATCATGCAATGAATGTTAAAATAAAGATTTTATTGCCAAAATGGAATCAAAAAAATATTTTATAATCCTTTATAGGAACCTAAGGATGTCTCCTATTACTTATAACTTCATGGAGAAAGTGCAGAAAATTGGGTAATCATCTACATCCATTGAAAAAAATCCAATATAGCTTCATGTTGGAAAGGGATACTGATTCTAATACCTAGGACCTCACTACTTTCAAAGTCTTCATATAGTTTTTTATGATGCATCAAAGTGGAGGATCCTAATAACCTAACCCTTTCACCACACTTGAATATGTTTTTCCTTATTATAAAGTAATTTACTGACAATTTTTCCCATTGTAAAACATTTTTTCCCTTCTCACCTCATTGTAGTGTTACTCAACCTGAAATTACTAATTTACATTCACTTTAATTTTCTTTGAAATATTTTGGACCCTACGAAGATTAAATTTTCCACTATTTCAACCTTAAACCGATAACTTAATTGGGAAGACAGTATTAAAGGAAATTGATCCCAATGGAATTAGTGATGTCAATGATATTGAATTTTATTATTTTATTTGGGATTTTTTTCTTTTATTGTTGTGTATTTTTTGGTTTGTACTCTATCAAGTAATGTCTGCAAGTATTTTTAGGATCTATTATCCTGATTATTTTTTTCATATATCATTGGATGGATATAGTACATGGTAAACTACAATGAAAATATAGCATAAATTACATGACAAATTAAATTATGAAAACCCATACCTTTAAGAACATTTAAATGATGAATGATTAGTATCATCAAGTACACCAACCCCTGAGAGATGATTCTTTATAGACTCAACATAATACCACACAGATTTGTGAACATGAATGGAGCCTTTTCATTTGATACATGATACTAGAACTGTAAACTAATGTATTTATAAAGAAAACAGTGCGGTAAAAAAGACCTCAGTCTTAAATAAGAACAACTACACATTTTAAAGATTCGATGAAAAAGTTTCCAGAAGAACCAAATGAACTAGAACTATGGACTGAGAAAGGTAGTTCATTTTTTGTATCCCAAAATACTAATCAATACATTCTATTAATTCTCTGATCAGATGGTCCTCCATCGGAAAAAATTTCATTGGAAAAATTATGACAACTAAAATCAAAACACATGGTTTGGAGGACCAACAAGTGAAAATGGAAGGGAGTAAAAAAATTGAATCTAGATTTCCCCATATTCTAGGTGAGGGGAATGAATTATTTCCATTAATGTATATATTAGTGGTCCTAGGATGTCGATCAAATTGTGAGAGAACCCTATGAAAATTTATTTATAATATAGTGATTGTCACCCATCAGGAAACTATGTAACCACCTTAGCTTATTCAGGTGAAGATCTAAGAACGATCATGTATGGGTCAAAGGTACCGAAGTAACTCATGCCATTATTCACAATCTAATCATAGATTCATGAATTATCATCCAGGTTTAGTGCCTATTCTCAATTATTACATTGGACAGAGAAGTACGAACCTATAAAACATATCTTTTTCAAGTAAGGTCATGACAAGAATCATTTCCCAAATCACTTATACAATTCATGAATTTTGTTCTCCAAATTTGACGGTGGATTGTACTGACAACATTTTAACTAAAAAAAATTGTTTACATTATTGATGAATTACATTTCTATGAATATAAATTACATTTAAATTATATGATGATTTTTTCAATCATATTCAAATATAATGTATGAAAAATTATCTATAAAAACACGAGAAATCATAAAATCATTGTCCGTTATTCACTTAAAAATACATAATGACTGTCTTGAAGTTAATCTCAGAACTCATGACTATAAATAAACATAATTTAATTCATATATTTCTTTATATTATCTACGGGATCCTATGTAAATACACATGGGTGGAGTACGAGTTCACTTAAAAATGACATTGTTATAATATTGATGTTAACCTCCATGCCTATAACTATAAAAAATGAATTAATATGTTTAATTATGTAAATTCAATTCATTAAATTTATATATAAACTAACTCTATTTATTATTATGTTAGAGGTGAATTTGATTGTTCTAATTGTAAATTACTTCTCATAAAATCTCAAATATCTGATTTCATTAATTCTTAGATGAGTTAAAGTGTAGTTTTATCATAAAAATATATATAAGGATAGTTTTTTAAAGGTGTGGATTGTATTTTTTATGGTGACTACATTAAATTTTAATTTTAATAAAAAAAATATAAATTATCATGTAAGAATGTGATAATTGAATCTAAATGTGAATTTTACATGTAATATTATAACATATATAGGGATGACGACCAACAAGTGGGGTACACAAGAAATTCAAGGTCCCTAAATACCAATCAACTTAATTTTTCAAAACATGAACCCATTTAATTTATAAATGTATTACCCTAACCCCACCCTTGAACATTTCAAAATAACCATCTAACTGCCCTAACTCATTTAAATACCCATTCGTAACTTGAAAATTTTAAAATTCATTTACAAATTTAAAATAAATGGATTTAAGGTTAAATAAATATCTTTTTTTATTTTTTTCCTTTAATGACATATTGATAATGAACTAATAATTATTTATTTAATTGGATTTTGAATTCACTACTCCAACCCTTAAAAACCACAATTAACCACTAACCTAATCCTAATTAATCCGATCAGGCAGTGCCAGGCACCTATTTTTATCCCTAAACATATCTTAGTGTCTATATAAAAATTAAAATATAATGATTAATTTGTTATATTATCTTACCATCTTTGTACAGAAATATAGTAAATTTTATTTATTATAATAAATTTGATATCAATAATGGGATTAAAAAAACATATTTTTAGAGAAAAAAATATTTGAATGGTTATATGTTATAAATATTTATATAGAGAGAGTGAGTGATAAAGTGAAAAAATTAAGAAAATATTTATTTTTATTATATTTCATATTACTTTTCATAAAATTGATTCAATTATACTATTTAAAATCTAACCAAAACAACTATCTTATTATTATGTGACCCTTGAAAACCTTTTAAAAACAATGTGGGATTGAGGTTCTCTTTTTCAGCATTAGAATAACAACATGCTATTAATAATACATTTTCAAAATATTATTTTATTAAAAATTTAAATAATAATAATAATAAATAATGATTAATTAATTAATATTAATAGATATTCTAAATAATAATTTGACTAATATAATATAATTAATAATATGTAATAAACACTAATTTATAATAAAAATATTTTATATTGAATTTAACAACAATTTAATAATGTAAATAAAAATAACCAATAACAAATAATTAATAATACATTAAGTATTAATGTAATTAAAAATAATTAATAACTTAATTATTAATTATTAATGATTTAATCATAATTAAAATTAATAATAATGATATCATTATTAATTACATTACTATCATTAATAAATACTAACCACATAACAATTTTTTAACTAGTGATATTTATATTATTAATTATCAGTAACAATAATGTGAAAAATAATAATAATATTGTATATCAATTAGTATTAACAAAATTATAAATTAATTAATAATCAATTTATTAATTAATAATAATCATACATTGGTTAAAATCTAGGTAGGGATGAGTTTTGTGGTATTATAGTTGTATTGTAGCATCGTAGTAGTGTAGGTACTATAACAGGTACTGTAGTGGGGAACTATAATTGTCACGAACCATGTTAGGATGCCATCCAACTTGACACCCGATCTGACACAACACATCACCTTAGGGCGCGCCCAATCCCCACATTCTAGAAAATAGTGCCAACCATCAAACTAATCACTATCAGAATCATTTTATCACAAAAACCCATGATCAGAATAAAGAAACTGAACATGTTGAAGAACTAAAAATAAATTATTATCAATAAAAATAGAATTGATCTAGATAAAACATCTGTTGAAAAAAAAGAATTGAAACCTAATAAAAAAAATGAGACCGAACTATGCAACATGACCTCCACATGACCTCTTGGTCACCACCAACCACAATACCAATATGATTTAAAAGGCGGACACTTGAACCAGAATCCTACACCTGAAAAACATTCTTGGGTCTACTGACACCGAGTAGCACAAAAAGGGTGTGAGATCAAATAGTTTAGGAGTAACTCACCATGGGGTCCATGCATTTCCATTCTCAAAACAGTCCAAAAATTTAGGTTTGAAAGTAAATCAATAAAATAACCTTTTAAAAACAATTTTGGTGAGTGAAAAAATCATTCAAAAAATACATTTTTCAAAAGAAACACATGAAACATTCTCCTTCAAAAATAGTTCCCCTTTAGACAACCAATTTCAAAACCAAAATCCAAATATATATTCCATCCATGTAACTAAAAATATGGTTGTTTCAAAAGTAGAGTAATCCACACAAGCAGGAATAACTAGCAATTTCAGTAACCCACCGAGCAGTAGAAATAGACAAAACATACTGATAGTAGTCCATGAGTATTTTATGAACATCCCATGATCTATCCCAAGATGTACTCATTTTGGACCCACATTATGGCATATGGTTTAACTACATAGTCAATAAACAATTGTTCATTCTAAATAAAAATCTTGTGGCACGCCCCACCAGGCCTCTAAACAAATCCAGAGGGTACAACCCGTCTAATTGGGGTTGACAAGAAACTATCAGTCAAACCTCATGATGATTCACAGGAATCCCATGATGATAATACTAACAATAATACATGGAAACACATAGTATTACAACCATAACCAAAAGTTTTCTCATGAATGATCCATTAGAGGGGATCCCATACCAAGGTCTAATGGTCTCGATACCAATTATGTTCCCATACATGATCCACTAGAGGGTATCCAATCCCAAAATTATAGTGTTATCCAAACATATTCCATGTCATCAAAAACATACATGAAAAACAATTTTTTTCACAAGAAGTTTCAGCCAACATTTAAGGCTTACATTGAAATCACCATTTTTCATATTCAAGACCATTTTCACAATCATTTTGAAATACCAACTGGGCCATCAAGCTACCCATGTTATGAATCTATTTTTCAAAACATTCCAAGATTCCCACTTGGCCCATACATTGCATATGTTCCAAAACCAATTTCCAAAATGTCACAAGGTGACAATCGAGAATTCAATTCACTTTACATCAGACCATCATTTTAATGATAACATAATGTTTCAACCTAGAATTTAACATTTTCAATTCAAATATATTAGGAAAAACATTCTTCAAACCAATTATAAAGTCAATATAAAATACCACTTTTATATGCATAGTAGAAACAACCTTTATACCAATTTCAAAACTCATAGATCCCACTTGAAAAACACAACAAGAGAGACACATAAGAGATCCAACCATTTCTATAGTAAAATCACCTTTCAAATTAGTACACATGCCAAATTCATTTTTAGAACACATATTAAATCTCTTTTATAATGAAAAACTTACACGACAGGGAAGACCACATGAAACAAGGTTCAATACTTTAGGATAAATAATTTTAAAAACATTAAAAACTTTCACACAATCCATTGAACACTGTTTAGGAACAAAAAATATGTACACAAGGAAAAAATCTCATTCTTTTTAGAAAATCACTTTCCAAAAAATGTGTACTTCAAAATATTTTGAAATCACTTTTTAAAATGGAATATAACTTTTTTTACACCAATGAAACACACCAGACATATGTTTAATAATATTAAAGTCACCCAACTTCATATACAACACCCAAATCATAACCCAACCACATTTCCTGAACATAAAAAAGGAAAAACATCACCCAAACCACCCAATTACACCTTAAAATAACAATTGGAATTTTATTAAATATATTTTATACATTAAATATAGGAATAAACAAAGAAACTCTTAGAGAACGATTTCACACCCATTTTACATCATGAAAACACCATAAAAATTTACACAAAAACATCACATCAATAATTATAACACTTTGAAAACAATCAAGGAAATATCAATCATCAAAAAAATGTTCTGGAAATAAAATAGATGAAAACATCTACCACAATGACGTGTGAACATGAAAAAACATTGGGAGGAGCAATATCAAATACTAAGAGATAGTCCACACACCCAAACATTCTATAAAAAAACCCAAACATCATATGTTTCCTCTAGAGTATGGCCAAGAGAAAAACCTCACTATGAAACCAAGAGGGGAGGAAGGGAAGAGAGGTAAGTCATCCAAAAATCAAATAAAACATACCTAGGAACCTTCATGGAGCTTTAAAAATTGAAGAGGAGCAAAGGAGGAGGGTTTTATAGACCCCCGGGTGCACCTAGGTCGATCAAGGAGAGGAAAACCAAAAATAGGGTTAAAAGATCATAGGAAAAAACATAGAACTTCAAATATTTAATGATCTAGAAAACTCAAATGGTTAGACTGTATGGTTTGGAAAAAATTGTGCTAACCATTCGACCTTTACCAAACAAGGGGTAACCCAGCATGATTTGGCCACATGGCTTCCAAAAACATGTTGAAACTGTGCTAAACTCCTCCGAACAAAATTAAGAACCTCCCGAACTATTGCCGCAAAATTTCCTAAACAATGTGAACTCTATCTTTCTAACCCCTAGACCTCAAAAAAACTACAAGGGTACCTTGGAAAGAGAACAAGGTTTCCCATACGAATGCACCAACCATGTGCCACCGATAGCCAGTCCAAAAACATTAATTTCTCAATATAAACTCACCTGAGAAATTCCCAAACACAAAAAATCAAATTGTGGCTCACCCCAAACCTCAAATAGATAATCCAAATATAAGAGAAGAATGAAATAAAATAATTTCCATGATATGTATTTGAAATTAATACTGATACGATTCATTAAAATGGTTTTTTGAGCTTTGTAATTCATGCTAAGGGACATAGGGCCTTTGGACGATCAGAGTCGAAAATATATATGTAGAAAAATAACTTTTGAGTTTCTTTTTAAAATTTTATCATCAGTTTTATATCGAAAGAAAATTCATAGGATATTGAATGTGTTATTTTTTAACATTAGGAAAAATATTCAATGTTAAAATAAGTGTTTTTAGGCTTTTGACATCGGTTTTTTGGATAACTAATATAAAAAGTAAAACTTTCAGACATTTGATGTCATTTTTTAGGTAACCAACATCAGAATTCACTTTCTACAACGTCTATCAAAATAACTGATGTGTAAAATGTATGATTATAATTAATTTTTAGATTTATAATAATCATTTAGAAGGAATCACGAGACATATAAATGCAAAATTATGTAATCCAAATGACAATAAGAAAAATAAACTTAAATTTTAGACTAAATTTCATTGATGGTTGTTGTGTTATTGAAATCGATATGTTATTTGTCGATATCTCTTTTCTTTTGAGGAAATAAATCATGGGACATCCCCAATATTTGTTGTTTGGGAGTTTTAAAACCTGATTGATAAATTTCATAGGGAAGATTCATCTTCTTAACTTGATCGGAATAAGTCTTATTCATCATAAAAAAATCATCCTAAATTTTATCAATAGAAAAATACAATAATAAAGAAACTAAAAATTCAGTGCATAATGAAAAATGACTTATTAAAATCATCAAATGAATAAGTTATTTAATTTTAATGTTGATCAAAGAAGACGAGATCGAAAATATTTAAGGAGAGATAATGAGAAGATGTATAATATACCTAAAAATATGTTTTTTTGTGATGTAATAAAAATTATGGTGGGTGTTAAAAAGTGATAATGCATGGTGAAAAGTTGATATATCAATTTCACACAGTTGAAATTTTACTTTTAACCTCAGATATTGAAGAATGCTTGTTATGGGGCCTGGAAAAAAAAATTATATTACCTAGTATAGTATAGAAGTGGACCTAGGAAGTCTCTCAAAGAGGAGTGTACACAAAACTAGTTTTTCACTTTTAGTTGACTTGTATAAAATTCAACATTAATAGAATTTTTGAAATCTATAGTTTTGGAAAATAGTATAAAGTCATTGATAAAAAACAATTGATGAACTATGGTGACCAAAACAGGTTTAGCTAAACCTAGTGTTATGCTATCATTGTTTCCAATTTTTACTAATTCTACTTCTGTTGGTTGGTAATAAAGAGACTCCTCTATTGATTCATCTCTACCCTTTGATAGATGGTAATGGTAAGGGAATTAATAATCCTGTCTCAATTAGTATACCCTCTTCCTATTTAAGTGGATTTATAATGGTTTATTTTGATAAATTATGGAAATTCACAGTTGTGAATTGTTATTCCCTAATTAAAAATAGTCCTCGTTTAAATTCCTCACACATATTGGAGATTATAGAACACTCACCACCACCCCGTAATCTATTCAATAGAAAACAAATAGAAATTCGGTGTACGGAGATATGGATCATCGATAAAATAAATTTAAATAAAAACAATATAACCCTAGTGAAAAATCAATCAGAATTTAAAACTGAATAAACAATTGAAACCAATTGCCAGAAGAAAGATAAAAGGTTTATTTAATTAAATGAAAAAACATGAACACAATTTTTGGGAAGCCTCCCCCTTTTCCAATCATTCAAACGAACTACCCCATGATGGATGGGGAATTAGATTTGATTCAGGAGAGAGTAGACATCAAATAATGATGAGAATAAAAGAAAATAAAAAAGGGAAATAAAGATGAATCCGGTCTTCGTCTGGAGATTCTCCTTACCAAGCGATACTATTTAATCCCTTTGGCCTCTTATTTATAAGCATAGATCATGCTTGGGGTTCCATTAATGTAGAGGTGTTAAAGAGATGTAGCGGGTTGGACATGGGGTGGATCATGTAGGTTATAGAATTTATTCAGTGGTCTGGTCTTGTCCACCAAGAATACAGGCTTAAAAAATAAAGGTCCAACCCTATCCGTGTAGGAATCACATACTAATGATCCAACCCACTTGATTAAAAAAAATAAAATATTAAAAAAAATTCTTGGTGAACCATAATAAAGTGGATCATGAAAAATGACAGTTGTTTGATTGGGTAGAAATAGTTAGTTTTCAATTAACAATGACCCTAAAAACAACCCTACAAAAAATTATCTTTTATGGTTTATTTATGGTTTTTCTAGGTGAGTATAAACATGAAATTTTTTTCCTCACTCATACTAATTTATTACCCTAATTATTTTGGGATTTTCAAATTAGTATTTAGTATTTTGGGATTTGGGTTTTAAATTTTGGCGATATGGGTTTCCCAGAGAATTGACTCCATGGTTTTCACCAATTAACTTAATGTTGCTCAAATTTTATCCATTTATTTATTATTTGGCCTTTAAAATGCTTTTAAAAATGATTTATTAATAATTTTAAAACATGTTATAAAACGTTTGAACAAAAATCTTTTTTTAAAATGATTTGAAATGTATATTTTTTTAAAAGGTATTTATAATTTTTAAAATTTGAAATTTCATTTTAAAGAACATTTTTCTGAAAAAGTTATTAATTGAAAACAAAAATAAAAAATGTTTATTAATAATTAATAATTTTTTTATTTATTAATAATTTTTTTATTTAAATAATTAACCGTTTTTGTCTGTGTGATTTGGAGCCTACACATTCACAAATATAACTAATATAAATATTAAAAAATATTAATTAATTATTATACTCTATTAACATTATAAATTATTAATTATTATTATATAATTATTTATTATTTAAATTATGTTATAAATTATTAGTAATTATAAATTATTAACAATATCAATTTATATTTAAAATTACATAAATTATATAATGTTTTAAATTATTTAAATTACATTATAAATTATTAATAATGATAAATAATAGGAATACAAAGAATGTAAATTATATAACAAATACTTATTATATCATATATAATTTAATTAGTAGTCATTAATTTCTAATTGATGGGTTTTTTAATTATTTAATAAAATAATTAATTTTATTAAAAATATTATTAACTATTAATTTTTATTTTTTAAATACTAATAGATAATTTTTAATTGATAATTATATAATTATATAATTACATTATTAATTAATATTTATTGTTGAATATATTAAATATATTAACAAGTATTATTATTAATATGGCTGATTATTAAATTTTAATTATTTATTTATTTATTATTAATCAATTTTTAATTATTAATAATGTTACTAATAAATAATTATATTATTAATTATTTACCATATTATTTACTTCATCAAATATTTTAGAGTATTATTAATAAATAATTTTATTATTAATTAGGGATTAGAAATTATGATATTAATTATATTAAAAATATCGTCACTTATTTATTTGTTTTTAGTTATTAATTATTTATTATATTGGTAATTATTGATAGTAATATTGAAAAATAATTATATTATTATTTAATATTTTTCATGTGAATTATTATTATATTATAAATGTTTTATTATTAATTATTAAATATTAATTATATTATTAATTATAAATTTTTAATGACCCCAGCCAAGATGGGGCTTGAGCTGCAACAACCATATGCCTGCCTCCATAGGCCAAGGGTGGCGACTACTGATGAAGGCATATCTGACCTGGGGAAGCCTTTTCTTAAATAATTGTATGCACACACACATCCATCTCGATGAAGAAGTGAATAGGGAAAGAGAAAACGATGCAACACAAGTATAAAGTAAAATAATAACACATAACCTCTCGAATGTACAAGAGTATGATAGTAAAAACTAAAAAGTAAAATGGGAAAATACACGCCCAACCGTATTTTTGTCAAAACCTGGCAAAACTAGAAATGTAAACAACTGAGAGAGACCATCTTCTGAATCCCATGCTATGACCACTGTATACGGTCCAAAGTACCAGGTTCCCCTATGGTCATCTGAATTCACCACCGATCTACTCGTCGTCTTCATAAGATACAACATGTGTGGGAAAATCCCTTGCAGGGGTGAGTATATACATACCCAATAAGAGGACATGAAATATAAAGTGGGAGAACTGAGAGATACAATAGGAAAGAAAGTCAATGGAAGAAAGATACAATCTAAGAGAACACCTCAACCCAAACCAAGAGTATAAGTAACCTCATCCAAGTGCAAGGGGTTCGACACGGTGAGTGGATAAAATACACAACAATTCTTCTCCACCTATAGCTGGTGATTCGACTCATCCAACCACAAGAAGCTAACCACAGAAATCATGTGGCATACCGCATGCGTCTTCACCTCTCCTAAAAGGAGAGTCATCAAATCCAAGGGTATGGATACAGAATAATATATATATATATATATATATATATATAGTCATTCAAAAGAAGCTCAAATGAGAGAGTAAGGGGATAACCATATCAAAAGTCGTCCCAATAAGAAGAGTAGCAAACAGTTCCAAAATTCCAACAATGATTCCCACCATCCAACATATCTACCCAGTCATAATTGTCCATGTCAAGCCACACCTCGTCGCATTATCACATAGTTGAGGGGGTAAAAACACCAAGTAGAGGACTTGTACCCTAGTGCGCTAGGGGGTTCCACTCTGATAATATCATTAGTAGACCTACACTCATGTCGATGGGGGAGCGGGGAGGGAGTTCACTATGAATCTATCCATACTGTAATCGAGCTTGTAATGATGGGGGGGGGGGGTTCCACTCTGGTGTCATGAGTACCCACACCCTATCTTGATAGGGTGGTTCCACTCTGTAGGTAGAGTACCTATGCCCAAGATGATGGGGTATTCCACTCTATAGGTTGAGGAAATGTGCCCTGGTGCGATAGGGGGGGTACCCCTATAGTCACCAAGGACTCATGTCCATGTTGATGGGTGGTTCCACTCAGAAGGTAGCTATATAGGACTAGCACCCATGCTGATGGGGGGGTTACTGTCTAGTGGTTGAGGACCTGTTCCTTAGTGCAATATGGGTTTTCCACTCTAGTCATCGTGGGCCTGCACCCTTACTGATGTGGGGTTCCACTCAGAAGGTAGATATAGTGGACCCACACCTGTGCTGATGGATGGTTCTACTCCCATGGTCGAGGACTCATGCCCCGATGTGATGGGGGGGGGTTCCACTCTCGTAATCGACGCCCACACCCATGTTGACGGTGGGTTGTACTGGGAAGGTAGTTGTAGAGGACATACACCAATGCTTTTGGGGGGGTTCAACTCTATAATAATCCTCTGGTGATCCATCTTGATCACTATCGTAATCGGTCATTGCCCCACCAAGAATCATACCCCATACATTTCTCATCATTTCTCAAAATCCAAGACTGAGGGGACCATCACGTTATTCTTGGAAAAACATTAGGACAGGCTATGTGTGGGAAAAAATATGAGTCTAAATGAAAGATATATAGAACCATCAAGTTTCCTAAAATGAAAATAATTCATACAAGATGCAAGAGGGGACCCACACTATGTGTGGTCCCCCTCCACCACCTATCGATGTCCTTGGCCAGTACAGAGCTCCCTATCCATGTAGCAGTGCATGCCATACATATGGACTAGAGGCGTGTCCAAGACACTCAGTACCGAGCTATGTACATGACCTAATGTTCATGTATATGACCTTGTGTCCATGTACATTGGTACACGACTATTTTTTTGTCCATGTACTCATACACATAGTCTTGTCCGTGTGACTCATCACCTGAATCATCTACCTGAGGATGAGGTACAAAACATGTAGGAGGATTGTACGCTATTCCATCCTTATGATTTCCTGAATCCATAGTCACAATACTAAAGTGGTTTCACATCATCTTTTCATCCTTGTACATGTTGTGTAGTTGATATTTCCATAGAACCTTAGATCCTATTTTTTTTTGTCTCTATTCAAGCCTCATCAGTTT
Source organism: Viscum album (assembly GCA_963277665.1). Classification (NCBI taxonomy): domain Eukaryota; kingdom Viridiplantae; phylum Streptophyta; class Magnoliopsida; order Santalales; family Viscaceae; genus Viscum; species Viscum album. The sequence continues at coordinate 1,016,686,138 of OY728155.1, forward strand.
GAATTTGGCTTCGGTTTGGCACATGAATAGTAAATTTGGACAAAATTTATCATTTTCAGTAGTCGTTTTCTATAAAAATGGATTAAGGTGGTCCTTAGCGGTTCCTTCATTTAACCAATATGCACCACACAACTCAAAACATGCATTCTAAAATTATTTGTTCATCAATCATGAAAATGACCATCCTCACCTCCCAACAATCCCAGATCTTTTCTCTATTTTCTGATCCATTCTTCACTTGGGAATCTACCATAGTCTTAGGGATTTGATTGTGCTTGGTACCACATGAAAACATCAAACTGTGATAGCAGGGTCCTGCCAGTGACAAACGTGAATAAGTTTTTAGGATAAAAGAACAAGAAAAATGGTCTAAGGATTTTTCTGAAGATTTCATGGCTAATAATCAAAAATGGCCATCCCGAGTTAGAAAATGTTAAATAAATCAACATAAATCCACTACGTAGGCACATGTTTAGGCAAAATTGTCGCATATCCAATAAAAATTATTGATCGGCTAAATCAAATTAATTAAAAGTGTGTAAATCACCAATTGATGATCTCCACCTAGAAATTGTGTCATTAATTGTGAAAGAACATGACCGCTAAAAATCGAAGGAAGTCGATGCATTCATTTCAACTCAATATTCTCTAACATGAAATTTAATTTTCATCATAGTTGATTCACTAATGAAGGAAGAAGGAGGATCTCTTGAATTATTCTAGGGTTTATGGGGCTAACCGTAGAGAATTTTCCATTATAGAATTTTTATAAAACATTTCACTATGTTAAAATGAAATGGTTAATTAATTAATTAATTAATTATTCCATTGAATATACCACCAAGAAGTAAGTTGTAGTGTCCCAAGACATTTAAATAAAACATTACATGATTTTAAGAATAATTATACATCAGAGTACAAGCCAGGGATCGTTAAGTCTAGTTTCTTGGAAGACTTGGTACATAAAACATAAAACATGGGGTGAAAAAACACTTCATTATTTAATCTCTATAAAAAGATCATAACTTCCTTTGATCCCTTTCATCTTCATAGGGTACCCTGGGGAACACATGAAAAAAGGGATGAGAAAAAAATACCAATAAGGGAAAGAACATAAGGCTAAATCTTAAGCACATGAGTTGGGAGGCATGACATAATGATATACAAAGAATGTGACATATGAAATCATATCATATAAACATGGGATAATATAAAAATGGAATAATATAAATGTGGTATAATATTATAAGATTTCGTTATTATGGGTAAAGTCTAATAGCCATTCCTGTTTCCCATTTTAGTACGGGTCAAGGCTAACTGCCAATCCCATTTCCCATTTAAGTGCGGGTCAAGGATAACCACCAAACCTATTTCACATCGTATATCATGATACTTAACTTTTTACAATGCATTGCAGCACTATCTGGGAGCACACATCACAACATTTTCATGAATATTATTTCCATATAAACAATCATACATAATCAACCATACATAAACATAAGGGTACCCATTGAAAGAATTGGGTAACACAATCATGACATAAAGCATAACCAATGGGTGTATCCGGAAAGTTACCATGAAAGAAAGGGATTATAACATACATGGACAATCCTAAGGTAAAATAGGAATGTAACATGTTTTTTGATTTCAAACATAAACATATAAGAAATTTATTTGAGAAACATTAGCATTAAAACATTTTTGTACAGTTTTAAGGAAAATAATATAGATCTTTTAAAATAGAAAAGAGGGAAATATTTCATATAAAACCATAATTGAACCAAGAAGGTTTTAATAATAAAAATAAAGATTTTATAAATACTATAGTGGCATAAACAGAGGATATAGTTCCCTTGATATTGGGAAAAAGTTTGGTAAATTCTCTTAAAAGAGGTTTGCTTATCGGAAAGTTCGGGGGATGATATCTTTTAAAAAAATGTATATCCCCAAAACAGTGTGATGAAAGGGTATTCAAAAATAAATTTTTTAAAAACACCAATCATTTAGAATATTTACATAAATAGATAATATAACTCCTATTTTATATAAAGAAAGATAAGGCAACCCAAAAAAACAAAGAATGTTCGGGTAGAATTCGTTACGGTTTATCAGCATTATGTCAAGTGCATCTAAGAGGGATTGATGAGAGAGAAAATGGGTTTCTCATAAGTTATACATAATGAGGGTAGGATGGGGGAGGCTCAAGATCACACCCCATAATTTGGGATGACACATAAAATGGCATAGCATAGAGTAAATCTCGATTAAGAGTGAAATGGAGGGAATCCCTTAACTTAAATCTGGTGGTGTTATCCACTTGTTATTAATGAACTTAATAAAAAAATTTGGTTTATTAATTAATAATTCCAAAACATATTCTATATGTAATAGATTTATTTTAACTATTTCTAGTTCATTCAAGACCTTTTTGATTGGTTATAAGGTTCAATTTCATTGTTTAGGTTAGTTTTCTTCCTTGGTTGTAATTATCAGTTCATGTTAGGATAAACACGTATAATGAAAGTGATTGTCCACAATTGAATTTTTTATGTTATCAGTGATCAAACAAGATATTACATGGATAGAATTTTAATTTTGTTACTTATAGTTAAGTAATAATATTATATATAAAACCTTAGTGATAAATGTTTTGGTGAATCAGTGGGTTTGATTACAAAGAACATGTTTTTCTTTATAACTTTATACCATTAGTACAGAAGGATTAAAGAACCAAAAATAGGATATATTGCATATATAATAATCTGGTTCAACCATAAAATGAATGGTTTCATCACTAGAATTAAATATTATAAAAGAAATTGATAAATCATTTTCCTTGAATGTGCTAAATTAGCACATCTCAAATGGTGATTTCATTCTGTTAAAATAAAATATGGGGAAAGGAGATATGATAATGAAATATCCCATTATAATAAAAACATTCCAGTACATGTATTTTACTAGAGATATTATAATATTTTGTGTGAATGGAGGTGAGGAAATAAACAAGAAAAGAGAAGAACTTAATAAAAGAATTTGATTGAGGAATTTAACTCTTGAGTTTATCTCCTTTGAGAACCTTTTAAAGGGATAGGTTTTGGTATTTTGAAGAGTCTAGGGGATTTTGGACTTGGGGGGGGGGGGCGATCTTGGGGAGAGATTTGGGTAGAATATTGGCAAGGCATAAGGATTGAGAGTAGTGAATAGAAGAGGGAGTGAGGGGGGTTATAGTGGAGGGGAGAGGGTTTTCATAATTTTATAGTCATTAGTTTATTAATTTTCCTCATGACTAGAAATAGTGATGATTACATGAATAAAAAAGTAATAAATGCATGTGACTTTGAACCAATTGGGATTACATCTGTAGATCATCATTAATGACTCAATAAATGCATTATTTAGCATTTATCATAAATTTTCATATTTTAGTATTCATAAAAAATTCAAGTATTTTAGAAAAATATCAAAAATTCACCATAACCATTTTAGTCCTATAGAATGAAAAAATGATGTCCATTTTTCAAAAATAATTTTTTAAATAGGATTAATTTAGTATATAATTAAAATCATAATTTATTATTAAAAACCCAGTTTTAAAACAAACGTTTACTTATTCTAAAGTATATGTACATCATAGTTTCTCTTGAATATTATTTTAATACTATCAGAGGTAAGGTCACTATTCCCTAGGGTATGTCACTATTTATAAGGGTATATCACTATTCATAAGGGTAGGTTACCATTAACCAAAAAATTAAGTTTTTCTTATCGGACTACAAATTACATACTGATCGCAACCATGTATGTCAGATATTGAAAATTACAAACAGAAAAGTGAAAAACATAAGTTTAAAGGTCTAATAACACTTAATAGTTCATTATATTGTGATTTCATGACCCATTTATAAGAAAGGAATATCCATTTATAAAACATTGGGTCGTTACTTTCTTCCCCCCTTATGAAATTTCACCCTCGAAATTTCGTTTTACATTCTAATCAAAAAATAGGTTGGTGAAATTTTCATTCATTGCTTCCTCCAGTTCCTATGTTGCCTCATTTTAATTATTATTTCACCATATTACCTTCACTAGATGATTAGTATTTTTATGTAGAACTTGGTCTCTATGATCCAAGATCTTCACTAGATGCTCCTCATAGGAAAGATCATCCTCCAACTAAACCACCTCTAAAGAGAGTACATATTAAGGGTCTGGTATGTACTTTATTAAGAGGGATACATGAAAGACATCATGTACTTTCTACATGGTAGGTGGAAGTGCAATTGATAGGCCAGATCTCCGAATCAATAAAAGATCTCGTAGGGGTTGATGTACCTTGGACTTAAATTCCATTTCTTTCCAATTCTCAAGACCTTCTTCCATGGATATATGCAAAGAAATATCATGTCTCCAACTTTAAACTCAAGGTCTCATTGACGATTGTATGTATATCTTTTCTATCAACTTGGGGATACCATGATATGATACTGAATGTTTTTCACCCTCTCCACCATTTCTTATACCATTTCAGGTCCTAGAATCTTACACTCACCAACTTCATCCCAACACGCCAGTGTTTTTCACCTTTCCCAATAAAGGGCTTCATATGGTGCCATTCAGATACTCGAGTGTAAACTATTGTATAAGATGAATTGAAACAGTGAAAGATGTTGGTCCCATCCTCCATTTAATTCCATATAAAATTCACTCAACATGTCTTCGAGTGTTCGAATAGTTTTCTCAGATTGTCCATCAGTATGAGGATGATAGGCCATATTGAACTTCAATTTAGTGCTTAGAGCATGTTAGAGATTTTTTCAGAACATTGAGGTGAATCTAGGATCACGATCAGATACAATAGGTATTTGTACTCCATGAAACCTTACCACTTCTTTGATGTAAATCCATTCATATTTATCCAATGAGAAGTCCTCTCGAATCGCGATAAAGTGAGTTGTCTTTATAAGACATTCTATAATGACCTTTATAGAATTGTTTCATCTGGATGTCCTTGGAAGTCCAGTGACATAGTTCATGGTAATGTTATCCCACTTTCATATTGGTATGAGTATTGGTTGCATCATCCCCTTAGACTTTTTCCTCTCATCCTTCACTTGTAGGCATACCAGGCACTTTGATTATATTCAGCAATCTCACTTTTCATATTGTCCCACCAAAATATTTCTCAGAGATCTTGATACATCTTTGTGATCCTTGGGTGGATAGAGATGGCCAAACTATGTGCATCATTCTGAATCTCCTCCTTTATCTCTGGATTATATGGTACATATACTCGTGACCCAAATCTTACAACTCCCTCCTCCTCAATATTGAAATCAGAGGATTTCACATTTTTAATAGCTTCCACCCTTTTCATAATTTTCAAATCCATTCTTTGAGCATCCTTTATTTTCTCCAAGAGGGATGGTTGAGCAATAATTTGAGAAAAAAATTGACTATTTTCCTCCCTTAATGATTCCCATGTCCATCCTTTTCAAATCTATGAAAATCAGATCCTTTTCAATTCTCATCATTGATAAAGATGCAAGATCCTTTCTACTTAGAGCATCTTCAACCTTGTTTGCCTTTCTAGGAGGCTAGTTGATTGAGCACTCATAATCCTTGATGATATCTATCTATCTTTGTTGGTGCATATTGAGCTCTTTTGGTGTGAATACATATTTGAGACTCTTGTGGTCTGTATATATCTTACACTTCTCCCCATAGAGATAATGCCGCCAGATTTTCAATGCAAAGATCACAGTTGCCATATCCAGATCATGCGTAGGATAGTTTTTATCATGGATTTTCAGATGCATTGATGAATATGCTATCACTTTATCATTTTGGATCATGACACATCCTAAGACCTTCCTTGAAGCATCATTATACACCATAAATAGTTCTCTACTCATTGAGATTGTGAGTACTTGTGTAGTGATAAGCCTCATTTTCAACTCCTTAAAATAATATTCACATTCCTGAGACCAGAAAAACTTTACCCCCTTCCATTTCAACCTCATCATTGGGTTTTACAATCATGAAATGTTCTTCATAAATCCTCTATAATACCCAGCTAGACTCAAAAATCTTCATATCATCTTTATAGATGTTGTCCTGGGCCACTCTTCAACCGCCTTCATCTTAGAAGGGTCTATAGATATCCCTTTTCTGGTGATAACATTCCCCAAGAATGATATTTCCTCTATTCATAACTCACATTTACTGTACATTTCATACAAATTATCCCTTCACAAAGTCTTTAACACATTATTCAAATTCTCCTCATGTTCCTCCTTTATCTTGGAGTATATCAGAATATCATCAATAAAGACTAAAATAAATCTGTTGAGGTAATATCTAAAGAATCTATTCATTAAATCCATGAAAATTAGTAGATCATTAGTGATTCTAAAGAGCTTCACTATGAACTCATAGTGTACATACCTCGTTCGAAAGGCATTCTTGGGTATATATTCCTTCCTAACCTTTAATTGTGGATATCCCAAATGAAGGTCCACCTTATTGAAATAATTTTCCCGACTAAGCTGGTTGAACAAGTCTTCTATCCATGGAAGGGGAAACTTTTTTCATTATCGTGATTTTATTAAGATAACTACAATCAATGAAGAGGCACAGTGATCCCTCCTCTTTTTGATGAAGAGGACTGGAGCACCCCACGATGAATCACTTAGGCATATAAATCCCTTCTCTATATTCTCTTGTAACTATTTCTTCAGCTCTTCCAGCTCTACCATGGCTATTCTGTAAGGTGTCTTTGAGATAGGCATATATTCAAGGATAAGTTCAATTGAGAACTCAACCTATTGGAAAAGAGGAATACCATGAAAATCTTCAGGGAATGCATCCATGAAATCCCTCATGATGGTCATTTATTCAAGATTGATTCTCTCATTTTTCTCAATAATTTGAGATATATATGATTGATCATAAAGTAAAAATATCCATACTTGAGATGAATATTCTAAAGAAGATTCATCTTCCTCGTTAGACTTGTAAAGAATCGGAGGATGATTTTGGATGTGAAGATTGATCTCCCTTTCCAGAAAGTTGATGATGGATTTTTATAAAGATATCCAATCCATGCCCAAGATAGAGTTGAACTCCACTAAAATAAGTATGATGAGATTTGCAGGGAGGTTCATTCCACCAACATTAACTTGGGAGGAGTTATAACCTAGGGGTGTAATAATTTCTCCATTTTTTGTTCTCAAACATAAATTTTCCTCCAAATTCTGCAGTGGTGTTTGAATAGTTATACTAAACATGAAAGATATGAAAGAATGCGTAGAACCAGAATCAAATAGTATGTTCACTATTATTGAATGAATAATTAGTGTACCGATCACCACATTATTTTCCATCTCCACCTGATAATTAATGATATCATAAGCCCTTCCATGTTTCCATTGAGGTTGTTACTGATTTCCTCTGACAACCCTTAACTTATAGAAATTGGTTGCATAATGCCCATTCTCATTGAAGTTGTAACACTATATTGTAGGTTGAGTGTTCATATGAACCTTCATTTCTTCTTCGGTATTAGAGAAAATTTTCATATCCCTTTGGTAGTTCTTGGCCAGATGACCAAACATTCCACATTTTAAATAATTCTTGCTTCCCTTCAGACAGTTACTAGGATTCTTGTTCCCGTGAATTTTACACGGGGAAAAGCCAGGCTTCTTTCCATCATGGGATTTGTTTGATGAAACACCCATGGTGTTCTCCATTTTCCAATTATTTTCACTGAGACCATAAGACCATTGAGAGTCTCCAATCTCCATTTAAACCTTGAAGTAACAATAGAGAATATTTTCATATCTTTCGAAGTGTCGAATCACCAATGATTTTTGTAGACTCAGCTTTAGTCCTCTAAAGAAGTGATCCACCATGCATTCAGTGTTCAAGACAAAGCCATAGGCGTACCTTGGAATCCTTGGGAAGTTTTTTTATATGCCCCGATGGACTCATATTCCTTATTCATGAGTTCAAGGAACTCCCATTCCATCTTGAGATGGAGGGTTCATGGAAAATATTTATTGAAAAAAATTCTCTTGAATTCATCAGAATCCATGGAATCAATTTCCTCTTAGGAATTTGTATTCTTGATCAGTGTCCACCATGGATCATCTTCCCCATCAAAACGATAGACCTCTAGTAAAACTTTCTCTTCTTTCGAGCACAGTAGGATGAAGAATATCTTTTCAATTTTGTTAATCCATTGTTGAGTGAGGAGGGTATCAGAATATTTTCTAAACATGTATCCCTTTTTGGCATGAATGATTCTACAGAAACGTGATCTTTCCTTGGAGGAGGAGGGAATTCCGCATGATTCAAGTTATTATTCATAAATCGAGCCAGCTGAGCAAGTACTATCATGATGTTTTGAGAAACTGCTTCTGTCATATCAGACATATAATTAGGGAAATATTCACATTTTCTATCACATTGATTGTTGGAACTAGTTCTTATATTTCCCACCATTAACTAAGAAAAATAATGTATAATTATAGGGCTTGAATACTTAGCGATTGAGCATAAAAGAAAAAGTTGAACATAAATGGATAAACTTGTAAAGGGGAATTATATCCTATCTTGTGATTCCTCATGTTTAAATCTATGTTATATTCAATCTATTTAATAAAGTATATTTTTATTGGATTTTTTGTCCCTTAGTAATTGTTTTTACTAAGCTCATGAATCTACCAAATAATATCCCTCAAGAGTTTCATAACCAAGAGTGCATCAAGGTCCATTTTTATGAACCATTTTCTGTTTGAGTCTAGTTCAAAGCCTTGTTTTCAGGTTTTACCATTAGATAAATCTATTCTAGATCCGCCTCTACCTACTTGTATCTACATAGGGATTTATTTTCATGATAAACCACTTACTCAATACTCACCAAAATTTAGGAATGTTTTCCTATACTTAGTCGCATCCTTAAGGTTTTCACTAGGGTGCTCTATTCCTAATATCCCAAAATAACTACAACCTCCTCTAATACCAACTATAGGGACCCAAGACTTTTACATAAAACATTAAATGATTTTATGTATAATGATACATCATAGTACAAGTTATGGATCGTTATGTCTAGTATCTTGGAAGACTAGGTATATATAACATAAAACATGGTGCCAAAAAACACTTCTTTATTTAATCTCCATAAAATATCATTACATCATTTGAGCCCTTACATATGCATAGGGTACCTCTGGGGAACACATGAACAAAGGGATGAGCTAAAAAAGCGCAGTAAGTGAAAGAACGTAAGGATACATCTTAAGCACATGTGGTAGGATGCATGACATAATGATATCCAAAGCATGGAACATATGTAGTCATATCATATAAAAATGGAATCATATAAATGTCTAAGAATCATAAAAATTGTATTTCTTATGGTTCAAGGCTAACCGAAAATCTTGTTTCCAATTTTAGTATGGGTCAAGGCTAACTTCCAATCTCGTTTACCATTTTAGTATGGGTCAAGGATAACCGCCAATCCCATTTCACATCGTATCTCATGAGACTTAAAATTACCCAATAAATTGGATTCCTACTTAGGGACACCCATCTCATCATTTTCATGAATATTCTCTCCACGTAAATAATCATACATAATCAACCATACATAAACCTAAGGGTTCCCATGGAAAGAATTGGGTACCACAATCATGACATAAAGCATAACCAATGGGCGTATCAGGAAAGTGTCCATGAAAGAAAAGGATTAGAACATACAAGGACTTTCAGGAGGTAAAATAGTTATATAAAATTTTAGGTGATGTCAAACATAAGTTACAACATATAAGAAATTTATTTGAGAAACATTAGCATTAAAACATTTTTGTGCGGTATTATGGAAAATAATATAGAGCTTTAAAAATAGAAAAGAGGAAAATATAATATATAAAACCATATTTTAACCAAGAAAGTATTCATAATAAAAATACTGATTTTATAAAGGCAATGGTGTCTTAAAAAAAGAAGATAGAGTGCACATTAAATTGGCTAAAAATTCGAAAGTTCTCTTAAAACAGGCTTGCTTATCAGAAAGTTCTACGGAGGTTATCATTTAAAATCATGTATATCCCCAAAACAGAGTGATGAAAGGGTATTCATACATGTTTTTTGTAAAAATAATAATAATTTAGATTATTTAAATAAATAGATAATATGAATCCATTTTTATATAAATAAATATAAGGCAACCCGAAAGAACAAAGAATGTTCGGGTAGAATTCGTTACGGTTTGTCGGTATGGTATCTGGTGTACCTAAGAGGGATTTATGAGAGAGAAAACAGGTTTGTTATCACATATAAATTATGAGGGCAGTATGGGGGAGGTGAGATATCATACCCCATCATTTGCGAGTACGCATAAAATTGAATAGTATAGAGGACATCATGATTAAGAGTGAAATAGTGAGAACCCATTACCATAAATCTGGTGGTGTTCCCCACTTGTTATTAATGACCTGAATAATCAAATTAGGTTTATTAATGAATAATTAAATAAACTCTTATATAATTAATTTATTTAGTGTAACTATTTTAAGTTCATTCAAGGCCCTTTTGATTGGTTATAAGGTTCAATTTCGTTGTCTCGGTTCATTTGCTTCCTTGGTTTTAATGATCGATTCATGTTCGGATAAACACATATGATGAAAGTGATTGTACAGAATTGAAGTTTTATGTTATAATTTAACATAAAAGATATTACTTCGTTATGATTTTAATTTTTTTACTTAGGGTGAAGTCGAAATATTATATATAAAACCACAGTGATAACCATTTTGGTTAATCGGCGGGTTTGATTACAAAGAAAATGTTTTTCTTTATAACTTAATACCATTTGTAAAAAAGTGTTACAAAACAAAAAATAGGATATATTACATATATAATAATCTATTTGAACCATAACACAAATGGTTTCATGACCAGAGTTAAATATAATAATAGAAATTGATAAACTGTTGTCCTAGAATGTGCTAAATTAGCACATCTCAAAGGGTGCATTCATTTCTTTCAAATAAAATATGTGGAAAGGAGAGATGATAATGAAATATACAATTAGAATAAAAAAATTCCAGTACATTTATGTTAATGGAGTTATCATACTATTTGGGTGAATGGAGTTGAGGAAATAAGCAAGAAAAGTGGTGAACTTAATAAAATAATTTGAAAGAGGAATTTACCACTTGAGTTTATCTCCATTGAGAACCTCTTAAAGGGAGAGGTTTTAGTATTTTGAAGAGGCTAAGGGATGTTGTACGTGGGGGATAAGATTTGGAAGTGATTTGGGTAGAATATTGTTAAGGCAAAAGGATTTAGAGTAGTTAAGGGAAGAGGGAGTGAGGGGGGGGGTTATAGTGGAGGGGAGGAGGGTTTTCATAATTTTATAATCATTAGTTTATTAATTTCCCTAAATACCATAAATAGTGATGATTCCATTAAAAAATAGTAATAAATGTATGTGAATTTGATAAAATTGGGATTACATCAGAAGATCATCATCAATGACTCAATAAATCCATTATTTAGCATTTATCATAAATTGTAATATTTTACTATTCATAAAAATTCAAGTATTATAGAAAAATCTAAAAAATTCACCCTAAACTTTTTTCAATGTGTAGAATCCAAAAATGAAGTCCATTTTTCAAAAATAATTTTCAAAATATGATTAATTTAAAATATAATTAAAAAAAATTATTGTTAAAAACCCAGTTTTAGAACATTCATTTACTTATTCTAAATTATAGGTACATCATGATTTAACGTGAATATTATTTTAATACTATCATAGGTAAGGTTAATATTTATTATGGAATATCACTATTCATAATTGTGGGTTACTATTCAAAAAAAATTATGTTATTCTTATCGGACTACAAATAACTTACGGATCACAACTGTGTATGTCAGATTTTCAAAATTCCAAACACAGAAGTGACAAACATAAGTTAAAAGGTCACATAGCACTTAATAGTTCATTATGTTGTGATTTCATGAAATATATATAAGAATGGAATTTCCATTTATAAAAAAATTGTTCATTACACAAGTAGTCTGAACTCCCCATGTCGACCCATTTTATGTTGCACCTACGGTAAACACTGTGTTGCAAACTCAATCATTATCTCAGATTTCATATCTGAGATTCCATTTAAGAGTTATCACATTTTCATTAAAATTGTACTTTCACACAATATAAAATATATTAAATATTTTTGTAAAATTAATTCTAGGGACACTGGGCCTTGAAATCACACGTCGTCTCAACACATAGCTCTGGAAATATATATAAAAATATTTCAAATCCTTAAATGGAAAAAACTGGTTCTCAAAAACATTCCATGCTTCATGATTTTCACTCTTGAAAAGAAAAAACTAATCAAACAACTTGAGGTTCCTGGTGGTGGTGGTGGAAGGATCTCATAGTGACATCCACTACCCATAAATCCTCTTTATCCTCTTCCACATCCTCTTCTATGGGGACCATCCTACCCTGTCTTGGGAGGTCCCTGATAAAAGAGCTACCTATATTGGAATGATATATTCCTTCGTATTTGGAGGTTCTGATACCTGCCCACCTAAGGAAGGGGGTCCTCAGATGGACCTTGGACTGAGGCATTATCACTCATCAGATCATCATCTTGGTTTAGAGCTAGAATCCTAGCCGAATATCATCACGGAGTCGTCCTGATATTTATCAAGACTTATCATGGTCAGATGTGCATTTATATATATATATAAACAGTGGAGAGATAAATCAAGATGGATTTTAAATGAATCAATCCTATATGATTCATGTACCATGAATCCCATCAACCAATGTCTCAGTTTTCCAAGTCGACAAGTAGATAGTCAAGGTCCTATTAAATGGATATGTCAGCCGCCTGCACCATCACTAAATTCCCTAGCATGAGAGCTTCACTTTATACACGTTAAAACAGTTTCCATAAATCTAACCAAATCATCATAATGGGACTAGTCCAAAAAATATCTCAATGAAAGAACATGCTATGATGCCAATCTATCATGACCGGACCCAAACCAGGGGTTGATCCGCAACTACCCCATGCCATCCTCCATAGGCTAGGGGTGACGAAAAATGTAGAAAGTATATCTAACATGGGGATGCCTTATACTAGGTACCTGTACACACACACACAACCATATTTATGTAGAAGTGTAGAGTGAAAAAGTAAAATATGCCACCCCACTTGAATGTAAACCAAACATGCATAACTTATAGAGGGTATGAGAGTAAGACAGTGAAAACTAAAAAGTAAAAAGAACAAATATACACCCAACCATAAAGATGTCCCATCCAAATAAAAATGGGAAAGTGAAGTACAGAGTGAGCCCAACTCCTAAATCCCAATCGGTGACCACCGTATGTGGTCCAAAGTACCAGAAATCCCTAAGCTTCTAAGAAGTGACTTCCGAAATTTTTGTCATATGCATAAGACACAACATGTGAGAGAAAATACCATGAAGGGGTTACTATATACGTAACTAGTTGGAAATCCTGAATGCTAAAGGGGTAGCAGTAAGAGATACAATAAAAAATAAAGATAGTGCATGAATTATATAGTAAAAGGGAACAACTCAACCAAAACCAATAGTATAAGTAACCTCATCTAAGAACAAGAGGCTCGAAAAAGTGATTACATGAACTACACATCAAGTCTTTTCCACCTATAGTAGAAGAGTAGACTCATCTAACTATGATAAGATAAACATGGAAATCATGTGGCATACTCTGCACGTCTTCAACTATCCTAGAATAAGAGTAACCAAATCCAAGTGTATGGATATGGAAGAATATATATATTCTTAGTCAAAAGAATACCAAATGAGAGAGTAAGGGGATATCTATTTCTCAAATAAATCTAGGAAGAAGTCTATCCAAAAGGTCCAAATGTCTATAAATGATGACCAACATCCCAAAGATCTTCCTAGAAGTAATTATCCAATTCAAAACAAACCTCATCACTATGCCGCATAGTTGAGGGGTAAAACCTCCAAGTAGAGTACCTTCACCGTAGTGCACCAGGAGGATTCCAATATGATAGAATCTTTAGAGGACCCATGCCCATGCCAATGGGGTGATCCACTCTAATTGTGTCTGTAGAGGACCCACACCCATGCTGATGGGGGTTGCACTTTGATAGTATCCGTAGAGGACCCATGCATATACTGATGGGGGGTTCCACTTGGGTGTCATGAGGACCCACACACTATGATGATTATGGGTTCCACTCAGTAGGTAGATGACCCATTTCCATGTCGATGGGGGATTCCACTCTATAGGTTGAGGACCCGTGCCCTGGTGCGACGTGTGGGTTCCACTCTGTTCATTGAGGACATGCTCCCATGCATATGGGGGGTTCCACTCTAGTGGTAAAGGACCCATACCATAGTATGATAGGGTGGTTCTACTCTGGTCATCGAGGACCCACACCCATGTAGATAAAGGATTCAAGTCAAAAGGTAGATGTAGAGGACTCGCGACGATACTGATGGGGGGTTTCACTCTAATGGTCGTGGACTTGTGCCTTGGTGTGATAAAGGGGTTCCACTTTAGTCTTCGATGACCCACATCCATACTAATAGGGGGTTCTAAGAGGAATGTCGATGTAGAGGGAATTCATCCATGTTGATAGGGTTTCGACTCTATAAGAATACTCTCATGATCCAACATGTTCACTATCATTGTTAGACATCTCCATGGTAAGATCTGTACATGAAACATTTCACACCATATCTCGAAAGACACAACCAAGGTCACCATCAAATTATAAGTGTAAAAAGACTTCGAATAGGAAACTCACTGGATAAAATTTGATTCCAAATAAAAGAGATAAAAAAACTTGATGTTTCCTAGAAAGGAACCAAGGGAGACACAACATGCGGGGGACCCACACAACATGTGGTCCCACTCCACAGCCTGGTCATTTCCCTAGAAAATACATGCATCCCTGTTCATGTAGCACTATAGGCCTTGTAGGTGGACTACACAGTGTGTACACGCTATTCAGAACCATGCCATGTACATGACCTCGTGTCCATGTAAATGACCCCTTGTCCATGTACATGAACTCGTGTTCATGTACTTCCATACACGGCCATGTGCATAACTGTGTACTCATACATGGATTCTTGTCCTTGTGACACGTCACCTGGCTCGTCCACCTAGGGATGAGGTACACGACATGTAGGATGACTTCATACAATTCCATCCTTATGATTTCCCAAATCCATAGCCACCACACTTAAGGGAATACACGATGTGTGTTCATCCTTATGCATGATGTGTATTCAGGATTTTCACAGAACCTCATATCCAATTTTTTCACCTCGATTCAAGCCACTCCCCTTTAAATATGACTATATTTTTTTGGGGAATAGTGTATCTGGTTCATATATATCTTTTTCTACCATTCTTTCCAAAAAATAGATTCTAGTGGTCCTCTTTGGTTTTTTCATTCAACCTATATGCACTGAATGTCACAACGCCTTATTCTAAAATGATTTTCTCACCAGTCATTAGAATGACCATCATTATCTCTCAACAATACCATATGTGTGATCGATTTTATGATTAGTTCCTTGCATTTGATTTTATCACGGTTCCGGTTATCTAATGGGGATCAATACCACCCAATAATATTGAACCTATACCATATGGTTATATCATTCATGAATGAAAAGAAGGATTTGGGAGAAAATAACAAGAACAAAAGTTTTAAGGGTCATTTCCAACCATTCATGGACAACCATCAAGAACGGGTATTCAAGGATAGAAAATGTTGAGTAAATCAATTTGAATATGGTATATAGGTGAAAACATAGGCCAAAATTGGTTCACATACAAGAATAGGGATTTATTTTCTCATTCTATTTAACCAAAGGGTGTAAATCACCAAATAAAGAGTCCCATATAGAGATTGGATCATTCCTCATTGAAGGATGTTCCCTTTGATGATAGATGGGAGTTGTTGCATTCGTTTTTTCATGATGTTCTCTCATATGGTGTTTTGTCTTCATCTGAGGTGATTCGCCAATGAAGGAGGAAGGAAGAGAATTGGAATTATCTCAATGATTATACAGATAATCATGAGGAATTTTCAAAGGAATTATTCTTATTAAACATTTTTCTGCATTAAAAAAAGAGTTAATTATTTAATTAATCAATTATTCCACTAAATGTACCACCAATGAGTGAAGAGCCTGAATGCCCTGTGTCATCCCATTTTATGTCACATTTAGTGTTCAAACCATGTTATGGACTCTACCGTACACTCTGATTTCTAATCAAAGCTTCCGTTTAAGATTTTTACAATTTTCTTTAAGAAGTTGAGTGAATGAATATAAAATATATTTACTAATTTTATAAAATAAATTCTGGGAAAACTAGTCATCAGAATTTCTTGTCATCTTAGAGGATAGCTCTAGAAATATATATATAGAAATATTTCATGATCTTAAAAGGTAAAAACTAGTTCTCTACATAATTATTGATAATCATATTAATTATATTAATAATATTTTTTATATTTAAACTAATAATAATAATTAAATAATAAATTATTAATATATATTTATTATTTTTCATGTTAAGTATTAACTTTTTTGAGTAAAATTTATTTTTTAAAAAATTTACAAAATTAAAAAAATTACAATATCATTTTAAGAAATTAAAACACCTCAAAAAATATAAAAAAACTTTTTTATGTACATTTGAAAAAAATTCTAAATTCTAAATTCTAAATTTTTATTAAATCATTAGTAATTATAATAATTATAATATATATTTTTAATAAATTTAAATTAAATTTTAGATATTTTAAATTCCATTATTTTTTTAAATCAAATTATAAATTATTAATAATTATAAATAATATCAATTATCTATTAAAAAATTAATATTCTATAATTGATTTAATTCTTACTCACCAAATTTAATCGATAATATTTTTCATCAATTAAATGCTAATTATTTTAGTTTTTTATTATTTATTATTTTTAATTATTAACAAAATTATTAATAAATAATTTTATTACTAAATTTTTATCATATTAAGTGCATCGATAAATTATCAAGAATATTATTAATTATTAATATAATTTTAATTTTTAATTATGGTAGAAAACGTATTTAAATTATTAATAAATATTTATATTATTAATTAGTAATTATTAATTTTCATATCAATTATATTACCAATATTTTTATTTTCCAATTTGCATGTACCTAAGTGGTAAAGGCTCCTTGTTGGCATATAGGAGGTCCCGGGTTCAAGCCTTGTTTGGTACATAGACTGTTATAGTACTATGAAAGAGGTGATGTAAATGATGAGACTAACATACAGTAGTGTAAGAATGATATTCCCAGGAAGATGCAAGCATGACGTTGCACTGGGCTTTTGGGTTATGTTATGGGCTTTATTCCCACTAGTCCTATATACTAATTTAATTATTATAAACAATATTATTAATATAATTAATATTATTATTAATTATTAATAATTAATAATATATTTATATTTTAATAATTTGAATATTAAAAACGAATAACATAATAATAATTTACAAGAAAGTCAAAATGGAATAAAAATGAAAAATAAAAATGGGTGGCATAAAAACCCAAAAAGGGTTATTGATGCCACCCATGGAATCCATTCATTTAAAGCTTGGAAAACCTAGAAACAAAATAAAAAAACCTAAACCTAAAAAATTAAACTAAAAAAATAATTTAACCCACATAAAAAATTTATATATTTTATAGTATTACATTATTTTATTTTATTTTTCAAACATAAATTTATGGAATCCTACTTATAATTGTGGGTCAAATGTGATGCATGGAGACCTGGTGGTCGAGCCCTCAAGGGTTGCGGGTTATTCAGGTTAGATCAAACATGGTCTAAATTTTCATGGCCTAAATATTTAAGGCCCTAACCTAGATAAATTCATGGGCCAATGGATCGACACATGGTCATGAAAACATTTTGATAGGTATACATAAATGTCCCATTAAAACTTCATGGGTCATCACAGATCATAAAAGAGAGGTGGCGTCATAAATTTCCATCAAAACTACTATTTTTGGGTTTGTTCGAATGTTTCACACCATGTAAGTGGTATTCATTATGTGTAATTATTGAGACTTTCCCCCTAGTTTCCAAAACATTTCTCATTGTGAATAGTGGATTCATGACGTATAATGTGTGAGGCTGAAGTTATCATGGATTGTTTTCACATTGTGCAATTATTCATATTACACATCGTGAATGAATTACATGACATGTAAAGTTGATCTTCAGTCGGTTTTACTCTGAATAGACCCGATTAATCATTTTCAAGCATCGAACATGGTTCTCCACTTGTCCCTTCATCACATACCATTATATAGATCATTTAATCATCATCTTGTAGCTTCAAAAATATGGTGTTGTTCCGCGAAGTGTTTTCATCTCACTATATTCATCTCTTTATGTTCGTTTTTTATAAAACTCTATATCCTACCACTAAACATAAAAAATTCATAATTTTCCAAGTTTAATCAATTAATTTATACAAACGGGCCATTCTATATCAAAAAGTATGGGTATAAATTGGTTCTTCTATATATATATATATATATCTGTTGTTTAAACCCTTGTCACATCCGGGTTATCATGTTGGTTATTTATATAACTGACATTAAAAACTCATTGTTAAAAGCTATTTTTATACTAGTGATGGTAGTGTTTTTATAGTAGTAGAGTGGCATCATTATTGTGACAGAGGATGGTGAATGGTGATCAGTGGGTACCATTGTGGTGGTCGGTGATGGAAGGCATTGGTGGGGTGATTTCTCATGAGTTTAATGGAAATATCCAGTGATTTAATTCATCCTCGCTCATATAGATTCAATATATTTTATGGTGAGTGTCCCAATTGGATAAAAAACTGAGTGGATACCCCAACCATTATGGGAACTCTATGGAATGTGCAAGGTGTACCACAAGGAACTCCATTTAGAGCCTTTTTTGTAGGTGTGGGTCTTGGTTCATCATTGAGGGCTTCATTGGGGAGCCCTATAGGAGTTGTAAGGATGGAACATAAGGCAGCACAATATTTCCATGGTTATGGTTCCAGTCTATTTGGAGTCCTACAAATTTATCTTTAGTATGGCTAAGCAGACTCGGAATGAACTACAATGTTGTGTTGAGTATGGTGATTTCATGAGGGACACCATGTCGTGGAGCCTCGATTCTAGGAAATGAACCACAATGCAGTCAGGTTGGTTGTGATTTATGTGGGAAAGAAAATTGTTGGAAACATTTTTGAATTATACTGCACATACATTAGATATTGACATCCTAGGAATTCAAGGTTCATTAATATGTTGTAAAATAGGTCTTTTGGTTGTATTTCAATCCATGTGTAGAAGCTTGACCCACAGAGCTGTCTGGGTGTGTGTGTTCTTTGTTATTTTAATCCCCTATATATATTAAGAATTATTAATAATATTATTAAATATTAAAAAACATTATCCATTTTATAATTAATTATATTATCAATCAAATTTTTATTGTTAATTAATTATAATAATGTTTATTTTGGTGAGGGGATTACAAGCCACAAACACACATGCACTCAGAAACCATAGTGGGTCAAGCCTCACATATCTCCAAAAGGAATTTAAAACCCCAAGTGGAATTATTTTAATACTTATAAGATGTATGAATTCCCATGTTGTCAATGGAAAATAGTCCCAACTAAATATGGCCCCAAATACCATTATGAATAAATGACCTGATGGGTTAGAGACTCATCACTCCATGTATTCTTGCATTTCATTGTCACAGGACAACCCTCCATCCCACATTCTAAATCTTCATGGGTCAATGGTGGATTGATAATGTATTTAGAAAACAAACAGAGAGGTAAAATATACCACATTCTTAAACAAGAACTACCACACAATTTATAAATTCAATGAACATGTTTAAAAAATATCTTAATGATTTGGAACTATGCACTGAGGAAGTAATTTCCCTTAAATTGATTCTATTGATGCTCTAATTAGAGTTTCCTACATCATCAACCATTTCAGTGGTAAAAATTAGAACAAGTGAAATAGAAACACATCACTACGAGGAATAATGAGTGACAACAAGAGGAAGTAAAAAAATTGTGAATCTGAATATTACCCTACTCTAGGTGAGGAATATGATGTGTGGTTTTTCATGAAGTTATCACTAGTCATATTAAATCGTTCAAATTGTGAGATAAACTTATGATTTTTTCAAAAACAATTAATTTTCACCCATCAGACCACCCTATAACCAGCATACCCATTCATGTGAATATCTAAGAGTGATCCATTGTGGCTTGTTGGTCTCAAAGCAACTCATGCCAGTACTCTTACTCTAATCATACAGTCTTAAATCTTTATTTAAGTTTTTTACCATGTCTAAATAGTGGTACTAGACAGGAAATTATGAACCTATAGAATAGATCCCATTTAAGTAAGTTCATGATAAGGATCATGGCCCAAATCATTTATAGAACACAAGAACATCATTATCTAAATTCGATGTGGGATTAGATTGGATACATTTTTACAAAAAAAAATTGTGGACTTTTTTGATAAATTAAAATTCCGTGAATATAAATTATATTTATAATATATGTTTATTTTTTAAATCATAATCAAACAAAATTAATGATAATTATCTAGTAAAACAAGAGAAAAAAAATATATCATTACATGATTCACTTAAAAACACATAATGAATGTTTTAAAGTTAACCCTAGATATTGTGATTATAAAAAACCAAAATTAATCCATATATTTAATCCTATAAATTTTATTTATTAAAATTATATATAAATTAAATATGAGGAAGTTATATTCCATCTTTATTTTATTGTGATGATTATATGAAGAGAAAAATATGATTGAAAATGTATTTACATCAACTATTCTACAATATTATTTTCAATGTTTTTGTTTAATTGTAATTCTTATATTTTGTTATGTAATAATTAACTTCACACATAGATTTCATTTTTTATTACATTATTATATTTTAATTTAATTCATATACATAACTCTATTTAAAAATAATGTTATGTTATTTCATTATTCTATCCATGGGATCTTGTGTATGTACGCATGGGAAGAATACTAGTTCACTTAAAAACTTATGGTTACCATCTTAAATTTAACCTCTAACCCTGTGATTATAAAAAAAATAAATGATTTTATATATTTAATCACCTCATTTCAATTTATTAAATTTATATATCAATCAACTCTATTGACGATTACATTATAGATGAATTTGATTGAGTTAATTTTTAATTAATTCTCATAAAATATCAAATATTTTATTTCAATAATAGTTATATTAGTTAAATTGTAGTTATACATTTAATATAAATATAAGCAGAGTAGTTTAAATCTATGAATTGTATTCTTTCTGGTGACTATATTAAATTTTAATTTTATAAAAAAAAATATAAACTATCTTGGAAGAATGTGATAATTTAAACTAATCGTGAATTTTACATACAATATTATAATATATACATGGATGACAACCAATGGGTGGGGTACACATGAAATTTGGGGTCTTTAAATTTAAATACATTTAATTTTTCAAAACATGAACACATTTAATTTTAGAATTTATTACCCCAACCCCACCATAGATAATTTCAAAAACCCATATAACTTCCTCATCTCATTTAAATACCCATTTGTAATTTGAAAATTTTAAAATTCATTTATAACATTAAAATAAACTGATTTCAAGTAAATTAAATATCTTTTTCTAATTTTATAATCCTTTAATGAAATATAGATAATGAACTAATAATAAATTATTTAATCATATTTTTAATTGACTACTCTATCCTTATAAAAACCTGATTAACCAAAAACCTAATACTATTTGTTCTGATTGGGTAGTGCCATATACCCATTTTTATCCGTAAACATATCATACTCTTTATATACAAACATATAATATGATGTTTATTTTTTATTATTGTCTTAAAATATACGTATAAACTTGTAATATATTTTATTTAGTTATAATAAAATCGATGAAAACAATGGTTTTAAAAAAAATGGTATTTCATAAAAAATTATCTAAATGGTTCTATATTATAAAATTTACATATAGAGAGAATGAGATATGGGAATATTTTAGAAATTTTTTTTACTGTATCAAATATTTTTTTATTAATTGATAAAAGAAATACTATTGAAAATCTCAAAAAAACCCATGTTTTATAAATAAGTGGCCCCTCAATTCCTTTAATTAATTTAAATGTAGGATTGATGTTCTCTTTTTTAGCACTAGAATAACAATATTCTAATAAAAATTCATTTTTAAAAAAAATATTTTTTAATAATTTAAATAATAATAAAAGATAATAATGATGTAATTAGTAATAATTGGTATTCTAAATAGTAACTCAATTAATATAAAATTATTAATAATATTTAATAAATAATAATTAAGAGTAAAATATTTAATATTGAATTTAACAATAATATAATAGTGTAATTAATGGAAACCAATAATTGATAATACATTTAGTATTTATGTAATTACAAATAATAAATTATTTAATTAAAAATAATTAATTATGTAATCAATATTAAAAATAAAAATAAACGTATCATTATTAATTACATTACATTCACTAAAAAATAATACTAACATAATAGTTATTTTTTATTAATGATTGTTATATTATTAGTTATCAATAAAAACAATATAAATAGTAATAATATAAATATTTATCAATTAGGTTTATTTAAATTAAAATTTTATTAATAATAAAACTACCAAATAATAATAATCATACTTTGGTTCGAATTGGATTAGGGATGAGTTTATATTGTGTTATATTTGTACATGATCACTATATAAGTGCATGTACTATAGCAGGTACTGTCGTGGGGTACTTCGATAATGGTATTACTCATTAAAAATAGGCTTTCAATCTATGTAATTGGGCCATTGGGCCATAGGACCTCTGGACAATCAAACTCCAAAATATAATAGTAGAAAATTAACATTTATTAACATTTTTAAACCTTTAACATCAGTTTTCTATCCATCATCAATTAATATGACATTTTAAGTGTTAGTTTTTATATCGTATAAATAAAACAATGATTAAAAAAATTAGTGTTGACAATTTTGAAATCGGTTTTTTATAACCAATTTCAAAAGTGAAACTTTTTGGCTTTTAATGTTGATTTTTTTGGATAACCGACGTCTGATGTCACTTTCCATGTCTTTTATCAAAATTACCAATGTGAAAATTGTATTTTCTTTAATATTTTGATGTACATTAATCATTTGGAAGAAAAAAAAGAAATATGTGAACTAAAAATTACATAATCCAAATTAAATAAAGAAAAAAAACTTAAATCTTTGACTTAATTTAATTTATTTTGGTGTGGTCCTTCAAATCAATACTTTATTTGTTCATATTTCTCTTATTTTGATAAAATAACTCATATTAAATCAATAAAATCGGATGGTAAGGAAATTTAAAATTAATTTGGTAAATCTCAGGTGGAAGATTCATCTTCCTAACTGGTTTGAAAGACGAGTTCTTCATCATAAAAAAATAAATCATTAAATATTTTATTTATGGACAAAACAAATGAAAAAGAAACTAAAATATGACTGAATATTGATAAATACTATATTAAAATCATCAAATGAACTAGCGTCAGAACATTTATGTGGATCAAAGATTACTATACTGAAATTAATGAAGGAGAGATAATGAGAAGCTACATAATCTAACTGAAAATATGTTTGTTTGTGATGTTAGAAAATTTAGGATGGATATTTTTAGTTGAAACTATGTTGTGAAAAATTAAAATATCAATTTCACGTGATTGAAATTTCCCTTTTAACATCATATATTGATGAAAACCTATTTTGGGGTATGGAAAGACAATTTTTATTACCTATTATAGTATAACAGTAAACCTAGGTACTCTCCCAAAGATGAGTGCACAAAAAATAGACTTTCACCTTTTTTTCATTTGGGAGATATTCGAATTTAGTTGACTTTAAGAAATTGTGATCTGTGATAAGTGGATAAATTGGATGAATAAAAACAATTGATAATATATGGTGAATGAAATGGGTTCGGCTAAACCTAGTACTATTTTAATGGCCTGGACCTCTCCAGTCCATTACATTGTGAAAATGTGGTGTTAGAGGTGTTCTGGGGAGTCAAGGTGACTTGGGGGTACGTTTGGGTGGAATTTTAAGGAAGTTTAAAAGGCATAGCTTTCGCACGGTTAGCGCGCGGTTTGCCTAAACCGTATGGCCAAGCCATGAAAGGCTGGTCTTGGAGGTAGTAGCTAATGCACAGTTAGTGCACGACTTGTCTAACCATGCGGCCTAACCGTGCGAGGAGTGTTTGATGAGGTAGAAGCTAACGCATGGTTAGTGCACAGTTTGTCAAACCGTGCGGACTAACCGTGCGAGCACTTAAAGTTCGATCCTAAAATTGTGGATCTGAACTCTTTTTCCTCTAAATGGTTCGTTTATGCCCCTAAGCAGCCATAACTCGGGATTACAATTCCTTGGAGGTAGGAAAACCTCTCCCAAGCATTTTAGAGGCGATCTGGAGGCTTCTCTTGGGGAATCATAGTTGGTTTCTTGGGGTATGTGATCGTTCTTCCATGTTCTTGTTTGGTTTCTTAGATCTACTTAGATCTACTCCTCCTCTTCTCTAGGTTTCTTAGATCTATGCTTATGGGTAGATCTAAGTGTGTGGATGTCAGGTATGATTATCTTTGGTCTTGATCTTGCAAGGAGGAGAGATCTAAGGTGGGGTTTTGGAGAATCGACCCAGGTTCCTTGAGCGTTCCTCGGTCATGGTGGTTTTCATCAAAATACGTTGAGGTAGGGGATTCATGGCATCTTTAATTGTTTATGTGCAATCTTAGAGTTATCATGATTTATCCCTTTGGGTAACAATGAAATTGACCTAATTAAATACATGAACCAGATTAAAATAATTGGTTTGATCGCATGTTGTTGCTCTGTACCGTGATAACGGTTTGCCTCTTGATTTTCTAGATAGTGTGACAGCTATTCCTTGATTGTTAGCATGTTGTTCTTGATGAAATTGATAAATAACGTAAATTTGGAATTAATTGATAATTAATTGGCTAAAGATAATGGGGCATGTAAACGAATCTGGTTATTGTTGTTGTGGTTGTTGTTCCCATTTGATGTTAATCAAATTGATGCCGAAGTACGTGTTTAATTCAGTTGGTTGGTAAACCTGAAATCTTTTTGGTGCTTGTTGTTTGAAGGTCGGATGCCTTGTTAAAGGTCCAGGATCCAAATTTGGTTGTGTGATAATTCCTTGAAGGGTTACGAGTTACCCTCTTTCTTGTTAAAGGTACAAGAGCCCAATTTGATGTGATATTTCATTTTTTTTCCTGCTGCTTGTGTTGTGATGTGACCCGGGAGGGGTGTTGTGATATGTGGAGGCATTGAGGCCTTTTGTTTGTGGTAGCGGATGAATCCTAGAGTGGCGAGATTCATCGGTTTATGCATGTCGGTGTCAGGGAGGACCCCCGGGATGATGAATGGGATGAATGTGATCGTTGGATGCTTGGTAATTTGATTGATTGTTTATCTACTTTAACTTTACCCACATCTCAAGGTAGTTTTTCTTGCTTACCCTTATTCCGAAAGAGGCAAAGACATGGGGGGTATGCCATGTGCTTTCCGTGTTTAGTCTCTCAAGGAAGAATGGGTCTACGCTCTTGATATAGGTGGAAAAGACTCGATGGGTAGTACATCTACTCACCGTGTTGAGCCCCCTTGTGTTTAGTAGCATAGGATGCTTTTCTAGAATTCCTAGGAATATGGGAAGGTAATTCTCTAATAAATATCTGAATAAATGATGTTAACCCATGAGGTTGGAGTTTTTTGAAACATAATGATGAGTTTGTAATCTTTTGAAGGAACAATTGACTTTGGGTGTGATGCTAAGGAACTTAATATGGAACTGTTCATGGTTAATGTTTAAAGAATTAATTAACATGCAGTGTAATCAATAAAAAGTGAATGAAGTAATCTAGGAATGATCTTTAAATGGTTGTGTGCTTATAGGATACCTAGTCATAGAAATAGGAGCCCGGAGTCTGAGAGACGTTAGTTGCAGAGTGTCTAAGACTAGGTTATTCCCATAGTGTGTTTGTGAGATAAAATATATTTTGTACTTTTTGTGTTTTTATACTCTACTCCACCCTGTCAGTAAGATAAACTGACACCTCGGGGATTTTGAGCCATGGGGGGTGTTTTCCCCAACATTCTAGTGGGAGGATGAATGACTGACTACCCCCTTTGACCCTGCTCTCTTCTCTTGGTAAATATTGTGCCATTAGGCACAACAGTTAGTTTTCCCCATATATGTTTGTAGAGGTCTGTAATGGATTTTGGTTATTCACACACATATAACCTGGATATAGTATCCTATGGACTACTATAGGTGTAACGTGTATAGGCTGCGATGGCATGAGGATCCTTACTCGGTGTATGGGTTGTAATGGATTGAAATATAATACTCGACGTATGATACACGTTATGTGATCTGTGGTGGATCCCAAAAACTACCTGGTTACTTTTGGTTGTGAGGATGGTGTGGTTCTTCACCCAGGTGTCTGCGGGAAAGCCTTTGTGGTGCACGTGGTGCAGATTATGGAGCTTAGCCCAGGTGTATACGGGCAAGCCTTTAGAGAGAGATGTAAAGGACGTATGTCGTTGGGGAAAAGCGGCAAGTTAGTGGGGAAGTAGTGGCGGGGTACCCTTGATATTCTTTACAATATTTTATATTATTGAATGCGTTACTTGGTGAGAGTAGCCATGGTGAGGTTGGGAACTTAGTATACCTGTTTAGGGGACGAATTAGTTTCACTTGTTGTTCACAGTGCTTTAGCACGCTTTCTTTACTTTCACACGAGAGGCTTTGGGGAGGATCCTACTGAGTATACTGTTATACTCACCCTATGTATATATAAACTATTTTTCAGGATACTTGGAGCAGGTTAGAGATCAAGATGGTTATTACTAGCTTGTGGCTGGAGGTGCTGTTTGGGCTTGTGGTTGCTGTGGGTTTTACTTTCTTTTGGTTACTTGCAGTTTTTTCCCTTTTAATTGTAGTAATTTTGCATGTCATTCCATTTGTGAACTTGGGTTTCTTTTATATTTCATGTTCTGAGTCGGGGTTGATATGGTCTATCTTATCTCTCTCTTTCGCATGTGTTCTCTTAGAGGGTAATGCCTCCCATTTGTGTGTTACTATACCCTCAGTGCTAGTCTCCAACCCAGGGCCTATTGGAGGCGGGACTCGGGGGGTCATTATCTCCCTTCTCACATTGCTGGCCCAGGAGGGGTACACTTTGTGTTGAGGGGGTCATGACAGAGTGGTATCAGGGGGAGGTTGAGGGGTAGGATGGAGTTTGGAGTTAGGAACAGGTGAGGTTGCATGGGTTGGTTGGGCAACAGTGTAATTCATGTTTAGAAAGTAAGGTAAACACTAGATACTGGCTGAGACATAGGTGTTTAGGTCCCCCTATGATCTGATATACGAACCTTTAAGTTTACAATGTCTACTAAACAAGGTGATACTGATTGCAGGGTAGAGACCTAGGAAAGGATCATGCGCCATTATTCTTTGTGCTTGTGTTTGAATGGGTAGAACTTGGGATAGGTTAACCTAAAATGAATAAAATAAAATAATTAATTAATTAAAGTTGAGTCTTCAATATTTTGATTTTAGGAGCTCTAATGGTTTGTAATTTTATAGGTATGGCTCTAGTTCGACATCCTTGTCTGGTTGGTGCAAAAAATAACCAGCAGGCTATTCCAGCAGATCGTCGCAGGGTAGAGGTTGACGACGACGACACTTGGAGGAAGACACTTCGAGAGTTTCAGCTCCAAAGTCCATAGAAGTATGAGGGATCCGTTTCAAATGCAGTCACGGAAGAATGGTTGGAGGAGGTCTAGATAGGCTTTAGTTCGATCCATGCTTGGAAGAAGCACTAGGTGTCCTTAGCTGTGATGATGCTGCATGGATCAGTGAGGCAGTGGTGGTTCTTGTTCCTCGGGGATTGTGAGGAGTCAACAATCTCATGGGAGGAGTTCCGAGATAAGTTTAGATTTAAGTTTCTTTCTTCGACTGTGAAGGAGTCCAGTCCCCAGGATCTTTTTACCCTTTGACAGGGGATCTCCAATGTTCAAGAGTTTGGAATCTGTTTCAGGAACCTTTTGTGATATGCTTCGGACCTATTACCAGATGAGGAGGCCAAGGAGAGGCATTTCGAGGAGGCCTTGTGTCCATAGATCTGGCTCCAGGTCACCCCATTTATGTTGAAGACATATCTTGAGGTTTTGGAGATGGAAGAGGTTGTCTAGAGGACTTTGGCCAGGATCGGATCATCACAAGAGGGGAATCGGCATGATTCCTCATGAAGCGGAGTTGTGGTCCAGGGTTCCCAGTTTTCAGGGCAGAAGAGTTTCCGTTTATCCGGGGGTAGGGCCCAGCCCTTTCCATATCGTTTCTATGGAGGCAGCAACTATCAGGGCTATTCCAAGGGATCGGGTACTTGTTTTTATTGTGGTGGTCATGGGAATCAGCAGTGGGAGTGCATGACCTTTCAGAGCGATCATCATGCACCAGGTGTTACGCTCCAGGTTCCTCTGTTGAGGCAGTTTCTGTCGAGGAATCAACAGCCAGTGGCACTAGCTTTAGATCACCAGATGGGAGATGTGGGAGGTAGAGGATAGCCCCATGATGCTCCCCATCCTCAGAGAGCAGAGAGCAGCCCTGGTGGTGGTCTTCATCAGGTTCATAGAGGCCGTGGAGGAGGGTGCTATCATCTTCATGCTCTAATGTTTCCAGCTCCAGACGAGCCAGATATCGTTCGAGGTACCCTTTTCTTGTTTTATACCTTGGTGTATGCCTTGTTTTATTCAGGAGTGACACACTCCTTCATATCACCTACATTTTTTCATGCTTTGGGACTTGAGGTAGAGAGGCTTCCAGTTCCCTTGGCGTTGACTACACCAGTTGGAGGTCGAGCTAGTTTGTTTGAAGTATGTAGAGACTGTGAGCTAGTGATAAGGAAACACCACTCTTGGGGAGATTTCCTATGTTTATGAATACAACTATATTATTTCATCCTCGGCAAGGACTATTTGTATTTGATGTAGGATATCGTGGATTGATTCAGGAAGAAGGTCATCTTCATTGGTGAGGATGGAGAGCCAGTGGTGTTTGTTGGTGAGGGAGATCCTCGTATGGGTCATAGGCGCTTTCCATCCGTATCATCCTTGTTGACTGAGATGATGCTGAGTTCTTCAGAGGTTAAGTGGTTGGCGTTTCTTAGGATCGTGGAGAGGTACCCTGATGTCCGTCCAGAATAGGTTGTAGCATTACCCCCTCGTCGAGAGATTGATTTTGGGATCAAGCTGTAGACAAGAGCATCACCTATCTCTATGTCTCAATATATAATGGCCCCTTATGAGTTATGAGAGCTACGTATACAGCTTGATGGTCTGTTGCAGTGCGGTTTTGTTCGGCCAAGTGTGTCACCCTGGGGTGCACCCGTTTTTTTGTGAAGAAGGCCGATGGGAGTTTGCGGTTGTGTGTTGATTATCGTCACTTAAACAAAGTGACAATATAGAATCTATATTCTCTTCTGTGGATTGATGATTTATTCGATCAACTGAAGGGTTCAAGTTGGTTCTCAAAGATCGACTTGCGGTCAGGATATCATCATATGCATGTGAAGGATGAGGATATCCCAAAGACTACTTTCCGTTGTCGTCATGGGCATTATGAGTTCGTTGTAATGTCGTTTGGTGTGACGAATGCTCCAACTGTATTCATGGGATTGATGAATTCTGTGTTCCTTGAGTCAGATACATGATATTTTCAATGTATCACACCTCCTTCATTATCTTCATGACGACTCTCACATCATCGATTGGGGAGATATCGATGTCGATAATGATGAAACCTTTGAGGAGCGACCTATGGAGATCCAAGACTGCAAGGAGAAGGTTTTTTTTGGGTGTTATATACCCTTAGTTCGTGTCTTTTGGCGACACGGTGGCTTGGAAGAGAGTACCTGGGAGCGCGAGTCACAAATATGTGCTCAGTACCCAGATTTGTTCGATGTTTAACTTTTCTCATGTAATGATGTTCCCTTATGTGGTTATGAACTTTCATGTTTATGATATGGCCCCTATTTTGTTTTTTTGGCTTGCTCTCCTTTGAGAGGTATCTCGGTGGGTGGTTGTTCAGACCCTGTTTCATTTTCTCTTTAGGTGGGTTTTGGATTCTCGAGGATGAGAATGTTTTGAGAGGTATCTGATGTAATGGACCGGACCTCTCCAATCCATTACAATGTGAAAATGTGGTTCTAGAGGTGTTTTGGGGAGTCCAGGTGACTTGGGGGTACGTTTGGGTGGACTTTTAAGAAAGTTTAAAGGGAATAGCTTTCACACGGTTAGCGCACAGTTTTCCTAAACCATGAGGCCAAACCGTGCAAGTATAGTCTTGGAGGTAGTAGCTAATGCACGGTTAGAACATGGATTGTCTAACCGTACGGACTAACCGTATGAGGAGTGTTTTACAAGTTAGAATCTAACACATGGTTAGCGCACGATTTGTCAAACCATGCGGACTAACCGTGCGGGCACTTAAAGTTAGATCCTAAAATTATGTATCGGAACTCTTTTGCCTCTAAATGGTTCGTTTAAGCCCTTAAGCGGCCATAACTCGAGATTACCCTTCCTTTGAGGTAGGAAAACCTCTCCCAAGTGTTTTGGAGGTGATCTGGAGGCTTCTCTTGGTGAATCGAAGCCGGTTTCTTGAGGTATGTGATCGTTCTTCCCCGTTCTTGTGTGGTTTCTTAGATCTACTTAGATCTACTCCTCCTCTTCTCTTGGTTTCTTATATCTATGACTGTTATGGGTAGATCTAAGTGTGTGTATGTCAGGTATGATCAGATTTTGTCTTGATCTTTCTAGGAGGAGAGATCTAAGGTGGGTTTTTGGAGAATCGACCCGGGTTCCTTGAGCGTTCCTCGGCCGTGGTGGTTTTCGTCAAAAACCGTTGAGGTAGGGGATTCGTGGCTTGTCTAATTATTTATGTTCAATCGTAGAGTTAGCATGATTTATCCCTTTGGATCACAATGAAATTGACCTAATTAAATACATGAACTAGATTAAAAGAATTGGTCTGACCGCATATTGTTTCTTTGTACCGTGATAACGGTTTGCCTCTTGATTTGCTAGATAGTGTGATAGCTATGACTTTCTTGTTATCATGTTGTTCTTGATGAACTTTATAATGATCATAAAGCCGGAATTAGTTGATTATTAATTGGATAATGATAAGGAGGCATGTAAACAAATCTGGTTGTTTTTGTTCTGGTTGTTGTTCCCATTTGATGTTAATCAAATTGATGTCGAAGTACATGTTTAATTCAGTTGGTTGGTAAACCTGAAATTTATTGGTGCTTGTTGTTTGAAGGTTGGATGCCTTGTTAAAGGGAGAAGATCCCAATTTGGTTTTGTGATAATTTTTTGAAGGGTTCTGAGTTACCCTCTTGCTTGTTAAAGGGCCAAGAGCCCAATTTGATGTGATGTTTGATTTTTTTCCTGCTGCTTGTGTTGTGATGTGACCCTGGAGGGGTGTTGTGATATGTAGAGTCATATAGGCCTTTTTTTGTGGCAGCAGATGATGCCAAGACTAGAGAGATGCATCGGTTTATGAATGTGGGTGTCGGGGAGGACACCAGGGATGATGGAATGGGATGAATGTGATCGTTGGATGCTTGGTAATTTGATTAAATGTTTATCTTCATTACCTTTACCCACTTCTCAAGGTAGCTGGTCCTGTTACCCTTCTTCCAAAAGAGGCAAATACATGTGGTGTATGCCACATGCTTTCCCTGTTTAGCCTCTCAAGGAAGAATGGGTCTACTCTCTTGCTATAGGTGACAAAGACTCGATGGGTAGTACATCAACTCACCGTGTTGAGCCCCCTTTTGTTTAGTAGCATAGGATGCTGTCCTAGAATTCCTGGGAATATGGGAAGGTAATTCTTTAATGAATATCTTAATAAATTATGTTAACCCATGGGGATGGAGTTTGTTGAAACTTAATGATGAGGTTGTAATATTTTGAAGGAACAATTGACTTTGGGTGTGATGCTAATGAACTTAATGTGGAACTGTTCATGGTTAATGATTAAAGAATTAATTAACATGCAGTGGAATTGATAAAAAGGTAATGAAGTAATCTAGTAAAGCTCTTTAAATGGTTGTGTGCTTATAGGATACATAGTCTTAGAAATAGTAGTCCGGAGTCTGAGAGACGTTAGTTGCAATGTGTCTAAGACTAGGTTATGCCCATAGTGTGGTTGTGAGATATAATATATTCTATACTTTTTGTGTTTCTATATGCTACTCCACCCTTTCAGTAAGGGAAACTGACACCCCAGTGATTCTGAGCTCGGGGGGGTGTTTTCCCCAACATTTCGGTGGGAGGATGAATGACTGACTACCCCCTTTGACCCTCCTCTCTTCACTTGGTAAATACTAATGCCATTAGGCACAATGGTTACTTTTCCCCTAAAATGTGTGTAGAGGGCTGTAATGGATTGTGGTTATTCACACACATATATACTGGATATAGTGTCTTATGGAATACTATAGGTGTAACGTGTATAGGTTGTGATGGCTTGAGGATTCTTACTCGGTGTATGGGATGTAATGGCTTGAGCTATAATACCCGACGTATGATACACGTTATACGAGCTGTGGTGGCTCCTGGAAACTACCTTGTTACTTTTGGTTATAAGGATGGTGTTGTGATTCACCCAGGTGTCTGCGGGCAAGCCTTTGTGGTGCACATGGTGCAGATTGTGGAGTTTAGACCAGGTGTATGCAGGCAAGCCTTTTGAGAGAGTTGCATGGGATGTATGTTGTTGGGGCAAAGCAGAAAACCAGTGGGGAAGTACTGGCGAGGTAACCTTGATATTCTTTACTATATGATCTATTCTTGTATGCATTACATGGTGAGAGTAGCCATAGTGAGGTTGGGAACATATTATACCTATTTAGGTGATGAGTTAGTTTCACTTGTTGTTCACTGTGCTTTAGCATGCTTTCTTTAGTTTCACATGAGAGGCTTTGGGGAGGATCCGGCTTAGTATACTATTATACACACCCTATGTATATATAAACTGTTTTTCAGGTCACTTGGAGCTGGTTCGAGATAAAGCTGGTTATTACTAGCTTGTGGTTGGAGGAGTTGTTCAGGCTTGTGGTTGTTGCAGGTTTTACTTTCTTTTAGGTACTTGTAGTTTTTTTCCATTCAGTTGTAGTACTTTTGAATGAAATTCCATTTGTGCACTTGGGTTTCTTTTATATTTCTAGTTCTGAGTTGGAGTTGATTGGGTCTATCTTATCTCTCTCTCTTCCGCATTTTCTCTCCTAGAGGGTAATGCCTACCATTTGTGTGTTATTATACCCTCGGTGCAAGTCACCAGCCCAGGGCCTGCTGGTGGCGGGACTCGGGGGTCATTATCTCCCTTCTCACATTGCCAGCCCAGGAGGGGTACACTTTGTGGGGAGGGGGTCATGAAAACTATGTTATCATTATTTCTAATTTTTACCAATTATACTTTTGTTAGATG
Source organism: Viscum album (assembly GCA_963277665.1). Classification (NCBI taxonomy): domain Eukaryota; kingdom Viridiplantae; phylum Streptophyta; class Magnoliopsida; order Santalales; family Viscaceae; genus Viscum; species Viscum album. Next base: position 1,016,719,948 of record OY728155.1, read on the forward strand.
GTAAGATAGAGATTCCTCTATTAATTTATCTCTACCCCTTGGCTAGATAGTGATGGTTAGGGAATTCCTAATCAGATATCAATTGGTCTACCCTCCTTACTACATGTGTGGAATTATAACAGGTTCCTTTAAAAAGTTAAGGTAATCTCCAATTTGGGATATTTATAACCAAATTTAAAAAATTCCCCATCTAAACTTCTCACACATGATGGAGATCACATATCATTCACCACCCAACCCAAATATGTTTTAATGAAAATATGTAGGAATTGGGTAGAGGGAGGTATTGATCGTTGACTAATTAAATTGAAATAAATTTAATCTAACCCTAGCACATATGTATTCATAATTTAAAAGTGAATAAAAAATAAAAACTAGTTACAGAAGCAGGAGAAAAGGTTTATTCCATTAAATGAAGAAACTAAAACATAGTAGTTTGTAAGCCTCACCCTCTCCCAGTCACTCACAGACACTACCCCTATATGGATGGGGAAGTATATTTGATTCGGGGTAGGAAATATACCAATAAATGAAGAAAAGAAAATAAAATACAAGAAGAGAAATAAAGAAGAACTAGAACCTCGTCTAGAGATTCTGCTGGGAAAGTGATCCTCTTCAATCATGCATGGCCTCTTATTTATAGGAATAGATCATGATCTATGTTCCATAAATGGCCCATTAAATCTTAATTGGTCTCCATAGTCATAAAAGAGAGGCGAGGAAATAAATTCTCTTCAAAACATCCAGTTTTTGGTCTGTCTGAAAGTTTCACATCATGTAATTGCTATTAAAAACATGTAATGTGTTGGATTGGCCGAAATTTTACCAAAGAATTCATGTCATGAATATTGGATTCATTATTTTTAATTTTTGGGGCCAGAATTTTCATGGATTTTTTTTCACCATCTGTAATTATTCATATTACACATCATGAACTACTTACACGACTTTTAAATTTCATTTCATGCTAGTTTTTCCATGAATTGTATCAATTTTTCATTTTCACTCTTTGGAATTGTTCCTTCACTTATCCCTTCATCACAAGGCATCATATACTTATTTAAATCACCATATTTTTTCTTTTAAAAAAAATTGGTTCCCCTAAGTGTTTTTGGATCACTGTATTCATCTCTTTTTATTCATTTTTGATTAAAATCCTTATCATGTAACAAAATATAAAAAAATAAAAATTTTCCTCATTTAATCAGTTAAATTATGTGAACAGGACATTTTATGTCCAAAAAATATATGCATAAAATGGTTTTCTAATATATATATATATATATAACTAAAGTTAAAACCCTTCTCAAATCAGGGTTTTCATGTTGGTTATTTATATAACTGATGTAAACAAACATGGTGTTAAAATATATATTTTTACTGGTGATATTAGTTTTGTGAAAGTAGTAGAGTGATATCATGATGAAACATAGGATAGTGTAGGGAGATCGGTGGGATATTTTGTTGTGGATAGTGAAGGAAGGAATTGGTGGGGTGATGTATCAGGAGTTGGAGTGTAATGTCCCAACTCAGATTCCACAAAACTAGTGCCCTAAGATGGTCCACCACAAGACCTCAAGTGTGACTCCTCAGAAATTGAAGACTTTTAACTTGAAGTGGAGGTATAAGGTGGAACTTTGGGGATCCTAAACCACCATATCAGAGTGAAAACCCAGAAGTAAATAGACAAACCTCATAGACATTAGATAATACAGAAGAATAATAACCTGAAAATGATATATGGTTTAATAAAATAAAATATATTAAAGGCATGAATAGACATTCCATACATACAACACCATATTACCAAACGGGTGATCACAAATAAAAAATAGACAACTGAAAAATTAATACATCGATCCCTGATACCAACTCCGAGCCACATCACATACACAATATCCAGTACCCTTTTAAGCTTCACCAATCCAACTAGTCAACTCCACATAAGAACCCCACTCAACAATAAAATATTGTTCCTTAGACTCATATATCATGCATCTATGCTCAACATGAAAGTATAAATAAGGTTTTTTTGTACACCAAGGTTCATGTATATGGGGAGAGATATAATTATTTGTAGGCTAACCCCAACAATGAACCTATAAAATGCTTCCACAAGTGCATGATCATGTAGTATGCTCATCCTAGCCGAAAAATAAGTAAAAAATACATATAATTATTTTTATCCCTAAGTCTAAGACCATGATCATCCATTCCTTCTTAGGCTAATGCCGAAGTGTCTTTGAGCCTATCTTGGTAAACATGGATCCAAAACAACATGCATGCTCGATATCTGTGGCAGTTGTAACAAGACCAGAAAATTCCAAGGACACATCCTATGATAGCCCTATCATATAGGATATGAGGTTATGTCATTCCCTATTTTATCCCATGAGTGAAACATTATTTCATACTTGGAGCCTTGATGCATCTATCATAGTTACCACAGAATTGTAATACCAAGCCTAGACAATCAGTCAGACCTCTGTCTCATGTATCATAAAAAATAGTGCATTGAGTATCCATAAAAAAAACTAACCAATATGTAAAATCAATCATTACTAGAGAATTATTCTAGTTACTAAACCATATGTAAAATCAATCATTCCTAGATCATTAGTTCAACAACTAAATAATGGATTATGAGCAATATTCCACCATCCATCCCAGTAGGTATACCATCATTTCCAACTGAATTAGTCTGGAATATAAATAACAAATATACTATCTATGTGTTGAGCCTCATTCTAACACATAATCCATATAATATACTATCACTACCTAGAGAATCAGTCCAACATCAAGCTACATACATGTGATGTCACATCCACTATACTCAATAATATAAAACAGCATGCCCAGAACATCATACCATCAATAAAACCATAATAAACTATCATTACTAATATGGATCATCCAAACAAATAATATCAATTAAGAGTATTTGAAACCATTTTTATGGAACATATATCTGACTCCCTTATCCCATGAAGCCCTTAATAGTAAAATAGGCTCCAAAATGGGGCAACCCAACCATATCAAACTTTCCTTGCTAGAATAATACAAGTCATAATCTCAATAAAAAATATAATAATGGTTGGATAAACACCCATCTTGGTCATCAAAATATCATCCCCATCACCTCATACATCACCCCATGTCCCAAGGGAACACCCACAACCAATGATACATAAGAAAACACACCCAATAAGAGTAATCCTATAAATCAATATCACACATGTCCCTCTAGGACCACACATAAACAAAGGTATCTGTTAACCACAAAATAATTGAATCAAACATGAAATGTATTGAGCACATCAAATTAGTTGTTTAGTTTTTACTATAATTTCTACAGTATATCAGACACCCTAGGTTATCTCTCAACAGAGCCTTAGATCATTAATTAAAAAATATGGTTTTGATTAATAAAATTAAATTGGAATGTGAATTTTTAAAACATGGGGTTATTTGATTAAATATGATAACATAAAAATGGAATTAATAAAGAAAAGTAGAAATGAACAATATTAACTAAGCATGATTAACCTGAGGAAATATCATAATGCTCATCCTTCGTCACTGCAAGATATAGGGTTATGGTATTCTAGTCCTTGGTTTGTATCACCTAGAAATAGAATGTTACTGAGTTTCAACAAGATCTGAAAAAGAAACCCTTCATGAATTTGAAATTTTAATTCAACCACGAGGCTAGGTGTTTCCATTTGGGAGTCCCCCAAGAGTATTCTACTAAATCCTATAAGTTCTAAAGGCAATGGGAGGTTCTACTTCATCATAATCAACTTCCTCCCCTCCCATGGGGTTCAAAACACCTCGTGATCACCAGGGGAGGAACATGTTGTACGTTATTAGATTTGTTTTTATAATAATTGAATGGTCTTTTAATTTTAAGTTTGTGTGTTGTTTTTCATCATCCTATTTTTTTATTTTATTGATTTATGTGAAGGTATGTCATTATCAAACTCATATGATCATGTTAGGGGGTACCCATTCATGTGATGTTTCACACACTATTCACCACTTCTTCTCCACCTTTCAATTTTTGTGTTTATGTGGTTCATATTGGTCAATTGAACTCAAAAAAACAATTCCATATCCACGAACATTCATGTTCTATTAACATAATGAAATAACATAAAAACCTTTCTAGTGTATCGGGTTCTTCATGTGTTTCCTTGGTGTGTTTTGGTTATGAAGTAGAACACATGTCACCCAATCATCAGCTGAATCTGGAGAGTCATTGTTTTTTTTCAACTTTACCCTTGTAGGTATCCTCGTTGAAACTCAGTAAAATTCTATTTCTAGGTCTTACAAACCAAATATTATAGTATCACAAAACTATGTCCTGAAGTGATGAAGGATGTGAAACAAGATATTTCCCTATGATGATCTTGCTTAATTAATCTTGTTCATTTCTACTTGGTTTTATCAATTCACCTTTTCTATTCTCATATTTAATCATAGAACACCATGTCTTAACAAATCACATTCCCATTTAATTTTAATAATCAAAACCATATTTTTGAATTAATGATCTAAGGCTTTGTGGAGAGACGACCTAGGGTTCCTATTATACTGTAAAATTGTACTAAAAACTAAAATAGAACTAGAATGTTATTATGTTTCAAATAGGATACCTTCTAGGTTTTAGTCGAAAACACAAAATGAATCACCGGATGCTGGTGACGATTATGTGATTTGTGTTCGACTTCATAACTGATACTCACCAAGGCAATATCCAAAGAACTCGATGTGATGTCCATGGTTGTATGTTATTTCACTGTTTTACCATAACATTAATTTCATGTACATGAAATTGTTTTTGAGAGTTCAATTGACCAATATGAACCACATAAACACAAAAATTGAAAGGGGTAAGAAGAAGTGGTGAATGGTGTGTGAAGCAACACATAAATGGGTACCCCCCCAAAAATGATCATATGAGTTTGAGCATGACATACCAGTACATATATCAATAAAATAAGGAAATAGAATGATTAAAAAAACATGGAATTTAAAATACCATTAAATTATTAAAAAAACAATGCTCTGGATTTACAACATGTTCCTCCCTGGGTGATCATGAGTAGTTTAGAACTACATTTGAGTGGAGGAAGATAATTACTATGAAGTAGCAGCTAACATGGAATCCATAAATTATATGATTTAGTAGAGGAATCCTTGGGGACTCCAAAATGCAGCACATTTCCTCTTGGTCGAACTCCCAAATGGGGTTCCCAAGGTCTCTTTATATAGGTAAATTGGAAGGTTGTTTTGAGCACATAGATTGTGTAAAACCACTTGGCCCATTATTTTTGACCACCATACAGTATTATATTTCTTTGGATATAACAAAGATGTTTTAGCCCCACCAATTTACTATCTCCACCAAAACGGTGGAACCCTATGGACAAATATAGCTCTAGATATTGATAAAATATATAAAACCACTTTTGACTTTGTGCAGATTTGATTCCTGGGATACATCAGTTTGGATGGGAATCGTAGAGGAAAAATGGGTCTTGGGTTCCTTCAGATGAGGCATAATGGCCTCTTGTTCCCGGATGAACGTTCCTCACGCGCCTGGGTGTTTTCAAAAAAATTCGACCGTTACCAGCCCTCGGGGGTCCTCTCAGGTCCCGTCTCCGCCGATGGAGGGGGCTTTCTCGGCGTCGGTTGCGCCTGTTTCGTCAGATCCGCAGGGTGCTCCTGTCCCGGCTCCTCCACGTGGTTCTGATCCGGCTCCGGCCCCTCCTCCTACGGCGGGTTCTGCGTCGGTGCCGCCGGTTTCGGCACCTGTTCGTCCTGGTAGGTCATTTCGGGATGCGGTCAGAGGTTCGGGGGTGGGGGTGGCGCGCCCTTGTTTTCCTGATATATTGTCGTTCTCGCACTCGGTGGTGAGGGAGGGATCCTCAGTGTCCCTAGTAGCGCCAGAGGCGGCTTTCACTGAGGCGGTTGAGGGCCTTAAATGGACCCTGGTGGAAAGGTTTGGGTTCCCCGTGCCTTCTTTACCTGTTTTCTGTCGTTTCATGGACACCTGGGGTTTGCAGGGGGATGCTCGGGTGTCGGTGTTGCATCGCGGTTCCTTCTGCGTGGTGCTAGCCTCGGAGGCGGACTTTGTGCAAGCGTGGTGCAGGGCCCCCCGGGCGTTCGGGCGCTGGCGGTTCAGTCAATCTCGGTGGTCGTTGGAGGCGCATCAGGGCAGGGAGGGGCCGAAGGCAGCGGTTTGGATTAGTCTTCCTGGGTTACCTCTTCCTTTCCACAATGGCACCTTTTTAAAGGCGATTGGGGATTCCTTGGGGGGGTTCTTGTGTGTGGCGGACTCGTCTGTGGCTGGCGCGGAGTCTACGGTGGCTAGGCTCTGCGTGGAGTTGGACCTCTCGTTGTCGGTACCGGAGAAGATCACTTTGTCAGTGTCGGGGACTGTGGAGTGGGTGCAGGATGTGGTTTTCTCAGTGTTTCCACGGTATTGCTCGGTTTGTTTGCTGTAGGGTCACTCGGTGCTTTCTTGCCGCAAGCTACATGGCTCTATTCGGATGTCTGGTGGCAATCGTTCCTCTTGGTCTGTGGGGGCTCGTCCTGGTAGCCATGTTTCTACTACCTTGGTGCCGGCTTGCAGGCCTCTGGCTCGTGTGCGGGAGGCGGCTCAGGGTGTTGGTCTTGCTGAGGCTGGCGGGTCTACTGTGGTTGCTGGGGGCCTTCAACTAGTGTCTTTCCTTATGGATTTTGCGTCGTCCTCCGGGGTTGTTCTAGGGACTTTCTTAAGGGGCCTCTGGTTGTCTGGTCTGACGTCGCTCACTGGTTCTTCTTTTCCAGGGGCCGGCTTTGACCCTCGGCCGGAAAGGGGGGCTGGTGAGCGTGCTGTGGTGCCTTTCTGGGGTGACTCTTTTGTAGATAGGGTCTTTCAGTCTGGTGGTTTGCAGAAGGAGTTGGTCGGGGATGGCAGGAGGCGGAGGGGCGGGCCTCTCGAGGGGTTGCTTGTCCCTTCTCTGGCTCGGCCTATCGCGGAGGAGGGTCGGGTTTCTACCCCTGTTTCTGTGGGGGATGGGGGGATGGACAGGTCTACCATTCGAAGGGAGGGCGGCCACCCCACCTCCCGAGGGCGGTCTTGCGACCGGGAGGGTCTGAAGGGAGGGAGCCCCGGGGTGATCACCAGGAGGATGAGCAAGATGCTTAGTGCTGGAGGGAGGTCCTTATCCCCCGTTCGGAGGGCTACGTCACCTGGGGAGAACACCAGGTCGATGGTTGCTTAATGTATCCCTGTCTTATCTGGAATTCCCTGGTGTGGGGTCTAGGGTTAAAACTGACATCATTGTTTCGGAAGTAAGAAAGCATAGAGCAGCCCTGGTGGCGGTTATCGAGCATAAGTAGAGGAGTGAAAGGTTACAAGAGTTTTCTAAAATACTGAAGATGCATGGAGCCATGCATGGAGCCCCGTCAAATAACCATATTTGGTTGTTCTGGAAGAGGGATGTTTCGGTAACACTATTGAGGGTAGGGGATCAAGTTATCACGACGAAAGTGACGTGGAACGGGTTGGAGTGGCTCATGTCAGTTGTGTACGCGAGTTGTGATGCGCGTCAGAGGGAGGGTCTCCGGACGGAGCTAGAGGATTTCGACCCAGGGGTTTGCCCGTGGATTGTGGGAGGGGACTTCAACATTGTTGCTGAACTGGAAGAGAAGAAGGGGAGGGGCGTGTTTCAGAGCCAGGCGAGCATGGTGTTTGTGCCGTGCATGGAGGGGAAGGGTCTCAGGGAGGTTGGCTTCTCAGGGGACCCGTTCACTTGGTGAAACAACCGCAGAGGGGTGAACCGTAGCTAGGCCAGGCTGGACAGGTGCTTCGCGAACCTTCGCGCTTCTTAGGTGTTCGGGGAGGTGAAGGTTATCCATTTGGCGAGGGGGGTTTAGGATCACTCGCCGCTGCTTTTATCCTTTGGAAGGACTGAGAGTCCCCAGGAGGGCTTTCGGTTTGCCAAGTGTTGGATGGACAACTTGTCTTTCCTTGGGCTGGTTACGCGGGTTTGAGGAGAGCCTTCCAGGGGGCACACGTGGGTGGCTTTGCATGGCAAGTTTCGGCGGTTGAAATAGGAGCTCTTACGTTGGTCCAGTTATCTTCCAGCGTGGGATAGGGATATGGAGTCTCTTAAACCAGACATAGATACGCTGGAGGTCAGTTTGGAAGACAGGTGGGACGAGGGGGTGTTTGAGGAGCTATCGGAGAAGAAGGACGCCCTGGCGTTGAGCCTGCTTTCCCATAAACGCAGGGCTAGGGATCAGTCGAGGGTGAGATGGCTCAGGGAGGGTGATAGGAACACAGCCTACTTCCATGCATGATTAAGGGAGAAAAGGCAGGAGGTTAATCCTAACCTGGAGTTGGAGGACGGCTCGTTCTCAGATGACAGGGAGGTGGTCGGGGGTAGAGCGATGGAGTATTTCAATAATCTGCTGGCTGGTCCGAGAGGCGATGGGCGTGAGGGGTTTCCATCTGGCGATTCTAGGTTATGGGAAGCGATACCAGAGGTGGTGTCAAGGATGGAGAACAAACAGTTTGAGGCCATTCCCAATGAAAGGGAGGTGCAGGCGGCAGTGTGGCAATTGAACTCAGATAGTGCTGCGGGGCCGGACGGCTTTCCGGGGTGTTTTTACAGAGGGTGATGGGCCTGTGTGAAGAATGATCTGGTGCTGGCCATCCAGGATTTTTCCGAGGGGGCTTTCTTCCTTGGGTAGCGGCGGTGACTACCTTGGTCCTGATACCTAAGTGCAAAGACCCGACCTCACTCAGTCACTACGGGCCGGTTAGTATGTGTAATTTACCGTACAAAGTCCTAGCAATGGTGATCAATTAGTAGGCTGTCTAATTTTCTACCGAGGTGGGTGTCGTCGGAGCAGCATGGTTTTGTCAAAGGGAGGTCGATACAGGGTGCTATGGTGCTGGATCAGGAGCTGATGAGGGATTTAAACATGAAGGTCTGAGGTGCCAATATGGTGGTAAATCTGAATATGAGTAAAGCATATGATAGAATGGAGTGGGGTTTCATGAATGGAGTCCTGCGAAGGATGGGGTTCTCGGCCGGGGCTTGTGATATTTTCTTCAGATGCGTTAGCTCGCCGTGGATGGCTGTATCTTTCCTGGGGAGATCGCATGGCTTTTTCAAATCCGTTCATGGCCTGCGACAAGGGGACCCTCTATCCCCTAGTTTGTTTATACTGATGCAGGATTCTTTAAGTAAACTTATCAACAAGGTAATTGGAAGGGGGAGATAATGCCTTTCCGCAGGAAACAGGGGCGTCTCTCGGTATCCCACCTCATGTATGCGGATGATACTATTGTGTTTTTGAATGCCGGAATGAGGTCTATAAGGAAGTTTAATGACTTTCTGAAGGATTACTGCAAGTGGAGCGGACAGCTGGTGAACCGGGAGAAGATCTGTTTCTATCTGGCGGCTTCGTGTGGAGACGACAGGTTAGATGCGGTGAGAACAGAGTTGGGCATGGGGAGAGGGTCCTTACCGATGGAGTATCTGGGAGCGCTGGTGTCCACTGGTCGGTTGCGGAATAGGGATTTTGACAGGGTTGTGGCCAGGATGTTGGCCCAGATTACGGATTGGAAAAATCACTTCCTATCCTTCGGGGGTCGGATCTCCTTAGTAAACAGTGTACTGGCATCAATACCGGTGCATGCACTTGTGGCAGTTAACGTCCCCAAGGGGGTCATTAAGTCCATCGATAGGGTGCTCGCACGTTTCATCTGGGATGCCTCGCGGGAGGGGAGGAGACAGTGGGTCTCTTGGAGGAAGATGGTGAGACCGGTCACAGAAGGAGGGATCGGGGTTCGTTGCATGGAGGATACGGTGCATGGAGTACGTGCGAAACTGGCCTGGGAAATTACGGAGGGAGAGACGTTGTGGGGCAGGTGTATGCGGGGAAGGTATGAGGATAGTTCCGCCGACATCCCAGTGAGAGGGTTTTCCATGTGGGCAGAGGTGTGTAATATTGTCCCAGAGTTGAGGGATCATGCTCAGTGGATCATCGGGGAGGGGAGGGTCGGATTCTGGGATTGCAACTGGTCAGGGGGGGTGCATGCGTTCCCGGGGTGCCCAGCCCCGATGATCTCGTTTAGGGAGGCAAAGCGTCACCCCCTGTTTTTCAGCGCGGTGCTAGATACGGAGTCACAGAGAATCTTTGAGTCGGTGGTGATTAACAATGAGAGGGACAAATGTGTCTTCATGCCCTCGGTTTCGGGTAAGTTCAATCTAAAAGATTTCCGCAGGAGTTCCAATGTCCAGCAGACGCAGGGGGCGGGAAGCGGGGTGGAGTGGAGCAGAAAGGTCCCCTTGAAAATGAATTTTTTAACGTGGAGGATCATGAAAAACGCCATCCCTTCGGATGAGAACATCAAATGCCTGGGCATTAGTCTAGCATCTGGATGTCAGTGCTTCAAACGGAGGAAGGAGGAGAGTATGGAGCATATTTTTCTCGTAGGAGAACGGGCCAGAGTGGTCTAGAATTTTTTGGGAAACCTCATAGGGTACTCTGGGCATGTTGAGACCTGGGAGCAGTTCTCCGGCTTGTGGGTGCAGGGGGGTGGTGGCAACGTGGAGGATAAAGAGGTTCGATCAGTGTTTTACAATGCTGGGTGCTGGGTTCTGTGGGATGCGCGGAACCGAGCCAGGTACGAGGGGCACACATCCACTAGGAGGGTGGTGGTGGCAAGGGTAAGGTGTTTTCTGATTGATATTGTGAAAACGGTGAGGTTTGGGGAGAACGTTCCATCGTTACGGGGATTGGTATCCCAGGGGATGGGAGGTGGGGAGGAGACTTTCAGGAGGCGGGGGTCGTGGGTTCGATGGTTTCCTCCAGTGGGCGGTCTGAAGCTGAACGTCGATGGGGCATGCGCAGGATGGAATATGCATGGTGGTGGGGTGCTTCGAGATGGCATTGGTAGTGTGTTGTTGGCTTTCGCTGTGCACTACGGGAGGGGGAGCTCGGTGCAAGCAGAGGCCCTAGCGGTCCTTTCAGGGATATCTGTGTGTCTGGACAAAGGCCTAATGGTGGAGCAAATAGAGACTGACTCGAAAATTATACATGATGCGTTACATGGACCGGGTACGATGCCGTGGAGGATTTCTTATACAATCAGACAGTGCAGGGCAATTGTGGGGAACGGCATAAGGGTTACTCATACCTGGCGGGAAGGGAACAAGGTTGCGGACTACTTTGCTTCTATTGCAGCTCCGGGGGATATTTCAGTTTGGGTGGATAACGCGTTGCCAATTAGACCTGAGGGGGTCAATCTGATTAGGGGAGATGCACTAGGACTACATTATTTTCGCCCTGCATAGGGGGGTCCGCGTTTGTTTTTGTTTTTGTTTTTTGTTTTGCTGTTTTTGGTGTTATGTATGGGGTTGCTTGGGATTAATAAAAAATCGTATTTTTGGTGGTGGGTTCCTTCAGATGAAATGTATCCCATAAAATTTTGGACCATCCCACAAAATTGAATAAAATTTTGATGCATGGTTTCATAGAAGTATGCATTTGAGTCCATTGGTGTGCTTGGGTTTTGTTCAGATTGGTCTGTTTTTCTTGGACTTCATCATGTACCCCCCAAATCACCTCCACCTACAATCTAATTATACAAACAAGTAACATTTCCATTTTTAATAGTGTTAAACAAAAAATAATTGAATCAAACATGAAGTTAAATTTGTTATCATACTTTTAATTTTAAATACAAAACCAATTTAATACATCGGTATAAGGGTGAAATAAAACAATGAATCATGGTACGATCACACCCCCACACCTAAACATTTGCACTCTTAGTAAAATTATTATACCCTAATAAATTTTCATTCATAAATAAATGGTTACAAAACTTCAGTGATTATTCTGAAATTAAATTAATCATGTATCATTTATGAAATCATTTTTCCTATAATTTTTCTTCTCTGAAATTCGAATTTTGTTAACATCATTTGTTCACCAATGCAACACGTCGCAACCTACCTCACCTAGATATTTTCCCTCTTCACTCAAGGAACATATTAAAGTTAATTTATTCTCTTTTCCAAGAGTTCATGTAACCTTACCATATAATTTACAAGATTATTAGTTCTCCACAGGCTGAAACTAGTGTGCTACTCAAGGGGAAATCAAACAGGATGTTCTGAGGTTCAAGGGTTGGTAGGATTTAATGTTTAAAAATTCGAGGTGTGTTTAATCTCTTATGTACAAAACATGTCAAAATTCGGAAAGTATTCACAATGTATATACACACTCAACCTATCACAAAGTGTATCACCTCCAACTCATTATCCTCAATGTCCATTTGTGTGGGTCACAACCAAACAGTGAATAATAATGAGTAAACATCCCATTTCACCATTTTATTATTTTGTTCTGTTTTTTTGATTTACAAAAATATATTTTTTTAATATATATATTTTTCGATATAGAGGAAAATATGTTTAAAAAATGATGTAATATGGCTTGTGAAACCATTGCCTAAGGAAAATGTAGGTACCCTTTATATTAACCCATAACAATTATTTTATCCCTAGAATTACCATGGAAACCCCCTCTACCCACAATTTCTGAAAATAAAAAAAGAATATACACAAGATATTGGTAGGTAGGGATAGATTATCTTGTAATGTGGCTACCCAACAAGAATTTCAAGGTCTCTAATTCTTAAAAAGGATAAAATTTCTAGGTGGCTGGAAATATTCATTAATTGTAAAAGGCTTTTTCAATAAATTATTCCTCTATCATGAATGTAGCATACTCGAATCATATGGATTAAAAACAAATCAAGGAGTGTTATAATTTCTCTACATGACCCAAGACTCTCAAGATAGTGATTAAAAGGAATAATATTCAACAAATGGATTAGAATGTCAATTGGGTAAGGGATTAAAATTTTAGTCAGTGCAAAAGAGGCATGGGATTTAAAAATGTATTAAACACCAAAGAATGATGTGAAAAACTAAATTCTAGAAAAATATTCTACATCAATATTCATTTAAACTTTTTTTTACAAAAATTGTAGAATTTTCCACACAATCAACTCAATCATGAATAAAATGATTTTGGATCTTCTTTTTACAATCAATGTTTAAAAACAAAAAATAAAGAAAAATAAATCAAAAATGAAAACAAATTTTTTTGGTTTTTTTATTTTTGGTTTTTAAACATTGATCTAAAAAAAATATCCAAAATCATTTTTTTATGTTTGAGTTGATTGTTTGGAAAATTCCATGGTTTTCAGAAAAATGATTTCCAAATAATATTGATATGGAATATTTTTCTACAATATGTATTATAAAATAATTTTTAGGTGTTTAATGGCTTTTTGAATCCCATACCACATTAGAACAAACCAATTTTTTAATCCCTTAACTAAGATACATTCTAAGCATTTTACTGCATATTATTACCTTAAATCACTTTCTCGAGAGTCTCGGGTCATGCATAGAAACTAGAACATGCCTAGATTCTGTTTGAAGCCATAAGATTTGAGTTGAACTTGTCTTAATTCAGTCTGACACATAATCCATATAGTATACTATCCCTACCTAGATAATTAGTCTAACATCAAACTACATATATGTGATGTCACATCCACTATACTCAAAAATGTAAAACATCATGCCTAGAACCTCATACCATGACTTAATACATAGAAAAATATAAGTACTAATATGGATGATCCTATCCAATAATCTCAATAAAGAATATTTGAAACCATACCTATAGATCATATATATGAATCTCTTATCCAATGAAGCTCTTAATAGTAAACCAGGTCCCAAAATGGGTCAACCCAACCATATCAAAACCACTCTGTGAGCATAATCAACGTCTCAAACTCACAAAAAACCAAAAATATAACACGTTTTGGATAAACACCCATATTGGTGTCAATATATCATCCACATAAACTCATACATCATCCTGGGTCCTAAGGGAACACCCACAGACAATGATACTTAAGGAAGAACACCCACTCCGGGTCATCCTATCAATCAATATTGCACTTGGACCTCTCGGACCACACATAAATAATGGAATTTTTTAAACACAAAAAAATTTAATCAAACATGAAGTGTTTCGAGTGTGTAAAATTAGTTGTTCAGTTTTTACTAGAATATATACATTATAACAGGAACCCTAGGTCATTTATAAATGGATCCTTAGATCATTAATTCAATAATATGGTTTGGATTATTAAAATTAAATGGGAATGTGATTTTTTAAAACATGGGGTACTAGGATTAAATGCGATAATAGAAAAAGGGAAGTGATGAAACAATTTAGAATAGAGCAAGATTAATTAAGCGTGATCATCCTGAGGAAATCTCATGATGTTCATCCCTCTTCACTTCAAGATATAGGGTTATGATATTTTAGTCCTTGGATTGTAACACCTTGAACTAGAATGTTACTGAGTTTCAATAAAATCTGGAAAAGAAACAATACTTTTATTTGAACCTGAAATTGTAAAGTAACTTCACTCACAAATAATCTCATATAGAGTAGGAAAATCAAGTAAAATTCAGGATCCCATTTTTTAAACTCAAGTGGTCCTAAACCAATATAAACTTGAACCAAACAAAACACAAGAAAAACTGGTTGCAAATAACCGAGCATTGAAACAATTGACCACCCAGAATGTGAAGTACCATCCTGCGTATATCCAATATCTTATCGAAGCATCCAACTTTGATATGAGATCAGACCTCATCCACCTACTTCCTAAATTCAATGTTCTTCCCAGTGATGACTCTCATAAACACCATAAGGAGTTTCACATAGTGTGCTCCACCATTAATCCCAAAAATGTATATGAGGATCTCATTAAGTTTAGGGCATTCCCATTCTCCCTTGATGGTGAAGAAAAAGATTAGATATACATTACTAACACAATTAGGGGTTGTAATTACCTAAAAATAATCATTTTAAAGAATTTGTTTTCAACCTCTTGAACTACATTAATTAGAAAAGAAATATGTGGCATTAGGCAATCACAAGGAGAGACCCCTCATGAATACTGGGATAGATTCAAAATACTTTGTTGAAGCTTCCCCCACCACTAGATTAGTGAACAACTGTTAATCCAATACATATATGAGGGAATTATCCCCATTGATCATGGAATGATTAATGCTGATATAGATGGTTCCCTTGTTGATAAAACTCATTCCGCCACTCAAGAATTAATAGACAACATAGCTCAAAATGCACAATAATTTGGTACATGATCTATTTCACCCGCACAAGGAGTTCATGAGGTAATTCATTCATATCTAGAACCAAAGGTAGATAACAAGATTGATGTGATCCATACCCTTCTATGGCTATTAGCTCAAGAACAAGGTAACTCACAATCTCCTCATATTCCATTACATTATTTTTTTTGTTCTGATTACACAAATATTTCCCACTAGTTCCAATAGTTTCAAGTTTCTCCTAAGTCTTGTGTAGAATTATTCATCAGGCATCCATTCCAACAAGAACCTCCTTTCAATCAAGAACTATTTAGACTAAGTCTAAACCCTGTGTGGCAATCACAACCACAATTATGAAAATGAGTAAACTCATGCTACCCCAAGAATAACTGGTATCAACATGGCCAAGGTATGCAACCTTCTTATCCATAAACATCTCAAAACAATCCTACTCCTCCCAAATATGAACCAAGTCTCAAGTACATGGTAAATAAAAGGGAAACCCAAAACCTCCAATTCCAACATACCACACAATCGGCTATTCAGGACCTATGAACTCAAGTGGGACAACTGGAAAACACCATCAGTGAGATAAATATTCAAGGATCTGAAAACTTTCCATCCCAACCAATTTCTAATCCTATATACATTGGTAATGTATGTATGATTACATTTCTTAGTTCTAAATAAGTTTCTCCTTCTACTAATTCTATACATAAGGTAAGTCCCTCACCTGAAAACTCTATTTCTCTACCCTCAAAAGATTCATGTAATAAAAAAAAGACAACAAGTGTAAACAAATTATCACTGAGAATTACCATCAAAAACCCATTCCTCTTAACCCCCCTAAGACTATATAAATCTATGATAAATTTTTATAATGAGATTGATAAAGAAATATTGTATAAATTTAAAAAGGTTCAAGCAAACATTTATTTATTGGATGCAGTTAAAAAATCTATTGCTATACCAAATTTCTTAAAGATATTTTCACCCATATATTGAGATAGAAGGGTAATGAAAGAGTAAAACTTGGAAGAAATGTATCTACTTTGATACAAACAGTAATTAAAACCAAATTCAAGGAGACGGGCACCTTCATGATACCTTGCACCATAGGGGGGACATTATTTTAAGATGAAATGCTAGATTTAGGTACTTCAATTAATGTAATTCCTTACTCTGTGTAGACTTATCTATAGGCTGGAGAGCTTGAACCAGCATGCATCAAAGTGCAACATTCCAACCAGAGCACAACCCACCCATCTAGAGTCGTCAAGGATGTCCTCATAAAATTAAAGAATATCATATTACCCATTGACTTCTACATTATTGATTTGGAAGATACTTGAACCCAAGGACATGCTCCTCTCATACTTCGGAGTCCATTCCTCAAAACAAAAGAGAAAATCATGAATTTTAACAATGGTATTACATACATGGAGTTTGGTGGAGAGAAGATATGTTTTAACATTCTTGATTCCATGAAACACCTCATTTAAGAGCACTCCACTCTTCTTATCTATTCAATAGAAGTTCTATCTAATCAAACACACACACAAAATTCCCTCCTTGATGCACAATCTAGTTTATTTTTATCTCCTTCTATCATGGATGATTTGAGTTTTGATTCATTGTTTGAGTGTTGTATGGGTTCTAAAAAGTGTAAATTGTGTGCTTCAATTGATGATTGTATTCATTATGAGGGACCCAGGACAGTCGATGATTCTGAAAATCTCATTTCAATAGATTATCTATCCTTAGAGAATAAACATGAAAAAATAGACAGTTTCCTAGAACCCACTCCCCCTAAATCCTCTCCCTCAATCCAGAAAACCACCAGTGTTGGAATTAAAACATCATCCTTTTAATTTAAAATACACCTATCTTGAGGGTATTGACCAATTGCCTATCATTATTGACAATAACCTCTCTCAATTATAGGAATCAAAACTACTTGATCATTTGAGAGAGTTTAAAAAAGGATATAGGATGGACATTGGCTAATATTTCTTGGATTATACCATCTATTTTTATACACCATATACTTTTGGATGATGAAACTAAGCCCATAAGGCAAACCAAACACCAGTTAAATATCACTCTCCTTAATGCGGTAAAATTGGAGGACAGTAATTTACATACTTCTGGGATCATTTATCATATATATGATAGTAAATGGGTTAGCCCATTCCAAATTTTTCCTAAAAAACTGGAATGACTGTTGTGTCAAATGAATGGAATGGATTGGTTCCAAGACGTGTGCAAAATAGTTGGTGAGTCTGTTTTGACTAACGTCGACTAATTCAAGACACACAAAAAGACTGCATTCCACTACCTTTAAAAGAAAATTGTTAGAAATATTGGATGGTAAGTCCTATTATTGTACCTTTATGGATATTCATGTTATTTCCAAATACATATAGCTCCTAAGGATCAAGAAAATACAACATTTACCTATCCATTTGTAACATTTTCATACAGAAGGATGCCTTTTGGTCTTTGTAATGCTCCTGATACATTTCATCCTTGTATGTTGAGTATATTTTTAGAGTACCTTGATAATTTCATGGACGTTTTTATGGATGATTTCATAGTTTATGGAACTTATTTTTAGGATATTTTGGAAAACCTATGTTTCGTTCTCCGCTATTGCATTGAAAAAGATCTCGTTTTATATTATGAGAAATTCCATTTCTTGGTTGAGAAGGGGATAGTTGTTGGGAATGTTATTTCAAAAGATTTACTTAAAGTGTATAAAAAATTGAATTAATTTTTTCCCATCCATGTCCAAAATGTGTTCGTGAGGTGAGATATTTATTGGTTCATGCTAGTTTTTACCACTAATTAATTAAAAAATTCCGTAAGATCCCACTTCCCATGTCCCAGTTATTAAAAAAGGATTCTTAGTTTTTGTTTAATAAAAATTTTGAGGATACTTTCAATTCAATAAAATGAAGTCTCACATCACCTCCCTTCATCCAACCACCAAGGCTTGATCTCCCCTTTGAGATTATATGTGATGCCTCTAACATTGCAGTTTGGAAAGTTTTATCACAATGGGTTCAGAAGGATCATCATTTCATTGTATATCCCCAACATACCCTTGAACCTACCATAGAAAAATACACAACCATTAAAAAAGAACTTCTTTCTATTTTTTTTTCCTTGCAAAAATTTTGTTCATATATTATCGGGTAAAAAATCATTTTCTTTTCTGATCATGCTGCTCATCACTTTTTCATAAAGAAACCTTAAGATAAGACCTGTCTCATTCGGTGGATGATCCTCATATAAGAGTGTGACAATGAAATTAGAGGTAATAGAGGATTGGAAAATGTGGTCACATTAGTAGTATTTCCCCACCAATGTACCATCATATTCACTCACCCCTCCCCATTAAGGAATGCTTCCCTCATGAGAACCTTTGTGATGTTGTGGACCATAGCCTCTGGTATGCAGACATTGTAAGTTTTCTAGCAACACCTTGGGTCACCAATGATTTCATCACTCCCGAAGAATTAAGAATGAGTCTCAATGGTACATTTTGGATGACCCATATTTTAGGAGAATTTGTAGCATCTGAGTTGTTCTTAGGTGTGTCCCTGATCCCGAGTTCACATCTATTTTGACCTTCTGTCACACTTTGTCTTATGGGCATCACATTGGCTCTCAACGTACAGATCAAAAATTCCATGACTCAAGACGTTATTGTCCAACATTTTATAGAGTTTCCCACATGTTTTTAATTCATGTACTCAATGTCAATTCATAGGGAATATCTCCAAGAGGAATAAAATTCCCCAAAATCCCATGTTATTTTGTGAGATATTCGATGCATGGGGTGTTGACTTCATTGGGAATTTTCAAAATTCATTTGTCTTTTTTTATATATTATTTGATGTTGACTATGTGTATAAATGGGTAGAAGATAAGTCCACTAGGACCGATGAATCTTGAGTGGTTGTTGATTTTCTGAGGTCTCATATTTTTTGTAGGTTTGGTTTGTCGAGATTTATCATTAGTTATTAGGGTTCACATTTTTACAATCACAACATGAAAATTTTGATTCGTATGTATGGGGTTGTTCATAATGTATCCAAAAAATATCACCCAGATCTAACGAACAAGAAAAATTCTCAATCTGGGATGTTAAGAGAATCTTGGCAAAAATGGTACAACCTAATTGGAAAGATTGGCGTTTGCGCTTGGATGATGCACTTTGGGCATACGGTGCAACTTTTAAAACCAAATTCATAATTTCACCATATAGTATTGTCTTTGGTGAGGCTTGTAACCTCCCAATAGAGGTATAAGAAAATGAATATTGGGTTGTTAAACCATGTAATATGAATATCTCATATACATGTGATCATAAGAATTTGCAGATTCGGGAGTTGGAAGAAATTTGACGTGCTGCATATGAGAACTATCTAATCTATAATGAGAAGAAAAAATATATCAATGATGTCATGATTCATTATTGGAAGTTTCATATTGGTGATAATGTCTTCATTTACAATTTCAGGATAAAAATCCACCCATGTAATATTCATTCTCGATGGCTTGGTCATTATACTGTTATTGATGTTTACCCTTTGTGCTATATAGTATTTTCATGAGAAGAGTCGAAAACATATTATTGTCAATGAGAAGAGGCTCAAACACTTTTATTAGTATTTTACACAGAATATCTTGGAGGAAATACATCTGATAGATGCCACATATGACATCACATAGCAGGATGTCCCTTATCCCTACCTTTATTTACATGTCTATTTATTTAAAGTACTTTCTTTGAGGAAAATGTAATTTATAGGTGTGGGGGAGGGTGACATTACATAGTTAGGGAAAAAAAGAAAAAAATTTGTTTTAATTTTTGATTTCATATTCTTTATTTTTTGTTTTTAAACATTGATCTTAAAAAGAATATCCAAAATCATTTTTTTCATGCTTGAGTCGATTATGTGTAAAATTCTATGGTTTTTTGAATTTTTTTGAAATTAATGTTGATATGTAATATTTTTATATAATTTTTATTTTCAAATCATTATTAGGTTTTGAATGGATTGTTGAATACCATGCCTCATTATCATAGGACAATAGTTTAATCCCTTACCTGAGAGACATTCTAAGACCTTTATTGCATATTCATCCTTTTAATAACATTCATGAGAGTCTAGGGTCATGTAGAGAAACTAGAAATTTCCTTGATTCAGTTTGAATCCATAAGATTTGAGTATGATGCATTCATGGTAGAGGCAATTATTTATTAAAAATCCCTTTTTACAATTAACCTCTATTTTCGGCCACCATGACATTTTATCCCTCTTATGCTATAGAAACTATGAAATTCCTGTAATGTAGACACATTAAAATATAATATATCCCTAAATACCCATATCTTGTGTATATTCTTGTTTATTTTAATCATGTGTGGGTGAGAGGGGGTTTTCTGGGAAATGTTTTGGAGAGAATAATTGTTATGGGTTGATAAAATGGGTTCCTACAATTTACTTGGGAAGGGGTTCACAAGACACATTGAATAATTGTTTTACACATGTTTCCCTATATATCTAAAAAACTATATATTAAATATAATACAGTTTTTTACATCGAAAAAAAATCTGAACAAAAAAATAAATTGGGGAAAATAGGTTGTTTACTCACTATTATTCACTGCTTGGTTGTGACCCACACAAATGGACAATGGGGATAGTGAGTTGTAGGTGATACACTATTTTAGGGGTTGAGTGTGTACATTCATTGTGAACACTTTATGAATTTTGACATTTTTTTTACATAAGAGAATAAAAAATCTTCTTCTACCTCATATTTTTAAACAATGCATCCTGCCAACCCTTGAACCTTAGAACAACCTGTTGGAAGTCCTCTAGAGTAGCACACTAGTTTCTATGAGAGGAGAACTGAGAATCTTGGAAATAATATGGTAAGTTCGCATGATCTCTGAGAAAAGATAATAACTCCACTTCAATATGTTCCTTGAGTGATGTGCGAAAATATATAGGTGCAGTAGGTTACAACATGTTGCATGGGTAAAGAAATGATGTTGAACAAATTCGAATTCAAGAGAAGAAAAATGATAGGAAAATTGATTTCATAAATGAAACATGATGAATTTCATTTCATAATAATCTTGTAAGTTGTATAAACTTTTATTTAGGAATGAATATTGATTATGATATATGAATTTCCCCAAGAGTGTAACAGTTTAGGTGTGGGGGTGTGATCGTACCATGATTCACTATTTTATTTCACCCTTATACCAATGTATTAATGGGTTTTTTATTGAAAATTAAAAGTATAATAAAAAAATTCACATCAAGTTTGATCCAATTATTTTGTATTTAACACTTTTAAAAGGGAAATGTGACTTGTTTTGATAATTAAACTGTAGGGGAAGGTGGTTTGGAGGGTCCATGATGAAGTCTAAGAAAAATGGGCCAATTTGTAAAGGATCCAAGAAAACCAGTGGACTAAAATTCATAATTCTACTATAATGTGCATTAAAATGAGATAAATTTTTTTGGTACTTTCCAAAATTAAATGAGTTACATTTCATCCGAAGGAACACAAGCCCAATTCAACCTCTAAAATGCCCATAAAACATGATATTTCTAGGGAATCAAATCTATACCAAGTCATAAGTGGTTTTCTATATATTATGAATATTTTGAGATGTAGTTGTCCAACTAGTGCCAACATTTAGGTGGAGATAAAATAGTGGTGTGGATACGAATTTATAGTTTTATCAAAAGAAAGATAAGACTTTCTAGAGGTTGAAATCAATGGGCCAATTGGTTTTACACAATCTGTGTGTTCAAAACCACATTCTAATTATCCTTTTTTAACAGTGTTAAACATGGAATAATTGAATCAAACATGAGTTAAAATTTGATATTATACATTTAATTTTCAAAACTAAACAAGTTTAATACATTGGTAAAAGGGTGAAATAAAACAGTGTATCATGGTACGATCAGCATCTCACTTTGTATCCTTAGAACTAGCACCAAAGCATAAGGATCCCCCTTCCAATCCCTGATAACAACAAAAATCTTGGTCTAATGACCATATCTCAAGTAAACACAACCTGAAACCAAACTTCTAGTGTATCATGGCCTCATGGGGCTCAATATAGTGAATCCTTATAAGCGATATGTCCTCAAGACATATTGTTTTTCAAGTCACCCTAGGTTGTCCTATACACCCATCTAATTATCCACCTTGACTCACAACTCAACCCCACTAACCAAGTAGAAACTCATCTCTATCATGAATTGAAGTATTCAAAAATCTCATGAAACACCCTCCAATAATTCTCATGGTACTCAACTGGGTCTCATCCCATGCATCACCCATCAGATACAAGTAAACTCAATACCTGGAGGAAAACATCTCTTTCATAACATACTCAGTCCAAATAATATCTCGTAAGTCCATAAATAACCTGAAGGGTTACACCCCCATGGTTTATATGAAACAAAAGACTGAAAATGGGTTCTTTTTATGTCCAATTCTGACTCTAGGGCACAAAAATAGCCAAAAACATCAAACGTAACAAAGGGGTAGTAAATGGAATTTACACCTAGTATACAATGTATACCCAACAACCTTCTTTATGGACACGTAATCCCATATGGTCTGACACACTTAGGGTTTGGTAGTGTACCACTACATGACCACAACCTAGATGGGGTTTGTTCATGTACTTATACACTTCGATGACCCTCCACATGGGGACCTACCCATGCACTTTACCACACAACCATTTCCCTTCACAAAAAATGTGTCTGTCTTACACGGCGTGCCCCTCTACATGCTCAGTCTTCCTAATTAATCATCCTCATTCCAAGGAACACTACATGTTATGTCCTCTATGTAATGCCCCGACCCCAGTTACCCAGAGTCGGTGCATTATTATATAACATTTTCATGATCACAAAAGACCAAATCTCAAAAGACCGATTAGTTTAGTAGCCTTAGAATCACTAGATACATTCATAAAGTTTACATTACATCATAAAATTAAAACTAAAACAACATAGTATCCATAGTATACACTCATAACCCCTCATACTATCCATACAGGTCATTCATAAAATACTTCTTCACATCCTGGGAAAAATAAAACATAGAAAGGGGTGAGCTCAGATGCCCAGTAAGGATAACAATATAGCAGAAACTTTCATAAATAATCATAAACATTTAAGGCAATGTATAACTAAAACAAAAGCATTTTAAACTTGAACTTCTGCATAATATGGCAGAAATAAAATGAAATAATTCCATTTACTTATTCGCATGGATATTCTACTAATCGAATAATCACATGCAATTTCAATAACCACTTTCATAATGAAGGATTGCAAAATTCCAGAATATCATAACCACGTAGCCAAGGCCTCGTGCCAAGACTACAAATAATATTTGGTCAAGGCCTCATGCCAAGACACTAGTTTGTCTCATGAGAACTACTGATGCATCGAGGAGCTATAGCGGGCTCCACCCACAACTTATTAAGTCTAATGCATTCCTCATATGAACAGGTTTAAACATAACATAAACATTCGTATTAAAACTAGCATATGAAATGTCAATACTTTATCTATAAACCATGAATGGTATAAAAATAACAAATCCACAGTCTAACATATCACAAAACTTTCAATACAATATGGATGTTTTGTATCATTATAAATCAACTTCAAATAAACTTAAAATCCATCAAAGGATGTTGACATAGATGAAATCAAAACTATTTGAGAGAAATATATCTTTTTTGAAATCATTTAAAAGAAAAACTTTACTTTAAAAATATTCATATAAGCTTGTAAGGGAAGATTCGACAATTTTATAATGTCTGAAAATATCCGCACCCGCCGTATAAGTTAAAAAAATATTCTTACCTTAATTCTGCCGAAAAGGTTAAAAAGAACCTTGTTTGGAAAACGATGGAAATATTACTTTATAAAATTCTTATAAAAAGTCAAAAAAGGGTATAAATAACTTTAACCCATATTCTGTAAAATATTAAGAATGTTTTGAAATACATTTTTAAGAAACATGGATGTAGATGATAAAGAGGTCCCAATGGATAATTACGTAAAAACAACCTCGGATAATGAAGAGATTGTGAAATAAACCCTTACCTTGTACTTTTCCTTGGTTGAGGGTACATTAACCTCCTTTATAATGGTAAAATAATTTTTATTAAATTATACGAGAATTATATACATAATATGATATAATATATGATCTTTTAACATTTATTTGTTAATAATATCTTAGTATTATCATCGTTTCGGGTGTTAACGAATTCATTTTCCTTTATATATTTTGTTACATAAGCCATGTTTGTCATGGATAGGTTGAATCTTATTCATATCCCAAATGATATCAAGTCCTTATAAATTATTTTTAATCATCAAATGAGAATTATAATTTCATGGATACGATGGGGAATGAATCACATCGCATTTGTGGAGACGGTAGTCCGTACGTACGCACGAGTGACAATATCATTATTTTGATATTAAAATAATATATAATTGGATGGTATATCATATATAAAGAATAATTATCATGACATATTTATTATTTACATCAATTACATATCATTATCATATCCATCCAAATAATAATGTTTTTGAATAACAATTACACCACGACGTGGAGACGGTAACCCGTACGTACGCACGTATGGTGACATGTCATTAAAAGGATGGATAAAATACTGAATATGGTTGTAACATATTTATAATAACATCAAATTATATAGAAGATACTGGATATATTATTTTATAAAGGAAATAACAAATAACGAATAATTTGAAGAAGAAAGGAACTGGAAAAAGGGTGGTGAAAACATTACCTATTCTTCGGGTTCTTCCTTTTATGATTTGATCAAAATAACCCCTTAGGTTGGTTTTCTAATCAAATTAGGGAATCTAGGTTGAATTGAGGGATGTTGAGAGAGTATTTGGGCAGGTTTTTTCTGAACCAAAAGGCTTTGAAGGTGTGAAGAATTTGTTAGAATTTGTGTCCTTTTATAAGGGGGAGGAGGGGCTCTTTAGGAAAACCATAAAGTATTAATTTGTAATAAATTCATATTTGGTTTATAATGGCTCCAAAGTGGATTATTAAAAGTATAAGGTGGGGATGGTTTGAAATCATTTCAACCAATAGATTTTAGACAGTTTTGGTTCATTATATTATCCTTATCTTTTAGTTTTAACTCTTAGTTAATTAGATTGACATTTACCATGCCACTTTGTATTTTTATATTATATATTTAATAAACTTACTATATACATCCAAGAGACCGAAAATTGGTCCATTAATGATACAAATATAATGATATAAGTCCTTTGGATGAACCTTATATTTTTAGGAATATAATATAAATTAATAATATAATACTTGTTTTAAAAACACATTTATGTCAATTTTGACAATATTTAATACTTGTTTTTTGTTAAACTCATAACAAATTTATGAATTCAAAAAAAATTCATTTAATAAATTCTAACATGTCATATTAAGCAATAAAATTATTTTATGGAATCAAAACTTTCAAATTATATTTATTTTAACATTTATAATACTAATTATTTGATTCTTTAATTAATAAGGACAATATAGCATCATTATTGTGTCATAAATAAATTTAATTATTCAATGTCTAAAAATTATAAATAAAACACCATTATGTAGGAAATAGTTTTATATTTATAATGAATATTTATAGTCTAAAATATAACATATATAACCCTGTGTAAAAATTGTTTTTCTAAAAGATATATGCTTATGTCATTTTTGTATTTACTTTAACTTAATTAATATAAAGTGGCATTATCACTTACAAGTGGATCCATGGGGTCCCAAAATCTACCCAAAGATTCCCATAATCTGAAATGTATCAAACAATAAGGTTAGGACACGTTTTAGGGTAATTTATTATTATTATAATATTATTTTTTAACCTTATTTACCGGATTTACCCTTTAACCATGGAAAATAAAATATTTTCCGAGGTAATTATTCAAAATGTCTAAAAATAAAAGTTACCTATTTACACAATTTCGACCTCCTGATTATAAATATGGAGTCCATTTTTCTAAATTCAAAACACAGAAATGGCATAAAATAATTTAAAATTAATTTATGTTGTTAAAACAAAAAGCGTGTTTTTAAGAGATAATAACTATCAAAAGATTGACACTTGTTTATGTCTGGTTTAAATGTGAAATTATGTCAAATTACCAAAATTGTATTAAATGGTAAAACTATATTATAAATATACTTTAAAACCACTCAAATTCATAATTTATCACTATTAATTATTTTGATTAAAAAAGTTGTTTTTAATTAAAATTTAGTAATTTTCACTATTCATCAAAATATAAAAGTTATCCGAAAAGTACCAAAATTTCACCCTAGGATAATTTCAATATTCCAAATCAAAAAATGAAGTCCATTTTGAGAGATAAAATTTATAAAATTTCAAAAAGTGGGTATTACTATTCATAATGGCTACTTTGATTGGTCGTGGTGTGTTAGAATCTTGAAATTGTGTACAATGCAAGCTATTGCATTATTCAAAGGGAAACGTACCATGGAATCTTGGGGTGTTTCATTCTCCCATCCTTCAAATAATTTCATCCTCTAAATTTCTAGAAATATATTGTATAAAAAGACTCGGCTGGTTCTTCATCATATGTTCCACGGGTTCCCACGTTG
The DNA here is from genome assembly GCA_963277665.1 of Viscum album. NCBI lineage: Eukaryota > Viridiplantae > Streptophyta > Magnoliopsida > Santalales > Viscaceae > Viscum > Viscum album. The sequence continues at coordinate 1,016,746,959 of OY728155.1, forward strand.
CCTCTTCCATCTTATGGTTCTTCCATAGAACTTTTACCAGACGAGTCGTCTGGTTTCTCAGCACTTTTTCTCTTGTGTCAGGAATCTTGACAGGATCTTCACAATAATAGAGATTGGGTTCCAGTTCAACTTCCTCATAGGTGAGTACATGCGTTGGGCCAGGCATGTATTTTCTTAATAGTGATACTTGGAACACATCGTGAACTTTGGAGAGACTTGGCGGCATTGCCAAAAGGTAAGCTACAGCCCCAATTCGTTCTAGAATTTCGAAAGTTTATATGTAACTAAGACTCAATTTACCTTTCATGCCGAAACATATAACTCCCTTCCATGGAGATACCTTCAAGAAAACATGATCTCCTACCTGAAATTCCAAATCCTTCCTTCGGTTGTCAGCATAGCTTTTCTGCCTACTTTGAGATGCTTTGATGTGGTTTTGGATTACCTTCACCATTTCCATCTTTTCCTCCACAAGTTCTGGGCCTTCAAGTTTTCTTTCACCAACGTCATCCCAATAGGTTGGTGGGAAACAACTCTTTCCGTATAACGTTTCATATGGTGCCATCCGAATACTTGAATGGAAGCTATTGTTATAGGAAAATTCCACCAAAGGTAAATATTGATCCCACATACCATGAAAGTAAAGTGATAAAGATCTCAATATGTCTTCTAAGGTTTGAATAGTCAGTTCTGATTGTCCATCCATTTGGGGGTGGTAGGTAGTGCTTAAACGAAGTTCTGTATCCAAGGCCTTCTGAATACTCTTCCATAATCTTGATGTAAAACGTGGATCACGATTAGAAACAATCGATAGGGGTACTCCATGAAGTCTTACAACTTCATTAATATATATTATTGCTAGACGTTCAAGTGGAAGGTCTTCCCTTATAGCAAGAAAAATGTGCTGACTTTGTAAGACGATCAACAATGACCCATATTGTATTGTTACTTCTAGGAGTCTTTGGTAGTCCCATGACAAAGTCCATAGTGATATTATCCCATTTCCAATCAGGTATGGGAAGAGGTTTCATGACTCCTCGAGGTTGTTGCCTTCTATCTTTCATTTGTTGACAAACCATACATCTTGACACAAAATCAGAAATCTCCCTCTTCATGTTGTCCTACCAAAAATGTTCCTTCAAATCTCTATACATTTTGGTGATCCCAGGGTGTATAGATAAATTGGAACTATGACCATCATCCAAAAATTCCCTTTTTAGATAATGTATATCGGGAACACAAAGTCTCTTCCCAAATTTCAAAATTCCATCTTCATACACAAAGTCACACAATCTCCCATAATTCACAGCAGTAATCTTCTTTTGAAATTCTTCATCATCGGTCTGATAACTCTTTATCCTTTCTAGTAAATATGGTTTGGGAACCATTTTAAAAAGTATCGATGTTTCACCTTATATGGTAATTCCCATATCCATCTTCTCTAGATCCATGAAAATAGGATCCCTTTCAATTCTCATCACGTTCAAAATTCCATGATCATTTCTACTCAAATCATCTGCCAACTTATTTGCCTTCCCTGGGTGGTAGTGTATCGTGCAATAATAATCCTTGAGTAGTTCGATCCATTTCCTTTGCCTCATGTTGAGTTATTTCTATGAGAAAATATACTTCAAACTCCTGTGATTAGTATAAATCTCACATTTCTCACCATAGAGATAGTGTCTCCATATCTTCAAAGAAAAGATCACAACTGCTAACTCAAGATCATGAGTAGGATAGTTTTTCTCATGGATTTTCAGTTGTCTTGATGCATAGGCAATAACCCTATCATTCTGCATAAGGACACAACCAAGTCCTTTCTTCGATGCATCACTATAAATAACGAACCCATCGTTCCCCGATGGTAGGGTCAATATAGGATCATTGACTAATATTCTCTTCAGTTCTTCAAAACATTCTTCACACTCTTTTTTTCAAACAAATTTAACCCCTTTACACGTGAGATTTGTTAATTGGTTAGCCAATCAGGAAAAATTCTAGACGAAACGTCGATAATAACATGCTAAACCAATAAAACTTCGTACCTTGGTTATAATCGTTGGTGCTGGACATTCTTGGATTGCTCTTGTCTTAGCAGGATCAAAAGATATTCTATCATTAGAGAAAATATGTCCAAGAAATGAAATCTCTTGAAGCTATAATTCACACTTGTTAAACATCCAATATAATTCTTGTCTTCTCAGAGTATTCAGGATAATACGCAATTGATTTTCATGATCTTCGTAGCTTTTGGAGTATACCAAGATATCATCAATAAATACCACAAAAAAAATCATCGAGATATTCCTTGAAAACTCTTTTCATTATATCCATGAAAATATAGGGTGCATTAGTCAGCCCAAAATGCATTACTGTAAACTCATAATGCCCATACCTGGTTCGAAATGCTATCTTCGGAATGTCTTCCTTCTTCACACACAATTGATGGTATCCAGGTCAAAGGTCAACATTTGATAAGTATTTAGCTCCATGTAGTTGGCCAAATAAATCATCAATGAGAGGTAGGGGATACTTGTTCTTTATTTTTATAGCATTGATCTCCCTGTAGTCGATACATAACCTCATAGATCCATCTTTCTTTTTAACAAAAAATAACAGGGGCTCCCCATGGAGAAACACTAGGGAGAATAAATCCCTTATTACTCAATTACTCTAGTTATTTCTTTAGTTTAACTAATTCCACAGTGGCCATCCTATAATGGGTCTTCGATATAGGCCTTGATCCAAGAATTAAATCAATGGAAAACTCAACTTCTCATTTTGTAGGATGTCCAGGTAAATCTTCCAAAAACACATCTATATATTCTTTCAAAATAGTTACATCCTCTATTTGAACATTCCTTTCCTCACCCATAGTCATTTCATTCTCTTCCTCCCCAATAATTGAATTTAGTTGAGCTACTGCGGGTGGATCTAGATAAGAATTAGGTGGTGATGATTCTTCTCTAAAGATAAGTTTTTCCTTATCATCATCATCAAAAATAGTAACCTCCTTCTTCTTACAATAAATCTTCGCATCATGGACCAAAAACCAATCCATACCGAGGATTATATCAAACTCAATCATAAGTATGATGATGAGATCAGCGGATAAAGAACATTTATATTCTCTAATGCGGACTGATTTACAAAACCATTTTGCAATGATACTTCCCTTAGGTGTTTTAACTGATAACTCCCTTGTTAAATCAAATTGTAAATATCTAATTTTATTAGAAAACTGGGAAGATATGAAACAATGTGATGATCCAGAATCAAAAAAAGAATTTTCTAAACTTGAGGAAACCATTAAATTACCTGCCACCACGTCTTTCGGAGCTTCCACCTCAGCAGTAGTGATATCATAAGCTTGGCCTTGATCCCTTGTCCTTTTCTGAGGTAAGTTCCCCTGATGCGTAAGACATTCATTTTCATAATTTCCCATCTCTCTACAATTACAGCATTCCACGTTGACATCAACTCTCTTTCCCATGAAATCATTAGCTTGGTGGCCTTTTTCACAACACTTGTAACACACTCCCATTCCCTTCAAGCAAGTACCTGGGTGTTTCTTCCCACATTTACTACAGGATGGATAATCAACTATTCCCTTCTTCCCTTTATTTCCATTTCCAGAGTGGTTAGCAGATCTCTTGTTCTCTTGCTTTGCCTTAAAGTCGTAAGACTTAGCGAATTCCTTTTCTGTCTTGATCACACATTGTAGAAACCCGAAGTCTGACGTACATTGACATTACATTACATTTGCGTAATAATTATTACATAACAAAAATAGACACACAAGGACCGTAATAGTTTAGTGTCTTTGGAAACTCGGAATATAATCTTCTAATCCTGGTGAAAGATCTTCAACATCTCCCATAAAGTCTTCCTTTTTTTATACCTAAAACCTTTCTTTATATCCTGGGGAAAAGAAAACATAAAAGGGTGAGCTCAAATGCTCATTAAGGGTAAACAAAAGAAATATCAATCACATCATACACATAAGCACATAACTTTTGGAAATCTTAACCTGTAAAAGAGATCATAATTTCATAACCTGGGATAACTCATAGCAGTGAAATGTAATCACAATAATCATAACTTAAAACATGAAACTTTGTGGCATTCACACATAATCATAGAGAATCATTTCTTGTTAGTCAAGACTCATTGCCAAGACTATCTTAGTGGACAAAGTCGCTTTCTGAACCGAGTCACCCTCGTTTCAGTACTGTTTCACTGAACCGGTATAACCTACCGTTCCAGCTATGTCTATCTCATGAGATATAAAATCTTTACCCAATTCATTGGAGGGAGATATAGGTCCCACCCATCTCATAATGATACCATTATTATGTGTGCCACAAAATCATAAATCACACATCATTACATAACCCATGTAATAAAAATGGTAATCTTAAACATCATGACATCATAAAACAATTCATATACGATAAAGGAATTCATAAAAATAATTCCATCACAGCATAATCAAATCAATTTAATAATAGGGATAAAAACAGAACCCTTTCTTATCTTAGATGGAAAATAATTTTGATAAAACACTTGAACTTCATTCTTGAGGAAAATATCCTTTCTACTTCAAAAATATTTTTTCCTTTCTTAACATGTCATACCGTTTTAAAATAAAAGAATTTGATCAAAAATAAACATGAAAACTTGTAAAGGAAGCTTCTTGGAAATAATGTTTTAAAAATCCATTCATGCCGTATAAGTTAAAAAAACATTCTTCGTACTTTTGTCGGAAAAGTGAAAAAGTACCTCGTACGAAAAACGACAAAAGATTCCTTTCATATTCTTTACTAAAAAATCACGGAAGGGTAAAATTTGATTTAAACTATTGTAAGTTTATGGAATCAATATTAAATATTTAGGGAACATGGATGTGGATGATAAAATACACCCCAGTAAATGCCAAAGTAAAAACAATCTCGGATAAAAATGAGATTGTGATATTTTCCCTTACCTTAGGTCCGATTTGCTTCGTAAGTGTCCGAACCTCCTGTATAATGATTTAAATAATGTCATTGACTTATTCCAGAATCATACTAATTGTTATGATATCATATATGGTTCACTTATGACTTTATTTTACCCGTTCTTTGGTAAATTCCATGTTAAAGAGCGCTTTGGGTAAAAACAATTCATTTATTGTAGGTGTTTGGACTTGTTGTTCTTGACATTATTATTACTTATATCATGATTTACTTACTTCAAGAATATAAAACATGATTTATATATCATGTATATTCAGTATATGTATATATATATATAATAGATAGATAAATGAAATGAAACACACCGTTCATGGAGATGGTAGTCTGTACGTACGCATGAACGTTGTTTTCCTTTCCTTATTGTCTTGAATGGAAGTAAGTAGATGACATACATATATACATAAATCCAGTAGCTTTATAATGTCATATATTTCATTATTATTGATTATATATACTTTATAATCATTCATAAATGGTTAACATGGAGAATGAATCTCATTGCGTCGTGGAGACGGTAGTCCGTACGTACGCACGAGCGATGATATCGTTCTCATGATCGTGAACTTGTGTTGAAGTGTATGTATACTATTTCAGTATCAATATCAATTTATAATAATCATATATAGTTACTCATTACACCATTATACCCATCCAATTAAGGTGGTGGCAGAAAATAGATTACACCACGGCGTGGAGACGGTATTTCGTACGTACGCAAGCGCGGTGATTTCCTTTTTCCGTAGGATGGATAGAAGGTTAATTAGAGTTGTTTCATATTTATAATAACATATCAGTATATAATAAATACTTATTTTATTACTTTATCATGAAACAATTAAAGAAGAAGAAGTTGAAGAAGAAAGAAATTGAAAAAGATCGGTAATGGATATTACCTCTTTTTGATGCGCCTTCACTTAACCTCCACTTAAAGAACTAAGGATGGTGTTTGAAGAAGACCAGGACCTCTAGGATGATACTAGGGAAGTGGAGAAGAGATTTCGTCAGGGGTTTTCCGAGCTTTAATGCTCAAATTGGTATGAGGAGGAGAGGGAGGAGGTGCCCTTTTATAAGGGAGGAGAGGGGTACCTTTGGAATAACTAAAAATATTATTTTATTATAAAGTCAAGTTCGGTTTTAAATAGCTCCAAATTGATATATTTCAAAGGTAAGGTGGGGATTGGTCGAAATACTCTCATCCAATAGAATTTAGACAAGTTTAGGTTTCTATTTTAACCTTATCATTTAGATTTAACATTAAGTTAAATAATTTTACTTTTACCATGTCTTCTTGTGTTCTTACACTATAAGGTTAATAAACTTACTATAAGAATCCAAACGAACCCCAAGTTGTTTATTATTAATATATATAACCTTATCTAAGTCATTTGGCCGAACCTTAGATTTTTAGGAATAAAATAACAATTAATAATATAATATTTGTTTTAAGAACTATTTTATGTCAATTTTGACACTATTTAGTAATTGATTTTTGTGAAACTCATAACAGAATGATAAGTTCGAACAAAGTTAATTAAATAAATACTAACATGTCATATTAACCTATAAAATTATTGGAATTCATAAAAAGTCTCAAATTATATTTATTTGGGTATTTATAACATCAATTATGTCAATATTTCATTAATAAGATAATTATTGCATCATCGTTGTGTCATAAATAAATTAAATTATTTAATGTCTAAAAATTACAAATAAAATACCATTATGTAGGAAATAGTTTTAGCTTTATAATGAATATTTAAAATCGAATTTATCTTATGTATAACCCTATATTAAAAATGTTTTAGTAAATAAACATTGATTTTAACTCTTTTAACTCTTCTTTGAATTAAATAATAATAAATGTCCTAATCTAATCCAAGTGGGCCTAAATGGTCATATTTTATTCCTAAGCTTGTTTTTGGTCGAATTAATCTTATCCAATAGAATTTGAACATGTGTTAGGGTAATAATAATATCATTTTTACCCTTAATTACCCTATTTACTTTTAACCGTGGTAAATAAAAGTAAAAAGTTACTATTCACCAAAAATTATTTTCATCTCGTTGAACCACATTTTACTTACTTACATCAACCGTGTCTCTTGGATTTTTGAAATTCCACTCACATAAGCGGTAAAATTAAGTTTTATAAAAAAATTCTGTTTTTTTAACTACCACTTAGTGGTTTCACTATTCATCAAAAATTGAAAGTTTTTAGAAAAATACCAAAATTTAGGCCTAAGATATATTTGATATTATGAACTCAAAAATGATTTCTATTTTACCAAATTCAAAACATATCATTTTCATTAATTAATTTAAAAAATTAATTCCCGTCGTCAAAACAAAAGGCGTGTTTTTAAGAGATAATAACTATCAAAAGATTGACACTTGTTTATAACTGGTTTAAATGTAAAATTACATCCAATGACCAACATTGTATTAAATTGTAAAAATATATTCTAAATATAATTTAAAACCACTCAAATTAATAATTTATCACTATTAATTATTTCGATTGAAAAATTTGTTTTTAATTTAAATTTAGTAATTTCCATTATTCATCAAAATATGAAAGTTATTCGAAAATTACCAAAATTTCACCCTAAGATAATTTTGATATTCCGAGTCCAAAAATGAAATCCATTTTGAAAAATAAAATTTACAAAATTTTAAAAAGTGGTTATTACTATCCATAATGGCTAGTTTTAATAATATTTTAATAGCATATCGTTGTTTAGTGAAACTCGGTATTGCGTACTACACACGCTATCAAGGAAGGTCGTGATTGCGTGTAATGAAAGGCAAGTCAAGGATGCGTATTGTTCAAGCTCCTTTTGGTGTAGCGTACAACACAAGACATTAATAAAATTAAAAAGAATATTTTTCATAAAATCTCGGGGTGTTACATTCTACCCCCCTTAAAATGAATTTCGCCCTCGAAATTCGTCGGGGTTATAAATGGTTTACTACTTGAAAGTTTCTTTAATAGAAACCCACATCGTAAAAAGGAATACCAAAACTAATCTTTAAAAACAAAAGTACGAAACGTAACGGTTACCCAAATAAACTAATCACTGGGTTTCCACATAGGTGAAACTATGGATATGGAAGAAAAATCTAACCATCATGTTCTGATAGAGAGTGGTAGAGAACATGACTATGTAAAAGCCAACAATCACAAATCCATAAATTTGTGACGATCTAAGGTACCATATGATTAATCAGATATAAGATAACTAGGACAACATTTTTGGTTTTCCAGATCGTTTCCCTAAAGTTGAAGAATTTGAATTAGAATAAATACTTACTTAATTTTGGTACAATCTCACTGTTGTTCGTGCCTTAAACAATTTCCACTTCATCTCTTAAATAAATGAAGTTGAATTTGTTATTTGTGAAGTGTTAGCAGATCATTTGATAGAATGACGGGTCATTCCATCTCTTTCAAACAAAAGGGTAGCAAAAGTTATAAGTCCATCTTATGGTTAATCGTATATGGTTCCAAAAATGAACTTATACTTCATATATCATACCGCTTAATAAAATAAAACTAGTTTCTACTAACCAGGGACTTCCTGTAGGCCAGTGGTAGGCGATAAAGGCCAGTCACACTTCGGTTGTGGGTTCGATTCCCACAGCCTTGTCCGACGCGATGGGTTGTCACCCGTCCTGCAGGTTTTCCTTTTTCTAAAGCTATATTACTATAAGATCCCATCAATAATATCGAAAAACATTTTATCCTAACTTATGTCCAACATAATCTATTCTAATCTTTAGGCTTATCTAAAATACTTCGGTCCAAGCTCATAGTATAAAGAAAATGATTACTTGAAATGTCACAGAACAATCACGTGAATGCCATCATTTATCCCCCATATATCATAAGATATATCTTTCTGGTCAAATTACAAACATGTGAATACCTTAATCATGTATTCTCTTGAAGAATTAATACCCATTGAACCTTAGTGAAAACATGAATGCAGTTAAAAGTTAACACTTTCCATATACCAAAATCCTCAAAATTCAATATACTCAAACCATGATATCACTTAGTCCTTATATCAATCATGAGCTCATGAATACTGTTAAATATCTCAATCACTTTGAATACCACATTAGACCAACACATAACTATTCCAATACTTTATGATACAACATTATTTTGGAATCCCATTACATAAACACTTAATCATTCCACCACATCGTTGTCATATTCAACATCGCCAATAGTGATCGCATGTGACTTCCCTTTGTCCTTTGCCTTAAGTGGTTGCTCATTTTGATCATCACTAACCCTTGGATTAGGGCATTTATTAGCATAATGCCCCATTTCCTTGCACTTGAAGCATTGAAGTGTTGGTGGTGCGTTCTCTACAGTGTTTGATTTATTCACATCATTAGAAACCCTTTTTCCATTACTTCGACACTCAACTTCTCGATGACCTTCTTTTCCACACTTAAAACATTTTCTAGTCCCTTTAAGAAAATCTCCACCATGATTCTTTCCACACTTTGAGCATAAGGAAACAGTCATCTTCTTTTCACCATTATTCTGAGATTTCTCCTTGAACTCCATCTTTCGTTTCTTTTCAAAACCATGAGATGGATATGTAACACCAACTTCCATTTCTACCTTCATAGCACAACGCACAATTTCTTCATAGCTGCTGAAGTCTCTTATAGATAATTCCCTTCGAAGACTTGGTTTTAAGCCACTGAAAAATCGATCAACTTTACTTTCAGGTTGGATGATAATGCCAGATGCATACCTTGTAAGTCTTGTAAAATTTGCTTCGTATATACCAACAGATTCATCATCCTTCTGCTTCAGCTCAAGAAACTCCTTTTCCATCTTTGTTCAAAGAATACGAGGGAAGTACTTACTAAAAAACAAGTTCTTGAACTCGTCCCATTCCATGGACTCAATTTCATCTCTTGGCCTCGTATTCTTGATAATATTCCACCATTGATCAGCATCACCTTCCAAACGATATACTGCTAAGATGACTTTATCATGTTCAGAACATTGAAGAACTGAAAATATCTTTTCAGTGGTACTGATCCATTGTTCAGCAACAAGTGGATCGGAAGTCCCACTGAAAGAAGGTGGACGTTGCCTCATGAAGGACTCAATAGAATATTGTTCCCTTCCCTACTCATTTGGAAGTCCAGAATGATTCATATCTTGTGTAAGTATAGCAATAAGATTTTTCACTCCATCTCCCATAACATTTGTTTGTTTAGGAGGACAATCATTGCATTTTCCATTGCATTTATCAACGCGGTTCCTTCGGGTTTCAGCCATCGTCTAAAACCCAAAAAGAATAGTGTGAGAGGCAAAAATCATGCTAGGGAAAACAACATTATAAAGGGGGAGTATCCTCAATATCTAACTTATTAGGTTAAATTATATGATCATTACCATAGTTCTAGGACTGTATCTTATACGTATAATTATCCTTAGAGACATCCCTAAACATACCTTATAAATATCTCTAGGGATCTCACTAACGCTTTCGGATCCTAGTTTCCAAAGGTTGACTAAACCTTTCCTCTGATACCAACTGTAGAAACCCGAAGCCTGACGTACATTGACATTACATTACATTTGTGGAATACTTATTACATAACAAAAATAGACACACAAGGACCGTAATAGTTTAGTGTCTTTGGAAACTCGGAATATAATCTTCTAATCCTGGTGAAAGATATTCAACATCTCCCATAAAGATCTTCCTTTTTTTATACCTAAAACCTTTCTTTATATCCTGGGGAAAAGAAAACATAAAAGGGTGAGCTCAAATGCTCAGTAAGGGTAAACAAAAGAAATATCAATCACATCATATACATAAGCACATAACTTTTGGAAATCTTAACCTGTAAAAGAGATCATAATTTCATAACCTGGGATAACTCATGGCAGTGAAATGTAATCACAATAATCATAACTTAAAACATGAAACTTTGTGGCATTCACACATAATCATAGAGAATCATTTCTTGTTAGTCAAGACTCATTTCCAAGACTATCTTAGTGGACAAAGTCCCTTTCTGAACCGAGTCACCCTCGTTTCAGTCCTGTTTCACTGAACCGGTATAACCTACCGTTCCAGCCATGTCTATCTCATGATATATAAAATCTTTACCCAATGCATTGAAGGGAGATATAGGTCCCACCCATCTCATAATGATACCATTCTTATGTGTGCCACAAAATCATAAATCATACATCATTACATAACCCATGTAATAAAAATGGGAATCTTAAACATCATGACATCATAAAACAATTCATATACGATAAAGGAATTCATAAAAATAATTCCATCACAACATAATCAAATCAATGTAATAATAGGGATAAAAACAGAACCCTTTATTATCTTAGATGGAAAATAATTTTGATAAAACACTTGAACTTCATTTTTTCCTTTCTTAACATGACATACCGTTTTAAACTAAATGAAGTTGATTAAAAATAAACTTGAAAAATTGTAAAGGAAGCTTCTTGGAAATAATGTTTTAAAAATCCATTCATGTCATATAAGTTAAAAAAACATTCTTCGTACTTTTGTCAGAAAATTCAAAAAGTACCTCGTACGAAAAACGACAAAAGATTCATTTCATATTCTTTACTAAAAACTCACCAAAGGGTAAAATTGGATTTAAACTATTGTAAGTGGATGGAAACAATATTACATATTGAGGTAACATGGGTGTGGATGATAAAATACACCCCAGTAAATTCCAAAGTAAAAACAATCTCAGATAAAAATGAGATTGTGATATTTTCCCTTACCTTAGGTCCGATTTGCTTCGTAAGTGTCCGAACCTCCTGTATAATGATTTAAATAATGTCATTGACTTATTCCAGAATCATACTAATTATTATGAGATCATATATGGTTCACTTGTGACTTTATTTTACCCGTTCTTTTGTAAATTCTATGTTAAAGAGCATTTTGGGTAAAATTGTTTCATTTATCGTAGGTGTTTGGACTTGTTGTTCTTGACATTATTATTACTTATATCATGATTTACTTACTTCAAGAATATAAAACATGATTTATATATCATATATATTCAGTATATATATATATAATAGATAGATAAATGAAATGAAACACACCGTTCATGGAGACGGTAGTCCGTACGTACGCATGAACGTTGTTTTCCTTTCCTTATTGTATTGAATGGAAGTAAGTAGATGACATACATATATACATAAATCCAGTAGCTTTATAATTTCATATATTTCATTATTATTTCTTATATATACTTTATAATCATTCATAAATGGTTAACATGGAGAATGAATCTCATCGCGTCGTGGAGACGGTAGTCCGTACGTACGTACGAGCGATGATATCGTTCTCATGATCGTGAACTTGTGTTGAAGTGTATGTATACTAATTAAGTATCAATATAACTTTATAATAATCATATATAGTTACTCATTACACCATTATACCCATCCAATTAAGGTGGTGGTAGAAAATAGATTACACCACGGCGTGGAGACGGTATTCCGTACGTACGCACGCGCGGTGATTTCATTTTTCCGTAGGATGGATAGAAGGTTAATTAGAGTTGTTTAATATTTATAATAACATATCAGTATATAAGAAATACTGATGTTATTACTTTATCATGAAACAACTAAAGAAGAAGAAGTTGAAGAAGAAAGAAATTGAAAAAGATCGGTAATGGATATTACCTCTTTTTGATGCGCCTTCACTTAACCTCCAATTAAAGAACTAAGGATGGTCTTTGAAGAAGACCAGGAACTCTAGGATTATACTAGGGAAGTGGAGAAGATATTTTGTCAGGGGTTGTCCGAGCTTGAATGCTCAAATTGGTGTGAGGAGGAGAGGGAGGAGGTGCCCTTTTATAAGGGAGGAGAGGGGTACCTTTGGAATAACTAAAAATATTATTTTATTATAAAGTCAAGTTCGGTTTTAAATAGCTCCAAATTGATATATTTATAAGATAAAGTGGGGATGGGTAGAAATCCTCTCATATAATAGAATTTAGGCAAGTTTAGGTTCCTATTTTAACCTTATCATTTAGATTTAACATTAAGTTAAATAATTGTACTTTTACCGTGTCTTCTTGTGTTCTTACACTATAAGGTTAATAAACTTACTATAAGAAGCCAAAAGAACCCTAAGTTGTTTATTATTAATATATATAACCTTATCTAAGTCATTTGGCCGACCCTTAGATTTTTAGGAATAAAATAACAATTAATAATATAATATTTGTTTTAAGAACTATTTTATATCAATTTTGACACTATTTAGTAATTTATTTTTTTGAAAATCATAAAAGAATTATAAGTTCGAAAAAAGTTAATTAAATAAATAATAACATGTCATATTAACCTATAAAATTAGTGGAATTCATAAAAAGTCTCAAATTATATTTATTTGGGTATTTATAACATCAATTATGTCAATATTTCATTAAAAAGATAATTACTGCATCATCGTTGTGTCATAAATAAATTAAATTATTTAATGTCTAAAAATTTCAAATAAAATACCATTATGTAGGAAATCGTTTTATATTTCTAATTAATTTTTAAAATAGAATTTATCTTATGTATAATCCTATATTAAAAATGTTTTAGTAAATAAACTTTGATTTTAACTCTTTTAACTCTTCTTTGAATTAAATAATAATAAATGTCCTAATCTAATCCAAGTGGGCCTAAATGGTCATATTTTATTCCTAAGCTTGTTTTTGGTCGAATTAAACTTATCCAATAGAATTTGAACATGTTTTAGGGTAATAATAATATCATTTTTACCCTTAATTACCCTATTTACTTTTAATCGTGGTAAATAAAAGTAAAAAGTTACTATTCACCAAAAATTATTTTCATCTCATTGAACCACATTTTACTTACTGACATCAACCGTGTCTCTTGGATTTTTGAAATTCCACTCACATAAGCAATAAAATTAAGTTTTATGAAAAATTCAGTTTTTTTAACTACCACTTAGTGGTTTCACTATTCATCAAAAATTGAAAGTTTTCAGAAAAATACCAAAATTTAGGCCTAAGCTATATTTGATATTATGAACTCAAAAATGATTTCTATTTTACCAAATTCAAAACATATCAGTTTCATTAATTAATTTAAAAAATTAATTCCCGTCGTCAAAACAAAAGGCGTGTTTTTAAGAGATAATAACTATCAAAAGATTAACACTTGTTTATAACTGGTTTAAATGTGAAATTACATCCAATGACCAAAATTGTATTAAATTGTAAAAATATATTCTAAATATAATTTAAAACCACTCAAATTAATAATTTATCACTATTAATTATTTCAATTGAAAAATTTGTTTTTAATTAAAATTTAGTAATTTCCATTATTCATCAAAATATGAAAGTTATCCGAAAATTACCAAAATTTCACCCTAAGCTAATTTCGATATTCTGAGTCCAAAAATGAAATCCATTTTGAAAAATAAAATTTACAAAATTTTAAAAAGTGGTTATTACTATTCATAACAGCTAGTTTGAATAATATTTTAATAGCATATCGTTGTTTAGTGAAACTCGGTATTGCGTACTACACACGCTATCAAGGAAGGTCGCGATTGCGTGTGATGAAAGGAAAGTCAAGGATGCATGTTGTGCAAGCTCCTTTTGTTGTAGCGTACAACACAAGACATTAATAAAATTAAAAAGAATATTTTTCATAAAATCTCGGGGTGTTACACACATGAGACAATATCTTCGTACGACGAGAAATATTGTGAGACTAATGCTCAACAGAGAAACGATTTTAACCCATCAAAGAAACATTCAATATTACTTCTTGTGTTATGTATATAATTTTTTTCATGCCTCACTAACCTTGTAAAGTTAGCCTCATACTTTGCGACATTCTCAACCTCATTTTGCCTCAGACTCATAAATTTCCTTTCCATATCTGCTCGATGGTCAGGTGGAAAGTATTTTTCTAATAAAATCTCTTTGAACTCCCTCCATTCCATATTTGATACTTCATCATCTTCCTTCGTGTTTGTATCAATGACCACCATTGATCAGCATCTCCAGTGAGGTGATAATCGTCCATGATAACTTTTTCCCTTTCACTACTCCCCAAAGCCTGAAATATTTTCTCTGGGGAACTTATCCATTGCTCAGCTACTAATGGATTTGTACTCCCATTGAATGTTGGTGGTTGATACCTCATGAAACGATATAACATTTATCCTCCACACTACGAATCATGGTGCTCCATACGGGTAAGGTTATTATTCATAACCTGAGTGAGTTTACCCAATATAGTGATTAGCTGATCAGCCCCAGTTGCATCACCAACTCCACTATAATTATCTTGAGCATGAGGGAAATACCTACATGGAGTGTGTTCATTGATATGGTTTTCATTATTTCCACTAGGCTCCATTTCTAAACAATGGCATAAACTAAATCAATTTATGAATCAAAATACATAATTTCATACTTGTAAAACATTTAATCACAAATTGAACTATTTATGGATATAATCTATAATCATAAAAAAAATGTTTTCTTTGATGAAGTATATATTCATAAACCCTTCATAATGTATTGTAATTAAAATGAGAATTATCCTAAGCATATCCCCTGGGAGTGTCATAACCAAGAGTGCAGCAAGGCCCGTTGTCGTGCACCAGTTCCCATTCGAGTCTAGCTCAAAGCGGTGTTTTCAGGTTTTACCCCTAGGTACATATGTGCCAGATCCGCCTCTACTTTCTCGTATCCAGACAGGGATTTATTTCTCGGAAAACTCACAAAATATCTACAATACCAAAATTCTAGGAAGTTCTTCTATACTAATCCTCAAATTCCATCTTAGTTCTATGAGCTCTAATCAGAGTTTATCTAAATATAGCTTCCAAGGTTTGAACTAAAATTCCTCTGATACCAATTCTAACGTCCTGACCCCAGTTATCCAGAGTCGGTTCATTATTACAAAACATTGTCATGATCACAAAAGATCAAATCTCAAAAGTCCGATTAGTTTAGTAGCCTTGGAATCACTAGATACATTCATAAAGTTTACATTACATCATAAAATGAAAACTACAACAACATAGTCTCCATAGTCCACACTCATAACCCCTCATACTATCCCTACAAGTCATTTGTAAAATACTTATTCACATCCTGGGAAAAACAACATAGAAAGGGGTGAGCTCAGATGCCCAGTAAGGATAACAATATAGCGGAAACATTCATAAATAATCATAAACATTTAAGGCAATGTATAACTAAAACAAACTCCTTTTAAAATTGAACTTTAGAATAATATGGCGGAAATAAAATGAAATAATTCCATTTACTTATTCGCATGGATATTCTACTAATCGAATAATCACATGCAATATCAATAACCACTTTCATAATGAAGGAATGCATAATGCCAGACTATCATAACCACGTAGCCAAGGCCTCGTGCCAAGACTACAAATAAGGTTTTGTCAAGGCATCGTGCCAAGACACTAGTTTGTCTCATGAGACCTACCGATGCATCGAGGAGCTATAGCGGGCTCCGCCCGTCACTTATTAAGTCCAATGCATTCCTCATATGAATAGGTTTAAACATAACATAAACATTCATATTAAAACTAGCATAAAAATGTCAATACCTTCTCCATAAACCATGAATGGTATAAAAATAACACATCCACAGTCAAACATATCACAAAACCTTCAATATAATATAGAAGTTTTGTATCATAATATATCAACTTCAAATAAACTTAAAATCCATCAAAGGATGTTGACATAGATGAAATCAAAACTATTTGAGAGAAATATATCTTTTTTGAAATCACTTAAAAGAAAACATTTACTTTAAAAATATTCTTATAAGCTTTTAAGGGAAGCTTCGATGATTTTATAACGGCGGAAAATAGCCGCACCCTCCGTATAATTTAATAAAACATTCTTACCTTAATTCTGTCGAAAATGTTAAAAAGGAACTTGTTTAGAAAACGACAAAAATATTCCCTTATAAAAATCTTATAAATAGTCAAAAAAGGGTATAAATGACTTTAACCCATATTCAATAAAATATTAAGAATGTTTTGAAATACAATTTTAAGAAACAAGGATGTGGATGATAAAGAGGTCCCCGTAGATAATTACGTACAAACAACCTTGGATAATGAAGAGATTGAAAAATAAACCTTACCTTGTACTTTTCCTTGGTTGAGGGTAGGTTAACTTCCTGTATAATGTTGAAATAATTTTTATTAAATTATAAAATAATCATATACATTAATATGATATCATATATGATCGTTTTGACATTGATTTGTTATTAATATCTTAGTATAATCATCGTTTCGGGTGTTAACGAATTCGTTTTCCTTTATATATTTTGTTACATAAGACATGTTTTTTATGGATAGGTTGTATATTATTCATATCCAGAATGATATCAAGTCCTTAAACATTATTTTTAATCATCAAATTATAATTATACATGCATGGATACGACGAGGAATGAATGTCATCGCGTTTGTGGAGACGGTAGTCTCCAAAAATGACAATTTCATTCTTTTGATATTAATATAATCTATAATTGGATGGTATATCATATATAGAGAATCATTATCATGTTATATTTATTATTTAAATAAATTACATATCATTATCATACCCATCCAAATAATAATGTATTTGAATAACAATTACACCATGACATGGAGACAGTAAGTCGTACGTACGCACGTATGGTGACATGTCATTCAAAGGATGGATAGAATACTGAATATGGTTGTACCATATTTATAATAACATCACATTATATATATTATACTAGAGTTATTATTTTATAAAGTAAATGACAAAGAAAGAAGAAGTTGAAGGTGAAAGGAACTTGAAAAAGGGTGGTGAAAACATTACCTCTTCTTCAGGTTCGTCTTTTTGATTTGATCAAAAGATATCCTTAAGTTGGCTTTATGATCAAACTAAGGCCTCTAGGTTGATTTGAGGGAAGTTGGAAGAGTATGTTGGCAGGGGTTTGCCGAACCAAAAGGCTTTTAATGTGTGAATAATTGGATAGAAGTTGTGTCCTTTTATAATGGGGAGGAGGGGTTCTTTAGGAAAAACTTAAAGTATTAATTTGTAATAAATTCATATTCGGTTTCTAATGGATCCAAAGTGGATTATTAAAAGTATAAGGTGGGTATGGCTCGAAATCCTTTCAAACAAAAGATTTTAAACAGGTTTGTGTCATTATATTAACCTTATCTTTTAGTTTTAACTCTTAGTTAATTAGGTTGACATTTACCATGTCACTTTGTATTTTTACATTATTTAGTTAATAAACTTAATATATACATCCAAACGACCCCCAAGTGGTCCATTAATTACACACCTATCATGATATAAGTCCTTTGGAAAAACCTTATATTTTTAGTAATAGAATATCAATTAATAATATAATACTTGTTTTAAAAACACATTTATGTCAATTTTGACAATATTTAAAAATTGATTTTTTTAAAGTCATAAAAACTTTATTAATTCAAACCAAAATAATTTTAGCAATCCTAACATGTCATATTATCCAATAAAATTGTTTTATAGCATCAAAACTTTCAAATTTTATTTATTTTAACATTTATAATACTAATTATTTGATTCTTTCATTAATAAGGAAAATACTGCATCATTATTGGGTCATAAATAAATTCAATTATTCAATGTCTAAAAATTATAAATAAAATACGATTATTTAGGAAATATTTTTAGATTTATAATTAATATTTATAGCCTAAAATATAACATATATAACCCTATGTAAAAATAGTTTTTTCTAAAAGATATATGCTTATGTCATTTTTGTATTTACTTTAACTTAATTAATATAAAGTGTCATTATCACTTACAAGTGGATCCATGGGGTCCCGAAATCGACCCAAAGATTCCCATGGTTAGACCTGTATCAACCAATACGGTTAGGACACATTTTTGGGTAATTTATTATTATTATAATATTAGTTTTTACCCTTATTTACCAGATTTACCCTTTAACCATGGTAAATAAAATATTTACCGAAGTAATTATTCAAAATGTCTAAAAATAAAAGTTAACTATTTACAAAATTTGGACCTTATGATTCTAAATATGGAATCTATTTTTCTAAATTTAAAACACAGAATTGGCAGAAATTAATTTAAAATTAATTCCCGTTGTTAAAATAAAAAGCGTGTTTTTAGGAGATAATAACTATCAAAAGATTGACACTTGTTTATTTCTGGTTTAAATGTGAAATTATGTACAATGAACAACATTGTATTAAATGGTAATAATATATTCTAAATATACTTTAAAAATACTCAAATTCATAATTTATCACTATTAATTATTTTGATTAAAAAAGTTGTTTTTAATTAAAATTTAGTAATTTTCACTATTCATCCAAATATAAAGGTTATCCGAAAAGTACCAAAATTTACCCTAGGATAATTTTGATATTAAAAATCTAAAAATGAAGTCCTTTTTTAGAGATAAAATTTATAAAATTTCAAAAATTGGGTATTACTATTCATAATGGCTACTTTGATTGGTCGCGGTGTGTTAGAATCTCAAAGTTGCGTACAATGCAAGCTATTGCATTATTCAAAGGGAAACATACTGTGGAATATTGGGGTGTTTCAATCTATACTACACACTTTGTAGTTGTATTATTATGTTCTTCCCCAAACAAGAAGAAAATAGAACATGTGTTCTTAAAACCACATGACACATAGTTTATTTTTCTAAACTATAACGCTCCGACCCCAGAAGCCCAGAGCCGGTGCATTATTTTAATACATTGGAATGATTACTAGGAATAATGTCCCAAAAGGCCATTCAATTTAGCAGTCTTCGAAAATAGATTACATACATGAAAGTTACATTACACATTGGAAAATAAAACACAACATAAATTATCCTTTGAGAACCCCATTAAACCCATAGATTAACCCTACATACTAATCATAATAAACCTCATGGAATCCTGGGAAATTAAAACATAAAAATGGGGTGATCTTAGATGCTCATTAAGAGTAATAAATATAGAGGAAGATAACATAAACATTAGTCATGGTGGAGAATTTAAAACACATGCCTTAACAAATAATAAACATGAGCACTTTATGGAGGAATATGAGCTGAGTAAACAATGCCATAATAAAACATAGTCATGGGTATTCAACTATTCAAATGACCACATGAAATTTCAATAGATAATCTAATAATTATGGAATGAATAATTCTATACATTCTGAAACATTTTGTCAAGGCCTCAACCAAGATGTCTAAAAATGATTAAGGCCTCGGCCAAAACCATATATCAAAAATTGGGAAAGGCCTCGGTCAATTACATATCTAATTGTATCATGAGACCTACCAATGCATCGAGGAGCTATAGCAGGATCCACCTGTCACTTACCAAGTCCAATGCATTCCTCATATGAAAAGGTTAAAACATAACATAGACATTCTTATTAAAACTAGCATATGAAATGTCAATATTTTAACCACAAACCATGAATGGTATAAAAATAGCACATCCACAATCAAATATAACTCATTAAATACAATATAGAAGATTATTTTATAATAGATTAACCTCAATCGAGAATAATGAAGGATGTTGACATAGATGAAAATAACCATTAAAACTATTTGAGAGAAATATCCCCCTTTTTTCTTGAAAACATTTAAAAGTCTCACTATTTATCAAGAATTCATTTAAAATAGATTTTTGATTCAAAGTTTCCCATACCAATTTGAAACTTTTAAAAGGGATTTTAATTTGAAAACATTAATTTCCATATAAATAGATCCTTAAAACCATTTTTAAAACATGGACATTGATGAGAAAGATTTAGAAGAATAAATATTTAATACATTTAAAAATGATATTTTAGTTAGTGTTTCTAACCAAATGAGAGACACTTGAATAAAAATATTTGATTTAATCAAAACATTATAATATAATGAGAATAAAGGATTTCATTATATACTATGTCAAAGGACATTATATACACCATATAAGTGTGAATTGGTGCATAACAACAATGAAGTCTCCAAGGAATGTAAATTGAGATGAAATCCATTATAAAGAATGTATCCTTAGGTAAAGGATAAATCAATGAAATAATTATTTGTGAAAAATAAAAATACACTCACTACTAAAATTTAGAGTTATGGCTATGGAGATATACCCACGGACAATAGGAAATGTGGCTATATCCTGTTTAGAGCCACGACAATTTCGATGTCTATGGAAATTAACCCACCCACACTCCCCAATTTACCGTAACCCTCTCACACCCATCCTCCTAATTCCCCTCCTCCTCGCGACTCTTCTCCGCGACGTTCCACAATCCTCCCCCTCCGATGGGCCACCCAACCTCCCCACGATCATCCTCCTCTGGAGCTGCCTGTCCACTTCCCTGTCATTGCTGATCCGATGCGGACTCCCCACCTCCTCTGACGACATGCCTCTGATGCGGACACCCCACTTCATTGTGATTCTCCTTCTTAGACGCTACCCCGACACGGCTTCGATGCTGCCCTGACCGGCTCAGATGCGGCCACTCCACCTCTCGGGATCCTCCTTCTACGAGGCCACCCCCGATTCTTTCTCTTCCGATACAGTGGCCCCACATTCCTGATTTCTCAGTCTAACCAAGTCCTACCTTGGGATCCTCCTCCCATGATTTATTACTGACCCCACTCAGGGGACCCTAGCGAAATCCACCCTTCTTCAATTTCTCATGAGAAATCCCTGCCTACTACACTCCTTGCCTCGCCAGGTATTTTCGTATTTATGGCTCCAATGTGGTATTTAGGTCTCATGTTTTCCCTTATCTTGATCGGTGGTTCAATTTTTTCTAATCTTGGGTTTCATTAAACTAACATCCAAGATGAATGGTCATCTTTTTAATTAGGCATGTGATCCTAGTTCAAGTGTGACGTGACTTCTGGAGCTTTGAGATGGGTTGCAACTGGGTGGTACAAGAGTGTACACATATTGACTTTGACATAAGTTGACTAAGAACAAATAATTCATGCCTAGAAGTTGTGAAATTTTTAATCAGTGTTAGATGACATAGGGTAGAGGATCGATGTAAATTTTAGTGAGATTATCATAGGTGAGGTATCCCATAACATCAAATTAAACGGAGGAATTTCCCTATGAA
Source organism: Viscum album (assembly GCA_963277665.1). Classification (NCBI taxonomy): domain Eukaryota; kingdom Viridiplantae; phylum Streptophyta; class Magnoliopsida; order Santalales; family Viscaceae; genus Viscum; species Viscum album. The sequence continues at coordinate 1,016,769,206 of OY728155.1, forward strand.
AAAGGTTTCTTTGGAAATATATTGGGTGTGGTTATACCAGATCTTGGTTAAGGAAAAGTGTTTCCTAGGGTGATTTGATAATGTCTTGGGAGAAGTGGCATATAGATTAATATTTGGATCTTCGAGGTGTTTCTTGTCGAGCAATTTTATGTAAATCCTTGTGGTGGTGAGTGTACTAATGGATGGTGTGGTAGGTGATAATATTTTTTTCTAGAAAACTCATCACATGCCAAGAATGGAATTATCATGAACTGAGAATGGGTATTGAGTAGTTTTTTGGTTATCTCTTAGGAATGCATGGGTTTTAGATGAATCCAATCATCATGTTTGGGGATAGATAGGATGTGGGATGTGGTTCTTGGATTTTGATCAAGTGATGTTGTGACAAGGGTTATCATATAGTTGAGAGAGTGACATCAGTCATGGAAAATATAAACCCATGAGGGTAGAGTCCTGGTTTTGGGAGACCAATAGGTAGGTATTTCAAATCGAAATTAGGTTCCAATGACCCAATGAGTATCTAAATTGAGATGGTTTTTCTTGGAGATCAGAGTCTGAACATGGGCATTTGGGTTGAGTGGAAATAGTAAAGATCCAAGGTTTCTTTATATTTGAAAATTAATTGGTTCTTATAGAAATCATGACATGGGATTGATCGACTAATGACCCAAATGAGGGAATCACACTAGTTTTCGAACTTGGGGTGGTTTTGATGATCCAAATGTGTTAAATCATGGTTATGTCAAAGCTGGCGATAGGGATTGATGGTAGTATAGTTGGTGGAGGCCTAGACCTAAGAATTTTACCATGTTTCAAGAGTTTAATTCATTGGTCTATAATGGTGAACATGATGTGCCTCCGGAAATAGGGGGATTGGGAATTGAATGTTCTGAAAATGTGGTGATGTTTGGAGTCTATGCATCATCATCAGGATCAATATGGCTTGTGATGAACCAATATGATTGGGTTAGGAAATGTCAGTGCTTTCAATAGAGTAAAATGATAGGTTTATATGGTTGAAAATTTAACCTTAGATTCACACCATGATTTGGAATGAATATCAAAGTTCCAGGTTATAATAATGGAATTTTATTCACATATTATTTAGTTAAGAAGTATCTAGAGAAGTATGATAATGCTCAACAAGCTACTGTAATGTAGACATCCTAATAGAATGGGGTGGTTGAGAGGTAAAGTAGAACCATCAATAATATAACACAAACTATGGTTATCTATAGTGGTATTACAACGTATAAAAAAAGTTTCCTTCTAAACTAATGTATAAAAGGAAACCAATATTGATGTATTTATGAGTCTTTGGTAGTATATTCTATATTCATAACATGGAATGGAATCAAGAAAAGTATAGAAATAATATGATGAAGTTATATTTCATATATATACCTTAAGATGCAAGGTTTATAGATTTTTTAATAAGTTTCTCATTAAAATTTTGGAAATTAAATATGTAATAATGGATAGGAAATAAAAAGGAATCTATGAAAGGATCATTGAAGATAATGTAGAGAAAATTGAATCTTTACAAGATCCTAGAGAGCCTCTAATGGGTAGTGAGGACTCCATCATAGTATTTTTTTATGAATATGAGAAAAAAAAGACATAAAGATTCCAATTACACCTAAAAGATTTACTAGAAATAAACATATTTATGAAGAGAACATTTTGGGAGACAAATATGTTGTAGTATAAACTAGTAGGATGTATAGAATTAAATTAAATGACCTCTTATATTAATTTTAGTAAAAAAGATTTGATTAAGCATACAATGATTAAAATTGGATTAAAGATATGAATGAGGAGTTAAATTGGATAGAAAATAATGACACATAGAATTTTGTTCCACAAACAATAGATGAAAATATCATATTCACGAAACAAGTTTTCAGAAATATGCTTAATGAAAATAGAGAAGTTATAAAATTCATAGTCAGAATTTTGTGAAAGGGATATTCATTGATTGGTAGGGTGCTTGTAGATAAAATATTTTCACCAATTGATTGTATTGAGGTTATCAAATTGTTTCTTACCATAGTTATATAGATAATATCAAGGTATATCTAATGTATATTGTAGGAAGATAAAATGAGAGACCCAAACCCCCAAGGTGTTCACTCTAAGGAGCCCTTGAGGTTCTTTTATAACAAATACTAAAGACCACACTAGTCCTCAAGTCCGATGTGGGATGCAGACTCCAACACTCCCCCTCAAGCTAGGTGAACCTAGATTGGACACATAAATAAAAAAAGTAAGTAACAAGGTGAACCCCCCCCCCCCCTCAAGGTGAATATACCAAGCTTGATTACAAAATAAAGAAAAAAAGAGTAAAAGATAAAGCTGCAAGGTTGTGGATCCCCCTCACGATCGAAGCTCCCCCCCCCCCATGATGATGGATGAATGTGTCACGGGCGCAGCAGAAGGAACCACTCAGACCGACTGGTTGAAGGAGCGCCAGGAATGTCGCACTAGTGGTGTCGGTCGATGAAACGCTGGGAAATCCACACTAGCACCAGGAAAACCGCACATTTGGGGCCGGCGACGGGAGGCGGGGATTCTTCATAAGTGTTACGGGAACTGGCGGAGCCAACGGGCCCAAATCCTAGGTGGTCGAGCTACTTCGCTACGGTGGGTAAACGCCGAAAAAGTGCGGGGCTAGACAACAGAGCGCCAAGAAATCCACACTGGTGGGTTGGTCGTCAGAGCATCCAGAAAATTCGAACTACAGGCCGGTCTTCAGAGCGCCGGGAAATCCGTAATGTCGGGCCGATCGTTAAAGCACCGAGAAATCTGCTTAGGTGGTTCGGTCATCAAAGTGCCGAGAAATCCGCAATGGCAGTGTCGGTCGTCGAAGCGCCGGGAAATCCGCAATGGTGGTGTCGGTCGTTGAACTACCGGGAAATCCACACGAGGAGGTCAGCGATGGGATGCGGTGATTCAGCAGGAGATGTCGGGCAGAGAGGCGGGGATTCTGCAGGAGGCACCGAGTAGGAAGGTGGGAAACCGTAAGAAGAAGGAGGAGGTCGGCAAGGAGGGAGCAGTTGAGAAGAGGCAGTACAGGAGGTCGGCAGGGCTGGAGGTCGGCTTCTAGAGGAGTCGGTAGGAATGGAGGCCAGCTGCTGGAGGAGCCGGAAGGAGTGGAGGCTGACAGGGGTGGAGGTCGGCCACAACAGAGCCGGCGGGAGACTTGCACAAGATGCGGGCTGCCGGAAAGAGCCGCAGCAGGTGAGATCTGGAGGTCGGCGGCAGGAGTCTCTCACAGAGTAAGTTTAAATTGGTCAACTATGTGGATTTCAAATAAATGATGATGATAATAAATTGTGCATTTTTAAGAATGATTTTTTTGGATTAAAACAAGTACACATAGCTTGGAACTCAAGGCTTGAAAATGTTCAACTTTTTTTGAGCTTTCTGAGAGTAGATGACTATAATCTCTACATTAATAGGAATTTTTTTAAGGGCATAATGGCCACTTTATTTAAATTATAAAGAAAAAGAAGAAATTTCATAGGAAATTCAAGAACACAACACTTAAATATACATCAACCCATTTTAGAACGGGTATTCATACTATGAAAAGTAAGTCTTCCACCCCTACCGTGAGAGTTATGACCTCTCCTCCTAGTCCTGGCTTGTATCCATGGACCTTCACCCTCAGCATCATCAAGGTGCTCCACAACATCATCAGTCTTTATGGTTTCATCTTTATTCACTCTATCACTTTTATTCCCATAATCATCACTGCTAAGCGAGGAAAGGATTTCAAAAGTGTTATGAGTACCAACATTTCTGTTTGTCCGGGTCCTCGATGCTTGAGGCGGGGCGCTGCTTGTAAGATAGGTAGAAACCTTTGATCTCAACAGTTCAACATTCTTCATAGGTGTATGTGCCTCTCTTGCTGGAGGAGGCATTGTAGTGGACTCTTTTACATTGTGTTTTTGTCCAATTGGCTTGGAAACACCCAAAATAGAGATGGGGTCTGTAAGGGAACCCTTTTTAGAGTAGAATTTTCCTCCTCTAGAGTAGGAGTTAACTCTTCCATCATATCATAATCAGAATGGATTATCGGCCTCATATTCTTTCCACTCTGAGATGGATGACTTTGGGTGGGAATCACCCCTGCAATTGTGCTGGGTATCTTAAACTTCTCCAGTAACTACTCATCGATGGGAAACTTAGATTCCACACAAGTGGGTTGAACATCCATGCCATGAACTCCTATGGAAGTTCCAGAAAGTGTACTATCAGGGTGAGCACTGGTCACCATTTTGGGTCCAAATTCAGTAGTAAAGTGATTAAATTCACTTCCCACCATAGGAGGGTTAATGCTCAAACTCAAAACTTGCATATTTATAGGAACATGTTGTTCCATATCAGTTGAAGGAAATTTTTTAACTCCACTTCCCACTGTAGGAGTAGGTTTCGAGAGACAATATTTTTTTGTAGTCGCACCTTGTGTTTGTTGTAAGTCCATTGAAAGACTAGCAACATCTTCCTTTTTCATAGATTACTTGGACTTGGTAGGGCAGGCGACATTTGCATTTCCATTTTCAGTAGTCACTTCTTTGGATTCCTTGTTTGTGTTTTTATTCTTAACCTTACTTGAGGTCGATGTCTCTTACATATGCTTCAATTTTTTTCATTTTGAAGAAAAAGAAGTTTACTCATGCCTAATTATTTCATCAGAATCAGTTTTTGCTATAAGCTCTATCTCTATTTTATTGTCCACAGATTCTGTCTCATCTTGATCTTGGTTCATGTCTTTAATCATCACATCTTTGAAAGACAGGCCCACTTCTGGTGAGTCACTTTCTTCTACTAAATCATCCCAAGTGACATTGGGTCTATCAATCAACTGAAAATAAGGAGGCTATGCATCTTTCAAGATGACACAGGTGGATTCCAACTTGGGGATTTTACTATGATCCTTGATCAGATGTTCAATCTGAGACATTGTCTGAACATTTTCAGAGATTAGGAGTATGTTGGGAGAGTTGTGATAAATCTCATTTGCAGCTTGTTCCAAATATTGGAAATCAGTCCCTTGGGGAAATTTATTATATTCTATTCTTCTAAAATGATCCTCATCATGCCCCTTCAACATGCATCTAGTACAAAAAATATTGGAATGACAGTTGGACCTTGAGTGTCCAATAATAAAACAGACTTCACAATACAAAGGCATCTTTTCATACACAATACGAAGATTAATTTCATCCTATGGTGTGGATAGAAATACCTTATCGACCATGGAAAAATTAAATCTACCGCAACTAAAATTCTGTAAAAATGTCCATAGCGAACATTTTTAGTAGACAAATCCATCTGGATTGGAATGCCTATCACAGAGGTGATGTAATAAAGAATTTCAAAATGCCACAAAACCCAATTTAAACCATAAATATTTATCCAAACCTAAGAAAAAGTGTCTTTAAAATCATAGAGACTAAAATTTAGCTTCCATTCATGAATCCTAAGGGTTCCTGGCTTCAAATTTATGGAACCAAAGTTCCATGATTTACCCTTCAATTTAGTAGAGGGAAACAACAAGTGAAAAAAACCTCTTCCTAACAAAACACATTTTATGTCATGAAATCCCCAAATAGTAGAAAGAATAGAAACTAAATCAGAAAGTTTCCATGGTTTTGTACCTTTAGATAAAGAGATCTAGGAAATAATGGAGTTCTTATAGAGATCTAAGCGTTCCAAAACTATATTAATAGGAATTGTTATAGCCAAATGACGGTGTAGGTTTATACAATTTAAACTATCTGAAATGTTTTTTTTGGATGAGCTGATAGGGCTATGCACTTCATATTCATTAGGTTTTTCTCATTTTTAGGAAGTCCAATAGACAATGAATTTCCTTGGAGTTCAATAAACTAAGTGTGGGGGAGTGATCGAATTAGAAATTTCATAAATTTTTATATGTAATTCATTGTTTTATTCCATCAATTTCCATTAAAATCCTTGGCATTGCTATATTTTTACATTTTGTATGATATTCTATGAGTTAAATAAATCTGGATTGATTTGTTGATTTTAGTGATAACCTTTTTATGTTTTCATTAATTAAATTTGTTTTCATTAATTAAATGTATTCTCATTTATTTGTGTTCAGTTTTTTAGGATTCTTCTACTCCTTCCATTGATTTAGGTGCATATGCCAATGTGGATGTTGATGATGATGGTGGTATGAGAAGAGGAGATGATGATGTTGGTGATTTAGAAAGAGATGATGAGGGTCGTGATGGTTTTGATGATACTGATATTGAGTTACATTTTAGATGTAAATTTTATTCTTCATTATACGTTGAATTCTACCATATAATGATGTTAGTGTTTGGTTGGTGTTGTGGTGTATACATATAGAAAGAACTAAGTCGAGTAGTTTATAAAATATGATTCAGTTGATGAGATCAACCAAAATTTGGAGATTGGTTCAAAGGTATGAGGTTTAAATGAATTATATACATCTATTGAATGAATGAAACATGAAAATCCAAATTAAACTATTATTTTTTTATTCAAATTAGTGGAATATTCCATGAATAAAGAGATGGATTCTTTGAAGTTAAAAAAATTAGATATGGTTGAACATTAATTGGGTAGAAAGGAACTTGAAAATAAGTGGCTTTACTAAATTAATTAATAGAATGATATTTATAAATGATAAAAAGTATGGATGGTAATAATGTGTTATTAGTAGAATGAAAAAGTTTATTTTTTGGAAATGTTATCACTAAATATAAGCATTATATCATCTAAACAATTCTAAGTATGGTGGAATTGGAAAATATGCTTCTAGATTTGGTGGACATCAAGACAACTTTGCTTTATGGTGAGTTAAAAGAATAAATCAACATGAAACAACCAATATGAGTACCAGTAATTGGGATCCATGACGTGGTTTGTATATTGTATAAAATATTTTATAGAATAAAGTAAGTACCGTGATAGTGGAATCATAAATTTGAATCATTTATCACTAATGAAGGCTTTGATAGTTTCAATAGAGATAATTACTTCTACTGAAATAAATGGGATAATGGTACCTTCATAAATTTCATATTGTATTTCAATTACATGTTTCTACTTGGACCAGATTATTGAATGATTTATAAATCTATGGATAATTTTTTGGAGGTTTTGAGATGAAAAATCCCAAGAAATTTGAGAAGATATTGTGGATAAGTACATAAATAGATAATAAGAATGTAGATTTAGTAATAACCCAGAAGGAACATATCAATAGTATCATCAAAAGGATGGTCATGAATAGATGAGAAACAGTGACTACCCATCTTTCACTTCAACTTGACCAAGGCATAATAACTCACAATGGAATAAGAGTGTCAATACATGGATAAAGTTCCATATTCCTTAGGTGTTGGAATTTTAATGTATACAATGATATTTACTCAATAATGTATTGTGCTTATAGTGTTATTTGTTATCATATTCATGTAAAACCATGGAAAGGGACATTGGGATGTCATTATATAGAAAATCAACCTATTTGTACATGTCTATTACAGAATTTTTAAGATAAATAACATAATAATACATTCAAGGATCTAAATGTTTAGTATCATAGGAAAATTAGGTTCATAAAACACTTGTACATAATACAAAAACATTATTTAGCAACTGGGAATGGATAGAGGGGGGCGGGGGGTGCAGGGGGGGCTGTGCAGGCTAGGGGGCTGGGTGGAGCGGGGCAGGGTGGAGGGGGGCTGGGGGGCAGGGGGAGGGGAAGGGGGGAGGGTGGAGGGGGAAGGGGTCATGGGTCAGGGTGCGGGGTGGAGGGGTGCAAGGGGGCAGGGTGGAGGGGGGTAGGGGCAGGGGACAGGGGGTAGGGGCAGGGGGAAGGGGGGAAGGGGGTAGGGGGGAAGGGGGTAGGGGGTAGGGGACATAAATTGTTGGACATGATGGTCTGTATTTTTATAATTAGTTTTAGTGTTCCTTTAATTTAATAGATATATGGAAATTTCTCAATATGAATTGATAATTTTTATTTTTGAAACTATGGATTACCAAGATAATGTAGTTTTACTTCTATATGAATATTGATCTTTCTTATTAATGAATTTATAGTATCTTAAATGTTTCTGTTATACAAAAACTTCGCATATACAAAATGAAAACATTTTATAACACAGAAAAATTATTTATACTTATCCTTTAAATCATTTTATTTATATTCTTCTTTTGATTTATTTACATTCATTTTCCATTTTGGATAAACTGCTATTTGTTCTGTTATCAATGAGGAATGATTCTTAGCATATTAGTGTAAGAGATAGGCTATATAAATACAAGAATCCTTCAATCCTACCAGCCAACACAAGTAAAATATGGCCACTAATTACTATTCCAATAGTCATGTGATAAGTTAATGACGTCAATTTTAACATCCATAAGACTAATCTATTTGTCAATGTACTCTTAAGGAAATGTACTCTTAATGTGCCCTACTGGTCGAAGGTAACATTTTTGCATATACATTTATTTCATATTACCATACTACAACTATAATGTTGAGAGGTGTATTTTCTCATTATTCTTTCATGTGGATGTCCATATTGAAATTCATGATAAATATGTAAATACCATTATCTGGATTAAAAACGTTGATATGCCATATTTCATTTTTACTATTTGTTTGTGGTTTGTGATTAAACAGTTCATTCATTATGATTATTTGGCTGGTATTAGACCAATAATTCATGGATTTAACATTTATTATTTATGAACTCTTATATACATGACTCTTCTTCTGTTTTATATCTAATTAAACATTTAGGTTCATGTTGATTATTGTATAAGAACTGTCACTTAAGTAGTCTGGTTGATGCTAAGGGGGTGCATACCGAGAAGAGCTACTGAGAGGTCTTAATGGACATCGTATTGACTTCACTCAAGTTGATGTTCAAGGGGAACTACAATCAACACTCAATAGAAACAATATGAGTTGGTTCCTACTCTGATGACCACACCCGTAAATGGACTGGGGTTGACCTGCTAGAACTGTCCAGTTGTGGACAGGTTAACAACAGCCCATATTCGGGGTTTGAAACCTAAAAATTCTTTTCCCTTTTATTTTCTTTTATTTCCTTTAGTTATTTTACAATTTAATAACATTTTTGTTGTGTTTTATGGGCATGAAAAAATCTGTACATCACCTCATGCACCTATTGAAAGATCGAATCATACTATTGTTGGAAGCATAAATAAACATCTAGGTTCATGTTTCTAATTTGTTTTTAATGTTTTTTATGTTTTCCATCATCCTCTTCAAATTGTATGTGAGACATTGCCCATTTAATTTGAAGGTTTCTGTAAAATACATTTAATGTATGAAGGTGTGTATACCCAGTGGGGGAGCAACAACTTTTAGTTAGAAAGCTCCAAAATCCAAAGTGGATGGTTTGGTTTCACCTTGAGGTAGGATCCCTCTTCTAGCCTCATTAATTCAAGAATGCTTTAAATTGAATTTAGCTTCTTTCTTAATTATGCTTAATTATATTGAATTGTATATCTTAAATAAGTGTTCTTTAATATAATTGTTTCATTTGATAATGTCATATTTTTATAATAAAACCCCTCCAACAGAGGTGCGCTATCTGCGAAAACTAACAGTGATATTTATGTTGATCTAGTTGCTTAAATTATTGCATTTTATTTGTGCTGAATGAGTTTTAGAATAAATTTTAAATATAATTAAATAAATTGTGTGATAAATCAATGCCATGATTTTATAATAAAACCCCTCCAACGGAGGTGCACTGTCTTCTAAACCAAATAGTAGTGATAGTTATTTGTATCGTGTTTAGATTTGGTTTGAGTCTTTCAAATGCCTCTTCCTACTCCCTTCGCTCCGGGTCGGATGATACTGCCCCGCGGATGTCGTTGGACTGGGCCATCATGTCGCGGTCATGCTGCGGTCACGCCGCGGTCACGCCGCGGTCACGCCACGGTCACGCCGCGGTCATGCTGTGGTCACGCCGTGATTTGGCTCTGCTCTAGGACGACAACCTACGACAGTTCGCAGTGATAGTATTCCATGAGTCTTGTGATCAATGTTGAGATTGACAAATCACAATTTCTACTGGCGGGGCGACGACCGGAATGTTTCCCCACCTCCTCCCTCTCCCTTCGCTCCTGGAAGAAAGATGCCGCCATGCAGATATCGCTGGACTGGGCCAACACGTCGCGGTCATGCCGTGGTCACGCCGCTATCACGTCGTGGTAATGCCGTCATTTTCCCCTGCTCCAGCCACATCCAGCCCACACCACCCCCTTCCACATTCATGTCAACCCTCTTCCACCAATATTCCAGCCCGCAATAGCCACCCTGCCACCTTTGAATCAGCCTGCACCATCCCCCTAGCACCTGAAACCAACCCCCTTCCACCATCATTCCGGTATCCTCCTACTCCCTTCACTCTTGGCCAGAAGAAACTGCCCTGCGGATGTCTTTGGACTGGACCAACACGCCGCGGTCACACTGTGGTCACGTCGTGGTCACGTCGCTGTCACACTACGGTCACACCGCGGTCATGCCGCGGTCACGCTGCGGTCACGTCGCGGTCACGTCGTGGTCACGGTGCTGTCACAACGCGGTCACACCATGGTCACGTCGCAGTCACGCCGTGGTCATGCCACAGTCACGCCACGGTAATTTCGTGATTTGGCCCTGCTCCAGCCACATCCAGCCCACACCATCCCCCTTCCCCCTTCGACCTTCATTTGTATTCTCCTTGGACAAATCTTCCAATATGCTATTTCTTGCCTCTATTTTCACATACAATCAAGGATTGTTGGCATGAATCTAAGTTTTTCTCTTTCTTCCATGATATAAGTACTGATCCTTTTATATTTAGCACTTGACTTAGACTTCTTTGGTTTTTTACCCAAGGATGTATGATCTGCGTTATTTAAAAACATCTTGGGAATAGTGTTTCCAACTTCATTTTTTAATATTTTCCAATGGAATTTTTCTTCCATTTTTCATGATCAGTGGTCTTAATTATCCATTTGTTTTTAACACATTCTTAGATGAGAATTCTCTATTCTAGTGACCACACTCAATTAAAATACAATAGCAATCTTAAATAAAGATGTCACCCAAGTTGAATCGTTACATGTTTTTAGGAAAATAAGAGTATCTACCACACAAACTAATGATTATAATATTAATAACAAAAAGACGCATAATTGTGTCAAAATAAATTTAATTTATCCACTATTGTTTTTCATTGTAAGCTCATGGAAGAATGTGACAGACTATCCTGATAAATCCGTTGTTACTCATGCATATTTATCTATTACCCATGGTTTAAAAACAAATTTTGTACAAATATGGGTGTGATTAAATAATGAGAATCCATCCATATCATCCAATTTGGCTATGAGCATGAATAAAATACTTGGATCTCTAAATAAAGCTCAAGATCATATTGTTGTTGTCCAAAAATAAAAAACAATAAAAACTAGATATACTACATAAAATAGAAAGAGAATGTGATCTATTTGTCCATAATAGTGATACTAGAAATTTAGACATAAGTATATTGAATGTTGGCATAATAATGTCATGACTGATGGAAGTGAAGACGATGTTGAAATAGAGATGAACTGCCTACACTATAGAAGAATAGTCTATATCATGGACCATTGAAAATTGACAATTAACCTCATGACCGATAGAAGTGAGCGAAAGTAATAAATGGAATCAATTGAGGAAAGGAATCGTAGAATTCATTTAATTAAAGATATCCTAGAAGAAGAAGAGTAATACTGACTTCTAAATAATGGTATTCTAAATAATACCAAAGATATCCTAGAAGAAGAAGAGTAATACTGGTGCAGGGGGGGCTGGGGGGAGTGGTGCAGGGGGGGCTGGGGGAGTGCAGGTTGGGGGCTGGGGGTGAAGGTGGGGGAATTTGGGGGAGTGGTGCTGGGGAGGGCTGTGGGGGTGCTGGTGGGGGGTGTTGGGGGGCAGTGGGGGTGCAGGTGGGTGGGGGGGGCTGAGGGCTGGGGAGTGGTCGGGGGGAGTGGTGCAGTGGGGTGGGGGTGTTTTGGGGTGGGGGTGGGGGGCAGTGGTGGGGTGGGGTGGGGGTGTGGTGTGGTGGGAAGTGGGGGAGTTGTGTAGGGGGAAGTGGGGGGGTGCTGGGGGCTGGGGGGGAGTGGTTCAGGGGGACTGGTGCTGGCTGGGGGGCAGTGGGGTGGGGGTGTTTTGGGGTGGGGAGTTGAGGAGGTGGGGGGGGACTGCTGCTGGGGGACTGGTGCTGGCTGGGGGGCAGTGGGGGTGCAGGTGGATTCGAGTTGTCGTTGATGAAGGCTTACATGTGTATTCATAGGTAGTCATATAAATATATAAGTTCCCCCTTTATATATATTCACTCATGGAAGTATGAATATATATATTGGGGCTAGGTGTTCTTATATATAGATATGAAAAATGCATACATGTGTAAGTGTGAAGGGGTATATGTAAGTATAAACATATATCTATGGACCCCCTTGTGCATATTTGTCCATGGAAATATGTACATAGGGGCTAGGTGTCCTTATATATGTGAAGTTTCATATGCATGAAAGCGGAAAAAAAGGAAGATTCGAGTTGTCATCAAAAGTAGCGCCTTGAGGTTGAGGTAAGTTTCCTCTGCCTAACCCTTTAATTTGAATTCTATAATTGCTCGAGTATTTTAAAAACTTGTTTTCATTATTTTATAATGTGTATATGATATTCAAATTGGTTTTGGATCTTTATAAGGACATTTTCACCTACTTTACATGATTTCCATAAGCCTTTAACGTGGACTAGTAAAAAGTTTCAGCCAACTCAATAATAGAAAATGAAATTTCCTTCACTTTAGAGATGAAAGTGTCCTCATTTTGAGAAAACATCAGCTGAGAATTCTCATAAAAATCTAAAACATAAATAAAATCTTTGTTTTCATTTCATCAAACACAAGCAACCGGCTTTGAAAACATGATACTTTCTTCAGTCTCATCATTATGAAACACTTGACCCAGAAAAAGATAGAATTTAACTTATTAAAATAAATCCACCTAGGCATGATTCATGGTGTGACCAGGGGTTTCACACCATGAATCCTTACCCCTAGGGATTTCATGGCTTGAACTGAGGTTCAAATCCTGAAATGTTCTAGATAGGGGGTTCACCCCTCAACTAAACATAACGATGCTCCTAACCATATGAATTTTCAACTGAGAATGATCTTCCAACGGTCTATCAACCTGGTAATTGGATTTTGAAAAATGATCTCAATGTGGTTTTCAGCTCACTGCATCCAACCCCATGAAAAATACTAGTCTGTTCTCCTCTAGATGAATTTTCCTGAAATTTCTTGGTTTCACCCACTGGTGTGCTATCTCATCTCTCAAAAAATATTAGATGATTCCCTAAGGTCATATTAAACCCAAGATCCATCGATGTATTGAACACAATCTTGAAGTATATCCTCTAATATATGTATCATCTACTCTTAGTGTCTATCTATATATTAATGGTATGTTGTGATCGATATTAGATGATTCTCTAAGGTCATATTAAACCCTTTCCAAAAATCATGGCATAATATGGGAATCTCTCTCTGATATAATTCTTGAGGGAACTCCATGATAGTATTAGTCTTCATAGACATAAAACATTCCTATATTTTCTACTAGGTCCATGGCAACCAAAACAGACACCTGAATTCATCACCCATATTTGTCTCTCTAGGATTCAGAAACCACAGATGTATGATAGTCTCTCATCAACTATTCACCAAATGATTCAAGGACTATAACTCTTATAAAACTTTAACACATCATCATCAAACAGTGAACACTCAAGTGTCAGTTTACAACTTTCTAGTTGTTCCTACATCACATTAAACATAGTGTTAAATTCTATACTAACCTTCCCCCAGACTATATGAGATGATATGGTAACTAATGGGGAAAAATCAATTGATTCCTAGTCATTATAATCATTTGTCCTCCAATTAGCGTACATGATCATAATGTGTTATTGTTCTTCAATAGGCTTTTAACCAGGTTCCAAGGGGGGAGGGTCAAGGGAAAGGGGGGTGTGCTGGGTTCTTTTGCAAGGGGAAGGGGTAGGGTATAGGGGGGTATGCTGGGGGCTGGGGGTGTAGTGGGTATGTGCAAGGGAAGGGGGGAAGTGTAGTGGGATGGGGTGTAGTGGGTATGTGCAGGGGGCAGGGGGGAAGTGCAGTGGGCTGGGGGGGAGTGCATTGGGATGGGGGAGTGCAGGGGGACATGAAGGTTAGTAGTGGGCTGGGGGGTACAATGGGTGTGTGCAGGGGGGGCAGGGGCAGGGGTGAGGGGCAGTGGGGAAGTACAGTGGGCAGGGTGTGTGTGCGGGGGGGGGGGGGGGGCAGGGGAAGGGGGAAGGGGTGGTTTGCTGGGGGAGGGGGGAAAGGGGGTGTGTAGTGGGATGGGGAGGAAGTGCAGTAGGTAGGGGGTGTGTGAAGTGGGGGGGGGGACAGTGTGAGGGGGCAGGGGAAAGGGGAAGGGGGTGTGCAGTGGGCTGGGGGGCAGCGCAGTGGGCAGGGGGTGTGCAGGGGAAGGGGGAGGGGTGCATGGGGCTAGGGGCAGGGGAAGTGCAGTGGGCTGGGGGCAGGGGTGAAGTGCAGTGGGCTAGGGGGGAAGTGCAGCAGATAGGGTGTGTGTGTGTAGGGGGGGTAGTGCAGTGGGAAGGGGGTGTTCTGGGGAAGGGGGAGGGGGCAGGGGGGTAAGGGGCAGGGGGGAAGTGTAGTGGGCTGGGGGGCAGGGGGGAAGTGCAGTGGGCTGGGGGGTGCAGTGGGCAGGGTGTGTGTGCAGGGGGGGATGTTTTTTTATGCAATGGGGGGACATATATCCATGGTTTTAAACCATGGATATAGAGATATAACCAAGGTTTAAAGTCATGGCAAAAGGCCTATAGCCACGGTTTAAAACTGTGGCTATATATATTTCCTAACTTAGGATTCTACCACGGTTTGAAAACTGTGGCTATAGGGTGTTTTCATGGTTCAAACCTTGGCTATAGGGATATAGACACGGTTCAAACTGTGGCTATAGGGATATATCCATGGTTTGAAACTGTGTCTATAGGTTTTTCCCTATAGCCATGCCAATACCAGCCACGATTTATGAAACCGTGGCTATAACATATAGCTACGGTTTTTGGGCCTATATCCATGGTTCCAAACCGTGTCTATAGACTTATTTTGTAGTAATGACTCAATATGATTGGATACTCAGTGTAAATCAGTCAGACGACATTCACACATATTCTTGTAAAAACACCACCAATGACTTGGATGTTTAACTCAATGAATGAAAATTGAGTTAAGATTTCTCTTATCAAGTTCATATCAATGACTTGAGAAATTATCAATGGAGTGATTATGTGTATCAAAATTATATACACACAAAGGGTAGTGAAAAATACTACATAAATAATAAATAGTGATTCCACACATAATCTTGGAGTAAAATAATCAATGAAGTATGCGTAAAGATGAATGAGTGGAATTTGAAATTTGAAATTCCCTAACAAATTTGGTAACTTACGAAACATACATCCCATGAAAGAAGGATCATAAAATTATGATTAAAATACCCATAAATTAAATTATATTACACATGGAATACAATCATGGGCAGTACACACACACCACATGCAACAAATAAGTGGTGAACAATGGAAATATCACAGAATTAAAAGTGAGATGAGAAACCCCTTACCTCATGTACGACTTGACTCGTTCATTCTTTAATCTCATGAAAAATAAACTGAAGTTAATTTATACATGGTTAATAACATTTTTTAAGTTTATTATTCCTTTTAAATCACTCATTACCATGTTATAAACATTATGTAATCATTTAAGTTAATAATAGTCGTTTTGTCAATTGAGTCAAAAATGACCTTGTTATAGTTACAAATTGTCCATGTTGTCAAAATTAAATTATCTCTAGAATGATATAAATGATTTAGATATCATATATATATATTATATATCAAGTATATATCTGTATTTATAACTGTACATAACATTTGGAGATAAGAAATGAAATGCACTGTTCATGGAGACGATAAGTCGTGCGTACGCATGAACGCTACTTTTATTTCTATTTTGTATTTTAATGGATTTAAAAAATAATGATACATAGTTATAATATAATTCCAGTATAATATCATATATAATATCTTCAACTCTATCCTTTATAAATCCCATATAAGGCATTAACGACTCATATCACTTTGAGGGGGCGGTAGTCCTCACTTCCTCAAATGAAATTATCGTGTTCACACATATTGGAAAGCCTAAAGGTGTGTTTGTAAATTAAAATTACTAAATCATAGAGAAAAAAACATAATATATATCATATATAAATATAGTTTCATCTTAATGGCCACCATGAGATGCAGTAGGAGATAATTGAACAATCATCGTTTCGTGAGGTGTTAGTTTTCCATCCACAGAATGATTAGGTTCTTTACCCATTAGATGAAGGTGTGTGTAAGTGTTGTTCAAATAATTATCATAAAAACATCCTAGTATATTGATGATACTGTTTTTTTTATAAAATAAAGTAATACAAAGAGTTTAGGGGTTGGAGAAGCAAAATAAAAGAAAAGAAGCTAAGAGAAACCATTACCTTTAATTTGGGTAACTCCCTTTGGTTTGAACCAAAAGGACTTCTTGAAGTGACTTCTGACTAAGTTAATACTTCTAGGTGGAATAGATGGATCTTGGGAGATTATCTGGGTAGGTCTTGGATGATCCAAGGGGATTGAGAAGTGTGAGGAATGGGTTAGAAGTGATGTCCTTTTATAAGGGAGAGGAGGGGCTCTTATGATGTTTGAAAATGTTATTTTATTATAAACATATAGTCAGTTTAAAAAGGTCCAAAACTCATTAAATTCAAATATAAGATGACTCATGTTCGAAATAAAATCATCCAATAATAAATGGATAGGTTTTGGATATTTGTTTAATATTAATAATCTTATTTACTTAAATCATTAATTATTGATGCAAATACTGCATCATTATTGTGTCATAAATAATTTAATTTATTTGTTGTATAAAAATTATAAAAAAATACAATTATGTTGGAAATTGTTTTAGCTTTCCAAGGAATATTTATAATCTATAATATGACTTATATAACCCAGTGTAAAATTGATAGACTAAATGATATTTGTTAATGTCATTTTTGTCTTTACATTAAGTTAATTAAAATAAATTGTCATTATCACTCTTAAGTGGCTTCATGGGGTCCCAAAATCGACCCAAGGACAACCATGGTCGGCCATGACTCATTCAATAAGGTTAGGACAAGTGTTAAGGTAATTTTGTATTATTATAATATTCATTTTACCTTGAATTACCCTATTTACTTTTAACCGTGGTAAATAAAAGTCAAAAGATATTATTCGCCAAAAATTATTTTCATCTTATTGAACCGCATTTTACTTAAAAATAACATCCATATATGTATAATTTTTGAAATTCAGTTCACAGAAGCAATAGAATTTTATTTAAATGAAAAAGTTTGTTTTTTATCTACTACTATGTGGTTTTACTATTCATCAAAAATTGATGTTTTTCAGAAAAATACCATAAATTCAGTCAAAGTTATATTTGATATTATGAATTCGAAAATGATGTCTATTTTACCAAATTAATAACATAGAATTTTCATTAATTAATTTTAAATTAATTCCCGTTGTCAAAACAAATAGTGTGTTTTTAAGAAACAATAACTATCAAAATATTGACATTTGGTTATGTATAATTTCAATGTAAATTAATTCCAATGACCAATATTGGATTAAATGGTAAAAATATAATCTAATTATACTTTAAAACCATTTAAATGTATCATTGAACACAAATTATTTTGATTTAAAAAGATGTTTTCAATTAAAATTTTGTATTTTTAACTATTCACCCAAATATGGAAGTTATAAGAAAAAACTCCAAAAATTTATTGAAACTAAATTTTATGTCCTGGTTATAGATAATAATTTTATTTTGTCAAAATTAATATATAAAAGTGTCAAATATTTAATTAAAAAAAAGGGTTCTCCATTAAAAGGTGGTAAAATTGTATTTTTTTTTAAAAATACTTCCTTTATCTGAAGAAAATGAATTTGTTTTTATATTTTGTTTTAGAAATGCATAATATTGATTTTAAGTTTTTTTAATATATATAAATTTCAAAATTCAATTAATACTATTCATAACTACTTTTAAACGGCTAGTTCGGTAAGTCGTCGTCCGCTCGAACTCGGTGTTGTGTGAGGTGCAAGTTATTGAATTACATTAAAAAAATAATGTATTATGAAATCTTGGGGTGTTACATTATCCCATCATTCAATAAATTTCATCCTCACAATTCGAAATTGTTCTTTGAAAATAAAAGGTTAAAAATAGAAAAATACCTTTGTGGAAAACCCACATCAGAAATTGGGTTAATAAAATTTATTCTTAATAAGAGGAAAAGTGAGATGAAAAAGTCCCCACAAAATTAAGATCTCAATTTGGAGAAAAATGGTGGAAATTAGAGACACATAATTGTATGAAAAACATAAATATTTATACAGAGTGATTGAGGTCATCAATCACAAACAAGTGTAAAATTGAGGGTCTCAAAGCCATATATATGTGACGATTTAAAATATTATCAGTTTAACAAAACATAAATAATTAGGATAACAAATTTTTGGTTTTAATATACCTTCCCTAATGTTTAATAATTAATTTATTAATTGAATAATAAACAAAAAATACTTGATAAGTAGAGTGTTATCCTTCATCTAAAATATCACCACAAACTAATCTTTCACTCCAAATGATGAGTATTAAAGATGACTTGGTCACACCTAAAGTGTTGAAATCAACTTATATAACATCACATAATCCACAATGGATAAACTATATATTTCCCTTTCCTTTAGAGATTAACCAAATACAAAATGGTTATTAAAAGATCAGATGATCCCTAAAAAGGATAATACTTTAGTGAAAGAAATACTAATCTTAATTTCTAAAATTAAACCAACAATACCCAAAGTTTAATAAATACCATTAAATAAAATATTTTCCTTAAAATAATTCAATATAATCCAAACTAATATTGAAACCCAAAAATCAGAAAAATTTTCTTATGTAGTCTTCTACATTAAATTGTATCTCTAAATAATATCGACTACTCATAAAGTCACATACTTAAAAGTAATTAACCTAATAACATATTCTCTATTATAGGTTAATCATTTCCATAAATAACCCAAATTGCTATAAATCCACAATAAAAACATAGGTAAAAACTCACCATTACACCTCAAATGAAATCCCATAGTATTCTATTTCCTTAGGCATATAGTGTTACCAAAAGAGAGAACATATTCTATAATAACATGTATCACTTATTCACCAACTCATTTTCCTATACTAAGGATAAATCATAAGTTCCCAAAATCAACATATTCTTGATCCCTAAAATAATTTAACTAAAAATAATTAGTCATAATAACCAAGGACTTCACGTAGTCCAGTGGTAGGCAATAAATCCTAGTCATAGTTTGGTTGTGGGTTCGATTCTCACAGCTTTGTCCAACACGACAGGTTGTCACACGGTCTGCGTGTTGTCTTTTTTCAAAAACTATATAATTTTATAATATTCCCAAATATGAGATATATTCTTCAAAATAACCATAACCTAATTTAACCACAAATGTTATTTCATACCTCTCATTTTTATCCCAAAAATTAATAACCTGTAATTGACTCAAAGTCAAGGATCATATAATCCCAAATGGTTCTTTATAACTACATTCACAAAAGAAAAAAAACTACATGGTTACACATACAAGAGAATAGTATTCCAAAGTAATCCCTTATTTTTAAACATTTATCCATCCATTTATTTCCACATAAGTTTTTCCTTGACTTAGAGGTTATCCTAAAGAATAGTGCATTGACTCAGGTAATTCCAAGGTCCCTTACATTTACGAAAAATGACTGTAATTGGATTCTTAGGATCATTTTGGTTTTCTTCCATAGTACTCTTCATTTTTTCTCGTTAATTATTTACTTTATTTCCTTCTTTCCCACATATAAATCATTTCTGTGTTCCATTAAGACACTTTCCTAGGCGTCTCCTTCCACATTTTATACATGATTGAAAATGAGCTCTCTTTTCTCTATGGTCTTCACTGTTGGAGATATTATCATTCACCACTTTTCTCTTCTTTGTTGAGTCTGAGATTTGGTTAATATATATTTTATTGATCATATTTTTGGAAAACTGATTCGGCATGAACACAATATCTTTTACACCTATCAACATTCCATTACGTTGCTCGTTTCCACCACTGTGCACACCTTGTACATCATCTTCAAGGTTACTATGACTTCCTTGGATTCTATCCATTGAATAACACAAGAAAGTATGGTGTGAGTCATAAAATCATTTAGAGAATATCATAACACTTTATTTTTAATCTAAAACACCTTAGTATTAACCAAGGTTATTTATTCTCATCTTATATTAAAATCCTTCAAATCGGTTTTTAAAGAAAATGTGAATTATCCTAAGGATATCTCCCAGGAGTGTTATAACCAAGAGTGCAGCAAGGCCCATTGTCGTGTACCATGATACCATGGGTCAATCCCGAAACTCCTTGTTTGAGTTTTCACTCCTAGGTACATCTATGCTAGATCCACCTCTTCCTACTCATATCCAGATAGGGATGTATTGCTTGAAAAATACACCAAATTTCAACATTACCAAAATTCTAGGAAGTTCTTCTATACTAATCCTCAATGTCTATCTTAGGGTAATGTGCTCTAATCAGAGTTTATCTAAATCTAGATTCCATGGTTTGTACTAAACTTCCTCTGATAACAACTGTAATACCCTGACCCCAGAAGCTGGGAGCTGGTGCATTATTTTAATACATTGGAATGATTACAAAGAATCATGTTTTGAAAGACCGATAAGTTTAGTAGTCTTGGAAAATAGATTAAATACATGAACATTACATTACACATTGGAAATAAAACACTATATAAATTATCCTTTGAGAAATACATTAATCCCCTAGATTAACCCTACATACCAATCATAATACATTTCTTGGAATCCTGGGAATGTAAAATATAAGAAAGGGGTGAGAACATATTCTCAGTAAGAGTAAGAAATATAGTAGAAGATAACATAAACATTAGGCATGTTGAATAATTGAAAACACATGTCTTAACAAATAATAAACATGAGCCCTTTATGGCAGGAATATGAGCTAAGTAAATAATTCCATTATAAAACATAGTCATGGGTATTCTAATAGTCGAATAACCACATGAAATATCAATAGCTAATCTCATAATGATGGAATGCAAAATTCTGGACATTCTGAAACATTGGGTCAAGGCCTTGTCCATGGCGTCTAAAAATGATTAAGGCCTCTTCCAAAACCATATATCAAAAATACGGAAATGCCTCGGCCAATTCCATGTCTAATTGTCTCATGAGACCTACCAATGCATCTAGGAGCTATAGAAGGCTCCACCCATCACTTACTAAGTCCAATGCATTCCTAAAATGAAAAGGTTGAAACATAAAATAAAAATTAATATTAAAACTATCATATGCAATATCAATATTTTAACCACAAAAAAATGAATGGTATAAAAATAACACATCCAAAATCAAACATAACTCATTCAATACAATATGGAAGATTTTATTATAATAGATTAACCTCAGTCAATAATAATGAATTATATTGACATAGATGAAAAAAATCATTTAAACTATTTGAGATAAATATCCCCCTTTTTATTGAAAGCATCTAAAAGTCTCACTATTTATCAAGAAGTTGTTAAAAATAGATTTCTTAATCAAAGTGTCCCATACCACTTTGAAACTTTTAAAAGGGATTTTAATTTGAAAACATTTATGGCCATATAAATAAATCCTTAAAACCATTTTTAAAACATGGACATTGATGATAATGATTTAGAAGAATAAATCTTTAAAACATTTAAAAATGATATTTTAGTTAGAGTTTCTAACCAAATGAGAGATGCTTGAATACAAATAATTGAGTTAATCAAAACTTTATAATATCATGAGAATAAATTATTTCATGATATACTATGTTAAATGACATTATATACACCATATAAAAGTGAATTGGTGCATAACAACAATAAAGTCTCCAAGGAATGTAAATTGATATGAAATCCCTCACAATGACTGTATCCTTAGGTAAAGGATAAATCAAGGACATAATTATGTGTGAAAAAAATAAATACACTCAATATGATTGGATACTCAGTGTAAATCAATCAGAGTACATTCACACATATTCTTGTAAAAACAACACCAATGACTTGGATGTTTAACTCAATGAATGGAAGTTGAGTTAAGATTACTCTTATCAAGTTCATATCAATGACTTGAGAAATTATCAATGGGATGATTATGTGTATAAAAATTATATCCACAAAAAGGGGAATTTAAATTACTACATAAATAATAAATAGTGATTCCACACTTAATCTTGAAGTAAAATAATCAATGAAGTATGCATAAATTCGAATGAGTGGAAATTGAAATTTGAAATTCCCTTACCAATTTGGTAACTTACAAAACATAAATCCCATGAAAGAAGGATCATAAAATTATGATTAAAATACCCATAAATTAATTTATATTACACAAGGAATACAATCATGGGTAGTACACACACAACATATGTAGCAAATAAATAGTGAACAATGGAAATATCATAAAATTTAAAGTGAGATAACAAACCCCTTACCTCATGTCCAAATTGACTCGTTCATTCTTTAATCTCATGAATAATAAACTAAATTTAATTTATAATTTCTTTATAACCTTTTTAAAAGTTTATTATTCCTTTTATATAACTTATTACCATGTTATAAACATTATGTAATTATTTAAGTTAATAATGGTCGTTTTGTTGATATTTGGTACTTGAGTAAAAAATGAACTTGTTATAATTACAAATTGTCAATGTGGTCAAAATTCCATTATATCCAGAATGATATAAATGATTTATATATCATATATATATTATATATCCATTATATATATGTATTCATAACAGTATATAACATTTCGAGATAAGAAATGAAATGCACCGTTCATGGAGATGGTAAGTCGTGTGTACGCATTAATGCTAATTTCATTTCTATTTTGTTTTTCAATGGAATTAAAAAATAATGATACATAGGTATCTTATAATTACAATATAATACCATATATAATATCATCAAATACATCCCTTATATGTCCCACATAAGGAATTAATGAGTCATATCACTTTGAGGGGGCGGTAGTCCACACTTCCTCAAATGAAATTATCATGTTCACACATATTAGAAAGCATAAAGGTGTGTCTGTAAATAAATATTACTAAAGCATATAGAAAACATAAACATAATATATATCATATATAAATATAGTTTCATCTTAATGGCCACCATGAGAGGTGGTAGGAGATAATTGAACAATCATTGTTTCGTGAGGCGTTAGTTTCTGATCCACAGAAACAGAATGTTCTTTACCAATTAGATGGAGGTGTGTGTAAGTGTAGTTTGAATCATTCTCATAACAACATCCTTGTATATTGATGATAATGGAATTTTTATAAAATAAAGGAATAAAAAGAGTTATGAGTTGGAGAAGTAAAATAAAAGAAAAGAGGCTAAGAGAAACCAAAAGGACTTCTTGAAGTGACTTCTGTCTAATGTAAGGCTTCTAGGTGGAAGAGAGGGATCTTGAGAGCGTATTTGGGAAGGGGCTAGACGATCCAAGGGGCTTGAGAGGTGTGAGTAATGGGTTATAAGTGGTGTCCTTTTATAAGGGAAAGGAGGGGCTCTTTAGGAATGTTTGAAAATGTTATTTTATTATAAACATATCTTCGGTTTCAAAAGTTCCAAAACTCATTAAAGTCAAAGATAAGATGACTCATTTTTCAAATAAAATCATCCAATTATAACTGGAAAAGTTTTGGATATTTTTTTAATATTAATAATCTTATTTTTTTAAATAATTTATTAATGATATAAATACTGCATCATTATTGTGACATAAATAATTTAATTTATATGATGTCTAAAAATTACAAGAAAAATACCATAATGTAGGAAATCTTTTTATCCTTCCAATTAATATTTATAGTTGAAAATATGACTTATATAACCCCATGTAAATATTGACATACTAAAGGATATTTGTTAATGGCATTTTTGTCTTTACTTTATGTTAATTAAAATAAAGTGTCATTATCACTCTCAAGTGGTTTTATTGAGTCCCAAAATCGACCCAAAGATGCCCATGGTCGTCCATGAATCATCAAATATGGTTAGGATAAGTTTTAAGTTAAATTTGTATTATTATAATATTCTCTTTACCTTGAATTACCCTATTTACCTTTAATTGCTATAAATTAAAGTCAAAAGTTACTATTCACCAGAAATTATTTTCATCTTATTGATCTACATTTTACTTACTAATAACAACCATATATATGGGATTTTCAAAATTAAATTCACAGAAGCGATCAAATTTTATTTAAATGAAAAAGTTAGTTTTTTTAACTACTACTAAGTGTTTTTACAATTCATAAAAAATTGGAGTTTTTCAGAAAAATACCAAAAATTATGTCCAAGTTATATTGGATATTATGAATTAAAAAATGATGTCTATTTTACCAAATTCAAATCATAGAAGTTTCATTAATTAATTTAAAATTAATTCTCATTGTCAAAACAAATAGAGTGTTTTTAAGAAATAATAACTATCACAAGATTGACACTTGTTTATGTATAATTTCAAAGTGAAATTAATTCCAATTACCAATATTGGATTAAATGGTAAAAATATAATCTAATTATACTTCCAAACCATTCAAATGTCTAATTTAACACTATAAATTATTTTTATTTAAAATGTTTGTTTCAATTAAAATTTATTATTTTTCACTATTCAGCCAAATATGAAAGTCATTAGAAAAACACTCCAAAAAATTATCAAAATAAAATTTTTATATCTCAATTCTAGATAAGAAGTTTAATTTTTCAAAATGAATATATAAAAGTGTCAAATATTGGATTAAAAAATCGTTTTCTATTAAAAGGCGGTACAATTGCATTTTTGAATAAATACTTAATTTATCTGAAAAAATGAATTTTTTTTATATTATGTATAAGAAACACATAATATGGATTTTAAAATTATATGGAATATATATAAAATTCAAAATTTAGTTAATACTATTCATAACTAATTTTAAATAGCAAGTTTGGTAAGTCGTCGTGGGCTCGAACTTAGTGTTGTGTGAGGTGAAAGTTATTGAATTACATTGAAAAAATAACGTATTATGAAATCTTGGGGTTTTACATAAACCATAAACATTTACAAACCCCCCCAAAACCCGGTTTTCCCATATTAGGTCCAGATCGACCCCATGGAATCATTAATAGTCCAAAAAAGTCTCTATAACATGATAAAACTGTATCTACAGGGATCAAGGCATAAAACTAAAATATTGGCCTACCTATTGGTATTAATACTGATAATTTGGGTCCAAATCCGCTTCTAGAGGCCATTGTACCATTATCTGGTCCTAATCTACTCTTTGGATAGAGTTTGATGACATCTCCACCCCTCTCCTCTCTGTCTAGTTATCACATGTAGGGAGATCTGATCCCACATTCCTTCTGTGCATGGGAATCCCCAAATGGGTGGGGTGGGGGTATTTTACATAGTTAATTAATTAATTAATAAAATTCATATTTAACAATTATCCCAAGTCCCATAACCAAAATAAGTTTTATACCTCAACTAGGAAAAAATAGATGTTTCAGAATCAACTATGAAGTTGAAATATCAATCAGATGCTCTATTAAAAAGATACAACCACATGTACTCGCACAAATAATTTAATATTTAATTAACTAAATACTAATTATTCCTCCAAAACTCAAACTACTTGTGTTTTTACCAAACTCCTATCCTAGGGTGAACACCCTATTTCAAGGCCAAAAAACTGGTTATAAATATTCTTCAACTTCATTTTATATGTTAAAATGACCATTTTACACCTAATAAGCAACCAAAAAAAATCAAAAAATAATTTCTCAAATTTCAAATCATATGAAGACTCAGGTCTCTAAAACCTCCCCACCATAAACCTTATTTTCATCAAGAATCCTCATTGGTTTTCCAAACACACATATTGACCCACCTTTTTCATTAACTGATTCTCAACTTGTTTCATTCTACTTATAGAATCCAACTTTGATTTTTCATAAAAACTCATATGATAAGGCATACATTCCATCAAACACAACTACACCACATTCCATTATAAAAAAACACAAGTAAAATACTTATATGCACCTGTAAATATTTATATTTCACAATACATTTTAAAACAGTACATTAACCTCACGATTCACCTCACCATAGAATCAACCCACATCTACCGATTCCGATCCACAATGCTTACGTTCGTCAGAGTTTCCTTTCCAAATACATCATTAGTGATCCACTAACTGACTTTATATGGTCCTCACTACTTAATTAATCATAGAAACCCTAGGGTCACATCAACATAGTTGATCTGGTACTCCCCACAATAGGATAATCCTTATTTATTCCTCACATCCAAACAAATTTTCCATGAGGCATTCCCCAATCCCATCTAAAACATGTAACTAGACATGGCTATCCCTTTCTCCCACAAGATAAACAAAAAGAAACATCTTCTATTGAATGTTCCCCACATGTGATAATGAAAACCATCGTATCCATAGAAATATTATCTATCACAGGGACCTCACTCATAGATAGCTGATGGTGCCATCCCCACCATACGACTTTACACACACCCTCCATTAGCGCAACCTCACAGGAGGCCCCTTTTCAACCAAAGGAAACATCTCTTTAACATGAAATAAAGTTTATTATTTGTTATCATACTCAAGATTATGTTAAGATATTGGGTATTATCATCTCTAAATATTTAGTATATGAAGATTTATTTGATGAATACCAACTCAACCTCATCCATTATAGTGAATTACAGTTCTATTCCAAGGGCTTTGAGTCACCATTCCCATAGGCCTATCATCACTCGTAAAATGGTTTTCATCCCACACATGGATTTCTACCTAACTCAAGCACCTCATACGTATAATCATGTAATGCCAAATCCACAAGACAAATGATACAATGCATCATCAGCGCTCATATCTCCAAGATTCCACTATCAAATAATTATCACACACTCTTCTGTAACCAAACCAAAAAACCTTCTTTGACTCAAGTGAGTCGCATCTCATGAAAACTCAAATCACAAGCCTGAACCATGAAACTCGAGCACTTATTATGCTCTCGATCCTACTCAAAGACACCATGATCAACATGCCTACAAAACCATTTCATAGGCTAGAATCCTGAAGGATCTTTCCCCTCACTAAACCAACCACATGATGAAAACACTATCACACAAGTACTCCCTCTCAAAACCAAGGAATCCAATGAGCCTAAATCTCAAACCCAGTTGCACCCTTTGTGTACCATTGTCAAAAGTCCCAAAACATCCATTTATCATCAAACACCCAAATAATATCATAACTCAGTTGACCCCTCTCACGGGTCACCATCAAAAGTCAAAAGGCACAATGTCTCTAATCTGGGGCCACATAAAAATCATCACTAGTATCTCTCACCTATATATATCAATCAAGTCTCACATCATGTAACTAGGTCCAACCATCTAGGGTCAACGCCAACTCATAGAAGGCCACACCTAATGGGTCTTAAAACATGATACCATTTCATCAGAAGAAGAAATAAACAAATAAAAACACCCTCCCATAGGGTCTCATACTATAAAGGTTTCATATACAAAAAATGCCCACAACTAGGTCATCTATCCTCTCCAATCATCTTCACATCAAACCCCTCCCTGGAGGACCTAGATATGAAACTAATCCTGAACAAAAACCGTTTATAGGAGGTTCAATAGTCCTACACTTACACAACAATATCCCACCAAGGTCACTCTACCAACCATACACAAGAACCAAACCATTATCCTCATAATCAAATACTTAACCTTTGATCCAGATTACCATCCATCCAATGGAAATCCATACAATCAAACACTATAAGTTATATCACATGTGGATTCTACACGACTAACAAGATGCATGAGATGTATCCTACCTCTATATAAAAAAAGTCAAAACAAAGTCACATGAATCTTTACTATAGTCTAAGATCATGAAATAGATCATTAAATATCAAATACAAACATCATGTATGTCACTCGAATAGAAAATCATATACAACCATAACATCACAAATCTAAAACATCAATCCTATCCCCTAGTAATCTGGACATCCTACATGAATATATGTTAGCAATGTACCATCTTGATATCCAAATCAATCAAAAAACATTCCTATATCTCAAGTCTACCAAACCATGAATAGTAAAATAATAGGAATGTAAATGCATTTGATACAAAATTTTAACATATTGACACAAATTCCACTTAACCGGTGCCCC
Source organism: Viscum album (assembly GCA_963277665.1). Taxonomy (NCBI): domain Eukaryota; kingdom Viridiplantae; phylum Streptophyta; class Magnoliopsida; order Santalales; family Viscaceae; genus Viscum; species Viscum album. The sequence goes on from OY728155.1 coordinate 1,016,797,881, forward strand.
GAGATAGTTCACTAAAAGTCATAGAGCGCACCTCGTTATGATACAAAGGTTACCAACTAACAATGAGGGTCTGAGGGTGAACTATGAGGAGACTATACAATAATATCAGATTTCATTACAAGAATTAAATATCCTAACATCATACACATTAGAAAATTAAGAAGAATAATATACTAAAATTGTTACATGCTGTAGTAAAATTAAATACAATAAATTTCTGAACAACCACCACATATATAAATCACCAATCACCCACTGGTTAAATATTATATCAAAAATAAAAAATTTTAAAATAAATACACCAGTCTGTAGTGCTAACTTCGGTGCATATCATATACTCAATATCTAGTACCCTATCATGATGCTCCCTCCTGGCCAGTCAACTCAACATGAGAATCCTGCTCAACCATTCATCCTTGAGCCTCAACTTGATCCATCATGCAACTATGCTCGACCTAAATGCGGACAAAAGTTCTGTATGCACACCCAAGTTCATGAACATTAGGTGAGAAATAAATATCATTAGGCCACCCCCAATGGTGAACCTATAAATTGCTTCCATAATTGTGTTCTCATGTAACATGTTCATCTTAGCCAAAAAATAAATAAAAATAAATACAATTAAAATAACTGTTGACCCTTATTTACAAGACCTCGATAGACCATACCTACATTGTCCAATGTCAGTGTGTCTCTAAGCCTATCTCCATGACCATGAATCGAAAACAACATGCGGGATTCATATCCATGGAAACTGAAACCAAACCAGACAATTCTGGGGACCCATCCAATGATATTCCTATCGTCCGAGATACTAGTTTAAGTCATCCCTTATCATGTCTCATGACAGAAAAATTATCTCATACTTTCAAACTCAACACACCTTTCCCAATTATCACACATAAGTACTACCAATACTAAACCATCAGTCTAACTTCTATCTCATGCATCATAAGAAATAGTGCCTAGAGCATCTGTTTAGCACTAGAACAATATATCAAAAAAATCTCACCTAAAGCATATGTATGACACCTAAACAATATGTGAAATCACTCATTCCTGTTAAATTAGTCTAAAACCTAAACCATGTTTATATAGAATTAGTCCACCATATATCCTAGGTGGTATACCATAATTTCATAGAGCATCAGCGTGGTAAATAAACATGATGTATACTATATATGTCTAGAGCCTCATCATGACACATAATTCACATAGTATTCTATAACTACTAGGATCATGATTACAACATCAAAATACATACATGTGACATCACATCCACTATACTCAACATTATCAAACATAATTCCAGGAACCTCAGTCCACCACATAAACCATAAAAACTATTGGTATAGATATAGATTGTCTTATCCAACAATCTCAATTACGAATATCTAGAAATATACCTTTGGTTCTCTTGTCCAGCTCTCTCATCCATCACATCCCTTTATTTTAAACTAGGTTAAAAAACATGGAAATCCAACTGTATCAGAACTTCCACATGGGAATTATCCAAGTCTCAACCCCAACAAATAAAAACATAAGAAGGGAAGACTAAATGTCTATCTAGGTATCAATATATCATCCTCATTATCTCATACATCCTCTTTCATCCCAATGTAACACCCAATACCAGTACTACATAATCATACACACCTTCTTAGGGTCAACCTAACAATGGGCCCCGCACTTGTCCCTCTAGGACCACACATAAATACATTAGTTTTATTTGGATCCTTAGAACTAGCACTCAAAAACTAGAAACCCCCTTACAATCCCTCATCACAACCAAAATCTCATACCAACACCCATATCTTAGGTTAACACATCCCAAAACCCATCCTATAGTGTCACACAACCTCATAGGCCTTAATGTAGTAAAACCTTCTAAGGGAGATGGCCCCAATCCCAATCCTTTTCTGTGTCACCTTATGTTAGACTATACACCCAACATAACCACCACATTGAGTCACAAATTAGACATACTAACCAAAGAAGAGATCATAAACATCATGAACTGAGGTCTACAAATAACTCATACTATGTCCTCCAATAATTCTCATGAACCGTATCCAGGTCTCAATCCATGTCTCACCCATAGGATAAAGTTGAACTCAATCCTTAGAGGAAAACATCTCTATCATAACATAATCTCCTCAAAACATATCTTAGAAGTTCTAAAATCACCCCAAGGGTTCCACTATCATGGTCTACATGAAACAGATATCAAAATGGGCTCCTCTTATGTCCCATATTGGATATAGGGAGAAAAATCACCCCAACCCCAATAATGGTAACCAGGGGAAATACAAGGAATATATCCCCAGTACCCGACATGTACCCCACAACTTTCCTTCTGGCCATGTATTTCCAGAAAATATAGCACACTCAGGGACTGGCTTTGTATTACTATGCACCAAAATCCCACATGGGTTATATCCATGAAGTTCCAAATTCCCATGACCCTCCACACGGGTACCTACCTATTTACTCGGCCACATGACCAAGTCCCTTCACATGTTGTGTGTCTATCCAACATGGTGTGATCATCTACATTATTAGTATGCCCAAGTACTCAACTACACACCAAGAAAAACTATATGAAATGTCATACCTTCTACAAATAGTGTAGTTATATTATTCTCTTCATATCTAAATAGGAAGAACACATGGAATGTGTTTTTAAAACCACTTGTTGTTTAGTCATGTTTTCCGAGAAAAAATCCCATGTGAAACCCCCATAACCCCTGTTATTCTTAGATTCGGTATAGATCAACCCCCATGTGGTCCATAGTAGTCAAAAAAGGATATAAAACATTAAAATACATAATTTACCGGGATTAGGGCCTAAAAATAAAAAAATTATCTTACCTCTTTACATAAACGCTGAAGCTTTGGGTCCAAATCCACACTCATTAACTAATGCACCTCGATGTAGTCTCGATATACATGATGGATGGAGTATTCCAACATCTACTCCACCTCTACTCTTGGTCTAGCCATCACGCACTAGAATAATCCCCTCCACCTTTCATAGAGCGCATGGTAATCCCCAAATTGGGGGGGGGGGTGTTTTACTTATCTTAACATAATTAATAAAATAAATAAATAATTAACTAAATTCTCATTTAGCACCCATATCAAGTCCTAGAACCCAGTGCCTTTTTATACATTTATTAGGACCCCCACCCCCCAATTCTGGACTCAAATACAGAGTCAAAACCTTGATCCACTGCTTCTTTCAAAAGATACAACCACTGGAATCTACACGAATAATTAAATATTTAATTAATTAAAAAATAAATATTCTTCCAAAACATGAATAGCTCATAATTCCAATGAACACCTATCCTAGGGTAAAAACCCTATTTTGGGACCAATGCAGTGGTCAAAAAAATTATCTGACATCATATTCTTAGAGAAAATGACCATTTTACAAAAAATTCTAACAAAAAAATTCCAAAACAAATCTCAAATTATAAATTCTAGAAAAAATTGGGGATTTGTATAGAGGGAACACAAGAGTGATTAAACCCACCCCACCCCCTCATATTCTTGATGTGGGATGTTGGGTGTATTGGTTGGATACAATGTCAACTAGATGTCTTAACCATTATGGGGAGATCTATGGAACATGCAAGGTGCACCATAGGGAACTCCACATGGAGAATTAGTTGTAGGTGCGAAGATTGGTTCATAATTGGGGGATCCATTAGGGATCCCAATGGGAGTCGAAAATTTGGCATAAAGGGCACAACAATATTTCCTTAGTGTGGTCCCACTCCATTGGTAGTTCTATAAATTTCTCCATGGTGTAGGCTCAAAAGACTCACAATCCATCATGGTGTGGTGTTGAGCATGGATATTCCATGAGGGACACCATGTCATGGAGCCTCAATTTTAGGAAATAGTCCACTATACAATTGGGTTGATTGTGATTCATATGGGAATGATAATAGATGGGTTCTTTGATGAATTATACCAAAAATACATTAGGTGTTCAAATTCCATGGCCTTCAAGGGTCATTAATATGTAGTAAAATAGGTCTAGTGGGTGTATGTCAGTCCTTGTGGGGAGGTTTGGCCAACTAATTTGTTGAGGTGCCTTCAGGATTGGTTGTTCCAATCCCTTCTATATAGTATAAATTGTTATTAATATTATTAAATATGAAAAAAAGTATCAATCATATTATTAATTATATTATTAATCAAATTATTATTGGAAGATAATAATAATTATTGGTATTCAGTTAAGGGGACAACAAACCACAAACACACATGCACCGAGACACCTCAACGGGTCAAGCCTCATCTCTCCCTATAAAGAATGATAAAAACCAACTATACTTATTTTATTACATATAAGTTCTATGAATGCCTAATTATTCAATGGACCACATGCCCAAATAAAGATTTACCCAATTCCAATTTTTAATAAATAACCCTATAGACTTGAGACTCATCATGCGTTGTCTTTTGTTGTTGTAGAAAAAACATCCATACCACATTGTAAATCCACATGGATGAAGGTATGGTTGACATGTTCCAACGTTCCACCATCTTTTGAGTGACTTGCTTGGTGCCTCTATCGCTGCTATTGTGGAACACAACCAATGTAAAGCCACATTGTCACCATGAAGGTTCTAGGAATTGTAAGAGAATATTAGTGTTAAAATGACCATAAATTATATTTTATTCAATGTATAGTTCACAATGTTTTAAAAGCCATAAACTTCACAAAAAAATTTCCACTAAATATTGAAATAAGAGAAACCATAACCCATATAAGATCTTTGAATGTAAAATTTATTATTAACATATGTTATATTATAATAAAGTTAACCTCATTTAAGGAACTTTATTTTATGTTGATGTTGTCGATCATCCAAAAAACCCTTTTGAGATTAACTTCAATTTTCTTGTACGATACAAGTTTAGAATGCATATAGTAGTGATCCAAATGTTCTCATTTAATCTCTCAATGACACTAATTGATTACGGGGTGCTAGAAAAGTGGATCAATTATCATTCATTATTTATATTGATTTCTAATAGGCTCTTCAGGATTGAAGGAGTTCTTATAATTATTCATTAGAGGAGAGATATATTTTTTTGAGAGAGAATTTTATTGGGAGAAATGATTTTAGAAACATTATTTATGATTAACCCTACTCTGTAAACACAACCATACGTTTATACAGATAGGGTTTATGTTAAAAAATTATTTAATTATGTATTGGACCTTAAATAAAATTATAATCCTTAACAAACACCATCATATATTATTATTATTATTATTATTATTATTTTATGGTGTACAATAATTAGTGCAATGATAAATATTATTTTACTGGCCTTCAATTTAATACTTATCATCGTACATGATCGTGTTTCACTCGAACTCCTCTAAATTAATTCAATAAATACTTTATCTGTTGTGAAAAATAAATATTTATCAAATATTCAATACATAATATTGGTCACTAACACATGAATAAAATTATTCCTCGGTATTGAGAATAATATTTATTTCATTTATAAAATTATAATATAATTTAATCGAGATCAATGGAAACACATATTACGCAGCCCTATAGGATTTTTTCTCATTCAAATTATACAGGTTTGCATAAAGATCAATATTTGTATCTAGAAATGGTTCAAGGAACCCAAGGGAGTGAATTTAAGGTCATAGTGTCAACAAATACATATGAATTCTAGATGTGTAATATAATCCCTTTATCACAATATCTCATCATGCAGGTATTCATTCATGTCATAAACCTATAAGTTTGATACATATTTATTTGACTATCTGAAATAAACATGTCATTACACCATGAATATAAATTTTAAGGTAATAGTTCCATTAAATCAATGGCACCAGCTATAAACATCAATAAATATGGAAGGAAAAACCCTTCCAATACTTACCCCTGAATAACATGTCACTCATGACACACATAACACGTCCATCCTCCCCATGAACTGTATCGTTAAGGTTTATGAAATACATATAAATATGTGAGTTATAACATTCATTAATAATAATATTAATTGCTATGTTCTATTGCACATCCTCACATATATTAATATTTGAATACACCAAAACATGAAGAATTCTAACCAGCGGGTAGGTTCTCATAATCTGTTGTCTTGAAGATCACAAAGTAATAACTTCATGATAAGAAGTCTCAAATGCTTATGAGTACTCAAAAATGATTAACTATATATTATATTCCCCACCATAGTACATTATATGAATATAAAACTATATTAAATAATATCATCATGGCACTTCATTATTCTTATCATAGTAGAGAATTGCTATGACCTAATTATTGCAACAGATACCCTAGAATGTTTTTATATAAATGACTTGTAGAACTATTAACAATCAATAATAAATTGTTTTATTAATATTAAAATATTCAAATATAAATTAAATAAAATTACAAACCATTGCTTCTGTAACAAAAAATATATAAAACTCTATATTATAATAGAGACAACTCCCTTTCAATTTTAGTGCCCTAAACCTCACATGATGACCATGTTTTTTCTTGAGTTAAGGATTTAATAAAGGGCCCATCCACATTGTCTTCTGTGGATATTCTACTCACTGCAAAATCACCTCTTTGGAAAAAATATCTTAAAAGATGATACATCTAAATTATTTTCATTGTTTATTAATGTGACATTGGATCACTAGAAAGGGACAATTATATTGCATTATCTCAATATAGTGTGATATGATACTTATTGCTAGGTACCACATCAAGCACCTGGTTAAATTTATGAATCCATACAAATTATTTAGCTACCCTAGAAGACACAATTTACTCAGACTCTACTATAGAATCTGTGACAATAACATATTTTGAACTCTCCCTGGTCCCAACACCTCCATTGAGAGTAATGATATATCCTATCTATAATTTCATATGAACTTGATCTATTTGGAAACAAGAATCTGCATATCCTCCAATGACTAGTTCCTCATATCCAATATTGTCCATGGATATATCCTTAGTACACCTTCAATACCAATTTATATTATGGACTTCCATCCAATGATGATCACTTGGGTCAGCTTGATTTCTACTTACCATGTTTAAGGAATAGAAGATCTCTATCCTAGTATATATCGTAACATAAAAGACTGAACTAATCGTAAATGTGTATAGAATACTTTACATCCTCTTTATTTCATCATGTGTCTATGAACACATTTTTTAGGAAAGAAGAATTCCATGTGACATTTGAAACAATCCGATATTTCATTGTTCCGTATTTAATATCATCAGTATCTTATCAATATATATACCTTGACATAGGTTGAGCACGCTCTTGGAGTTATCACAAAGGATCTTGATCCCAAGAATATATATTGTTACACCTTAGGCATTAATCTGTAATAATTTATTCAAATGGGATTTAATAGACTTTAAGAATATTATTTCATTTCCAGTAAGAAATATTTCATCAAAATATACTATCAAGAAAATGAATTCATTCCCACTAAACTACATAATGACAGAATGATGACATTAATTATTTATAAAAACAAATTCTATTATGGCATCATCAAACAGAATTTTCTAGGACATGGATGCTTGATTTAATCAATAAATGGATCATTGAAACAATAATACCTTGTTGGTATCCTTTGGAGTCACAATCCCTTCTGGTATTTCTATAGATAAATATTCCTGACAGTTCATGTTAAGGATGACTATTTTGAAATTCAGTTTTCAAATCTCTTAGTAATGGTAAGTTTCAAGGGAAATTAGAATTATAATGTATTTTTGCATTATATGTGGTGAAAATATTTCTTCATAGTATATGAATTGATGTTGTTTTAACCCTTTTCAAATGTGTATTTCCTTGTAAGTACTGAATTTTTCATCCATGTATAGATTATTCTTTAATACCCATTGAAACCTAGTAGGCTTTATATCCATTGGATGATCATCCAAAATCCATTCATTGTTTTGGTACATGGAATCCACTTTATAATTTATAACATCCTTAAACTTAGTAAAATTTATGCCACATACTACGTTTTTTAGGTTTTAGAATCATTATTATATATTAATAATGATCTATCACATTTGATATCTAGAAAAAGAAATCATTTTGGTTCTATAACCTCTCTTGTTCTCCTACACAATTATTAAGTCTCTAGAAAATCATCTTCCATGGGGCCTTGTGGAAATTTTTCCTATTCCAACTCTTACGTATCTTGATCATGGAATTCATCAAATTATATTTTACTCCCACTACCTCTTATAGATATATAATCCTTCTTAAGGAATATGGGATATTTTTCAACAACAGTATTTTTTTATGGGATCCAAAGGTTGAATCCCCTTATTTGAAATAGATATCCTATAATGATATACTTTTTTTCTTAGGGTGAAATTTTTTTTACCTTAAGAGGCATTAACAAATTCTTCTCATCCCCACACATGTATGTATGAAAACAAGGATTTCCATCCACTCCACAATTGGTATGGAATATCAAATTTTGTATTGGTTTTCACTCTATTTACTATGTTTATTATTGTTTATATTTTGTATACCCATTTAATAGAAGAAACACATGTCTTATAAATGATCTCACTATGTACAATAGGGTCTGGTTCCTCCATTCACATACATAGTTCCAATAATTATTATAATAATTTGTGAGTTGAGATAAAATTCCAAAATCCTGTAAATAATAAATGAAGTATCGATAAAGATATTATCCACCATGGTATTAGTGGAGTTTCTTAATCTTTATACCAAGAAGGTTCTCAACTTAATTATTATATTCCTTGAATATATCAAAAGATTATGACTTATACCAAATCAAGTATATGTATCCATATCTACTAAAATCATCATTAAATTTTACGAAATATGAGTAACCTCTATTTTCTTTAACTATAAATGGTCCAAATAAATTAGTATTAACTAATTAAATAATATATTTGGACCTTTCACCTTTTCCACTAAATGTCAATTTTAATATTTTTCCTTATAAATGATGGTGAAATAAACCAAGTAGTTTTATTTATTAGGAATCTAAATATCAATCTTAGTTAAATTTAGTTAAATGTTTTTCATTTACCTAAAATTGTTAGTTATTACATTGTTGGGAGTAGTATTACTCATGTAATGTAATTTTGTTATCCATTCTCATTAATTTCTCTAGATAATCCAATATATAAAGGCCATTATTTACATGTTAGTTAGCATAAAAATTGCTAAATTTATAGAGGAAATAATATTTATTCACAAATTTAAAAATAATTCCATATCAACCAATTATTGATACATAAATAAGGTTTTTGATAATAGATGGAACATAATAAAAAAATTTCAAAACCAATACCATTCAATTGGTAAAAATGAAGAGGGAGTCCTTGATTTATACTATAGAAATTCTGAATTCATTTGATACTCTTAGATCATCCTCCAATTGGATAATATTTTTGAATTTACCTGGCTACCATATTTGAGTATATATGTGAGTACCCCAAGCTCTATTTACTACCTAATTTTCAGAAATAGAAAACAATTTCTCAATAGAAAACACAACAGAATCTTCCCCCTATTTCATTGGTTGGGTGTAGTTTTTCTTATAGTGGCTCTTCTTCAAATATGTGAAATAGATATCATCACAATCCCTTTATTTCCCCTTGATAATTCTTTTCCTGGAAGGGTATTTCAAATAATATTTGGGAAAAAGAGATCTTCATTTGGACTTTCCATTTATTCACTATAAGGATGGAAGAATTTTTTCACTTCATATTTTAATCATCTTAGTAATGAAGAGTGAGAGGATCTCAGAGAGAATTCATAATGTTATTTATATTGAAATTAATAAAAAAAATATAGATATACTTTGAGGGAGTAATGAATGAATGATATCCGTGTGTAGTCATTCAGGTAGTTTAACCCTTATAACCCCTATGTTCTCAATGTAGCCAATGATTTTGACTACAAGAGGCCTATATGAGGCATATTCTTTAATATTACTATGAATGATCACCTTGGATATCTCAAAAAGTTCATGTATTTCCCTCTCATAGTAAATACCATGTATATGTTCAACCATACATTAAGTATCCATGTGTTCATGGGACTTCATGACTTTACATTACATAGATGGAGGCATTAAACATTTAATTTCAGCTGTCCCATTCAATTTTTTTCATTGAAAATGATCTCTTCATCACATTCCTCATTTGTAGGTGGATTAGGTAGTTAGGATTCTATAATGTAATATTTATATTCATGGAACAACACAACCTATAGTAATCCAAACAATTCCTATAAGTTACATATAGTGAGGATATGGTCTTTATACAGTTTTGATCATAGGGATAACGTGGATGGTGAAATGTCCATTATTCTATAATTATAAAATATTGTATTATTAGTATATTTATTGATTACAAATTATATGTGAAATTTTAATAATTAATTTTATTAAGTATTGCACTATTTTATCAAGAATCAATGACCCTCACAATTGAAATAAAAATTTTCCATCACTAAAGACATTCTAGTTGAAAGTATCCATATAATTTTTTTTCTTATAATTCATACACAAGCCATGAAAATTACAAGAAAGTATTTAGGTAAGAGTTCATACCAATTGTGGTCTTGAAATTACTTTATCCATTGAGTGGACTCCACAATCCTTAAATCCTTACTAATATTTCCTCAATAATTTCCTCCATATTTTTATTAAATGGATATAGGCTATTAAACCTAATATAGATTTGGTTGTGTTTAACAAGTATCTTAGTTAAAACCACCTAATAATTAAAAGTTCCATCAACGTAATCTAAACTAAAACATTAACTATGGGATAATCTTAATTCAAAAATTAAAAGGATTAATGACTTAATATTAACTATAGGGATTTTGTTTTATTATTCATAATGATATTTTTTATCTTCTATGTTTCGTGTTAATATTAGGTGGATTTTACTAAAGTGATTAACCATGGCTTAGTAATTTTTTTACCATAATACATTTATTTAATTTCCATATGTTTATATTAGTCCACTAATTTATGTAATTTTGGTCTTTCATCCAAGAAATAAATAATTAGTAATATTGAAATAAATAAATGACATGATCATGAGATTGTCTAAGGGTAACTATTAACTTGGGGGAAAACTCATTATGTTGGTCTTAGCATTAGTTGCACCATTCCACCTATCCACCAATGTATCACTCGGGATGGTATCATCTCGGTTCTTCCTTGAACCACCTCCACATGCCTTGGGATACTCTCTTTATTACATGTATTTATAACTTGGATGTAGTGAGAGGAACCAAGTGATTGTTTAACAGAATTACATAAATCACATTGGACATGTAGATCCTATATAATAAAAGATGTAGGGATGACTCATAGACCATAATTTTAATTTAACATATAATAATTTCAAAAACATTCAATAAATTAAATTAAATGAAACTAAGTCATAAATAGTTCACAATCAAGTTTAGAAATATCCATAAACATGCAAAATATGTAAAAAAGTATACCGAGTAACATTCATTTCAATTTATTCTTTATTTTTAAGATAAACACACATGCAATAATTAATTAATTTATTAACACCAATTTTTCTTATTAACCATCTAAATTATATTGGAGAAAACCATAATAATTGAATTCATGAAAAATAAATGACATGACCAATAATAACAGATAATTGTAATAAATTAATTGAGAAATTTAAAAAAATTAAATTTTTATTAAATTTTCGAACACATCGGGATATAATTATTATAATAATGATTTAATGATAAAATTATTAATTAAATTAAATTAAATTATATCTATTTTTGAGATACTTGATAGAATTTAATATGAAAATACACGCCATGTACCTCATTTTCCAGGTACCTGGGAAAAACTCTTTGGGCTATATCGTGTACCTCGGTTAGACTGCACGATGTGTATTAGCTAGATACACGTCCTGTATCATGATTTAAAAGTGTTTGTACAATATGATGAAGAACATGTCTTTTTCATCAAATGTGGGATGACATGACATGTACTCCAGCTACATACCATGTGTTTCACTAGCTGTGTGTCTTTATAACTTTCCGAATGACTTGACATGTATTTTTGATGTAGGAATTAATGAAATACATGCCATTTACCCTAGATACACATTGTGTATTTCATTAATTATCTAGGATGTCAATATCATGTGAGGATTAAATATGTATTTTACCCCATAGTTTTTTGTGAGATTCATCAATAAACCATGCATACTGCATGATGTGAACACCAGCTACACACCGTGTAATTCGAAATGTTGTGTGCCAGGATGAACTGATCTACACATAGTGTGCAATAAATGAACTATGTTTAATTAATTCATGGAGTCTCGTGTATCACGCAACACAACAAGGTGTAGTTCACTAGGTTAAACAACATGTAGTACAACCACACACCGTGTAACTCATCCTTATCGACCTGAATCCTTGGAACTTCCAAGTGGAATCCCCAGTCATTATTCATTTGTTCGTTGTCTTTTTAAAATATGTGAATTGTGAATGATGTAATTTAAATTATCTATCCACTATTGTGAATAATGGATCAAAAATAAAATAAATAATTATAAATTTAAAATGTGACCTACTCTAATGCCACTTGTGAAGGTTCTCAGTGTAGTAGAAGTGCCTTGGTGATAAAACGACCATAAAGATTTTTTTCAATTAAATGGATCATTCCCAACATATAAAATGATGCAAAAAATTGTGGACAATGTAGTTTTTTCATCTAATATTGACAAAAGGGAACCCAAAACCCGAAGAGAATATTTTCGTGTCAAATTCATAATTAATATATATTAGATTAAAATAAATTATACCTCATATTAGGAAATTTATTTCATGATGATGATGTTGATTATCCAAAAAAGACCTTTTTAGATTACCTTCATCGCACTTGTTGGATCTATGTGTAGAATCCCTCTAGACCTGATTCAAAGGTAAAACATTGATATCCAAATGAAACTAATGTATTGCAGGGTAATAAAACATCGGATCAATCATATTGTGTTGCTTATATTGATATCTACCACATCCTTCAAGATTGAATGATTTCTTCTCATTCTTGATAGGATGAAAGAATATGGTTTTGAGAGAGAAGTCTGTTGTGTGCAATGATTCTCAAAAATAAATTTATGATTAACCATACACAATACACATGACCATATATTTATATAGATAGGTTTTGTGTTAAAATAACGGTTAATTGTGTACTAGACAATAAATAATATTATAATACTTATCAAAATCCATTATAAATAATAAAAATGAAAATAATATTATTTTATGGAATGCACTAACTTGTGAAATGATAAATATTATTTTACCATCTTGCAAATTAATATTTATCACTAAACATGATTTTCCTACACATGAACTCCTTAGTATTTATTAAATTACAACTTATATCCACAAATGAGTGAATAAAAATTGATGAAATATTCAATAAATATTTTTTATTAATACAACAGGAATAAAATTATTCCCCGTTCTTGAGAATAATATTTATTACATTAATTAAATTAAAAAAGAATTTCATAAACATAAATGGAAATAGAAAGTATGTGACCTTCTAGGATTCTTTATCATTGTCATTAGGTCGTCTTTTAGAAAGTGAAATATTACTATCTAGAATTATTTCATGTCACCCAAGAGGAAAAAAATAATGTTCCCACATTGATAACAACATTGAACATTCATTGTGTAATATAATCCATTTTTCATAATATATCATCAAAATGGTTTCACATCTATGTCATCAACATCTAAGATTGATATTTATTTCTTTGCCTATTTGAAATAAACACATAATTATACCATGAACATGAAATTTATGGTGATGATTCCATTCCAGTCAAAGGATAAGGATATCAACATCGCCAAATATAGAAGTGAAAAATCCTTCCTTGAATTTTCCATTAATAACATCTCACTCATGAGGCACCCAAAATATCCAAGATTTAAATGAACTTGATTTCCATGGTTTATTAAATACATCTAAGTATGTGAGTCTTAATTTTTATTAATAATAATCCTAGTTTATATAAACCATTACTCATGATCATAAATTTGAATATCTGATGACACCAAAACATGCATAATTTCTACTAGAGGTTTTGTTCTCAAAATATCTTGTATTATAGATTTTTGAGTGAAAAATGATTGAGTGGAATTATAATCTACTTATGGGTACTCACACCAGATAGTATGCATACTATTTTCCCTATCATAGTACTTTATCCTACTGTAAAAGTATATTTAATTGTATCATCATTCAATTCAAGGTTCTTATCATAAAGGAGAACTTATATGACCTTATCAATTTGAAAATACCCTATGATATTATTATATCAAATTCATACAGAAAAATGAAAAATATAAAAAAAAAATATTTAAATTCAAATCCTCGATTATATATTCAACCAAAGTACTTACAGCTGGTTATATAACACCAACTCCAACAATAACCCGCCGCACCACACCATGCCCTACCATTGTTGTAGCTCATTAATTTTTTTCCATAATTCACATATAAACTCCCCTCAATAGGAGGCCATAATGATTTTAACCCTAGTGATATGGGGGATAAAATGGAGACTTTACCACACAATAAAGTCTCTAACTTCATTAAATAATAACAACAATGACAATACTATTATTTTTATTTTTATTACATTATTATAATTTATTTCACTAGTTACTTATTCTAATTAATAATTAAATATTAGTAATAATATATATTTATTATTAATAAATTATTACACTAATTATCGAAAATATGAACCTAAATCCAATGTTGAAAAATCGTAAAGGATAAAGACCACTATTATAAAACAATAGTTTCTGTGATATTTTAAGTAATATTTTCATATAGATTTTGTGAATGTAATTATGGATATATTAATAATTAAATAATATTTAAAATATTATTATATATATAATTTTAAAAAATTCTTAAATCAAGAATTGTTTCATTAATTTAACGAAATTCATAATTGAAAATGACATATTTTGAGACTATACACTTACTTGGACTCATTTAAATATATGTTTATGAAAATCCATAAAAAATGGAAACAATATGATTAAATGGTATAATTATTTCGGATTCCTTCACTAGGGCCTCACCTACGCATCATATTTGTGTCTGATGGCTACTATAGGCCAATATTATCACTTTTTAAAGTCATTCATATTTCATCACATTCAATAGAAATGACTTACCCTTTATCAAAATGGGATGGTGGAATATAAGTTCCTCCTTTTTTGGTTTCCTCCATGGAGATATTTGCCTAGTCTAGGTAACCCTTATAGATTAATTCATGTTCATGGAACTCATTATTGGGGATATATCTTAGAGGATGATAATTAATTACATATATTTTCTCAAGATATTTTAGAAACATTCAATCAGGGGAGTAGTCACATTGGGAATCCCTAAGCATGTCTAGGTGTTGGGCACATTGGTCACCTCTAAATCATCCTCTTAGGATGGAATATCATATGAGGAATCTCAGGTGTGGATCCTAAGGCATCCCATTATGATCAGGATTTAATTGAAAACATGGGTATAAGTATTCCAAGGATTTTTACCTTAGGTATTCCATGTTTATAAAATGGGGTAGGTGTTTTGAGTCTGGTCACAAGTTCTACGTCCCGTGGAGATGGATCAGAATTTACTAAAAATATAGATCGAGGCATGAGTTTAACATATTGTGTATATTGATAAAATTCTATATGGAGGTGGATTGAGGTGGATCCATATAGGGAAATCCTTGGATGGTCTACCAATTTTGGGATCAAACACCTTGTGAGGTGGATCCCGGGGGTGTGTCCTTATATGGGGAGATATCACACTCAAGTTTACCAAATTAGATCAAATTAATTATGAGGTGGATGTAGAACATTAATCCCTTATAGGGAACATGTAATCTTACCAATTAGATCAAATTAATTATGTGGTGGATCTAAAATTTGGATGGATCAAATTCTTAGTGAGGTGGATCCAAATTTTACCAATTTGAATCAGACACCTTGTGAGGTGGATCCAAAGGTGTGTCCCTTGGATGAAATATGTCACACTAGATTTCACCAATGTTTATAAAAACACACTATGAGGTGGATCTAGAAGGTGAGTATCTTGGAGGGGAGACATGAGTTTACCAATTATGAGGATTTAACCTCATGGAGGTGTCCTACTTACCTTGTTTTGAAGATTGCGATCAAAACCCCTATGGTTCAATGCCTCAGTTTAAGGTCAGATGATATTATTGATCCATTTAGGTTAAAATCAAGTGGTAAGTATGCTTGTTTCATTAAAAGAGTGTGATTGATGGATTGTTTGGGGAATATTCATTGAATCTTCCCATTTAATGAGAATCACTCTATAGTGAATGATATAGGGATTATGCATGGGAATTTCTGGGAATGGGACACTTATTCACTAAGGTAGGAGAGGGTGGAATACCATAATGATTTTACATGGGGAACCATATGTTTATCACACAGTGTAAGAGGTTTGGGGTCATCCCATGTCAATCATACATGGGGAATCCTATGCTTGTGACATAGGGTAAGGCATCATTTTTACTTCATGTGTTGAGGATGTTGTTATGAAGTTTATGTCATAAAGATAGGAAGTATAAATAGATATTTTTACATCATGAAGATTGTATTTTGGGGGACTCACTCCTCATCCCTTGGTCTTATGTGACCACTTCTCATACACATTTGGGAGTGGCGTGGCATTGGCACATCCATAGAGGAGTGGTCAATCATTAAATCCGCATTATGGTCCCTATTCTAATAAATAATTATTATTAGAATAACTAAGATTAGAAGAAATATGAAGGTCATAATATTGATATGAACATGGGGTGATGTGGTTATACATAGGAGTGGGTGACACGAGTTAAATGGGGACTTGAGGTATAGCTAAACTGGTCATGAATTGGTGGTTGGGGGAATCAATCTTCGCTAAAGGCTGTCAGTCAAAGGGAGGCACCATGGAGAGGCCCAAAAAGAAGGTTTTGAAAATATTAAAGCCTCTATGATAGGTTATTATTGAATCTCAAGTGCATTGTGATTGTGAGGGGCTTCATGCAGGGGAATTATTCACGAAATAGAGTTCCCTTACCTCGATCTAAGTCCTAATTCATAGGGGGGGGGAGTTCTTTGTGACGACTGAATGCATTACGAAACATCATATGACTCATAGGGAGTTCGTATCCTTTAAATGGTTTAGAAATTAATGAATGGAATATCCTATTTTAATGTATTCTCTGAAGAACACCAGAAAAGTGGTATAATGATGATTGGATGCCTTGGGTGATCCAATTTCTCTCTTTTTTTGTGAACAATAGGAGTTATATGAATAGGGAGAGATTTCAGATGTGGGAATGTCATAGTACATCCCTAAAAATTAAGAATGAGGGGGGTATTTTAGGATATTGGTATCGTGAAGATTAGAGGAATTAAAAAACAATTTAGGACCATTGTAAATGTGAACAACATGGTGAGTCTGAATTTCACTCTTACATAGCTATTGTCAACCCTTTATGTTTTCACAATGTAGTTCATGACTTTGAATGTCATTCCGTGGAGGTAACATTCGGCCTTCTCATAGTTTGAACACAATATTTGAAGCTATGGATCATTGTGGATTTTGTTTTGTTTTTGAAGCTCAATAGGTTTGTATACCAGACCCTTTGAGTGATTTTTGGTAATTTTGGCTTGAATTCATCATAAAATGATTGTTTCTTCCTCAACTATTCTAGTGAAATAAGTATTTCAGAATAAATAAATGACCCCCATGGAATGATACTCAATGGGGAAAAGGAGGGTCCAATTACGGGGGATAAATGCCGAAAATTTTCAATCATCCCCTATTCTAGAAGATCATTCATGAAGCTTATTTTTTTATGATTGATTCATGAAACCCTTAACGAAGCCCATGTCTAGCCATATGAATATAAATAGTGGAGTGGCCTCTAAGAGTGACATAATAAATCATAAAAAGAAAAAACATAGTATTCTATCTTTTTGAAGCTCACATCCTTCACAAGCATATTTTGATCTCGATTCTCAGCGCTCGAAAAGATAACCTTTTCCACAATACTTTCTCCATGAATAGTTCTCCTTGAGTACTACTCTACGAATGATAATTTCATGATGTGACCTCAATGAAACCAATATTTTTGAACCAACATCCTTGAACCAGATCTTAGTGAACTATATATCTATGAAGAAATCCTCACTAAAAGGAATAAGAAAATACCAATGTCTCAAATGAAATGTCCAATTAAGTATCCAACACAGAAACTGCTCTTCTGGAGTAAATGGCTGGTAAAACCATGATCAAAGGGATGGAATGAATTGTGTGAGACCATGAATCAATCATTTCACTATAAAAAAAGGATCAAAAGGAGCACCCTCTGTGCAAGAGGATTACTATTTATGGATTTAGGTTAAGGTATAAGGTTTTTATTCCTGAGGTAAGTAGAGATGAGAAATCCATTTAGTATATGATCTCACATGGAATATACCAGTTCCGCAAGGCCACTAGGGGATGCATATGGAAGGATCACATGCCACTAATGATAGATAATCTTTTTAAACACATCAATAACATCAATGGGGAGAAGCTAGAGGATGATACCTCCACATTTTGTATAAAATTATTCTAATGGTGGTTTTGGAGGATCTTCTTTAGCAATGGAATGAAAACTTGGACATGTTCTTAGGTGGAAACCTCATTCATGAATGAGAATAAGACAAATGGGCATACAAATCATACTAAAAATTTTATCTTCAGATAAATAAAGTGGGGATTTATGAGGCAGCATCAGTCTTAAAGTTTCATGTTTACTACCTCTAGGACGTCATACCAGTGTTTTTGAGCATGTGGTTATCAGGGACCAACCATTTCAAACTACACCATTTAGAGGATAGCATCAGCCTATGTGATCTTCACGAGATTGCTGGAATGCCCATTCATGGTTCTATGTATGATGAATTATTCCCTATAGAGAATGTGGTGGAGGACTATGAGAATATGCTTGATCTAGAATAGGAATAAATGAGGTTGGTGCATGGAATGAAAAAAAAATTGGGGTGAAGGAAATCCCATTCAATCATTGATTTAGGTAATTGCTAAATGAACTACTAGAGGATCTAGTTATGGGGGAGGATCAAGTAGAGAAGCTAATGGGAATACCATGCCTATGCCCTAAGGAAGAATAGTGAAAAAAAGATCATTCAAACTAGTGGATCTTCGAAGAAATCCAGTGGAATATTGGGGCCACAAAATCAATCCTAAAGCTCTAGTGGTCATGATGATGGTGTTTATCACCGTGGGTATCTATGACTGGATGCTCCTTATGAGGGATGAACATGTGGGGGTGTGTCAGTGCGCCTTCATCATGGAGGGGATGCTGGAGACAGGGAAACATATCAACCTAGATATCCAAGTACTAGAGAAGTTGTATAAGGTTCTCCACCATATCAACCATGGTAAGACCCCTCTTCATGTATTTGTCCCATCCATTTTTGATACCTAGGTGGAAACACATATAGGAGGATATGTGTACCCAAATCCCATCACCCCTCCAAGTAATAACTTTTGAAATGAAATTATATACCTTATAGAGAGTTAGCATCTCTATTTGGGAATGGTGGATGTGATGGAGAATTATAGCTTGGAAGTGAACTTCATATTTCACCAATTCACCCTCCCAATGGTAATAGTGATTAATGATGATATAGGGACCATCAAGTAGTGACCATACCTCCGAGACTTCTAAAGTGGGAGTCCTAATGGATAGAGTAGAATCGAACATGAATTTTGAGCCCTATAACTCACATAATTTCACAAGGTAGTTAAAATTCATGTAGTGGTTGACATAAAAGGTGAAAAAGGGGGGTGAGACATAAATTCCATCCTTTAGTGTTGAGCCAGATATGGCACATATTCATGTGTGAGGACAAGAGAATGTTGAATGAGTTAACACTTCCTACCACTTCATATAGAATGATCAATGAATGTGTACTAATATGGAAGAGCACATATCATGGAGAGATGTTGAGGTGACAAACTACATGGGTCAGTGAAGGAGTGTCCCCAAAACCAAGAGGTTAGGGTAAAGTGGTGGTCAGAGTAGGATGCAGAGGAAGAGTCAGTCTGGTAAGAAAAGGTACTATCATTGGACCATTTGGAGGGTCAGGAGTAGGTTCATCAAGTGAATTGCTCTTGGTAAAGTGGTCATTGGAATAAGGGGATCCATCTGGGGTGATCCTAAGGGAACATGTAAAAGTAACAGGGAAGAGAGTTTGGAACCTGAATTTTCCAAGCGATGTCATGTTTCCTAATGCATATGAGGCATGAGGACTTCAATAGAATCTCACCACCCCTCAGGGTGTGTGGAAATATATCATCACTGATGGGATATAAATCACCCAGTTGGGACCTGAAAAGGAATGTTTCTACACTCCTCACATTGAGAAGATGCAATATATCAAATATGAGAAGGACATGGTATACTCTCGGGGTACTGAACATACTTTAACTAGTTGGGTAAAGATGTTATTAGGAATGAGTTCCCCTACATTTTCCCCTATGGGCCATGCAACTTATGGTGTGGTAGAGGGATACGAATCAGGATATTCCTTGTGAGCTGATGTCTATCGGGTCTCAGATAGAGATAGAAATTATATCACCAATCAGGTAAATACCCTGACCTCACATGCATTGGGAATGACTCAACCCTTCAACGTGTTTCTCAATACCTTTATTCTCTTATTTAGAAATCAAAGATAACCAAAGAGGGGGGTGTCTGTGATGAACCTCAAGGGGAGGGATATGGAACCTAAACCCTAAAAGGGAAAAATTGGGGTACCTCCACAAAGTTGCACTAATGGGAAGCTGATTATTATTTGAAATGGTTTTTGCGACCAAGGAAGACACCATAGAAGAAACCTTGTAGGGGAAATTACACGTGAGCCTCCATGAGCTCCTCATTGGGCTATAATAATCATATAATCCGCTTCTTCGGTCACAACTTTAGTTTCTATTAATTTACATTTCTATTTATAGATGATGCATTTTGAAATGGAATCTTTATCCACTCATGAAACTCAATACCAAAAATCCACATCCAAGTCATTAGTTCCATAGGATAATGTAAAAATAGAGGGTGTTATCATCTCAATGGAGATGGATGGGGAGTCCATGGATATCGGGCCAACCATGGAGGTTCCAATAGAGGTGACTGCTGAGACTATGACCATGAAAGAGGGGATTGAGATTGTTCCTATGGTAGGGAAAGATGAAGGATCTATAGTGGTAGATCTGATTCTATGGGCACCATCTAAGGTGGATTTTGTAGTCAAAGTTATGATGGAAGAGGCAATAATTGTGTGTGAAACTGAGGAGATTTGGGAAGCGATGTTGGATTTACCTACTCTAAAATTTCCACTGGTGATATCTGAAAGGGGTGATGATAAAGTTTCACCATCAACATGGGAAACTAAGGAAGCTATGATGGTTGTATCCACCTCATGGGTTCCATAGGGGTCAAGGAAATCCTCTACTATAGGTTAAGGGGGTGAATAGGGTCTATTTATAAGAATATATTTACATCCAATCATTCTCAAATACCTATTACATGTCAATATAGCTGGTGATTTATTGATAATATTCCCTGCTTAGAATCCTAAACAACAAAAAGATTTTGAATATTCCAACTCGAATGATACTGTGGTGAATCAAATCATGTTTTACATGGCATAAATTTTTGTGTATAAATTCATCACTTGAACATAGATAAATGACCTTCCAATTAAGATAGGACCTCTCCATCACTGGACAGTTAGATAGGGGGTTGGATGGGTGAACTCCAGTAACATTCATTCACTAGATCAAGACTTCTTCATAGAAAAAGTACATGAAGTATGATAGGTACTCACTATCACCACGAATAAATATAAGGCCGAGTGATATAAGGGGATTTAGCCAACTGAAGAATAGGTCTCATGCCTATAAAATATGGTGTAGGATCACATGATGTTAATTTATACTCAGTTTGAGGTTATTAATGGTATGAAGGCCTAGTTGGAGGTTGCTGATTCCATGAAAATGAAGGTGAAATCCTTGGTGGTTGAGTGATGGTCCAAGAAGAACCTATAGAAAGTCATATACGATTATTTTCATCCAGAAGTTGATGAAAATAATGAAAACCTAGTGAAGTGGAAGCCAACTCTGGAGGAAACTCAGCAGAGTCTAAGTAAACATGTGTGCTTAATTTCTAGGGTCAATACATGGGGAAAATTTTGTAATGGAAATGTTCATATATGTGGATGAACCTATAAAAATTTGTTTATATTTTTGAAACTCTTTCATGATTTAATATATTTCTCTTTTAATAAACATTGATTATATTTTCGAGGCGATCAACAACTAATCCCCACATGCACATAAGTCATTCTCGGTGTGAGAAAAAAAGGCCACTATATGAGTTCCCATTCATATAAGAACATTAGTAAATCATAAATCACTTGGGTTACGCATTTTATTATTGACCATAAAACATTTCTGGGTGGAGAGAGACTCGGGCAGGAGAATGAGGTCCTCTAAATTATCAACATTCTTTCCCAACATGTGTTAGTGCATAAATGGGGTAATTCTAGGGGTGTTGAATTCTACCCATAAAAGGTAAATGAAGAGTGTAAAGACTGATGAAAAATTGTTGAACAAAATGGGAGGGGCACGAAAATATAGGATAACTGTTGAACAAGTTCGAAACATAGCATCAGTATCATTTTAGCAGGAAGGTGGACAAACAACTAAGGGTTGAACACTAACTGGTTTGAAAATGGTACCTATCTTAGAATATCATCCAATGTTCTCTAGGGTGTTGTCTCGGGATGGTAGGAAAGAAACATTAGGCTGGGAACCATAACATTAGGGGTCCCATCAAATATATTAGAGTATGAGGATCCATACAGGGGAAAATCATGTGAATTATGTTATGGGAAGTTTTAATGGATTTCAACACTATCAAAATTATTCCACAATGGATTAAAGAACAATGGTGTTGGTGTATTGCTATGAAAAATGGAAAAATAGTCTTATAGTGGGAGAAACATCTCATATTCCATGCAAGGGTTTCAGAACATGAATTATGTTATATGTGACCAACACTGGAGGTAAAGAGATTCTAAAGTAATGGCTAAAGATTCCATGTGGTTTTACATCATGTAATTGATGATAAATTCATAGTTTAATGTCACATAGTGAGAACACATCACATATTTTAACATCATGTGATCCTGAAATGTCATGTATTTTAACATCATGTGATCATAATGTGTCACATACATTAAAGTCATGTGATTGGGACGTAGTGAGATGACAAGAATATTACCCTCCCAATCTGCAGAGAAGAAGGGTTCATGAGGTTAATATGTCAAATGTGAGTTGCACACATTTTAAGGTTGTGATGCTTAGACTAGATGTGGATAGTTTAACATTATATTCTACCTATTCTATTAGAGTGATTCCAGCTCAGCTAGATAGACATCATCCATTATTTTTAGCATCTATTGTCCATAGATAGTTTTTTTGGAGTGATGGAAATAGATCCTAGATAGGTAGGGCTACATCTACTTCATCGACTATGGAATATGGGGTCACCTATGTTGAATTATGAGTTATCATCTCATAGTCTTAGAGGGTGTTTACGAGATTCTCAATACAAATCTTCTTATTATATCTTACCATATTCTATATAATTATAGAGATGGCCTTGTTGAATTCCTCTATCTATATATTTTATTATGTATGATAGAGGGAGTTATGGTTTGACTGGATGTTTTACTTGGCATTCAACTTCATCATATCAGAATCCTAGGATTTTGTGCCATTATCTATAACAATAATGTGAGGAACATTGAATTGATTAATGATGTGGGTGATCACGAACTCAACCATGGATTGGGCCTTGAATTGATTGAGGGAAATTATTTCTTACCACTTAGAGAAGATTCCCATCACATTTATAATGAACCAACACAGGTGAGTAGTAATTGGAGGATATGGTCCTAAAACATCGAATCCCTATATTGCAAGGGGACAAGAATACATGGTTATGTGGATAATCTATGTCGGTCGATGAAATATGTTAGCATGAATCTGACATGCATGACTCATCTTGGAGAACATTATGTATTCATGGACCATGGTGGTCTAGAATTAGCCTAGCCTCTAGATCTTATGGGATAGTTTCAATCCATCTTAATGGACACCATAGGTCCTGACATGGACCTCATGAATATCCTAGGTAATCTCATCACCATGGTTGTAGTGGAAGAGAATCCCATCAAATACACATTTTTAGAGAGTATGTTTGAGGTTGGGACCACCCTAAAGGGAGAACCATGATATAGTATAATGAATTCAATAATGCTCAACCCATTTTAGAAGGGTAACACCACACTGAAGATGTTCAATGAAAGGTGTTGTCCAATCGGATGTTTCCTTTGATGTGGGGGAACCCGAGGATCTTAATGTATAAGCACCAATATATATATGGTTTTCTAATGGCATGAAATAATTATATTAAATAATGGGGGTGATGAAACTTCAGTGCACCACAAGAATAAACAGGTTATCTTGGTTGGGATCTCTATGGAACACAACTAAACTGTGCAAGGCATTGGATGAATCATTCTGCGGCCAAAGGACATGAGTCACTTATAGCTAAGAAGGTAAATATTCCATTAACTAATGAGTAAACTCATGTAAGGGAACATGTTTAGTATTTATGATGATATAGATATTTTAAATCCATTTACTAACTAATTTGGAGTCTCCCTTTACATGTTGGTGGGGAATTTTAATCTTGAGATCCATCTCAAGATGAGTAATTGGTGCCTGATAATATTCCACATTCGTGGTATCGTCATCTGATAGTAGGAAAGAATATGGAAAGATGGAATAATTTGGATTAATTAACATGATCACTAGGCCTAGTCTATTGATCTAGGGGTCATTGATCCTTCTACATGTCGAAATCTGGGAGCCACCATTGAAATGAATCTTCCAACATAGAATATCCTGATCCACCAAGGGCATAACCTTATTTGGAAAATGAACATACTTGGGAGATGCTTCGGGGGATAGATGGGTGGTTCTTATTTATGCCAATGCCAACCCTTTGTTGAATTTCTGGGGCATGAACCTGATGTCAAACTGCAATTGGATCACTAGCATGTGTTCCATCCATCCCATCATCATTGTACAGTTGAGAATATACTTCATCGGATCCAGATGAAATAGAAGTTGTATCTCATAATGCTACAAATAAAGCCACAAATATTTCACTATAAAAACAAGAATGATGAATCTCTTATTGAGGGTAATTTAACTGGTCCCTACCTTTAGGATAATGTGACTGAGGTTGTATACACTATTTTCTCTACCCTTATTTTATCCTGAAGAAGAAGGTAATAGAGGGACTGTTCTATGGCGATCACATAGAGGACCATCGGCATCACTGAGTTGGGTGGAATTATAAACCAAATTTATAGAAGATAATTATTAATTTCCTTAAACACAGTCTGGAATTCCTCATCCCACTAGTCGATGGTTCTTTTATTGATGGGCCTCTAAAAGAGATTACACTTTATAGATATATTTTCAATAAATCAGCTTATATAGGAATAGTGTACATTGATGACTCATAGTTATCAAAGGTTGCATAGGGGAGGAATTTTACTGATGGAAATGATCTCCTTATATTTGATCTCAATGAATCTATATCTTATGATGGAGTTAAGAAAATTACTATAGGTAATTACAAATTCACATTTCAAGGGGTTCATCATGAAATGTCAGGAGTGAAAAAATATGAACACTTTATTGAGGTCTTTAAGATGGTCTTAAAACTATTGGTAATTGGACACTAAGCCATCCACATATAATTACACCAATGTACTAAGAATAATTTAGAATATGTGGTGCATGTAATACTAGTACGTAACTCATGCATTCTTTAGGTTGAAGGGAATCACTTGATTGTAGTAGGTCCCTTGCAGCACCTTAAAGGGGGTGGATTCCTCATACTCAAGGTCCATCCAAATATGGTTGTATTTGGAGGATTCCAACATGAAGTAGAGTTATTGTAACCTGAATATACCATCAATCAATCTCTATATCACCATAATGGGAGTATCACTCTTTTAGAAGTGGCAGTTAAGGTCCTAGAAGTCAATATAGACTCCAATCTTCCCATTCTTACTCATGATCGGGATGATGTTATCTATCCATCCAGGGAATTGTAATTACCTGATGAATTTTGATATTATAATCTTATAAAACGTTTCCTTGAACATAGCACCATTAAAGGGGATCATATTTTTGGTAGGATTCTTGAACCCTCGCTGACTTACTATAATTCCAAGAGAGTGGAATAAGACCTGGGGGACAACAAAAGAATCTCATCATAACTCCAACCAAATACTTCATGGTGCTACATCAGGAAGGCCAAAAAAAACTTCTTCTCCACTAGAGACATAACCTCATTGATTTTCATTATCATTGGGTCTTCCTCAGTATCATTCTTCACCTGAATCAACTCATTAGTGGTGGTGGATAAACGCATATCAAATACTGATGGAGCATTTTCCAAATACTACCCATCATATGAGGTTGGGGAATCAGTAATAGGAGGATGTTCTTTTTGTTCTACTAACCTAGGGAAAGAACTTCTGATTTATTGGAAGGGCATGGAATCCTAAATAAGGGGTTCCAGCTCTGATGAAATTATGGAAACAAATGTCGTCAATCTAATCACATATTCCCTTTGACTGCAAGGTCCATTCTTGATGTCAAAGTAATGGTGGTGAGTTGGATTCCATAGATTCAACCATTCTCTATGAAATATGTAGGATTTTTATAAAATAGTTATAATAGGGTTAACCTCATGGTTGTTTAGGAGAGTAGGGGCTTCTAGTTTAACCCAATATTGTCTTGTGTAAGAGTACGAGGTAATCTATAGAAATTCATTTTTCATAGGGACACTGAAAACCTTTTTTATAGAGAAAATGATTAAAATTCCCATGTCCAACATTGTGGGCTCCATCGGATGAATTTAGATGATTAAATAATCATCTAAGTCTTCATATATGTGAGCTATAGCGGTTGTGAACTCATTAGTGTGCCCAACCCCATTGGTCTGATCATAATTACCCTATATATTTTAGTAACTACCATCCATATAGTGGGACTCATAGGAGTCTAAGGGAGAAACATCACCCTTGGGTAACCCTTCTCGACCTTTGAGATTGTACTTGAGGTACGGGTGATATGAGTAGGGGACCTCCACATGAAAATGAATATAGGTACTACCCAAAAACAGATTATAGGATGTATCCTGTGAGACTACCATGAATTCAGTACTTGATAACATGCATCCAAACTGGGTCTTCAACCAAATCCTATTATGTGATTTCTTCTATATTCTATAGTTACCTAGAATTGTCTGGTTGGAGGGTGTCAAGATCTTCTTCAGTTATTCCCATCTTATGGAGTGTCCGAGTTGGGATGAGGTTGATCCCATAACTTATTTCAACTAGGAAGTGGCAGATCTCTATACCATTATATTGGCATTTATATACAGTGATTGTATATTCCTTTACAGGAGGGAACCTTCGTCATCATTAAAAAATGAGACGATGGTTGGGAATTCCGACTGATTAACTTCATCTTCACCTTATATGTAAGATACCCCTATTTCAAATCGTATTAAAAAATTTAATGATTACTCATGGGCCTCCCACATTTCTTTCAATAAGGGGAGGACCTCATGGATTGAGATCCATGCAGGTATTATTGTGAGGTGTTTCAATACATTTAATTTCTGTTCCGAAGAATTCTTTTTTCCTAACAGGGTCAACACCTTTGTAGGGGGACAATAGATTTTCTTTAGCTATCCCAAAGGGTTATGGATAGTGATGGAAATATCTTATTGCTGACTGGATGATCCACTCTGAACCATTGTCGGCTGATAGTTAGTTGGATGAGGATTTCCTGTTGATAGATTCATCCATTCATGGCATGATCACATATAGAAATCATTTTCAACTAACACCATTGGTTGTGGAGAT
Organism: Viscum album; assembly: GCA_963277665.1. Classification (NCBI taxonomy): domain Eukaryota; kingdom Viridiplantae; phylum Streptophyta; class Magnoliopsida; order Santalales; family Viscaceae; genus Viscum; species Viscum album. The sequence continues at coordinate 1,016,826,117 of OY728155.1, forward strand.
ATACTAGACTAAGCATACAAAGAGGAACATTCCGGCTAAGCCTTGCTAAAAACCTACTGCCTGGTCTCAATGGCATGAATAGACTTGTTTGATGCCCCAACATGAGCATTCTTATAGATCACCGGCCCTCAGACATTACTATGATGTTGTAGGCAAGATGAGTTTTGGGGATTCACAGAGAATTTCTTATCATCGGTCATTGTGAAGCGGTCTACCAACTTGAAACAATTCCTGGAATCATACTTATGCTTGTCAATTGTAGAGTAATACAACACTGGGTGGACCGTAGATGTGGTTCTCAACTCAGAAGGTATGAAATAAAAGATGGTATGAGAAGAATTTGGATATAATGGGGACTCTTCTTTCCCATAATCATATAGTTAATGTTCTTTTGAAATTTGTAATATAGTGATAGAGATGCATAAGTAGCATCCGGAGGAGTCATGGTGACCATAGGATATTCTGGCTTGGATAAATTGGAACTAATGAAACCATGGGAATAGGCGACTACCCAATGATCCAAAAAAACATCGTATTTATTTGTCTCTTTTCTATAATACTTATTCTATTTAGAAAATACTTCACTATCACTTTTTGGGGATGGTGGAGATATGTGTCTCTTATGATAGGAAATCACCTAATTTGAAAAATCCTCGATTCACATGGTCTTGGATCTAGTTTTGAACACATAATATTCTTTGATGTATGTAAAAGGATCATATGGTATGGTAAATGGCTGGGATAGTCAATTAATTTGGTCTCCTAGTACCCTATGAATTCTAGAATATTTAAAATTTCCTTCTCCAAGGCTTAAATTAAATATCCCAATACATGCTCATCCTTGTAAGAATAGATCAAGTTTATTCAATTTGGGAAGGGTTCTCCAGGAGTATGGCCTTAATGAGGGCTTGAAGTCAAATGAGGGGATGGATCTACTTTCTCTAATCTAGGTGGTTGCTCCTAGATATGTTGTGCATAATAGTTATTCACTGGTCAAGGTTGTTCTTTATATGGATATTGTGCATGGCGAGGATCCTCTAGTAGAGGGGCCAACAACTATACAAGGTCGATGACCTTTGTGTGCATGGTGATGGTAGTCTCTACATTGACCGAACTTTTAATTGAATATTTAAGAGGAAATGAGTGAAAATGTCTAACATATTGAAAGGCTTCCTCCAGACGATAGAACTTATCATGAAATTAAAAAAATGCACCTAAAAAGTTGTGAGTGATGAGGGTAGAGAGTAGATCATCCTTGAAATTCCACATGCACATCATGAATAGGTATTATTGATTCAATGATATGTTGAGTGAGTATGTGAGGCCTTTCCACCAGGAAACAAAGTCTATGACTCGCTCATAAGGCCTCTAATTTAACTATAGGAGTTCGAATATACTTTTCTAGTGCATTGTGGAGATGAAATGGTAAAGGAACTACTTATAAATTTCTTCCCATCCCGTGATAGACTGTATGCGTTGTTGGTTGCAGCATATGAATATAGGTCTTTCCATCATTTGAAAAACACACAATATATTGGAGGCCTTTTACTACTCTAGATACTGCAACATTGGTTCAAATCATGAGATGAAATGGGGAAAATGTTGTATCGGGTCTCCCATATAACTGAAGAAGGAAAATTTGGAATTTCCAAAATCCATGGTTGCTCAGATGTTGTCCACCCACACCAGGTATGGATTCATGTTAGGTAGGATCACCACCTGTCATGCCCCCAAGGACTCAAGGTGAGCAGTGAGAGTGGTTATGATTTCATCGTGGAAGGGTCCCTATCCTGAATGGGGTCTATTCCTACAAATTCATTAATAGGGTCATCAGTTTGGAGAGAAGGCTCATCGACTCGACGAGCGGTATGATCGGAATCCCAAGGAGGATAATGATACTCGCTGTGTGGGTTTAGTGACTCATAAAATGATCAATTTCTATACACTTCTACCTCTACTATACCTAAATGATTAGGGTTTATGAGCTAACTAGCTTCATTTTGAAAAACATGAATTTGTTTTTGTTTCCCCACTGAAGGATTGATGGGATCTCTTTGGCGGTGTCAAAATCTGAGCATCGACCCACATTGAAATCAATGAGGATCTTCTTATACTCTGCAAACTCGTAGAGGAAGGATAAAATTGTCGGCCCTGCCACTATCTTTGGTGCAATATCAAATAGATTAAAGGTACCAAAATTATTTTTTCCCTTGTTGGAATGCCAAACCGGAGGAAATGTCTCATTTGGGGAATCCACAAGACCACATTCCTACCTCCACTAATGAGTAGGGACACCTTTCTAAGGGTCTATCTATTATTGTTCTAAATCTTCAGGCAGATATTACCTACTAAGACCTGAATTAATGAGATCATCCCTCTGATCCTTTGGAGAGTTAGGTATGACCATATTTATCATAACTTTACTCAGAGGGAAACCCTTGTTGTTAGCTTGTAGGTCAAGTTTTCACAAGATATGGATGAAGTAGAGAGTTGTGTATTATCCCTAGCCCCTAATCTGTACATGTGGAGCCACTTATTATATGAATTGATAGAGAACTATAAGGCTCTGGATGTAATTCTTTTGAAGGGTCTGGTTGTAACTACACGAAGTAGGGTGTTGATCCACTGTATGTTTTTTGATCTCAAACACTCGACACTACTGGGAATTGTCCTAGAGGTGCTCATGGAACCCTTTATATGCCAACTTAAGATCATAGAGGTTATGTAACATTGTTGAGGTGATCTAGCAGAAACACATGACCTATCCCTCAATAACGGGCTCCTTGATGTCAAAGTTTGGAGCTGTAGTTTTCCAAAACCCCATAGACAAGTCATTGATGGCCAGGACTTCCCACATTCCCAATTGCTCAGAGGAATTTTCCTACTCTTGGTCAACCCAAAAATTGACCAAAAATGGATAAGATATGGATGGAGTCACTGATGTTGATCAAATGTATGGGTGGTTAACTGGTTGGTGACTTTATGCATGGATCAAATTTTCCTTGAAAGCTAGGATGTATCTTGAGGTAAATACCAAATGCATGACCACATCACTCAAGGATGCAGTATTTCCTACCACCTCATGTTCTAGGGTAGTGGTGTTCATCTATGGATCAGCATAATTTTTACCATTTTATGTTTCTAATCCTAACATTGAAAACTCTTCAAATTCTCAGATGGAAGGGGTAGAGAGGGAATCTGGAGATGGAAGGAACTTTACTACGTGCTCCTAGAAAGGAACTAGAAATTCCTCAACCTGAAATTACCTTCGTAGGGATCTAGGGATCCTATGTATATGAGCTTGTAGGATGGAGAATCTCACCTTTTTGGTTCCTTACCAAGACTCCGATGACTGGTTTGATAACTCCATTATCAAGTCACCTGTCCCCTTGGAATATGATATATCAATTAGGTCGATGATGACATGAAATTTCCATTGATTTCACCTCTGAAAATGAATATTCAATCTTCTACCCTAGGATGGTTAATTAGGTCTGGGTACCTTTTTGTCACATGGAGGACCTCTGTGTGGTTGGTTGGGACATTGTGTGGATCTCTAAGTTGAAGAGAAGGAGTATGTGGAGGACCTACGTATTGGCTATCAAAAAAGTAGGGAATACCTCTAATGGGTTAGTGATGACATGGGGAAGACCTCTATGTTTCTTGTTAGTGAAGCAGGGAGGACCTCCTATTTATTTGTTAATGGTGCAAGGAGGATCTACACATTGAGTCTCGTCGTTATGGGTTAGACCGTAATGATTTTCGGTGGTGCAGACGATTGAAATAGTCAACCCAGACATCCTATGATATAGAATGGGTCTCGATCCCAATCTGAGGAACGAAAATTCATGTTCTACTAATATAAGGATATGATAGGATGTTCTGGTGAGTGTATGGGCTAGTGGAGCTATAGAAAAAGTCACTCATTGGGACATATTATTTGTCTGTCCATGATGTTGGAATAAGGTGCCTTAGACGAGGGCCAACGGAGCAGGGGTGAAGTCCACCTATTCTTCTGCCTGAGGGAATAGTTGTTGTTGGGGTTGACACATCCTTGGAGGAGGCCTCCTTGGTGGCTCTCTGGGGGTAGTTCTGGCTAGCATGACTCAAGCATCCCCTACCTCCTAGCAATAGGGGAGTGAGTCATCGAAATTATCTAAATAGAGACTCCCAAATTTGATCATCATTAGAATGGGGGGTCATCCTATATGGTCTTCAAGGGAGGTGGTGTTGACAAGGTGGTGATGCCTTTGGGTCTGGGAATTCCATAGACCTTGTAGGAATGAACCCTCCTACTCATACTGATGACCATGGGTGTCAATCAACCTCCTCTAGATGATTTCTGAGGGTGTTATTGGGCATGGGTTCCCAGTATTCAATGTTATAGTAGATTTCAGGGTGTGGCTTGAGTTATGAGGGGTTTATACATCCATATTCTCCCATCCTCAACACCTATAGGCACTAGGTTGCTGGATTTGCATTGTTTGATCCTTGTATGATATGTAGATTCTGCTGTTAGAATAGTTATAATAAAAACAATGCCCAATTCCCCAATATCATCCAATTTTATTAATACAGATATAGATCCACACTGACAACGTTGTCAACTGAGGAAACCCAATGCTAACATCCCAAATGCATGGGTGTGTTCCTTACTCGGTATACCATTTTATTAGAGGTAACTAGCAGTAAATTTTTAAATTCAGTGACATGAAGTAGATTATGTTTCCCAATACTACTAGTCACCATGTGGAGGATAATAGTTTTACATCGGGTTCACCATTTCTATTTCTGACATTTTCATCAGGGCACCACATGCACGTCATAGTTGTGTGTGATGGATATTCTAACCCTACATTCCCAATTCCCAAATTTGGGTGATTTTCATCACTTTTAGTGGTGATGTATACTCTTTGTTTTAAATGGGATGATGGAATGTGTGTTCCTCCTTCCCTGGATTCCTCCTTGGAGATTATCTGCTAGTTCGGGTCTCCCTCATAGATTAAGTCATGTTCATGGAACTCATTTGTTTTTCCATATCTTTGAGGACACTGGTTAATAAAACACTTTATATCTAGATAGGGAAGAAACCTTTTTCCGGGGAGAAATCATGTTGGGAATCATTGAGCATATCTATATGTTGGGCGCATTGGTCAACCGCAAGTATTTTTCATGGGAGGGTATCTTATATGAGTCATCTTAGGCCTATAACCCAAGGAATATCATATTTATCAGGAGTTAATTAATGTTATTCTAAGTCTTCCAAGGATTTTTACCTCAATAATAACCTTTTTATTAAATGGGGTAGGTATTTTGAGATAGGTCACACGTTCTATGTCCTATGGAGATAGATGAGAATGTATTATAGAGACGGATCAAGGAACAAGTTTATTTTCTTAGGGAGAAGGATTATATGATTTATGGTGGTGGATCGAGGTGTATCCATGGAGGGAAACACCTATATGATTTTATAATTATGGGATCAAATTCCTTGTGAAGCTGATCTAGGGGGTGTGTCCTTATAATGGGATACTGCACACCCGGGTTTACCAAAGTCAATTTAATGCCCTATGAGGCAGATCTAATAGGTGCATACCTAGGGGGAACACCTATGTTTACCAATAGGATTTCATTACTTAAGAGTTGGATCCAGAATGTGGATGGATCAAATAATTAGTGTGGGAGATAAAATATTTACCGTTTTTGACCGGAAGCCCTGTGAGGCTAATCCGAAGGTTCACCCAATGAAGGAAGATGTCACACGTGAGTTTACCAAAATTGATCATACTCTCATTGCAGAAGATCTATAAAGTTCCTCCATAGTAGAGAACACCTAACATTACCAATTTTCTATATTTAACCTCAAAAAGACATCTTATGTACCTCATTTTGAATATTGGGATCAAAAACCATGTATTTCGAAATCATAGTATAGGGACATGTGGTTGGAATGATCCAAGTAGTTTAAGTTCACGTAGATTGGATGCTAATGTTTTGAAGGGATCATCAATGAGGGATTATGCAGTGCATACCTGTTGAATCATCCCTTTAAAATTGGATCACTCTTAAGGAAATGATATGGGGGTTATGCATGAGAGTTTCCTATAATTGGAGGCTTTTTCAATGTGGTGAGAGAGGGAAACATCCTATGGTGATTATACATGGGGAATCCTATGTTTATCACATTTGGTGTGAGGTTTGGGGTCATCCCATGTCAATCATATAGGTGGAATACGGTTCTTGTGACACAGGGTAACACTACAATTTTAAATAGTGTATTCAAGAAAATGTTATGCAGTTTAACACCCTACAAATAGGATGTGGAACTATGTAGTTTTACATCATGAATGTTAGATGTGTGGTGACTCACTTCTCTCCCCTTGGGCTTACGTGATCACTACTCATGTGCCTTTGAGAGGGAACGACATTGGCACTATTGTGGAGGATTTTTCAATCATGACATCCACGATAGGGTCCCTATTCTTAGTAGTAATAGGAATTAGGGTACCTATTATTAAAATAAACAGTTAGGTCAGAGGATCAAGAAATTCTTGGGGTGATGAGGATAGACACAAGAGTATGTGTTACAAGTCAAATGAAGACTTCAGGTGTAGTTGAACCACTCTTGTATTGGTGTGGGGGGGGACACCACTCAACATTGGAAAAAGGGTGTTAGCAGAAGGGAAGCAACAAAGAGAGGCATGAGAGGAGGGTTTTATGAATATTTTTTCCTATATGGGATGTTATTAATGATACTAAAGTTCCTAATAATGAAAAGGGTATTCATGAATGGGTATTCCTCACAATGTAGGGTGCCCCTTCCTTGGTGTGAAGTCCTAATTCAGAGGGGATGTGCCTCGAAAGGACCGAATTCTTCGCAAATCCTCATGTGCCTAAGAGGGAGTTCATCTTTCATGAAGGGATTCTTCCTTCATGAAACGAATCTTCTCTTTTATTGGAGTCTCTCTATAATAAAAGGGAGGTGGTTTTATGATGATTTGATACCTTGAGTGATCCATTTTCACTTTTTTTCATGATGGTTAGGAGGTTCGTGAATAGGGAGCAATTTTGGAAGTTGAAAGGTCATGGTTAATTTATAAAAAGTATGATTTAAGGGTGTATTTATTGGGTATGGGACTCATGAAGATTTTAGGAATTCACAAACAATTAATGAGCTTAATTATTGTTCATGGATCAGTGTTTCTTAATATCACTCTCTCGGAGCTACCATTAACCCTTTAATATTTTTTGATGTGCTTCGTGACTCCGAATTTCATTACATGGATGTACCATAAGTCTTATGCATAGTTTGTGAAGGCTTTTCTTGGACAAGGAGATTATATAGCTCTGACCATTTGTGAATCTATTTTGCTTCACTAGAAAGACCATTAGAGGGATATTTGGGCCATTTTGGCTTGGATTCATCTTGAACCAATCAGGACATCCTCTATTATTCCCATGACATGTCTATTTCATCATCAACAATCATATTTAAAACTAATGGTGTGCAAACAGGTGTTTTGGATCAGTTTAAAGATAAATCTCTCCCAATATTCAAACCCACAATATATGGTATTTTATAAAACTCAACATGGTGGGTTGAGGTGGTTTAAAGGTTGGGTCGATTTGACTTAGAAAATTATTACAAAATTTTTTAAAAATAGAATTTTTTTAATTCATACAGATATATAATGATACAAATTCAATAATTACATCAGATACCACAATATAAAAATTATCATTTTTTGAAAACCCCATATTTCACTCTAATAATAAAACATAATAATATTTTCTATATACAAAATTAGTTATACTATAAGGCCCACAAGGGTATTAAGTGAAAGATACCCTAAGTGGGGGTGAATTATGGTATGAAACTTGTTCCAGCATTAACAGTGAATCCTAAAACTCTCATTATTCTAAATGATCTTAACCTCACCATTAATAGGGTCAGACATTAGTTATTCTTTCAACAATGATATGATTATTATTTCCATTGTATTTTTATTTAACTAGTTTGATCAATGATGGATAAAACTATATTCATAAATTTATTTCTTAAAGAATATAAACAATACATGAAAAAATACCCCATAATTTACCTGTATCACACACACTAGACAAATCCAAGGAGAATAGAATGATAATGTGTCGATATAACAGGATCCACTAAAATAACTATTCAGTGGTGGGTTTAGGATAGATCACGAATTGAATAGGGTAAATCACCTTAAAATGATTTAGGGATGGTTCACTACCTCCTTAGGGAAACTCACTTACTATTGTCTATTTTTCACTTCTTGAAGAAAGGAAAAAAACTTTGAAAACACAAACCCACTCAAAAAAACATCACTATAGTTGTTGATGCACCGAGTTTAGATAGGTGATCCTTGATCTACACTAGTTTCTCCTTCATAGAACAATTATGGATATAAATATGATTGTAACATCATCTTCCATGAGTCATTTCAACGTTTTGGGATCAAACAAAAGAACCTATTATGGGCATTAAATTAAATTTATTTTAACATAGAGTTTCTTGAAACCCCAACGAAGGACCATATCACTTTAAATTTATAATTAAATTTTTATAATCAGAAGAAATGATTTTCCTTGGCATTGAATCTGTTACATGATGTAAATGTTTATCATTTGAAAAACCATTTTTAGAATACATTTGTTACTGTGTACAAATCCAAGTGTAGAATCCCTCTTGTGGTGATCCCCATAAGATCCTTTTATCTTCGAACAATTAAAATTTATTTTTGGGTACTATTGTAGAGAATCAATTGAATTTTATTGTTCATGTTGATTAATCATCCTTCGATCTTGATGGAATCTCTCTTGCATTTCTCATTCTTGAGAGGAAGATAGAAAGTGGAATTTTAGAGATAAGTATGTTGTGTACAACAATTCTCTACCCTATTTCATGATTAACCATATACAATATACATAAAAATTTATTTATTGAGTTCTAGTTTAGGTTAATATATTTTTTAATTACATGTTGAACCTTAAATATTATAATAATCTTTATAAAAACCCACCTTCAACATTATAATAAAATATTATTATTATTTTACGGTGTGCACTAACATTCACAATTACATATATTATTTTACTAGATTGTATGTTAATATTTATCATAAGACTTGGTCTTAGACCATTCAAAGTACTAAGTATTTATTGAATACTTAAATAAAAATTTAATTTATAAGTATATATCTTTATCAACAAACCATCGAAGAAATATTTATTAAATATTCAATAAAATAAATTAATATATTTAGTTGAAAATCCATTGAATAAATATTTATTTAATTTATATGATCAATAAAAAATGATAAAAAATATTAATCATTCTTTAGAATAATGTTTACTCCATTAATTAAATAAATAGATAATATAATCAAGATAAATGGAAACACATAGTATGTGTCCCTCTATGATTCTTTCTTGTTGGCATTTAGAAGGTACACCTAAAGCCCAAAATTACTATCTAGAAATTTGTCAATAAACCCAAGATAAATAACTTATTGTTGAAATGTTGATAAATACTTATGAATTTTCACTATGCAATATAATCACCCTATATCAATATCCCATTAAGCATGTTCCACATTCAGATCATCAAAATATATGCTTGATATGTATTTCATTGTTTATCCTAAAACAATATCATTTCACAATTTCCATGGAATTTATGATAAAGTTATATTTTAATCAAAAGTATGATATATCAACTTCCCTAAAGGTGGAATAGAGAAATCTTTCATTGAGTTATCCATTAATAACATGCAATTCAGGATGCACTCAATGTACCATACTTCTATCAATATATGGCATGATGGTTTTTGGGAATATATCTATGTACGTGGGTCATGACATGAATTAATTAATATCTTGAATTACAATGACCATTACACATGCTCCTAGATAGGAATATATGATGAAACAAAAATATTAAGAATTCCTATGATTGAGTCTATTCCCATAATCTCTTATTCTTGAGATTACCATGTATGAACTTCATGATAAGAAGCCTCATATAATTACAAGTACTCTCACAAGATAGTCTATATCCTATGTTCCCTTTCATATTACGTTATCTAAACATAGAACTAGTTTTAAGAATATAAACATAGCATTTCATGTTTCTCATCATATAGGGGAACTGCTATGCTTTTTTCAATGTGACAAATAATATAGAACATTGTCACGTGAATGTTATGGACAAGAGAAATCAATATGTGATAATATATTTAAAATAATATTAACATATTTGAATATACATGTAATATTAATTATAAAATTAGATCTTTCTAGGGAACCAAATCTGAAAAACACCTACTTGACTAGAGAAAATAGCTGCTGACCATTTAGTTCTCACATGTTGAAAAATGATTCCATTGAGTATGGAAAAAACTAAGGGGATATCACCTTTCTACAGATATGGTTGGAAAAAAACAATGAGATGTATTAAACTGAAAATCCAATCATATGTATTTTCTGATGTTTTATCCAATGAAAATGATTATGTGCTTTTATTTAAATATTGCATCATATCAATTTTTCCTTCTGAAGCAACAATGGATCCTTCAGTAAACTTCCATACACTATTAGTAATGGTATTTACAAAACATTCATCATCCATTTGTCCAATTGAAATAAGTTTCTTTCACATATATAGGACATGTCTAAATTATTTCTTCTTCAAAACTTCCCTATGATTCATATTTATATTCATATATCCTTTTCTAATGATCTCTAGTGATTCATCATCCACAAATAGTACTTTTTTGAAACTTCTATATATATATTTTTCAATGCATCTATTCTCACCCTTTAAATGGAATGATGCACCCAAGTCAACTACTCGTGGATCCACCAGAATGTTGACATTAAGAAACAGTCCAACGCCTCCTTCCATAGTAGAAATATAATTTGAGATTATAAAAATTTAAATTATTCCAGATATCTCCTTGCAACTCATATAGTCTTTATGTATGGGTCCTTTTTCCAAACTTGTAACATATAATACTTGGATGAACCAAAATTTCTTGGATATTTTCCATTGGCTGATAATTTGTTGATTAATTTTAGTAAATCTACTTATATTTGGGTGATCATACTTATCCATAATCATTAATAGAATTTTTTGATGGGGCATAGACATCCCTTTGAAAATTTTATTCATTGAGAATTAGATTCTTGATATCATAAAATACTAAATCTAATTTTACACTGGATTTATTGAAAACAATTATAACTTAATCCAAAATATCTGAAGGAAATGAAAATATAAGGAGTTACCACACACCATCAAAGAACTTTACCTTCACCAATTCAAATTTCTCTTAAATCATATTGAAATCATTGACATAATCTGCTACTGGTCATCCTTCTGATAACAATAGGGATAATAACCTATATATTATGAAAACCTTATTCAATGATGTAGGTTACTCATAAATATATACCTATTCCATTATTCCTATTGTCATTGTGTTAATTTAAAGATTGTTAAAAGTAATATTACATTCCGAATACATCCTCACCAGTGCCAAAGCATTCTTTTCCATCTCTTCCCATTTTTTCATTTCCATATTCTCTAGAAAAATTCAAATAAGTGGAGAATTAAAGTCCTAGAAAATCATATTATCTTCCATATGCATAATCTAGAATCCAAAATCTATTCCATCAAATTGGTATTCCAAAAACATTATTTCCTAAAAGTGATATATAATCAAGTAATGAGTGAGTGAAGGGGCTACATGAAGCATGTGCATCGATACCACCTATTGGGGAAACTCTAATTTTTTTATTATAATAAAAACACTAGGAGAGGAAACCATGATCCACTGAAATATTATAGGAAAAAGTCACTTCCAATTAGATAATAAACCTCTAGAAATTTTTGTTGATTTAATTGGTGCTAAAAAACTCACGAGTGGGTGACTTCAGTTCTTGATATTATCCTCACCTAAACCACCCTTTATTAAGGTGTGATTGTTTCTAATTCTCACTTATCACAATAAATAAATTAAAAGTAAAACTATAAAATTAATTATAAAACATAAAATATTTATGGTGGATCGAGGTATAGATATCCCCTAGTAAACTCTATCATCAGTCAAATCCAACATCATGGGGATTTAACTAGTACCAATCCTTTTCCTAGGGAATTCCTAGCTCAGTTAAAGCATCTGTCACTTGGTAAAAATCTAGAATCATTTTCAAGACTGTAAAAGGAATAAAAAACATAGAAAAATAATTTCAAGGAGTTCATAATTATAGTAATGAGAAAGAATAACGAGAGATTACATGTTGATGTATATAATTTCAGGATACAACTAATAGAAATGAATAGATCTACAAGAGATAAATTTATAATATATAATAGTTCAAGGAGTTTCTGCAAAACACTGTATGATTTATCTTGAAATCTCAACTATAGAAAATATAATCTCATTTTTCTTCTTGTCATAGAGAATCATCAGTATAAAATGATTCAAGAGAGAGATATAGAGTATGTTGGAGCTTTTATTCTTGATTATCCTACTCTAATATTAATCTATATTTTCCCTAAAACTATTATTAATAGAACATCTAAATCACAAAATGATATCAATAAAATCTCTAGATGTCCTTTACTTAAAGTAACCTCGGAAAAAACCATTATTTAATAGAAATAAACTTTTCTTCTTCCATTATTCATACTTATAACCTTTTGGAAATTAATTTTTCATAATGAATTGAAATAATTATTAATATTCATTTGAAATAATCCAACATTAATAAATACCTAGTTTTTAGAATAGTGTAGACAATTTTGGATCACCATGTAGCTGAAACACTCATATCTGAATTCATATAGCTTAATTGATCCATGTATTCATTATTCATGTATGTGAATTTTTCTCATATCCATCTTAACCCCATAACCATAATTCCATAGAAAAATATACCATGTAGATTATATTCACATATCCTCCTAAATCACATAGCTGATTGGAGCCACAAAGTTAAATATTCCATGGAACCAAATCACATTTCCAAATTCTCAACATGGCCGATTCCACATAGTCATTTCATCAACACAGTAATTTCACTAGTATTTTATTATTTCATGTTTGAAATTATCATAGAAAATTCTATCACATAGTTGATTTACATAGAAAAATTCCTGACGTAGCTAAACTTCAAATATCCAAAATCATCATGTAACAGATTTTTCCATACATAGCTAAAATTTCAACAAAATTCACGATTAAAATATAATTGAACTACTATAATAGTGTTGTAATAAATTATATTTAAACCTATTAAGGACACTTAAAATAATATTTCCTAGTAAAATAATAAGGGTTTTAGGATCATTAAAACATAAATTACATGATATATGTTAAGAAAACATAAATATTCCAACAATATCAACCTTCTTATGATAGAAAACCATTAATCATTAATAATAAAATTTTAAATTATAAAAGGGTATTGAATAAAATCTATATGATATATAATACTCTTAATATTATGTGTTGATACTTTATTATCCCCCTTTATTTTTATTGTCCCCATTTCTTAACATTAAAAATAAATTTAAGGTAAAGAAAAAAATATTTTCTGAAGAAATTTGAGTCATGAACAATTAAAATACAAGGCATAAATTGAATTTCAATAAGGCATGACTAAAATTCAAAAATTACAGTAAGTAAAACATTCAAGAAAATGTAAAGCATTAAATGAAAACAATCACTTCACAAAAAAATGATAGATAAATAAAAAATTTATCAAATAGGATCACATGTACTAAATATAGATACATAACACATACAAAAATAAATATACATGAGATCAGTTGAATGACACAGGGTTATGGATGGGTTCAAAGTTTGATGGAAGATTTGGTGGTGTTTTATTAAATCTTGTAGAATAGGAAGATGTAATAGGTGGTTACACCCTTATAGGAGGGACTTCCCTTCCAATATCTATTATAGAACTATCTTGAGTTCTAAAATCAAATATATCTTAAGGACACTATGTAGGGATGCTAAATGTTTTATCAAATGTTTTCAAGAAGAAATTATAAAATCATAGGAAAGAGATATTTTGAAGGTCATCTTATTTATAGGAACTGGAGGGGTAGATTATGTTATAGTGGGTTTCGTAGCATACTTTAATTTCACTCGTTTATATATAGAGTCAGGACCAAACAGAGTTTCCAAATTATTTTTGGATCCCTTATAACACTCACAAGGTTTTGGGAAAATGGATCTTCTTTCTTTGAGAATAAAATTACATCAGCACACATTTCATTCATATTGATAATATCTATCTTACAAAATCCCAAAATGGTTGTGTAACCTTTTTGATGAAAATGTGATAAATTGGAGATAGAATTGATCAAAAAGAATTAATAGCTTTAATATATCTAGTTGGAATCCTTCTTGAAGATGTAATAACTATATTAGATGGATGAGAAGAACTGGCCAATGAATCAGGTGTTCTAAAAGCAGCACTACTAGATTCTTATATATAGATACTTGTAATAAAATCTGCCTCCCTATTGATGAGGTTAACTTTTAGTGTATGTGTGATAAATAATCTATAATGTCTTGAGAAAAAAAAGTACATTAATTTAGGGTTATTGATAAATTAAATATTTAGAAGCATCTGAGATATGTGAAATAGTTCTAATTGTAATGTAACCAACAAGCTCTTTCCCTTTGTTTCTATGCAATAAAATAAGGGAGTTTTCATATTCTAAAAAACTAGTCTTATCTTCACAATAATATGAGTAAAAATGTGAAATATCCTCCAAGATATTACATAACTTTGATTTAATGTTCTGATGGATCCTGTTAACTAGCCAAAGATTGAAAAAGCATATGTGTTAGATATCCTCAGAGACTATTATATTTTTATCCATAATATTACTTTTCAATGGAAAATATTTCCTAATAAAGATTATGATACCATTCAAATAAATATTAGATCTCATTCGTTATTTTATTATATATACTTTAATTTCCTTAAAAATAGAAAATATATTCTTTCAAAAATCTTGTTAAATCACTAGAGTGAGTATGTCACATTGCAATGAATAGATTTGGGATGAAACCGAATTCAAATGTAATGAAATTTGACAAAAATGAGTCAAATGATCATGAACCAATGAAGGTTTTGAAGTGTTTGTGGCACATGGATGAAATTTTTAAATGAAATAAATGTTTCTCACCACTAAATTTCTCAATGTATGAATTTCCACCTTCAAATATGATTTTAAACATTTAATCTCATGAAGGGAAGCCTGTAAAATATCTTACTGAACCATAAGAAGGATTTGAATAATATATCTCTATGATTCAATGTAACTCCCCATCCCCAAAATCCCGGAGTTGAGGCGGTATTTTAATAGATTTAAATGATTAAAATGAATAAAATCCCAAAGGACTGAGTAGTTTAGTTTTTTTTTTGACAACCAAATACATGAATAGGTTCAATATTACAACTTAAAAATAAATACAACATATTTGTTTTCTTGGGAACATCAGCCACTCAAAGATTATCCATGAAGTAAGTCATAAAAAACTTGTTAATGTCCTGAGAAAATAAAACATAAGAAAGGGGTGACATCAGATGATCAGTAAGGATATTAAATAAAACATAAGATATCATAAACAAAAAAAGTAGGCATGGTGAATAACTAAAAACACATGCCTTTTTAAAATAAACTTGAACATATTATGGTAGGAATATGAGCTGAGTAAATATTTATATAATAAAACATAATCATGGGTATTATAATATTTTAATAACCACATGAAATATGAATTTATACCTTTATAATTAGTTAAATTTATATGCAAGACATTCTAAAACATACAGTCAAGGATTTTTCCAAGACTTCTAAAAAAATATTAAGGCCTTGACCAAAACCATATCTCCAAATAGGCAAGGCCTAGGCCAATACCATGTCTATTTGTCTTATGAGACATATCGATGCATAGAGATGCTATATCAGGCTCCACTTATTATATAATAAGTCCAATGCATTCCTTATATGAAATGGGTGAACATAATTAACATGTACATTCATATTGAAACTAACATATGAAAGGTAAATAACATTCCCCGATCATTGAATATAAACACTAACCATTTAGAATAATATGGATAATGGTATCATGATAGCACATCTATAGTGGAACTAATCAAAAACACTAAAAAACATATTTTAGATCATATAATAAAATATAAACCTCAATAAATTAAATGATTCAAAAAAGGATATTGATATAGTTGAATATATTTTTTAAATTATTCCACTAACAAATTGTTGAGTAATAATCCTTAAACATTCCAAATTCTCACATACCACATTAAAAAATTCAAATCATAACCCCTTAGAATATCTTGAGATAAGGATACTGTTGATTTTATATACCCAAGGTCAGTACATACACCACATGCATGGAATGAGTGGTGAACAAGGAATATATTTCATAAAAGTTAATGTGAGACGAGAAAAATCCTTTCACTTTTGAAACATGAGTTATTTTGGAAAACCATTTGTTTTAGACATGAAATTGTAATGTAAATATGTATATCCTAGAATATAAAAGGAATGAAAATTGAAATTATATTTTATGCATAAATTATGTCCCGCTGAAGTGAAATCATGTAAAAAGAGTTCTTAATAATCATTAGAAATAAAACATTTTAGTTAATTTTAAGGAAAGTATTAATGAGAATTTTAAAGTGGAAAGGCATGTTTGTTCTATCAAAATAAGAAATGAAACAAGTTAATTTTTAAATATAAAATTATAGGTTTTATAAAAATAATGGTGTCTTGAAACATATTCTGGTGTGGACTAGAAAATGGGTAAGAATCTGAGAAGTTCCCTTGAATCTGGATTGTTAATCAGGATAAATATTTGAATGATCCTTTTAAAAAATGTAAATACCCATTATATAAACAATGATTATGGTTGGTAAAAATATATAGGTCATTAAAACATAATATATTTGGAGTAAATAAGAATAAATAATAATTTAATTGAGGTAAGTAGAGAATAAGAGTAACCCGAATGAAAATGGAGGTTCGGTTTGAAACCCCTTACCACTTTGTAATCAATCAATTCATATGACCCAAAATTAGAAATATTAAAATGATATATTTAATACCATGATAATAAAGATATTAATGATTTGAAACATCAATTTTGATTATATATATACCATACACAAGTAATATTAGTGAATAATGAATGTATCACAAAAATGGATGTGAGACGAGGAAACCCTTACCTTAAGTCTGATGATGTTATTCACTTGATCTTTGTGTCTTGGATAACCAAATTAAATTTACTAAGTAATATTTATAAAAACCTATTATTTATTTAATTGATTTTTTATAAACTTATTGATATTATTCACTGCCTTCTTGATAGTTTTATAGATCCAATTTCACTATTTGGGAGTGTTTTATTCCTTGGTTTTCATGATCAGTTTACATATATTTATCTACGGATAAAAATGTAGAATGATAATGGTTTTATAGAATAGAAGTTTTATTTTATTAGCGTAAAAACAGAAGATTACATTTTTATAAAATTAATTTTGTTATTGGAAGTTAACATGAATCATTATATAAAACATTAATGATAATTGTCTGGGTTAATTTGTTGTTTTTGATCACAATGATATCAATTTTATTTTTAAATTAATATCACATGTAAAAAAATGATAGGACCTAACATAAGTTATAATATATTTATTTTTGTCTATTTCAACAACCAAAATTGTTTCAGGTAATTCCCCGACCCTATATACCTAGAGTCAGTGCATTATTACATAACATTGGCATGATCACAAGAAAGATCAAGTCTCGAAAGACTTATTAGGTTAGTAGCCTTGGAAACACTAGATATATTCATAAAGTTTACATTACATCAATAGGTGAAAAACTATAACAACATATTGTCTTCATATCCCCTCATACTATCCCTACAGGTCATTCATAAAATACTTCTTCACATCCTGGAAAAAATAAAACATTGAAAGGGGTGAGCTCAGATGCTCAGTAAGGATAACAATATAGTGGAAACATTCATAAATAAACATAAAAATTTAAGGCAATGTATAACTAAAACAAAAGCCTTTTAAACTTGAACTTCAGCATAATATGGAAAGGATAAAATGAAAAAATTCCATTTACTTATTCACATGGATATTCTACTAGTTGAATAATCACATGAAAATATTAATAACCACTTTCATAATGACGGAATGTATAATTCCAGACTATCATAACCATGTAGCCAAGGCCTCATGCCAAGACTACAAATAAGATTTTGTCAAGGCCTCGTTCCAAGACACTAGTTTGTCTCATGAGACCTACCGATGCATCGAGAACTATAGTGGGCTCCACCCATCACTTACTTAGTCCAATGCATTCCTCATATGAAAAGTTTGAAATATTACATAAACATTCGTATTAAACTAGCATATGAAATGTCAATTCTTAATCGACAAACCACGAATGGTATAAAAATAGCACATCCACAGTCAAACATAACTCATTCTATAAAATATGGAAGATTGTATTGTATCTGATTAATCTCAATCAAGAGTAATGAAGGATATTGAAATAGATGAAAATAATCGTCAAAACTATTAGAGAGAAATATCCCCCTTTTTCTTGAAATCATTTAAAAGTCACACTATTTGTCAAGAAGCCATTTAAAAATAGATTTTTGAATCAAAGTGTCCCACACCACTTTGAAACTTTTAAAAGTAATTTTAATTTTAAAACATTAATTTCCATATAAATAAATTCTTAAAACCATTTTTAAAACATGGACATTAATTAGAAATATTTAGAAGAATAAATCTTTAAAATACTTAAAAATGTATTTTAGTTAGAGTTTATTACCAAAAGAGAGAAACTTGAATACAAATAATTGACGTAATAAAAATGGTATGATATCATGAGAATAAAGGGATTCATGATATACTATGTCAAAGTACATTATATACACCATATAAAAGTTATTTGGTGTATAACAACAAAGAAGTTTTAATGGAATGTAAATTGAGATGAATTCTCTTTTAAAGACCATATCCTTAGGTTAAGGATAAATCAACGACATAATTATGTGTGAAATATATATATACATTCAATATGATTGGATATTTAGTGTAAATAAATCAGATGACATTCACACATATTCTTGTAAAAACAACACCAATGAATTGGATATTTAACTCAACAAATGGAGATTGAGTTAAAATTACTCTTACCAAGTTCATACCGATGACTTGAGAATTTATAAATGGAGTGATTATGTGTATAAAAATTATATCCATAGAAAGGGGAGTGGAAATTATGACATAATCAAATGACTAGTGATTCCACATATAATCTTGGAGTAAAATAATCAATGAAGTATGCCTAAAGCCGAAGGAGTGAAAATTGAAATTTCAAATTCCCTTATCGATTAGGTAACATAAGAAACATACAACCATGAAATAAGTATCACACAATGAGGATGTAAATACCCATAAATTAATTTATATTACACAATGAATACAATCATGGGCAATACACATACACCACATGCAATAAATAAGTGGTGAACAATGGAATTCTCACGAAATTAAGAGTGAGATAAGAAACCCCTTACTTTGTACTTTTTCCTTAGTCGATGGTAGTTTAACCTCCTGTATAATGGTGAAATAATTTTTACTGAATTATAAAATAATCATTTACATTAATATGATATCATATATTATCTTTTAACATTGCTTTGTTAATAATATCTTAGTATTATCTTCATTTCGGGTGTTAACTTACTCATTTTCCTTTATATTCTTTGTTACGTAAGCCGTGTTTGTTATGGATATGTTGTATCTTATTCATATCCATAATTATATCAAGTCCTTAAACATTATTTTTAATCATCAAATGAGAATTATACTTGAATGGATACGATGGAGAATGAATCTCATCGCGTTCGTGGAGACGGTAGTCCGTACGTACGCACGAGCGACAATATCATTCTTTTGGTGTTAAAATAATATATAATTGGATGGTATATCATATAGACATAATAATTATCATTTTATATTTATTATTTACATGAATTACACATCATTATTATACCCATCCAAATAATAATTTACTGAATGACAATTACACCACGACGTGGAGACGGTAAGCCGTACGTACGCACGTATGGTGACATGCCATTTAAAGGATGGATAGAATACTGAATATGGTTGTACCATATTTATAATAACATCACATTATATATATATATGATACTGGAGTTATTATTTTATGATAGAAATAACAAAGAAAGAAGAAGTTGAAGAAGAAAGGAACTTGAAAGAGGGTGGTGAAAACATTACCTCTTCTTCGGGTTCTTCCTTTTGATTTGATCAAAAGGGCTCCTTAGGTTGGCTTTGTGATCAAACTAAGGCCTCTAGGTTGTAGTGAGGGAAGTTGAGAGAGTATTTGATCAGTGTTTTGCTGAGCCAAAAGGCTTTGAATGTGTGAATTAGTGAGAAGGGGGAGTTCCCTTTTATAAGAGGGGTGAGGGGCACCTTTGGAAAAGCTAAAAATATTATTTTATAATAAATTCATATTCGGTTTCTAATGGATAAAAAGTGGATTATCTAAAATTTAAGGTGGGGATGGGTCGAAAAACACTCAACCAATATAATTTAGACAGGTTTGGGTCATTATACTAATCTTATCTTTATGTTTTAACTCTTAGTTAATTAGTTTCACTTTTACAATGTATCTTTCTATTTTTGTATTATATGATTAATAAACGTACTATATACATCCAAGCTACATCCAAGTTGTCCATTAATGATACACCTATCATGATATAAGTCTCTTTTCTGAACCTTAGATTTTTAGGAATTTAATATAAATTAATAATATAATATTTGTTTTAAAAACTCTTTTATGTCAATTTTGACACTATTGGGTATTTTGCTTTTAATAAATTCATAACAGCATTCTTACTTCGAACACAATTTATATAATCAATTATAATATGTCATATTAACCTAGAAAAGTAGTGTAATTCATAAAATGTCTCAAATTACATTTATTTTGATATTTATAATATCAATTATTTTAATATTTCATTAATTAGGAAATTACTGCATCACCATTGTGTTATAAATAAATTAAATTATTTAATGTCTAAAAATTATAAATAAAATACCATTATGTAGGAAATATTTTTTATCCTTATAATGAATATTTACAATAGAATTTATCTTATGTATAACCCTATACTAAAAATGTTTTTGTAAATAAACTTTGATTTTAACTCTTTTAACTCTTCTTTGAATTAAATAATAATAAATATCCTAATCTAATACAAGTGGACCTAAATGATAATATTTTCCTCCTAAGGTTGTTTTTGGTCGAGATACACTTGTCCGATAGAATTAGGACATGAGTTAGGGTAATATTAATATCATTTTTACCCTTACTTACCCTATT
Source organism: Viscum album (assembly GCA_963277665.1). Classification (NCBI taxonomy): domain Eukaryota; kingdom Viridiplantae; phylum Streptophyta; class Magnoliopsida; order Santalales; family Viscaceae; genus Viscum; species Viscum album. The sequence continues at coordinate 1,016,847,649 of OY728155.1, forward strand.
TACTTTTAACCGTGGTAAATAAAAGTAAAAAGTTACTATTCACCAAAAATTATTTTCATCTCATTGAACCACATTTTACTCCTTGATATTAAGAGTATCTCTCGGATTTTCGAAATTCCACTCACAGAAGCGGTAAAATTAAGTTTTATGAAAAATTTAGTTTTTAACTACCACTTAGTGGTTTCACTATTCATCAAAAAATGGAAGTTTCCAGAAAAATACCAAAAATTAGGCCTAATCTATATTTGATATTATGAATTCAAAAATGATGTCTATTTTACCAAATTCAAAACATATCAGTTGCATTAATTAATTTAAAATTTAATTCCCATCGTCAAAACAAATAGCGTGTTTTTAAGAGATAATAACTATCAAAAGATTGACACTTGTTTATGTCTGGTTTAAATATGAAATTACATCCAATGACCAAAATTGTATTAAATGGTAGAAATATATTCTAAATATACTTTAAAACCACTCAAATTAATAATTTATCACTGTTAATTATTTTGATTAAAAAATTTGTTTTTAATTAAAATTTAATAATTTTCACTATTCATCAAAATATGAAAGTTATCCGAAAAGTACCAAAATTTCACCCTAAGATAATTTCAATATTACAAATCTAAAAATTAAGTCCATTTTGAAAGATAAAATTTATAAAATTTCCAAAAAGTAGGTATTACTATTCATAACGGCTAGTTTGATTGGTTGTGGTGTGTTAGAATCTCGAAGTTGCGTACAATGCACGCCATTGCATTATTCAAAGGGAAACGTACCATGGAAGCTTGGGGTGTTACATTTCATGACCATTATTTAATATAGTAAAAAAAATTGAAAACTCGTCATCCTTTATTGTGATAAATTTACATATCTCACATGATGTTATCTTTTTTAGTATAAAAGAATGGGAAATGAGAGATGATGATGAATTATTCATTTTTCATAGAAAAATTCCAGTAAATTTTAGGTAATGGATTTAACAAAAAAAATTAATAAAGTAATTGTGGAAATAAAATAGAAAATAAAGGAACTCGAAATAAAAGAAAAGTTGAGATATCCCTTACGAAAATTGGGCAGCCTAATGACGTTGCTAAAAAATTCATAAATTTTTTTCATGGGTGAAAAAGGGTATCTAATCATTCATACATAATACGGAAAGTAAGGGAGATATTTAATTACATATACCAAAATAATATAATTTAAATTAATAGATAATAACATAATAAGAGTGTTTGAAAAAAGAGAGTGATTTTGAGATGAAAATATAGCAGCATAACTGCTATGAAACATTGTTTTAGAAAGCATTACAAATAGAGGGGACATGGTTCACACATTTATAGAAGAATCATAAAATATTATCTGGATAAAATATACTATAAATAATAATATGGTATAAAAACTTGAAATATATACCATATAAAAGAGAGCTGGTAAAAGAAATGAAAAGAGGAATTTACCTCTTGAAGTAATCTTCCTTGAGAGCATCTTTAGGGTAGAGGATTTGGTATTTTTATGTGACCAAGGTATTCTAGACATCGTGAAGGATATTGGGATGATATTATTGAATAATTTAGACAAGGAACAAGGCTTGAGAGGAGTTATGAGAAGTGAAAGTGAGTGGGGGTATTATAGTGGAGGAGAGGAGTGAATTTTGAATATTTAATTCATTAATTAATTATTTTTATCAAGAAAATAAATAGTGTTTGATGAGTGTGAAAAAATAGTAATAAGTGAATGTGAGTTCAAACCAATGGTAATTTACATCATCCTTGAATCAAGCATGATGAAAAATGCACTTATTTAGAATATTTTGTAAATTATCGAATTTCACTATTCAAAAAAATTCAACTATTTTAGAAAAAACCAAAAAATTCACCCTGATCATTTTTCAATGTATATAATACAGAAAATATCTAAATTTTTTAAAAATAATTTTCTAAATATTTTTAATTTAATTTTAAAATAAAATCATCATTTATTCAAAAAAACAACATTAAAAATATACTTCATTTTATAACACCTTGAAAATTTGATCAAGGTCCCATAAAATTATCTTATAACCATAAGACAATAAAATATGATTTTATGATTTCATTTTATGAAAAAAAGTTCCATTTTAAATTATTAAATTTATCATCAAATTGTAATTAAAATATTTATGACATACAAAAATACAAATACTTATACTATGACCATTTTTTTACTTTAAAGAAGTCCAAATTGTATTTATAAATTCATGGGAGAAGTTTCTATTTTATTTACTTGTTTAATATTCATTACTATTCATAAGGTTATGTTGCTATTCACCAAAAATTAATTTTTTCTTATTAGATACGAAAAATCTTACTGAACACAACTTTGTTTGTCAGTTTTTCGAAATTAAAATCAAATAGGTGGAAAAATTATTTATACTTGGCTATATTATAAAAAAGTGGAGTATTTTAGAGACATATTATTTCATGATTTATATATTAAATCTATATTTAAATTCTTGGGGAGTTACATTATCCCCTCCTTGCAAAAATTTTGTCCTTAAAAATTGAAATTGAACTTCGAAAGTTAATGGTTGATATTTGAAAATTCTATTGTGGGAAACCCACATCAAGAATATGGTAAAAATATCCTATTAATAAAAGGAAAGTTAAATTCATTAGTTACTAAAAAAACGCTTTCTAATTGTACAAAATGGTCATGGAAGAATAATTAAACCACCATGTAGTGACATTAAACTCTAAAACCCCATACAATGATTAACTAAATCCATTTCGTAAATGGTTAAAAAATTCAAAAATATAATGATTCAGCACATTATAATGAAGGTATCTAAATTTCCAAGATGAACTTATCATTAACCCTTAATCAATAAGAAGAATCTCTAAAATTCACATTTCAAACATGTGAATAACTTCATCATGTATCCTCCTGAAATATTGTAATAACTTGAATTACCATAAAAAAAATATTGGAAACATGAATTATTTCGTATTCCTTAAGTAAGGTACATGTTATTGGATATATTCCATAAATCCAAAATTGTTGTAAACTCCATAGATGATATCATAAACTCATTCTTGACAATTCAATAATCAGTTCCATTGTAGTCAGTACTTATCTGAAACAATCATTTCATCTTCATTATCTCAAAATCATTTATATATTAAGGGTTGTCTTTCCATCAATCATGTTTTTTTCTAAAATGTTTATCTTTCTACTGAATCGCTTTTCCTTTTTACCATTAATAATATGACCAAAAATCCTTAATGAAATATTACTGCGTACCAATCCTTATATATCTCATAATTTTTATAACAATAATATCATAATATCGTTCTTAAAAATAAAAATAAAAATAAATTATTTATTAAACTTCAACAGTAGTTACGCCATAAGAAAGACCTTGATCCCTTTTCTTTTTTAGAGATATTTCTTCATGATTCTTGGGACATTAATTTTTGTAGTACCCCATATCCTTAAAGTTAAAGCATTTAATATAGGATGATTCTTCCCTTGACTTTCAATTATGAGCATGGTGGCCTTTTTCTCCACACTTGAAGCAAACTCTTTTCCTATTAAGCATATACCAAGGTGTTTCCTTACACAATTATCACATTTGGGATAATACATAATTATATTCTTCCCTTTATCTATATTTCTTCTACCATCCTCTTCTTCTTTTTCTTCCCTTAAAATACATAGTATTCAGAAAAGTCTTTACATACCTTCTTAACACATGATAATATTTCCTCATATGATGAGGATACTTGGAAGACAATATTATTTTGAAATGATTTCTTAAGACCAATAGAGATATGATCCCTCTTACTCTTTGTATCATGTACATTGGTGATGTTATCATTCCTTCTGCTAGGAGCCATTTCTAATCAATTCCATATTATATATTAGCTCATAAAATTTTGAACTCTCTATATCTCTAAACATGGTATAACACATAACATAAATTTATGCATCATAAATCCTAGTACCACATACTTTGGTTACTTCGTGGCAACACATCCTTCATAATTTTTTGTAATAATCTTATTAATTTACCAAATCATATACCACTTGAGTGTCGAACCAAGAGTGTAGCAAGGCCCATTTTCGTGCACCAGTTCCCGTTTGAGTCTAGATCAAAGTGGTGTTTTCAGGTTTTAACCCTAGTTACATTTGTATCAGAGCCACCTCTAATTGTTCATATCCAGACAAGGATGTATTTTCTTGATAAACCATATGATCTATTTCCTAAAAAATTATAGGATTTCCTTGTATTATTATTCCCAAATTATATATTAGGGGTTTTTTCACCAATATTCGTTTTCTATATCTAGTTTCCAGGTTTTCTACTAAACTTCCTTTGATACCAAATGTTACAACGCATCCCCTGAAGCTCGGAGCTGGTGCATTATTTTAATACATTGGCATGATTACAAGGAATATAATCAAGAGGGATCGAGTAGTTTAGTTTTTTGTAAAACCAAATACATATATGGGTTCAATATTAAAACTTGAAAATAATTACAACATATATGTTTAATTGGGAGCATCCACCACTCCAAGATTATTCATGCAAGTCAGTAAAAATAATATTCTTCATGTCCTAAGAAAATGAAACATAAGAAAGGGGTGATCTCAAATGCTTAGTAATGTTAAGAAACACAACATAAGATATCATAAACATAAACATTATGAATGATGAATAACTAAAAACACATTTCTTTTAAAAATAAAATTTAACATAATATGGTAGAAATATGATCTGAGTAAATATTTCTATAATAGAACATAATCATGGGTATTCTAATAGAAAAATAACCACATGAAATATGAATTAATAGATTCATAATGAGGAAAATGCATATGTCGGACATTCTAAAACAATCTGTCAAGGCCTCGACCAAGAGGTTTAAAAAATAATTAAGTCCTCGTCCAAAACTATATCTCAAAATAGGCAATGCCTCAACCATGTCCATGTCTATTTTTTCATGAGACTTATTGATGCATCGAGATGCTATAATAGGCCCCAAAAATCACATACTAAGTCCAATGAATTCTTCATAAAAAAGGGGTTAACATAATTAACATATACATTCATATTGAAACTAACATATGAAATGTAAATAAATTTCCTCAATCATTGATCATAAACACTAACCATTCATAATAATATAGTGAATGGTATCCAGATAGCACATCTATATTAAAACAAATAAAAAACCCTTAAAACATATTTTAGATGATATCATAATATATAAACCTCAATAAAGTACAAGATTCAACAATGGATATTTATATAGACGATGATATTTTTAAATGATACCACTAACAAATTGTTGAGGAAATATTCTTTAAACATTCCAAAGTGTCACATACCACCATGAAACATTCATATTATAATCCCTTAGAATATCATGAGAATAATGAGACTCTTGATATGGAATACCCAAGGAAATTACATACACCACATGCATGGAATGTGTGGTGAACAAGGAATATATTTCATAAAAGATAATGTGAGATGAAAAAATTCCTTTTACTTTTAAAACCTGAGTTATTTTGTATAATCATTTGTATTTGACATGAAATCAGAATGTAAACATGTATATACTAGAAAATAAATGGAAAGTACACTGAAATAATATTTTAGGAATAAATTATGTCCCACTAAAATGAAATTATATAAAAAATATTTCCTAAGAATCATTAAAAAGTAATCATTTTAGTGCATTTTAAGGAAAGTATTAAATAGAATTTTAATGTGGAAAGGAATTTTTGTTTTATAAAAACCAGAAATGAACCCAAATAATTTTTAATTATCAAATTATTGGTTTTATAAAAATAATGGTGGCTTAAAACATATTATAGTGTGAATTTGAAAATGGGTAAGAATTCGAGATGTTCCCTTGAATCATGATAGTTTATCGGGATGAAATTTTGAATGATGCTTTTTAAAACATGAAAATCTCAATAAAATAAAGAAGGAATATAGTTTGTAAACATATATAGGAAATTATAAACAGAATTTATTTTAGTATATAAGAATATATAATAATTTAATTGAGGTAATTAGAGAATAAGCATAACCCTAATGAAAATGGAGGTCCGGGTAGAAATCCCTTACCACTTTGTAATCAATCGATTTGTATGCCCCAATATTAATAATCAAAAAATTATACATTGAATACCAAGATAATAAACAGATTAATGATATGAAACATAATAGGTTAGTATAAATACACCATACACAATAAATACTAGTGAATAAGGAAAGTATCATACAAATGGATGTGAGATGAAGAAACCCTTATCTTAAGTCTGATGGTGTTCTTCACTTTCTCTTAGTGTCATGGATAACCAAATTAAAATATTTAATTCATATTTATATAATTTATTATTTATATAATTTATTTATTATAATATTATTAATCTCATTCATAGCCTTCTTGATGGGTTTAAAGATCTAATTTTGTTGTTTGGGAGTGTTTTCTTCCTTGGTTTTCACGATCAGGTTACTTATATTTATGTATGGATAAACATGTAGAATGATAATGGTTGTCAATAATAGAAGATATATGTTATTATTTAACAAACAGAATAATAATTTTTTATAAAATTTATTTGGTTATTGGGAGTGAATATGAATCTTTATATAAAACATTGATGACAATTATTTCGGTTAATTGGTGGTTTTTGATCAAAACAAACTCATTTTGATTTATAAATTAATATCACATGTACAAAATATTACATGACCTTACATAAGTTAAAATATATATATTATATTCTGGTTCAAAAATAATATTTTTTTCCTGACCATATGTGAAGATGGTAAAAGTAATTGATAACCCGTCATCCTTGAAAGTGATAAATTACACATCTCGGATGGTGTTTTCATTTTTAGTTTGAAAGAATGGGAAAGGAGAGATAATGATGAATTATTACATTTTCAAAAAAACAATCCAGTACATTTAATCTATTTATTTATCATAACATTTTTATGAAAGGAATTGAGGAATGAAAATATAAAATAATGTAACTCGCAATAAAAGAAAAGTTGAGATATCCAATACGAAAATTCGGCAGCCAAACATTGTCACTTAAAAATTCAATTTTTTTGATTAGTGAAAATGGTATCTCATCATTAATACATAATATGGATAGTAAGGGGGTATTTAAAGACATATTTCAACATAATATAACTGAAATTAAAAGATAATAACATAATAAGTGTGCTTGAAAAAAAGAGAGAAATTTCGAGATGAAAGTTTTGGAGGATAACGGCTATGCAATTTGGTTTTATAAAAAAAATAAAAAAAAGAGTTGACAGGGGTAACCCATTAATAAAATAGTCATAAAATATTAGTGGGAAAGAATAATATATAAATAAGAACATTTTATGAAAATATGAAATACATACCTCGTAAAAGGGAACAAGAAATAAAAGAAATGAAAAGAGGAATTTTCCTCTTGAAGTAATCTTCCATGACAGCCTCTTAAGGGGAGAGGTTTTGGTCTTTTTATGAAACCAAGGGATGCTAGAAATGAGAGAAGTTATTAGGAGGATATTTTAACAAAATTTAGACAAGGAAAAAGTTTTGATAGGATTGAATAGAAGAGGGAGTGAGTGGAGGTTTTTATAGCGGAGGAGAGGAGCGAATTTTGAATATTTAATTTATTATTTAAATATTTTTCTCAAGAAAAGCAATATTTTTTTATGATTGTGGCCAACAATAGTAATAAGTGAATGTGAGTTCTAACCAATGGTAATTTACATCATCCATGACTCAAACCTGATGCATAAATTCACTTATTTAGCATATTTTAAAAATTATAGAATTTCACTATTCACAAAAATTCATGTATTTTAGAAAAATCACAAAAATTCAGCCTAACCATTTTTTGATTATTATAATAAAAAATTAAACAAAATTATTTTAAAATAATTTTAAAAATATATTTAAAATAATTTTTAAATAGAATCAAAATTTATTCGAAAAAACACCCTTAAAACTATAACTCATTATATAACACCTTGAAAAATTAATCAAGGTCCCATTAAATTATCTTATAACCATAAGATAATAAAATATCAATTTATTATTAAATTTTATGAAAATATATAACCATTTTAAATTATTAAATTAGTCATAAAATTGTAATTAAAATATTTATGAAATAAAAAAATACCAATACTTATACTATGATCGTTTTTTCACTTTTATGATGTTTAAATTGTATTTATACATTCATGGGTCTTGTTTCTATTTTTTTGTCTGATTTATTATTCATTACTATTCATAAGGGTATGATACAAGTCATCAAAAATTATTTTTCTCTTATTTAACTCTAAATATCTTATTGAACAAAACTGTGTATGACAATTTTTCAAAATTCAAATCACTGAGATGGGAAAAGTATACTTACTTGACTAGGATATAACAAAGTGGTGTTTTGTAGAGACATAGTGTCTCATGCATTCTATATTATATCTATTTGTAAATTCTTGGGGTATTAAATTCCATTAGCAATATAATTTAATGCACTTATGAATTTATGGAATATAAAATTAATATATCACTTACTTGAACTCTCATAGCCACAAATATCTTATCATTTACACCAGAAGAAACTAGTTGTACTTGTTAAATATTCTTAATCAAGTTGGTATGGGAAACCATAATCCTAAAAAACCTATCAAATTCATCTTAAGATAGTGAGGTTTCATTATACTATCTAATATTAGACTTAGAAGATATAAACTCCTTATTTATATCATCACAACCTCTCTTGATATTATCAAACATAGTGAAAACTTCTAATCCAGATGTTTGGATATTACTCTCAAGAAAAACATTCTTCAAAACATTTTCCCCCTGATGGTTGATCCTCCTGCACATGAAGGGGATATGTAAGGTGTTGGATCATTATATGTATGTAAAAATTACTATAGGGGGTGAATAGTCATTTAAAAATTTTAATCAAAGTTACCATAAGTTATGATATTTTAAAGAATCAAACCTTGTGGGTGCAGCGTTCTTGTAAATAAATTGGTGAAATAGAAAAATAAAGAACCATAAACATGGATAATTTTTATAGTGGTTTATATATAAAGAAGATAGTACACTCATCAGTCTCCTATACTCCTCATGGAGACTGGTATCCCTTAAATCTCACTTTTAATGATGTGATAACCTATTACAGACTCTGAATTTTACAATACCTAGAGGCACAACCTAGTTTTCACTACATGCAAGTACCCTTGTCTACTTCCATGACTTTTTTTCAGGAGTCACAACCCAATCCTTCCTTTTTGGTAGTATAATAACCATATAACGAGAAATATTTCTTTTAATGGTAAAAAGCATAAACTAGGCACTGAATACCTAAAAACAAGAGATTATAGTATTACACAATTTAAACAAAAACAATGAAAATAAGAAGATGATATGATTGTTTTTGATGTATGTAGAACAAGATCATGATTCAATTAAAGGAATATATTTCAAATATGAATTTCATATTATTATCACAAAATAAGGTGTAAGTCAGAGATGACCATGAAAACAATCTAAGAGAATTCTTAATTTTTGAAGAATCACATACTTCTCATTGTATGAGTTTCTCTATTTTTTTCTCAAATGATATACACAATGCTTTTTATAGGAGTCCCTTTGAACCATTATTTAGGAACATTTAAATATAATCCAAAAATAATGTATCTACATTCACTCACAGCATGCCACTTATTAAATAATAACATAAACAATTTTGTTACCATAATTTGTTTTTAAAAACACAGTGAAATTAAAAAACCCATAGGGCTATTAAATCACTTTAAATATTAATAAAAAAAATTAATATTACTAGTAACACACTTGAAATTAAATTATAATTTGAAAATAAATTTAATAATTTAATTGAAATATCTATTTCAAACATGGAGAAAAAATGCATTGAAATAGAGCATTGTATGAAATATCAACCTGTTTCAATAAAGTATTATAAAAATATTTTAGAACATTAATATAATTATTTCAATCATGAAATAATAATAGAATCATTCTATCATACAAGAAATAAAATTTAGGAAAATAAATTTTTAAGAATAAAATTTAACTATGAATATTTATATACTGGTTGATGACCAACGATTACTCATTTGATATACCATTTCATGAAGAAAATAGTGACTCAAATGAAATATTGTTTCATGAATCCAATAGTTAATCATTTGACATACGATTGTGAGTTTAAGATAAACCAAATCATGTTTTACAATAATAAATACATCATGAATATCTATGATAAAAAATGAACCATATTAAACAATAAAAATTTACTCACCATTGGATGTCCAATAGTGACTTACTGACCTACGGTTTGGTGACTTACTGACACATCATTGTATTAATCCAATGGTATTTGGAAATGGTGACTCGTCTAATGGTGACACATTCAACGGTGAGTCATTCCAATATTTCCAGAAATAAAAAAATATTTTAAAATTTAATTAACAAAAAATAATAAAGTAATTTATCAAATCATTATTTAAAGAAAGATAATTAATATAAAACTTTTACATACCTTTAAATCCTAACAAACTCCCCCTTTTTAAATTAAAAAAAATACCTTTTCAAAATAAATATCACCATTTCTTAAATTTATCAAAATTTAAACTTAATTTTAAGAAAAAAACTCCCCATTTTAAGAATCTAAAATACCTAATTCGAATTTCAATTTTTCAAATTTAGCAGAATCTAAGGGTTTTGTGAAAATTTATGCTAATTGATTAAGAGTGGGAAAAAATTACAAGAAAATATAACCTTTATTAACATGATCTCTTATGAAATGAAATATAAAATCTATGGGTTCAGTTATATATTGTTTAAGAGGGTTTGTAGAAATTTAAATAGCACTAGAATTATCAAACTAAACATTAATTTTATAAATTCAAATATTGAAGGCAAACAATTTTATTTTATCCATATGCTCTGGGAACAACAACTAAAAGAAATAAAATACATAGATTATATTGTTGATAGTGCTACTAATAGTTGTTTCCTTTATCTCCAATAAATTAAAATTTTAACTAGAAAGTGAAACATAAATGTGGTACTCTTTCAGCCAAGTTGAATTGATGTTTTTCAAATTGGAGAAATTGGTCATGATTTGAAAGTTTATGAAATAAAATTAAATTTTCATTCCCAAGCCTCCTTATTCTATAGAAAAACATATATGTGTATAGGATTCAAAGATTTTACCATTTATTTAGTTAATTTAAAAAAGATTAATAGAGTAAACATTTTCATTTCTACTTGCATAAAATAGAACTAAATTATTTTTCTGAACTATAAAATTATTATTTTCTAATAAAAAATAAAATCATAGCCACATAGTTGTGATATACTTAAAATATTATGTTTCTAACCATCTACATATTGTATATTTTGAATTATTATAGTTTTATAAATATCTCCCTCACACATTCCTTTAATCATTCCCCTAATGTTGTCTCCAAAAGTGAAATGGAAACTATAACATGTATTATATGATATAAATTTACTTATATCACATGTCTTGGGACTAGAGAAGACACTATCTAAGTACCATGAGTTTTTGGGACTTCCAAGTCATATTTATTGAAATTATTAAATCAATATATTGTTTTGGAACCCATGCCAACATAGGTCCAATTGGGTTAGTAGTATAAACTTTTGGAACCCGTATTTATTTAAAACATTCATTATAGGTTTGATTAAAAATTGAATCATTTGATATATAAGTTTTGGTCTGCCTAAAAGATTGTGTCAATCATAGTGAACACCCATTAGCATAATTTCATTGCATTATGAATTTAAAATAAGTTACACTTGAAATACTTCCTTTATATCATTTAACAGAAGTAGTTTTATTTAAACTATGAGTAAAACTATTTTAACCAAAAATAGTCTTATTGTGATTTATTCTCATTAAAGGAATCAACTTGTCATACTATTTTTACCATTTATAAAGGTAGATAATTCCATTTTAATGTTAAGCACTTAATATTTTAATTCCAAGTTTTACTTTTCAACAGTTTCTAAATATGAGAAGATATTTCCTTGAGTCCTAGATGAAGTATTTCTCAGTTTCTTATTTTCATGTTTCTGTTTCTTAAATTAATTTTCCACATTCATTAAATCACCTACTATCAAGTGAAATATTTTATCTTGTCCTTTATCATTAACAACCATAAAATATTTAATTATTTCTCTTCAATTTTTTAATTTATGCAATTTAGAATTTTTATTTTCTCTAGACTTATTATTATGGGAATTACTGTTTTTTAGATGTTCACAATTAAGTCCAAATTAAATAATTTATTTTGATAACTTATTATTCCTTGATTTTAACTCAATAAACTTTTTAATTAATCTTCCTCCATAATTATTTAATTATTTAATTTAATTAATCATTTTATTTGATTTTTTATTTTCATAATCATAATAATATGATGAATCAGAAAACATTTGGGTTTCAACTCCAGATAAATCATATTAATCACTAAAAACATGAGATATTAAATGAGTAGAAAAAGAGTTATTTACCTTATTTTGAATACTCGTTTGAGCTAATTTCCCTATCTCATGTTCACATCCAGAATCATTATTACTATCAGAAGCATCTGAGAAGTCCCAACCACCAAACAAATCTTGTTTTCCTTTCCTTATTTTCTCTTTGACTTTCTTGGGATATATGAGTTTTAGGAAGTTGGTTCTAATATGACCATTATTTCTACACTCATAATAGTTTAATTTAGAAACATCATTATTATTGTTAGAATTAGCTTTTATATTTTCCTTACTGAATTTATTATGGAACGAACTCTTCCCACCTTTTTTCACGTACTTGAAAATTTTCATACTGGTATGGGACATATCCTTGTCACTATCTTGACACTCAGATTCAGAGGCATATGAGGTATCAAAAAGTTAAAATTTAAATTAAATATCATTTATTTTCATAGAATCGTCATTAGTAATGTTTTCAAGTTCAATATTTTATGGGATTAGGGATCCAACCAATTCATCCAGTGTGTATTCTTTGATGTTATTACTCTCATCGATGGAAACCTTATTTGCATTCCATATATTTGGAGGATTTATCATTACTCTTTATTTTTTAGTAGGGTTATCCAATCGTTCAACAGGACCAATCATCCCATTATTTATGCTCATAAACTGATGGAACATCTGGTTCATAGATTTTTTATGACCCATCTTGAAATCTGGATATTTTGATCAGAGCATTCCCAACATGGTTTACTTGAGATTTTCAGCTCCATAATGGTTCACTTGTAACATCTTCCATATGTCATGGGTAGTCTTATAGAAGGATACGTGGATGTATAAACTCCTACTAGTATCACAATGAAAAATATTTTTGACCTTGTAATTTAAGAAATATATCACCATGTCATTACTAGTAAGAGTTTGTAGATCGAACTCATGAAACTTGTATACTTTATCCCTTTTTACAAGTGTTTAACAATTAGTTTCATCAGGTAGGCGTCAATTCTATCCTTCTATTAACAGTAGTCACTCCCATCAATGAACATGGTTTTTTGGTATCTATACATCATTTTCATTTATACCTTCCATTATAAATTAAATCTATTCTTTTTATTATTATACTTTTAATTCTAGAGTTTTGGTTTTTCATAGCAATATCAAATAAGTAGTAGGACACTAACTTAAAAAAACTATAGTTCTAACAACCATACCTCTGATACCAACTATTGGATAATTGTAATTATGGGAAAAGGAATATAGGGGGTGAATACTCATTTTAAAATTTTAATCATAGTTTATAGAAATTATCAGAATTTATAAAATCAAACCTTATGGGTGTAGTGTTTTTGAGAATAAATAGATGAAAAAGAAAAATAATGAAAAATGAACACATATAATTTTTATAGTGGTTCATATCTAAATATCCTTGTCCACTAATCAATATCTTATACTCTTTGAGGAGACTGGTACCCACTAATCCTTACTTTTATTGGTTTGATAAGCTATTATAGACTCTTCCTTTTACAATACCCAAAGGAACAACCTAGTCTTTACAACAAAAGACAACCATTATCTGTTTCCCTAACTTTTGTTCGGCAGTCACAACCCAAGACATCCTTTTGGGTTGCAGAATAACCAGATATTGAGAAATCCTTCTTTTAAAGGGAAAAATTATAAACCAAGCACTAAAGATGTAAAAATATGAGATTACTAAAAAACGCAATTTAAAGAAAACAATGAAAAGAATAATATGATCTAATTGTTGGTGATGTATGTATCACAAGGTCATGGGTCACTTGAAGAAATAGATATAGATTATGTACTCATTCTTATGATTACAGAAGAAGGTGTATGTCATAGATGACCTCAAAAAATTTCTGAGAGCAGTAAGATTTTATAAATTATCACACAGTTAACATTGTGTGGGTTTCTAATTTTGTGAAACTGATCTACAAATACCTTATTATAGGATTCCCTTTGAACTATTTTTTGGGAACATTTAAATAGAATCCAAAAATCAAATATCTACATTCACTCACTATATGACTATTGTTAAATAATAACAGAAATTATTATGTTACCAGTAAAAGTTTTAAAAAACATGGTAAAATTAAAAAAACAATCGGGCTATTATATCAAATGAAATATTAATCAAAATAATTAATATAACTAGTAATGCACTTGTAATTAAATTATAATTTTAAAAAAATTGAATTAATTAATTGAACTATCTATTTCTAATATGTAGAAAAAATGTATTGAAATAAAGCATCATATAAAATATTAATCTACTTTTATAAAGTCTTATAAAAACAGTTTAACTCATCTAAATAATTATTTCAATAATGAAATAATCAAAGAATCATTGTAAAACCGAAATAAACACATTTAAGAAAAAAATTCTAAACAAGAAAATTTAACTCAGAAAATTTATCTAATGGTGGATGTCCAATGGTGACTCATTTGAAATACCATTGAATGAAGCCAACAATGACTCAAATGAATACCATTGAATGAATCCAGTGGTGACTCGTTTGACATAACATTGAGATTTTAAGAAAAACTAAATTGAGTTTTACAAAAAATAACTACATCATGATTATCTATGATTAAAAAGGAAACATATTAAACAATGAAAATTTACTCACCATTGGATGTCCAACATTGACTTACTAACCTACTATTGGGTGAATTACTGACCTACTATTGTATGAAGCCAACAGTGGCTAAAAACAATGACTCATCAAATGGTGACTAGTTCAACGGTGACTCGCTCAATCATTTCTATAAAGAAAAAAAATATTTGAATATTTAATGAACACACATTTATAAATTAATGTATCAGAACATGATTTAAAAGAAATTCAATTAATATAAAAATTTTATATAATTTTAAATCCAAACAAAAGGTTCTGGAGGGTATGTGAATGAATAATAGCTTCCTATAAGATCAAATTCATAGTTTTATCTCCATCAACAGTAGGTGATTCAAATGGTGGATCAATGATATTATGCTTAGCCATAGATTCCCCAAAAATAACTGGTCTGACCAATATTCCTTCCACTCTAGATCTAGTAGCTAACACACTAGGATCAATCTAAATTGTCCTTTACACTCTGATATCTGCAACTCTCTTAGAAGCAGGAACCTCTACCTGAACATATTCAACAACATTGGAAGCTTAAACTTTATAACTCTAATAGACATCCACATTAAGTATCAACTCAATAAATATAGGCTTAGATCTCTCAACAACTACCTCTTCCAATTACCTTGTAGGAGCCACCTCAGTGGGTGTTGCATCCCTATGAGTTGAGGTCCTAGACTACCCCACCTAAATTGGTGTAGGATTTGGTATAACCACCTAAGTATCACTCTTCTTGGAAACATGTTTCAAGGAGTTAGAGGGAGAACCCCAATTTTACATGAATGTATTAAAAAGAATATTAGATAATGTGTGGCTCTTATGACACTTAACTACTCCACCATCATTCTGATCCACATCTTTTATCTTCAAAATTAGAGGAACAATTCTCTTATAGGGGATTATAATTAAGCTTTCCTTTTCCATAAAAATAGTTCTTGAACATTATCATGTACCTTGTAATGTTTTTCTTCATATTTTTGATAAGGAAATATATAACATAGAAGTCCTAAAAAACACTATTCTAATTTCTCTAAATCTCTATGAGATCCCTATTTTAATGAATTTACCTAAAACCTTCCATTCAGCCTTTAAATCATTCATTACATTCTTCTAAAAATTAGGTGACCTGAAATAGAACTTAAAAACATATGAGGCATCTAACGTTATTGTTCAACTCAGGGACTGACTAATTTTTTTCTCACCTTCATGTGGACAATGAAAGATATCTTCCATATACATTATAGAAAACAACATGTAATTCCCATCCAAATTCATATATATCACATACTTTGCTTCATCAAATTAGAACTCATCATTGCATATAAACTCACAGACCTACTATTTAGAAAGGAACCCTTACTTCATATCATCAAAAACAATATCAAAACCCTTGAACTAAAATACCTTACTCAGTAAAAAATCCTTTCCATTCAACCGACAATGTCTGGAACTTTCCTAACAATCACTTGGTGTGGTGCACCGACAAACAAGGATTTCTATAAAGGACCAAAATTTCTATTATCTTTATGCATAATATTCCCCATTTCTAGGAGTTTGGTTAATGGTCAATAGATTAAAGAGGGTATTAGTTATGTTTTAGGAGAGAAATGATTTATTAAAATGCTGAGACATTAGAGGGTTGATTTGAGGGTTTGGTTACATTCCCAATTTTGGAAAAGTATATGTAGGAATTTTGGTTTCATGGTGAAATATGAATTTAAATAAATAATAAAATGAAATAAAATAATAAAAAAACAATAATAAAATAGTATAATAAATTTTTTTAAAATTAAATTAAGCCACAAATAAATATAAAATCATAACAGATTTTGAAAAAATTAATTCAAATGAGATAAATTAATTTAAATTTCTCAATGCTTTAGAATATATTGAAAATAACAATAAATACAGAAATTGAGATACAACTAAAATAAATATAAAAAAATTATGGTAAAATAATTTAAATTCAAATAACCCAAATAATCACTTTAAAAAATAAAAATACCCACAAGTAAATGGATTATTAAAAATATAAGTTAATCGATTCATAGTAGAGATTAATTCAAGAGAGATGTCACCTTTCTAAGCATGATCTCTCAAGAAATGAATTAATATATCTATATACATTGTTATTGATTGATTTATTGGATTCTTGGTAATTTTTATGGAACTAGTTTTATCATATATGAGTTCACCTTGGTAAAAATTGAATCCAAAATCCATCCACATGTGTTTCATCCACCACACTTGTACAAAACAACTACTAAAAACAATATACTTTGTTTTCATAGTAGATAATGAAACTGTGAATTTTTTATTACTAGACCAAGATATTATAGATTTACTTATTTAGTGATAGGTTCTAATGGTATTATTAACATCTATTTTATAACCACTAATTTTATCATCTGAATATGAATTCAAATTTAAATTTGATTTTTTTGGAAAGTGAAATTATTCCTTTCAAATAGTTTAAAATTATGTTGGAAACATTAAAATGAGATTACATGGGATTTTATTGGAATCATGCTCAAAATAATTCCACAAATATAATGTCTGGTATAATAGAATATAAATATAGTAGACTCCCAGTTATTCATCTATATATATTGTTTTCAATTGGTTTCCCAACTTTATCAAAATTGAGATTTACATTATAACTCATAGGAGATGTATGTATCCTATTATTTTCAGGTAAAAAACATTTAAGTAAGTTACGTATTAATTTCATTTGATTTATAACATAAAAAATCCTTTTTGGAAAATTTTAAATCCATGAACTAAATTCAACTCACCCATTATACTCATTTCAAATTCTTTTTGCATGATTTTTAAAAACTCATTACAAACTAATTTATTTTTGGAACAAAAAATCACATAATTTACATTTATTTGAAATAAAAAAATATCTGAAGAAGAAGTTTTATTGAAAATATTAGGATCTATCAATAATAAATAAAATACATTCTACAAAATAAAAAAACTCAAATGATCATACCAAGATATAGGTTCATTTTTAAGACAGTAATGAGATTTTTTATGTTGAAAAATAAAATTTGAAAATTATGGATTTTTGAAACCATGAGATTGTTCAACATAAACCTCTTCCCTCAAAATTCTTCAAGAAATAAAAATTTAAAATCCATATGATATAGATTTAAATCCATACGTGATGCATAGGCATTAAGAATTATAATGGCTTCCCAGGCCACAGTGGAAAAGGTTTCCTCATAATATAATCCTTCCTATTGATTTTACACTTTAACCACAAATATAACTTTATTCATAGTTATCACTCTGTGTTTATCCTATTTATTCATAAGAACCTACTTTGTTCCATTTATTGGGTAATTAATGGTTCTATAAACTAATTCTTATACCTTGTTCCTCTTGAACTTGTTCAAATCATATTATATAGATAAAAATCAACTCTCAATGGCTAATGATTCTTCTATGGTTTTAGTTTCAAGTTATGAAAAAAAGGTAGAGGATTATATAAGGTTATTTACATTCCTTCTTATTCCAATTCCTTCATCTATGTTTCCTATTATTGAATCTAAGGGAATATTTTTCAGGCTTCTAGGTTTTGTAGGTTGCTCGCATTGAGGTTCACTAGTGTCTATCCTTTCATGATTAGTTGAATAATGAAAAGTACCAAATCTCCAACTATTATATTTTTAACAAGTGGATCCGGTTTCATGTTTTAAAAATAATCACTTAACTCATTAACATGTCTCATTTTATAATCAAATGGATCACTTTATGAAAATTTATTACGATTTTATTCATTAAAAATATTTTATTTTTCAAAAAACTCTATAATTATTAGAATTAGTTGAATAACCAAGAAATATTTTTTCATCATCCTTTGGATCAAATTTAACAATATCATCCTTGGTGTTCAAAATGTAAACAAGGAATTCAAACACTTTAATGTATCCAAGCATTGGTTTTCAATAATTCCATATCTCATCGGGAGTTTTTATTAAAATATGACAAATTAAAACCTTGTTAATGATATAACATGATATATTTAGATAATCATACCTAAATTGAGTGGTAAGTTTATATTCACATAACATATTATTATATATTTCTTGTAACTTCATATTCCAAATTTCAAAAAAAAACATTATATTGAGGCATCAAGTGGGAAGAAAAAGTATGTTTAATACAATGTTTTGAACAAAAAGAATTGAACTCATGGTTTCAAAAATCACAAATATAGTCACTCCTCATAGAAATAATTAAGGAAAATTTCTCTATTTTAAACAATTTACATAAAAATATTAAATCATAACAATATATGCTTTTAAGACTCAATAAGAAAACTCAAGTAAACCTGAATAAATTATCAACTAACACATAAAAAAATATTTTCCCCTTTAGATTATTGTTCTAGTAGGTCCAATCGAATCCATGTGGATATAATCTAGGGGACTGGATGAAACAACCAATTTAATAGATTCAAAATATGACATGTGTTTATTACCCATTTGGAATACATCACATGTTTCTATTTATTCAATTTAGGTTGAGGTAAATATAATATTAAATTTTTCTTATAAAATTTTATCATTGAGTGAACATTAAAATAACAAATTATTATAAACCAATTATACGATTCATTTGAATCATTACTTAAATAGTTAAAAAAAATTCTACACAAGTAATTAAGATATAATATATATACATTCTCAGTTATAGGTTCCTTAAAATTAAATTGATTATCAACAAAAATAGAACATGAATTATTTGAAAAATATACATAGTAACCTTCATTAAAAATTTGATAAATACTTATCAGGTTGTGCTTTAATCTTTGCACATAAAGGAATTTATTTATGAGAAATAATATTGGATTTACAATAGATCCATATCTATTAATATTCCTACTCTACATTGTCACAAAATGAGACATAGCCTCCATCAATTTTAGATAAGGAATGGAAATTTGAGAAATCTTCACTCAAATTCATTTTCTATCCACTATGAATATACCAATTTTATATGATTCTATTGTAGATTTTCCCCTATAAAACTGATCAAAAAATTAATTGTTTTGGTACAAGTATTCTCTTGGGTCCTAAAATGTTATTAACCTAGTAGTAGGGAATCCAAGTCCTCTTTTATTGTCAAGAAATCCCATCCTAGAATTTCGATAAATTTATTGAAATAAAAACGTTCTTAACACTAGATAATTGAGGGACACTTATACTAAAACCATTTTTATAATCTCTAGGTTCTCTATAATGAAAAAAAAATTCTATAAATGTTTTTTTACCTTGAAATAAGAACAAAATTATTTTTTATACCTTTGGTTATTCATATTTTTTCCCGATTCAAAACATATATTTGTGGATTTAATTGTTACCTTGAATTTAGTTTAGGTAATTGTGCCATTTTTTAAAAACACTAGAAGAATATTTAAATTATTGAAAATGTTTTTTTTTTCAGGATTTCAATTCGGTTCCCATGTTCAATATAAGAAGTTATAGATTTTTTCATCATAACCTTCGAGCCTAGAATTTGTTTTTTAAGTCAAATATTTCAATTAAAAATACATTATATGAATTTTTTAGTTACTTATTTTTATTTTTCAATGATTAATATTAAATTTATATCATTTTAAAATATTCATTCAGTTCCTCAAAATAGAAAATTTTATCTTTAGAACCATATTCATCCCTAGATGATTAAAATGAATGTACATGCTCGGATTGAACCATAAAGCACATGTTGGAAATTTCAATTGTGATTTCATATTCTGATTCAGATGATGTTTAATCACTAGAATCCTTAGAGGGACTACATATGGCCTTAATATCTATTTATCTAATTCTCTTGGATTTTGTTTTCCATTTGTATTTCTAATAATATTTTCTTTTTTTATAGAAGTTGTGGAAAATATGGTTTGATATGTCCAAGCATCATGAAATCATATCACCTGAATTACATTGATCTTCCATCATATTTTGTGGATTTATTGAATGATTTCTTGAATCATTTTCTCTTATTGTAGAACATTTTAATCTTTATAGAATATTGATCAACCTCACCTTTAAAATCAGAACTGTTTAAAGTATCCTCATATGTTGATCTAGAAATTTTTATACCTTGTCTCTGGTTGTCATCCATTTAAGTAGAAACATTCAAAGCAACATTATCCTTTAAATAATTATATAATAATTATCATTAGCTTTAATTTTTGAATCATACATCATGGGCGTGCTGTTAAGATATTTTATTTTTAAATATTTCACAAAATTAAATTCCCTAATGGTAGATAAAATTACACACCATTTGGATGGAAGAACTTTGAGATGTTTTAAAGATTCATCAGGATCAGGAACTATTTCTCTTAGAGAGTCATCATTATTCAGAATTTCTTTCAACCATCTATTCATATATGTTATTATTTCACCATAATTCATTCTAAATGTGTGAAACTATAGCTTCATATAATTTTACCTCAACTGTATTACATTATTAGTTCCTTCATAGGCTACTAATATAGTTGTCCATATTTTATGTGTTGAAGCACATTGGGAAACCTTTTTGAACTCATCTAGACTATGTCCAAATAAAATAACATTTATGTATTCTATGTTCAAATAAAAATAATCTTTTTCAATAACAACCCCATTTTTTAGATCTTTTTTTGCAATTTTAAGGTTTAAGGGCTTCAAAATAAACCTTCAGACCAAGGTTCATAAAAAATAACAATCCATTACCTCCATCACTCTTAATTTTTTCTATAGAAATAGAGTTCTATAAACATATACACATATTCATTATAATTATATATAGTATCAATTTTAAGGTAATATTTATGAGTTCAGCCTTTTAATGGTGAGAAATCAAGAGTCCCAAACTCAGATATCAACTTTAGGTCAGATAAGATCTGTACAAAGACTCAAGAGTGGGGTGAATTGAGTTCTTGAAATTTTATTCATTTATAACCACCCTCTATTAAGGTACGATTGTTTGAGATATTTTTAAATCATGAGAAAAAAAATATAGTAAAAAGTTAAGATAAATATAAAATATAGAATATTTATAGTGATATGGGGCACAAAGACCCCTAGCCTACTCCACCAATATTAAACTGTTATCACATGGTTATTTCCCTAGTATCGGTCATATTCTTAGGGAATTATCTATTGAGTGATAGAAGATGACACTTAGTAAAAATTCAGGAGATTTTTTTAGGCTCCTAAAATGATTTTAAAAAACAAAATCCTTCAACAATAAATACAAGGATTTATTAATTCTTGCAATGTGATCAAATTTTGAGAGATTAAAAGCTAAACCATACAGTTTCAAGATGCAATTGATGGAAGAGAAGTGAGCTCAAAGAGAGAAAATAATAATGGAGAATAGATAAAGGAGTGTCTTCCAAATAAAACACGATTTATCTTGGAATCTCAACTGCAAAAAACATGATTATTATTATACATCTTAGTAAAGAGAATCTGCAACACAAAATGATTTAAGAGAGAGATAAATTTTATGTTGTATCTTCTATTCTTGATGCTCTTATTCGATAATTTCTCTATATGTTCTCTAAAACTTCTATGAAAAAAACATCTAAAAAATTGTCTTAAGATAATCTCTTGGGGTGTCTTCCTAAAATGACATATTCAAAAAGCACTAGGTAATAATAATAATTTATGCTTCTTTCTTTATGAGTACTTAATGCCATTTGGAAATGGATTTTACCCTAAAGAGGTATTCCATTTTGTAATTCACCGAAAAACTCATTTTTTCACATGAAATAATCCAATTATAATAAATAACTGAGTTTCAAAACAAAATTTTTGATTAGGGATCACCACATACTCCAAATACATGCATCTAAATTCAAATAGATTAATTTATCCACATAGTTGTTCTTCACATAGGAAAATTTTTCACGCAGAGAAATCAGGTTGTTAACTTAATCATATAGCTAAAATTACATAAAAAATTTAATCCCATATTACATCTTCACATAGATTATTGATTCATTTTGGTGATTGGACCCATGTATCCAAAAATACCATGGGTCCAAATCATGTAGCATAATTCCCAACATAGTTGATTACGCTTAGTTATTTCAACAATGTATCTATTTCTCATGTAGTTGATTTCATGATGTAAGTGATTCATGTAGCTAAATCTATAATGTATCCAATTAATTGAGCTGATATATCAATTTTTCTAAAATCAATGTTTCCATAGTTCCCATGTAGATGATTTTATCTAGACTTGGCCAAAATTTTAGCATAAATGGAAATTATAACAGAATTGAACTGTTACCACATAGTTGAACTAAATTAGATTAAAACCTATTAAAGTCACTTAAAAAAATATTTACTTGAAAAATAATAATGGTTTTGGGATCATGAATTTGTATAGCACATTATATATCATGTGATAACATCAATAGTCCAATATTTTCTTTCCCTATGATTGTGTGTATTAGAAATGGGTAAAATTTTCACCCAACACACTAAAAAAGTACTCCATTGACCATGAAAGAAAGATTAAATAATTCAAATTAAATTTAAGTACATTTAATAATAATATATAAAATAATAAAGAATATAATATTTTTAACATTCTTTGAAAAATGAGTCTTATATACATGGGATAAACATCACCATAGGCTTTTCCATTAGATTCGAAACATATAAAAGATTCCATAAAAAAGTTTCTAATTTTTGGAAAAATACACAATATTTACCAATCTCCTTAATAACACATTTATATCCTTTAATTATTATCCTTATTTATCATTGATTTCCCACTAGTTATATACAAAGAACTATTCGGTCAACCAGTAGAACTTTCCCCCCTAAAAACAAAGATCAATAAACATGACCACCTCACCTTAGTTACCATGTCAGTGATCCTTAAACATGTCTAAAGTTCTATACTTTCTCACCCAATCATAACATCATCCAAAATTGAAAATTTATGAATATCCGTATACCCATGGATAAGAAACATTGATTTTTTCATCATACAGTACAACTTCACCTTCCAGTGATTGAAATTTCACTAACCCAAATCCTATGAATGAAATCCCAATGAACTAAAACACAGTTCACCTTTCAATATTATGTAAATGATAGTTCATGAGAGTGTAAATGAAATTTATAAGAATGAATCTATAGAAACTGAGGTTGTGAATGTATTCACGAGGTACATTTTCATAATATGTTTTTCCAATAATTGATATATTATGTTAATTATGGTGAATAATATTCATAGTTTCTACTAGTATATATATATATATCACTAATATATAAAGGGAAAATACATAGAGGGAAACTTTAGACTTATTGGTCCCCATATAACTTCTATATAGTAATTTTCAACGGGAGAAGCTAAAATTTCAAAAAAAAAAATTAACTGCTATAATTTTGGTACATAAAATATCAGATGAAAGGATATTCATAAAACCTAAAATAAAGGGGTATAACTCTATAATATAATCATATATAATATATTTCCATTTTTATCCTGACATATTCATTTTAATTTTTTAGAAAAACATTGGATTATCATTATAATCAATTTAGATACTAAAATGATATATTTATTTTTTATCCAAATCAAGGATTTCCATAAAATTAACCACACACAATTTCCTTTATCAATTTATAATACACTAAATTCAACATTTTAGTAATAAGTATCAAATTATAAATTTTATATTATTTTTTATTTAGAATTTTATTATAATAGAGAGATGTTTACTTATCATCAAAGTCATGGTTTGTGGATGGCCAATATGCACAAGGAAACCATGGATTACTTCAAATGAATAAGTATTATGGTATATAAAATAAGAAATCACCATCAAAAAATTTATCAAAATATGGTACATATTTGTATCAATGTCTCTACAGTGTCCAAATCAATTTAATGAAAAAATTATGGTTATTAAATTTGTTAATTTATGAAATATATTATATTTCATCAATAAAATGCATCCCCAAAATAGTTATTTCTAAAGGTAATTATAATTTCATTAAAAATATTTATTAATCAATTGTTTTTCTATATTATTCAAGTAATTTCAAGGATTTTTAAAATCCACATATTCAACAGAGAAATTAGATTTATTTTGAAATGAGTAAGCAACTTACATGGTGTCAGAATTTTTGCATACATCATGAAGATGTGATTTCCTACAGTGTGGGTAATTTTTTTATTTAATAGAGTTCATAAAGAGTTGGTTTATCTTCTTCTTATTTAGGACTTTTATCATTGATTGATTTGTGAAATTTTGGAATGTAATCCATATCAACCTGAATTATAGTATTAATATTAAAATCATTTCCCCTTTAGAATCACACTTCATGGGTTATTTTGTCCGTATGAAGAGCTCAAAAGGTCATTATAAAAATTTCATGGTACTTTATGAATAAATTATTCCCCTTTCATACCCCAATTCATGTCAACTCATGAAGTTGAATTGTGAAGATTAAAGGATTTTATCCATCATAAAGGATCATACACTATATAGGGAGGTCTTTTATGCTCTTCATAGGCACAAAATGTTTTTAGAAAAATCAATTCTTGATGAAGTATTATATAAAGAATATGAACTAATGTTATATTTAGGACTATCTCCATGGCTATTTTTATGATTATTTGATTTATTTAAATTTCTTATTGATGCAATTCATTCCCTTTTCGGTACAATTACTTTTAATAATATGGTAGTGATACAACATTTTATTTTATCAATATAAAAATATGTTATTAAATTTACTACAATGTATGATTAGGGAATACAAATATCACTTTTATAAAATTCATAACACTTTGTTTGGGGTACTTGAATACATTTATGCCTACTCCCTTTGTTTTTTTTCAAATATTATTAGAGGCTGTTCAATCTTCTCAAAGAAACATTTTTGTTCATAACGTGTGTCACATACTCAAAATTGATCAAACATGCTCATATTGAATTGATAATTTAGGTAAATTATCCATGATTCATATGTTATTTGTATGAATTAATCACACTTCAGTTTGATACATGGTGTGGTTGGTGTGATTAAAAGACGTGATTTTATTTATAGTAGATATTTTAGTTCAAATAATACATCACACACTCAAAGAATAGAAATCATTCTAGGATTTTATAGATATTTTAGGAAAATGATTCATAATTCATTTTTGACATATAAGATTCAACTACATGTAAATTCAACATGTTGTATGACTATAATGATTCAAAGATCTTATTTTCAATAAAAAAGTATCATTCCATCTTAATGTGTTTTATACATAGTTAAAAAAAAGATAATATATTTACAATGTCTTGATAATTTAAAAAAATGATATGTGATTCATTTTTTACATGTGATAATCAAACACGCATCAATATAACATGTGGTGTGACTAGTGTGATTAAATGTATGTGTTTTATGTATAAAAGAAACATTTTTTTCTCATAACATGTGTCACATAGTCATAATTTCGAAAACACACTTAGAATGTATCGATTATTTCAGAAAATTATCCATGATTCATTTGTGATGTGTAGAAAAAAAACAACATTTCAATATAACACACAATGCGATCGGGTTGACTTAATGATCATTTCTTCAGTATAAAAGTGACATTTTAGTCTAAAACTAATGTTACATACTCAAAACTGAGAAAGTTTTTATATTGCCTTGATACTTTATAAAAAAGATATGTGATTAATTTTGGATGTGTAGGAATTAACCTAAAGTCAATAATACACATTGTGTGCCCAATATGACTAAAACTGCATGTTTTCATTTAGAAATGGTATTTTAGTCCAAAATTTCCATTACATAACCAACAATAATAAATAAAACATTTATTTTTTTATATTTAATGAAAGGGGTAAATAATTATATTCTGTCATGCAGAAAATTAAATACATGTCAATTTGACACATAGTGTGGTCGGTATGAATTAAATCACATGTTTTCATTTAAAAGTTTCAATTTAGCTAAAAACATAGGTTGAATAATCAAAACCAATAAAACACACTCAAATTGTATCCAAACATTATAAAAATTATTTTTAATTCATTTTTTATATGTTGGAATAATCCTCACATCAATCCAACACATGATGTGGCTAGTGTGTCCAGAAGTGCATGGTTTAAATTAAAAGTGAAATTTTAGTTTAAAACAAGCTTCACATACTAAAAACCAAGAAAACATACTCAAATTTTATAGATATTTAAGTATAATATTTTATAATTAATTTATAATATGTATGAATTAACCACATTTCAATCTAAGACATGGTCTGGCCAATAAGATTAAATGTAAGTGTTTTGAATTAATGATTAAATTTTAATTCAAAACATGTGTCACATACTCAAAATATATAAAAGACACATGTATTTTCATTATATGTTATAAAAATGATACATAATTCACTTTTAATTATAGGAATCAACCACACATCAATCTGACACCATGTGTGACCAGTATGACTGAATGTGTGTGTTTTCATTTTAAATTAAAATTTCAGTTAAAAATATGTGTCACGTATTAAAAATCAAGAAAAAAACTCAGATCTTAATATAATACAGAATCTGATAATTCATTTTTGAATTGAAGGAATTAACCATGCATTAATCTGACACACAATGTCGTCGTTATGGGTGAAACTGCTTGTTTTAATTTAAAAGTGAAATTTTATTTCAAAACACGTGTAACATACACAAAATTGATAGAAAAATTCCTAATTATCATGATACATTAGAAAAAATATATTTTATTCATTTTTTATGTATAAGAATCCACTGTATATCAATCTATCGTGTGGTGTAGACGGTACGAATCAATGTGCATTTTTTCAATATAAAAGTAAAATTATAGCTCAGAACACATGTCAAATAGTCTAAACCAAGAAAACACAATCATATTATCTTTATAATTTAGAAAAATAATATGTGATTCATTTATGATGTGTAGGAATGAACTGGACATCAATTCAAGAAACGTTGTGGTTAGCATGACTAAAAATGGATTTTTTTATTAAAAATGACATTTTTATTCAAAATGTGCATCTCATAATCAAAACTCAGATAATGTATATAGATTTTCTTGATATTTGAGTAAAAATTTATAATTCATTTGTGACCTGTATGAATTAATCATACATCAACCAGACACACAATGTGGTTGATATGACCGAAATTGGTCATTTTCATTAAAAAGTAACATTTTAGTTCAAAACATGTGTCCCATACTCCAAATTAAAAAACCATTGTTTTTTATTGATAAATTATAACAATAATCCATAATTAAATTGTGATTTTTAAGAATAAACCACACATTAATCTGACATGCAATGTGAATGGTGTGGTTAAAAGTGTGCGTTTTCTTTTAAAATTAATATTTTAGTTCAAAAGTGTGTCACATATTCCGAATCAAGAAAATTTTGATTGATTTTATTGATGATTTAGGAAAACAAATAGATAATATTCTTTTTATGTGTAGGAATTAACTACATTTCAATGTTACACACATTTTGGCTGGTATGGATGAAAGCATATTTTTTCATTTAAAAGTGGCATTTTAATTGAAAACATGTAACATATACTCAAAACCGATAAAACATTTTTTGATTTTCTTGATACTTTTGGAAAAAACATTACATATTCATTTTTGATGTGTTTTAATAAACCGTACATCAATCTAGCACTTTGTGTGGTCAGTAAAAATCATGTGTTTTTTCCAATATAAAAGTAATATTTTAGCTCACAACATGAATCATATAGTAAAAAATAGACAAAACATGCTAAAATTATCCTGATATATTTGGACAATGATCCAGGATTCTATTTTTATGTATAAGAATCAACTTCACATCAGTCAAACACACAATGTGTCCAGATTGACTAAATGTGCATGGTTTTAGTTTTAAAGTGACATTTTAGTCTAAGATACAAATCACATATTCAAAACTAAGAAAATGAAATTTGATTCTTAGAATAATATAGAAACATTATTTGTAATTCATTTATGACTTGAAGGAATTAACCTTAAGTCTATCTAACACCTGATGTGTTTAGTTCAAAACATGCATAACATATTTTAGGAAATTGATCAATAGTTAATTTATGATACAATTGAAATAACAACTTTTTAATTTCACACGTGGTTTTTTCGGTATGATTGAAAGTACATTTTTTCATTTAAAAAGGAAATTTTAGTTCAAAACATTCATAACATACTCAAAAGTGAGAACATTTGCTCTTATTGTCCTGATATTTTAGAACAATTTTTTTCATTTTTTACCTACAAGAATTGACCACTTATCAACCCAATAAAAATTTACAATGGATTACATAACATTTTAATTAAAATTAATTTAACATTTTTATGCATTATTGATAAATAAATATTATTTTTATTACAAGAACCCATGTTATTTTGTACAAGGTTGAGTTGGTAATTGGAGAAGGACTTATATGAGAGTTGTTTCTTTATTGGTTATAATTATTTTTTTTTGTAAATAAATTTTACACAATTTTAATTGTATTGAACTAAAATATTTTAATGTAATAATTTGTATTTAATATTATATTTTTATTAAAATTTAAAAAGGATTTATTTTTATTGCTGACTGTTGTATAGTGATATAGATACAAATACTACCATCCTATAACAACTAATAAGGGATTTTATCATTGTTGGAATTAGCACCGATAAAAGCATCCTCCTTTTAATGATGTTCATAACATTGGATTTTTTACCACTAAAGAAATGATATGTAGAATTGATATTATGTAATGAAGTTCTTATGCTACAAAAAAAGTTGAAGATATATATTTAAGAGAATATATGGTAGTATTATTGAAAATCATCTTAGTAATGTATTGAATATTTGATGAAACGATATTAGAGAAATGAAATGGAAATTGTTGATTAATCATGTTGGGAATTATTTTGTAAGTATTAGAGAAGTCATTGATATATTTAGTAAAATTATAAATAAACATGGTTTCATTGAACAAAAGGTTCAGTTTAGTGCACATGTAATGATGTGTTGAATAAATCGATGATGCATTGTGTTTTATGGATTTCAACTAAAAAATACACCAAATTTATTCTTGTTGTGGGAACAAATTATAACACATTAAAATAATAAATTCAATTAAATCATCAAAAATCATATTCTAATAAACAATAAACCACAAAATATAATTTTTTTCTGAATTCTACAAAACAAAAAAAATTATATTTACATAAAAATGATTTAAAAGAAATAAAAAAAGTTAGAAAAATGCTTCTGAAGATAATTATAATTTGAAACTTGAATCATACCTACTAAATAATACACATATTCTATAAAAATGCTGAATATGAATCACTTGGAGCATGTTCAGCCAACATCAAAATTCTCTCTCATTCCTAGATTATATTCCTAGACTCTGGTCTTACTAGAACATTTAACAACCAAGATTGTATGTAATATGAAGTATCAAGATGAACATCACCTAAAACTCCCTAAATAATCCAAAAAATATGATCACCCCATGACTGAATTATAACTCTCAAAAATAAAGAAGACCCCATGATCTTATGTCACATGTCTCTCCTAACAATTCTGAAGGAAGGATCACTAAAATCCATTACCAGGATGACGACTATGTTTAGAAATAGTTAGTTTGATATTTCAAGATTTTATATGGATTCACCATCTAATTTTATGGATACTAGATCTTCATAACATCTTCTCATGATAAATTTATACTTGGGTGAGGCTAGAATTGATATTAAGTGGATAAATGAGAAGATGGGTAAATTATTTAAGTAAAGCATATATTGGGATTGAATAGGTCAGGTTTGAGTGACCAAAGGCTGAGTAGCATTCTGATTTGTTTGGTGATGGTTTTGTTATACATGTTCTATGATTTGATGTTATAATACTATTTAAATGTATTTTTTGGGATAGATTTAATTTTATAGACATTTGGGTGTGATTATAGTTATATAATTATATTTATTGGGATGGATAGGTGAGAAGACATCATGGATTGGGATGGATTTAGATTTCCCAATAGTTATGGATGATAGTTTCTTTTCATTATTTGGATTATTATTATTATTTATAGTGTGAATTTTTATAATAAAATATTGTTGATTTAATTGAGATTGCGCAATGGATTTCAAAGGTGATGTTATTTGGGTGGTGCATTGCATTTTATGGTTAATGTTATTTGGTTGATGCATTGAGTTATTGGCTGATGTTATTGTTATTCCATGTAATTTATTTATTTTGATTTATATTAGGTTATCACTTGGACATGAGATGTACAAAACTCCCACTTGGGTGAGGGAACATCATCGTAAAGAATGATTTGAGGATGTAATAAACTCTTACATGAGTGTTTGTACATTGTTCGTAATGATAAGTAGGGGTTTAGAGGTTTATGTCCACATGTGAGTAGGAGATTCCCATTCTTGGTTGTTTCTCATGGTACTAGAGATCCTCAGATTTTTGTTGAGAAAAAATGTGTGTGGTGTTTAGTTTAAACACATGATATTTATGTTGTTTTGGTTATGGTTTGGGATAAATTTTTCCTATTTTTATAACTCTTTTAAATGGTTTTATAAGCTGTCATCGGTTCATAGAATGTTTTATAAATTGAATTTTTATCTCGTCGGACTTTCACGTTCATGGGATACATGAAATGTCTTAGGGATATTCAATCGGGATTTATACACACCACATTTATTTTCATCTTGGTGAACATGTATAAGTTTTTTACTTGAGTTTCAGGTTTCTTGGACTTCGTATCATTGGATGGGATGGAGTGGCATTGATCATCAAGTGGACAATAGTTGAGGATGAGTCATCAGTTGTAGTTGGCTCCATTATATATAGTGGTATATGTATCAAGGATTTTATTTTCATATGGTTTTATTATTATTGTATTCGGTGGTGGTGTATGCATTTACCTTCTTAGATTTCAATTTTTTACTATTTTATATGGATAATAGTGTAATGTGAGTTGGGTTTTCATAACATTCCCTGTAGAAGGTGAGTCATATAATTTTAAAATTGTGATTTTAGCAGCCGGAGAGTGACACCAAGGACTAAATCACATTCTAAATCTACACAGGGACATGTTTGAGTAGCCAACACTAGTTTGGGTGTTATAGTACTAGGTCATTCTCTATGAGTTGATAATGTTTTTCAAAACTAGAAATTATGTTTCATTATCCAATTATGAGCCTAAATATATATTTTTTTCCAATAAAAGTGATTTCAAGTGGTGGTATTATGTGAGGAAGTGATTAGGATACTAGACAAAATTGAAGATATATTTTGAGGATAATTAATAGTAGAGTTATTCAAAACGATCATCAAAATGTATTGAATTTTTATTGACTAAATATTATATAAAATAATTTAAATAATTTATGAATCACATTGGGAATTAATTTTTAAGTATTAGAGAATTCATTGATACATTGAGAAGAATTTTAAAATAACATGGTTTTCATGAAAAAAGGTCATGTTTTAGTTCACATGAAATTTTGTGTTTAATAAATGGATATAGTCTTATGATTTATGGATTAAATCTAAAAATTTGTTGACTAGTCTTCTATTAGTGGGTGATACCTTATAGACCTAGAAAAGTACGTTTTAGTTATAATTAATTTTTTTATTAAAAAATAACTTAAATCATTTATGATAAGAATAAAAAATTAAAACACATTCAAATAATCCATCTAATTAAAACAAAATATATCATATTTTATGAAAAAAAACTAAACACAATACATATATTCTTTATCAGTTTTAATAACAAAATGATGTTTGACTAAAAAATTAATTTAAAAGAAATAAAATAAAGCTAGAAAAATTATCCTAAAGTGAATCTAAATATTAAACTACTGTCTATTCTTTTCATGAAACTAAACCACAAAAATAGTAAGTAATATCATGTAGCGGGTTGAACCTCATCTAAAAATCCCTAAATAAGCCTGAACACATGATCACCACATTCTTGAATGTTAGTTCTCTAAAATAAAGAAGACCCCTAGATATGATGTTACACATATCTCATAAAAGAGTTGTTCTCACTAGAAATGTAAGTAGAGATGTCTATATTTTTTGAATCAAATTTGGTTACATGGATCACCATGGTTGAGATATAATATTACATCCATCAAAATCATAACGATATCAAGGTTCTTCTCATTAAACTCCACATGGAAGGTTAAGTCTAGTATTGGATGAATTTTTTTAAAATGAATAAGGTTAGATTAAATTGGCGATATATCAAGGAAGAGTTATTGGGGAATTATAAATCTTGTTGGTTATCATATTTTGACCTTGGTGTATTACTCGGTTTGAATCTGGTATTCTGGGTTTTGCAATTGTGAAGAACTGGCGGTGGTTTGCAGTCGTGCTTCTGTCTGGCGGTGGTGCTACATCAGATGGAGAAACTATTAGTGGAGTATATGTTTCTTTAAAATTATCAATTTGGTTGAAGAGGACTACATTTTGAGGTGATTATATTGAGATTTGATCTTCTTGGTGATGTCCTGTGGTCTAAAAGGTGTTGTTGGAGGATGAAACTTTTAATTTATTTTAACTTGGTGAATGGTGATGTGGCTTATATTTCTGCGAATTGATGAAGATTTTGTGGTTTTCATGTTGTGTGTTTTCCTATGGCACTGCGGCCTTAGTCCAAGAGTCATTGCATCCAGTTTATTTTAAAGGGACTGTTACAAAATATGTTCAAAGCAGGGAGCATTCTCATTTTCATCGCTTTTAGGATTTGGATGTTTTGAGAGCGTATATCATTTTCCATCGGTTTCGGGCTCATGCATTCTTGCACGAGATAGCTTGCCGAGAAGTGATGGGAAGGTGGGTGCTGAGAATATTGTATTTGTTGTTATGGGTGGGTATTTTACTTTCTCTTGAAGTGTATTGTATTTGGTCCTGATGATCTTAGCCATGGAGGCATGGTTATGTTTTATGTATTTCATGTCATTCTTGTTTCCCACTTTCACCGAAAAAGTGCTTTTGTAATAAAAATTTATTTTTTAGTCAGTTAGAGGATGGAATGAGTTAAGTCCATGTTAATGGAGGGAAGCATTAAAGGAGTCCCTATACTGGTTCTTATGCATAGTATATCCAACCATAACATCATTTCATACTATTTATCTATGGTCTTCCTAGTGCATATAATTTATAAATTTATGGAAATTATGTTTTTAATGTCCATAATAGTGTTTTACAAATAGAAATTTAGAAGTTTTGGGGGGTAAATGGATTATAAACCAGAGAAATAAGTGGTTAGAAATATTAATGATGTGTATAGAGTAATTATCAAACACTTTTTTGATTGAAAAAAATTAAATCTCAAAATAAGAATATTAAGAAATATTCATGTAGTGACTGGTATAATCAAGAGGTTATAGAAATAATGACATCAAAAATTATTTTCAAAGCCATTCTAAAAACCTAATAATATTACCTTTGAACTATAAGTACAAGGATAAAGTGTAGAAGATTTTTAATCATCTATGACCATTGATAAAATTACACAATATGAAATTGAGATGGATATGGTGATTTCTATTTAATAGACCATTTCAAGAAAGAAGTATGAATCACATGGGCATGAAAGAATACAGTGAATGAAATGAATCTAAGGGAATGTAATGACATGTTCAATCATCAATAGGAATAATACTCCTATGAGAAAAACAAGACGAATACCTTAAATAAGCCTTCACAAACTTGGGTGAAGCTTTTGAAGAAGGGGATACAAAACAAAACCTAGTATCCTGGCCTTGAACGTAGCTTAATATCCTTGAAAGATTCTTCTTGTAGTAGATTATCTAACCCATGTTTTCTTAGATAAATCATTCTACTATCAAATTTCACCACCCACAATCTACCATTTTCAGGCCCAAACTATATGAAAGATGAAGGATGAAATTATACCATTATCCACCTCATGAAAAACCGGTGACTTCCCACTTTGGCACACCCAAAACATGGTTTTCTCCCATAATATATCTTCTTTAACCTTATAGATTTTATTGTTTTCAAAAAATATGTTAGGCAATCATATACATTTTAGGTTTTTAGACTCAAAATTTCATTTCATTATTACAATTTTTGCATGATTATATAAATTAAACCAATTAAAATAGATAATGGTTATAAATACAAGATCATGAAATAAAACCCTCTTGAAATGGAACTCTTCTATCTCCACATGAAATAAGAATCAGGATAGGAATCTTCTTAATATATCTACAAAATTTAAAACCATCTAAAACATCATTCTATAACTAGTAATGTATATATCCACACATCATCCATAGATTAACTATAGGGAAAATAATTTTTCTCTTTTAATATCAGTAAGATTTGTTTTCTGAAATGGTGTCAATAAAACTTCATAGATCAAGGTACATGGAGGTTTAATAATAAAATAACTAAAATACATCATCATAGTATAAAAAAATATAAAATCTTCATTAAATAGAAAAAATAGTTTCCATATTGTATTTTAATTTGTTCTATGACTTTTTATTCAGCATGATTAATTCGATTTTATAAATTTGATGATTTTTTATCATTAAAAATGGAAATAATTTCAGGTTCTATATATTTTTTATATAAAAAGTATTATTGTTGTGAATTTAATTTTTTTTATTATGATCTATAATAATTATTAGTTTTTTTGTATGAAAAAGCTTGTAATTATTTATTAAATTTCTAGTCACTACCATAAAGTCCATTCATAGTGACAAATATTTCATATTAGTTATCTTATTCTAGTAAATGATGGAATGTGGTCAAAATTATGATAATGCATTTTTCTTTTAATAAAATTACATTTCAAATACAATGATACATATATTTAGATATGATTCAACTCCATAGTGAAGAAAATATTTATTTCTATATATTAGACTGGTGGAAGAAAAATGAAAATCACTAACCTAAAATAGGACTATTTGTGTAATATTTACTTAAATTTTTTGTTTTCATTATCGCATTCAATTAAAATTTTAGTGCAAGTGAACATGTAATTGAAAAATATCACTAAAGACTGACATTGGATTTAGTTAAACAATTAATGGTTACCTGATATGAATTTTATGATTGAAAAAAAATGTAAAACTATAAAAATTTAGTAAATATTGAAATTTATTTTCAATTAACGGTTTTAAGAAGAATCTTTCTATCATATATGAGTTCTATAATATTTCTTATAAAAAAATTATAATAGAATTATTTTTTATTTCATTATGAAGAATGTAATGTAAATATTAAATTCATTAATGAGTGTTAACCCAGTGGTAAGATATTAATGATGTATTTTTATTTCACTGATTCAACTTATACACGTCCATTTGATAGTTTTTGATGCATTTTTAGACATAATAATCATATAAAATAATAAATTTATCATTTTAAAAGGTTTCTAAAACTTTTTTTAATTTTTTTAAACAATAAGGAAACCCAAAAAATATTTTAATCAATATAAACCATTATGCCACATGGTTTCTTTGGATCTCAAAGAAGGGTTTTTTTAATATCATCCTAGACTATTCTATGACGTTACTGCATACATATAATTGAGGGTACACAATGTACCCTATCCTGACAAGATCATAGTGCCCATTCTATGATGTATCTACATACGTATAATTACGGGTACACAATGTACCCTGGTTTGGAAATATCATGCATGATTCAATCCATATTTACATTTTAATATTTCAAATACCATAATTTGAACTTTGTTTTTATGGGGAATAAGTGTCCATTATTTATTATTTAAAATCCATTAAATCAATTGAAAGGTAATAGTGATTGAGTTATTCCATTAATTTTTAATAATTTAAATATTATTCACCAAATATGAAATTTTACAAATCATTAATAAATTTATTGTACAAATTTATTTTAAATGGGTAATATGTGATATACACTCTTGGTTAACAACATCTTCAACCTATGGTGTCTTTAATTTTCCAAAAATCATTTCATGGTGCATCAAAGGGTTCAAAAACTCGATGTATTAATCGTTGAAGGGTTCATTATTTATATAAAGGAATAAGGGTTATTCTCATCATGTTATAAGGAATAGAATTAGACCCCAACTTCTATAATTCTTGAATTGTGTTTCAATCTCGTCGAATTTAACTTGTTAATTGATCCAAGTAAACATAAGGGGTGAAGTTTTATTCCATGATATAAGCAAATTCTTAGAGTATCCCCTCTGATAGGAACTCAAGGGATACACTAGATGATCATGGAGTTCAAACTAGAACTCTAATGTATTTAAATTACCGTAGGAGGGATGTACATGAGTGTCGTGGGGAGCTACATAAGGGTCCTCGGGAATATGGGTAATTGTCTCGGGGAGCTGTGTAAGGGTATTCTGGGAGCAATGTAAGGGGCCTAGGGAATATTTTTAAGGGTATAGGGGATCCCTATAAGGATCTTGGTGGAGTGTATAAGGTCATGGGGAGCAATATAAGGCTTGTGGAGTTCTTAAACTTCCAAGGGGGAGTACTATAATCAAATACCATTTTAATTGTCTGTGTTTTAATAGTGGGTGTCATAGACCCAACTATATAGTAATTTTTTATTACCATATCACGTATACATTGAGCTATACATAATGTAAACATATAATTATAGTAAAGAATCTTATGTGCCCACTGTTTAACTGGTAATGTCCATAGATTAATTATCATATCAAAGGGTTTTAGTTGATCCCATGCTATAATGATAACCTATAGATACTATGAAATTAATCTTAAATATATTTCATATTGTTTAGATACAACATATTGACTGGAAATAGTTAAATCCTAACTATCAGGTGCTCAGGGTTTATAAGCATTGAGACTACTTATCATGAAGTTTTTACTTGGATATATCTGGTAGGTGAGATCATGGGGAAAGACCCGCCAATAAAAACACCATATGTTTTAGGTTTCATTGAATGTATCAATATATGAACATGTTTATTGGTCTCCTAACATGATATAATTATTAATGTGTTCCATTTGATTGAATACTTTGATGCAAGTAAAAATCATGATATTGAAATTATAGTGAGGTAGCTTATGTTTGGTGTGTCATTGGTGGTATGGAATTGGATGAATGATCAAGATAAAATTTGTCTCTTTTGGTTTGAGGATGTAATATATATCAGGACTGGTCGATCAGGATGATAGAACCGTTATAAATACTTAGGCAAGGTAGTCATAGGTAAATCTATCCAATTAGATCAACAAATAATAAATCAAGAACGGATGATTACACATGTGTGAGCCATAATTTATGAGATATCTACAGACAAAGAGATTATATTATAGATCACATGTTCATAAGTTGTTTTTCATTACTTGTATTATTTCTTCTCTCTTCCGGGGACTTGATGGGTTGCTAGACTCTTCTTATAGTCTGTAAATACTATTCAATTCTAACGAGATAAGGGCCTATTGGGTCACACACAAAAGTTTATATTAGAATCGTCTCTATTCTGGTAAATATGTATATAGGATTGGGTAGGACCCACCATGGGTTTTGAGATATGACCAGTTTTATTGATCACTAATAAATAAATAAATCAATTAATATTCAACTAAAGAATTATTTGATTGAATTTATTTATTAAATGTATTTACATGTTTTTATGTAAATATTTGGAAAAATATTATACTAAAATATATTATTTCAATACTCTATGTTTATTTAATATTAGAAAAAATTATGAGTCAAGTTAAATGAATTTGTTTTATCACATATTATATATTTAATATATATTACAGCTATGCGATAAAATAAAAATAATATTTATGACGTTGTTTTGTTCTTCATAATTAGTTTTTGCTTATTTTGTGAGTGATTTATTTATGAGGGCTAGGTAACCCTATCTGGTATTTCTTCAACTCACTATATGAGCAGGAGTGGAGAAGCTCATAAGTGATTTATGCATTCCAATGGATGAGACTCTCCCTCTCCTCCTTTCTAAGGAGATATTTTCTCTCTCCGAGTGACTGATCTAATCATTCCTCAAATGGATCAAAGGTATGATATATATGTGATCTTCGTGAAGCCAAATGATTCAATATAGATCTATGCTTGCACCTGGAATCTGAAAAATGATGAGTGTTATGATTCTTAAAGTCTGTGTGGATGATCTAGAGGGGGTCCTCTTCGGATCATTCATGAAATTATCGACTATGACTAGTAGTAATCAAATTCACACCGAATAAAACAAGGTACACATTCATTTTTATTTATATTATCTATCCAATTAATGTGATATCCTTAGACAATACATGGGACATGATCATCAGTGAAGACAAATTTTTTTATCAAAGTGATGTAAAATTGTAAATTCTCACCCTACCATCTTCCAATGTGTGCCTCAGTACCAAAAAATAGGTATTATAGGGATCACATGGATTTTATGAGCCTTTAAAAAAACTATTTTCATTAAATTAAGAAGAGAGTTAAAACTCAGTTTCAAAAAAAATAGACCATACATTGATTTGATTTCGTACGGCCAAGTTATGGTAATTCAAAATTTTGGATATGGATCATTTGTGGTTTTCAGATATTAAAATTTGAGAAAATTCTATATTTATTTGTTCATGTTTGTAATTTTTCATATGATATCTAATAAAATTAAACTATTCTGGCCAAGGCTACAACCCAAAAATCATTTCTAGGTAGTGGATACAGTGCAAATAAAAAAATAAATAATTTTATTAATAAAATTATTCAGTGGATGAGTGACTCCATTTAATTAAACAATTTTGTGGAATCTTAAACTTTTTAAAAAATTGAATGTAATCCTATAAACTGGTAATTATAAGATTTTTGGGTGATATAATTTTGATCCTATCATTTTAGGTTTGATTTAAAAATTATTAGTGTGGAAGTTCTTATGGAGTGATAGGATGGTGAGACTTACATATATATATATATATATATATAATTAAACATACTTTTTATTTTGATAAAATGAATAATTCTAAGGGTGGGGGTGGTGTACTCCAAATTTCTAAAAAATAAATACTTTATAAATAAAGGATGCCTTTGGTCGGCTTCTGATGGAAGCCACCATACATGGAGTGCCAACCAACCCTTTCTCTACTGGCCACACCACTCCACCAGGGCAATTCCCCCATTCTGTCCAAACCACCCAAACATGGTAGTGCCTCTCTGGGCAACAAAGCCACCACCTCGGCCTCCTCCTAGCCAACCTGAGGTCATACACCCTTCGTTGTCGCTGATAAAATGATGGTGGTTTCCCTCCCTTTCACTAGTTGGCTAAGACATCTATGCTGAGAAATGGTATCACCCTTCGATGCACCCTGGATCACATGCAACCTCATTAGACTAAACTGATATCAGTTGTACAACATCCCCCCTCCTCTCACTATGGTCATCTACAACCCCTTTGAGTGGGTAGATCTATGAGATCTAGCCTCATCTAACACTATTAATGGAAGGCCACAGCACCACCGTCCACCATGGATCCAGCTACCACTGAACCGAGCTCTTACCGCAACTATCAACTGTCATCTCATACTGTCTACCTCATGGGAACCTGTTGCGGCTTTCTCTAAGAACTCACCACCATCATTCCCCAAGCCACCAAGTTCAGGCTACCCTACTTCCAGCTCACATCGACCTCCATTCCCCCCATTTGAACAACTGATATTGGAGCTACCTTGGCAGCCACTATAATGTTCTACCAGTAGTGAGGTAATCCCTTTTTCATAGACTCATCTATTTATGGTAGAGCTGATCTTGTTGGAAATGAGCCTAGGTAGATCTTCCCAACTTGGAATGGGGCACGTTAGGTCTTCTTGGCCGAGAACACCGAGTTTGGTATGACCCAAAATGGGCATGTGTGGGTTCCACCTGATCGTATTTTTTCATTTCATGAGTTTCTCGACCCGAGAAGTTATTTAAAGAATAATAATCAACGTTAATTGAATAAATAATTAAATTTTAGTTTTCATGTAAATTAATGTGGGTTTAAAAATAATAATTTTAATTCATTGAATAATTAATTTAATTTTGGTATTAACTTTAATTAAGTGATTAATTTAATTTTTGGATTTAAAATTAAATTAATAAGCAAACCGAATAGAATAAAAATATTATAATTTAAATATTTCATTTAATTTAATTAATTACCTCATAATAAAACTTATTTAAAATTAATTTTTATCGTGAATAAATTAATTGTGTTGATCGGTCATGAGTAATTGACCAACCTATGTATGTCTAGTTTATATATTTAAATATTTAATTGTGTGCGGTGATTATAATTAAATAATATGGTCTACATATCATGTTATTTTGGTTAATGTGTATATGGACACATGGGTTCATGTTTTTATATTGTATACTACACCCCTAGTTCCCCTCACATACGTGAGAGTATTTTTGTACTTGGATGAGGACAATGTGAGATGCAGACAACACCATGTTGATGTGAAATCTAGATAATCAATGGATACAATAGATGGGGACGACCTGTTTTATGAGTTAAGATATGAATCAATTATGATCCGCAAGGTCATGTTTGGTCCCATTAGTTTAAATGGATCAACTAGTTTTATATACTTAAGCCGAGTTGGGTAATTTTATTTCATTTATTCATTTGTTTATTATTTTATGCATTTTCATGATAGTGAGAAACACATAAAATAATAATCAACAAAAATGTATAAATAATTGATGAATTTATCTAAATTAATGCTCAGTTATGAGTGAGAAAACATAGTTTCAACAATATTAATATAAATGTATTACAATTGAAGAGAAAAATATAAAAAACCTCAATGAAATATAAAGTTGCAAAATGCCTTCCATCATTTGAATGTGAATAATATCGGTTGTTCAGGGGTTCTTGTTAGCCAATGTTGAGGGTGCCTCTTACCACAAGGGAGTTCTTAGGTGAGTTTTAAAATATAATAAATAATTTTGTCAAAAAAAAGTTTCCAAAGTTGTCTTACTGCAACTTTAGAGGGAACTATTGAGTAAATCAAGTTTATGATTTTAGATGTTGGGACTTCCCTTAACAAACCAAGGATCTATGAGTTAATGTAGTTTTCCAGAAAAATGACTAACATGAACTCTCCAATTAGTGGCATATCCAATTCTTGTATACTCTTAGGGAAGGATCAAGGATCATTTCCATGAGATTACTCAATCTACGGACTATTATTTTTCTTGTATAGTGGGTTCCTAGAATTTGATAAAATAGTGTGTGACATTTGATGATTAAATTAATTAATCATTAATGTCTAAATCTATAATCAAGGAAATTTTAATAATTATCTAGATTTTATATTTGTATAAAATAATAATTAAAAACATATGAACAATATGATAATCTTGGAAAAATAAAATGTCCAAACTAGAAAAAATTTCCAAGTGTATTACAGGCACATGCGCACAATAACATGATATTGGAAATTTAAGCTTTTTGTGTCCCAAAAACCTTTTAAACCTCCTCAAGAATTTAGGTTATTAAAAATATTATTAAAGGAGACTCATGTATGAATCATATGATGGATATATCATTATTCTATCATCAGCATCGACTGTTAGTTGTGGGTACTACATCAGGACATGGATGACATCACATGTTGTCTCATCTTGGAGAAGATTTTGAGGAGAATGTGAAGTATATATATGAATAGGTTATCCTTACAATATAAATGTATAAATTGAAAGTTGGTTCATTATCTTACAATGGATCATTTTCTCATATCATTTTCACCTATCTACTCTAGTTTCATTTTATATTACAAAATGAAAAATTTAGAGAAAACTCTTCATTTCCATTGGGGTAAGGTTCACCAAGTAAATAAGAGCATGATGAAAATATTACCTTTAATTATCAAAGTGAACAGGTTGAACTAAAATGATAAAAGTAAATGTAAAGTTTAAAGCTAATGGAACCTCTGAAATTTACTTAAAATATGAGGTATTAAAAATGAGGTTATTTTATTTCCATATCATGAAATAAGTCTATGGAAGTTTAGATACGATAAACTAAATTGAATAAGAAATTATTCACTTATTCTTTGAGTATATTCATCAATATTAAATTTAATATTTCGAGTATAATTTTTGAGTATTAACTATAATATTATTATCACATATGTGTATTCAAATAAAATAACCAATTAAGTAATGTAAATGTTACAATAAGTGAGGTGTATTATTGAAACAACTAAAACAGGGTGGTTCCAAAGTCAATGGTGAGAATTACATAGCTTATAATATAAAAGTTTTATGATTATAGTAGAGATTTTATTGACTATTATTAAAACATTTATCTCACGTGTCCTTTGGAAACAAGGAGACGTTATTCCAATTTTCGGAATGAATGTTGTTGGTGGTGTTTAATACTCAAAAAATAGTCTAGTAATGCTTGAGTAATAGGTAATACCTAATTAATATAATGTGTAAGAAATATATACCTAGTTTCAGAAATATAATAAATTTTCAATAAATTATAAAAGTGGACATTTAGGTTATTTCTAGTATGGTATCTAGACTCTGTGGAGTTAAAGACCTTAATTATTGTTGAAACACTTATGTACATAGTTTTAGACAAAGAAATATTTAGAAATAAAGGTGTTCCACATTGATTTCAGAATTTGATTAGATAGAGAGAACAAACTATCCAAGGGTAATCTAGAGGAAGGTATACTTCATAAGATTCTTTTAAAAGTAGTATGGAATATGAATGTGAATTATTCAACATTCATTGTAAGAATATATAAGTTTTTTTATGGAATTTTGGAGAATATAATAACCAACAATTCATTGATCAATAGAATGTTGTGTATAGTAATTCCTAAATGCATATTACCTTACCCACATCAGGGATATGATGTGAATAATGAGGTTAGATAAAGAGTCTTATATATTAACATGGATCAATGAAATGGTTCATGAAGTAATTTCGTGAGGTACATTTCCTTATACACATAAGATTCATGATTCAAGTTAATGGAGGATCATTGTTGAGACATATATCCATTTCAAATACTTCCATTATTTTTCAAGACATGCATTGAAAATAATCACATTATCCCATAACCATATTCTTACAAACATGACTAATGGATATAATTTGAGTTATAGAATTATGAGAATCTATTATTTCATAAGAACATGTGTGTATATGCAATGTGTTTTCTAGGATATAACATCAACAAAAACATAATGGGTGTCTAAATCAATTATCCTAAAGTTTTAAGGATATTATAGAAATACCTAGGATAAAAGGGTTCGAATCAAATGGTATCA
The DNA here is from genome assembly GCA_963277665.1 of Viscum album. Classification (NCBI taxonomy): domain Eukaryota; kingdom Viridiplantae; phylum Streptophyta; class Magnoliopsida; order Santalales; family Viscaceae; genus Viscum; species Viscum album. Next base: position 1,016,892,197 of record OY728155.1, read on the forward strand.
TATATTTCTATATGGGTGAACATCTTAATTTGAGATAGTGAGATCTATATTGACTTGGGTTTAGTAAATACCATATATTCACAAGTAAATATCATAGGAACGAGTTATACAAGGAGTGTATAAGAGAATGTTCCAAAGACTCATGCTACATAGGGAGGATAAAACCATGATGATGGTGTTATATTCACTATGGATGGTGGTAATTTATTCTTTGAAAATAATAATTCCTACAACTAAGAAGTATATGGAAATTATCTAATATTAAAAATTTTAATTAAAATTCAACAATAGATTCCATTTATTAGAAAATAGAGGCATATTATTTTAAATATTGTAGTGGGTATTCATGTGGGATGATGCACAGATGGTAAAAGCACAGTACTAATAATGCTCGATTAGTTATACCAAGTCTTTATTCATAATTACATTTTAATTTTACTAGTTATAGTTAATTTATTTGATCATATTATTGATCATTGGGTGACAAGACCACAAATAATGGAATGTGTCTATACTATGTAACCAAAAAATGGATGATGACATCACAAAACTCAAATTAAGGGTAAATGTTACTAAAATATAGATTCGGATTGAATTAAGAAACAATATCATAGAATAATCATTTGGAATGAATAGACTCCATGTGTTTACACGTGGTTAGTGGAATCTTTGTGGTTTTATAAGAGAAATATATTTGGAAATATGTCAAAAAATACTACTACTGTCAGATTTAGTTAAGACCAAAATTAAAGTAATTCTACAGTTATTGAATTAATGTTAAAAACCTATGTTATATAGAACAAGATCTATTGAGGTAGATCAAATGGTTTCTTAGATATAGTGAGTCATACATATAGTAACATGGTATTGAAAAATAAAATTTGAAAAACCTTGATATAGAATTGTTACTTGTGTCACATAGAACAAATATCTCCAAGAAGACATTGATGGGAATAAGAGGAGATTAATTTGGTGATTATACTTCCATACACATCAGTGATAGATCAACCACGTATTCCCTAAAATGTACAAGAATTGATTTTTCTAGAATAAAGTTTATGGTATGAATAATATAAATTATTCCCCGGATAAATTCAAGGGAAGTAGTTAGAAATAACTAATTTAACATGATAAAGTACAAATGTTATGTACCTAGTATGTGCAGAAGAATGGATGATAGTTTTAGGGGGGTAAACAGTCTTCCCTTGATCAAGGTGATCAAATATCACTATTACACTAAGTTAGTGAGTGATACAAGATTTTTCAAGCTAGTTGTATCCATATCTACAAATACTAAGTGTGTTTCGAATTCTGAGATAGCTAAGAAGTAGTGTATTAAACTCAACAATTTTTTATATTTCTCGGAGTCAGACATAGTAAGTAATGTTTTATCATTATGATAATTCAATTTCATGTGTTAGATATGATATCAAGATTATATAGTGGAAAAAAGTGATATTCTCAGGGATAAAGTCTCTTGTGAAGTTTTACTCGAGGTTGTGAGGACGCGCATAGTAGAATAGCCATGTACTGTAGACCTAAAAGACCTAGAGACTAAAGTGGTGTCTTGGTAGAAACATGATAACAATCATTTGAGTGATAAAAAGGATAGTTAGCAAGTTGTATCTATTGCAAGTGGTACTGTAAAAATTGTGGGTTCCCTAGACCCAACTATACAGTTATTTTTTATTACCATATCATATAGAGTGATCTATGCATGATTTATAATTACCATTATAGTTTATACTTTTCAACATCAACTATTTAAATGTTTATTTAAATAGATTAAATGTCATATAAATTTGTTATAGTATATCCTAAAATATAATTACAACCTCACTATACTATTACATTCATCTTAAATATATGTCTTATGGTCTAGATACACCATACTAACTGGACACAATTTATGTATGACTATCGGGTGTTGGGCCCATAATCATTAAGACATATTCTCATAATGTTCACACGTGGTGATCTCTAGTAGGTGATATCATGAGGACTAACCAACAAATAGGAACACCACATGTATTAGGTGTCATTATATGTTCTAATATACAAACATATGTATTGGTCTTTTGACTTGAGATCATTATAAATGTGTGCCACTTGATCTCGTCCTTTGATGCATGGAAAAACGATCATGAAATTATGCTGATGTAGCTTGTGTTGGGTGTACCATCGGTGGTATGGCATGGGTTGACTGATCAAGACCGAATTCACCACTTCTGAGTTGAGGAATAAATCTATCTCATGTTTGGTTGATCAAGATCGTAGAACCTTCATAAATCCTTGGCTGAGGTAGTCAGAGGTAAATTCGCACAGTAAGATTAATAAATAATATAGAAATAAAGTACAATGACATAATTTTTCATCCTAAATTATGATATATGGATTGAAATAATATATTAAATTACACAATACGTGTTTATAGGTTGTTTGTCATTGTTATGGCTATTCCTTAGCCCTTTAAGGGCCTTGATGGGTTGCTGGAATTTGCTCTTGGTTGGTGAATACAACTCACTACTATCTTGATAAGGTCCTATATGGCCACACACAATAGCGTATTCAATAATCTACCCTATTCTGGTTAAATTATATATAATACATTTCGGTCCCCACTACAAGTCTCAAGATTTTTCCAGTTTTATCGATCATTGATAAAAAAATAAATTCAGTATTTTTAATGTTATAAATAATTGTGTTGAATTTAATTATTATAATTATTTACACGTGTTTAACTAAATATGAGGAAAAATATTATATGGATGAATATTATTTTGATATAACAAGTTTTTTATTAATAATAGGAATTAAAAGTCAAGTTAAACGCATCAGTATTATCATATAATATATATTTAATATATATTATTCCTATGTGATAAAGTATAAATAATATTTATGATTCATTTTGAGTTTTTCATTACTATTTATTTCTTATTTAGAGTGTGATTTATTTCTTTGGTATGGGGAACCCTATCTAGATTTTTTTTCAACCCACTATATAAGCAGGAGAGGGACGCTCATATGTAAGCTATTCATTCCCAAAGATGATAGCTTGTCTATCCTTCCTCTTTATAGAGAGTTAGTGTGTCTCTCTCTCTAAGTGATCGACCTGAGAACACATTCAAGGTAATGATGTTATGGAATAAATGTGATTTTCATGATTCTAAAGGATTCATCACATCTCAATTCTATTACCTGTAATTCAAATAATTAAGCGTCCATGGATTCATGAAGGGTGGGTAGGAAATTTAGAGGGGTTCATTTTTTGATCCATAGAGAAAAAATCACCAATGACTGGATTCAACCTAATGTACATCAAATTAAATAAGGCACACATTCATTTTTATTTATTTTCTATGTTAAATTCACGTTAGATACCTAGCCTATATTGAGGCCATAATAACTAGCAATGACAACTTTTTTCTTCTCGGCAGTGATTTTTTTAAATACCCTTCCCAAAATTTTCTTTTCTTCACCCCAATACCAATATATTTAATTCAAGATAGGGGTTTTAATATAATTACTGATCTAGGGGAGGAACATTAAGTTGGTTATCAGGAAGTGTGAGCCTTAGCCTAGTAAATAGTCTTTCCTAAGAGTATGACTTGATCTAGTTTGTTAATTGATCTTGCTGGTTATTTTTCCTTCTAAAAATTCCACATCTTCTAGAAACACCCATATCATTTGGTCCCTTTATTGAGAAAATTGTAATGGTACTATACTAGAGAGAAAAAATAAGATTGAATGAGTAATTGAGGGATCATATGACCACATAAAAGAAGAATTGACTCAGAAACTTGTAATATATGGTCTTTAAGATATAGGTAGGACTCCATAGATGAGAAATATTGGAAAAAATGGTTTCAGTTATGAAATAGAATATGAAGAACATTTTTTTGAAACTGAATAAGATCAATCAGTTCATGCAAAATCTGGCCGAGAGTTCCTGATGGGGTGCCAAAAAAAATATGTCGTGGGGGAAGAAAATGAGAGTTATGTTTGAATAGATGAGGATTGAAGATGTCAGTAGAAATCAGACCCTGTCGAAGGAGGTGGAAGTTATCACTCAAGACATGTTGAGTTTCAAACACTAGAAAATGAAATAGAGAGGCTTATTTTTTTGGGAGAATATCTCGTTACTTGGATCATCAAGGTCGAGACATATTTTTTCATTCATAAAACACATGAGGAGATGATGGTTCCAATCTCTCGGCTCTATATAGAAGGTCTAATCCAATATTGGATGATTTTTCTGAAGATTACCATTGTTGGTCCCACTTGTATATAGCTTAGGGAAGAGTTATTGGGGTATTATGGAATTACAATAGAGGAAGATCTATTAATATTTCATAAGTAGTTGCCCAAAATAGGGATAATAGATATGAATATTTATGAGTTTAATTGGAAGCACTACATATAACATAAATTACTGAGAAATGTTACATTATTATCTTTATCAGGAAATTAAATTCAAAAATTGTGAACATGGTATTAATGTACATATTTTAGAGTAAAGCTTAACTAAAAACACTGAAATGTTTTATTGAGATAAAATTCATAGTAAAATGAATAATAAAATAACCCAAGGAATGTTGCATGAGTGATATTCCTAAGAATATTTTAAAGAGTAGGAATACTAGTTTTGAGAAGATTGTTACATTAGGGGATGTGATAGAGATAGAGAGTAGGGGGTAATGTCTCCTCGTGTAAGGGGTTTCTAATTTTTCTTTAGAAGAGTTTCGGGAAAGAATAACTGAAGTATTGTGTTATACCTTTCAAAGAATGTTTCATCTGGATCATAAATATTCAAAGAATTGTTAAAAATTAATTGTATGTGAATTTGAAGAGACACATGTGGGCACATAAGTGGAAGGTTTCTTCTCATAAGGGATGTTAGATTTGGATGGGGACATGTTGGAAATTGAAATTGTTGGTACTACTACATGACGACTGGGGAAAAAATGATAGAATGAGTTATGTCCACATTAATAGAGGGAAGCATTTAAGGAGTCCCTCTTCTGGTTCTTATGGATAGAATATCTAGGCATAACTTGATTTCCAAATGGTTAACTATGTACATCCCCATGCATATAGAAGAGACAAAAAAATTAGTACTTATATAGGTGATGGGAACCTGGTGAAGTCGGAAGGCATGTGTCATTTTTTAAATGTGATGATAAGAGAAGAAGAATATGAAATGTATTATTATATAATTAATAACAATGCCTTGGATTTGATATTGGTAATTACAAGCCTAGTTACATTGGGAAACCTGAAAACCAATTGGAAGGAAATTAAAATGAAATTGTAATGGATATGGAGGGTAATCTTATAGTGGGTGAAAAATTCACAGGGCACATCAAACATTTTATATGAATTTTTAGGAGGGAGACTACAGGTGTAATTTATGCATTGTTATATGGAATAAAAAGAGAGTGTGAAGGAGATAAGGTTATGCTAACACCAGAAGGAATACATAGAAGGGAGAAAAAAACAATATTGGCCAATCATTGAGGAACCAAAAATGTTTCCACCAAGGAGGGAGATTGACCATGATATCAATTTGAGAGAGGGGATATCCAATAAACAGAAATCCTTATAAAAATTCTTATTATATGAATAATGATATGTAGAAGTATGAAAATGATTGGAATGTGGGTTTATCGGGAACAAGAAAGGCATGTATTCCAACCCGATAATTTTAGTAAGGAAGACAGAAATGGGATGGAGAATATATATAGATTATCATCCATTATATAGATTGATTGTTCAGTATGGTTACTCAATTCCTATAATTAATGAATTATTGGATGTGTTGTTTAATGCCGAATATTTTACATAGAAATATATTAAATATGGTTTCAACTCTGTCCAGATGAGAGAAATGGACATTATGAAGATAGTGTTCAAAACCGATGAGGGTATTATAAGTATCTAGTAGTTCAATTTAGATTGATGAACACAATAGTTATTTTCAAGAACAAAATGAATGTAGTGTTTCCTAAATCATTAAAATGGTTTATTTGTGTTTTTCATTGATATACATATACACAACATGGGGTTGGGAGAACACTTGGAGAAGGTGCAGGATGTGCTTAGAAATTATGAAGAAAATGATTTGTTTGGAAATAAGAAAAAGTGTTCCTTCAAGAGGAAGTTATTGAAATATCCATATTTTTTTAATTTCAACTGTTTGATCAATTTTAGAGGGAATTACCCATATTTTAATTTTGAGAAAGGTTTACCCTTTTAAGGTAAAGCTCTAAGATGGTGTTATTCTGTTTTGTGATGTATTAGGCCACTCTGATGACTCCAATGAAAGTTAATCAACATCCTAACATGAAAATGATATTTCTATAGGTGGCGATTTAAATGATCTGGAACTGTGTAGTGAAGGAAGCATCGTGTTTCCCCCCAATCTTCATCTAATTCAGAGGAATGATTCATCTTCACCTAGAAGTGTAGTGACTCTAGTGGTTCTTAATATCATTCATTGACATTGTTTTTTATAGATAAAAAGAACCAATTGAAGAAGAAGGTCTCATAACTTATCTGTTTGTAGTGAATTTTTTTATTGTTATTATTTCTTAATTTTTTACTACCCTTATGAGTGTAAAATATATTTTCCATTTCATAAAAACGTGATGTTCTCATATTAGAATCCATTTTTAATACATATTTCATATAAGTTATGTTATTTTAATGTTATATTTATATATTTTTCAAATTCTAAATTTAGCTATTTAGTTTTATAATCCACTATATACCATGAAAATAGATGGTAAAAGAATACCATTTTATTGATTAAAGTTATATTGGAAATTATATTAGAGGTTCAACTAAATCCTCTAGTGGAAATACCACTAGAAGTTTTATAGACAGTTCCATTATAAGTGCCACTGAAGGTTCATTGGTAAATGTATCTACATAGAATTCACACTAGATATCCCGATGCACATTTCACTAGAACATTTATTGGAGATACCTCTGGAACTATCAATGTAACTTCAAATAGATCTTCCTTTACTATTATTGCATCAATACATTATGTTTTTATTTAAACCTATACTATTTTTCTGGAATCTAAAAACATACATCTTTCCAATTGTAGTTTATTTTTTTTAGGATTTAGGGGGGTAGTATTCTATTATTTCCCCACTAGAACTTCCAATGAATATTCCACTGAAATTTCTAGTGAAGATTATAATAGAAATGACAATGGAATTCCACTGAAACTTCTAATTAAACATTCACTACAATATCCATGATAACTTTTAGTGGAACATCAAGTCCTATTATACGAAATTACAATGAAAAGGTACCATAATTTTATACTGAAACATGTATTTTAATTTTTGTATTAACCAAAAAAATATTTTCCACATTACACTAAAAGTTTAACAGAAATCAACAAGGAATTTTTCTATTTTTTCCCCACTAGAACTTCAAGTTTATATTTCAATAGATATTTCAGTTCTATTATAGAAAATTATAGTACAAAGTTACCATATTTAATAATAGAAACCTGTAATTTAATTTGTGGAATCCCCAAAAGGCATGCCTTTTATATCTTTTGAAAAATGTAATTGTAATTTCACAGGAACCTCTATTAATATTTACTATTCATATAAGTTTCATCAAAAACAATTATGACTAAAACCTACATTTTGATTTGTAGAATACCCAAAAACACATGTTAAATACATTCCACTAAATTTTTTCATTCTTGATAGGATAAATGGATAAGTTTCTTCTCTACTGTAACTTCAATGAAGTTGCACTAAAAAGTATAGTTGAGCTTCAGTCCTCTTATTGAAGAAGATATATTAGGAAGACACCTCAAGAGAAGACTGGGATTTCCACTAATTTTTTTTGAAAAATATATCAAAACATTCCAATGAAATTTTTCATGATTGGAAGGAGAAATGTAAAGGAGTATTCCTTACCCAAACATCAATTAATAGATGACTATAAATTATAGTGTACATTCCAAGACTCTTATTCATGGAATTTCTGTGGGAATCCATATCAAGTGATGACTAGATATTCCCATGAAATTTGGGTAATACACACCAACACATTCGACTAAAATTTTATAATATAGGGAGGGGAAATGGAAAAGTTACTTCCCAAATACAACTTCCATGAATAGTGGAATTTATCTTCTAATATACCTATTATTGGATGTTTCTTTAAGAAGACAAATCAATGGATGACTAGAAGATCCATTGAAATTTTTGGAATACCCACCAACACATTCTACTGAAATTTTCAAGGATTGAGTAAGGAAATAATAAGCTTTCTTTCCCACTGAATATTCCATGAATAGGTGGATAGAACTTCTTGGCCTCTTCTTATTGGATGTTATTGTGACATTCAACCTTAAGGGATGACTGGGACTTCCTCTAAAATTTATTGAATACCCACTACCACTTTCCACTAAAAAATATCATCCTTAATAGGGGAATCGGAATTGTTTACCTATAGAAACATCCTTGAATTTCTAACTGAAACTTCCATTATAACTTATAGTCATTTAATTTCTAGTGGGGATCCATCTCAATGGATAACTAAATGTTCTAGTCATCTTAATCTATGATCAATGAATTTTATTTAAATTTTCAATTTTCAATTTCCAGTTGTGCATTTTAGATCAAATATGACGTTCTTATAGTGACTTTTACAAAACATTAATCCAAATTTTAAAGATGGTCATGCAACTTCTTTGAATGATAGTGAATTTTAGAATATTTTTAATAGTTTTATGTCCAACAATATATCAACATCATATTGTAAAATTTTTTATTAATATGTTGTTTATATGCTCAAGAGGTATGATCCATCAAAAGATACCTTCTGAATCAATAATGTAGACACAAAATTTTATGAAGGTGATATTAAAATGAAGTTTGGAATTACGAAAGGGGACACTAAAATCCCATATTTCTATTCATTCAAACCTATAAAGGCACATTTATATATACGTAGATTTGTAAGTGATGTAATATTTCTAGGATAGTATGCAATAAAAATAGTAATTATGGATGTTATTATAGGGGATAAACTAGAGGAATGTGTTGACAACCCTCTATCGTTTTTACACATGTGTTATTATTTTCCGTACAGCTACAGATAATTATTTATGTTAGGGTTTTATTTGATTTTTTGATAGTATAAAAGATATGATAACTCTTAGGTGGTCTCACCCAATACACCAACTGATGAATAATTTCAAAGAATTTCCACAAACAATATAATAAGGTTTCAGGGTCCGATGTGTCAATGTTGTTATTCTTATAAATTTAATTTCATTTATATCCATAATTTATCATAATGGTTAATATATTATTTTAGTATTTTTATTGTAAAATCAATTTCATCATGAATGAAAATTAAAAAAATGGAGGTCCTCCTTTTATAAAATTGAGCTTCATAGAGTTGGATGTGGTTGTTAAGAAGTAAATCAAGGGTAAACCACTTCAAGCTAGTGGTTTAAGTCTTTAAATTTAAGTATTATTTTATTGATTCCATTAAAAAACATGGTTATGTAAAATATCTACCCAAAGATAGTAAAGATGAAGAGGGTGAAAAAAATCAACATCCACCATAAGATGTGGTTTACTAGTGAAAGTGGCTATGAATGATGATAATGAAATAATATTGATCCTTGAAGAAGAAAATTAAATATTTTAAAAGAAAAAGAGTTAATATAGAATCTAAGTTGATGGAAAAGGATAAAAATAATTAAAAACTAAAGCATTTTATAGATGGAATCAATAAAAATATGAAAGTCAACAGAACCCTATAAGGGAAGTGACTAGTAACTAAGTAGAAAAATAGGCGATAAGATTTTTTGTAATGGATGAAAAACAATTAAGGGTAGTGGAATGTCAAAAGTAAAATTATGAAGATATATTTATACCTATAGTGGAATATGGTATAGGAAACCTTAAAAATAATTTACCCGTAGAAAATAATCAAGAAGTTTTACGACACTACACACCACATACAGCCAGCAACACAACTAAAATTCCAAGACTGGGAAGTCTTCAAACAATATCACTTATTAGAAATGTCAAATCAAGAACTAGAAAATAAAATGAGTGGTTATTAGAATTTTTTTATGAAACTTTAGGAAGAAGAAGAACAAATTAGCATAAAATTTAAAATTAATAGATCGTCCAGTTTACATAAAAAGACCAACAAGATACCTAGTTTTGTAGATAAATCAATACATTAAAGGGATGTTTTAGGTCTAGATGTCATACCAAAATGGGTTTGGAAAAGTTAGTGACTATAAAAAAATAATATTATTTCCTTGAGAATATTCTAGAGCTTAATCCCACTCGGTATGTTGTTAAGACCAAAGGGAATGACCATCCTAAATTTAAATTTTTTTATTAAACTCCTCATAATATTACATGCATTCATTTAAATAATTATTATTTTTTGTAGTGCATATTTATAGAAATCTGAAAATAAGTTCTATTAAATATTAATGGAAGATATTTTCTCTCTTTTACACAATGAAATGATAAGGAACAACGAAAGTATTTAATTTCACCAATATTATTTAAAATAAATTTCTATTTCTGAAACAACCTCAACTATTTTAAATTATATAATGTAATATATGAAAATGGTAAAATAAAAAAAACATGTTTCAATTAGAGAAGATATTTTGAATTTTCCCAGATAAACCAAAAATTATTACTAGTGATACCATGGAGAATATATTATTATCAAAATTCATTATGCAATAAATGTTATGGTTTATAGTTGTTATAACTATATTAATTTTTAAATGGAATAATATCAAGGAAAAATAAAAATTTGATAGAGATCTTGATAGAAAAAACAGTTAATGATTCATTGTAGTTAAATGAAAAAAAAATTCACATCAACAACACAAATGTACATTGGACACTGATCTTTTTTAATGCAAAGAAAACATTAGTCATCCACTACAACTCGATGCAAACTATATTGAGTGGTGGTGGTATGGTATTTCTTAGAAGGATGAATTAAAGATGGTAAATTTTCACCTCTTCGACATGAAATCCATTTTAAAAATAACCAATTAAGATAATTAAATTTATAAAAATTTCAACACTTAAAAATATATTTTATGGAATAAATCATCAATAAACGGTTTCCCGATTACATTGAAAAGACTCTTCCTATGTCTATTGTGGAATATACTTTTCAATAGGTTGACACTAGCTTGGACTATGCAATAATAGTTTTCTATGTTATGGAGAATTTTGAACCAAACCCATAATATAAAAATAAGCTATCCCATGAAGAATTTGATGACCTGCCTCTTTATATGGTGCAATGCTTCCTCACTAACCCCGTTAATAGCTAGTCCAAAACATCTTTCAGAAGCAAGAGTTTCCTATTGGATTTAATGCCACAAAAATTATATTAAACAATCAAACAAACTTGTTTTAAGTGTGTTCCATGAAATTTTTATAGAGAATGTTGTTAGGTTCATGGCATTATTAAATTTTAAGGTATAGTAGTAGTTTTTTTGAACATCAAATGGAATTAAAAGATATTATCAATATAATTTGTCTCAAATAATAATATATCTTCTTTAAAAATCCAAAAATGGAACATTTTCAAATGTTTTTTAGAATTTTTTAAACAAAATTGAAACATGATTCTAGTATAAATGGTCTGAAATAACAAACAAGCCTATAAATTCTTTTTTGCATGCATTACAGTTCAAAATAACATGTACATGCTGAAATAGAATTTCATTTCAATGAAAAAAACAAATTTCATCCAATGTCAGCATTTCTCGGCCTATCTTCCAATTCTATGGTAGTCTACATCCAAAGAATAAATTCCAAATTGGTTAAAAGGTATTCCTACAACTGAGAAACAAAAAAAGTACAAAACATATAAAGAAGGATGATATTGCTCAAGAAATTACTTTTCAAAGTACTTTTGTGGATGTAATAGTAAAATATGATCTTTCTTGATCTATAATTATATACATGCAAAGACAAATGATACCAAATACCATTACAAGACTACTTTTAGAAATTAAAATCATTATAAAATGAAATCATTCCATCAACATAACACTAGAATTATTATTATTTTCATACAATTTTCTCTGTTTTTGGCCTCTAGTTTATAATAATATTTTGACTCTATTACCCAGTTCCCCTTTTGGTTTTCTTTTAAAAGAGGTGATTCATAAAATTATTTTAGAACTATCATAACCAACAACACTATATATTTATATATATATAAATAAAATTGCCCAGTCTATTGAAAATTTACTAAAATTAGAGAAGGAAATGTCATAACATGCATCTCTCTCACAAGAAAAACTGTAATCAACTTCATTCTCATTCATAATAATTACCTGTAATGTTTCTCTACAACTAAAAATCTATTAGAATTTAAATCAACAAAATCTTCATGAATCATTAGAATATTTCTAGCATATTAGTTCCACGTCTAAAAAATTTATTTTTCAGGTGTTCATATCTCATTATGCTAATCATAAAATTTTAAAAAATAATAATAAAAATACATAAATGACTTTAATTTTTAAAAATAACACTGATCAACTTCATTGGATGCTTCATATGATTCATAAAATTGATCTTCACACCCAACCATTCCAATAACATAAATTAAATTAACTCTACTTTTGATACATGATATCATAAAATACACTAATAATTTGATATCCATGTTGAGATAAATAAATTAAATTAGGTTTATATCAAGTAAGAGCCTATTAAATCAATGTGTGGTAAGGATAATGATTATGAGGAAACAAATCCTACATATCATATTCAGCCTTTGCTTTGTCGATATCAATTTTTTTTTACTAATTTCTCAAACATCTTAAATAAGTTGAAAACACTAAACATTTGAAGAACATAATATTTTATAAGTTAATTAAATCTTTCACTTTATTGAGTGCTATAAATACACATTGTTAAAGTGTATTTCAAAAAATAAATGATCCCACATTTGTCACAACATGAATGCATCATCTGGGACTTCTCATACCTATATTCTTCTTTGAGGGAAACCCAATCATGATCAAATTGATTTGCATCATGGTATTGGAATATAAAATTATTAAGTATTATTAGAAAACTAGATCCATATTTCATCCAATAACATAAATGTTTAATGATGTTTTATATAAAATTCCACTTAAAAAAGAAATGTTTAGTTCCAACTAAAACTTCAAAAATAGATTTTCCTATTGTCACATATTTATCAATAAATAAAGTATGAGGCTACTTCATGTGATGTACCTATATTTTTTTAAACAATCAATAAAATAAACTCATGATTTCATTATAGTTTAAATCTTCCCTAAAAAACAATATCATGATAATGATTAATTCCCAAAAAGACACTTACGGTCATATACTCCTTATTTGTGTTGAAAGTGGTGTCAAAAAAACCTGACCAAATAACTCATAAACTCGCTTCATTTTTTGATCATCCCATAAAATATTAGTAATTTTCCCAGCAAATTCAAATTGCATATTATAGACAAATGATGGATTCTCTTTACTTTATCTTTCCAAGTACTCTAGCATACAACAAATATCCAAAATAAACAATTACCTTTCCCGTTTAGAACATTAAAAATAAACTAATCAACGCACATGTATCCAATAAAATCTCAACATCCTTTAGTAGTTTTCTCCAAGGAGGGGGAAACGTTTAGTTTAATACCCACTAAACAATTCACAACTAACTCAACTCCTTCTGCTTTTGTTATTTTTTATTGGTACCTCATTATATTAATTGATTCAATACTATTCATTTAATAATTATTCCATTAAATTAATACATTACAAGCATATTTACTTCAGGATAACCAACTATCCCACATTCAAGAAAGGAAGATTGTATGTGTCTCAGCCTGAGGAAATTTCACAATGTTATCAAATTTTTCAACCTTCATATGAACATATTTTCTACATGCATGAAGGCATGATGTGATTATTGATTAATAATTTATCAATTTATTCAAGTATTATCGGCATACACTGGTCTCATTTACTCCTCCGCACATAACATTGAAACATTGTGCATCCTCAAGTGATTTGAACATCATCCCTACAACTAGTTTAATAGACGATGACACAATGTTATCAACAGAATCTGCATTGTGACAACCTGCAACATAGAAAATTCAAATCAACAAAATTATCTAAAACACAGATATAATATATTCAATATATTTATTATAAAAAACATGGTAAATATATTTTATTAATCATTCTATGGTAATTTCACAGGAAGATCCAATGATATTTCCACTGTAACTTCCAATTAATATTCTGAGAAATATCTATACATAGTTTTAGTGGAAGTTTGAGTGTAAGTTCTACTCTAAGATCTCATGTAAGTTCCACAATTAAAAAAATTATATATTTATAGAACTACAAAATATATTAATAAAATTATATTTTAATTAATATATTTATAAAAAATGAAAATATAAAAAGTGCTTATTAAATTTGATATATAATTTTCATAAAAAATATATAATTTTCCACTTAAAAATTAATTTAATACACGAATAAAAATGTAAATTCAATTTAAATATTTACAAAAATAAATATTTATTAATATACAAAATAGAAATATATTTATGAAATAATATCTTAAAATAAATTTAAAATAAATTGAATAAAAGATTTACTGAATATATTTTTTATAAAAGCTGTAAAAATTACAATTTCTAATACACTAATTACTGTAATGAGCTTCATGTCCAATTGGTCTTCAAGCCATGTACTGAATAAATAATTCTTGATGGGTGGGTTATCACTTAGGGGGGCTATGGCCCAATTGTTTTGGCATGTGTGTGTGTGGTGTGTGTGTTTGTGTATTTAATATAAATATACCCCTATGAACCTCATATATATACATTAATAATACTAAACAATATATTGATAAAAATTTAATTTTAATAAATATTTTTTAAATTAAATTTTAAAAATTATATATTACAGTTATTATATTTTTATAAAAATAGAATAATTCTCTATACAAAAATGTATAAAACATATCAATAGAAATGTAAATAAAATTTATATATTTAGTAAAATAAATATTTTCAAATATATAAAATAAAAAATTTATTTATGAATTTATTTATATAATTTAATTTTTAATAAATTAAATTATAAGATATATTCAGTATATTTTTCTTAAAAACATTCATATAAATAAGAATTATATATCCATTTGGTGTTCCAATAGAAGTTCTAGTCCAAGTTCAACTAAACCAAAAATCCATTGGAACTTACACTGATAAATTCTGAATAAGATGAAAATTATATATTATTAAAACTAAAAAATATATAAATAATAAATAAATTTAAATATATATATATATATAATAGATTCAATTATATAAAATTAAATTTATAGTAAATATACTTATAAAATATATTTTATATATTTTTACATATTTTTTATAAATATAATTACATATCTAATGGATGTTCCACAATACAACAATAGAATATATTTAAATTATATAGAACATATTAATTAAAATGAAATTTTAATAAATATATATATATAAATTGAAATTATAAAAAATATGTATTACATATGTTGCATAATTTTTATAAAAATAATATAATTTAACATTTATAAGTGCATGTATTTTAGGAATTAAAATTTAAATAAAATTAATATATTTAAAAAATAAATATTTATGAAAATATTTAATAGAAATATATTTCAGAAATTTGAAATAAAACTAAATTTATAGGAAATTCACTTATAACATTTATTGAATATATTTTTTAAAAATATATATAAATAACATTTATAAATCCATTAACTTTGTATAAATAATAATTATAAATCTTTGAAGTGTTCAAGGGGAAATTTTTAGTAGATATTCCATAATACAACAAAGATATATATTTATAAAACTATATAATATATTAATAAAAATAAAAATTTAATAAATATATTTTTATTAATAAAATTTTATAAAATATTTATTACATTTGTTACATAATTTTTTAAAAAATATAATTTAACATTTAAAAATGTATAAAATACAAGAATAAAGATTTAAACAATATCTATATATTAAGGAAAATAAATATTTTAAATATGTAAAATAAAAACATATTTATGAATTTGAAAAAAAATAAATTTATTATAAATTCACTTATAAATTATATTTTATATTTTTTAAAATAATCTTTATAAATATAAATAATTTTTTGTGAAATTTCATTGACACTTTCAGAGAAAGTTTTAGTTTAAGATAATATTTTAGTGTAATATTTAATAAAACTTTCATAGTAAACATGAACATTAGTTTCATTTATTTATTTTAGTCAAATTTTCAGAAAAAAACATCAACATAAGTTTCATTTATTTATTTTCATAGCACGTTGAATAAAATTCATCACTTTTAAAAAAATTAAGTATATGGTATTAGGAATAAAATAATTCATGTTTAAGCTTATACCTTACATTTACAAATAGAAAAATCAATCTTAAATATCTTCATACATGACTATTATAAGAAGATGAAAAAAACTCCAAAATGCTGTAAATTTCCATCTACTTCCCCCACAACGAAGAAACCCGGTGAAAATGACATGCACAATGAAAACTACCCTCTCAAGAATCCGGTGAAACTGTCCTCTAGGGAATCCAATGATTTGTGATTTGAAAACCCTAGTAAAAAATCCTTCCAAAAAAGGGCGTCAAACAATCCATGGTATCATTTCTCTTGAGAACAAGATTCCCTCTAGGAAACCATTGTATCCAGATCCATTCATGTGTAAAGATGAAGTGTCAACATCCCACTGCCTCACTAGAATATCATGTAAAATAGTGAAATGAATATAATAAAAAGTATGTTTTTTAGGGTTGGATAAGTACTATAAAAAATAAATTAATGATTTTAAAAAAAATATTTACTCCATTTATGGACCTACAGTAGTAAAAGATAGGGGTTTCATGTAGGTTTATTATTTTTTAATGTTAGTTGGTAAGTGATTTTATTAAAGGTTAAATTTTAAATAATTTTAAAACATCAGGTAATAAAAATATAAATTTTAAATTCATTTTGAGGGATGTTTTCAAATTTTTAATGTAATAACAGATCTATAAAAGGGATTTCCACAATGTTTTTTCTAAAAATGACATGGTAAATATTGTTTTTTTTTTCATTTTTCGCATCATCAATAAAATAAGTGATATAAAAAATAATTTTTTAAATATAAATTCAAAAAAATATTCCTCTCCCAATATTATATCAGTAGATAAAAAATATAATAGTTTAAAATCATCCGTATAAATAAAGCAACAACGCAAACATTTACATTTTCAATTTTCAATTTTTCAATTTAAATTATAAATAAACTAAAACCCATTAAAACCCGTGGAATGAGTTTCCCATTCACTTATTAAGTTTCTCAACTCTTGTACAATATATTTTTTAGTGTTTTCAAGAAGATACAAATTAAAAAAATCATTTAACATGTACTCTAAATGAAATTAATGAAAAAATTATGGAAATGTTTATAAAAAATCAAATATTCTAAAACATAAAAACATTCCTGGTTGAAATTATTTCATACATAAATATTAATACATAGTATCCACATTACATTAATTCTTATTATTTATTAAACAAAATTTAAAAAAATCAATTCAAAATAATATTTTTAAGAACAACGTCATAAATTTTATAATTTTAAACGAAAAGTCACCTTCAATTTATATATATGATCTTAGAGCACTTATTTATTGTTGTCTCTCTAAATAAATATCATGAACTATTTGAAAATAACTTGAGAAATATAAATTTAAATTTTATTATAATATAAATATTATTAAAATATTCAAACTATGTGTTCAATGTAGTCTTAAAGTTTTCTAAAACTTCACTATGGATAGAGAATAGCCAGTATAGTGTCATTTCCCTTGAAAGAAAATCCCCATAAATCCAATTAAGAATAATATATAATTTTTTTAGTGAGTATTTTTTATATAAAATGATATATAAGACATTATGAGATATATGTTTCACAATCTTGAAGATAAGGAAGAATCCAACATTGAACAATTGCATTCTTTTCAAATCTTTTAGAAATATAAACCATTTTTTATTTATCAATCATTATCTTTATTATGGGTGAAATAAAATTTCTTTCCATAAATCCATATACTACCATTGTTTCATGCTCTGTAAAAATTGTATAAATATACCTAATACAAAGCAATCATAAGTATAAATTTTCAATAAATTAAAATAATGGAAATATTTATGTTAATCGACTTACATGGAAAAACCAAGAATTATGTTTATTTCCAACTCATATTTAGTTACACGATCTATGATATATTTTTTAAAATGCATCACAGTCATTTCATATCCACAAATTCTATCTTCCATTGGAATCTCATAAATATCCTAAAAAATTGAATATATTGGTAGTCTATCAGTACTAGTATAAGTTGTATTTGTAGTCATAAAAAATTTTATTTTTTGTTTTCTATATTGTATTTCATTACCTCTAAAGTATTCCTAGAAAAAATCAATAAATATATAAAATTTAGAATGTAAAAAAGAAATTTGACAAAAAAGTAAAATAAATGATATAAAATAAACATACCGCTATAGTAATATGTCGAACTAGACAAGATGGACTAACTAAAAATTGGCTGATACTATGTCCAAAAGTATTGACCTCATGTATAGGAAATGGTATTATTAATAGTCTATCAATAATAACCTATATCGTGACCCTATGATTCTCTATCTCTATCTGTGGATGATGAGTGGTATCACCAATATAATATATCATCCCATATGTAATAATGTGATGTTTTGGATCATAATCATGAAACTCACAATAAATTTGATGCTTTGGAGGAGGGTATATAAGAGTAGGATAAATAGGAGTGAGGTCTATAGGTGTAGGTGGAGTAGGATAAGTAGTAGGAGTGGGATATGCAGGTAGAGATGGAGGAGTTAGATTATAATCCTAAACCTATATTTGTGTGTCTGCAAACATCGACTGTACCGAATCTATAATCATGTCCTCCATCATCACACAAATATCATGAACTGTATT
Organism: Viscum album; assembly: GCA_963277665.1. Taxonomy (NCBI): domain Eukaryota; kingdom Viridiplantae; phylum Streptophyta; class Magnoliopsida; order Santalales; family Viscaceae; genus Viscum; species Viscum album. Next base: position 1,016,911,324 of record OY728155.1, read on the forward strand.
TTATAAATTTACTATTATTTTTATAAAAAACCCTACTTTTAAAAATCATCAAAACATGGAAATTATTTTTGTACTGATACACCTTTGGGGTATCCTCATACACGACCGAGGTGTTCTAGTTATCCCTATATTGTAGATAAAATATCCTTCATATCCTCACATATGATGACCCCCTATATGCTCTTTTGCTCAACAAATTTCTATATAGAATATTTGAAAATTCTTATAGTGAATAAAAATATATAAGGAATTGATTTAACTTTAATAAATAAATAAATATTATAAAATTATCTCAACTATAACCCTCAACTCTTCCATATGATATTGTACTTTTTTCTTCAACCGATCCCTCTTCCATTTTTCTTGTCTAGTGGATGGGGATGGTTAACCACTATAGATCCCCAAGACTCATCTCTCAGTTTTTGAAAATTTTAAGCTATAATTTGTTCTTCTAAAAATGAAAATCCTTCCTAGATAATGTATGACATTATATATCTCTATATTATATGTGCTGATGATATCTCCCCAGTTGAAATAAATTATGAATAATAAAATCATTAATAAGATCATTAATATAATAAAATTTTAATGGTATCATTTTACTTACCAAAACATTTATCATCGTCTACTTTCAATAAATTATTTCCATGTATATTCATCTGTTAATGCATATATATTAGTTGGGTTATTATGTGATCTATTCCCAAAAAGGAAATATGATGTGGTGGTTGATTTAAAATCCCTTAATCTCTTAGCATCCAATTATAATCACTTTTTTATAAATCTTCCAGTATCAGATATATCATATGTCTTCTGATAAGAAGGGGAAAACATATTTTACAATAAAAATTTCATGATAAGTAAAATAATAACAAATGAGATTACTAAAATAGACTCCCACATGTGAGATATTTTCATTTTAAAAACACATATAAAATCATCAATCATAATAAAAACTTTGATTTTAGCCTATACTATATTTATAGTCTTCAATTGGTTTGAATTTGGACCTCTTGGAATATCATTATTGTCAAAGTCTATCAATATCCTCTGGTCCTGGCTACAGAAAAATGATAATTTTAGTAAATATGTGATACCACGTTTACCATGACTCTAACTTTTTTCCCCCTTGGATGAAGATGTCTATTACAAATAAGGATGGTGAGGCTCATCAATAGGAGAGTCTGTATATTCCTCCCCATAGGTATATCTATGATTGTAACGATCAAAGCTTTTTTTAAATGATATTTTTTTATTGAATAAATTTTTGTTATATATAATTTTATATACATATAAAACATAGAGGAACCAACAAAACCTTATCTCATTAACAAAGGTAATTACATTTTCCATATATAAAACTAATTAAAATGTCAAAAATTACAATTGGACAAAAAAATATAAAATAGAAAAGCTAAAATGGGAATATATGAATCACCCCAATATCCAAGAATCATTTCCCCCATAGAAAAATTTATAGATAAAATATTAAACCAATAATTGTGTTATGAAAATGAAAATATAACCTTAAGTATAATTATAGTGACTTTAAAGTAAAATAATGATGTTTTATTTGTAGGTTATAATCGGAAATGTGACCACTAGGGCTTGACTATTATATGATCACTGTTCAAACATGATTGTTGGTCAATATAAATTTTGGTAAATATAATCATTAATCAAATTGACCATTGGTAACTATTCCCATTGGTGATAATATATCCATTATAATTATAATTTATAAGATGTAATTTCAAAGGATAACTGATGTAGAAAAGAGAAACGATGCCCTCAACCAATACATTCATGTCTTATGAATCACACTTTTTAGAACATGGGAGGGATTTACTGTCCCTAGGGTTCACCCTTAACCAAGAATGATCAGAGATACAATAAGTGGAGAATGAATCAAATCCACTATGGGGGAAGTTCAATTTGGTGGAGATTACCACTCATTCGATGCTAACCAAGCCACCCCTTGAGACATACACTATTTCACACCTTACCCTTATGGTGTACGCATGTGTTATAAGTGGTTACATGTATAGGAAAAAATATCATAAATTTTAATTTACTTTTATAAATAAAATTTCTATTCTATAAAATCTATTTTAATAATATTTTCCATAATAAAATATGTGTTTTATTGACAAATTTTATAAATTGATTCCTAGAAAAAAAATAAAACATAGTTGTATATTTTTTAGACAGGATATAAATTTTTTAAAACTAATGTATTATAGATAATATTTTTTTTAATTAAATAGTATTTTAAAACACTATTATTTAAATATATATGATAAATTAATTTTATAATGTCTTGAGAAATTTTTATATGCATAAAAAAATTGACTATCTTAAAAATTACTATTTTTTAATAAATAGGGAAATTTATATTTAAAGGCTGAGATTATCATATTTATAGAATTATTCTGATTGAATTAAAATAAAATTTGAAATAATAATGAAAAAATAAGTTTAGTGTTATTTTTTGAGAATTTTCTAAAATACTATAATTTTCATAGAATACTAAAAATACAGTATTAGGTTTTTAGTACATTTTATAAATTTATATTTATGTCATAATGAAGTAATAATTAATTAAACACAATAAAAGACCTAAATTATGTTATTTTTATAATATTATATATTTTAATATATTTTAATCAATTTCAAAACATATAAGTGGATTTTTAATGTCTGAAATCGAATATTTCATTTTAAAAGAATTATTATTTGAAAAAAATAAATTTACATGTTCAGAGTATTAAAAAATGATTTTGGGTCTCAGTGTTTTAAAATATCATAAATTGAGACTCAAATATCCAAAACCATGAGAAAACCCCTTGGGTAAGCCAATGGTTTTTCATTTTTCACAAACTAGATTTCCAAGAAATATATATGGAAATTATTTAAAAAATTCCTCCAATTTTCTTATAAATACCCACCCATTTCACCATTCTCCTTCACTAACAATACATCCTCTATAATTTTCTAGTGATCTTTCTGACCAATGAGTTCCCTAAGGTGTCCTCAGGCCCCTAAGGTTCCAATCCACATGATTTAGGAGTAACTCTTCATGGTAAGGGAAATCAGAAATTATCTATTCCATTCAGGTTCCTTTATGTGGTATGTCTTTTAATTTCAAAAATAATTTCATTATGTCCACTTTCTATTATACCATTACTATAATACTCGTCTTTTATCATTAGGGTCCTTTGTTCTCAACCATTATACATTTTTCAAAACCCATTTTTTATAATCATCATGCTACCAAATTTACTTCCCAATTTTCACTCCATTTCATGATAAATTCTCAATTATTTTCTTTTTGTAAATAACCAAACCTATTCCATTTTTATCAGTATTCAACTAGGTGAAAAATGATTTATTGATACTAGTATTTAAATATATTAAACCAAAATTTTCTTTTTATGGTTATAAATGACTTAATGATCATGTCTATAATAACTTTTGTATTCCGTCATTTTGATAAGAAACATATTCTTTATTCCCCATGTGTAATTAATGGTATGATTTATTATGATCTATACAGGTCATATTAATTAATACAAATGAAGGGTTTTCCATGATAGCACTCCAATGCATTGGAAAAAGAATTTAATCTCAATATATTACATGTTTTACAATACCTAGGTGAATAAACTTGGTAATTTTCATTTATGACCCCTTGGTGATAATCCTTAGTGATATGCTCAACAATGTATCATTTAAATATTTTAGATGTATTTCTATGGAATAATTCAGGTTCATATTATTATGATATTCATATTTTTCATCCGTTATTTTTATGCCTCATATTCTTAGTGATATTTATCATGATCAGATGTTATATGTCTCCCTTTCGTATTCCCTTACTAGGATTCATGCCCACCCCTATCTATTGATGTATTTTCCCATGATATGATTTGTAGTCAATGTAACCTAGGATGAACCCATGGATATTTCATTCAATGTGATTAATATAATGCTTTATATTTTCAAATAGCGTGTATCTAATTTCCAAGAAGCTAAACTTTTAAATTTCATATATTTTGTTCCATGTAATGAAAAGTTTTTATAATAAAAGGAGTCATGTCATAGTTATTATCTAATAATGGTTTAGTTATTTGTGTAAATTAGGAATTGAAAACCTTAGTACTAACACTAGGGAAAAATATAAATATAGGAAAACATATTGGTATTTTGGTAAGTATTAAGTAACTAGATTCCAAAATAATAGAATCATACATTGATACTACAAGTGGATGTGGCTTTGGTAAAGATTTACCTAGAGGTAACAACCAAAAACACCAAACTATGATAGATTTTATTGGGAACCGGTCCAAAATAATGGGACTTATTCCACACCTAGTTTAACACTCTTGTGTGGATATTTTTGGTTAATAACAATATTTTTTTGATCCATTAAGAATGATATATATAAAATGTTACTGATATTAGTGGATATTATTGAATAATATATTCATTTGTGATTTTTAAGACATAACGTCCATTTATAATTATAAGATTCCTAAAATTAACACATTTCTTACTAGTGTTTTCTTCTTTTTGAGAAATGGTGGTAAATAGTAGGAACCACGTAAATTATGAGTTCATCAGATGATGCACTGGCATCCTTCCAATGTAATATAGAATGGAAAACATCATTAGGATATTTAATCAACTAACCCAAGTTATTAGTAATAACATTAATCAAGTCCAGAGACCAAATTCACCTGGAAGGGAACAAATTTTTGTTGAGTCCTTCGTGCATCAATGAAGACCTTATTTTAGTGGTTCTACCAACCAATTATTTTCTGAACAATGGATTTCCGCTATAAAAAAATTATTTTATGTACTCCACCATTTAGATCTAGATAAAGTCACCCTGGAAGTATACTTCATAGAAGGATATTATTATTAGTGGTTGAGTCTAATTAAAAAAAATAAGCCAAGAAGGGAGATTGATGATATGGAGTGGGAAGAGTTCAGGGGAATATTTTTCAATAAATAAATCCCCCATTTGATGCAAACCAAATTGAAGAAGGAATTTCTAGAGTTGAAACTAAAGGAAAATAAATCGTTGGGATGCTATGAGATGAACATCACAAGACTTTCTCGATACGCATTTATATTTGTTATGGATCCAAATATATTATCATATATATTCTTTAGTGGACTAAGATCCAATCTATATAGTAACATATAAAATTGAGGTAATGAAGGATATGAAGAAATAGTATGGAGTGTTATGATGTTTGAGTTAGAGTTTGAAGATAAACAATGATATCATAGGTAAAATGAAAAGAATATATGAATGGAGCAAAAATCAGGGAAGAACATTGACCATGGAAGATGAGTAAAGAAAGTCACACTTCCCACATGAAACAAATGTGGGAAGAAGAATTTGGGGAACTATTTTCTTGGAAGTTGAATGTGCTACAAAAAATTGAGACATGATAATATGGATCAAAAATATCATGGTGAGGTAATTCCTCAACTTTTCAATAATAATGATAAAGTGAAGATGGTACAGGTCCAGTTGTAATTTCAATTCTTTAGGTCTATACAGCTTGGTAAATTTTCTGAAAAATGTCTAGAACTGATGAAAATGGATGGAAACTGTCATGATCCTCAGCATAGGACAGGGAACAAGTTAGAGCATTTTATATTATGGTGGCTGAAGTGGAGGCTCCAAATGATGTGGTGGTCGGTACAATCATTGTTCTCTCAAAGCTAGAAAGTACTTTGTTCGATTTTGGTTCTATGCATTCCATTATTTCATCCATGTTTTCAAATAATATAAAATCAATTCCTAATCTTCTAGAAGTAGAGTTATTATTCAAGACTTCTAGAGGGAGTATCATATCATCAATAGCATATAGAAACTCTAGTATTAACATTGGTGAGTATAATTTCATCATGAATCTATTAGTCACTCCCATGGTGTAATTTTACACTATAATAGGGATGGGCTATTTCTCATAGAAAAATACTAAGATCGACTACAGAATCAAGGAAATTTTATTATACATGAATGGGAAGCCTACAGTCATTTTCAAACGAGAGATATCTCGAAGTATGTTTTTTATAGAAGAACCTCCCATATAAATATTTATATAGATTATCGGTTAATAGGGATAGAAAAATTAGTGTATAAAGATAGAGAATTTCCCCATCGTTTAGGAATACATTGAAATATTTCTTAAAAATTTATGTGGACCATCCTGATAAAGAGAGGTAGAGTTATCAAATTAAATCATGCATGGATCCAAGATGATATTAAAAACCTCATACAGAATAGTTAATATAGAGTTTTAAAAATTAATGAAACAACTTCAAGATGCTTTGGAATAGGGATTTATTCATCCAATCATGTCTCCTTGAAGAGGAAATGTTATTTTTGCAAAGAAGAAGGATTGGTCAATGTGACTATATATTGATTATAGATAACTTAAGAGGATTAAAGGGAAAAAAAGTTACCCCCTCCCACGGACTTATGATTTATTTGATCAGCTTCATGGGGATCAATTATTTTCAAATATTGATCTCTGATCTATGTATCATCAATTGAGGGTAAATAAGGATGATATTCTAATGATTGACTTCCAAAAAAGATATGTTCATTATGAGTTTGTTGTTATAACCTTCATCTTGACCAATGTTCCCATTATATTTATGGATTTGATGAATATAGTATATTTATAATAACCCTGATCTTTATTACACACTTAAACTTGATTTATTACATAAAAATTCAATTAATATGACTCTGAGGATCGATAGGTCTAGATTATTGTGAAATTAGGAACATTACATAACAACATAAAACTTAAAATACAACATCTGTATTGAAAAGTTCTTTTACATCAACACAACATTCTTTCATACTTAGCATTGCATGGGATAACCTAGGGATATACATAAGAAAAGGGTGATCTATAAGGCCTGGTAAGGGAGTAAACAAGGAATAACATGAATAATAAAATACATTTTAGTCATTAGGAATATCAATGGATAATAATATAAACATGAACATAAAGGCATGATATTGCATGATTATCATAACATGGAAATGTGGCAACAACATTTAACATGATATTAGCATGATCCAAGACTCGTTGAACATGGAACATGAGTAGACCCTCATTTAACTTGAATTATAATGTGTAAACATTCATTTCACTTGAAATATCATGATACTAATCATTACCTAGTGCATTGGAGTGCTATCCGGGCACACCCTTTATAATCATATCATTTCATGCATAAGTGTGCCACAAAGATCATAAAACATGGATTCATTAAATGTCATAATTTATTCTACAAATAAGTGATATGGAATACATAAATTTATTTCCTCAATCGATAATAAAATGTTCATAATGTTGAATATCCTAGATAGAGAAATGGGTATGGTATTCACTTACATGATGATTTTGGCAAGGGAAATTTTGGTGTAACTTTGACAGCATAACGACATCAAATAGAAATCATAAAATGGGTTGATGAGAGATAAATGGATATATCATCATTTATACATGAAATAAATAGTAAGGTGGTAATGGAACATAATATCCCAACATATTTAAGGTAATTTTGATGCATAATATAAAATAACTTCTTGAGTGTAAATGAGGAGAGAGAGATCCCTTACGAAAGTTAGGCATGGTAACAGGTACACATGGGGGAATTAATCAGAGAAAAAGGGGTCTAAAATTATCAAAAAATAAGGAGGGAAGTATAGTGGTGGTGTGAAATTGTACCCCACCATTATTATTTTAAAATTAAATGGCATAACAATATAAGGAATCTTGTACATAAATAAGGAAGGATGGAATGTGAGGATCCCTTACATGGAAGTGTGATCCCAAAGTCTTGGGAGAGGCATGAGAGAGGATTAATGGGAGATTGGGGTACCTTGGGAGGATTATAGATAGTGGAGGATATATATTAGTTATTCTCCAAAAGGTTTGAGTGAAGTGGAATCGAAGATTGAGTGGGTTTATATAGGAAAGGAGAGGGAATTATTTATTATGTTGGTTTTGGACACTACACATTAAACTGATCAAAACCACAAACTGAACCATTGTTTTTTCCCATGTTTTTTTAAAAATTGGAGAATAAAAAATTATTTTATACAGACAATGGCATAACTTATTAAAATATTTGGCTTTCTTATATAGAGGTGAGTCACACTCTTAAGGAAATCATTTTAAAATGTTAAAATGTTTTATAATTTTTGGAGGGTCCACTAAGGAATTTTAAAATTAATAAAATAAATATAAAATTATATTATATTAAATTTAAAATATATATTGTACTAATATCACTTTTATAGTATTTAATTATATCACTATTGGATCATTATGATGTCATAAAACCCATTATATATTTAAACAGTATCTAATTTTCACTGAAAAAATAAACTATCACAGAAAATTATGAAAAATTATTTATTTAATAATTTTTACATCTTGAAGCAAAAAATAATATTAATTTTATCTAAATAATATTCTAAATATTTGAATTTTTACATTTAAAATAAAAATGGATATTTATTGAAAATTCATGGGTTTTGAAAAAAATGAATTTCAAACCTTCATAAAAATTACATTTGTATTCATAAGAATTATTTGATCATTTGAAAATAAATTTAGTAAAAATATTTTATTAATATATTATTTATTTCAAAATTTCATTAATTCATTAAAGTATATTTCTTAAGTTAATTTAAATATTAACTGAAAATACTATTTCAACTTTAAAACCCATTTACAAAGTAACAATAATAAAATGAATGTATATTCTTTATATAAAAATAATGCACATAATTAGAGATCTAGGTTCTTGTTACGTAACCCCTTATAAATAATGTATAAGACCTAAGGGTAAGGTGTGCGATGGTGAGAGACTCTAGGGGCAGCTCAGATAACATTTCTCAGGTGATAATCTCTATTAACTTCCACTTTTCCCATAGGCGATTCCATTCAAGATTAATGTTTTAATGCTCGGCTTAGGATTTTTCAAGAGAAAATCCAAGAGATGATACCTTCTTTATATGCTTGAAGAAATGGGCTTAGTATGGATCAATTCTACCAGATGAGGCCATCACTTCCTTTATCTGAGTAAATTGGATTTTTCAAAGCCCTATAATTATACTAATCATGTGGTCACTGTTCAACGACTATATTAGTAGTAGTAACAATTTTTAATGGGTTATTTAAAATCAAAAAACATAAAACCAAGGAAGTGAATATGTTTTATATATCCATTTTACATAATAAGACATTTAATTAGATCAAAAGGAATTTTCATTAATAAATGTTTTGCTCATTACAATCTTCCCTCATTAAGAAATTTCTCCTTAAAAATATCCTTTTCCCACACTAAAATAGATGAGGGAAACTCTAGTTCATCACTTCCTCTAATTCCCACATTGCTTCTTTAAACGTGTGGTTTCTCCACAATAATTTGATGAGGGGATTTGTCTTATTTTGAAGAACTGTCTCTCCATGATCTAAGATCTTCACCAGCTTCTCTTCATATGAGAGGTCATTCTCCAATGGCACCACCTCTGGATTGAGTACATGTGATGGGTTTGGTATGTACTTCCTCAAGATTGATACATTGAATACATTGTGTACTTGAGATAGGTTTGGTGGGAGTGCTAGTCAATAGGCCACTCCTCCAGTGTGATCAAGGATCTCAAAAGGGCCAATGTAACTTGGAATAAGCTTTCCATTCTTCCCAAGTCTCATAACTCTCTTCCACGGTGATATGTGGAGGAATAACATGTCTCCAACATCAATGTCTAGGTGTCACTGATGATTATCAGCACAACTCTTTTGTCAACTCTGAGTAGATTTATGGTGCTTCTGGATGGTCTAAACATTCTCCACCAAATCATTGACCATTTCTGGACCTAAGAGTTTTCTCACACCAACTTCATCCCAACATGCCGGTTTTCTACACCTCTTCCCATAAAGGCTTAATAAGTAGCCATTTTTAATAATGAGTGGAAACTTTTATTTTAAGGGAATTCAACCAGAGGAAGATGTATATCCCATCCTACTTTGAATTCCATTGAGTGTGCTCTCAAAATTTCCTCAAGTGTTTGGATAGTCTACTTAGATTGGCCATCAGTTTGCTGATGATAATCCATACTGAAGTTCAACTCAGTATTTAGAGCGTGTGGGAGACTCTTCAAGAATATAGAGGTGAATCATGTATTTTGATCATATACAATAGATAGTAGTACTCCATGTAGCCTAACCACTTCTATAATGCATATTTGTTCTAGTTGATCCAATGAGAAATCCTCTCGAATTGAAATGATGTTTTCAGTCTTTATAAGACGATCCACAATAACTGAGATAACATTTTTTTCCTTTCGATGTCTTTGGAAGTCTATCGACAAAGTCTATGGTTTTGATCTCCCATTTCTATGATGGTATGGGTATTGGTTGCATCATCCCCTTAGACTTATTCCTCTTATACTTCACATGCTAAAATATTAGGCAATTTTATGTCTACTCAGAAATATCCTTGTTCATGTTATCCCAACAATAATTCCCTCTAATATCTCAATACATCATTTTGTTTCTTGGGTTAATAGATAAATTCGAGCTATGCACATCATCCAAAAGTTCATTCTTTAACTCTTGATTTGATGGAGCACATAGTCTTGTCCCAAATCCCAAAATTCCTTATTTATTAACATTGAACTCCAAGGATTTCCCTTTTCTAATAGTTTCCACATTATTACGAATTCATATATCATTCCTTTGATCATCCTTTTACCTTTCCAAAAGATATGTTTGATAAATCATTTCTGAAAGGATTAATGATTTACCATTATTTGTGATTCCCATGTCCATATGCAGTTGGTCTAATAATATTGGATCCTTTTCAATACCAATCAATGAAAGAGTTTATGGATCCTTTTTACTTAGATAATCTACCACTATAGTCTCTTTCCCTGGATGGTAGCGAATTGAGCAGTCATTTTCTTTGATCAGGTCTAACCATCTTCATTGGCACATGTTCAACTCATTCTGTGTGAAGATAAACTTCAGGCTTTTGTGATCCATGTATATTTCACATTTCTCCCCAAAGAGGGAGTGTCGTCAAATTTTTAAAGTGAAGATTAATATAGGAAACTACTGATCATATTTTTGAATATTTTTCCTCATTAACATTCAATTTCCTTGAATCATAAGTAACGACTTTGTCATTTTACATCAACACACATCCCATGCCCTTCTTTGAAACATCACTGAATACCACAAAAAGTTATTCACTTGTGGGTAGTATGAACACGGGCTCAGTGATAATCCTCCTTTTCAACTCCTTAAATATAATTCACATTCATCACTCCAAGAAAACATGAATCCCATATAAATTATTTTGGTTAGAGGGTTTGACAATCGTGAAAAATTTCTCACAAATCGGCGACAATATTCAGCTAACCCAATGAAGCTACAGATATTTTTCCCCGATGTTGGCCTTCTCCATCCCTCAATTTCATTTATCTTGGGCGGATCTACATATATTCCATTTCTTATGATGATATCACCCAAGAATGAGACTTCCTTTAACTAGAAGTCACATTTTTTTTACTTTTCATAGATCTTATCCTTTCATGCGGTCTCTATTACAGTGCTTAGATTCCCCTGATGATCCTCCTTGGTTTTGGAGTATATTAGAATATCCTCTATAATGACTACCAAAAATTTGTTGAGGTAATATCTAAATAATCTACTCATCAAGACCATGAATATTTCTGGAGCATTAGTGAGTCCGAAAGGAATTATTATGAATTCATAGTTCTCGTACCTTGTACAAAAATCGGTCTTGTGGATATCCTCCTTCTTTACCCTTACTTGGTAATATCCCGACCACATATCCACATTGGAGAAGTATTGTGCTCCACATAGATGACCAAACAAGTCATCAATTCATGGTGGGGGATACTTGTTCTTTATCTTGATTTTTTGAGATCTTTATAATCAATGAAAAGGCGCATTGACCCATACTTTTTTTGACTAAGAGGACTGGTGCACAACATGGTGAAGGACTTGGGAGTATAAAACCTTTATCTAGATTCGCATGTAGTTATTTCTTTAGCTCCTAAAGCTCCACAACATCCATTCTATATGGAGTCTTGGATATTGTAAAATCACTAGGTATAAGATCAATCGATAATTCAACATCTATTCTTGGAGGAAGACCTAGAAATTCCCCAGGAATCACTTCAGAAAATTATCTCACAATACGCCTGTCTTCAGGGATGGTTTCTTACTTACACTCAATCATCTCAGCAAGATACATGTGCTCATAGGGAAGTAATATCCACTCTTGAGATGATGGTGCTAAAAAATATTCATCCTTCTCCTTGCACTTGTATAGAATCAGGGTGGATTTTCCATATGGAGAGTGATTTACATCTCACGGAAATTTATGTTGTCTCTATATAGGGAAAACTAATCCATGCCAAGAATTGCATCGAATTACACCAGGGGGAGTATTAAGTGGTTTTCCAGGATGTTCAACCCAAAAATTGTGACAGGAGAGGAGTTATATTCATGCGATGAAATAATTGCCCCATTTTTTGTTCTCACTAACATCTCTACATCCATGATTTTTGTTTCTGTTTGGATTGTTCTACTAAACTTTTTGTATATAAAAGAATGTTTAGAACTAGAATAAATAAGTACATTCTATATTAATGAATGAATAACTAGTATACCTTTCACCACTTTATTTTTGGGGTTTTATTCGGTAGTAGTGATGGAAAAAAGCACATCCTTGCTGCCTTGGAGGTTGTTGGTTGCCTTCAAAAACCCTTGGCTTAGGGAACAATTTTGTGAAGTGCCAAGGTTCTTTGCAGTTAAAACAATGAAAAATGCATTGAGGGTCGAACAATTCATTCCACTCCTCTGTCGTAGTAGAGGTTTTTTCTTATTTCAAGTTAATGGCTGGGTGCTCTTCCCTTCCACACATAAAGCATTTCCCCATCCCCTTCAAGCAATTTTCAGGGTGGTTCTTTCCTCAAATTTTGAAAGTGGGGTGCTAGAATTTCTTATCACCATTGGTTTTATCCATCAGAATGCCGGAATTGAAGTCTATTTTCTTCTTCTTATCCCCATGATACCCCTAAGATTCACCGATCTCCATTTCAAGTTTGAGGGCGTATCAGAAAATTTCCTCATAGATATCGAAGTCGTGAAACACTAGGGCTTTCCATAGGATAGTTTTTACCCACCAAAACGAAGTCAACCTTACATTTGAGGGTAATGGAAAAGCTGGAGGCGTATCCTGCATGACTTGTGACATTTTCCTCATATGTCCCAACGGATTCTATTTCATTTTTTCTTGAGTGTAAGGATGTACCTTTCCATCTTAAGTTGGAGGGTGTGAGGAAAGTATTTATCAAAAAACATTTTTTGAAAATCCTTCCATTAAAACATCTCAATGTCTTCCTCAAGATTTGTATTTTTGATCAATGTCCACCTTTGATCAGCTTCACCCTCCATGTGATAAGTATCTAGATGAAATTTTTATTGTTCATAACATGTAATGATGGAGAATATATTCTCAATGGAGTTAATCCATTGATCGGCGATTGAGGGATCAAATGATCCATTAAAATTAGGTGGCCTTTGTCTCATGAAGCTCTCATTGTGGCTTTTTCTTTCTTATGGGGGGTTTAACGTTCCCTGTGACCCATGTTTCTATTCAAAACTCGAGTTAACTTAGAGATTATCGTGACAATTTCTTCGATTCCTACTCCCATCGGATTGGAAATCTCATTATAATATCCATCACATTGATCTTCACATTGGTTGTTAGCCTGAGACCCCCTCTTATCGACCATTGGCTAGAATAAAAGGAATTTTCAGGGTAACACATAAAGGGGACTCCAATGACAATAATGGATAGCTTATAAATTATATTTATTTCCTTAACTTATGAATTTATAGGATTGAATCTAAGTTATCAATGATCTACATCCCAAAATATATTCTTAGGGGATTTTTTTTATTCCCTTAATAATGATTCATACTAAGCTTATGGATTTTCCAAATCATATCCCCAAGAGTGTCAAAACAAAAGTACAGCATGGCCTATTGTCTTACACCAATTTCTACTTGAGTCTAGCTCAAATAAGTGTTTTCAGGATTTACCCCTAGATACATCTCTTCTAGAGCCACCTCTACTTGTTCGTATCCAGACAGAGGTGTATTTTCTTGATAAACCAATTACTCTATACAAACCAAAATTTAGGGATTTTTTAATTATAAATATTCTTATCCTTATGGATTTCATTAGGGTTTTCCAATCCTAATCCCAAAAATAACTAAACATTCTCCCTTAATACCAACTATAGCAACCCGTATCTTTATTACACACTTAAACATGATTTATTACATAAAAATGAACTTAAAACAACTCTTATGATTGAGAGGTCTAGTTTATTGGGAAATTAGGAACATTACATAACAGATTAAACATAAAATACAATATCTTTATTGAAAAATTATTTTAAATGACCACAACATTCCTTCATACTAAGCATTTCATGGGATAACCTGGGGACATACATAAGAAAAAGGTGATCTATAAAGCCCAATATGGGAGTAAACAATGTATAACATTAAGAATATAATAAATTTTAGTAACTATTTATATCAATGGAGAAGAAGAGAAACATGAACATAATGGCATGATATAGCCTGATTATCATAACATGGAAATGTGGCAACAACATTTTAAACGATATTAGCATGAGCCAAGGATCATTGAACAAGGAGCATGAGTAAACCCTAATTGAACTTGAATTAGAATTATTAAACTCTCATTTCACTAGAAGTATCATGATACTAATATTTTCCCAACACATTGGAGTTCTATCATGGCGCACCCTTTATAATCATTTCATTTCATGAATAAGTGTGTCATGTAGATCATATAACAAGGATTCGTTAAATGTAATAATTTATTCCACTAATAAGATATGTAGAATACATAAATGTAAGTCCTAAATCAACAAGTACATGTGAAAAAAGGTAAATAACCATGATAGAGAAATGTTTGTGGTATTCACTTACATGATGATTTTTGGCATTAGAAATTTTGGTGTAACTTTAGCAACATAGCAGCATCAAATAGAAATTCAAATATAGTTTGATGAGAGATAAAGGGGACTCTAATAATTTATACATGAAATGGATAGTAATGGGGGTCATGGAACCTGATATTCCAATATATTTAATGGAATTTAGATACATAATATAAAATAATTTCTTGAATGTAAATGAGGAGAGAGAAATCCCTTATGGAATTTTGTCATGGTAACAGATGTACATGGGAGGCATTAATGAGATATAAAGTGGTATCACATCATTAAAACCTAAAAGGGTAATATAGGGGAGGTGATATATCATACCAAAAAATTTGTAATTGAAAATAAAAGGGCATAACAATATAAGGAAACTTGGACATAAATAAGCTAGGAAGGGAAGTGAGGATCCCTTATTTGGAAGTGTGGTCCCAAAGGCTTGAGAGAGGATTGAGAGAGACTTCATGGGATCTTGGGGCACCTTGGGAAGATTATAAAGATAAGAGGGAAGAGGTTAGTAGTGCTCCAAATGGTTTGAGTGAAGAAGAATGTGAGATTGAGTGGGTTTATATATGAAATGATAGGGAATTATTTATTTTAAGGTATTGGCCACTACACATTAAACTAATCAAAACCACAAACCATGCCACGGTTTTTTCCCATGAATTTTTTAAAAATTGGATTATAAGAATTTTTTTATAAGGTCAATTTTCAAACATATTAAAATATTATGATTTCTTATGTGGAGGCTAGTCACACTCTTAAGGAAATCATTTTAAAATGTTAAAATGCTTAATAATTCTCGGAGGGTCCACTAAGGCATTGTAAAATTAATAAAAAAAAGTAAAATCACATTATTTTAAAATTAAAACATTTATTGGCCGAATTACAATTTTATAGTATTTTATTATATCACTATTGGGTCATTATGATGTCATAAAACATATTATATATTTAACCAATATTTAATTTTTACCCAAAAATAAGATTGACTCTGAAAATTATGAAAATTTAACTATTAGATAATTTTGATGTCCTGAGTCCAAAAATAATATTAATTTTATATAAATAATATTATAAATATGTGAATTTTGACATTTAAAATAAAAACTGATTTTTATTGAAAATTCATGGGTTTTGACAAAAACAACATTCAAACCTTAATAAAAATTAAAATTGTATTCATTAAAATTATAAGATAATTTAAAAAGTAAATTATTAATAATATTTCATTTAATTTTAATTTAATTCAAAAACCCATTAATTCATAGAAATATAAATCTTAATTGAATTTAAATATTAACTAAAAATATTATTTTTGCATTAAAAACTATTTACAGAGTAACAATAATATAATGAATGTGTATTCTTTATACAACAATAATGTACATAATTATATTGCAAGATTATTGTTATATAACCCCTTATAATACCTACATAAGACCTACAGGTATGATGTGCGATGATGATAGACTCTTGGGGAAGCTCAGATAACATCGCACGGGTGGTAATCTCTATTAACATACACTTTTCCTATTGGTGATGCCATTCAAACCCAACGTGTTAAAGCTCGGATGGGTATTGGTGAAGATAAAAGCTCAGTAATGTTACCTCCTTTACAAGCTCTAAAAAATGGGATTCGTATGGAGAAATTCTACTGGATGAGACCATCTCTTCTTTTTTCTGAGTAAATTGGATTTGTAAAAGCCCTATATTTATGCTAATCATGTGATCACTTTTCAACAACTGTGTTAGCAACAATAAAAAATTCTAAATAGTTATTTAAAATCCAAAAACATGAAACCAAGGATTTGAATATGCTTTATATATCCATTTTATATAATAATACATTTAATTATATCAAGAGGAATTTTCATTAATAAAAGTTTGGTCGTTAAAATTTAAGGACTAACATAAAAAAATTTATAGTATTTATCGATGATATTTTGAAATATTCAAAAATTTGTGAGGAGTATGATGATCATTTTAGGGTAATATTGAAATCTTGGAAGACTTATAAACAATTTAGTAAATTCAGAAAATGTTAATTCTCATTACAACAAGTTTCATTCTTGTGTAACATCGTAACAAATGAAGGAATCTCAGCTAACCCAGCCAATAAAAAGGTTGTAGATGAGTGTCATGATACTAAAAAAGTAACTGAGAGTCATAGTTTCCCTGGTTTTGTAGGATATTATCAGAGGTTTCTGAAAAAAAAATTCAAGACTTTTTAATCAACTGTCTATGTTAACTCAAAAAGGCTATATGTTCATCTCTATAAAGGATTGTGAATAATGGTTACAGGAACTAAAGAAGAGATTGGTTACTATAACTGTGTTAACTCTACCCTATGATAGATAATGTTTTTTTATTTGTTGTGATGCGTATTTAAATGGGCTTGGTTTTATCCTCATGAAAATTATAAAAGGTGGTCTCTTAGAAATCTCAATTATTAAATCATCATGAGAGGATTTATCCTATGAATGACCGAGATCTAGCAGTAGTTATTTTATATTTGAAGATATGGAGGAACTATATTTATGGGGAGAAACGTGATATATACCAAGAAATAAATAGTTTATATATATATTCACCCAAAAGAAATTGAACATGAGACAAAGGATATGGCATGAACTTCTTAAAGAATATGACTGTTCAATTCATCATTACTTTAGAATAAGTAAAAAAGTCACCAATTAATTATGTCGGAAATACCCTGTTATACAGGAAATGTATAGGATTCAAGGGGATCCATTTACCAAGGTCTTAATAAGGTTGTAAATAATAATCATAAGGTAAGGAACATCATCAGTCCTATTCTAAATTATTTATCAACCTTCAATACTAGAGAAGATCAAGAGATCTCAAAGATAAGATCCTTTGATACAAAATAAAATAGAGGATTTCAATAATGGAATGTTTCCTTAGTTAAATGTTGATCAAGAAGGTGTACTGAAATTTCATATAAGTCTATGTGTTCCATGTATCCCAGAAATAAAGAAGGAGTTGATGGATGAAGCTCATAGCTATAATTATATATACATTCTGTAAGGACTAAAATGTATAGGTACCTTCGCAATCAACACTATTGGGAGAATATGAAAAGTGTGATTTCCAAATACACAACAAGGTGCTTTGAGTGTCAACAAGTGAATGTTGATCACCAACTTCACAAAAGGGTATTGCAAGCACTACCCATACCAACATAAAAGTGGGACAATATCACTATGGTTTTTGTCATCGGTCTCCCAATAACATCCTAAGTAAACAATTCAATAGTGTTTATAGTGGAATGAATCACCATGAAGAACATTTCATCTCTATTTGGGAAGATTTATCTCTCAACCAAATTTAGAAGATATACATAACGAAAGTGGTGAGGCTTCATTGGGTGACACCTTCTATCATTTATGATAATGATCCATGGTTCACATGAGAATTTTGTAGAAGTCTTCAACATGCTCTGAATAGTGAATTGAATTTCAGTATGGACTATCACCCCCAAACTGATGGGAAATATAAAAGGACTATTTAGACACTTTAGGAAATACTGAGAAAATGATTAATGGAATCTAAAGGTTGATAGAACAAACACCTCTCATTAATTTAATTTTCATACAAAAAATCTTCCACTCGATTATTCAAATGGAACTATATAAAGCTATATATGAAATTAGATGTATAACTTCTTCTTATTGGGGTGAAGTTGGTGAGAAGAAGCTACCAGTTCTTGATCTTGTACAAGAGATGACATAAAAGGTTCATGCTATCCAAAAAAATATATATTCTACTCAATGTTGGTAAAAGATCTATGATGAAAACCATCAAAGGGACTTGGATTTTGATGTTGGAGATAATGTATACCTTTTGATATCACCATAGAATAGATTGATGCTATTTGAAAATAAAGGTAATCTTAGCCCTAGGTACATTGACCCCCTTGAAATCCATGATCACATAAGGGATTTGACTATTGGATAGCGCATCCACCAAATCTAGCCCAAGTTCATGATATATCCTATGAATCTCTCTTAATTAAATACATACATAATCCCTCACAGGTACTAAATCTAGAGGTGGTATAATTAGAACACAAATCATCTAATAAGAATAAACCTATGTAGATCACAGATTTAGAGACAAAACACGACATAATAAGACTACACCCTTATCAAAGTGTTGTGGAGGAACAATAAATTTCATGAAGATACATGGGAATCAAATGAGACAATGGGATAAAAGTACACTCATCTTTTCAAAATTGATAGAATGTGTTGAAATCTTAGATACAACATTTCTTAAAGGGAGAAGAATGTAGTGACATGGTATTTTTTAAATGATATCTATTTCCTGAATAATTGCGAGTCATATATAATTTCATACATGTACAAAACCTAGGGTAACCTAAAAGGCTTACATCATTAATAAGGATCATTATATTTTTAAGTTATAAAAACCAATTAAAATTCAAAAAAGTATAACTGGACAAATAATATAAAATAGAGAAGCTAAAATGTGAAAATATTGATCGCAAAAATCAGATAGAGTAATCACCCTCATAGAAATAACTATATAATTAAAAATTATTAGTAAAGACGCCAACATTTTAAGAAAATGAATATATAACCTTATGTGGAATTTTAGTGATTTTTGAGAAAATGAATGAAGCAGTATTTATAGTGTGTGAAGGGAAATGTGTCTCTTTGGATATGAACATTATATGAACATTGGTATAATATGACCATTGGTCGATATAATATTTGTCCAATATAACCATTGATCAAATTGACCAAAGGGAACTATGCCCATTGGTGATAGTTTTACTATTACAATTAGTGCTTATAATTAGTAATTTCAATGGATAACTGATGTAGAAAGGAGAAATGACGACCTCAATTAGTAGATCCATGCCTCTTGAAGCCCATTAGTCACTACATGAGTGGGAAGTAGAATAAACATGGTTCACCCTTGACCATGCCCAATCTGAGCATAAACAAGTGACGCATCAAAAAAATTCCTACAGGATAATTTCATGTTAGTGGAGATTTCAACTCGGTCAATGCTAGCCAAGCCACCCCATGAAATTACCACCATCACACACCTTACAATTAGGGTTTATGTGGGTGTAATAAGGGGTTACATGTACATTCATTAGTTTATTAAAATTTAATTTCATTTTTATAAAAAAATTATTATTCAATCTATTCAATTTTTTGTATAGTTTTTATAATAAAATATATGATTTATTGAGACGAATTTGAAAATTTGATTTCCATAACTAAATAAAACATAATTTTATTTTTAAAGAAATGATATGCATTTTTTTAAACTAAGGTTTTCTGAATAAATTTTAATTAATAAAAATTGTATTTTAAACACTGTAATTTAAATATTAATGATAATATAATTTTATAATGTCATGGGAAATTTTTATAAATGTCATGAATGTTACTATGTCATAAAAACTACTCTTTTAATAATTAAAAAAATTATTTAAAATTTACAATTACCATATTTATATAATTATTTTAAAAAGCATACATTATATTTGAAATTATATCTCGAAATTAGGTTATGGTGAATTTTTGAGAATTTTTTAACTTTCTTTAATTTTCAATGAATAGTAAAAGGTCACTATTTTGTTTTCATTATGTTTTATGAATTCATATTTATGTCTCACAGGGTGTCCCTAGAAGTGTCACATTTAGGGACCAGGTTAGGGAAGGAACCTTCATGATAGTGGTTATAAACGAGTGGGAAAAGGGGTCCTCATGTAGGTGTCGTGTGTCTCATCCATTGGAGGGACTTGTTTCCACTACCCCCTCTTAATTCCCTCTTATCTCGGGTGTTGGAGAGATAACTGAGAGTTTTTTGAGGACCTAGATGAAGGGGTTGTGAAACTAGATCTTTGAGGTTTCTTTCAATTTTCTTAAATTTCAAATGAGTAGCTATAGGGTTCTATTTATAGGCACACATGGGGCATGGAAAAAGGTGTTTCCCCACACAATTAGGTATCATATGTGACTAGAACATGAATCTTTTTCAAGGGTGGAAATTTTTTTAGTTACACATAATAGGGGCTGCATGAGCCTTATGGTGGGAATACTAGGTGTGCCCAAGAAACTTTTAGGTGATTTCACTTAATCCTTATGTTATGGAAACACCGGTAGTCACAGTGACAGAATAAGTTTGTGGATGAATAAAAGTAAAAATTAAATGAAGAAGATGAACAAAAACACATAGATTTATGTGGTTCGTGAAATAATCCCAAAATCCATAGAGAGTCATAAAAAATTAGTATAAATTTTGGGAGCACAGTTACAGGGATTATCTTAGTGTTTCTAACAGACAGAAACCTTATACATAAATGGGATAATAAAGAAGTTGAATCAATATTCCAACAACAACATAGAATGTTCATTATGCTAAAGAAAAAGGTGGTTGGATGTCTGCATCGCTATAGTGTCGTGGCCACCCAAGACCAGGGTTCTACAGTGGTCGATGACTGGTTTTCTATGGAGATGTGGTACTGATGTCCCAATAGTCGAGTATCTTTCCCCCCAAACAAGTTCATCTTGAGAAAAAAACGATATTGGCCCAATAATTATGAATCTTGATGGTTACAAAGGTGTCCCAAATGTGAATGAAACTAACATTATTTAGCGCATCAATCATACTGGAGAATAAATACATCAGTTCTTGGATTTCTTCATACCCTATAAGGGTATTAATGAAAGCCATACCTCATGTTGAAGCCATGAAAACTACTGGCCATGGAATTAAAAACCAGATGGGCCAAACCAAATGTGTTGATGATGAAGCTCTAAAGCCTTCAATTAATTCTCAGGAAAAGTCCATGGAGCAGGCTAGGGTTGAAAAAAAAACACCATCTAAACCAAGGTGTTCTAGTCATCAGTGTTAGGAGGATACTTGGGATCTATTCACCCTTCTCTCTGTTAGATAAAAGAGGCCATGAAAGACTTCAAAATCAAAGTACATCAAGTATTCCTCATAATAGACCATAATATTTCTAGATTATGTGCAACCCTTAGAAATACTATATTAGCAGGGTATATCTTATGATATCAAAGTCATGTGGATATTCCTCTTGGTTGGAGTGCGCATCTTCGAATTAGGATATATCCAAAAAAACCCTATATCAACTAAAATAGTGATTTACTGAGGTAGGGAAGTGTATTAGGGAGCTGTAAATGTTGATATACATAACTAATCATCATATCCTTCCCATAAAGTGAGTGTCTAATAAGTTGGTTTGGGGAAAACTATAGGGGGTATCTATTCACACTGAAGAGGAATGGGATGACTACATCATCCTTGATGATGTATCTCTCTAATCCCTTTTTTTCTTTAATCCAAAATCTCTAATATAAATATAATTTATCTCATATTTTAGAGTGTAATAATAATAATTAGTAGATAAGTCACTCGATTCTCTAAAATATGGGCCTATAGAAACCCCCATCAGGGTTGTGCATGAGTCTCCTAGATCCCCAAAACCATCCCTGGGTCATAGGATAATGGTGGAGGAGATAGAAAAAGGGTCTTATCAATTGCCATCTCAACTGTTTGTTACTAAGAAGACTGATATGTTCCCTTTTCGATCTTGAGAGAGGAAGAAAAGGAGGGAGGTAATGTTTTCTTCATGTATATGTCATAGAAAATCATTGTATTATTATCTGATCTGATGACTTTCTCGACATACTCTTTTGACTATGCTTTCCTTTTATATATTTATCATCACTTTCCCCCTTGAGGGGTCCTACACTGGTCCTTCAAGGATAAAGGGGGACACCTAGGAGGAGGCACAGACCTGTGATGATGAATCCATCTCTTGGACAGATGAAACATCAAGATATATAGTCTTTACAACCTCCAATAATGTATATGGGGATAAACTCATAAAAATTTCATATATTCATCACAAGGTGTCATGTTTTTGTCACTAACATTTTTCATTATGATATTTAATATTTTCCACATACACTAGAGGACCCTAAAAAACCACCATCATATTAGACTCAACATCATAATGGGTTGAAATAGATCCTAGATGGTCTGATTAAGGTGTTAGTGCAAACCCTAATCCTTTGGGGTTTGAACATGATGGGCCTACTGAGAAGTCGTCATAGAGAACTGACAGAGGAGAGACTTTTGGTCTTGTGTCGTACATCTCGGATACCTCTACTGGTGAGGATTCTGTGAGATGCGAGATATTATATAATGAAATAATCGATCAACTAATGAACCTTTAAAATAGGTTTAAAACATTAATATTCCAGCCTCTTTGGAGGAGTTCAGGGAGTTTAATATTTTTTTGGAAGGACATGAGTTATCAATTTATTTCATTGTTTTCAAATATAGACAGCCTATTTTCATTTGATTTCTCACATAAAAGATTAATATATATAAATTTTTATTTATAGAACATTTCCAAGGAAATTAATTAATAGGGACTTAAAGTTCATCATACTCCCAATATTGAGGATGTGACTGATGAGAATTCTAAAGTGGGAGATTATCAAGATCCCCTGATCATGGTTACTGAGAAATCCTAAGAGGAATCTCCATTTCAACAAGTTATTTCTCTAAGAACTGAGGTCAGAAGTACTAGGGATGCATCAATCCCAACATTTGACCCAACAGCATGTGAATTTTATTAACCATTTGGGTTACCTTCACTTATTTTGTTTTCTTTTAACCTCGTGATATTGATGTGGAGTATCACCTACTATTTAGTTTCATCAATATCAATGGATAGTCATGAAGTGTCGAATACTATGTCAGTCTAGTCAACACTAGTATGTGAAAAAATTACTGTCATGGAGGGAGCATAAAAAAGATGACGTGTTGAGCATACTAATACCAAAATACATCTCTACCTCTATGAGTGGCTCGGATTATGACTTGGAGATACTAGATTATATTCAAACATCACACTAAGTCATTAAGGGAGACATATGGAATATAGTTGAAGATATTCCTCTTAAAGATATGTCATCATAAAAATACCAACTTACAAACCATATTTTCCTTTTGGGTCATGGTGGGTTTGGCTACCACATGGTCCTCCATGATGTCAAGTCAATAATCTAGCAATAGTAATAGAAGATAAGGTCCCACCGGGATGAGGCATAGTGTGTAGGCGTTTTTGAATACCTTGGGGTTTCTGTGTCGCAAGAATAGAGGAATAGTGCAAAGTTGGTGAAGGAAAATCATCACCATCTAGAAGATAAATCTCCATAAATGGTATGTCTTCAAGAATAATCACATTATACATTGAAAACTATTTTCTAAATACACCATTCCTTGATGAGGGTCTTGGTACAAGGTGAAGATTCTATGGTTGTGGATAATTAGATACTTCTCCACACTGAAGAGTTCATTTCCACATGACTAACTGGGTTATAGAAATATATAGAAGATGCTCGACCCTCATTTCAACATATCATAGCCTATGATGAGGAACTCCATTAATATTTGGTAGAGAGGCTCTAACATGTATAATTTCCTCCGCATTTTAGAACATAAAAGATTTTTTTTTCTAATAACATGATCTTTTATACCTTCCTTGATCACAATTGTAATCTAATAGTGAAAATTATTCATTTGACTGAACACCATTGTGTTATAATTACAACGATAAGGTTGAGGGAGTGGTATGATCTTTTCTTAAGTAATGTGTCCTAGAAATTATAGTTTGAGTGTTTCAAGGGTCATATTGAGAAACCTATAAGATTTGTGTATTTTCTTTCATATCCCTACTTATTTTTGAAGTATAATATGAAGAATACTTAGCGATAAATACATTGATTTTTATTAGTCTTCCATTTTTGGGTTTTTAAACAAAAACAATTTGTGCCTTTTAATTTCTATTACTTTTTTTTTCCTAAACCATGATGTGTGATGTTATAACAAGATGAGATGTGAAATTTTCATAGGGTTACCTTAGTATGTTTTCATCCTCTAGCTGATAGACCCCTTTTGGTGGGTAAAATTATGAAAATACAATAGGGTAATGCTGCTGCATATTCAGACAATGGGCCTCTCAGGAGTTTCGATATTCTATTACTAATAGCCAGGAAATCTATGAATATCCAAATTTCTCAAGACCATGAGAAATTATTTTACAAGGAAATGTGTATTATAATGAAGAGATAATCTATATTTGAATTCTTCAAGAATTGAAAACTACTCCTACATGAATTTGGATTGTTTGAAGGAGGGATTATTTTTTTTAATAAACCATGGTAGGGGGAGGTAAATCTCTGAACATGGTTGAGACATCGTGCAGTTTCATGTCACATGATTAGGATATAGACCATGTGGTTTAATGTATTACGATATGGACATTTTTGGACAGTTTAATGTCATGGGACTAAGAATTTATTCTATTTAGTTAATGTCATATAATAATTAAATCATGGGATATAATTTAAGGACTTTTATCTTGGACCAAAAGGTTAATGATTCTACCCTTCATGATAATCTGTCTGAGAATGTGCAATCATTTTCAGGTATAAAGGGGGAAGGCTGTAAGCTATAATATGGGGGCCTCCAGATATGAAGAGTGGCATGATTTAAAGGGTTCGTGGAAATAGAAGAGTAATCTCTTGGGGATGAATGTACCTCTAGTTGAGAAACCCTTATTTGAGGTTAACGTTATTCAAATACAATGGGGTTGTGTTACTACATATTCAAGTAGAAGAATCCTCTGGATAACATGACCTTTATGTGGGAGAATTATGAAAATACAATCAATTCATGTTGCTACATAGTTAGAAAAATGAGTTCTCAGGAACTCTGAAATTACAATGTTGATGGATGAAGGGAGTTTATGAAGGTTCAAATTTCCCTCGACACATATTTTGGTTTTTGGAAAGAATGTTCTCGGATATGGAAGGATCATTTCAAGTAAAAATTGCACATGAATGGGAGAAAAGTTTCACACATTATTCTGACCCGATCACAAGAAAATAGGTGGTTTGTGTTTTCTTTTTTGAGACCGGGCCCAAATCACAATTTCTAGGCACCATTGTGTATATCTTTTTTATGAAAACCAAGTCATACATAGTTTTTGTAAAACCATGTAGTTTATGGTCTTGATGTCAGGATGGATATTTCATTTTTATTTCATACAATGAGGATGATATGGTGTCTATTGTGTTATTTCATATGACTAGGACCATGGTATTATAGAAAAAAAGAGTAATATGTGTCCAACCTTACCAAAGTTGTTCCGACATTCTTTGGATACAAGGAAGGAAATTGTAAACCATGACCTTGGGGGCTATCAGATCAAGAAAAGTGACATTGGAAAAGCATTCAAGGAATAACTATTGACTGTTTTCAAATAGAGGGTTCCAACATGATGGATTTTGGGCTTACAGATATTGAATAAGATTCTCCCAATGATGAATATATGGCTAGTTGATAAACCCTTTATGTGGGTGGCTCATGAAAATTCTACTAGGGTGTGTTAATTCATAGTAAAATAGTGGGATCCTCTAGCTAACATGACATTTATGTGGATGAATATTTCAAAGTCGACTAAGGTATGTTACATCATAACCAGACATAGGTAAAAAAATTGTTTCCCATAGTTGGAGAAAGATTTTGATGACGCATAATTTTCCTAGATGGGAGTATGAATGTTGGAAGGAACATGTCTGAGTATAAAGGAAGCATTTGGACCTAAATTGGCCATGAATTATAATGTCCCTTGCATAGATCTGACTCAAATGCTATAAGAGAAAATTCTATATCATTTGTGGATCCTTAAATTAGGGAACCAAAAATATGATCTCTTATATAAGTAATTTCATAGATCATTGTTTGTATGAAAAAAATGGGGCATTTTTCTTTATCCCATGGCTGGGATGAGTACAAGAGGTCTCGGGATGATATATTTCTCATAGGGATGATAATAAAGCCACATATAGTTCTTATAAAACCATGCGGTTTAAATTCATGATGTATGGACATCATCTATGTTGTTTAATTGCATGTGGTAATGAAGAATATGGCTTGACATGGAAAAAAATTGGATGGTAAATGGTATTGGACATGGGAATCACTGCATATCTTGTTGGAAAAAGAATCAAGAGATATGTAATTATAGGGTATATTCCCAAAACATATTGAATTCTTATGTGGGGGAGGTTCCTTTTTTTAATATAGTATCACAAAATGGTTGAGAACCCATATTTGATCCCCTCATGTTGATTTGACCCATACATATGAGAATGGGGTAATTTCTTGAATTGTGAAAAGACCAGGATGTATGTTCCAATGAACAATATGTATCATGTATGATTAGAGTCAAGCTATATAGAGTTCATAATTAACCATTCAATTTAAATTCACGTGGAATAGTCATCCGGTGTTCCTTTTAAGGTCTTTCATCTAGGACCATAGTAACTATGATGTTAATTGATATTCCCTACTTGTGTGAGGAACATTTTTTCCAAAACCCCAAAGCACATGAGAGCTTTGATATATGTAGGAAACAAGGAGTGGAAAATGTTTCATCCAACAAACATGATAAATACAAGTGGAGGATAAGTGAATTTCTAGTTTGTCTTGATTTGAAAAGGATAAAAGATCTAAGAATATCTACAAAATATCATCATAGTGAAAATCAAGCTGTATGTATTTTTTAAAAGCCTCCATGTACAGGTTTAACCTGTAAGTAGGGAAGGGTCATTTATTTTCTATTGTGGAAAGACCAAGGATTAAAGATCAGGGAATAAATGCATATCTCGTTGGAATAAGAATAAATCCACACATATTTCTTGAAAAAAAGGTGTGGTGGCGTACCAATATCGGGTATTGTGATCCACTCAAACAAGGATCAAAATTTTATAATATTTTACATTGTGCAGCAATGATGTAAACCCTGAAATTTTACATCATACGACAAATAGGTTGCCATAAAATTTAATTTCTTGTGACTTGTATGTTAGGATATGTAGTTTAAAGTCTTTTATCTATGTCTATGGTGTCTTGTAGTATTTGGTAAAATTAATAAGACTTTATAGTGTTCTTTTTATGGTTATGCATATAGGACCATGATGACCTATAGTTTAATTTTGAATAGTAAGGATATTAGTGTCGTGTATTTTATCATCTTACAATGTGGAAAAAATTTCATTCTTTTTTAAGGTCATGATAATACTACCAACTATGAAGTCTAATGTCATGCAACTGTGACCTATCACTATTTTTTCACATGATGTTCTTTTTGAGAAACCCTACATTATTAGGGTCTGTAATGAGCTCTCCATCCATTAAGATCAGGGAATAATCTCTGTTAGAGTGGACCTTGTGTGTGGAATAATATCCATCCAAATTTATCTAAAGTTTTGGAGGATTGGTGCTGAGTATCATTGGAATACTAAGGGCTAGTACCAATTCTCCATGGAGGAATGAACGGAGGGATAACTTCTTGATAGAAGCCCATGATTTTTTATTTCGATGGACCTCAATGTGATACAATGTATATAATATCTTCTCATCAACTCTATTTAATTCATCATGTTGTTTCTATGATTTCTCATATCTTGATAGTGGATCACATATTGCAATGAGGAGTTACAAAAATTAGACCTCAATTGAAATGACTGCTTCTATTTTGTATACTAGTGAATACGGGGTCACCATTGTGGTTGAATGGGTTGTAGTCCAGTAGGCCCAAAAGGCATGAAAAATCATGTCAGATAAAGAATTTTTATCCTTACCCAACATATTTTGTACTATGTTCAATCGGGTCTTGTTGAATTCCTCTATTTGTCCACTTATTGCTACATAATTGTAGGATGAGTGGATGGATTTGATATTATACTCCTGGTATAGAATTTCAAACTTAGTGGAATTGAAATTGGTGCCATTTTTCATTAGTATTGTATTACAGACACCAAAACTAGTAATGATGTTGGCTTTTATGATGCTGACAATGCTTTTGTCCCTAAATTCTTTGAGGGTTCATTTATCAGTCCATTTGAAGAAGAATTCGGTAGTATTTAGGATATATTTGAACTTCTTAGCTATGGAAGAAGGATATGGTCTTATGAATTATATTCCCCATAAGGAAAATTTACTAGAGTATTTAGATATATAAAACAACTTTGGGGGTTGATGGATACAGTTTTCATGAATTTGAAAAGAAAGAAACTTTCTTGTAAAATTTTTTCAATCCTATTCCATAGTGGTCCAATAGTCTCTAAGCCTCAAAATTGTTTTGGAAAGTTTCGTCCTTTACTGGTCGCTACCACATGATCCAATGTAAATTTCTTTCATGACATTAACATGATCTTATATGTAGATACATATTTTAAGGAATCCATCAACACTTAGTTTATAGATGAATTTATTGTGATTTGGGCCATCATAATGAGTTACGTTGGTTGATCACCATGAATTTTATTTTTACCAAATTTTTTCTCATTGATAGTACTGAATTTTTAAGGTACTCTATGATAGGTATCACCAACCTAGTGGTAGTACCATATGTTTTGTGGAAAGTTATGACTTCATAAAACTCTAAAATAATGACATGAGAAAACGGTGATACCATTCAGTGATGTGCAATACTTATGACAGTTTCATCCTAGTTTGGATCTTCCAATGTGATGGTTGTATTCTCTAGTGCATCATCCTAGGTGTTCTATGATCATGGTACATGAGTCAATATTTCCTCTGAGGGGAATTATTTTATCAACCCCCACACAAAGAGAAACACATGTATTAAATCTCATTTTATAATGAAATAATCCTTGTTGATCTATTTGATTAAAATCTCTCAATAACCAATCACCTATAGGTGGCCCACTATTATTTGGATCTCTAATTCATGGCCTGTAATGAGGGATGGACATTCTCCCTCATTGTGTGTACAACCTTCTAACAAAAAAAATGAGTAAGTAAAAACTACCATTGCTAGATAGATGAGTATGACTCCCAAATCAACTTTTTTGATATCAAGATCTTCCATTATCATCCTTATTGGGCTCCTATATGTTCCATAAAATTAAATTTCCCATATTTTTGGGTCATCTTGAATAGAAAATATCTCAACATCTAGAAATTCATTATTTATCATTGTTGATTTTGCAGACGGGTTCTCTACGATAAAATCATACAAAGCTTGGCCTTTCAAAAATTATGAGGCATGAAATGAGTGTCAATATTATATATAATAACTACCCATTTTCAAAAATTTCTAGTCAATATAGTATGACTAAGTATATATTTGATTGGGTTATTGTGAGAGGCCCAATCGAACTCATGGTGCTGTAAGTAGTGCCTCGAATTATGAACTGGGAAGATTAATGCCAGGTAGCTCTTCTTGATTTCCGAATAATGATTCTCAGTGATCAACATGGTTCAATTGAGATAGTAATGGATATTTCCATTCTCATCCTTATTATTTTTATTGATTAATTCACTCGGTCATCTCTCTAAGGATGTCACATATAGAATGAGTAACTTTCCCTCAACAAGTGTCATTAACAATAGTGGGATGAATAGTTATTTCATACGATTGTGAAATTATTCTTAACATTCACCAGTCCCTTAATATGTGGCCCCCTTATTCATAAAATTGGTGAAGGGAAGACATTTTCCTCCAAGATTGAATATAAAGTGTCATATATAAGCCAAGTGTCTCTAAAGTCCTCTCAACTCATTATGATTTTTAGGAGGTTATATTCTAAGGATATCCTTTGTTTTCTCAGGGTTGACATCAATTACATGAAGGCATATGATGAAGCTAATAAATATTCCCAAGGTTTCATAAAATTCAAATTTCAAGGGGTTAATATTCATACTATGTTGTCACAACTTGTTGAATATGGTCGCAATATCATTTTAGTGGTTAGAACACTATCGATACTTAACCACCATATCCTCATTGTAGAATTCAAAAAAGTACCAAATAATGGTGTGAAGATGTGATGTGTTGTGTATTGGTATTTCGTGTTGACATTTTTTATGGAAATGGAATTACAAGATAGGAAAATACTACCTTAGGAGCCTAAAATGTAGTGGATTCTTCATCTTATGTGGCTATTTGAATTTTTTTCTACCCTAAATAGCCATCCATGAGAAAGCGGCATTAGTAACCAACTGATTCATTAATCAGTATCTCTATTATTGGAAATAGGAAGTTATCATTCAAAATGTGTTGGTTGGGATCTCTAATTTTAATACACACCTTGATTGGTCCATTATTATTCTTTACTTATAATATTTTATCCATCTATTTCAGACCCTAAACATATCGAATGAATTCAACCTTGATAATCTTGTCCACTTTAGCCTCAATTTTGGAGATGTGGTTCTGGTGTGTCTTCTAGAAACCTTCATGCATCACTATTGGTCTCTTGGAAAACCTAAGTGATGAGGACCACCTTGGGATCAAGTTCTAGCATCTTTGTGTAATTATAAGAAAACACATTCTGATGTTTCTTTAAGAAAGAGGCATATACGTCTTATAATTCAGATTTCATGGCTACACTGATCAAAGTGGTTCATGGAATTTATTATGTACCCATAGTTATTTCTCCATGTTCTTCAACATTTATGGAGTCACATTACTCAAATTTTGTAGGGGCGTCCTTGAGGTCTTACTCCTATTCCTCTTGCTACTGCTCCCCCTATTCCATCTCTTCCTGGGAAGTAGGCGATGATGAAAATTTATCAATGTTAGGGGATGAGTTAGTATTTTGACATTCATCAAGAGAAGAAGCTACTTTCAACCAGACTGTTGAAGTGGGGCCTCTTTGAATATTCACAGATGGAATGAGGTTATGTTTACTCTAGATTCTGTCTCTATCATGAGAGTCAATTACTAATCTAATGCTTACTAGTTTAGTTTTCATGATATACATCATTCATGTTTCTGAATATGTGAATGGATTCAGACTCATCTATTTTATCTGATTGATGGGAAACACATACTCTGCACTAAGGTGTTTGAAGGGATTAACCGATGTCATCTCCAAACTTTTCAGACCATTTAATTGAAAAAACATCATTAATAAAGGGTTATTTCACTTACCTATGATATAATCCAGCATCAATATGTTGTTATTCATAGAATTTAAATGGGATTTATCAACATCAAATGTCTAATTTTACCATTAATGCAATATTTGAGGAATTGGTGGTTGATGCGGGAATAGCCACTTGTTGATTTAACCAAGACCATCCCAGAAGATCATTGAAGGTTGTGTATTTCTGAACAACCAAGTATTATGAGTAAGATATAATATCCCTAAATTGGGTCTTGATATTGATTTCACATAGCATTTTTTCTCACTCTTTTCATAAACATATAGCATTAGATAGTAGGGGGAAATGATAGACTCATTGTAACCCAATTTACAAACTGTTCAGATCGTAATGAGTTTGACTCCTGAGCCATTTTCAATGAAGGGTAATCATATATCAATTCCATTTATCCTTTCATGTATATACAAAGTCCAGATATGTCCTTTTATAATGGTATCTTTATCTTGGTCTGTAATGGAGATGACTATGTGAAATTTTTTAGGATCATTTTCAACCAAATAGTCTTCAGAAGTAGTGACATCATGCACAAATTCTTAAGGTATTGAAAAATACTTTATGAGTACTTCTCATAGGTGTCTTGATAGAAAAAAAGCCTCTATGATAGAACACATGGCTGGCACCATGGATAACTACTTTAAAATGTCATAATTTTTGTCCAAATTGTTTCACTTCCAAATGTAGATATTCTATTTTATAGGAACTTTTGGAATTTTAGTACATGTTATAGGAAAGCCGGCCCTTTGAATATGATTCAAAGCTGTTTCTTCTCTCGGTGGACTATATTGACATGATCTACCTACATAATGAGGTTAATTAGGTGATGGAGTTCCCTCTAATTGATATTCTAGATTGATCAAGACATGGAAAACTCTATCCTTGGAGGGGAAAATTTCCTTATCTTGTTGAGACGCTAGAGAGATCTCCCATGAGTTTCAGCCATGTAGATGGTTTGATCATGGTTGTGGCTATAGTTATAAATCATGGAACAGCCACATCTTCCCCTATATAATCGACTCTGGCATCTGGTTCCCTTAATTACCCAATTGGGTGTAGGAAATCGAGGTTTATATTCAAAATATTTACCCGAGAAGGTATCCATTAAGTGAATAAAAATAATGGAACCAAAGATCAACTCCATGTCTCATAGGGACTCCGTCTAGTGTGTTGACAGTTATTCTACCATTTGGTGGGGCGATTCCCATGAATACATAATTGTAGGCATGAAGTCCAATATATTCAAGTCTAACATCATCCTTGGAACAATATCATATTCATGTGTTTACTTCTTACCATTTTTGACATGTTGTTTCTTGGAGGACTGTCTTACGAATGAATGTGGTATCAATGGAGTCATTTGTGTCATCGAGGAAGTGGTCGGGGGAATAGTTCATTGTTTCAACTATGTTCATAGGAAAGAGTCAGTCTAGTTGAAAATATTTCTAACTATCCAAATATAGAACTTCTTCATAACCTTCCTACTAAATTATTTCCATTCATTCTCCTCTTCTATATTGGCAGTAGAAATGCATGATACCTTTCAGGTAGCGTACATAGCTTCAATTTCCCTGATACCACCATATTCTACAGGATGTATTTAAAAACAAAACATTCCAGGATTTCATTCCTCACTGATAGGTGGAAAGGGAAATATTTTGGATATCT
The DNA here is from genome assembly GCA_963277665.1 of Viscum album. Classification (NCBI taxonomy): domain Eukaryota; kingdom Viridiplantae; phylum Streptophyta; class Magnoliopsida; order Santalales; family Viscaceae; genus Viscum; species Viscum album. The sequence continues at coordinate 1,016,945,204 of OY728155.1, forward strand.
TCATCCCCAAAATGGTTGGGCTTCTTCGAATTTGGAAAAATGATCAAGTTTTTTCTAGTTTTGAGATTATGTAACCTTGGACATGGTCATCTTAGAAAGAATAAAGATCATTATTTAATTCCTAAAATTGTTTTATCCACTACTCCATTTTCCAATTTTCATGAGGAATACATTATTTGTGATGCTAATGAGTGGAGACCACATGATATGGTACAATCATTAGAGATGGATCATTTTCATGGGTTGAGTTATGTGTAACATTACTATCCTCTTATTTCCATGTTATCTTTCCTTGAGTTGATGGGATTACTCGAGAAAAAAACATGGTTTTTGATATGGAGTCTTCCATTGTTTGAGAAATTCCATCAAGATCCCAAAATCCTCTTATATATTTAAAAGGAATGAGTAGTGTGCTCAAATATTCAAGAAGGTTCTCTATACAGGTGGACAACAAGTGTTCTTGAGGATGTTGTAGGATTAAAAAGTATGTCAACCCCTTTCAATGATCAATGAATATCTAGTCCCTCTCATTATCCCATTGTTTTTAGTTTAAGAGGTTGTGGATTTTTGTCTTTTCGGTGTTGAGATGAATTGGAGATAAACTTCATAGAGATATATTTGCACCTAGTGATTTATTGAGTTAGAAAACTAGTGAACCACACAAATGATATACCCTAAAATTTCAGAATGAAGCTCCTATGTTTTTCAGCTTCCTATGGTACAGGGGTCCCAATATGGGGATTGAAGTGGGACAAGAAATGTGTTAAGTACTACTCTAGGTCCCCTGGACCATTGAAAATTAGAAATATATGATTTCCAAATTTTATTGTGGGATGTGTTTCATTAACTCATTCGGGGTAAGGATTCATTGTTTTTGTGGTACCAGTGCATGTTAATCCACCATAGCTTCCAATTAAGTTGTTATCACCCCAATAATATTGATGAGTCTATGAGGAATGTTCAGTTGAGTAGGATCTTGGATAGGGGTAGAAGTAGTTTGGGACAATTATGGTGGGCCTATTGGTTTCTTCCTTGGTTAAATGATTGGGTTAGGTATATAAGGATGCACTTGGCCCTGTTCTAGTTTTGTACCCAATAGAATATACTCCTTATATGTGGTTTTCGGTTCCAAATATATTGGTTTTTGGTATAGCATGTTCATCAGACGTTCTAGACCCCTTTCAGTTGTTTCAAAAAAACCTCTTTGTTGTGGTATACTAGTTAGGAGTGCAACTTGAGGCTCTGTCTGTAGAATGTATTTAGGAGGAATGTTTCCTTGGAGTAGTTATGCATTGAGTCTTCTTAATTACTTCATATCTTCCTCTTATTGAGAAAGAATTTCTTCAAGTTCCAGGGTTTTGACCACATTAGGAGGTGGGTTCTGTGTAACCTTACCATTACCAATTTCTGTGGTAGATTCTCTTTGTGGACATGATGATGGAGTGGTTGAGGGAATTCCAAAATTTATAGAAATCCTCTCATACCAGGTACACATACTACCTTCAATTGTTTTGGTGTCTATGATATTATGAACTGAAAAATCCTCCTTTAGATCATCAGTATTAGCCTCATGTTTTGTAGGTTCCACATGGGTTGTGTTAATGACATTCATTGATGTGAACTGCATTGCAGATGTTTCATTAGTATATTTTCAAGACCTCCTTCATTTTCACCCTCTACAAGGCCATGACTTCTTCTTTTCATGTTGAATCAGAGCTATTTGGAATATGGTAATCATAAATGGAAACCCAAGAAAATTATTTCATTTGTGTTCATAATGAGTATAATAGTTCACGAGATGGGAAAAACTGGAATGGATCATTTTTTATCATCCCAATAATCAGGTGAAGAGTGAATTCCACTAATTAGGAGGTTTTTATGGTAAAAAAGCACCTAGCCCAGAGGTATGGGGAATTCTGGCTCTACTTCAACAACCTTTCATGCAAGGTTTACTGACCTTGAAGGTTGTGTTAAAAGGCCCCCAATCCCTAGAGGTTAGGGTTTCTCTTGGATTACCCTATATCCCACTGTCTCATCTACATGTTTTAGTTTATAGAGTTATGTTATAATATTGGTTAGGTGAATCATTTTCTTTGAACATGAGACACCCGATTTTGAAGAAAAAATTTCTATCTAAAAAATTTTCACTATCTAGAAATTGACTTTCCTTAAGTGGGAGAACATATTGATATATTCATAAGCTTGATGCAAGAGTTTTTCAATGGTTTTATCCCTTATGGCCCGATATCAAAAAGAGTCAGTCGAGACCTATTTCTATTGATAATGCATTTGGTTGCAAACAAAGTACATTTATTAAAGGCCACCTGATGTTATGACATTCCATGATATCAACATTGGAATAATTTTCTGATTGGGGGGTGCATTGAAATGAAATGCTACATATCCACCCAATCCTCTAATATGGACACTAGATGGTGGATTTGTAATTTCCTAACATAATTATTTTAACACATTGAAACATGTTCACTGAAGGGTTCGTTGGTGTTTCCCCACTTGTGGATGTCATGTTTCTAGGAGGGCCACCATGTCAATTTGGTTTTGTATCCATTCTATTACCTTAGAGTGACATTGATACAAGCCTTAAGGTAATAAACTTTCTATTAAGTGGAAAAGAGTGTTCCATATATTGATGTGGATGTTGTGAACAAAATCTTTTGACAATGCCTATGCAATGCTATATTGGGGAGTGAATAAATACAAGAACATGACTAGTATAACATCTTTAACCAATTGTATTCACATATTTAACACATCATATTTGTCTTTTTTTCATAGGATCCTCAACCCAATATTACCAAAGTATATTTTTTCATACATATTTATCATAAACAACATGATTGGTCGGTAATTTTTCTATCACATTGGAAGAAAGATAATCCAAGGGTGATTTGAAGAGTGATCATTCCATTGGGATTTCATCCAACTGAGAAATGATTACAATTTTTAGTGATAAGGAAAAAGACAAGATTGGGCTCGTGTTCCCATGTGTCTCATGGTGGGAGGGATTTCTCATTAGTAAATCACCAAGGGGGTGACCCTTTTGAGGAAGTAACAAAACTGTTATGGAGAGAAAATTATCATCAAATACCATTATGGGGTGGACTACCATTATGGATTAACTTCTAGCTGCAAGGATAATTGATACAGTATATACCCTGGAAAGGTCCTTCAGGGTGGATGATAGCAATGAGAATACCTTTTTACTATTTGATCTATTATCCAAGAGGAGGGTGGTCATGATTCTCATCCAGATATGGGCTATCCATATTGATCGGATTATGGACATAAATAAAGCCACCATGGTGAAGTGTTTGGGGAGAAAATTTTGAATTACTACTACTATTCCCATAATTTGGTAGTGGGATAGTAGGATCTTCATCTACCATAGATAAACATATGAGGGATTCAAGAACTCCATCATTGAGTAGAGCAGTATTGTATATTGACACTTAATTTTTTAGTCATCTTTAATGAGGATTCATTTTGTATTCCCTATTGTGAGTGACTGGGACCTCTTGTTGGGGAAAGAAATTTTTGGTATAGTTGTTTGTTTGACTAGCTCTTGTGTTGTAGCCATGATTTTTTGATAGGCATCTAGAATTTTTGGCATGGATTTGTGCATGTATCATAGTGTCCATTGAAAGAGGCCATTTACCCCCAGTTGGAATGGGGGTATGTTCCTGATCTTTTTTTCCACATATAGTGGAGTACATTCCTGAAAGACCCCCTGGATGAGATCAGAGGTGTGTTTATACTCTGGAGTGACATTCCGATGAGTCTCTCTATTTGTAGGGATGGAGTTATGTATCCATCCCTTTACCAATATTGTCACCTTTATGATATCCTAGAAGGTGTGTAGGATGTCGGAATGAATTTTACCCTTATCTTTCACTATTTTCATGATGTTTATAGTGGATTCAATGGTTGGAGTGGGTATATATTCGCATTTCATGGATAGAGAATGGGTTTGGTCCATCTTCTATCCTCTATTTCCCTTAGGTGGACACTGATAGTACTCAAGTGAAGGGTCATATATTTGGGTTTTCCCCTTGTTTGTCATAGGGTTTTTTCTATATGACATCTCTGGATGCTGCCAGATGAGACTACATGTTTCCTTGATAAGTGAAGGGAGGAGTATAAGTTTTCTCTTCTTTTTTATATTGAATTTATCCAATGGCTTTCATTAGACACTTATATATGAGTATTATGGAAGACTTTATATATGTGTTTAGGTTTTTGTGCTTGTAAATAGATTTCCACCAAGATTTAGTAGTGGGATTTCTAGTTGAATACATGTGTCTGTGCCTATTTTCTAATTACAGCCATATTTTGTTGGTGGGATTCTCTTGATATTTCTAGAAAAGTATGTTGGTAGGATTGATTGGTGTGGGAAGGTGTTTGTTCCTATTCAATTTTAACCACCAAATATTATTGGTGGATTTTCTAGTGGGTATAGAAGTGTGGTCATGTTCCCAATTAATTGGTCGCTTCCCTCAGTGGGTTGTATTGTGTGCTTGACTCTGGATGACATGGGAAAAGACCTTGAGGGTAGGACCCTCATCATGTTGAGGGGTCACTATCGTGTGGCGTTGGAGGATATAATTACTAGAAGGTCCCCTTTGAAAGTACCACTAGATATTATGGGTGAATTTGTATGTCGCCTATTTATCTACCTTTCTACTGTTTTGGTCTAGGGATAAGCGCCAAATATTATTGAAGATAATGAATGGTGTCATCTTCTTATGTGATTCCGTTCATCGCTGAGTGGATATATGGTGTGGCTTTTCAATATGGAAGACTTGTTGAGTAGCCTCTAGGGTTGGGATGGTAACATTTTAGTGGTATGCCCAGACCAATACATTTGAGACTCAGTATTGAGGATGGTGGGTTGTCAGTGGTGTCCTCTTCTTGGAAGAGGACTCAACATTAATGGTAGGTGAGGCATACATCAGTGATATTTGGTGTGATTTTATTTAGATTGAGAGAAAATCTTTCTAAAATTGCTTATAATATTGGTGAAAAACACATATAATAGATCCTTATCAAAGTAGCATCTAATTAAATGAACACATGGATAATTTGTCGTCTTATTTGACCCACATTTATTTTGAGAGAAAAAGGGGTCGGAAATTTGTGTGACACTATCATATTGGTTAAGGATTCACATTGGGTTCTCCATTTTTGTATTTGATGAAAAATCATGCATCTGATGATTGATTGTAGGGGGATTAATTTTTTACAGTCATTTACATCGGTTTCACCATTTTGGTTTCTTCCATGAAATAAAGTTTTGGGTTTGAAAGAAATTTTGTTTTGTTGGTTGGACAACCTTAATGTATGATATGTACACTCATGTACCTTTTAGCTAGTTTCCAGTAGGATTTATTCTTGGAATTAGAAACACCCAACAGTTCTCAAATTTGTGATGGCACCAGAAAATTATTTCCAATGGTAGGTTCTTATTATGGAACATGGAAAATGATATGTAAGAACTCACTTTGGTTGAGAGGATGGGATTTCGGGGACATCACAACATTTTGGTGGGAATTGTTTCCTACTCTAGGACTATCTTAAATATTTAGTACTTGTTTGTGAATCCTTCATTAACTCCAAAATATAATAGGGTTCAAACATGAATTAACAATAAATTATTAGTATGTATGGAATATAGAATATAGATTTATTTGAGGTTCTTAATTTATGGAGATATTTGTATGGTTATGAGGTTCTCCATCAATGGTACCCTTTTATGAATGTATTAGAGATTCATTGTTTTATTTATTATTATTATGACGGTTTTGAGCTGCACAGTGGGGAACTCAATAGTTTATCATCATCTTGGGAGACAATATTTTTATTGGTTCCAAGATCTGACCCATAATATGGGAATTATATGTATCCTTGTGAAATGCATTAGAACCCATGTAGTTCGGTGTAACGAATCAATCTTTTTGAATGATAATTGTTTCCTAAAAATTTCTATTACATTATTTTGTACATAACAAAAATATACAATGATAATAATGAACTGATTATAATTAAAATGTGACCATTTTGTTTTGACCATTATATGACCATTAGTCAATATGACCATTAGAACTAGTACTCTTAATAATAAATTTAACATTATATTTAGTGTTATAAATAGAAAATATAATGGTTAATTAATATAGAATGATGAGTTGATGGAATCATCTAGTAGAATCATGCCATAAGAAACCCATTTTCAGATCTTATGAAGGAGGTATCATAACTTTGATTCTCTCTTGATAATTCCCAATTCAAGCTTTAACACATTAATCTTGAACGAAATCACCTTTGGGGGAAATTCAAGTCAGTGGAAATTAATACTCAGGAAATGTTATCTCAGCCATCACAAGAGTATATCACCATTACACACCTTACCCTTAGGTAATACGTGGGTTTTATAATAGGTTGAGTGAGAAGTCCATTATTAATTAAATTTTGTACCTTTTTTAAAATAAAATTGTTATTTCATTTTTTCAGTTTAAGGAATAGTTTTACTTAAAAATTGAGATGAAATTTTACAAAATGATTTTTGGGTAAACATTTAATGTTACAAAGAGATACAAATTATTATATTAAACTAAGGTTTTATAAATTTTTATTATAATAAAATATTGTAATCAAAATACTCTTACTTAATTTAAAATTATAATTTTTTTTTCAAGTGTTGAACTTTTTTCAATGAATTTCACTATGCATTTCTTGTCCTTAATTCTTTTTAATAAATATGCATTTTTATAATTAAAAGTAAAATTTCTCATATTTAGATAATTATTATTATAAAATAAATTTTATTTTTAAATCGTCATGTTGATATTAGGATAGGGTAAATTTATAGTAATTTTATAAACTACTTTAGTTTTTTATAAATAGTAAAAATACAATTTCAGTTTTTTAGTATGTTTAATGAAATTATAACTATGTCATAATGATGTAATGAGTAATATAAAATTATTTAAGGATTTTTTGGATTAAAATATGATATTGGGTGTCTCATGTGGCCAATACCAAGGAAAAATACCAATATCAATCCCATGGTTTTTCCAATACAACTACACAAGTGTCTAATTAAATTAATAAAAACCTACCTCGCTTTTTCTATACATTCCCACCCATTTATACATTATATTTCATTAAAAATTATTTATTAAAAAATATATTATTGTATTAAATACCATGTAGTCTTCAAAAGTTTCTAAAAATGACCCAATGTCATGACCTTCATGTTTTAGAAACGTTCTTCAAGGTATGGGAAATCCCAACTTCTCTTTTCTTTTTAAGTTTCTTTTTTTATATGGTAGGTCTTTAAAATTTACATACTATGTTCTTATATCCATTTTATTATATCCATTGAATATATTAATAGTATTTTGAAAGTGGGGGTCCCTTTTCATATCTCTTTTTAATGTTTTCTAAATCCATGTTTCATACCCGTTATGTTGCATATTTTTCTTCTCAAAATATTTATCTTTTTCTCATGAAATTTATTAATTTTATTTTTTCAATACCCAAAACTATTTATTCTCTAATTGTATTCACATATATGTAATAATGATCTATTTTATTCTTTTCTAAACATAAATAAATCAATATTTCAGTTTCAATGGGTTTAAAATGTCAAAATGATCTTATTTTTAAGAACTTTCTAAAACACCATGATTTTTTACATGAAACCCATTTATTTTATTCTCCATGAGTTATTTGTGAATTTTTTTTATTATATACATGGACCACATTAGTTAATACATACAAATGTTTACCCCTAATATTTCTCTAATTCATTTGGAAAAGAATTTAATCTCTAGAGATGACAGGTTTATGATAACTTGGGAAATAAACTTATTAATTTTTATGACACCTGGGTGAAAAACATGGTGATATGCTTATGAATGGCTTAGTTAAATGTTTTCAACACATATAAATGTTTTAAACTGTGTTATTTTTATTATGATATTCCTATTTTCCCATTTATCAGGCTTTTATGTAATTTCTCAAATTCTTATTGATATTTGTCAAGATCACAATTAAACTGCTTCCATTGTTTTCCCTTACTGGGCCTTATGCTCACCATTTCCTTTGATGTATGTCCCCAGGTTTTGAGATAGAATAAATTTACTTAGGATAAAACATAAATAATCCTTTCAAGTGGAACATATAAATTTTATATGTTTTAATGTATTAATTATTAATTTTGGACTATAATAATAATTATATCAATAATATTGTTATTATTTAAATTATTAGTAATAATTAAATTAGTAATTATTTAAAAATATTTATTATTATCCATTTTATGTATTATTTTGTTAGTAAAATGTTATTTAAAAAAATAAAAAAAATGTATAATAGCTCCCTTAAATTGTAACACCTCAAAACTTTTTTAAATACTTTTTTTACAAAAAATTATAAAACATTTCAACATTATAAATTATAAATTTTTATTAAATCATTAAAAATTATATAAATTATATTATAAATTATTAATAATTTAAGTTTTTTAAAATATATTATGTTATAAATTATATTATGAATTATTATTAATAATAAATAATTTCAATTATTGATAAAATATTAATATTTTATAAATAATTTAATTATTAGTTATTGATTTTTAATCGATAATATTGTTCATTAATTAAATTATAATCATTTTATTCTTTTATTATTTATCTTTTTTTTAATTATTAATATAATTATTTATAAATAATTGTAACACTAATTATTTATCATATTAAGTAGATCAATAAATTATTAAGAATATTGTTTACTTTAATTTATAATGCTAATAGTTAGTTATGTTAAATAACATATTTAAATCATTAAAACATATTTATATTGTTAATTAGTAATTATTAATTAAAATATTAATTATATTACTAATATAGTTATTTGAAAATGACCATGTACCTGAGTGGTAAAGGCTCCTTCTTGTCATCCATGAGGTCCTAATTTCAAGCCCTTATGGGCGCATGTACTATTATCGTACTATGTAGGTGGGGGTGTAGATGAATACATATGAAGGTGATAGCATAGGCATGGTGCAGACAGGGAGTGTCACAGGCATGAAGTAGGCTTTGTGACATAGGTTGGATGTTGCAATCAAGACACTACATTGGGATTTTAGGTCATGTTATGGGCTTCACGACCACCAGGCCTACATTTCATGTACTAAATATATAAGTATTGATGGGTCGGACATCCCCATTATGGAGGGTTTTAATGGCCTGCCTTTTCAGCACATGTGTGTAGTGTGTGTCTGTGTGTGTGTGTGTTTGAATGTAATTGTACCCCCAAACACATAATATATTAAATATTTTTATATATTTGTGGTCAATTATTTAGTTATTTGTTATTTATTATATTATTAATTATTTATAATAATATTAATGAATAATTGTATTATTATTTCATAGTTTTCATTTTAATTATTCTTATTTTTTAGTTTTTAATATTCAAATTATTATAAAATAAATACATTACTAATTTTCAATAATAAATTATCATATTTAATATATTATTAATATTGTTAATAACAATTAAATTACTATTTATCAATAATTATTTATTATTTTTCTTGTTGATCGTTACTTTTTTAGTAAATTTTTTTTAAAAAAATAAAATTAAAAAGAAAATAAAAAAACAAAAATGAACATAACAAAACAAAAAAAAAGCCAAAATGAAATAAATAATAAAGATAAATTATGTCTAGCATTAAAATGAAAAAAGGGATATTGTCACCACTCATGGAATTAATTATTTTGTTGCTGGGGAAACCCTGAAAGAAAAATAAAATAACCCAAAATATAAAAAAATTAAATAAAAAATTATTTAACCCATATAAATATTATTATATATTTTATAGTATTTCATTGTTTTGTTTTATTTTTCAAACATAAATTTTTGGAAACCTTATAATAATTGTGGTTCAAATGAGACCCACATAAACCTATTGGGCTAGTCCATACAAGGTGCAGGTTTCACGGCTTGGGCCAAACACAATCTGAATTTTTGTGGGCCTAAGTATTCAAATCCCTAACGCACATAAATCAATGAGCTAGTGGATCAACCCACGGTCTAGGTAATTTAGTATAGGTATACTTAAATGTCCCATTAAATATTTATAGGTCATCTCGGGTCATATGTGAGATGTAGAAGTGTAAATTCCCAACAAAATATCTAATTTTGGGCATGTTTGAAAGTTTCACATCATGTACGTGATATTCACAACGTGTAATGTATGGGATTGGCCCCCTGATTTCTAAATGATTTCATGTCATGAATAGAGGATTGACAATGTTTCATGTGTGAGTCTAGAATTTTCATGACATGTTTTCATGCAGTGTAATTATTCATATTACACATCATGAATGACATGCATGACATGTAAAGTTTATTTCCAGCTAATTTCACTCTAAATCAACCTGATTCTTCATTTTGAGGCTTCAGACCTAGTTCTTCACATTTCCCTTCATCATAAGACATTATCTAGATAATGAAATAATCATCTCCTAGCTTCAAAAAACTATTTTTAGGTTGTGAATTGTTTTCCTCTCAATATATTCATATCTTTTTGTTCATATTTTCTAAAACTATATATCCTTCCATACAACATTAGGAATAATAAATTTCAAAGTTTAATCAATTAATTTATAAAAATGACCCATTTAATTTCCAAAAATAAATTCATAAAATGGTTCTATTAGATATTATTATAATTTATGTTAAACCCCTTCTCATATCAGAGTTTTCATGTTGGTTATTTATATAAATGATATCAAAAAATCAAGGTTAAAAGATATTTTTCTACTAGTGATAGTGGTTTAGTGAAAGTGGTATAGCAACATCACAATGTGATTTAGGATGGTGTAGGGTGATAAGTGGGAAGTTTCCGCATTGGATGGCGTTAGAAGGCATTTTTGGGTGATGTATCAGGAGTTAGAGGTCACTATCGAGTGATTCAATCCATCCCTAACCACTCAGATTATCGATGTTTGATTAGGATAGTCCTGGTGGGATATAAAGGTGAGTGGATATCATAACCATTATGGGTAGATCTATGGTTCTAAAAACATTCACCACATGGAACACCATAACGAGCCTTCATTGTAGGTATGGGGCTTGGTTCATCAATGAAGGCTCTATTGGGGAGCCATATGGGAGTTGAAATTTTATCAAATAGGGAACCACAACATTTCCATGGGTGTGGTGCCACACCATTGGGAGTTGTACAAATTTCTCCAAAGTGCAGGCCATGCAAACTCACAATTCCCAATGGCTTGGTTCTAATAATGGTTATGCCATGAGCGACACCATGCCATGGAGAATCAGTAATAGAAAATAAAGCACAATGCGGTCTGGTTGGTTGTGTTTCTAATGGTCATGATAACAGTTGGAAACACTAATGAATTATACCATTGATCCGTTATGTATTCTATATCCTAGGAATTAAATGGTTATTACAATGTTGTAAAATAGGTCTAGTGGGTGTCTATCAATCTTTGCAAGGAGGCTTGACCCTCAGAGGTGTATGGGTGTGTGCGTGTCTAGTTGTTGTAATCCCCTCTACATAGTATAAATTTTTAATAATATTATTAAATATTAAACACATATTTAGACATATTAAAATTTATATTATTAATAACTTTTTTATTATTAAATAAAAAAATAATGTGTATTTGGCTAAGGGGATTACAAATGAAAAACAGACGTGCACCAAGACACATTAGTGGGGTGAGCCTCATATCACTCCATAAGCAACGAAAAACACCAATTGTACTTATCTTATTACATATAAGTGGTATGATGGCCCAAGTTTTCAATGGACCGCTGTCGCAACTAAAGAATGCCCCAAATCCAATATTAAAGAAATGAACTGATGGCCTTAAGAATCGTCGCACCATATCTTATTCTATTATGCTCTCACGGGAAATCCCTCCATAACACTTTAGAAATCCAAATGGGTGAAGGGAGTGTTGATAAGGAATTTATATATCCAATGGAGAGGTAAAACATACCACATTATTAAACAAGAATGACAACACAGTTCAAAGATCCAATGAATAAGTTTCTTGAACCACCAAATGATATGGAACTATGTACTATGGAATATAGTTACCATAAATAGATGTTATTGACACTCTAGTCCAAGGGTCCAACATCATCATCAATTTTAGGGGTAAAAATTAGAACAAATGAAATAAAAAAATGGTAAGGAGGAAAAATATGTGATAACATAAGGGAGTAAAAAAATTGAGAACTTGAATTTTCCCCTATTCTAGGTGAGGACTAGGATGTCTAGCCATTTGTGAAGCTGTCAATGGTTTGAGGATATACATAAACTTGTGATGGAACCCTATTAAAATTTAATTATAAAATGTAATGGAAACCCATCAGATAACCCTATAACCACCATATCCCATTCAGGTGAAGAGTTATGAATGTTCCTCTATGGATCGAAGGTTTTGAGGGAACATAGGCCAATATTCACACTCTGATCATAGATTCATCAACGTTCATATGAGTTTAGAACCTTTTCATAATTGTTATACCAGATAGGAATGTACAAACCTATATAAGATATTACATTCATATATGGTCATGATAAGTATCTTGACCAAAATCACATATTAACTGTAGTAATTTCACTCTCCATGTTTGATGTCGGATTGGATTGACAACAATTTAACAGAAAAAATTAATTTTTTGAATTTATTGATAAATTCCGATTAAATAAATTTAAACTAAATTTATAATATATTTTTATTTTTCCAATAATATTCAAATAAAATTTTTGATAAATTATCTTGAAGAACATAATAAATCTTAAATTTTCTCAGCATATGATTCACTTAAAACCACACCATTAATGTCTTAAAGTTAACCTCCGATCTTATGATGATAAAAACATAAATTCATCCATATATTTAATCAATTTAAACAAATTTAAAAAAATTATATATCAATTAAATAGGACGCAAAAATATAACATATATATTGTATTGGGATGTCGATATGAAGAGAAAACTATGATTAAAAAACGAATTGACATAAACAGTTCGATAATATTATTCGTAATGTTTTTCTTAAATTGTAATTCCAAGATTTTGTTATGTATTAATTAACTTAAAACATACATTTCCTTTTTTGTCGTAGTATTATATGTTATTGGAATGCAGATACACAACTCTATTTAAACTTAATGTTATGTTATTTAATTATACTATCTTTGGGATCCCGTGTGCATACGCATGGGTGGAATACTATTTCACTTAAAAACACATGGTTATTGTCTTAAATTAAGCCTCCGGATTTATGATTTATAAAAACAAAAATGAATTCATATATTTAATCACATTAATTCAATTTATTAAATTTTTATATCAACTTACTCGATTTATGATTATGTTTTAGATGCATTGGATTGATATATTTTTTAATTATTTCACATAAAATTTCCATTATTTGATTTAATTAATATTTATATGACATAATGTGTAGTTGTTTCTTGAAATTAAATATTTTTTATGTCTCTGAGTTGTATATTTTTTTCCCATAGACTACATTATATTTTAATTTCAAGAAAAAATCAAAATTTTCATGGAATAATGTGATAACAGAATCTATATGTAGATTTTACATGCAATCCTATAACATATATAGGGATAAAAACCAAGATGTCGGGTATACATTATATTAAGGGTCCCTAAAGACCAATCCATTTAATTTTTCAAAACATGAACATGCTTAATTTATTAATTTATTACCCTAACCCCACCCTATAAAATTTTAAAATATACATTTAATTTCCTTATCTCATTTAAATACCTGTATATTGTTTGAATATTTGGAAAGTCATTTTATAAATTTAAAATAAATCTATTTTTGGTTAAATAAATAACTTTTTATAATTTTATAATCCTTTAAAACATATAGATAATAGACTAATAATGTTTTATTTAACTGTATTTAGAATTAAATAATGTAACCCTATAAAAACCCAATTAACCAAAAACCTAATCTTGCCTTTCAAAACAAGACACTAACCAAATCCTGCTTAATCGGATTGTGTAGTGTCTGAAACACATTTTTACCCCTGAACATATCTTACTATCTATATAAAAACTTATAATACAAGGTTTAATTTGTAATATTACCATACCATCTACATAAAATTTTATAATATGATTTATTGAATTAAAATCATATTGATTAAAAATGGTTTTTAAAAAAAATTGGATTTCAATAAAAATAAATGGTTATATGCTATATATATTTATGTAGAGAGAGAGTGAGAGAGAACATAATTTTAGGAAATATTTATTTTTTATTGTATCTAATATTAATTTTCATTAAATTGATTCAAAAATAATTTTTAAACCCTCCCTAAAACCCCTATTTTATTAAGAAGTTTCCCTTGAAATCCTTTAAAAAATTCAAAGTTGGATTCATGTTCTCTTTTTTCAGCGTTGGAATAATAATATGCTAATAATTATATATTATAAAAAATATTAATTTATTAATAATTCATATAATTATAATAAATAATCATTATGTAATTAATAATAATTGATATTCTAAATGATAATAAGATTCATATAATACAATTAATAATAAGTAATAAATAATAAATAACAATAAAATATTAAATACTAAATGTAACAATAATTTAACAATGTATTGAAAAGTGACCAATAATTAATAATACCTTAATTATTAGTAATACATTAAGTATTAAGGTAATTAACAATAACTAAGAATGTAGTTAATAATAATTAATGGTGTAATCAGTATTAAAAATAATAATAATGATATCATTATTAATTACAATATTTTCATGAATTAATAATAATCAAATAATTATTATTTTTTATTAATGATAGTTATATTATTATTTATCAATACAATAATGTAAATAATAAGAATATTCTAATTATTTATCAATTGGTATTAATTAAAATATCAGTTAATTAACTATCAAAGTACCAATTATTGATAATAAAATTCTCATTTAGATATCGGAAAGGATGAGTTTCGATGGTACTATAGTAGTACTACAGCACCGTAGTAGTGCGGGAACTCTAGTAGGTTTTGTAGTGGGGTACTTAATAGAAGTATTATTCCTTAAAAATGGTATTTTGAGCTATGTAATTGGGCCTTCAAGACACAGAGCCTCTCAACCATCACACCCCCAAATATACTAATAGAAAAATAATTTTTAACTTCATTTTTTAACCTTTAACATCTATTTAAAATCCAACACCAATTCATCTAAAATTGTAAGTGTTATTTTTAATGTCAGATAAATAAACTAATGTTAAAATAATTTTTATTAGGATTTTAAAATAATTTTTTTGGGATAACATACATTAAAACTAAAACTTTTAGAATTTTGATGTCGGTTTTTTGGATAAACAATGTCGGAAGTCCCCATCAACATAATTTATCAAAATAAATGACATGGAAAGTGTATTTTTTAAAAATATTTACATATATATTACTCATTTGGATGAAAAAAAGAGACATGTTAACTAAAAATTACATAAACCAAATGAAAAATAAAAGAATAATAAACATAAAGCTTTGACTTAATTTCATTAATTGTGTTTGTGTCCTTCAAATCGATACATTATTTTTTGATATTTATATTTTTTGAGGAATGAACTCATATAACATCCACAGAAGTGGTTGGTAAGGAATTGTAAACTCTGGTTGGTAAGTCTCATGCAGAGGATTCTTCTTCTTAACATAATAGGAATAGGTCTTATTCATCATAAAAAAATAAATCATGAAAAATTTTATTGATGGATAAAACAAGTAATAAAGAAACTAAATTATGAGTTCATATTGATAAATATCATGTTCAAACCATCGAATAAAGAAGTGACAGAACATTGATGTGGATCAAAGAGGACAATACTAATTTTTTTTATAGAGAGAAAATGAGAATCTATATAATGTGAAATAAAATATGTCTCTCTGTGATGTAATAAAATTTAGTATGGGTTTTAAATATTTAAATTATGAAGTGAAAAATTGAAATATCTATTTCACGTGATTGAATTTGTTTTGTTAACATCTAATATTCATGCACACTTTCTATGGGGTGTGGAAAAATAATTTTTTATTACCCAAGATAGTATAATAGTTAACCTATGTAGTCACTCAATGAAAAGTGGACACAAAATAGATTTTTCACTTTTAGATGATTTCATAAAAAATCAACTTTAATTGACTTTTAGAAATTGTGTGTTTTGAATAGTAGTTTAAATTGACCAATTAAAATCAATGGATGAATGATGGTGATTGGAAAGGGTATAGCTGAACCAAATGTTATGCTATCATTGTTTCAAATTTTTACCAGTTATACTTATGTGAGATGGTAAGAGAAATATTCCTCTATTGATTCATATCTACCCCTTGGCTAGATAGTGTTGGTAAGAGAATTCCTAATAATGTCTCAATTATTCTACCCTCATTACTCTTTGTGTGGAATTATAACGGGTTCTATTGATAAATTACAACAATTCCCTTTTGGGAATTGTTGTTACATAATAAATAATAGTCCCCATCTCAATTCCTCAAACATTCTAGTGATGATGGAATACTCACCACCCAACCCTAACTTTTTTTATAAAAAAACTACGAATTCTAGGGGGGGATATGGATCATCGACCAAGGAAATTGTAATAAAAAAGGATCTAACCCTTGTGAATATGAATTCTTAATTGAGAAATGAAAAAACAATTGAAACTATTGGGCATAAGGAAGAAAAAAAAGGATTGTTCCATTAAATACAGAAACTCAATAATAGTAATTGGTAATCCTACCCCTTTTCTAATCACTAATAGGAAGTACCACTCTAGGGATGGGGAAGTAATTTTGATTTTGGATAGGGGATACATCAATGAATAAAGAAATTAGAAGAAAAGAAAATCATGGAAATAAAGAAGCAAGAAGCCCTAATCTAGTGATTCTCCTTACCAAGTGATCCTCTTTAATACCCATGGAAACTTATTTATAGTCATAGATCATGCAAGAGGTTCCATAAAAGGTCCATTAAATCATCATGGATCTTCCTGGTCATAATAGAGAGGTGAAAACGTAAATTTACATCAAAACTTCTGTTTTCAGGTCTGTCTGAAAGATTCACATCATGTAAGTGAAATTCACGACGTGTATTATGTGGGACTTGCCTCCTTATTTCCAAAATATTTTATTTTGTGAATAGAGTTTTCATGAAATATGATGTGCATGGCCTAACTTTTCATAGCTTGTTTTCACAATGTGTAATTATTTATATTGAATATCATGAATGACTTACACAACATGTGAAGTTTATTTCTATCCCGTTTCTATCAGAATAAATCTGATTCTTCAAATTCTATATTCAAGATTATTCCTTCGCTTGTCCCTTCATCACATTCCATCATTCACATTATAAATTCATCATCTTTTATCTTCCAAAATCTGGTGCCATGCAACGATGTGTTTTCTACTCTCTATATTCACCTCTTTTTTCTCATTTTTTATAAAAATCAATATCCTATCAAAAAACATAAAATCAATAAAAAAATTCAAAGATTAATCATTTATTATATACAAAAAGTCCTTTTTATATCCAAAAATACATGCATAAGATTGTTTTTTAGATATAAATATAACTGATGTTAATGTCACGACCCGTCCTTGAGGCATGTGTCGTGACTACCCCAAGCCCGCCTTCCATAGGCCAGGGGCTGGCGACTAGCACCAAGGCGTAAATCCCGATAAACAGGGAAGGCATTTCCTTTGTAAAGTAAACAACCACCACAGAGTAAGAAAGTGGAAAGAGTAAACACTAAGTAAAAACTATAACAAGCTATGCTGAAAGGAAAAAGGGCCGGAAATACAAGCCCGACTGTAAAGTACAACTGAAGGGAAAAACAACAACTGAAAAGAAAAGCCGCAGCGTCGAGCCGTCCTCTAGAAGTCCCACCTGAAGGGTGAGCACAGATAGCCTCCACAGCTCCTTGGTCCAGCCGTCCGCTCTGAGTACGTCCCGCCTAGTGGTCCACCTCCAGGTACCATCCTGCTCCGCAAGCCTCCACCACGATCAGTGATGTCCGTCGTCTGCAACCAACACAACGAAATGCGGGCATAGCCCGTGCAGGAGTAAGTATAAGCTACTCAGTAGGGACCCCGAGACCCCCGAAGGTCTTCCGAAATCCACATAGGATAAACCACAAGGGATAAGATACAATTACGAAGTAACATCCGACATTGCTTAGGTATATGCCCATACATATACCCAAGTCATCAATTCCCGTTCGGCTCCAACATCCGAGCCCAAGCACACACAGGAAAGCAAAACGTAAATCCAAATAGGATAGCACAACACATTCCACAAAGGAGAGTAAACAGTAAATCCACACAGGATAGCACAACACATTCCACAAAGGAGAGTAAACAGTAAATCCACACAGGATAGTTCAACACAAGATTCAGCTCACATAGGTACTTATTTGTATGACGTTAGAGATGATCAGATGTAACCACTGATTCATCTAATCCGTCGGACCCACAAGGATCTGTAGGTACTAACCCTCGCAAATACCCACACAGGATCGATCATGAAGTTGAACCCAAAGCTATTGGGAAACTCCTTCTCCATCAAGTATAGTGGTTATGCTGCTACAACCAAGCGCTTCCCTCTTACCTTGGACTGCTGTAGTTCTCCACCTATCGAGTACTGTGGGTCTTCTGCTACAACCAAGTGCTCCCTCGTGCCGCTACAACCAAGCGCTCCTCCGTTGTGGGTCTGCCGCTACAACCAAGCGCTCCCTTGTACCGCTACAACCAAGCGCACCTCTGTCGTGGGTCTGCTGCAACAACCAAGTGCTCCCCTATGCCGCTACAACCAAGAGCACATCTGTCGTGGGTCTCCCGCTACAACCAAGTGCTCCCCTCTGCCGCTACAACCAAGCGCACCTCTGTCGTGGGTCTGCCGCTACAACCAAGCACTCCCATGTGCCGCTACAACCAAGCGCACCTCTGTCGTGGGTCTGCCGCTACAACCAATCACTCCTCTGTGCCGCTACAACCAAGCGCACCTCTGTCGTGTTATCCATATCACACCGAGTCGTTCGATCAGCAGTCGTCAAGTCCCAACCGGCTCTAGGGTTTTCCGCACACAGCATGCTCGTTCTGGGAGAGTCCACTCCACGAGCTAAGAGGTTGATGCATCAACTGACATGTAGTTCGGAGCTGATGTATCCCAAGATGTACCATAGTAGTTACTGCTGAAAACACGGAGGATTCTCGTACTGTTTTTCATCATCGTCGCAGTCGAATCAACTGAGGATCTCTGTACAGTCGTCGTCGTCACAGCAGCAGTTGCAGCCAGCTCTAGGGTTCTCGCACACCGCAAGCTCATTCGGGAGGGTCCGCTCCACGAGCCGAGAGGCTGATACATCAACTGACACATAGTCCAGAGTTGATGTATCCAAAAGTTCTGTATCGCCAACAGGAACTCAATGTCACAGACGGCGCGTCAATCGGACGCCCGGTGTGAGAGTTATTGGTTTTTCTGTCCTAGGGGCCCGGTTGGTTTCCAAGGCAAAACCAACCTGACCATACTCCACCTACATCCAAACCTCGGGCGGAGTATGGAAAAAGATCTGTCTCACTTAGAGGAAAACAACAAAGTCGACGGAACGTCAATCGGACGTCCGAAGCTCAAGATATGAGCATTTCCGCTCCGAGGGCCCGGTTGGTTTCGTGTACGAACCAACCCGGCCGAACCCAAAGAATTCCGAAACCTTGAGTGCAGTATACCAAAATGACAGTCTTGATCGAAGGATTACATTTCCGCTGACGGCGCGTCATTCGGAGGCCCGTAGCTCAAGTAACGGGCAAAAGACAGAAAACGGTCCGAAGACGGGGGGTCTGGGCCCGGGCCGACCCGGCCCGACCCCCCCTGGGTCGGCCGAACCGGTTCGACCTGAACCGGGTGGCCCGACCCGGTCCGACCCGGCTGGACCCGGTCCGGTCCGGCCAGGGTGCGGCCCGGCTCGGCCGAGCGGCCGAGGGAGGCAGCCGCGGGGCACAGCCCCCGCGGGATGGTGGTGTCGCGGCCCCGCGTGGGGCCGCGCTGGAGACATCGTACGCGGTAGAAGCCACGTCCCGTGCGTGTGAGCCGGACCCGCGCGGCCGCGGGTCCACTGGCCGCCGCCGCCGCACCGGCGACCCGCACCGCCGGAGGCTTCCGTGGGCCACCGGAGATGCTCCGGTGGTCCGTTTTTCTTCCCGTCTGCGCTGCTGCTCTTCCCGGGCCCCATTCTTCACTGCGAAAACATAAAATCGCCCTTGCGTCACATTTTGTCGTCGGCCACCAAATCCGCACAACAACAAAGAACGGCGGAGGGTTGTCGGGCCGTGTTCGTTTGGCCTGCACCCTCCGCGTTAGGCAATAACAGTTGGGAGGATTAATCGACACATAGAAAACATAACCAAACAATTTTTATAAATTAAAATTGTTCTTATGAACCGGGTTCTTTATCTTAAAAGTAAGAATCATGGGAAAATAAAGATTGTTCTCAAATAAAAACCCCTACCTCATCAAGTGTCGCGCGCGCGTTCTTCGCGGAATTGATCGCCGCGGAAGGAGGCGATCGTCGCGTCGCGGAAGGCGTCGCGTCATCGTGGAAGGGCATCGCGTCGTCGCGGAATACGGTGCGCGTCGACGAACTCTGAGGTTCAAGAACATATAGATTTAATTAATAATAATTAAATCCATATTGTTGTTTTAATCTAGAAATAAATTTAAAGAACCGCAATCTCTCACCTCAACGGATGATCGAAGATTTTGTTGCGGATTAAGGAACGTCGCCGAAGAACGTCGCGGGAGAGGAAACGTCGGTGTCGCGGCACACGGCGTCGCGTCGTCGATTTCTGTGGGTTCGGCGTTCTTCGTCGGAGGCCGGCGTTCTTCGCATTCTTCGCGTTCTTCGCATTCTTCGCGAAGGAGGATGAAGAATTCTTGGTTTCTGTCAAATCCTCTCAATGAACATTTTTTCAGAAGTCATGCATTGGTCTTATTTTATTATTACACCAACGGATTGAAAACAGGTTAAGAAAAGAATAAATTAATTTGTAGAATTAATTCAACGAAGAAAACTGCCCAATTAATTGGTGCATTAAGAATTTAAGAAAACGCGTCAGTTGACTTTCATAATGATGGGTTTTCGCGGGTGCGTTACTTAGCGGAAAAGAAACGGTGGAGCTCGTGCGGGCCCCACCTGAAAAATATCCTACCAAGGGGGTAGGATATTTTTGGATGGCACCCTATCCGTATCAACTCTACTTAAGCAGCTTTAAGTGGCTTCCAAGAGGCTTTAAGTGAAATAAAATAAAGTTTGACGTACAAATTATTTTATTTCTTAACCTTAAGCCCAAAAATTAAAAACCACACCCAAGAAAACGCAACTCCGGAAGAGGTGTTTCTAAGCAAATACCGGTGCTGCGATTCCATCGGTGCCGTCGGAATTCGATTCCGAGCACTGGTTCAAAAGTTAGAAAAACCTGCTCGTTCCTTCACTGAACGTACCCGAGGAAAACTTCGGAAAATGATTCCGGGCACACCAGGGCTCGGAATCAGGTGCCTTCAGAAGCTGCGTTCTTCTAAAATTCAAAAGAAAATTAAGAAAAAAAATTCCATGAAATTTACGAGTCTTTACATTACTCCCACCACAGGGCTTTACGTCCCCGTAAAGCTTCACCACAAACTTAGGGATACAAAGGCGGTACTAAGCACGCATCTGAGCCTCCCGCTCCCAAGTGCTCTCCTAGAGGTTCCCGAGCTGCCATCTGAAGCGCACTAGAGGAATCGATCATCCATGTAGGACCCGCTTCTGTTGATCCTCGATCTCTACTGGGACCTCCGCAAAAGTCACCCCATCATCAAAGACCAGCTCTCCATGGTCAAATACTTGCGTCGGGTCGTGCACGTATCTCCTCTGCTGAGATACGTGGAAGACGTCATGCACCCGGCGCAACGGTGGTGGTAGATCCAGGCGATAAGCCACCTTGCCAATCCTACTGAGGACCTGGAAGGGTCTGATGAAGCGTGGAGACAACTCGCCGCTTCGGCCAAACCTCTGTAATCCACGTCGAGGTGAGACCTGCATGAAGACGTGGTCGCCATCCTCGAACTCAAGTGGCCTCCGCCACCTATCAGCATAGGACTTCTGTCGGCTCTGAGCTATACTCACCTGCTCCTGAATGAACTGGACCATCTCTGATCCCACAAGAACTGTTGAGATTTCTTCTTTGTCGATAAGAGAAATCTGGTCTAATCCCCTGGATGAACCACTTTTTTTTCCTAATACAGTCAATCCCAAAATGGATGTTACTAATCCATACCAAGGATGACGTCGTAAGGCCTCGACGCTACTACCAAGAGATCCAACCGTTACTCTCACCTCCAAGGGTTGAGTCACACTGTCAGCATCAGTGTGTGGTAACTGGGTCTCCTCTAGTAGATGTCTCACAAGTGAGGGTCAAGTCAACAGTCTAAACTGGAACCTCTTAGTAACAACAAAAAAGAGGACAGGAATAAAAAACATCACCAAGCTATGCGTCTTTTATTATTTCAAATCATAATACAAAGACACTACACCATAGCAACAAGTAACTAGAAGTACAAAAGACGTATCCACTAGTTCTGCTCCTGTCCATCTGCTCCCGGAGCTCCATGATCGAAGGCCTCAGCTGCCTGAAGCTGAGCTCTCACATGTCCACCAACTCCCTGCGGTCGGGGTGGACCTCCTGGTGGTGGTGGTGGCAACACCCCGAAGCATCGTCCACCTCCAGCTGCACGGCCAGCTCCCCTGCCATGGCCGCCTACTCCTTGCGGCCCAACCTGATCGAACCTCTGCTTCTGTCTGGGGGGTACTTCATTCATCTACTGTTCATCCGTATGGAGGGTCAGATAGTCACGAGCCATGTGACCAATCCCGCCGCAGGAGTAACACTGCCCTCTCATGGCAAGTCGTTGTCCACCCTGAGTGCCTCGCACAAACAATCCTGAGTCATGTTGTTGACCACCTGTAGGTCTATTCCTCTTGGACCCCTGCGTCATCTGTCTACTACCCGCAGCAGAAGACTCTACCGCATGCCGGCAAGTGGTGGGTCCTGCTGCTGGAGACTACTCAGCAAGGAAACTCTCCACTAAGAGGTCTCTCTCCAACACTCCTACCTGAGCCAGAATGTTGAGAGAGATCATCGAAGCACTGATCTCGTGCCTCAGTCCCTGCTCGAAGGTCCGGGCCCGGAAGAACGGGTCCCATACCATATCTGTGGAGTAGCGCGAGAGATCAGTAAACATCGCCGCGTACTGGGCTACTGTCATGCTGCCCTGCCGCAGCTGTAGTAGCTCCTGAATGCGCACCGCATGGAGGGTGGCTGGGACGAACTCAGAGCGGAAGATGCTCTCAAAGTCCGTCCATAGGAGAAATGTCTCGTCGTGCACCTGGAGCATCAAGATCCACCATCTGCCTGCTGCTGCGTGCAGGAGGCTCGCTGCGAGGATCACCATGAGGTCTGCTGGTGTCCTCACTAATATGAAAACCCGTACAACTGCCTCCAGCCAGTCCTCGGCGGCCTGAGGGTTCATATCCCCACGGAACCTGGGCGGTTGCTGGTGCTGGAACTCATGTAGTGCACTAAGGCGACATGCATCGTCAGCAGCTGGGGCTGGTAACATCGGTGGCTCGACGGGTAAAGGTACCGCTGGTGCCTCTGCTGTCAAAGGGCCCTGTACCGAAGCCTCGTCGCTCAGCGGGCTGTCGCCACGCACAACGCTCGGAACCCAAGCTGGCTGCCATCGTGGGGCCATCCTGAAAAGAAACAGGTGTGCCACGGTCAGAATAGTGTACCTGGTGAGCTGACACAAAGTAATCACATAGAAAACTTGTAACACACATGCAATCAATATTTTCATGCATTAAGTTGGAAATCAAAAGTCAGGGTCCTGGTGTACGGATATGTCGGCCGCCGCACCAACACTGGACTCCCTGGACTAATAACCACACCCAATAAGCTAAACACTATGGCTTCACATAGAAGAAAGATCAGAGTCTGCGGTATAACCGACCACCTCTGATACCAATTTGTCACGACCCGTCCTTGAGGCCTGTGTTGTGACTACCCCAAGCCCGCCTTCCATAGGCCAGGGGCTGGCGACTAGCACTAAGGCGTAAATCCCGATAAACAGGGAAGGCATTGCCTTTGTAAAGTAAACAACCACCATAGAGTAAGCAAGCGGAAAGAGTAAACAATAAGTAAAAACTGTAACAAGCTGTGCTAAAAGTAAAAAGGGCCGGAAATACAAGTCCAACTGTAAAGTACAACTGAAGGGAAAAACAGCAACTAAAAAGAAAAGCTGCAGCGTCGAGCCGTCCTCTGTAAGTCCCACCTGAAGGGTGAGCACAGATAGCCTCCACAGCTCCTCGGTCCAGCCGTCCGCTCCGAGTACGTCCCGCCTAGTGGTCCACCTCCAGGTACCGTCCTGCTCTGCAAGCCTCCACCACGATTACCAATGTCCGTCGTCTGCAACCAACACAATGAAGTGTGGGCATAGCGCATGCAGGGGTGAGTATAAGCTACTCAGTAGGGACCCCGAGACCCCCGAAGGTCTCCCGAAATCCACATAGGATAAACCACAAGGGATAAGATACAATTAAGAAGTAACATCCAACACTTCTTAGGTATATGCCCATACATATACCCAAGTCATCAATTCTCGTGCGGCTCCAACATCTGAGCCCAAGCACACACAGGAAAGCAAAACGTAAATCCACACAGGATAGCACAACACATTCCACAAAGGAGAGTAAACAGTAAATCCACACAGGATAGCACAACACATTCCACAAAGGAGAGTAAACATTAAATCCACACAGGATAGTTCAGCACAAGATTCAGCTCACACAGGTACTTCTTCGTATGACGTTAGAGATGATTAGATGTAACCACTGATTCATCTAAGTCATCGGACCCACAAGGATCTGTAGGTACTAACCCTCGCAAAGACCCACACAGGATCGATCATGAAGTTGAACCCAAAGATATTGGGAAACTCCTTCTCCATCAAGTATAGTGGTTATGCCGCTACAACCAAGCGCTTCCCTCTTATCTTGGACTGCTGTAGTTATCCACCTATCGGGTACTGTGGGTCTGCTGCTACAACCAAGCGCTCCCTCGTGCCGCTACAACCAAGCGCTCCTCTATCGTGGGTCTGCCGCTACAACCAAGCACTCCCCTGTGCCGCTACAACCAAGCGCACCTCTGTCGTGGGTCTGCCGCTACAACCAAGGGCTCCCATGTGCCGCTACAACCAAGCGCACCTCTGTCGTGGGTCTGCCGCTACAACCAAGCGCTCCCCTGTGCCGCTACAACCAAGCGCACCTCTGTCGTGGGTCTGCCGCTACAACCAAGCGCTCCCCTGTGCCGCTATAACCAAGCGCACCTCTATCGTGTTATCCATAACACACCGAGTCGTTCGATCAGCAATCGTCAAGTCCCAACCGGCTCTAGGGTTTTCTGCACACAGCATGCTCGTTCCGGGAGGGTCCACTCCACGAGCTAAGAGGTCGATGCATCAACTGACATGTAGTCCGGAGCTGATGTATCCCAAGATGTACCGTAGTAGTTACTGCCGAAAACACGGAGGATTCTCGTACTGTTTTTCATCATCGTCGCAGTCGAATCCACTGAGGATCTCTATACAGCCGTCGTCGTCACAGTAGCAGTTGCAGCCAGCTCTAGGGTTCCCGCACACCGCAAACTCGTTCGGGAGGGTCCGCTCCACGAGTCGAGAGGCTGATACATCAACTAACTCATAGTCCAGAGTTGATGTATCCAAAAGTTCCGTATCGCCAACAGGAACTCAACGTCGCAGACGGCGCGTCAATCGGACGCCCGGTCTGAGAGTTATTGGTTTTTCCATCCCAGGGGCCCGGTTCGTTTCTAAGGAAAAACCAACCCGATCATACTCCAACTGCATCCAAACCTCGGTCAGAGTATGACAAAATATCCGTCTCACTTAGAGGAAAAAAACAAAGTCGACGGCACGTCAATCGGACGTCTGAAGCTCAAGATATGAGTGTTTCCGCTCTGAGGGCCCGGTTGGTTTCGTGTACGAACCAACCCGGCCGAACCCAAAGTATTCTGAAACCTTGAGTGCAGTATACCGAAACGACCGTCTTGATCGAAGGATCGCATTTCCGCTGACGTCATGTCGTTCGGAGGCCTGTAGCTCAAGTTACAAGCAAAAGACCGAAAATAGTCCCAAGACGGGGGGTCTGGGCCCGGGCCAACCCGACCCGACCCCCCTGGGTCGGCCAAACCGGGTCGACCCGAACCGGGTTGGCCCGACCCTGTCCTACCGAGCTGGACCCGGTCCAGTCCAGCCAGGGCGCGGCCCGGCCCGGCCGGCCGGCCCGGCTCGGCTCGGCCGAGCGGCCGAGGGAGGCAGCCGCGGGGCGCAGCCCCCGCGGGATGGTGGTGCCGCAGCCCCGCGTGGGGCCACGCTGGAGACAGCGGATGCAGTAGAAGCCACATCCCGTGCGTGTGAGCCGGACCAGCGTGGTCGCGGGTCCGCTGGCCGCCGCCGCCGCGCTGGCGACCCGCGCCGTCGGAGGCTTCCGCGGGCCACCGAAGATGCTTCGGTGGTCCATTTTCCTTCCCGTCTGCGCCGCTGCTCCTCCCGGGTCCCGTTCTTCACTGCGGAAACATCAAATTGCCCTTGCGTCACGTTTTTTCATTGCCCGTCAAATCCGCACAACAACGAAGAACGGCGGAGGGTTGTCGGGCCGTGTTCGTTTGGCCCGCACCCTCCGCGTTAGGCAATAACAGTTGGGAGGATTAATCGACACATAGAAAACATAACCAAACAATTTTAATAAATTAAAATTGTTCTTATGAACCGGGTTATTTATCTTAAAAGTAACAATCACGGGAAAATAAATATTGTTCTCAAATAAAAACCCCTACCTTGTTAAGTGTCGCACGCGTGTTCTTCGCAGAATTGATCGTCGCGGAAGGAGGCGATCGTCGCATCGCGGAAGGCGTCGCGTCGTCGGGGAAGGGCGTCGCGTCGTCGCGGAATACGATGCGCGTCGATGAACTCCGAGGTTCAAGAACATATAGATTTAATTAATAATAATTAAATCCATATTTTTGTTTTAATCCACAAAGAAATTTAATGAACCGCAATCTCTCACCTCAACGGATGATCAAAGATTTTGTTGCGGATTAAGGAACGTCGCCGAAGAACGTCGCGGGAGAGGAAACTTCGGCGTCGCGGCACACGGCTTCGCATCTTCGATTTCCGTGGGTTCGGTGTTCTTCGTCGGAGGCCGTCGTTCTTTGCGTTCTTCGTGTTCTTCGTGAAGGAGGATGAAGAATTCTTGGTGTTTGTCAAATCCTCTCAACGAACATTTTTCCAGAAGTCGTGCGTTGGTCTTATTTTATTATTACGCCAATGGATTGAAAACAGGTTAAGAAACGAATAAATGAATTCGTAGAATTAATTCAACGAAGAAAATCGCCCAATTAATTGGTGCGTTAAGAATTTAAGAAAACGCGTCAGTTGACTTTCATAATGACGGGTTTTCGCGGGTGCGTTACTTAGCGGAAAAGAAATGGTGGGTCTCGTGCGGGCCCCACCTCACAAATATCCTACCAAGGGGGTAGGATATTTTTGGATGGCACCCTATCCGTATCAACTCTGCTTAAGCAGCTTTAAGTGGCTTCCAAGTGGCTTTAAGTGAAATAAAACAAAGTTTGTCGTACAAATTATTTTATTTCTTAACCTTAAGCCCAAAAATTAAAAACCACACCCGAGTAAACGCAACTCCGGAAGAGGCATTTCTAAGAAAATACTGGCGCTGCGATTCCATCGTTGCCCTCGGAATTCGATTCCGAGCACCGGTTCAAAAGTTAGAAAAACCCGCTCGTTCGTTCACTAAACGTACCCGAGCCAAACTTCGGAAAATGATTCCGGGCACACCGGGGCTCGGAATCAGGTGTCGTCAGAAGCTGCGTTCTTGTAAAATTCCAAATAAAATTAAGAAAAAAATTTCCTTGAAATTTACAGGTCTTTACAGTTAAAACCTTTTTCATATCAAGGATTTTACATTGGTTATTTATATAACCGACATCATAAACTCAGTGTTAAAAGCTATTTTCTACTATTGATAGTAGTGTTTAGAATTAATTTGAGTGAAAACACGATTTAATATAGGATGTTCCAAGGAGATCGATGGGATGTTATGCGTTGGTCAGTGATGGAAGTAATTAATGATGTCATAGGAGTTGTAGTGTAAGATCCTAGTCCATATTCCACTAAACCAATGACTAGAGATAGTTAACCACAATACCTCAAGATCTCATTCTCATATATTAGAGGCTTCCAACTAGTTATGATGGTTTAAGGTGGAACTTTGAAGATAGTATACCCCTATATCAGAGTGAACAACCATAAGTAAATAACCAAACATCATAAGCATTAGATAATGTGGAAGAATAATAAAATGAAATTGATAGTTACTATAATAAAATAGAATATAGTAAAGGACACTATAGTTGTTCCATACATACAAAAATGACTTCCCACTGGTCCAATAAAATATAAAAAATAAAAAATATATAAAACAAATACATTGGGACTTACTGCCAACTCTGGTCAAATCACATACCCCATCTCCAATACACTATCATACTACTCGACCCTAACCAGCTAACTCCACACAGGCATCCAACTCAAAAATGAAATCATGGGCCTTAGCCAAATCCATAATCAATATATTCCCAACATTAATGTAGACATAAGGTCTGCACGTACACTAAGGTGTATGCACAAGGGGTTAGAAATAAATCTCAACAGCCTACCCCCAAAAGTGAAACTATAAACTGCTTCCATGAGTGCAGGATCATGAAATATGCTCATATTAGAAAAAAACTACAATTATATATAATTGAAACAAAATTTTATCCTTAGGTAGAAGATCCAGATCGACCATACCTACTTTGACTAATTTTAGAGTGTCTTTAAGCCTATCTCGATGATTGTGCATCCCAAACAACTTGCGGGGTCTATATCCATGGAAGCTGCAACTGATATTGATAATTCCAAGGACCAATCCTATGATAGTCCTATCATCTAGGATACAAGTCTATGTAATCCCCTACTATATCCCATGACCCAAACATTATCTCAAAATTGGTTCCTTGACACATTTGTCTCAATTAACACACAAAATTACTACCAAACCTAGACCATCTTTCTGACCCCTATATCATGTATCATAAAATATAGTGTAAGGAGAATCCATCATGAAACTAAACCATATATCAAATAAATTATGACTAGATCATTATTGGGGTGCCTAAACCATATTTTAAATCAATCATTCCTTGAGCATCAGTCTTGCACATAAACCATGGATACAAAACATTTTTCCCCCATCCATCATAGCTAGTATTTCAATATTTACTAGAGAATCGAAATAGAACACAAATAAAAAGAATAATATCTAATTCTAGATCCCCAGTCTGACCCATAATTCAAATATTATACTATCACTTCTAAGAGAATAATTTCCAAATTAAACAACATACAAGTGATGTCACATCCACTATATTCAAAAATATAAAATATGATTCCTAGAACCTCACTCCAACACTCAAATAATAATAAAACTATCGATACTAATATACAGCATCCTAACAAAAAAAATTCACTTCTGAATAGCTAGAACAATACGTATGAATCATCTTTCCAACTCTCTTATCAACCTAATCCCTTACCAGAAAACCAATTTCCAAAATGGAAAACCAATAATATAAAAAACTACCATGTGGTCTTAATCCACGTCTCAAAAACAACAAAAAATATAATAAGGTCAGACTAGACACCCATCTTGGCCATCAACAACTTATCCCCATCAACCCATACATCATCCCATGTCTCAAGGGGACATAAAACCCCAATACTACTTTATAACATGCACTTGTATTGGTTTTTTCAATCAATTGAGCCCACACATGGACCCCTAGGATCACAAATAAATAGATGAATCCCTTTTTGGATCCTCTAAACTATCACTCAAGTGGAATCATACCCCTTATAATGAAAGATAACAACTGAAATCTTGGGATAATTCTAGTATCCCAGGTTAACACATCCCATAACCCAACCACTAGAATCTCAAAACCTCAATGGACTCAATACAGTAAAAAATCAAAATGGATATGGTCTCAAGCCCAATATTTTTTCAATTCACCCTAGGTTTTCCCGCACACCCAATATATCCTCCACTTTGAGTCACAAGTCAGTCCCACTAACCAAGGAACAAATCATCCCCAAAATGACTCGAGGTCTCTAAAAAACTCATATTTTTAAATGAAATCATTTTCATGGTAATCACCCAAATCTAGTCAAGTTTATAACCATCATGAGATTACTAAAATCACATACTGGAGGAAAATATCTCTATTATAAAATTCATTACCAAAAACATATATCATAAGTCCTTAAATCACCCGATTGTTTCCTCCTTTGCAGATTAAGTATAAAACACTCAAAATACGCCCCTATTTTGTCCAATTATGACTTTGGTATGGTAAAAGTCCCAAACCCTTTATAGGTAACTAAGGGGAATTAAAGGGAGTATGGTCCATATACACAATGTGTACCCCACAACCTTCAGTGTTGTCATGTACTTCCACAAGGAATGTCACACTTAGGGTTAAGACATGTACTACTACATGACCACAACCTACAATAGGTATATCTATGTACTTCCACATGTCCATGACCCACCACATAGGATCCTACCCATGTACCAAACCAAATGACCATGTGCCTTCACATGGCGTGTTCCTATCCTACACGGCATGCAACTCTACATGCCCAGTCTACCCAAGTACTCAACCACACGTCGAGAAACACTACAAGGAATGTCCTATGGACTACCTATATTATAGTTGTCTTATTTTTTTCTTCCACAAATAATAATAACATGCATCATGTATTCTTAAAACAAAAACCTGTATAGTTGAATTTTCTAAACTAGAAACCACTACAACCCCCCCCCCAAACCCTTTTTTTCATAGATTAAGTAAAGATTAATCCCCATTGGGTACTTATTAGTTAAAAAAGGAATTGTAACTTGAAAAAACAATATATATATATATGTGGATTGAGGAATAAATCTCAAAAATTGGCCTACCTTGTGGTGTAAACACCAAATATTTGGGTCTAAATCAGATCCTTGAAGTTGTTGTACATCGATCTGGTCCCCATCTATGTCATTAATGAAGTCTAGGGACATCTCATCCCATTATCCTCTAGGTACAGTCATCACATGTATGTAGAATCCCCTACCCCTCTCTATTCATTCATGAGAAGCATGAGTGGGGGTGTTTTACACAATTAATAAATTAATTAATTAATCAAATGCTCATTTAATACTCATCTCGAGTCCCTGAACATAAAGCGGGTTAATACATCACCTAGGAAAAAATCCATATTCTAGACTCAGCTGAGGAGTAAAATTCTCAATTCGTTGCTCTTGTAAAAAGATACATCCACCAGAACCCACATGAATAATTTAGTTTTTAATTAATTATATATTAAATATTCTTCCAGAACTCAAACTACTCAAAATTCCACCAAACTCTTATACTTGGGTAAACAACCTATCTCAGGGACAAAAGAGTTTCTAGAAAAATTAATTGACTTCATCTTCTATGGGAAAAGTTCTATTTTAACCCTCATGAGAACCTGAAAACAAAAAGAAATATTCTCAAATTTCAAATCCTAGAAAAATGCCGGTCTTTAAAACCTCCCTAGCCTAATTATTATTTTTCTCAAGAACCATATAAGTTCATCCAATGAAAAATCCTAACCCACATTTTTTATCAAGTGAATCTCATCATGTTGCATTCTAAAAAGAGAATATAACAGTGTTTTTTATACAACTCTTATGATAAGGTGTATGATCCATCAAAGGATAAGACACCACTTGCTATAGTAAAAAAACATAGAGGATAATGCATATCTACACCTATCTTTCAAGATATTTCATAACACATTTTAATACTAATCATCAACCTAAATATTCTCTCAACCATAGAAGTCAACCCATATATATTGATTCCATCCCATGATGCTTCCCAAAATTATAGTCTTATTTTGAAATACATATTTAGTGATCCTGAAACACGCTAAATGTAGTCCTCACTACATCCTCAATATTTCCCCTACAGGGGTGACATCACAACAACTGATCTGGTACACCCCCACAATAGTGGTATCCTTACTGTTTCCTAAAAACCAAACATGTTTTTCATGGACCATTACCCAAGACCAACCAAACCTTGTATTTAGACATTGATATATCCCAATCCAACAAGATTTACAAAATGAAATATCTATTAATGCCCATTATCGACATATAAGAATAAAAACCATGGTATTCATCAAAAATATAATCCATATTAGGGGCCTCACTCATAGACATTCGATGGTTCTCTCATAATAATACGACTCCACATACACTAATCCATGAGCACATCCAACTAGGAGTCCCTTTATCAACCCAATTAAATGTCTTTATTTCATTGAAGAAATCTGGTGAACTATTGGAATATTCAGGATGATTTCAATATATTGGGAATGATCATATCTAAAGAAAGAATATAATAAAATTTATTTGATGAATACCACCACAGCCTCATCTATTCTATAATATCATATATCCTTCCCAAGGGCCTCAGGTCACCATGATCACAAGCCTATCATCACTCCTGCAATGATTTTCAACACACTCATGGATGCCTACTAAACTCAAGAACCTCATATATACAATACTGAAATGTATAATCCATAAGATGATGATAAAAAGCATCACCAGTGCTCACATTTCCAAGATTAATATATCTCATAATGGGTACACACTCTTCTGTAACTTATCCACAAAACCTGATTTGACTCCAACAAGTCAAATCTATTGAACAATAAAATCATAAGCCTTAACCATGAAACTAGATCACTTCTTATGCTCTTGATCCAACTCAAAGACATCAGTATCAACTTATCCACACAACAATTCCATAGTCTAGACAACTTAATGAACCCCCCCCCCCCAGAAAACAACCATAAGGTGGAAAAATTGGAAAATAGGAACTCCCTCTCAAAACCAATTCATCCAATGATCCTAAATCAGAAACCTAAATGTTCCTTTTTTTCATCATTATCAAAAGTTCCAATACATCCATCAGTGCCTCAGACACCAAAAAAATATATCATAACTTTTTCAAAACCTTTCATGGGTCACCCTTGAAATTCAAATAGCTCAAACTCCCTAAACTGGAGTCGTGTAAAAAAGGCCACTAGGATCTCCCACCTATCCCTGTGGATCAGGTCTCACATCATGTCAATAGGTCCAACTGCATAGGGTCCAGGACAACTCATAAAAGTCACAAAATAAGTGGGAATCATACATGATATATTATTATCTTCACATTACATCAACAAATAGAAACACCCTCCTCTAGAATCTCACACTATAAATGTGTTGTATTCCAAACAACTACCCAAAACTATGTTTTCTGTCCTCTCTGAGCATATTCACCCCAAATTGTGTCCTAGAGGACATGGACATGAAAGTGATCCTAAAAGAAAACTATCCATATGAGGTAAAATAGTTTGACACTTATATCATACTAACCCACCATGGTCACTTCACTAACCGTACATGAGAACCATACTATCCTATTCATCATCAAATGCCTCACCCTATATCCACATAACCAACCATCAGATGAAAATACATAAAATCAAACACTATGAGTCTTATGACATGTGGATCCTATGTGCCTAAGAAGATGCATGATATTCTTCCTACAAATATAGAAAAAGATTAAAATCCATGCCACATGACTCTTTCCAATATTTCAATATCCTTAAATCCATCATAAAATATCAAATCCAAAAAAACTAACCGTCAACTGAAGAAAAAATCATATAAAACACTAAAATCACAAATCCAAAACATCAATCACAACCCCTAGTATCTTGTACATCCTATGAGAATAGGTTTTCATGATGTACTAGCCAGATATCCATCTTAATATATGACACATTCTTATGTCTCCAATCTATGAACCCCTAAATAGTAAAATAAAATGAATGTAAATTCTTTTGATACCACTTTGTAACATCCCATCTCGAATTCCACTGAACCGGTACTCTGAAATTTTTTCCCCAAAACATTAAGCATGCCTCCTTGTACACCAGAGGCTTCTAACTAGTAGCGGTGGTATAAGGTGGAACTATGAGGAAACTATAACCTCATATCATAGTGCATAACCAGAAGTATATAACAAAAAGAATACACATAAAATAATACATAATAATAATAAACTGAAATTGATACATGCTTTAATAAAATGAATCATTATAAGGGAATGAATAACAATTTCATATATACAACACTAAACACCCACTAGGCTGATCTAATATACAAAATAAACAAATAAAAAATAAACAAATTAGTCCCTACTTCCAAATCCATGCCACATCACATACTCAGTCTCCAATACCCTATCAAGATACTCCATCCCGAGAAGTCATCTCGACATGATCATCCAACTCAGCCATGAAATCATGGGCCTCAGCCTAATCCATTATGCATATGTGCTCAAATTGAAAGTAGACATAAGGTAGGTATGCACATTGTGGTGCACATATAAGGGGTGAGAAATAAATATCAATAAGATAACCCAAACATAGAACCTATAAATTGATGTTATAAGTGCATGCTCATGCAATATGCCAAGCCTTGTCGAAACATAACTAAAAATAAATAAAACAATCCTTGATCTATAGGTCCAAGACCTCGATCATCCATACCTACTTTGGCCAATTCTAGAGAGTCTTTGATCCTGTATCTATGACCATTCATCCTAAAAAACATGTGGGATCCATTTCCATGGAATCCTCAACCAAATATTCAAAGGACCCATCCTACGAAAGTCCAATAATTCGATATACTAATCTATTTCATCCCCTACCATGTATCATAACCCCAAAATTATCTCATACTTGAAACCTCGACACATCTATCCCAATTATCAAACAAAAATACTACTAAGCCTAAACCATCAGTCTGACCTCTAGCTCATGTATGATAAGAAATAGTTCATGGAGTATTATTTCAAGACCTAAACCAAATTTCAAATAAGTTGTTCCAAGAGCATTAGTATGACACCTAAAACATGAATATAGATACATAGGCTTATCATAATTGGATATTACACCATTTTATATGAATATTGAGTACATTACAATAATACATGCCTAAATACCATAATAGTTTAGTGTCTTTGGATACATTGAAACAAAATTGTCTACCCTGGTGAAAGATATTCAATATATCACATAAAGATCTCCACCTTTTTATACTTCTACCTAAAAAAATAATTCATAACATGGGTAAAGGAAACATAATAAGGGGTGATATTATATTATATATAAGGGTAAATAAATGAAATGTGTATGCATAACATGAAAAAATGATTTGTAACTTGAGTATAGAATTTGAAAATCATACAATTCATTTTGGAGATCATAATAAATATTGGAAATTTATAAGACATGGATCATAATAGAATTAAGAGCATAAGTCATGAAATCACAACATATGAATAAAACATGGCATTGTGGCAGACACATAAACACATAATATGATTTCCATAGTCACTAAGTCATCCCTGCCATGACCATCTTGGTAGCATGGGTTAACTTCCCATGCCATCTTGGTAGTCACGGTTCACTCCCTTGGCCATCTTATTAGTATGATTTCACTCCTCATACCATCTTGGTAGTCATAGTTCACTCCCATGGTCATCATATTATTCAACGTTCATTCCCAAGACCATCTTAGTCTATCTCAAGAGATATAAATTATTACCCAATGATTTGGAGGGAGATATTGGTCACACCCATCTCATAATAAATTCATAAAAATATGTTCCATAAGATCATAAATAATCATATCACAACACCTGAAATAAAATGAGTATTATAAACATGTAATTATATCATAACCAATAGAAAGATGATGGTTTCATAATCATTTCATCATAAACATAACTCATGAAAAGAATCAGGTTTCATAGTCATATAACCCGTGAAAGAAAAACGAGATTCAAAAACATCATTCCATCGAACCATAATCTATTCGGAGAAGTAATATAAATGGAAACATTGAGTAATTTTCCCATAAATTCATGAGTAACACCAATGGATTTTTTTCATAAAATGGAAATTATTTTGAAATATCATTTAAATAAATTCCTTTAGGAAAATATCCTTTCTTATTTGAAAAATAATTTTTAATACATAAGACAATTTTAAAATGATTTTATTTAAAAAAACATTTAAAACTATAAAATAATACTTCAAGTAATTTTTAAAACCTTTTCCTTGAAATCTTATAAAAAAATATTGAAAACTTTTTAGAAAACTTTTTATATTAAAATTCATTGAAAACATATAAAGAAATCCTAAAAATGTATTGTAAACCTTTTAACCTGAAGACATATAAAAGAATATTTATAATATTTTTAAAACGATTTTTAACACCCAAAGATTTCACAGTATTTCTCTTTTTAAATAAATTCAACAGCTTCTACTCCATCCAATGCCAAGGTTCAAGCATACATGATATACTAAATTAGCTGTTAAAAAAGTTTTTATAAATAATATTAACAACATTATGAAATTTATAAATTTTAAATTCCAAAATAAAAATAATTTTTGAATTTTGAATATCAAAATTTTCATAGCGTTATTTTTCTATATTTTTTTGAAAAGTTCCAATTTTTGATGAATAGTGAAAAAAATTGCATTGTAGTTAAAAAAGGAATTATTCATTTTATTATTATTTTTCATTAAATAGATTTTATATTAAAAATAAATAATTAATTAATATATTATACCAATTTAGGTAATTAGAATCACTCTTATAATAGAAGTAGATTAAAAAATTTATTAAAATTTTGAACATCTCTTTTACCGGCCTTCTAGCAACATCTGTGAGATTATTATTAAACAAAATTTTATTGCTTTTGATAATTGAATTTTGAAAAATGGATATAAATAGTTTTAATCTGTATAATAAATGTGTTCTAATATGATTAAAATAATTTTTGGTGAATTATAACTTTGGGACTTTATTTACCACGGTTAAAGGTAAATATGGTAATTAAAGGTAAAAATAATACTATAATAATATAAAATTATCCTAAGATTTATCATAATTTCATTGAGTTAGTGTCTTTCAACCAAAATAAACCTTAGGTCTAAAATAATATCTTCTTCAAAAAACTTGTGTAATATTATGATATTTATTATATTTTATTTAAAGAGGAGTTAAAAATGTCATATATAAATTTTTATAATTATATTATTTTTAAAATGAGGGTATAAAAGTGATATGGTCAGATATAAATATTCATTAAAAATATAAAATGTTTATCTACATCATGGTAATTTATTTATAATTTTATAAAATATATAATTATATTAAATGGTGACACAATGATGATGCAATAATTGATTTATTAAGGGAAGAATCAAATAAATGATATTCAAAATATTAAAATAAATAAAATTAAAAATATTTGATTCCATACATGATTTTTTTTATTAATATTAAACTTGAGGGGTAAATTAATGTATTTTTTTGTAAGTAATGATGTTTTCATGATTTTTTAAACAATCAAATAATTAATAGTGTCAAAATTGACATAAATGAGATTTTTTAAAAAAATAATATTTTATTAAATTATAAAAAAATAAGAATCTTGAATTCATAAAGGTAACTTTTAAAATGTTAGAGAGTTTATAAATGATCCAATTTTCATTCTTTTCAAATTTTATAGTAACTATATTAACCCTATAGTGTAAATAAACAAGTTATCATGGTAATAGTTAAATTTAATAAAAAAGGGTTAAATCCAAAAGGTATGGTAACTTTTGACATCTAAAAATTTCTAAAAACCATTAGATTAATTATTTATACCCATGATAATATAATATTCTAATTAAATTATTTTGTGACAATTTTAAAAATGAAATCAATTTATAATAAATTCCTTATTTTGGAGTTTCCTAAAGTGACCATTCAATCTCTTATAAAAGGGATCATATCCTTATATTTTATTCACACCTCTAAATTATTTTAGATTAGCCAAAAAAATCCCATTTAATCTCCCATTTTCCCTAACTTCATCCTATAGTCCATAATTTGGTCAAAGATCCATCTTATGGGGTCTTTTGTGCAAATCAGAAAGAGACACTCGAAGAAGTGTTCAATGTTTTACCAACTCCTTCAAAGTTATTTTATTCTTATTCATCATTTTATTAAGTTATTTAAAATATAATTAAATTAAAATAGAATCAAATATTTTCTGATATGTTGTTATTATTATGGGAAAACTATATTCTGACATTCACCCATCATATGAAAAACAATATCACCATGTGTGCGTACGTACGGCTTGTCGTCTCCACATCATGGTGTGAAAGGTTTTTCATGTATAAATTATTTAAAAGGGTATAAAGATGGATATAAAGGATTTAAATAATAAATATGACATGATATTGTTTTTTATAATTAATATTCCATTCAATTACTTACCCTTTACCATTACAAAATGATATCATCACTCATGTGTACGTACGGCTACCTTCTGCACGACGCGATGAGATTCATCATCCATTACAACCATTTTAGAATGATTATAAAAATGTATATAATGAATAAATATGAAATATATGAAATACATATTCTACTCTAACAATATATATATATATATTTCATTTACTTTCTCCCATTAAATATGATAAGAAAATAGAAACAACGTTCATGCGTACGTATGGCCTACCGTCTCCATAAATGGTGTGTTCCATTTCATTTATCTATCAATTATATATAATTATATACTGAATATATATTATCTATAAATTTTTTTTACATTATGGGTGTAATTAAATCAAGATCTATGTAATATGACCAATAATAACAAGTCAAAACAAGTAGGATAAAAAAAGATATTATTACTCGCAATGTTTCTTTATGTTGGAAAAAATAATAAACAGGTAATATAAAGTCATAAATTAATCATATATGATATCATAAATTTTATTATAATTCTGGTATAAGTTAATAATATGTTTAAAACCATTATATAGCAGTTTCAGACATGTATTGAGATTATTAGACATAAGGTAAGGGAATTCCATCTTAGTTTTAATTTTCATGAGATATAAGCCATGTTCACCACCTATTTCTTATTCATGGTTTATGTACTACCCCTATTATATTTTAAATTTTGAAAATATTTATCTTCATGGTATTTATATATTAATTGTATGATATTGGGATTATTATTTAAAAGTTCAATGTGGTATGGGATGCTTTGAATGTTTAAAGAATTATTCCCTTCGGTATTTCAATATTCTTGATATTATCATACATATTTATTTATATTCATATAAAGGATTATGAAGAAAATTTTATGTCTATTTTTAATTTAAATAAAAAAAATTAATAGTATTTTTTTTAGTTTTATGTAATGGAATATTCAACTAAAACATCACTTTAAATGTTTTAAAGAATTACTCTTCTAAATTGATCTCATTAAATGCCATTTTTTTAAAAAAAATAAGGATTTATTTATATATACAATAATGTTTTAAAATTATAAATCATTTAAAATGTTTCAAAGTTTTATGGGACAATTTGATTAAAAAAATTAACTTCATCTTTTCTATGTGCATGAATTTTGAATGAATGATTTCAAAGAAAAATGGGTATTTGTCTTAAGATATTTTTAATGATTTTGTTAGGGTACTTTCATCTATGTAAACATGCTTTGTTAGATCTTATTATTAATTGTGCATGATAATTTATGATATCATTTACCATATTTTATTCAATGGTTTATGATCAATTAGATTTTGGATGTGTTAGTTAGATAACGTTATTGATTTATGGTTATAGTATTCATATTTCGTATAATAGTTTTTAATATGAATGATTATGTTGTTTATAATTCACCATTTTCATTTGAGGAATGTATTAGACATATTATGTGATGGGTGGATCCTTCTATAGCCTCTCAATGTATTGGTGGGTCTCGTGAGATGAAACTAGTTGGGGATAAACCCATCATGTTTGTTTCCAAAGTAGTTTTAAATTGTAAAGAGGATAGATCTTGACACAAATCAGAAGGATTTATACTGGCAGAATTAAAGTATCATGAAGATAGATCATGAAATTAGTTATCTTTTCAGGATGTTATATATTGACCCAAATCTAACTTGTTTATACCAACATACTTAAACTGTCATGATGATATATCTTAACAATTGCTATCTTGAGGATATATGTTGATAGTGTAGACATATGGAATTATGAAAATCCTCATTATTAGATTAGTTATTGATAATAAATGTTATTATTCAACTTGTAGAATTTATATGTAAATTATTAAATGGAATTACATTATTTATCATTTCAATATTATGCTGAAGATTACGTTTAAAAGTCATGTGTTTTAGTTTTATACCTTGCCTTAAAAGTTTTTGCTTATATATGAAAGCATCTGCTATTTTTTTTACCATTACAAAGAATCTAAGGTAACCCCTTTCATATTTTTCACTTTCCCTCGATTCAAAGATGTGTATTATGATGGATATTCATGGTTAATCTTGGAGAATAATGGTGTTATCAAAGAATTTTCTATGTTGTATTTCATGTTTTGAATTTTAATGTAAATTTCATGTATGGAATATATTTTCCAAGACTGCTAAACTGATCGGTCCTTCGGGATATGATTCCATGTAATCATGCCAATTTATTAAAATAATGCACCATCTCTCATATTCTAGGGTTGTGGTGTTACAGATGGTATCAAAGTATTTTTAGTAACAACCTCATAAATTAGATTTAGAAAACTTATATTAAAAAACATAACATTAAGAATGACATTGAGGATAATCCTATGTATGATATATCATCCTTTAGATTTGGTAATTGATATCCTAGGTTATTCCCATGGACTTATGGATTTGAAAAATTATTCCACCATTTAGATATCCTATAAATTATTCTGCATGACTATATCACTATGATTAGTGTTTCTAACATTATTCTTTGAGTTTTGGTTAATGGTTAGAATTGGCAAGGTTATATGTGTAATGGTTATACTGTTGATACTAAAGATTCAAAAAATAAAAATAAGATAAAGGAGGTATTAAGGAAGATGATGTTGACTCATTTTTAATGGTTTAATAGTGGCACGGAATTATTAAGGATATTTTAAATTTGGATTTAAAAATTATTACATCAATGGTTCTATGGTTATAAGATACATGAAATATTTAAAGATTATACTGAAGTACTTCTACTCTATGGATTTAAAGGTGATCAAATATTTTATATGTGACAATAAGAGCTATATTATGTTTTTTGGGGAATATGATGTTATGATAAATTTGGAAATTTAGAGACCTTTTAGACTGTTAATTTTGATACATGTATTTTGGGAAAGTATAAAGGTTAGAAAAGAGTAAGTTGAACATTTGATATTATTGTTTATGTTTAAAGTATGATTTATTGGATACTTTTGGATAAATTTTTTGGTTTAAATAAACATTTATAGGTTTAAGGAAATACATGAGGGCCTTATGATTTATTAAAAGTGCTTCAGTAATGATAAATTCATTTTGAATGATTATTTTTAGGTGTAAGGGATGAAGTAGAAATATCAAAGCCCAACCAACAGATGAGATTTTTCTTATGAAATGGGATGAAATCAAGTATTTTTTCTTGATTTATTATATAGATAGTCAAATATTTATTCAAATCTAGGGAATGAATCTTGAAACAAAATTTGGATTCCTACTATTTTTTCCAATGAATCAAATTTTCCCTTAGATCATCACAGATTTATAGCTTTGTGATTGTGAACTTTATCCTAACACTGTTCTGTAACCCTCTCCATCAGAACATACTGGTAATATTTTTATTTCATATCCTTTTTTCCTATATGAAACTTTTTTATGTATCATATCTAGTAAATTCTGTACCTCCCT
Source organism: Viscum album (assembly GCA_963277665.1). NCBI lineage: Eukaryota > Viridiplantae > Streptophyta > Magnoliopsida > Santalales > Viscaceae > Viscum > Viscum album. The sequence goes on from OY728155.1 coordinate 1,016,987,463, forward strand.
TTATTTATTTTTAAGTATACAAGAACTGTGCAATACTATAGCAGTACTGTAGCAGGTACTATAGTATTATTGTAGTAGGTATTGTAGCAGGAACTGTGCAGTACTGTAGCAGGTACTGTAGTGGGAACTATAGTATGCACTATTTGGCATGGTAGTAGCTGGGAATATTCCTCTGTTTGGGCCTTTGGGCCACCGATTTGTTCCTCGAGTCCTTTAAGGCCTTCGGGCTACCTAGGCCTTCGGGTTAGTAACGCCTTTGGGCCACCTCAAGGCCTTCGGGCCACCTATAGTGATGATACAAACCAGACAACCTACAAGGAATAAGCTTCAGAAGGAGGATGATCAAGGAGCTTTCACTAGTGTCGAAGCTAAACCGATTTCAAGAATGAGAGGGTATGGAACCTGACATCGATATATGCTTGTGCATGAACGAGAAAGCCTAGCCGAACAGCCATGCAAAGGTGGGTTTTATGTAATGTTTTGAAGCCTACGGGCACTGAATTCCTATAAGGCCTACAGGGCAAGTAATAATTACGCCTACGGGCCTTGTAAGGGTTCCACCTCTCCCCTTGAATGGTATATTATCAAAATCAATAAAAAATGAAGGCCTTCGGGCCATTGGAGGTGGGATTTCAAGAAAATAATTTTTTAATAGTCAAACCTTAGTTACTGAACTTGAATTTGAAAATTATGATGACACAGTTTATTCAAGGTGTAGATAATTTAACATCCACATATTTGATAGTATGTTTTGTTTTAAATAAATTCAAAATATAACACTTCATGCAAACATCAAGTTCGATCATTCCACAATATACTAAATTATCCGTTTAAAAAAGAGGTTATGAATAGTATTAACCACATAATAAAATTTATAAAAAAAATTAAAAATAGAAATAATTTTTTAATGTAGAATATCAAAATTATCTTACGGTGATTTGTTTGTATTTTTTTGAAATGTTTCAATTTTTATGAATAGTGAAAAGTACTTCATTTTAGTTAAAAGTTGACTATTTCATTTTAATAAATATATTACTTTAATTTTTTAAAGACAAAATAGATAAATAATACATATATTAATCCATTTATAGTAATTGGAATCACTCTTATAATTTAATTATAAATAAAAAAATTATTAAACTTTTGAACTTCTCATTTACCCACATTGTATCCATATTTGGGTAATTAATATTAAATGTACTTTTACCACATCTATGAATTCAATTTTTTAAAATGGAAATTCAAGGTTGTAATTAGAATGAAAAATTTGGTCTAATATGATTAAAATAATTTTGGGTGAATAGTATATTGTCAATATTATTTATGAGGGTTAAATGTAAATAGGGTAATTAATGGTAAAAATAATATTATAATAATATTATAATAATATTATAATAATATAAAATTACCCTAACACTTTTCCAAATTTAATTGGATAAGTGTTTTTGCACCAAAATCAACCTTATTCCAAAAATATGATCCTTTTTATACCACTTATGTTAGATTAGGATATCTATTATATTTCATTTAAAGAAGTGTTAAAAAACTATTATTTTAATTTTAATAACTATATCATTTTTAAAATAAGGATATATAACTGATATGGTAGAATATAAATATTAATTAGATATATTAATAGTTTATCTACACCATGTAATTTGTTTTTATAATTTTATAAAATATATAATTAAATTAAACAGAGCCACAGTGATGATGCAATAATATATTTATTAAGGGAAGAATAAAATAAATAATATTAATAATATTAATAATATTAATAATATCTAAATAAATAACATTTAAAATATTTGATGCCATCAAATAATTATTTGGATTAATATGAAATTTTATGGATGATTTAATGTTGTTTTTTAAGGAATCAAGTTGTTATGATTTTTTAAAAAGTCTAATAATAAATAGTGTCAAAATTAACATAAATTAGATTTTAAAATAAATAATAATTTATTAAACAATAAAAAATTCATAAAAATAATTAATTCTTCCAAATAACATGTATAATGTTAAATATTTCATAAATGATCCAATTTTGGTTCATTTGGAATCTTATAGTTAATATATTAACCATATAGTGTAAAAAGACAAGTTCCCATGGTAAGAGATAAATTGTTTAACTAATGTTTAAAGCCAGAAGATAAGGTTAATTTTTTAACCTTAGAATTTCTAAAATAAATTGGTTGAGTGTATTCTTACCCATAATAATCTAATATTTTAATTAAATCTCTTTTTAGATATTTTAAATTGAAAATTAATTTATAATAAATTAATTGTTTTGGAGTTTTCTGAAGCTTCCCTCCCCTCTCTTATAAAAGGGAACCTATCCTTCTCTTTTATTCACACCTATAAATCCCATTATTTTGGAAAACCCCTTATCATTCATCCTACCAATATCATTAAATTCATCATATATTCCATACATTAGGCATAAATCTAACCTAAGAAGTCCTTATGTGAAAATCAAAAGGAGACACTCAAAGAAGAGGTAATTATTATACTAACTCTTTCAAAATTCATTTATTCTTCCACTTCCTTTTTCTTAGTTATTTCCAAAATGAAGTGATAAAACCAAAATATAATTTATTCTGAGATTTTTTTTATGATAATGGGACAAAAATATTCTTTATTTTACCCATCCTATGAAAAATAATATCACCATGTGTGTGTACGTACGACTTATCGTCTCCAAGTTGTGGTGTAAACTATTTTTCATGTATAATTTATTTATATGGGTATAGTAATAAATATAAATGATTTAATAATAAATATTTCATTATATTGTTTCTATATAATTAATATTCCATCCAATTACTTACCCTTTAATGATTGAAAATTCAATTTTTATTTTAATGGCACTTTTGAGGAAAAATTGGGAAACCCGAAATGAAAACATACAAGAATAAACCCAGATATATACTGCAAGAAATGCTACTCCCCATCAACTAAATCATTATGAAAGACTTACACCTCACATGACCACCCAAAAAGCTATCTTATGCGGTGTTTTATGGGCCTAGTACCGATGGAAAAGTCATACCCTCTCATTCATCCAAATCTGAATGGCCATGCAGGTGAATGATTCCTTCTCTGAAACCTCATCTGGAGCTGATCCTAGTACAGTGCTAGTTGCAAAATTGAGAATAAAACAGAATTCCAAAAAATATACCTCAATCCCTACCATTATAGAATCAAAAAACCACAATAGAAAACTATCCAAAATTCATATTTAATAAGTCACCAAAAAACCAGGAAACCAAAAATCACCATCAATCTTCATGAACTAGAAACTCGAACTCACACCCCAAAGGACCAATAAAACCACCAAACTGCTCTTCCTTGGAGAGAATGAAATAATTATAGAACCAGAGCAGAGAACCAAGTAACCAATGGCTAGACAAGTTATGGGCAACCACATCTCAACACCATTGCTCAACTTAGTTGTCAACACATCAAATCAAGACCCAACTTCAGTAGAAAAATGAAAATCAACAACTAAGAGAACCACCAAACTAGGTATACCTAGTCAGCCACCATCTTGAATCCCTTGGATCATCACACAAAAGATCTTTTTATACATCACCGGTAATAAAAAACATAGAAAAAAAGAATCAACTTAATAGGAAGATGTAGCATCACATAAAATAGGAAAACCCCAACAAATAAACCAAAACCAAACAAACATCGTAGACCAAAATCAAAACCAATGAGCCATGGCAGTATAAAAAGATCCAAGAAAATATCTAAAGCAAAAAACCCATGATAACAGAGGAATTTGAACCCACGAGCCACCGGCATACCAGATTCAAAACAATAATGTAGAAGAGGCAACATCACTGAAAAGACAAGAAACCAGATCCAAAGAATCATCACAGAAGAAGAATCATTCCAGAACCAAATCAAAAACGTAGAGAGAGACATCCTACCGTCTCCAATTCCAAGGCCCACGCCACTGCTGAAACCCTCATCGGTGTAGAAAATGAACTGAAACATTGTGAAAAAATGAACCTAACGCCACAGAAGCCGAAAGCAAAGATGCCAGAAAAATAAAATCTAATAACCACCATCCGACCATCAATGAAGTGAAAAGATGACCCAAAAACCTCCCAATAGGTTATTTATTGGAGTCGTCACTCAAAGACTTGAGCTGTTAAACATGAATTCGATGATCAAAAAGGACTAGCAGTAGGTTTCTGATGCAGCAGAGCTGATGCGGATGAGATTCATCCCCCATTAAAACCATTTCAGAATTATTATAAAAATGCACATACTTAATAAATATTAAATACAAGAAATAAATATTAAACTCTAATAATATATATTTATATATATATATGAAATTTACTTTCTTCCATTCAATACAATAATAAAATAGAAATAGTGTCCATGCGTACGTATGACCTACCATCTCCATGAACAATGTCTTCTATTTCATTTAATATCAATAATGATCTATATTTTTTATTTATGTAAATCATGATATATATAATATGGTCAAGAGTAAAAAGTCAAAACATGTATGATAAACAAAGTGATTATTACCAAAAATGTTGATTTAACATGGACATGTCAATAAACAGGTAATATAAAGTCATTAAAGAATAATATATGATATCTTAAATAATATTATGATTCTTTTATAAGTTAATAATATGTTTAAAACCATTATATAAGAGTATTTTATACATATGGAGAGTATTCGAGATAAGGTAAGGGAATTTAGTCTAATTTTTAATTTTCGTGAGATATAACCCATGTTCACCACCTATTTTTTATGTTTGGGGTATATATTTCCCCTATTATATTTGATATCTTGAAAAAATTTATCTTCATGGTATTTAAATATTTATTTGATGATATTGGGCTAATTATTTAAATGTTCCAAGTGGTATGGGATGCATTGAATTTTTAATGGATTAATCCTTTATCCATTTCAGTATTCCTAACATTATCATACATATTTATTTATATTTATATATAGGATTATAAAGAGAATTTTAGGTCAATTTTTAAATTCATTATAATATTTTAAAATGGAATATTTTTAGTTTTTATCTAAGGTACTCTTTAACAAAAACATCATTTTAAATGTTTTAAATATTTATTTATCTAAATCTTCACATTAATATCCATTTTTTAAAACATCATTTTAAGGAAATATTTATATAAACAAGAATGTTTTAAAATGTGAAATACTTTCAAACGTTTCAATGTTGTATGGGAATATTTGATTCAAAACTCTATTTTCTAATGTCATTTTTTATACGTTCATGGATTCTGAATGAATTATTTCAAAGAAAAATGGTTATTGGTTTCAATATATTTTGAATGTTTTTATTTGAGTATTTTCATATATGCCAACATCCTTTGTTGGAAATTATTATTAATTTATTTGGATATTTTATGATATCATTTACCATATTTTATTAAATGGTTTATGATCAGTTTGATTGTGGATGTTCTATTTCAATTACATTCTTGGTTTATGGTTAAAGTATTCATAGTTCGTATAATATTTTTTAATATTAATGGTTATTATATTTAACTTTTACCATTTTAATATGAGTATTGTATTAATATTAGTTAGTAGTGTGTGGGGCCCACTATATCCCCTCAATGTATCAGTGGGTGTCATTAGACGAAATTAGTTGGAGACAAGCCCTTCATGTTTGTTTGACTATTAGTTTTAAATTGTTAGGAGGACATATACTGACATAAATCATACAGGTTTCAACCCACAAACTTAAAATTCCATGTGGATTGATCATGGTATTAGTTTTCTTGTTAGTAGGAAAGATATTTACTGAAATCATATAGGTTTCTACCCACAAACATAATCTTTCATTATGATAAATCTTGAGAATATCTATCTTGTAGATATATCTTGATAGTGAAGATGTCCAACTTTATTAGATTAGTTATTGATATTACATGTAATTAATTGACAAGTAGAATATACATGTGATTGTTTAAATGGAATTATTTTATTTATTCTTTCCACATTATACTAAATATTTTGTTTAAAAGGATTGTGTGTCATTTTTACACGTTTCCTTAAAATTTTATTCTTATTTATGAAAGTTTCTTCTATATTATTTACCATTACTGAGCATCTGATCTCACCCATTTATTATGTTTTACTTTACAAGGATGCTAATATGTATGTTATGACTAATATACAGGGTTAAGCTTGGATAATAATGGTGTTCTCATAGGATTATCTATGTTGTATTTCATGTTTTGATTTGTAATGAAAAGTTTATATATTTAATATATTTTCTAATATTTCAAAACTAATCAATCCTTTGGGATATGATTCCTTGAAATAATTCCAATGTATTAGAATAATGTACCTACTCTGGGATTCAGGGGTAAGGTTGTTACACCATTTATTAGAAAATACATTGAAAACATATAAAAAATCAACAAAAAAATTTGAAAATCCTTTTACTTGAAAAAATATAAAAGGAGTGTGAAAATGTTTAGAAAAAATTTTTACTTGAAAATAATTTGAAAACATGAAAATAAGTCTTGAAAACATTTTGAAAACAATTTTACTTGAAAACATATAAAATAAGGTTGAAATATTTTGGAAAAAAATTTCCTTGAAAATATATTTTAAAAAAAAATTCTTAAAATTAACCTTTTAAAAAATTAAAAGGAATCTTCAATGAAATGACAACGGGTAAATCTGTACAAGTATTACGAGGTAAAAAGATTATTCCTTTAGCATGGTAAAATTTATAGAGAAATTAATTGTTCAGAAATCGACATGAATATTAAATTGAAGATATTGGTAAAATAAAAAAATGATAAAATTTTATTTTAAATATCAAAGGAGAATGATAAAATATTCCTGGAAACCCTTTTTAGAAAACATGGTTTTGAAGGAACATAGATTTTTGACTAAAGAGAGGGTAAAGTCAGGATTTATTGAAAATAATGTATTTAATATCATATGTACCAAAGATCGGATAAATGGTAAAAATATATGAATAAATAATTAGTAAATAGAGAAGAATAAAATTCATGAATTTTCTTGAGATATGGATCATACTATTTCATCATAGATGCATAATCATTAACAATCTTGAAAAGTTATGAGATTGTTTCAATAAAATCTTTCTACATGGTTGTCTAGTATCATACTTCCCATTTAAGAAAATTAAATTTAATTAAACATAAAATATCAAAAAAAAAGATGAATATTCTTGGTATAATGTGTAAAATTTAATTATATACACCTCCAAAAAAATTAGGTGCATAACAAAAAGTGAGTCTCAAAGAAGGAAAATTGAGATTAAACTATTTTACTGATTTTGTAAAATTTGAAACCTAAACCCTATAAAATAAAGATCATAAAATGAATATGTGAATACCCATAAATTTAATTAAATGATATGTAGAAAATAAACATGGGTAGTACATACACCACACAAAAGTAAAGAGTGGAAAACATAGCTTGCATCTCATGGAAAAAGGTGAGATGAAATCCACTTACCTTGTGTTTTGACTCTCATCATAATCATTCAAACCACCTACATAATAAATATAAATTTATTATATATTTTTTTACATAACCAAATTTTTATATCCAATACCATATATAGTTTTATTATGACCTTATATTACCCTCTTGATAACCATCCTATGTTAAGGATTCACTTTAGATAATATACACATTGTTCTTTGCATGTGACTTGGTACTTATAAATATATCATGATTAAATAATGTAAAAAATATTTAAATATTATTCTTCCAGTATATTTTTATTATAATAATCTATATAATATAGAATAATGATATGGAATACATCGGTCATAGAGACGGTAAGTTGTACGTATGTATGAATGTTGTTTCCATTTTTATTATCGTATTGAAATAATCAAAGAAACTTAAATATATGTATATATTTATATAATATAATTTTAATTTTATTATAAAGTTATATATATTATATATGTTCACTAAAACCATCCTTAATACATTGCATGTAGTCTGTGAATGAGTCACATCGCTTAGAGGGGAGGTAGTCCACAATTCCTCAAAAGAAATTATCATTTTTACACCAAATGGAAGGTAAAATGATATGTGTTTTAAAAAATAATGAATTTAAAGAAAAAATAGATATAACATATAATATTAATAAACATACTGTCCATAATAATTTCCACCATGAGAACTGGTAAGTAGAGTTTATCAATCATCATTTTGTGAGTCGGAAGTTCCTTGTACTCATAAATATCATATTCGTTACTAATTAGATGGAGGTGTGTATAAGTGGAGGTAGATACCTTAGTAGAAAAACGTACTAGAATATTTAGGATATTTTTTTGTTATAAAATCATGTATTAATTATATTGTAAGCGGTGTATATATAAAATAAAAGATTATAAGTTGAGAGAAGGTGTTACCACTAAATCGGGTAACTCCTTTTGGTTTTGTCCAAAAGGCTTCCTCGGAAGACATTCTGCTAAAAGGGAGGATACAAGGAGGAATAAAGGTATGTTGGTAAGTGTATTTGGAATATCTTGTATTATCCTAAGTTTTTTTAGAGGTGTGATGAATAATGAGATGTGGGGGGTTTTTATAGAGAAGGGAAAGGACACACTTTGCATTTCAAAAAAAGCAAGGTGTACCTGATTTTTCATCTAAAAAACGCTATACCAAAAAAACAAAATAATTTAAGATTATTGGATGAATAATGTCTATAAAATGGGTTTTTGAAAATTTTCTAGGTTGTTTTGTGTCTTTAATTTTATGCTTAGTCCTTGCATTAGCTAAATTTTTAACTTAACCGATGTAATTAATTTTAATTACTTCCATGAATCATTTTGGTCAAAAACTAAGTTGAAATTATTAGAAATTAGACATTATAAATATGCCAAATATGGAATCCATTTTTATAAATTCAATTGTCTAGAGTGAAAATAATTAATTTTAAATTAATCCCCCTGGTCGGAAGACACTGCGGGTTTTTAAGATAAAACAAATGATCAAAATTTGGATATGTTTTTATTTCCAATTTCATTGTGAAATTGGTTCCAATGACATAAAATGGATTAATTTATAAAATTATGGTATAATTAAAATTTTAAACTAATTTAAAATATAATTTATCATTAAAAATAAATTAGATGAAAAATCAATTTTGAATTAAAATCCAGAATTTTTAACTACTCATTAAAAAACGAAACCTTACAAAAATATAGGCTTTAAAATGTGTTCTCCATTAAAAGTTGTTAAAAATCATTTATTAGAAATCTAGGTTTTTAATCATAAAATTATGTTTGTTCTTCTATTATGTATATAAAATCTATTGGATGAATACCAAAAATATTTGATTGAATACATAACATATATATTACATTAATATTACTCACTAATTGTAATTAATTTAATTTATTATGGTTAAAAAACCTTGTGACTATAAAAATAAAAATATATTCATTAACATTAAATAGGTTTTTATATGCATTCCTAATTAATTTATTACCTATGATTCATCTTATATTTGTGTAAACCATATATTTTAATAAATTGGTTAATATTATTCATGACCTCTAATTTAACTATTATGTTCATGTGTATTATGCAAGTCCTTGAGGAAATTAATTATTACACATAATGAAAGCTAAGCTCGATGTTATATGTAGAGCAAAAACAATTTATGTTGTTTGTAGTGAACAATTAATCACTAATCTTTAAAATTAAAACTACTATTTCACCATAAATAGTTATTAATAAAAAAAATATACATTAACAAGGACATCATGTTGGCCAATTGTAGGCATAAATCCTTCATTGTCCTATGGTCATGGGTTGAAGACCCACGAAATTTGTGGAATTTATTGGTTGACACCCGACATACTTTATTTCCTTTTCTAAAACCATCTAATATAATTTCTAAAATATGATATGCATCCTTTAAATAAGGTTAATCACTAAATAGTCTTTTAACAAAGGTTTTCCATACAAACTCAGTACATAAATAGTTCCTCTGAAGTTTAACTTAAAATTTTCAAGGATGGTTAACCTTATAACTCTTCTCAGACATGAAATCCAAAAACTTTAAAAAGATATTGATGAAATATTCTTAACATCGATCACCCATATATCCCAAATTATAACTATATAGTCACATTCCAAACTTGTGAATACCCTCATGGTAAATTCTCTTAGAACATGTTAAAACCCTTAAATAACATAAATATGCATGGAGAAAATTCTTTCTTCCTTATTCCATAGATTAGTGGATATATTCCATAAATCTTAGAGGTTGTAAACATCATCCATAATAGCATAAACTACTTGTCAAAAAGTCCTTAATTAGTTCCAAGGTAATGAGTGATATCTAATTTACTTATTTGTATGCCACATAAAATTATCCAAACATCATCATCATTACATGTGGAACATATTAAGGTATTTCATTCCATTAATTATTTGTTTTTCATGTACATCACATCACCATATATTATTTTTCTATTCCATCAAAACCATTCAACATGTTCTGTTAAATCCATAGAAAAAAATATAAAACGATCGATCCTCGAATATTTCTCCTTTCATATGACATTATTCTTGAATATAAATACACAAAAACATTGATTACTTCATCCTTAATCCATTGATAAGGCTACCTCATCAAAATACCTCTTTCATTTACACATTTCATTTTTAGTCTCTTCCTCATCGGTAATGTAACCATTACTCATACCACCTAACTAATCCTCTTGAGGAACATTCATCTTGGGACATATAGTTTCATAATTACCATTTAATCCACACTTAAAACTCCTAAACTTTGATGATGTATTTTGGAGTCCTGTATTCTCATCCATTTCATGAACTAAACTAATTATTTTTCACTTGAATTCACATGCATTTTTTACTTCTTTTCCATAGTCAAAACATCTTCTTGTTCATTTAAGACATTAAATTAGGAGATTATTTCCACATTCCTGAAATAAAAGAAACCAATTCTTCTTTCCTCTATGGTTGGCATTACCCAAACTCTCAGTGAAATCCTTTTTTATCTTCCTTGGTGAGTCTGAGAGTTTGATAAGGTACATGATGTTAATCATGTTCTGTGAAGATAGATTAGGTATGATCACTAAATCTCTCACTCTCATGATCATCCCACATGACTAATCATCAAAAATTTGTCCATCACATCGATAGTTAATCTAGTTACATACGGTTCCCTCCATTTATTGTAACCAAAATCATAGTGTGATCATTACATATCACAACATAAAACCACATATTCATGAAACTGATTACATCTAGGATGTCTAAATCATGACACCTTACTTTATCTATAACACAATAGGTTCATCCACAGTTATTCATATCCAACGTATATTTACATCTTTCTTGATGGTATGAGAAGTGTTCATGAATTCCCAATGCATATCCCCCAAGTGTGTCAAAACAGGTGTGCAGTAAGGCCCATTTTCATGTACCAAATTACCCCAAGTCTGAACTGAAGCATATTGTCAAAGTGTCTACCCCTAGGTACATCTATTCTAGAGGAAAATACACTTTTACTATCCATACATGGATTTATTTATAGGAAACCACTCACTCTATGATTTACCAAAATTCAAGGAAATTTTCCCAAACATTGACTCATCCTTAAACTTATCCATAAAGACATCCATAGAAATATACATAGAAATATACCTAGGGATATCACTAATGTTTTCTCATAATAGTTTTAAAATTTTTACTAAACCATTCCATTGATACCAACTATACTAACCAAGGCTTAACAAACATGGATATTATACCATTTTAAATGAATATTAAGTATATTACAATACTACATGCTTGAAGAGCGTAATAGATTAGTGTCCCTAGAAACAAGGAAAACAAATATTTTATCCTGATAAAATCTCTTCAATATCTCCCATAAAGATCTCAAACTTTGGTAATTCTACCTAAAACCTTTCTTTATAACCTAGGGAAAGGAAACACAAGATGGGGTGAGCTCAGATGCTCAATAAGGATAAATAAAGTAAATGTGTAAGCAAAAAATGAACAAAGGGTATGGAACTTTAGTATAACATTTGATGATCACACCCTTCATATTAGAGATCATATTAAATATTTCCAATTCATAATATATGGATCATAATAAAATTAAGAGAATAAGTCATGAAAGAACAACACAGGTATAAAACATGGAATTTTGGTAGACATATAAACATATAACATGATTTCCATAGTATCCAAGTAATCTCTACCAATACCATCTTGGCAGTATGGGTTCACTCCCCATACCATCTTTGTAGTCATGTTTCACTACCATAACCATATTAGTAGAATGGGCTCACTCCTCAAAACATCTCGGTAGTTATGGTTCACTCACATGGCCATATTAGAAATCATGGTTCATTCCCAATACCATATTAGACTATCTCATTAGATATAAATATTTACCCAATGATTTGGAGGTAGATATATATACCACCCATATCATAATAAAATCACACATACATGTTCCACAAGTTCATAAATAATCATGTCATAACCCATGAAATTAAATGGTTATTATAAACATTTAATTTTATCAAAACCTGTGGAGATAGATAGGTTTCATAATCATTTAATTGTAAACATAACTCGTGAAAAGATGCGGGTTTCAGAAGAATTAACCTGTGAAAGAGAAACAGGTTTCACAAACATCATGCCATCAAAACATAATCCATTTAGAGAAATAATACATATGGAAACATTGAATACTTCCCCCATAAAGGTATGAGTAACCCAAATAGATTTTATCTTCGATTGGAAATAATTTTTAAATATCTTTTAATGAATTTCCTAAGGAAAATATCCTTTATTCATTTAAAAAGTATTTTTAATACATAAAACCATTTGAATATCGTTTTTTAATAAATATACCTGGAAAACATTTAATTAAGACTTGAAATAATTGTTAAAAAACATTATTTGATAACTTTTAAAATAATATTAAAAAAAATTCAAAAACTTCTTTCATTTAAAACACTTTGAAAACAAATAAATAATTTTTTAAAATGTTTTGAAATCCTTTTTAAATGAAAACATATGAAAAAATATTGAAAATTTATTGAAAACCATTTCATTAAAAATACTTTGAAAGCATACAAAGAAATATTGAAAATGGTTTTAATACCTTTCAACTTGAAAACTTATTAATGGATCTTGAATTTTTTTATAAAACCTTTTTCCTTGAAAATACTATGAAAGTTTATAAATAAGGATTGAAAAAATTTGGAAAAAAAATTTCCTTGAAAATAAATTTCAAAAACATTTTCTCAAAAATTATCCTTTTTTAAATTCAAATTAAGATTCAAATAAATTAATTTTGGTAATTTTTTATATGTCGTAAGAGGTAAAAAGAACATTTCTTTCGCATGGTAAAATGGTTAGAAAAATGGATTGTTTTTAAAGTGACAAGAATATTACATTGAAGATATTGGTAAAATAAAAAAATGATAAAAATTACTTTTAACTATTAAAAGATAATGGTACAATATTCTTGTAAATCCTTTTTATAAAACATGGTTTTGAAGGAAAATATATTTCTGACCAAAGAGAGGGTAAAGTTAGGATTTCATGAAAACACTTTATAACCTATCTTAAGTAAAAAAATTGGAATACATGGTACTAATATATTAATAAATAATTAATAATCACAGTAGAAGTAATGTCATGAATTTTCATGAGATATGGATCATAATATTACATCAATGAAGAATAATCCTTAATAATATTGAAAAGTGATTATATTGTTTCAATAAACTCATACCACATGGTTTCTTGGGATAATACTCCACATGTAAGAAAAGGAAATTATATCAGGATTAAAATATAATTAATATAAGTATATTAATGATATAACATGTAAAATTTATGTATATACATATCAAATAATAATTTAGGTTCATATCAAAACATGAGTCTCAAAGAAGGAAAATTGAGCAAATACTATTTTACAGATTTGGAAACTTTTGAAACCAAAACCCCAAGAAAGAAAGATCATAAAATAGATTTTAGAATAATAAGAAATTTAAGTACAAAATACATTGAATAAAAACATTGGTATTAAATATACCATAAAATTTTAAATAGTGGAAAACATAGAATGTATCTCACAAAAATAAAAAGTGAGATGAAATCCCCTCACCTTGTATACTAAATCTCATCATACTTATTCAAAAACCATGTATAAAAAATTTAAAATTATTATAAATAATTTAAATAAATATATTATTATATCTAATACCATATATGGTTTTATTTTTACCTTATTTTACCCTCTTCTAAACCATCCTATATTAAGGTTTTACTTTGGATAATATTCATTTAGTTCTTAGAATTTGTCTTAATTTTTTGTATCATTGGTCCTTATAATTATATCAGGATTGATGAATATAAACCATTATTTAAATATCAAGAATATACGTTGTATTTTTATTATAATAAAATATATAATATATAATTATTAATGGAATACACCATTCTAGGAGATGGTAAGTCGTATGTACACAGGAACGTTGTTTCCGACTTTATTATCATTTTGAATGAATGAAAGAAAATGAGATATATTTATATATGTATGAAATATAATTTAATTAAAAAAAATATTGTTATATATATCATATAATTTCACAAAACCCAACCTTAATACATTCCATGTAGTGTTTGAACGAATCATATCGCTTTAAGGGGGCGGTAGTCCCCACTTCCTCAAACGTAATTATCATATTTACAGCATATAGAAGGTAAAAATATATGTGTTGTAAAAGGAATTAAGAAACTTAAAGACAAAATATATATATTGATATTTTCCATCATAATTTCCACCATTATAGGTGGCATTGAAAATTGAACAATCATCATTTTTTGGAGAGGAAGTCCTCCGTACATATAAACAGATTGTTCATTACCCAATACAAGGAGGTGTGTGTAAGTGTAGGTTTAACACATAGAATAAAAAATCATGGTATATTTAGGATAAAAAATTTATAAAATCCTGGAATAAATAGAGAATAAGGGTGGATAAGGAAAATAAAATAAAGTATATCGAGAAAAGGTGTTACCTCTTAATCAGGTAACTACTTTTGGTTTCTGCCAAAAGGATTCCTTGGAAGACTTTATACCCAAAGGGATGATTCAAGGAGGAATTTAGGGATGTTGGGAAGGGTATTGGTGATATATTTGATGAACCTAAGTGGTTTTAGAGGTATGAATAATAGTGCTAGTAGGTATATTTTTATAGGTAAAGGAAATGACAAACATGGCATTTTTGAAAACAAGATATGTCTACCCATATTTCTACCAAAAAAGTCATAAAAACCAACTGAAATAAAAAATGGAATGTTCAGGGAATAAGTATTTCTATAAAATGGATCTTGGAAATTTTTCTAGGTCTTTTGGGTCTTAAATTTATGTTTTAGTCCTTAGTTAAGCTTAATTTTACTTTAACCGATGTAAAAAAAATTAATTACATTCACTAATAATTTTGTTCAAAAACTATGTTGACCTTATTAGAAATTATAAATTATGATGATTCCAAATATTTAATCCATTTTTCCAAATTCCAATAATTTTATTGGAATAAATATTTTTAAAATTATTCTGGATTACGGGACGACCCTATGGGTTTTAAAAGTGAAAATAATAATCAAAAGTTTGCTACATTTTTATATCCGATTTCAATGTGAAATTATATCCAATGACTTAAATTAAATTAATTGAATAAAATATTATCTAATTAAACTTTTAAACCAATTGAAATTATAATATAACCTTAATAAAATGTTATATTAAAAGTGTTCTTGAATTAATATCCACAATTTTTAACTATTCATTAAATAATGAAACATTACATAAAAAAATATCCTAAGATAATTTTTATGTTTCTATTAAAAATATAAATTTTATTTGGACATTTTAACTCCATTAATGTTCCAAAAATTGGTTTTAAAATGGGTCTCCATTAAAAGGTGTTAAAACTTCCTTTATAAAAAATAAATATTTTTGTACATAAAATTAGGTTGGTTCTTATCATATGTCTATAAAATCTATTGGATGAATACCAAAAATATTTTATTGAATATAAAAATATATATATTATTTTTATATTACACAAAAAATTTCATTAATTTAATTTATTAGGGTTAAACATCTTTCTAACCATTAAAATATTTTTATTTTCATTTATTTTCAATCGGTTTTCTTAATCATTTCTTAACAATTGATAGCTTATAAATTCATCCTATATTTGTGTAAACCATATAACTTTATAAATTAGTTAAAACTATTTGTAAATGCTAATTTTACTTCTAATTTATGTCTTATTAAAAATAATAATATATTATTGTTTGGTAAAACATTGTTATGTGTGTTATGAAAGACGTAGTGGAAAGTCATTGTCGTGTGTAACACTAACTGACAACAGTGATTCGTGTAGAGCACGATAAAATTTATTTTATTTGTAGTGAAATATGAACTTGGTGTTTCATATAATGCAATCCAAACATAGTGATTTAATATAAAATAAACAATTGTTAGTGTTATGTCAAATGAAAAATATCATAAATGTTATATTATTTTAAAAATAATAATTAACAAAATCTCTAGGTTTTAAAATTAATTAATAGAATTCATTCTCCATCCATATTAGATGGTATACCATTATTCCATATATAATCTATCTAGAACATAAACTATAAGTGTACTATCTATGTTTTGATACTCAATCTGGAATGCAATCTATATAGTATACTATCACTTCCTAGAGCATCAATCCAACATCAAACTATATACATGTGACTCACATCCACTATACTCAACAATATAAAACATCATTATTAGAACCATGGTCTATCACTCAAACCATAAAAAACTATTGATACCGATATGGGTAACCCTTTCAAAAGATATCAATTATTGGTATCTAGAACCATACCATTGGAACATCTATCCATGTCTATCACCCATCACAACCTTTACTAGGATACCAGGTTCCAAATGTGCCAACCCAATCATATTAAAAACACCTCATGGGAATAATCTAATTATAAACCTCAACAAAAAGAAAAATTACAAGGGATGGATAAAAATCTATCTTCTATATCAACAAATTAACCCCATCAGCTCATACACTATCACGGGTCCCAAGGGAACACCTAAAACCAATAATACTGAAGCACCCACACCTGCTTAGGGTCGTCCTATCAACATTTCATGCACATGGCCCTATAAGACCACACATTAATAGATCATCCCAATTTGGATCCTGAGGACTAGAACTAAAGAAGAGGAATCCCCATTTCAATCCCTGATTACAACCAATCTCTCGGGCTAACACCCGTATTTTAGCTTAACACATCCCAGAACCCAACCTCTAGCGTCTCACAAACTCAAATGCCTAAATATAGAAAAACCACATAATCAAGATTTCCACAAGCTAAATGCATTTACAAGTCACTCTATGTCAGCCCACACACCCATCCTATCCACCACCTTGATTTAAACCTTATTCCCACTATCCAAGGAAGAACTCATCCCCATCACAAATCGAGTTCTCCAACGAACTCATGCTATGTCCTCCAGTCATTCTCATGAACCTCACCCAGGTATCATCTCAGGTCTCACCCTTAGGAGATATTTTAACTCACTCCCTAGAATAAAAAATCTCTATCATAACATACTCACCCCAAATCATATATCAAAAGTCCTTACATCGCCCCAAGGATTCCACCATCACGATCTACCCCAATACATGTTGTGTACCATAGAACCTTATATTTATCCATGTACTTCCACAAGACCAGGAACACTCCAGGTATGGCTATGTACTACTACTCATAAAAACCCTACACAAGGTCAGGAAGGGTAGTTCCATATGGCCATTACCAACTGCACATGCACCTACCCATGTACCTGACCACACAACCATGTCCTATGACATGGTGTATGTCTATCCTATATGGAGTGCACCTCTACTTGCTGAGTCTTCCCAAGTACTTGGCTGCATGATGAGAGACACTAAAAAGTGTCTCCTGTGGAATTTATACCATGTATTCATCTTCTTCCCTTGGTACCTAAACAATAAGAACACATGGAATGTGTTCTTAAGACCACAGTCCATGTAGTCATGTTTTTGTAATGGAAAACCCCTACGAACCTCCCAAAACCCACATATTTTCTGAATAGGTTTAGATCAACCCCCATGTAGTACTTAGTAGTAAAAATGGTTATAAAATATGAAATAATTGAATATACTAGTATCAGGGTATAAAACATAAAAACTAGCCTAACTCATGGTGTAAACGATGATGCTTTGGGTCCAAATATTCTCCCGTTAGCTGCTACATCTCAATATGTTCACGATATATACCATGGATGGATTTTGTTGACATGTACTCCGTCATTCTTATCAGTATATTCATCACACATAGGTATAATCCACTCCCCCTTTCCATACATGCTTTTGAATCCCCAAATGTGTATGTGGGGGGGTTACAGAACTTAATTAATTAATTAAATTCTCATTTAACACCCATCCCAAGTCACAAAACCTGATGTGGTTTTATTCCTCATTTAGTAAAAAACCCCATTATAGATTCAACCACAGAGTCAAAATATCAGTACAATTCTCTGTTCAAAAGTTACCACCTCTCAAATCGACGTGAATAATTTAATTTGTAATTATTTAAATATTAAATATTCTTCTAGAACATTAACTACATAGAATTCAACCAAACTCCTATACTAGGGTAATAACCCTTCATTAGGACCAACATAGTAGTTAGAAAAATTTTGTAACATCATCTAATAAAGTAAAATGACTATTTTTTCCCTAATGATCACCTGAAGAAAAAATAAAAAAAAATCTCATATTTAAAATCCTAGAAAAAATATGTCTCTCTATGGAGGTCACTCTTGAGATATTTGACCTATCACTTCCCACTAAGATTCTCAATGTGGGATGGTGATTGTCCTAGTTGGATAAAACATTGAGTGGATTTCTAAATAATTACGAGGAGATTTATGGAATAGGCAAGGTGCACCAAAGGGAACTCCATGAGGAGCCTTTGTTTTAGCTGAATGGAATTATTCATTACTTAGGGATCAATTGGGGAGTCTAATGGGAGTCGATAATTCGACACATAGGGAACCAAAATGTGTCAATGGGTGTGGTGCTACTCTATTGGGAGGTCTACAAATTTGTTCTTGGTGTAGGCTATGCAGACTCGCAATGCACCATGGTGTGGTGTTGAGCATAGAGATTCCATGAGGGACACTATGTCATGGAGCATCAATTTTAGGAAACAAACCATAGTGCGGTCAGGCTGGCCATGATTCATATGGGCATGATAATAGTTTGGTGATTTTTTGAATTATAAAATAGATCCTTTAGTACATCAAATTACTATAACTTAAAGGGTCATTAATATGATGTAAAATAGGCCAATTTGGTGTCTATTAATCTTTTCCAGGGGTTACCAACTGATGTAATTGGGTGTGTTCATGTTTGGTTTTTATAATCCAGTCTATATAGTATACATTCTTAATACTATTATTAAATATTATAAAATATTATCAACATTATTATTAATTATATTATTAATAACATTGTTATTTTTAATAAATAATAATAATTTTTATTTTGTTGAGGGGATTATGAACCACAAACACAGAAATACCCAAATAACTCATTGGTTCAAGCCTCATCTCTCTCCATAAGTAATGATAAACAAAAACAGGAAATTTTTTATTACTTATAATTGGTTTGAAGACCCATATTTTCAATGGTTCATATGCCCAACTAAAGATGGCCCAAATCTAATTTTGATGAAATGACCTGATGGCCCCAAGACTCATCACAGCATGTCTTCTTCCACTTTTTTTCGTAGGAAAACCCTCCACCCAACATTTGAAATTGACATGGGTGATGAGAGAGTTGATAAGTTCCAATATGCCACCCTCTTTCATGTGACTCACCTAGGTCCTCTGCTACTTATATCATGGAATTCCACCCATGTCAAGCCACATTGTCACTATGAATGTTATGGGAATAGAAAAATAGCCCTAGTATTATACTGACCATAATGGTTTTCTAATTCGATGGGTCATTCACAATTCCTTACAATACTTAAACATCAAAACCAAAAACAATACATTAAATATTTACATAAGTGAAACCGGAACCCTAATCTGATATTTTCATGTTAAATTTATAATAAATATATATTATATTAGATGAAATGTTACCTCATTATAATAAATCTATTCGATGATGATGATTTTGATCATCTTAAAACCCCATTTCTGATTACCTTCATTTTTCATGAATGATCCAAGTGTAGAATCCATCTAGATATTATCCAAACATACTCATTTAATCTCCAAATGACACTAATTTATTTAAATTTTATAGAACAACATGTCAATTATATTAAATTTTGGTATTGATTGCTACAAGATTCATCAGGATTGAAGGGGTTCTTATCTTTCTTTAGAGGAGGAGAGAAATTGGATTTCTATAGAGATGTTTTTCATGAGAAATGATTCTAAAAACATGATTTATGATTAACCCTACAAAATATATATAACCATATATTAATAGAGATAGGTTTTAGGTTAAAATATTATTTAATTTTAAATGGACCTTATAAAATATTATAATCCTTATCAATCCTGATGAAAAATAATAATATTATGATAATAATTATTTATGGTGTAGGATAATTGGAATAATGATAAATATTATTTTATTACTCTAAAAATTAATAGTTATCACAGAAAATGATTGTGGTTTTATTTAACTCCTCCAAATTTATTGAATAAACACGTTATCCATAAGCCAATGAATAAATATTTATTAATTATTCAATAAATATTTTCAATTAACAAAAGATGAGTAAAATTATTCATTGATCTTGATAATAATATTTATTCCATTCATTAAATTTAAATATAATTTAATCATGATTAATGGAAACACATAGTGTGTGAACCTAATGGATTTTTCCTCAAAGACATTAGGGAGGTTTTCCTAAAGTTGAATATTACTAACTAGAAATGGGTCAAGGATCCCAAGTGAAATAATTTAATATCAACATGTTAAAACCCAAATATGAATGTTTTTTTGTGTAATATAATCCCTTTATCAAAATAAATCATCAAGTATGTTTTCATTGATGTCATCTATATATATTTTTTATATGTAATTATACCAATATCTGAACTAAACATGTTGTTACACCATGAGCATGAAATTTAATGAAATAGTTCCATTCCAATATAAGGGATGATATATAAACTTCCATAAATATTTAAGGGACAAATCCTTCCTCATCTTATCCATTAATTACATGAAATTCATGACACGCCTAAGATATCCAACTTCTCCATGAACTATATCATCCATGTTTATGAAATTCGTCTAAGTGTGTGAGTCTAAAATGAATTAATAATAATATAGTGTATGGACCATTAAAAATGATCACATATAGGTATATTAAATGACACCAAAATATGTAGAATTTGTACTGGCGAGTTTGTTCTCATAATCTCCCATTATTAAGATCACTGAGTAAAAACATCATGAGAAGAGGTCCCATCTTCTTACATGTACTCACACCAGATTTTCTAAATACTGTTCTCATTATCATAGTAAGTTATCTAACCATAGAACTATATTTATGAATATTATCATGGAACTTCAAGGTTTCCATAATAAAGGTAAATTATTATGACTTAATCACTTTGAAAGATACCCTAGGACGTTATTATACAATATTCATTTATAATGATGAACAATATATAATAAGATGTTTTATTAATATTAAAATATTCAAATACACATCTAATAAATGTATATACCATTTATTCTATAATACCAACTCCAAAAAACACCCAATTCTATTAAATCCACCTACAACATTCACTCCACTAGACCTGACATGAAGATCATGTTTCTGCTGAGACAGGGATTTAATAAATGGGTTTATCACATTATATTATTTGGATATTCTTATCAATAAAACATCACCTATTTTAGAAAAATCCCTCAAATTATGATACTTAGGATGTATGTGCTTCATCCACTAATGTGACATTAGTTCACTGGTAGGGTCCACTGTTATTGGATTACCACAACAGAGTGTGATATGATACATATTTCTAGGTACCAAATCAAGCATTTTGATGATGTTTTGTATCCATACTAACTTTTTAGATACATCATAATACACAATATACTTGGGATTTTCTATATATTTTAAGCCCATATCTTACATTGATATCTTCCTTCTCACAACACCTCATTTTATAGTGAATATATATACCATCTATGATTTCATATCATATAGATCTATTTGGAAACTAGAATATTCATATCCAACGATTACTAGTTCCACATATCCTCCATAATCCATGGATATATCCTTATTATAGCTCAAATACCTAATGATATTGTTGAATTACATCCAATGATAGTCACATGGGTCAGCTTGATGTCTTTATACCATTGTTAAGGTGTAGGTGATATCTATCCTAGTACACAACATAACATACAAGAATGGCCCAATCACAGATTCATATGGAATAATTTCCATCCTCTTTATTTATTCATGTGTATAAGGACATATTTTCTTGGAATGATGAATTCCGGGTGACATTCTAAAAAATCCCCTCTTGGATTATTCCATACTAAATCTCTTCAGTTTCTTGTCAATATATATATATTGAATTTGGTCGACCAGTCTCTTCGATTTATCATGATGTATCATTATCATAATAATATATATAGTTTCAACTATGTTGTTTATTTAAAATAATTTATTCACATATTATTTAACAGACTTTAATATTGGCATTTCATTTTGAATAAGAAATATGTCATTGAAATATACTACCAAGAAAATGACAGCATTCTCACTAAACCACTTATAAACACAATGCTCTCATTTATTATTTATAAAACCAAATTCTATTATGGATTCATCAAAATTAATTTTCGATGAATTAGATTCTTGATTTAATCCATAAATGGATCTTTTAAAGTTTCATACCCTTTAGGAATTCTTTTGAGCCATAAATCCTTAGGATTTTTCCATATTGAAATATTTTGGAAGGTTCTAGTTAAGTAATACTATTTTGGAATCTATTTTTCAAATCACATTGTCATGCAAAGAGAAAATAAAAAAGTATAATTATGATGGATTTCATCATTTTATCTGGTGAGATGTTTTATTTTTGTTCTATGCATTGATGTTGTTTGAACCCTTTCGGAACAAGTTATTCCTTATAAGTATTGAATTTTCCATCAATTCATACTTTCTTCTTAAATATACATTTATAAACAATGATACTTATATCTATTAGATGATATTCCAAAATATATACTTGGTTTTGGAACATGGAATCTATTTTAGAATTTACAGCTTCTATCCACTTCGAAACATCTATGAAACTTACTTCTTCCTTATAGGTTATAGGATTTTTATTAACTACTAAAAATGATTCACCGTACTAGATGACTATAAAATTATACTATTATAGTTATACTACCTCTCTTTTACTCCTACACAGTACTTATGTATCTGGAACTTATTATTCTATGGTTATTTGTGTAATTTCTTCCTATACCAACTCTTGTGGATCTTGATCATGGAATACATCAATGTCTATCTGACACCTACTTTCTATTTTAGATATATGATCCTTCTCATGGAATATGGGATATTTTTAAACCATAACATTTTTTCCTAAAGGGATGTATAGGTTGTATCCACTTGTTTCCTTGAGATATCCTATAAACAGACACTTTTTTCCTAAGGTACATGTTGGTTACATGAAGTGACCTTAACAAATGCTTCACATCCCCACAAATGTAAGTACAAAAAAATAGATTTATTTACCCTCCACAGTTTCTATAGAATATCATCTTATACTTTAGTTGGAACTAGGTTGACTTTGTTTATTTTTTTTATATTGTGTATTGCAAAAAAATGGAATACACACATATCTTATCATTGATCTCACTGTGCCCAACAGGGTGTGGTTCCTACTTTCACATTCATCGTTCCACTAATGTGTATAATAAGAAGTGATTTGAGATAAAATCCCAAACTCATGTAAATAATAAATGAATTCCTAATTAAGATATTTTCCACCATGTTCTGAGTTGTGTTTTTTAATCCCCTTACCTAGATGGTTCTCAATATCATTATTGAATTCATAGAATATATCAAATAAATTGATTTACACCTCATCATGTATAAAAATCCATATCTATAAAAATCATCATTAAATGTTATGAAGTATGAGTATTATAAGGCCACAGCCTTAAATATTACTTAACATTGAATTAAATGAATAATTCCCATTGAGGATATTTTCAGGTTTAGAGTTTTAGAGAATTATATCTTAACTATTACATCTCAAAATATTACAAAGGAGACACTTCTACTAAGTTTCCATAAAATAAAACTCTTAAAAAGAAACATGTCTAGTTCGATGTTTTATATAGCATGACTTTACCTTGATCCCATCCTTGACACTATTCCACATTAAGTCCTGTGAAAATCATTTCAAAAAAACTTGGGGTGAGCATAAAAAGCTCAGTAAGGGAAACACAAAGAATGAAAAATGTCAGTTTTTCAAAACAACAAGTAAACCATGTATAATTTATCAAAGTAATACTTTTCACCTTTATGAAGTAGTAAAAACTCTTCACTGAATAAAAGATCAATACTTACCCATTTGTAACCATAATATTACCATAAAACCCATATAAAGAACACATAACATATGAAGGTAACTTGGGACATAAACATACTTAAATGGAATAACCATACGGTCGACTTCCACACATATCACTTAATGGAATAGCCATATGGATGACTTCCATACCCAATGCATTGGAGGTTATAACGTAACCACCCATCCTGGTATTCACGGCACCACCCGTCATATGGTTTATCACGTAACCACCCGTCAAATGTACAAGTACCATTATAAAATCATAAGACATAAAACAAATATAATGGAAAGAAAACATTTCCACACTTTGATCACAATATATCACTTAAATATATTTACATAACAAATCCATTATAAAAAAACATTTTCAATACAAAAATACATAAAAGAGTATATGTTATTTATTTCATTTTAAAAACATTACGGCTTGTTGAGGAATCCAAAGACCAAATAATACTCACGGCAGCGGAAAAGGTCATTGTCACCGCGTACATTAAAAGAAACATTCCTTTTTGTCATTTAGTAAAATGCTTCATATAAAATGATTCCTTTTGAATAAAATTAAAAGTCAAAGTGGTTTATACACCGTATAAAATAAAGTTGTGTATAAAACAAAATATGCCTCAATGAAAGGAGATTGAGACGAAGTCCCATACCTCGGGTCTGACTTGACTCGATCGTTCCTTAACGTCCTGAATAATAAAGTTGAGTTAATTTATAATTTCTTAAGAAACTTTTTAAAGTTAATTATTCCTTTTATATCACTTATTACCATTTTATGAACACTATGTAATTATTTAAGTTAATAATGGTCGTTTTGTCGATCATTGGTACTTGAGTCAAAAATAAACTCTTTATAATTACAAGTTGTTCATGTGGTAAAATATCCATTATATCAAGAATTATATTCATGATGTAGATATCATATATATCATATATATCCAGTATATACATGCATTTATAATATTACATAATCATTTAGAGGTAAGAAATGAAATGCACCGTTCATGGAGACAGTAAGTCGTACATACGCATGAACGCTACTTTCATTTCTATGTCATATTAATGGAATTAAAACTAAATAAGAGATATGTATATTTTAATTCCAGAATTATATTCATCATTTAGATGTAACATAAATCATATATATCCATTATATATATGTACTTATAATAGTACATTACATTTGGGGATAAGAAATGAAATGCACCGTTCATGGAGACAGTAAGTTGTACGTACGCATGAACGCTACTTTCATTTCTATCTCATACTTTAATGGAGAGAAATAATAATGATATAAAGGTATATTATAATTCCAGTATAACATCATATATAATAACTTTAACTCCATCCTTTATATGTCCCACATATGGCATTAACGAATCAAATCACTTTGAGGGGGCGGTAGTCCGCACTTCCTAAAATGAAGATATCGCGTTTACCCATAATGGAAACCATAAAGGTATTTAATAAATAAAAAATAAATAAGCTTAAGTAAAACATAAACATATTTTATATCATATATAAATATAGTGACATCTTAATGGCCACCTTTGAAGGTGTTATATGAGTGTTGAACAATCATCGTTTTGTGATGCAGAAATTCACCATCCACAGAAACAGTATGTTCTTTAACCATTAGATGTTGGTGTGTGTAAGTGTAGCTCGAATACTTCACATAAAAACATCCTAGTATATTTAAGATACTGGTGTTGTTGCAAAAGAAATGAATAAAAAGAGTTTATAGGGTTTGAGAAGAAAAATAAAACATAAGAACACAAGAGAAAACACTACCTTTAAAACGGGTAACTCTTTTTCATTTGAGCTCAAAGGCATCCTTGGGAAGACTTTTTTCCAATGTGAGGCTTCTAGGATTAATATAGGGATGTGGAGAGACAAAATGGGTAGGGTTTAGCCAAGCCAAAGGCTTTAGAGGTGTGGGTAAGGTGGTAGAGGTGGGGGCCTTTTATAAGAGAAGAGGAGGGGCACTCTTGGAAAGTTAAGAAAAGATACTTTATTATAAAATGATTTTCGAATTTTAAAGGTCCCAAAATTATATATTTCGACGATAAGGTTATAAGAGTTCGAAATACACCAATCAAATAGGTTTTTGACAAGTTTAGGTCTTATATTTTACATTATCTTTTTATTTTATTTAAATCATTAAATAATGAGGTAATCGCTGCATCATCATGGTGTCATAAATAATTTAATTTATTTAATGTCTAAAAATTATAAAAAAATATCATGATGTAGGAAGTATTTTTATATTTCTAATGAATATTTATAGTCAAAAATATGACTTTTATAACCCCATTTAAAAAAAATTTAGTAAAACATCTCATGTTTGTGACATTTTTATTTTAACATTAAATAAAAAGTTATTAATGTCATTTTCCTACCAAAGTGGCTCCATGGGGTCCCCAAGTTGACCCATGGATTTTATTGGTCGTCCATGAAACATCCAATAAGTGTAGGACATGTGTCAAGGTCATTTCATATTATTAAAACATTATTTTTACCTTAAACTACACTAAATACCTCTAATCGCGATTAAAAACTTAAAAGTTACTACTCACAAAAAAATTATTTGAATCCCATTGAACCAAATTTTACTTTTTAATGACAACCATATATGTCGGATTTTTGAAATTCAAAACACAGAGGTGGTAAAATTTCATTTAAACGAAAAATCGGTTTTTTTAAGTACCACTTAGTGGTTTCACTATTCATCAAAAATTGAAGTTTTTTAGAAAAATACCAAAACTTCACCCTAACCTTTATTTGATATTACGAATTCAAAAATTATTTCTATTTTACAAAATTAAAAACATATAAGTTGCATTAATTAATTTAATAATTAATTCCCGCTGTCAAAACAAATACCGTGTTTTTATGAAACAATATGTATCCAAAGATTGACACTAGTTTAAGTCCAATTTCAAAGTGAAATCAATTCCAATGACCACTATTGGATTAAATGGTAAAAATATATTCTAATTTAACTTTAAAACCAATTCAAAATATAATCTAATCATATAAACAAATTATATTAAAAAGAGGTTTTGAATTAAAATACAACATTTTTCACTATTCATTAAAAAAATGAACTTTATCGGAAAAATACCAAAAATTTACACAAAGTAAAATTTGATGTCTTGATTCTAAATAATAGTTTTATTTGGTTCAATAGAATGTATAAGAATGACCAAAACTATATTTAATGACGGTTCTCCATCAAAAGGCGATAAGTGGACCTTTAGTGAAAATTAGAGTATATATGCCTAAAATTGATTTCTTTTCTTATTTTAAGCCTTTATATTTTATTGGATCAATATAAAAACATTTAAAAAACATATATAATCATATTTTAGTTATTTCTATTCATTCCTGCCAATACAACAGCTACGTGTTAACTACCATTTAAAATAATATTATTTTACAACTAGTGTGCAACGTAAGATTTCAAAGAAACTCTTTGTTGCGTATCATGTATGCTATCGAACATAGAAACCCCTTTAAAGTAAAATTAATATTTAATTCGTAAATATTAATAAATATGAAAATGTTTTATTCTTTATTTACCTCGGATGTTACATCCTTCCCCCCTTTTGGGAATTGCATCCTCGCAATTTTATTCACTTATCAAAATAAGTGTCGGTATTTATCCCTCATAGCATTTTCAGATTCTCACGTTGTCTCTTCAACCATATGGGTTTTCCACAAAACCTTTACCTGGTGAATTACCTTATTTTTCAACACTTGATCTCTTTTGTCATGAACCCGGACTGGTTATTCTTCATAAGAGAGATTCTCTTCCAACTGAACTACCTCTGGGCTCAAAACATGAGATGGATCTGGCATATACATTCTCAACATCGAAACATGAAAAACATTGTGTACCTGAGATAAACTCGGAGGTAAAGCCACTCAGTAAGCAACTGATCCAACTTTCTCCAGAGTTTCATATGGTCTAATGAACCTTGGACTCAGCTTTCCTTTCTTACTAAATCGCATCACACTTTTCCATGGTGAAACATTGAGAAAAACATGATCACCTACCTTGAAAGATAGATCCTTACTCCGGTTATCCGCATAAATTTTCTGTCTGCTCCAAGCTGTTCTCATGTGTTTCTGAATCAACTAAACTTTTTCCGCCATCTCTTCTACCAATTCCTGTCCTATCAGCTTCCTTTCACCTACTTCATCCCAAGAATCCGGAGTTTGACATCGCTTCCCATATAATGCCTCAAATGGAGCCATCTGTATACTGGAATGAAAACTGTTATTATAAGAAAACTCAACCAAAGAATGATATTGGTCCCAACTTCCCTGATAATCCATCGAACAAGCACGTAGCATATCCTCAAAAGTCTGAATTGTTCATTCTGACTGCCCATCTGATTGAGGATGAAAAGTTGTACTAAAATTTAATTCAGTACCCAACGACTTCTGAAGGCCTTTCCAAAAGTTAGAAGTAAACCTCAAGATGTCCTTGGTAATCTGACAACAAAATCCATGGATATATTTTCCCATTTCCACTATGGAACTCGTAATGGATGAATCATTCCTTTCGGTAACCGCCGCTCTGCTTTAACCTGCTGACAAGTCAAACACTTCACAGTAAAATCAGAAATATCTCTTTTCATTCCATCCCACCAGTAATACTCCCGTAGATCTTTGTACATCTTAGTACTACCAGGATAAACTAAAAACGGGGAACTATGAACCTCACATAACAACTCATTCTTCAACTGTAAATCACTAGGCACACATAATCTCTTCCCAAATCTCAAAACACAATCATTATCAATGTTTAATTCAGGCAACTTACCCTTATAAACCAGCTCTACCTTTTTCTACAACTCGTTGTCTTGCTTCTCTGCTTGCATAATTCTGTCTGATAGAGAAGATTTCACTGATACCTGAAACAAAACAGAAGGACATCCTGCACCAACAACTTCTATTCCAAAGTTCATCAAATCAAAAACCAAAGGATCTCATTCCAAGCTTAGCATGGTTAATGAAGCATTACTTTTTCGACTCAAAGCATCAGCCACTTTATTTGCTATTCCTGGATGGTAATGAATTGTACAATCATAATCCTTGATTAATTATAGCCATCTCCTCTGTCTCATGTTCAATTCTTTGTGAGTGAATATATACTTTAAACATTTTTGATCAGTATATATTTCACACTTTACTCCATACAAATTATGCCTCCAAATTTTTAGAGTGAAAACAACAACAGCTAATTCCAAGTCATGTTTAGGGTAATTTACCTCCTGATTTTTCTACTGATGTGAAGCATGTGCAATTACCTGATCATTATGCATAAGGACACAGCCAAGTCCCTTCAACAAAGGATCATTGTATATAACAAACTCACCATTCCTGGTAGGAAGTTCCAAAACTGGATCATTCACCAATCTTCTTTTCAACTCCTGAAAACAATCATCACATTCTTTTGTCCAGATAAACTTAACACCCTTCTGAGTAAGCTTAGTCATTGGACTAGATAACCGTGAAAAATTTTCAACAAACCTTTGGTAGTAACCTTCCAAATCAAGGAAACTATGGATCTCGGTTACATTTGTGGGTCTTGGCCATTATTCAACAACTTTTGTTTTAGCAGGATCAACAGTTATTCTATTTTTTGAAACAATGTGACCAAGGAAAGAAATTTGTTGTAACCAAAACTCACACTTTCTAAATTTTCCATACAGTTTCTTTTCTTTTAAGTTTTGCAAGATAACCCTTAAATGAATTTCATGATCCTCTTTACTTTTAGAAAACACAAAAATATCATCAATAACACAACCACCATTTATCACCTGATTCAACCGAGCCATCACTATAGTAAACTGCTCAATTCTGATTCTGACCATCTCAGTATGCTGATTTGGAAGGTCATTTACCTCAGTATGTCTTCCCAAAAAAGCTTCTTTGTTTCCTCTACGAAAAACCATTCTTAACACTGAAATACCTTAGGTGAAGTAAAATGGTAATCTGTAAATGCTATATCATTTCAATCATACCATAAATTAATTTATAATTTAACAATTTTCTAACTCTTAAAGTTGTCTAAACCGACCTCTGATACCAAATATAAGGCCCAAGCCTTAAATATTACTTAACATTGAATTAAATGAATAATTTCCATTGAAAAACTTTTCAGTTTTAGAGTTTTAAAGAATTAGATCATAACTATTAAATCTCAAAAGATTACAAAGTAGACACTTCTACTAAGTTTCCATAAAATAAAACTCTTAAAAAGAAACATGTCTAGTTCCATGTTTTATATAGAATGACATTCCCTTGATCCCATCCTTGAAACAATTCCACATTAAGTCCTATGAAAATCATTTCAGAAAAACTTGGGGTGAGCATAAAAAGCTCAGTAAGGGAAACATAAAGAATGAAAACTGTTAGTTTTTCAAAACAACAAGTAAACCATGTATACTTTATCAAAGTAATACTTTTCACCTTTATGAAGTAGTAAAAAATATTCACTGAATAAAAGATCAATACTTACCCTTTTTTAACCAAAATATTACCATAAAACTCATATAAAGAACACATAACATATGAAGGTAACTTGGGACATAAACATACTTAAATGTAATAACCATACGGTCGACTTCCACACATATCACTTAATGGAATAGCCATACAGCCGACTTCCATACCCAATGCATTAGAGGTTATAATGTAACCACTCGTCCTGGTATTCACAGCACCACCCATCATATGGTTTATCACGTAACCACCCATCAAATGTCAAAGTACCATTATAAAATCGTAAGACATAAAACAAATATAATGGAAAGAAAACATTTCCACAATTTGATCACAATATATCACTTAAATATATTGACATAAAAAATACATTATAAAAAAACATTTTCAATACCAAAATACATAAAAGAGTATATGGTATTTAATTTATTTTAAAAACATTACGGCTTGTTGAAGAATCCAAAGACCAAATAATACTCGTGGCGGCGGAAAAGGTCATTGTCACCATGTACGTTAAAAGAAACATTCCTTTTTGTCATTTAGTAAAATCTTCGTATAAAAAGATTCCTTTTGAATAAAATTAAAAGTCAAAGTGGTTTATACACCGTATAAAATAAAGTTATGTATAAAACAAAATATGCCTCAATGAAAGGAGATTGATACAAAGTCTCATACCTCGGGTCCAACTTGACTCGATCGTTCTTTAACGTCCTGAATAATAAACTTGATTTAATTTATATTTGATTAAGAAAATTTTTCAAGTTAATTATTCCTTTTATATCACTTATTAACAAGCTATGAACACTATGTAATTATTTATGTTAATAATGGTCATTTTTTCGATCATTGGTACTTGAGTCAAAAATAAACTCTTTATAATTACAAGTTATTCATGTGGTAAAATATCCATTATATAAAGAATTATATTCATGATGTAGATATCATATATATAATATATATCCAGTATATACATGCATTTATAATATTACATAATCATTTAGAGGTAAGAAATGAAATGCACCGTTCATGGAGATGGTAAGTCGTACGTACGCAGGAACGCTACTTTCATTTCTATGTCATATTAATGGAATTAAAACTAAATGAGAGATATGTATATTTTAATTACAGAATTATATTCATCATTTAGATGTATCATACATCATATATATTCATTATATATATGTACTTATAATAGTACATTACATTTGGGGATAAGAAATGAAATGCACCGTTCATGGAGACGGTAAGTCGTACCTACGCATGAACGCTACTTTCATTTATATATCATACTTTAATGGAAAGAAATAATAATTATATAAAGGTATATTATAATTATATTATAACATCATATATAATAACTTTAACTCCATCCTTTATATGTCCCACATATGGCATTAACGAATCAAATCACTTTGAGGGGGCGGTAGTCTGCACTTCCTAAAATGAAGATATCGTGTTTACCCATAATGTAAACCATAAAGGTATTCCATAAATAAAAAATACAGAAGCTTAAGTAAAACATAAACATATTATATAGCATATATAAATATATTTTCATCTTAATTTCCACCTTTGAAGGTGTTATATGAGTGTTGAACAATCATCGTTTCGTGAGGCAGAAATTCGCCATCCACAGAAAACAGTATGTTCGTTAACAATTAGATATAGGTGTGTGTAAGTGTAGCTCTAATACTTCACTTAAAAACATCCTAGTATATTGAAGATACTGGTGTTGTTTCAAAATAAAGGAATAAAAAGAGTTTAGAGGGTTGGAGAAGAAAAATAAAACATAAGAACACAAGAGAAAACACTACCTTTAAAACGGGTAACTCTTTTTGATTTGATCTCAAAGGCTTCCTTGAGAAGACTTCTGCCCTAAGTGAGGATTCTAAGAGTAAGAGAGGGATTTTTAGAGACAAAATGGGCAGGGGTTGTCCGAGCCAAAGTCTTGAGAGATGTGGGTAAGGTGGTAGAGGTGGGGGCCTTTTATAAGAGGAGAGGAGGGGCACTCTTGGAAAGTTAAGAAAAGATACTTTATTATAAAATGCTTTTCGGATTTTAAATGTCCCAAAATGATATATTTCGAGTATAAGGTCATAATAGTTCTAAATACACCCATAAAATAGGTTTTTGACAAGTGTAGGTCTTAGATTTTACAATATTATTTTATTTTATTTAAATCATTAAATAATGAGGTAATCGCTGCATCATCATGGTGTCATAAATAATTTAATTTATTTAATGTCTAAAAATTATAAAAAAAATATCATGATGTAATAAATATTTTTAGCTTTCTAATGAATATTTATAGTCAAAAATAGGACTTGTATAACCCCATTTAAAAATTGTTTTAGTAAAACATATCATGTTTGTGAAATTTTTATTTTAACATTAAATAAAAAGTTATTAATGTCATTTTCCTACCAACGTGGATCCATGGGGTCCCCAAGTTGACCCATGGATTTTCTTGGTCGGTCATGACACATTAAATAATGGTATGATATGTTACAAGGTCATTTCATTTTATTAAAACATTATTTTTACCTTAAACTACACTAATTACATTTAATCGCGATTAAAAACTTAAAAGTTACTATTCACCAAAAAAATTATTTTAATCCCATTGAACCAAATTTTACTTCTTAATGAAAACCATATATGTCGGATTTTTGAAACTCAAAACACATAGGTGGTAAATTTTCATTTAAACGAAAAATCAGTTTTTTTAAGTACCACTTAGTGGTTTCACTATTCATCAAAAATTGAAGTTTTTTAGAAAAATACCAAAACTTCACCCTAAGATATATTTGATATTCTGAATTCAAAAATGATTTCTATTTTACAAAATTCAAAACATATAAGTTGCATTAATTAATTTAATAATTAATTCTCGTTGTCAAAACAAATAGCGTGTTTTTATAAAACAATATGTATCAAAAGATTGACACTAGTTTAAGTCCAATTTCAAAGTGAAATCAATTCCAACGACCACTATTGGATTAAATGGTAAAAATATATTATAATTTCAATTTAAAACCAATTCAAAATATAATCTAATCATATAAACAAATTATATTAAAAATTGGTTTTGAATTAAAATACAACATTTTTCACTATTCATTAAAAAATAAACTTTATCGGAAAAATACCAAAAATTTACGCAAAGTAAATTTTGATGTCCCGATTCTAAAGAAGAGTTTTATTTGGTCCAATAGAATGTATAAGAGTGGAAAAAACTATATTTAATGACGGTTCACCATCAAAAGGCGATAAGTGGACCTTTAGTGAAAATTAGAGTATATATGCCTAAAATTGAATTCTTTTCTTATTTTAAGCCTTTATCTTTTATTGGATAAATATAAAAACATTTAAAAAACATATATAATCATATTTTAGTTATTTCTATTCATTCCCACCAATACAATGGCTACGTGTTAACTACCATTTAAAATAATATTATTTTACTACTAGTGTGCAACGTAAGATTTCAAAGAAACTCTTTGTTGTGTATCGGGTACGCTATCGAACATAGAAACCCCTTTAAAGTAAAATTAATATTTAATTCGTAATTATTAATAAATATGAAAATGTTTTATTCATTATTTACCACAGATGTTACATCCTTCCCCCCTTTTGGGAATTGCATCCTCGTAATTTTATTCACTTATCAAAATAAGTGGGGGTATTTATCTCTCATAGCAGTTTCAGATTCCCACGTTGCCTCTTCAACCATATGGTTTTTTCACAAAACCTTTACCTGGTGAATTACCTTATTTCGCAACACTTTCTCTCTTCGGTCAAGAACCTGGACTGGTTGTTCTTCATAAGAGAGATTTTATTCCAACTGAACTACCTCTGGGCTCAAAACATGAGATGGATCTGGCATATACATTCTCAACATCAAAACATGAAAAACATTGTGTACCTGAGATAAACTCGGAGGTAAAGCCACTCGGTAAGAAACTGATCCAACTTTCTCCAGAATTTCATATGGTCCAACGAACCTTGGACTCACCTTTCCTTTCTTACCAAATCACATCACACTTTTCCATGGTGAAACTTTGAAAAAAACATGATCACCTACCTCGAAAGATAGATCCTTCCTTCGGTTATCCGCATAACTTTGTTGTCTTCTCTGAGCTGTTCTCATGTGTTTCTGAATCAACTGAACTTTTTACGCCATCTCTTCTACCAATTCTGGTCCCATCAGCTTCCTTTCTCCTACTTCATCCCAAAAATCCGATGTTCGACACTACTTCCCATATAATGCCTCAAACGGAGCCATCTGTATACTGGAATGAAAACTGTTATTATAAGAAAACTCAACCAATGAAAGATTTTGGTCTAAACTTCCCTGATAATCCATCGAACAAGCACGTAGCATATCCTCCAAATTCTGAATTGTTCATTCTAACAGCCCGTCTAATTGAGGATCAAAAGCTGTACTAAAATTTAATTCAGTACCCAACGACTTCTGAAGGCATTTCCAAAAGTTAGAAGTAAACCTCGAGATGTCCTCGGTAATCCCACAACAAAGTCCATGGATATATTTTCCCATTTTCACTCTGGCACTGGTAATGGATGAAGCATCCCTTTCGGTAACTGCCGCTCTGCTTTAACCTGCTGACAAGTGAAACACTTCACAGTAAAATCAGTAATATCTCTTTTCATTCCATCCAACCAGTAATACTCCCAGAGATCTCTGTACATCTTAGTACTGCCAGGATGAACTGAAAATGGGGAACTATGAGACTCACATAACAACTCATTCTTCAACTGTAAATCACTAGGCACACATAATCTCTTCCCAAATATCAAAATACAATCATTATCAATATTGAATTCAGGAAACTTACCCTTCTGAACTAGCTCTACCTTTTTTGCAACTTGTTGTCTTGATTTCGTGCTTGCTTAATTCTGTCTGATAGAGAATATTTCACTGATACCTGAAACAAAACAGAAGGAAATACTACACCAACAACTTCTATGCCAAATTTTATCAAATCAAAAACCAAATGATCTCGTTCCAAACGTAGCATGGTTAATGAAGCATTACTTTTTCAACTCAAAGCATCAGCCACTTTATTTGCTATTCTTGGATGGTAATGAATTGTACAATCATAATCCTTTATTAATTCTAGCCATCTCCTCTGTCTCATGTTAAATTCTTTATGAGTGAATATATAATTTAAACTTTTTTGATCAGTATATATTTCACACTTTACTCTATACAAATGATGCCTCCAAATTTTTAGAGTGAAAACAACAGCAGCTAATTCCAAGTCATGTTTAGGGTAATTTACCTCCTGATTTTTCAACTGACGTGAAGCATGTGCAATTACCTGATCATTATGCATAAGGACACATCCAAGTCCCTTCAACAAATCATCACAGTATATAACAAACTCACCATTCCTGGTAGGAAGTTCCAAAACTGGAGCATTCACCAATCTTCTTTTCAACTCCTGAAAACAATCATCACATTCTTTTGTCCAGATAAACTTAACACCCTTACGAGTTAGCTTAGTCATTGGACTAGATAACCGTGAAAATTTTTCAAAAAACCTTCGATAGTAACCTGCCAAACTAAGGAAACTACGGATCTCGGTTACATTTGTGGGTCTTGGTCATTCTTCAACAACTTTTGTTTTAGCAGGATCAACAGTTATTCCATTTTTTGAAACAATGTGACCAAGGAAAGAAATTTGTTGTAACCAAAACTCACACTTTCTAAATTTTCCATACAGTTTATTTTCTTTTAAGTTTTGCAAGATAACCCTTAAATGAATTTCATGCTCCTCTTTACTTTTAGAAAACACAAAAATATCATCAATAACACAACCACCATTTATCACCTGATTCAACTGAGCCATCACTGTAGTAAACTGCTCAATTCTGATTCTGACCATCTCAGTATGTTGATTTGGAAGGTCATTTACCTCAGTATGTCTTCCCAAAAATGCTTCTTTGTTTCCTCTATGAAAAACCATTCTTAACACTGAAATACCTTAGGTGAAGCAACATGGTAATCTGTAAATGATATATCATTTCAATCATACCATAAATTAATTTATAATTTAACAATTTTCTAACTCCTAAAGTTGTCTAAACTGACCTCTGATACCAACTATAAGGCCCAAGCCTTAAATATTACTTAACATTGAATTAAATGAATAATTCCCATTGAAAAAATTTTCAGTTTTAGAGTTTTAGAGAATTATATCATAACTATTAAATCTCAAAAGATTACAAAGTAGACACTTCTACTAAGTTTCCATAAAATAAAACTCTTAAAAAGAAACATGTCTAGATCCATGTTTTATATAGAATGACATTCCCTTGATCCCATCCTTGACACAATTCCACATTAAGTCCTATGAAGATCATTTCAGAAAAACTTGGGGTGAGCATAAAAAGCTCAGTAAGGGAAACACAAAGAATGAAAACTGTTAGTTTTTCAAAACAACAAGTAGACCATGTATACTTTATCAAAGTAATACTTTTCACCTTTATGAAGTAGTAAAAACTCTTCACTGAATAAAAGATCAATACTTACCCTTTTTTAACCAAAATATTACCATAAAACCCATATAAAGAACACATAACATATGAAGGTAACTTGGGACATAAACATACTTAAATGTAATAACCATACGGTCGACTTCCACACATATCACTTAATGGAATAGCCATACGGCCGACTTCCATACCCAATGAATTGGAGGTTATAATGTAACCACCCGTCCTGGTATTCACGGCACCACC
Source organism: Viscum album (assembly GCA_963277665.1). Classification (NCBI taxonomy): domain Eukaryota; kingdom Viridiplantae; phylum Streptophyta; class Magnoliopsida; order Santalales; family Viscaceae; genus Viscum; species Viscum album. Next base: position 1,017,025,534 of record OY728155.1, read on the forward strand.
CATCATATGGTTTATCATGCAACCACCCGTCAAATGTCCAAGTACCATTATAAAATCATAAGACATAAAACAAATATAATGGAAAGAAAACATTTCCACACTTTGATCACAATATATCACTTAAATATATTGACATAACAAATCCATTAAAAAAACATTTTCAATACCAAAATACATGAAAGATTATATGGTATTTATTTCATTTTAAAAACATTACGGCTTGTTGAGGAATCCAAAGAACAAATAATACTCGCGGTGGATGAAAAGGCAATTGTCACCGCGTACCTTAAAAGAAGCATTCCATTTTCTCATTTAGTAAAACGCTTCATATAAAAAGATTCCTTTTGAATAAAATTAAACTTCAAAGGGGTTTATACATCGTATAAAATAAAGTTGTGTATAAAACAAAATATTCCTCAATTAAATGAGATTGAGACGAAGTCCCATACCTCAGGTCCGACTTGACTTGATCGTTCTTTAACGTCCTGAATAATAAACCTGAGTTAATTTCTACTTACTTAAGAAACTTTTACAAGTTCATTACTACTTTTATATCACTTATTAACATGTTATGAACACTATGTAATTATTTATGTTAATAATGGTCATTTTTTCGATCATTGGTACATGAGTCAAAAATAAACTCTTTATAATTACAAGTTGTTCATGTGGTAAAATATCCATTATATGAAGAATTATATTCATGATTTAGATATCATATATATCATATATATCATATATATCATATATATCATATATATCATATATATCATATATATCATATATATCTAGTATATACATGCATTTATAATATTACATAATCATTTAGAGGTAACAAATGAAATGCACCGTTCATGGAGACGGTAACTCGTACGTACGTAGGAACGCTACTTTCATTTCTATGTCATATTAATGGAATTAAAACTAAATGAGAGATATGTATATTTTAATTACAGAATTATATTCATAATTTAGATGTAACATACATCATATATATCCATTATATATATGTACTTATAATATTACATTACATTTGGGGATAAGAAATGAAATGCACCGTTCATGGAGACGGTAAGCCGTACGTACGCATGAACGCTACTTTCATTTCTATCTCATACTTTAATGGAAAGAAATAATAATGATATAAAGGTATATTATAATTCCATTATAACAGCATATATAATTACTTTAACTCCATCCTTTATACACCCCACATATGGCATTAACAAATCAAATCACTTTGAGGGGGCGGTAGTCTGCACTTTCTAAAATAAAGATATCGCGTTTACCCATAATGGAAACCATAAAGGTATGCCATAAATGAAAAATACCGAAGCCTAAGTATAAAATAAACATATTATATATCATATATAAATATAGTGACATCTTAGTGGCCACCTTTGAAGGTGTTATATGAGTGTTTAACAATCATCATTTCGTGAGACAGAAATTTTCCATCCACAGAAACAGTATGTTCTTTAACCGTTAGATGTAGATGTGTGTAAGTGTAGCTAGAATCCTTAAAATAACAACATCCTAGTATATTGAAGATACTGGTGTTTTTGAAAAATAAAGGAATAAAAATAGTTTATAGGGTTGGAGAAAAAAAATAAAACATAAGAACACAAGAGAAAACACTACCTTTAAAATGGGTAACTCTTTTTTATTTGAGATCAAAGGCTTTCTTGGGAAGACTTCTGCCCAAAGTGAGTCTTCTAGGAGTAATAGAGGGATGTGTAGAGACAAAATGGGTAGGTTTTGGCTGAGCAAAAGTCTTGAGAGGTGTGGGTAAGGTAGTAGAGTTGGGGGCCTTTTATAAGAGGAGAGGAGGGGCACTCTTGGAAAGTTAAGAAAAGATACTTTATTATAAAATGATTTTCGGATTTTAAAGGTCCAAAAATTATATATTTCGAGGATAAGGTTATAAGAGTTCGAAATCCACACATCCAATAGGTTTTTGACAAGTTTAGTTCTTAGATTTTACGTTATGGTTTTATTTTATTTAAATCATTAAATAATGAGGTAATCACTGCATCATCATGCTGTCATAAATAATTTAATTTATTTAATGTCTAAAAATTATAAAAAAAATATCATGATGTAGGAAATAGTTTTATATTTCTAATGAATATTTATAGTAAAAAATATGACTTGTATAACCCCATTTAAAATTTTTTTAGTAAAACATCTCATGTTTGTGACATTTTTATTTTAACATTAAATAAAAAGTTATTAATGTCATTTTCCTACCAAAGTGGCTCCATGGGGTCCCTATGTTGACCCATGGATTTTCTTGGTCGGACATGACACATATAATAAGTTTAGAACATGTGTCAAGGTCATTTCATATTATTAAAACATTATTTTTACCTTAAACTACACTAATTACCTCTAATCACGATTAAAAACTTAAAAGTTACTATTCACCAAAAAAATTATTTTAATCCCATTGAACCACATTTTACTTATTAATGACAACCATATATGTTGGATTTTTGAAATTCAAAACACAGAGGTGATAAATTTTCATTTAAACGAAAAATCAGTTTTTTAAGTACCACTTTGTGGTTTCGCTATTCATCAAAAATTGATGTTTTTAAAAATATACCAAAACTTCACCCTAAGTTATATTTGATATTCCGAATTCAAAAATGATTTCTATTTTACAAAATTCAAAACATATAAGTTTCATTAATTAATTTCATAATTAATTCCCGTTGTCAAAACAAATAGCGTGTTTTTATGAAACAATATGTATCAAAAGATTGACACTAGTTTAAGTCCAATTTCAAAGTGAAATCAATTCCAAAGACCACTATTGGATTAAATGGTAAAAATATATTATAATTTCACTTTAAAACCAATTCAAAATATAATCTAATCATATAAGAAAATTAGATTAAAAAGAGGTTTTGAATTAAAATACAACATTTTTCACTATTCATTAAAAAAATGAACTTTATTGTAAAAATACCAAAAATTTACACAAAGTAAATTTTGATGTCCCGATTCTAAAGAATAGTTTTATTTGGTCCAATAGAATGTATAATAGTGACCAAAACTATATTTAATGACGGTTCTCCATCAAAAGGCGATAAGTGGACCTTTAGTGAAAATTATAGTATATCACTACTGGAAAACTAACCTTTACCAACAGTTTGGAACCGTTGGTATAGGCCTCCAAACCGTTGGTATAGCCTATACCAACGGTTTGGAGAACCGTAGCCAAGTAAGCCGTTGGGATAGGTCTATACCAACGGTTTTCCAAAAACCGTTGGTATAGGTAATATGAAATCTATACCAACGGTAATGGAACCGTTGGTATATAAATTCCAAAAATAAAACATCCGCTGGGATTTGATCCCAGGACCCCTCGTTTATAATCGAACGACTTAACCACTAAGATAACATCACTTTTGTAAACATAATTTCATAAATATATATATGTATTATCATAATTATTTAAAATTTTGATTTATATAATGTTCTCGGTTAGTAGATCTGGAAAAAAATTAAAGAACCTATCCCAACGGTTTTGAAAACCATTGGGATAGCCCTATCCCAACAGTTTTCAAAACCGTTGGGATAGGTTAGGGGTGGGTTGAGTTTTTTTAGACCGAAGGTTGGATTTTTGGGTGTTTTTTCCCAACGTTTTTGGTGAACCGTTGGGAAAGGTCACTCTTTCCCAACGGTTTTGGTGAACCGTTGGGAAAGAGGCTCAAAACACACCCTTTCCCAATGGTTTGCCAAACCATTGGGAAAGGTGGGGAAATATATGGCTTTCCCAACGGTTTTGGTGAACCGTTGGGAAATGGTAGCTATACCAACAGTTTTTACAAACCATTGGTATAGAAGTGTTGGGAAAGATCATATTTCCAGTAGTGTATATGCCTAAAATTGATTTCTTTTCTTATTTTAAGCCTTTATATTTTATTGGATAAATATAAAAACATTTAAAAAACATATATAATCATATTTTAGTTATTTCTATTCATTCCCGCCAATACAACGGCTACGTGTTAACTACCATTTAAAATAATATTATTTTACTACTAGTGTGCAAAGTAAGATTTCAAAGAAACTCTTTGTTGCGTATCGGGTATGGTATCGAACATAGCAACCCCTTTAAATTAAAATTAATATTTAATTCATAAATATTAATAAATATGAAAATGTTTTATTCTTTATTTACCTGGGATGTTACATCCTTCCCCCCTTTTGGGAATTGCGTCCTCGCAATTTTATTCAATTATCAAAATAAGTTGGGGTATTTATCCCTCATAGCATTTTCAGATTCCCACGTTGCCTCTTCAACCATATGTTTTTTCCACAAAACCTGTACCTGCTGAATTACCTTATTTCTCAACACTTGCTCTCTTCGGTCAAGAACCTGGACTGGTTGTTCTTCATAAGGGAGATTCTCTTCCAACTGAACTACCTCTGGGCTCAAAACATGAGATGGATCTGGCATATACATTCTCAACATCAAAACATGAAAAACATTGTGTACCTAAGATAAACTCAGAGGTAAAGCCACTCGGTAAGCAACTGATCCAACATTCTCCAGAATTTCATATGGTCCAATGAACCTTGGACTCAGCTTTCCTTTCTTACCAAATCGCATCACACTTTTCCATGGTGAAACTTTGCGAAAAACATGATCACCTACCTCAAAAGATATATCCTTCCTTCGGTTATCCGCATAACTTTTTAGTCTGCTCTGAGCTGTTCTCATGTGTTTATGAATCAAATGACCTTTTTCCACCATCTATTCTACCAATTCTGGTCCCATCAGCTTCCTTTCACCTACTTCATCCCAAAAAGCCAGAGTTCGACACCGCTTCCTATATAATGCCTCAAATGGATCCATCTGTATATTGGAATGAAAACTGTTATTATAAGAAAACTCAACCAAAGAAAGATATTGGTCCCAACTTCCCTGATAATCCATCGAACAAGCACGTAGCATATCCTCCAAAGTCTGAATTGTTTGTTCTGACTTCCCATCTGATTGAGGATGAAAAGCTGTACAAAAATTTAATTCAGTACCCAACGAATTCTGAAGGCCTTTCCAAAAGTTAGAAGTAAACCTCGAGATGTCCTCGGTAATCCCACAACAAAGTCCATGGGTATATTTTCTCATTTCCACTCTGGCACTGGTAATGGTTGAAGCATCCCTTTCGGTAACTACCGCTCTACTTTAACCTGCTGAGAAGTCAAACACTTCACAGTAAAGTCAGAAATATCTCTTTTCATTCCATCCCACCAGTAATACTCCCGCAGATCTCTGTACATCTTAGTACTGCCAGGTTGAACTGAAAACGGGGAACTATGAGCCTCACATAACAACTCATTATTCAACTGTAAATCACTAGGCACACATAATCTCTTCCTAAATATCAAAACACAATCATTATCAATGTTGAATTCAGGAAACTTACCCTTCTGAACTAGCACTACCTTTTTCTTCAACTCACTGTCTTGCTTCTGTTCTTTCTTAATTCTGTCTAATTGAGAAAATTCCACTGATACCTGAAACAAAATATAAGGACATGCTGCACCAACAACTTCTATGGAAATGTTCTTCAAATCAAAAACAAAAGGATCTCGTTCCAAATGTAGCATGGTTAATGAAGCATTACTTTTTCAACTCAAAGCATCATTCACTTTATTTGCTTTTCCCGGATGGTAATGAATTATACAATCATAATCCTTCATTAATTCATTCCATATCCTCTATCTCATGTTCAATTCATTATGAGTGAATATATACTTTAAACTTTTGTGATCAGTATATATTTCACACTTTACTCCATACAAATGATGCCTCCAAATTTTTAGAGTGAAAACTACACCAGCTAATTCCAAGTCATGTGTAGGCTAATTTACCTCATGATTTTTCAACTGACGTGAAGCATATGCAATTACCTGATCATTCTGTATAAGGACACAGCCAAGTCCCTTCAACGAAGCATCACTCTATATAACAAACTCACCATTCCTGGAAGGGAGTTCCAAAACTGGATCATTCACCAATCTTCTTTTCAACTCCTGAAAACAATCATCACATTCTTTTGTCCTAATAAACTTAACACCCTTCCGATTTAGCTTGGTCATTGGACTAGATAACCATGAAAAATTTTCAACAAACCTTCAGTAGTCACCTGCCAAACCAAGGAAACTACGGATCTCAGTTACATTTGTGGGTCTTGGCCATTATTCAACAACTTTTGTTTTAGCAGGATCAACAGTTATGCCATTTTTTGAAACAATGTGACCAAGGAAAGAAATTTGTTGTAACCAAAACTCACACTTGCTGAATTTTCCATACAGTTTCTTTTATTTTAAGGTTTTCAAGATAACCCTTAAATGAATTTCATGCTCCTCTTTACTTTTAGAAAACACCAAAATATCATCAATAACACAACCACCATTTATCACCTGATTCAACTGAGCCATCACTGTAGTAAACTGCTCAATTCTGATTCTGACCATCTCAGTATGCTGATTTGGAATTTCATTTCCCTCAGTATGACATCCCAAAAAATATTATCTATTTCCTCTATGAAAAACCATTCTTAACACTGAAATACCTTAGGTGAAGAAACATGGTAATCTGTAAATGCTATATCATTTCAATCATACCATAAATTAATTTATAATTTAATAATTTTCTATCTCCTAAAGTTGTCTAAACCGACCTCTAATACCAACTATAAGGCCCCATCCTTAAATATTACTTAACATTGAATTAAATGAATAATTCCCATTGAGGATATTTTCAGGTTTAGAGTTTTAGAGAATTAGATCTTAACTATTACATCTCAAAATATTACAAAGTAGACACTTCTACTAAGTTTCCATAATATAAAACTCTTAAAAAGAAACATGTATAGTTCCATGTTTCATAAGGAATGGCTTTCCCTTGATCCCATCCTAGACACTATTCCACATTAAGTCCTGTGAAAATCATTTCAAAAAAACTTGGGGTGAGCATAAAAATCTCAGTAAGGGAAACACAAAGAATGAAAACTGTTAGTTTTTCAAAACAACAAGTAAACCATGTATACTTTATCAAAGTAATAATTTACAACTTTATGAAGTAGTAAAAACTCTTCACTGAATAAAAGATCAATACATACCCTTTTTTAGCCAAAATATTACCATAAAACCCATATAAAGAACACATAACATATGAAGATAACTTGGGACATAAACATACTTAAATGGAATAACCATATGGTCAACTTCCACACATATCACTTAATGGAGTAGCCATACGGATGACTTCCATACCCAATGCATTGGAGGTTATAATGTAACCACCCGTCCTGGTATTCATGGCACCACCCATCATATGGTTTATCACGTAACCACCCTTCAAATTTCCAAGTACCATTATAAAATCATAAGATATAAAACAAATATAACGGAAAGAAAAAGTTTTCACACTTTGATCACAATATATCACTTAAATATATTGACATAACAAATCCAATATAAAAAAACATTTTCAATACCAAAATAAATAAAAGAGTATGTGGTATTTATTTCATTTTAAAAGCATTACGGCTTGTTGAGGAAGCCAAAGACCAAATAATACTCACGGCGGTGGAAAAGGTCATTGTCACAGCATACGTTAAAAGAAATATTCTTTTTTGTCGTTTAGTAAAACGCTTCATATAAAAAGATTCATTTTGAGTAAAATTAAAATTCAAAGGGTTTTATACATCGTATAAAAGAAAGTTGTGAATAAAACAAAATATGCCTCAATGAAAGGAGATTGAGACGAAGTCCCATACCTCGGGTCCGACTTGACTCGATCGTTCTTTAACGTCCTGATTAATAAACTTGAGTTAATTTATACTTGATTAAGAAAAATTTTCAAGTTAATTATTCCTTTTATATCACTGACTACCATGTTATGAACACTATGTAATTATTTATGTTAATAATGGTCGTTTTTTCGATCATTGGTACTTTAGTCAAAAATAAACTCTTTATAATTACAAGTTGTTCATGTGGTAAAATATCCATTATATCAAGAATTATATTCATGATGTAGATATCATATATATAACATATATCCAGTATATACATGCATTTATAATATTACGTAATCATTTAGAGGTAAGAAATGAAATGCATCGTTTATGGAGACGGTAAGCCGTACGTACGCTGGAACGCTACTTTCATTTCTATGTCATATTAATGGAATTAAAACTAAATGAGAGATATGTATATTTTAATTACAGAATAATATTCATCATTTAGATGTAACATACATAATATATATCCATTATATATATGTACTTATAATAGTACATTACATTTGGGGATATGAAATGAAATGCACCGTTCATGGAGACGGTAAGCCGTACGTACGCATGAACGCTACTTTCATTTCTATCTCATACTTTAATGGAAAGAAATAATAATGATATAAAGGTGTATTATAATTCCATTATAACATCATATATAATAACTTTAACTCCATCCTTTATACGTCCCACATATGTCATTAACGAATCATATCACTTTGAGGGGGCGGTAGTCCGCATTTCCTAAAATAAAGATATCGCGTTTACCCATAATGGAAACCATAAAGGTATGCCATAAATGAAAAATACAGAAGATAAAATAAAACATAAACATATTATATATCATATATAAATATAGTTACATCTTAATGTCCACCTTTTAAGGTGTTATATGAGTGTTGAACAATCATCGTTTCGTGAGGCAGAAATTCACCATCCACAGAAACAGTATGTTCTTTAACCATTAGATGTAGTTGTGTGTAAGTGTAGCTCTAATAATTTACATTAAAAAATCCTATTATATTGAAGATACTGGTTTTGTTTCAATAGAAAGGAATAAATAGAGTTTAGAGGGTTGGAGATGAAAAATATAACATAAGAACACAAGAGAAAACACTACCTTTAAAACGGGAAACTCTTTTTGATTTGAGCTCAAAGGCTTCCTTGAGAAGACTTATGCCAAAAGTGAGGCTTCTAGGAGTAATAGAGGTATGTGGAGAGACAAAATGGGCAGGGTTTGGCCGAGCCAAAGGCTTGAGAGGTGTGGGTAAGGTGGTAGAGGTGGGGGCCTTTTATAAGATGAGAGGAGGGGCACTCTTGGAATGTTAAGAAAAGATACTTTATTATAAAATGATTTTCGGATTTTAAAGGTCCCAAAATTATATATTTTGAGTATACGGTTATAGGATTTCGATATACACCCATACAATAGGTTTTTGACAAGTTTAAGTCTTAGATTTTACATTATCTTTTTATTTTATTTAAATCGTTAAATAATGAGGTAATCGCTGCATCATCATGGTGTCATAAATAATTTAATTTATTTAATATCTAAAAATTATAAAAAAACTATCATGATGTAGGAAATATTTTTATCTTTCTAATTCATATTTATAGTCAAAAATATGACTTGTATAACCCTATTTAAAAATTGTTTTAGTAAAACATTTCATGTTTGTGACATTTTTATTTTAACATTAAATAAAAAGTTATTAATGTCATTTTCCAACCAAAGTGGCTCCATGGGGTCCCCAAGTTGACCCATGGATTTTTGTGGTCATCCATGACACATACAATAAGGTTAGAACATGTTTCAAGGTCATTTCATATTATTAAAACATTATTTTTACCTTAAACTACACTAATTGCCTCTAATCGCGATTAAAAACTTAAAAGTTACTATTCACCAAAAAATTATTTTAATCCCATTGAACCAAATTTTAATTCATAATGACAACCATATATGTCGGATTTTTGAAATTCAAAACACAGAGGTTGTAAAATTTCATTTAAACGAAAAATCAATTTTTTTAAGTACCACTTAGTGGTTTCACTATTCATCAAAAATTGATGTTTTTTAGAAAAATACCAAAACTTCACCCTAAGATATATTTGATATTCTGAATTCAAAAATGATTTCTATTTTAAAAAATTCAAAACATATAAGTTTCATTAATTAATTTAATAATTAATTCCCGCTGTCAAAACAAATAGAGTGTTTTTTTGAAACAATATGTATTAAAAGATTGACACTAGTTTAAGTCCAATTTTAAAGTGAAATCAATTCCAATGACCACTATTGGATTAAATGGTAAAAATATATTCTAATATCAATTTAAAACCAATTCAAAACATAATCTAATCATATAAAAAAATTAGATTAAAAAGAGATTTTGAATTGAAATACAGCATTTTTCACTATTCATTAAAAAATGAACTTTATCGGAAAAATACTAAAAAATTACAGAGTAAATTTTGATGTCCCGATTCTAAAGAATAGTTTTATTTGGTCTAATAGAATTTATAAGAGTAACCAAAACTATATTTCATGACGGTTCTCCATTAAAAGGCGATAAGTGGACCTTTAGTGAAAATTATAGTATATATGCCTAAAATTGAATTCGTTTCTTATTTTAAGCCTTTATCTTTTATTGGATAAATATAAAAACATTTTAAAAACAAATATAATCATATTTTAGTTATTTCTATTCATTCCCGCCAATAAAACGGCTACGTGTTAACTACCATTTAAAATAATATTATTTTACTACTAGTGTGCAACGTAAGATTTCAAAAAAACTCTTTGTTGCGTATCGGGTACGCTATCGAACATAGAAACCCCTTTAAAGTAAAATTAATATTTAATTCATAAATATTAATAAATATGAAAATGTTTTATTCTTTATTTACCTGGGATGTTACAAGTACCCACCCCTTTCATTTACTAATAATGGTCCAAACACATTAGTATAAACTTATTCAATAAGCTCTTTGGCCCTTTCACATTTTATAGTAAATGGGGATTTGATAAATTTTCTTTTTAAACATGCGGGACATAAAAAAAGTTTTTTTAGTTTATAAGAATAAAAATATGCATCTCAGGGAAATTTAGTGAAACATTTTTCATTAACATGACATGTTCGGTGATTCCAAAGTTGGGTGTGAAATGATTCATGTAAAGTAATTCCATTATTTATTACCATTACTTATCTGTATAATCAAACACATAAAGGAAATTATTTAAATTTTCCTTACCATAACAAATTTCATATTTTCAAAAGAAGAAACATTTATTAATTCTTTTAAAATAAATGAAAATGTATCACATCTAGATATGGAAATAAGGTTTTTGGTAGTAGATATAACATAATAACAAATTTTCAAAACCAATATCATTCGTAATGGCAGTGTGAGGTGGGAGTCCTCAATAGACACAACTACATGTTTTAATTTGTTGGATTCTCATAGATCTACCTCCACTTGGTCTTTCTAACATTACATGGTTTATATATTTGACATTTATTTGGGTACCTTGTGCTATAACTATTACCCAATTTCTAGAAATAGATAAATTTCCCTCGGTAACAAACACACCTGAATCTTCCCCATGCCTCTTCAGTTAGGTACATTTTTTCTTCCAATGGCCCTTATTACCATATGTGAAATAGATATCATCCTATTCTCTTTAATTCCCCTCAATATTTTTCTTTATTTAAGGGAGTTCCAAATATTCTATAGGATGACATATCTTCATTTGGGCTTTCCATTTTTTCACCATAAGGGATGAAAGATGTTTTCACTTTATGTTTTAATCAACTTGGTGATGAAGAGTGAGTGGATCTGGGAGAGACTTCCAAATGTTTTTCATATTGAAACTAATAACAAATCTATAGAAACATTAATGGATTTATTTAAGAATTAGATTGGTGTGAAATCCTTAATGTAGTTTAAACCTAATAAACTCTTGGTGCTCAATGTATCCAATGAGTTTGAGTACATGAGGCCCAAATAGGGAACCATCCCCATGCTTACTCTAAAAGATCACCCTGTATATATGAAACATTCATCTCCTTACCACTCATGATAAATACCATAAGGAATCTTGATAATGATTTAAGTATCCAAGTATTCATGAGACTTCATGACTTCACTAGACAGAGACGAAAATATTAATCATAAAATTTAAACTGTGCTGTCCAATTTTTTTCATAGTCAAAAGCATCTTCATTGGTTTCCTCCTCTGTAGATAGATCAGGAAGTCAAGATTCTAGGAAATAAGATATTTGTTCAGGGTACAACACAAACCATAGGAATATGAACCATTCCTAGAAGTTACTTCTAGTGAGTAGATTGTATTTCTAAAAAATTGATCATAGGGATAATGTGGATGATGAAATTTCCATTATTACATAACTATTAAAGACTATATTGTTAGTAGTTTTCTTGATTATAAATGATGTGAGATATAATAATAATTAATTTTATTAAGTCTTCTGCTATTTTATCATGGATCAGTAATCCTCACTAATAAAATCAAAATTTCCCATCACTCAAGTCGTTCTATTGAAGATAATCCATATTTATTTTCTTATAATCCATACATAGGCCATTAAAATTACAAAAAAGTGTTTAGGTAGGATGTCTTTCTAACTGTGGGCTTGAAACTCCTTCATCCACTGAGTGGAATCTATAATATGGATATCCTAACTTGGATTTCCTCCACACTTCTCTCTATTAAAATTAACTCCAGATTTGTATTAGATATATGTAGTCTATTAAACATAACAAAATTTTGGTTAAGCTGACCTAGGATCTTATATAAGACTTCACAATAATTAAAATTTTCCCCAACGTAGGTTGAACTGACACTTTAACTATGGGTTCATCTTAATTTAGAAAATAGAATAAATAAATACTTAATATTAACATGAGGGATTTTGTTTTATTGTCCATGAAGATATTTGGTTTTATCTGTCACATGTATTGTTAATATTAATTTAATTTTATTTAAGTGATTATCTTTATCTTGATAAAACATTTACACAAAATCCATTTATTTAATTTCTGTCTTTTCATATTAGTGCACTTATTTATGTGATCTTCTTATTTCACCAATAAAATAAATAATCCATAATATTGAAATAAATAAATAAATAAATAACCACATTACGATTTTATCAAAGGACGCCTATAACATAGGGGAAAATCATTACATCGGTCTTGGCATTAGTTGTAGCATTCCACCAGTCCACCTATGTATCACCAGGGTTGGTATCATATTGGTTCTTCCTTGAACTACCTCGAAAAGACAATGGACAGTCCTTTTATTACACATAATTATAATTCACATGTAGGTTAGAGGAAGTATGTGATCTATAAATGGAATTACATCAATCTCCTTGGACACAAAAATACTACATAACAAATAAGGGAGGGATGAATCACATACCATAATTTTAATTTAATAATTAATAATTTAAAATACATGGAATAAATTAAATTAAATAGAACTAATGAATACAAAATCCATTCTCAAGATCATAAATAGTCATAAAAATTTGATATATTTGAAAAAATATACTAACTAACATTCATTTCTATTTATTCTTTATTATTAAGATAAACAAACTTTCATTAATTTGAAAATTTATTAATTACCTTTTTTCTTAATAAACATACTAATTCTAATATAGATACCCATCATAAATGAATTTATGAAAAATAAATTACAATACCAATAATCATAGATAATTATAATAAATTAATTGAACAATTTTAATTTTTTAAAACCTTTTAAAATTTTTTAACACATTAGGAGAAAACTAATATAATAATTATCTAATTTTGTAATAAGTAATTTAATTTAATTTAATTATATCTATTATTGAGAGATTATATAACATGTATTATTGAGATACATGTAGTGTACCTCATTTTTTGTGTAGCGAGGATAAACTTCTCGGGCTTTGGTATGTGCCTAAGTTGGACATCACAATGTGTACTAGCTAAATACACACCTTGTATCATTATTTTCATGTTTCTATTCAATACATTGAAGGACTCCTCATATTCATCAGATGAGAGACCACACGATATGTACTCCAGCTACACACAATGTGTTTCTCTAGGAGTATGTCTTTTTATCTCACCAAATGACTTGTCATGTATTTCAGGTGTGGGAATTAATTAACTACACTCCATGAATGTTAGATACACATTTTTTATTTCATTAATAATCAATAATTTCAGTCTCCTGTGAGGATTAAATATGTATTTGACCACATAGATTGTTTGAATTTCCTTGGAAAACCTTGTATACTACATGACATGCACACCAGCTACACGCTATAAAATGGAAAAATCCGTGTTCTAGGTTAGACTAATCTACACATGGTGTGCAATAAATTTATTGTGGCTAGTCACTTCTTGGTGTGTCATGTAGTCAAAAACATAACCTTGAGAAATGCACTTAGTTAAACAACATGAACTATGGTCACACGCCGTGTAATGAAACCTTACCAACCAAAGTCCATGGCACTTATTGATAGAATCTATGATCATTCATCATCTATTATTAGTATTTTTAGAATATATGAATAACTGAAGAACAAATTAAAATTTGAAAATAATTTTAATTAAAATCATTTTAAATAATGAATAATATGCCAATAAAATACTTTACTAGTATTGTGCAAAATGGATCAACATTCAAATAAATAATTCTAAATTTAAAATATGACCTACTCTGATTCCAATTGTAATGTTTATGAGCACAGTGAATTCACATTGGTGATAAAATGACAATAAATGTTTTTTCAATTTGATGGATCATTCCTAACACTATGCATGATGTAAAAATCATGACCAATGAAATTTTTTCATTAAATGTTGACATATGGGTACCCGAAACCAAAATAGGATCTTTTTATGTATAATATCTAATTAATATATATTATATCAGAATAAAGGTTACCTCATATTAGTAACATTATTCAATGATTATGATTATGATTATTTGAAAAACCTTTTTCAGATTACCATCATTTCTCTAATAGGATCCAAGTGTAGAATTCCTCTAGAGGTGATCCACACTTTCTCCTCTGATCTCAAAATTACACAGATTTATTGTCAGTTTATTGTCTGGGGATAAGTCATCATGCATCATTATATTTGATCTCCACAAGATCCTTTAATCCTGAATAAGTTCTTCTTACTATTGAGAGGAGGATAGAAAAAGTTGTTTCAAAGATAAGTCTATTGTGTTTAATGATTCAAAAAACTAGATTTATGATTAAACCTATACAATATAAATAACCATATAATTTTAAATCTTGGGTTTATGTTAAAGTATTATTTCATTGTTAACCAGACCTTAAAAAATATTATAATCCTTATCAGACTCCATTGTAAACAATAATAATGTTATTATTATTATTTTATGGCATGCACTAACTAACGCAATGATAAATATTATTTTACCTGCATGAAAATTAATATTTATCTCTATACATAGGCTTGGTCTACTCAAAATCTTCTGTATTTATTGAATAAATACTTTATCTATAACCTAAAAAATAAATATTTATTATATATTACATAAATATTTTATATTAATAAATCATGATTAAAATTATTCCCCATTGTTGAGAATAATATGTATTCCATTAATTAAATTCAAAAATAATTTAATTTATATTAATAAAAACTCACAATATGTGACCTTCTAGGATTATTTCTCATTGTCATTAGGTGGGCTTGACAAAAGTAGAATCTTACTGTCAATAAATTTGTCAAGTCACACAAGAGAACAAAGATAATTTTTCAACATCAACAATCACATAAGGACAATAATTGTGTCGTTCAATCCCTTTGTCACAATATCTCATCAAGTAGGTTGCACTTATGTTTCATAAACTTATTTGATTAGTATGTATTTCTTTGATTATATGAAAGAAACATTTCGTTACACCATGAAAATAAAATTTAAGGTGATGATATTATTCCAATCAAAGGATCGATATATCAACTTCCATAAAGATGGAAGGGAAAAATCATTATTCAACTTATCCATTAATAACATGTCACTCATGGAACAACCAATGTATCCAACTTTTCCATAAACTATATTATCATTGTTTATGAAATAAATCTAATTACATGGGTCATTAAATTCACTAATAATAATCATAGAGTCTATGGACCATTACACATGGTCATAGATTATAATATCCCATGACATCAAACAAGCATTATTCCTACCATAATGAATATTCTCATAATCTCTTGTAATGGAGATTACCATGTAAAAAAATCATGAGAATAAGTCTCATTTAATTATGAGTACTCACACATGAAATTATAAATACTATTTTCCATATCATAGTACATTATCCTTCCATAAAAATATTATTTAAGAATATAATACTGGCACATCAATATTCTTTTCATAGTGGAGAATTTCTATGACCTTATAAACGTGATAAATATTCTAGTATATTATTACATCAATTTCATATAGAAAAACTAAATATATGTAAAAATGTGTATTATTAATATTCAGGTATTCGAATATAGATTCCATAAAAGTACAAACAGTTGGTTCTAGAACACAAACTCCCAGAGTCACCCACTGCTCCACACCACTCAATACTGCTATTGAATCCTATTCATTTATGTCCATAATTAATCTATCAACCCCCCCTCCCCTAAATAGAGGTCATGAGGATTTTAACCCTAGTGAGATGTAGGATTAAATAGTGACTTTACCACTTATGTAAGCCCAAAACTTCATTAATTAAATAATGATAATAATAATAATAATTCTATCATTATTGTTACTAAAATATCATAATTTATTATTATAATTTATTTCACTAATAATATATTTTCATTAATAATTCAATAATAATAATAATATAGTATCATTAATATGAAATTATTATTTCAATGATAAAAAAGAAAAACCTAAATTCCATGTTGAAAACTCTGAAAGGATAAAGACCACTCTCTCATAAAACTAAGGTTCCAGTGTTATTTTAACTAATATTTTTAGATTAATTTTATGAATGAAATAGTGGACATAATAACTATTAAATGTTATTTTAAATATTATTTTAAATTTTATTGTACATATAATTCTAAAAAATCCTTAAATTAATAATTTTTTCAATCATTTAAAGAAACCAAAAATGAAAATAACATAATTAAATACTATAAATATAAATATTTATATATCAGACTCATTACAATATATTTTTATGAAACACCATTTAAAAAACATGATGACCACATGAGTAAATGGTATCATTGTTTCTGACACTTTTGTTGGGCCCCTGCCTATGTGCCGTAGTTTTACATACTGGTTGTTATATCCCCACATTCTAACTTTCAAAATGCAGTTAGCTTTCATCACATTCAATGGTAATGTCTCTTACGTGATCAAAACATGGTGATGGGATGTCGGTTACTCCTTCCATGTATTCCTCATTGGAGATATTCACCTATTATGGGTCTCCCTCATAGATTATGTCATGCTCGTGGAACTCATTACTAGTTCCATAACTTTTTGGATACCAATTAATTACACTGATTATGTTTAGCTATGGTATAAACCTTCAGTCAGGGGACTAGTCACCTCGGGAATCCCAAAGCATGTGAGTACATTGGGATCATTATTCACTTGTAAATATTCCTCTTCGGATGACATATTATATAAGGAATCTTATGCATGAACCCCAAGTCATCTCATGTAGATCATGAGGTAATTATCTCTAGAGGTGTAAGTCTTCCAAGTATTTTTACATTAGGCATAAAATTTTTATTTCATGGGGTATGTGTTTTGATTCAGGTAACAAGTTCTAAATCCTATAGATATGGATCAGATTGTCCTATAGAGACAGATCAGGGAATGAGTTTAACATCTTATAGATATTCATCAAACTCCCTATGGAGTCTGATCAAGGTGTATCCCTAGGGGAAACAACTATATTGTTTAAAAATTGTGGGGTCAAACACCTTATGAGGCAGATCCAGTTTATGTGTCCTTATAAGGGGAGATGTCATAACCATGTTTTCCAAAGTTGATCAAATTCCCTAGGTGGAAGATCTAGAAGGTGCATCCCTTTGAGGGAACACCTGAGTTTACCAATTGAATAAAATTCCTTATGAGGTGGATCCATAATGTGGATGGATCGAACCCCCTGATAGGTAGATCCAATGTTTACCAATTTTCATCAGATGCCTTATGACGAAGATCTGTAGGTGCATCCCTTGGAGGGAAGATGTCACACCTGATTTAATCAAAGTTGATCAAACACCCTATGAGGAGGATCCATAAGGTGTGTAACTAATAGTAAAAACCTTAGTTTATAGATTTTTGGGATTGAACCTCGTGGAGGCATCCTATGTACCCTTGTTTGAAGATAGGGATCAAAATCCTAGTAGTTAATGTCACAGTTCAAGGCCAATGACAGGACTAATCCATGTAGTTTAACCACATGTGTTATGGATTCTCACATCACAAAAGTAGTTCCAATGAGGCATTGTGTGGGTCTTACACATTGAATCTTCTCTTAAAAAGGTTGATCACTATTTAGGGAATGATATGGGTCTTATGTATGGGATATTCACAAAATGGGAGACTTTTTCCCCATGGTGGTAGATGTTAGAATCCCTTCATAGTTGTACATGTGAAATACTATGTAAAAACGGTAAGAGGTGTGGGGTCATCCCTTGTCAATAATACATTGGGAATCCTATGCTTGTAACCCAGGGTAAGGATACAGTTTTACATCAGGTGCTAAGGAAATTTCCATGTAGTTTACATCATTTCTCTATGAAATGGAACAAATTAGTTTTATATGATGAATCTTGAATGTGGGGGGACTCACTCTGCACACCATTGGCTTATGTGACTACCACTCATGAATTTTGGGTGTACCATGGAGTTGGAACTGTATTGGAGGAATGGTTAGTCAAGAGGACCACGTTAGGGATCCTATGAATAGAATCATTGAGTATTAAGGTACCTATTATTAGTAGAAATATGTAGGTCAGATACTTTCATTGAACTTGGGGTGAAGTGGGAGGACATATGAATTTTTGAAATAGGTCACATGGGGAGTTGAGGTGCACTTGAACTGATCTTGGATTGCTGGGGGATGTGGGGGCACTCAACATGCATGAAAGGGTGTCAGCTAATGGAGGCATGATAGAGTGGCCCAATATGAGGGTTGTTCGAAACCTTTAGTGATGATGAGAGGTGTTTCAGAAATCCTACATTCCTCTCTATTTTTAGGAGATTCTTGAAGGGATATGCTTCACGAAATAGGATTCCACTACCTCGGAGTGATGTCTTGGCTTATAGGGGTATTTCATCATGGAGGCTGAATACATCGCAAAGCCACATGTGACTTAGAGGGAATTATTCTTCTATGAAGCAATTGGTACTTTACAAATGGAATATCAACATTGAGTGGATACTCTAAAAAACACAAGGTATGTGGCTTCATGATGATTAGATACCTTGTGTGACCTAATTTATCTTTTGTTCATGAGGATTAGGAGATTTACAAATAGGGGGTGATTTCGGATGTTTAAAGGTCATATTCCATCCCTAAAAAGTTATACTAAAGGGGTTATTTATACTGTATGGTTCTCATGAATATTGAATGCATTGGAGAAGAATTTATGGGCTTTGAGAATGTGTGCATCATTGAGAGTCCAAATGTTTTTCTTATAGAGCTACTATATACCCTTTATGCTTTTACAAAGAGCTCTATGACTCCTAAATTAGTTCTATGAAGGAACCATAAGGCCCTTGTACAGTTCAAAGAGAATTTTCATGTCCAAAGATCATTTCATGCTCTATCCATTTTTTAATCTCAATAGCTTTGTGAAGCAGACCCTTTGAGGGAATTTATGATCATTTTGTCTTGAATTTGTCTTCAACCAGCCATTACTTCTTTGAATATTCCCATGACATAGGTATTTAAGCATCAACAAATTTCCCCCACCAGAATGGGTACCTACAGTGGAACAGAGGGTTATATTATGACAGATATTCACTAAAAATTCTAAATGAACCCTTACTCATGAAGCTCATTTAGGAATCTCATTTTAGATGGTCACTTTTCCAAACCCATCATGATTCATGTGGATGACAATACATAAATAAATAGTGGAGGGTCCCTTAAGAGTGACCACCTGACTCTCATGAATAGAAAATCTTGTAGTCTCTTTCATGAAGCTCACATCCTTCGTGAATGCTTTGTGATCTCGGTCCCCATCACTCATGAAGCTCACATTCTCTGCAATACTTGCTCTGTGAACTGTTCTATATGGGTACTACTCTATTAATAGGGATTTCATGAGACAAACTCTATGAAACCAATATTCTTTCACTAAGTTCCATCAACCAGTGATCTATGAAATAGATCTATTTGAATAAAGCTTTTAAAAATGACCTTGAAAATACATATGTCATAATTGAAATGGTCTCTATATAATCAAACAGAGATGATTCTATTCATAAGGAAATGGATGGGAACACCATGATTGGGGGGAGTGTCCAAATAATGTGGGAAAATGAATCCATAATTGCACTACTGAAAAAGAATCAAAATTTATACCCACTGCACAAGAGGATTCCCCTTTATGGATTCAGGTTGAGGGATGGTGTTTTCATCCCACAAGAATGTTGAGATGATCCTACCTACTAGTTTAGGAGGTCATGTGGAATATAATAGTAGACCAAGTCTGCTGGGGGGAACATCTAAAAGGATCACACACCACTCAAAATATAAAATCTCTATAACCACATTAATATCTTAAATTGGGAGAATATGGATAATTATAACACCCCCTATAGTATGAGTCGACTCTTAAGGAGGTTATGGGGAATCTACTTGAGGGATTTTATGACAACTATGACTTCCTCTAAGGCTAAAAATTCATCGATTAATGATCTTGGTCCTATTAGGAATGCACATCAAGCCTTGAATTAGAGTCCAAACTAAAGAAAGTGTGGATTTGTGAGGCTATATGGGTATTATAATTTCATGTTTACCTCTACAATTATATCATGCAATATTTACTAAGAAGGTCATCACCATGGACTGACACATTAAATCTACACCCAGGGGAGGTTTGAATTATCCTATGGGATCTTCACTAGATTAATGGGATCCCAATTCACGGTGCTATGTAAAATGAATTCCTCCCCACAGAGAATGAGTGGGAGGACCATGAAAAGATTATATATTTTTTGAGGAAATTATTGATGTTAGTGCATGAAATTAATAATGAAATGATGGGGATAAAGGGTTTCTCATTTAAGCATTGGTTCAGGTACTTCCAGAATGGATCAGAGGAGGATCCTTACAAGGGGGAGGATCCAACCAAGAAGTTAATAGGGAGGTTTTGCACATTCCTTGAGGCACATCATCAGAGCAAGGAGAACTCCTACTAATGGATCTTGGAGGCAATTCAATGGTAGTAATGGGGAAAGAACATAAATCCTGAAGCTCTGGTGTTCAGGGTGGGGTGGTTTATCAGCATGATCATCTATGACTGGATGATCCCTATAAGGGATGAAAATATGGGGGGGCAGTGGAGAACCATTATCATGGTGGGGATACTGGTGACAAGGTAGCACATCAACCTAGTTTTCCTAGTATTGGAGAATATATATAAGATTCCTCACCATATCAACAAAGGGAAGACCCCGTTTTTTGTATGTTGTACCCTCCATTTTTTCTATAGATGGGTGTCCCCACATGTGGGAGGATATGAGTACCCAAATCACATCGTCCCTCTAAGTATAAAATTTGAACCAACAATTATGAACACCATTGGGAGTCGCTAGCTCATGTTGGGCATGGTGTATGTACTGGAGAAGGTTGGGTTGGTAGATCACATCATATTTCAACCATTCACCCTCCAAATGGGGATGGTGACTGATGATGATATATGTACCGTCAAGACACAATCGTAATCCCTTCCCTTCTATGGTGGGGTAATAATAGAGAGAGTTAACTAAAATGTTATCTATGATCCATAAAACCAATATCACTATGAAACGCAGTTCATATTCTTGTAGTGGTTGACACCGAAGGTCTACATGGGGGGGGGGGTGCGACCTGAATTACATCCTTCAGTGTTAAGGAAAATTTGGTGCATATTCACATGTGAGGAAGATAAAATGTGGAATGAGTTGTCTCCACCTACCACTTCATATGGGATCATCAATGAATATGTTCTCGATTGGGAGAGAAAATATCCTAGGGAGATGATGAGGAACCAGACTACTCATGATGGGGAAGGAGTGTCCCCACAACTGAAGGGTCAGGGAAAAGTGGTGGTTGAAGCACGATGTGAAGGCAGGGTCAGTCCGATAAGAAGAGATGTTATTGTAGGGCCAGTAATTCTGGGGTCAATATAGATAAATACTGGGGGGCTGGAGAAGAAGAATTAGGTCCAGAAATCTTGGGAAAGAAGTCATGGTAAGAAAGGGAGACCTCTAGGGATATCCTGAGGGTGCATGTCCATGGACTAGGGAAGCAAGTATGGGTCCCAAGTATTCATAGAGATGATGTATTTCCCAATGCATGGGATTCCTAGAGAATACACAAGTAGCTCACCACCTCACAGGGGTGTGGAAATATCTTATCACTAATGAGATATAACTCACCAGGTTAGTC
Source organism: Viscum album (assembly GCA_963277665.1). NCBI lineage: Eukaryota > Viridiplantae > Streptophyta > Magnoliopsida > Santalales > Viscaceae > Viscum > Viscum album. Next base: position 1,017,048,053 of record OY728155.1, read on the forward strand.
CATACAAAGGAATGTTTTCACACTCCTAAGGCTGAATATATTCAATGTATGGTAGATCTGTAGGATGTGGTCTGCTCTCAGTGAACCACATGTACCTTAACTGATTTGGTAAGGATGAAGATGGGAATTCTTTCCTCTCAAGTTTCTCATATAGGTCACAACACTGCTGGTGTGGATGAGGGATAAAAATCTAGAGAACCCTAGGGATGTGATGCATACAATGTATTAGATAGGGATAGATATTCTATTTTTGATCAGGTAAATACTCTAACCTCGCTTTGTTTGGGCATCACTCAAACCTTCAATTTTTTATCACAATTCTTTTCTTCTCTAGTGTAGGAATTAGATATAACAAAAGTTGTAGAAGCCCATGATGAGGCTTAGGTGGAGGGAAAGGGAACCTTACCCCAAAAGGGGGTGAGAGTGGGGGAACTGACCAATGTTGCTTCCATGGGTGGCCAATCATTAGTTGAAATAGTTTCTATGACCAAGGAAGATGATGAAGAATAAACCTAGTAGGGGGACTTACCTATGAGCCTCCAAGAGTTCCTCAGTAGGTTGTACTAATCATAGAAGCCTCTTGTTCCATCACACCTTTAGTTTATATTAATTTTCAATTCAATGTATGGATGATGCATTTTGAAATGGTTGTTTGAACCATGCATGAAACTCAACCAACAACATCAACATCTTAGATAGTACCCTCAAAGGATTAGGTGACAATACAGGGTGATATATTCCTGACGGATATGGTTGGGGAGACAATCGTGGTTAGAAAAATAATGTAGGTTCCACTGGTGGGGACTACTGAGGTTGTTCCCTCGATGGAGGGGATCAATATGGTACCTGTAATTTGGATGGATGAAGGAGTTTTAATAGGAGAGCTGATCATATGGGTTCCATACGAGGTGGTTTCAGGAGTTGAAGTCATGATATGGGAGGAAAAAAAATTAGTTGCAGAATTGACTAAGGATGTGGTGTTGGATGTTCCAACTCTATAATTTCTGTTAGTGGTAGTTGCGGAGGCTGAAGCTGAGGTTGCACCAACAACATGGGTAGTTATGGAAGCTAAGATGGTTTCATACATGTAATGGGTTCCATAGGGGTTAGAAGAGGCCTCTATTTCAAGAAATGGTACTAATGATGATCTCGTTTTAGGAATATATTTCCATCCACTCACTCTCAAGGAAATGTTCTTGGAAAATCCAGATGATGATGTATTGGTGATCTTCCCTCCTTATGAGCATGCATTTCCGAATGATTTCAAATATTCTGGATTATAAAATACTATGTGGAATTAGATTTTTTGATATATGGTGCGGAGTAATATATAGAATATCATAATCTAGATATTGATAGATGACTTTCCTAACCATATGGGATATCTCCATCATTGGATAGTCATCCTGGGGGTTAGTGGGGTGAACTCCAGTAACACGTTCACACTATCTCTAGAATTCCTCATCAAGTGAGGACTTACAAAATATCATGTACTTGACATCACCTAGAAGAAACACAAGTCCAAGGGATCTAAGGAACATCAGGAAGGTGAATAAGATATCTCCTACCTAGAAAATCTTGTGTAGGATAACACAGTGGTTACTAATACTCAGGAAGAAGTCACTAACAATATGATGGCTTGGTTGGAAGCTGCATAAAACATGGTTCTAGATGAGAATTACTTGGTGGTTGAGTTCCAGGAAGAATAAGTCCGGCATCGGTTCAAGGCTGAGGAGGTTATTCTGAAACCCGATAAAGGGAAAGAAAACTCAGCTAAGAGGTGTAAGACCTTGGAGTTCACCCAATAGTGGTTAGCTAACCTTGATCACTCAATTTATGGGGTAAATCCTTGAGGGAAATTTTGAAAAAGAGATTCTACAATATGTGGATGACCCTGTGAATGTTTGGTTGTATTTTTTGTAACTCCTTCATCCTTGAACATATTTCTCTCTTACCACACATCGATCATGTTTACTATATGTTCAAAAAGTAATCCCTAATCTCATGTGATTAATTCTAAATGTGAGAAACAAGGGATGTATATTTCATTTCTCATTAATATAATAACATCAAAAAATCATCATGAACATGAATTCTACATTTTATTACTAACAAATTGGAATTTTTAGTCCAAGTGAGACTCATCATGGGGAATGAGGTCCTATGAATAGTCGAAATTCATTCCCAACATGTGCTAGTGCACGAATGGGGTAATGCTAGGGGAATTGAATTCTAACTGAAAGATGGGGGATGAATAGTTTTAATCACAATGCCAAAAAAATGGAACATAATAGGATTGGTATGAAAATATTGGATAACTACTTAATAGGTTTGAAATAGAGTATTCGTACCATTTTAGAAGAGAATGGAGAAAACTATTGAGGATCGGCCAATGATCAGTTTTAAACATGGACCAATATTATAATATCATCCAAATTATATGGGGTGTTTTTCTAGGATGATAGGTGGTCCTGTTTGGCCTAGAAACATTCTGTCAGGGGGTCTTATCTCATATGGAGGAGGATGAGGATCAAAATATTGGGAAAAAAAGAACCTGAATTAAGTGATGGAATATTTGAATGAATTACAGCACTCCCAAAATTAAACTACCATGTATTAGATAACATTGGTTTGGGAGTATTGGAATGAAAAAAGTACATACCTATCTTCCATGTTGATCATTATCTTGGATGTTGAGCGATGGTCAAAGAACATGAATTATGTTTTATGTGACCAACAATAAAGGAAAAAGGGATTCTCAGGTAATGAAAAAATATAACTTATAGTTTTATGTCATGAAATTATTGATAGTTATGTAGTTTAATTTCATAAATTGAGGATGAATCAGATAATATAACATCATGTGATTGAGGCACATCACACAATTTAAAAACATATGATCAGGATGTATCACACAGTTTAATGTCATGTGATTAGGATGTTGTGAGGCAAGGTGAAGAGTACCCACCCAATCCATAGTGAAGAGGGGTTCAAGAGGGTAATATGTTGGGAGTGAGTTTAACATAGTTTAGGGTTGTGATTATTAGATCACGGGAGGACAATTTATGTTCATAATGTTTTGACCATGGGGTGGTGTGTCTTGAAATAATGTTCATGACATCAAAGGAAAGTTTCAAATTTTTAATTTGAGAGGACTAGGAGGTCACCTGATACAATGAAAAACATCCATTAGACAACTGGTACAAAGTTTATTTTGATGATTGTTAGAGCATAGAGAACCTTGAATGGATATGTGGAGTGTGGTGATTTCAAAAACATGATGTGAATGAGGGTAAAGGGGGCCCAATGCCACAAAATTCATTTCTAGGATGAGCACCTGAAACTGTTTAACGCAGCATGATGGAGTAGTTTCCCAATGTGAATGAAGGAAAAGAGAGGCATGTGTGACCTAGGAATCATAAGGGGGATATTTCATGTATTTTTATGTCATGATATTAGGACCATGACTATTATTTTAAGGTCGTAGAGAGTGGTCCTTGAGTGAGTACTCTTAGAGGAAATGTATAGAATGGAATAGTCGAAACCCAGAATGAATGGAGGGTCAAAGTGTCTCAACACCACACAAAAAATTCATGATATGACATGAATATAGTTTAAAGTCATGATTCTTAGACATTGGATCTTAGTTTAAGAGAATGCAGTTAGGACTATGAGGAGAGTATCCCAAGAGAATCTATATAGTGAAGTAAGTGAAAAAAAACTAATTTGAATGAGGGTCATGGAGGCCCAATGTCACAAAACAAATTCAAGGGGGATACCAAACATAGTTTACTATCATGATTATTGGACATTGATTTTTGTACGACTAGGACACATTAGTACACTTCCTACCAAGATTCATAAGCCCACATGACTCATTATCATTGTGGGAAACAATAAGTGGTGTGGGAATTTCCCTGACACAAGGAAGTTCACAATAGGGGAAAGTGTATTCCACGTTGAAAATGTCCCAATGATACTGACTTGTTTACTTGATGCACGCAGAATCATGGAGGGGGAACACCAATGGTGTTGGAATTACACCAAGACATGAAGAGATGGAAAGGAGGTAAAATGATACTTTAAAGTCCTAGATAAGGGGTGACTGATCGGAATAGATTAAAAATTGATCATGATTAAAAAATAGGTTCCAAAAATTGACCAGTCTAGAATGGTGTGAGAAAATAAAGGATCTACTATTGAACAAGTTTGAAATGCATGATCCATTATTTGTTACAAGAGATCCATCAAGGTATTGGCATAGGATGGGATGTGGGCCTTCACAGCTAGGAACCCTCACTATTAGGGGGCTCATTTGGATTTGATGGATAATGGAGATCCAAACCAATAATGAATCGAATTGTGATGATTGATTGAGGGAATGTCCATGTGGGATTCAACATTCTAGGTTACAGGCCATTGTTCTTTTGAGAACATCGGTGGGGAATATCAAGATGCGGGATCCAAACCTATTCTCAAGGATGGGGTCCCTAAGATGTTCTGATATCTAATAGGGTGACCCTATCTAGTAAGGGTATTATACAATCTCACTTTATGTGGAATCCTCATTTTATATAGAGTTATGTTTTCATCTCATACTTGTCATATGAGGCATCCCAATTTGGAATTGGGTTAGAACATCTTATATTAAGAGGCATCCTAAATTTACATGTGGTAAAATAAAAGATTAACATCATGCTCTGAGGATGTTATGATTCTTACCTATATTTCATACAACTCAGAATATGGTTGCTACTAGATTATAGTCATAAATCATGGACCAGGGGGAGAATTCCATGTTTGTTGTCACGTAGCTTTTACTAGGGGGTACAGATGGTTTGAATGACATTGAAGAGTGATAACCCAATATTAAAGGAGGAAACACTGAACCTATATCATGTGAAACCCTTATATAACTGACCCCGAAGTTTCCATTATAAAACTAAGGAGGAAGAGGCCCCATAGAGAGTCGATGAAAGGGGTTGGACCCAAGATAAAATATCTGGTCATTACTATGTATCACATAAATATGGGACTCAATCCCTGTGTTTTTTTAGAACATCACATGGTAGAAGACAAAAATCAGTATATGGATACCCTCTTGAGTAAGGATATTGAATCTTTTCATACTTGGATATATGTAATGTGGATTTATATGGGATAAGGATATATTTTAATTTCATGTGATGAGAACATGGGAGGGTTTTTCACACAAACCTACCCATTCTTTTCATACTCATATCGAGTTATGAGGGTATCTCATCCCATTGAAAATTCAAAGTATATAAATAGGGATTATACCTAAAAAGGGGGACAAAAGAACATTTTGAGGTGATATAACTATAGTTAATGAATGGTTTTTCAGTTAATTTGTAGTTGGCCTTAGAGATAGTAAGTTTATTCTTTACTGTGTATCCCATAAGGATAGAAATCAAGCCATACATAGTTATGGAAGGTGGAAAAATATGATTACAAGAACACCAAGGGTTAATAAAACTATGTAAATAATGAGATAATTTATATATTTTTTGTTCATAGATCAGGGACCATGGATAAATAATTTATGGTCATAATGCTTGGACCATGGATAATAGTTTAAGGTCATGTTTCTTGGACCATGGGAAATCAGTTTAAAGTCATGATGCTTGGAATCTGATAGGGGATGTGTGTCTGAAGGGAATATTTATGGCTCAAAATAGGTAAAGCCTAATGTGAATGGAGTAAAGGTTGGATTGTGTACCACACAAGTACAAGGGAAAAAATTACATGTATTTTAAGTTAGTAACTCTTGGACCATGGGAAAGGTATTCTAAAAAAACAATAACGTGATTCTTAGATGGAAACATTATCAGTATCAAGGCTATATGTGTGCCATAAAAGAGGTAACACCTTATTTGAATGGATCCAAGGATACTTCTTTACCACATGGATACCTCAAGATGAGTGAAACATAGTTTTGGTTCATGATTCTTGGACCAGACTGGGGCCAAGGGGTCGAAGGGTTAGTAAATTTTCATCTAGGCCTAGGGGAAGATAGTCCAGCAGTCTCCATGCATCCCATGAGGATGGGAATCAAGCCACACATTGTTCTAAAATCTAACATGGTATAGGTCCAATAATGGTGGGGTAAATCCACTCTTGAGAGGTAATTAAGACATTCCATGTATGTCATGGGGTTCCCATGTTCATGGAGTGGGGTATGATTTTTCATCCCATACTTATTGTATGAGTCTTCTTGATTTAATTTAGGGTAAAGATCATATCTTATTTAAGAGGAGTCCTAGTTTCATATGGGGAAAACACAATCTCTTATTTATAAGGAATCTCGATTTCATACGGGGTAAGATAGATGGTTAACTTTATGCATAATGGACATCAACATTTGTAGTTCAAATTCATACAACTTTGACTATAGAGTCTGGAAAGAGTTCATTATCATAATTATTGGACCTATTACAAGAATTTTATGGTCATATTTCCTAGATCATAGGTTGGATACTAGTTTGAGGTATTAAATCTTGTACCAAGGGATCTTTGTTTATGGTCACAGATTTATGACCATAGACTCTTAGTTTATGGTAATAGAGATTAGACCGATGGGAGGAGCTTCTGAAGTAGATAGTTGTAGTGTGTATTAGTTAAAAACTTGGTGTGAATACAGTCTAAGGAGGACGATTTCCACACAACATGTTCCTAGGAATACTCACATAGAGTTTAAAGTCATGATTCTTGTACATGGACACTTATATTTATGGTTATACAGTTTTCACCTCATGTAGTGTTTAACATCATGTTCTTGGGACATGGTAATCTTTTCATGTGAAGTACTGATTGAGAAAACTTAGAATTGATGGGAGTTGTGATATGCAATTCATTCATGATGATCAAAGAGTATGTACTATTTGAATATACCTTATGAATAATATAGGTTCCTTCCCACTTAGGGTCCAAATTTGGCATATTTTTACCAGACACCATTGGCATCATAAGGGATAGTACCATGACACTTTTTAGTAAGGAATAGAGGTGAAAATTTGTGTAGAAAATTTTGATATCCTATTATAGTACCTCTCTACATTGTGTAAGGACTAGAGACTATTCTCATTGATAGATTCTATCTTAGCTAGATGGACTTATTCCATTTTTTTGTAATCTTCTAGTCATAGATAACTATTTAGATTGGTGGAAACTGAAAATTTATTGATAGGAATGCCTTTTTTCTATACACCACGGAATGTGGGGTCACTTGGGTGGAATTCTGAGTTATCATCTAATTGGCCTAGAGGGTGTTGGGGAGATTGTTAAGATAAATTTTCTGGTTCTAACCTACCTTATTCAGCCAAATGTTAGATATTCTCTTGTTGAAAGCATTGATCTATCCATTTTCTCATGTAAGATAGAGAAAAATATGGTTTGAAAGGATTTTTTACTTGGAATACATCTTATTCATCTTAGAAGCCCAAAATATGGTTCCATTATCATTAAGAATAACATGAGGAAATTATAATTGATTGATGATGTGAGAGATCACAAACTCAATCATGGATTAGGACTATAATTCTGTGATGATAATATCTTCTAAGAACTTGGAAAAGAAGTATGTCATAGTTAGAATGAACCTTCACTAGAAAACTATTGCTAGAAGGTATACCCCTACAACATCGAGTCCCCATACATCAAAGGGACAAGAATACTTGGTGGTGTAGAGAATCTTCAGCAGTTGATGGAAAATGTTTTCATAAATCTAACATTCTTTAAACTTCTTGGAGAACTCAATGTAGTCAGGGACCATGATGCTCTAGAAGTATCCAAATCTTTTGATCTTGTGGGATATTTTCAATCCCTCTTGATGGATACCATAGGAGCTGACATGGACTTCCTACATAAACTAGGGAACCTCATATCCTTGGATGTATAGGAGGATAATCCCATAAAACCCATGTCTAGAGGGAGTTTATTTGTGGTTGGGCACACCCCAAAGGTTCATATATTCTGAATGCTGAATAATTAACTCACACTTGACCTATTCTTACAATAGAATTCCACGATTATTATATTCAATGAAAAGAGTTTCCCAATCAATTGTTTCCTCTACTATGGGGGACCTTGAGGGTCAAGAATTTCAAACACTAGTATCCATCTAGTTTACCTATTTCATGTTATCATCTTCTCAAATGATAGGGGTGATGACCCTCTTGTGCGCCACATGAATGAACATGTCATCATGGATGGGATTTACAAGGTACATGGATAAAATTACCAAGGATCAGCTCAATCATTATGTGACCGAGGGACATGAGTCACTTTTAAATGAGAAGGGATATGGACCATTAGCAAACAAGTACACTCTAGTAAGAAATTAGGTTCTTTAATTCTAAATATATAGTCACCATTAACCTTTTTGATGACTAATTTTTAATCTTCCTTCACATACAGTTGAGGGACATCAATATTGAGAGCTAGATTGTGACAAATAATTAGAGCTTGATACTCTACCTCACTGTTGGTGTAGTCTTCTGATAGTAGGAATGAGTATGGAAATATGGAATATACTAGAATGATGAAGATGATCTCCATGCCTAATCTATTGAGAATGTTTCCATTGATCCTTCAACAGGTTAGGATTTGGGAGGCACCATCAAAATGAATTTTCCAATATGGAATTTATTAATATATTAAGAGGATATCATTTCTTGGAAAATGAACATCCAGGGGTGATTTTTTTTGGCCCATATGGGAATCCAAGAAATATTCCAATGTATCACCATTGATGACTTTATGTGGCATGAACTCGATGTTGAACATCTATAGGATCAGTGACTAGCATACCAGCAATCCCATCAACATGGGATGATTGAGAATATAATTCATTGGATCCATGAAGCACACCATTTTTATATCATGATGGTACAGATAATGCTTAACTATTTTACTACAAAAACTAGTATAAGGAAGACATTATCTATAGTGTTATATCTGGTCTCTATGTCGAGGATCATGTGTCTGAGATAGTATAAAATTTTTTCTCATCCTTCATTTTTTTTGGGAAAGAAGGGAACTAATGTACTATTCCAGGGTGGTCACATAGAGAACCAAATGCTTCCCTGAGATGGGTGGCATCAAAACACAAGGTTGTAGAAGATACTTCTTAATCTCCTCAAACATGATATGTAATTAAAGATACTATTGGTAGGAGGTTTCTTTTTTCAGGATTCCATAAAAGGGTATACAATTTTTGACTACATTTATGATAAATTGACATATATAGGATATGTGGCCTTATAGGCCTCTTAGTTCTAAAAGGTTTCTTAGGGGAGGAATTTGAATGATGGAATTGATCTTCTCAAATTTGATCTCAATGCCTCTTTATCTTATGAGGAAGTCATGAAACTTCTCATAGGTAACCTATAATTCACATTTAAAGGGGTTCATCTTCAAAAGTTTAGAGTGGAGGAATCCACACACTTTATAATGGTCAATGAGATGGCCCTCACTCTAGCAAGATTTTACCACCATGTTTTCCATGTATCATTCCACCCATGTCTTGAGAATCATTTTAATGACATGGTTTATGGACCACTCGTACATGGCTTATGTGTTATTCAAGATGACAGGAATCACCTAACAGAAGAAGGTCCCTTGTGGTGTAGAGAATGTGGTGGACTCGTCATACTTAGGGTTCACCCAGATAGGGTTGTACTTGGAGTATCCATCCATGAAAGCGATGGAAAGTAACTAGGATGTAGCATTAATCAATAACTCTTTCACTAGAAACGGAAAATAATTCTTCAGGATGTAATGGATGTGGTCTTAGAAGTAAATATAGAATATTATATACCCATACTTCTTGCTGAACATGATGATGTTAGCTATCCATATGGGGTATCAAAATTCCTTGAAGAAGTTGTATTTTATAATCTTATCAACCTTGGACTTAACCATAACACCATGATTGGGGGGCATCTTTCTAGGAGGATGTTTGATCCTATGGTGAATCACTAGAAGACTAAGACTATATATGGATATCTGAGTCTCTAGGCCTATAATCTCAATAAAAAACCAACTAAAGACATAACCATGATACTTTTGGAAGGCCACATACAGATTCTATTCCTACAAAGACGTGGCTACACTAATTAACATTAGCCTTGTGTCTTCCTCTATAACAAGGTCACCTGAATGAACTCATCTACTATGGTGGAGAAAAACTCTTTAGATGCTGGAGGAGAATCTTCCCAATAATCTTCATCATATGAGGTGGGGGAATCAGTGGGAGGAGATGAATCATCTAGGAATACTGACCTAGGGAAAGCACTGGTTCCGGCTTGGGCAGAGATGGAATCCATTCCAGGGGGTTCATGCTCTGCTAAAATTTTGGGGGGAGAGAACTTAGATCCAATTACATCCAAGCTTCAACTACAGGATACATTATTCATGGAAAAGAAATGGTGGTGAGTCGGCTTCCATCGATTCTACCATGATTTGCAGAATATGTGGGAATGATGTGAAATAGTGGACATAGGGTGATCCTCTTGGTACGATAGGGGAGTGGAGGATTTTTTTATCACCCTATCTTGTCATGTATAAGAGTAAAATTTAATCATTGGATGTTCATTTTTCTTATGGATTTCGGAACCCTTTTTTAGGGAGAAAATGAAGTAACTTCCATGTTCATGCATTGTGGGGATCTAGCGGATGAATCAGAAAGATAAAATCATCAACTAAGTCTATACATGGATTAGATACGGTGGTTTTCATCTCATTCATGTGCTCAAATTCACTTTTATAAACATTCATACCCTATCTATTGTTATATATGACATCCATATAGTGGGATTAACAAGAGTTGATGGGAGACAAATCACCCAGGAGTACCCCTACTCGACCGTTGAGGGGGTACATGAGGCACTAGTGATATGAGGAGGGGACCACCATATAAAAATGAATCTAGGGCCTAGCCAACAACATGTTGTCAGAGGTATCCTATGAGACTATCGTAAATTCATATTTTGATATCAACCCTTCGAAATGGGTCTTCATCTGAATCCTACCACCCATTTTCTTCTTTCTCTGGTCATAACCCTGAATTTTATAGTCGGAGGGAGTCAAATATGCTTCCGTTATCCCTAGCCTATGAAGCATCCAGGTTGGGATGAGGTTGATCCCAGAACCTATTTCCACCCTAAAATGGAGGATCTCTATGCCATTGAACTATAAGGAAATGTACAACATCTATATTTGGACCTTCATGAGGGAACCCTCCTCTTCTCTAATGAATGAGATGATGGCTTGGAATTTTTCCTACACATCCTCCTCTTGATAGTATAATTATAGAGTAGATACCTATTTTTCAGACATGAGTGGTAATTTTAATTATTCTTCAAGGGGATCATGCATTTATTTTGAAAATATGAGGTCCTTGAGGATTTGGAGACTTTCAGGTATGCTTGTGAGTTGTTTAAAAACATTGTATTTTTGTGCCAAAGGAATATTTTTTTTGGAAGAGGTCCTCTCTTTTGATGTTGTCTATTCAACTAATGTTCGTTGTACCACTATATTTTGGATGGTTCTGGAGATATCTTGTTGCTGAATAGATGATACACTCTGAACCACTGTTGGATGACTCTTAGTTGGATGAGTCTTGGCACTGGTTAGATGAAACCAGTCACTACATAGTCATGGATGATATTCTCAATCAACTAACACCATTGGATATGGAGGTATATTAGAATAATCAGACCAAATAGGTCAGTTCCTGTTGAGCCTTATAGAAAACATGATGCCCGGTCTCAGTGTCATGCACAACCTTGTTCAATACACCAGCCTGAGAATTATAATTGCATTCACACCCTTGTCCCTTTCTATAACAATGTCATTTAGAGGAATTATGGAGATTAATGAATCATTCCTCACTATCGGGAATTGTGAAATGATCTACTAACACAATGGTGTTCGTAGAGGCAAACATCGACTCATCATTAATGGATTCATCTAGTGTCGAGAATACCTTAATTAGGGTTCCCATCTTAGGAGGCATGAAATCACTAAGGGTGTGAGAAGGATTCATCACTTATGGGGTAATTTAATTTCCCTTGCACCGTCATCTACTATTATTCCAGAATATGGAAGACTATGATGTAGATGAAAATTTAGAGGTCGAAGGAGGTGGAGTGATCATAGGATACTCTAGCCTACCTAAATGGGAACAGATAACACCATGGGTGCAGGTGACTACCCTGTGAGCCTACCAATAATCATATTTTCGTATTTCTTGGGAGGAAGCATAATTCCAATCATAGGAGCCTTTACTATCACTATCAGGGTCGGTGGAGATATACATCACCCACTCTGGGAAATCACCCAATTTAAAAAAAAAGTTATGATCCACCTAGTCTTGGAGATAGTTTTGAAGACATAGTATTTTTTTGATGGTATTTACAAGGATCCAATAGTATGGGAAATGGTTGGTATGGTCTGATAATTTTTCCCCTTGGGTACTTTCGTATTCTGAAAACTTCAAAATTCCCTTCTCAAGGGTACAGATGAAATAGCCCAAGAATTATGCATCCCTAAAGAAATAGATATTTTTTTTCTTATCTGGGAAGGGTACTTTGGGAGCCTAGCCCTAATAAAGGGTTGGAGACTAAAAAATCATGTTAATATAAAACCAAAGTGAAATGTTTCCCACAAAAATTAAACAAAACCAAAAAAATAACAAGTGATGTAACTCCATCCCAATTGTGTGTAGCTCCCTTTAAATGATCTTTCCCCATTTAGCTCGCCCTCAAGAGGATGTGAAGGCTCGAGTGGAACCTGGCCTCCATTATTGACCCCCCCTATGAGGATAGGTGGCTCTATAACTTCTAGGATGAGGAGATAAATCATCTAGTACTCCAAAATAGAATAACCTTTCCTCATGGAAGAACTCAAAAATTGGGTGAAAATGTTCCAATTTATAGGCAAAGTGGAAGGATGTTTTTAGCACCTTGATTTAGAGAAACCATGTGAACCATAGTTTTATGTGGCCATAGATCCTTGTCTCAAATTTAAAAAAAACTAAAAAAGTTGTTTCCCCACATCTTGAATAAATACCCCCAATAATCTATAATCATCTGGACATTTACATTCTAGTATATGTAAAAAATACAAAACACAACTTTTAACATCATGCAGATTTGGTTCCTTGTACATATCAATCTAGTTGGGCCTCCAGATGGTAGAACTGGGTCTGGGTATCTTTAAAAAAGTTTTATCCCATAAAATTTAGACCATTACACAAAATATCATTCTAATTTGATGTAACAATTATTATAAGTATGTAGTTGAGTCCATATATGTTCTTGGAATCATGCACAATTTGGCCCATTTTCTTCAACTTTGTCATGGTCCCTGCCAATAACCTCTAACTACAATGAAAACATCCTCAAAAGTGAAATTTTCCTTTTTATCAATGATTAAAAAAAATAATGGAATATAAAATTAAGTTAAATAAATTATTAAATTTGGAATTTATGATACAAAATCAGTTTAACATAGTGGTATAAGGGTGGAAATAAATAGTGAATTACTACAGGATCACACCCTCATGTTTAAACATTTATAATCATAGGAAAATTAAAATATCTAAAAATTATGCATGGATATATTAAAAACATCGTGAAGATTTAACATTAATTGATAATTTAATCCATGATAGTAATGTTATAAAATAAAAAAATCACACCTAGGATTTATTCTTAGTGATCATTGAAAAAGAGGTCTCATAAATTTTATCATAAAGAAATTATAATTGATACATGATAAAAATATGAGAAAATAATTCATTATCTAACCACATCACCAATTATGCACGTGTTTGTTTGGAAACCATTTCATTTTATTCTTTCTACATTTTATCCAGTAAATATATGTTATTTTTTTTTTAAAAATATGATTAAATGATTATTTCCATAGAACCATCCCTAGATCCTTGGAAATCAAATTTCAATACCCACTCACTTAAGTATTCCTATAAGTAAAATATTATGTTCTTGACGTAGATATCCCTATATTTCGTACATTTCATCACTCCCATCATTTATTATTATTATTGTTTTTTTCAAAATTATAATATTGAACAAATCTATCACTCATCAATGAAACCTTGTTTGATCTCCCCATGATACTTATTGTAATAGTTATAACATGATATAAAGTCACGTAAGAGTGGGTTTTTTACCTTCACAATTTACAACCCATATTTTTGTGTTTTTGTTTTTTATGAGGACATACAATAGTTGGATAACATGTACACACACATATGTCAATCCAATAAAGTAATGAAAAATATCAGATAAGGGAAAAATGTATGGAAATAATTTTTTTAAGATAATAAATATTATCCCGACTTATATGTACCTTTAATTGAGTAAGAAAAAATCACACTTCATGTTTGGGTGAAAAAATGTGTGGTGAAATTAAGAGGCATAATTTTACCATAAACTATTAACACAAAGGGTTCCATTCATCTCAAAAGTTGAAAAGTGATACATCCATTTATAAAATTTATAAAAACCCAATTTTTTTAGAAAATTAGCACCTTAATTTTAAATTTATTCTAAAACACACATTCCATAAACAAAATGGTTTTCTTTAAAACAACTTGAAATAGGAAAATTACTCAAAAAATCAATAATTTCCATGATTATGTGGGAATTATTTTCCATGATTATGTTTCCATAAAAATGAATATTTGAGTACAAAATTGAGAGTGAAATGGGGGATGGAGGTAAAAATACAACTTAGCAAGAGAAACAGATAAAAAGAAGAAAGACAATGAAAATTTATAAATTACTTAGGAATATAATCACCCCTACACCTATACTATGCAGTTTCCTCACTATAATGAAATATAATTTTGGAATTAAGGATAAAAACCTATGGGTTTCATTCATAGTTTTCTTATTGAACTTGGAGTTCCTCCTTTAAGGAATTTGGAAGGGCTTAATGAAATTTCTCCAGCTATTTCCCATTGACAATGATGTTTTCTTTTGTTTCTTCCTTTGTAACCTAAACATCACCATGGGAATAAATATTATCACTAGTATATATTCTAAAAAAGTGGGAATGAATCTTTCCGGGATGTAACTTCATCCATTCATTGAAAATAAGGACCTTCTTCCCATTGTGGAATTAACGATGAAGTATGAGGTGGTTGTGGGTAGCCATGGTTCCCCCTTATAAATCTAGAAGTTCTCATGAGATTTTGTTATCATTTTCTCTATATGTTAGATCTGTAACTTATTATTAAGAGATTCACCATAATGATATTAATTTAATTGATTAATGTCCTAGTAGGTTTAGTGCTTCATCTTAATGGGGATGCGAAAACTCTTTCAAAAAAATCTGATAAGGTGACATTCCACTGGGAGTCTTAAAGGAAGTATGGTAATCCCATAATGAATTATTGAGTCAAAAAATTTAATCCATTTTGTGGAATTGAAAAGTTTATTCAAGAATTTGATTTACCTATCTATTTGATACCTCAAATTAACCATTGGTCTTTGGGTAATATGTAGTAGACACTCGATTCCTGACCCCATATGGATGAAAAAGTGACTTCATTTTTTGGCTCGAAAAAAAAACCTTGGTCACTGATAATGAATCTAGGTAATCCCAAACAATAGAAACTTTGGGTTCTCAAAAATTCCACAACTATCATAGAATCATATTTCCTCATGGATCGTTCATGTACCCGTTTTTATACACAATAAACTATCATAAAATGTACATGTTTTTAAAGGAATTGGGAAATGGCCCCATAAATTTAGTGCCCCAAAAATAAAAAATGTCATGAATGATCAAGGTTCTTTGTGGAATTTAATTCCTTTTAGATACATTCCCCATACATGAAAACAAGTAAAATATTTATATAAATCATGGGTGTCCCAAAATAATGTTGGAAAAAAGATACCAGAATCGAGGACCTTTGTGAGTAGTCTATTGGGGACCAAAGTATCCTCCACAAGAATGAGTGTAGAAGAATCTAAGGAAAAAAAACTCTCTATCAAGAATACAACTCCTGATTACTTTATCACTACATGTGAACAAAAGGTAGGGGTCACCCTAATTTTACCAACAAGAATCATGTTTTAGACGGGTGGCGTGATTTTTTTGGAATTAGAAAGAATGAAAAATGTTATCAAATAATTTATAATTTCATCATATCATGGAATATCATCTTGAACATGGTACAATTACTCAACCAAAAGCATTTAATTTATGATAATAGAGTGGAATGATTCAATGTAGACGGATGGGAGGATCCTACTATTATAGTCATCCACCACATTCTGTGCTCCCTTTTATCTCTAATTTTTGAGTTATATTCTTGATGGAGGATAATCTAGAAAATGAGAAATGTTTTGGGTTATGGTTTTTTAATGATATACTAGATGTATGTATGGTTTGATAACACAATTAAATTGTACCATAAAAGTTATTGCCTAAATTTATCCATGAAAAAAATTTCAACCAATTCTTTTTCAGTTGTGGGGTAGTTTTGTTGGGTAGGGTCCAGTGGGCATGAGGCATATACTGTGAAATGTGGAGATATATAAACTATTTGTGTCATGAGTTCCCCAACTAAATAGTTACATGAATCACATATGATATAAAATGGTAAATCCCGCTACAGTTGTTGGATTACCAATAGTTACATGAGACTCCATTTCAATTTTTTAAATTCTTACTCACATTCTTTATCAAAAAAAAATTATTATTATTATTGGAGTAATTTGGATAGGGGGAGTGGAATATAACTAATTTCATGAATGAAAATATGGTAAAATCTATCATGACCTAAGAAATACCACACATCCTGCACATTTTTTAAGAATGGTAGGGAATAAATGACATCAATATTTGTTTTATCTACTTAGATACCATCCCCATAAATGATATGACCAAGTATTATACCTTGTTTTACCATGAAATGGAATTTATCATAATTTAATATGAGATTTTTATCAATATAGTGACATAGTAATGAACCAATAATACTCAATCATTCATCAAATGATAATCCATACATAGTGAAATCATCCATGAATATTTCAAGAAAATTCTCCAACTAATCTGAAAAAATACTATCCATGCATCATTGGAAAGTAACTTGAGCATGGAATAGAGCAAATGGAATCCTCCTATAGGAAAATGTACCAAATGGGAAAGAGAATGTCATATTTTCCTAATCCTCAGGGGATATAAAGATCTGGTAGTATCTAGAATACCCATCAAGAAAATAGTAATGGGACTTCCCCATTAGCATCTCTAGAATTTATTCTCTGATTGTAAATGAGAAATGGCCCTTCCTAGTTTTTGGGTTTAGTTAACGATATTCTATATAGACACTCCAACAATTAGGCACACATTTTGGAAACAATTCATTATTCTAATTTTTAATTATAGTAAGACTAGTTTTCTTGGGAACTAACTACACTAGACTAAACCATTATTTGTCAGAGAAGGGTTAAATGATTCTAGTATCCAATAATTTTGTTACATTATTTTTAAAAATATCTATTAGGTTTGTGTTTAGTTGACGTTGTGCCTACCTCACTCTTTATCATCATCATATAAATATATGTGATGCATGCAAAGTGATGGGATAATATAGGGAATGTCAGTAAGTGGTCATACCAAATTATGTGTATACTCCCTCAAAAGGTCAATCACTCACAATTCATGCTCTAGAGAGAGTGAACTAGAAATGATGATGGGAATATTTATTCCATTCTCATGATATGAATATTTCAAATTCTTAGGTAGAGGTTTAAGATCCAATTTAGGGGGTTTTGATATATTGTAGTGAATGTGGAAGTAATAAGTCAATGATCCCATATATCTACTCAATGGTAACATCCTCATATAATAATTGAACCTTTACAAGCTTAGCAGTATCATCGATGGTCATGGGATCATTAGTTCTCCAAAAGTCATCAATTAAAAAACCCGCATCACATTTTTCTGGAACACAAAAACATGCAATGCATGATTCAGTAGCTATAATTTCTGTCAAGGATGAAAACTCTTAAAGGGGATCTGGGGAATGAAAATATTTTTTAGGGTAAGGGAGTACATCAATAGAATTAACTAAAAGTGAAGAATGCTAATCTGAGGGGTGATTCATGGAATCAAGGATATTTAGGTGGACCATGTCACCACAAAACTCCATAGATAATGTACCATTATTGACATTAATTGTCATTTTTTTTAAAGGAATCCCCGATATAATTGTCCCAATGTACACTCATCCTATCATATTCCATTTTAATCACATAAAAAAATTAGGAAAAATTAAAATTTACACCATCACAATAACATCCTCTAACACACCAGGGGGTGTGATGTACTTTGGTTTACTAGCTGGACAAAACTTATGGTGTAATATACTCCTCAAACCTAAAATGAGGTGAAAATAGAGTGAGACATCACATTAATAAAAGTTCCCAAATCATGAGAAGAAATAGAAAATAAATACTCCCCAATGTTTCACATAATAAATAATGTTCTATGATTGTTTCATTAGGTGGGAAGTCATGTATCTATCAATATTGAGAAATTCCTCCCCAAGATCACCTTGAATTTGTCTTCAGTGTGTACACATCTCATTTAGAAATTTAGCGTAACATAGATTTTCTTCATGACATCAATCATGGGGATGTTATCCTACACTTTTTGGAATGTTTCCATGATTTCATTATCATGTTCTGTTTCGTATTGTTTCCTTGGTTAGGTTTCACTTTGGTGAAATGTAAGAGAAATGGTTTTCTTGGTGTTTCATCAAATGAAACTCTCTTTCCTTTGGTAGAGGTTCTATAAGGAAAAGGTTTCTTCTTATTTGGTATATTTTAGATGGTTGGAATATAAGTTTCCATGGGAGGGGCTGAATTTATCTGAGGGGTCATTTGGATTTTAGGTTGAGTTCTACTCCAAAGGGTAATGTCACTAAAATTTACAGTAACTATAGGTTTCACTAGTGATTGAGATTATAGTTTACCTAAATAGTGACTCTGGATACCCCCCGTCATGTTGGAGAGATTTCAAAATTGGGTTATTAGGATTTCAATCGCTGCTTCGGTAGTTCATTAAAATTAAATATTATTTTAATCCATTTGTTTCATCATGTCCTCTAGGATAGGCTTTGGTTTTGGCGGGGGTGTTGGAAAGTCCTTTATGGTGGTTGAGGATTTCATAGTGGTGGAGGAGGTTGAATATTCTACCTCAAGTGGTTACAATATTATTGAGGTTGTTTTGAATAACCCTTACCTATATACTTGGTTTTCTTTCGACCTAGGGTTGGATGGATAATATGGTTCTTGCCTAATGATTTTGTTATAGGGGTGGCCTAGACAGATTTCCTCACAAATAAAAGATGATTCCATCATTTGAGGAAATTGGTCAGAATAGTTTGTGTTCATAGAACAGATACCACAATGGATGGGAGGAGTATATTGGTATTTACATTAGGAAAGAGTAATTTTTTGGGAAGGTTACATAGCTCTTCAAACTTCCTGTACACCTTCTCATGCACAAAAATCATGACATCATCAACACCTTGAATGGGTATGCTGAACCTTGCACCAAATTGTTGAGTGTTATGAACCATGTTCTCAATGTGGTTCCTTCCAAAAATTGGCATTTTATCATGTATTTTACCACATAAAATAACATCAATGACGTTTCTATCAATAGGAATTAAAACATCACAAAAATAAAGTATTATGAGTTGACCAAATATTTGGTTGTCTGGGAAACATAAAAAAATCCAATTAAATCATTCCCAATATTTACGAAGTGTTTCCCCATGAGATTATCTTATCCAATAAATTTCATTCCTTATTGTTTTAGATTTAGAGGCTGGGAAATATTTGTCAATAAAAATGTGTTTCGTGTCCTCCCAACCTCGAATAGGGTATTTAACACAATACAACCAATCTTTTGTGGTGAATTCTAATGAAAAAGGCAATTCCCAATTATTTTCTTTTTCTTCATATAGATTAGTAGGATTTAATGTTGAGCACATAATGTGAAATTATTTTAATTTATTATTTGGATATTCTCCCATGAGTCCATGAAATCATTGTATTAAGTGAGTTAAACTATATTTAAGTTCAAAATTTGCTACCTCACCTTGAATTTAAATATATGAAAGATTATTCTCATCATCTGGTGACGTTATTTATTTTAATTTCCAGTTATTTTCAGTCATATTATGAACTTTTATTTTAGTATTGAATTTTTTTTAGAATAATAAGTAGGATCCAGAAGAGTTTTGATGTTTTTTACGTCCCCCTTCAAGTGGTCATTTTGCACTTCTTGGTGCCAAGAATGTAAGATCCTCAATGATTCATGTTCGAAAGGAATCAATTTCTATGAGGAAGATCACATCATGAACAATTCCTAAAAATTTAATGTTGTATAAACCAACATTAAAAATGATGGAAGAAAATAATCAAACAAATATTTAAAAAATACACAATGGTTTTATAAAAAAACATACACTAAAAAAGTGCTCCCTAGTAGTAGTGCCAATATTTTAACACATTGTCATGAAAAGTCAAATTTATTATGTTTTTAAAGTTAATATATATTCTATTGAAGATAGTATGCCATTTCTAACGGATCTTTTGGGGTTTAAAGTGTGTATTTTTAATAAAATTGACTAAAATAGTGGGTGGTTCGAAAACAGTTTTAAAAATAAAATGACTTAATTAAAGAGTATAAAAGTTGACAATGGTAGGTGGTGTTTTTATAATTATTATTGAAGGAGGTAATTTCATGTTAACTACACATCTTATATATTTTATTGTTCTAAATATTGAAAATTATTTAATGGAATTATATGTTTGAGGGTTGTTATGATCTTGATTCCCCGCTTGCCTCTTAAAACGATGAAAAAGAACCAACCCTTGACACAAAAACCATGTTTTCATGGTTTGTACCTCAAGATTAGAACGCGTTCTACCAATGAATAATGAAATATCATGCATGTGAATGTGATAAAATATTCTTGTGTTGTCCAATCTGATCAACCCAATATTCCCTCTTGAAATATCAACCCAATCAGTGTTGAGATAAAAAGTGTTTCACCTGATTAAAGAAAAAAATCATTCAAATAAAAATAATGTTAATATAAAACATAAATTTAATTATTCAAACAAAAATTAATCAAATATAGTTGGATAAAATTTGTTGTAACTCCCTCCCAAGTGTGTGTACCTCATTCTAAATGATCTTCCACCATTTAGCTCACCATTGAGAGGATGAAATGTCTTGGGTGGAACCTCTCCTTCATCTATGATCCCCCTATGAGGATACATGCCTCATAAACTTCTAAAATAAGTATAATAATCAAATATTACTCCAAAATAGTAGTACTTGGACTTCTATTCAAACATTCTAATGGGGTTCCCAAGGATCCAATTTATAGGCAAACTAGAAGGTGGTTATGTGCACCCTAATTTTGAGAAATCACTTACACCGTAGTTTTTTATGGAAAAATATTCTTATATCACTTTAAAAAAAATAAAACAAAATTCCCCACCTATTGAATAACTCCATGTATAATTTGGAATTATTTGGAAAACTAAATCCAAATATATGGATGAAATACAGATCACAACTTTTGAATTTATGCAGATTCAGTTCATGAAACAGATCAGTCAATTTTGGTCATCAGATTGATGAATTGGGATCATGTGTCTTCAAGAAAGTTGCATCCCAATAAATATTGGATCATACCAAAAAAATATCAGCCCAATTTGATGGATAAATTAGTATAAACGAGTGTTTCAATCTATATATTTTCTTGGATTCCTAGGAAATTTGGACCATTTTCTTCAACATTGTCCTAGTCCCCCCAAATCACCTCCAGTTACATTGAAAACATCCAAAAAAAATGAAATTTCCCTTTTCAATATCGATTAAAAAATAATGGAAACAAAAATGAAGTTAAATTTATTATTAAATTTAGAATCTATGAAACAAAATTAGTTTGAAACTGGGGAATTAGGGTGAAGATGAATAGTGAATCACTATGTAATCAGCAGTGCCTAAAAGTTCTATGCTGGGAGAGTCTACACTTTATAGGGAAAGTTTACAATATAAGGATCATTTGGTAGATGGACCAGCATCTCTACTATATCTAGAACCTCTACATGCACGGGGGTGTTAGTCTCTACATTGACTACCCTTCTCACTAGAGATAGAAGATTAAACTAGTGCGACTGCCTAACCTACTGCATGGATTCCTCCAGACACTGGGACTTGTCATAAAACATAGAAATTATGACAAAAAAAATTTAACCGTTAAGGTTACGGACTAGATTAACCCTGAAATTACCCCAAACTCATTAATAGTTGTTATTTATTCAAAAACATATCGAGTGATTATGCAAGGACATTCCCCTATGTAACAATATCTGTGACTCACTCATCAGGACTCCACTTGATCATTAAGAGGTTTCATATACTGTTCTTACACATGGGGGATTTTAACTGGTAATGTAATTTCTTGTGATGTTATCAAAACCAATAATAGACCATAAGGCAAGTCGGTTGTAATAGATGAATGCATGTCCTTCCAGCATCAGAAAAAAACACCAGAGCTTGGTGGCCTCTACTTGATCTGTGGTCCCTAACATAGGTTTTCATAATAAGAAGAAATGATAAAAATGTTTTAGTGTGTCTTGTCTCTCATTGAAAAATGAAAATCTAGAATTTAAAAACTCTGGTGGTGCTCGGATGTTTTCCAACCACACTGGGTATGGCTTCCCATCTAGCAGGATGACCACCTATTGTGTCTCAAGGGCCTCAAGGAAAGTAGTGAGAGTTGTTATCAGGTCATCTTGGTGTGGGTACCTATCTTAACGGGGGTCTGTACTAACAATGCATTGATAGGATCTTCATCTCTGAGATTAGTTTCACCGAATCTAGGAATGATATTTTCCAGATCTAATGGAGGATAATGACATTTCTTGGGTGGCTTCGATGGCTTGTATCTTGATCAGTTTCTATACACTCTTGCCTCAACTCTACCATGATTCATAGGGTTCTTGAGCTCAACTGGGGGAATCTGGATATGGAGGACTTGTTTTTTCCCACTAGAGGTGATATGGGATCTCTTATGGTGGTTTTATAATCTAAAAAATAACTGAAAATGAAACACCATAGGATATTTTTATGAACCATGAGATTTTGGAGAACAGCAGAAATTATGGGATCTACCTATATCATTGGTTTAAACTCAAAAAGATCAGATGTCCAAATATACTATTTCCCTTGTTGTTATGTCAAATGGGAGGCAATTCTTCATTGGGTGGATCCCTGAGACCATGTTCATGCATCTGATAATGTGTAAGGAAACATGTTTGAGGGTATCCCTAGTACTATTCATCATCTTAAAGCAGAACTCTCCTGATAATCCTAGAATTTATGACCCTATCCCTATGATCCTCTCGATGGTTAGGTATGACTGTATTTACTATAATTATACTAAGAGGGGAACCCTCATTGTTAGCTGGATTGTTAGTCTGTCATAAGATACATATGAATTGGGGGAGACCATACTTTTCCCAACACTTGATCAATACATGTATAGATACTTCTTCAATGACTCGGCAGAGCACTGTATGGCTACTAACACTAGACAATTGAATGGTTTGGTGGTAATTGTTTGATGTGGGGGGTGACCCACTGGGAGTGTTGTGATCTCAACCCTTTGAAACTACTGATCAATGGCCTCAAGGTGATCCTAGATTACGAGATAGATCAAATGATGATTACAGAGTAAATAGAAAATATCTAGGATGATCTTGATGAAACTCACGACCTATACCTTGGTATGGTACTCCTGGATGTCGAAGTTTGGAGTTTCATATGGCCAAAACACCATAGAAAACCAGTCAGCGGCAAGGACTTCCCACATGACCTCTTGCTCAGAGGAAGGTTCTTACTCTTGATTGGTCAAAGATCTGATAATATATGGACAAGATATGGGTAGAAATACTATTGTATATTAGTAATGCATTTGGTTAAATGGTATATGATTTTCTCCATGAGTCAAAAGATCACTCCAAGCTAGGATATCTCTCGGGGGTAGTACCAACCGCATCATCACATCTCTGTATGATTGGGGTTTTCCCACCACAACATATTCCAAGGTAGTGGTTTTTATCTATGGATTAATATATTTTCTCACCATATAATGTTTCTAATCCTGAACATGAAATCACTTCAAAGTCTCAGGTGGTGTGGTGTTGAGGAGGGAAGTTGGAAATGGTGGAAACTTTACCTCAAGTACCTGGAAGGGAACCAGAACTTCCTCCACTTTCATGTACTTGAAGATGGATATAGGGATCATGTAGATTTCAAATTCTAGGATGGAGATTCAAACTTGTTGGGATCCAGCACTAGACTCCAATGACTATAGTGATGACTCCATTAATGAGTCTTTCATCCCCTAAGAATCTGATATTTCAATGTGGTCGATGAAGAAAATACATTTCCCATGATTTCACCTTTGGTGATGAATGTTCTCCATTTTACTATGGGATGGTTCTTTAGATTAGGGTTACTATTTTTCATGGGTACGAATTCTGTTCAGGTTTTTTGGGATATGGGGTGGACCTACATGTTGAGAATAAAGAGTACATGCAGTACCTACGTACTGGTTACCAATATAGAGAGGAGGACCTCCACTTTTGTTAGGATAACACGGGAACGACCTCAAATATAATTTTCAATGATGTAAGGTGGACCATAACTAGAGGTGGAGAAAGTGTGGGGAGGATCTACACACTAAGTCTAATCATTATTAGATGACCCATTATGACTATTGGCGGTGCCAATGACTGAAAGAGTCACCTTAGTTTTCCTATGAGGCAGCTTTAGTCTTGATCCCAATCAGGTGAAGATGAATCATTATTCGCCTAATATTGGGATCAAGAGGTATGTGATAGAGGTAGTATGGGCCACTATATCCATAGAATTCATTTCTTGTTGGGTGATGTTCTATTCCTTCCCAATACATTGGCATCGGGTGCCTCAGATGATGTTTGACGGAGAAGGGGTGAAGTCCCCCAGCTCTTTGTCCTGAGGGACCAGTTGTTGATGGTGTTGACACATCTTGGTGGGATCCATCATGGGAAAATACTTAGGGTTAGTAATGGATGACATGAATCTGAAATCCCCTAAATCCTTGGCATGTGGTATTGAGTTATCATAATTATTTTAATAGAGACTCCCGAAGTGGTTCATCATTGGAATGAAGGGTGGTTTCACCCTGCACGAACCTTGGGGGAGATGGTGTTGATGAGGTGATGATTTCTATTGGTCCTTGAGGTCCATATACCTTGTGGTAATGACCCATAGTACTTGTACCAGACTATGAGGTTCTCAATAACTCTCCTCAAGATTGTTTCTAAGGGTAAGATGGGGTGTGGGTTCCTAATAGTCATGGTTTCTTCTGAAGGAATGTTGAGGATGGAGTTGAGTAGGGTTTTCACATTGATATTATCCCTACCCAAAAACCTCCAAGAACTATTTTAATAGTTTTTTATTGCATAAACCCTAGAAGATATGAAAATTTAGCTATTAGTATAGTCATAATAAAATCAATTCCCAATTCCCCAACACCATCCAATTTTCTGAAGATGGAGATGGATGTAAACTGACAATGTTGCAGAATGAGGATACCCAAAGCTAACAGACCCAATTCATTGGTCAGTTCCATGATGGGTCCACCATTTACTTGGTGGGAATTGGTGCTGGATGTTTTAATTTAGTGACATGAAAAATCTACTTGCTCCCTAACACTACTAGTCACTATGTTGAGACGAAGAGCTTCACATCAGGTTACCATTTATGTTTATGATGAATTCATTTGGACCCCACCTTCACGTCATAGTTGTGCATGATTCATGTTGTAACCTGACATTCCCACTTTCCAAAGGTGGGTGAATTTCATCAATTTCAATAGTGATATCATCTCCTTGATTGAAATAGGTTGATGGGTACTCTTTCCATAGATTCCTCCTTAGAGATCGACACCAAGTTCGGTCTCCCTTGGAGATTATTTTGTCTTCACACAACTCAATCCTAGTTCCATATCTTTTTAGACACCATTAAATTACACTTTATATATATATATATATAGGGTAGAATCCTTTATTCAGGGGAGTATTCGTGTTTGGATTCAATGATAATGTCTGGATGTCGGGCACATTGGGCACATGTAAATCTCACTCTTGGGAGGGTATCTCATATAAAAAATATTATACATGGAACCCATGGTATATTTTGTTAATAAAGAGGTAATTTATGTCTAGGGTGTAAGTCTTACATGTATATTTACCTCAGTAATCCCATGTTTATTTCATGGGGTAGGTGTTTTAAGTTAGGTCACAAGTTCTACATCCTGTGGAGATGGATCAGAACATCCTATGGAGACAAATTTGGGAATGAGTTTAACATCTTGTGTAGATAGACCAAATGCTTTTTGGATGAGGTTTTAGGTTTATCTCATGGGGAAAACACCTTAATGGTTTACTAGTTTTGGGATTAAACGTCTTGTAAAGAAAATCTGAGGGGTCTATCCTTATAAGGGGATATGTCACACCTATGTTTACCAAAGTGAATTGAACAGATTGTGAGGTGGATCCAAATTGTGCATACCTAAGAGGGAAGACCTAAGTTTAACCATAGGATTGAACACTTTATTATTCAGATCTAGAATGTTGATGGATCAAATGCCTTGTGGGTGGCTCTAATGTTTACCAATTTGGATAGGATTTCTTATGAGATGGATCCGAAGGTGTGTCCATTAGAGGGAAAATTTCATAGCTGAGTTAACCAAAGTGGATAAGAGACCCTGTGTGGAAGATGAATATGTTTCCTCCCAAGGAGGGAACACATATGTTTACCAATTGTTAGTTTTGAACCTCAAGGAGTCATTCTACGTGCCCTATTTTAAATATATGTATCAAAATCTAAATTGTCTGATGCTAATGTATAAGGTCTTGTAACAGGACTGATCCATATAGTTTAACATCCTGTGAAATTACACTCATGTCATGAAAGGAGTTTTGTGGAGGGGTTTTGTGGGGAATACCTATTGAATATTCCCTTTTAAATAGTATCTCTCTTGAGTTAATGATGTGGGGATTACACATGGTAGTTGCATGAAATAGGAGGCTTGTTCACCATGGTGGGATAAGGTGAAATCCTATGATGGTCGTATATGGAGAATCTTGTGTTTACAATATAGGTTAAGAGGTTTGGGTCATACCATTTCAATCATACATAGGGAATCCTGTGTTTGTGACATAAGGTAAGGCTATAGTCTAACATCATGTGCTGAGGACGTTTTCATGCAATTTAATATCGAACAATTAGGATGTGGAAGTAGGTAGTTTTACATTATGAATCTCAAGTTTGGGGGGGCTTACTTCTCACCCCATGAGCTTACATGACTACTTCTCATGATCCTTTGGGTGTGGAATGGAACTGTCACTATCGTGGATGGGTATTCAATCATGAGGTCCATGTTAGGGTCCCTATGCTTAGAAGCAACTCTCATTAGGGTACATATGATTAGAAGCTAGTGGTAGGTCATAGGCTTAACATGAACTTGGGGTGAAGTGGGAAGACATATAAGTGGGTGGAATTGGTCACATGGGGACTCATTGTGATGCTAAACCAGTCATGGATTGGTGTGTGGGGCTTGACCATTCAACCTTCCCGAAAGGGTGTCAGTAGAAGGGAATCACCATAGAGAGGTCCAGGAGGAGGGTTTTGTGAATCATGGAGCCTCCATGAGATGTTATTCACGAATCTCATGTGCCTTTCAATGTTTTTGGGATTCATGGAGGCGTATTCTTCACAAAATAGGATGTCCCTGCCTCAGTGTGAAGTCATCATTCAAAGGGGGGTACTTTGAAAGGTAGAATGGTTTGTGAATCCTAAAGTACCTTAGAGGTAATTCTTCTTTCACAGATGGATTGGGACTTCACAGAATAAATCTCAACTTTTCACGAAGTCTCTAATGAACACAAGTCAAATAGTTTCATGGTGATTGGATACCTTGGGAGAAAAATTTTGTTTTTGTTCACGATGCTTAGGAGGTTCATGAATATGGAGCTTTTTCATAAGTTTAAAGTTCATAGATCATCACTAAAAATTAGAATTGAATGGGGGTATTTATAGGTTATGGATCATATTATGATGGTATGTGTTATCAATTCATTTATGAGCTTAGAAAATGTGCACGGATTAGTGAGCCCAAATTTCACACTCGTAGGGCTACCGTCAACCCTTTGTGATCTTGCAAAGTGCTCAGTGACTCTAAATGTCATTTCATGGTGGTACTATCATAACATCATGCAGTTCTCAATGAATATTCTCATCTTGGGATATTTTCAAGATGAGGCCATTCGTGGAGCTCAATATCTTCACAAACCAGAACCTTTGAAGGAATTTTGGGCAGTTTTGCCTCATATTCATCCCAATCCTCATGTGCCTTCCTCAACTATTCATGTGACATTAATATTTCAGTTTAAAAAATCATATTTAATACTAAGGGTGTGAAAACATATGGGTATGTTCGGTTTAAAGAAAAATATCACCCAATATTCATAACCACAATATACGGTTTTTCAAAAAACTCAACATGGTGGGTTGAGGTGATTTAAATAGTGGGTTGATTTTATTTACAAAATAATTATAAAATCTAGTAAAAATATATATTTTTATTCACAATGATAAATAATTTTTCAAATTAAATACTTACATCAAATATAACATTTTAAAAGTTATCATTTTTTTAAAACCCAATATTTTACACTAATAATTAATCAAAACAATATAGTTTATATCCAAAATTATTTATACTATAATTACCACATGGATATTAAGTGATAGATACCCTTAGTGGGGGTGATTTATGGTATGAAACTTTTTCCAACTTAAACACTTATCCCTCAAACTCCCATTAATCTAAATAATCTTATCCTTATTATTAGTATAGTCAGCCCTAAGTTATTCTTTCTACAATGATCTGTTTTTTATTTAACTTTCTTGATCAATTATGGATCAAACCACAATTTCCAATTTATTACTCATAGAATATTGAAAAAACATGTACAAAATACATAATAATATCCATGGTTCACATACACTAGGCAAATCCATTGATCACAAAATGATATTGTGTCAATGTACTATGATCTAGCAAACTCGCTATTTGGTGATGGGTTTAGGATAGATCACTATAATCATGAGGTCACTCAATTTACAATGATTTATGTACGGTTAGATGCCCCATAGGGAAACTCCCTTACCCCTATCTCTTTTTCACTACTTCATGAAAAGAAAAAAGCTATGAAAACACACACCAAATCAAATAAAAACTAGATTTTCTTATGCACCAAGTATAGATAGGTGATCCTTGATCATCACCTGTATATCTTTTATAGACTAACAATGAAATAAAAAATGATAGTAAAATCATCATCCATGATTCAAGTGATGGTTATGGGAACAATTAAAGCACATGTTGTGGGTGTTAAATTAAAATTTATTTTAACATAGTGTTGCCCAAACCCCCAATAGAGGGCCTATTTACATTAAATTTAAAATTAATTATTTACGATTGGAAGAAATGATTTACCTTTTTGTAGGATACATTCTTCAATGTATTTTTTTATCATTTGAAAACCCTTTCTATATTACCATTATTATGGTGTAAGGATCCAAATGTAGAATCCCTCTATTGATGATCCACATGTTCTCCTTTCATCTTTAAGAAATGCCAACTGATTTTCATGTACTAGTGTGATGAATAAATTATATTCCATCATTAATGTTGATAAATCATCCTTTGATCATGATGGAATCCCCCTTGTGTTTCTCATTCTTGATAGGAAGAGAGAGAGGAATTCGAGAGAGAAATATATTGTGTGCAACGGTTCTCTATTTCTTGATTAAAACTATAGAATATAAGTAACCATATATTTATATTGTTGAATTTTTTGTTAAGATATTATTTCATTTCATTTTTTCCCTTAAATAATATAATAATTCTTAACAACCCACATTACACATAATAAAAATAAAAATAATAATATTTTATGTCGTGTAATAACTTGTACAATTATAAATATTATTCTACTGGATTGAAAATTAATATTTATCACCAGATATGGTCTTGGACCATTCTAATGGATTAGAATTTATCGAATAATGAAAAAAATTATTCACAAATAAATATCTGTATCCACATACCAGTGATTAAATATTTATTAAGTATTAAATAAAATAAATAGAAATATATTTTATTTACAATCATATGATTATATATTTAGTGAATATATGCAATCAATAAAATGGGATAAAAATTATTCCTCGGTCATAAGAATAATATTTATTCAATTAATTTAATTCAAATAGAATTTAGTCTATGTGAACAAAAACACTTAATGTGTGACCCTCTAAGATTCTATCTTGATTGAATTTGGATGGTATGCCTAAAGTCCAAAATTATTGCTTAGAAAGAGGTCAATAAACCCAATAGAAAGAACTTATTGTCCCAAAATTGAAAATCACATATTATTTCTCATTGTATAATATAATCCTCCATTATCAATATCTCATCGAGCAAGTTGTGCATCTATGTCATCATCCTTTGTGCTCGATATGTCTTGATTTCACTATCCAAAATAAAATTCATTTCACTATGGACATGGAATTTATGGAAAAGTTATAATTTAATCAATGGGTCGTGATATAAACTTTTATAATGACAAAAAGGGGATATAAATCCTTGATTTATCAATTAACAATATTCTGTTGATGATACACCCAATGTACCCTACTACTAAAAATATATTGTGTGATGGTTTTTGTAAATAAATTAGCATGAGTGTGTCTAAGCATGAATTAATGATAATATTAGAGTATAAGGACCATTAGACATGCTAATAGAGAGGTATATCTGATGATATAAAAATATGATGAATTTTTACTTGCAGGTATGTTCTCATAATCTCCCATTTTGAAGATTACCAAGTGTGAACTTCAGGATATGAAGCCTCATATTCTTATGAGTACTCGCACCAAATAGTCTATATACTATGTGCCCATTGAAAGTACATTATCTGAACACATAAAAAAATTTATGAATATTTTCATATCATTTCAATATTCTCAACATAGAGGGGAACTACTATGCTCATTTCAATGTAAAAATGGTCTAGGACATTATCACATCAATGTTATGTAAAATAAAATTTAATAGGTGATGATATATTTAAATTAATATAAAAAAATTTCAATATACATGTAATATTATGTACAAAATTATCTAGTTCTAGGGTACCAAATCCAACATACTCCCACATTCACTAGAACCACCTAAAAATGACCGATTATTTCTCACATGAAGAAACATGATTCCATTGAGTATGGAAAAAACTTTTAGGCCTATTATATTTCCATGGATATTGTTAGAAAAATACACTTATCTTTGTAGAAAATCCATTTAATGTAACATTACAATCTTGATAAAATCCCTCAAGTAGTAATATGAATGAGTGTCCATATTTTTTTCCCATGTAAAATTATTTACATCCTAAGGAGATCCATAGTCAAATGTTATCATTAAATAGTAAAGATATTTTTTTTGTATAACCCAAAATTAGAACATTAAAGTACTAAACTGATTCTTATGCTACATCTGACGACACAACATACTCAAATATTATAGATATGACATCTACAAGCTATAATAATTTTTTATTGAATATTACCTTAGCATCTTCTATGATACTAGATCAAATTTAACTAAATGAATAAAAGAGTTCAATTCACTTGATAACTAATATTCCCACTTCTCTAGACACCAAGAACTCATCTAATTATACTTTATGAAGTACTATTAGATAGTTCTAACTGCATGTCGATGTAGTTATGTTGGATATTTTTAATATTCACATACTATGCATCATGAATTTGTAAAATAAAATATTTTTATATATCTTAGAAAATGTGATAAATTACAACTATTTAATCTTATAAAATTGTATTATTCTCGATAATATCATCCCCTTCTTATGAATGTTATACTAGAAGGATTAAATTCCATCAAAATTTTGTTCTTCTTCCCTAAATTATCCTTTTCTTGTCCCAAATTCGTTATTTTGAATCTTATAGACAAGTCACACTTCAACTTCTGGATCCTTCTACTATATGGTTAAGCTAACAATATTTCATCAACATATAAATGAAATTTGATGAATATTCCATCATCCCATGAATTATGATAACAATAATGTTCTATATTTCACCTTCTAAATCCATATTCTGATATAAATTAAATAAATTATTGATTTCATTATCAAGGTGTTTTTTTAGATCATAAATAATTCACTTCATCTGAGAAACCATATTCCAGTTCTCATATTTTGTGAAACATATTGGGTTCTTCATTTAGTGTTCTTCCTCCAAAATTCCATGAAGTGAGGTCATCTTTACATCCATCTATTCCATATAGATATGTTTCATTTTTACCATTCTCAACAACATCCTAATAGTTGTATAAATAAATGTCGGTGAAAGTATTTTTTTGAAAATAAACATCCTCCACCTATTGAAATATATTTTCAACCTTATATGCTCTATATTCTTCATATCATGCACCAATTACATTAATAAAGAAAACAAAAAAAAATTCATTGTATTTTTTCATTCTGGTATGTCAGGGATCTCCCATTTTAATTTGAACTTTAATGAATTCATCTCTTTATTCATCACCAACTTCCACTATTTGGAATCATGTGTGGCTTCTTATTTCAGGCTCTCTATCTTTCCTACATCTATTAGAAGAATAATTTTAATATTTGAACCAACTATATGAATAGTATTTCTCTCTCTAGTTGTTCTCTTCAACTGAGTTCAATGCATTGTATTACTCAATATAGATCATTCTTTTGATAACTGAAATTTTAATTACTCTAACTAGCAGAGCCTTAAATTTTCTTTCTCCTACTCAATATTCATATAAACATAAAATTGATGGCACATATTATTTAATAATTTCCTTTAGACTTCTAGTTATCACATATAAGTCTTTCAAGAGTTGTGATCTTTCAGTGATCACATTCATATCAGCTTGGATTTTGATAGTTGATTTATTTACTTCAACTTATTTTACCACTATTTTTCAATCCTTCCACAGAACCCCTTCATTTATGTGAACTTCTTATCTTCTGATGGATTCACTTTTTTACTTCCTCCCATATCCATTTTCTAAAATTATCATCAACATACCCAATGAAAAAACAAACCTTGGAATTTAAATAATGATAATTCCTATATATAGAATCAGTATTGATTTATTACATTCTTTTGAAGACATTACGGTGTTGATATTATAGCCATTTTAAAAACTATAGCTCATCAATAAGGTCCTTTACAAATGTTGATTCTAGAAAAATATTAACAAGATATGAATCTATGTTAATAGATTCCACCAAAATTCCCATTGAAATTACATAATGTAGTAACATACTTTGAGAATTTTTTGTCAATATTTGATTCATCCTATCAGCCACTCCATTCTGTTATAGAGTTTTTAGCACTATCTTATTATACCATGTCCCCTTATTCTTGTAGATGTTATGGAATTTATATCTAGTTTACTCACCACCATTGTTGTAACATAGTAATTTTATCTTCTAACCACACCCCCTTCACGCCATGGCTTTCAATTGAATGAAATACTGAAACACATTATATTTATGCTTTAGAATGTAAATCCCAAAGTTGCATATAGAATCAATAGTATGTGTAAAAATGTAAAGTAAACCTTTTTGGGACTAAAAAGGGAATATCCACAAACATCAATGCACACATGTTCTAAATCCTGATCCCTAGGCTCTTATTTTTCTAAATTAAAGGGCACACTCCTTTTTTTCTAGTATAAATATTTCACATATTTCAATTCTTGTGTGATCAAGCTTCAATATGAATTTATCTATAAAAACCTTTATGTTCCTTTCATTGAGATCTCCATGCCTGAAATTCCAAACCTAGGTATTTTCTGAACTTCTAGCCAATTAATTTGAGTGTGTTATTTTAGTTAAATAAGGTTCTCTATCCTTTACTCCTTTTGAAACAATCATGGATCCTTGAGTAGTTTTCCATACTATTTTAGTAAAGGTAGTTACATAACATGCATCATCCATTTTTCTAGTTGAAATTAATTTCCTTCACATACCTGGGAAATTTCCAAATTCTATTAGCTTCATGAATCCTCTATTGTTCATTTGTATATTTATATATCCTTTTACAATGATCTATATAGTTTCATCATGCACCAAATATACTTTTTTGAAACTTTTATATACATATTTTTTAATTCATATATACTATCCATTTCAATAGAATGATTCTCCCAAATCAGCCACCCATGGATCCACAATAATATTGACATTAATAAATTGATCAATTCCTCCTTCTTTTGTACCAATAGAATTTTAGATTCTAGAAATTGAAATTTTTCCATATCTCTCCTAGAAAATTCTACA
Source organism: Viscum album (assembly GCA_963277665.1). Lineage (NCBI taxonomy): Eukaryota > Viridiplantae > Streptophyta > Magnoliopsida > Santalales > Viscaceae > Viscum > Viscum album. The sequence goes on from OY728155.1 coordinate 1,017,082,675, forward strand.
GTCTTTCTTGATGTGTCCTTTTTTTAATCTTCCAACATATAGGGATTGGACCAAAAACAATTTCTTTGGTATTATTTAGTGGATAATATTTTGATGATTTATTTTTTTAAATTTACTTCTATTAGGGCGACCATCTATATCAATCAGAATTAAGAGAATTGATGGATGGTTCTTGTACTTCCCTCCAAAAAAGTTATTCATTGGGAATCAGCTTCTAGATATCATCAAATACTAAATATTTTTTTATTAAATTATTATTGAAAACAATCATCATTGCATAAAAACATTGTGAATGAAATGAAAATATGAGGAGTTCCAATACACCAACCATTAACTTTACCTTCACCATTTCAAGATTCCCTCTAATAGTATTGAAATCAATCCCATGATCTGTCACTGGTCATCCTTCTAATAACCATAGATACAAAAACCACTATATTATGAACACTTGGTTCAATGTCATAGGTCTATCATTCATATCTTATGATTCCTTTTACTTATGTTGTTGTATTTATTTTAGTAATTTTGAATGTAATATTCCATCTCAAAGACTTCCCCACCAATTCCAAAGCTTTCCTGTTAATATGTTTCCATTTTTTCATTTCCATATTCTCCAAAAAAAACTAGTAAGTAGAGCATTAAGGTCCTTCTAAATCAGACGATCTTCCATATGAATTCTCTGGATTCCAAAATCCATTCTATTACACTAGTCTACCAAGGAATTTCTATCCTAAAATTGAGATATCATCATGGAAAGATTGGGTGAGGAAACCTGAGATGCTTGAACCATGTGTGTTGCTACCACATATTGGGGAAATCTAATTTATGATTCTAATAAAACCACTAGAAGAAGAAACTATGTTCCACCAAAATATAACATTAGCAAGGCTCTTCAATGTAGATATCCATCCTCTAGAAGTTATTTTTTGTTATATAGGAGTTGTAAAAAGACTCAAGGGGGGAAGAATTGAGTTCTTGAAATTATCTTCAAAGAAAACTTTATTAAGGTGTTATTGTTTCTGATCATTTATTATCATTATCAAGAAATAAAAATTAAAACAATAATAGAATTATATAACACAAAATATTTTTGGTTGTTCTAGGTATAGATACCCCCAAGTCAACTCCACCAATAGTCAACTACAACAACTTGGTGATTTCACTAGTACCAATCATTTTCCTAGGAACGTCCTGGATGAGTGAAAGAATTGATAACTTGGTAGAAAACCAAGATATTTATTTAGGATCCTAAAATGATTTAAAAAAACAAAAAACTTCAACACTCATTACAAGGAGTGATTACTTTCAGTAATGAAAAATAATAATGAGAGATTACAAGATGAAGTATAAATTTGGAAGATGAAACTGACAGAAAATAATACATCTCCATGGGAGGGAATACAAATAGATAATAGTTCTAGGAGAGTCTTCAAAACATGGAATGATTTATATTGAAATATCAACTATAGATAATTTTATTATTATTTTTCTTAGCATAAAGAGGAAAAAACATAAAAGTATTGAAGAGAGAGATAGAGATTATGTTAGAGCTTCTATTCTTGGTGTTATTATTCAAAAACTTATCTCTACATCCCCTAAAACTATTGTTAATAGAAAATCTAAAACAAAAAAGGATATCAATGGAATCTCCATGTGTACTTTACTTAAAATTACATCAGAAAAAATCACTGGGTAATAAAACTATTGTTACTTAATGAATTGAAATCCACATTCATTTTTAGATGAAATACTCCAATAGTAATAAATACATGATTTTTGGAATAACATAGTTTATTTTTGATCATATGTAGCTGAAATGTGCACATATGAATTCATGTAGCTGAAATGATCCATGTAGTTGTTCTTTATGTAGGTGAATTTTTCAAATAGCTATCTTGATCACATATCAATAATTATATAGAAAAATTGATTATGTAGTTGATATTCACATATCATACTGAATCACTTCACTAATTGGAGCCACATAGCTAAATATTTGATGGATCTAAATCACATAGCTAGATTTTGGACATGGTCGATTCCACATTGTCATTTCATCAATGTAGCCATTTCTGAAAATTGTTGATTCTGTTATGTAGGTGATTCTCATAGGAATTTTTGTCACATAGCTAATTGAAATAGGAAAATTCTTGATGAATATAAACTTCACATATATAAAATCCTCATGTACCCATTTTTTTGAAACATAGCCAAAATGTTAGTAGAAATTAAGATTAAAATAGAATTGAACTATTACAGTAGAGTTGAACTAAATAATATTAAAACCTCTTAAACACACATAAATGAATATTTATTAGTAATATAAGATGGGTTTTGAGGATCACTAAAACATAAATTACCTGAGATATGTTGGGAAAGTATCAATAGTCCAGCAATAGCCTCATTTTTTATCATAAAACCCCATTAAACATTAATAATCAAATTTTAAATAGTAAAAATACATTTGAATAATATGTATATATAATATATAATAATCTTAAAATACTATGTAAATCCTTTATTATCCCAATTTATCTATCTTATTCCCATTTATTTCATTAAAAAGTAAGTTAAAGGATAGGAAAACACATTCACAAAAGCATATTGAGTCATGAATCGCTAAAATATGAGAAACTGAATTTGAATATGGAACTACTAGAATTCATGAATTACATTAAGTAAAAAATTATAGAAAAATGAAAAAAATTATATAAAAACAATTACCTCGCACAAAAAAAGTAAAAAATAAAAAATTTATCAAATTGGATAACTTTTACTAAATACATATACATAAAACATATATAAATACATATACATGATATTGGTAAAATGGAACAGGCTTATGGATGGGTTTAAAGTCAGATGAAGTTTTGGGTGGTGGTTTATTAAATGGTAGAGAAGATGAAGAGCTAATAGGTGGGTCAACCACTAGAGTAGGGACTACCCATCCAATATATACTGTAGAACTGTCTTGAGCTCTAAAATCAGATCTTTCTTGAGGCCACTGTGTAGGAATGCTCCAAATATTTTCAATGTTTTCAGAAGAATTGATGAGATCATAGGAAATAAAGATTTTGAAGGACATTTTCTATGTAGGAACTGAAGGGGTATCTTCTATTATAGTGGGTTGAGTGGATTAATTCAATTCCTCTTGTTTATAGTTAGTGGCTAGATCAACCAGAGTTTCCAATTTCTATTGAGATCCCTTATAGCTATTAGGAGGTGTTGGGACAATGGATCTTCTTCCTCTGAGAAAAAAGGTACATCATCACACATGTCAATTTTCTAGATAATATTCTTCTTTTAGAATTCAAAAATGGTTTTGAATCCTTGAAGATTCATCTTAGATAATGTAGAGTAATTTTTTTTAGAAACCCTTTAACAAAATTATGATATCCAGTAAAAATCCCCAGAGAAGAAGTACTAGCCCAAATGGCCCTAAGGCCTTCATTTTTATTGACTTTTGATAACCCCCCTTTCAAGGGATGAGGGGAACCTTTACAAGGCTTGTAGGCTAAGAGATTATAGGGCCTGTAGGCTTAGAAGATTACATGACCCGAAGGTCTTAGAGAATTCAACCAGACTATCTACAAGGAAATACCACTCCCCAGCATATGCATCATCATAGTAGCTCTTGACCTTCGCATGGTCGTCTGGCTAGGCTTTCCGTACAAGAATAGGCTAGTCCCAATGGCATAGCCATACCCTATCATTATGAAAAATCTATTTGGCTCTGCTCTAGTGAGTGCACCTTCTATGAATCCTCTTCTAGGGCTGCTCCTTTTTTTGTAGTGTGTCTGGGGAAACTGCATGTGGCCCGAAGGCCTTGATGAGGCCAAAAGGCCTTAAAGGTGGCCCGAAATCCCTACTCACCCGAAGGCCTTGGTGGCCCAAAATCCTTAAGGACTCCAATCCCAAACCGATGGCCCAAGGTGAATAGTTCTAGCTTTTACAGTACCGAACAATACCTGCTACAGTAACTACTATAGTGGCTACTGCAGTAACCGCCTAGTGTACAGTTCTACTACAGTACCTGTACAGTGTACAGTCTACTACAGTACCCACACAGTGTACAATACTTCTATAGTACTGCTACAAAACTTGCTACCATACCTGCTACAATACCCCCTGAAATATGCCTCTACCTGGTTTTGAACCTAGGTCTTGTGGATGCACTTAAGGATACCTCAATAACTGGGACAAGGCACATGTGGGAAGAAGTACTAACTATATTAGTTGGATGAGAATAACTCAATAGATCTATAGGGTGTTCTAAAAAATATTCTACCTAAATCCTATCAAAAAATATTTGTAATTAGATCAACCTGCCTTTTAATGAGGTTAAATTCTAGTTTATGTGTTCTAAATACTCTGTAATCATTTTATAAAACTCAAGTACATTAATTGTGGGTTATTGAGAAATTAAATCTCTAGAAGCAGCTAAGAAAACTGAAATAGATATGTTTTGATTGTAAAAAATAAGCTCCTTCCATTTATCTCTAGCTAATGTAATAAGAGATTCTTTATATTTTGAAGAATTGGTCTCATATTTAGAAGAATATAAGTAAAAATATGATATAACCACACATATATTACCTAACATTGATGAAAATTTCTGATGGTTCCTTATAACTGGACTAAGAGTGGATGAAATCATGTGTCAGACATCCACAAACACTATTAGATATTTTATCCATCTTATTACTGATAATGGGAAAATATTTCTTAGTAATTATAACTAATTAATTCAAATATATATTTGTTCCAAGTCCATATATTCTTATAGCTTATTTAGTTTCCTTACACTCGGAAAATAAATGCTTTCAAAAATCTTGCAAAATCACTGGAGTGATTATGTCTTATTGAAAAAAGGGGATTTGGGATGAAACTATATTCAAATCTAAATAATGTTAAAGAAAATGAGTCTAAATATCACGAACCACTAATGGTTTTGAAGTTTTTGTGGTGATTGGATGAAATATCTTAATGAAGACAAAGTGTCTCACCCCTATACTTTTCAGAGTATGAAATTTCTCCATCACATATGATTTGAAACTTTGATTCTTGTGAAGGGAATCCTTAGAAAGATATTTCTTGAACCACATGTAGGTTATGAATCACATATATCCATGATGAAACTAGAACTCCATGTTCATTAACTTATTAATAGGTAGCACAAAAACATTATAGCACATACCTGAGCTCCAGCAACCACAAACATATTATCACTTACACCAGAATAAAATGGTTTGACTTGTTAATGATTATTAATCAAATTGGTATGGGAAACCATCATCCCAACCAACCAATAAATGATATATCTAGACACTAATGTCTCCTTAAAATTTATAATATTATACTTTCAAAATATCTACTAACACTTTAGATCATCACAATATCCCTTTATATTATGAATCTTAGTGAAAACCACTGGTGAAAAATTCCACATATTCCTATCAACATCAGATACTAAAAACGTTTTCTCACTGAGGATGCATCTTCTTGAAAATAATAAGGATATGGAAGGTTATTAGGTGTATGTGAATAAATAGTAGATTACTATATGATCAAATTCCCAATTCCTTCTCTATCAACAGTAGGTAATCCAAAGGGTGGGTCAACCATTGTATGCTCAGCTTCACACTCCACAAAAGTAAATAGTCTTACCAATGGTCCTTCCACTCTAGATCCAGTAGTTTACACACTAGGATCATTCTCAACTGGCCTTACACTATGATATTTTCAACTGGTGTATTTTGCAGGCTGGAAATTTGGCCAGATATGAAGGTATTTTTTCTACTCAAAGAGCTATTATCACGAGAACTAAATTTCTTTTGGTTGATATGATTAGTGGTTTCAATGATTAGTGAAATTCACCATCCATGATTGCCATGTAGGTGATATATCCTTTGTTTCATCATTATCTTTCTGGGATGTGGGGGAACTAGGTATTCTGGTCACCACCTACTATGGGTTTGAAACTCAATTTTGATGGTTCATTAATTTCATGTATCATGCATGTTGGAGGGGTTGTTCGGGACTACAGGGGGAGTGTAATGTTGGCCAGTACCTCCTATTATGGGAGGGGGAACTCAATTAATGTATAAGACAAGGCTATGTACACAGGAATCGAGTTGTGTGAACTGGAAAATATTAATCTTAATCAAATTGAAACTGATTCCAGGATTATCCATGATTTCAAGCATGTAAAAATCTAATCTCCATGGTTGATAGTCTATATTAACCATAAATGTAGATCCAACCTTAGGATCAATATAATTCAAGTTATCAACACACATAGTGAAGGAAATAATGTGGTTGACCATCTTGCTTCCTTAGAAATGGATAATTTGGGGTCCATGATTTCATGCTTCTCAAGCACTCTTCCAATGAACCCAAAAGGAGTTAATATGATTAGATTAGAACAACTTGGTCTCCATTATTTTAGACATCCTTAATTTTGTAACCATTTGCCTTTCCCATGGCCCTATTTTGGTTTGGGTTTCTTTTCTTCTATCAATAATGAAAATTAAGTTTAGATGGTAATACATCATTAAAGGTTATGTGTTTTAAGTGTAAAATAAATAGTCATTATGCAGCTTAGTGTCTCAAGAGGAAAACTCCTGAAGAGGATCAACAAGGTGGTATGAGTTATGGTTACATAGCTGATGATGAAGATATTAGAAATGAAATGTGAAATGGAATTGGTTTTTTGATGAGACAGCCTTTTCAATGGATTAAGGATGAAGTAATCAATGTTTATATGTATTTAGATTCATGAAGTATGTTATATGAAAGGTGAAATATATAAGTATTTTTCAATTTTGGTTTTTTTCTACGGATTTACAAGAACACATTAAATGGTTCTAATGGAATATAAATGTGATATAATGGTGAAGTGATGTCAATAGAAAACACATGATTAAGAGAAATATTATGCTTAATATGTTCTTTATGTTGTGATAATTTTTTTGGATAATGATATGTGGGATATAAATAAGTGAATTGGACAGTACTTATTAACTTAGAACTAATTAAGGACTTGTTGAAAAGTAGTTTATGATATCATGGATAAAGTTTAAAAATTCTTGGATTTATGGAATATATCCTCTAATCTATTAATAAGGAATCATGCATGTTTTCCAGAATAATTTATGGTAATTCCAGTTGTTTCCAAGATTTTTTGAATTATTTTTTTTCAAAATAATTTAACCTTTGCGGTATTTTTCATTTCACATAACACTGAAAATAATTTATTTTATATTTAATAACATTATATATTGCATTATACACAACACCATGTTAATCATTAACTGAACACAAAATAAATATTAGATTTATCTATAAAGAAGTCTGAGGTTTTATTGTGTTACATGCAACAATGACTTTCCTCGATGGCTTGTGTAACATGAATAACCAAGTTTTACCAATATAATAATATATTAATAAAATATTATTATTTAATATAATAAGATATAAACTATAAGTTAAATTACTATTTATGACAATTATTAACTACTTTATAAGAATATATGGTTTATTCAAATATCATTTGAATCCATTGGTTATCAATTAATTGGAAATTAATATGAAAACCCATTGAATATAAAAGAAAATATCAATATTTTTATGGTCACAAAGATATTTAACCCAAATAAATTAAATTAATTACATTTAGGGATTAATATTGATGTAATATATATTTTATATATTCAATAAAATATATTTTTTATTCATCCAATAAATTGGATAGACATAAGATAAGAAAAAAATGAATTTTATGCATAAAAAATTATATTTTTTATAAAGATAATTTTAACATCTATTAATGGATAACCCAATTTAAATACTATTTTTTTAATTTTATAGATTTAATATGTCAATATAAAAAATTTATTTGGAAGTAAAACATAAATATTTGGTTAGGATATTTTTTGGTATTTTTCTATAACATTTCATTTTTAATGAATAGTTAAAAACACTGCATTTTAATTAAAAACTATTCTTTTCATCTAATTTATTTATAAGGATAATTTATATTATAAATTGGTTTAAAATTTTAATAATATTATATTTTTATCAATTAATTAAATTTATGTCACTATAACCAATTTCACATTGAAATTGGATGTAAAACTCATCATACTGTTGATCATTTTTTTAAATTAAAACCCTGCAGTGTCTTCCTATAAGTGAGATTAATTGTAAATTAATTTCACTAACTTCTATGAGTATAATTTTTAAAAATGGATTCAATATTTGGAATCATAATAATTAATACTATCTAATATTTTCAATGTAGTTTTTGACCAAAATTATTAGTGTAAGTTATTAAAATTAATTACATCAGTTAAGGTATAATTGAGTTTAACTAAGGACTTAACCTAAAATTTGAGACCCAAAAAAATCTATAAACATGTAAAAAACACATTTAGTGTACATTATTTGTCCATTAACCTTCAATTTTTTTTTTGATTTTATTTTTTTTAATTATTTTAGGTAAAAACATAGGTACACATAACTTGTTTTCAAAAATTCCAAGTGTGTACTTTCCCATCCCAATAAAAGGTCACCACCTATCCCTCTTCTTAACACCTCTAAAACCACATAGTTTTGGAAAATATCTACCCAATGCACTTAAAATAATCATTATATTCCTATTTTATTCCTCCATTTGGGAATAATTTCTTCCAAGGAAGCCTTTTGAAACAAACCAAAATGGGTTACCGGATTAAGAGGTAACACCTTCTCTCAATCTCTATTATTTTATTTTCCTTCTCCAACTCCTCCACTCTATTTATTCCATTATTTTATAAGAAAACATATATCCTAAATATAATAGTATTTGTTATGGTAAGGTTTTGACCTACAGTTACACAAACCTCCATCTAATAGGTAACGAGCATTTTATTAATGTGTATGATGATCTTCCACCTCATAAAATGATGATTGTTCAATTTTCCTTAGCACCTCTCATGGTGGAAATTATTTGAATTATATATATATATATATATTATTTATTATGTATTTAATCTTATGTATTTATTGTTTTACATATATCTTTTTTACATTCTATTTGGTGTAAATACGATAATTGCGTTTGAGGAAATGTAGACTATCGCCCCTAAAAGTGATGTGATTTGTTCACACACTACATGTATGTTATTAAGTATGGGTTTAGAAAAATTATATGATATATATAACATTATAATTATACTTTAATTATATTTCATACATATATACATATATTTAATTATCTTTATTTCTTTCAATACGATAATGAAAACCAAAATAACGTTCATGCGTACGTACGGCTTACCGACTCCATGAATGGTGCATTCCATTACATATTTCTATATTATATATATTATTAAAATAAAAATAAAATCTATATAAATGATATTTATATCATGGTTAAAATTCAATAGTCATTATATAATTATAAGGACTGATGATATAATAAATTTAGACACATGCGAAGAACAAAGTGAATATTATCCAAAGTGAATCCTTAATATAGGATGGTTAACAAGAGGGTAATATAAGGTCTTAATCAAAAAGTATATGGTATTAGATATATAAATATGGATCTATAAATAATTTATAATAAAATTATATTTATTATATAGGTGTTCTTAATGAGTATAAAGAGATTCAATACCCCATGTAAGGGGATTTATTAACATTTTTTATTTCTTTGAATTACATGCTATGTTCTCCACTCATTACTTTTGTGTGGTGTATGTACTACCCATGATTTTATTATATGTATATTTTATCTAAATTTATTGGTATTCATATATATATTTGATGATTTTTCTTTCATGGGATTTAGGTTTCAAAAGATACCAAATCTGTAAAATAGTTTTGTCTCAATTTTCCTTCTTTGAGACTCATGTTTTGTTATGAACTTAAATTATTTTTCAAGATATATATACTTACATTTACATTAAATATCATGAAGATAAATATTTTCATTATTTTTTGAGATTCATGTAATTTCCTTTTCTAACACGTGGAGTATGATCCCTAGTAACCAAGTGTTAAGAGTTTATTGAAACAATCTTATCACTTTTAGAGATTATTAATGATTATGTTTATTCGATGACATATTATGATTCATATCTCAAGAAAATTCATTAATGTTATTCTCATGTGTTTATTAATAATTTATTCATATATTTGTACCATTTCATCCACTCTTTGGTACATAATATAGTTATGAATGTGTTTTTATGAAAGCCCGACATTACCCTCTCTTGGGTCGGAAATCTATGTTCCTTCAAAACCATGTTTTCTGAAATGGGTTTCCTAGAATATTATACTATTATAATTTAATTTTTAAAATTATTTTTACCTTATTTTTCTTTCACCAATCTCATCAATAGAATATTATTTTCTCTTTCTAAACAAAGAATTTTTCTATGCTTTTTACCATGGAAAATTAATGTTCTTTTTACCTCATATGGAATGTATAGATTTACTCGTAGTCCTTTCATTGAATCTTCCTTTGCATTTTTAAGAGGTTAAATTGGAAGATTTTTTTTAAAAGATTGATTTTCAAGGAAAATAGTTTTCAAAATGTTTTTAAACATCTTTTTTATGTTTTCATGGGAAAAAATAAATATGTTTTCATGAATTATTTTATTTTTAAATGTATTTTAAATAAAAAATATTTTCAAAACATTTTCATGCTCTATTCATATGTTTTCAGGTAAAACGGATTTAAAAAAAATTATATCGTTTTTTATATTCTTTCAAATTATTTTAAATGAAATGGTTTTTGGAATATTTTAAATCTCCTTTTATATTTTTTCAATGAAAAATATTTTCAAAACATTTTCGAACTTTATTTTTATGTTTTCAAAGTGTTTTTAAAGAAAAAGGTTTTAAAAATGTTTTTAAGAATGTTTTATTAGTTTTCAAGTAAGAACGTTTTCAAAATGATTTCATGTTTTTTGTAAGATTTCATGGTATTGTTTTAAGAAAATGATCTTCAAATGGATTTATCTAATAGAAATCCATTTTCAAAGAATAGAGGATATATTCCTCAAGAAATGTTTTTAAAAGATCATTTAAAATTATTTCCCGTATAAGATTACATTTATTGTTGTTAATCATCCCTTTATGGGGAAATTATTTAATGTTTCTAGTCATATTATTTCTCTTAATGGATTTTGTTTTTAATGTATGATGTTAATGAAACACATTTTTCTTTCATTGGTTATATGCTTTTGAAGCTCACTTCTTTTCATATGATATGTTTACGATGAAATGATTATGAAACTTATCTCTTTCCACAGGATATGATATAATCACATGTTTGTTATACCCATTTCATTTCATGTTTTATGATATGATTATTTATGATATTGTATAATATGTATGTATGATTTCATTATCAGATGGTTCAGACCTATATCTCCCCCCAATGCATAGGTTAAAGATTTATATCTTATGAGACAGACTAAGGTGGTCTTGGGAATGAACCTTGACTACTAAGATAGCAATGAGAGTGAACCATGACTACCAATATGGTATGGGGAGTGAAATCAAGATTTTAATATGGACATGGGAGTGAACAAATACTACCAAGATAGTATGGGTAGTGAACCCATACTACCATGATGGTCTTGGAAACAATGCCTTGGCTACTCTGGAAATCATTTCATATACATATATGTCTGCCACAATTCCATTATTTATTCCTCTTTTGGGCTTAAATGACTTATGATATTAATTCTATGATGATCAATGTTTTATGAATTTAAAATCTATATTATTATCTATAATATTCATGGTATGATCTTTAAATTTTATTCTCAAGTTCTATTCCCTTTTTCATGTTATTCTTACACATTTTCTTTATTTACCTTTACTAAACATCTGAGTTCACCCCTTATGTTTCCTTCCCCGATGTTATAAAGTGTTGGGAAAAAATCCCTCAAGGTATCATTGAAGCATTTTTGAGGTGATTGTGTTTGTTGACAAAGTGGACATCTGAGTAGTGATTGTTGACAAAGCAAAACTATGACATACAAATTTGTTGACAAAGAGGATTTCATGGTGGAATGTCGAGTTCAAGAGCTGAGTTCAACGATCCATGTTTGATTCAAGAATGTCGATAAAAGGAATGGATGATCTGTAGGCGGTACAAAATAACAGATACAAGGTGGCGCCGTTTTCCAGTGTTTGCCAAATTTTTGGGCCTGAAAATCAGCAAATGAAAAAAAGTGTTTTTGGCAAAGGGACTTGCGCGCCGTGAACTTGGTGTACAGGAAACTTGCGCGCCATATGTTTTTCAAGATCAGAAGATCAAAATATGGCTAAGTAAATAGGTTCGCGCAAGTTTGGGAGTTGGTCGCGCAAGTGTCTAAAAGGAGAGAAGACTTGCGCGCCGAGACTGGGTCACGCAGGTGACTTGCGCGCCGTCATGCAGGGTGGTCAATTTGCCTATAAATACTGGACCACCCCTCCTCATTTTATACCGGAGTTCAACTCTTTGAGAAATCAGAGCTCCCGTCGCGCAGGTGTGGTGGTCGCGCAAGTGGTGTGTGTGGTCGTGCAGGTGGGACTTGCGCGCCAGTGGTTGAAGTTGTGCGTTGGTGTTAGAAGTTGCGCGCCGGTTTGCAGTTGCATGCCAATAGTGGTTTGGGCGTAAAAGGAAGAGAGTCGCACAAGTTTGGAGTTGAGGAAGCTTGTGTCGCGCAAGTGTTAGAGGAGGACTTGCACGCCCGTTGTGACTTGCGCGCCGATACTTGCGCGTCGAGGTAGACTTGCGCGCCAAGTAAGGTTTGTTCCAGCAGTGTTTTTCAGACTGCGTGGAAGCTAGAAGTTTGCCTGATACATTCGGTGCAAAGAGATATTCATCTACGGATGAAAGTTGTACTTCAACAGATCATCTACACACAGAGGAAGATGCATTCATTCATGAAAATGAAAAGACCTATAGGTCTATAAACTGTGAGTGGATTCCTTCCAAGAGCAGTGAGCTTAGGAAGAGGAAGAAGGTGATCCTCTCCACCGGCAGTGAGCCAGAGAGAGAGAAACAGGGAGTGACCCTTGGGAAAGCAGTGAGCTGACCCTAAACTTGTAAAGGCAGTGAGCCTGGGCATAGAAGTGATCTAGCCCGAACTTTGTATCCACATCTAGTGAAGAATAGTGGAATTTGGTATGACCAGCAACCTGTCGGCATATGCTCCTTGGACGTAGCCTAGTGAGGGTGAACCAAGTAAAAATCTCCGTGTCTGCCTGCTTACTTCCCTGCACTGCATTTAAAGCATCATCATCAGATAAAGAAGAAAAGAAGTGATCATAATAAACACACAATTGCAAACAAAGTGACCCTTGTAATAATGAGGTCAAGATCCAGTGGGGCAGGAAGGACTTTGAAAAAGAATATCCATACCCTAATTCACCCCCCCTCTCAGGGTATATAGGCCCATATTGGTCCTAACAATTGGTATTAGAGGGAAGGTTGCTGTTATCAGATTTGTTTGCTCCAACTTGGTGTAGTCGATCTGTGTGGATAAAGAATCAGTCTGCTCTTATCTCAATCTGCCATGGCAAAGGTAAAAACATACAAGAAGAAATAGAAGTTAAGTGGTACTCCTCAGTGTGGAAGTGTATATGGAAAATGTGTGATTCAACTAATGGAATCAAACATCTTGCTGAAGGAAGGATTGGATGAATTAGAAATGGAAAATATTGATTCACTCAATCATGATGTTGGAATGAGTAAAGTACATGAGCATCAGAGTGATACTGAAACAGAAGAAGAAATTGAAGGAAGAATAGATATGCGAGCTGAGTTAGAGGCTGCTCTTGAAGAGATAGATGTTTGGAGAGCCAAAACCAAGAATGCTAACAAAGTTGTTCACGATGCCAAACTCTATATGCAGAAGCAGGAAGAAGAGAAGTCTGAGTTGATAAATAAAATTGAGAAACTCAAGTTATCAGCACCAGAGAACTCAGAATCAGTTAGTGAGTATAAGATTAAGATTGAAGAACAGAAAAGGGAGATCGATGGCTTGAATAGAAAAGTGAAAGATCAATTCAAGAGCATCGAAGAACCTAATATTCCAAGTGACGTTGGAAACACTGAAGAAGCCAAATCTAAAGATATACAGATCAAGGCATTGGAGATTGAGTTCAACAATCTAAAAGGATTAAATCAAAGGCTTATTGATATAGTTACTGACCTAACAGAGAAAAATGATTCTCAAGATGAAGAATTGAGAAAGAGATCTGAAAAGGTGGAAAAATCAAAAGCTGGTGACAAGGAGAAGAATCTGAACTCATATGAGTTTCAGAATTTGAAATCTAAAAATGTGGATCTAACTACAGAGCTATCCGAACTACTTCAGAAGAATAAAATTCTAAAACAAGAGAATGCATGTTGTTCTGATTCTGTTTCTCAAGAAAAATTGAAAGTAAAGGAGCAGAGTGGCATGGTGGATAAGCTGACACGTGAGTTGGAAGATGACATGGGTAGAGGGAAACTTCTCAAGGGAGAACATGATGTCCAACTTGAATCAAGGGATATGAAGATTCAAAAGTTGGAAGAAGAGATAGAATCAGTAAAGAAGAAATTTGAGAAATCCAATGCTAAAGGAATGCCAAAAATGAAGGATGCCTTACACTTGCTATTCGATCATTCTTCGACAAGTGATGATAAAATTAAGAACAAATATGCTATTTCTGAAGAGAAACAACAGAATATTTTCTCAGCTCAAAGACCAGCAAGTTTCGGAAAAGTCGGTATCGGATTTGATGAATCCCCTTCCGTGCAAGATAGAAAGAGAGTTGTGAACAGTTCCAGATGTGAAAGAAATCATATAGGTGCTGGAGATAGGCCTAAAAGGACAGTTACAAAAAGTAGTGATGACATGTGCTATTTCTGTGGGATTCATGGCCACACGTCAAGCTTCTGTCTAGAGACACAAGAATACATCTCAGACTGTGAAAATAGAAACATTACTAGATCTGAGAAGAAGAAGCGTCATGAGAAATCAGAGAAGAGAGTCTCTCCGAGGAAAACATTCATCAGATGCTATTTCTATGGAAGAAAGGGACACACAATGAGTATGTGTCAGGAAGCACAGGAGCCCAATATCAGAAGAGGATCTCAAGGTGCATCAACATCTCGACAGAGAAGTGATGAAATGAGGTATGCCTTTAATGGGAAATGTTTTATATGTTCTGATTATGGGAATTTGGCAAGACATTGCTGCAAGAAGAAAGCAGGAAAGGGAAAGGAACATGAAAGTAGATTCCCGACACCAGTGGTGTATAATGAGAAATCGTACACTGGGAGACAAAGTGGAAAGTTGGAGAATAGGTTTAGAGCCTCAGGGGAATTACATGGAGCTGAACGAAAGGTGTATCAGTCACTATATCTATCACACTCACAACCGCTCTCTAAGAAAGAACATGACCATATCTGGAAGAAAATGAGAGGAAACACTACAGCTGTGAGTAAGGAAAAAGTACATTCAGTGGAGGACCCACCGCTAATGAAAAATAGGGTGGCGACTCATAAATCTGATAAAAGTCAGATAAACAAAGAATGCATTGAAAAATTTGCAAGTCGTGTGCCACAACAAGCAGTGGAGAAAAGAGGAAGACCCTTGCAATGGTGGAAGAAGCAAGGGAAGATCGAAAGAAAAGAGATTCCTTCTCATAGAAATAATCATGGAAAATGGAATTTTGGTAGAACGTCAAAGACAGAAATGTGTACTAGTGGGTTTAAACACCAAATGGTGAGAAAGGCTAAGTCTACTGAATCTACATATCAGAGAAAGGATCCAAATGTGGGAAAAGAATGCCTAGTCATATGGCCAGAATAGTTGAGGTTGGTTAGGAAACTAGAAGAAGCAAAGAAGGAGTGTGATGCTCTGCAAGAAAGAATCAATGGGTTGACCCATCTGGATCAACCAAAATCCTCATCTTGAGGAGTTTGGAACCAACCCCTCTCCCTATGTATAAAAATGCTATTAACTGATGATTTATGTGTTTCAGGCTCTAGGGAGATACGATCCAAGGGGAAGTGGCATCTAAGGATGCGAAGTGGATATGTGATATGCTCTACAGTTTCAATTGATTCAAATCAGGTACCAGATTTGAAGAAGAAAGGGAGAAACAGAGCACAATAGAATGTGATTGTGTTGTTAACTTTGTCTCTTGTTTCCTACACCGAGTTCCAACTCAGTAGGCTTAGAGATTTGGTTAATGGCTCGATGCTGAGTGTCAGATTAGTATAAATCATGCACATGGAGAAGAATGGTTATGGGTCTCTACCATTAGGCCTACCAGATAGAAGTGTTGTGTAACACAGGGGGAGCATTTAATAATAGAATCAGATGCCAGATCCGTCAAGGAAATAATTGGATGACCCAGCTCAGGTGTTGTCTATTGAGATAAGATGTACTGTGGGAGAAGCAGTAATGATCAAGCATTTCATGATAATTTATTTTGATCTAACATTATGGTATCAGCTGACTGTTTTTAGGATACCAAGAAGCTGCGAGAAGTAGTTGAAAGGAATGATTCCATTGAACAGTGAAATAGTGAGAAATTTTCTGATAAACGTCATGAGGAGGAAATCAATAAAGGGGGAGCATAAGTGACTAATGCTGATTTAGAAAAGAAAAATCATCATCTGCACAATAGTCAAAGAGATGAGCTGAAATTGACATGCAGAATATCATTGGTGATTTGACAGCTCTAGCTCAGACAGGGAGAATGGAATCACTGCAGAAAACATCTTTTATATCCCAGGTTGAGCTGAAATGCTTTTCTGATGCAGCTGGAAATGAAAACTGGGTTCAGGCTATGAATGAAGAGCTTGATCAGATTGAGAAGAACCAGATGTGAGAGATTGTTTCGAGGCCATCAGACAATAATGTCATCAGGACTAAATGGGTCTATTAAGACAAGATGAATGAATATGGCACAGTGATTTGGAACAAAGCATGACTGATGTGCAAAAGAGACTCCCAGATAGAGGGAATAGATGGTGATGAGACATTTTCACCGATTGCAAGGTAGGAGACAATCAGATTATTCCTAGCCATTTCAGGGCAAAGAAACTTCAAAGATTTCCAGATGGATGTAAAGACTGCATTTCTAAATGGGTTTCTGGAAGAAGAGGTGTATTTTGAGTAGCCAGATGGTTTTCTCATTCATGAGGATGAGAACAAAGTTTTCAGGCTGAATAAGGCGTTATATGGGCTGAAACAAGCACCAAGAGCATTGTACTGAAGGCTATATCAGTATTTGAAGAAGCTTGGTTTTCAGTGTTACACAAGGCAGGAATGACACATTCATTTCTCAATCCAAATATGCCAAGCAGAGAGATATAAGAGTAATCCCAAGGAAAGTCACATGCTTGCAGTGAAAAGAATACTTCGGTATATCAAGGGCACGGTGGACTTCGGCTTGACATACAATGACAAATCTCAAACAGAGTTATTGGGATATACTGATGCAGACTGGGCCGGTTCAGCAGATGATAGAAAATCAACGTCAGGTGGTGCATTCTATCTTGGTGGATTGTGTATTTCTTGGCTAAGCAAGAAACAAGATTGCATTTCATTGAGCACCGCAGAATCTGATTATATTGCGGCCACTCAAGCATGCACACAGTTATTGTGGATGAAGAAGCAGCTTGAAGATATGGGAGTTGAAGTGAAGTCTCCGATCAGAATCCAGTGCGATAACTCAAGTGCTATAAATCTCAGCAAAAATATTGTCCATCACTCAAGGACAAAGCACATTGAGATCAAGTATCATTTAATCAAGGAGAAGGTTGAGCAGGGCATCGTGAAGTTGGAGTATGTGCCTACAGAGCTACAGGTTGCAGACAATCTGACAAAGGCCTTACCCAAGGAAGCTTTTGAGAGGCATCGACTAGCTCTGGGAGTTCAGTCGATTCCCCGCACTTGAAATAGTGTGGATGTGGGACCCCCCCTCTCCCCGAGGTATGATGTGTTTTCCCTAATGTGCTAATGTGTTCTCTACTCTGTTATAGACTTCAAAGGAATGACCTTTGGGTTCGTTGACAAAGGGGTAGAATAGTGTTTGTTCAAGGGGGAGAAAATAGTGATTGTTCAAGGGGGAGACAATGCGGAGATTTGATAAATCATAATTGATACGGGGAGAAGCTGATAGGTGGAGCAGCTAGAAAGGGGGAGAAATGAGAAAGGGGGAGTGTATTAAATCTGATGATGCTAGAAGTGATCGGTCAAAGCATAGATGTCACGACAGCTGAGGATCGTGATAAAAGCAGAAGAGTGGTGTTGGAAAGTGGTAAGAATATTTACAAACCAAACATTGGTCTTCCAACAAACCCATCAACAATTGGTATCAGTTTAGTACAAATTGGTATCAGTTTGGTGTCAATAGTGGATGTCAGAGATAAAGTGATTCATTGATGAACTATTCATTTACTCTTGTTTCTCACGCCGAGCATTGCTCATGTGGGCTTAGAGTATGTGTTGAGTAAATCCTTGATCGCTATCAGAATCGCAATAAGGCGAATGGAGGCTGAAGAATCAACGACGTATATTTGTTTTGGAAGAGTTGTCAACAAACTCAAAGGGGGAGATTGTTGGGAAAAAATCCCTCAAGGTATCATTGAAGCATTTTTGAGGTGATTGTGTTTGTTGACAAAGTGTACATCTGAGTAGTGATTGTTGACAAAGCAAAACTATGACATACAAAGTTGTTGACAAAGAGGATTTCATGGTGGAATGTCGAGTTCAAGAGCTGAGTTCAACGATCCATGTTTGATTCAAGAATGTCGATAAAAGGAATGGATGATCTGGAGGTGGTACAAAATAACAGATACAAGGTGGCGCCGTTTTCCAGTGTTTGCCAAATTTTTGGGCCTGAAAATCGGCAAATGAAGAAAAGTGTTTTTGGCAAAGGGACTTGAGCGCCGTGAACTTGGTGTATAGGAAACTTGCGCGCCATATGTTTTTCAAGATCAGAAGATCAAAATATGGCTAAGGAAATAGTTTCACGCAAGTTTGGGAGTTGGTCGCGCAAGTGTCTAAAAGGAGAGAAGACTTGCACGCCGAGACTGGGTCGCGTAGGTGACTTGCACGTCGTCGCGCAGGGTGGTCAATTTGCCTATAAATACTGGACCACCCCTCCTCATTTTCTACCGGAGTTCAACTCTTTGAGAAATCAGAGCTCCCGTCGCATAGGTGTGGTGGTCGCGCAAGTGGTTTGTGTGGTCGCGCAGGTGGGACTTGCGCGCCAGTGGTTGAAGTTGTGCGCCGGTGTTAGAAGTTGCGTGCCAGTTTGCAGTTGCGCGCCAATAGTGGTTTGGGCGTAAAAGGAAGAGAGTCGCGCAAGTTTGGAGTTGAGGAATCTTGTGTCGCGCAAGTGTCAGAGGAGGACTTGTGCGCCCGTTGTGACTTGCGCGCCGATACTTACGCGTCGAGGTAGACTTGCGCGCCAAGTAAGGTTTGTTCCAGCAGTGTTTTTCGGACTGCGTGGAAGCTGGAAGTTTGCCCGATACATTCGGTGCAAAGAGATATTCATCTACGGATGAAAGTTGTACTTCAACAGAGCATCTACACACTGAGGAAGATGAATTCATTCATGCAAATGAAGAGACCTACAGGTCTATAAACTATGAGTGGATTCATTCCAAGAGTAGTGAGCTTAGGAAGAGGAAGAAGGTGATCCTCTCCATCGGCAGTGAGCCAGAGAGAGAGAAACAGGGAGTGACCCTTGGGAAAGTAGTGAGCTAACCCTAAACTTGTAAAGGCAGTGATCCTGGGCATAGAAGTGATCTAGCCCAAACTTTGTATCCACATCTAGTGAAGAATAGTGGAATTTGGTACGACCGGCAACCTGTCGGCGTATGCTCCTTGGACGTAGCCTAGTGATGGTGAACCAAGTAAAAATCTCTGTGTCTGTCTGCTTACTTCCCTGCACTGCATTTAAAGCATCATCATCAGATAAAGAAAAAAAGAAGTGATCATAATAAACACACAATTGCAAACAAAGTGACCCTTGTAATAATGAGGTCAAGATCCACTGGGGCAGGAAGGACTTTGAAAATGAATATCCATACCCTGATTCACCCCCCCTCTCAGGGTATATAGGCCCATATTGGTCCTAACATAAATAAATGTTTTAGGTATAAGTACTAAAGTTTGATATGTTTATAGGATATGTTGAATATATTTCACCAGGATAGAGGATTTAGTTTCCAAGTATCTAAACACACTAAACTATTATAGTCCTAGGACATGTATTATTGTAATGTACAGAATATTCATCTAAATTTGTTTAATATACATGTATGTTAAGCCAAGTTCTCTATATGATATGTTTAATATTTTTTATAAAAATACCATAATATAATTTGTTTTTCATTTTTGAAATTATAATGTAAATTATCAATACCTTACTGAGTGTTAACATCATGTCAACCTATTAAGGATTTATTTTTTTTATACTGATTCAAATTGTGCACATCAATTAGACAAATTTTGGATGAATTTGTAGATATAGTCATTGTATAAAGTAATAAATTTTATAATTTAAAAAAATATTCCCAAACAAGTTTAAAATTTTTAAAATAATAAAAAAACTCAAAAATATTCTAGCATATATAAGCCATGGTGGCTAATGGTTTTTTTATCTAAATGTATGGTTCCATGAATATCATTCTTGAAGGGTCTATTATATACCCACATACTTATAATTTAGTGTACACAATGTACATTTTTCTGATAAGATCACACTATCCATTCTATGATGTAACGACATGTGTATAATTGAGGGTACACAATGTACTCTAGTCTAACAAGATTATGCTTGAGTCGACCCATATTTATGTTTAATAATATCAAGTACCATAAATTGTTCATTTTTATCATGACTAATAAGTTTCCTTTATTGAATATTTACAATCTATTTCATCAATTGTAAGGTAATAGTGATGGATTTGTTCCATTAATTTTTAATAATTTAAATATTATTCACTGTATATAAAATTGTCCAAATAATTTCTAAATTTACGGTGAAAATTGATTTTAAATAGGTAATATGTGAGATTCTCTCTTGTTTATCAACATCTTCCACCTAAGATGTATTTAATTGGTCTAAATATCATTTTTATGCATTAAACAGTTCAAAAACTCAATGTATTAATCATTGAATGGTTCAATGTTTATATAATAGAATAAGGATTAGGGTGATTTTTTAATGGAATAACATTATACTTATAGTTCTATAATTATTTGGATGTAATTCGATATAATAAAAATTATCTTAATAATTGATACAAGGATATATAAGGGTTCATGTTTCAATCCATGATAATGAAAAAATCATTTTGGATCTCCTCTAGTAAGAACTTAAGAGAGCCACTAGAAGATCCTGGATTTCCACCTACACCTCCTATGTATTTTACTTACCATAGGAGGGGAGTCTGTGAGGGTATTGGGGAGCTGTGTAAGGGTCCTCGTGAATATGGGTAAGGGTCTTGTGGTAATTGTGTAAGCGGCTTAGGGAATATTCATAAGGGTTATGGGGAGCTGCTTATAGGTCTTGGGGGAGTAGTGTAAGGGTCTTGGGGAGCTATATAATGGTTTGGGGGTTCTTAAACTACCATTGAAAAGTACTATAATTACATACCATATTAATTTTTTGTGTTGTAATAGTGGGTTCCCTAAACCCAACTATACAATACTCTTTATTACAATATCATGTATACAGTGAGCTATGCATGATGTACACTTACTATTATAGTGATACTTTTCTGCATCCACTATTTAAATTATAATGTCTATATATTTATTTTCATATCAGATGGTCATAGAATATCCTAGAATATAATCAAAAAATTGAGATACGATGAAATTAATCTTAAATATATGTCATATGGTCTAGATACATCATACTGACTAGACATGGTTAATGTATAACTATCTGGGTATGGGGCCTTATAATCTTTGAGACTTCTTCTCATAAATTTCACACTTGGTGATCTATGGTAGATGATATAACAAGGACATACCCAAAAGGAAGACAACATGTTTTAGGTTTCATTAGATGTTCTTATCTACAGACATGTTTATTTGTCCCTTGACTTGAGATCATTACCGATGTGTTCCATTTGATCACATATATTCCAGTATGCAAAAAACCATGATAACGAAATCATGGTGTGGTATCTTGTGTTGGGTGCGTCATTAGCTGTATGGAATTGGTTGAATTATCAAGATTTGATTTTTCACTTCCGAGTTGAGGAAGTAATATATATTGGGCTTGGTTGATTAGGATGATAGAACCTTTATAAATCCTTGGGTTGGGTTGTTGGAGGTAAATCTATCTAGTTAGATAAAAAATACCAAATCATGAAAGGATGATGAAACAAGTGTGAATCCTACTTTATGAGATATCTAAAGACAAAAGGAATGTATTACACAGTTGGTGCTCATGGGTTGGTTGTCATTTCTAGGAATATTACTATTCTCTTTAGTGGCATTGATGGGTTGTCCACTCATGGTTTGTGAATACTATTCCATGCTATGGAGACAAGGTCATAGTGGTTCACACACAATAGTTTGTTCTATAATCTTCCCAATTCTCATGAATATGTATATAAGACATGGTGGGTCCCACCAAGGGGGGCAACAACTTTCTAGTTTAACAATCTCCAATAAATTAATAAATTAATTATTATTCCTGTAAAGAATAATTAGATTGAATTTATTAATTAAATGTACTTACATGTGTTTAAGTAAATATGAGGGAAAATATTATATGAACGAATATTGTTATTTTACTATGGGTTCATCTGATATTACAGTGAATTACTAGTCGAGTTAAATGAATCAATTTTATCACATAGTATATATTTTACATATATTACACATATTTGATAAAATATAAATACAATTTAGGATTCGGTTTAGTTTATCATAATTATTTATTGCTTATTTAGTGGGTGATTTATTTCTAGGGGCCAGGGAACCCTATCAGGGTATTTTGTTGACACATTATATATATTGTAGAGGAGAAGTGAGTAAGTGAGTTGCTCATTCCAATGGATGACAGTATCTCTCTCCGAGTGGCTAATAAATGAATGCATTCAAAAGATCAATGGTATGAGATTGTGGTGATAATCGTGATACTAAAGGATTTTTCAGAGCTCTGTGATAGCACCTATAATTTGACGAATGATGAATGTATTAATTATTAAAGCAATAATGGACAATATTAAGTGGTTCTTCTTCAGATCCGTTGAGTAACGATCACCCGTGACTAGCTATAATTGAACGCAATCCAAATAGAACAAGGTAAATGTTCATTTTTATTTCTATGCTCTGTTCAATTCATGCAAGAAACTCAGACTGTAATAGAGCTAGGATCATCAGCAATGATAAATTTTGTCTCCCTATTGAAGAAATATTTTAAATCCCTGACCCATCAACTTCAACTGCGCACCCGGGTACCCAAAATTTGTATCAGATATATAACATTAATTTTCAAAGCCTTTACAAAATTAATTTTCAATAAATTAATTATAGGATTAAAATTTGGTCCCAATGTAACAAACCTTATTATCATCCAAATTCTGATGGCCATGTTATAGCCATTGTAATTTTTGTATACGGATCATTTGTGGGTTTTTCAAATATTAAAATTTAAGAAAGAATTATATGTGATCACATTGTTAATGTTTCCTATGATATCATATAAAATTCAATTGTTCTGGTCAAGGCTCCAGTTAAAACAGTGATTCTAGGTAGTTGGTGCACTACATATAAAAAACAAATTATTTTATTCATAAAATTATTGTATGGCTAACATGACTCCAGTTTATTCCATTAGGATTGGAACCTTCAAAATTTAAAAACATTTTTAAATAAATCCAATAAACTTGAGATTATGTGTTTTTTCGGGTGGAATAAATTTTGAGAGAAACACTTTAGGTGGGATTTAAAAATTGGTTGTTGGGCTGTTCGGTTAGAAATATGGGTTTATGGGACTATATACATATATACACACCCTTTTTCTTTTAAAAAATGCATAATGACAAGGTTGGGGGTGGGGTACTCAAAATTTCTACATAACAAAGAATATATATCTATATATATACTACATTTGGCATGTTTCTTGTACCCGTGTCACCCTCTCCTTAATTCTCTTAAATATACCCTCTCATCCCACTATCATTCCCTCAGCATCAGCCATCTCCCACTCGCTATTACAGTGTCCTTATCCAAGGGTTACCGCAGAAAATTGATTCCTCTCCTAACCTCTAATTCTTGCTTTACCTTTGACATCTTCTTCTCCTCCATCTACCCCCTCTCTCGAGTTCCATTCTCTAGATCTCGGGTTTTCACTTCTGCCGTCGGATGCCTCTACCTCCTAAACTACCCTCCACACCTCCTGTTTCTCTGCCTCTGCCTACTACACCTCCTCCTATTCTGCTTCCGCCACCTACAGCTCCTCTGCATATGGCTCCTCCCTCTCCAGCTCCTCTACCTCCTCCAATTATACTACATCGACAATGTATCATAGTGGATTTCAATATTCTTCATGAAGTTGTTGTTGGAATTGACTCGGGGTTCATTGAAAATCTTGGGTGTTGGTTTCTCTCAATCGGAGGGCACAGAGCTCTACATCAGCTAACGACTTATCTCGGTAACCCATTTCTATAACATTAACATTTTCATCATATTTCATATTCAGGATAGGTCTTGGTTTGGACATCATTATCAAGACTCAAATAACGGTCTCCAGATCCCATCTCTGGTGTTTGGGATTCAATTATTTGAGCATCTTCATCAATATTAGTTGAAATTGAGGACTTAAAAAATGTTGGATTATTCACAGTCTTCCTCTTAAAATGAAGTTAGGTTCATTTTCTTCATAGAGACAGACCACTGAGAACAATGCCTGATTCAGGCTTGGTTAACACCACCTTCGTCATCATAAAAGGTAACATAAGTGATTTGTAACTCTGGTTGTGGATGAAATCAAATCATTCAGAGAAATTCAGCTTAGTATATCATCATTCTTCAGGATTATCTTACTCAAATGGTTTTAAGATTGATTTCCTTTTCAAGAGAGATCATCACAAACTATTGTCGAGCATCTCTCAGAAGATTAGGCTTGCCTCCCTCTATCTTCATTCTGGTTTTATGTTTATGTTCATAATTTATATTTTATAATTTCATTACAATACATTTGATCTTCCATTTCTGCAATTTCAACAACTATTACATTTGTTATGACATATTTACTCACCTATTAGTTTTTTTAGGGTTCACATTTTCTTCCACCACATCAAAATGAGTTGTAGTTTCTGTATGCCTAACTTACATTATTAATTGGAAAATATATTTATTTTTCTCTCCTACAAATTTTATGTACCCTTTATCATTGATTAGTATAAATGTGTTCCATTACATTCATAATGTAATCTTTGTCTGTCGTTTCAAATTATATTATATGTTGTATACTCAATAGTTTTTTTTCTTCCATCAGTATTTTCAATAAAATGAATTCTGCCATTCATTATTATATTATCTTTGTTCATTTATTCTCCTTAGATTTTTTGATTTTAGGTGATGAGAGATAATATGAAGAGAGCTCAACCAAAGATTGAAGGGATATACATGGGAGCTACTAAGGTGCGCCCTTCGATGACTACTTAATTTCTATCATTGAAAAAACATCATGTTATGTGTTTTGTATGTTTGACAGTATTTGTAAACTAAGAGAATTAATTTTTTTAAACTATGAAATAATTTTGTTCTATTAAAAGAAATAGCGATGATTTTTTGTTACACATAGTTATATACATTCGAGTCTACCAAAATATTATTCTAATAGTTTTTTCACAGTTTTTAGTTAGGAATATGTACTTTATATCCAATTCACACATTCCAGTTTACCCATATTTTATTTTAATAGTTGTTGTGTACTTGAAAAAATAAAAATATTCTGGAGTGTATAAGTTCAGATGCATGAATCAATTTTTAGAACATGTATTAACTATGTCAATTTTGGAAAATCAGACACGTATATGCATTGGATTTACAGATATCTAAAATTAGAAACATATTTATGTATTCTACATAATAGTTTATCACTTAGAGCTTAACCATGCATAAACTGATTCAATCAAATAATTTCAATTTGCACCAGACTTTCTTTTCATTGATCCTCTATTTTCACTATTTGTACTCTTTCTTCCTAGATTTGATTATCCATTCATTTAAATAGAATCCCATTAATATCCATTCTGAATTTTAATTTTTCTACTCTTAATTCTTTTTTTTCAAAAGGAAAAAGTAAATTTTGAATGTTTCTACCAAGATTCCACCAAGGAATTATATTCAAATCATAATAAGAGAAAAATAAATTCATTTATGAATATATTCATACTTTTCATCTTTCATTAATGTTTTCACCATACCTTTTACTTTTTAAGATGTTCTAATGTATGTCTTTTTCCAAGGTTGTGCTAACATACCTTTTAGGGACACAATGTTTCAAGATTAAGAAAATGTTAAGTAAATGGTTGACGGTGCACATTACCAGGTATGTTATTGAGCAGTTTTACATGATACATAGTTTGATTAGTTATCTAAAAATATACACATTAATTCATAGTACTATATTGATATATTTCCACTATTATGTCCATATTTTGGTATAGCAACACTATTTACTATAAAGTCAGGAAACTGATGTGATTTTTGAATTATATGTTACTAGTTTTGGTGTTAGTGAATATAATAAACTCCATCGATTATTAGAAAAAACACTATGTTGATTTGTGAATTATACAGATTTAGTCATTTTATAAATGATACACAAAAAAAACACAAATTGTTTATTTTGAAAAATTTTGAATGATATTTTGCAGCTTTGTGATACTATAATACAATATTGTCACTCTGTTATAACTTCCTTATTTATATTATTATAACACTTCTATAAGAAATTTATTTAATATATTATTGATCAACCATGTACATGATTATTTTGTTCTGTATAGGTATGTACATAGTAAAAATATTTTCTCCATTCATCATTAATTTAATTGATTAAATATTTAAATGTCATTACACAAAATATTAGATTTTTACTCAAATTAATCACTACCATCTTGTAGAAACAGCGAATATATACATATTTTTTCACCTTCTCAAGGCATTTGGCCCAGTTACTAAAATTTCATACCAACCGCATCACTTAAAATAAGAAGATATAAAAAATAATGGTTTTTAATATTTTGATTCGAACCATGTAGACTGATTCGGCTAAGCTGGTTCTTGGAAAATACTTCCATGAACCCAATAAATCATGTCCCCTATCATGAACCAAAAAAAATCATCCTCCTCAATTTCATTTTTTCAGGGTTTCTGGACTTCTTATATGGAAACTGTGAGATAGGGTTAATCGATAGTTTTCTTGGGTGAAAGTTGAGTGTCTAATGCAGTAATAGCTTACCAAGGATAAAAAATGTGTGATGGTGGGGATTGGGAGGGAATTGAAGATGTAGCTCCAATTATGGTGTATATGTTTTGGGTGATCTGGTTCTTGACTCTGGTGGTGGTGTAATGTTCATGGTCTTCTTTGATGTTGGTTTTAGTGACTTTTTCTACAGTGGTTTTGTTCGAAGAGTGTCATTTGTGAAATCCATTATCTTGTGGTTTGTGAGTTCTAAGATGTGTATCCAATGGAGATTACACAGGCTTATATTATTAGACGCCCTTGTAATCCAACAGCTATGGCCTGATGGCTCCCAAGTGCCCTTTATTGGCACGCTATGTTGATTTACGCTTGATGTTTAAGCTGTAGGTTTGGTTATCTGTATTTCCTTGGATGATATTGTACCGTTATCCATTTAAAAATGGATCTTTTATGAAAAAAAGTTGGATATAATCAATTTTTGTGATGTTACTAATTTTTATATTGTTTTAGTTTTTAGGTAGATTATATCATTTTGAATTAATTAATTTATGTTTACATATAACATTTGGAATTAATCGATTAGTTTGCAAGATTAACCAACAAATATAGATGATAATATATAAATTATAAATAGTTTATATTTATTATTATAAAATATTCATAAGGTCATTTTATATGTTTTCTGTCTTTAATTTCAAATATAGTTATAGTGATTAAATGGGCAGGTTTGATTTGTTCAATTTAAGGAGCTAACAGATAACTTCATTTATTTACCAGGACCATAAAAATTATGTTAAGAACTGATATGTTAATAAAAATAAATTTATAATCATTGAAAATAATATAATAAATATGTTATAATTTTTATTTTTATATAAAAAAATAAGTATTATAATACCCAAACATAATATCATATTTACTTCTGTTAACAAATACAACCTTGTGTGCAACACATACTTATGTTATCAAACAATTTTTTTAATATTTTCAGGGTTTTGAATTATCTCTTTTGTATTAACATTCAAAATTTTAACTTTCATATTTCTATATTCATTAATAATTTTTATAATTTTTAGACATTATTGTGTATGCTGGAAAACGTGGTGGAATCTTCCAATGCTAATGATTCGGTACAAGGTGAAAGTTAAATTTTTTTTGGGAATATTATTTTAAATGTGGGGTCATTCATGTGATTTACTTCTCCATCCTCAAAATAACTTTCAATTCATATAGATTTATCCTTAATGTTCAATATAACATTGACAATGTCTTAATACTTTGTCCACTTTTATTCTAATAATATATACCATTTATAATTATTTTATTCTAAGCATTATATTTAGATGCTTCCTGTTAGAAGCCTCCATGCTTTTAGCATCGTCTTCTCCCCTTTCTCAACTGGTCGCACCCCTCCGCCAGGGAATCGCCCTCATTCTGGTCATACCACCAAACACGATAGTTCTTCCATATCCGCTGATGCCACCACACTGGCCTCCTCCATGAAAACTCGTGGTCGGCCTCCCTCCACCCCCAATGACCAAACGATGGCCCCCAAACTCCCTATTTACCCAATTTCTTCTTTGACCACATCTCTGAGTTAAAACTAACCCTTATTTACCCAATTTCTCAGTTGGCTTCCTAGAATCGATGCGCCTATTCAGTAAAAAAAGAGTCCATCGGTGAGAGCTCCAAAAAATCGGGGGGCTTATTTTTCATTAGAGAGAGATGGGAGGCTAGAGGATCCCGACCCCACTCCCTTCCAGGCAACATTTGGGCTTCAGATTCTTCCTCGCGGTGGTGCAGCGCACGATTCAGCCTCATCCACAAACGTGGATCGGGATTTTCATTCTTAAATCGGCCAGATTTGTGGGTTCGGTTGCGGCGTTGGTGAAGTCGGCCTCGAGTTCTCCCTTCTTCTTCCTCATGATGGAAACTTATCAACGGATCGTCTTTCTCCATGTTCGGGGAGATCAAGAATAGGCGATCCATGGAGAAATTGCTGGCGACATTCTCTATCGACGGGGACGCGCCTTTGGTTAGATCTGGTTCAAGATCTGATTGATGGAGCTCGGGCACAGCAGATTCTTCATCGGTGAGCACGGGGTTCAACAGTGGGGTGACGCTTGGCGATCCTCTTCTTTGACTG
This sequence comes from Viscum album, assembly GCA_963277665.1. Lineage (NCBI taxonomy): Eukaryota > Viridiplantae > Streptophyta > Magnoliopsida > Santalales > Viscaceae > Viscum > Viscum album. The sequence goes on from OY728155.1 coordinate 1,017,112,283, forward strand.
GGCACGTAGTTTGGCTTCCCTGATGGATGCTACTTCGATGGCGGATGGTGGCTTGTGTTCATCTCCCTCACGTGTTTTCGCCATCTCGTTTTCGGGGTTTCTATGGAGTTCTTGGACAGAGACACCACATCTCGATAGGTGAAGAGTTCTTCGACAGTAGTTGTGGACCGGGAGTGTTGACGAGGTGTGGACAATAGTGAAATCAGATTGTAGCGGGGAAAACATCACCAAACTTGGACAGCGAAACATGGTTCTGATAAAAGCCCACAACCTGGAAGATCGACATGGCAGAGGAGGTTGGTTCGAACCCTAGTAAAAGAGTTTGGTCCAGTTTATTGGCTTTGTTATATTTCGATCATGTTTATCCTTTTTGCTGGTGCTGTTTGGGTGTGTCCTTATATGATACTATTTTATATCGCATCCCTTTTAATTCTTTATTTCATATTGAAAACTCATGAAGATCTTGCCCCTTGCATGTAGGACAATTGGCTGAAGCACATAAATATGTGGGTCAATTTTAATGCTTTCTGCATTTTCTTTTGTCAATCTGGTAAATTGCCGAACTTTCACTTGCTTCTTGATTTAATTAGAAGCTGCTTTGACCATGCTGTTGTTGAATTTGGTGCTACTGGAAAATCATATTAATTCTGGTTGGAATTGATTGCTAATATGTTTATGTTTATTGGTTTATTTATTATAAGATCAGAATAATAAATATAGTTTTTTGATTTCATATTTTGGGATTATGTGATCCTAATTTATACCCATTAGATCCTGGATATTTCGAATGGGGGACTGGATTATGTAGCACAACCCCCCCAACAAGTGGTATCATAGCCTAATTGGGTATAACTTTGTATCATCAAAATTCAGAATCTAATATTCATTGTTTTAAATGATTTTCTTAGTGGCTTTTACACGTGCATCATGTCATGACCCGTTCTCGGGGCCCGTGTCGTGACTACCCCAAGCCCGCCTTCCATAGGTCAGGGGCTGCCGACTAGCACCAAAGGCGTGAATCCCAATAAAAAAGGGAAGACATTGCCTTTACGAAACGAAAGCACACACAAACAAAGTACAAGCAGAAGCTACACTAAGTAAAGTAGTAAAACAAACGTGCTGAAAGTACGAGGGGCCGGAAATAAAAGCCCAAAAGAAAGATACAGCTACAACTGAAAGTAAAGTACAACTCAAAGGACAACAACTGAAAGGTGACAAGTAGCTTCTGGATCGTCCTCCGGGTTCCTACCTGAAGGGTAGGTACAGATGTCCTCCTCAGCACTCCACGTCTGTCCGTCTCATTCGGGTACCGACTCGTCGTGAGATCCACCTCCGGGTACCGACTCGTCGTGAGATCCACCTCCGGGTACTGACTCATCGTGAGATCCACCTCCGGGTACAGACTCGTCGTGAGATTCACCTCCGGGTACCGTTCAGCTCTACAAGCCTCAACCACGTTCAGTGATGTCCGTCGTCTGCAACCAACACAACGAGGTGCGGGCGAAGACCGTGCAGGGGTGAGTATACGATACTCAGTAGGGACCCCGTGACACTCAAGGTCTCACTAAATCCAACATGGATAAACCACAAAGAATGTTCTCAACAGATAACCTTTACTTAGGTATAAGCCCAAACGTATACCTAAGTTACCAAGTAACTCATCTCAGCCACGAGGTATCACACAAATATGAAGTTGACGGATAACCACTACTGTAACACCCCAAGATTTCATAGTGTGTTATTTCTTCAAAATAATTCAATAACTTGCACTACACGCAACACCGAGTTCAAGCGCACCATGACTTACCAAACAAGCCGTTCAAAAAAAGTTATGAATAGTATTAACTAAATTTTAAACTTTATATAATCCTTATAATTTTAGAATCCATATTATGAGTTTCTTAGACATAATGTAAGAACAAATTCATCTTCAGTATTGTAGTTTTACCAACTTTTAATAGTGAACCCTTTTTAAATAAAATATTTTAAACTTTTTGACTAAATGAGGACATCAAAAAAATTTAAAATAAAACATCCCAAGCTTCCACGGTACGCTTTCCTTTGAATAAAACAGTAGCGTGTGTTGTACGCAACTTCGAGTTTTAACACACACCACAACCGATCAAACTAGCCGTTATGAATAGTAATACTTAATTTTTTGAAATTATATATATTTTATATTTCAAAATGGACTTCATTTTTGGATTCAGAATATCAAATTTAGCCTAAGGTGAAATTTTGGTACTTTTCGGATAACTTTCATATTTTGATGAATAGTAAAAATTACTAAATTTTAATTAAAAACAACTTTTTTAATCAAAATAATTAATAGTGATAAATTATGAATTTGAGTGGTTTTAAAATATATTTAGAATATATTTTTACCATTTAATATAATTTTGGTCATTGGACATAATTTTACAATTAAACCGAACATAAACAAGTGTCAATCTTTTGATAGTTATTATCTCTTAAAAACACGTTTTTTGTTTTGACAGCGGGAATTAATTTTAAATTAATTTCTGCCACTTCTGTGTTTTGAATTTAGAAAAATGGATTCCATATTTGGAATCAGGATGTTCAACTTGTGTAAATAGGTAACTTTTATTTTTAGACATTTTGAATAATTACTGCGGTAAATATTTTATTTACCATGGTTAAGAGTAAATCCGGTAAATAAGGGTTAAAAAATAATATTATAATAATACTAAATTACCCTAAAACGTGTCTTAACCCTATTGGTTGATACATGGTCGACCATGGGCATCTTTGGGTCAATTTTGGGACCCCATTGATCCACTTGTAAGTGATAATGACACTTTATTTTAATTAAGTTAAAATGAATACAAAAATGGCATAAGCTTACATCTTTTAAAAGAACAATTTTTACATAGGGTTATACATGTTGGATTTTCGATTATAAATATTCATTAGAAAGCTAAAAAAATTTCCTACATAATGATATTTTATTTATAATTTTTAGACATCAAATAATTTAAATTATTAATGACACAATAATGATGCAATGTTTACCTCATTAATAAATCATTTAAATAAATAAGATTATAATGATTAAAATATTATCTAAAACCTGTCCAATTCTTATTGGTTGATGTTATTTAGAATATGAGTCATCTTATCTTCGACCTCAATGATTTTTGGACCATTATAAACCGAATATAATTATATTATAAAGTAATACTTTCACTCTTTCCTAAAGAGCCCCTCCTCTCCCTTATAAAAGGAGACCACTTCTACTCATTCCTCACACCTCTCAAGCCACTTGGCTCGTCCAAACTCTGCCCAACTAAGCTCCCCACATCCCTCTCCTCCTCCTTGAAACTTCCCCTTAGGCAGAAATCATTTCAAGAAGTCCTTTGGTTCCAACCAAAGTGAGTTACCTAAATTAAAGGTAACGATTTCTCTTAAATTATTTTCCTTTATTTTGCTTCTCCAACCCCCAAACTCTTTTTATTTCCTTTCTTTTGTAACAACACCAGTATCCTCAATATACTAGGATGTTGTTATAAGAAGGATTCAAACTACACATACACACAACTCCATCTAATGGATGATGAACATAATGTTTCTGTGGATGGCAAACTAACGCCTCACGAAACGATGATTGTTCAAATACATCTTACCGCCTCTCATGGTGGCCATTATGATGGCACTGTAATTAAATATGATATTAATGATATATATTTTATATATAAGCTTCTGTAATTCCATTTTATTTCATATCATTATTCGTTTCATGTTGTATATACATACGATAATTTCATTTGAGGAAGTGCGGACTACCGCCCCCTTAAAATGATATGACTCGTTCATACTACACATGGAACGTATAAAGGATGGTGTTAATGAACTTAAGTAACATATATAAAATATTATATTATACTGGAATAGTAATATACCTATGTATCATTTGGATTCGATTCTTTTAAAATAAAAATTAAATGGAAGTAGCGTTCGTGCGTACGTACGGACTACCGTCTTCACGAACGCGATGAGATTCATTCTCCATCGTATCCATTCAAGTCTTATTCTCATTTTAGGGTTAAAAATAATGTTAATATCATTCTGATTATGAATAAGATTTAATCTATCCATTACAAACATGTCTTACGTAACCAAACATTTAAGAAGAACGAATCGATTATCACCTGAAACGACGATAATACTAAGATATTATTAATAAAGCAATATTAAAAGATCATGTATGATATCATATTAATGTATATGATTCTTGTATAATTTAATAACAATTATTTCACCATTATACAGGAGGTTAACCGACCCCAACAAAGGAAAAGTACAAGGTAAGGGTTATTTCACAATCTCTTCATTATCCGAGGTTGTTTATACGTAATAATCTACTGGGATATCTTTATCATCCTCATCCATGTTTCTTAAAAATGTATTTCAAAACATTTTTACTATTTACAAGAATATGGGTTAAAGTCATTTATACCCTTGTTTGACTTTTTATAAGAGGTTTATAAAGGAATCTTTCCGTCGTTTTCAAAACAAGGTCCTTTTTAACCTTTTCGACAGAATTGAGGTAAGAATGTTTTTTTTAACTTATACGGCGGGTGCGGTTATTTTACGCCGTTATAAAATCTTCAAAGCTTTCCTTACAAGCTTATAAGAATATTTTTAAAGAAAATGTTTTATTTTATATGGATCTTAAATGATTTCAAAATAAAAGGAGATATTTCTTTAAAAAGAATTTTGATTTCATCTACGTCAACATCCTTTGATGGATTTTAAGATTATTTGAAGTTGATTTATTATGATACAAAACTTCTATATTGTATTGAAGGTTTTGTGATATGTTTGACTATGGATGTGCTATTTTTATACCATTCATAGTTTATGGTGAAATTATTGACATTTCGTATGCTAGATTTAATACGAATGTTTATGTTATGTTTAAACCTTTTCATATGGGAATGCATTGGACTTAATAAGTGACGGGTGGAGCCCGCTATAGCTCCTCGATGCATCGGTAGGTCTCATGAGACAAACTAGTGTCTTGGCACAAGGCCTTGACAAAATCTTATTTGTAGTCTTGGCACGAGGCCTTGGCTATGTGGTTATGATAGTATGACATTATGCATTCCAACATTATGAAAGTGGTTATTGATTTTTGCATGTGATTATTCGATTAGTAGAATATCCATGTGAATAAGTAAATGGCATTATTTCATTTTATTTATGCCATACCATGTTGAAAGTTCATGTTTGAAAGACTTTTGTTTTAGTTATACATTGCCTTAAAAGTTTATTCTTATTTATGAAAGTTTCTGCTATTTTGTTATTCTTACTGGGCATTTGAGCTCACCCCTTTTATATGTTTTATTTTTCCCAGGAAGTGAAGAAGTAAATTATGAATGACCTGCAGGGATATTATGTGGGGATATGAGTGTGGATTATGGAGACATTATGTTATTGTAGTAGTTTTTCATTTTATGATGTAATGTAAAACTTATGAATATATCTAGTGTTTCCAAGGCTACTAAACCAACCGGTCTTTCGAGATTTGATCTTTCTTGTGATCATGCCAATGTTACGAAGTAATGCACCGACTCTGGGTAGCTGGGGTCGGGGCGTTACAGTTGGTATCAGAGGAAGTTTAGTACAAACCTTGGAAGCTAGATTTAGATAAACTCTGATTAGAGCACGTAGACCTAAGATGAACTTTGAGGATTAGTATAGAAGAACTTCCTAGAATTTTGGTATTGTAGAGATTTTGTGAGTTTTCCGAGCAATAAATCCCTGTCTGGATACGAGCAGGTAGAGGCGGTTCTGGCACAGATGTACCTAGGGGTAAAACCCGAAAACACCGCTTTGAGCTAGACTCGAACGAGAACTGGTGCACGACAACGGGCCTTGCTGCACTCTTGGTTACGACACTCCCGGGGGATATGCTTAGGATAACTCTCATTTTCTTTACAAATCATTATGAAGGGTTTATGAGTATATACTTCCTCAAAGAAAACATTTTTATGATTATGGATTATATCCATAAATAGTTCAATTTATGTTAAGTGTTTTATAAGTATGAGATTATGTGTTTTGATTCATAAACTAATCTAGTTTATGCCATGGTATAGAAATGGCGCCCAGTAGAAGGAATGAGAACTCCAGAAATACACATGATTGAAAGAGAAGGAAGGATCATATCTTTCATGGTCTTAAGCTAGAATTTATAAGAGAAATAGTCTCCCATGTATTATCATCATATGAAGAAATAATATCATGTGTTGATAAGATATGTAAAGAGTTTACTGAGTCCTATGGCTTTGAAGGGAAGCAAGAGAAGAAAAGGATGGAAGAGAGAAAGATGGATAAAGGGAAGAGGGAAAAGAAGAATTTTCCCATATGTGGTAACTGTGGAAAGAAACACCCTGGAACTTGCCTGAAAGGAATGAGAGTTTGTTATAAGTGTGGAGGAAAAGGGCACAAAGTACGTGACTGCAAGGGTAAGAAAATGGTTTCAAATGTACAATGCTTCATTTGCAAAGAGTTTGGACACTACGCGAACCTATGTCCCAGTCATCAGACTATGACGCAAATGATGCTATTGGATAATAATCAAGTTATGATACTACCACAGATGAAGAGGAATGATTAGAGTTCTTATGTTGATTATGTCAATTGAGTGTTGTATCACCAATGTACTTGTTATAATAATTATGGAGTATATAAGGATTGTACTGCAGTACTATTTCATTAAGGACTTGAGATTGTGTGGAACAAAGAAAAGTGACTCAATAGCAGGATACATTTTTGGAAAATATATGGTTTAGAGAATGATAAATCATAATATAGTTCTGATACTGAGGTAGTGATTTTGGAATAATACATGATTGATTTGGATAAATTATATTGGATATTCTTGACTACCTTGAAGTTGGTTAATGATTTGTCTATTCCATCATTGTTGGGGTTTAAAACATTTTTGGATTGATGAAGTATATCCAGCATTCTATATGGAATAAGGGAGCATGAATGTAATCAATAAAGATTATGGTAAATCAGGATGTTTCAGTGTATTAAAAGAATACATGATGAAGGTATTCATATGCTATTACGGGGTAAAAAGGATCTACATTATGTTTACCTTCCTTATAAATGTTGGACTGTGAGTTTGGACAGAAGTATTTTGGATAGTTCTAGTCTAGATTAATTTTGGATTGCCATAAAAGGACAACCCGGAGGTCGGGCGGCAACCCGTCGCGGCTGCGAGACTTGAACCCGCAACCGAAGGGCGACAAGGGTGTATCACCTACCACTGGCCCATGAGATGTCCTGGATTAAATAATGTAGTAGATGAATTATAAATTCGTTTATTTTGGAACCCTATACGAATAGTGTAAATAGAATTTTTTTTACATTCTATTATCTTTTAGAGTGAAAGATGAGTTTGTGGTAGAAATTTATTAATGGATAAAACTCTAATTATAAAGTAAGTATATCTCTATATGATCTTAGCCAATCTCATAAAAAAATTCCTCAATATTAAGAAAAGCAAATTAGAACAAAAATGTTTTCCTAGATGGTACCTTAAATCATCACTAATTTATGGCTTTGGGATTGTTGGCCTTTTCATAGCCATGTTCTCTACCACTCTCCATTAGGTAATTGATGGTTAGATTTTTCTTCCATATCCATATTTTACTACATGGAACCCTAGTATGTGTTATTTTCGGTAATCTTCATACTTTCGACTCTTTATTTTAATAGAGGCCTCATTAATTCATTTTTCGATGTGGGATTTCAACTAAGATATTTTGAAACGTCAAAAATGTGTTATCCCAATACCCTATGTTTTGTTGAACCGATGGTATTTCAAATCATCATAGATTGATGATTTTAAGGACCTCAATTTTATACTTTTTTGTGATTGATGACCTCAATCACTACCTATAAATATTTACGTTTTCATCCAATTATATGTCTCTAATTGCCACCAATGTTCTCCTAATCAAGATCATAATTTGGTGGTGACCCTTTCATTTCTCTTTTCCTCATATTAAGACTAAATTTTAGTAACCCAATTTCCGATGTGGGTTTTCCCACAAATATATTTTCTATTTTCAACCTTTTATTTTCGAAGAACAATTTCAAATTGCGAGGACACAATTTATTGAAGGAGGGGAGAATGTAACACCCCAAGATTTCATAGTGTGTTATTTCTTCAAAATAATTCAATAACTTGCACTACACGCAACACCGAGTTCAAGCGCACCATGACTTACCAAATAAGCCGTTCAAAAAAAGTTATGAATAGTATTAACTAAATTTTAAACTTTATATAATCCTTATAATTTTAGAATCCATATTATGAGTTTCTTAGACATAATGTAAGAACAAATTCATCTTCAGTATTGTAGTTTTACCAACTTTTAATAGTGATCCCTTTTTAAATAAAATATTTTAAACTTTTTGACTAAATGGGGACATCAAAAAAATTTAAAATAAAACATCCCAAGCTTCCACGGTACGCTTTCCTTTGAATAAAACAGTAGCGTGTGTTGTACGCAACTTCGAGTTTTAACACACACCACAACCGATCAAACTAGCCGTTATGAATAGTAATACTTAATTTTTTGAAATTATATATATTTTATATTTCAAAATGGACTTCATTTTTGGATTCGGAATATCAAATTTAGCCTAAGGTGAAATTTTGGTACTTTTCGGATAACTTTCATATTTTGATGAATAGTAAAAATTACTAAATTTTAATTAAAAACAACTTTTTTAATCAAAATAATTAATAGTGATAAATTATGAATTTGAGTGGTTTTAAAGTATATTTAGAATATATTTTTACCATTTAATATAATTTTGGTCATTGGACATAATTTTACAATTAAACCGAACATAAACAAGTGTCAATCTTTTGATAGTTATTATCTCTTAAAAACACGCTTTTTGTTTTGACAGCGGGAATTAATTTTAAATTAATTTCTGCCACTTCTGTGTTTTGAATTTAGAAAAATGGATTCCATATTTGGAATCAGGATGTTCAAATTGTGTAAATAGGTAACTTTTATTTTTAGACATTTTGAATAATTACTGCGGTAAATATTTTATTTACAATGGTTAAGGGTAAATCCGGTAAATAAGGGTTAAAAAATAATATTATAATAATACTAAATTACCCTAAAACGTGTCTTAACTCTATTGGTTGATACATGGTCGACCATGGGCATCTTTGGGTCAATTTTGGGACCCCATTGATCCACTTGTAAGTGATAATGACACTTTATTTTAATTAAGTTAAAATGAATACAAAAATGGCATAAGCTTACATCTTTTAAAAGAACAATTTTTACATAGGGTTATACATGTTGGATTTTCGATTATAAATATTCATTAGAAAGCTAAAAAAATTTCCTACATAATGATATTTTATTTATAATTTTTAGACATCAAATAATTTAAATTATTAATGACACAATAATGATGCAATGTTTACCTCATTAATAAATCATTTAAATAAATAAGATTATAATGATTAAAATATTATCTAAAACCTGTCCAATTCTTATTGGTTGATGTTATTTAGAATATGAGTCATCTTATCTTCGACCTCAATGATTTTTGGACCATTATAAACCGAATATAATTATATTATAAAGTAATACTTTCACTCTTTCCTAAAGAGCCCCTCCTCTCCCTTATAAAAGGAGACCACTTCTACTCATTCCTCACACCTCTCAAGCCACTTGGCTCGTCCAAACTCTGCCCAACTAAGCTCCCCACATCCCTCTCCTCCTCCTTGAAGCTTCCCCTTAGGCAGAAATCATTTCAAGAAGTCCTTTGGTTCCAACCAAAGTGAGTTACCTAAATTAAAGGTAACGATTTCTCTTAAATTATTTTCCTTTATTTTGCTTCTCCAACCCCCAAACTCTTTTTATTTCCTTTCTTTTGTAACAACACCAGTATCCTCAATATACTAGGATGTTGTTATAAGAAGGATTCAAACTACACATACACACAACTCCATCTAATGGATGATGAACATAATGTTTCTGTGGATGACAAACTAACGCCTCACGAAACGATGATTGTTCAAATACATCTTACCGCCTCTCATGGTGGCCATTATGATGGCACTGTAATTAAATATGATATTAATGATATATATTTTATATATAAGCTTCTGTAATTCCATTTTATTTCATATCATTATTCTTTTCATGTTGTATATACATACGATAATTTCATTTGTGGAAGTGCGGACTACCGCCCCCTTAAAATGATATGACTCGTTCATACTACACATGAAACGTATAAAGGATGGTGTTAATGAACTTAAGTAACATATATAAAATATTATATTATACTGGAATAGTAATATACCTATGTATCATTTGGATTCGATTCTTTTAAAATAAAAATTAAATGGAAGTAGCGTTCGTGCGTACGTACGGACTACCGTCTCCACGAACGCGATGAGATTCATTCTCCATCGTATCCATTCAAGTCTTATTCTCATTTTAGGGTTAAAAATAATGTTAATATCATTCTGATTATGAATAAGATTTAATCTATCCATTACAAACATGTCTTACGTAACCAAACATTTAAGAAGAACGAATCGATTATCACCTGAAACGACGATAATACTAAGATATTATTAATAAAGCAATGTTAAAAGATCATGTATGATATCATATTAATGTATATGATTCTTGTATAATTTAATAACAATTATTTCACCATTATACAGGAGGTTAACCGACCCCAACAAAGGAAAAGTACAAGGTAAGGGTTATTTCACAATCTCTTCATTATCCGAGGTTGTTTATACGTAATAATCTACTGGGATATCTTTATCATCCTCATCCATGTTTCTTAAAAATGTATTTCAAAACATTTTTACTATTTACAAGAATATGGGTTAAAGTCATTTATACCCTTGTTTGACTTTTTATAAGAGGTTTATAAAGGAATCTTTCCGTCGTTTTCAAAACAAGGTCCTTTTTAACCTTTTCGACAGAATTGAGGTAAGAATGTTTTTTTTAACTTATACGGCGGGTGCGGTTATTTTACGCCGTTATAAAATCTTCAAAGCTTTCCTTACAAGCTTATAAGAATATTTTCAAAGAAAATGTTTTATTTTATATGGATCTTAAATGATTTCAAAATAAAAGGAGATATTTCTTTAAAAAGAATTTTGATTTCATCTACGTCAACATCCTTTGATGGATTTTAAGATTATTTGAAGTTGATTTATTATGATACAAAACTTCTATATTGTATTGAAGGTTTTGTGATATGTTTGACTATGGATGTGCTATTTTTATACCATTCATAGTTTATGGTGAAATTATTGACATTTCGTATGCTAGATTTAATACGAATGTTTATGTTATGTTTAAACCTTTTCATATGGGAATGCATTGGACTTAATAAGTGACGGGTGGAGCCCGCTATAGCTTCTCGATGCATCGGTAAGTCTCATGTGACAAACTAGTGTCTTGGCACAAGGCCTTGACAAAATCTTATTTGTAGTCTTGGCACGAGGCCTTGGCTATGTGGTTATGATAATATGACATTATGCATTCCAACATTATGAAAGTGGTTATTGATTTTTGCATGTGATTATTCGATTAGTAGAATATCCATGTGAATAAGTAAATGACATTATTTCATTTTATTTATGCCATACCATGTTGAAAGTTCATGTTTGAAAGGCTTTTGTTTTAGTTATACATTGCCTTAAAAGTTTATTCTTATTTATGAAAGTTTCCGCTATTTTGTTATCCTTACTGGGCATTTGAGCTCACCCCTTTTATATGTTTTATTTTTTCCAGGAAGTGAAGAAGTAAATTATGAATGACCTGCAGGGATATTATGTGGGGATATGAGTGTGGATTATGGAGACATTATGTTATTGTAGTAGTTTTTCATTTTATGATGTAATGTAAAACTTATGAATATATCTAGTGTTTCCAAGGCTACTAAACCAATCGGTCTTTCGAGATTTGATCTTTCTTGTGATCATGCCAATGTTACGAAGTAATGCACCGACTCTGGGTAGCTGGGGTCGGGGCGTTACAACTACTTAGGTATATGTCCATACATATACGTAAGTTATCTAGTAACCCATCTCAACCACGAAGTAAACACAAAGGTCATTGACTCAGCTCATACCAGGATTTTCATTATCGAAACCGTAACTGCTGAAGAACTCCGTCTCTGCCGAGTACAGTGATCCAGTCACGACTCCGAGGTACTGCTCACTAACCTAAGACTGCTGAGGTACTCCTCCTGTCGAGTACCGCGGGTCAGCCACATCACAATGTAGTGCTCCTTCGTCATGGGTCTGCCACCTCACACAGTAGTGCTCCCCCTCATAGCCTACAGAGGTACTCTTCCTGTCGATTTCCGCGGGTCTGCCACCTCACAAAGTAGTGCTCCTCCGCCATGGGTCTGCCACCTCACAAAGTAGTGCTCCCCACTGGGCTATGCAAGTCACTCCGAATCAAATCGGACAAACAGTCATCAGGTCTCAACCAGCTACACGGTCTCCGTACTCCGTACGCTCGTATCAGGGAGGGTCCGCTCCACGAGCTACAGGTCGATACTCCAAGTATCACAAAGTCCCACGAAGAAGTATCTCAAAGGACTGCCTCGTCATAGGGGTCAACGCAATAGACGGTGCGTTAATCGGACGTCCGGTCTGTGAGTTATTAGCCTTTTCGTCCCAGGGGCCCGGTTGGTTTCGTGTACGAACCAACCCAATCGTATCTCAACTGTACTCCAAACTCACATAGGGTATACTCATAGGGACCGTTTCTCAACGTGATCACCAATGCCGCTGACGGTTCTTCAAACGGACGTTCAGTCTGAAAGTTAACGGCTTTTCCGTTCTAGGGGCCCGATTGGATTTCGGGTACAATCCAACCTGGACATACACTAATTGTGTCCAAACCTCAAGAGGAGTAAGCCAAAAGATCCGTCTCACTAAGAGGAATCCAACAAAGTCGAGAGCACGTCAATCGGACGTCCGGAGCTCAAGTTATAGGCGTTTCCGCTCCAAGGGCCCGGTTGGTCTCGTGTTCGAACTAACCCGACCATACTCAAAGTTCTCGGAAACCTTGAGTGTAATATACCAAAACGACCGTCTCGATCCAAGGATCCTATCGCAACTGACGGTGCGTCGATCGGAGTTCCGTATCCTAAGTTATGAGAGTTTGAACGAAACTGCCCGAAAATAGGGGGTTCGGGCCCGGTCCGACTCGGCCCGGCCCGGCCCGGCCCGGCGCGGGCGGCCCGGCCCGGCGCGGGCGGCCTGGCTCGGGGCGACCGGTCCATGCGGTGCGACCGGTTGGCCTGGCGCGGGCGCGACCCGCGTGGCCAGTCAGCTCGGTCGTTTCGACCGAGTGGGAAACGGGGGCGGGGGGGGGAGGCGCTGACCCCCCCTTGGTTGAAACAACACGACATTAATGCCGCGTCGTCCCCCAAAACCCGGAACGGCTTTGCTGTTCCGGTCCGCCACGGCTCAGCCACGACGGTCTCCTTTGGCGGCGCGCCGCCGCTCTCCACGGACCACCGGACGCGCACTGGTGGTCCGTTTCGGCTGTTGTTTGCGTCTAAGGTCATTACGGAACCCAAACTTCCCTACGAAGTCTTTAAATCGCCTCTGCGGACCATTCCGACATTGCCCGTCGATCCGCACATCAATAAACAAAACTCTGGAGGGTTGTCTGACCGTGTTTGTTCGGCCCGCACCCTCCGCGTTAGGTGTTTTCAAAAAGGCAGTGATTAAAACACATGCTTTTAGTATCGATGAGTGTATAATTTATTCAAGTATAAATTATACTAACTTCATACCATTAAACGCTTTAGCATGTGAGATTAAATCACTCGAAGAGTATGAAACAAAATTCTAGACATCATTGATCGTGGTTGAGGCTTGTAGAGCTAGACGGTACCCGGAGGTGGATCTCACGACGAGTCGGTACCCGGAGGAGATGAACATACGTGGAGTGCTGAGGAGGACATCTATACCTACCTTTCAGGTAGGAACCCAGAGGACGATCCAGGAGCTGCAAGCCACCTTTCTGCTATTGTCCTTTGAGTTGTACATTACTTTCAGTTTTAGCTGTATCTTTCTTTTGGGCTTGTATTTCCGGCCCCTCGTACTTTCAGCACGTTTGTTTTACTGCTTTACATAGTGTAGCTTCTGTTTGTACTCTGTTTGTGTGTTCTTTCGTTTCGTAAAAGAAATGCCTTCCCTTTTTTATTGGGATTCACGCCTTTGGTGCTAGTCGCCAGCCCCTGGCCTATGGAAGGCGAGTTTGAGGTAGTCTCGGCACGGGCCCCGAGGACGGGTCGTGACAAATTGGTATTATAGGAGTCAGTTCTACCGCAGAACTCAGGACTCTGATCTTTCCTTTCTGTGAAGCAATAGTGTTAAGGGTATCGAGTGTGGTCTTCAGTTTAGGGAGTCTAGTGTTGGTGCGGCGGCCGACGTATCCATACACCAGGACCCTGACTACTGATTTCCGACATTGTGCACGAAAACACTGATTGCGTGTATGTTTCTAAGAGTTTTAAAGTCAGCTCAAACCAGGTCATCTCTCCAGGTATAAATCGTTGACCGTGTTGCATTTGTTCAGGATGTCTCCACGCAGACGGTCAGTTGGAATTTTGAGATATTGCACGATGACGACCCACCGAGCGATGAGGCTCCGGTGCGGGGCCCTTTTTATTGTATTGGCACACTTGGGTGGTGTACCAGCAGCACCACCACTTGTTGGGCAGCAGATGCCACTTGCCATACTAGCAGACGGTGCACGTCGGCAGAGCGCGTTGCACGAGTTCCAGCAGTAGAGGCCTCCGAGGTTACGAGGCGAGGAAGATTCCCAGACAGCAGAGGACTGGCTGGAGGTGATTGCTAGAGTTTTCCACCTAGCTGAGACATCAGTAGAGTGGATGGTGGACTTGGCTACTAGTGTTTTCCAGTGAGTGACCATGAGGATGGTCCGCATAGTGATGAGGCTTCGGTATGTGGACCGATGCTTGAGATAGTGCCTTCGGGTAGTGTGTTAGCTATACATAACTACCTGTTGGTCAGCAGTTACAACCGGCGGTATCGGTAGGTGACACATGTAGACTTACTACCTTACACGTGTTCCAACATCAGATACCCTCAAGTTTCGAGGCGATCCCGACTCACAGGCGGCTGAGGACTGGCTTGAGGAGGTGGTTGAGAGTTTTCTAGAGCTTATACAGCTTCGGTAAGACGACATGTCGGTAGCTGAGAATTCATCGGGGCGTACCAAACCATTCCTGGTACTCGATGAATACGATGCGATCGGTGCTTTAGGGCTCGGACTTCCGAGCGAGGTATATTTAAGGGCATCCTAGCCATCACATTTTCTCTATGCATTCCTACTTATGCTAGGGTGCTAGAAAGAACCTTTGTGGTTGAGAATTCTTTTGCTGAATGGATGCAGTCAGTGAAGGTTAGCAGTGGGAAAGCAGGAAACTGGCGTCAGTCTCAAAGACTTGGGTGTGTAAAATGTTTCAAGTAGAGGACGTAAAAAGGACAGATGAATCTGCAAGGCAGCAGACGTGGAAGCAGAGTTAGGAGAGCAGCATGGGGTGGTGAACATTTTGACATGTTGCAACCACCCACCTTTGTAATCCCCGCTAGGCTCAGGGAGCTGGAGGGTGGGGGGAAAGAGTAGCTGCATGCGGTCAAGGAGTGCGACCGAAATGCTCTAAGGATGATTCGAAGTACGGACTGTGTCTTCTACTAGCTGTCGTAACAACAAGACATTGATACGAGTCATCCCTTCCTTCCACGAATCTTGTCCCGGACCTAGAGTTTCCGGTTAAGCCGTTGACTTGACCCTTACGTCTGGAGATACCTTTGGGAGGAGACTCGATAATCACACTTACGCCGACGGTGTGATCTGGCCCTTGAGGTGAGAGTTTCAGTTGGAACCTCTTGGTGGCAGCGTCGAGGCCTTACGACGTTAGTTTGAGTATGGACTGGACAATCACAGTTCATACACAAATTGACGGTATTAAGCAAACGTCGGGATGAGCTTTCCTTGGTCGACGAAAAGGAAACCTCAAGCAGCACAGGATAAACTCATGCATATGAGGGTGTATTTGATCACTCTTGGGTCGGCCAACCTTACCCTTGTGGCTGTAGGAGTTTTGAGTTTCAGTTCTAACTAGGAGACGAAGACCGCTTGAGTTCGAGGATGGCGACCATGTATTCTTACGGGTCTCACCTTGACGAGGTCTACGGAGATGTGGTTGAGGCGGCAAGTTATCTCCGAGGTTTAATAGACATTTCTAGGTCCTCAGCAGGGTAGGTGAGGTGGTTTACCGCTTGACCTTTCCACCTCAGTTGCACCGGGTGCATGATACCATCCACGTACCTCTGCTGAGGAGATACGTGCATGATCCTTCACACATCATCGACCACGAGGGGTTGGACGTCGATGACGGGGTGACATTCACAGAGCTTCTAGTGGAGAATGAGGATCGACAGGAGCGGATCCTACGTGGACGGTCGATTCCTCAAGTGTGTTTTCACTGGCAGCACGGGAACCTCCAGGAGAGCACATGGGAGCGGAAGGCTCAGATGCATGCTCAGTACCACTTTTGTTTCCCTAGTTTGTGTTGTAGCTTTACGGGGAAGTAAAACCCTGAGCTGGGAGTAATGTAAAGACTAGAAAATTTCAAAGATTTTTTTTTCTTAATTTCTTTGGAATTTTACGAGTCGGTGGCTTCTGACGACACATGATTCTGAGGCCCGGTGTGCCCGTAATCAATTTCTTAAGATTAGCTCGGGTACGTTCAGTGAACGAACGAGCAGATTTTTCTATCTTTTGAACTGGTGCTTAGAATTGAAATCTGAGGGCACCGATGAACTCGCAACGCCGATAATTGCTTAGGGGGACCTTTGTCGTAGTTGCGTTTTGTGCGGGTTGAGGTTTAATAAATGAGGATTTAGAATAAAAATAGATAAAATTTGTTGTGTACAAATTTTATATAAGGAATGTGATTTATAATCCTACAAAGGGGGAGTTAGAGGTGAGCCCCACACCCACCTAACCTCTAATGGGAGGGTTAGTGTAGTGGGACCCACACGAACCCTTAACTCCTCACCTCCTCATAACTCCCCTTAACCTCTTAAATCCTCCCTTGTTAATTTCTTGGAAACTTCCCTTCTTAAAGAGGAGCCTCTCCACCTCCCAAACTTAATGAGCCAACTAAGAGGATTTAATAACCTTATTAATTATCCTTGTCACACCTTTGACTTTTTGAATTGCTTGGAGATCTTTTAAAGGAAGGAGACTTAATGAAATATTTGTTTGGAAAATATATTGGGAGAATTTGAGGGGAGCTTCCTTCATCAACGAAGAACGACTACCTCCCTCGACGAAGAACGGTCGACGTGCTTCTTTTTCTTTTCTCCGAGACAAGAGGGAGGGCACCACATCTTCAGATACACTTCAGCATCGCCAACGAATCTTTTCGCTGCGACGTCGTCTACCGCGACACCGACGAACGCCTTCTTCGAGGTAGAGAAATAATTTGTGAATATTAATAAACCCATGTTTATTTCCTTCTAAATTAAAGAGCGCGAATCAACACAATATTAAGTTGATTCGCGAAAGAATATGTTTGCGGGTTGGGAATATTTGATTGCGGGGAAAAACATAGGAGAATTTTTTTTATTACTCTTCGAGTGATTTAATCTCACATGCTAAAGTGTTTAATGGTATGAAGTTAGTATAATTTATACTTGAATAAATTATACCCTCGTCGATACTAAAAACATGTGTTTTAATCACTTCCTTTTAAAAACACCTAACGTGGAGGGTGCAGGCCGAACAAACACGGCCCGACAACCCTCCGCAGTTTTGTTTATTGATGTGCGGATCGACGGGCAATGTCGGAACGGGCCGCAGAGGCGATTTGAACACTCCGCAGTGAAGTTTGGGTTCCGTAATCACCTTAGACGCAGACGACGGCCAAAACGGACCACCGGTGCGCGTCCGGTGGTCCGCAGAGAGCGGCGGCGGCGCGCCGCCGGAGGAGACCGCCGCAGCTGAGCCGCGGTGGACCGGAACGGCAAAGCCGTTCTGAGTTTTGGGGGAGGGCGCGACATTAAAGCCGCGCCGTTTCAATCAGGGGGGCAGTGCCTCCCCTCCATTTCCCGCTCGGCCGTGCTGACTGGCCACGCGGGTCGCGCTCGCGCCAGGCCAACCAGCCACACTGCACGGATCGACCGCACCGGGCCGGGCCGCGCCCTAATCGGCCGGACCCGGACCCGGGTCGGGTCGCCGGGTTCGGGCCGACCCAGGGGGTATCGGGCCCGGTCAAACCGGGCCCGAACCCCCTATTTTCGGGCAGTTTCGTTCAAACTCCCATAACATGGGCTACAAACCTCCGATCGACGCACCGTCAGTTGCGATGGGATCCCTGGATCGAGACGGTCATTTCGGTATATTACACTCGAGGTTTCGGAGAAATTTGGGTATGGTCGGGTTGGTTCGAACATGAGACCAACCGGGCCCTCGGAGCGGAAACACCTATAACTTGAGCTCCGGACGTCTGATTGACGTGCCGTCGACATTGTTGGATTCCTCTTAGTGAGACAGACCTTTTGGCTTACTCTGCTCGAGGTTTGGACACAGTTAGAGTATGTCCGGGTTGGATTGTACCCAAAATCCAACCGGGCCCCTGGAACGGAAAAGCCGTTAACTTTCAGACTGCACGTCCGTTAGACGAACCGTTAGCGGTGTTGGTGATCACGTTGAGAAACGGTCCCTATGAGTATACCCTATGTGAGTTCGGGGTACAGTTGAGATACGGTCGGGTTGGTTCGTACACGAAACCAACCGGGCCCCTGGGACGAAAAGACTAATAACTCACAGACCGAGCGTCCGATTGACGTGCCGTCTGTTGCGTTGAGACCCCTATGACGAGACGGTCCTTTGAGATACTTATTCGTGGGACTTTGTGATACTTAGTATCAACCTGTAGCTCGTGGAGCGGACCCTCTCGGAGACGAGCGTACGGAGTACGGAGACCGTGTAGCTGGCTGAGACCTGATGACTGCTTGTCCGATTTGATTTGGAGTGACTTGCATAGCCTAGTGGGGAGCACTACTTTGTGAGGTTGCAGAACCACGGCGGAGGAGCACTACTTTGTGAGGTGGCAGACCCGTGGTACTCGACAGGAGAAGTACTTCTGTAGGCTATGAGGGGGAGCACTACTGTGTGAGGTGGTAGACCCATGGCGGAGGAGCACTACTTTGTGAGGTGGCTGACCCGCGGTACTCGACAGGAGGAGTACCTCAACAGTCTTAGGTTAGTGAGCAGTACCTCGGAGTCGTGACTGGATCACTGTACTCGACAGAGATGAAGCTCTTCAGCAGTTACGGTTTCGATAATGAAAATCCTGGTTTGAGCTGAGTCAATGACCTTTGTTTTTACCTCGTGGTTGAGATTGGTTGCTAGATAACTTACATATATGTATGGGCATATACCTAAGTAGTGGTTATCCATCAGCTTCATATCTGTGTGATACCTCATGGCTGAGATTGGTTATTTGGAACCTAGGTATAGGTTTGGGCTTATACCTAAGTAAGCGTTATCTGTTGAGAACTTTCTTTGTGGTTTATCCTTGTTGGATTTAGTGAGACTTTGAGGGTCTCGGGGTCCCTATTGAGTATCGTATACTCACCCCTGCACGGGCTTTGCCCGCACCTCGTTGTGTTGGTTGCAGACGATGGACATCACTGATCGTGGTTGAGGCTTGTAGAGCTGGACGGTACCCGGAGGTGGATCTCACGATGAGTCGATACCCGGAGGTGGATCTCATGACGAGTCGGTACCCGAAGGTGGATCTCACGATGAGTCGGTACCCGGAGGTGGATCTCACGACGAGTCGGTACCCGGAGGAGACAGACAGACGTGGAGTGCTGAGGAGGACATCTGTACCTACCCTTCAGGTAAGAACCCGGAGGACGATCCAGGAGATGCTTGTCACTTTTCAGCTGTTGTCCTTTGAGTTGTACTTTACTTTCAGTTGTAGCTGTATCTTTCTTTTGAGCTTGTATTTCCGGTCCCTCGTACTTTCAGCACGTTTGTTTTACTGCTTTACTTAGTGTAGCTTCTGCTTGTACTCTGTTTGTGTGTGCTTTCGTTTCGTAAAGGCAATGCCTTCCCTTTTTATTGGGATTCACGCCTTTTGTGCTAGTCGCCAGCCCCTGACCTATGGAAGGCGGGTTTGGGGTAGTCACGACACGGGCCCCGAGGACGGGTCGTGACACAACATGCTTTTTTTTTCGTTCAGCAAGGTTGTTTACTCTCTTTGGCTATAAAATTGCAACTTGTTTTATTGTTTTCCTCATTATTCCCTTGACTGTTTTCCTATTGGAACCCTATTGATGTATCTTTGTACTTGCTACCAATGTGTGTCTCTTGTTCTGGGGTTAGGAAGGAGTTTGTGTGAGGTTGTCCTAGGTGAGAGTGTCTTGGTTAGTAGTAAGGTCACTGGTAGGGTCGGTCGGTTTGTTTGGTCTCATAGTTTTTCCTTTAGCCTTAGGAGAGTGAGCTGGTAATTAGCACAGGTTAGTTCCTCTAGTGTGTCCCGGTTTTGGGCTGGTGTCTCTAGGTGTGACCCGCTGCGAGTGGTGATTGGGCTTGGGCAGTGTTAAGAGAGGCAGTGTCATGTGAATAGATTTGGTGACGATCGAGCTTCCTGGTGGTTCTGTTGGGATATCTTTAGCGATGTTAGTTGGTTCCTAGATGTCGTTGGGGCTAGACTGAGATGAGATTTCTTAGTCGGTAGCGGGCTACCCTTAGGACTCTTGGGACTGCATGTTTGTGGTGGTACCCGGTTTTGAGGAACCTGTCTTGTTGGCTTGGTTTAGGATATGTTTCTGTCTAGGGGGCTTTAGTGGGGCATAGTTGTTGGTTCAACTCTGGTTTTCCTTCTTCGTGTCCTAGGAAGGGTCGGTCTTCTCGGGTAACCTAGTGTGGGTATAGTAAGGTGTTGGACAGTGGTTTGAGAAACAGGTTCATGGGAAGATGTCTGGCTAACCACTAGACTTCATGATGGTACTACTGATATCTATTTGTCGACAATAGATGGGTACCTGAGAATTAGGTGCTTGATGTCGCAGGTGGTCTAGACTAGGATTGTTTTTCCCTAGGTCGGTATTGAGATTCCCTTTCTTACTGGGTTTTTTTCTTCTTGGTTATGAGTTGGCTCTAGGACTTGGGTTGTATGGGTTATACAACAGGTGAGGTTAGGAGGTGTTTTCCCCTGTTGAATGGTTCTAAGAAGTGTTTTCTCCTTGGGTGGAGAGTTTTCTGGGTCTGGTAGATTCAGGTGGAGACCAGTTTTGCTTGTCTATGCTTGATTGCACAATGTTTATTTTATTACTTCTATTTGAATGATTGCACTGGTTTACTGAGTAATTCTTTATGAATTTTCTGAGATGTTTGTTTTGTTATGTTTTGTTAAGGGATTGGTACTGTTGTTTTTGCTGCTTGTGTGCAGGTACTTGTTTGCAGTATGAGACTTCCTCGATGACATCATCTCAGAGGTTTGCTCAGGTATGTGTAGGTATGCATTCTGTTTATGTTTGGAGATCTTAAATTCTGAGCATGTTTTGCAGTAGTGTAGAATATCATTAATTTGGGCATCATGTGTCACGTTGATGCATGAAGGAGGACCGTTTTGGGACGTACCTTTTAGGTGTTTCCTGTTTAGGATGTGATGCCCAAATTAATGATGATAGGTGGTGCAGAATAATCATGTGCTTAGGTTTTAATTTTCAAGGTGGAGAGTACAACGTCACGTATTAATTTGTTTATGCGTTTTAATTACCAAGGTGGAGATTTGTGAATTTTACATTCACGTTTTTTTGTTAATTAAATGTTGCTTTTATTTAATATGCCTTGTGAGTTTTGTTACGTAGGTGATATGGGCGAACTGCCCTTTTCAGCTTCTCCAACCACATCTCTTAGTTAAAACTAACCCTTATTTCCTCGATTTCTCAGTTGGCTTCCTGGAATCGATGCACCGCTTCAGTAAAAAAAGATCCCATCGGTGAGAGCTCCAAACAATTGGGGGGCTCAGTTTCCATTAGAGAGAGATGGGAGGCTAGAGGATCCCGACCCCACTTCCTTCCGGGCGACATTTGGGCTTCGGCTTCTTCCTCGCGGTGGTGTAGCGCACGATTCATCCTCATCCACAAATGTGGCTTGGGATTTTCATTCTTGAATTGGCCAGATTTGTGGGTTCGGTTGCAGCGTTGGTGAAGTCGGCCTCAGGTTCTCCCTTATTCTTCCTCAAGATGGAAACTGAGCAACTGATCTTCTTTCTCCATGTTTGGGGAGATCAAGAATAGGCGATCCATGGAGGAATTGCTGGCGACATTCTCTATCGACGGTGACACACCTTTGGTTAGATCTGGATCAAGATCTGGTTGATGGAGCTCGGGCACAACAGATTCTTCACCGACGAGCATGGGGTTCAATAGTGGGGTGACGCTCGGTGACCCTTTTCTTCAACTGGGAACATAGTTTGGCTTCCCTGATGGATGATTCTTCGATGGCAGATGGTGGCTCATGTTCATCTCCCTCACGTGTTTCCCCCATCTCGTTTTCAGGGTTTTTATAGAGTTCTTGGATAGCGACACCACATCTCGATAGGTGCAGAGTTCTTCGACAGTAGTTGAGGACAGGGAGTGTTGACGAGACGTGGACAACAGTGAAATCAGATTATAACAGGGAAAAAATCTTCATACTTGGACAACGATACATGGTTCTGTATAAAAGCCCACAACCTGGAAGATCGACATGGCAGAGGAGGTTGGTTCGAACCCTGGTAATGGGGTTTGGTCCAGTTTATTGGCTTTGTTATATTTCGATCATGTTTATCATTTTTGCTGGTGTTGTTTGGGTGTCTCACATCCCTTGTAATTCTTTATTTCATAGTGAAAACCCATGAAGATCATGCCCTGTGCATGTAGGCCAATTGGCCGAAGCACGTAAATATGTGGGTCCATTTTACTACTTTCCGCATTTGCTTTTGTCAATATGGTAAATTGCTGAACTTTCACTTGCTTCTTGATTTAATTAGAAGCAGCTTTGACCATGCTGTTGTTGAATTTGGTGCTACGGGAAAATCATATTAATTCTGGTTGTTGGAATTGATTGCGAATATGTTTTTGTTTATTTGTTTATTTTTTATAAGACCCGAATAATAAACATAGTTTTTTGATTCCGTATTTTGGGATTATGTTATCCTAATTTATACACATTGGATCTTGAATATTTCGGATGGGGGACTACCTTGCGCAGCACTGCCCCCTCCAACACTTGTCGACCACACTGCCTCCATGTGGTCGTGTCTGTGAGATACGGCCTCATCCACTATTCTTGTTGGTGAACCCCAACGTCGTCGTCCACTGCGGTTCCAACTACTTCTAGTACAATCTCCAACTACTGCCATCCGTAGTGATCTCGGACCACCGACCACACGGACGCCAACTGTGGCTTCCTCCAGGAACACACCACTGACGTTCCATTTGTAGCCTGCTCTCGGCTTCCGTGCTGCCACCACTGACGTTCCATTTGTAGCCTGCTCTCGGCTTCCCTGCTGCCACCTCGCATCAACCACTGTTCCCCCCTTGAACATCTATTGTTGTAGCTTCCGATCATTGAGGGTCGCTGTGTGGTTCTCCTAACAGAGATATAAGTCCTCTGCCACAACCTCATCTGCTTATGTTGGATTGAATTCTCCTAAAAAGGGTTTGGGAAGATTTTTCCAACCCAAAATATGTCAAAGTAGGTCTTCCTGATCCAGAACACCCCCTGCAAGAGGTCAACACAGCCCAAAATAGGCAGGTGCGGGTTTAGGTTGTTCTTCTTTGGCCATGTTGGGGGTTTTGAGGCTCGATCCATTATTTTAATAATTATAATCAAAATTAATTAAATTAAATAATTTAATTAATTTAATTTTTGAATTAAATTAAATTCGTTAAAAATAATTTTGGTTTCAAAATACGAATTTTAGTAAGATGCAGTCAACGCCATGTCGAGGTGAAATATAGATGAGCAGTGGATACAATGGATGCATAAGAGCTGTGTTATCAGTCATTATATGACTCAGGTGTGATCTCCAAGTTCATGGTTGGTCCATTGAGTTTAAATAGATCAACCAGTTTTAGATATTGAATACCAGTCGGGTAACTTTATTTTCTGTATGATTTTTTATTATTTTATACACATTCAAGATAGCAGGAAACAATTAAAATAATAAACAAGAAAAATTCATAAATAATCGATGAATGTTTTTAATTAATGCTCAGTTATGAGTGTGAAAACATAGTCTGAAAAAGATTAATAGAAATTGATTGCATTCATCGAGAAAAAAATATAAAAACCCTCAATGAAATGTTAATTACCAAAATGCCTTCCATCATTTGAATTTTAACAAAACTAGTTGATTAGGGCGCTCTCACTCAAATCTGAATGTGCCTCTTACTACCAGGGAGTTCTTATAAGAGTGATGAGCTAACTTAACCAAAATTGAAAACAAACAAGTAAACAAATCTAGATTTCTCTAACTTTAGAGGAAAGTATTGGGTAAATCATGTTAATGATTTTAGAATCTAGGACTTTATTCAAAAGATCAAGGAGTCGCGAGTTAATGTGGTTGGTCATAAAAAATCCTACCCTGAACTCTCCAAGTAGTGGCGTATCCAAATCTTGTAGATAATGAGGGGAGGTTTAATGATATTTTTCACTAGAATACTAAAGAGATAGAGTATTTCAATTCTAGTACAGACTATTCCTAGAATTTAATTTAATAGTGGGAGACATTTAACAATTTAATTAATTAATCAATAATGTATAAATCGGTAATCAAAATAACAATACTAATTTTATAGATTTTATTTTTTTAGAAAGTGACAAGTAATACCACATGAATACTATGATTATCATGGAAAAAGTAAATGTCCAAACTACCATACATTTCCAAGTGTAGTACTGATGCTTGCGGACAATACAACAATATAGGAAATTCGAGGTGCTAGTGTCAACACCTGTTAAGACACCTTAGGAAGAGAGGGTGTCAAAAAGATGCTTATAGGATACTCATGTATGAAGAATATGATAGTTATGTAATTAGTATATCATCAACGTCTTATTTTAGTTGTGGATACTACATCAGGACATGAATGATATCACATTTTGTCTCATCTCTAAAAAGCTTGTGAGGAGAAAGTTATGCACCGCTATGAACAAGTTATGTTTAACCAGGATATGTGTAAATTGAAATATGGATCATGATATTCCAATGGATCATTTTCTCATATCGTTTTCACCCATCTACTCTAGTTTCATTTAAGATTACAAAACAAACATTATGGATAAAACACTTTGTTACCTTTTGGGTAAGGTTTCATAACTAAATAAGAACTTAATGAAAATATTATATTTAATTATTACAGTGAACACGTAAAAATAAAATAAACAAAAGTACAATGGAAAGTGTAATTCCAAAGTAACCTTCAAAACAACCTTAAAAGAATAGTTATTAATCATTAATTTCTTTGATTCACATGTCATGAAATAAGTCTAGGGAATTTTAAATTTAATTAACTAAATTAAAGGAGCAAGTATTCACTTCTTATTCAGGTATATTCATCAATATTAAATGTAATGTTTCGATCATACATGTTAGAAATTAAATAAAATATCATTATCACATATTTGTATTGAAATATATTATCCATGTAAGTAATAGAAATGTCCCAAGAAGTAATGCATATTCTCCAAGCAGTTAAGAAATGGTGGTTCCTAAGTAAGTGGTGAGAATTACATAACTTCTAATTTCCATGTTCGGTGATTCTAGTAGAAAAGTGTCCTTTGGACATAAGGAGACATTATTCTATGTTCTGAAATTAATGTTGTTGGTTGTGTTTAATACTCAACCAATAGTTTAGTAATGCTTGAATCATAGACAATTCCTGATGAATATAAAATTTAAGACTTGTATACCTAGGTGTGAAAATCTAATACATTATCAAGAAAAAATAAAAGTGGACATCAAGGATATACCTAGTATGGTATTTAGACTCAGTGGAGTTAAAATAATTAGGTATTATCAATGTACATATGTACTATGTTTTTGACAAAGAAACATTTAGAAAGAGAGATGTTCTAAAAAGCATTCAGAATTAGTTTGGCTAGAGAGCATGAACTATTCCAAGGGCAAGATAGTGGAATGAATACTTCATAAGACTATTAAATGTATTAGAAAATATGAATGTAAATATTTATACATTCATGCCAATAAGATATAAGTTTTTTCGAGAAAACATTACGAAAAATATCTTAACCAATCATTCATTGATAAATATAATGTAGCATAAACTAATTCCAAAATGAACATTACATTATCTACATCAGGGATATGATTATAGTAAGGAGGATCTATGATGATTCCTATATATTAACATTAATAAAAAAAATGTAGGATGAAGTAATTCCTAAATGCACATTTCCTTATACACATCAGATTTATGATGTATGTTAAAGGAGCATCATTGTAGTGACACGTATCCATTGCAGATAATTGTTTTATTTTTCAAGACACAAATTGAAAATAACAACATTATCCCATAACCATATTCCAACAAACATTAAAATGGATATCATTTGACTAATAGTATGATAGAAATCCATTATTTGAAAAGAACACGTGTTTTGATGAAAACTGTTTGTTATGATATAAATAAACACGCATCAAGAAAAATAAAATGAGAATCTAAAGAAATTATCCTCAAGTTTTAAGGATAATATATAAATACCTTTGATTGAAAGGTTATAGTCAAGTGAGATAATATATTCCTATAAGTGTTGACATATATATTTGAGATAGTGGGGGCCATATTGACTTGTGTTTAGTCAATACCAAAGATTCACAAGTAGTTGGCATAGGGAAAATTTCCCGAAGAGGTGTTGAAGAGAATGATCTAGAGACACATATTGTGTAGGAAGGAAAAATGTAACGCCTCGATGCTAGAAGACAAGAGTGGGTGAATTAATTAAAAACATTGACATGATTATGAGGAATCATTTTCCAAAGTACTGACCAGTTTAACAGTCTTGGAAAATAAATTACATACTTTAATGTTACATAACACTTTATAACATAAAACATAACAAAAATAATCCTTTGAGAACTCTATTATTTCCCTAGCATAACCCTGAATATCAATCATAATACACTTCTTGGCATCCTGAAAAAAAAACATAAGAAATGGGTGAGCTCAGATGCTTAGTAAGTGTAAATAATTCAGCAGAAGCTATAAAATTTTAAGGAAATATGTATAATAAAAATAGAAGCCTTTTAAATATAAAAATTGAGCATAATATCGTAAAAATAATTAAATAATTATCATATAAACATGAACATGTATATTCTACTAGTCGAATAATCACATATAATAACTAATTTCATAATGAGGGAATGCATCATTCTAGACAAAATAACTACTATGCCAAGGCCTTGTGCCAAGAACATTCACAAATATTCTTCCAAGGCCTTGTTCCAAGATAATAGTTTGTGTCATGAGACCTACAGATGCATTGAGGGGCCATAGAGGGCCATGCCCGTCACTTACTAAGTCCAATGCATTCTTCATATGAAATGAGTGAAACATAACATAATCATTCTTATTAAAACTAACATATGAAATGCCAATACTTTAACAATAAACCATGAATGGTATAAAAATATCACATCCATAGTCAAATATATCATAACTCATTCAATACAATATAGAAGATTGTATTATAATAAATCAACCTCAATCAAGAATAATACCCTATAAAGGATGTTGACATATTTGAAAATGATCAGTAAAACTCTTTGAGATAAATACCTCTTTTTCATGAAATCATTTAAAATTCACACAATTCATAATGGATATCATTTAAAATAGATTTTTGAATCAAATATTCCCATACAACTTTAAAACCTTTGAAAAGAAATAACATTTTCAATCATTTCTATATAAATAAATCCTTAAATTCATTTTGAAAACATGGACATTAATTAAATAGATTTAGAAAAAAGTAAATCAATAAAACATTTAAATTGATGATCTAGTTAAAGATACCCTTCCATAAAAAATTAAAATATTTCTTTTGAAAACATTTTTATGAAACATGGACATGGATGATAAATATGTTCTAATAAATACTTACAGATAAAAAATCTCAGATAATAATGAGATTGAAGAATTAACCCTTACCTTGTACATTCCTTTAGTCGAGGGTATGTTTAGCCTCCTGTGTAATGAAAATAGTATGTTATTATATTAAACAATAACCATATTCATATTTATGATATCATTTATTATTCATTTATGACTTTATACTACCCATTTAATAATAATTCCCTTCTTAAAGTAACATTTCAGGTAATAATCGCTTTCTTTATCATACGTGTTTTAATTTGTTATTCTTGATTGTATCACATAGATCATGATTTACATACATAAAGAATATAAAACATGATTTATATATCATATATATTCATAATAAAAACATTCATAATAGATAGATGTATGAAATGGAAACACCGTTCATGGAGATGGTAGTCCTTGCGTATGCATGAACGTTGTTTCCGTGTTCTTATCGTATAATATGGATGTAAGTAAACGACATATATTTATCGACATATATATATATATATATAATATTCCAAAATAAATATTATTTCATATATATCATACTTAATCATTTATATATATATATATATATATATATATATATATAATCTTGAATGGTGATCATTGAAGAGGATTCTCATCGCGTCGTGGAGACGGTAAGTCGTACGTATGCACGAACGACTGTATCATTCTATTAATGGTGAAAATATGTTTATTTTGATGGTATATTATATATAAATAATTTTTACCATGTAATATTCATTATTTACATTAATTATACTCATTATCATACCCATCCAAATAATTTAGTGTTGAATAACAAACTACACCATGATGTGGATACAATAAGTCGTACGTACACATGCATGGTGACTATGTCATTCATAGGTTGTATTGAATAATGAATATTGTTGTAATATATTTATAATAACATCTATGTATGTATAAGGTAATGGGGTTATTATTTTAGTATGGAAACAATAAAGAAATAGGAAGTAGTAGAAGAACAGAACTTTAAAAGATGTGATGAAATAATTACCACTTCTTCAGGTGCTTCCTTTTGATTTGAAAAAATGGCTCCTTAAGTTGACTTTATGAACAATGTAATGACTCTAGGATGAAGTGAGGGTATTTGGGAGAGTAATTGAGTAGGGTCCGGACAAGCCAAATGACTTTGGAAGTGTGAATTTAAGAGAAGTGGAAGTACCCTTTTATAAGAGAGGTGGGGGCACTTTAGGAAAATCCTGAAATATTAATTTATAATAATATTATTTTTGGTTTTTAATAGATCCAAATGGATTTATTTCGAGGATAAGGTTGGTATGGCTCGAAATCCCCTCATTCAATAGGTTTTGGAAATGTTTAGGTCACCATATTAACCTTATATTTTAGATTTAACCCTTAAATAAATAGTTTACCTTTTACCATGTGTTCTTGTATTTTTATACTACATGGTTAATATAGTTACTATAAAATATCAAGAGAACCTAGATTGTTTCATTAATGACATATATAACATTATCTATGTCATTTGGATAAATCTTTTATTTTTAGGAATATTATATCATTTAATAAAAAAGTATTTGATTTTAAAACTCATTTATGTCAATTTTGACACTATTTAGTATTTGTTTTTTTTGTGAAAGTCGTAACAACATTATTACTTCGAATAAAATAAATTGAATCAATAATAACATGCAATATTCACCTATAAAATTCGTGGATGGAATAAAATGTTTCAGTTTACATTTATTTTAATATTTATAATATCAATTATTTTAATCTTTCATTAATAAGGTAATTACTACATCATCATTGTGTCATAAATAAATTTAATTATTTATAGTCTAAAAATTATAAATAAAATACAATGATTTAGGAAATATTATTATCTTTATAATTAATATTTATATTCGAATTTATCTTATATATAATCATATATTATAAATGGTTTAGTTATAAATATCTAAATTTAACACTTTTAACTCTTCTTTAAATATAATATAATAAATGTCATAATCTAATCCAAATGGATCAAAAAGGATCTTATTTTTGTCCTAAGGTTGATTTTGGTCGAAAAAAACATATCCAATAGAATTATGACATGTGTTGGGGGTAATTATAATATTATTTTTTGTCTTTAATTACCCAATTTACTTTTAACCGTGGTAAATAATATTCAAAATTTACTATTCACAAAAAATTATTTTCATCCTAATGAACCAAATTTTAATTAATGATGAAAACTGTGTCTGTCGGATTTTTGAAATTCAATTCATAGAATCGGTAAAATTACGTTTTATGGAAATTTTCAAATATGCCTAGAAAAAGGGTAAAAAAAGTTAAAAAATAAAATAAAATTTTATATATCCAATCTTATTATAAAATGACTCAAATGACTTAAATTGTACTAATATATGTATTATGTATCTATTTTGACTTTAAGATATATTTTAATTAAAATAATTATTTAAATGAAAATGTCGGCTTTATGTACTATGTAGTATTTTCACTATTCATAAAAAAATTTGAATGTTTTCATAAAAATAAAAAAAGTTAACCCTAAGTTAATTTTGATAATTTGAATTCAGAAATGAAGTATATTTTACCAAATTCAATTTTTAGGAATGCCTAAAATTAAATTTTATATTTTTCATGGAAGGGTATAAGAATAGTTCTTTTAAGAAAATAGTTTTTCTATGTATAACACTAATTTAACAAAACATAAAAATTTAATTATAAATATGTTATATTTATGTTAAAAAATTATGAATAACATTTAAAATTCATTTGTTACTCTTCATATTAAAATATTTAATTCATAAATAAATATATCGTTTAAATAATTATAATACTAATTAGCTTTTTCGTAGAAACTCAATCTTGCGTATAACGCATGCCAAGTCGGTGTTGCGTGCAATATAAGCCATTAAATTACTTTAAAGAGATATCATACTATGAAATATTGGGGTGTTACATTGTTCCCTCCTAAAATAAATTGTGCCCTCAAAATTTGAAATTATTCTATGCAATTAAAAGGTTGAAAATAAAAAAAAACCGTTGTGGAAAACCCACATCAGAAATAGGGTTAATAAAATTTAGTCTTAATAAGAGGAAAGGGGAAATGAAAAAGTAATCACCAAATTAGGATTTCGAATATGAGAACATTGGTGGAAATTAAGGAAACATAATTGGAGGAAAACCATAAATATTTTTAGGGAGTGATTGAGGTCACCAATCAGAAACAAGTGAACAATAAATGGAAAATTGAGGGCCTAAAATCCATAAATCTATGATAATTTAAAGTATCATCGGTTCAAAAAAAAATAAGGTATTGGGATAACACATTTTTTTAGAATTTTTTTTGAATAGGAGGGATTAATTTACTATCAAGATAAGAACTCAAGAAAACATACTTGATTTCATTACATGTCATAATCATAATATCATCATTTGACTATGATTCGATCTATTTTAACTTCATCCTTTACAATAGGAAAAGAATGTTTAAAAATGTTTTTTTTACAACTGAAGCTCATTTGATAAATCATAAGGTCTATAAGTATTTCCTTAATCCCTTATATGTTTACTGAAATCAAAAAGGATAGGTCAAAGTGTCAAATAAATTATACTTTCACCTCAAAACAAGTATCAAGTTCTCAATTTACTGCATTCCAACCTTTAAACTTATCCAAAATACTTGTGTCCAAACTCACAGTCCCAAATTTTATATGGGAGGTAAACATAATGAAGATCCCTTTTTCCCACATAATAACATGTGAATACCTTCATCATGTATTCTCTTAAAACATGGTAACACCCTCTATTACCATAAAAACTTATTGAATACATTCATTGTCCCTTTTTTATAGAATACTGGATATACTTCTTATATACAAAAATATTGTAAACTCCAACAATGATAGAATAAACAAAAAATTAATTAGTTCCAAGGTAGTCAGGAATATCCAATAAAATTTATCTAAATCTATCATATCTTATTCCAAAATCACTACTCAGTATTAGGACCATATTATGGTTTATCTTTCCTTCAATCATGTATTTTCCAAAAAGTCTAACTTGCTATTGAGTCACATTTCTTAGTACCATACAATCTCAAATCCTCAATGAAATAGTATTACAGTATACTCCTTATTTATTTCCATAATTCATATAATAAGTAAATCATTGATAAAAAACTCAAATGACATAATTCATCAATCCAGAAACACTAATACATTAATTATTCCATGTTGACTATAGTCACAGCTTATGCTTGACCTTGATCCCTTTGATTCTTTTGTGCTACATTTCCTTGAAACATAGGACATTTATATATGTAATTACATATTTCATTATAGTTGAAACACTGATTATTAGTCTTTTCATTGTTCTATTTGCATTCTTTTTCTTAATGAACCATTTTTCCACACTTATAACAAACAACTAGTCCTTTAAAGCACTTCCCAGGGTGATTCTTTCCAAAGTTATCACATATGGGAAAATCCTTCTTTCCCTTCTTCAATTTATCCATCTTTCTCTCTGTCATCCTTTTTTTCTCTCACATCCCTTTAAATATATATGACTTAGAGAACTCTTCACTTATCTTATTAACACACGATACTATTTCCTCATATGATATGAATAAATGGAAGACTATTTCCCTTTGGAATGTTGGCTTAAGACCATGAATGATAGGGCCCTTCTTACTCTTTGTAACATGCGACTTGGTGGGTTAGTCATTCCTTCTACTAGGAACCATTTCAATATAATGTCATACACTAGATTAGGTTATGAATTATAATTCCTGATTCTAAACTAGTGAAATACTTAACATAGATTGAAAAATTTAGGCGTATCTAATTTCATAATCATAAAAATGGATTCTTCGCGAACATATTTAATCATAAATGATTCATAATGATTTGTAATGAATTTGTGAATTATCCTAAGTATATCCCCCGGGAGGGTCAAACAGGGTGCGTAGTAAGGCTCATGGTCGTGCACCAGGTTACCCCGACTAAAGATCGGAACTCGTTTTCGGAGTTTTCACCCCTAGGTACATCCATTCCAGAACCATGTTCACTTGTAGTATCTAGACTGGAATATATTTCCTAGTAATACCCTCATAATCTCTATTTTTAAATTATAGGATTCTCTTCAATACTTATTCACAAAATTCAATCTTATGGTTATGATACCTAATCATAGCTTTATAAATCTATTTCCAAGGTTGTTTCTAAAGTTCCTCTGATACCAACTGTAATTCCCCGACCCCAAAATCCTAAAGCCGGTGCATTATTTTAATACATTGGAATGATTACACGGAATAAAGTCCCGTAGGACAGATCATTTTAGCAGTCTTTGAAAATAGATTACATACTTGAACATTACATAACACTTTCTAACATAAAATACAACATAAATAATCCTTTGAGAACTCCATTATTCCCCTAGAATAAACCAATATATATCAATCACATTACACTTCTTGGCATCCTAGGAAAATAATACATAAGAACGGGGTGATCTCAGATGCTCAATAATGGTAAATAATTCAGTAGAAGTTATAAACTTTTAAGGCAGGAGGTATAATTAAAAAAAAAGCCTTTTAAAAATAAAAATGAACATAATATATTAAAAATAAGTCAAACATTACCATATAAACATGCACATGGATATTCTACTAGTCAAATAATCACATGTAATAACAAATTTCATAACGAGGGAATGCATAATCCCAGACATAATAACTACTATATTAAGGCCTTGTGCCAAGATCATTCACAAATATTTTGTGAAGGCTTTGTGCCAAGAAATTAGTTTGTCTAATGAGACCTACTGATTCATGGAGGGGCTATAGTGTGCTCCACCTATCACTTACTAAGTCCAATGCATTACTAATATGAAAAGGGTGAAACATTACATAGTCATTCATATTAAAACTGTCATAAGAAATGTCAATACATTAAAAATAAACCATGAATGGTATAAAAATAGCATATCCGTAGTCAAACATATTATAACTCATTCAATATAATATTAAAGATTGTATTATAATAGATCAACCTCAATCAAGAATAATACCTATTAAGGGATGTTGGCATAGTTTAAAATGATTAGTTTTGAGAGAAACACCCCTTTTTCATGAAATCGATTAAAAGTCACACAATTCATAAAAGAAGTCATTTATAATATATTTTTGAATAAAACTGTCCCATAACACTTTGAAACTTTTGAAAATAATTAACATTATAAAAAATCATTTATATATAAATAAATCCTTAAAATCATTTTGAAAACATGGATATTAATTTAATTGATTTTAAAAACAAATAAATATTTAAAACATTTAAATTGATGATTTAGTTAAAGATACCCTTCTATAAAACCTTAAAATATTCCTTTGAAAACATTTTTATGAAACATGGACATGTATGAGAAATATTTCCTAATAAATACTTACACATAAATAATCTCAGATAATAATGAGATTGAGGAATTAACCCTTACCTTGTACTTTATTTTAGTCTAGGGTACGTTTAACCTCCTATATAATGACCATAGTATGTTATTAAATTATACAAGAACCATATTCATATTTATGATATCATATATAATTCATTTATTACTCTATACTACGCATTTAATAATAATTTCCATTTTAAAGTAACATTTCATGTAATAATCGATTTCTTTATCGTACATGTTTTAAATTGTTATTATTGATCGTATCACTTAGATCGTGATTTAAATTTTTCCAGAATATAAAACATGATTTTTATATTATATATATTCAGAATAAAAATATGTATAATAGATAGATATATGAAATGGAAACACTGTTCATTGATATGGTAGTCCTTACGTACACATGAACGTTGTTTCCGTTTTCTTATCATATAGTATGGAAGTAAGTAAACGACATATATTTATCTAAATAAATATATATTGATCTAGTATTTATATTGTTTCATATATCTCATACATAATATATATATATATATATATATATATATATTTATAAAAAATCTTTAATGGTGATCGGTGAAGATGATTCTCATCGCGTTGTGGAGATGGTAAGCTGTACGTACGCACGAGTGGAAATATCATTCTACTAATAGTGAAAAAATGGTTAATTTGATGGTATATTATATATAAAGAATTATTACCATTTTATATTAGATATTTAAATGAATTATACTCATTATTATACCAATCCAAATAATGTAGTGTTGAATAACAAACTACATCACAACGTGGAGACGGTAAGCTATATATACGCACGCATGGTGACTTTGTCGTTCATAGGATGGATATAATAATGAATATGGTTTTAACATATTTATAATAACATCTTGGTATGTAGAAGGTAATTGAGTTATTATTTTATTATGTAAACTCAAAATAAATAGGAAGTAGAAGAAAAAAAGAACTTTGAATGAGGCGATGCAATAATTGCATCTTCTTAAGGTGCTTCTTTTTTATTTGAAAAAAGGGATCCATAGGTTGGATTTATAATCAATGTAAGGCCTCCAGGTTTAAGTGAGGGTAGTTTTTAGGATATTGGAGCAGGGGTTGGTTGAGAAAAAAGGATTTTGAGGTGTTAATTTAAGAGAAGGGGAAGTACCCTTTTATTAGAGAGGTGAGGGGCACTTTAGGAAAATCCTGAAATATTAAATTATTATAAAATTATTTTCACTTTCTAATAGCTCCAAATGAATTTATTTAGAGTATAAGGTAGGTATGGATCTCAATCCTCTTAGAAAATAGGTTTTAGACATGTTTAGGTCACCATATTAACCTAATCTTTTAGATGTAACCATCAGTTAAATAGTTTAACTTTTACCATATCTTCTTGTATTTTTATACTAAATGGTTAATATAGTTACTATAAAATGAAATGATAACCTCAAGTTGTTCATTAATGACATATATAACATTATATAATTCATTTTACATAATTTTTGTTTTTTAGGAATATTATATCATTTACTAAAATAGTATTTGTTTTAAAAACTCATTTATTTCAATTTTGACACTATTTAGTATATGTTTTTTTGTGAAAGTCATAAAAACTTGATTAATTATAATGAAATACATTTAATAAATCCTTACATTTAATATGCATGTAGAAAATTTGTGGATGACATAAAAAGTTTCAATTTACATTTATTTTAATATTTATTATATCAATTATTTTAATCTTTCTTTAATAAAGTAATTACTCCATCATCATTGTGTCATAAATAAATTTGATTATTTAATGTATATAAATTATAAATAAAATAATATGATGTAGGAAATATTTTTATCTTTCTAATTAATATTTATATTCAAATTTATCTTATGTATAACCCTTTATTAATAATGGTTCAGTTATTAATATTTGAATTTTATACTTTTAAATCTTCTTTAAATAAAATATAATAAATTTCCTAATCTAAAAAAAGGATAAAAAAAGGATCTTATTTTTTTCCTAAGGTTTATTGTAGAGACCCGAAACTTAACGTACATGGACATTACATTACTTTTGCGGAATACTTAGTACATAAAAAACACACACACACAAGGACCGTAATAGTTTAGTGTCTTTGGAAACTCGGAATATAATCTTCTAATCGTGGTGAAAGATCCTCAACACCTCCCATAAAGATCTTCGTTTTTTTAACCTAAAACCTTTATTTATATCCTGGGAAAAAGAAAACATAAAAGGGTGAGCTCAAATGCTCAGTAAAGGTAAACAAAAGAAATATCAATCACATCATATTCATAAAAACATAACATTTTGGAAATCTTAACCTGCAAAAGAGATCATAATATCATAACATGAGATAAATCATAGTAGTGAAATGTAATCCCAATAATCATAACTTAAAACATGAAAGTTTGTGGCATACACACATAATCATAGAGAATCATTTCTTATTAGTCAAGACTCATTGCCAAGACTATCTTAGTGGACAAAGTCCATTTCTGAACCGAGTTCACTCCTCGTTTCAGTCATGTTTCACTGAACTGGTTTAATCTGCCGTTCCAGCCATGTCTATCTCATGAGATATAAAATCTTTACCCAATGCATTGGAGGGAGATATAGGTCCCACTCATCTCATAATTATACCATTCTTATGTGTGCCACAAAATCATAAACCATACATCATAACATAACCCATGTAATAAAAATGGGATTCTTAAACATCATGGAATCATAAAACAATTCATATAAGATAAAGGAATTTATAAAAATAATTTCATCACAACATAATCAAATCAATGTAATAATAGGGATAGAAATAGAACCCTTTATTATCTTATATGGAAAATAAGTTTGATAAAACACTTGAACTCCATTCTTGAGGAAAATATCCTTTCTACTTCAAAAACACTTTTCCTTTCTTAACATGTCATACAATTCTAAACTAAAAGAAGTTGATTAAAAATAAACTTGAAAACTTGTAAAGGAAGCTTCTTGGAAATAATGTTTTAAAAATCCATTCATGTCGTATAAGTTAAAAAATATTCTTCTCGTACTTTTACCGGAAAAGTCAAAAAGTACCTCGTAACGTAAAAAAAGAAATATTCCTTACATACCATGTAGTAAAAGTCAAAATGGGTAAAAAGGAAATTAAAAATACATAAAAACACTTTTAGAAAACATGGACATGGATTATAACAATAACCCCAGTAAATGCTTACGTATAAGCAATCTCGAATAAAAAAAAATGAGATTTGCAAAATTATCCCTTACCTTAGGTCCGATTTGCTTCGTAAGTGTCCGAACCTCCTGTATAATGATTTAAATAATGTCATTGACTTATTCCAGAATCATACTTATTGTTATGATATCATATATGGTCATATTCTTAGCTTCTTATTAGTAATATTTCATTATTACTTGTTATTCGAGTGTTTATTACTTTTTGTTCTTATGCGTGTTTTGTCAAATAAATTCTTATTCTTTTCTTTAGGTTATAGATACCTCATTTCCAGAATGATATTAGTGTAATATATATCATATTAATTCATTCAATTCATTTATATAATCATTATGTAATGAAGATCATGTAGAACGAATCACATCACATCGTGGAGACGGTATTCCGTACGTACGCACGAGCGATGATATCGTTCCCATGATCGTGGAATTGCATTGGAGTGTATGTATACTATTTCAGAATCAAAATAACTTTACAATAATCATATATATTCATTCTTTACACCATTATACCCATCCAAGTAAGGTGGTGGTGGAAAATAGATTACACCACGACGTGGAGACGGTATTCCGTACGTACGCACGCGCGGTGATTTCATTTTCCGTAGGATGGATAGATGGTGAAATATGGTTGTTTCATAATTATAATAACATATCAGTATATGAGTGATACTGATGTTATTACTTCATAATGAAACAACTACAGAAGAAGAAGTGGAAGAAGAAATAAAGATGAAAGAATCGGTAACGGACATTACCTCTTCTTTGAAGCGCTTCTTTGAGACTTCCTTTTAGGGCACTAAAATTGGTCTTTGAAGAAGACCAGGACCTCTAGGATGTCTCTAGGGAAGTGGAGAGGAGAAATTGGCAGGGGTTGGCCGATCTTGAAGGCTCAAAGTGGTGTGAGGAAGAGAGGGATGATGTGCCCTTTTATAAGGGGGGAGAGGGGCACCTTTGGAATAACTAAAACTATTATTTTATTATAAAGTAAAATTCGGTTTTTAATAGCTCCAAATTGATATATTTCGAAGCTAAGGTGGGGGTGGGTCTAAATCCTCTCATCCAATATAATTTAGACAAGTTTAGGTCATTATATTAACCTTATCTTTTAGTTTTAACTCTTAGTTAATTAGATTGAAATTTACCATGTCACTTTGTATTTTTATATTATATAGTTAATAAACTTACCATATACATCCAAACAACCCCCAAGTGGTCCATTAACGATAAAACTATTCTGATATATGTATCTTGGCCAAACCTTAGATTTTTAGGAATAAAATAACAATCAATAATATAATATTTGTTTTAAAAACTATTTTATGTCAATTTTGACACTATTTAGTAATTGATTTTTTTGAAAATCATAACAGAATGATTAGTTCGAAAAAATTTAATTAAAACAATACTAACATGTCATATTAACCTAGAAAATTAGTGAAATTCATAAAAAGTCTCAAATTACCTTTATTTGGGTATTTATAACATCAATTATGTCAATATTTCATTAATAAGATAATTACTGCATCATCTTTGTGTCATAAATAAATTAAATTATTTAATGTCTAAAAATTACCAATAAGATACCATTATGTAGGAAATATTTTTATCTTTCTAATGAATATTTATATTCAAATTTATCTTATGTATAACCCTATATTAAAAATGATTTACTTATTAAACTTTGATTTTAACTATTTTAACCCTTCTTTAAATAAATTAATAATAAATGTCCTAATCTAATCCAAGTGGGCCTAAATGGTCATATTTTATTCTTAAGGTTGTTTTCGGTCGAATTACACTTATCCAATAGAATTAGGACATGTGTTAGGGTAATAATAATATCATTTTTACCCTTAATTACCCTATTTACTTTTAACCGTGGTAAATAAAAGTAAAAAGTTACTTTTCACCAAAAATGATTTTCATCTCATTGAACCACATTTTACTTACTGACATCAACCGTGTCTCTTGGATTTTTGAAATTCCACTCACAGAAGCGGTAAAATTAAGTTTTATGAAAAATTCAGTTTTTTTAACTACCACTTCGTGGTTTCACTATTCATCAAAAAATGAAAGTTTTCAGAAAAATACAAAAAATTAGGCCTAAGATATATTTGATATTATGAATTCAAAAATGATGTCTATTTTACCAAATTAAAAACACATCAGTTGCATTAATTTATTTAAAAATTAATTCTCGTCGTCAAAACAAAT
Source organism: Viscum album (assembly GCA_963277665.1). Lineage (NCBI taxonomy): Eukaryota > Viridiplantae > Streptophyta > Magnoliopsida > Santalales > Viscaceae > Viscum > Viscum album. The sequence continues at coordinate 1,017,152,482 of OY728155.1, forward strand.
AGCGTGTTTTTAAGAGATAATAACTATCAAAAGATTGACACTTGTTTATGTTTGGTTTAAATGTGAAATTACATTCAATGAACAAAATTTTATTAAATGGTAAAAATATATTCTAAATATTCTTTAAAACCACTCAAATTAATAATTTATCACTATTAATTATTTCAATTAAAAAAGTTATTTTTAATTAAAATTTAGTAATTTTCACTATTCATCAGAATATGAAAGTTATCCGAAAAGTGCCAAAATTTCACCCTAAGCTAATTTCGATATTCCAAATCCAAAAATGAAGTCCATTTTGAAAAATAAAATTTAAAAAATTTCAAAAAGTGGTTATTACTATTCATAACAGCTAGTTTTAATAATATTTTAATAGCATATTGTTGTTTAGTGAAACTCGGTATTGCGTACTACACACGCTATCGAGGAAGGTCGCGATTGCGTGTAATGCAAGGAAAGTCAAGGATGCGTGTTGTGTAAGCTCCTTTTGGTGTAGCGTACAACACAAGACATTAATGAAATTAAAAATAATATTTTTCATAAAATCTCGGGGTGTTACATTCTACCCCCCTTAAAATGAATTTCATCCTCGAAATTCGTCGGGGTTATAAATGGTTTACTACTCAAAAGTTTCTTTAATAGAAACCCACATCGTAAAAAGGAATACTCAAAACCAATCTTTAAAAACAAAATTATGAAACGTAACGGTTACCCAAATAAACTAATCACTGGGTTTCCACATAGGTGAAAATATGGATATGGAAGAGAAATCTAACCATCATGTTCTGATGGAGAGTGGTAGAGAACATGTCTATGGAAAATCCAGCAATCACAAAGCCATAAATTTGTAACGATCTAAGGTACCATCTGATTCGTCAGATATAAGAGCACTAGGACAACATTTTTGGTTTTCAAGATCATTTCCCTAAAGTTGATGAAATTGGAATTAGAAGAAATACTTTCGTGATTTTGGTATAGTCTCACCATTGGTCGTTCTTTGGACAATTTCCACTTCATCTCTTAAAGAAATGAAGTTGAATTTGTCATTCATGATGTGTTAGCAGATCATGTGATAGAATGATGGGTCATTCCATCTGTCTAAAACAAAAGGTTAGAAAAGTTATCAAAAAATACATAATTCCATCTATAGTGAGATTAATCATATATGGTTCCTAAAATGGACTTATACTTATTATATCATACTACTTAATATAATAAAACTAGTTTCTACTAAACAGGGACTTCCTGTAGTCCATTGGTAGGCGATAAAGGCCAGTCGCACTTCGGTTGTGGGTTCGATTCCCACAGCCTTGTCCGACGCGATGGGCTGTCGCCCATCCTGCAGGTTTTCCGTTTTCTAAAACTACATTACTATAACATCCCATAAATAATATCGAAAAAAACTTCTATCCTTAAACAATACTATCTTATGTCCAACATAATCCATTCCAATAATGCTATCTAATCTCATATTATAGTTAAAACGATTACCAAAGAGTTCATACAACTAGCATGTTAATACCATTGTTGATCCCCATATATCATGAGATATGTCTTATTGGTCACATTCCAAACATTCAAAGGCCTTAATCATGTATTCTCTTGAAAAAAATGAATACCCATTGAACCTTATTGAAAACATGAATGCTGTTAAAAGTTAACTCTTTCCACATACCAAAATCCTCAAAATTCTATATACTCAAACCATGATATCACTTAGTCCTTATATCAATCATGAGCTCATGAATACTGTCAAACATTTCATTTTCTTGTTTTCCCTTCATTATGCGCATATTATCTTTTTTTCAAAAAATATCTCAATCACTTTCTATGGTTACCGGTACCATTGAAAACCACAATAGACCAATACATAAATATTCCAATATTCCACGATACTATATACAACATTATTTTGGAATCCCATTACATAAACACTTAATCATTCCACCACATCATTGTCATATTCAACATCACCAATAGTGATCACATGTGACTTCCCTTTGTCCTTTTCATTAAGTGGTTGCTCATGTCGATCATCACTAACCCTTGGATTAGGGCATTTATTAGCATAATGACCCATTTCCGTGCACTTGAAGCATTGAAGTGTTGGTGGTGCGTTCTCTGCAGTCTTTTCTTTATTCACATCATTAGAAACCCTTTTTCTATTACTTCGACACTCAGCTGCTCGATGACCTTCTTTTCCACACTTAAAACATTTTCTAGTCCCTTTAAGACAATATCCACCATGCTTCTTTCCACACTTTGAGCATAAGGAAACATTCATCTTCTTTTCACCATTATTCTGAGATTTCTCCTTGAACTCCATCTTTCATTTCTTGTCAAAACTATGAGATGGATAAGTAACACCAACTTCCATTTCTACCTTGATAGCACAACACACAATTTCTTCATAGCTACTGAAGTCTCTTATAGCTAATGCCCTTCGAAGATTTGATTTTAAGCCACTGAAGAATCGATCAACTTTACTTTCAGGTTGGATGATAAAGCCAGATGCATACCTTGCAAGCCTTGTAAAATTCGCTTCGTAGGTACTAACAGATTTATCATCCTTTTGCTTCAGTTCAGGAAACTCTTTCTCCATCATTGTTCGGAGAATACGAGGGAAGTACTTATTGAAAAATAAGTTCTTGAACTCGTCCCATTCCATAGACTCAATTTGCATCCCATTTTCCTCGTATTCTTAATAACATTCCACCATTGATCAGCATCTCCTTCCAAACGATACACTGCTAAGATGACTTTATCATGTTCAGAACATTGAAGAACTGAAAATATCTTTTCAGTGGTACTGATCCATTGTTCAGCAACAAGTGGATCAGAAGACCCACTGAAAGAAGGTGGATGTTGCCTCATGAAGAACTCAATAGAATATTGTTCCCTTCTCTTCTCATTTGGAAGTCCATAATGATTCATATCTTGTGTAAGTATAGCAATAATATTTTTCACTCCATCTCCCATAACATTTGTTTGTTCAGGAGGACAATAATTGCATTGTCCATTGCATTGATCAACACGGTTCCTTCGGGTTCCAGCCATCATCTAAAACCCAAAAATAATATTGTGAGAGGCAAAAATCATGCTAGGGAAAACGACATAATAAAGGGGGAGTACCTTCAATATCTAACATCTTAGGTTTAATTCTAAGATGGTTAGCACAATTCTATGACTATAATGTATACTTAACCTTAGGGACATCCCTATACATACCTTAGAAATATCTCTAGGGATCTCACTAAAGTTCTCGCATCCTAGTTTCCAAAGGTTGACTAAACCTTTCCTCTGATACCAATTGTAGAGACTCGAAGCTTAACATACATGGACATTACATTACTTTTGTGGAATACTTAGTACATAAAAAACACACACACATAAGGACCGTAATAGTTTAGTGTCTTTGGAAACTCTGAATATAATCTTCTAATCGTGGTGAAAGATCTTCAATATCTCCCATAAAGATCTTCCTTTTTTTACCTAAATCCTTTAAAAGAAAACATAAAAGGGTGAGCTCAAATGCTCAGTGAGGGTAAACAAAAGAAATACCAATCACATCATATTCATAAGAACATAACATTTTGGAAATCTTAACCTGCAAAAGAGATCATAATATCATAACATGGGATAAATCATAGTAGTGAAATGTAATCCCAATAATCATAACTTAAAACATGAAACTTTGTGGCATACACACATAATCATAGAGAATCATTTCTTATTAGTCAAGACTCATTGCCAAGACTATCTTAGTGGACAAAGTCCATTTCTGAACCGAGTTCACTCCTCGTTTTAGTCTTGTTTCACTGAACCAGTTTAATCTGCCGTTCCAGCCATGTCTATCTCATGAGATATAAAATCTTTACCCAATGCATTGGAGGGAGATATAGGTCCCACCCATCTCATAATGATACCATTCTTATGTGTGCCACAAAATCATAAACCATACATCATAGCATAACCCATGTAATAAAAATGGGATTCTTAAACATCATGAAATCATAAAACAATTCATATAAGATAAAGGAATTCATAAAAATAATTCCATCACAACATAATCAAATAAATGTAATAATAGGGATAGAAACAGAAACCTTTATTATCTTAGATGGAAAATAATTTTGATAAAACACTTGAACTCCATTCTTGAGGAAAATATCCTTTCTACTTCAAAAACACTTTTCCTTTCTTAACATGTCATACAATTCTAAACTAAAAGAATTTGATTAAAAATAAACTTGAAAACTTGTAAAGTAAGCTTCTTGAAAATAATGTTTTAAAAATCCATTCATGCCGTATAAGTTAAAAAAACATTCTTCTCGTACTTTTACCAGAAAAGTCAAAAAGTACCTCGTAACGTAAAAAAAAGAAAGATTCCTTACATACCATGTAGTAAAAATCAAAATGGGTAAAAAGGACCTTAAAAATACATAAAAACACTTTTAGAAAACATGGACATGGATTATAATTATAACCCCAGTAAATACTTACGTATAAGCAATCTCGGATAAAAAAAATGAGATTTGCAAAATTATCCCTTACCTTAGGTCCGATTTGCTTCGTAAGTGTCCGAACCTCCTGTATAATGATTTAAATAATGTCATTGACTTATTCCAGAATCATACTTGTTGTTATGATATCATATATGGTCATATTCTTAGCTTCTTATTAGTAATATTTCATTACTACTTGTTATTCGGGTGTTTATTACTTTTTGTTCTTATGCTTGTTTTGTCAAATAAATTCTTATTCATTTCTTTAGGTTATAGATACCTCATTTCCAGAATGATATTAGTGTAATATATATCATATTCATTCATTCAATTCATTTATATAATCATTATGTAATGAAGATCATGTAGAACGAATCGCATCACATCGTGGAGACGGTATTCCGTACGTACGCACGAGCGATGATATCGTTCCCATGATCGTGGAATTGTATTAGAGTGTATGTATACTATTTCAGAATCAAAATAACTTTACAATAATCATATATATTCATTATTTACACCATTATACCCATCCAAGTAAGGTGGTGGTGGAAAATAGATTACACCACGACGTGGAGACGGTATTCCATACGTACGCACACGCGGTGATTTCATTTTCCGTAGGATGGATAGATGGTGAAATAGGGTTGTTTCATACTTATAATAACATATCAGTATATGAGTGATACTGATGTTATTACTTCATAATGAAACAACTACAGAAGAAGAAGTGGAAGAAGAAATAAAGATGAAAGAATCGGTAACGGACATTACCTCTTCTTTGAAGCGCTTCTTTGAGACTTCCTTTTAGGGCACTAAAATTGGTCTTTGAAGAAGACCAGGACCTATAGGATGTCTCTAGGGAAGTGGAGAGGAGAAATTGGGAGGGGTTGGCCGAGATTGAAGGCTCAAAGTGGTGTGAGGAAGAGAGGGAGGAGGTGCCCTTTTATAAGGGAGGAGAGGGGCACCTTTGGAATAACTAAAACTATTATTTTATTATAAAGTAAAATTCGGTTTTTAATAGCTCCAAATTGATATATTTCGAAGATAAGGTGGGGTGGGCCTAAATCCTCTCATACAATAGAATTTAGACAAGTTTAGGTCATTATATTAACCTTATCTTTTAGTTTTAACTCTTAGTTAATTAGATTGACATTTACCATGTCACTTTGTATTTTTATATTATATAGTTAATAAACTTACCATATGCATCCAAGAGACCCCCAAGTGGTCCATTAATGATAAAACTATCCTGATATATGTATCTTGGCCGAATCTTAGATTTTTAGGAATAAAATAACAATCAATAATATAATATTTTTTTAAAAACTATTTTATGTCAATTTTGACACTATTTAGTAATTGATTTTTGTGAAAATCATAACAGAATTATTAGTTCAAAAAAAGTTAATTAAATCAATACTAACATGTAATATTAACCTAAAAAATTAGTGTAATTAATAAAAAGTCTCAAATTACCTTTATTTGGGTATTTATAACATCAATTATGTCAATATTTCATTAATAAGATAATTACTGCATCATCTTTGTGTCATAAATAAATTAAATTATTTAATGTCTAAAAATTACAAATAAAATACCATTATGTAGGAAATATTTTTATCTTTCTAATTAATATTTATAGTAGAATTTATCTTATGTATAACCCTATATTAAAAATGATTTACTTATTAAACTTTGATTTTAACTTTTTTAACCCTTCTTTAAATAAATTAATAATAAATGTCCTAATCTAATCCAAGTGGGCCTAAATGGTCATATTTTATTCCTAAGGTTGTTTTTGGTTGAATTACACTTATCCAATAGAATTAGTACATGTGTTAGGGTAATAATAATATCATTTTTACCCTTAATTACCCTATTTACTTTTAACCGTGGTAAATAAAAGTAAAAAGTTACTTTTCACCAAAAATGATTTTCATCTCATTGGACCACATTTTACTTACTGACATCCACCGTGTCTCTCGGATTTTTGAAATTTCACTCACAGAAGCGGTAAAATTAAGTTTTATGAAAAATTCAGTTTTTTTAACTACCACTTATTGGTTTCACTATTCATCAAAAAATGAAAGTTTTCAGAAAAATACCAAAAATTAGGCCTAATCTATATTTGATATTATGAATTAAAAAATGATGCCTATTTTACCAAATTCAAAACACATCAGTTGCATTAATTTATTTAAAAATTAATTCTCGTCGTCAAAACAAATAGCGTGTTTTTAAGAGATAATAACTATCAAAAGATTGACACTTGTTTATGTTTGGTTTAAATGTGAAATTACATTCAATGACCAAAATTGTATTAAATGGTAAAAATATATTCTAAATATACTTTAAAACCACTCAAATTAATAATTTATCACTATTAATTATTTCGATTAAAAAAGTTATTTTTAATTAAAATTTAGTAATTTTCACTATTAATTAGAATATGAAAGTTATCCGAAAAGTACCAAAATTTCACCCTAAGATAATTTCGATATTCCAAATCCAAAAATGAAGTCCATTTTGAAAAATAAAATTTACAAAATTTCAAAAAGTGGTTATTACTATTCCTAACAGCTAGTTTTAATAATATTTTAATAGCATATCGTTGTTTAGTGAAACTCGGTATTGCGTACTACACACGCTATCGAGGAAGGTCGCGATTGCGTGTAATGCAAGGAAAGTCAAGGATGCGTGTTGTGCAAGCTCCTTTTGGTGTAGCGTACAACGCAAGACATTAATGAAATTAAGAAGAATATTTTTCATAAAATCTCGGGGTGTTACATTTATTTTGGTTGAAAAACACACATCCAATATAATTAGGATATGTGTTGTGGTTTTTTCCCCTTCAATTACCCTATTTACTTTTAACCGTGGGAAATTAAAAAAAAGTTACTATTCACCAAATATTATTTTCTTCCTATTGAACTACATTTTACTTACTGATGACAATTGTGCCTGTTGGTTTTTTGAAATTAAATTCACAAAAGCGATAAAATTACATTTTATGAAAATTTGCAACTGTTCCTAGAAGGTGGGTAAAAGACTTTAAGAAGTTCAATAAAATTTTACATATCCAATTTTATTATAAAATGAATCAAATGACTTACATTGTACTAGTATATATATTATGTATATATTTTTACTTTAATATAAATTTTAATTAAAAATAATTATTTAAATGAAAAAGCCCATTTTTATGTACTATACATTATTTTTTACTATTCATAAAAAATTGTATGTTTTCAGAAAAATACAAAAAATGACCCAAAGCTAATTTTGATAATCCGAATTCAAAAATGATATCTATTTTCCCAAAGTTAATTTTTATGAGTGTTTAAAATTAATTTTATTATTGTTCACAGAAGGACATAAAATGTAGTTCTTTTAAGAAAATAATTTTTCTAAATATATAACTAATTTAACAAAACATAAAAATTTCATTATAAATATTTTTTATTTATGTGAAAACATTATAAATAACATTTAAATGTTATTTTTTACTATTCACATTACAATATTTAATTTATAAATAAATTTTTCATTTAAATAATTATAATACTAATGTGTTATTTCTCAGAAAGTCAATCTTACGTATAACGCAAGCCAAGTCGGTGTTGCATGCAATATAAGATATTAAATTAATTTAAATAGATAATTTACTATGAAATCATGGGGTGTTACAACAAAACCATGGCGGTGGTTTTATATTCACCAGGGCTGGTGGAAAATTATTCTTTTAGAGTAATAATTCATATAAGTAAGAAATATGTTTCAATTATATAGGATTGAAAAGATCAATTAAAACTCAAAATTGGATTCCATGTATTAAAAAAAGTGCCTTATTATTTTTAATGTTGTGGTGGGTATTCATGTGAGATGATACATGGATGGGAAAATTGTGGTACAAATAATACTCGATTGGTTTTACCAATTCATTATTTCTTATTCCAATAGAATTTTACTTGTCATAGAAAATTTCTATGATCATATTATTGTGAATTGGGTTTCAAGACCTCCAATCATGGAAGGTGTCTATATGATGAAACCAAAAAGGGATGGTGACATCAACGACTACCAATAAAAAGTGGAAGTTACTCAAATCTAGTTTAGGATTTAAGTAAGAATCATAGAATGCTGATTTGGAATGAATGGATTTCATGTGTCTATAATAGGTTAGTGGAAACACCATGGTTTTCTAATGGAAATATGTTTGGAAACATATGGGAACAACTATTAGTCTAACACTTAGTTAAGACTTGAATGAAAGTAATTCTACATGGATTGGCTTAAAGTTGCAACCTATGTTCTAGGGAATGAGATCTGTTGAGGTCGATCAAACTGTTTCTTAGACCAATTCAGTCATGCATATAATGAAATGTTATTAAAGAATACATGTTGTAACAATTTGAAATAGAATTGTTACCAGTACCACATGGAATATATCCCTCCAAGAAGTAATTCATTGTAATAAGTATAGATTAATGTGGTTATTATATTTCCATACTCTTTTTTGATGCATCAATCATGTATGCCCTGATATGAAAGGAAATGATATTTCCAACGTAAACATTACTGAACGATAATATAAATTATATCTTGGAGAAATAAAAGGGAAGAAATTATAAATATATAATTTTACTTCAGAAAGTATAAATGATATGTACCTGGTATGTGGATAGGAAGGTATAGTAGTTTTTAGGGGACAAAAATAGTGTTCCTTAGATAAACGTGATCTACTATCAAAGTTAGACGAAGGTAATGGGAGATAAAATCTTTTTCAAGACATTAGAAGCCATATCTACAAATACTGAGTTCATTTTGGCTTCTGAGGTAGCTGAGAAGTAGTCTATTAAACGCAAAAAATTGTTCCAATTTTTGGAACTACACTTGGTAATTGATGTTTTATCATTATGATAATTATATTACCAGTGTTAGCCCATATTTCAAGATTAGACTATGGAAATAGGGGATATACTCAGGGATAAAATCTATTGAGAATTTTTATTCAAGGGGGTGAGGTCACACCTTTTAGAATAACCACACAGTAGATACATGGAAGACCCAATGACTAAAGTCGGGACTCAGCAGAAACATCATATAAATCATGAGAGAGAGAGAGAAAGGATAGTTAGAAAGTTGGATCTAGTGAAAGTGAGATTTTATTAAAAGTGGACTTCTTAGAACAAAATACACAGTACATTTTGATTACCATATCATGTATACAGTGATCTATGCACGATGTAAACTTACCATTATTGTGTATACTTTTATGCATCCAACATTTAAATTGTAATGTATATAGATTAGTTTCCATATCAAAAGGTTATAGTAGATCTAAGGCTATAATTAGAACCTCGAGATACTATGAAATTAATCTTAAATATATTTCTTATGGTCTAGATACATTATACTAACTATACATAATTGATGTTTGACTATTAGGTGAAAGATTCTAATAATAATTGAGACATATTCTCATGAAGTTCACACTTGTTGATCTCTGGTATGCGTGATCATGAGGAAAAACATACCAATAGGAACACCGCATGTTTCCGGTGTCATTGGATGTTTCAATATATGTACAAATTTATTGGTCTGTTGAATTGAGATCATTATCATTATCTGCTACTTGATCAGGTACATTGATGTAAGGAAAAAACAATGATAATGAAATCATTTCGAGGTATCCTATATTGGGTGTGCCTTGGTGGTATAAAACCGGTTGAATGATCAAAATAAAATTTCTCACTTCTGAGTTGAATAAGTAATATATATCAAGACTGGTTGATCAAGATGGTAGAAACATCATATATTATTAGACAAGGCAGTCGGAGGTAAATCCTTCTAGTTAGATAAATAAATAACAAAACAAGAGAGGAAAATGAAATGTGTGTGTGTTCTACTTTATGATATATCTAATGAAAAATAGACTATATTAGATAACACAAGTTCGTAGGTCAGTTTTCATTGTAATGAATATCCATCATCTCTTTAGGGGCCTTGATAGGTTTCTAGAATACACTACGGGTTTGTAAATACTATTCACTTCTATTGAGATATGGTCCTAGAGGGTCACACACAATAGCGTATTCAAGAATCTTCTCTATTATGGTGAAAATGTATATAGGACATGGTAGGTACCACCATTTCGACCAAGTGTTGTCCATTTTTATCGATCATCTAAAAATAAATAAATAAATTATTATTCGAGTAAATAATAATTGGATTGAATTTATTTAATAAAAGTATTTACAAATTTTTATGTAAATATGAGGAAAAATATTATACAAATGAATATTATTTTGACATTCCTTGTTCATTTAATATTAGCAGACATTACGAGTCGAGTAAAATACATGGGTTTTATATTGTAATATATATTTTATATATATTATACATATGTGATAAAAAAATATTTTTGATGTAGTTTATTTCATCATAATTTTTATTGCTTATTTAGTGGGTGATTTATTTTCAGGGGCCGAGAACCCTATCCGGGTATTTTTTCAACCCAATATATAAGAAGGTGAGGATAAGCTTATATGTGACATGTTCATTACAATATATGAGAGCCTCTCCATCCTCTCACTTTATAGAGAGTGTGACTCTCTCCGAGAGACCAATATGAACACACCTTCAGTGGATCAAGGGTACATGATTGAGGTGATCATCGTGACACCGAAGTATTCATCAATTCTATAAACATGCACTATGAATTAGATTTATAGAGACCATGTGGATTCTTAAAGAGTGTGTGGATGATCTATAGGAGTTTAACATTAGATATTTAGAGCAATAATTTCTGGATACTAGGTATAGTCAAACGCATTCCAAATCGAACAGTGTACATGTTAATTTTAATTTTTTCTCTCTTTCTAATTCATACAAGATCCTCAGACCATACCGGGACTAAGATCACTAGAAACCACAAGTTTTTACAAGTCGATGATGAAAATTTTTAAATATTCGCCCCACTGTCTTCCACTGTGTTCCCCTGTACAAACAATTTGTACCTAGGATACGAGGATTAATTGGCGGAACAAGCTAGGGGAGGATCATTCCGTTGGTTAGTAGGAGGCGTGAGCCTTGGCCCAATGAATATTCTTCCCCAATTGTGTAACATGATCATGTTTTTTTATTGATCTTTCTGTTTAATTTTCCTTCAATAATTTTCACTTCTTCTTGAAACACCACTTTCATTTGGTTCTTTCATTGAGAAAATTTTGATCCAACAAGATTGGAGATGAATAATAAGATTTCACAAGTAGATGACCACATGGATGGAGAATTAAATTAGAAATCTATAGTTGTTAGTCTTGATGTTGGAGGTGGGAATACATCAATGAGAGAAATTTGAAATAACAGTTTCTATTATGCAATCAAATATGCAGGAAATTTCACTGACAATGAACAAGATCAATCATTTCATGTAGAATCAGTCTATGAGTTCTATATGGGAGCAAAAAAAGATATATATTTCATGTAAGAGGAATATGACAGATTTGTTCGAACATGTGAGGATAGAATATATCGGTAGAAATAAGACTTGGTGGAAGTTTGTGGAACAAACCACTCAATACAAGAAGAGTTACACACATTATAAAGGCAAGTAGATGTGCCTATTTTTGGGAGAAGATCTAGTTACTCAGATCACTAAGACTGAGACGTATTTCTCCATCCATAAAACCCATGAGGAGTTGAAGGATACACTAGCTCATCTCTACAGATAAGGTATAGTCCAATATTGGATTACTTTTTTGAAGATGAACATGGTCGATATCAATTGTATACCACTCATGGAAGAGTTTTTATGGTGTTATGGAAGTCTAATAGAGGGGGATATAGTGATATTTTATAAGAATATCTGTCAAACAGGGTGTGTGGATACATATATTTATGAGTTTAAATCGGTGGAATTGTATATATCAGAAAATATTGAGAAATGGTACATGAGTATGTTTATCAGGGGATTAATGTCAAAAATTGGGAGCATGGTATTGATGCTTGAATCACAGTGAAAGTCTCGTATTCTAACACATACATGTATAATTTATATAGAATTTATAGTCAAAGGAATAATTCAACATCCCAAGGCACATACCAGGAGAGATGTTCCTGAGAATATGATAAGGAGTTGGAATAATAGTTTGGAGAAGGTTGTGATATCAACATATGTGAAACATAATTATAGAGGGTGGGGGAGTAAATGTGACTATGTGGAAGGGGGTTATGAATTTTTCATGAGAAGAGTTTGTGTAATGAATAACTATAGGCATGATTTATACCTATGTGAACATTTTTCACCTAGGGCATAAATGTTTGGATAAGGGTTATAAAGTAATGGTTTTGGAATGTGTAGAGAAACAAGAGGATAAAAAGTTGAAGGTTGATGCTCATAAGAGATGGTAGATTTTGATCGGGATATGTTGAGAATGGAAATGTTAGGTACTTCTGCATGTGGAATGGAGAAAACAAGGAAAGAATGAGTTTAGTCCATGTTCATGGAGGGTATCCTTAAAGGATTCTCTCTATTGGTTCTTGTGGACAATAAATCCATCTATAAAGTCACATCCAAATGGTTAACTATGTACTTCCCAGTGCATATAGTATTGAGAAAAACTTTTAGTACTCATCTGGGTGATGTGAACCTGGTGAAGTCAGAAGGCATGTGTCATTCTTATAAGGTGATTATATAAGAAAAGAATTTGAAATATATACTTAAATAATTAATTCCACTGTCTGGATTTCTTATTAGGAATTAATTGGCTAGATTGTCTAGGAAATGTAACAACCAATTGGATGGACATGATACTGACAATATAATGTAAAGGAAATAGGATAATATTACTGTGAGTTAAAGATCCATAGGGCACATGCAATGTTTTATAGGAATTTTTAAGAGAGATATTATAAGTGTAATGGGTGCATTGGTCTATGGCAGAAAAGGAGTCTGGGTAGGAGACACTATTAAGTAAACACTAGTAGCAACAACTACAAGAGGGATTGAAACAATATTGGACAGTCTTTGAGGCACCATAGAGTATTCCATCTAGGAGTGAGACTAAACACACAATCAATTTTAAAGAGGGGGACATCCAATCAACATCCTGCCCTATAAACATGATTATTATGTGATGAATTAGAATGAGAAGATGTTAAATGAAATCTTAGAATAGTGTTTAATCAAGAACAATAGAAACCCCTATTTTAGCCCGATAATTTTCCTAAGAAAGACAGGGGATGGAGAATGTTTGTGGAATAGCGAGCATTAAATAGATTGACCATTTCTAGTGAATAATCTATTCCTACAGTCAAATAATTGTTTAATGGGTTGTTTGGATCCAAATATTTTACTAGGTGGATTTGAAATCTAGTTTCAACCAGGTCGATAATAAATAAATAGACACCGGGAAGACAACCTACAAAACCCATGAAGGGAATTATGAGTATCCTATAATTTCATTTGGATTGATGACCACACCAATGAATTTATAGGCTAAAATAAATTTAGTGTTTCATTCATGGATAAAAAGGGTATTTTTACAGTTTTACGATGATATAAATGTATAAATAAATCGGTGGGAAGAATTCAGGGAGAATATACAACAAGTTCTAAGAAAAAAAGGAAGAAAATGATTTGTTCACAAATAGGAATAAGTGTTCCTTTGGGAGGAAGTCATTTAAATAGACATCCAGTTTTATTTTGAACATATGACAATTTTTGGGGGATTCCCCAAATGTTAATTTGGAGACAAGTTTTCCCTTTTGTGAAGAAAATCCCTGAGATGGCATGATTCCTTGAGTAATGACTTTGACCACTCTAGAGACTTTGGTGATAGTTGATCAACTTCCCAACATGATTGTGGTATTCCTTTAGGTAGTGATTGAAATGATATGTAACATTGTAGTGGACACAGTATTTCAATTATCCTAAGCCTCCTCAAATTCAAAGTCATGATTTGACTTCCATGAGAAGTACAGTGGCTCTAGTGGTTCTTAATATTGATCCCAAACTTTTTTTTATAGAAAATAGGAACTAATGGATGAACAAAGTCACATAGCCTATCTATTTATAGTGAATGTTATACTTTTATTACTCTTGAAATATGTATTGTCCTTATTAGTGGAAAATAAATTTTTCATTTCAGATAAACTGAATGTTATGTTGTTACAATTAATTTGTAAAACATATTTCATATATGTAATTTTCTATTAATATTATATGTCAGTATTTATAAAATTATAAAATAATCTATTTAGTTTAGGAATCTGATGGTAGTAATTTTTTGTGATCTACTATTCAATTAAATTTCTATTTACTTAAGAATGTACCATAGTGGCACACCCTAGGGTCGATCAGGTGGACGCCGCTTACACGAACTATTTTTCTATTGTCACTATTACAAATATAACTAATAAAACTATAAAACTAAAATAAATAGGGGGTTATGTAATGATGCATAAAATATAAATATAATATTTATAAAGTCATGGAAAATAGAATGTTTTTAGAAGATGAAATGAAAGAAATTGTTCTTGTAAGGATTAGGTGATTGATATCATTGTTCAAAATAAATATTAATATTCAACTCAATGAGGTGATCAAGACCTAAAACACCACATCTTCTCAAATTAATTCTGATTACCTCGTATCGATACCTCTATATACATGTTAATCCTCTTTCGAATGTCAGTAAGGATACCTCTTCACCGACCATCACTACCCAAGCCATACTCTACCGTATGCAGGACTTAGATAGAGAAGGGAAGGATGACTGATAAATGAGAAGAAGAATTTGGATGATATAGAAAATGTGGTGACCAGACATCATAATCAATTTAACCATCATAGAAATTTTTATTATTGAATAAAGTGATTATAAATTAGATTAAAAAACTCAACTGAAACAACATTCCCTCTTTCAAACAAGCATCGAGGTAAGTTCTCAATTTTTAGTGGAGTTGAGAAGGGAACCACAGTGGGAGAACACATAAAAATGAAAATGGAAGAAGATTGGTATGAAGTAGAAGTCTAATATTTTAAAAGTAAACAAAATTATAAAAAATCAAAACAAAACTACTAAAAACAATCACATCAAATTGCTCTCCTATGTGCGGTTTCTCTTGGCACCCTCTATTCCTTGCACAAAATTTCTTTGAAATGGTGGATGATGTACATATTTATAGTAAAATACCATAAAAGTTTCATCCACTTTCTGAATTTATTTTTCTATGCTCCACCGTAGTCACGACGTTTAATGGACTTACATGTTGTGTAATTGCTCGATCAATAGTTGTCATGAATCTCGACTTGATCATCTCAAAAAATGCATATCAAAATGTCACATCATGTAATGCAGTTACACGATGTGTATTTGTGTTTCAAATAATGTATTAGAGTCACAACTTGTCCAGATGACGTTTCTCTTTTGATGACATTAAGATGTGTAATTGTGTTATACGTCTTGTAACTGTTCTAATCCATTTTTCATCTCTTCTTCCCCAAAACATTTCCATATTTTCTCCCCTTTAATGGACAAATATTATTCTAAATTATTCTATATATCTGTTCTTATTTTAATTTTTTTGTTGACCCTCAATATTTCAGAAACATTGACCATCAGACAAGGGAGTTATGGCCGATTTACTCCAAACATTAAATTCTGCCTGGATGTTTCATAACGTTTCTCCTAAATTCAATCATTCAATGGCAACATGAATCAAAGAATATATCCATTATATTTATTTGATTAATTTACCTATGAAATATATTTCAAATACTCTTTCAATCACCTTAATTGGACTTCTGGATCCTCAGTTATGCTCCTATGAATGAGGTGGGGTCCACCATATCATCCAAAGTATTTCTCCAAATTTACAGATTTTTTGACCTTATAGATGGTCGATTCTGTAACACCCTGAGATTTTATGGAAAATATTATTTTTAATTTCATTATTGTCTTGTGTTGTACGCTACACCAAAAGGAGCTTGCACAACACACATTCCTGACTTGGCTTGCATTACACGCAATCACGACCTTCCACAATAGCGTGTGTTGTACGCAATACTGAGTTTCGCTAAACAACGATATGTTATATGAACTACCCGTTATGAATAGTATCAACTACATTTTGAATTTTATAACATTATTATTCATCTTACACATTTTCTAGAACATGGTATGAGAACAAAATCATTTTTTCGAGTAAAATAAGTATTTTTCAAAAAATGTAGTTTTTCCACCTTTTGATGGCGCACCCACCTTAAATCTTGTTTTTGACATGTCTATAAGTTCAATTTGACAAAATAAAATTCTTCTTTGGAATCAGGATATAAAAATTTACTTTGGATAAATTTTTCATATTATTCTGATAACTTTCATATTTTAATGAATAGTAAAAACACGCTATATTTTAATTAAAAACAAATTTTTTCATCGCAATAATTTATATGGTTAGATTATATTTTTAATTGGTTTTAAAGTATATTTAGAATACATTTTTACCATTTAATACAATTTTGGGCATTGGATGTAATTTCACATTTAAACTAGACATAAACAAGTGTCAATCTTTTGATAGTTATTATCTCTTAAGAACACGCTATTTGTTTTGACAATGAGAATTAATTTTTAAATTAATTAATGCAACTGATATGTTTTGAATTTGGTAAAATAGACATCATTTTTGAATTCATAATATCAAATATAGCTTAGGCCTAATTTTTGGTATTTTTCTGGAAATTTCATTTTTTGATGAATAGTGAAACCACTAAGTGGTAGTTAAAAAAAACTAAATTTTTCATAAAACTCAATTTTACCGCTTCTGTGAGTGGAATTTTGAAAATCTGAGAGACACAGTTAATATCAAGGACTGAAATGTGGTTCAATGAGATGAAAATAATTTTTTTGTGAATAGTAACTTTTTACTTTTCTTTACCACAGTTAAAAGTAAATAGGGTAATTAAGGGTAAAAATGATATTATTATTACCCTAACACATGTCCTAATTCTATTGGATAAGTGTAATTCGGCCACAAACAACCTTAGGAATAAAATATGACCATTTAGGCCCACTTGGATTAGATTAGGACATTTATTATTAATTTATTTAAAGAAGGGTTAAAATAGTTAAAATCAAAGTTTAATAACTAAATCATTTTTAATATAGGGTTATACATAAGATAAATTCGACTAAATATTCATTATAAAGATAAAATGATTTAATATATAATGGTATTTTATTTGTAATTTTTAGACTTAAAATAATTTAATTTATTTATGACACAATGATGATGTAGTAATTATCTTATTAATGAAATATTGACATAATTGATGTTATAAATACCCAAATAAATGTAATTTGAGACTTTTTATGAATTACAATAATTTTCTATGTTAATATGACATGTTAGTATTGATTTAATTAACTTTTTTCGAACTAATCATTCTGTTATGATTTTCACAAAAATCAATTACCAAATAGTGTCAAAATTGACATAAAATAGTTTTTTAAACCAATATTATATTATTAATTGTAATTATATTCCTAAAAATATAAGGTTCGGGAAATATACTTATATCATGATAGTTGTATCATTAATGGACCACTTGGGGGTCACTTGGATGTATATGGTATGTTTATTAACTATATAATATAAAAATACAAAGTGACATGGTAAATGTCAATCTAATTAACTAAGAGTTAAAATTAAAAGATAAGGTTAATATAATGACCTAAACTTGTCTAAATTCTATTGGAGGAGAGGATTTTGACCCATCCACACCTTATCTTCTAAATAAATCAATTTGGAGCTATTAAAAACTGAATATGACTTCATAATAAAATAATATTTTTTGATATTCCAAAGGTGCCCCTCTCCTCCCTTATAAAAGGGTACCTCCTCACTCTCTTCCTCACACCACTTTGAGCCTTCCAGCTCGGCCAACCACTGCCAATTTCTCTTCTCCACTTCCATAGAAACATCCTAGAGGTTCTGGTCTTCTTCAAAGCCCAATTTTAGTGCCCTAAGAGGAGGTCTCAAAGATGCGCTTCAAAGAGGAGGTAATGTCCGTTACCGATTCTTTCAACTTTATTTCTTCTTCCACTTATTCTTCTTTAGTTTTTTCATTATGAAGTAATAACATCAGAATAAATCATATACTGATATGTTATTATAAGTATGAAACAACCCTATTTCACCATCTATCCATCCTATAGAAAACGAAATCACCACGCGAGCGTACGTACGTAATACCGTCTCCACACCGTGGTGAAATCTGTTTTTCCACCAACACCTTACATGGATGGGTATAATGGTGTAAAGAATAACTGTATATGGTTATTATAACATCATACTGATTCTGATATATTATACCATCCACTCCAATTCTATCCAATAATTATGGGAACGATATCATCGCTCGTGCGTACATACGGACTACCGTCTCCACGACACGATGAGATTCATTCTCCATGTTAACCATACATGAATGATCATAAAGTTTATATAATGAATAATAATGAAATATATGAAATAATAATTCTACTGGATTTATGTATATATATATGTATGTCATCCAATTAATTCCATTCAATTCAATAAGGAAACGAAAAGAGCGTTCATGCGTACGTACGGACTACCGTCTCCATGAACGGTGTATTTCTTTCCATTTATCGATATATTATATATATGTATATTCTTAATATATACTATATATAAATCATGTTTTACATTCTGGATATAAGTAATCATGATTTAAGTAATCATATAAATAATTACAAGTTAAAACACGAACGACAAATGAAACGATTTTACCCAAAACACCACTTTAACATGAATTTACAAAAGAACGGGTAATATAAAGTCATAAGTGAACCATATATGATATAATAACAATGAATATGATTATGTAATAAGTCAATGACATTATTTAAATCATTATACAGGATGTTTGGATACGTACGAAGCATATCAGACCTAAGGTAAGGGATAATTGTGCAAATCTCATTTTTATCCGAGATTGCTTATTCGTAAGTATTTACTGGGGTTATTGCTATCATCCATGTCCATGTTTTATAAAAGTGTATTTATGTATGTTTAATGTAATTTTTACCCATTTTGACTTTTACTACATGGTATATAAGAAATCTTTATTTTGTTTACGTTACGAGGTACTTTTTGACTTTTCCGAAAAAAGTACGAGAAAAATGTTTTTTTAACTTATACGGCATGAATGAATTTTTACGGTTTTATAATGCCTTATTTTCATGAATATTCCTCCAAAAGATTTCATGACTATTTTCAAAAAAATCCTTTTCTTTTAAAATTTCATGAAATTTTGTGAAAAGAGGATGATTTTGAAGAAGAAAGGATATTTTCCTCAAGAATTCATTTCAAGTGTTTTATCAAAACCATTTTTCATCTAAGATGACATTATTTCATATGTGTATATTTCAAGTATCATGTATCTATGATTTACATGGTTTCACTTTTCTTATTATTAAATGATATCCATTTCTTTTATATGGATTATGTGATGATGGGATGATGTTTATGAAACCCATTTTATTTGATGGGTTATTATGAATGATGTATGTTTATTTTATGGAACAAGTAAGAATGATTTCATTATGAGATGGGTGAGACCTATATCTCCCTCCAATGCATTGGGTAAAGATTTATATCTCATGAGATAGACATGGCTGGAACGGTAAGTCAATCCGGTTCAGTGTTACAGGACTGAAACGGGGAGTGAACTCGATTCAGAAAGGGACTTTGTCCACTAAGATGGTCTTGGCAGCAATGTCTTGGCTACTATAGAAAACATGACATGTGCTGAATGGTTGCCACAATTACATGTTTTATTCCCATTATATTTTATCATGATTGATGTTCCATTATGATATATGCCTTACACACTTCCACGATTTATGTCTTTGCTCAAGGTTTTATTGTTTAGATTTCATGTTCATGTTTTTTATTTCAAATGTTTATGGATTGTTTTATGTTCTCTATGTTTGCCCTTACTGAGCATTTGAGCTCACCCTTTTTATGTTTTATTTTCCCCAGGAAATAAAGAAAGGTTTTAGGTAAGGAAACAAAAAGGGGAAGATCGTTATGGGAGATGTTGAAAATCTTTCAACATGATTAGATGTTTATATTCCGAGTTTCCAAAGACACTAAACTATTATGGTCCTTGTGTGTCTGTTTTTGTTATGTATTAAGTATTCCGGAAAAGTAATGTAATGTCCATGTACGTCAAGATTCGGGTCTCTACAGTTGGTATCAGATGAAAGGTTTAGTCAACCTTTGGAAACTAGGATGCGAGAACGTTAGTGAGATCCCTAGAGATATTTCTAAGGTATGTCTAGGGATGTCCCTAAGGTTAAGTATAAGTATAGGTTATAGTTCTAGAATTATGGTAACGATATTATATTAAACCTAAGATGTTATATATTGAAGTTACTCCCCCTTTATTATGATTTTTTCCTCTCACACTATTCTTTTTGGGTTTTAGAAAATGGCTGGAAACAAGATGATTCATGATAATGGAGGATATGATGGACAATGGAATGATATTCTTCATGAGCAATCAAATGAAATGGGATTTGGAAGTCCAAACATCATTATTATTCCGAATCAGTAATCTCATAATATGATCAATAAACTCAAATTTGGTAAGTTTCTTGACTCGGCTAATAAGAGAAAGATAGAGTTTCGTGATGATCATTGAGGAAAGAAAGTTCAATTTCCCCTATGTAAATCATTTGGAAAGAGGAATCAAGGAGAATGTTTCAAAGGAATTAGAAGATGCTTTGGGTGTGGAAAAGAAGGACACAAATCCAGTAAGTGCAAAGGAAAAGGTTCAGTTAACACCATGGATGAGGATAATGGTATTGCTACGACAACAACAATGGTTAAGTGTTTTCAATGTGGAATGTACGGGCATTATGCAAACCAATACCCTAAGGGAAAGTCTCATGAAGAGAATCAGTATGGTCGTATAGGTAGTATTTATGTTGATGATGATGAAGAGACTACAAATGATATGTGAGATGAAAAGAATTGTTGAAGCTCGATCAATGGTTTAAGAAGGTAGTGGAATGATTACAAGATTATCAAGTGTAATGTTGTATAAGTAATCTCATGGTACTATGGAATAAAGAGACATCTAAGGATTGTTACACTGTTGTCTTTCCTTAAGTTTTGAAAGTGTATGATGAATGGTACCAGTAGCCATGAAATGTTATTCAGATATTTTTGGAAATTAGATGATATGTGCATAATAAAGGGATAAGGAGAAAATTAAATGTTTGATAGTATTCATGATCTCATGACTGATATAAGGAGAAGGTTATATCATGGTTTGAGTATATATAATTTTTGTATTTTGGTATGTGGAAAGAGTTAACTTTTGACAGCATTCATGTTTTCACTAAGGTTTAATGGGTATTCATTTTTCAAGAGAATACATGATTAAGGCCTTCGAATGTTTGGAATGTGACCAACAAGACATATCTTATGATATATGGGGATCAATGATGGTATTAACATGCTTGTTATATGAAATATCTGGTAATCATTTTCACTATAATATGAGAGTGTACTGCAGTATTATGGATAAGCTTAAAGATTGTAATGCATTATGTTGGACATAAGTTAGTATTGCATAAGGATAGAAGTTTCTTTTCGATATTATTGATGAGATGTTATAGTAATGTAGTTTTAGAAAAATGACAACCTTCAGGACGTGCGACAACCCATCGCGTTGGACAAGGCTGTGGGAATCGAACCCACAACCGAAGTGTGACTGGACTTTATCGCCTACCACTGGCCTACAGGAAGTCCCTGTTTAGTAGAAACTAGTTTTATTATATTAAGCAGTATGATATATGATGTATAAGTCCATTTTAGGAACCATATATGATTAATCTCACTATAGATGGACTTATGTATTTTTGATAACTTTTATAACCTTTTGTTTGAGACAGATGGAATGACCCATCATTCTATCACATGATCTGCTAACACTTCACGAATGACAAATTCAACTTCATTTCTTTAAGAGATAAAGTGGAAATTTTCCAAAGAACGACCAATGGTGAGACTGTACCAAAATCACAAAAGTATTTCTTCTAATTACAATTTCATCAACTTTAAGGAAATGATCTTGAAAACCAAAAATGTTGTCCTAGTGTCCTTATATCCGATAAATCAGATGGTACCCTAGATCATCACAAATTTATGGCTTTGTGATTGATGGTTTTTTCATAGCCATGTTCTCTACCACTCTCCATCAGAACTTGATGGTTATATTTTTCTTCCATATCTATATTTTCACCTATGTTCTCCTACACAGGAACCCAGTGATGAGTTAATTTGGGTAACCGTTACATTTCATACTTTATTTTTTAAAGCCAAGTTTTGGTATTCCTTTTTAAGATGTGGGTTTCTATTAAACAAACTTTCGAGTAGTAAACCATTTATAACCTCGACGAATTTCGAGGGCGAAATTCATTTTAAGGGGGGTGGAATGTAACACCCCGAGATTTTATGGAAAATATTATTTTTAATTTCATTAATGTCTTGTGTTGTACGCTACACCAAAAGGAGCTTGCACAATATGCATTCCTGACTTGGCTTGCATTACATGCAATCAGGACCTTCCACGATAGCGTGTGTTGTACGCAATACTGAGTTTTTCTAAACAATGAGATGTTATATGAACTACCCGTTATGAATAGTATCAACTACATTTTGAATTTTATAAAATTATTATTCATCTTACACATTTTCTAGAATATGGTATGAGAAAAAATCAATTTTTCGAGTAAAATAAGTATTTTTAAAAAAATGTAGTTTTTCCACCTTTTGATGGCGCACCCACCTTAAATATTGTTTTTTTACATGTCTATAAGATCAATTTGACAAAATAAAATTCTTCTTTGGAATCAGGATATAAAAATTTACTTTGGATATTTTTTTCATATTATTCTGATAACTTTCATATTTTAATGAATAGTAAAAACACGCTATATTTTAATTAAAATCATTTTTTTTCATCGTAATAATTTATATGGTTAGGTTATATTTTTAATTGGTTTTAAAGTATATTTAGAATACATTTTTACCATTTAATAAAATGTTGGTCCTTGGATGTAATTTCACATTTAAACCAGACATAAACAAGTGTCAATCTTTTGATAGTTATTATCTCTTAAGAACACGCTATTTGTTTTGACAACGGGAATTAATTTTTAAATTAATTAATGCAACTGATATGTTTTGAATTTGGTAAAATAGACATCATTTTTGAATTTAAAATATCAAATATAGCTTAGGCCTAATTTTTAGTATTTTTCTGGAAACTTTCATTTTTTGATAAATAGTGAAACCACTAAGTGGTAGTTAAAAAAACTGAATTTTTCATAAAACTTAATTTTACCGCTTTTGTGAGTGGAATTTATAAAATCCAATAGACACGGTTAATATCAAGGACTAAAATGTGGTTCAATGAGATGAAAATAATTTTTTGTGAATAGTAACTTTTTACTTTTTTTACCACGGTTAAAAGTAAATAGGGTAATTAAGGGTAAAAATTATATTATTATTACCCTAACACATGTCCTAATTCTATTGAATAAGTGTAATTCATCCACAAACAACCTTAGGAATAAAATATGACCATTTAGTCCCACTTGGATTAGATTAGGACATTTATTATTAATTTATTTAAAGGAGGGTTAAAATAGTTAAAATCAAAGTTTAATAACTAAATCATTTTTAATATAGGGTTATAAATAAGATAAATTAAAATATAAATATTCATTATAAAGATAAAAAGATTTCATACATAATGGTATTTTATTTGTAATTTTTGGACTTAAAATAATTTAATTTATTTATGACACAATGTTGATGCAGTAATTATCTTATTAATGAAATATTGACATAATTGATGTTATAAATACCCAAATAAATGTAATTTGAGACTTTTTATGAATTACAATAATTTTATATGTTAATATGACATGTTAGTGTTGATTTAATTAACTTTTTTCGAACTAATAATTCTGTTATAATTTTCACAAAAATCAATTACCAAATAGTGTCAAAATTGACATAAAATAGTTTTTAAAACCAATATTATATTATTAATTGTAATTATATTCCTAAAAATCTAAGGTTTGGGAAAGATACTTATATCATGATAGTTTTATCATTAATGGACCACTTGGGGATCAGTTGTATGTATATGGTAAGTTTATTAACTATATAATATAAAAATACAAAGTGACATGGTAAATGTCAATCTAATTAACTAAGAGTTAAAACTAAAAGATAAGGTTAATATAATGACCTAAACTTGTCTAAATTCTATTGGATGAGAGGCTTTCGAACCATCCACACCTTATCTTCTAAATAAATTAATTTGGAGCTATTAAAAACCGAATATGACTTCATAATAAAATAATATTTTTAGATATTCCAAAGGTGCCCCTCTCCTTCCTTATAAAAGGGAACCTCCTCCCTCTCTTCCTCACACCACTTTGAGCCTTCCATCTCGGCCAACCCCTGTCCATTTCTTTTCTCCACTTCCATATAAACATCCTAGAGGTTCTGGTCTTCTTCAAAGCCCAATTTTAGTGCCCTAAGAGGAGGTCTCAAAGAGGCGCTTCAAAGAAGAGGTAATGTCCATTACCGATTCTTTCAACTTTATTTCTTCTTCCACTTATTCTTATTTAGTTTTTTCATTATGAAGTAATAAAATCAGTATAACTCATATACTGATAGGTTATTATAAGTATGAAACAACCCTATTTCACCATCTATCCATCCTACGGAAAACGAAATCACCACGCGTGCGTACGTACGGAATACCGTCTCCACGCCGTGGTGAAATCTATTTTTCCACCAACAACTTACATGGATGAGTATAATGGTGTAAAGAATAACTATATATGGTTATTATAACATCATAATGATTCTGATATATTATACCATCCACTCCAATTCTATCCAATAATTATGGGAACGATATTATCACTCGTGCGTACATACGGACTACCATCTCCACAACGCGATGAGATTCATTCCCCATGTTAACCATACATGAATGATCATAAAGTTTATATAATGAATAATAATGAAATTTATGAAATAATAATTCTACTGTATTTATGTATATATATATATATGTATGTCATCCAATTAATTCCATTCAATTCAATAAGAAAATGAAAACAGCGTTCATGCGTACGTACGGACTACCGTCTCCATGAACGGTGTATTTCTTTCCATTTATCAATATATTATATATATGTATATTCTGAATATATACTATATATAAATCATGTATTAAATTTTGGATATAAGTAATCATGATATAAGTAATCATATGAATAATTACAAGTTAAAACGCGAACGACAAATGAAACGATTTTACCCAAAACGCTACTTTAACGTGAATTTACAAAAGAACGCGTAATATAAAGTCATAAGTGAACCATATATGATATAAAAACAATGAATATGATTCTTTAATAAGTCAATGACATTATTTAAATCATTATACAGGAGGTTTGGATACGTATGAAGCACATCAGACCTAAGGTAAGGGATAATTGTGCAAATCTGATTTTTATCCGAGATTGCTTATTTGTAAGTATTTAATTGGGTTATTGCTATCATCCATTTCCATGTTTTATAAAAGTGTATTTATGTATGTTTAATTTCATTTTTACCCATTTTGACTTTTACTACATGGTATATAAGTAATCTTTCTTTTGTTTACGTTACGAGGTACTTTTTGACTTTTCCGACAAAAGTACGAGAGAAATGTTTTTTAACTTATACGGCGTGAATGAATTTTTACGGTTTTATAAAGCCTTATTTTCATGAAGCTTACTCCAAAACATTTCATGACTATTTTCAAAAAAATCATTTTCTTTTAAAATTTCATGACATTTTGTGAAAATAGGATGATTTTGAATAAGAAATGATATTTTCCTCAAGAATTCATTTCAAGTGTTTTATAAAAACCATTTTTCATCTAAGATGACATTTTTCATATGTTTATATTTCAAGTATCATGTATCTATGATTTACATTGTTTCACTTTTCTTATTATGAAATGATATCCATTTCTTTTATATGGATTATGTGATGATGGGATGATGTTTATGAAACCCATTTTATTTGATGGGTTATTATGAATGATGTGTGATTATTTTGTGGCACAAGTAAGAATGATTTCATTATGAGATGGGTGGGACCTATATCTCCCTCCAATGCATTGGGTAAAGATTTATATCTCATGAGATAGACATGGTTGGAAAGGTAAGTCAATCCGGTTCAGTGTTACAGGACTGAAACAAGGAGTGAACTCGATTTAGAAAGGGACTTTGTCCACTAAGATGGTCTTGGAAGCAATGCCTTGGCTATTATGGAAATCATGACATGTGCTGAATGGTTGCCACAATTTCATGTTTTATTCCCATTATATTTTATCATGATTGATGTTCCATTATGATATATGCATTACTTCCACGATTTATGTCTTTGCTCAAGGTTTTAATGTTTAGATTTCATGTTCATGTTTTTGCTTTCAAATGTTTATGGATTGTTTTATGTTATCTATGTTTGCCCTTACTGAGCATTTGAGATCACCCTTTTTATGTTTTATTTTCCCCAGGAAAGAAAGAAAGGTTTTAGGTAAGGAAACGAAAAGGGGAAGATCGTTATGGGAAATGTTGAAAATCTGTCAACATGATTAGAAGTTTATATTCTGAGTTTCCAAAGACACTAAACTATTACGGTCCTTGTATGTCTGTTTTTGTTATGTATTAAGTATTCCGCAAAAGTAATGTAATATCCATGTACGTCAAGCTTCAGGTCTCTACAGATTCCATTCCTGGTCCTGAGTACAAATATTTATCCCCTAAATCAAGGAATCTTTTAAAAAATAATCATACAATTTGGATAAATATTGTAAATGATATGATTTAAATACCAAAGTCAAATAAATCTTCTAAAATTGAATAATTAAGCCATTTTTGTATTTAAGCTCAAAATACTTCAAAAACATAAAATGTGACTATTTTACAATAAATAACACAATGATGGGAATAAAAATATTAAATTAAATAAGAAAATATATGAAAATATTATCTTAATCAATCCCCCACACAAAACCATTTCACTACCGAGAAATTATCATATATTCAAATTAAAATCCACACAAAAATTAATAAGTGAGAAACGTCAATGGTATTATTCAAAATAGAATTATGTCATGTATCATATATGAAAAACAATTCCATTCCCTTTTCATTCCTGAAATCCATATTTGATCAACCTCCTAAAACCATCCATGAACCGATCAAAACCTACCTCACAATGAATTTTGTGTCACTCTTCACTCAAGAGAAATTAAATCAAGAGTTACGCTCATACATGGAATGTGCATATATCACCATAGTCTGGTGACAATTATCATCTCTCCGTAGCATGAAACATGAAAATTATTTCAATAATAATGACTTATTCATGGTAAATTCTATGCATTACATTTGGTGAGTAAATTTATTCGAATATTTAAGGCCGGAAATATGACTTTTGACTCTTATGTATAATTCATGAATAATCAAGTAAAAACACAAGATGAACCTCACTCAAATTCCCTTGAGAATTTGAAAAAAACCAACATTTTTTTTGACATGATAAATGAGCCAATAATTTATTCCAAGGAATGATATCATCCAATTTCCCCCCATTTTTATAAATCTAGAGAAAGGCACAACTTTATTTTATTTTATTTTTTATGTTTTTAATTTTAATGGAGAATGATCATAAAATTGAATATAATGGATGAATGAAAATTCATGTCTTTTATTTTTTAGAGCCAAATGAGTCATTAAATAATGTACAGTGATGAATTCATGCTCATCCATGTTTTTTATTTTTATTGTTTTTGAAATAGAATCAGATGTGACAAATAAAGTATAATGACATGATGAATCAATCACAATTTTCTAATAATAATCAGAAAAAATGATTAAAAACGTCTAAAACCACCCCAATATGATACACATCCTAATGAACACACACGGATGACCATTCCCCCCACACTAAAACTTGAAATATCCATTCAAAAATACTAAATGTTCATGTAGGTATGGAAGAATTGTCTTGTAATGTGGCTTGAACCTATAAGGAAATCCATGGAATCTAATGGATAATGAATTATAAATGTAAAGGTGTGTCTTAAGATTAAATGTGGATATCCAAATAGATTCCTCAATCATATCAAACACATTCCATGAAATACAATGACTTGGAAGAGAAAAAAATCACAAAATATAGTTCTCACACAAAATCCACATGTCTCTCAAGAAAGTACGGGTATTAAAAAAAATATTTAAAAAATGGTTCAAAATACCTCATAGGATGGGAGAAATATTTTTTCCCATGTTTCATGGGCATGGATTTCAATAATCAGTCAAGCTCCAAAAAATACTTGAAAATCCAATTCAATGAAAAATGTTATCACATCAACAATCATTTAAAATCCATTTCTTCAAAAATATTTTCAATTTTGTCAAAATCATTTGTTGTATGAAAAATTATATGAATTTTCATTAAATATTAATGATAATAAAAATTAAAAACAAAAATAAATGAAATCACAAAAAAATAACTATGTTGGTCGAAACTCCACCCACACTTAAAATTTACTACCCTTCATTTCATCTAAATAAAAAAAATTATAGTAAGAAAAAATAAAGAGAAGGATAGATACAAGATGACATTATTTTTTAATGGAATCCATGAGTTGATCTTCTAGACACTTACACATGACCTATAAATCATGACGTAATAAAAAAATAAGAAAAATAAATAAAAAGAAAGAGGATTGTAAATGAAAGGGGATAATGCTATGTTTGACCCCCCAAGCGTGTACTAGGTTTTTACTGCCCCTTGTCTAGAAGTCACAGTGGTTTAACCCCAATATAAAGTTGGATTGGGTGTTGATTAGAAACCTCCAAAAAATATTTATCCAGACATCCATAAGTAGATGAGAGGAGTGGGAACCCCCAAAGAAAATAAATATAGCCCTGACCCCTAGAAAATATGATGGAATGAATTTGAGTTACATAAGGGGAGGGAAAAGTATAAAGGGGTGATCCGTGGTTTGTTCATCCTGAGGAGTGGTTTCCACCAGTGTCTAATGTATAAAAATTTTATGTGTCTCATCTTTTGGTTCATGTTCATTAAATGTTTCCTCATGGATTTTGTTTTCGGTACCATCATCCTGATATGCACCACTAAACAAATCGACTGTCTCCTCCATATTCTCTTAAAAAAAACAACTTATTCATCTTTTTAATCCATGGACTAGATTATTGGTGCTGAATAAAAAAATTTAGAATAAAGGATATTAGTTTTAAATTCATAATCAATGAAATTTGAAGGAAAATAATGGTGATAAATTAAATCTCCCTCATAATGTTTAGCTTCAATCTCTTTTTCCTCAAGCAAGAATCTGTGAACTCATTTTTAGGAGAGGGAATTGGATCTTAATTTATTCATTAAACCTCACCAATGTATTCTTGATAGGTATCAGGAAAAAAAATTCATTCTATATATATTGACTTTGTTGTTGTTCCATCCATATGAATTTAACTTCTTCATCTTAAGTGGCCATCAATTCAACCTTCTTGGTTGATTTTTCTATCATCAAGGCGTTTTGTTAAATTTTAATCTTCAATGTCTCTTCCCTAATAGTATCACCATAAATGTTTTCAATTTAACAATGATTATAATAATCACTATAAAAATACTTCTTGGGTGAATAAATGAATGATGTGCAATAAAGCCCTATTTTCTGACCATTTTTGTTTTTTTATTAGAAAAATGTGGGAAAGCTTTTAGCCACCCCGACAATGACGCCAAATTGATGGTAGTAATTTTTGATGAACCATTATTCAATTAAATTTTTATTTAACTATGAATATTCCATAGTGGCACACTGTTGGCTCAATTATAAGGATGCCGCTTACATGCACTATTTTTTATTGTCACTATTATAAAACTAACTAATAAAACTATAAAAATAAAATAAATGGGGGTTTTTGAAATTATGCATAAAATTTAAATCTAATATATATATAGGCAATGAAAAAAATAGTTTTGTTAGAAGAATAAATAAAGGAAATTGTTCTTGGAAGGTTCTGGTGATTGATATCATTCTTTGAAATGAATCTTAATATTCAACTCAATGAGGTGATCAAGACCAATCAAATCTCACCTTCTCGTTTTAATTGTAATTAACTCATACTGAGACCTCTACATACAAGGTAATCCCCTTCTGAATTTCATCTTGGAGACATATTTGTTGACCATCACTACCCAAGCAATACACCAATGTATGCACGACGAAGATAGTGAAGGGAAGGATGATTGATAAACGAGAAGAAGAATTAAGATGATAGAGAACATGGGAAGACCTCACATCATAATAAATTTAACTATCATCAAAATTATTAGAGTTAAATAAAGTGATTATAAATTAATGCAAGAGAAACTCAATAACCACACTATTCCTTCCTTTGAATAATCACTGAGGTTAGCTCTCCATTTTTAATGGAGTTAAGGAAAAAAGTGTGAGAACAAATAAAAATTAAAATGTAAGAATATTGGTATGAAGGAGAATAATAATATATTAAAAGAAAAATAAATTACAAAAAATAAAAATGAAACTATAGAAAACAACCATATCAAATTTCTCTCCTCTGTGCGGTGTCTCTTGGCCTCCTCTAGTCCTTAAAAAGAGTGCTTTGATCAGGGGGCCGAGGGATATATTTATATCCAAATATCATCAAAGATCATCCATGTTATGAATTTATTTTTCTGATCATTTTTGTCGTCACGATGTATAATGGACTTACCCGTCGTGTAATTACATGGTTGGCAGTTTTCGTGAATCTCAACTTGATCTTCTCTAAAAAAAAGTGTCTCAAAAAGTCAGGAAGTGTAATGTAGAAACTAGATGTGTATTTGTGTTTCATAGTGGGTAATTAAGTCATGAATTTTCTATAGGGAACTGCTCTTTTGATGATGTCATGATGTGTAACTGCATTATACATCGTGTAATAGTTCTACTCTATTTTCCAGCATTGATTCCCTGAAATGTTTTAATATTTTATCCCATTTAAGGGCCTAATAATCTTCTTGAGTAATCTAGATATGTGTTATTATTTTCATTTTTTTAACCTCAAAATTTTATAAATAGTTTCCATCAGACGGGGGAGTTATTGATGATTTAATCAAAAAATTAAATTCTAGATGAATGTTTCCTAAATTTTCTCCCAAATTCGAGCATCCAATGGCCAAATGAATGATAGAACACCTCCAAGATATTTATTCAAAAAATGAAACTATGAAATATATTTCAAATAATTTTGGAATCGCCTTAATTGGAGTTGTTTATCCAGAGTTATACTTCATTGAATTAGGTGTGGTCCACCACATCATCTAGAATATTTCGCCAAATTTACTAATTTTTTAGGCCTTCTAGATGATCAGATCTATTAATTGTTCTGAAGAGAAATATTTAGAAAATAAAGCAAGGAAGCTTTAAAAAAATAATAACACAATTCAATTCAATTTTTTAAAAGATATTATTGAAAGTCTAATGTCATAAAAATCTGTTAAAATTGCTGAATTAGGCGATTTTTTCTTTTACGATCAAGATACTCAAAAAACATAAAAAATGTGATGATTTACAATTAAATAAAACTACGGTGGGATTAAAAACATTTAATTACACAATAAAATATATGAAAATATTATCTTCATCAAAATCCTCTATATCCAATGCCAAAAGGGAAGGAAATACTATTTTTCTAATGGAAGTTCAATTGGAAATTCCCCTAGAGGTTCCACTAAAACCACTAGTGGAAATTCCACTAGATATTCTATATAAATTTCCATAGTAAATGACACTATATGTTAATTTGAACTTTTATTTACATGTAATTCACTTTGTATCTTCCAATGCACATTCCACTTGAGCTTCCAATGGATATTTCAATAGAATTATCAACGAACCGTCCACTTGAACATCCAATACTATTATTGGAATAATACATTACGTTTTTATTGAAACATATACTATAATTTTTAGAATAAATAGAAAAATATATTTTCAATTGCACTGTAATTTTTGTAGGGTTGGGGGGAATTATTCGATTATTACACCACAAGAACATCCGATCAAGATTCCACTGAAATTTCTGGTGAATTTTCCAATATAACTTCCAAAGGAGATTCCACCTAAACTTCCAATTAAACTATAACTTCCTGACCTAGCTCACCTCTAAGATGGTAGTGGGACTAGTGGGTCACATGACTTTAAGTGCATATCCCCAAATTCCAAATTTTGCTGACTAGTAGTAGGGCCCTAGAGCGTGTCTGCGGGGAGACAATTGACTCATAGATCAGAGCATGCATATAGATTAACAATATATTAGATAGTGGAATCATAAAATGAAAAGAAAAAAAATCCAAAACTATAATAAATAATTGACAAAGTAGTGTAATAAAATAGTTAAAAATTTAATAAAAGTGGCTAATGTTATATTATACAACAGATGAATTCATGCGATGGTGATGATACATAACTAAAATAAGTAAACAATACTACTTTACAAGAATAAGGAAAGGACACAAAATCCCCTAGGGAAATCTCCATGAGAATACTAAGCTCTAGATCAGTCATTTTCTCATATATTCAAGGTAAAAATTTCACAACATAAGAAATCAATAATTTCCGATAGTTTTAAGAACAAGAATGTTCTACTCGAGTACCCCAGTGCAATGGTGCCCTGAGTTCGGTGTGAGATATAAGTCTCAGTAGGCCGACACACTGATGTCAATCCCAATCAAAAAAATAAAATCTAAATTATAATATGCTCCATATAATATTAATTTTGAGTGATAAAGAGTTAATAATATCTACTTGGTCCAGGTTCCTAAACAGACACCCTTTCTATACCACTTGCTTCGTCCTACGCCGAAATTTAGAATAAGGTACTTGTGCAAGTATAATATGTGAACCATGTCAAAAGTAATAAGTAAACATAAAAATGTTCACCCTAATATTATTATTAGTCTTGGGGTCTAATTCCCATGTCATCACAAAAGTATGCTAACAATAAATAGTGAAAATAATCTGGTGAATTCTCTAATATTAATATAAGCAACAAGGATATCATAAAAAATTTAACCAAATAAATCATTCAATGAATTTCAATAAAATCAAGAGTTGGATTATGAGCCTATCATGAAGGTATCTCTATGGTAAATCCTTCAATTTAACCAATACCACTGATCCCATCCAAGGAATTATTCGGAAAGGCCAAGTATTGCTCGAGGCATGGGGACTCCGAGTCTGTCCCAAGTATCTCACTAGAGGACCGAGTATCCTCTAAGGAATGTCATATCTAACTTTCCAATGGGTTCTTCCCTAGTTTCTCCCCTAGGGAACCAATATCACTCAAGAGTTTATTAAAATAATCGAGGATCCCTCATTATGGAAAGCTAATGCATCTCCCTAGCGCGTCATGGTATAACCACCAAAGCACAAGATTTCATCCATGAGTCCTTAATATGGAACCCATGTTCTCACCAGGCCCAAATCAAGTGAACCATAATATCCCAAACACATTATAAGGAAAAAATCAATATAAATATCACATGGAAAAAATATACATAAATAATTATAATCAAACAAGCACTGTGGGCCACATGCTATTAAAGCCATCATGTAAAACAATCCAAGCCATCAGCATGGAAGAAGGAATTTAATAATAATGTAATCAGGTAACAATTACATGACAATGTTATCATTTTAATATCTTAAGAGAACTATCATAGAATGATGATGAATCCACTAAAACATGGATTAAAATTAGGCACTTTCATGATAAATATAATAGAAATAAAATCACATGGCATCGACATGCCTCGAACCATAAGTTATAAATGATAATAAATGATACAATCTAACAATATTGATCAAGCACTACATTCAATTGAAACCATCACAATACATTTATAACACAATTCATAAGGAAAAAAGTCTATTTAGGATGGGCACACCCAAAGGGGTGTGAAAGATTAAAGGATAACACTCCGGACTAGTTTCTCCATAAGAGAAGCACACAACGTGCATTATAGAACAAAACAAACAATTTATTAAAGGATAAAAAGGAATTTTTGGAAGGTTGGAGTGAGCAACACAAAGGCATGACATGAAATAATTTTCAAAGTAACGGAAAGAGGGTAGAATCCCTACACTATAAATCCTAATCACATGTTGAGCCACACACTTAGGAGGTTTCTTGGATCATATATCAATTTTCATAGAAGCAATATCATTCATAATAAACCAAGAAGGGTCATGTACAAGCATGAATTTAAACAATTATAATCTCAATCCTAAAGAGGCACCATTGCATTGAGGAAGGTACCCAAAAAAGTTTATCAGTACATTTTTAGATTGAAGGAAGCACACCTCAACTAAGGGGTTTTATTATAAAACCATGAATTTTCTTATCAGAAAATAATTTATCACATTTAACAAGTTCATCACTTTATCAACAAAAGCATTTAATCTAAAAACAATACTGAATTAATTTAATAACTAATAATGGTGTGATGTGAAATTAATTAATTAATTACTAAAATTAAAGAGGAAATAAAGGGGTCCTATATTAAAAGTACAACCAATTTAACCTCCCACACTTGACCAATTTATCAACAACCACTCATAACTTCTCCACACACACAAAAATTCCTTCATATATATATATATGTCCCTTAAAACAGTGCTTATATTTTCCAATCCATAAGGGAATACATGATTGGAGGATATATATACATACCTAGATACATGTGTGTGTGGACCTCAAAATAAGGGAAAAAGTTCTGAGAGAAAAATCTAGGCATCCTGAATAATCAGAGGAGAAAAAATTTATGCTACAAGGAACAAAACACCACAAATAAATTACCAGTAACCTTAAAATAATTAAAGACCATAATCTGGATGGTAAAAAACCGAGAAACATGAATAATACCTCACCTCTGATGGCGTTGGCAAACTGAAACATCCCAAAGGGCATCACCTACTGCGGTGGTTTCTGCAACACGAAAAAACAAGACCCAAGAGGACATTAAGATATCCTAGAACTAGAAGAATAAAAAAACAGAGTCAAAACCTAACCTAGGGTTTCTGATGAAGGATCTCAGGTGAAAAATAGGCCAAAATTTACCAAAGAGATCTAGGAGAACAAGGGATAAAGATTTACCTCAGAGATCCAGAGACAAATTGTGAAGGAATTGCATCGAACCAACAGAAGGATAGGGATCACAGAGAATGGGGTGTCACACGCTATAGAGAGCATCACACCTCATGGGGTTTTGGCCAGGGGTTCGTTACAGGGAGACCCAACCAAGGATGGTCGCACCGTAGGTGACCAACCAAGAGATCTCGAAGTAGATTGTGGCCATAGAGGAGAGGAGGAAGATGCTGGTCATGCACCTAGGGTTACCATGTGAGGGGGTGCCTGATGGATGGAGGATGAGAACCATTATGGGTATAAAAAAAGTAAACAAATAATAAATAAATATAACCACAATAATAATGATGATAATAATAATAATAAAATTAATAATAATAATAATAATGGAAATCAAATAAATATTAAATTATTATTATCATTAAAACATTCATTATTATTTTCCCATTAAATTTATGTTTAATTTATTTTCCATTTTAACTTTAATTTAATCCATTTGATTTCTTTAATTAAAAACACACGTCGTAGCGTCAACTCTCAGAGAGAAAAAGTTTATGATGATCGGTATTAAAATCATCCATCCAGTTAATAGAAAAATTTAATTTCCATTTCTTTTTCATCTGGTTCAAATCATGAGATGTTACAACCATTCCACATTAGAACTTCTCATCCTCAAGAAGCCTTCAGGAACAACGTAAGACTCATCAGATATACAGGGTCATGAAGTCTCATACAAAAGGTTCTATTGTGTCTCCAAACCCCCAATGTATGTTCCAAGATTGATTAGGAAATCAGAACATAAGCCATTTATATCTTATCCAACACTCATTTTCCAACTAAAACACTGATAAAATACTTACCTAAGTCGGTTTAGCTAGATACATGACCATTTCATCGTCTCATTAAACATTTGTCCAATGTTACTTACCACCAAAGGATTAAACATTAAAAGGGGAAAATTATGAGTCATGAAACCTTCCCATATAATAATTTCCTAAAAGACACACCCTTAAGTGTTCTAGTGATGTTTCTCATGTGATTTATGAAATGTAAAAAATGGATGATTCTCCACCAACCAAAAATTCCAAGTTGTTCCAGATTTTCATGAAAAACCATAGCTGACAGAAATTGCACTCATATCATCTAAGGAAGTGTCAGAGATAGTCCTTGACTGATCAATCTGTTGAACAAGAGAGAAAACATGTCGAGCCACTCTGGCCGTTTATTGAGGAAGATGCTCTGCCCAGACAAATGATTTTTTTTATAATCTGACCAATGTTGTCTTCTTCCAAGGTATCTCTCATTCACCATGTACACTTCCATCAAAGGGAGATGTTGGTACAAAACCAAAACATCCACATCAGAGAATTGAGTAGGCCTAGAGAAACATCAGTATGGTGGTTACGTTAGAATAAATAGATGGTGTAAAAAAGTTTTTCTAAGGAATTACAACATGGGAATCTATGTGTCGTTCAAGATTAAAAATGATTCAATTAAAACTGAACATTTATAGTGAAACACTAAAAGAACTAATTGAACAAGACCAAAGTATTTATAACATTATCATGGTGTAATACCGATTATATCTTAGTGCACCTAGACAATGTTGTGATATGGGGCCGGCTCTTTTCCAAATAGGATACACTAAGAAGATTGAACATTTTCTAGTCAACTCACTCAAACTTGAAAGAATAACAGTCAAACCATAACTGGTTGACTTTCATTGAATGTAACTAAGCTTCACCTTCCAACACAATATCATTAACTGATCATCGAGCCTTTATCACCTGAGGCATCCCATGATCATTCAAGTATAACTACTATAGTTCAACCATGATCAACAAAATTACTCAACGGTTGCATACACCATGAACTACACCAATGTCATGTTACTGAGAAAGAACTGGCATGATTTAAAGTTCACAAGCCTCTTGACATTTAATAAAGACCAAAAATTCTCTAATGGTAATATTTTATTGTGTTACCTCTACATGTAAATACACATATTTAATAGAAACAACATGACACTTCCCACATTAGGAGTTTCCTAATCGTCAAAAGAAGTGATAGAATAGCCACTCAAAAGCACTCTAGGTCAGAAACACCATAAATGAAAACATTTAAGAAATTAGTATGAAAACCAAAACAAAACCAACTAGCGTGTGAAAACCCATGAGTCTCTAGAAGTCATCCCAAGCATTGGGATGAATTTTATTTATTTATTTTCAGGGCACTCTAATCTGGAGATGACCTGAGACCGTACTCAATCACACTAAGATGTCCATCACTGAGGAAGAAAAACAAGACCACCTTCCTGAAAAAGGGTTTTATTATTATAAATGGTGTATGAATAGGGAAAATGATACCAAACAACACAAAAAAGGCATAAAAATCATGATAATAGAAAAGATTTAAGTACTAAGGGTGTTACATACCAAGAACTATCCTATTATGAGGAAAATGTCTCGACTCTGACACTAGGTCATGCTACAAGAAGTCACTAGGCTCAAAATATTATTATATAAGTCAACACTAAAATAAATAAGGACAATGGAAAACTCTCATGATTTCATTCCAAGGAAACTCAAAGAATATTTATATACCATTACACGAGGGTCCTAAATAGAGGACAACAATACAGGTTCAATTTTCAATCCCTTTACTTTTAAAACCATTTCACAATATGCCATGTACATGTTCTACAGTCCAGTCATATGGGAAGCAATCGACCAATCCATAAAGTGATCATACACTTAACAGGTGTAATTTGGATCCCATTTAATTAAAACCAATAAATTTTAGCTAAAGCAAGCAATTACATATCAATCAAGCTAGAAAATCACTAGAAGAAACTACAGAGGGAAACATGTTGTAATCATAGAAGTATGTCATATTAACACCTATGTAGGTTATAAAAAAGGCATGCTAATAAACATAACATCATGGCATGGAATTCAAAGCACTCATTCATATCAACATACAACCTAAAATGAAACTTCATGGAATTACACTATGCATGGAATATTAATTTCTATGTTCCTAATATGATGCATTCTATGTTTTATCCTCACTGAACCAGGATAAGGGTAAATTTTCAAAAATCCAATAAATCATAAGAAGTTGAAATTACACCAATCACTCGAGGTGAAATCATATCAAATGTAGTGTCAAATAGCATGAATATCTATTCCCAGACCTGGGAACTTGGTCATTTCCCATATGTGGGGTGATCAGTCCCAGAAATGACTATTAACCAAGCACAGACACATTCCTAGTCTCATATCTACCAACCCAAAACAACACGAAAAAGGAAAAAATAACCACATCTGACACCATTTTGTAACATCTTGGCTTGTCTCACCTGTAAGACGGTGGTCGGACCAGTGGGTCATATGACCTCAAGCGCATCTCCTTGAATGCTAGGGGATGAAAAATAGAAACGAGAACCTAGAGAGTGTCTGTGGGGAGACTATTCCCTCATTGATCAAAGTATGAAGAGTGAATTACAATATATTAGATAAATGAATCATAAAAAAAACATCATCAGAAACTATACTAAATAATTTTAAAATAAACAGAACACAATATTTAACATTTTAATAAAAGTGGCCAATGCTATATTATACAAAGAATGAGTTCATTTCATGGTGATGATACTTATATAAAAGCAGTAAACAATACATCATGCCAATAAAAAAGAAAAAAATTGAATCCCCAAAGGAGATACCCATGAGCATCCTGAGATCCAGCTCAGTTCTTTTCTCATTACTTCTAGTTTCAAATCAAATAACATGAGCAATCAACCATGGTCCATAGTCAAGTGAACAAGAAAGGTGTACTCAGGTAACCCAGTTCAACAATGGCTTGAGTAGGGTGTGGGATATAAATCTCATTATGCCTTCACCAATGATGTCTAGCCCAATATAGAAAATGGAATATAAATTAAGAAGTGTTCCATATAAAATAAATGGCGAGGGATAAAAAGTTAGTAACAGAAACATGGTTTAGGTTATTTAACATACACCCTTCCCATACCTCCTTCTTCAGCCTATGCCTGAATTTAGAAGAAGGTACCTGTGCAAGAATAATATGTGTACCAGTTCCAAATGTAACAAGGAAACTGAAAAAGGTGCACCCCAAGCTTTTGATTAGGCTTGGGGTTTATTCCCATGTCATCACATAAGTATGATAACAAGAATGAGAGAAAATTCACAGGTGCATGCTCTAATATAATTAGAAGAAACTAGTATAGCACATGAAATTTAACCAATGAAGTCATTCAATGCAATTCAATCAAATACAGAGTTGGTGTCCAAGCTCAACCCTATGATATCACTATGGTACAAATATCAATTTATCCAATACCACTAAGCCCATCAATGGAAATCTTCTAAAATACCTAGCATCGCTCGAGGCATGGTGACTCTGATTTTATCCCAGATATCTCACTAGAGGACCGAGTATCACCCAAGGCATGATGTAGCCATATTTCAATGGTTCCATCCACAGTTGCTCCCCTAAGAAACTAGTATCACTCCAAAGTACATTAAACTTCCCGAGGATCGCTCTTCTGGCAATTTAATGCATCACCCCAGCGTGTTGTGTAATAACCACTCGAGCACGGGAGTTCATCCATGAGTCCTTAATACGAAACCCATGTTTTCACCTATTCCATATAAAGTGAACCATAATAGATAAAACACATTACAAGGAAAACCACAATACATATATAACATTTAAATAATATATATAAATCATGTTAATAAAACTAGAATAGTGAGAAAAAAGTTATTCTAGCCTTCAAGAAAAACAATTCAAGCCATCAACATGACTGATGGCATTTAACACAAAAGTAATCACGTAACAATTACATGGAAATGTTTTCATTTTAATATCTCAAGTGAACAATCATAGAATGCAGATCAAGCCACTAAAATAGGGAATAAAAATTAGGCACTTTCATGAGAAATAGAATAAAAACAAAATGACATGGCATCAACATGCCTATAACCATAGGTTATAAATGAAATTAAATGATATAAGATAACAAGATTGTTCAATCATGACATTCAATTCAAACCATCACATTAAATTTATAACATAATGCCTAAAAAAATTCCAGTTTGGCCGGGTACACCCAAAGTGGTGGAAAATAGGCAAGGCGAACACCCCAAATGGGTTTCTCCAAAATTGAAGGCCACACCGGGCATGATAGAACAAACCATAAAATTTAATAAGCGATAACAAGGCATTGAAGGAAAGTTGCAGCGAGCGGAAAAAAGCGCAACATTAGATAAGTAAAAAAGTAAAGGTAAGAGGGTAGACGCCCTAAATTGGGAATTCTAATTACATGTTGAGACACAAAAATAGGATGTGTCTTATATCATATATCATTTTCAAGGATGAAACATCATTTAGAAACACCCATGAAAGGTCATGTAAAAGAATTCTATTTAAAAATTATAATCTCAAGCATAATGAGACACCAATGCATTTAGGAAGGTAAGAATAAAAGTCTATCACGACATTTTTTGATTGAACACAGTGCACCTCAACAAAGGTGTTTTATTATAAAGCCATGAATTTTCTTATCAAACAATCATTTATTACATTAAACCATTTCATCACTTTTTTAAAGGAACCTTTTAATCTAAAAACCACACTTCATTAATTTAAAAACTAATAATGGTGTGATAAGAAATTAATTAATACATTATTAAAATTAAATGGGAAAGTAAAAGGACCCTACATAAAAAGTAGAACCAATTTAACCTTTGACACTTGACTAATTTATCAGCGACCACTTGGTAATGATTCACACACACACACACATTCATATAAATATATATATCCCTTAACTTAGTGAACTTATTCCCCACACCATGAGGGAATGCATGCATGGTGGACACACACACGCACACACACACATATTATACCTAGATACATGCATTCATAGACC
Organism: Viscum album; assembly: GCA_963277665.1. Taxonomy (NCBI): domain Eukaryota; kingdom Viridiplantae; phylum Streptophyta; class Magnoliopsida; order Santalales; family Viscaceae; genus Viscum; species Viscum album. Next base: position 1,017,194,319 of record OY728155.1, read on the forward strand.
TCCAAATCTGATAAAACCCTCATAGGAAAAAAAGATAGGCATCATAAATAATCAAAGGACCCAAAATTAATGCATCAAGGAAGAACACAACATAAATAAATTACCAGGAACCTTAAAAAAAATTAAAGAACCTAATTTGGATGGTGAAAACCCATGAAACATGAATAATACCTCACCTCGGATGGTGGTGACGAATAGAAACATCTCGAACGACTTTGCCTTTGGAAATAGTTTCCACAACATGAATGACCAAGACCTGAGAGGCCATTCTCATACCCTTAAACCATAAGAAACCACAAAACCTAAATCAAACCCTAACCTAGGGTTTCTATTGAATGGCCTAGGATGATACATATGCTAAAATCAATCAAATAGATCTATGTTAACAAGGTAGAAATAATTACCTAAAATATTAGAAAACAAACCATGAAGCAATCACGTAGAACGATAGAAGAAGAGGGATAAAGGAGAAGGGAGTCGCATGCTACAGGGAGCGTCACACCTCAGGGGTTTTGGGAAAGGGTTTCAATGCTAGTTTTTGTGACCAATGAGGGTCACACTATAGGGGTCAGGTTGAGGGAGATTCATGGAGATCATAACCATAGAGGAGAGAAGGGAGATGTTGGTCGTGCGCTTATGGTTACCAGGGGAGGGGGCGCACGATGGATAATGGAGGAGACCCATTATGGGACTCAAAAAAATGAAACTAAACTAATAAAAAAACATAAACATAATAATAAATATAGTAATAATAAAAACAATAATAATAAAAGTAATAACACTAATAATAATAATAATGTAAATCAATTAATGATTAAATTATTATTACCATTAAAATGTTAATTAGTATTTCCCATTAAGTTTAAATTTAATTTATTTTCCATTTTTACTATAATTTAATGAATTTAATTTCATTAATTAAAAATAGAAGTTGCAATATCAACTCTCAGAGAGAAAAATGTTTTGACACTCGGTTTTAAAACTGACCTACCCAGCTAACAGAAAAATTTAATTTAATTTTCTTTTTTGTCCAGTTCTAAACATTGGATGTTACATAAAAATCTAGTAGAACATCCACTATAACTTCTAGTTGACATTACAATCCAATTCTGGAAAATTATAGGGAAACAATACCTTATGTTTTGAATGAAACTGTTATTTTAATTTTCAGAATAGAAAAAAAGTATATTTTCTATGATTCACTAATTTTTTTAAATAATAAAAGAGGGAATTTTTATATTTTTACCCATTTAAACTATAAGGGTGATATTCTTATGGAACTTCCATCGGAATATCCAATTGAACATTTAGTCCTATTCTAGAAAATTATAGTGAAAGTTATCATAATTTTCAATAAAACCTTTATTATAATTTTAGAAATCCCCAAACAAACTTGTTTTCTTTATTCATCGACAAATAGAATTGAAATTTTACTTGATCATCCATGAATTTACACTATTCAAGGAAGTTTCATCCAAAATACACCTTTAGTAGTGATTGAATCTAGCACTATGATTTGTGGAATACCCAAAAACACATTTTAGAGACATTTTATTAAAATTTTATAGGCTTGAGAGGAGAAATGTAATGGTTTATTCCATACAATACTTTCAATGAAGTTCCACCAAACCTTCTAGTCCTCCTATTTTAGAATATATAGTGGGAAGCCACCTCAAAGTATAAATAGAAGTTACACTGATATTTTTGAGATACCCTCCAAAAAAACTAGTGAAATTTCTCATGATAAGAAGGAAAAATGGAAAGGTTTCCTCCAAACTGAGACACGCAGGAATAAGTGACTATAACTTCTATTGTAACTTTTAATCCTCTCATTCATTGAAATTCATTTGGGAATCTAACTCAAGGTATGTCTGGAGGTTCCAATGAAATTTTTTGAATACCCACCAATACATTACACTGATATTTTGTATGCTTGAGAGGTGAAATGTAAATGTTTCTTCCCCATTGTAAATTCGTTGAAAAGGTGACCTAAGAATCCAGTCCTCATATTCTTGGATGTTTTGGTGGGTTTCTAACTAAAAGTATTATTGGAATTTCCCTTGAAATTTTTGGAATACCCACCAATATTTTCCACTGAAATTTTGTAGGCTTGAGATGGGAAATGGAAAGGTTTATTCCCCACTAGAACTTACTTGAATAGTTTAGTGGAACTTATAGTGGAACTTTCAATCCTCCTATTTTTGGATGTTCTAAGTCTAATCCTCCTCAATAAATGACTGGTACATCCACTTAATTTTATAGAATAACCACTCACACTTTCCACAAATAATTTATATGCTTGAGAGGGGAAATGAAAATTTCGTTTCACCATAGGAACTTCCATGAATAGGTGATTGGATCATCCAGTGGGTCTTATAATACTCATATTCTATGTTTAATGAATTTAAATTTAATTTTTCATTTTCAATTTTTTGGTGTACATTTTTGATCAAATATGAAATCCTTACAATCACTTGTATAAACAATTAAACCAAATTTGAAAGATAGTCATTCAAATTCATTGAGAGACACAACATTTTGGAATTTGTTTAATGTTTCTATATTTAAAAATGTCTCAACATTGGATTGTAGGAAATATGAAATATCTATTGAATAAGAGCTCAATAGGTATGATCCATTAATATATACATTCTGAATAAGTAATGTGGACACAAAGTTTTGTGAAGGTGATATTAAAAGAATGTTTGGGATTATGAAATGTGAAACTGAAGTCACCGCATGGTATTCATTCAATCATATGAAGTCACCTTTATTTATTAGAATATTTGGAAATGGTTTAATATTTCTTACAAAAAAAAATTGTAATTGTGGAAGAAATTATATGGGATAATCCAGAGGACTGTGTTGATACACCAAAACGCTTTTGTTTTTTACACGTGTGATATTACTTTCATTCTAACTACAAGTTATTATTTAGGTTGGGGTTTTATTATATTTATGGATAGTTTTATATATATGATAACTCTTAAGTGTTTTCACTCAATACACCAATTGATGAATTATATCAAATAATTCCTAGAACAATGTTATATGGTTTTAGGATCCACTATGTAATTGTTGGTATGTTGTGAAATTTAATTTCTTTTATATCCATAAATTATCATATTACTTATTTTATTATTTTAGAATTGGTATTTTTAAATTAGTGGCCTCATAAAAGAATTATATATAATTGTAAGTACACCATTTATAAAATAGATCTTGACTGAGTTGGATGTGTCCATTAAGAGTTTACTTAAGGGTAGACCACTTCAAACTTGTAGGGTAAGGATTAAAATGATATTATTATTTTAATGATTACCTTAATAAACATGGATATATAAAATATATACCCAATTTTAGTGAACATTGATAGGGTAAAAAAGTAACAACATCCACCATGGGATGTGGTGTAGTAGTGGGAGAGGCTATGAAGGATGAAAAGGAAAGAATATATTTCCCTCAATAAGAAAATTGTATTTTGAAGTGAAATATAGTGGATATTGAATCCAGGATAAGGAAAAAGGATAAAAAATAAAAAAATGAAGCAGTTTGTAACTGTAAATAATAAAAAATACACAAGTGGATATAAACCTATAAGGAGGCGGCTAGTAACTATGAAGAAATCCATGGGATAAACATTATTGTAATGGATGAAAAACATATAGGGGTATCTAAATGTCAAATTGAAAAATATGAAGAGAGAGTTAGACCTTTAGTGGAATTTTATCCACCAAACCATAAATATGAAGAAGCAGTAGAAAATAAGAAAGAAGCTGAAGAACACTCCATTACTCCTACAATAAATAGCATAATTTAAATTCTTATAACATGAAGTCTCTAAACAAGAACACTTACTAAAAATTTAAATTAATGAATATGAAAATAAAAGAAAATAGCTCATCATTCGTTTCTAAAATGAGAAGAAGAAAATAAATAATAGAACAATAAAAATCAATAGATAATCCAGTTTAGATGAAAAAAAACCATGAGGATACCCAATTTTTTAGTGAAACTATAAAATAGGAGGGTAGTAATAGGTCTAGATGTCATACAAAAATGGGTCATTAAATGTAAGTAACTCTAAAAAATACTATGATTAGCTTTAGAATATACTGGAGTTGGAGCCCACCTGGTATGTTGTTAAGAACAAAACTATTGGCCATCATAATTTTAATTTTTTCTATTAAACCCCCCATAATATTAAATGATTTCATATAAATAACTATTATTGTTTTTTAGTGCATACATATGGAAATATGAAAACATGTTCTATTCAGTAGTAATAAAAGATATTATATATCTTTTTAAAAAATCAATTATGATTAACAAGGTGAGTATTTAAGTTGAAGAATCATATTTTAAAATAATTTTATATTAGTGTCACATCTTTCTTTCATTTTCAATTATATCATGTAGTATATGTATATGGTCAAATAAAAAAATAATGTTTCAAATGGGATAGATAGATGGAATTTTCCGATATAAATCGATAATTATTACCAATGCTACCCTGGTGAGTACATTTTTTATATATTATTTAAGATGAAAATGTGATAGTTCATAGTTGTTCTAAGATTATTAGTATATATATGAAATAATATTAGTGAAAAATAAAACTTTTATAGATATGTTAATAGAAAAACCAGTTAAAGATGCGATGAAATTAAATAAAAAAAATAAAATCAACCCCCAAAATGTACATTGGACACTACTAATTTTTAATTTGAAGAAACAATATTTCATCCACTACAACTCAATGCTTCCTCAGTTAGGTGGTAGTGGATATTATATTTATCAGAAGGATGTATTAGTGATGGTAAAATTTCTCCTCTTCTACATGAACTCTATTTTTAAATTAACCAACAGAGATAATTAAATTTATACAAACATCTACACTTAAAAAAATATTTTATCAAAGAAATAATCATGAAATAGATCCCTAATTACTTGGTTGGAGGATACTACTCAACTGGTTGACACATGCATGGACTTTATAATAATAGTTTTCTATCTTATAGGGGAGTTGGGAAAAAATAAAATATATTAAAAGAAGATATCCCAAGAAAATTTTTATGACCTATAACTTTATATGGTGCATTTCATCCTCACTGACCCTGCTAACAGCTGTTTAGAAACATATTTTAGAAGTAGTAGTTTTCTGTTGGGTTCAGTTCCACCAACATCTTGATAAACAATCAATCAATCCTTTTTATGGATGTGTTATGAAAGTGGAATAGAACATGGTGTTTGGTTATTTACATTGTTCAATTATTTTGGTACAGTAATAGTTTTTTTAAATATCAAATGGAATGAAACAAACATATCTATATAAGTGGTTTCAAATACCAATATATCCACATTACAATTCAAAATAGATTTTTTTTAGTTTTTCCAGCAATTTTCAAACAACATTAGAACATGACTCTAGAATAAATGGTTTCAAATACCAATATGGGTGATTTAGAAATCAAAATAGATTCTTAATGTATAAAAATTATAATATAGAAGTGTCACATACAAACAAAAACTAATTAAAAAGGTGTCTCAGTCTATTACAATACCAACAAGACTATAAATTATTTAGTGGATTCATTTCAATTCAAAACAACCATTACATGGTGTGAAAGAATCATAATTCATCCAAAAAAAACTTCCGTCTAATGTTTTCATTGACCAGACTCTCTAACAACTATAAGGTAGTCCACCACAAAATACAAAGTTCCAAATTGGTTTATATGTATTTTTACAATATAGAAACAAAAAAATTACCAAACTTATATATAGGGATGTTGTTGATCAAGAAATTACATTTAAAGGTACATTTCTGTATACAACCAAAAAAATTGATCTTTCGTGATAAGTAATAGTATGCATGAAAAAAATGATATCAGATAAGACATTACCATTAGAATACGACCCTAGAAATGAAATTAATCATAAACTGAAATCATACTATTATCATAGTAGTAGAAGTTTTCATATTTTTATTCAATTTTGTCTGCTTCCAGTCTCCATATAGTGACCCTATCCTTTTAAACATATAATTATAAAATTTTATGTCTAATTATACATCATAAATCAAGAAATGTATAATTATGTCTATTATCATGGAATACTAGGTCCATAAACCATAAAACATGGGACTAACTAAAATAGTTATTTATTTAGCCTTCATAAGGAGCTCCTAACATCCGGTATCCTCATACATCATCATAAGATAACCTGGGGATAACATAAAAAAGGGTTTAGCTAATGCTTATTAAGGGAATATGTATAATAATAAAACTTTAGCACATGGGTTATAAGGCATGTCACAATGATATAATCAGGAAAAAAACATATGATATCATAACATATAAACATGGGATCATATAAACACAGAGTCATAATAATGTGGAAGTAACATAAAACATGAATTTATCATGATTTAAGGATATTTTAACATAGAGTATCACAACTCAAGGTTAACCACCAATACCATTCACATGGTAGAATGAGTCAAGTCTAACTTCCAAGACCGTTGCACATAACTTCTTATGAGACTAAACTTTACACAATGCATTAAAACACTATCTGGGAGCACCATCATAACATGTTTATGAATAAACTTTCCACATATAGAATTATACATAATCCATCATAAATAAACATAAGGATACCCATTGAAATAAGTGGGTATCATATTCTTTTCATAAAGAATAATAAACGGTCATAACATACAAGTTTACATGAAAGAAAGTGAAGTGCCCGGATTAGTGTGATCACTGAGAGGGGGAGGGGGTGGATCAGTGATCCTTTTTGAACTTTTTACAAATTGATTCTTTATCAATTAAACCTCTATGGCTTGTTAAGGCCTCGATCCACTCTTCTTGTATCTCTCAGCCTTTCCTCGAGTGATGCAGTAAATGTAAAGGCACACGACACAAGGATTTACAAGGTTCGGCTCCAAAGGCCTATGTCCTTGCCATGTTGGTTAAACGCCCCAACATGGATTCTCCACTATAATATTTCACAATTAAAATGGTCGGTACAGAGTCACACTGTACCTCTACTGAGTCCCATAGGAGGGTCTCTATACTGCATCCCACAGTGTTACCAGAGTCCCACTGGCCTGCTTCAGCTTCCACCGAAGTCTTCTCCACCCTGAGTCTCACATGGGTTCTTCTCCTGGTTCCTCGAGTCACACGAGTATCTCTTCTTCTTTGATCTCTTCAAGAGTCTTCAACAGCCTTGAGTAAGGTCTATTGGCCTTTCTCACTTCTTCTAATCACTTGTGGTGTCCAGGACTCCTCTTCTTTGCTAGGGCTTTATCTCCTTCTTCTAAGGATGACCCAGCCTCTGTCTTCAAGAATCTTGATGGGGAAATATGTTCTTTCACTGAGTATGCCCAATCAATATTCTTGGTCTCATTTACTACTGAAAACTCAGATAAATGATGTCTTTAACTTCAGTCTGGCTTTAGTCTCTCTTTAAGTCAACTTCATGCACTGAGTGCATGGAATCTCTGAATCTTCATGCACTGATTGCATGGATTCTGAATTATCTTCAAGATCCTTTGTTCTTATACTTCTCAAATGCACACAAACAAATGATTCTTTATTTATGTGTTCATGTACATGAAAGAATGCATGCACTCCCCTTTTCTTCTTGGGGGGATAAAACCCTCAATGGGTGTAAACTCTTTTTGCACACACACCTTCTTCTTTTCCTTTGTTCTTTCCTTCTTCTTCAAAGTGTGCACAATCCACTTGTGCACACACTAAGGTAATGGCCACTTCACTTGTTTAGCACACTCAACCCATAGGGCCTTGGTCATGCACCCTTCACCCATACATGGGCTCCTTTGGGCAACCTTTTCTTTTATGCACGCACGACCTTCCTTCTCTTGTACACTTAAAGAATGCTTCGACCTTCTTGTTTCATTGCACACACACACAACCAAGGTGTTTTGTGGCCTTCCTCTCCACTTTGAACACACACACAAACCCAATTATGTGTTGTGGCCTTTCTCCTCTTCAGCACCACTTCAAAGGAGGGCACACAAGGATGCGGCCAATTCCTATCTTCAACCGCGCAGGGTGCGGCAGATTCTACCGCAAAGGTGGCACGACAACTCCTTATGCCACGCAAGTGCGGAAGCTCCCTACTACTGTGCAGGTGGAGCGGTGGCTTCCTCCTGTCGTGAGAGTTTGCGGGCACAGAGGGCGTGCAGGGTGCGGCCACTTTCTACCGCGCAAGTGTTGCGGGCAGCGGGCGCGCAAGTTCGTGCAGCTCGGCTTCTTCCCTGTTGCGCAAGGGGAGTGCGCAGGGTGGCCTCCTCCTTAACTTCTTTCACGCAGGTGTTGTGAAAAAGGCTCTCTCGAAGCCTCGGGTGGCTCTGGGCTGTTCTGCCACGCAGGTTGTGCGCGGGGCTTTGATTAGCGTTGCTCGGAGCTTCACGGGACTTCAGTTCTTCAGCTGACCAGTATAACATCTCCTATACTTGGGCTCTTTCTTTTATAGGAAATGGTGTTCAAGATCTGTCCATGAATCGTCCAGGATTCATTCCTTTGAATAATTGAGATATTCAGTTCGTTAAAAACATTCAACCTGCGTTTAATATATGCCGTGTATCTCGGGTGTTTCGTGGGATCCTTTCTTCGTGTATGGATTCAAAATCGAATGCCCGATTCTTGTGCATGAATCTCGCACGGATCCACGTGGCCTCGAAAACTCCGTTTGCCTTGTCCTAACCTTCTTCCCCGAGATATCTTATGCATTCAAGACATAGATTGCATGCATGTTCTCGGTTCGATCATACGATCACCATGCAGTTGTTTTGAGCTTCAACGGTGGTCCGGAATACGATCACGGTGGATTGGCAGTGGTGATGGCGACTGGTTCACGTCAGGTGGAGCTCGGGTGTCCGGAGGTTGAAGACAACCTCATTTTTTTACCTTGGCCATTGGATCAGCATTTATTGATCTCAGACGGTCAGGATTATAACGTGGTGCGGTGAGATGGATCATGAGGCTGAGATCGGATGCGAGATCAGATGGACGACCAGGATTAGATCCGCGTCTTTAAAAACTCGTCCCACATCGTAACGTGCTGCAGCTTTCTCGTGGTTTAACAAACAGTGCCTCTCGTTCTCAGCTCAGATTACTCCTCTCCCCCCTCCGGTGCCGCCCCGCACTGGTTCTCCTGCGGGAATGCTCTAGCGCCCACTATGCTCCTCCATGGGCACGCCCTTGGCGCCCACCCTGCGCGGGATTGACCTCCACGTGGCTTGGACTTACACACGGCCCGACCTCCTGTGGGCTGGCTCTGCCTAGGCCTCCTCATGGGCGCGGTCGACCCCTTGTGGTTCCGCATGTGCCTTGGGTTGAAGCTTGGGTAGCTAGCTCATGGGAAGGACCTATTTTTTACATAATCTCCACTTGTATACTTGGTTAAACCAAATAAGAACAAGTATTCTTCATGCCATTTTCCTCTTCTTCACTTCTCCGTCTTCTTAAGAACTCCATCTATCTTCTTCACCATCTCTTCTTCTTCTCCTATTAGAAGATGGAATTCCCAAGAATCTCTCAAGTATCTTCATCAACTATTAATCATAAATCACTTGATCTTCAATGTTCTTCTTTGATCCAATCATAGATGAGTTTGGATCATCTTCAAATCCTCATGCACTAAGAGATAGTGCATGGTCTTCTTCAAACCACTTCATCCACTTAATAGCTGTAGATGGTTCACCTTTTCACTTCATCCACTTAGAGTTTGTGGATGGATCCCTTCTTCATTCCTCATCCACTTAGTGATAGTGGATGGCACTTCTTTATCTCCTCATGAATTGTGAAGACAATGCATGGACTTATAACAATATTGTGACATTGTATCTTCTTGATACATGTTCTTTGAACTAAAGATCAGCTCTACAATCATCTGATTTTTATGGATAATGTTTCAACCATTACCTCCTATGCCACTTAGTTATTCTCCTAAGTGAAATGCTTCTTAGTACCATGGTCATTCTCCAATCATCGCCATCACCATCACTTCCTTTTTCATTCACATATTGACACTCCTTGTCATCCATTCAATCCTTGAAACCTTATTGACAACAAATGAAACATAGTGCACAACAATCTCCCCCTTTGTATTTTTTGTCAATATCACTAGAGAAGATATTAATGGGTCAATATGTGTGCCAAGCTTTTCTCCCCCTTATTGGAAACCAAATGAAAAGGTGTGGTGTGGTTATCTTCAAAATATTTCTTCCTCCCTTTGAATAGCATCTTCTTGAAAATCACTAAGAGAGGGATGATGTCACATGTTCACTTTAGCAAAGAACCTTTAGTAAATCATCTCTAAGTCTACTTGGGCTATCCCGGTGTAGAAAAAAAGAGTGATGTAACCAAGGAATTCAATGTTTTCCACAATTCACTATACATGTGAGATCATTCTTAGGCTTCAAGGGGTTGAAATTTTTCAGATATATCAATGAATTTCTAAATCCAACACATACTTCAACAAACTCATTAGAAAGTTTAGGTGCAAATATAAAGCTCCCCCTTTAATCCTTTTGTCTTCAATAAAACACTCCCCCTTAATTGACATGTTAAATAAAATTAAGAAATGAGGGATGAAAGTGTGATTGGAATACCTACATTTGTCACAAGATGATATGAATCTCAAAATATCATCTACTACAGATTGGCTCCCCCTCAAGGGGTGCACTACATTCTGTCCATACCATTCTCAATTTTAGAGTGATCATCATCTTCAATTCCCTGAAATATAAGCACATGTATATACCAGTGATTAGGGAATAAGATGGAACCTCCTTGGTTCATCAGTTTGAACAACAAGGTTGAGAAGATTCTCTCAACCGAGATGTTCCACTTTCTCCATTCTTTACAATTGCACATTTTATCTTCAATGATGTTTGTGCTGGTGTGGATTTTAACACCTCCTCAACTTCTTTGTGTGTGACTCCTCTCTTTCTAAGTGCCTTTTGATCACTAGAATCTCTTGGTGCAATCTTCATTCTCTTGAAGAATTCTTTTTGAGCTGGAATGAGGGTCATGCATTTAAACCAAATATCACCAGCTTTATTGCACCTCACACATAGAACTTCATCTTCATGTGAAATCTTTTGTTTTCATTTTGCACTAGCTTTAGCATGTGTATTTTCTTCCTTTCTCATTCTTTCCAAATCTTTTGGCCAGATGATTAATATGTCATTTGGAAGTGAGGCATCAGATTTGGATGTTCCACATGGTTCCTTTGATGATTTTATGTTACCTTTCTTAGGCAACATATTTTCAATCAATCCCTTCTTCTTCTTCTGGATTGATTGTCCTGTTGAGTGCAGTTTGCTTATATTTAGTTCCATGGCTTGTTTACAAAGATCCATTGTATGAACTTTCTTTCCAAAGTAGAAGAATTTTTTCTTGGTGGTCCTTCGGGATGCATCACCCTTCTTGGATTTGGAATCCAAGGACTTCTCTTTCTTTTTCAAAATCTTCTTGGGAGAATTTTCAACTTTATTCTGCTGGATTCCCAAGGATACTTCTTCTTTCTTAGCCAGGTTCTGTGATATTATCTTCTTTTCAGCTTTGGATACATTTGGAGATTGGTATGTATCATTATTGGGACCACTTGTGCATACACCCCAGATTTTATCAAACATTCCAAATCTGTTTGCAGTAAACAGATGTTTCTGGACCTGTGGATGTTTCTTCTTCTTCTATGTCTTGATCCCCCTTGGCACGGGCTTCCTTTGTGCTTTAACATTTAGAGTATTGTACCAACAATCCATTTCACAATGCCCATATTTGTTGCAGCACCTACATTGACCTACAAATCTTGTCTTCTTGACTTCTTCTGATTGTTGAATCTTTCTCTTGAATTGTTGTGTCTTTTCAGGAGAGCTCTCTTTCTTCATATTCTTCATCCATACTTGTTTAGAGTTACTCTTCCATCCTAAACTTTTTTTGGAAATACACTTAGAAGCATGAGTACAAGATGGGATGGATGGTGCCTTTTTCTTAGAATATGTTTCCATTTCATTAGAGGATGTCCTTCTTTTGGAATCATCCTTCTCAATGCACACTTGAGTGGCAACATTTCTTCTTCCAGCTGACTAGGAGGTTTCGACTTTGAGTGATTGCTGATTTTTCAATATCACCTCTAGTTCTAAGAATTTCATTTTGAGAGAGTTCTTCTCATCCTCAACAAATCTTAGCCTCCCTTCCCAATTCTCTTTCAGTTTTTTCATCTGGGCTTCATGCACCTTCTTCATTTCTTGCAATGAATTTTCAAGCTTCTTTACCCTTTTTTACTTTTTCTTCTAGTTGAGCATATTTGACAACCATTGACACTCTGTGCCACTTTTCCAGTGCATGGAAAACTTCTTTGAACACTATCTCAACAAATTCTTTCTCACAAATGCTTCTTTGAAATTCTTCACTAACATCTTCAATTCTTTCACTACAAAGGGAAATGGTTTTATATTTAGCCTTCACCAGCTTTGTGAGAGTTTTGGTTATGCCAACCCTTCTTGCCAATTGATATTCCATAGAATTGGATTCTTCTTCTAGCTGTAATTTTTATTCTTGAAGATCATGGATACTTGTAGCAATACACATTGACACTTCCCTGGGAACTATCTTTCGATGATATTTGAGTGCAATTAGATGATCATTGATTTCTCCATCATCATCACAGCTAGAGAAGGCTTCATCAGAAGAGTGATTAAAGGAATTTTCATCTGTTTTGGCTTTCACATTACCTTCAGTGGAAGGTGTTTCTCTATTAGTAGCAACCTTCTTCTTCATCTTCTTGGCATGTTTCTTCTTTCTATTTTTCTGAGTCTTCACAGATGTCTCCATTTGAGGGTGTTCGATCATTTATTCAAATATTCACTTCATAAAGACTCCCCTAGATATTTTAGAGGCAACCTCCCTCTGATACCAATTGAAGTTCCCAGAACAGTGTGATCACTGAGAGGGGGAGGGGGTGAATCAGTGATCCTTTTTGACTTTTTTATAAATTGATTCTTTATCAATTAAACCTCTATGGCTTTTTAAGGCCTTGATCCACTCTTCATGTATCTCTCAGCCTTTCCTTGAGTGATGTAGTAAATGTAAAGTCACAGGACATAAGGATTTACAAGGTTTGGATCCAAAGGCCTACGTCCTTACCATGTTGGTTAAACGCCCCAACATGGATTCTCCACTATAATCTTTCAAAATTACAATGGTCGGTGCATAGTCACACTATACCTCTCCTGAGTCCCACATGAGGGTCTTTATACTGCATCCCACAATGTTACCAGAGTCCCACTAGCCTGCTTCAACTTCCACCGAAGAATTCTCCACCCTGAGTCTCACAGGGGGTCTTCTCCTGGCTCCTCGAGTCCCACGAGTAGATCTTCTTCTTTGAGCTCTTCAAGAGTCTTAAACAGCCTTGAGTAAGGTTTGTTGGCCTTGCTCACTTCTTCTGATCACTTTTGGTGTCCAGGAATCCTCTTCTTTTCTTGGGTTTTATCTCCTTCTTCTAAGGATGACCCGACCTCTGTCTTTAAAAATATTGATGGGGAAATATGTTCTTGCACTGATTATTCCCAATCAATCTTCTTTGTCTCCTTGACTACTGAAAACTCAGATAAATGATGTCTTTAACTTCATTCTGGCTTCATTCTCTCTTTAAGTCAACTCCATGCATTGAGTGCATGGCATCTCTGAATCTTCATGCACTGATTGCATGGCTTCTCAATTATCTTCAAGGACCATTGTTCTTGGACTTCTCAAATGAACACACACAAATGATTATTTATTTACATGTGCATGTACATGAAAGAATGAATGCACTCCCCTTTTCTTCTTGGGGTGATAAAACCCTCAATGGGTGTAAACTCTTTTTGCACACACACCTTCTTCTTTTCCTTTGTTATTTCCTTCTTCTTAAAAGTGTGCACACTCCACTTGTGAACACACTCAGGTAATGAAATCTTCACTTGTTTAGCACACTCAACCCGTAGGGCCTTGGGAATTCACCCTTCACCCACACGTGTGCTCCTTTGGGCGACCTTTTCTTTTATGCACGCACAACCTTCCTTCTCTTGTACACTTATAGAATGCTTCAGCCTTCTTTTTTTCTTTGCACACACACACAACCAAGGTGTGTTGTTGCCTTCCTCTCCACTTTTCACACACACACAAACCCAAGTATGTGTTGTGCCCTTTCTCCTCTTCAGCACCACTTCAAAGGAGGGCACGGAAGGATGCGGCCAATTCCTGTCTTCAACCGCGTAGGGTGCGGAAGCTTCTACCGCGTAGGTGGCGCGACAAATCCTTCTGCCGCACAGGTGCAGAAGCTACCTCCTACAACGCAGGTGGCGTGGTGGATTCCTCTTGCCGCGAGAGTTCATGGGAATAGAGGGAGCGTAGGGTGCGGACACTTGCTACCGCGCAAGTCTTGCGGGCAGCGGGCGCGCAAGTTCGCGCAGCTCGGCTTCTTCCCTGTTGTGAAAGGGGAGCACGCAGGGTGGCCTCCTCCTTAAATTATTTCACATAGGGGTTGTGAAAAAGGCTCTCTCGAAGCCTCGCGTGGCTCTGGGCTATTCTGCCGCGCAGGTTGTGTACGGGGCTTTGCTTCGTGTTGCTCGGAGCTTCACATGACTTCAGTTCTTCAACCGATCAGCAAAACATCTCTTCTCCTCGGGCTCTTTCTTTTATAGGAAAGGGTGTCCAAGATCTGTCCATGAATCGTCCGAGATTCATAACTTTGAATAACTGAGATATTCGGTTCTTTAAAAACATTCAACCCGCGTTTAAGATATTACGCATATCTCGGGTGTTTCGTGGGTTCCTTTCTTCGTGTATGGATTCAAAATCTTATGCCCGATTCTTGTGCATGAATCTCGCACGGATCCATATGGCCTCGGAAACTCTGTTTGCCTCGGCCGAACCTTATTTCTCGAGATATCTCATGCATGAAAGATGTAGATTGCATGCATGGTCTCGGTTCGATCAGATGATCACCATGTAGTTGTTTTGAGCTTCAATGGTGGTCCGGAATTTGATCATGGTGGATTAGCAGTGGCGACGACGAATGGTTCACGCCGGGGGGAGCTCAGGTGTCTGGTAGTTGAAGACAACCTCGGTTTGTCACCTAGGCCGTTGGATCGGCGTTTAATGATCTCGGATGGTCAGGATTATAACGTGGCGTAGTGAGATGGATCATGCAGCTGATATCGGATGTGAGATCAGATGGACAGCTAGGATTAGATCCGCGTCTTTAAAAACCCATCCCACATCGAAACGCGCCACGAATTTCTCATGGTTTAACAAACATCTCCTCCTGTTCTCAGCTTAGATTACTCCAATCCCCCCTCCAGTGCTGCTCCACGCCAATTCTCCTACGGGCACGCTCTAGCTCCCACTATGCTCCTCCATGGGCGCACCCTTGCGCCCACGCTGCACGGGCTTGACCTCCACATGGCTCGGGCTTACACACGACCCGGCCTCTTGCGGGCTGGCTTTGCCTAGGCCTCCTCATGGGCGCGGTCGACCCCTTGTGGTCCCGCATGTGCCTTGGGTTGAATCTTGGGTAGCTAGCTCGTGGGAAGGCCCCATTTTTTACATAAGCTCCACTTTTATACTTGGTTAAACCAAATTGGAACAAGTCTTCTTCATGACATTTTCCTCTTCTTCACTTCTCCGTCTTCTTAAGAACTCCATATATCTTCTTCAACATCTCTTCTTCTTATCCTATTAGGAGATGGAATTCCCAAGAATCTCTCAAGTATCTTCATCAACTATTAATCATAAATCACTTGATCTTTAATGTTATTCTTTGATCTAATCATAGATGAGGTTGGATCATATTCAAATCCTCATGCACTAAGAGATAGTGCATGGTCTTCTTCAAACCACTTCATCAACTTAATAGCTGTGGATGGTTCATCTTTTCACTTCATCCACTTAGATGTTGTGTATGGATCCCTTATTCATTCCTCATCTACTTAGTAACAGTGTATGACACTTCTTTATCTCCTCATGAATTGTGAAGGCAATGCATGGACTTCTAACAATGTTGTGACATTGTATCTTCTTGATACAAGTCCTTTGAACTAAAGATCATCTCTATAATCATCTGATTTGTATGGAGAATGTTTCCACCATTACCTCCTATGCCACTTAGTGATTATCCTAAGTGAAATGCTTCTTAGTACCATGGTCATTCTCCAATCATCACCATCACCATCACTTCCTTTGTCATTCACATATTGACACTCCTAGTCATCCATTCAATCCTTGACACCTTATTGACAACAAATACAACACAGTGCACAACAGAAAGAAATTAAAACATATAAGGACATTAATAAGGTAAAATAAAAATATATCATTGTATGTGATTTCAAATAGAATTCACAAAACATAAGAAGATTATTTGAAAAAATTAGTATTAAAACATTTTAGTTCTATTTTATGGAAAATACTAAAGAACATTTAAAATAGAAAAGGAAATAATTTTTTTATATAAAACTAGAAGTGAACCAAGAATGTTTCTATAAGAAAAATTCTAGTTTTATAAAAATAATGGTGGCTTAAAATATATTATAGCGTTCTCTTTAAATCATGTAAGAATATAGGAAGTTCCCTTAAAACAAGTTTCTTTTCGGGTAGTATTGAGAAGGGAACCCTTAAAAACATGTATATCCCTGAAAGAGAATAATGAATGGATCTTGATACCTGAGTTTGGAAAATACACACAGGATTTGTAAGATGTTCATAAAAAGAATAGATAGCTTCATTTGGGTATAAAGAAAGATAGAGTAACCCAAAGGAATAAAGGAGGTTCGGGCAGAATCCCTTACCTTAAGTCTGAAGGCGTTCTAAACATAATATTAATGACCTAAATAATAAAATTAGGTTCATTAATTAATAATTACAAAACATATATTAAATATAAGTTAAATATTATAACCTTTTTAAGTTTATTCATTTCCTTTTTGAAAGGTTAAGAGTTTCAATTTCATTGTTCGGGTCTGTTTGTTTCATGATCTGTTTATTATATACATGAACAAGTAATCATGTAATATGAGGGTGGTTGTACACACTTAGAGTTATGTTTTATTATTGAACATATATAAGGTTACATGGTTTTAAATTTAATTTGGTTATGAGGAGTGAAGTTGAATCATTATATAAAACATTAGTGATAACCATTTGGGTTAATTGGTAGTTTTTTTTATCACAATGAACACATTTTGTTTTATAAATCCAAAACCATGTGTAAAAAATATTCCAGAACAAAAAATAGTAATAAGTGCATGTGAGTTTAAAAAAATTTCCATTTACATCATTCATGACCCAAACATGATTTTGAAATTATGGTTTTTTCACTTACCATAAATTATCATATTTTATTATACATAAAAAATTCATGTATTTCAGAAAAATCCCAAAAATTCACCCTAACAATTTTTTGATGTGTAAAATCTAAAAATGAACTCCATTTTTCGAAAATAATTTTCCAAATTTGGGAAATTTTATAAAATCCCCATTTACATAAAAAAGGCATATTTTAAAATTATATCTAATTTTATAATACTTTGAAAAATTAACTAAGGTCTCTTAAATTATCCTATAATCATAAGAAATCAAAAACAATAATTTATGAATATATTTTATGAAAATAAATTTTACTTTTTAAATTATTAAATTAATCATCAAATTTTAATTAAATATTTATGACTTATAAAAACACCAACAATATCATATTATCACTTATAAGATGGATAAATTTTATTTATACTTTCATTATTATGGTCACAATTTACTTGGGTGATTTACTATTCATAAGATTCATATTACTATTCATAAGGGTAACATTACTATTCATAAGGGTCAGTTACTATTCACCAAAAATTAAGTTCATTTTATCAGATTCCAAACATCTTACTGATCTCAACCGTGTATGTCATGTTTTAAAAATTCAAGTCACAGAAGTGAAAATATTATGCTAAAAAGTCACATAGTAACTAATACTTTATTGAGTTGTGATTTCATGTGATTATATGAAATAATTACAAGAAGTGAATTTCCATTTATAAAATATTGGGTCATTACATTCTCCCCCCCTTATACAATTTATCCCTCAAAATTTCATTTTACATTTTTAGCCATGAACAGGTGCAGGTACCTTTCCTTCATTTCCTTGTCCAATTCCCATGTTTCCTCTTTGTACATGTGGTTTTACCATAGTACTTTGACAAGGTGAGTAGTATTTTTACATAGAAAATTATCTCTACAATCCAATATCTTCACTGGATGTGGAATGATTTTCACATTCTCCACCATTACTTCGACCATTTTAGGTCCTATATCTATCCTCTCACCAACTTCATCCCAACAGGCTAGTGTTCTACACCTTTTCCCATAAAGGGCTTTATATAGTGTCGTTCAGCTGTTGGAGTTGAAACTATTGTTGTAGGAGAATTCAACCAGAATAAGATGTTGGTCCCACCTACCTTTGAAGTCCATAGAACATGCTCTCAACACATCTTCTAGTGTCTGAATTGTTTTCTTAGATTAGCCATCAGTTTCTGGATGACAGACCGTATTGAAGTTCAATTTAGTGCTTAGAGAACGTTGGAGACTTTTCCAAAACATCAAGGTGAATCTCATATCACTATTGGGTACAATAGAAAGTGGTATTACATGCCTCTTTACCACCTCATTTATATATATATATATATATATATATATATATGAAAGTTGATCCAATGAGAATCTCTCTCGAATTGCGATAAAGTGACCTATCTTTATAAGAAGATCTATAATGACCCATATAGAATTGTTTCCTCTATATGTCCTCTGAAGTCGAGTGAAAAAGTAAATGGTGATGTTCTCCCGCATCCATGTTGGTATGGGTAGTGGTTTCCTCATCCCTTTAATAGTTTTCCTCTCAGCCTTCACTTGCTGACATACCAAGCACTTTGATGTATATTCAACAATATCCTTCTTCATATTGTCCCACCAAATGTTCTCTCGGAGATCTCAGTTCATCTATGTGTGCCTTGGGTGAATAAAGAATATTGAGCAATGTGTATCATTCAAAATATCATTCTTTATTTGTGGAATGGATGGTATATATAATTATGACCAAAATATTCCAACTCCTTCCTCATCAATCTTGAACTCAGAGGATTTCCCATTTCTATTGGATTCCACACTTTTCTAACCACATCTTTTCTTTGAGAATCATTTATTTTCTCCAAGAGGGATGGTTGAACAACCATTTGATAAAGGACTGATTATGTTCCTACCTTAATGATTCTCATGTCCATCCTCTGTAAATCCATGAAGATTGGATCCTTTACAATTCTCATTATTGATAAAGATGCATGATCCTTTCTACTTAGAGAATCTACCACCTTATTTTCCTTACCAAGATGGTAGTAGAATGAGCAGTCATAATCCTTAATGATCTCTAACCATATTTGATGGCACATATTAAGATATTTTTGTGTGTATATATTTTTGAGACTCTTTTGATCGGTATATATCTCAAACTTCTCCCCATAGAGATAATGCAGCCAAATTTTCAACGCAAACAACACATATGCTAACTCCAGATCATGCGTAGGATAGTTTTTCTCATGGAATATTAGTTTCCTTGAGGCATAGAGTATCAATTTATCCTTTTGAATCAACACAAAGCCTAATCCCTTATTTAAAGCATCAGTTTACACCATAAAGAGTTATCCACTTGTTAGAATTGTGAGTATTGGCACAGTGATGATCCTCTTTTTCAACTGCTTAATGCAGTCTACACATTATTGAGTCTAGAAAAACATTACCCCCTTCTATTTCATCTTGGTCACTGGGTTTGAAAATTGTGATATGTACTTCACAAATCGTCGATAATACCCAGATGGTCCCAGAAAGCAGCGGATCTCTGTTATAGATGTTGGACTCGACCACTCTTTAATTTTCATTATCTTAGAATGGTCCACAGATTTCCATTTAATGGTGATAACATGCCCCAAGATTGTTACTTCCTCCACCGAGAACTCACATTTACTATACTTTGCATATAGTTTCTCCCTTCACAATGTCTTTAGCACATTACAGAAATGCTCCTCAGGTTCCTCATTTCTCTTAGACTATATTAGAATATGATTGATAAAGACTGCCTGAAATTTAATGAGATAATATCTAAAGACACTATTCATTAAATCCATGAAAATTTATGGAGCATTAGTGAGTTCGAAGGTCATCAATATGAAATCATAGTGTCCATACCTAATTCAAATTTAGTGTTGGGAGTATCTTCCTTCCTCACCTTCAAATAGTGATATCCCGAATGAAGGTCCACATTAAAGATATAACTGGACCCACAAAGTTGATCGAATAAGTCATCTATCCATGTTAGTGGATACATAATTTTTGTCATGATTTTATTGATCTCATGATAATCAATTCAGGGGAGAATTGATATGTCCTTCTTCTTCAAGAAGAGTACTAGCACACCCCTTGGTGAATCACTCGACCATATAGAACCCTTCTTCAGAATATCTTGTAACTACTTCTTTAGATGTTCCAGCTCTAGATTTTCCATTCTATAAGTTGTCTTTGATATAGGAAGAGATCAAGGAATAATTTAAAATGATAACTCAACCTCTCGATCAGGTGGAAGACTAGGAAACTCTTTATGGAATAAATCAGTGTAATCCTTAATGATGGGCATGTCTTCAAGCATGATTATCTCCATTGTCTTAATCATTTGAGAAAAATATGATTTCTCATAAGTAATTAATATCCACACTTGAGATAATGATTCTAACAAAGATACATCTTCCTCCTTAAACTTGTATTTAATTGGAGTATGTTTCGGGATATAAAGAGTGATATCTCTTTCTTGATAGCTAATGTTATATTTGTATAAAGATATCCAATCCATGCCCAAGATAACGTTAAACTCCACTGAAGGAAGTATGAAAAGATTTTATGGGAGTTTCAATCCAAAAATATTTACTAGGAAGGAGAAGCAATAATTTCACCATTCTCTGTTCTCATAGATAACTTAACTTCAAAATTTTGAGCGGGTGTTTGAATATTTCTACTAAACTTGCAAGATATGAAAGAATATGTAAAACCAGAATCAAAGAGTATGTTTGATATTTTTGAATGAATAACTAGGGTACCTATCTCCACATCATTTTCCAGATCCACCTCAGCAGTAGTGATAGTATAACCCCTTCCATGTTTCCTTGGAGGTTGATTTTGATCGCCTCCAAAAACCATGGGCTTAGGGAAATTGTTCACATAATGTCTATGCCCCGTGCAGTTGTAACACTGCACTATAGGGTGAGCGTTGATCAAAACCTCCCTTTCTTCTTCCACATTAGTGGGATTACTCATATCCCTCTATCATCTTTAAGCTAGATGTACCATAATTCCACATTTTATGTAACTCCTGGTTCCCATTAGATGGTTCCCATGATGCTTATTCCCAAAATTATGAAAAGTGGGATGTTCAATCTTCTTTCCATCATGGGATTTATCCTTCGAACCACCCATATTAGACTCTATCTTATGATTTTTTCCACTAGACCCACGAGACCACTGGGTGTCGCTGATCTCAATTTAAACCTTGAGGGAATAATAGACAATATCCTCGCAACTGTCAAAGTCTTTAATCTCCAAAAATTTTCGAAGACTTGGATTTAGTCTTCTATATAAGTGATCCACCATGCTTTCGATGTTCTGGAAAAATCTGTTGCCGTATCTTTTAAGACTTGTGAAGCTTTCTTCATATGCCCCAATGGAATCATCTTACTTCTGCTTGAGTCCAAGGAACTCTCTTTCCATCTTGAGGTGGATGGTTCAGGGAAAATATTTATTGAAAAACATTTCCTTAAATTCCTCCCAATCCATGGAATCAATTTCCTCTTAGGACATCGTATTATTGATAAGTTTACACCACTGATCAGATTACCCATCAAAATGATAGATCTCCAATACGTCTTTCTCTTCTTTCGAGCACTGGAGGACATATAATATCTTTTCAATGGAGTTAATCCACTATTCCACGAGGAGGGGATCAAAAGATCCACTAAACACGGGAGGCATTTGCCGCATGAAGGATTCAATGGAAACTTTCTATTTCCTTGGAGTAGGAGGACATTACATATGATTAATGTTATTATTTATAACTTGATCCAATTGAGAAAGTACTTTCATGAAGTTTTGAGAACTTGTTCCCATCATATTTGGCATATCATTAGGAAAATCATCACATTACCTATCACATTGATTGTTGGAACATGTTATTATATTTCCCACCACTAACTATGAAAAATAAATTACAATTAGGGGTCTTTATTAGTTATCTAATAGTTTTAAAAAAGTAAAATTGAAACATAAAAGGAAAAATTTGTAAAGGAGAAGTATATCCTAACTTGTGATTCTCTAGGTTTAAATATAGGCTATCCTTGATCTATTTCTTAACTTATATTCTTATGGGATCTTTTTTTTATTCCCTTAATAATGGTTTGTATGAAGCTTATGAATTTACCAAAGCATATCACCTTGGAGTGTCAAAACAAGTGTGCAACAAGGCCTGTTGTCATGTACCCGTTCCCATTCGAGTCTAGCTTAAAGCGATGTTTTTGGGTTTTACCACTAGATACATATGTGCCAGAGCCACCTCTACCCTTTTGCATCTAGAAAGGGATGCATTTTATTGATAAACCAATTACTCTATACTTACCAAAATTTTGGGATTTTTTCTTATAACTAGTCTCACTCTTAAGGTTCTTACTAAAGTTTTCTGTTCCAAATATCCAAAAATAACTAGACCATCCTCTGATACCAACTATAGCAACCCTATCATTTTACACATATCAATACATGATTTTATGCATAATTATACATCGTAAATCAATCCATGGATCGTGAAGTCTAGTGTCTTGGAATACTTGGTACATAAAACATAAAACAAGGGACTAAATAAAACATTTATTTGTTTAGCCTTCATAAGGATATCCTAACATCCATTTTTCTCATACATCTTCATAGGATAACCTAGGGATAACATAAACCAAGGGATTAGTTAAATCCTAGTAAGGGAATAAGGATAATAATAAAGCATTAGTACATGGTATAATGTTATAATAAGAAAAGGAACATGTGAAATACTAACATATAAACATGGGATAATATAAAAATGTAGTCATAATAATATGGTAGAAAAATTAAACTTGACTTTAGCATGAATGAAGACTCGTTTCACTTATAGGACCACAAGTCAAGGTTAACTACCCAGACCATTGCACATGGTAGCACGAGTCAAGACTAACCACCAAGACCATTCCACATAACATCTCATGAGACTCAAAATTAGCCAATGTATTGGTGCAATATCTAGGAACACCCATAATAACATGTTCATGAATATTGTTTCCACATATAGAATCATACATAATCAATCATACGTAAAAAAGGGTATACATGGAAAGAAGTGGGCATAATAATCTTGTCATATAGAATAATAAATGGGTGTATCAAATAAGTTTCCAAGAAAAAGGAATTAAAACATATAAGTACATTCATAAGGTAAAATAGGGATATATCATGGTATGCGATTTCAAAAAGAAGTGACAACATGTATGAAGAGTATTTTAGAAATTTTATCACTAAATAATTTTTGTGCGGTTTTAAGGAAAATACTAAAGAGCATTTAAAATAGGAAATTGAATTATATTTTATATTAAACTAAAAGTGAACCAATAGGGTTTCTTTAATAAAAATATTGGTTTTATAGAAATAATGGTGGCTTAAAATAGATAATAGTGTGTTCTTGAAATCGAGTAAGAATTCGGGAATTTCCCTTAAAATGTGTTTTCTTTTGGGGAAGTATTGAGGAGGGAACCACTTAAAAACATGTATATCACCGAAAGAGAATAATGAATGGATACTGATACATGAGTTTGGAGAATAAAAAAACATTTTGAATATGTACATAAACATAATAGATAGCTTTATTTGGGTAGAAAGAAAGATGGAGCAACCCGAAGGAATAAATGAGGTACGGGTAAAATTCCTTACATTAAGTCTGAAGGTGTTATCCACTTGATATTAGTTACTTGAATAATAAAATAAGGTCTATTAATTAATAATTACAGAACCTATTTTATAATTAATTTATTTTTTATTACATTTTTACGTTCATTCAGGGACTTTTTGATGAGTTAGGAGTTTCAATTTCATTATTCATTTCAGTTTGTTTCAAGATCGGTTTACATATATACTTGAACGGGTAATCATGTAAAATGAGGATGGTTGTAAAAAATTGGAGTTATATTTTATTATGGATAATCCATAAGGTTAAATGGTTTTAAATATAATTTTTTTTACTTGGATTGAAGCTGAATCAACATGTAAATCTTTAGTGATAACCTTTGGGTTAATTGGCAGTTTTTTTATCACAACGAACACATTTTTTTTATAAATCCAAAAACACGTGTATAAAATATTCTAGAACCCAAAATAGTAATAGGATAATGTGAGTTCTAAACAATGGCCATTTACATTATCCATGAGCCAAGCATGATGCAAAAATTCAGGTTTTAGCACATACCTTAAATTATCGTATTTTACTATTCATAAAAAAATCACGCATTTCTGAAAAATCCCAAAAATTTTAACCTAATCATTTTAAAATTTATATAACACAAAAATAAACCCCATTTTATGAAATTATTTTTCAAAATTTGTTAGGTTTAATAAAATCATCATTTACTTGAAAAATACTTATTTTAAAATTATAACTGATTTTATAATAGTTTGAAAAATTAACAAAGGTCTCATAAAACTATCTGATAATCATAAGAAATAAAAAAAATATTTTCTGAATACATTTTATGAAAATAAATTTTATTTTTTAATTATTAAATTAATCATTAATTTTTAATTAAATATTTATGACTTATAAAAATACCAACACTGTGATATTGTCACTTAGAATATGGATAAATTTTATTTATACTTTAATTGGTAAGGTTACTATTTACATGGAGGATTTACTATCCATAAGGTTCATATTATAATTCATAAGGGTAACATTACTATTCAGAAGGGTAAGTTATTATTCACCAAAAATTAAGTTTGTCTTATCGGACTCCAAACATCTTACTGATCGTAACTTTGAATGTCAAATTTTCAAAATTCAAATCACAATTGTGAAAATATTATGTTTAAAGGTTACATAGTACATAGTATTTCATTATGTTGTGATTTTATGTGATTATTTGACATAATTATAACAATATAATTTCCATTGATAAAACAATGGGTTGTTACACTCTAGTTTCTAAAAATCTTTTGATTTTATCACCCCATTCCTATTTTATTTTTGTAAGATGTCTTTCATTAAATTGTGTTGAAACTGTCACAACCAAAAAAAATATCTATTGATATATATATCATATTCAAATATTTTGAAAATTTACTAAAATTATAGAAGGAAATGTTATAACCTATATCTGTCTCACAAGAAATGGTAGAAAACTTCATTCTCATTAATGAAAATTATATATAACATTTTTCTATAACTGAATTTCTATTAGTATTTACATCATCATAATATACTTAAAAATTTAGAATATTTCTAGATGATTAGGTCCACATCCAAAGTATATATTTTTCAGGTATTGATCTCACATCAATCCGATCATAAAATTTTCAAACATGAAAATAAATATACCCAACTGACTCAAATTTTTGAAAAGAACATTGATCAATATCACTAAAAGATTAATATGATACATGGAATTTATCTTCATACATAACCATTCCAATAAGAAAATTTAATTTAACTCTACATTCGATACATGATATCATAAAACAAGTGATAATCATTTAATATTCATATTTGAATAAATCAAATTAATTAGTTTAATATGCAGTATAAACCTATCACATCAATGCATGGTAAATATAATTATTATAAGGGAAATTCTCCAACATCTCAAATTCAGCCTTTGTTTCTTGATATCTATTTTTTTAAAATAATCCCTCAAACTACTTAAATATATTGAGAACACTTAACTTTTGATGAATGTAATATTCTAGAAGATCATTAAATCTTTTAGTTCATTGAGTAATATGATTACCCAATGTTAAATCATATTTAAAAAATCAATGCTCCCTCATTTCTGAGAACAAAAATACATCATCTTACCACTATGATTTATCATCCCCATATTATTCTATGATGTAATACTACTCCTAATAAAATTGATGTGCATCATGGTATTGGAACATACAATTACTAAATCTAGTAAGAAAACTAGATCCATATTTCATCCAATTTCCTAAATGTTTAATGCTATTTTCCCTCATATTCTACGTATAAATGAATTGTTGAGTTACCACTAAAACATTAGAAATGGGTTTTCCCTTTGTTTGAACATGATCAATAAATATTGTTTGAGGTTTCTTCATGCGATGTACCTATAATTTTTTTTGAAACAATCATGAAAAGAAACTCATGGTTTCATTCATATAAAAATGTTTTTACAAAAATGACAATCCCTAGATAATGATTGAGGCCCAAAAAGATACATGAGGGCATGTACTCTTTGTTAGTACTAAAAGTGGTTTCAATGAAAACATATAAAAATTACTCATTGTATATCTTAATTATTGGATTAGACTAGAATATGTTAAGAATTTCCCTAGGAAATTCAAATTGTATATTATATAAATATGTTGGACTGTCCTAACTTTTTCATTCTAGGTACTATAACATGAAAAATTCATCCCCATGAACTAGATCCCTTTACCATTAAGACTTTAAAAATTCAACTAATCAACACACGTCTACAAAATAACATCATGAACCCAAGTAATAGTTATCTCTAAAGAAAAGGAATCATTTGGATTAATAACTACTGATGCATTCAAAAGCAACTCATCTTCCTATGCTTCTATTATTTTTTATTGATACCCAATCATATGAATTGATTCAGTATTGTGGAAGGGATAATTATTACCTTTAATCAATACATTACATGTATATTACCCACTACCCAACAAAATAAGCCTTATTCAAGCAAGGAAACTAATTCATGTCACAAATTGCGTAAATTTCACTATGTTATCACTTTTTTTACCAATCTATGACCTTATTTTTTACATGCATAAAGGCATGATGTGATGATTGATTTATGCTTTCTTCTTTTATTTGATTATTTTCGGCATACACTAAACCCATTTAATCCTTTTTACATAACATAAAAACATTTTGGATCCTCAAGTGGATTGACCATCATCCCTATAACTAATTTAATATATAAAGATGTGACATAAACATCATCACCATTGGAACAACTAAAAACATAAAAACATAATGTCAAGGAAAGTACATAAACACACATATAAAATATATTTAAAATATTTATTACATAAAACTTTGAAAATATCATTTATAAATCCTTCTATGGTAACTTAACAGGAATATCCAATGACAGTTTCACTACAATATCTAGTCAATATTTTGGGAAATATCTAGTCAATGTTCTGGTGGAAGTTTCAGTTGATGTTCGAGTCTATGTTCTAGTGGATGTTCAAAAATACTTTAAAAGTAAATATTTATATAACTGTATACTGTATTAACAGAAGTAAATTTTAATAAATATATTTATAAAAAAATCGATTATAAAAAATACTTTTTATATTTTTTACATAATTTTTATAAAAATAATATAATTTACCATTTAATAATGGTTATAATATATGAATAAAAATGCAAATAAAATTTAAATATCTAGGGAAATAAATATTAATTAATATATAAAATAGAAATATATTTATGAAATAATAACTAAAACTAAATTTATAATAAATTCACATATAAGATACATTGAATGTTTTTTTTACAAAATCTAAATAAATAGTAATAATTACTCCCCTACAAGGGTTTTATAGTAATAGAGGTAGTTTTCGTGGCATGATGCAAGGTGTAGATATAGGAAGCGATACTCTTCCTAAAGTTGATCTCTCAAAACTTAAAAGGAATAATGAGAAAACACTCTATTATGATTTAGAGTTTTTTCTTCCTCTGATCGAGATGGTCACTCCACTAGATTAGTTTTGCAATAGTTACGTGAAAGGGTTAACACTCAGTAAGGTGTGGAGATGAAAGTGCTTGAAAATGAGGCTCTCATAAAGTGTTCTGCATTAGAGATTTCTTCTTCATTGCCTGAATGGCAAGGTTTTATGGTGCAACTATCTGAAATGGCTTTATCAGGGCGTGATGATGGGTCCAAGAAATTTGAAAATAAATAAGATATGAATTTTCATTTGTAAATTCAGAATGTATTATGCTCCTACAGAATTGGGAAGTGGGGTAATGTTTGAGAGGATGGAAGTGATAAAGAGAAGTCAATGGTTTTGTTAGATACTACTCGGTTATGGTCTTCAAGTTGTGGTGCATACCTTAATGATGCTTCTATTGGAGGAAAGACTGTTCCTCAAAGAATAAGGACATTGAACTATTAATCCATTAAGCTATGTAACATGTCTACCAGATCATCTTCCAAGGCCTCAAAGGTCAAGTTCATCCATGACAAAGAAAGGTACAATGCAACAATCCTTAGGATTTTCAACCAAGGTAACACATAGTCAAAGTGGGAAACAGATGATGAATCAGATTATGAATATGTGAACAATCTTTCTTGGTTACTAAACTATATTTATGGATGAGGGAATGTATCCTTGTTTGACCCCATCTGTTTCCCTTGTTTTCTTTTTATCTCTTTTAATAAATGTCTAGGAGATTTACTTCTAGTCATATTTTTTCACTATATATTAATAACACTATAGAATATATTAATAAAAAAATAAATTTTAATAAATAAATTATTATTAAATGCAATTATAAAAAATACGAACAACAATTATAAAATAATTTTTATAAAAACAAATATTCCATATAAAAATTTATAAACTATATAAATAAAAATGAAACTAAAATTTATATATCTAGTAGAACAAGTATTTACAAATTTTTAAAATATATTTATATATCTAAATTTATAAATACAACTAAATTTATAATAAATTCACTTATAAGATATATTTAATTTGTTTTTGAACAAAATATTTATAAATAACAATTATAAATCCATTAGGTGTTCCAATATAAGTTATAGTCCATGTTCAACTCAGTGGAAAATGCACTAGAACTTTCATTGAAAATTCCACTAATAATTTTTGAATACGAAAAAACAATATATTTATAAAACTCTAAAATTTATAAATAATATATATATATATGTATGTATATAATAAATTTGATTATAAAAAACTGAATTTATAATAAATTCACTTATAAAATATATTTTATAATTTTTTGACATAATATTTATAATTATAATTACATATATAGTAGAAGTTCCACAATACAATAAAAATATATATTTATACAACTAGAGAATATATTAGTAGAAATTAAATTTTAATAGATATATTTATAAAATATGAAATTATAAAAAATATTTTTTACATATGTTACATAATTTTTATTAAAATAATATAATTTACCATTTAAAAATGTATATATTATATGAATAAAAATGTAAATAAAATATATACATTAATAAATAAATATTTATGAATTTATAAAATAGAAATATATTAAGAATTTACAAATAAAACTAAATTTATAATAAATTCACTTATAAGATATATTGAATATATTGTTTACAAAAATATTTAAATAAAAATTATAAATCCTTTAACTATGTATAAATAATAATTATAAATCCTCGAGGTGTTTTTGGGGAATGTTCCGGTGGATGTTACAAAATAAAATAAAATTATATATTTATAAAACTATATAATATATACATAAAAATCAAAATTTGATAAATATACTTTTATTAAATCAATTATATTAAATATTTATTACATTTGTTACATAATTTTTATAAAGATAATATAATTTATCATTTAAAAATTTATAAACTATATGAATAAAAATGTAGATAAAATCGATATATTTATTAAAATAATTATTTAAAAATATATAAAATAATAATATATTTTTGAATTTATAAAAAAACTAAATTTATAATAAAATAACTTATAAATCAATTATATATATATATATATATGTTACACTATATTTAAATATATTATTAAATTTAAATGAAATTTCAATGACTCGATTAGTGAAATCTTTAGTTTCAGATAACGTTTTAGCGTAAGATTCACTGAAATTTTCAGAGTAAGCTACAACATCACATTCGTTTAATTATTTTGGAAAATTTTTAGTAAATGATTCAAAATTAGTTTCATTTATTTATTTTCTTAAAACTTCTACTGAAATTCATCACTTTTGTAAAATTATGCATATTGTATTGGGTAGAAAATAATTTAAGTTTAACTAAAAAAATAACATGTACAAACTTCAAATATAATCTTAAATACCATTATCCATGACCATTATAAGCATACAAAAAAACTCCAAAATGTAGAAAATTGAAATCTAATGCCCGCCCACAATGGTGTAACTTGGTGGAAATGACATGCACAATAAAAAATACCCTCTAATGACTATGAAAAAATAGGCCTCCATCAACTATGATGATTCATGATTTGAAAAACCTGGGGAAAATTCTATCTAGAAAGATCATCAAATAATCCCTGGTTTTATTTCCCATGAGAAGAAGATTCCATCAAGGAAACCACTGCATGCAGATCCTACCATGTGTAAAAATGACATTTCAACATCACACCACGTCACTAGAATATCCCATTAAATAAGGAATTAGAGATGATAAAAGGTGGTAATTTTGGGGCTGATTGGGTACTATCAAAAATTTTGTAAGGATTTTTGGAAAATAGTGAGACCATTTATGGACCTAAACAAGTAAAAAATAGTCTTTTGATGTCTATTTTTAGTCTTTAATGTTGGTTATTAAGCGAAGTTATTGATGGAGACATTGTAAATAATTTTTTAATGTCAGTTAATAAAAATAGAAATTATAAGTTCATTTCGGTGGATGTTTTTTACATTCCTTATTAAATTACCAATGTGAAAAGAGCTTTCCTCATTGGTTATTGTAATAAAAGATGTGGTAAATTTTGGTTTTTAATTTTTCATGCTGGTTATTAAATAACCAATAAAAAATATAATTTTTTAAAATAAAATTCAAATATTTCTTCCCCTCTCAATGGTATAATGGAAAGTAAAATTATAGAATAACATAAAATCATCCATAGAAACTAAGAAACATTACAAACATTTACACTTTCAATTATCTAGTTTACAATGTATATTAAAAATAAACTAAAATACAATGAAACATGTCAAATGATTTTCTCATTCAATTTGTAAGTGTCTTAGATTTTTTTCAGTATAAGGAAGAGGGTCATGAAAGGCTAAAAATTAAAAAGATATAATTTAACATGTATTCTGAATAAAATGAATGAAAAAGTAAAGGGTATTTTTAAAAAAAAATATAATTTTCTATAACTTCATAGTTTTCCCTGTTAAAATTATTTCATAGATAAATCTTAAAAAAATAGTATCCACATTCTATTACTTCTTATTATTTATGAAAATCCTATTAAAAATATTTTTTTTCAATTTAAAATAACATTTTTATTTACTACATCAAAAATTTAGTAATTTTAAATGAAGATTCACCTTTTCTTTTACCTATATGATCTCATAACTCTTATTTATTATCGTATATCTAAATAAATACTATTCCATATTTGAAAATAATATGAATAAAATAAATTTAAATGTCATTATAATATAAAAATGTATTAAAATATTCAAACTTATGTGTTCAATATAGTCATAAAATTTTCTCTCACTACCCCATGGAGAGAGCAAAGCTAGTATAGTGTCCTCTCCCATGGAAAAAAACCCTCCCCACCTAATGGAGACTTGAATAAAAGGAAATTTAAAGCTAGTGGTTATTTTTTAAGAGATACATAACACTTTATGAGATATATGTTTCATAGTATTGAAGATAAGGAAACATCCAACACTTAATAATTTCATTATTCTGAAATATATCATCAATATAAAGAATTATTTCTCCATTAGTCATTGTCTTAATTATAGGTGAAATAAATTATATGTCCATAAATCCATATTCTACCATAGTTTCATTCTACGTACAAATTTTATAAAGACTCCAAATAAAAAACAAATATAATTTAAAAAAACATCAATAAATTAAAATAATAGAAATATTTATGTTAAATAACTTACATGAAAGAAACATGAAACATGTTTATTCCCAACTCTTCTATAGTTACAAGCTCTATGATATTTCTTTAAATCATTATAGTTATTTCAATCCCACAAATTCTAACTTCAATTTTAATCTCATAAACATAAAAAATTGAATATGTTGACAATCTATCACAACTACTATAATTTTAATTTTAAGTCATAAAACTTTTTATTTTTTATTTTATATATAATATTTAAATACCATTAAAGTATTCATGAATTTTTTTAATAAATATATAAACTTTAAAATATGAAAAATATTTAACATGAAAATAAAATAAAGATATAAAATACACATACCTCTTTAGAAATATGTCGAAAAAGTCTAGAAGGACCAAATAAAAATGGATAATACTTTATCGAAACATAATGACCTCATCTATAAGAAATTATATTCTTGTTTTCTATATATAATTTCCTATACATTGACACTATGATTCTCTATCTCTATCTGTTGATGATGAATGGTATCTTTAATATAATATATCATGCCATTTTTAATAGTATAATGTTGTGGATCATTAATATGTAACTCATAATAAATAGAAATATATAGAGGAGGGGGTGTAGGAGTTGGATAAGTAAGAGGAGTAGGGTCTGTAGGAGGAGGTGGAGTAGGATAAATAGTAGGAGTGCGATCTTTAGGTGGTGGTGGATGAATGAGACCACCAGCTAGAAACTATTTTTTTCATGTCTACATACATCGACTATAACTAAGCTCTCATCCAATCCTCCATCATCTCATGAATATAATGATCTATAGCATCAAAAGATTCTTTTTTTAGAATATCCTCAATTGAAGAAGCTTCAGAACATAGAAACCATTTTTTTAAAGACACCTTATGGGTATCCCCATACACGACCCAGGTGTTTAGACATTCCCAATGTCATAGCAAAAATGTTCTTCATATCCTCAGATGTGAGGTACCATTTCTGCTATACTCTTTAATAGATTCATGTATATAATATTTGTAAAAAATCCACAGTGAATAACAATGTATAAATAATTTATTTAAAAAAAATTAACTATAGAAAACATCTTAAAATCCTCTAATATACAACCCTAAAATCTTACATAAGTTATTTTCCATATTTTTTCATCCAATACTTCCATTTTTTATGTCTTGAGGGAGGAGTGTCAACCACTATGGAGTCTGGTGAGTCGTTTCTCAGTTTCGGAAATTTTTTATCTATTATTTGTTTTTACAATAACATAAACCCCCCATGAGTCTATGTATGAGGGTATATGTTTCTAGATTGGATATCCTGGTGGGATATCCACAATTGTTTTAATTTGAAAATAAAAAAATCATTAATATGAAAATTGATATAAAAAACATCTATAAGGTATCATTTCACTTACCAAAAGTTCTTATCAGTATCTACTTTCAAAAAATTGCTTCCATGTATATTAATATATAAATGGATATATATCAGATTGATTATGATGTTGTCTATGACAAAAAAATGATATAATATGTGAGGGTTGATTTAAAATTCCTCTATCTCCTAGCATCGAATTATGAGAATTTCCTCTCGACTTCTACAGTATTAGTTATATCATATGAAATCTGATAATATGGGGGAAACATATATTACTATAAAAATATCTTGATAAGTAAAATGACAAAAAATAATTACACTAAAAAAATTCTCCCATAAGTGGGATATTGTAATTTTTTCAACAATTATCTAAACATCAATAAAAATAAAAACATTGATTTCACCCTACACTATAATAAAAGTCTTTAATTGTTATGAATTTGGACCTCTTGGAATATAATTATCATCAATGTCTTTTGGTATCCTCAGGTCCTCAATACGAAGAACTGATAATTTTAGTATATGTGTGCTGCCACATTTACCAACCCTCAATCTCTTTTTCCCCCTATGGAAATAAATGACTCTTATAAATAAGGATGAGGAGGCTCATCAATAGGATCATGTGTACGTTCCTCCCCAAAGGCATGTGTATGATTGTAACTGCCCTTTTTTTTAAATTGAGATTTAGTTATAGAATAAATTTGTAGTATATAAAATTTTATACACATAAAAAACATAGAGGAACCAAAAAAAAATATCTCATTAATAAATATCATTACAATTGTCAGCTATGAAACTAATTAAAATGGAATACATTACTGCGGGACAAAAAAATACAAAATAGAAAATCTAAAATTGGAAAATATAAATCACCCCAATCTTCTAGAATCATTTCCTCAATAGTGAAAGACATATAAATAATAAAAATAAAAGAAAACCAATCAAAATGTTACGAAAATAAAAATATAATCATTTGTGGAGATTCAATGAATTTTTAGAAAACTAATAAAGTGGTATTTATAGTATATAATCAGAAATGTGACCATTGAGATTTGACAATTATATGACCATTGGTCAATATGAATATTGGTCAGTATAAACATTATTCTAATTAAACATTGGGAAATATACCCCTTAGTGGTAATTTTAAAATTATAATTAGAGTTTATAAGTAGTAATGTCAAAGGATAACAGGTGTTTAAAGAAAATATGATGGCCTCAACTAGTGGAGTCATATTGTTTAAAGGCTATTTGTTAGAAATTGGGAGGGAAGTAATATCACTGGGGTTCATCCTTGACCCAGAATAGGACAATCATAAACATGTGAAGATTGAAGGAAATTAACTATGGGATAAGTTAAATTTTGTGGATATTACCACTCATTCAATGATAGTTGAGCTTCCCCATGAAACTACCACCATTTCACACCTTACCCTTTGGGCATAAGTGGGTGTAATAAGTGGTTACATGTCTAGCCCATAGTTTTTAAAGGGAAATTTTCTTTTTATAAGTAAAATGTTTATTCCATAATTTCAATTTTAATAATACACTAGTGCAGAAAACGTTATTTACGTCGGTTAGTTTTTCATTTTTTACATCGGTTTTTAGCCGATGTTAATACGGAAGATGTTATAAATAACATTTTTTACATCGGTTAATTAAAAACCGATGTAAAAAAACATAACATCGCAGTGTTTATCACGTTGGTTAATTAATAACCGACGTGAAAAAACCGGGGGAGGGAGGGTTTATAACGTCGGTTATTATATAACCGTCGTGATAAACTGGGGGGGTTTATCACGTCCATTATATAATAACCAACGTTATAAACCCATGAGAGGGATGTTTATCATGTCGGTTATTAAATAACCAATGTGATAAACCCCTGGGAAATGGTTTATCACGTCAGTTATATAATAACCAACGTGCTAAACCAGTTCGGGGGGGGGGGGGGGGGGATATCACGCCGATTATTTATTAACCGACGTGATAAACCATTTCCCAGTACTTTTATCATGTCGGTTATTAAATAACCGACGTGATAAACCATTCCAAAGGGGTTTATCACGTCATTTATTAAAAAACCGATGTGATAAACCCTTCCCGGTTTCTTTATCACGTCGGTTATAAAATAAACGATGTGGAAGATTTTTTTTTTAAAAACTTCAAATGCAGTCCTCTGATCTCGCCTAGAAACAACCAGAAACCAAATCAAGAATTTTTACCACAAAAACAGAAGTAGATCAAAACAAGAACTAAAGAAAAATTAAGCATTTACATTGATAACATATAAAACTTACCCCACCTGACAGCCCCCACCACACCCCTGGACTACCCCCCGACCCCCAGGACAGCCCCAAACACCCCGGGACAGCCCCAGACACCTTGGGACAACCCCCCCACTGGAATCCCACCACCCCCTAAACAGCACCCCCTCACCCCACTTGACATCCCCCACCACACCCCTGGACTGCCCCCGACCCCCTGGACATCACCAAACACCCCAGGACAACCCCTCCACCCTCCTGAACAACACCCCCTCAACCCTCACCCACATGATATCCCCCACCACACCCCTGGACTACCCCCCAACCCCCTGGACAGCCCCAAACACCCCGGGACAACCCCCCACCCTAATGTATACCCCCCATAACCTGGACAACCCTCCCCCACCCCATTGGAGCCCCCACCACACCCCTGGACTGCCCCCGACCCCATGGACAACCCTGAACACCCCTGGACAACCCCCCACCCTCATGTATACCCCCACCCCCTGAAACACACTTCCACACCCTTGGACAGCCCTCCCAGACCCCTGAAAAAGACCAAAAAGTTACCGAAAACAAACTAGAACCCCCTCACCCCACTAGACTTCCCCCACTACACCCATGGACACTCCCCCACACCCCTAGACATCACCACCACACCTGGACATCCCCCCACCCTCCTATAGACCCCACCCCCTGGATAGCACTCCCACATCCCTGGACAGCCCTCCCACACCCTTGAAACAGACCAAAAAGTTACCAAAAACAGACCAGAACCCCCTCAACCCACTAGACAGCCCCCACCACACCCCTGGACTGCCCCCCAATCCCCATAGACACCCTGGACCCCCCCACTGGACAACCCCCCCCACCCCTAGAAACCCCCTCACCCCACAAGACCCCCCACACCCCTGGACACCCACTGGACAACCTCCCACTCCCCTGGACAACCCTTCCACCCTCCTAGAAACGCTCCCACCCCCTGGACTTCCCCCCCCCCACTCTCATGGACATCCATGACCCCCACCCCACTGGAAAACCCTCCCAGACCCCTGAACACCCCCACCCCACTGAACACCCCATACACCCTTGGAACCGCTCCCCCCCAGACCAGATTCCATACCAGAAAAACCATCATAAGTAGAACCAAACAAGAAGTAGAGAAAAATTAAACATTCACATATATAACATTCAAAACATACATTGTAAACTTAAAAAAAAAACTAAATCCGACCTAAACGACTACCAAATACACAATTACAACGACAATATTCAAAATTACATTCTACATTACAAACAACTAAAATTCAATCAAACCTGTAAAATAATTTGACCACTCCACTTGTAAGAGTTTTATGTCTTCAATAGTATCGGGTTGAGGGTCATCAAAAAGATAAAAATGAAAAGGATAGTAGTTAACGTGTATAATTAATAA
The DNA here is from genome assembly GCA_963277665.1 of Viscum album. Taxonomy (NCBI): domain Eukaryota; kingdom Viridiplantae; phylum Streptophyta; class Magnoliopsida; order Santalales; family Viscaceae; genus Viscum; species Viscum album. The sequence goes on from OY728155.1 coordinate 1,017,231,666, forward strand.
ATAAAATTGAAATATTATGGCAATGTTTAAGAGGAAATCTTACCAAGTCAAAATTCACAACTGTCCCAATTGTTATTATTTCATACATAAATCTTAACATATAATATCCACATTCGATGACACCTTGTTGTTCATGACAATTATGTTTGAATGAGTGTGAATTAAATATATTATTGTTATGTAATAAATCAAAAAGTAAAAATTATAAATGTATATTTACCTTTGCATTTACATATTTGATCTCTGCACTACTTTTCTTTGTGTTTTTTTGAAAGTAGGCCCATTCCCTGTTAGAAAATAATACGAATGGGGTAAATTTAAAATTCATTATAATATATAAAACTATTGAGAAATTGAAACTTACTTTTCCAATATATTCTTAAAACTTTCTTGAACATCATCATGGACAGAGCATATCCAATAAAGTGCTTTCTCCCTTGGGAAAAAAACCCATAACACCCAATGATCACTGATAAAAGGAAATTTAAGGTTACTGGTTTTTTATGTTAAAAGATAATGAACTCTTTGAGAGAGATGTGTTTCATACCTCTCACAAAAAGGCATCATCCAACATTGTGTGACTATATTCTTTTCAAGTCTTTTAGCAATATAAATCATTATTTGTTCCTCATCCAATACACATGCTTCATGGGAAATCAATTGTGGGTCCATGAATCCATAAACATCTGTCAGCTCATTCCTCTCACAAATTTTATAAAGATACCTAATACAAAACAGAAATAAGTATTCATTTTTAATAAATATAACGCAGGGAAAAGGTGTTAAGACTTACATGGAAAAATTTTTCACCACGTTGATGCCCAACTTATCTCCAGTAACAAGCTCTATGATATCAATTTTCATAATCCCACACTTATTTCATTCCCACAAACATGAGCTTCCATTGGAAATTCATAATGATCGGCCAATAAATTTGAATATCTTGACAATCTGTCAAGACTACTAGAATCTGTATCTGATGTCATATCCATTTGTCTTTGTTGTTGTCTATACAATATTTCTTTACCTTTGAAGTATTCCTGTAAAAATAAATAGAAAAATATATTAGTGTTCAAATTATAAAACAACTTTAATAAAAAAATAAAATAAAAGATATAACATTCATACCTCTATGGTAATGAGTAGAAGAAGTATGGATGGCCAAATTAAAAAAATGAAAGATACTATGTCCAACTGTCATCACCTCATCTGTAGGTAATGGTACTTGAGATGATCTATCTATAATATCCTGTACAGTGACCCTCTGATTCTCTACCTCTAATTGTTTATGATGAACTGTATCTCCTATACAATATACCAACCCATATGAAACTATATGATGTTGAAGATCATCAACATACAACTCGCAATAAGTAGGAAGCTGTGGCGGAGGAGTAGGATAAAAAATGGGGTCCGCAGGCTGAGGTGGGGGAGTGGGAGCTACTGGCGGAGGTGGAGGATAAATAATGGGGTCTGCAGGGGGAGGTGGAGGAGTGGGAGCTGTAGTATGAAATTGTCTTTGTATGTCTGCAAACATAGACTGTACCAACGCTCAAATATTTTCCTGCATATTTGCATTAATATTATGAACTTCAACCTCCAAGTATTCTATTTTTTTATAAACCCCCTCAATGTTAGAAGTTGAAGAACGTGACAACACTTTTCTTACCGATACACCTGCCAGATATCCTCTTACACGACCAAGATTGTAACACCCCAAGATTTTATGAAAAATATTATTTTTAATGTTTTGTGTTGTACGATACACCAAAATTAGCTTGTGATATATGAAAAAACATATTTTCTTGTAGTATAGGCAACACTATTCTTGGCTCGCGTTACACACAATTTCAAGTTCGTTTTGTAGAAACTATTCTACGCAACATTATGTATAGATTTTGTTTAATGTATAAATGAAATAAGTTTTGATTGTGTTATACGCAACACCAAAAAAATCTTTCACTACACACAGACCTGACTTGGCTTGCGTTACACGCAATAAAGACCTTCCTCGATAGCGTGTGTAGTACGCAATACCGAGTTTCACTAAACGAGATATTAATATAATATTATTATGAACTAGCCGTTACGAATAGTAATACCCACTTTTTGAAATTTTATAAATTTTATCTTTCAAAAAGGACTTCATTTTTGGATTCAGAATATCGAAATTATCTTAGGGTGAAATTTTGGTACTTTTCAGATAACTTTCATATTCTGATGAATAGTGAAAATTACTAAATTTTAATTAAAAACAACTTTTTTAATCGAAATAATTAATAGTGATAAATAATTAATTTGAGTGGTTTTAAAGTATATTTAGAATATATTTTTACCATTTAATTCAATGTTGGTCATTGTATGTAATTTCACATTTAAACCAGACATAAACAAGTGTCAATCTTTTGATAGTTATTATCTCTTAAAAACATGCTATTTGTTTTGACGATGGGAATTAATTTTTAAATTAATTAATGCAACTGATATGTTTTGAATTTGGTAAAATAGACATCATTTTTTAATTCATAATATCAAATATATCTTAGGCCTAATTTTTGGTATTGTTCTGGAAACTTTCATTTTTTTTATGAATAGTGAAACCACTAAGTGGTAGTTAAAAAAAACTGAATTTTTCATAAAACTTAATTTTACGGCTTCTATGAGTGGAATTTCGAAAATCCGAGAGACACGGTTAATATCAAGGACTAAAATGTTGTTCAATGAGATGAAAATATTTTTTGTGTGAATAATAACTTTTTAGTTTTATTTGCCACGGTTAAAAGTAAATAGGATAATTAAGGGTAAAAATGATATTATTATTACACTAACACATGTCCTAATTCTATTGGATAAGTTTAATTCGACCAAAAACAACCTTAGAAATAAAATATGACCATTTAGGCCCACTTGGAGTAGATTAGGACATTTATTATTAATTTATTTAAAGAAGGGTTAAAATAGTTAAAATCAAATTTTAATAAGTAAACAATTTTTAATATAGGGTTATACATAAGATAAATTCAACTATAAATATTCATTAGAAAGATAAAAATATTTAATACATAATTTTATTTTATTTATAATTTTTAGACATGAAATAATCTAATTTATTTATGACACAAAGATGATGCATTAATTATCTTATTAATGAAATATTGACATAATTGATGTTAGAAATACCCAAATAAATGTAATTTGAGACTTTTTATGAATTACAATAATTTTCTAGGTTAATATGAAATGTTATTATTGATTTAGTTAACTTTTTTAGAACTAATAATTCTATTATTATTTTTAAAAAAATCAATTACCAAATAGTGTCAAAATTGACATAAAATTGTTTTTAAAACAAATATTATATTATTAATTGTTATTTTATTCATAAAAATATACGGTTCGGCAAAATGACTTACATAAGGTTATATATATTAATAATAAACAACTTGGGGTTATTTTGGCTTGTTATAGTAAGTTTATTAACCTTATAGTGTACGAAAACAAGAAGACAAGGTAAAAGTAAAATTATTTAACATAAAGTTAAATCTAAATTATAAGGTTAAAATAGATACCTAAACTTGTCTAAATTCTATTGGATGAGAGGATTTCGACCCATACCCACATTAGCTTCTAAATAAATCAATTTGGAGCTATTAAAAACAGAATATGACTTTATAAAAAAATAATATTTTTAGTTTTTCCAAAGGAGCCCCTCTCCTCCCTTATACAAGGGCACCTCCTCCCTCTCTTACTCACACCACTTTGAGCCTTCAAGATCGTAAAAACCCTGCCAAATTCTCTTCTCCACTTCCCTAGAAACATCCTAGAGGTCCTGGTTTTCTTCAAAGACCAATTCTAGTGCCCTAAAAGGAGGTCTCAAAGAGGCGCTTCAAAGAAGAGGTAATGTCCGTTAACGATTCTTTCAACTTTATTTCATCTTCCACTTCTTCTTATTTAGTTGTTTCATTATGAAGTAATAAAATAAGTATCACTAATATACTGATATGTTATTATAAGTATGAAACAACCCTATTTCACCATCTATCCATCCTACGGAAAATGAAATCACCGCGCGTGCGTACGTACAGAATACCGTCTCCACGCTGTGGTGTAATCTATTTTCTGCCACCACCTTACATGGATGGGTATAATGGTGTAAATAAATAACTATATATGGTTATTGTAAAGTGATATTTATTATGTAATATTATACATACACTTCAATAAAATTACACGATCATGGGAATGATATCATCGCTCGTGTGTACGTACGGACTACCGTCTCCACGAATGCGATGAGATTCATTTTCCAGGATTAACCATTCAAGAATGATTATAAAGTATATATAATGAATAATAATGAAATATATGACATAATTAAGCTACTGGATTTATGTATACATATATATATATATATATATATATATATATTTCATCTACTTAATTCCATTCAATTCAATAAGGAAACGAAAACAGCGTTCATGCGTACGTACAGACTACCATCTCCAAGAACGGTGTATTTCTTTCCATTTATCTATCTATTATATATATGTATATTCTGAATATATATTATATATAAATAATGTTTTACATTCTGGATATAATCAATCAAGATCTAAGTAATTATATGAATAATTACAAGTTAAAACACGAACGACAAATGAAACGATTTTACCCAAAACGCTACTTCAACATGAATTTACAAAAGAACGGGTAATATAAAGTCATAAGTGAACCATATATGATATAATAACAATGAATATGATTCTGTAATAAGTCAATGAAATTATTTAAATCATTATACAGGAGGTTTGGATACGTACGAAGCATATCGGACCTAAGGTAAGGGATAATTTTGCAAATCTCATTTTTATCCGAGATTGCTTATTCATAAGTATTTACTGGGGTTATTGAAATCTTCCATGTCCATGTTTTATAAAAGTGTTTTCATGTTTTTTTAAAGTCCTTTTTACCCATTTTGACTTTTACCCCTTGGTATGGAAGGAATCTTCTTTTATTTACCCTACAAGGTACTTTTTTGACATTTCCGACAAAAGTACGAGAAAAATATTTTTTTTAACGTATACGGAATGAAAGGATTTTTACATTTTTATAAAGCCTTATTTTCATGAAGCTTCCTCCAAAATATTTCATGACTATTTTCAACAAAATCCCTTTTCTTTTAAAATTGCATGACATTTTGTGAAAAGAAAATGATTTTGAAGAAGAAAGGATATTTTCCTCAAGAATTCATTTCAAGAGTTTTATCAAAACCATTTTTCATCTAAGATGAAATTATTTCATATGTGTATGTTTCAAGTATAATGTATCTATGATTTACATGGTTTCACTTTCCTTATTATGAAATGATATCCATTTCTTTTATATGGATTATGTGATGATGGGATGATGTTTATGAAACCCATTTTATTTATTGGGTTTTTATGAATGATGTATGTTTATTTTGTGGAAAAAGTAAGAATGATTTCATTATGAGATGGTTGGGACCTATATCTACCTCCAATGCATTGGGTAAAGATTTATATCTCATGAGATAGACATGGATGGAACGGTAAGTTAATCCGGTTCAGTAATACAGGACTGGAATGAGGAGTGAACTCGATTCAGAAAGGGACTTTGTCCACTAAGATGGTCTTAGAAACAATGCCTTGGATACTATGGAAATCATATCATGTGATTAATGGTTGCCATAATTACATGTTTTATTCCCATGCTAATTTATCATGATTAATGTTTCTTCATGATCTGTGCCTTACGTACTGCCATGTTTTATGCCATTGCTCAAGATTTTGATGTTTAAATTTTATGCTCATGTTTTTTTACATTCAAATGTCTATGAATTGTTTTATATTCTATATGCTTACCCTTACTGAGCATTTGAGCTCAATCCTTTTATGTTTTCTTTTCCCCAGGATATAAATAAAGGTTTTATGTAAGAAACAAAAGGGAAGATCTTTATGGGAGATGTTGAAGATCTTTCACCACGATTAGAAGATTATATTCTGAGTTTCCAAAGACACTAAATTATTACGGTCCTTGTGTGTCTGTTTTTGTTATGTATTAATTATTCGGAAAAAGTAATGTAATGTCCATGTACGTCAAGCTTTGGGTCTCTACATTTGGTATCAAAGGAAAGGTTTAGTCAACCTTTGGAAACTAGGATGCAAAAACATTAGTGAGATCCCTAGAGATATTTCTAAGGTATGTCTCGGGATGTCCCTAAGGATAAGTATACATATAGGTTATAGTCCTAGAATTATGGTAACGATCTTAGAATTAAACCTAAGATGTTAGATATTGAAGGTACTCCCCCTTTATTATGTTTTTTCCTAGCATGATTTTTTCCTCTCACACTATTATTTTTTGGGTTTTAGACGATGGATGGAACACAAAGGAACAGTGTTGATCAATGCAATGTACAATGCAATGATTTTCCTCCTGAACAAAAAAATGTTACAGGATATGGAGTGTAAAATCTTATTTCTATACTTAATATGAATCATTCTAGACTTCCAAATGAGTAGAGAAGGGAACAATATTCTATTGAGTCCTTCATGAGGCAATGTACACCTTCTTTCAGTGGGTCTTCTGATCCACTTGTTGCTGAACAATGGATCAGTACCACCGAAAAGATATTTTCAGTTCTTCAATGTTCTGAACATGATAAAGTCATCTTAGTAGTATATCATTTGGAAGGTGAAGCTGATCAATGGTGGAATCTTATCAAGAATATGAGTCCAAGAGATGAAATTGAGTCCATGGAATGGGACGAGTTCAAGAACTTATTTTTAAATAAGTACTTCCCTCGTATTCTTCGAACAAAGATGGAAAAGGAGTTTCTTGAACTAATGAAAAAGGATGATGAATCTGTTGGTATATACGAAGCGAATTTTACAAGGCTTGCAAGGTATGCATCTGGATTTATCATCCAACCTGAAAGTAAAGTTGATCGATTCTTCACTGGCTTAAACCAAATCTTCGAAGGGCATTATCTATAATAAACTTCAGTAGGTATGAAGAAATTTTGCGTTGTGCTATCAAGGTAGAAATGGAAGTTGGTGTTACATATCCATCTCATGGTTTTGACAAGAAATGAAAGATGGAGTTCAAGGAGAAATCTCAGAATAATGGTGAAAAGAATATGAATGTTTCCTTATGCTCAAAGTGTGGAAAGAAGCATGGTGGAGATTGTCTTAAAGTGACTAGAAAATATTTTATGTGTGGAAAAGAAGGTCATCGAGCAGCTGAGTGTCGAAGTAATGGAGAAAGGGTTGCTAATGATGTGAATAAAGAAAAGACTGTAGAGAACGCACCACCAACACTTAAATGCTTCAAGTGCAAGGAAATGAGGCATTATGATAATAAATGCCCTATTCCAAGGGTTAGTGATGATCGAAATGAGCAACCACTTAAGGTAAAGGACAAAGGGAAGTCACATGCGATCACTATTGGCGATGTTGAATATGACAACGATGTGGTGGAATGATTAAGTGTTTATGTAATGGGATTCCAAAATAATGTTGTATATAGTATCATGGAATATTGGAATATTTATGTATTGGTCTATTGTGGTTTTCAATAATTTTATGGTACCGGTAACCATAGAAAGTGATTGAGATATTTTTGGAAAAAAGATGATATGCGCATAATGAAGGGATAAAGAGAAAATGAAATGTTTGACAGTATTCATGAGCTCATGACTGATATAAGGAAATAGTTATATCATGGTTTGAGTATATATAATTTTGGGGTTTTGGTATGTGGAAATAGTTAACTTTTGATAGCATTAATGTTTTCACTAAGATTCAATGGGTATTCATTTTTCAAGAGAATAGATGATCAAGGCCTTTGAATGTTTGGAATGTGACCAACATGACATATCTTATGATATATGGGGATCAACGATGGTATTAAAATGCTTGTTATATGAAATCTTTGGTAATCGTTTTCACTATAATATGAGAGTGGACTGCAGTATTATGGATAAGCCTGAATATTGGAATAGATTATGTTGGACATAAGTTAGTATTGTTTAAGGATATAAGTTTTTTCGATATTATTGATGGGATGTTATAGTAATGTAGTTTTATAAAAAGGACAACCTGTAGGATGGGTGACAGCCCATCGCATCGAACAAGGCTGTGGGAATCGAACCCACAATCGAAGTGTGACTGGACTTTATCGCCTACCACTGGCCTATAGGAATTCCCTCTTTAGTAGAAACTAGTTTTATTAAGTAGTATGATATATGAAGTATAATTCCATTTTAGGAACCATATATTATTAATCTCACTATAGATGGACTTATGTATTTTTGATAACTTTTATAACCTTTTGTTTGAGACAGATGTAATGACCCATCATTCTATTGCATGATCTGCTAACACTTCACGAATGACAAATTCAACTTCATTTCTTTAAGAGATGATGTGGAAATTGTCCAAAGAACGACCAACAGTGAGACTGTACCAAAATCACAAAAGTATTTCTTCTAATTCCAATTTCATCAACTTTAGGGAAATGATCTTGAAAACCAAAAATGTTGTCCTAGTGCCCTTATATCCGATGAATCAGATGGTACCTTAGATCATCAAAAGTCTATGGCTTTGTGATTGATGGCTTTTTCATAGCCATGTTCTCTACCACTCTCCATCAGAACATGATGGTTATATTTCTCCTCCATATCCATATTTTCACCTATGCTCTCCTATGTGGAAACCCAATGATGAGTTATTTGGGTATCCTTTATGTTTCTAATGTTCCTTTTTTAAATGAAGTTTTAGTATTACTTTTTACGATGTGGGTTTCTATGAAAGAAACTCTCGTGTAATAACCCATTTATAACCCCGATGAATTTCGAGGGCGAAATTCATTTTAAGGGGGGTAGAATGTAACACCCCGAGATTTTATGAAAAATATTCTTTTTAATGTCTTGTGTTGTACGCTACACCAAAATTAGCTTGTGATATACGCAACACCGTATTTTCTTGCAGTATACGCAACACTATTCTTGGCCCGCGTTACACACAATTTCAAGTTCGTTTTGTAGAAACTATTCTACGCCACATTATGTATAGATTTTGTTTAATGTATAAATGAAATAAGTTTTGATTGTGTTATATGCAACACCAAACAGAGCTTTCACTACACACAGCCCTGACTTGGCTTGCATTACACGCAATAAATACCTTCCTTGATAGCGTGTGTAGTATGCAATACCGAGTTTCACTAAACGAGACATTATTATAATATTATTATGATCTCGCCGTTATGAATAGTAATACCCAATTTTTGAAATTTTATAAATTTTATCTTTCAAAATGGACTTCATTTTTGGATTCAGAATATCGAAATTATCTTAGGGTGAAATTTTGGTACTTTTTGGATAACTTTCATATTCTGATGAATAGTGAAAATTACTAAATTTTAATTAAAAAAACTTTTTTAATCGAAATAATTAATAGTGATAAATAATTTATTTGAGTGGTTTTAAAGTATATTTAGAATATATTTTTACCATTTGATTCAATGTTGGTCATTGGATGTAATTTCACATTTAAACCAGACATAAACAAGTGTCAATCTTTTGATAGTTATTATCTCTTAAAAACACGCTATTTGTTTTGACGACGAGAATTAGATTTTAAATTAATTAATGAAACTGATATGTTTTGAATTTGGTAAAATAGACATCATTTTTGAATTCATAATAGAAAATTATATCTTAGGCCTAATTTTTGGTATTTTTCTGGAAACTTTTATTTTTTTGATGAATAGTGAAACCACTAAGTGGTATTTAAAAATAAACTGATTTTTTCATAAAACTTAATTTTACCGCTTCTGTGAGTGGAATTTCGAAAATCTGAGAAACACGGTTAATATCAAGGACTAAAATTTGGTTCAATGAGATGAAAATATTTTTTTGTGAATAGTAACTTTTTACTTTTATTTACCACGGTTAAAAGTAAATAGGATAATTAAAGGTAAAAATGATATTATTATTACCCTAACACATGTCTTAATTCTATTGGATAAGTGTAATTTGACAAAAAACAACCTTAGGAATAAAATATTACCATTTAGGCCCACTTGGAGTAGATTAGGACATTTATTATTAATTTATTTAAAGAAGGGTTAAAATAGTGAAAATCAATGTTTAATAAGTAAATAATTTTTAATATAGGGTTATACATAAGATAAATTAGACTATAAAGATTAATTAGAAATATAAAAAGATTTCCTACATAATGGTATTTTGTTTATAATTTTTAGACATTAAATAATCTAATTTATTTATGACACAAAGATGATGCAATAATTATCTTATTAATGAAATATTGACATAATTAATGTTATAAATACCCAAATAAATGTAATTTGAGACTTTTTATGAATTAAAATAATTTTATAGGTTAATATGACATGTTTTTATTGATTAAGTTAACTTTTTTCTAACTAATCACTCTGTTATGATATTTACACAAATCAATTACCAAATAGTGTCAAAATTGACATAAAATAGTTTTTATAACAAATATTATATTATTAATTGTTATTTTATTCTTAAAAATCTAAGGTTCAGCCAAATGACTTAGATATGGTTATATATATTAATAATAAACAAATTGGGGTTCTTTTGGCTTGTTATAGTAAGTTTATTAACCTTATAGTGTAAGAAAACAAGAAGACACGGTAAAAGTAAAATTATTTAACTTAAATATAAATCTAAATGATAAGGTTAAAATAGATACCTAAACTTGTCTAAATTATATTGGATGAGAGGATTTCGACCCATACCCACCTTATCTTCGAAATAAATCAATTTTGAGCTATTAAAAACCGAATATGACTTTATAATAAAATAATATTTTTAGTTTTTCCAAAGGTGCCCCTCTCCTCCCTTATAAAAGGGCACCTCCTCCCTCTCTTCCTCACACCACTTTGAGCCTTCAATCTCGGCCAAACCCTGAAAAATTATCTTCTCCACTTCCCTAGAAACATACTAGAGGTCCTGATATTTTTCAAAGACCAATTTTAGTGCCCTAAAAGGAGGCCTCAAAGAGGTGCTTCAAAGAAGAGGTAATGCCCGTTAACGATTCTTTCAACTTTATTTCTTCTTCCACTTATTTTTATTTAGTTGTTTCATTATGAAGTAATAACATCAGTATCACTCATATACTTATATTTTATTATAATTATGAAACAACCCTATTTCACCATCTATTCATCCTACAGAAAACGAAATCACCGCGCGTGTGTACGTACGAAATACCGTCTCCACGCCGTGGTGTAATCTATTTTCCACCACCACCTTACATGGATGGGTATAATGGTGTAAATAAATAACTATATATGGTTATTGTAAAGTGATATTGATTATGTAATATTATACATACACTTCAATACAATTCCACGATCATGGGAATGATATCATCGGTCGTGCGTACGGACGGACTACCGTCTCCATGAATGCGATGAGATTCATTTTCCATGATTAACCATTCAAAAAATGATTATAAAGTATATATAATGAATAATAATGAAATATATGACATAATGAAGCTACTGGATTTATGTATACATATATATATATATATATATATATATATTTCATCTACTTAATTCCATTCAATTCAATAAGGAAACGAAAACAGCGTTCATGCGTACGTACGGACTACCGTCTCCATGAATGGTGTATTTATTTCCATTTATAGATATATTATATATATTTATATTCTGAATATATTTTATATATAAATCATGTTTTACATTCTGGATATAAGTAATCATGATCTAATTAATCATATGAATAATTACAATTTAAAACACGAACGACAAATGAAACGATTTTACCCAAAACGCTACTTTAACATGAATTTACAAAAGAACGGGTAATATAAAGTCATAATTGAACCATATATGATATAATAACAATGAATATGATTCTTTAATAAGTCAATGACATTATTTAAATCATTATACAGGAGGTTTGGATACGTACGAAGCATATCAGACCTATGGTAAGGGATAATTTTGCAAATCTCATTTTTATCCGAGATTGCTTATTCGTAAGTATTTACTGGGGTTATTGCAATCATTAATGTCTATGTTTTATAAAAGATTTTTCATGTATGTTTAAAGTCATTTTTACCCATTTTTACTTTTACCCCTTGGTATGGAAGGAATCTTCTTTTATTTACCCTATAAGGTACTTTTTTGACTTTTCTGACAAAAGTACGAGAAGAATGTTTTTTTAACGTATACGACATGAAAGGATTTTTACGGTTTTATAAAGCCTTATTTTCATGAAGCTTCCTCCAAAATATTTCATGACTATTTTCAACAAAATCATTTTTTTTTAAAATTTCATGATATTTTGTGAAAAGAAAATGATTTTGAAGAAGAAAGGATATTTTCCTCAAGAATTCATTTCAAGTGTTTTATCAAAACCATTTTTCATCTAAGATGAAATTATTTCATATGTTTATGTTTAAAGTATAATGTCTCTATGATTTACATGGTTTCACTTTCCTTATTATTAAATGATATCAATTTATTTTATATGGATTATGTGATTTACATGGATTTATTTTATAAAGCCTTATTTTCATGAAGCTTCCTCCAAAATATTTCATGACTATTTTCAACAAAATCATTTTTTTTTAAAATTTCATGATATTTTGTGAAAAGAAAATGATTTTGAAGAAGAAAGGATATTTTCCTCAATAATTCATTTCAAGTGTTTTATCAAAACCATTTTTCATCTAAGATGAAATTATTTCATATGTTTATGTTTAAAGTATAATGTCTCTATGATTTACATGGTTTCACTTTCCTTATTATTAAATGATATCAATTTATTTTATATGGATTATGTGATGATGGGATGATGTTTATGAAACCCATTTTATTTATTGGGTTTTTATGAATGATGTATGTTTATTTTGTGGAAAAAGTAAGAATGATTTCATTATGAGATGGGTGGGACCTATATATCCCTCCAATGAATTGGGTAAAGATTTATATATCATGAGATAGACATGGATGGAACAGTAAGTTAATCTGGTTCAGTAATACAGGACTGGAATGAGGAGTGAACTCGATTCAGAAAGGGACTTTGTCCACTAAGATGGTCTTGGCAGCAATTCCTTGGCTAATATAGAAATCATATCATGTGCTTAATGGTTTCCAAAATTACATGTTTTATTCCCATGCTAATTTATCATGATTAATGTTTCTTCATGATCTATGCCTTACGTACTACCATGTTTTATTTCATTGCTCAAGATTTTGATGTTTAGATTTTATGCTCATGTTTTTTTGCATTCAAATGTCTATGGATTGTTTTATGTTATCTATGCTTACCCTTACTGAGCATTTGAGATCACCCCTTTTATTTTTTCTTTTCCCCAGGATATAAAGAAAGGTTTTAGGTAAGAAAAAAAGGGGGAAGATCTTTATGGGAGATGTTGAAGATCTTTCACCAGGATTAGAAGATTTTATTTCGAGTTTCCAAAGACACTAAACTATTACGGTCCTTGTGTGTCTGTTTTTGTTATGTATTAATTATTCTGCAAAAGTAATGTAATTTCCATGTACGTCAAGATTTGGGTCTCTATAAAGATGTTCAAGCTTTCACAATGCTACAGATAAAATATCTTACCTCCCAGTAGTTGTAAATGCCCCCTATGAACTTTGCTCCTCAAGAGAGTCCTGTATTAATTAATTTAACATTTCTGTAATGATTGAAATTATATGAAGAAAATAGTTAACATAAATAAATAAAATAGATATCTTACAATCCTCTCAGCTATGATTCTCGATTCTTATGAAAGATATTGCTCTCTTTTGGCCTGCTGAGCTCTCTTCCATTTTTCATGTCTAGGTGGAGGGGATGGAGGGGCCACCTCTCCAGAGATTAAAGACTCAGCTCTTAGTTGTTGAATTTTTTCCGCCATCATTTGTTCATCCAAAAATGTATACCCTCCCCAAGATAAACTATGAGGGTATACATTTTTAGATTGGATCTCCTGATGAGATTTCCTTGTTTGCTATAAATTAAGAATAAGAAATCATTAAAAAAACATTAATAAGATCATTTATATAAGAAATATTATAAAAGTTTACATTACCCTTACCAAAAATTACTCTTTTCTTCTACTTTCAAAAAACTGTATCCATGTGTCTTCATCTATAAAAGGATATATACGTCATGGATTTTTATGACTCCTAGGACCATAAATGAAATTAGATGAGAGGGTTGATTTGAAATCCCTCCATCTCCTGACAACCAATGATAAACATTTCCTCCTGACTCCTCCAGTGTCAGGAATATCAAATGTCATGTGATAAATAAGAGGTTAAACATATTATATATACTAGAAAAATTTAAAGAATAGTCAAACAATAGAAAAAGATCTTACCAAAATCGTCTCCCACAACTGAGAGATTATCTCTTTATCCACATGTCTATAGTCATCATACAAAATGCTTACTTTTCTCTTAGCCTGAGTTGATACAAAACTCTTAAAATATTTTGCATTTGGACCTCTAGGAATATCATCATCATCGAACTCAATGAGTATCCTCTGATCCTACGTATGGGAAAGTGCTAATTTTGGTAAATGTGTGCACCCACGTTTTCCAACCTTTGAACTCTTTGTCATAATAGGAGCACATGAGGAAGATTGGGGAACATCAAGAGGAGCATGTGAATGTTCCTCCCCATAGGTATAGCCAATATTCTCATCTCCAGAATCATGTGGTTGATCAACTGAATGATCTTTCATTATCCTTCAAATCAAAAAACAAACATTAGTTCACAAATATACAAATTCAAATATTTTAATACTACTTTAATCAGAAAATAGAAAATTGTACTAAGTTACATAATAGTAAACATTGGTAATATGGTAAGCATGTTAAAAAATGGCAAAGATTGTAAATATGGTAAAGATGGTAAACATGGTAAACATGGTAAACATGGTAAACATGGTAAACATGGTAAACATGGTAAACCTGGTAAAGTAATTGTCACTGAACCAAAATAATAGATATATAATTCATGTAATGGTAAACATGATAAAGTAAACTAAACAAACTTAAAACAAACAAAAACTTATACTTATTTTGTTTTAATACATGTTTTAATAAAGAAAAAACTTAAAATATCTAACATTTTATGAAAAAAATAAATGTAAACAAGAAATAAGCATATGTTACCTATAATTTTAGGAATGTACAAATGGATTGTTTTCTCAAATTCCTTCATAGTGATCATTAATTATGGCACAAACCATGTCTTCAACATGCTCATCATTATGTTCTGTTAATCTTTCCATGGAAGTAGGGATTTCACATAAATCAACATCTTCATCAAGTTCATCCTCACCATCATATTGTTTTTCCCTTGTAAAACAACATCCCAATGAATATCCAATTGATCTACTATATAGAAAATTTGTTTTTCATGTGTTTCCATTATAAAAGAATCAGTTATGTCTTCCAATCTATTCAGATTAACAAGTGTCATTCCAAATTCATCGTGTCTAACACTGTTGTTACCGATAAACCATTTACAGTTAAAAATAGGAACTTTAATTTTAAAGTAATCAACCTCCCATATGTCTTCAATCACTCCATAATATGCACTTGATGAAGAAATTGGGTTTTTGTCCTTAGCACTCAAAAAATGCATTGCTTCTGCAAACACCAATACACAACTATTCTAAACTGCACTTCAATTGTCATGATCTTTCGTATGAAATATATATCCATTAAACATGGACCACCCACTATCCATGGACCACCCACTATCCATTTTAATGTCTATGATACATCTGATCTACCATGCAAGGTCTTTTTAAACCATGAAAAAAAAGTTTTTTTGTGCTCATTCAAAATCCACATTTCTTTCTTCTTTGGATGACATTATTTTAACCCATTAATATGCAATGTGATATGCGGTTGAGAATCAGCTAGGTTATTCAAGATGTATGATTCTAACTTCTTCATCTGTTTAGCTGACAATGATTTGACTTTCAAGCCAAGAATCCCCTTTTCCTCATTATTAACTCGTTCATGGAGATATGAAGGAAATCCTATGTGTTGCACCGCAGACAAGTAGCTCGTACAAAACTCTGCTACCTCCTCAGAAATATACTTTTCAATAATTGAGGCTTTAGGTCGATATGGATTTTTAACATAC
This sequence comes from Viscum album, assembly GCA_963277665.1. Lineage (NCBI taxonomy): Eukaryota > Viridiplantae > Streptophyta > Magnoliopsida > Santalales > Viscaceae > Viscum > Viscum album. The sequence continues at coordinate 1,017,247,891 of OY728155.1, forward strand.
CCCTTTAATATTTTCATATAACTTTCAAAAGGATACATCCAACAAAGATATATAGGTCCACAAAGCAATATTTCTCGAACCAGATGAATCATTAAATGCTCCATTATATCAAAAAAAGTTGGAGGAAAATACATTTCCAATTGACAAAGTATAAAAATTGCATCCTTTTCCAAAATTTTCAAAGCATTCACATTAATTGCCTTGTTACAAATTGAATTGAAAAAATAACAAAACTTCATTATAGTCTTTTTGACATGGATGGGCAATATTACACGCAATGAAACTAGTAGAATTTGTTGCATCATGACGTGAAAATCATGTGATTTTATACCTATCAACTTCAAGTCCTTCAATGAGAAATTTTTTTTTACATTTGAAGAATAACCTTGAGGCACTTTGATATCATGAAGGCACTGACAAGAGCTAATTTTCTCCCTCTTCGATAATGTATGGCAATCCGGGGGAAGAAATGTTCGTCTTACTTTATAAGTGGGAGCTAACTCCAAACGTATTCCCATTGATAGTAAGTATAATCTTTAATTCAACCCATCTTTTGTCTTTCCTTTAATATCTAACAATGTTCCAATCAAACAATCACAGATATTCTTCTCCATGTGCATGACATAAATATTATGTTTAACTTTATGATACCTCCAATATGGTAGCCCAAAAAATATTGACCTTTTCTTCCAAATATGTCTATCATTACCAGATTTCAGTGTCTTTCCCAATGTCACATCAAATTTTTTCACCCTCTCAAAATACAGATAAGGGGATAAAGGTTTTGGAGTAGTATCAAATTCTTGTGAGCCATTGAATTCCTTCATTAGTCTTCTATAAGGGTGATCCATAGGCAAAAACTTTCGATGACCCATGTACACTATTTTCCTCCCATGATGCAATTGAAAGTATGACATCTGTTATTCGCAAATTGGACATGCTGTATGCCCTTTAACACTATATCCAATAAAATTTCCATACACTGGGAAGTAATTTATAGTGAATAGAAGCACTGTATGCAGTTGAAAATATTCCATTTTATAAGAATCATACACCCTAACACCATCGGCCCATAAAAATTTCAAATCATCAATCAACGGTGACAAGTAAACATCAATATCATTGCCGGGTTGCTTTGGACCAGAGATCATTATACTCAACATAAAATATTTGTGCTTCATACAAACTTCAGGAGAGAGGTTGTAAATTACCAATAAAACAGGCCATGAACTATGTGTGCTACTGAGGGTTCGGTATGGATTCATTCCATATGCGCACAACCCTAGTCTGAGATTTCTAATTTCATTTCCAAATGTAGAATACTGTGCATCAATTTTCTTCCATTATGGACAATCAGCTGGATGGCGTATTTTTTCATCACATACCCACTCATCAGCATGCCATCTTAACCTTTTTTCATCATGTGAATTAGCAAATAAACGTTTTAAACGATGAATTATAGGAAGATACCAAAATACCTTTGAAGTGATCTTTGTAATCTCTACATCAGCCTGTGATTTTTCTTTCACCTTATACAATGATGTCCCACATTTATGAAATTATGACAGAAATTCATATTTTTTCCTATATATAATGAAGTCATTCAGACAGGCATGTATTTTCTTGTATCCCAATCCCATCGGGCATAATATTTTCTTGTCCTTATAATGTGAATCTGGAAGATCGTTATCTTTTGAAAGAATGTCTTTCATCAATTGTAGAATCTCTGTAAAACTTCTGTCACTCCATCCATGTTTCGCCTTCAGGTTAATCAATCTTAACACCGCTAACAAAATAGTAAAATATGTACAACAAGGATATAATGGTTTTTTAGCATCCCCATATAGATGTGCAACTGTCGGTTCTATCTCAATTTGTTCTGCTACAATATCGCGAATCATTTCTTCAATTCCATTGGAGTTACCATCTTTCGAATCATCATTATCAGTGACATTCCATCTAGTTTAACCATGCCAAATCCAAGGGCTGTAACTCAGATTAAAACCATGACAAATCAGATGATCTTTTATCTCTCTACTTTTCAACTTCTTCATATTCAAACATTTCAGGCATGGACAGAAACAAATGTCACAACATGGAACATTTCGTTTAGAAAATTCTAAAAAGGCATCAACACCTTCCTCATATTCATTGCTCATTCTATGTTCTGTAATCCAACTTTGACTCATTATTACCTATAACAAATATCAAATATATATATATATATTTCAGATAAGACCAATATATTTTTATATGAAAAAAATCATAATTTGAATGTAAATTTTTTTTGAAATATAAAACAAATATATGCGTATTTAAAAAAATATGCTTGAATATTATTTTAAAAACAAAATATAGTTAGATATAACAGTTTTAAATTCCATTGAATCAAAGAAAACCATGGGGCCTACAATGGTTGATAGAAAATTGGAGAAAATGGAGTAAACTTGAGAATCAAATCAAATTTAAAATAAAAATTCAGATGGAGAAAATCACAATGTAAAGCCAATCATCACGAAAAAATCATCATGTCATAATCTCAGAAACCATGATGCAGTAGTGAATCCCAACAGACACTTATCCCCCACCCCCTTGGACTCCCCCTAGACAACACCACCCCCTTGTACAGCCCCCCAGCCCCTAGACACCACCCCCAGCCCTTGGACACCCCATGGACACCACCACACCCTTGGACATCCCCCACCCCTCCTGGCACCCCCACCCCCAAGACAGCCCCCACCCCTCTAGACAGCACCCCCACCCCGCTTGGACACCACCCCCACCCCTAACCCCTTAGACCCCCCCCCACGAACAGCACCCCACCCCTCTAGATAGCACCCCCACCCCTCCTAGACACCACCCCCACCCCCCCTGCCCCTTGGACACCCCCTTGGACACCCCCAAACCTCTGGATAGCCCCCACCCCTTGGACAACCCCCACCACTCTAGACAGCACCCCCACCACTCCTGGACAACACCCCCACCCCCTACCCCCTTGGACACCCCTGGACACCCCCAACCCTTTGGACATCTCCCACCCCCTGGACAGCCCCCCACCCCTCTAGATAGCACCCCCACCCCTCCTGGACACCACCCCCACCCCTACCCCTATGGACACCCCCCTGGACACCCCCAACCCTCTGGACACCCCCCACCCCCCGGACAACCCCCAAAACCCTCTGGACAGGCCCCACCCCCTTGGACAACCCCCCACACCCACCCACCCCTTGGACACCCCTTGGAAACCCCCAACCCTCTGAACAACCCCCACCCCCGAACAACCCCCCAAACCCTATGGACAGGCCCCCACCCCCTTGGAAAGCCCCTCACCCCTTGGAAACCCCCCCACCCCCTTGGACACCCCCTGGATAGCCCCAACCCTCTGGACAGCTCCCCCACCCCCTGGACAGCCCCCCACCCCTTTAGACAGCACCCCCACCCCTCCTGGACACCACCCCCACCCCCTACACCCTTGGACACCCCGCCTGGACAGCCCCCCGCCCCTCTAGACAGCACCCCCAGCCCTCCTGGACACCACCCCCACCCCTACCCCCTTGGACACCCCCTAGACACCCCCTCACCCCCGGGACAGCCCCCACCCCTCTAGACACCACACCCCACCCCTCCTGGACACTACCCCCACCCCCTACCTCATTGGACACCCCCCTAGACCCCCAACCCTCTGGACAACCCCCACCCCCGGACAACCCCACAAACCCTCTGGATAGGCCCCCACCCCCTTGGACAGCCCCCCACCCACCCCCTTGGACATCCCACCCACCCCCTTGGACCCCCCACACCCCTGGACTGCCCCCCACCTCCATGGACACCCTGGACAACCCCCAACCCCCTGGACACCCACTAACCCTCTTAACAGCCCCCAAAACCATGGGATTTTAACCTCAAGCTACTATTTTTGGCATATCTAGAGATTTTAACCTCAAGCTACTTGTTTTGGTATCATTCCATTATTCAAAATGAGAACCATGAATTGTTTCTCCTACTAGTCTAAAATTCTCTATTGTGCAATGAATCAGTTTTTAATAGCATATGAAGACTTATAATAGTCCACGAAAATAAGCGACATAAATAGATTATTGAACAACAAAAAGTGATACCCAAAATAGAAACAAACAAGGATCCAAAACAAAAATTCCACCATGAAAAACCAAATATATACTCATAAAATAAATCACACTGGTACACTGAATGGGTGTATCACAATGGTTTACATATAAATTGTAGCAATATAGGTGAATGAGATCATTAGTTCTCAATGAAAACAAAAATTACCATCAATGTCGGGCATTCACAAAACAAAAACAAACAAAATATAAGTAGGTGAGGCTTACGTGAATATTGCGAGTCGATCTATTAGATCTGGGTATAATAAATAAGATGATGATGGCAAAATGAGGTAAGAGTGTTCAAAATCGACGAATCTTACCTAGTTTAAACAAAAAAATCGCAAAAACGTAAATGTAGACTATCCGGGAAAAAAACGAATTAAATAAAGTTGTGGGAGGCTTACTTGAGTGTTGTGAGTTGAGATGATAGATTCGAGGAGAGTAAAGATGAAAAACGATGATGGAAAAACGAGTTTAACGCAAAGAGATCGATGAGTCTATTAGGGTTTACCGTGCGAGAGAGACGAGTCGCCAGACTATCGATCGAAAAATTTTAAATGACAATCCATGGGGCATGTTAATTTTTTAAATGTTTTATAACATCGTTTATTTGATAACGGGCGTTATAATCTGTTTTTATTACATTTATAACATCGATTATTATAATAACCGACGTTATAAATGTATCAGATTCGGATTTTTTTACATCGGTTATTTTATAACCGACGTAAAAAAATCCACGTGTTTGTTTTTTACGTCCATTATAGAATAACTGACATAAAAAATACATCAGAAGTCACAATTTTTTACCTCAGTTATTTTATACCCGATGTAAAAAATTCTGCGGGTTGTTTTGTTACGTTGGTTATCAAATAACTAACGTCAAAAAGGCCTTAAAAGCCACTTTTTTTACGTCGGTTATTTTATAACCAACGTAAAAAATTCATAGATACCTTGTTTTTTATGTCGGTTATCAAATATTCGATGTAAAAAACACCGCGCTTTGGTTTTTTACGTCGGTGAATTTATAACCGACGTAAAAAACAAACGCGTGCGATTTTTAACGTCGGTTATTAAAATAACCGACGTTAAAAATTTACTCACCACATTTTTTACGTCGGTTATAAAATAACCGACGTAAAAAACCACGTTTCACCGATTATCATGTCGGTTATATATAACTGACATAAAAATGGTGACGTAAATAACGTTTTCTACACTATTGATAGTTTTTATAATAAAATATCTGTTTTATTGAGATGAATTTGACAAATATATTTCTAGAAACAAATAGAACATAATTATATATTTTAAGAAATGAAATATGTTTTTAAAAAAAATAAGGAATTATTAATATTATTTTTTAATGAAATAGAATTTTAAAAAAATATTGTTTAATTATAAATGATAAAATAATTTTATAATGTCCAAAGAAATTTTTATATGCGTTAGAATTTTGACTGTCTTAAAAAATGATATTTTTTAATAAATAAGGATTTTAATATTTAAAAGTTAAAAGTTTCATATTTATAGAATTATTCTGATAAAATAAACATTATATTTCAAATCAAAATGTCCAAATTAGGTTAGTGTGTATTTTTTTGAATTTTTTAATTTTTTTTACTTTTAGTGAATAGTAAAAATATAGTTTTAGGTTTTCAGTATATTTTATGTCCTTATAATTATTTCATAATGAGGTGATAATTAATTAAATGAAATGAAAAACCAGAAATATTTTATTTTATTAATATTATGTATTCCAATAGATTTAAATCAATTTCCAATCCAAGAATTGACTTTCCCAATTCTAAAAAAATAATTTATTTTAAAGGAATTATTTTCTGGAAAATTGAACATTTCATGTCCAAAAGAGTATTAAAAAATGTGGTTTAGTATTGGTGGATTAAAATATCATATATTGTGATGCAAATTTAAAAACTATTATTAAATATCGTCGGTAATCTAGGAGGTTTTATTTTTTAGAACCTAGATTTCCAAGACATATATTTAAAAGTTATTAAACAATTCCTCCACTTTTCCTATAAATAATTACCCATTTCACCATTACCATTCAATTTTAATCCATCCTCTATGATTTTATAGTAATTATTCTTCTCAAGGAGTCCCCAAGGTGTCCACATTGCAACATGGTTCCAATCTTCATTATTTTGGAGTAACTCTTCACGGTAATGAAGATCACCACTTCTCTTTTTCTTTCGAGTTCCCTTTTTTGTATGTCTTTTATATTACACAATAAGTTCTTTAATTTGAATTTATATGATCACATTACTATAATAATAGCTTTTTATCAATGGTGAACCTTATTTCTCTCCCATTTAACCCTTTTCAAAAACCATGTTTTATACCCGTCATGCAATGGAATTTACTTCCAAATTTTTTTTCTTTTACTTAAGATAATCTAATTTATTTTATTTTTTTGAATAACCATGCCAAGTCCTTTTTCATGGGTATTAGACTAGATGAAAAATTATTTATTGGTTCATGAAATCACAAATAGTGAACCTAAATTTACTTTTTGTGGGTTAGAAATGATGTTATGATAGTATCTTTAAGCACTTTTATATGCCAAAATTTTGTATAAGAATCCAATTATTTATTCCGAATAGGTTATTAATGATATGATTTATTATAATATATGTGTCTCACACTAATTATGAAATATGAAGGGTGATCCATGATGGAACTCCAATGCATTGGATAAATAATTTAATCTCTTGAGATGAAATGTTTTATGATACCTTGATGAGTAACATTGGTAATTTTCATTAATGAAACCTTGGTGATAAACCATGGTGACATTCTTAACAATGTATCATTGAAATACTATAGCCACATTTCCATTTTATGATTCTGGTTCTTATTATTATTATCATTATATGATTATTTTTTATGCCTTATTGTTATGACTCATGTTCATATTGAAATGTTTCATGATTACATGTTATTTGTATCCCTTTCTTATTACCTTATAGAGATTCAGGATCTCCCCTTTCCATTAATGTATGTCCATAGGATTTGAGATGTAATAAATGTAACATAGGGTGTACTAATTAATATTCATTCAATATAATTAGAATAATTTTTTATGTTTTTAGCAATTATGTACCTAATTTCCAAGAAAATAAACATTAAAAGATCAAGAGTTTTTTCCATGTAATGAAAATTTTATATAATAAAAAGGTAGGATATCGCAGTTGGTATCATAAGATAGTTTAGTTATTTATAAAAATTAGTAAATGAAAAATTTATAAAGAACCCTAGGGTTTGAGTTTAAATAAAAGAAAACATCTTGGTATTTTGTTAAGTATTATGTAAGTGGTTTCCAAGAAAATTCATCCATGTATGGATAATGTAAGTGTATTTGGATCTCAAATAGATATACTTAGGGGTAACAACCGAAAACACCACATTGATATAGACTTAATTGGGAGCAGTGCATGATAATAGACCATGATGCACACCTAGTTTACACTCCCGAATGATATTTTTTTAATAAGAATATTTTTTAGGTACTGTTCTGAAGGATATATAGAAAATTTATTTTTTATTAGAAGAGGTTAATAAATAATATATTCAGGAATGATGTTTTAAGACATAAAACCCCTTTAGAATTATAATATTTAAAAAATTAACTAGTTTCAAACTAATATTTTATTCTGTAAAAAAATGAAGGGAAATAGGAGGAACCATATAAATGATGAGTGAAATAGACGTTGTACTAACTACCATCTGATGAAAGTTGGAATGGAAAACATCATGAGGATAATGAATCAAATATCTTGAGTTATTAATAATAACTTTAATCATATTGAGAGACCATATTCACCTTGATGGGAATAAAATTCTATTGAGTCCTTCACGCATCAATGACCACCTTGTTTTAGTGGATCTACCAAACAATGGATTTCTGAACAATGGATTATCTCTATAGAAAGGATATTTTTTTAAATACACTATTTAGAGCTGGAGAATGTCACATTGGATGTATAACGCTTATAAGGAGAAGCTCGTCAGTGGTGGACACAGATTAAAAATAGGAATATGAGAAATAATATTGATTCTATCAAGTGGGAAGAGTTCATTGGAATATTTTTCCATAAATATTTCCCCTAATAGATGAAAAAAATGGAAAAGGAATTACAAGATCTAAAGTAGAAGGAAATTGAATCTCTGAGAAGCTATGAGAATAAATTCACAAGACTTTCTCGATACACTATTATCTTTTATATGGATACCAATTTAATGTTTTATTGAATATTTTGTGAACTGAGACACCATGTTTTGAGTAAATTAGAAAACCAAGAAAATGAAATATATATATAGATAGCGAGGAGTGATATTAATGATATGTTGGAGTTAGGGGAGATATAATGGTCGCAAATGTAAACTAAAAAATAAGACAACAATGGAGCCAAACCGAGGGAAGAACTTTGATCATGGAATAGGATGAAAGAAATTTAAACATATATAATTAAAAAAATGTGGGATGAAGCATTCAGAGAACTAATTGGTTTGATATTTAGAGTTTTACAAATATAAGAGATATGAGCATATAGATCAGAACTATTTCATTGAGGTGAATTATTAATTACTCAAAAATAACAATAAAGGTAAGATGGTTAAAATAGAAATAAATTTCAATGCATCATGTTTCAATAGCTTGGGAAATTTTACAATAAATTTTCAAATCAGAAGATAATGGACGGAAACCCCTATCAACTTCAACATAGTCCAAGGGAGAGAGTTCATGAATTTTCATCAGGATGACTAAAGTGTATGCTCCAAATGATGTAGTGGTAGGTACACTCATTGTTCTCTCAATGATAGAAATTACATTGTTTGATCCTATTTCTACTCATTCTCTTTTTCCATCCATGTTTTCAAAGAATATAGAAACAATCCATGAGATGCTTAAAGTAGAGTTATCATTCATGACTCATGGAGGGAGTATCCTAGCATTAACCATGTAAATAAACTCAAGTATTAACTTTGGTGAGTAAAATCTCATAAAAAATATAGTAGTCATTCACGTGGTGTAATTTGACACTATACAAGGGATAAACTTGATCTCAATGTCTAATGAATTGTTTAACTATAGGGTTAAGGAAATTTTAATAGTCTTGAATAGAAAACCTACAGTCCTTTTCAAATGAGATATATCCCAGACTGAGATTTTTATAGATTAAACTCTTATAGAAATCTTTATGGATATTATTAGTGAATAGGTAGAAGATAATTAAAGTATAATGATAGAAAAATTCCCCATCATTTAGGAATAAATTGACGTATTTGTTAAATAGTTTCCTAGACCTCCCCCATAAAGAAAGGCAGTGTTCTCTATTTAACTCATACATGGATCCAAGATGATATTTAAGACCTAATATATAATATAAAATGTATTTTTATATAAATTAGATAATAAAATTCAAGATATTTGGATTAGGGATTTATCAGACTAAGTGTGTCTCATTGGGGAGAACATGTTCTCTTTGTGAAGAATAAGGATGGATTAATGAGACTATGCATTGATAATAGAGAACATAATAGGATCACAATGATGAACAATTACCCTCTCCCAAGGTTTGATGATTTATTTGATCATATTCATGGAGACCTATTATTTTATAATATTTTCCACTAATCTAGGTATCATCAATTGAGGTTGAATAAAGAATATATTATAAATCCTTCCTTATAAACAACATGTGGGCATTATGATCTTATTTTAATTACCATTTCCTTGATTAATTCTCCCACTATATTTATGTATTTTATGAATAGTGTCTTTAAGGACTAACATGAAAATTTCATTGTAGTTTTTATTGATGATATTCTGATATATTCCAAATGTTTTGAGGAGAATGTGGATTATCTATGTGTTATATAGAAAACTCTGAGGAAGGGGAAACTATTTGGAAAATCTAACAAATATGAATTCTGGTTAAAACAAGTTGCATTCTTGGGGAAAATTGTAACCAATGAAGGAATCTTAGTTGATCGTGGAAATAAAAACGCTATAGAGAAGTGGAATCATCCTGTAATATTAACCGATATTTATATCTTCCATGGTTTAGGGGGTTATTATAGGAGGTTTGTGAAAACAAATCATGATTTTTTAATCCTTTAACCATGTTAACATGAAAAATAGATAATATGGTCTGTAAAAGAAGTGTGAAGAATGATTTGAATAAATGAATAATAGATTGGTTACTGATCCAGTGTTAACTCAACCCTCTTTCAAAGAATGTTTTTTTATTTATAGTGATGCATCATTAAAAGGTATTGGGTGAATATTCAAGGAAAATTACAAGGTGAACAATAATGAAACTCGACATTTAAGTCCTCATGAAAATATTTATCATATTCATGACCTGGAGTTATAAGTTCTCATTTTTCCATTGAATATATGGAGGAACTATCTTTATGGTGAGAAATTTGATATATAAATAACCACTAAAGTTTTATCTATGTATTAAAATAAATTGAATTTAACATGATCCAAAGTTGATGGTTGAAACTTCATAAAGAATATTGGTGTTCGATTCTTTATCACCCTATGAGATAAATCAATGTCACTAAATGATTAAGTTGGGAAGACCATGTTATGCAATCAATGATGAGGATTCAAGGAGATCCATTGATCAAGGACCTAATAAGGTTTTAAATGATCATCATAAGGGAAGGGACATCATTAATCATATCCCAAATTATTTCTCAACCATAATTACTAGAGAGTATCAATAGAACTCATAATGAAGATACTTTGACACAAAAGAAAATAAAGGTGATGAAGAAATGGAAGTTTTATGAGTTAAATATTGATAAAGAAGGTGTACTAAAATTTAATACAAGGTTATGTGTCGCCTATATCTTGAAGATAAATAAGGATTATACAGATGAATATAATTCCCCTATATCATTTATAAATAATGGAAGAACTAAAATGTATAGGCAGCTTCATAAAAATTATTGGTGGGATAATAGGAATAGGGAGATTGTTGAATACAGTAAAAGGTGATTGGAGTGTCAAAAAGAGAAGGTGCAACGATAAATTCTGAAAGGGGGTTTTCAATCACTACCCATACCAATATGGAAGTCAGACAATATCATTTTGGAATTTTTCACGGGTCTATTAGGAACACCCAAAGGAGACAATGCAATATTTTTTTATAGTGAATCGACTCACCAAGACAGCCCATTAAATCTCTATTCAAGAAGTTTTCTCTCTTGACCAACATTACAAGATATTCATAAATGAAGTGGTGAGGATGCACGGGGTGACACCCTATATCATTTATGATCATGATCCAAGGTTTACATCTGAATTATGGAAACTTATTCAACATGATATGAATAATGAATTTAATTTTAGTATGGAATATCACCCCCAAATTCATTCCCAATATGAAAGGAACATTCAGACACTTGGGGATATAATGATGACATCCTTAATGGAATTTAATGGTGGATGGGATTAACACCTTAAATTATTTTATATCTCATTAAAAAACAAATTCCACTCAAGTATTCAACTAGAACTATATAAATATATTTATGTAAAGATATGTAAAACTTATACTTATTGGGATGATGTTTGTGAGAAGAAGTTACTTTGGCCTGATCTTGTACAAGAGATGACAGAAAAGGTTCTTGCCTTCCAAAACTATATAGAGGATACTCAGAGTTGACATAAGAGGTATAATAAAATACTTTAAAGGGACATGGATTTTGATGTTACAGATAAAATTTTCCATTGGATATCACCATGAAATAGATTCATGTGGTTTGGAAAGAAAGGAATACTTATCCCTATGCACATTTCCCCCTTTGAAATTCGTGATCCCATAGTAGTAATGGACTATAAGCTAGAACATCAACAAAATCTGGCTCAATACCATGATATATCCCGTGTTTCTATCTCTAGGATGTGAATACCAAATCCATCACATGTACTGATTATAGAGGTGGCAGAATTGGAACATGACATCTCTTATAAGGAGCAACCTATGGAGATATTGGATCGTTGAGACAATGTTATACACAATAATACTACCCACCTGGACAATGTTTTTTGGAGGAACCATAAATATGAAAAAGTGGTGTGGGTACCAAAGGATAAAATGATATAGAAGTACCCTCACATTTTTACAACTTATAGAATGAGTATAAATTTCAGTCACAAAATTTCTTATGGGGGGGAGAATGTAATGACTTCGATTTTTTTTAAATATATTTGTTTCATGCATAAATGGTTGTTATATATAATGTTATACACATAAAAAAACCTAGGGTAACCAAAAAAACTTTATATAATTAATAATTATCATTAAATTATTAAGATATAAAAACAATTAAAATGAAAAACATTACAATTGAACAAAAATATAAAATTGGAAAGCTAAAATGGGAAAATATTGATTTCCCCAATTTGAAAGAATCATCACCCCCCAAAAAAAACTATATAAATAAAAACAAAATATTAGTACACCAATAAAAATTTTAAGAAAATGAATAAAATATAATCTAAAGTGGACTTGCATTGAATTTTTTAGTGCAATAATGAAGTTGTATTTATAGTGTAAAATAGGGAATGTGGCTGTTGGTATTTGAATATAATATTATTGTTGGTTATTATAATCATTAGGTAGTATAACCATTGGTAAAATTGACCATTGGTAACTATAGCCATTAGTGATAATTTTACTGTTATGATTAGTTTTTATACGCAGTAATATCATAGGATAACTGATGTAGAAAGGAGAAACGATGGTCTCAACCAGTGGATCCATGTCTTTTGAATCCCATTTGTTAGATCATGTAAGGGAAGTAACATTATTGGGGTTCAAACATGACCAAGTCCAATATGAGCTTCACCATGTGAATATTGAACAAAATCACCTACATGAGAAGTGAATGTTAATGGAGGTAACCACTCGGTCAATGCTAGCCAAGACACCCCATGAAAATTCCCCGATCACACACATTACCCTTAGGGAGTAGGTGGGTGTAATAAGGGGTTAAGAGTCTCAGACTTGGATTCATAAAAAGTAAATTTCATTTCAAAAATAAATTTATTATTCTATCAATTTAATTTTATGAATAGTTTTCATAATAAAATATACACTTTATTTAGATGAATTTGATAAGTTGACTTCTTGATACAAATAAAACATTGTTGTATTTTTTAGTAATGATATACATATTTTAAAAAACTAAGGTATTATGAATAGTATTTGTTTTAACAAAACAATATTTTATAAAAATATTATTTAAATATAAATGATAAAATAATTTTATAATTCACATGGAAATTTTTATAAGTGTTAGAAATTTTACTTTGTCATAAAAACTGCTATTTTAAATAAATATTTATTAATATATTTAAATTAAAAATTACCATATTTATAGAATTATTCTATTAAATTAAACATTATATTTTAAATTATAACCTTAAAATTAGGTTAGGGTGAATTTTTGATAAATTTTTAGATACATTATATTTCAGTGAATAGTAAAAATACACTTTTAAGATTTCTATATATTTTATGAATACTTAGTTATTTCATAATGAGGTAAAAAATAATTAAACATATCCATGACCTAAATATATTATTTTATTATTATTAATTAATTTAATATATTTTAATCATTTTCTAAACCTATAAGTGGATTTCCAAATCCTTGAATGAAAAATTTGATTTTAAAAGCTTTATTTTGTAGAAAAATTAAACTTTTCATGACCATAGGAGTATTGAAAAATAATTTTAGGTTATGGTAGATAAAAATATCATAAATGTTGACTGAAATATAAAAAACCATGAGATAAAAACATGTGGAATCTGAAGGTTTTTCATTTTCCACAACATAGATTTCCCAAACCCACATTTGGAAATTGTTATCCAATACCTCCAAATTTCTTATAAATAACCACCCATTTCACCATTACCCATCACTTTTAATCCATCATCTAATATTTTCTATAGATTTTTCCTCCCAAGTATTCCTTTAAGGTTCCCTCAAGCCCCAAGGGTTATAATCCTCAATATTTAGTGGTAACTCTTCATGCTAAGGGAAATCACCACTTCTCTTTTCCATTCAAGTATCCTTTTGTAGTATGTATTATAATATCCAAAATATTTTATTTAATCCCACATTATGTTATAAAATTATTGTAACAATAGTATTTTATCAATGGGGTACCTTCTTTTTCCCTTATTTTACCTTTTTTTAAAACTATGTTTTATACCTGTCATGTTGCCAAATTTACTTATAAAATTTCTCTCTTTTACTTTAGAAATTATCATTTTTTTCTACAAATACCCAAACCCATTCCCTTTCCATGTGTGTTCACCTAGTTTAAAATTATTTATTAATTTATGTACTTACATATATTAAACCCAAATTTTCTTTTTTAATGTTAAAAATTAAATAATGATCATGTCTTTAAGAAATTGTTTATGCCATAATTTTGATCAGAAACGTGTTCTTTATTCCCCACTAATTGTTAATGAAATAATTTATTATGATATATTTAGATCACATTAAATAAGATATATAAATGGTGTACCCTGATAGAACTCCAGTGTATTGAGTAAGGAATGTAATCTCTAGACATGACATGTTTTATGATACCTTGATGAATAACCCTGGTAATTTTCATTTATGAAACCTCGGGGATAAACCTTGGTGATATGATTAATAATATATCATTTAAATGTTTTATCCACATTTCCCTATTATGATTCATGTTCTTTTTATTTTTATAATCCTACTTTCATGCCTTATTTTTTTTGCCTCTTGTTCATATTGATATCTCTCATGATCATATGATTTATGTCTCCCTTGTTTATTCCCTCACTAGGTTTCATGATCACCCAATTCCTTTGATGTATGTACCTATGATATGAGATATAGTAAAAATAACCTAGGGTGACCCCATGAATATTTAACTCAAGATTATTAGAAGAATGTTATATGTTTTCATATATTATGTACATAATTTCAATGAAATTAAACTTTAAAAGATCATGCATTTTTTCCATGTAATGAAAGGATTATGTAATAAAAAGCTAGGGTGACATAATTCCACTATTTAGAAGTGTTTGGTGGATCAGATGTTGGATCTTTAATTATCCTAGAAATCAATTAAACAAAAAATTAGTACAAAAAATATAAAAATCTAACAATTACATACGAATGTAAATAAAAAATTAAAAAATATGAAAAAAACTAAACTAAACACATTAATATTCATATTTTTCATATTTAACTAAAATACTAAAAACATTTAATGAGATATTAAATGAATTAAAATAAACCCAAAAATGGCATGTTGATAGTAAAAATCCTCCAACTTATAACACCATTTTTTACATCAAAATTAATATTCTTTGAATATATGAAAAACAGTCCAATAAAAAAGTAAACTAAAAATACCACATTCTTATTCATATTTGATATATTAGTTTACTAAAATGATAAAAACATTAATGGTAGATAAAATTAAATAAAATAATTTCAAAAAATTCAAAAAATATTGTGTAAATAGTAAAATCCTCAAACCCAATAAATCATTTTAGACAAAAAATAATATTTTTTGAATATAATATTTTTTACAATTGTTTCTGATGAAAAATAATATGCTTGAAGATTGATTTTAAGGGGTTGAATTTTGTACAATCATTCATATCATGTTTTCCATTTTTGTTTCATCCCCAAAACACAATATGGGGTTGGAAATGGTGTTTTGTGTTTTTTTGGGACAACCTTCACATCAAACATGTATACCCATGTACCTTCAGGAAGTTTCCAATAGGGTTTATTCATGTAACTAGAAACAACCAATGGCTCTCATATCCTTGATAAATAATGTACCTTCTTTCCAAAGCCCTATCCTTATAGGGGAACACGGGAAAAAATACTTAAGAACTCACATTAGTCAAGTGGATGGGAGGTCAGGATCATCACACACTTTTGGGGGGGATTTTTGACTACTTTGGTACACTCTTAATGATTTAATACATGTTCCCAAATCCTACATTAACTCCCAAGTATGACGGTATCAACCTTGAATTAATGATCAATTATTATTATTTATATAATTTAGAATCTATAAGTACTTGATTTTCTTAATTTATGGAGATATCTATAAGTATCTGAGGTTCTCCATCAATAGTATCCTTTTATGAAATTATTAGAGACTCTTTTGTCAATTTTTATTATGATGCTGGTTTTGAGCCACATAGTGGGGCACTCTAGATTTTATCATCATCTAAGGTGATGAGGGTTGTTTTGAGGTCGAGATCAGTCCCATAAGACCGCCTTCCTACATATCCTTGTGAAAGTAATTAGAACCCATGTAGTTTGATGCTATTTAATGGGACACATCATAACTTTTAAGGTCATGCGATAAGGACCAAATCGTGAAATATAATGTATTGCGATAAGGATGTAAATGTGAAATGTTCATAGTATAATTTTTGTGTTTGACATATAAAGAATATTCCCAATGAACCTGGATGGGATGTGGGCTCCCAGGTTAGTTAAGACCCCACTGGGAATTTGGCCTAGAAAGAATTAGGGACGATATGGAGTGTTGGGTTAGGACTTCATAGTGGATTACTATGTATCCCATTTGGATTGGAATCAATGACCATGTAGTTTGGTTGGGGTGTTGGTTTTGTAACTCATATAGGCTTCCTACACATCCCATTTTGATGTGAATCCAATCCCAAGTAGTTTCTGAGTGAGGAATAATGTCTTTGGAGGCACTCAGAATGTTTTTCTCATGGGTAATGTGGACCTTTGGGAATATTGAGGAATTATTTTAGGGCTTACACCACATAAGAGGATGTCCTCATGGTTTGGACCATGAGTAATGTCTTGAATCATGGTGATTGAGAGGTTTGTTTGGGGTTTACACTTAATAATGATTCCCATTTGAAGGTTGTATGGTGACATTGTTGATGATTATACCATGTAAGAGACCCAGATTGTTAAGGAATACACTTGGAATCATTCCTAAAGGTTTGGGACCATGTGGATGTCATGGACACCGATAAACTCAAATCCTATATGAGTCATACTCAATGTGAGAAATAAGAGGAAGTGATAGATCAAGGAAACCACACAATCTTCTATGTCTAATGGTGGATGAGAAAGAGGATCTCTAAGAAGGGGAATATACTTTGACATTCCCATTTCTTCCCATCATTGTTCCCTTGATAGTTTTGTCTGACTAACCATATAGATACACCCTAGGGGAATGGATAAGGAAGAAGTAATGAAGTAGGATATGTCCTTCATGATGGATTAGGGGGTTACTCCTAGATGGATTCCCTTGAACTATTCCTGCGGATGAGAGGATGATAAGTCACTATCCCTAAAATGGAAAAGAAAGAGTGATTATGACCCACTAAACTAGGAACTAGAGGTACCTAGTCTTATAGATGATGAGGGAGGCACATGGTCATAGATGTCGTATCTAAGACTTGGAGGTTCTTGAAACTACCCCTAGTTGTGGAGTCCCTGATACTAAGGGAATTCATATCTTCCTGACCCTCGAAGACCCTACCAATTATGTTGGGCAAGTGGGGGACACCTTTGATCAATGTAATGCACATTCAAATTGGATAAATGCTGATGTTTCTCTTAACATGTTATTTCATGTCTGATAGCTTTGGTGGTGGTTTCAATTTTGTCCTCCTTAGATGAGAGATCTAAAGAAAGAGAGGCCTTACCATTGGTCGATTGAAATAGGTCTTGGAAGGTCTCACATAGGAAAATGATTGGTGAGTATGAGGTACTTCATGCAGTGCCAAGGTGGAGTTGGTGGTGCTTCTTGGAGGGGTTGGATAGAACATGCTAGAGGTTCCATGGGTTATGGTTGACATGGGTGACAACACCTTAACGATGACTTTCTCTACACACCAAGGGTATACTCATGTTTCCCTAGAAGGGTCAGGCATATGTCCTGAGTTATGGATGGGACCTTCATGTTAGTGGGATTAAATGAGGGGGTAATATGGATCCTCATAGTGGTGTCTTGTGTCTCAGACCCTGGTGGGAATTTTTTCCACTACCCCACTTTAATTCTCTCTTCTCTCAGGTTTTTGATTTCTATCTAATGGTTTTTTGTGGACTTGGGTGAAGGGACTGTGTGACTAGATCTTGGATGATTATTCTAAAATTTAAATCTTTCAATTAAGGAGTCCCATGATCCTATTTATAGGTAAGCATGGGACCCTGGATGAAGGATATTCCTCACGCATGTAGTATCCATAGGTGACCAACATAGGTATCCCACACAGGGGTGGCCGATCCTTCAGTTCCGCATAGGGGTAGTTGCACAATCTATATGGTGAATAATTTGGGTGAAACCAGGACACTTTTATCTAAGTTACCTTGATCATTCTTGGTAATATTAACCACTATAATATTTGGGATACTCTTTATAATGTTTTTCCCCTATGAAAAAACATAGATGTTAAAAAATCCCCCACTCAATATTGGATCTGGTCAAAAGAAGATGGTATGATCCTTAGGTAAAGGGATCAAAAGAATAAGAAGGATACATAGGTCTTTTTTTAGATATCTCCATAGTCCTTTGATGTAGGTCTTATGTATAGGTCCAATTAAAAGGTCTAATTCCTAGGCCAGATGCGTAGGTCAGTAATGTCTATAAATATGGATGATCCTATTATGGATTTCTTCCTTCTTTATTCCTTCAATTTTTCTATAATAATGAAGATCATCAACATTGCTTATTGGGGATCTTCATTTTTATAGATATTATAAAGAACTTCCTTATTCACATACACGATATAATCACTTGAGAAACCACCCTATGAAAAACCACCTATACGAGGATCCTGTGTGAGGCATCTCGTCGGGTGGTTTGCATGAGGGACCTGGTCTAGGTTCCTATGTGAGGGACATTGTTGAGAGGACTAAATGAGGACCTTACTTATCTAAAATTTATTAACTTTATAACGTCATGATTTTGACATTCAATTAAAAATCTTGATATCTTCTTATAGGTTTTCAATGCCTGAATTAATGAAATTTAAAAAAACAAGTTGTTTTTTATGTCTCTAATATGATCAAAGATGATGGTCCAGATTAATATGATATGTATGAATCCACTATCCCAAATTTGGGAAAGCACATGATGTAGTACCAACATGAGTATCTGTGAAGTTACTATCATCCCTTATATGATCATGGTCTTTTATGGGATTCTATCATCTAAATGGCTTAGAGTTACTTCCCAAAGTCTTGGTTCACGGAACATAACAATGTCCCTACTACAGAATTCTCCTCCAAGGGTGTCTACATCGATGCAAGAACTATTAACACTACCTCTTTCATGAATCATAGTCATTTTAATCCATATATGATGTCTCATACTACATAGTCGAAACATCATTGTTATGAATCAACCATTCATGCTTCCCAGACAGACCAGTCAAAAGGTTGGAAGGAGGATTGGGATTTACACTCTAGAGGAGGAGCTAGGCCTGGATGGATGTGGTCATACTGGGTGTGTTAAACTTGTGCAGAATTCAAGGAGTTTCAATAAACCATAACTTAGGAGTCTATTTGGATGGGAAAGACTACATTTAAAAGAACCCATATATCATCTCGGAGGTGTTGAGATGATTGAGTCCTCAAGAAAAAACTTTCCATCTGATTCATATTGATGTTGGAATAAGTGTGTGGGATTTATACCAAATTTATGGATCCACTATCCTCGAGGATATGTATGACGAGTTTATACCTCTGAAGATGACATTAGAAGATGCTAAAAGGACACCACCTTTGGACCATGATCTTTTCAAGGTGGATCTACATGTATAGAAGAAAAAACTCATATGAGGGAAAAAATTCATCATGAAGTGCGGAGTAAGGCTTTCCTAAGGACAAAAGGAGACGATACCACCTTCCAGTGCCGTATGGGATGGTTAACCTTATAAAATTGGGGAAATCTTAAAAATTTATAGCCTATATTGGAGTAAGGATAGTATACCCATTGTGGTTACAAGGATAATCATGATGTTTCTATTAATACACATCTATTCATATTTCTAACAATGTGGTTATGTATTTAAGTACTGCTATTCTACAAATCCAATGGCGGTGTAAGACTAGGGATATTTGTTATGGAAACCAAAATGGTAGAAGGGAGTTATAGAGGTTTGGATTCCCCCGTCTGGGCGATGATCTACCAGTGTTTTGTGAATTTCTACACCATGAAGGCCCTATAAATAATTTTGGAGACATTTCAAGTGTTATGGGTGTGTATTTCAATACACTTCAGTTATTACATTTTTCCAAGTAGAGTTAAATTACTTGAAAGTTTATCCCACCTATATTTCAAGCTATCTTTGGAATCCATACTCTAAATATGAAGCACAAAACATTCCTAAGTTTTTTGAACGTATTGGAAGAGTTAATCTTCTTCCCGTATGGTGTTTCATGGACTATGACTTCCACCGATAATGGAAAATCCAATAATTATTTGAGGTCGTATATGATTAAATTCAGAGATAGTGTACTATAATCCCACCTTAATAATAACATCATTTTTGATTCATACAATCCATATCAATTTACCCATCAATTCAATTGTATACAATAGTCGAATGTTTTTCCCTCGATGAATGTTCGACTTGAGAAAACACCGATGCTAGCCTTATATTTCTAGATCCTAATGGCTGTGGAAGTTTCCAAATTTTTAATCAAACTACCATTGTTAGGTGCATCAATCAGACTGGAGGCTATGTATTTTAGTGATTGGATTTCTCCATTCCCTAAATGGGTATTAAAAAAATGCATAACTTCAGTGGAATACAAGACAACTAATGGGAATGGAATGTTTGGATGTAAGGTCCAAAGCAAAGATAATGATTCTAAAGATCTAAATCCTTAAAGGAGATCTCAGGAAGTGACCTATCAGTAGACTTGGGTTGAGAAAATCACATCTTCCGAACCAAGGTGCTCTAGTAATCACCACCAGGATGAGACTCGAGTTCCATTCACCCGGTATTCTATGAGAGAAGTGGTGCCTGAAAATTATTCAAAATAAAAGGACATCAAGTCTTCCTCATAGAAGATCATATTATAATAATACCAAATTATCTATGACTTCTGGGGATCCATGCATGTCAGGGTATATCTTGTGATATTAGAGACATGATTATAATCCTCCATGGTGGCATACACATTCGGGAATTGGGATATATACTAGCACCCCTATATCCACCCAAAAAGTGATTTTAATGTGGTACGATAGTGTATTCAGGTTTTAGAAATGTCGATATATGCGAATGATGATCATATACCAGCCAAAAAGTGAATTTTTAACATTTTAGATTGTGGAAAACTTAAGGGGTAGTTGTTTTTGCTGAAGAGAAATGGGATGTCTACATGGACCCTGATTATGTATCTATTTTTTCTCCTTTTTCATTCTCTTTAATCCAATATAAATTATATGGAGAGGATTTATCTCTTAGTTTTGTGGAGAAGAATAAGAATATTTAGATAAGGCCCTCAAGTCTCCAAAATATGGGCCCATAGAATCCCACATCGATGTAGTAGATGAGTCTCCTGGATCCTTGGAACTATCCTCAGATCATAGGATAATTGTAGAGGATATGGAAGAAGGGTCTTATCGACTGCCACCTCAAGTGTCTATTAATTAGGGTAATAGTACGGTCACTTCACCATCACAATAGAAGAAGTGAAAGAGTGATGTAAATTTGGTCTGGTGTATGAACCATAATTATTATTTGTATTATCATATGATCTCAGGACATACTATAAATACTCTTTTGACCATGATTTCATTTTATAGAATTTACATCACTTTACTCCCTAAAGGGATCCAAAAATATTCCTTCAAAGATCAAGGGGACACCTAGAAGGACCTAAAATGAAGGGCATGGGGGATCAGTTCAAACACCTTAAAACCATATATGATATTTTTTTCAAGAGTGGGGTTTTCAATTTAATACCTTTGTCATAAAAAAAATATTGTTTACTTCTAGATAAAAATTATTGTCCTTAATTAGATATTTTGGCATCATAAGATTTTATTTGATATTTCATCTACTGTTTGAATTCCGAAAACAATTTATAGGAATACTGATATTTTCATGTTTTTCCACTATTCTAGGATACTGATAGAGGTTGACTTGAGATCTAGCTTGACCCATAATATTGTTTTTTCATAACGAGATGATGATATCTAATTAAAAATTTAATATTAATGACTTCATGACTTTTTTCCAGAGTGTCAAACTATTGGTCATGTCAACGATAAATGTCATAAGAATGTAGTTTACTCTTTTTGATCATCAAAATGGCACCATGGAGGTCTATGTAGGAAGAAATTGAATAAGCCCATGACAAAAACCAATGTGAACTCGCCTGGTGATAGACAACCCACTCTTGTCAAAGGAAACATGTAGGTTAGATATGGTTCATCATATTTAGCTAAGGATTTTTTCACAAGAGACCCATGGTTTTGAGGAGAAGTCCCTAATGACAGTGATTTAAGGAGATAATTCCCCAGAGGATGAAGGTAGTCCCATAATAGGAGTGTCTTGAAAATGGATTGGAAGTAATCTTCTCCTAAAATTGGGGGGAAACCAAATCTGAGTGATGATAGGAATCGTTCTAGGATTCAAGCGCAAATCAATAAATTAAGGTAAAACTCGGGAGTCCATGGAAATTGGGATGATATTGAAGATGATTCCCCCAAAAAATCATCCTATAGTTAGGTATAGTCTAATGGAATTTTTTTTTCATTGATGATGAAGTTTTTCAACTTGTTCTTCCAGGAAAGTTGGACGTAGGAAAGTATACTCCTATCTAAATACAACTATGGTCATCAGGTCTCATGGCCCCATAGAATTTGACTCCAACTAGTATGGTGATTATGATGATTTATATTAGTTTCAATATGATATTTGATCTTATTTGGTATCTCTTTGTATAAGTTAATTAATTCATATATGACCCCATTCATATTCTCTCTGCATTTTCTTTTTTTCATTTAATAAATTGGATCTACCCTTACCTTTCTAGTAAAAGGGTGTATCCCTAAAGAGGCACAATACCATGTTGATGAATCCATCCCCTTAATGGATGGAGCATCAATAGATACATCTACACCTTCCCACACTAATGTAAAGGGTGAATAGGGTTTTAGTGATGTTAGATATTCATCATAAGGTGTCATGTGTTGGTCACTAACATTATTCTTTGTGATATTTTATATTTTCCACATACACTAGAAGACCATATGACAACCACCAATGACCCAATCTCCACATCATAATGTGTTGAGAGGGATCCAAGTTAGTCCAATGATGCTGTTAGTGTTGATCCTAACCTTATGGGTTGAAGATGCTTTTCCTAATAAGAAGTCGGCATAGATAATTGGCATTAGAGACAATTTGGGTCCTATGTCTCGCATCTTGGATACCCCTACTGGTTGTGATGCTACAAGATGTGGGGTATTATATAATTTAAGAATGGATGAACTAATTGATCTTGATGACAGGTTAAAAATCATTAATATTCTCACATCTCTTAAGGAGTTTGGGGAGTTTAACAGGTTTTTGGACGGACATGAGTTCTATATATCTTTCATTTTTTCAAATATGGTAACCCACTTTCTATTTGATGTCTCACATTAGAGATCAATTCGTACAACATTATCTATAGAGAACGTCACCTTGGAAATTCACAATCATGTCTTCCATTTTCATCCTTCTCCTGATGCAGAGGAGGCAAAAACTGATAATTATGAAGTGGGAGATCCCTAAGATCCCATGATCACCATTGCTGAAAAAAACCTAATAGGATTTCCCTTATAAAGAGATCTTTACTATGAGAACAACAGTTAGAATTATTGGGGTGAAATCAATCTCAACATTTGACCTAACAATACGTGAGTGTTATTATCCTTTTTCATTACCATCACTACCTTTAATGTCTAATAGCATCATGATGTTTATGAGGGGTTTCACCTACTATTTATTTCAATTAACTTCAATGGTTAACCATGAAGTGGGGGATTAAATTCCAGTTCAACCAATTATGGTATGTGAAATTGAGACTATCTTGGGGGTCTAGAATAAAATGACTGGTTGAGTGAACTAATCCTAGAATAAATCTCCCCTATTAGAGTAGATCAAAGTCTGACTTGGATATGTATGCTGCTCTTCAGATTACATGGAATATCATTTGGTGAGACATTTGGAAGATAATTATGGAGATTCCACTTGAAGATCATCTGTCACGACATTACTGAATTACAACCATGTTTTCCTTTCAAGGGTATGGAAAGTCTAATTACCACATGATACACCATGATTTCTTGTATATCATCTGTAAAACAGAATATTAGAAAAATGTTGTAGTGGGAAGAGGCATGATTAGGAGTCCAGTTGGTAGATATTAGGGCTATTATGTCCCAGGAGGAGCGAAATCATGAATATTAGATGGAGGAGCATCAGCTCCAACTAGAGGAGATGAAACTCCAAATAGTACGTCATTAAGAATAATTATATTATATATGAGAATATATTGTCCAAATCCTCCATTCCTTCAAGATGGTCTTTGTACAAGGTGAAGATTCTCTTTCTACATAGAAAGAGAGGATTAGTCACATTGAAGATGCCATCAACACACAACTTACTAGGTTCCAGAAAGATGTGGGAAATTCCTGAGAAACATTTCAACATATCAAAGCCTATATTAAGGAACACCTATAAAATTTGGAAGAGAGACTCCAACATGTGGAAGTCCTTATTTATTGTATAACATAAAAGAAAAGGTGTTTTGATTCCAATAATATATTCTGGTATTCATATCCTCATCACAAATATAATATAATAGTGAAATTGAATCATTTTATTGAACATCATTGCATTATAATTACAATGATAATGGTGAGGGAGTTGTATAATTTTTTCCTAAGCCATGGGGCCTAGTGAGTGTAGTTCGACTATTTTTGGGTTATACAGAAAACCATACAAACAATGGGTCTTCTCTATCACCATCCTAATTTATTCCTATGACCAATATAAAAACTACATAGCAGTCAAGACTTGGATTTTACTTAGGTTTCACTTTTTGGGTTTTTGATAGAACATGTTTTGTTCCTTTTACATTCTATTGCTGAATTTTTTCCTAAACCTTGTGGAGTGTGGGTCTAATGAGTTGAGACTAAACTTTTTCCTAGGGTTCTATTTGTGGTTTTTCAACCTGGGGAGTACTTTTTATCTTTTTATAGGAAATTTAATTTCTTGAATATCAGGCCAATGTGACTAGTGTTTTAGGATAAATATATTTGACCATGAATTTTGGAATAATGATCCAAATGTGTCTTTTTGTCCAAGAGTCCTATGAAATTTATTTAGATGACCAAAGGTAAATTGTGAGTGATTATTTTTTTATTTTCAAATCAAAAACATGATTGGAGACAATTATCTAAGGTATGGCTATAGAATGAGTTTTAGAAGTGGTTTCTAGAATAATATGTTCAAGGCATAATTGAATAGAGGAGGTATATCCTATAGAAGAATTTATCGATGGTTGACAAACCAATTTTGTGGGGTGACATTATATAAACCCAAATGGGGCATATTACTACATAGTCAAATAGTGGAATCTCTTGGATGACATTCCCTTTTGGTGGGTGAAGTAATGTTGAACTGACTAGGGATGTTACGGCATAGTCGGAAAAAGTATCTCTAAAAAATTCCTACAATATTTTACCAATATCTATGAAATATGTAATGATTCAGATTTCTCAGGACCATGAAGAATGGTTTTCCAAGGAAGGGTGTCTAATAAATAAGGGAGAATCTATATTGTCATTGGACATTAATGGAAAATGGATACTATAAAAATTTGGATCATGTGATGGTCAAAACATTCAATTTAATGACCAATGCCAGGGGGAAGACCCCTCTCTAACAAAGGTTGATATATTGTTTAGTTTAATTTCATGCGGTATGGAATAAACCAAGAAATTCAACATATAATGGTGAGAATATTTTTTTACAGGTTAATATCATGTGACTTGGATGATATTGTTTTTAGTTTAGTTCCATACAATAAAAGCATTAAAATAATAATTTTAAGACTTTTAGATTTGATAGAGAGGTTAATAATTCTCCCTTTCATGATATTATGTCTAGGAATGTACCATCATGTTCATGTATAAAGGGGTATGGTTGTACACTCTAATCAAGGATCCTCTAAACTCGATGAGTAATATAGTGGAAATGAATCGTTGAAATAAAAGAGGTATCACATAGGGACAAATGCACATATAGTTGAAACCCCCTTATTTATGGGTGACATAATAAATATCCAACAACGGAGTGTAACTACATAGTCAAAAAGTGGAGTCCTATAGCTAATAGTCCATTTATGTGGGTGAATTATGCAATGAAACTGGGGTTTATTGCTACATATTCAAAAAAAGTAGTTCTAAGGAATTCAAACATTCTATTATCATTGGATAAAGGGAGTTTATGGAGATTCAAATTTCCCTAGACATAGATTTTGGTTTTTAGAAGGAAAGGTGATGAATATTGAAGGATCATTTGAATTCAATATTACCCAAGAATGGGAGAAATAGTTTCGTACATAGTTCTGACCCGATCATGGGAAAAGTGGTGTTTCTCTTTTTTTAGGGTGGGTCCAAAGCACATGGTTTATGCATCGCTACATATATCATGTGGATGAGAATCAATTCATATGTAGTTTTGGATAACCATGCATATTAAGTATTGTTGTATGGACCAATTATTCATTTTAATGTCATACAGTGAGGATGATATGATGTATATAGTTTTGGCCATACAAATAAGACCATGGTATTTTGGAAGCAATGAGTACTATGAGGCCTACCTAACCATGCTTGTTCCAGCATACTTCAAACATGAGGGATAAAATTGTAAACCATGATCTTGGGGCTGTTGGATCACTAAAAGTAAAATGGGGAATGCATATGAGGGATGACTATAGATTGTGGTTGTATGTTGAGTTCGAACATGATGTCTTCAGGGATTGAGAAGATAGTAGAGGCTTCTCCTCAGGATGAATATAGTACTGGTTGAAAAATCAATTATGTTGGTGAGTTATTCAAAGACAAATATGTAATGATAATACATAGTAAAAAGGCATCATCCTCTAGATGATATGCCCTTAATGTGGGCGACATATACAATGCTAAATAGGCTATGTTACTTCATAGTCAAACAAAAGATTCCTCAGGTATTAGAAATTCTATTTCTGGTAGATGGAGAGAGATTGTGAGGACCCGAAATTGTCCATGATTTGGAGTATAATGTGTGGAAGGAATATTTCTAGGGATAAAGGAAGCATTTGGACCAAAATTGGACATGAAGTATAATTTCCCTTTTTTAGATTTGACTCATATGTATAAAGGGACATTTCTATTTCCTTGATGGATCCTTGAATGAGGGAACCCAAATTATGATATCTTATATAGATCATTTCATAGATATTTGTATGTATGTAGGAGAGGGGGAATTTTTCTTTATACCATCACTAGGATGAGGACATGAAGTCTAGTAATCACTACATATCTCTTTGGGACATGAATAAAGACCCACGTTGGTCCTATGGAACCATGCATTTTAAAGTCATCCGATAAGGAAATCATCATTGTAGTTTAACTTCATGCGGTAAGGACAAAGGTGGATCGATATGAAAATGAATTTTACTATTGGGCCAAGGTATTGGACCTATGCATCAATACATATCTTTTTTCAATAATAATCATAACCCACACAATTCTAGAGTTGATTCCGCATACTGATTGAATTCTTATACGGGGGAGGGAAATTTCTTTAATACTGTCTCATGAATGGGGTGAGGACCCACATTGGGTCCTATAATGTAGATATGAATCATAAATAGGAGAACATTGGCATGTCACTTTTTGTGGATAGACCGAGATGTACTCTCTAGGTGTCACTACATATCCTATTGGGACAAGAATCAAGACATATGTATTTCTTAAAGAACTATGCAGTTTAAATTCATACGACAAATGCATCTCATGTTCCTTTTATTGTCTTGAAACTAAAAACATAGTAACCCCGATGAGAATTGATATTCCCTACTTATATAGTATTTTTTTTACCAAACCTTCTAATCCAATATTATCCATGCTTGACATGAGAAAAAATGAGTGGAAAATGTTTCTTCTGGCACACATGGTCGATACAAGTGAAAGATAAGAGAATTTTTCTTTTAGGTTGGACAGAGTAGGATATAAGACCTAGGCATCTATACATATTTCATTATAGTGATAATTTAGTCATATGTAGTTATTGAAAGGATCTCTATATAGGTCTAACCTGTATGTATGGAAAGGGACATTTTCATATGTTGTGGTTGGACCTATGATTGAAGATCATGGAATCACTATGTATCTCATTGGAATGAAAATAAATCCACACATATTTCTTGAATATAAATGTGTCGTGGGGTACCAATGTCGAGTTTTATGATCTGATCAAACAAGGATCGAAATGTCATGAAGTTTTAGGTTGTGAAATAAGGACGTGAACCCTGAAATTTCACACCATGTGAAAAAGAGGTCGTTGTATAGTTTAAAGACTTATTACAAAGATGTTGGTCTTTGAAGTTTAATTTATTACAACTCTAACAATTATTCCTTGATGTTTTGGGTCATATGACTAAGACCATATAGTGAACCATTTAAGGTTGTGCATATAAGACCATGATGCTATGTATTTTAATATTGAACATTAAGGATGCTAGTGCTATGTACATTATCATCTTGTGACATGGATTACATGTCATGATTTTTAAGGTCATCTAAAAAAGAATAACTATGCAGTTTAATGTCGTGCATCTAATAAATATTGGTATTTTTTCCCACGATGTATTTATTGATAATCCTTGAATTTTTTGGGGCCATAATGAGATCTAAATCCATTGATATTTGTGAATATTCTCTATTAGAGTTTTTCTTGGGAATGGAATAAGGACTCTCCCCTTTATCTCAATATTTTTAGTCTCTTTTCCTGGTATAATTGGATTCTTGTGGACTAGTACCAATTATCCAAGGAAAAAAGAATAGAGACAGACCTTCTAGTTAAAAAGATCATGATATCCAATTTTGTTATACCTCTAAGTGATGAAAGGTGTGAAATATATTCTCATTGAGTTTGTCTAATTCATCCAGCCCTATTTGGGATTTCTCATCTCTAGATAGTTGATCACATATGGAAATAAGATGTGATGAAAATTATACCTCAATGGGTATGACTAATTCTGGTACATATATGAGTGACTATAGGGTTTACCATGTGTATGTATGAGTTTTTGTTTGGTAGGACCATAAGGAAGGAAAAATATTTTTAGTCCATTTATTTTTATTCTTATCCACCATATTTTGGAGTATGTTTGATATGGTATTGTTGAAGTCCTCAATCTATAGATTTTACACTGCGTGATAGTGGGATGAGTGGATTGATTTTATTATACTCTTGGTATAGATTTTCCAACTCATCATAATAGAAATTGGTATTGTTGTTCATCAGTATAGTATGATGGACACCAAATCTAATAATGATGTTAGCTATCTCAAAGCTAAAAATTATTTTAGCCCCAAATTCATTGAGGTGTATTACCTCATCCCATTTGGAAAAGAATTTGGTAAAATTTATGATGTATTTAAACTACTTGGTCATGGAAGGAGGATGATGTCCTACAATTTCCACTACCCATATGGAAAATAACCAAGAGTATTTGGATATATTTTGAAACTATGGGGGTTGATGGATGATGTAGGCATGCATTTAATAGGAATGAAACTTTCAGGTAAATTTTTTACAATCATATATCATTGTGGACTAATAGTATACAAGCTCCCAAATTTGATGGGAAATATTGGTCCCTGACTAGTGGGTGCCATAGGATCTAGTGTTCACTTCAACCAAGACAGAATCAGTACCCTATCAATCGATAAATAAAATAAGGGCTCTAAAAAAACTCGTTTATAGAGGAAATTATGGTGATTTGGGCCCTCATAAAGAGTGAAGTTAGTTACTCACCATTGGACACTCACTTTACCATATCTTTATTATGGGATTACTGCATTTTGATTATAGTTTATGATGGGTGTCATCCACCAAGTGGATGGACTATATGGTTTGGGGACATGGTTCATTTCATCAGTCTCTTCTGTTCTCACATGAGTAAAAGGTGATACCATTCAGTGATGTGAAATGATGATGATAGTTTTGTCCCAGTTTTTATCTTCCAATGTTTTGGCTTCATTCTCCAATTCATCTTCCTAGGAATTATTTGATCATGGGATGTCATTCAATTATTTCTCAATGGAGAATTCACCCATTAACCACCAGACATAGTCAAACATGGAGATTGGATCTTCTTTTGTAAGGTCATAATTCCCTTTGATCTATTTGATTACCAACATTAAATCCCCTCTCACCTCTATGTGTCCTAGTGGTATTTTGAATTCAAATTGTTGGCCTACAATGAGGTCCTGATATTCTATCTCATTGTTTGTAAAAATTAATAACAACAAGAAGGTGTAAGGAAAAACTACCTTTGCTGGAGAGATGAGTACGACTACCAACCTAACTTTTTTGAGTTTAGGATATTCCATTACCTTCTTTCATAGTTTTCTATATGTGTCATAAAAATAAATTTCCCATATCTAGAGACCATATTGATTTGAAAACATCTCTTCATCAAGAATTCAGTATCTAGCGATGTTGTTTTTTGCAGAATGGTGATCTGTGAGAAAATTTCCCAATACCTATCCTTTCACCACTTTATGAGGCTCCAACTGAATGTCAAACTACTGTATAATAACCACCAACCATGAAAAATGACTAGTAAACATAGGATGGATAAGAATATATTTTAGTGGGTTATTGTGGGAGACTAAATTGGCCTCATAGAGCTGCAAGTAGTGCCTTAGATTTTCAACTATGAATATTAACACCATAAAGCTCTTCTAAATATCTAAATAAAGAGTCTCGATGTATATCATCATTTTCCTGATATAATAAAGGCTTTTCATCACTCCCAGAATTGTTCATTTTCATGAACAAAGCACCCAGTGATTGCTCCAGGGATATCACATTTAGAATGAGTGGCTTTCCCCCAACAAGGATCATTATTTCTACTAGGGATCAAGATATATTTCGTGAGGATGTCAAATACTTCTAGGCAGTAAATGGTCTATTGCTATGTAACCACCTTCTTTATAAACATGGTGAAGGGTAGAAATTTTCATCTAATATTTTCTATAAAGAATCAAATGTAGTCCAAGATTCCTTGAAGTCCTCTCAACTATTTAATGTTTTGAGGATGTGAAATGATAAAGATAGCAAATTTTTCTCAGGGTCTAATTTGAGGCCATGATGGAATATAATGAAGCTGATAAATTTTTTTGAGGTTACCACAAAAGAAAATTTCAAGTTTTTTATCTTCAATATATGTTGTCACATCATATTGAATAAATTCTCAAGACAATTAATGTGGTTATAATTCTATTGGGGCATAAAAACTATATCATTAACACATCATTTGAAAAACATCCCCCAAAAGGGTTTAAAGTTGTGATGGATGGCACAATGGTATGTTGTACCAACATTCTTCAATCCAAAGGGAATTTCCCTATAGAAAAATACTCATCGTGGATCCCTAGAAGCATTGGATTGATAATATTATGGGTCCATAAAAAATATTTTGTACACTAAATACCCATCCATGAAGTTGTGGGATTTATAACTAGGCATTGTATCAATCAGTAGCTATGTGATTGGAATCGAGAACTCATCTTTTGGGTAATTCTAGTTGAGACCTATAATATCGATGATGACCCTAATTATTCCATTCTTCTTATTTACTAGTACTATGTTGACCAACCATTTCTGATAGTGAAGTTCACAAATGAATTTGTCCTTGATATGATTTTACACTTCAACCTCAATTTTGGAGACATGGGTTGGGTGTTTCCTTATGGATTCCTTCTTGTATACCTAGTGGTCTCTTAGTAATACTAAGTGATGAGTGGCCACCTCAGGATAAATTCCTATAATATATGTGTAATTCCTGGGGAAAATGTCTTGATTTTTCTTCATTAAGGGGGAATATACAACTTTTTATTTTGAATCCATGGTTTCACTTTTGAAACTTGGTCATGGATCTTCTTCTATATCCCAATTTATTCATCTGAGCTTGCCAACAGTGGTAGAGACACTTTCCTCAAATAATGGAGGGGTATCCATGAGATATTCCACCTATTCATCTTTCTCATAATCCTCCTCCTCTACCTCTATTTGTGAAGTAGGTGATGAATCAAATATCTCTGGGTAATGGGAGGAGTCATTATTTTGACTTTTAGAAGGTGAAGTATCTACATTCAAACAAACTGATGATGTGAGGCCTCTCTGAAGATCTAAATATGCAATGAGTGCATTTTCACATAGAATTTCATCAATTTTAAGAGATTAAATAAATAATCCAGTACTATAGGGTTAATTTTCATGATTGAACCCATGCATCTCACTAAATATGTGCCTAAATTTGGACTCACATAATCGATCTGATTGATGAGAAGCATATACTATTCATTAAGATTATTTAAGGGGTTAACTGAGGTAATCTCCATACTATTTAAGTAATTTATTTAGGAAACATCGTAAATCATGGGTTATTTATTATCCCTCTGATATAATCCTACATCAATATGTTGTGATTCATTGGATTTAAATGGGGCTTTATCAACATGAAATTTCCCAATTTGACCATTAGTGCAATATTTGAGTCATTAGTGGTATGATGAAAGAATATCCACATGTTGATGTAACCAAAACCTTCCTAATAGAATTTTGAATTTTTTATCTTACCAAAAAATAAGTAATTCTTAATCTGATATGAGATCCCCAAACTGAGTATTGTAACTGATTTTTTCAAGAGTCGTTTTCTCACTCTTATCATAACCTTATAGTGTTATAATAGAGGTGATGAAGCTGGACTCAATTTATCCCAATTGACAAAGTGTTTAGACAAGAATGAGGTTGAATCATGATCCATTATCAATGAAGGCTTGTTGGTTATCAACATCATTTTTCTTTCCAGATACATACAAAGTCTTGATGTGTCCTTGAATAATGGTATCTTTGTCTTGGTCTCTAAAGAAGATGACTACGTGGCATTTTACATGATGATTTTCTTCCCAATATACTTCGATAGTAGTGACTTCAACCTCATATTCTTGTGGTATTGAAAAATACTATATGAGTTCTTCTCATAGGTCTCTTGACAAACTAAATGCATCTAGGATAGAAAACTTGGCTTGCACTAGGGAAAACAGATTTAAATTTCATACTTATAGTCCAAATTTCAGCATTTATTAGCATGGTGATGCTCTTTTATAGGTACATTCGGAATTGATGTACTTTTTGTAGCCAGTTCAGTGATAGAATAGGTGTTGAAGGCTCTTATACCATTTTAGGATTGAGTTAACTAGGTATGCATGAGTGATGGTGTGGATTAGTTGATGGAGTCCTCTCTAATCAATTTTCCATAATGATTGAGTCAATGAAAATTATAGAATGCGTGGGAGAACTTTCATGATCTTTTTGAGCTAGCTCCGATGAGTTTCTACCATATGGATGGTTCGAGTAGGTATGTGGATAGGGTAATGAATCCAGGAATGACCACGTCTTCCCATGTATCATCGAATCTTGCAGCCTATTCTCCTAATTCTCTAATTAGGTGTAGGGAATTCGGGTTCATAGTCACATTCATCCGTGAAAGGATCTATTATGTGAATAAAATTAATGGAACCAAATATCAAATTCTTGTCCAATGAGTACTCCGGATGGTGGGTTGACTCTTGTTATTCCATTTGGTAGGGAAATTCCATTACTTCTAGAATTGTAGACATGAAGTCCAATAGATTCATGGATAACTTCTTCCTTGGAATAATATCATATTCCTTTTTTTCTTCATTCCCTTCAATCCATGTTGTTTCTTGGTAGACTAGATTTAAGAATACTATGGTGTCAATGGATTCGATTGTGCCATTGTAGAAGTGGCTGGTAGAATAGTTGGTTGTTTCAACTTTGCTCAGAGGAGAGTGTAATTATTGTTAATCCTATTTCTGACCATTTAATCACTATAATTCTTCACAACCTTTCTTTTATCTTCTTTTCATTCATTATCCTATTCCATATTGATGGAAGAAACGCATGATACCTTCATAGGTATATTTCGTAGATTCACATTTATAAATTGAACCATCATATATAGAATGTATTTGAAAACAAAACATTCATAGATGTTGTGCCATAATGCTTGGTTTAAGGGGAAATAGTTTGGGAGATCTTCTTTACTAACCTGGTTGGGCTTCTTGAGCTAAGGAAACTTGACTAAGTTGTTTTCCAATATTGAGACGAAGTATCTAGGGACTTGGTCATTTCATTAAAAACATTATTCATCAATTATGAAAATTGTTTTCACCTCTTCTCCCTTTTCTCATTCCAATGAGGCAATCATTTTTCTCTTATTCTTAGGAGAGGGTACCACATGATATGGTATAGGCTTTAAAGATGGAACTAGTGTAGGGGTCAGCTTATGGGAAATAGAGTTAGCCTCCACTTTCCCCATTCTATTTTATTGAGCTGATAGGATTACCTATGACTAGGCCTTGGTTCATGCGATGAAGTATTCCATTATTTGAGAAACTTTTGTAAGATCATGGTATCCACTTGTATATTTCATAATAATTATTGGTGTGCTCAACTCATCAGGATGATTATCTATACGGATGGATAACAAGCCTTATTGGGGATGTTTTATGAATAAGAAGTATATCAACCCCTTCCACTGATATATTAATTCTAATACCCTCTCATTATCCCACTATATTTAGTTTTAGACGTTGATGACTATTGTCTTTTGTAGTATTGATTTCAATTTAAAGAGAAAATTACGATAGAGATCTTCCCACCCTATGATTGATTGAGCCCAAAAATAGGTGTACCATACAAGGATGTTAGTTGAGAATGATCTCAAAACCACTATTATAGGAAAGGTAACTATATCCAACCACACTTATTACATCCACATTGATATTGAGTATCAGAAAAAAAATCAATTTTTTGAATCTTGTATGGTTGTTAGACACTTGCTGGATTTATACTGGAGGAAGGTATCCTATGAGAGGTGTAGGATAAAGGGATACCATACTAATCATTTTCATAAGAAGGTAGATATGAAGGATTCTACAATTCCAAAGCCCCTAGCTCATGATAGATATGTTCCTGGTAGGCATGTGTGCTCTAGGGTTGATATGAATTCCCTTAAGAAGTGTAATTCTCATAGGGAATGTTTAAAGGGAAAGAGGTTTCTATTGAATGAGAAATCACTGGATGGGATAATAATTTGTCCCTATAATTCTTGGTAATATCTTGTAGAGGAATAATCACTGATGGAGAAGGAGAAGAGTGATAATTTAATACCTCCTCAACAATTGTTTTCTCGAATTGACTCAGTAGTGGAAGAACACCATTATATCTCTTTTAGGTATGTTCTTATCACTAATGTTAAGGATAAAAATAGGTAGAATCTATGTATGCGTTCAGGAGGAAGGTGATTTTAATGAAATAGTTGATAAACATATATCGATTGAGCAAAAAATGGTATACTCCAAGAGCCATAAAGGTAAGAAAAGAGTCCTTTTTTTATTACAGTAAAGGATCGAACTATAAGAAGGAATCTAGATCACAAGGGAAGAAGATCATGTTAATTCATGTAATTACTATATAGTAGTCCAAAAAAAACTTTTCTTATATTAATAATGTTGTGACACTAGGATCCACTACAACTAACCTCATCCTATCAATAGGAGCACATGGTGTTTATGAAATTTCTACTAATGAGACACACAAGTTAGATGGACATGATACTGTTAGGACTAGCAACAAGGGTGAGGAAATCCATTTGGTAATGGTTATAGAAGGATAAATGAATAAATTAGTGATAATTTTTAGTGGATAAAGATGGATTATAAATTTTCCTCCCTCATAAATCTAATGCACCTGAACCCAAACTCATGTACATGTTCCATCTAAACTTCCCATAATGGTGACTGATCCTTTAGCTCATTTGATTAGGGGGGATGATTGTTTTGGAAATAAAGAGTCTTCATAACCCCCATGCATTATTGACCTAATGAATAATGAATACACCACTTTTGGAAAGGCCTCATAGAATGAATATGATAGTGTGTGGTGAAAAAACATGATTATCATTCCCCTATATTATCCTAAATATGAAAGGCCTGTCAGAGGCTTTTTAAAAGAAATTATTGATTGGTTTTTTCCCAAAAATGAATTTATTTTATCTATAATGGAGATAGAATTATTTGGGTTTAATGATTATTTGATGGTTCAGAAGTTGTTATCAACAATTATGAAGGATGGTTTCTGGTCCAATCCAGAGATGGACTTTAGGGATGTGTCATGGAAATCCAAGGTCTGATCCAATCTATAAGGACTATCTTATTCATCATCAGATGAAGAAAATTAGCCCCCAAAATGGGAGAAGAGAAGGAAGAGAGGTCCACAACCAAAGGGAAGTGGAAAACACCATTGGAATATGGGTTCTATAGTGTCTTGTAGGGATTTAAAAATTTTATGTGGACATTCTATGTCCTGATTGAATTGTATCCTTCTATTATACATCATTGTTTTGTTAATAAATTTGGATTCATGGGTGTGGTTTCTAAATCCTTGAATGATCCATCCTATATAAATTATCAGTTAATTAATAATCATACTACCAAATAATAATAATCACACTCTTGTTCAAATTCAGGTAGAAATGAGTTTTGGTGGCAGTATAGCAGTACTACATCACCGTAGTAGTGCAAGTAATATAATAGGAAATGTAGTGGGGTTATATGATAGTGGTACTATTCATTAAAAATGGGCTTTCAAGCTATGTAATTGGGACTTCAGTTCGTAGGGCCTCTGGACCATCACACTCAAAATATACAACTAGAAAAACAAATTTTATTGTCATTTTTTAAACCTTTAATGTTGTATTTATATCCAATTCCAATTCATATTTCATTATAAGTGCTATTTTTAACATAATATAAGTAAAACACTATTAAAATAATAATTTTTGAGTATGTTGAAATAATTTTTTAGGATAAACAACATTAAAAGTGAAGCTTTCAGACTTTTGATGTCTGTTTTTTAGATAATCAATGTCAGAAGTCATGCTCCATGTCCATTACCAAAATAACCGACCCGAAAATTCTATTTTTTTAAATATTTAGATATAGATCACTCATTAGGAATAATACATGATATATGAACTAATATTTTCATAAACCAAATGAAAAGAAGAAAAATAATCATAAATCCTTATCTTAATTTCATTTCTAGTTGTAGTTTCCTTCAAATTGAAATGTTATTTTTTGATATTTCTCTTATTTAGAGGAAAAAAACTCGTATGATTTCATTAAAAGTTGTTGGAAATTCATTAAAATATGATTGGTAAATATCATAAAAAATATTAATCATATTAACATTATTAGAATAAGTCTTCTTTACCATAAAAAATAAATCCCCAAAAAGTTTTCGATGGAGAAATCCTATAATAAAGAAACTAAAAGATGAGTTACTATTTACAATACCATGTTGAAATCATAAAATGAAGAAGTTTTGGAATGTTGATATGTATCAAATAATACGTGATCGAAAATATTGAATGATAGATAATGATAATTTGTAATATGTAATAAAAAATATGTCGTTTTTTTTGTAATAAAACTTAGGATGGGTTTTAAAAATTGGGTCCCCATTGTGAAAAATTTAAATATTGATTTCACACAAATAAAAATTTACATTTAACATTAGATACTGATGCAGACATGTAGTGTGGCATGCAAAAACAATTTTTTATTACCTAGTACTGTATAGTAGTTTTCCCAGGCAGTCACTTAAAGAGGAGTGCACACAAAACTGGGTTTTCACTATTAGTTGATTTTAGAAAAATTCAACTTTAATTGATGTTTAGAATTTGTTAGTTTTTAAAACTAGTTAAAATTGATTGATTAAAAACAATTAATGAATGATGGTGATCAGAACATGTTTTGGATAATCCTATTTCTATGATATCATTGTTTCTAACTTTAACTAATTCTACTTCTAATTGATGGTAAGAGAGAGATTCCCCTTTTAATTCATCTCTCCCCCCTTGGATAGATGGTGATGGTATGTGAATTCCTAATCAATGATCAATATTTTTACATTAATTCCTATGTGTGTGGTATTATAATAGGTTGTTTTGATATATTATGAAAATTTCCAATTGGGAATTGTTATTTCTTAATTAAAAGCAGTCCTTATCTCAATTCCTCACATGTTCTAGAGATCACCGAATAGTTACCACCAAACCCTAACCATTTCTACAAGAAAAAAATAGGAATTTGGTGGAGGTAGATATGGATCATCAACCAAGGAAATTGATATAAAAATTAATATTACCCTTTCACAGATGCATCTAGAATTTAAAATTAAATAAACAATTGAAAATAGTTGGAGGGAGGAGGAGAAAAGTTTTATTCCATTGAATACATATACTAAAACATAGTATTTGTTAAGACTTCCCATTTCTCTATCACTCACAGGTATTACACATCCATGTATGGGGAATTTGAGTTTTTTCATGAGAGGGGATGCATTAAAGAATTAATAAAATAAAAAAATAGAAATGTAAGAAAATAATGAAGTAGTAGGTCATCGTCTAGAGAATATCCTTGACAAAAAATACCATTAAATATCCCATGAACTCTTATTTATTGGAATAGATCATCCATGGGGCGCCATAAATGTAGAGGTGTTAATGGGGGAGGGGCAGGTTGGACATGGGGTTGATCATGTGGGTTATTGGTTCTTACTGAGTGGTCTGACCTAGTTCACAAAGAATGTGGGAATAAAAAATAAAGGCCCAAAACTATTCATGAAGGACTCATGGACTAATTGTCTGGACCATGATATTAATGAAAATAATATATATAAATATTATTTTTCATTCTAAACCATGATAATGTTTAGTTGGAAAAGGTAAAGTTTGGAGATTGGGTGAAAATAGTTATTTTTCAATTAACAGTGACCCTAACAAGAATAACCCATAAAAAATTATATCTTTGATGGTTTACTTGTGGTTCTATTAGGCGAGTATAAACTTGAACTCTTTTCCTACACTTATGTAAATCTATTAGCCAAAATTTATTATTTTTTATTTTCTAAATTTTTGTTTAGTTTAATGAGATTAGGGTTTTAATATTTGGGGATATGGGTTTCCAGGGATTTGAATCCATGGTTGATGTCAATTCACTTCACACAACTCAAATTTTTTCCATTTTTTTCATTATTTTCTATTTGAATCATTTTTAAAAATATTATATAAATAATTTAAGAACATTATATAAAACTTTGTAATGTGACATTTTTTAAAACGTTTCAAAATACTTTATTGTTAAAAAGGATTTTATTATTTTTAAAATTTTATATTTGGTTTATAAAATAATGTTCTTCTAAAAAATTAATTATTGACATAAAAAATAAAAATTATTTGTTAATAATTAATAATTTTATTATTTGTTAATAATTTAAATATTTAAAAAAATTATAAAGCTTTTTTTCT
Source organism: Viscum album (assembly GCA_963277665.1). Lineage (NCBI taxonomy): Eukaryota > Viridiplantae > Streptophyta > Magnoliopsida > Santalales > Viscaceae > Viscum > Viscum album. The sequence continues at coordinate 1,017,287,826 of OY728155.1, forward strand.
ATGTGATCTGAATCCTATACATTCAAAAATATAATTAATATTATAATCAATATAGATTTTAAATAATTAATTATAAATTATTATACTATAAATATTATTATAAATTACTAAATATTATTATATATCAATTTATTATTTAAATTAAATTATAAATAATTATTAATTGTAAATTATTAATAATGGTAATTTTTTTTCAATTTTCTTTAAATTATATAATGTTATAAATTATATAAATTATTAATAATTATAAATAATAGGAATTTAGATAATATAAATAAAATAATAAATACAAATTATATTATAAATAATTTAATTACAGGTTATTAATTTTTAATTGACACTTTTTTAATTAATTAATTATATAATATATTATATTAATTATATGAATAACTATTAGTTATTAATAGATAATTTAAAACTTTTATTATTATTTACTATTTATTTTTTAATATATAAATTATATTAATACTTGAAAAGTTCTGAGTGTGTGTAGGAAAGCCAACCCAAACACACCAAATTTATTAGAAAAAAAAGTAAACCTCAACAAAGAAAAGAAATCATGGAAATACAACATAAGAAATTCCCACAACAAAGAAAACAAGATGTTACCTCATGTCGCTCCCTCTAGTACCCACATTCCTAGGATATCATCCTCTGTCCTTTGGGTGTCACCCTCTTGGCCTTAACTTGGCATGATGAGGCAGCACGAGTTCATCACTCGATGATGAATCTAAGGAGGCCTCTGGAATGATGTCGCTCATATATTTTCATGAGAGAACCTAAAAATAAATCCTTATATTATATCATTACCATATTCAATGTTTTTATGTAAAATTTTGGACTATAAGTTAATCAATATCAAAAAAAAAATATGATTCCATTTTTTCAATGGTAACTTTGAGCTGAAAATCAAACCATTTTTTATTTCATATATAAGGCCCTGAGGGTACCACTCACACTAATAATATTAAAGAGGTTCACTACCATTTTTTTCCTTTCATATTCAAATTCTAGGACCGATTCCTTTCCAAAAGAATCATATACCGACTTTATGAAATCATAAAATTGATGTGGGTAAGACAATACTGCAGATGTAGAGGAATCACGACCAGGTAAACAAACATTTTCATACTAAACACTTGATGCAGTGTTCATGCTACAATCATCATTAAGACAACACTCATCATCAGAATATCTTAACTCAACAATTGATGTGGGTTATTACATTAATGATGCATGAGAATACTATTTGGTATCATCCTCACTAGAAAAATTAGAAGGGGGAATTGAATGGGAGAACCTAAGTTTTCTAGGTAAGAGCATTTGAAATCCCTAAACACATACAATTTTTTTTCCTTTGGATAGAGTATCAAGTGAATGAAACTAACTGTTCTTCTTCTTACCAACCATATTTCCTTAAGGATCCAACTCATAAATAAGTATATTGACATTTTCAACAATTTTTCCATGCAAGTTAGGGGTCGAAGCATGAACCAAAATCATCATATACTCATATGAAGCTAGAGGAACATCGACATTGGTGTTGTGACCACCTGCATCAGCATCACCATTCATCATTATTGACCTAATGTGGTCTGTATGAAACCCAAGCATATTCTGAATATGCTTCAGTCCCTCAACCGAACCTTGATCCTTGATGTAATCTTGTGAAAAAATTGGGTCCTATAGGATCTGTACAACTGCATGTCCAGATCTCTGGCATCAGTGGAAGCCATGAAAAAACCCTCATCATCGGGATCCTTTCATCCTTCCATATCTATAGTATGGGCCTCAATAAAATTGAAATACGTTCTATAATTCTCTCCAGAGTGACCTCCCCTACCATAATTTCTATATATTAAAGAATTACCACACTTCTTAAAAATATGACCAATGTTATGTATCCTTGTTAGAATGGATGAATCATTTCAAATTCCACTGATAAATTAAATCTAATGTCATCATCCCTACGGATGATGTTTTTTTATCAAATGTTTTCTAATGTAAACATCCACCAGGAGGCGTGAAAAGTTCATATACACTGCCCTTTCAATTTCTTTATCCATTTTAATAATCACACCCACTAGAAAGGAAATATCCTATAAAATATTAGGATGTTAGAAAAAACATCTCAACCCCTTAGTTTTAATCCAAGTCTATGTGATAGTGTTCTTCACATTGAGATGGTTAAAATGAGGGTCTCAATTAAAAATTCATAGAATACCAAGCTTGAGATTCAAAAATCGGAAGACCCATGTCTTAGAATTTAAATTCATCGATGAGAAAAAAGTATGAAAGAACCCCCTACCCAGTGAGGTCATTCTCCATCCATCAAAACCCCAAAAATCTATAAGGCATTTCCTAATATTATGAAGACTCAATTTATCCACATTAAATCTTAAACAAATATGAGGACTAATATAGTACCTTTATTCTTTATGTCTCTCCGAAAAGAAACCTTGATTGGCCTCCACAATGGTTGTGTCACCCTTCATCCTTATTTTCTGAGTCATGGGGGTGGACTCACTATGAATACTAGAAAAGATTTTTACATTCAGTGTTTGAGCCTATCTTACAAAGGGGTACCAATAGGAGGAGCAATGTCTTCCATTCGATCCCTAGTAATTATTATGTTCATTATATTGATAATATTTTTACATATTTATAGTATGTATTTTAGTTATTAAATATTTATTATACTATTAATTGTTGACATTAATATTAAAAAATAATTATATTTTTTTTAATATTTTTTGGGTAAATTATTATTATATTCTAAATTTTTAATATTTAAATTATTAATAAATAATTATATTATTATTTATTAATTAATTATTATCATATTAATTATATTTATAATATTTTCAATATTTAAATTGTTAGTAATAATTAAATTACCTATTTTTAATAAAGAATTATTATTTTTCATAATATGTAATGTTTTTTAGTTAAATGTATTTTTTAAAATAAAATTAAAAATATAATAAATTATAATAGAATTCCAAAAAAGTAAATTTTTTTGGAATCTTTTTTAATATTTTTTACATATATTTTATAAAACATTTTTAAATTATATATTATTAATTTTTATTACATATTTAATAATTATATTAATTATATTCTAAATTATTAAAAATTTTAAATTATATTTTGAATATTGTAAATTATATTATGTTATAGATTATATTATAAATTATTAATAATTATAAATATTATCATTTATCAATTAAAAAATTCATATATTATAATTAATTTAATTATTAGTTATTGATTTTCAAATAATATTATTGGTCATTAATTAAATTCTAATTATTTTAGTTGTTTATTATTTTTCATTTTATATTTATTAACAGAATTAATTATAAATAATTATTTTACCAATTATTTATCATATAAAGTACATCAATAAATTATTGAGAATATTATTAATTATTAATTTTCACGTTAATTTTTAGTTATTCTAAAAAATATTATTTAAATACTTAATAAAAATTTATATTTTTAATTATTAAATAGTAATTATTATATTAATAACATTAATAACATTTTTATTTTTAAACGTGCATGTAACAGAGTGGTAAATGCTCGTACTTGAAATCTATGAGATCTTGGGTTCAAGACCTATTGGGTGCAGGTACTGTTATAGTATTATGTTGGCGGTGATGTAGATGATGACATTGGGAGGCATTAGCATATGCATGATGCTGGCAGGTAGTGATGCAGGCATGATGCAGGCTTGGTGACACAGACAGGATGATGCAGGCATGACACTACAATGGGCTTTCAGACCATGTTATGGGCTTCATGGCCATCGGGCCTATAGTCCATTTATAAAATAAATAGGACTTAGATGGGTGGGCTATCACATTCGGGGGGTTATATCTTACCTTTCTAGCTTGTGTGTCTGGTGTATGTGTGTTTGAATATAATTTTACCCTATGCACATTATATATTAAATATTTTTATTTATTTATTTTTAGTTCTTTAGTAAATAGTTATTTATTATATTATTAATTATTGATAATAATTTTAATGAATAAATATATTATTTATTATTTTTCATGTTAATTATTTTTATGTTTTCAATTTTAAATATTATAATTATTAAAAAATAAATATATTACTAATTATTAATAATTAATTATAATATTAATTAAATTAATAATATTTGTTAATAATAATTAAATTATTATTTGTTAATAAATATTTATAATTATTCTTATTGGTCATTATTTTTTTAGTAAAGCGTTATTTTAACAACAAAATAAAAAGGAAAAGAAAAAAAAACAAAAAAAACATAAAAAACACAAAAAGGAATGCCAAAATATAATGAAAAATGAAAATAAAAAAGGTATAGCGTCAAAATGAAAAAAAGGATTTTGACGCTACATATGGAATCAATTATTTTGATGATAGGGCATCCTAAAAACCAAAATAAAACAAACTGAAACCTAAAAAAATTAATAAAAAATAATTTTCCCCACATAAAAATTTTAATCTATTTTATTTTATTATGTTATTTTATTTTATTTTTTAAACATAACATTTTGGAACCCTACTTATAATTTCAAGTCAAATGGGACCCACAAACACCTGACGGTCTAGTCTCTATGGGATACGAGTTTCGTGGGTAGGATCAAACGTGGTCTAAAATTTTACGGGCCTAAATATTCAAATACCTTACTTACATAAATCCACGAGCTAATGGATCAACCCACAATCTTGCCAATTTTTTGAAAGATATACATAAATGTCCCATTAAATCTTAATGGTTCATCCTGGGTCATAAAATAGAGGTGACAACATAATTTCTCATCAAAATGGTTGTTTTTGGAAATGTTCGAAAGGTTTGCATTGTGCAAGTGATATTCATGATGTTTAATGTGTGGGATTGACCCCCTGATTTCCAAAATAATTCACATCACGAATAGTGGTTTCTTGATGTGTAGTGTGAGAGGATAATGTTTTCATGGTTTGTTTTCAAGATTTGTAATTCTTCATATTACAGATCATGCATGACTTACACGATGAGTAAAGTTTAATTTCAACCAGTTTCACTCTGAATCAACTAATTCTACATTTTGAAGCTTTAAACCTGGTCATTCCCTTTCCCCTTTATCACACACCATTATATAGATCACCAAATCATTATCTTTTATCTTAAAAAATACAATGTTATTCCAGAAAGTTTTTTCAACTCCCTATATTCATCTCTTTCTGTTTATTTTGAATAAAACACTACATCCTTCCACAAAATGTAAAAAATATTAATTATCCAAGTTCAATAAATTAATTTATAAAAATATGAAATTTTATATTGAAAAATACTTGCATAAAATTTTTCTATTAGAAATATATATAACTTAAGTTAAAACACTTCTCATGTTAGGGTTTTCATGCGAGTTATTTATACAACCAACATCAAAAGATAAATTTTAAAAGTTTTTTTTCTACTAGTGATAGTAGTGTAGTGAAGGAGGTTGAGTGACATCATGATGCGATAGAGGAAGGTGTATGGTGATAGACAGGAAGCTCTGTAGTGGTCAATGATGGAAATAATTGGTTGGGTGATGTATCAGGATTTAGAGGGAACTCTCGAGTGAATTAATCCATCCCCAACTACTCAGAATATTTATGTTTGATGGTGAGAGTCTTAGTTAGAAATAATGATGAGTGGATAGCCTAACCATTATGGGGAGATCTATGGAATTCGCAAGGTGCAGCATAGGGAACGACCTGAGAATCCTTAGTTTTAGATGTGGGGCAAGGTTCATCACCGGGGGGTCCATTGGGGAGACCTATGGGAGTCGACAAGTTAGCACATAGGGAACTACAACATTTCCATGGGTTTGGTACCACTCCATTGGTAGTTATACAAATTTATCCCCAGTGTAGATTATGCAGACTCACAATGCCCCAATGAATGGTGATGAGCATGGTCATACCATTAGGGATACCTTGTCATAGAGTCTTAGCTCTTGGAAATGAACTACAATGTGGTCAGGTTGGTTGTGTTTCATATGGTCATGATAATAGTTGGTAACATTGATGAATTATACCAAAAATCCTTCAGATATTCATCTTTCTAGGCCGTTAAGGGTCACTAATATGTAGTAAAATAGGATTATGGGGTGTTTTTTTCAATCCTTGCCTAGAGTCTTAACCCAAAGAGGTGTCTATTTGTGTGTGTGTTTGGTTGTTTTAATCCCATATATATAGTATAAATTATTAATAATATTACTAAATATTAAAAACCACTTTTTATTATATTATTAACTATATTATTGATCACATTTTTATAGTTAATTAATAATTATAATTGTTATTTGGTTGAGGGGATTAGAAACCACAAACACACACATGCCCAGGCACCTTGTGGGGTTTAGCCTAATATATATTCATAAGAAATGAAAAACATGAAGTGGAATAATTTTTCTACATATAAGAGTTTTGATGGCCCAAGTTGACAATGGCACAACAACCTAACTAAAGACGGCCCCAAATACCATTTGAAGAAATCAAAGAATCCCCATGAGACTCGTTGCACCGTGTCTTATTCCGTTGCACTGTCACATGACAACCCTCCATACCACATTGGAAATACACATGGGTGGAGTGTAGGTTGATAAGGTATTTATACAGAAAATATAGAGGTCAAAATGAACTCATCCTTAAACAAGAATGACCACATAGTTTATAGATTCCATGAACAGGTTTTTAGAAGCACCAAATGATCTGGAAGTATGCATTAAGGAAGCCAGTTCCCATAAATAGATTTCATTGATGCTCTGATTAGAGGGTCCTTCATCATCAACCATTTTAGTGGTAAAAAATAGAACAATGTATATAAAAAAACACGGTATGAATGACTAATAAGTTACAATATAAGGGTGTAAAAAAATTGAGAACCTGAATTTTTGTCTGTTCTAGGTGAGCAATATTATGTATGGAAATTCGTGAAGCTATAAGCGGTTTAAGGATGTCAATAAAATTTTGAGATAATCCTATGAATATTTATTTATAAGAATTAATGGAAACCCATTAGAAAACCCTAAAAACACATTATCCCGTTCAGGTGAAGAGCTAAGAACGATCCTCTACAGCTCAAAGGTCTTGAGGGAACCCAAGAAAGTATTCACACTATGATCATCGAGTCATGAATGTTCATCCGAGTTTAGGAACTATTCACATAGTTATACCAGATATAAAAGTAAAAACCTATAGAACAAATCCTAGTCTTGTAAGGTTGGGATAAGGAGATTGGCCCAAAACACTTATAATCGTAGGGAATTCATTCTCCAAATTGGATGTGGGATTGGATTGACATCATTTTAAAAAAAATAATTTGTGGAATTTATTAATAAATTCTAATTCTAGGAATATACATTAAATTTAAATTATATGATTATTTTTACAATTATATTCAAATAAAATATATGATAAATTATCAAGAAAAACATAATAAATCATAAAATTATAATCTCATGATTCACTTAAAAACACATCATGAATGTCTTAATGTTAACCTCAGAGATTATGGTTATTAAAAAATTCAATTAATCCATATATTTAATCATGTAAACTAATTTTATTAAATTAATATATCTATTTAATATGAGGAAACAATATCCCATATCCATTATATTTTTATGTAGATATGAAATGAAAATTATGAATAAAAAATTGATTGACATAAATTGTTCGATGATATTTTTAGAAATTATTTTGTTTAATTGTAATTCCAATATTTTGTTTCATAGTAATTCACTCAAATCATAGATTTAATTTTTAAATATTTTATTATATGTGATTGGAAATCATACACCCCTCCCTTTTTAAACTTATTGTTATGTTATTTCATTATACTATCTATGGGATCCTTTGTGCATACTCATGGAAATAATACTAGTTCACATAATAATAAATTGTTCATGTATACTAAATATAAATGAATCCATATATTTAATTATGTCAATTTAGTTTATTAAATTTATATATTAATTAAATCTATTTATGATAATGTTATATATGCATTGGATTGAGCTAATTTTAAATTACCTCTCATAAAATCTCAAATATTTTATTTCATTAATAGATAAATGAGTTAACTTGTATTTATATCTTGAAAATTAATATAAGTGTAGTTGTTTAAGTGTGTGCATTGTATTTTTCTTCTAGTGACTACATTAAATATTAATTTTAATAAAAAAATGTAATTTTTCATAAAAGAATGTGATAATTGAATATAAATTTGAATTTTATATGCAATATTATAACAAATATAGGGATGAAAACCAACATGTGGGGTACACATGATATTCAGGGTCCTTAAACCCCGATATATTTAATTTTATAAATGTGTTACCCTAACCCCACCCCAGAACATTTTTCAATACCCATTTAACTACCTCAGCTTATTTAGATTCACGTATGTTATTTGAAAATTATAAAATTCATTTATAAATTTAAAATAATTGGATTTTAGGTTAAATAATGATATTTTTATTATTTTTTAATCCTTTAAATAAATATAGATATTGAAATAATAATGAGTAATTAAATTATATTCTGAATTCACTACTCTAACCCTATAAAAACATGATTAACCACTAACATAATCATTACTTGCAATAAAAAACTCACACATAATCATATTTTATCAGATCAGGTTGTGCTAGATACACATTTTGATCCATAAAAATATCTCACTGCCTATATAAAAACTTATAAAACGGTGTTTAATTTGTCACATTATCTTACCATCTCTATAAAAACATATACTATATTTTATTGAATTATAATAAAACCGATAACAATAATTTGGTTTAAAAAAGGGACTTCTAAAAAAATATACTAATGGTTCTATGTTATAAATATTTATATATAGATAGAGTGAGTGATCGAGAGAAATTTTTTAGAAAATATTTATTTTCTATTATTTCTGATATTAGTTTTCACTAAATTGATTCAAAAATACTATTTAAAATCTCAATAAAACCCTCGTTTTATTAAGAAGTGACCCTTTAAATTCTAAAAAAATCAATGTGGGATTTTGGTTCTCTTGTTTCAGAATTAGAATAATAATATGCGAATAATGATAATACAACTTTGAAACATATTATTTTATTAATAATGTAAATAAAAATAATAAATAATTGACATAATTAATAAAAATTGACATTCTAAATAATAACTCGATTAATATAATATAAATAATAATGAGTAATAAATAAATGTTAATAAAAAAATATTTAATATTTAATGTAACAATAATTTAATAAAGTAAGTAACCATAACAAATAATTAATAATAAGTTAAGTATTAATGTAATAAATAAAAATTAATAATGTAATTAATAATAATTAATCATGTAATAGATATTAAAAATAATAATAATGATATCATTATTAGTTACATTATTTTCATTTATAAATCATAATCACATAGTAATTAGTTTTTATTAATGATAATAATATTATTATTTATCAATAAAAATAATGTCAATACTACTAATAATAATATTTATCAATTATTATTAATTAAATTATCAATTAATTAACAATAAACATGTCAATTAATAATAATCATACCCTCTTTTAAATCTGGGTAGGGATGAGTTTTGTGGTACTATATTACCACTACAACACCATAACAGTGTGTATACTCTATCATGTACTGTATTGGGATACTGTGATAGAGGTACTTATGTGAGGGTTTTTGTCATTAAAACATCAAACAATATTTTCCCCTTAAAATGTTGCACTGTGTTGACCACAAGGTTGTCTCTTGAGGAGGTTGGAAAATTGAGTTGCAAACTATCAATTTTGTTTTTTACAAGAAATTATATTTGGGAATTTGATTTAATTTTCAAAAATAGAATATAAGTTTAAATGAAAGTGAAATGAAATTGAATGGAATGAAAGAATAATTGATAGAATAATATGAGTTTTAAATTTGAACTAAAACAGTGGTTGTAGACAATCTTAAACATCTCAGACACTCCCCTCTACATTGTATAAAAATATTTCCCAATTGAATTTCTAAATAAACCCCCAAGGAACCTTATGTGAACACTCAAATTTGAATAGAAATCATATTAAGACCCTAATATTATTTTTTTCATACCTATAAAAGTGATTCAATTTCTTGAATACCTCCATGAAATCAAACATAATTGAAATCACTTTTCTCAAGTATAATACCTCGCTGAAGATTTTTAAATATTGACATCAATTAGTTTACTTCATAGGCTAAACAACGATTCAAACTAATTTGATGAAAATATATTGATGAAGGAAAAAACACATTCATTAATATATATATGTTCAAGATAAATTCAAAAATATATTACATGATAATAATGAAACTCAGAAGAGAGTGTCTATCGAGGGTCACTGTCCAAAAACCACTTGGTTTTTAGTCATGCATCACTTGAGAAACCCCAACATTTTCCACCCAATCTTCAAAGAATGACATCTTCATCATGATATAAATCTCCACTTTCATGAAGGAAGTCTTTGAATCTTCAATACAATTTTTGGAGGATTTCTTTTTGTGTGGATCCACTCCCACTTGACGTAGAGTAATCCAAAGCAGTGGTTGAGGGGATCCTTTTATACGCCTTTCAATCAAAAAAATGTCGCAGAATCATATTTATTTTTTAGCACATCTTCATTTTCATGACATAAACTAAAGTTTCACATCTTGTAATCCCTCCGAGTTTTCCTCCACGTCAGTTGAATTCAAGTAAATATCTCAAGAATCCCATTTTTAGAATTTGACACCATTCACGACCTCTAATTGGGAGACACGATGTGAAATGGTATTTCACAGTGTGAAAAAGCTCCACAATGTGTCCTGAGAGCTATTCTTTTGGGTGAAGTCACAACATGTAATTGTGCTTCATGTCATCTAATAGTTCGACTCCAATTTTTTCATCTCCACAACATCCTACAAAATATGGTGTCACATAAATTCGCTTCCCTCATGGCTCGAAGTGTCTTTTACCTGCACCCTGAAATACATAAGCTATTTTAAAGTGGTTAAAATTCCATAATTTTTTAATTTTATATTTAAGATTAAAACATCCTTAAAGTCCATAAACCATTCAATTTCATACAAAATAGAACACCAGTGGGGTTTAAATCCACAAACTAGATATGAAAAACACCAGAAATTATACCTCTATCAATTTCCCCACACATAGAATTTGGACTCCTGAAAAAATCGAAAACTCAAAACAAATGCCAACCAGGTTCACTAATTTATAACCAAGAATTTAAAGATATCATGTCTCATTAAAAATAAATATTTTAAATTCTTAATTCAGATAATTCAATCCATTTCCACATTTTTTTCCTCCCATGAATACAACACACATACCTCACATATATTTTCTCTCAACACAAAAATTTGGATTTTCAACAAGGATTTTGTAATCCAAATTCATGAAATAATCACCATAAAAATGATAAATTTATACATATCTACTCAATGTGATCCAATAACTTGTAATTATCATGAATAATTTACTTGGTTGTTCTACAGTTAATGTATATTGCGTTTCCAATGTGATAACTTCTGATGCTGAATAAGGAGGCTTTGTCTCTTTTTGAAATAAAAATTCATGATTCTAATTTTTACTCAAGTACGGTCTTCTACATACTCAACTCTGAAGGAAAATAGCACTGAGAATAGCTTTTTCATCCCATTATATCAATATTTCAGTAGAAAATATGGAAAATTTCTTTAATATTTTTTGGAAACCACATGATAGGGTACAACTTTCTACCATTGAGAGGTACAGAATGTCACAACTCCATTTCATTTGAGAGCTCCAGATGTGAACATATATCAACAATTTACTTTTAGCAGTAGAAATATATCTTCAATGTATTAATTTCCACCCAAATAAACACCAAATAATGTAGAACATCATAAGTCATATCCCGCACACACAATTTCAACTAGATCATGAATTTATACTTCCCAAGAAAGTTGGAAAGGGAAAATTGGTTTGTAATGTGGCTAACCTAATAGGTTTTACATGGCTATTATGGGCTCAAAAAAACAAAATTTTCAGGGGAGGACATAATAAAAATTATAATCATGAAAAGGGGGGATTAAAAATCCTTACAAATAAATCATTAATTTTATTCACTAGTACTCTAGTTCTCATGTTTTGACAGAAATAAATAAAATTTTAGTTCAAAAAATAATGTAATGGTTCTTTCAAGAAAAGTGATTAATGTGAATAAGATGTCAAAATGGGTTTAGAGGCCTCATAGGAATGTGAATTTCATTGATATAGATAATGATATGTGGATTGAGATTCAAAAATCAGGGGTCTTTTCAAGAAATATCCAATTTTTTTGAACATGAAACAATGTCATTTAAGTATTCATTTATGTTCAGTTTCAAAGGATCAGTTGTTTCACTCATTCAATTGAATTTTAAAATTGAAAAAGATAATCATCAAAGTTCACAAGTTTTTTTAAAAAATAAACACAAAAAGTTTGAATAAAATGAATATAATTTGAAAAGTAAACAAAAAAATAATTGGAATAAAATTGAAAACAATTTTTTTTTCAAAACAAAGACACAAAATTTTCATATCCCCGGCATGTGGCTCCCCCAACACATATTCTATGAAATTTACACCTTTTAACAAAGATTTTAGTGTGAAGGTAAATCATTAAATTAATGACATAAAAAAAATAAGTGAAAAGGAAAGACACAACCTGGCCTCAATTTAACTCAACTTCATGAAGATGTATTTCCTCTTCTAGTGGATCTTGATAATTATCTCTTAAAAGCTTCAACCTATTTCCATTGACGATAAATGCTGACCCAATACCTATTTTTTATTTGGATTATACCAGAAGGAAAAAAGTGAGTAACAATGAAAGGTCTAGACCATTTAGAATGAAATTTACCTAGGAACAACTTCAATATTAAATAAAACAAGAGCACTTTGTCTTACTCCATAAAGTTTTTTTATTTAGAATAATCCCATAATGAAATGTGTATGATATTTCTTTGTACAACTTGGAGCTTTCATATGCCTTATTTGTGTTCTACTCCAGATCTTGCAAACTAAATTTTCTTTCCTTTATAGAAGAAAATAGATTCATGTTACATGTCTTAACATCCTAAAAATATTTGTGATGTAACTCAACCAGTAAGTGAAAAGCCCTTATATAGACCAATATAAATGGTTTCATTTCAATTGGGGTTTTTAATGCATCTCTATAGGCCCATAGTTCATCATCATGTTTCAAACTCCAATCCTTTATATTTGGGTTCATAGTTTTTTCTAAAATTTGTTTGATTTACCTATTGAAAAACTCATACATTCCATTTGTTTGAGGATGATAGGGTGTAGAGACCCTATGATGAACTCCATATTTTTTTCCAAATTGATTTTAATGACCTATTACAAAAATGGGTACCTTGACTATACTAATATACTTTGTAAATCCAAACCTTGATAAAAAATTTCCATTTAGAAGTGTGGAATTTTTTTTTAGAATCATCAGTTCTTGTTGAAATAACCTCTACCCACATGGAAACATAATCAATGAAAATGAAGATGTTAAGATATCTGGATGAATTTGGAAAAGGACCAATGAAATCCATTCTTCATACATCAAAGACATAAAAATGAGGTTATTGTGGAATCTCATTCCTTTTGGAAATATTTCCTTGGAATTGACCATTTGGAAAAATTATACAAAATTCAAAAGAATCTATAAAAAATGTGGGCCAATACAAACTTGAATCAAGCACTTTTCATGCAATTAATTGTGGCCTAAAGTCTCCCCTATAGATCAATGTGTTAGAAAAATGTAGGCTGGATTTAAATTCATAATTCATAGTGCATATATGAATCATTTGATCAATAACAATGTGATATAAGTAAGGATCATACCAAATGTATTTCTTTTAATAAATCCCATATTTTGAAAAATGTTTCTTTGAAAAATAGTGGGGAACTTCATCAAATGTAAAATAATTTACCAAATTTTCAAACCATGGTATTTTAATTTGACAATAACATTCCTCATAATCTAGAAAGTTTTCTTTAATTAGTGAAAAATATGATGTTTTCTATTGAAAATAGATGGTATCCTGCTTAAATGATCTGCCAAAAGTTTCTCACATTCATTTTAATCCTTTATTTCAACATCAAACTCATTTAATATCAATATATATTTATAAAGTATTTGTTTTTAAACATGTTTATTCATGGAAAGTCTTATTTCAGAATGATTTTTGAAAATAATCACCTTGGATCCCAACAGAAAGCATCCAATGTTTTTGCAATGCAAAGAAAACTACAAGAAGTTCCTTCTCTGTTTTGTGTATTTTTTTAGGTCCAATCTAAAGTTCTAGAGGCATATTCAATCACATGATATATTTTTTACAACATTTTACTTAACACTACCCCTATAGAATAGTTAGATGCATCATTCATGAATTCAAAAGGCTAGTCCCATTATAGAGGTTGAAATATGGGAGGGGTTATCAGTTATTGTTTCCACTCATGAATGGCCTTTCTAAAATTCTAATAAAAGTAAAATGGGGCATCTTTTTGGATAAATATGGAAAATAAAGGTGAAACATTATAAAAATCCTTTACAAATATCATATAATATCCAAAATGGCCAAGGAAGGATCTCACATCTCTAATAGTTTTTTGGTATTTCAATGAAGAAATTACCTCAACATTGGATGGATCAACATGAATTCTATCAAGGGACACAACATTCCCAAGATAAATCCCCTTAGAAACCATAAAATTTCATTTTTTGTAATTTATAACAATATTATTATTAATTTAGGTTTCCATATCAAGATCCATATTTTTAGATAAATTTTAAATGATGATCCATAAACAGTGAATTCGTCCATAAAAACATCCATTCATGTTTCTAGAAATTTTAAAAAAATTATCATCATACACCTTGGAATAGCTCAAAGAGAATTACACAAATTATAGGGAATCCACCTATACACAAAGGTTCAAAATGGGCATGTGAATGTGGTTTTCTCTTTATCCTTCAGTGAAATGTAAATTTTGAAATATCCAGATAATCCATTAAGAAACAAATAGTGGGTTTTACCAACTAGTCTCTCAAGGAATTGATCAAGGATTGGATGTAGATTGTGGGAATTCCTTGTAAATAAACTGATCTTCCTATAATTAGTTCACATTATCCATTTATATGGAAGCCTCATAGATAAAATCTCACCAAATTCATTCCTTGATATTATAATGCAGCCACTTATAGGAACAACATGGTCTGGACATACCCATCAACTATCAGATATAGGGAAAATAATTCCAACAGCCAACACGGTGTTATCTTCTTTCTAACAACCTTTATAAATGTTGGGTTTAATTTACTTTGAAATTGTCTAACCAGTTTAGAATTCTCTTCTAGAAAAATTATACGCTTACACAATGAGGGGATAATTCTTGTTAAATCAGAGAGAGTCCATCCTATAGAATTTTAGTGGGAATTAAGGACTCCAAGAAGTTTCTTCTCCTAGTCCCATGAAAAATTTTATGAAATTATGATAGGTAATTTTTCATGCTTACTTAATAAATAATGTTTCAGGTTCACAGGAAGTAGATTCAATTCTAACTTATGTGGGTTTTTTTCACTAATCAGAGAACACTTCACTTCATGAAGATCGATTTTCATGTTTCCAATACTTCTTTCAAAGGAAAAATTGGAAACATACATAAGGAGGCCTCTATAAGGTTCAAGGTTTTATAGAAATTAATTTTTATCAATGTTGAGATCAATAGTTTCCACATCCCATGATTCATCACACTCTTTATTTTCAACCTATTGTTGATCAGATTCAGCAACATATAAATTTAAATTATTTGAACCAGTAGTTGGTATTTCTTTAGAGGAAAAATTATTATCAGAAAAAAACCAATCAATCAAGTTAACTATGGCGGATGAATGATCCTCAAATAGGTGTTTCATGGAATGAAAAATAATTAAACGAACAACATATCCTCTAAATTATATTAAATGTATTCCTTTTTGAACATTAATTATTGCTTTTTTAAATATTCAAAAATGGTCTCCCAAGAATGAGAGGTGTATGGGTACTAAACCAATCATCTACCATATCCAGGATCGATAAATACATAGGAAAAATTAGGTCTTTTACATGAATTAGAACATCCTCTATAACTCTTGTAATCATATTGGTACTTTGGTTGGCAAGTTGAATGAAAATTATATAGTGTTTAAAGTATCAAACTTGAAGAGATGAGTAAAAAGAATGAGTAATAACATTTATGGAGGCCCCTAAATCAAGAATGACATCCTTAAATTAAAATTTCCCAATTGTGCAATGAATTTTAAATGCTCTTTGGTATTCACATTTGACATGAAAGGCATGTTGAATCGTGGTTGAAACGTTCCTCCCAATGTTTATTTTTTCACATACTTTTAATTTGAACTTGAGGGTAAACATCACTTTCAGAAACATGGGATACCATGGAATTTATTTATTAGCATCAAGAAAAGGTATGTTAACTTTAACATTCATAAATGTTTCCAAAACATCCATATAAAACTCTTTTTCATAACATGATTTCACTGGTGTTTCAGTTCTAGTAAAAGGAAATGGTGGTTTGAATGTTTCAAGGATTTTCTAAGAATCAATTTGAGAAAATAAAGTACCATGAATCCTTTTCCAATAATTATTTTTTATTTCAAACAAAATATCTTCTCTTGAATTTGTATTTCCTTTCAAGTCAACTTCATAATTTCCATCATTTTTGTTAGTGGTGGGATTCTCCTTAAAAGTATCAGTAACAAGTTTGAGTTTCTCAGTAGGAGGGTTATTCAATATTATTCCAATCCTATTTTCAATTACACTAAAATTTTACTTCCTATTATCTCTCATATTCACTTGGTGTTGTGAGGTTAAACCTCCACTCTTTTGATTTTTAATGAAACTAGCATCAAGGGAAAGTTGACCCATTTTAGTCATCAATGTATTCAAGAGGTTTTTTGTTGATTTATTGCTTCTTCAATGTTTCTCTCTATGTTATGAGGGGGAGGGTGGGATGAAACTATATTCTAGAAGGATTATTTCCTTTCTCATTGAAATATATTTCTTTTGAATTACTTGACTAGCCTTGGAAGAAGACTCTATTTTTTTCAGGATGCCAAAATCATTCATTATTGTTCTAGCCCTGATTGAAATTTTGGTTGGATTAAAATTTCCTTTAATGATTTTATTGAATGGGTTTTCTATGAAAAATTGAATTTTAGTTATCAGATAAATCATTAATTGGTGGGAATTTATCACTAGAATGTTAATTAGAAGAACAAATTCCACAATGAATGTGAATTTGAAATGTTTCTTCAGGTTTGGGTGGTATTGGTGGGTTTTTGGAAAACATCCTTAACCTCCCCGTGGTGTTAAGATCAGATAGGTGGCTTGCAATCAAGTTGTTTTCAGGCCTAGTATTGAGGAATTTTTTTTGGAAAGTTTGACATGAAAAATGCATCTTCTTCCAAATTTTTGAGCATTTTTGGGTCATGTTTTCAATTAATATCCTAGCAGCAGTTGGTGTTTTGTGAACTAAATATCCACCTACAACAAAATGAATCACACTTCTATTAGTAAGGAAAAATACCTTATAAAAATATTTAATCAAGAGTGGGTCCCTGATTTGATGGTGGGTGAAACTAAAAAAAAGCCTTTTGAATCGTTCCCAGTAGTCATGAAAGTTTTCTCATTGAGTTTTCCAAATTCCACAAATCACCTTTCAAATGGATGCAATTCTTGAGGAAGGGAAAAAATTTCAAGGGAAATTTTCTTCAATCCATTCCAATCATGAATCAATGTCGAATTTGAATTTAAGAACCTTTCTTTGGATACTCCTTCTAAAGAAAAATGAAATGAACTCAATTTTATTTGATTTGAATCAAATACTCAAAGTTTCAGGTTGACATAAAGATAATGGAATTCTTGAAGTTGTTTATGTGGATTTTCCCCTAGAATCCCATTGAATTTCAGAATTTGGTGGATGAAACTAGATTTTATTTCAAATCCAACAGTTTCATTGAGATATTCCATAAGATTTTATTTGTTCTAATCATAAGATGAAGCCAGTTCTTTCATGGTTCTATTCTTAGTCATTTGAATTTCAGTTCCAACTACATCCCTTCTAGGTTTGTTAGTGGAATATTCTGAAAAAAAGATAGGGGGATTTCTAGTGGTGATAATCCTTGACTGAAATGTTATATCAATTTTAGGATCTAAATGTAATAGATTTGGTTCAAAATTTGAGGTCCTGCAAAAATAATTTCTAAAAAAGTAAAATCAACTCAAGAAAACTCCATGTAAACAGATCTAGTTGATGTGAGTTCTTTTCATTAAAACCCCAATCAATATTTCCCCTTAAAATGTTTCATAGTGATGAACACGGGGTTGTCTGTCAAGGAGGTTGGAAAGTTGAGTTGAAAAACTATCACTTTTGTTTGTTTTTACAAGAAATTAAATTTGGGGAATTGATTTAATGATTGAAATTATATTATATGTATAAAATAATGTTCAATTAAATGTAGTGGAATGACATAAAAATGGAAAGAATAAAATGGCTTTGAATTCATTATTAAAATAGTGGTCGCATACAAGTTTAAACCACTTGGGAACTCCCCTCTTCGTTGTATAAAAATATTTATCAATTGAATTTCTAAACGCACCCCCAATGATCCCCAGGTTAACACTAAAATTTGAATAGAAATCATATCGATACGTAAAAAGGATTTTTATCCCTCCAATGGAAGTGATTCAATTGGTTGAATACCTCCAAGAAATCAAACCTAGTTGAAATCACTATGGTCAATGAAAAGAGCTCACCAAAGAATTTTAAATAGTGCAATAAAATAATTTAATTCATAGATGGAAAAAACGATCCAAACCAATTTGATAAAAATATATTGAATAATGAAAAACAACCAAATTCATTCAAATATATATGTTCAACCAAAATTATAAAATAGCTAACATGATAAGTATGAAACTCTGAAGAGAGTTTATGTCGGGTGTTGTTGTCCTAAAAAAACATTTTTTTAGTCACACATCACTTGAGGAGCCTCAATCTATTCCAATCTATCCTCAACTTATGACATCTTCATCACAATCTTTATCTCCACCACAATGAAAAAGGATTAAAAATCTTCACTCCAATGTTTGGGGGACATCCTTAGGTGTGGCACTACTCCCTCTTGAACCAGAGTACTCCAAAGGAGCAGAAGAGGGGCTCCATTTATAAGTCTTACCATAAAAAATGTCGCATCATTGTATTTAATTTTTTAGTGCGCTCCCGCTTTCATGAAATGAACTATGGATTCATGTCATGTAATCCCTCCAATTTTCATCTGTATCTTTTGTATTTTTGAAAATATCATGCGTATCCTGTTTGCAAACACTTACTCCATTCATGATGTTTATTTGCGACTCACGACATGAAACAAGATTTCACAGCATGTAATAGCTTCACAATGTGTCCAGGTGGTTATTCTTTTTGAAGAAATCATGACGTTTAATTATGTAACACATCATATAATTGTTATTCTCTTTTTTTAGCTTTGCAACATACTAAAAAATTTGGTTCCGCAATGCGAGGGAAGTGAATTGGCCCAAATTGTCTTTTATTTACACCCTAAAATACATAAGCTATTTTAAAGAAGTTAAAACATTATAATTTTTCAATTTTCTATTTTAGGCTCAAAATACCCTTAAATTCTAAAAACAGTTAAATTCTATATAAAATGGAACCATGGTGGGGTTTAAATCCATAAATTAGATATGAAAATCACTGGAAATATTATCTCTATCAAGAAATATTTATTAAAAATTGGATTTTGAGCTATTTAATTGGGCATTTAGGAAATAGGGCCTATAGACCATCACACTACCAAATATACTTGTAGAAAATAACTTTTAATATCATTTTACTACCCAATTCTAATTCATTTGACGTGGTATGTTTTATTTTTAATGTCAGATAAATAATCCAATGTTAAAATAATTATTTGTGAGGCTTTTGAAATCCATTTTTTGGATAAATAATGAAAAAAGAAATAATTTCCTACATTAGATGTTGATTTTTTGGATAAGCATTGTCAAAAGTCACTTTCCCCATTTATTAAAATAATTGATGTGGAAAGTGTATTTTTTATTATTTTCATGTTGATTAATTTTTGGGAAGAAAACACGAGACATGTGAACTGAAAATTGCATAATCCAAATTACAACAAGAAAAATAAACATAAAGCCTCAAGTTAATTTAATTAATTATGATTGAGTCCTTCAAATCAATTCATTATTTGTTGGTATTTCTCTTCTTTTGAGTAACAACTCATATAACATCCACAACAGTAGTTGGTATGTAATTGTAAACTATGGTTGGTAAATATCACATGGAATATTCATATTATTAACTTTATCAAAGGAAGTTTTCTTCATTATAAAAAAATAAATCATCAAAAATATTTATCGATGGAGAAAACAAATAATAAAGAAACTAAAGGATGAGTGCATATTGATAAATACAATGTTGAAATCATAAAATGAATAAGTGATAGAACATTGATGTGGATAAAAGGGTATTATACCAAAATTAATGAAAGAGAGATAATCATAGCTGTATAATGTACCTGAAAATATGTTTGTCTATGATGTAATAAAATTTAGGCCGGGTTTTAAAAATAGACACTTTGATGTGAAAATTAAAATATCGATTTCACGTGATTGAGATTTTTCTTTTAACATCACATATTTATGCATTCCTATTGTGGGGTGTGGAGAAATAATTTTTTATTACCTACTATACAATAATAATTAACCTAGGTTGTCACTCAAATAGTACTGTACACAAAACCAAATTTTCACTTTTAATTGATTTGAGAAAAATTAGACTTTAATTGACTTTTAAAAATAGTTATTTTTGAAAACTACATTAAATTGATTGATTAAAAAAATTGATGAAAATGGTGACCATAATGGGTTTGGATAACGCTAGTGCCATACTATCACTGTTTCCAATTTTTACCAACGATACTTCTGTTGGATAGTGAGATGGAGATTCCACTATTGATTCATATCTCCCCTTGGATAGATAGTAATGATAATAGAATTCCTAATCAAGCTTCAATTGAAATACCTTCATTCCTATGCATATCACATTGTAAATGGTTTTTTTTGATAAATAATGGTAATTAACATTTTGGAATTGTTATTACATAATTAGCAATAATCCCCATCTCAATTCCTCACACGTGCTGGAAATCACCAAACACTCACCACCAAACCTAAATATGTTCTGTAGAAAACATATTGGAATTGGGTAGAGGGACACATGGATATTCTACCATGTAAATTTAAATAAAAATAATATATCTATAGCAAAGATAAATTCAGAATTAAAAATTGAATAAACAATTAAAACTTTTTGGCAGAAGGAATGGAAAAGGATTATTCCATTAAATGCATAATATCAAAGACAACAGTTGATAAACCTCCACCTTACCCAATCACTCATAGGAACTACCCCACCATGGATGGGGAAGTCGAGTTGATTTAGGAGAGGGGAGACTTCAAATAATGAAGAAAATAAAGGAAAAGTAAAGCATGGAAATAAAGTAGCAATAAGACCTCATCTAGAGATTCTCCTTGCCATGTGATCCACTTAAATCCACCCTAGCCCCTTATTTATAGGAATATATCATGTATGAGGTTCCATAAATTTACCACTAAATCATTAGATATCTTTCTGGTTATAAAAGAGAGTAAGTGACATAAATTCTCATCATAACTTCTATTTTTTGGTCCGTCTGAAAGTTTCACGTCTTATAAGTGATATTCAGGACGTTTAATGTGTGTTAATGGACCCTGATTTCCAAAAGAATTCATGTCATGAATAGTGGATTCATTAAATGTATTTTTCAGGGACTAACTTTTCCTGTATTGTTTTTTCACTTTTTATTTCTTCATATTAAACATTTTGAATGACTTACATGATGTGTAATGTTGATTTCCAGCTAGTTTGGATAATAATAAACCTGAATCATCACATTAAATCTTCAAACATGGTCATTCACTTTTCCCTTCAGCATGGTCCATCATATACATCATAAAATCATCATCTTTTTTTTTAAAAAAAAATCTAGTGTCGTGCAATAATCTATTTTCATCTTGCTATATTTTTCTCTTTTTGAACATTTAAAAAAAACATCATATCATGTCACAAAACATAAAAACAATAAAAAATTTCCATGTTTAATCAATTAATTTATACAAATATTCCATTTTATATCCAAATTACATGCATAAAATGGGGGGTTCAGAGAGATATATTTTTAACTGAAGTTAAATCCCTGTTCACATATGGGATTTCACATTGGTTATTTATATAACCAACATCAAAACCTTGGAATTAAAAGGTATTTTCCTACTAGTAATAATAGGGTTGTGAATGTAGTAGAGTGACAACACGATGCGATAGAGGATGGAGTAGGGAGATCAGTGGGAAGCTATGTGGTGGTCGGTGATGGAAGGCATTGTTGGGGTGCTATCTCTGGGGATGGAGTTTAACGTACCAACCTGAATTCCACTAAACCACTACCCTAAGCTGGTTCACTATAATACCTCAAGCACACATACTTGTATATCAGTGGCTTCCAACTAGAATTAGGGGTCTAAGGTTGAACTATGAAGATACTATACCCCTATATCAGAGTGCACATCCAAAATTAAATAACCAAACATCATACATATTAGATCATATAGAAGAATAATAAACTAAAACTAATATATGATGTAATAAAATGAAATAGATTAAAGGCCCGAATAACCATTCCATACATAAAACACTGACTTCCCACTCATTTGATCACATATAAAAAATAAAAAAATAAAAAATAAATTCATTGGGCTCTACTTCCAACTCTAGTCCATATCACATACCTGATCTTCAATACCCTGTCGAGCTGCTCAACTCGAAAAGTGGATTCCACATGAGCATCCAATTCAACCATGAAATATCTATCCTCATCCAGTTCCATTGTGCATCTGTTATCAATATGAAAGTAGACATAAGGTCTTCACATACACTGAGGTGTATGTATAGGGGTTTTTAAATAAATATCATTATGTTTCCTCTAATAGTGAACTTATAAATAGCTTCCATAAGTGATTTCTTGTGTAATATGCTTTTCCAAGACGAAGCATAACTAAAAATAAATATAAGTAAAATATTGGTTTATCCATAAGTCAAATACCTTGATTGACCATAGCCACTACTACTAATTCTAGAGTGTATCTAAGCCTATCTCTATGATTGCGCACCCCAAACAACATGTGGGGTCTATATCCATGGCAACTACATCCAAACCAGACAATTCTGGGGACACAACCTATAATTTTCCTAACATCTATGATACTATTATAACTTATCCTACACTATATCCCATGAACCAAACATTATCTCGTACAAGGAACCTTGACACTCCTTTCCTGGTTACCACACAAAAGTACTACCAATCCTAGACCATAAATCCATCCTCTATATCATGTATCAAGATAATAGTACATGGATCATCCATACAACATCTAAAACATATATCAAATCAATTTTTCTTGGAGTATCAGTTCAATGACTAAACCATATGTCCAATAAATCATGCCTGGAGCATTACTCTAGAACCTGAATAATGAATTCAAAGCATTATTCCTCCATCCATCCCATCTGGTGTACCAACATTTATGAGAGAATTAGTCTAAAACATAAAAATTAAGTGTACTATCTATTTCTAGAGCCTTATACCATCCCATAATCCATTTATTATACTATCACTTCCAATAAAAACTATCCAATATCAAATTAAATACATGTGATGTCACATCCACTATACTCAAAAATATAAAACCACATTCCTTGAACCT
The DNA here is from genome assembly GCA_963277665.1 of Viscum album. Lineage (NCBI taxonomy): Eukaryota > Viridiplantae > Streptophyta > Magnoliopsida > Santalales > Viscaceae > Viscum > Viscum album. The sequence continues at coordinate 1,017,311,820 of OY728155.1, forward strand.
CATTCCATCACTCAAACCATAAACAAACTATCAGTACTAATATGGAGCATCATGTCCAAAAATCTCAATTACAAATATCCATAACCATAGTTATGGAACATCTATCCTACTCTCTCAGCCATCAAAACCCTTACTAGTAAATTGAGTTCCAAAATGTGGGAAACCATAAAAATAAAAAAAAACCCTGTGGGAATAATCCAATTCTAAAACTGAAAAAATATAATAAGGGATGGATAAACGTCTATATCAGTCATCAAAATCTCAACACCATCTTCTCATAAATCTTACCTGGTCCTAAGGGACACCCACAACCAATACTACATAAGTGTACACATGAGCTTAGGGGTTTCTAATCGATCAAGCCCACACATGGCCCACTGGGATCACACATGAATATATGCTTTCCTCATTTGATCCTCTAAACTATCACTAAAGGGGTCTCATCCTCCAACCAATGCTTGATAATAACCAAAAATATTTTACAACACCTATCTTTTTGGTTAACAGATCCCATAAACCATCTAAAAGAGTCTCATAGCATTATAGGCCTCAATATAGTTTAACCTTTTAATGGAGATGGCCTCAATCCCAATATTTCATCAAGTCACCCTTGGTTGGCATGTACATCCACTATATCCTCCACCAAGATTCATAGCTCAGTCTAACTAACCAAGGATAAACACATCCCAATCACAACTTGAGGTCTCCAAAAAATGCATTCTATACCCTCTAATCATTCTCATGGTCCTCACCTTTGTCTCATCCCATGTCTCACCATTAAGAGATAACTAAACTCACTTCTGGGAGGAAAACATCTCTATTGTAACATATTCACCCCAAAACATATCCCTAAATTCCATAAATCACCTGACGGGTTCCACCCTCGTGGCCTATATGAAAAAAAAACTCAAAATGGGACCCTCTTGTGTTACATTCCAAATTTGGGGTGTAAAACCACCAAAAACCCGCCAAAGGTAACTAATAGGATGTACGTGGCATAAACACCCAGTACATGATGTGTACCCCCAAACCATTCATATGGACATGTACTTCCACATGGCCTGTCAAACTCAGTGTTTGGAAGTGTACTACTACATGTCCACAACCAACACAGGGTTTTTCCTTGTACTTCTACATAGACATAGGCCTCCACACAAGAACCTACCCATGTACTTGACCACCCAATCATGCCCCTTCACATGGCATCTAGCTATCCTACACCGTGTGAACCATTACATGCTCAATCTGCATAAGTACTCTACTACTTGCCGAGTGACACTATACGACATATTTTCCAAAATAAACGATGCATAGTTTTGTTCTTTTATTCTATACTAAATAATAATAACATACATTGTGTTTTCTTAAAACCAGATATCGTGTAGTTGGGTTTCCCAAACCATAAGTCCCTAACCCCCCCCCCATGAACCTTGTTTTTCCAATATTAGGTACATATAAACTCCCATGGTGTCCTCATCTAGTAAAAAAGGATCTAAAACATGAAAACAATATATCTATAGTTATTGGGAAATAAAACTCAAAAAATGAACTACCACATGGAGTAAACACCAAATCTTGGGTCCAAATCTGCACATAGAAGTCTCTATACCTCTATTCTATATCGATCTACACCATGGAAAGTGTCCAATGAAATCTCCTCCCAATATCATCTAGGTCCATTCCTCACATGAATGGATATTCCCCTCCCCCTTTCCTCCCATGTATGGGAAGCCCCAAATGATGGAAGGGGTGTCTTACATATTTAATTAATCAATAAAAATCTCATTTAACATTCATCTAGAGTCTGAGAACCCGATGTGGTTTTATGCCACACCTAGTAAATAATCCATATTCTAGACTTAACAATGAAGTCAAAATTTCAATTTGATGCTTCAGTAAAACGATAAAGCCATCCAAACCTAGACAATTATTTTAATATTAAATATTCTTTTAGATCTCTAACAACTTAGAATCCCACCAAACTCCCATCCTAGTGTAAACACCCTATTTTTTGGACTAACAGAGTGGTTAAAAAAGTTCATTTTCATCATCTACTTTGGTAAAATAACCATGTTATCCTTCATTAGAACACGAAAACATAAAAGAAAAAAATATTCTCAAATTTCAAATCCTAGAAATACTCAGGACACTATAACCTCTCCAAAATAAACCAAATTAACCTAAATAATCATATGTGGTCATCCAACCACACATCCTAACCCATTTTAGTCATTAGATTATTTCCAACTTTCTATATTCTACATAGATAATCCAACCGAGTATTTCTTCACAACTCCTAAGATAAGACGTACAAGCCTTTAAAGGCCATTCCAATGCTTTCCACCATAAAAAACATTAAGGGAAGTTCCTATCTGCACCCATCCATCCTAATACGTCACAATTACTTTTAAAACATATCATCAACCTCATGGTGATCCCCACCATAGAACTCCAACCATATCTACTGATTTTGAACAATGATGCTTCCTATTACTAGAGTCACTGTTCAAAATACATCCTCAGTGATCCAGAAACTCGCTCCACTACAACATTAATCACTACCAAACATGGGACACATCACCACACACGATCAAGTACTCTCCATAATTTTGGTATCCTTATTGTTGCCTCACAACCAAACATATAGTCTATGGACCATGCCCCAATGCCAATCAAACCTCAGAATAGGAAATGTCCATCTATCACTCCCACAAGAGAGAGAAAATGAAATATCTACTATCTTCCATTCTTGGAATATGATAAAAAAACCATGGTATTCATTGACATCTAATCCATCATAGAGTCCCCACTCACAGAAAACTGATGGATTGTTCCCCACCATACGACTTCATATGCACTAATCAATGAGCGCTACCTCCCAGGAGGCCCCTTATCAACCTTAGGAAAAATATCTATATCATGGAATAAATATGGTTCCCTATTTTCATAATCAGAATGATGTCAATATATTGGTCATGCACATATTTAAAATTTGATTATACTAATATGGTGTCGATTAATACATCTACAACCTTATCTATTCCAAAACATCATAGTTATACCCCAAGGGCCTCAGGTCACCATACCCACAAGCCACTCATCACACACGCAATGATTCTATACCCACTCATGGATACCTACCCAATTCAATAACCTCATACATAAAATCCTATAATTTATGATCCATAATCCAAATGATACATCACATCACCAGTGTTTTAATCTCCATGATTCCCCTACAACTTAACCACTACACACTCTTGTGTAAGCCATCCAAAAAACTTGATTCGACTCCAAAGAGTAAAATCTCATAAAACATCATCTATTAAGCCTTCACTATGCAACTCTAACACTTCCTGTGCTCCCAATCATACTCATAGATAGTAGGATCAACTCTCTTTCACAACTATTGCATAGGATAGATACCTAAATGAACCTAACCGTATTGAAACAAAGCACATAGTGGAAAAAATGGAACATGGGTACTCCCTCTAAATGCTAAGGCATCCAATGAGCCTAAATCTCAATCCTAGATGAAACCTCTATGAACCTCATTAAAAAGTCCTAAAATAAAAATATATGCCTCAAACACCCAAAAAGCCATCATAAATTGGTTGAACCCTCTCATCGGTCACCCTCGAATGTCAAACAGCTCAAACTCCCTAATCTGGATTCCTGTAAAAAGTTCCATTAGGCAATCCCACATATCCCTACAGATCAAGTCTCACATCCAGTCACTAGTTCCAACCACCTAGGATCTATTATAGCTCATAGAAGTCCACAACTAACAGGGCATCAAACATGCTATCTTATCATCATAACAAAACATCAAAAAATCAAAACAACCTCCTATAGGGTCTCATGCTATAATGATGTTTTATACCAACCAGATTCCCTTAACTTGGTTTTTTGTCCTCTCTGGGCATATTTACATCGAAAAAATCACTAGAGGGCCTGTACATACATCCAATCATGAAAGAAAATTTTCCAAAAGATATCCAATGGAACTAGACGTATACAATACTGACCTAGAAGGGCCACTTCACAAACCATACATGAGATCTATGTTGGTCTCCTCCTCATCAAATGCCTCACCGTATATCCATAAAACCTGCAATAAAGAAGAAAATCCATAAAATCAAACACTAGAAGGACTATCACATGTGGATCATATGCACCTAACAAGATGCATGATACGCCTCCTACCACTACAACATAAGATTCAAAACAAAGTCACATGACTATTAAAAATTGGTCAACATCCTTAAATCCATCAGAAAATATCAATTCCAAAAAAAATGTGCACCATCCAAAGAAAAATTCATACACAACCATAACATAAAATATTCAAAATATCAATCCTAGCCCCTAGGGACCTGGAATTCCTTCTAGAATAGGTTCCTCCGATATACCAACCTATTATCCTTCTCAATATTCAAAAGTTTCTTATGTCTCTAGTCTAACAAACAACAATTTGTAAAATAATATGAAAGTAAACACCTTTGATACCACCATTAAACATCGTGGACATAATTCCACTCAACTAGTTCCCCGGGCATGTTCGCCACAAGACCTCAAGCACACCTACAAATACACTAGAGGCTACCGACTAGTAGAGAGTTTCTGAGGTGGAATTATTAGAATAATATACCAACAAATCAGAGTTCATAACAATAAGTAAATAATAAAACATCATAAATATCAGAAAATGAGGAAGAATAATAACCTAAAACTGATACATGTTGTAACAAAATGAAACATAGTAAAGGGAAGAATATCCATTCCTTATATACAACATCTACCACCCACTAGGATGTTCTCATATAAAAAATAAACAACAAAAAAATTAATACAACAGTTCTTACTACCAACTCCGAGCCATATCACATAATCAGTCTCCAGTTCACGGTCAAGCTACTCTAATGCGACTAGTCAACTCTACATGATCATCCTACAAAACCATGCAATCCTAGGCCCGAACCGCATCCATCAAACATTTTTTATCAACTTTAAATCATATATAAGGTCTTTATGCACTCCAAGTTACACCTATATGGGGTGAGAAATATATCTCAGTAGGCCAACCCCAATGATGAACGTATAAACCGCTTCCATAAGTTCATAATCATTAAATATGATCATACTAACCCTAATATAACTGAAAATAAAAACAATTAAAACAAACATTGATCCTTAGGTCCAAAAACATGATCAAACATACATTATTTGGTCATTTCTATAGTGTCTCTGAGTCTATCTCTACGATCATGCTTCCCAAATTACATGCGTTCTCCATATCCATGGAAGAAGAAACAAAACCTAACAATTATGAGGACCCATAATATAATTTTCTTACCATTTAATATATTAATCTAAGTCATCTTGTAAAATGTACAATTACCCAAACATTATCTCATACTTTGAATCTCGATATATATGTTCCTGTTATCACCCAAAAGTACTACCAAGCCTAAGAAATCAGTCGGACATCTATCTCTTGTATCTTAAAAAACAGTGCATGGAGCATCATTTCAACACCTTAACATTATATCAAAGAAAACATTCCTATAACATCAGTCCAAAACAAAAACCATATTTCAAATCAATTGTGCCAGGAGAATTATTTTGATATCATGACCATGGATGTAGAGAATCGGTCCACATCCGTCCTAGATATTAAACAATAATTTCCTAGAGCATATATATAGAACATAAACAACATGTATATTATATATTTCTAGAGCCTGAATCCGACACATAATCCATATAGTATACTATTAGTTCTCTAATCATCAGTCCAACATCCAACTATACACATGTGATGTCACATCCACTAAACTCAATTATATCAAATTTCATGCCTAGAACCTATGTCCAATAATCAACCCATAAAAAAAATATTTATATCGATATGGAGAATCTAGTCTAATAGTCTCAATTGTGGATATTCAGAACCATACTTGTGGATCGTATATCCGACTCTCTCAGCCATCGGAACCCATACTAGTAAAGTGGTTTAAAAAATGTGGCACCAAACCATATTAAAACCTCCCCATGAGAATAATCTAAGTCTCTAAATCAACAATAAAAAATAGAACAAGGGCTGTATAATCATCCATCTTTTCCATCATCATCTCATCCCCATCATCTCATAAATCATCCTAGGTCCTAAGGAAACACCCAAAATCAACACTACTTAAGAACAAACACCCGCTCAGGGTTGTTCTATCAATCAAACCCACAATTGTACCTTTGGGATGATATATAAATATATCATACCTATTGGGATCCTCATAACTAGTACCAAAGAAGAGGCATCCCCATTTAAATCCCTAACAAGAACCAAAATCTTATGACAATGACTGTATCTCTTGTTAACATATCCTATAACCCAACCTCTAGCATCTCGTGACCTCACATGACTCAATACAGTAAAACTCATAATGAATATTGCCTCAAGACCAATCCTTTTCAATGTCATCCAAGGATATCCCTTACACCCAACCTATCCACCACCTTGAGTCACAACATAGTCCCACTAACTGATAACGAAATTATTCCTATAACAAATCAAGGTCTCCATAAAACACATGATATGTTGTCCAAAAATTCTAATGAACCTCACCCATGTCTCATTCAATGTATCACCCTCAAGTGATAGTTGAACTCACTCCCCAATGTAAAAAATCTCTATCATAACATACTCACCATAAAACATATCTCATATATCCTTAAATCACACCAAGGTTTCCACCTTCATGATCTACCCCCAAAACACGGTGTGTACCCCCCATCATTTTATCTGGTCATGTACTTCCACAATACCATGAAAAATAAGGGTTTAGCTATGTACTAATACTAAATCAAAACCAGTATGGGGTCTGGACATGTTGTTTCATATGGATATGACCCTCCACATGGACACCTACCCATGTTCCCGTCCACACAACCATGTCCCTTCACATGGAGTGTGTTTATCCTACATGGTGTGAACCTTTACATGCTCAATATTCCCAAGTAATTGGTCTCACGCTGAGCAGCACTACATGGAGTGTTCTGAATACTACAGACATTGTAGTCATATTCCTCTCTTATTCTCTAAAAAAGAAGGAAAATGGCATGTGTTCTTAAAACCACAAGTTGTGTTGTCAGGTTTTCTGAATCAGAAACCAATGCAACCCCCAAACCATTTTTCCTAGATTAGGTACAAATAAAACCCCATGGTGGTACATAGTAGTAAAAAAATAATAATAAGACATTAAAATGTTGAATCTATGTGGATCCAGGCATAAATCTAAAAAACTAGCCATCCTAGTGGTGCAAACGCTGAATATTTAGGTCCAAATCTAATCCCATTAGTTACAAAACCTCGATCCAGTCCTAATCTAAAACATAGATGGAGCCTAATGGATTCTCCTCCCCCTATCCTCTCAGTATAGACATCGCACATAGGGAGAATCCCCCCCCCCCTTTCTGAATGTGACTGGGAATCCAAAAATGTGTGTGTGGGTGGTGACAGTGTTTTACTCAGTTAATTAATTAAATTCTCATTTAACACCCATCCCAAGTCTCCAAACCCAATATAGTTTCATACCTCTCTTAAGGAAAACCCCCATTCCAAACTCAACCACATAGTTAGAATCTCAATCCAATGGTATCTACAAAAGATACAACCACTCGAATAATCATGAATAATTTAATATTAAATTAATTAAATATTAAATATTCTTATAGAATTCGAACTGCTCATAATTCCACCAAAATCTAATATTAGGATAAACACCCTATTTCAAGACCAAGAGTGCGGTTAGAAAAAATATCTGAAATCATTTGATAAGGTAAAATGATCATTTTACCCTTTATGAGCACCCAAAGAAATAAAAAAAAATATTCTCAAATTTTAAATCCAATAAAAACTCATGTCACAATATGAAATGACCTCTTTAGTGATTTAACACATCCCTGTCCATTTAGATTCTTGATGTGGGATGGTGAGTGTCCTAGTTGGATACAACACCGAGTGGATGTCCCATCCATTATGAGGATCTCTATTGAACATTCAAGGTGAACCATAGGGAACTCCATGAGAAGCTTCAATATAGGTTTGGTGTATTGTTCATCACTAGTGGATCTACTGGTGAGCTCTATTGGAGTCGACCGGTCAACACATAGGGCACCTCAATGTTTCCATTGGTGTGGTCCTGCTCTATTGGGAGGTCCAAAAATTGATCTTTGGTGTAGTCTATGCAGACTCACAATGATTTGTGGTGTGGTGTTGAGCATGGAGATGTCATTAGGGACACCATGTCATGGAGCCACAGTTTTAGGAAATGAACAATGGTGTGGTCAGGTTGGCTGTGATTCATATTTTCATGATAATATCTAGGTTCTTTAATAAACCTATACTCATATCCTTTATGTAATCAAAGTACTAGACCTTAAAGGTTTGTTAATATGTTGTAAAATGCATCTTGTGGGTGTCCATCAATCCATACATGGAGGTTTGACCCACTGTGGTGTTTGGGTGTGTGTGTGTGTGTGTTTGGTTGTTGTAATCCCCTCTATATAGTATAAATTATTAATAATATTATTAAATGTTGAAAACATTATCAATAATATTATTAATTATATTATTAATCAAATTTTTATTGTTAATTAATAATTATAATATGTATTCAGTTTAGGAGATTACAGACCACAAACACATACGTACCCAGACACCTTAGTGGACCAAGCCTCGTCTCTTTCCATAAGGAATGATAAACACCAAATGGAATAATTTTATTTCTTAAAATTGGTTTTAAGGAAAATATTTTCAATGTAACATGGGACCAAATAAGTATAACCCAAATCCCATTTTAACGAAATGACCGAATGTCTCTGAGACTCATCTTGCTGTGTCTTCTTCCATTGTGTTTTCATAAGAAAACCTCCATCCCACATTTGAAATCAACATAGGTGAAGGGTGATTTGATATGTTTCAACATGCCACCCTCTTTCATGTGACTCACGTAGTGCCTCTATTGCTACTATCGTGGTGCACCACCATTGTCATGAAACATTGTCTCTATGAAGGTTTTTCCCATAGAGGAAGCGCCTTAGTGTTTGAATGGACATAATGGAGTTTTTGATTCAATGGATAATTCACAATGTTCTGAAAGACGTAAACATCATGACCAATTTGTTCTCCCATAAAATATTGACATAAGAGAAACCAAAACCCATAGAGGATCTTTTCATGTTAGATTTATAATTAAAATATAATATATCATAATAAAGGTTACCTCATCTTAGAAAATTTATTTGATGATAATGATGTTGATCATCCAAAAAAACCTTTTCATATTACCATCGTTGTGCGTGTGGGATCCCAATGTAGAATCTATCTAGTAGTGATCCACACATGATCCTTTAATATCCAAATGGCACTAATTGTTTATGAGGTTCAAGAATAGTAGGTCAATTATATTACATTGTTAATATTGATTTCTACAATATTGTTCAATATTGAAGTATTTCATATCATTCTTTAGATGAGGAGAGAAATTGGAGTTTGAGAGATAACTTTGTTATGTGAAATGATTTTGACAACATGTTTTATGATTAACCTTACATAATGGAAATACAAAAATAGTTATAGAGAAAAGGATTAGGTTAAAACATTATTTAATTTTTTACCAGACCATAAATAATATTATAATCCTTATCAAACACCATTCAAAATAATAATAATAATATTGTTATTTTATTATTTGAGCTAATTTCCACAATGATTAATTTTATTTTACTGGTCATCAAATTAAAATTTATCATCAAACATGATTATGGTTCACTCGGAATCTATATCATTTATTTAATAAACACTTTATTCACAATGCAATTAATAAAAATTTATTAATTATACAATAAATAATTACAATAAATAAAAAGATGAACTAAATTATTATTTGGTCATGTGAATAATAATTATTCCATTCATTAAATTCAAGTATAATTTAATTGAGATCAATGGAAACACATAGTGTGCGACCCACTGGTATTTTTTCTCATTGGAATTAGGTGGGCTTGCCTAAAGATCAATATTACTATCTAGAAATGTGTCATCATACCAAATAGAATAATTTAATGTCACAATGTTGAAAACCACAAATGAATGCTCTATGTATAATGTAATGACTTTATCACAATATCAAATCATGTAGGTTTTCATTTGTGTCATCATCATATATGTTTGATAAGTATTTAATTAAATATTGAAAAAACATATCATTACACAATGAACATGAAATTTAAGGCAAAAATTCCATTCCAATCAATGGGATGAGATATCAACTTCCATATATATGGATGGGACAAATACTTCCTCAACTTTTCTATCAATAACATGTCACCCATGGCACACCTAACATATCTAACTTCTCTGAAATGTATAATCAATGTTTAGTAAATACATCTATGTGTGTGAGTCTAACATTAATTAATAATATTAGTAAAGTCTGTGGACCATTAAACATGCTCACATATAGGAATATCTCATGACACCAGAACATGTAGAATTTATACCAGTGAGTTTGTTCTCATAATATCCCATTTTGAAGATCACCAAGTGGGAACTTGTTGAGAATAAGTGTCATATGATTATGAGTAATCTCACCTAACATTATACACACTATGTTCCATATCATAGTACATTATCTAACCATAGAACTATATTTAAAAATATAACCCTGGAAATTCAAGGTTCTCATCATTGCGGTGAACTTCTATGATCGTGTCATTGCGACAGATATCCTAGGACGTTATTGTATAATTTTTATGTAAAAGGATGAACAATATGTAATAATATTTTTTATTAGTATACATATATTAAAATATAAATTCAATAAAAGTATAAATCATTGGTCATATTTCAAAAACTACAACAAACTCCCACTTGTACTAGAGCCAACTGCTTACCACATTCATTCCACTAGAACTCACATGCAGACAAAGTTTTTTCTGAGTTAAGGCTTTGATAAATTGGTACACCATGTTGTATTATGTGGATATTATTATCAATTAAACATAAAATATTTTAGAAAAATCCCGAAAAATGTGATACTTATCAATTATGTTCTTTATTTTTTGATGTGACATTGGTTAATTGGTAAGGGACATTGCTACTGCATTATCACAATAGAGTGTAATTAAATACATTTTTCTAGGTACCACAAGAATCACTTGGATAAATTTTTTATCCATAATAATTATTTAGCTACCATAGAATCCAAAATATACTCATAATCTTCTATATAATCTAGGACCACAACTTACTAGGATCTATCCCTGCTCACAACACCTCTATTGAGAGTGAAGATATATCCCATATGTGATTTCATATCATATTGATATATTTATAAACTAGAATAATCATATCCTATGAGTAATAGTTACTAATATCCTCCATAGACCATGGATATATACTTATTATGACTAAAATACTTAAGGGTATTCTTTAATTCAATCAAATTATGGTTACCTGGGTCAGCTTGATGTCTTCTTACCACACTTAAGGTAGAGGTGATATCTGTCCTAGTACATAACATAACATACATGACTGACCCAATCATATATTTGTATGGAATCCTTTCCATACTCTATATTTCTTCATGTGTCTAAGGACTCATATTCAAGGAATGATTAATGACATGTGACATTGGAAATAGTCCCCTCTTGGATTATTCCATATTGAATCTATTTAGTATCATATAAATATATATACCTTGACTTTGGCCAAGAAGCCTCTTCAATTTTTTATGAAGGATCATGATCCTAAGAATATATATTATTTCACCTAAGTCTTTCATGAAGAAAAAATTTATTCAAATAGTCTATAACAGGCTGTAATACTAGTATTTCATTTCTGGAAAGCAATAAGTCATCGAAATATACTAAAAAATGACCACATTCCCACTAGAACACTTATAGACATAAGGATTCAATTCTCTATTTATAAAAACAAAATTATATTATGTCTTCATCAAAACATGTTTTCCTTGACATGTATTATTTCTTTAATCCATAAATGGATATTTGAAACTTTCATATCGTGTTTGAATCTTTTGGAGCCACAAAACCATAGGATTGTTCAATATAGAATTTTATTTTAAGGTTATTTGTTAAGTAATACTATTTTGAAATACATTTTCAAATATCATAGTAAAATAAATCTACAATGGAAATTTGAATTTTAAAGGATTTTAGAATTTAAATTGGTGACAAGGATTAATTTTCGTCTATGTATTGATGTTGCTGGAAGCCTTTTAGAACCAACCACTCCTTATATGAACTGAATTGTGTGTCCATTTCCAGTTTCTCCTAAAATACCCATTTATAAACAATAGGCTTTATATCCACTAGAATATCTTCTAAAATCCAAACTTTGTTTGGTACATGGAATCCATATTCAAATTTAAAGCTTCTTACCACTTGGAAACATCTTTGCCACATACTTCTTCCTTATAGGTTATAAGATCATCATTATCTACTAACATTGATTCACTATGCTCGATGACTCGAAAATGATACCATTCTAGTTCTGTAACCACTCTTGTGCACCTACATAGTACTTGTGAATCTGGAACTTCTTCTTCCATGTGGCGTTGTGGAATTTATTTCTATTCCAACTCTTGTGTATCATGATTTAGGAGTTCATCGATGTCTATCTTACTCCCACTACATACTTTAGATATATGATCCTTATCAAGTAATATAAGACATTTTTAAACCAAAATATATTTCTAAAGGGTTGAATAGGAAGTATCCTCTTATTTCCTTAAGATAACCTATAATGATACACTTTGCGCCTCTGAGTGTAAGTCTGTTACCTAAAGAGGCCTTAAATAGAGCTTCATATCCCCACACATATAAGTACAAAAACATGAATTTCCTTCCACTAAACAATTGGTATGGAATATGATCTTCCTCTTTATGTGGAAATATGTTTAGTATTCGTATTGTAGTTTATAATGATATTCCCTAAAAAAATGGAATACATACATATCTCATCATTGATCTCACTATATCCAACAGGGTGTGGTTCCTCCATTCACATAAACCATTCCAATAATGTGTAAAATAATTATTGAGTTGAGATAAAATCCCATACTTTTATAAATAATAAATAAAATATTGATTAAGATATTCTCCACCATGGTCTGAGTGGAGTTTTTAAATATTCTTACCAAGCTAGTTATCAACTTCATTAACGTATTACTTGAATCTATTAAAGTAATATGACCTATACCTCATCAAGTATACATATCCATATTTACAAAACTCTTCATTAGAAGTTGTGGTGTGTGAGTACCAATCATTTCTTTAACTATATATTGTCCAAACATATTGGTAAAAAATTAATTCAAGAATCAATTTGTCCCTTTCACCTTTTACACTAAATGAGGCTCTGATAATTTTTCCTTGTAAGTGGATTAAACCAATTTTTTTAGTTTGTAGGAATCTAAATATCCATATTAGTGAAATTTAATCATAAGTTTTTCATTTACCTTACCTAGTCAGTGGTTCTTTTGTTGGGGGTGGTATGATACATATGATGTAATTTCATTATCGATAGTTAATACTTGATTTGTATAACACAACACATAAATGTAATTATTTAAATGCTCCTTACCATAAAAATTATATATTTATAAAATATAAAACATATATTCACAAATTTGAAATAAAATCCATCTGTATGATGTCTAAATACATAAATATGGATTTTGGTAATAGATGGAATGTCATAAAATATTTTCAATACCAATATCATTTGAGTTGGTTACATGAGGTGGGAGTCCTTAGTAGCCACAATGGTATGTTTGAATTCATTGGCTTCTTGTACATATACCTCCACTTGGTTAATAATTTGGAATTTACTTGGTTCTTATATTTGAATACATATGTGAGTACCACATCGGTATCCAATACCCAATTTTTAGAAATAAAAAAATATATCTTAATAAAAACCTCACCCGAATGTTTTTCGTGCTTCTTTTGTTGGGTGAAATTTTTATTCCTATGAAACTTGTTTCCATATGTGAAATAGATATCCTCCCATGACCATACATCTGCTTGATATTTCTCTTCTTAGAATATAATGGTGAAGAATTATTGGTCTACGATATCTTCCTTTGGACTTTCCATTTATTTATCATAGCGATGGATGGATTTTTGCACTTTTTCTATAATGAACTTGGTGATAAAGAGTGAGAATATCTTGGAGATAATTATTCATGTTGTTCATAATGAAATTAATAACAAAGATGGATAAACTATAAGGGAGTGATGCAATAATGAGATCGTGGTGTAGTCCTTTCGGTTTTTAAAACCTATAACCTCTAGGATCTCAATGTAGGAAATGAGTTTAACTACATGAGGACCATCTAGTGAACCATATCCTAGATTTACATGAAAGATCAAATAGGATATATCAAAACGTTTATGTCTTCCTCTCTCTTGGTAACTACCTTGTGGATGCTCGATAATTCTTTAAGTATTGATGTCTTTGTGAGACTTCATAACTTCACTGGACATAGATTAAAGAATTAAACATCATATTACAGCTATTATATTCAATGTTTTCATAGACAATGAACTCTCAATCACTTTCATCCTTTTTATCTAAATCAGGTTGTAATGATTATAGTATGTAAGATTTCTATTTCTAGAACAACACAAACTACACATGTTGGAACAATTCATGTAAGCTATTACTGTGAGGAGATGATATTTCTATAATATTGATCGTAGGGATAATGTGGATGGTGAAATTTACATTATTCCACAATTATAAAATATTATATTGTTAGTAAATTTCACGATTAAAAATTATGTGAGAAACAATAATAATCAATTTTATTAAGTCTCCCACTATTTTATCAAGAATCAATGACCCTCACTACTGAACTCAAAATTTCCCACCACTTAATACATTATATAAGAAAGGATCCATATTTCATTTCTTATACTCCATACACAGTCCATGAAAATATAAGAAAATATTTAGGTAGGAGGTCTTTCTAGATATGGGATTCAATCTCCTTGATACACTGAGTGGACTCTACAATCCTGAAATACTAAATGAGATTTCTTAGACACTTGCCTCCAAATATTTATTTTTCATATTAAGTATATTAAATGTAATATAGATTTGGTTATGTTAACCTAGTATCTTAGTTAATACTTTTTAATAATTAAATTTCACATGAAGTAGTATGAACATACACTTTAACTTTTGGTTAATCATAATTCAGACAATGAATGGATTAATGACTTAATATCAACCAAAGGTATTTTTTTATTATGAAAAAATATATTTTGTTTTATACTTTAAATGTATTATATATATTAAGTGGATTTTACAGAAGTGATTATCTATGTCTTGATAATTTTTTACACATAATCCATTTATTTAATTTACATATTATCATATTAGTCTACTTATTTATGTGATCTTGGTATTTCATCCAATAAATAAACAATCCATCAGATAGAAATTAATAAATCAATAAATTACCTGATCATTAGATTATGTACGGGTACCTAAAACCTAGGGGAAAACTCTTTGATTTTGTCTTAGAATTAGTTTCAGAATTCAACGTATCCTCCTATGTATCACTCATGATGGTATTTTCTTGATTCCACCTTAAACTTCCTCCACTTACCTTGGTATACTCATTTTAGTACACGTATTTATAATTCACATATAGGTGAGAGGAACCAAGTGATTAATTCATGGAATTACGAGAATCACCTTGGACATGCATATCCTACATAATAAAGGAGGTAGGGATGACTCTCCAACCATTATTTTAATTTAATAATTAATAATTTAAAAACCATGTAAAAAACTAAATTTAATATAATTAATGCATACACAGGCCATGGTCAAAATCATCAATAGTCATACACATGCAACATATATACAAAAGTGTACTAACTAACATTCATTTATATTTTTTTAATATTATTAATATAAACACAGTAGTATTAATTAATTAATTTATTACTTCCCGTTTTTCTTAATAACCATATGAATTATTTTAGATATAATCAGCATAAATTAATTCATGAAAAATAAATGACATGACCAATAATCACAGATAATTATAATAAACTAATTGAGAATTTTTATATATTTAAAAACATTTATTAAATTTTGAAACACATTTGGAGACAATCACTAGAATAAGTTTTTAATGTTGAAATTAGTAATTTAATGTTATTTAACTCTTTCCATCATTTAGATCTTATATAGAATTTACTATCAAGATACATGTTGTGTACCTCATTTTCTGGGCACTCGAGATAAACTCTTGGGCCTTTGTTATGCCTCACCTGGGTTTAATAGTGTGTATTATCTAGCTACATGTCATGCATCAATATTTCCATATGTCTGTTAAATCCACTGAAGGACTCATCATTTTCCATAGATACGTGACCACACGATATATACTCCAGCTACACAACTTGTGTTTCTCAAGTTGTGTTTCTGTATAAATTGACTAAATGACTTGGTGTGTATTCCATATTTTGGAATTAATGAACTAAATTCCCTATAAATTGGCTACATACTGTGCATTTCATTAATTATATGGAATTTCAATCTGATCCAAGGTTTAACTGTGTATTTGACCACACAATTTGTGTAACATTCATTGGTAAACTATGTAGACCACATGACAAGCACACCAGCTACACATTGTGAAATTTGATAAGCCATTTAATAGGTTGGAACAATCTACACATGGTTTGAAGTAAATTCATTGTGTGTAGTTTCTTATTGGTGTGTCATGTAGCCCATAACATGACCAGGTGTAGTGAACTTGGGTAAACAACATGAAGTACAACCACACACTATGTGACTTAGCTTTACTGACCAAAATTCTTGGCACTTCTTGATGTAATATATGTCCATTTTCTATATGTTATTAGTCTTTTAGATTAAATGAATAAACAAAAAAGTAATTAAATTTTTTAGATAATGTTAATTTAAAATAAAATTTAAGAATGAATAATATGTAAATGAAATATCTAACCAATGTTGTGTATAATAGAGCAACCACAACATAAATAATTATAAATTTAAAATTTTACCTACTCTGATGCCACTTGTGAAGGTTCTGAGCGCGGTGGAATCTTCCTGGTGAAAAATTGACAAGAAATATTTTGTGTATTTGATGGATCATTTCCAACATTATACATGATGTAAGAATCATGAACCAAGAAATATTTCCATTGAATGTTGACATAAGGGTACCCAGAACCCAGAGAGGATCGTTGCATGGTAAATTTATAATTAATATATATTAGATCATAAGAATGGTTACCTCATATTAGGAACATTCTTTTATGATGATGAGGATGATTGTATACAAAACCCTTTTGTATTATCTTCGTTTCTCTTATAGGATCCAAATGTTGAATCCCTCAAGATGTTATACACATGCATTCATTTGATCTCTAAATGATGTTGATTGATTTTTGGGTGCTAGTGTGGTGGTTTGATCATCTTGAATTGTTTGTATTGATCACCATAAGATCCTCAAATCTTGAATGACTTATTCTTGTTCTACATCAGAGGAGATAAAGAGGAGTTCGAGAGAGAATTGCATTGTGTGCAATGATTCTCAAAACTCAATTTATTATTAACCATACAAAATAGGCATAACCATATATTTAGAGAGTAATGGATTGTTTTAAAATATTATTTAATTTCGTACCAAATACTAAAAAAATTTATAATCCTTATCAAACACAGCTGTAAATTATAAGGATATTATTATTATTATTATTTTATGTCATGGACTAACAAGCACAATGATAAATATTATTTTAATGTCTTAAAAATTAATATTTATCACTAGCTATGAACTTAGTCCACTCAAACTCCTCTGTATTTATTCAATAAATACTTTCTCCACAAACGATTTAATAACTATTTATTAAATATTCAATAAAGATTTGTGATTAATACAACATAAATAAAATTATTCCTTGATCATTATAATAATATTTATTCCATTAATTAAACTCAAATAGAATATAATCGAGATTATTGAAAACAAACAGTGTGTGACATTCTAGGATTCATTCTCATTGGAATTAGGCGAGCTTGCATAACGTCATAGATTACTATCTAGAAATAGGTCAAGTCACCCAAGAGAACAAACATAATGTTGTAACATCGATAACCACAAATGAACAATCATTGTTTAATATAATTTTTTTTCACAATATATCATCAATAAGGTTTCACATATGTGTCATCAACCTCTATGATTGATTTATATTTCATTGATTATCTGATATAAACATGTCATTACATCATGACCATGAAATTAAAGGTAATAGTTCCATTCCAATCAAAGGGTCAATATATCAACTTCCATAAAGAGGGAAGGGACAAATCATTCCTTGACTTATCCATTAATAACATGTCACTCATGATTCACCCAATGTATCCATATTTTCCATGAATAGTATTATCTTGGATTAAGGAATAAATCTATGTATGTGATTCTTAAAATTCAATAATAATAATCCAAAAGTATATGGATGTTACACATGATCGTATATTGGAAAATCCTATGACACAAAACATTCATAATTTATACTAGAGTGTGAAACTCATAATCCGAGGTCTTGGATATTACTAATTTAAAAACTCATGAGGAGAAGTGTCATCTACTTATAAGTACTCACAGATCGAATTATACATATTATTTTCCCTATCATAGTACATTATATGACTGTAAAACTATTATTTAAGAATATCATCATGGAAATTAATGGCTTACTTCATATAAGAGAAATGTTATGACCATATCAATGAAAAATACCCTAATATATTATCACATCGAAGTCATATAGAAAAATTAAAAATATATAACATTATTTTTTATTAATATTTAAATATTTTAATATACATGTAATCAAAGTACATGTAGTTGGTTCTATAACAATAACTCCAAAAGTTGACTACAACACCGCACCACTCCATGTTGTTATCGCAGGACATTAATTATTTTCCATAATTAATCTATAAATCTCCGCTCAAAAGGAGGACATAATGATTTGAAACCTTGTGCGATGGTGGATAAAATAAAGAATTTACCACCCAAGTATGCACTCAACATAATTAATTAAATAATAATAATACCATTATTATTATTACATTATTATAATTTAATATTATAATTTATTATTATGATTTATTTTACTAATAAACTATTCTCATTAATAACTCAATAATAATAATAATATATTATTAATAATAAATTATTATTTCAATACTCAAAAAGTGGAACCTGAATCCCTTGTTGAAAACTTTTGAAGGATAAATACCACTCTCTTGTGAAACAATTGTTTCTATGTTATTTTTAGTAATATTTTTTGATTAATTTTATGATTTTAATAATGGCCATAATAACAATTAAATATTATTTGAAATTTTATTATACATATAATTATAAAAAATCATTAAATCAAGAATTATTTAATTAATTTAAATAAAATTATAATTTAAAACAATCTATTTTCGGAATATCCTAATAAATATTTATATCATGGACTCATTTAAATATATTTTTATAAAAACCTATTAAAAAAATGAAAAAAATGATTAAATTTTATCATTGTTTCTGATGCTTTTATCAGGGCCTTGCCCGCGCTTCATAGTTTCACACAATGGATGTTTTAGACCTACATTATCACATTCCAAATATAGGAATATTTCATCACATTTATTAGTTATGTATACTCCTTGATAGAAAGAGGATGATGGGATGTCAGTTACTCCTTCCATGGATTCCTCCTTAGAGATCATCACCTAGTCCGAGCCTCCCTCATAGATTAAGTTGAGTTCATGTAATTCATTCCTAGGGCCATATCTTTGTGTATTCTTATTAATTACATTGCTTCACTTTGGATAGGGTTGAATACTTTGTCCAAGGGAGTAGTCTCAATGGGAATCCTTGAGCATGTATAGACATTGTGTGCATTGGTCACCCCTAAATATTCCTCTTGGGAGATAATCTCAAACGATTCATATTATGTGAGACACCCAATGCATCACATGTTATTTGTGAGGTAATGAAACTAGTGTTATAAGTCTTCAAAGAATTTTTACCTTAGGGGTCCCCTGTTTATTTAATGGGGTATGTGTTTTCAATCAGGTTAAGAGTTCTAAGTCTTCTGGATATGGATCAGAACATCTTACAAAGACAGATTGGGTCATGAGTTTAACATCTTTTGGAGATCGATCAGATTCCCTATGGAGGAAGATCAAGGTGTATCCTAGGGTAGAAACACCAAGATGGTTTACTAATTATGGGATCAAAAACCTTCTGAGGTGGTTCTGGGGGGTGTGTCATTATAATGGGAGATATCACACATGAGTTTACCAAATTGGACTGAATTACCTATAAGTAATATTGATAAGGTGCCTATCTTTGAGGGAACACCTGAGATTTTCAATTAGACAAAATGACTTATGAAGTGGATATATAATGTGGATGGATCAAATGCCCTGTAAGGAAAATCCAAAATTTACAAATTTGGATTGGACACCTTATAAAGAGAATCTGGAGGTGTCTCCCTAGGAAGGAAGATGACAAAACATACATCAAAAAGTTTATTAGACACTCTATGAGGGGGATCCATATGGTGAGTACCTAATATGTAAGACTTGAGTTTTCCAATTTTCCAGATTGAACCTCAAGAAGGAATCTTTCATAACCTATTTTGAAGACAATGGTCAAAATCCATGTAGTTTGATGCCCAGTTTAAGGTCACATGATATGATTGATCCATTTAGTTTAACTCCATGTGTTAAGGATTCTTGTGTCATGAATGGAGTGGAAATGAGGTATTGTGTGGTGATTATGCATTGAATCTTCCCTTTGAAATTATATCACTCTTTAGTGAAGGATATGAGGCTTATGCATGGGAGTTTCCTAGAATGGGAGGATTGTTCACCATGGTTTGATAGGTTAGAACCCCATGATGATTTTAAATGGGTTATTATATGTTTATAAAATAGGGTAAGAGTTGTGGGATCATCCCATGTCAATCATACATGGGTAATTATGTTTTTGTAACACAAGGTAAGGATATAGTTTTTTTCATGCAATGATGATTTTTTTTGTAGTTTATGTTATATGACTATGACGTGGAATAAATTAGTTTTATGTGATGAATCTTGAGTGTGTAGGGACTCACTCCTCATCTCTTGGGATAACATGAAAACCGCTCATGAACCTTTGGTTGTGGCATTTTGTTAGCACTATCATGGAGGAGTGGTCAATGACAGGGTCCATGTTAGGTTCCCTATTAATAGAATCAATGAGCATTAGGATACCAATGATTAAAAGTAATAGGTTGTTTAGGGTCATGAGGCACAACGAGGGTGAAGTGGGCCAACACATGAGTAGGAGACACAAGTCACATGGGGACTTGAGCTGAAGCTAAACCGGTCCTAGATTGGTGGGGTTGGGGGAAGTCAACCTTTATTAAAGTGTGTTATTCGAAGAGATGCACCATGGATATACCCATGAGGAGGGTTTTTTGAATGTTGGTGCCTCCTCGAGAGGTTCTTCGTGAAGCTCAAGTGACACTTGATGGTTAGGGACCTCTTGAAGGGGTCTTCTTTACAAAACAGGTTTCCCCTACCTTGAGGTGAAGTCCTAAATCATTAGGGGAGTGTTTCATGACGGGTGAATTTTTCAAAAAACCTCATGCGAATCTGAGGGAATTCTTCATCCATGAAGATATCAATAATTTTAAAAAGGAATATACACATTGAGTAGAGTCTCTCAAGAACAAAATGGATGTGATTTCATGATGACTGGATACCTTGGAAGATATAATTTCTCTTTTTTTCATGAGGATTATGAGGTTTGAAAATAGAGAGAGATTTCAGAATATGAAAGGTCACAACCCAACCCTAAAAAGTTGGAATAAATGAGGTATTTATAGAGTATGGGTCTCACAAATATTTAAGTCATTCAGGAATAATTTGTGATCTTTTTGAATGTGTGCAGCCTAGTGTGTCTGAATGTCACTCTTGCAGAGTTATCGTTAACCCTTTAAACATTTTACAAGTGCTCAGTGACTCTAATTGTCATTGCACATAGGAAATATTAGGCCTTATCATAGTTCATAGATATGTTTCATGACTAGGGAGCATTGATATCTCCAGATGTTCATGATTCTCATTAGCTTTGTGAACCAGACCCTTAGAAGGATTTTTGGACCGTTTTGGCTCAGATTCATCTAGAACCGGTTATGGATTCCTCAAAAATTCTAGTAACAAGCCTATTTCAGAGTAAAAAATTTCCCCCTTCAGAATGAGACCTGATGGGGAAATTGAGTGTTAGATTATGAGGGAGAATCACCAAAAACTGGAAATCAACCCTAGTTTGTGATGCTCAGCTTTGAAGCTCAATTTCAATGGCAACTTCATGAAACCCATCGCAAATCCATTCACTGGACATATGCCTATAAATAGTGGAGGGAACCTTGATAGTGACCACATGACTCTCACAAATAGAATATTTAGTACCATATTTTCACCAAGATCACAAGATCTGTGAGAGATTTTAGGATATCAATCCCCATCCCTCATGAAGTTCACCGTCTCTGCAATACTTTATCCATAAACTATTCTATATGAGTACTAATATGTGAAAAGGAATTTCAAAAGATAAAAATTGTGAAAAAAATATTCATTAATTGAGATCCATGAACCAATGATCTATGAACCATATCTCTGCGAATAAGGATTCATGAAAAGTACCTATAAAATACCTATGCCTCAAATGAAATGGACCTTGAAGGATCCAATATAGATGATGATATTCATAAGGAAATGGATGGAGACACCATGAATTTAGAGTGTGTAGAGCATGTATGATCATGAATTACTCATTTCTCTACTAAAAACATTAAATGGAGTACCTTTTGTGCCAGAGGCTTCGATTTTACAGCTTCATGTTATGGGATTGTGTATTCACCCCTGGGGCCCGAAGATACGATCCTACCTATCGGTTCATGAGTAAAACAAGAATATACTAGTAGAACAAGGATGATTGGGTACACATCTAGAAGGATCTCATGACACTCCAAATAGAAACTCTCTATTTCCACATTAATAAAATCAATAGGGGAAAATAAGAAGGATGAGACACTCCCCACCCCATGCAGTATGAGACAATTCATAAGGTGTGTTTGGGGGATCTTCTTAAGGGATGCAATGACAACTATAACCTGCATCAAGGAGGAAAAATCATCAATGAATGGGAATGAGCCTATTGGTCATGAGCATCATACCATGAGTTTAAGGGTGAACTGAATCAGGTGGGGATTTATGAGGCAACATGGGTATCATAGTTTCATGTTTACCACCACCAGGACATCATGCCAGAGTTACTAAGCCGGTCATCACTAGGGACCAACACTTTCCATCTACACCCTATAAAGGTTAGAATTATCCAATGGGATTATCACCATATTAATGGGATCCCAATTTTGGGGGCTATGTGCAATGAGTTCCTACCCATAGATAATGTGTTGGAGAACCAAGAGAATATTCCATATCCAATGAGGGAATTAATAAATTTGGTGCATGGAATTAACAAATAAAATCAGAGGATAAAATAATTTTTTAAATCATTGGTTCGAGTGATGTCTAAATGAAATATAAAAGGAGCCTATCGAGGGGGATGATCCAACATATAAGCTAAAGGGGAGGCTACTCACAATCTATGAGGCAAACTAGTGGATAAAGGATCACTCCTACAACCGGATATTGGAAGTAGGCCAATGATACCTATGGGGCCACAACATCAATCCTAAAGATCTAGTGGTTAGGATATAGGGGTTTATCACCGTGATCATCTACGTATGGATGATCCTTGTGAGGAATGAACATATGAGGGTGTTGTTGAAAACCTTCATCATGGAGGGGATTTTATAGATAATGAAACATGTCAACCTATTTGTCCTGGTACTAGAGAATCTATAAAAGTTTCTCCACCATATCAGACAAGGGAATACCCCACCTTGTTTATGTGGCCCCCTAAATTTTTTTACTAATGGGTTGAAACACATATGAAAGGATATGAGTACCAAAACCACATCTCCCCTCCATGTATAAACTTTCAATCAACAATTATGGACATCAATAGAAGTCTCTAACTCATGTTGGGCATAGTGGACATGCATGAGATGCTATTATTGGCAGAACTATTCATAATTCAACAATTTCCTTTCCTAATGGGGATGGTGGAAGATGAAGATATAGGGAATATCAATCAGTGATCATACCTCCCTACCTTCCAAGGTGGGGTACTAATAGAGAGAGTCGACTATAATGTGATCTATGATCCATAAAACCTGCATCAATTCACTTGGTAGATTAGATTCTTATAGTTGGTGACACAGAAGGTCTACATGGTTGTGTGACAAGAATACCATCCTTTGTTGTTGAGGCAGATCTCCCATGTGTTCATGTGTGAGGATGAGAAAATTTGGAATGATTTTCCACCCCCTACCACTCAATATGGATTCATCAATGAATACACAATAATTTGGAAGAGCACATATCTCAAAGAGATATTGAGGACCCAGAATACTCTAGTTGTTGAAAGAGTGGCCTCACAACTATAGGGTTGGGGAAAAGTGGTGGTAAAATCACAATATGGATTTAGGGTTTTTCGAGTAAAAAATGTTGTTGTCAAAGGACTAGTAGTTCATGACTCAATATAGTTAGTGGCTGTAGGGACATGATCAAGAGAATCATCCAACACTCTTGGGAAAGTGGTCATGGGAAGAAGGGGAGCCCTTTGGGTCAATCCTAAGGGTTCATGTCAGAGGAATAGGGAAGCGATTATAGTTCTCAAATTCTCTATGCCATTATGTCTTTCCCAAATCATGGGAGGCATGGGGATATCAAAAGTATCTCACAACTCCTCAAGGGGTGTGGAAATATCTCATAATTGATGGGATATACCTAACTAGGTTTTTCCATGAAAAGGAAAGGTTCGACAACCCTCATGCTAAGGAGATAAAATATATGGATATTCTAGAGGACTTCGTCTACTCTCAGGGTACCATGTATACCATAACTGATTGGTTAAGGATTGTATTAGGCATGTATTACCATCCAATTTTTCATGCAGTTCGTGTGGATGTTGGTGTGGCTGAGTGATAAGAATCATGATGGTTCTGGGAAAGTGATTCCTATTGGGTCTCAGAGAGATATAGACATTAAATTCCCAAATTTGTAAATACTATAACAGAATATGATTTGGGAATCACTCAACCCTTAAACAAATTGCTTAATTATTTTCTTCTCTTGTGTAGTAATCAGAAAGAATATAAGAGGGGGTGGTCCTTGATGATACTCCAGTGGAGGATGATGGATCCTCAACCCAAAAAGGTGAAAGAGTGGGGGACCTCCCAAACATTACAGTCATGGCCATCCAATCATCATTTTAATTGAAGAATGTGACCAAGGAAATATATGAGGAATAAATCTTTTAGGGGGAATATCTATGAGCATACAGTATCTCCTAATAGGGCTATACTAATCACATAATACACTTTTTCAATCATGACATTATGTTCTCCTATATTGCCTTTCTATGTTTTTCTCATGCATTTTGGAATGGATATTTGAATCATGATTAAAAATAATCCACCAAAATCCGCATATTATTTTGTATCACCAGAGGTTGAGGTGAAACTAGTGGGTTATACCATCTTAATGGAGATGTTTAGGTAGACTATGGCTGTCTGGCCAGCAATGGAGGTTCCACTGGAGTAGATTGTTGAGATTGTGCCCTCAATAGAGAGGGTCAAGATGGTACCTATGGCGGGGATGGATGAAGGGTATGTAGTGGTGGATCTGATCATAGGGGCACCATCCGAGGCATATATTGGATATAAATATGTGATGAGGAGGTAGTAATTATGTTGGCGGCCCAGGTGACTTGGGAAGTAGTGTTAGATGTTCCTGGTTTGGATGTTTCACTAGTGGTAACTACTAGGGATGAAGCTAAGTTACACCACCAATAGGGAAATATAAGGAATTGTGGATGGTTTCATCCTCCTAATGGGTTCCACAGGGGGTAGTGGAGACCATTATTTCATTCAATGGGGATGACGAGGATCTATTCCCAAGAATAGATTTCCATTCACTAACTCTGAATTACCTATTACCATAAATTCCATCTGATGATGTATTCCTGATCTTTTCTCATTAAGATCATATATCACTTGATGAATTCAATGATTCCTTCTCAAATGATACTTAGAGGAATTATATCATGTGCTAAAAATCATGGAGGTATGTGAAAAAATTAATCACCTAGACACATATAGAATACCTGCCAAGTAGGATGAGATCTATCTGAAAATGGATAGTCATCCTCGGGTCAGTGGGGTGAACTAAAATAGGCTTTACGCACTAGCTAGGTATATCCCCATTAAAAAATTTCATTTATAATTGAATTTACTCAACATTTCATAGAATAAACACAAGGTCTAGGGCTCAAAGGAACTTCAGGTAGATAAAGAAGAGATTTTGTGCCTAGAAAAGATGGAACAAGGGTAAGTGGTGGTTACTGCTATTCAGGCTGAAGTTATTAACATTTTAAAGGCCTAGTTGGATTCTGTAGAGGCCAAAGTTGTGGAGGAGACATCCTTGGTGGTTGAGTGTTGGGATGAATATGATCGATAGTGGGTCAGGGCTGTGGAGGTTATCCCAAAATCCAATGAAGAGAAATAAAACCTGGTGGAGTGGTAGAGAAACCTAGAGGTCACTCAATAAAGGCTAGATAAGGTTGAGTGATCGACTGTTGGGGTTAATCCTTAAGTGTAATTTTTTAAAGTAGGGAATCCGATCTGTGTATGACCCTTTCAAATATCGGTTGGATTTTTTGAAACTTTTGCCTAATTGAATATATTTCTATCTTACCATACATCAATCATATTTACGAGATGATCAATAAATAATCCATAAGATTACATGAGTCATTATCAGTGTTAGAAAAAAGGGACAAATATATGATTGATCATTCATATTAAAACATATTACAATCATCAAGTACACATGTTCTGTATTTTTAATTCAACACAATTATTTTTCAAGCTAGTAGAGACTCAGATTGTAGAATGAGGTCCTGTGAACAGGTGACTCTCATTCTAAATGTGTTATAGTGCATGAATGTGGTCATTATAGGGTCATTTAATTCTATACAAAAAGGTGAATTATGTATGTGAATCATGATTCCCAAAATTTTGAACATAATGGTTGTGTCATGAAAATATAGGATAAATACTTACTTGGTATGACACACATCATTTGTACCATTTTAGCTGAGAAGGGGTAAAATGTATGAGGTTCGACCGATGACCGATTTTAAATATGGGAATTGTCTCAGAATGTCATCCAATTTCTTCTGGGGTGTTGGCCCAAGATGTCAAGTTTTCTAGTTCTGTAAGGAAACCT
Organism: Viscum album; assembly: GCA_963277665.1. Classification (NCBI taxonomy): domain Eukaryota; kingdom Viridiplantae; phylum Streptophyta; class Magnoliopsida; order Santalales; family Viscaceae; genus Viscum; species Viscum album. The sequence goes on from OY728155.1 coordinate 1,017,339,373, forward strand.
TCAGTTTGGGGGTCCCATCAGATATGGCGGAGGATGAGGATTGAGATAGGGGGAATGCAATGTATGATAATTAAGTGATATAATGTTTTAATGGATTCCAAGACTCCTAGAATTACACTAATAAGGATTAGAGAACATTGGATTCGGTGTATTGGTATGAACATATTATAAACCTATATTCTAGGGGGAGAATCATTATGGATTCCATGAGATAGTAAAGTACAATAATGACGTGGTAGGTGACAACACTTAAGGGAAATGGATTATTGGGTAATGTCCAAACATGACTTGTTGTTTTATGTCTCACAATTGATGATAGATATGAAGTTTAATTTCTAATAGTGGGGATGAATCAAATAGTATAATGTCATTTTATCGATTTACATCACACATTTTAACACCATCTAATTAGGGCATATCATAATTTTTAATGTCAAGTGATTGAGATGTAGTGAGCATATATGAAGAATACCCACCCAATACATAGTGATGAAGGGAGAATGAGGGTAATATGTTGAGAGTGAGTTATACATAGTTTAGGTTCATGGTTCTTATATCATGGGAATATAATTTATTGTCATAATTTTTGGACAATGGGGTTGTGTGGCATGAAGGAATGTGCATGACAACGAGGGAAAGTTACCAAATGTGAATTTGTGGGTACTATGAGGACACCTAATACTATGAAAAAACATATATGAGACAACCCAAAAAATATTTATGTTGATGATGATTGGTATATGGAGAACCTTTAATTGATATGTGCAGTGCATTGAGTTGACAATTCCAATGTGAATGAGGGTAAAGGGGGCCCAATTCCATAAAATTCATTTTATAGTTTATCACCCTAAAGAGTTTTATGGGATATGGAGGTGTAGTAACTTGATGTTAATGAGGCCCAAGAGATGCCTATATTCCATAAGAAATGTAAAGGGATGATTAACTATTGTTTCATGTTGTGATTCTTGGAATATGACTCTTAGTTTAAGTTTGATGAGCATGGACCTCGACCAAGTACTCTTTAAGGACACGTGTAACACCAAAGAGTGGAATCCTAATGTGAATAGAGTGAAAAAGAGGACCAACACCACACAATACATTATCTAGATGACATGAATACATTTTAAAGTCACGATTCTTAGATTTTGGATCCTAGATTAAGGTCACGGAGTTTGGACTATGAGAAGAGTATCCCAAGAATATCTATGTAGTGAAACAAAGTAAAAAACCTAACGTGAATGATGGAAAAGGAGTCATAAAATCACATAACACATTCATGGGCGGAAACCACACACAGTTTAATTTCATGATGCTTGTACTTTTTGTGTTGTATGACTCGACCACATTTTTACACTACCTAAAAAAAACCTAAACCTATGAGTCATGATCATTATCGGAAACAAGTACCGGTGATGGAATTTTCTTGACACATGGAAGAACACAATTTGGTAATGGATAATCTGGGTTAAGAATTTCCCAATGATATTAACATGTTCACATTATGTTTGTGAATGCATGGAGGGGTAACACCAAGGGTGTAAGAATTCGACCAAGACATGAGGAGGCGGAAAAGAGGTAAACTGATACTTTTGAGACATATGCAATGGGGTCACATATGGGAAGGAATTTATTGTGGGTCATGTTCAAAACATAAGATCCATAACTTCTCCAGTCTAGAATAGGGAGTTAAAATATAGGATAGACTATTGAACAAGTTTAAACATAGTATTCCTTATTTATTACAAGATATCCATCAAGGCATTGACATAGGATGGGATGTTGGACCTCTTTTTTAGGAACCATCACCGTTATTGGGAACATTTGTATTTGAAGGATGATGGATATCTGAACAAAGAATGACTCGATATGTGAAGATTTATTATGTGAATGTCCATGTGGGATTCAAAATTTCGGGTCTCACTCTATAATGATTTTTATAATGTTGGTTTGGAATATTGGAAGGTGGGATCTAAACCTATTTTAATGGATGGGGTCCCTGAGATGGTCTGAGGGCTGATAGGGTGAACCTATCTAGCAAGGATATCAGATCATCTCACATTAGAAGGAATCCTAGTTTTATATAGGGTAATGTGTGCATCTCATACATTTCATATGAGGCATCCCGATTTTTCATGGGGTAAAAACGTCTCTCATCAAGAGGGATCCCAAATGTATATGTGGTAAAATCATAGTTTAACATAATGTTCTAAGGAATTTATGATTAGTAGATTAAAGTTGACCAAATCTTACAAGGTATGCTACAATTTTATAGTCACAAAGCATGTATAGTGGGGAAAATATCTAGTTTAAGGTCGTGTGGATTTGACTAGGGGTTATGAATGGTTTTTGTGACATTGAATGGTGATTAAACAACATGAAAGGATGTCCAAATTGACCATAGACCAAGTGAAACCATTTAAAAACTAACCCCTAATTTTCTATCATAAAACTAGTGAGGAAGAGGCCCCATGGAGATTCAATGAAAGGGGTTGGACACATGATAAAATATTTGGGAATTAATATGTATCCCATGAAGATGGGAATCAATCCACACTTAGTTCTAGAACATGATGTGGTAGGGGGTAGAAACCTATTGGGTAGTACCCTATTGAATCAGTATATTTACTTAGATATGATGAATCCTATATTTATATGGGGTAAGGAAATGGTTTAACATCATGTGTATGGAACATGGATTGGGTGTTTACATAAATATAACCCTTATTTTCATCCTCATATTGGGTTATGAGTTTATCATGAACCATTTATAGGTCAAGGAAAATGAATGGAGATTATATATAAAAAGGAAAACCATAGAACATTTTGAGGTGATAACACCATTGGTAATGAATGTTTTTAGTGAATTTGTAGTTGGGCCTAGAGATAGTAAGTCTAGACATCACTAAGTATCCCATAAGGATGGGAATAAAGAAATATATGGTTTTGGAAGGTGGATACATGGTATTACAAGAACACCAAGGGTGAAACAGACCACATAAATGAATAGATAATGTACATAGTTTCAAGTCATAGTGCTTGGAAAAGGGGTAAATTGTTTAAGGTTATAATGCTTAGACAATGGAAATGGAAATTCATTTTAATGTCTTGATGTTTGGACTGTAATAGGGGATGTTTTTAAAAAGAGTATATTTGTGGCAGTAAATAGGTAAAACCAAACATTAATGGATCTAAGGGATACCGATGTACCAAAAAATTATAAGTAAACAAATGACACATAGTTTATGATAGTAATGCTTGGAAAATGGGAATGGTATTCTGGAAAAAATTTAAAGTAGTGATCCTTCGACTGAAACAATATCAGTATCAATGTTATTTATTTGTCACCACAGAGGTAAAACATGATTCGAAGAAAACCAGGAATTCTCATGTACCACATGGATACCCTGATGATAAAAAAACATAGTTTAGGGACATGATTCAAGGACCAAACTCGAGCCAATGGGATGAAGCGTTTGTAAATTTGTGACTAGGCTGAGAGGCAGAATGTCCAGAAATCACTACACATCCCATGAGGATGAGAATAAATCTAGACATAGTTCTTGAATATGGTGTCGTAGAGGTCCAACAATAGTAGGGGGAATCCTCTCTGGAGAGAGAATTGATACATCCCACTGATTATATGGTGTATCCCATGTTCAAGGAATGGGGTAAGATTTTTCATCACATACTTATCATATGTGTCATCCTGATTTCTGATAGGTTAAACATCATCTTTTATTTAAGAGTCATCTTAGTTTCATACGAGGTAAACATCATCTGTTATTTAAGAGGCATCCTGATTTCATATGGGGTAATATAACATGTTAACTTCATGCATCATGGAAATCATGTTTTGTAGATTAAATTCATAAAACGTAGACTATACGGGTTGAAAATATATTAATTTCAATATGATTGTACCTATTACAATATTTTTAAGGTCATATTGTGTAGATTATTGGGCTGATACTAGTTTATGGTCTAAAATCGTGGACTAAGGGATGTTAGTTTAATGTAATAGAGTTTTGACAATGGGATCATAGTTTATGGTCCAAGATTTTATGCCATTGGGAGGATACTCTCAAGTGGATATGTGAAGTGTGGACTAGTGACAAACCTGATCTGAATGAGGTCCATGGAGGCCCAGTGCTTCACATAAAATTCTTGAGAAGGCACTCACATAATTTAAATTTTCGATTATTGTACATGGACTGTTATTTTAAGGTTATAGAGTTCAAACCACATCTACATATTAATGTCATGTTCTTGGAATGTGGTAAGCTCCTCGTGTGTATTACTAATTGATAAACATAGAATTGGTGGGAGGTGTGATATGATCCTCGTTTATGACGATAAAAGAGTATCCATCGGTGGAATATACCTTATCATCAATATAGGTTCCTTCCCCGTTGGGATCTTATTTTGGTGTCTTTTTTATCAGAAATCATTGACAACCTAAGGGCCATTATCATTTCACTATGGAGGAAGGAATAGAGGTGAAGCTTCTTGTGGAATGCTCTTGCTATCGAGCTGTGGTTCCGCTCCGGATTGTGAAAGGCCTAGATAAAGTTATCTTTAAGGGATTCCAACTCATCTATATGGAATTATTCCATTTTTTATGGCTTCTTATGTTCATGTAAAACTGTTCAGATAGATATAAACTGAACCACATTGGGTGGGACTACCTTTTTTTCTATATAATAGGTATTATGGGATCACATGGGTGTAGTTGCAAGTTTTTTCAACAATCCCAGAGTATGTTGGTAACTTTTTTTTGGCCAAATTTTCATTTTCTTGCCTACCATATTCTATAGAATGATATAAATGGTCTTGTTTAATGCCTTGATCTATGTATTTTTCCACACATTATCTAGGGAACTATGGTTTGATCGGATGTTGTACATGGCATAAAACTTCTTCAACATTCCAACACGAAAGTCAGTGCTATTTTATTTTAGAATAGTTTTAGGAACTACGAATTTATTTGTTATAGAGAATCTAGCCTTTTACATATATCACTACATGATTTTATGAATAATTAACCATCAAATTAAAAACCAAGGATCGTAAAGTCTAGTTCCTTTCAAAGTGTAGCTACATAATTAAGAAAAAGGGAATCATATTTTATTTAATCTCTATATTGATGTCATGAATTCCATTGAGATACTATATCTGCATTGGATAATATGGGGAAGACATGAAGAAAAGTGATGGTCTAAAAATTCTAGTAAGTAAATAAGCATAAGAATAAAACAGAAAACATGGGTTAGAAGGAATAAAATGATAGAATAAATGGAATGGAACATGAATAAAAATAAGATAGAATACAATTTATAACATGGGATCATACAATAATGGAATTATATGAATTTGGAAATAATATATATCATGGCATAGAATTGAGTTAAGGATAACCACACAGACTATATAACACGGTGGACAATATCAAATAAAGGAATCAGGTTCAATCCCTATCCAAACATGGAATACCATGAGACTAAACATTACCAAATGAATTAGAGCACTATTTAAGAAAACAAATCATATCATGATCATGAATATGTGTTCCTCATGAATAATCATACATAAGGAATCATACATAACATAATGTCCACCCTTGGAAAGGAATGGGTTTTTGTAATCATGTCATAAGGCATTAAAAATGGGTATATCACAATAGGGTCCAAGAAATAATGGATTTAGATCATACATGGACAATAATAATGAAATAAATGAATAAATAATTATAAATGGTGTCCCAATAAATTGAAAACATTTTAACAGTGTGATTAGGAATCTTTAGAAATAAGCCACATCAGTCCAGCTTTAAGGGGAAATATTAGAGTCTTCCAAACAGAAAAGGAATAATTGTATGAAAAAAATAAACAAACATATATTTTCATAATATATTTATGGATTTTATAAAAATAATGGTTGATTAATACAGATTATGGAGTTCACTTTAAAATGAGTAAGAAATCAGAAAGTTCCCTTGAATCAGGATTGCTTATCGGGAAGAATTTAAAAGGGGGTCCATATTAAAACAGTTATATCCCTAAAAGAGAAAGATGAAATGATATAGATACATGAGTTTTTAATATATAAATACAATTTATAATAATTATAAAAATTAATGAATCATTAAATTTAGCTAAATAGGTAGAAAGAGTAACCCGAAGGAAACAAATGGAGGTTCGAGTAGAATCCCTTAACTTGTATCTGAAATGGTTCTACATTTGATCTTAATGTCATTAATAACCAAATTAGATTCATTAATTAATATTTAAATAACCTTTTAAACATGAAATTTATTTATTATAATTTTATTAATTACATTTTTGTCCTTATTAATGAGTTATAGTGTTTGATTTCATCGACCAAGAGTGCTCATTTTCCTAGTTTTCATGACCGTGTTGCTAATATAAGAGTATGGAAGTTAATGTAAAATGGAAATATAAATACATAATTGAAGTTATAAGTTATTAATTCACATAAAAAAACGTTAAATAATATTATAAACCATTTTCTTATGTGTTATGATGAAGATTCATTAGATAAAATGTTTGTGATGATGGTTTGCATTATCTTGGGTGGTTTTTTCTCACAATGACATTTTTTTGTTTTATTTATTAAAACCATGTATATATAATTATTACAAAAAACTAAATAGGTTTTAATAAAAATTTAATAACATGGTTTAACCATAATTTTTTTTATTAGTATCCTTGAAGGCGTTAATGGTAAATGAAAAATTTTCATCCTAGAAGGTGATAAATTGACATCATGAACAACATTTTCATTTCTAAGGGAGAGGTGAAGGGGTTTGGTGATGAATTATTCCATTATCATAATAAAGATATTGAATATTTAAGGTAATATTTTTGTGATTCCATTTGTATTATAAGATTCTATGAGATAATAATGAATGAAAAGAACATGAAATGAAAATAAAAGAAAACGAATAAGGAAACTCTTGAATTTCTCCTCCTTGAGAACCTCCATAGGGAACATGTGTTGGTATTTTAATTATACCAAGACCTTCTAAACATGGGGGAGATTATTGAGATGATATTTTTTTTAGAATTTATAAAAGTCTAAAAATATTTACAGGTGTGAGGGGAAGAGGTGGTGGGGGTGGTATTTATAGGGGAGAAGAGGAGTGTTTTCTCATTATTTAATTCATTAGTATATTATTTTGGCTCAAGAATATGAATAGATAGGGAATTATCACCAAACATAACAAAATAATTAAGAGATGTTTGATAATATTATTCTTATATCAATTATGGTTGAAGGAATTGTGTATTTATCTTATAATGTATATGTACAATAAATTACAGTATTTTACTATTCACCAAAAAAATCAAGAATTTTTGAGAAAACCAAAAAACTCACCCAAAAAATTTTATGATGTGTAAAATTATAAAATTAACTCCATTTTATGAATATAATTTTATTAATATGAGAAATTTAATTTTTAATTAAAGTCATCATTTACTTGGAAAATTCAAAATTTTAAATTATAATTGATTTTTTAACACATGGAAAAAATATATAAGGTGTCATAAAATTATATTATAATAATAAGATAACAAAATATCAATTTATGAATAGATTTTATATAAATAAATATAATTTTAAATCGTTATATTAATTATAAAATTATAATTAAATATTTATAAATTATAAAAATTCCAACACTTAATTAATAATTTTTTAAAAAATTATTTACATATACTATGATATAATTATATCATACATTCATATATCAAATTCCTAAATTTTATTTTTACTTTCATGGATGATACAACTATTCTATTGGTCAATTTTCTATTCATAAAGGTAATATTACTATTCCAAAGGTTAATTTATTAGTCCTTCCGTAAATGCTTCTTAACTTCTATAAATACCTCTTATTTCAACATTTCTTCATTTATAAAGTTTGTGTTCTATTATTAATGTGATTTATACTATATGATATAATTATAAGTAGTGAATTTTCATAGACTAAATTTTTAGGTCGTTACATTATTCCACACTTGTGAAATTTATCAATCAATTTGTTTTACATTCTATGTTGAAAAAAAGAGTTGGTACTTCTCCTTCATTACTTACTTAGGTTCCCAAGTTGCCTCTTTGTACTTATGGTTCCGCCATAATACATTGACCTAAGGAGTGGTATTGTTGCATAGAACATTATCTCTATGATACAAGATCTTCACTTGCTACTCCTTGTATGAGAGATAATTTTCCAACTGTACCACCTCTAAATATAGTACATGTGAATGATCTGTTATGTTATAACATCAGAGGGATGCGTGAAATTTATCATGTACTTGATGCGTGGTTGGAGAAAGTGATAGTCGATAGGGAACCACTCAAAAATGATTATGAATCTTGAAGGGGATGATGTACATGGGACTTATCTTTCCCTTCTTACAAAATCTCATGATCCACTTCCATAGTGATATGTGGACGAATTCCATGTCTCCATCCTTAAACTCAAGGCCCCATTGACAATTTTATACACATTTGTTTTATCACCTTTTGGATGCCTCGAGGCGATTCTTAATGGTTTTCACCTTCTCTATATTTTTTTTTACCATTTCTGGTTCTAGAATTTTTCATTCACTGACTTCATCCTAACATTCCTGTGGTCTATATAATTTCCAATAAAATGATTCATATGGAGCCATTTGGATTCTTGATTAGAAACTTTTGTTCTAAGAGAACTCGACCAGAGGTAGATGTTGGTACCATCTACAATTGAATTCCATAGATCATGATATCACCATGTCTTCCAGTGTTTGAATAGTACTCCCATAATTTCCATCAGTTTGATGATGATAGTCCATACTTAAGTTCAACTCAGTGCTTAAATAATGTTGGGTACTTTTCCAAAACTTTGAGGTGAATCTCAGATCCCGATCGGATACAATCGATAGTGGTAATCCATGAAACCTTATCACTTCTCTAGTATAGCAAGAAAATTGATCCAGTGAGAAATCCTCTCATATTTTGATAAAGTGAGTTATCATTGTATGATAATCCTTGACCACCCATATAGATTTTTTTTTCTTTTTTTGTGTTCATAAATCCTTTGAAACATTCTATTGTAATGTTCTCCCACATCCATTTTTTTCATGGGTAGTGGTTGCCTCATCCCCATATAATTTCTTCTTTTCATCCTTTACTGATGAAATGCCAGGAACTTTGATGTATACTCAATAATATCCTTTTTTATATTGTCCCACAAATAATTATGTTGGATATCTCAATACATCCTTGTTCTCCCTAGGTGAACATAGAAGGTTGATCTATGTGTATCCTTCATATGACCCTTCTTTACCTCTAGATTATAAGGTACACATAATCATGTCCTGAATCTTACAACTCCTTCCTCATAAATTTTAAACACTAATGATTTCCCCTTTCTTATAGCTTCCACCTTATTCTATATTACCACATCATTTTTCGAGTGCCTTCATTTTATCCATAAGGTATGGTTGATAAATCATTTGAGAAAGGATTGATGATGTTCTTTCCTTATTAATTCCCATGTCCAACCTTTGTAGGTCTAAGTGGATTGGATCCTTCAAAATTTTAATAATTGATAAAGATGTAGGATACTTTATATTTAGAGCATTGTATACCATATTTTATTTACCATGATGGTAGTGGATTGGGAAGTCATAATACTTGGTGAGATCTAACTCTCTTCACTGGTTCATATTAATTACTTTATATGTGAATATATATTTTAGAATCTTGTGATTGATATATATATATTTATATATATGAAATTTCTCCCCTTATAGATAATTCCACTAGATATTTAGTGGAAAGATCATAACTGCCAAAACAAGATCATGTGTGGGACAATTTTACTCACGAATTTTCAACTAACTTGAGGTGTAGCCTATCACTTTAACATTTTTCATTAGTACACATCCTAATACATTCCGTGAAGCATCGTTGTACACCATAATGAGTTCCCCAATTTTAAGAAGTGTGATTACTAGTGCAGTGATAATACTCTTCTTCAACTTATTGAATAAATCTTCACATTCACTAGTCTAGACATACATTACTCCATTCTAAATCACCCTGGTAAGTGGGTTTGAAAATTGGGAAAAGTTCTTCACAAATCACTGGTAATACTCAACTATACTAAGGATGTTTTGGGTATCCATTACAGATATTTTCTTGGTCCACTCTTCGATTTCATTTCTATTGGAAAGGTCTATAGATATCCCACTGATGGTGATTACATGTCACTAGAATGATACTTCCTTCATCCATAACCCACATTTACTATATATTCCATATAATTTATCCCTTAGCAAAATCCTCTCTTGGATTATATCATAATATCATCATTAAATACTACCACAATTTTTATGTGGTAATATCTAATGAAATTATTAATTATGTTCCTGAAAATTTATAGATCAGTAGTTATTATGAAGGGAATCAATAATAACTCATAGTTTCCATAAATTTTTCGAAGGGCGTCCTTGGGAATATCTACTTTCCTTAACTTTAATTGGTGATATCCCAACCAAAGGTCCACCTTATAGAAATATCTAACACCATGTAGATGATCAAAATTGTCATCTATCCATTATATGGGATACTGTTTATTTATTGTCATATTTTTGAACTCATGATAATCAATGTAGAGGCACATTGATACATTTTTCTTATTAACAAAGAGTACTAGCACACCCCTTGGTGAAGTAGTAGAGAATATTAAACCCTTTTCTAGATTCTCCTATAACTTATACCATAGTTCTTCCTGCTTAACGATGGCCATTATATTAGGTTTCATTGATATAGGTAGTGATCCATGAATATGTTCATTTGAGAACTCAACCACTTGATTAAGAGGAACACTAGAAAAATCATCAGGGAATACATCTAAGTAATCTTGAATGATGTGCTTGTATTCGAGCATGATTCTCTCCATCGTCTCAATTATTTGAGCTAGATATTATTTCTCATAAGGAAAACATATCCATAATTGAGATGATGATTTTGAAGGAGATTCATATTCCTCATTACAATTTTACATGATTGGAGGATGTTTTGGGATGGGAAGAGTGATATCCCTTTCCTGACATTCGATGATGTATTTTTATAAATATAACCAAAAAATTCCCAAAATATCTTCAAACTCTACAAAAGGAAGTACAATAATATTTAATGGGAGGTTCAATCCATAAACATTAACAGGGAAGGAGTTATAAACATTGGATGTAGTAATTTACCCATTTATTTTTCTCATAGATGACTCAACCTATAAATTTTGTGTTGGATTTTGAATAGATATACTAAACATGAATGTTACGAAATAATACATAGAACTAGAATCAAATAGTACATTCACTATTATTGATTGAATAATCCGTAGACCTGTCACCATATCATTGTTAGTATTCACATTAGTTGTAGTGATAACATATTCCCTTCCTTTCCACCATAGAGGTTGTTTTTGTTTATTTCCTCCAACAAAACATAGCTTAGGGAAATGGTTTGTATAATTCCCATGTTCATTGTAGTTAAAAAAAGTAATAAAATCTAAGTGTTTATATGAAGCATCCATTCTTATTTTTCATTACTAGGATTCTTCATATCCCTTCAGCAGTTATTAGCCATATTATCTTCTCTTTCACATTTAAAGAATATTTTAGTTCCCCTTATTTAGTATATAGGATTCTTCTTCCACACTAAACATGGGATATAGGGTATTATTTCCATCCTGGTATTTATCACCCATGTTTCCTCTCTTTTTTTTATTAGGCCCAGAAGACCACTGAGAGTATTCAATCTCTATTTTATCCATGATGGTACAATGGAAAATATCCTCATAACTGTCATGGTATTGAATTTCCAACACTTTTCATATACTCGACCTCAGTCCACTAAAGAAGTAATCTACCTTTCTTTTGCTCTTGATGACAAATCTGGAGGCATTTCTTGCAATCCTTATAATGATTTCTTTATATTCGCTAATAGAATATTCTTCCATCTACTTCAGTATTAGGAATTCCATTTCCATCTTGAGATGGAGGGTTCAAGGAAATTTTTATTGAATAATATATTCATGAAATATTCCCATTCCATGGAATCAATTTCCCCTTAAAACTTTGAGTTCATGATAAGTTTACACCAATGATCAGCTTCCCCATCAAAACAATTGAACGGTAGCACAACATTCTATTATTATGAGCACTATAGGATAAAGAATATATAATCAAGGTAGGTAATCTAGTGTTTTGTGAGGAGGGGATCATAACATACAGTAAACATGGGAGGCCTTTCCACATGAATTATATGACAAATACTTTCTCTTTATTTGGATATGGATGGATTTCCACATGATTCAAGTTATTGTTCATAACTTGAGCTAGATGAGAAAGTATTATCATAATGTTTTGCATAGTAGTTCCCATTTTATTTGGTATATCATTAGGATAATTATGAAATTTTCCAATCACATTTATTGTTGGAATTGGGTATTCTATTTCCATTCTTTAACAAATAAAAATAAAGTGCAATTAGGGGGGCTTGAATACTTAGCTAATAAGTATATAAAAAAACATTGAAAATAGAAGGATAAAATTTTAAATGAAAATTATATCCTAACTTTTGATTCCCTAGGTTTCAATATAGGTTATCCATGATCTATTTCTTAACATATTTTATTATGGGACTTTTTCCCATTAATAATGGTTTGTAAGTAGATTATGAAATTTTCAAAGCATACATTCCTAAAGTGTCAAAATTAGTGCACAGTAAGGCCCATTTTTGTGTATCTTGTTATCTAGATTCAATATTAGAACACCTTTTCGGAGTTGTTACTCCTAGGAACATTTGTGCCAGAACCACATACTCTTATAGTATCCAAATAGGGATTTATTTTAATAATAAACCACTTAATCTATACTAACCAAAATTTAGGGATTTTTTCTTATATACCTAAGTATTTTGAAATATTTTTCTAGTCATTATCCAAAAAAATAGTGAACTTTTTCCTCTAATACAAACTATTGAGAAACTATACTTTTACATATATCATTAATATATTTTAAGCATAATTAACCATAAAATTACAAGATATGGATAATAAACTCTACTGTCTTTAGAAGATTAGGTACATAATTAAACATCACGAAAACATATATTATTTAATATCTATATTGAGATCCTAACTTTTATTGGTCTCCAATATTTTCATTGGATAAACTGGTGAATACATGAACAAAATGGATGATCTAAAAAGCCCTATAAGGTAATAACAATAGGAATACAACATAGATAATGGGTTAGAAGGCATAACATGATGGAATAAAAGGAATTAAACATGAATAAAAATAAAGAATAATAAAATTTATAACTTGGGAACATATAATCCTGGCATCATAGGAATTTGGAAACAAAAAATAACATGACATAAACATGATTCAAGGATAAACTCCATGACTATATAACATGGTGGATAAAGTCCCACAAAAGAATCAGGTTCACTCTCTATCCCAACATAGCATCTCATGAGACCAAACACTACCCAATAAATTGGTGTTCTATCTTGGAGAACCCATCCTAACATTTTCATTAATATGTTTTCCACATGAATAATCATTCATATGCAATCAAACATAACATAAGGGTTATCCTTGGAATGGAATGGGATTCATAATCACATTATAAGAAATTAAAATTCGGCGTATCACAAAAGTGTCAACAAAAGATTATATTTAGAACATAAATGGAAAATAATAAACAAAAATAGGCATAGAAAATGAAAAATTTTACCCAAATGAAATTTATACACTTTAAAAGTGGGTTTAATAATCTTTAGAAATAATCCACCTTAGTGTGGATTTAATGGAAAATATTATAGTCATTAAAATTGAAAAGGTATAATTGTTTGTTAAAATCCAAAAATTAACCAAGATATATATTCCTGATAAAATGATTTATTTATTTTAAATAAATAATGATCTATTAAAATATATTATGGAGTTCACTTGAAAGTGGGTAAGAAATTGGGAAGTTCCCTTGAATGAGGCTTGCTTATCGGGAAAAATTTAGAAGGGAACCATATAAAAACCTTAATATCCCTAAAAAAGAGGGATGAAATGTTCTAGATATATGATTTTGGAATATATAAATGGAATTATAATAATTAGATAAAAATAGTGTTTCACTACATTCGGTTAAAGAGAGATAAAGAGTAACCTGAAGGGAAAAAATAGAGGTACCGGTAGAATCTCATACCTTAAATCTGAAACGGTTCTTCACATGATAAAAGTGTCTCGAAAAATGAAATTAGATTCATTATTTAATAATTAGATAACCTTTTAAATATCTAATTTATCTATTTCATTTTTATTAATCCTAATTATGGATTTTTTATGAGTTATATTGTTCAATTTCATCGTTCTAGAGTGCTCATTTTCTTAGTGTTCATGATTGGTTCATTTATATAAGAGTATTGAAGTTCAAGTTAAATGGAAATAGAAATAAAAAATTGAATTTATAAGTTATTAATTAAAATATGTAAGTTTAAAGTATCTTATAAATCATTTTTTATATGGTATGAGGATGAATCATTAGATAAAATGATAGTGATATCGTTTGGATTATCTGGGGGGTTTTCTCACAACAAACTTCTTTTATTATTATTTATCACCATGTTTATATAATGATTATAGAACATTAAATCAGTTATAATTAATATATAATATGTTTTTTATACAAAAAATGGTTTTACGACTAGCCATTAAGGCATTAATGGAAAATTAAAACTTGTCTTCTTTAAAGGTGTTAAATTAACACCTCATGAATGATGTTTTCATTTCATGAATAAAATGGTTGGGAGAAGGGTTTTAATGATGCATAATTACCTTATCATAATAAAATTACATTATATTAATGGTACTATATTTTTATTCTATTTTTATGAGTAGAGGTGAGGAGATAATAAAAAAGAAAAGAAGTTGAAAATAAAATAAAATAAGGAATATGGAATTTACCTCTTGAATTTCTCCTCCTTAAGAACCTCCTTTGTGAAAAGGATTTGGTCTTTTAGTGAGAATAATAGATCCTGGTTGTGGGGGAGAGGTTTAATAAGATAATTGATTAGAATTTGGACATGTCTGAATGCAATATAGGTGTGAGGATAAGAGGTGGTGAGGGGTGGTATTTATAGGGGAGGAGAGAGGTGTTTTCTCATTATTTAATTCATTAGTTTACTATTTTGGATTCAAAATGTGAATATTTTGATAATTATCTTCAAATATAATTAAATTATCAAGGGAATTTCGATATTATGGTGCTTACATCAGCAATGACTCGTGTAATAGTGTATTTAACATATAATGGATACACATCGTAAATTAGCATATTTTACTATTAACCAAAATAAAACTATTTATAAAAATACCAAGAATTCACCCTAACAATTTTTCAACTTGTTGAATTCAATAATTAAATTAGTTTTATGAAAATAAGTTTCTATATATGAGAAATTTATTTTTTACTTAAAATCATTATTTACTTCGAAAATACCAATTTTAAAATTATAACTAATTTTGTAAAACTATGTAAATTTACATAAGGTCTCATAATATTATATTATAATCATAAGATAAAAAAATTTAATTTATGAATTCATTTTATGGGAATAAGTTTTCATTTAAATCATTATATTAATTATATAATTGTAGTTAAATATTTATAAATTACAAAAATACCAACACATAATTATTAATTCTTTAAAACATTATTTACTTATAATATGATATAATTACATCATAGTTTCACTTATAAGATGCCTAAATTTTATTTATAAATCTATTAGTGAGGTTACTATTCTATTTAATTATTTACTATTCATAACAGTCATATTACCATTCCAAAGTTCAAAATACTATTCCTTTGGTAAATGTTTATTAATTTATTAAATACCTCTCATTTAATTATTTCATCATTTATAACCTTTGTATTGTGTTTGTAATTTGATTTATTGTAACATACCAAGTAAGTAATGAATAATAGATATTTTTATCTATGTCTATTAATGATTAAGATAGTGTTATAGAGGCTTAAAATGAAAATAAATACAATCTTATGCATGGAATACACTAATATTCTTAAAAGATTGTTTTACTGCCTTTTGATGGCAAACCATTTTTGAATCTATCTTTTGACAATTTTATAAACAATTTTTGTCAAAATAAACTTATTCTTTATGATTGGGACATCAAAATTTACCTTGTGTGAATTTTTGGTATTTTTCTGACAATGTTCATTTTTTAATGAATAGTGAAAAATACTGCATTTTACATCAAAACTGCTTTTTAATCTAATTTATTTATATGATTAGATTATGTTTTGAATTGGTTTTAAAGTGAAATTAGAATATATTTTTACCATTTTATCCAATGGTGGTCATTGGAATCAATTTCACTTTGAAATTAGACTTAAACTGGTGTCAATCTTTTGATACTTATTGTTTTGTAAAAACACGCTATTTGCTCTGGCAGCGGGAATTAATTATTAAATTAATTAATGTGACTTATATGATTTTAATTTTGTAAAATAGACTTCATTTTTGAATTCGGAATATCAAATATAGCTTAGGGTGAATTTTTGGTAATTTTCTGAAAAACTTCAATTTTTGATGAATAGTGAAACCACTAAGTGGTAATCTTGCAAACTGATTTTTCAGTTAAATGAAAGTTTACCACTAATGTGTATTGAATTTTGAAAATCCGACATAAATTGTTGTCATTAAGAAGTAAAATGTGGTTCAATAAGATTAAAATAATTTTTTTGGTGAATAGTAACTTATTAAGTTTTTAATCGCGATTAGTGGTAATTAGTGTAGTTTAAGGTATAAATAATGTTTTAATAATATTAAATGACTTAGACACATGTCCAAAACTTATTGGTTGTGTCATGGCCGACCAAGACAAGCCATGGGTCAACTTGGGGACCCCATGGAGACATTTCGGTTGGGAAATGACATAAATAACTTTTTATTTAATGTAAAAGTAAAAATGACACAAACATAATATGTTTTACGAAAACAATTTTTACATGGGGTTATAAAGATCAGATATTTTATTATAAATAGTAATTAGAAAGATAAAAATATTTCCTACATCATAGTATTTTTTTTATGATTTTTAGACATTAAATAAATTAAATTATTTATGACATAATAATGATGCAGCGATGACATCATTATTTGACGATTTAAATAAAATGGAAAGACAATGTAAAATATATGAACTAAACATGTCCAAAACCAATTGGATGAGTGGATTTCGAACCCTTATAACCTTATACACGAATTATATCAATGTGGTACCCTTTAAAACCGAAACACATTTTTAAATAAAGTAATATTTCTTTACTTTCCAAAAGTGCCTCTCCTCTCCTCTTATAAAAGGCCCCCACCTCTACCTCATTTCACACAATCCTCAAGCCTTTGGCTCGGCCAAACCCTTCCCATTTACTCTCTCCACATCCCTATCCTCATCCTAGAGGATTCCCTTTGGGCATAATCTTTTCAAAGGAAGCCTTTAGGCTCAAATCAAAAGGAGTTACACTTTTAAAGGTAATTTATTCTCTCATGTTCATTTGTTTTATTTTGCTTCTCCAACCCCCTAAACTCTTTTTATTTAATTATTTTGTAACAACACCTGTATCTTCAATATACTAGGATGTTTTTATAACATTTATTTGAGCTACACTCTCACAAAACTGCATCAAATGGTTAAAGAACATACGGTTTCCATGGATGGCGAAATTCTGCCTCCCGAAACGATGATTGTTCAATACTCATTTAACACCTTCAAAGGTGGCCATTATGATGTCACTATTTTTATATATGATATATATTATGTTTATGTTTTCCTTAAGCTTCTGTTTTTTTCATTTTGGGCATACCTTTATGGTTTCCATTATGGGTAAACACGATATCTTCATTTTAGGAAGTGTGGACTACCGCCCCCTCAAAGTGATTTGATTCGTTAAATACCATATGTGGGACATATAAAGGATGGAACTATGATATTATATATGATATTATACTGGAATTATAATATACCTTTATATCATTATTATTCCATTCTATAAAATACGAAATAGAAATGAAAGTAGCGTTCATGCGTACGTACGGCTTACCGTCTCCATGAACAGTGCATTTCATTTCTTACCTCTAAATGATTATGTAATATTATAAATTCATGTATGTACTAGATATATATGAAATATATGATATCTACATCATGAATACCATTCTGTATATAATGAACCTTTGACTAAATTAACAACATGTAAGTGTAAGAAGTCTATTTTTGACTTAAGAACCAAATACCGACAAAATGAACATTATTAACTTAACTGATTACATGATGTTCATAACATGGTATAAAAGGAATAATGAACTTGAAAAAGATTAATACGAAAGTAGATATTAACTCAAGTTTATTATTCAGGAGATTAAAGAACGGTCGGGTCAAGTCGGATACGAGGTATGGGACTTCGTCTCAATCTCCTTTCGTTGAGGCATATTTTATTTTATACACAACTTTCTTTTATACGGTGTATAAACCCCTTTGACTTTTACGTTTATTCAAAAGGAATATTTTTTATACGAAGCGTTTACTAAACGAAAAAAGGGAATGTTTTTGTCGTACGTATGCGGCGACAACGACTTCTCCGCCGTCGTGACCGTTATTTGAGTTTCGGCTTCCTCTACAAGTCATACCTTCTTTTTAAAAGAAAAATAAATACCATGTTTTACTTTTATGTTATTTTGGTATTGAAAATGTTTTTCATAATGTTTTTATATCAATGTGTTGTATTGGTATCTCATGATTGAAATGTGGAAATTTTATGTTTCCTTTATGCATGTTTTATGTGATATGATTATGTTATGGTTCTTGGGCATTATTATGAAGACGAGTGGTTCCGTGATAAACTAAGGGCGGGTGAGCCCGTTATAGCTCTCCAATGAATTGGGTAACGTAAAGGAGTGAAACGTTAAGGTTTCTCCGAAGAGATTTAGGGAATATACTGTGATGGGTATTCCAAACGTAACCAAGAGGGTTACTCCCTACGTAAGAATGTTATGAATGCCTCAAGTTACCATTATGTCTTATGATTTCTATGATTTATTCATGATTTGATGAGGTATTTTAAAGTGCTTATGTTTTATGGGTAAAATATGATCTCATCCTTATGTATATATGTACCCATGTTTCCTTTCCATATTTTTATAACCCATACTGAGCTTTTTATGCTCATCCCAAGTTTTTTTTGAAATGTTTTTCACATGTCAAGGGAAAGGTACATGATATGATGATAGAGTCAAGGATGTGTCAAGAAATAATCCATGTTTTATTTTAAATGTGTTTCCATTGATGGGAATGAAGAATACTATCTTTATGTAACCACTTTGTTTATATGTGGAATGTAATGCAAGTTTTATGATCTAATTCTCTAAAACTCTAAACCCGAAAAGATCCTCAAAGTGTAATCTTGTAATAACTCAAGATTAAGTAAGGTTTAAGGCTGGGGCCTTATAGTTGGTATCAGAGGTCAGTTTAGATAACTTTAGGAGTTAGAATTCTATTAAATGATTAATCAAAAATATTTTTTTCGAAATGATATAGCATTTAAAGATTACCATGTTGCTTCATCTAAGACATGTTTGTTCAGAATGGTTTTCCGTAGAGGAAACAGGGAAGCAGTGCTAGGAAGGCATAAAGAAGGAAATAACCTTCCGAATCAGCATCCAGAAATGGTCGGAATTGGAACTGAACAGTTTGTTGCAGTAATGGCGCAGTTGACTCAAGCGATAAATGGCGGTGGTATCCATACACGAGATCAGCCAGACCAACCGCAGAGGAACATGTCAGTGGTGGAACATTTCATGAGGCAACATCCACCATCATTCATAGGATCATCTGACCCTGTGCTAGCTGAAGGGTGGATTAAAGAACTGGAGAAGATTTTTGATGTCATGGGGTGTTCAGACAATCAAAAGGTTAGTCTTTCTATTTACCGTTTGGAGGGTGAAGCAGATCAATGGTGGTCTATGGTTAAAAATATCAGGGATGCCGATGAGATTGATGCTCTTGACTGGGATGAATTCAAAGGTATGTTTCTTGAGAAGTATTTTCCTAAGGCTGTTCGACTTAGGATGGAAAAGAAATTCTTGGAATTGAGGCAAGAGGAAGACTCAGTGGCCGCCTATGAAGAAAGGTTCACTCGATTGGCAAGGTATGCTCCAAATTTTATCCGGGACCTTGATAGTAAAATAAATCGTTTTACTCAGGATTAAAGCCAAAATATCGAAGGGAATTAGCTTCTCGTGAGTTTAAAAGTTATGAAAAGCTTGTTCGATCTGCTGAGAAGGTGGAAATGGATTTTGCCGATGACCAAGTTTTCTATAACAACCAGCAGAAGAAGAGACCGAGGTGGCAGGAGAAAGGTAAGAATTCTTCAAAAAAGTCTGATGGTAAGAGAACTAAGTTTCCAGTTTGTGATAAATGTGGCAAGAGGAATGCTGGGGAATGTCTTCTGAATTCTGGGAAGTGCTACCGATGTGGTAAGATGAGACATAAGGCTCGTGATTGCACTGAAAAGGATCAAGGTGAAGGTAAGAACAAATTTGATTTACAGTTAGTGAAATGTTATAAGTGCAATGAGATGGGTCACTATGCAAACGAGTGTCCGACAAAGAGCTTGAGTGATGGGAAGCAGTTAGACTACAAGCAGAAACGGGTGGTGAAATCCTTTGCAACTACTTCAGCAGATGTCGGGCCATCAAATGAAGTTGTATCAGGTACTTTGTTTGTTTTTTTAGATTATGCCAGTGTGTTGTTTGATTAGGGGTCTACACATTCTTTCATATCTGAAACCTTTTCTAGTAAAATGGGAATACCATCTCAAGAAATGACTCCTGAACTTTTGGTAAAAACACCTGGGGGTAATGTTGAGGCAAAAAGAATTTATAAGAATCTTTCTATCCTTATTTGTGGAAAGAACCTACTTGCAAACCTTATTGTTCTACCTCTAGTAGAGTTTGATGTTATCCTGGGTATGGATTGGCTCTCTATTTACCATGCTAAGATTGACTGTAGAGCTAAAGAAGTTTCTTTTCAGAAATACTTTCAGTTTGTTTACAAGAATGAACCCTTACTTTTGATAACATATCAAGAGGCCGAGAAACTTGTAAAAGATGGAAATGAATGTTACCTTGCATACGTCGTTGAAAATAAAGGAACTATTCAGATTAATGATGTGCCAGTGGTAAATGATTATCCTAATGTTTTTCCTGATGAGTTCCCTGGAATAATACCAGATCGGGAAGTTGAGTTTACTGTTGACTTAGTTCCTGATGCTAAGCCAATTTCAAAACCCCCTTATCGAATGGCACAAATTGAACTTTTAGAGTTGAAGGAGAAATTGCAAGATTTATTAGAGAAAGGTTTCATTAGACCTAGCACATCACCATGGGGTGCTCCTGTTTTATTTGTTAAAAAGAAAGATGGTTCTATGAGACTTTGCATTTATTATAGAGCCTTGAATAATATCACTATTAAGAACAAATATCCTTTGCCTCATATCGATGATTTGTTTGATCAGCTCCAGAGAGCTCAGTTTTTTTCAAAGATTGACTTGAGATCGGGGTACCATCAGCTGAAGGTAAAGGAGGCAGATATTCCGAAGATCGCGTTCCGTATGAGATATGGCCATTATGAATTTGTAGTAATGCCTTTTGGGCTAACCAATGCACCTGCTGTATTCATGGACTTAATGAATAGAATTTTCCATGAGTTCTTGGATAAGTTTGTGGTGGTTTTCATTGATGATATTTTGGTGTTTTCTAAAAGTAAAGAGGAGCATGAAAAACATTTAAGGGTTATCTTGCAAACCTTAAAAGAAAAGAAACTGTATGGGAACTTCAGTAAGTGTGAGTTTTGGTTGCAACAAATTTCTTTCCTTGGTCACATTGTTTCTAAAGATGGAATAACTGTTGATCCTGCAAAAACAAAAGTTGTGGAAGAATGGCCAAGACCCACAAATGTAACCGAGATTCGTAGCTTCCTTGGTTTGGCGGGCTATTACCGAAGGTTTGTTAGAAATTTTTCACGGTTATCTAGTCCAATGACTAAGCTAACTCGGAAGGGTGTTAAGTTTATCTGGACAAAAGAATGTGATGATTGTTTTCAGGAATTGAAAAGAAGATTGGTGAATGCTCCAGTTTTGGCACTACCTTCCAGGAATGGTGAGTTTGTTATATACAGTGATGCTTCATTGAAAGGACTTGGTTGCGTCCTAATGCAGAATGATCAGGTAATTGCTTATGCTTCACGACAGTTGAAAACTCATGAGGTAAATTACCCTACACATGATTTGGAACTAGCTGATGTTGTTTTTGATTTAAAAATTTGGAGGCATCATTTGTATGGAGTAAAGTGTGAAATAAATACCGATCACAAAAGTTTAAAGTATATATTCACTCAGAAAGAGTTAAACATGAGACAAAGGAGATGGCTGGAATTAATCAAGGATTATGAATGTACAATTCATTACCATCCGGGAAAAGCAAATAAAGTGGCTGATGCTTTGAGTCGAAAAAGTAATGCTTCATTAACAATGTTGCGGTTGGAACGTGATCCTTTGGTTAACGATTTGATGAACTTTGGCATAGAAGTTGTTGGTGCAGGAAGTCATTCTGTTTTGTTTCAGGTATCAGTGAGATCATCTCTATTAGATAGAATCAAGCAAGCACAGAAGCAAGACAATGAGTTGCAGAAAAGGGTAGAGCTGGTTCAGAAAGGTAAGTTTCCTGAATTCAACATTGATAATGATTGTGTTTTGAGATTTGGGAAGAGATTGTGTGTGCCTTGTGATTCACAGTTGAAGAGAGAGTTGTTATGTGAAGCTCATAGTTCTCCGTTTTCAGTTTATCCGGGCAGTACTAAGATGTATAGAGATCTGCGGGAGTATTACAGGTGGTATGGAATGAAAAGAGATATTGCTGATTTTACTGTAAAGTGTTTGACATGTCAACAGGTTAAAGCAGAGCGGCAGTTACCGAAAGGGATGCTTCAGCCTTTACCAGTGCCAGAGTGGAAATGGGAGAATATATCCATGGTCTTTGTTGTTGGATTACCGAAGACATCTCGAGGTAATAATGCAATCTGGGTTATTGTTGATCGCTTGACCAAATCTTCTCATTTCCTTGCTATACGAGATACTTTCTCTCTTGATCAACTTTCCCGTTTGTATCTTAAAGAAATAGTCAGGTTACATGGAGTTCCTCTCTCCATTGTATCAGATCGTGATCCCAGGTTTACTTCTAACTTTTGGAAAGGCCTTCAAGAGTCGTTGGGTACTGAATTAAATTTTAGTACAGCTTTTCATCCTCAATAAGATGGGCAGTCAGAACGAACAATTAAGACATTGGAGGATATGCTACAAGATTGTTCTATGGATTATCAGGGAAGTTGGGACCAACATCTTTCTTTGGTTGAGTTTTCTTATAATAAAAGTTTTCATTCCAGTATACAGATGGCACCATTTCAGGCATTATATGGGAAGCGGTGTCGAACTCCATCTTTCTAGGATGAAGTGGGTGAAAGGAAGTTGATGGGACCAGAATTGGTAGAAGAGATGGCAGAAAAAGTTCAGCTGATTCAGAAACACATGAGAACAGCTCAGAGCAGGAAGAAGAGTTATGCGGATAACCGGAGGAAGGATCTATCTTTCGAGGTAGGTGATCATGTTTTTCTCCAGGTTTCTCCTTGGAAAAGTGTGATGAGATTTGGTAAGAAAGGAAAGCTGAGTCCAAGGTTTATTGGACCATACGAAATTCTGGATAGAGTTGGATCAGTTGCATACCGAGTGGATTTACCTCCGAGTTTATCTCAGGTACACAATGTTTTTCATGTTTCGATGTAGAGAAGGTATATACCAGATCCATCTCATGTTTTGAGTCCAGAGGTAGTTCAGCTGGAAGAGAACCTATCTTATGAGGAACAACAGGTCCAGATTCTTGACCACAGGGAGCAAGTGTTACGTAATAAGGTGATTAAGCAGGTAAAGGTTTTGTGGAAAAACCACATGATTGAAGAGGCAACATGGGAATCTGAAAATGCAATGAGGGATAAGTACCCCCATTTATTCGTTAAGTAAATAAATTGTGGGGACGAAATTTTCTAAAGGGGGGAGGGATGTAACATCCCAAGTAAGTAATGAATAGTAGATATTTTTATCTATGTCTATTAATGATTAAGATAGTGTTATAGAGGCTTAAAATGAAAATAAATACAATCTTATGCATGGAATACACTAATATTCTTAAAAGATTGTTTTACTGCCTTTTGATGGCAAACCATTTTTGAATCTATCTTTTGACAATTTTATAAACTATGTTTGTCAAAATAAACTTATTTTTATGATTGGGACATCAAAATTTACCTTGTGTGAATTTTTGGTATTTTTCTGACAATATTCATTTTTTTAATGAATAGTGAAAAATACTGCATTTTACATCAAAACTGCTTTTTAATCTAATTTATTTATATGATTAGATTATGTTTTGAATTGGTTTTAAAGTGAAATTAGAATATATTTTTACCATTTTATCCAATGGTGGTCATTGGAATCAATTTCCCTTTGAAATTAGACTTAAACTGGTGTCAATCTTTTGATACTTATTGTTTTGTAAAAACACGCTATTTGCTCTGGCAGCGGGAATTAATTATTAAATTAATTAATGTGACTTATATGATTTGAATTTTTTAAAATAGACTTCATTTTTGAATTACGAATATCAAATATAGCTTAGGGTGAATTTTTGGTAATTTTCTGAAAAACTTCAATTTTTGATGAATAGTGAAACCACTAAGTGGTAATCAGGAAAACTGATTTTTCAGTTAAATGAAAGTTTACCACTAATGTGTATTGAATTTTGAAAATCCGACATACATGGTTGTCATTAAGAAGTAAAATGTGGTTCAATGAGATTAAAATAATTTTTTGGTGAATAGTAACTTATTAAGTTTTTAATCGCGATTAGTGGTAATTAGTGTAGTTTAAGGTATAAATAATGATTTAATAATATTAAATGACCTAGACACATGTCCCAAACTTATTGGTTGTGTCATGGCCGACCAAGCCAAGCCATGGATCAACTTGGGGACCCCATGGAGACATTTTGGTTGGGAAATGACATAAATAACTTTTTATTTAATGTAAAAGTAAAAATGACACAAACATAATATGTTTTACGAAAACAATTTTTACATGGGGTTATAAAGATCAGATATTTTATTATAAATAGTAATTAGAAATATAAAAAGCTTTTCTACATCATAGTATATTTTATATGATTTTTAGACATTAAATAAATTAAATTATTTATGACATAATAATGATCCAGCGATGACATCATTATTTGACGATTTAAATAAAATGGAAAGACAATGTAAAATATATGAACTACACATGGCCAAAACCAATTGGATGAGTGGATTTCGAACCCTTATAACCTTATCCACGAATTATATCAATGTGGGACCTTTTAAAACCGAAACACATTTTCAAATAAAGTAATATTTCTTTACTTTCCAAAAGTGCCCCTCCTCTCCTCTTATAAAAGGCCCCCACCTCTACCTCATTTCACACACTCCTCAAGCCTTTGGCTCGGCCAACCCCTTCCCATTTACTCTCTCCACATCCCTCTCCTCATCATAGAGGATTCCCTTTGGGAAGAATCCTTTCAAAGGAACCCTTTAGGCTCAAATCAAAAGGAGTTACACTTTTAAAGGTAATTCATTCTCTCATGTTCATTTGTTTTATTTTGCTTCTCCAACCCCCTAAACTCTTTTTATTTAATTATTTTGTAACAAAACCAGTATCTTCAATATAATAGGATGTTTTTATAATATTTATTTGAGCTACACTCTCACACAACTGCATCAAATGGTTAAAGAACATACGGTTTCCGTGGATGGCGAAATTCTGCCTCCCGAAACGATGATTGTTCAATACTCATTTAACACCTTCAAATGTGGCCATTATGATGTCAATATTTTTATATATGATATATAATATGTTTATGTTTTCCTTAAGCTTCTTTGTTTTCATTTTGGGCATACCTTTATGGTTTCCATTATGGGTAAACACGATATCTTCATTTTAGGAAGTGCGGACTACCGCCCCCTCAAAGTGATTTGATTCGTTAAATACCATATGAGGGACATATAAAGGATGGAACTATGATATTATATATGATATTATACTGGAATTATAATATACCTTTATATCATTATGATTCCATTCTATAAAATATGAAATAGAAATGAAAGTAGCGTTCATGCGTACGTACAGCTTACCGTCTCCATGAACGGTGCATTTCATTTCTTACCTCTAAATGATTATGTAATATTATAAATGCATGTATGTACTAGATATATATGACATATATGATATCTACATCATGAATACCATTCTGTATATAATGAACCTTTGACCAAATTAATAACATGTAAGTGTAAGAAGTCTATTTTTGACTTAAGAACCAAATACCGAAAAAATGAACATTATTAACTTAACTGATTACATGATGTTAATAACATGGTATAAAAGGAATAATGAACTTGAAAAATATTCATACGAAAGTAGAGATTAACTCAAGTTTATTATTCAGGAGATTAAAGAACGGTCGGGTCAAGTCGGATACGAGGTATGGGACTTCGTCTCAATCTCCTTTCGTTGAGGCATATTTTATTTTATACACAACTTTCTTTTATACGGTGTATAAACACCTTTGACTTTTACGTTTATTCAAAAGGAATCTTTTTTATACGAAGAGTTTACTAAATGACAAAAGGGAATGTTTTTGTCGTACGTATGCGGCGACAACGACTTCTCCGCTGTCGTGACCGTTATTTGAGTTTCGGATTCCTCTACAAGTCATACCTTCTTTTTAAAAGAAAAATAAATACCATGTTTTACTTTTCTGTTATTTTGGTATTGAAAATGGTTTTCATAATGTTTTTATATCAATGTGTTGTATTGATATCTCGTGATTGAAATGTGGAAATTTTATGTTTCCTTTATGCATGTTTTATGTGATATGATTATGTTATGGTTCTTGGGCATTATTATGAAGACGGGTGGTTCCGTGATAAACTAAGGGCGGGTGAGCCCGTTATAGCTCTCCAATGCATTGGGTAACGTGAAGGAGTGAAACGTTAAGGTTTCTCCGAAGAGATTTAGGGAATATACTGTGATGGGTATTCCAAACGTAACCAAGAGGGTTACTCCCTACGTAAGAATGTTATGAATGCCTCAAGTTACCTTTATGTCTTATGATTTCTATGATTTATTCATGATTTGATGAGGTATGTTAAAGTGCTTATGTTTTATGGGTAAAATATGATCTCATCCTTATGTACATATGTACCCATGTTTCCTTTCCATATTTTTATAACCCATACTGAGCTTTTTATGCTCATCCCATGTTTTTTTTTGAAATGTTTTTCACAGGTCAAGGGAAAGGTACATGATATGATGATAGAGTCAAGGATGTGTCAAGAAATAATCCATGTTTTATTTTAAATGTGTTTCCATTGATGGGAATGAAGAATACTATCTTTATGTAACCATTTTGTTTATATGTGGAATGTAATGCAAGTTTTATGATCTAATTCTCTAAAACTCTAAACCCGAAAAGATCCTCAAAGTGTAATCTTGTAATAACTCAAGATTAAGTAAGGTTTAAGGCCGGGGCCTTATATTTATAATATATGAAATAATTATAAGAAGGGAATTTCCATTGATAAAAATTTTGGGTCGTTACATGGATGATGTGGGAGAACACAAACTCAGTCATGGATTAGGCCTTGAATTCCTTAATGGGAATCACTTCTAACCACTTGGAGAAGAAGTATATCATGGTTAGACTAATCCTATACTAGTTATATATTTATGGAAAGTATGTCCCTACAACATCGAGTCCACATACTGAAAAGGTCCTTGAATACTTCGTGGCGTTGAGAATCTCTTGCAGTTGATGCATAATGTTGTCGTGAATCTAACATACGTGACACTACTTTGAGAACTCAATGAAGCCATTGTCCATGTTGGGCCATAAGTATCCCAATCATGAGATCTAGTAGGAATGTTTCAATTCCTCTTAATGGGCTCTATAGGATCTGACATTGAATTAATAAATAACTCAGGTAATCTCATCTCCATTAATTCAGTGGAGAAGAATACCATCAAACCTATGTATGTGGAGAGTCTGTTCGAGGTTGGGAGATCCCTAAAGGTTGAGATATGATTCATGATGATGAATTCAATCATGATCAGCCTTTTCTAGAGGGATAATGCTACTATAAATATATTCAATGAGAGTAGTTGTCCAATCAATTGTTTACTATATTGTGGGGTAACATAAGGGTCCTGAAGTAGAATCAATAGTATCAAACTGGATTACATGATTCGTGTTATAATTAACTGAAATGAAAGGGGTGATGACCCTATAGTGCATTGCATGAATGAACATGTCATCCTAGTAGGGATCTATTAGGGACATGACTAAAATGGCCAAGGTGTTTGGGAAACCATTCTTTGACCAAATCAAATGAGTTTGTTCTCGATGAGAAGGAAACTAGGCCATCATATAATGAGTACACTCTAGTAAAAGTTTAGATTATGTCTTTATAATGATATAGTCACCATTGATCTATTTGATAACTATTTTGGAGTCTCCCTTCACATGCATGTGGGGAACATAAATCTTGATAGCCTACTAAAGACTATTAATTAGATACAGATACTCTAACTCATTTTTGGTGCAGTCTTCTAATTGTAGGAACATGTGTTGAAATATGGCCTATACTATAGTGATGAAGACAGTCCCCATGCCTACACTGTTTTAGTTGGGACCATTGATCCTTCTACTATTTGGGCTTTAGGATACACCATTGAAAAAATATTCCAAGATGGATAGCCAAATCTACTGAGAGGATATCCTTACCTGGAAAATGAATAATCAGGGGCGATTATTCAGGTGCTAGAAGGAAGAAAAAGAAATATACCAATTTTTAATCTTTGAGGACTTTATGTGGTATGAACCTCATGTCGAAATACTATAGGATCACTAAACAGTGTTACATCCATCCCATCATCATGGGAAATTTTAGAATATAATTTAATTTATCTACACATGACACTAGTTGTATCTCATGATGTTGTAGATAATTCTACAATTTTTTCACTACAAAAACCAGAATGAGGTAGTTCTTCTCGATAAGGGTGTATCTGGTCTCTTTATTGAGGATCATGTGACTAAGAATGTGTAAATTCGTTTCTCTTCCACCATTTTTTTTCGGGGTATGAAGGGGACTAAGGTAATACTCAAGATTGTTCACATAGAGAACTAAAAGCTTCCTGGTGATGGGTGGCATAAAAACACTAGGATATAAAGTATACTTTTTAATTTTATCAAATGTGAAATTAAATTCTTCATCATAGTTTTCTATGGTTCATTTATTCATGATACTCTAAAAGAAAATAAATATTACAAATAGATTTGTGATAAATCGATGTTTATAGGATAATTGGACTTAGAGACCTCATTGTTTGTGAAGGTTTCTTTGTGGAGGAATTTGGCGGATTCCCATGATCTTCTTTGAGTCTGAAACTTCATAGTGGTAACCCCAAATGCACATTTCTAATGGTTCATATTCAAATGTGGGGAGTGGAGGAATCCATACACATTACCAAGTTATATTAGATGGTCTTGATGCTGGAAATATTTGACCAACAGTTTATCCATGTAGCATTCCACCAATGTCCTGATAATTAGTTTGAGGATGTGGTTTATGGACAACTAGTAAATAGTCCCAGAATTATTCAGGATGAAGGAAATCACCTGATAGATGAAGTTCCATTGTGGTGAATTGATTGCAGTGGAATCCTCATGTTCATGGTCTATCTTGATATTATTGTGCCCATAGTATCCATCAATGAAGAAGAGGTCCTGGAACCAGGATATTTCATCAATCAACAACTCTATCATTGGAAAATGAAAAATCATACTTCAAGCAATGGTGGATAAGGTCCTATATTTTGATACAGACTCTGATCTACCAATTATTATTCTTGACTGGGATGATTTTTTATATCCATACGGGGTACTGTAATTCCATGGAAAAGTTGGATTTGATATGATTATCAACCTTGGCCTCTACCATCGCACCACGAGTGGGGGTGAATCTCTCTAGGAGGATTCCTGAACTCACAGTGACACACTAGAAGACCAAGATTGTGGATGGACACCTTATGGTCTAGCCCTAAAATCTCATCATATCTATAACCCTATAATTCATATTTATTCTTTAGGAAGTCCATATACTTATTCTGTTCATCTAGAGATAGGAATTCACTGATTAGATCTGGCCTTTGGTCTTCCCCAGTACCAAGGTTCACCTGAATCAAATCATAAATGATGGTGGAGAAACCCTCTTTAGATATATGTGGAGCTTCATCCAAATCCTCTTCTTCATTTAAGGTAGTAAAATTAGTGGGAGGAGATGAATCTTCTGTGACTATTGACCTAGGGAAAGCACTAGTGCCTTCTGGGGTGGACATGGAATCATCACTGATGGGTTCTTACTCCTCTAAAACTATGATGATAGATACTATCTATCAAATTTCATATGGGATTTGACTGTAGGGTCAAATATTGATGTCAAATAAATAGTTGCAAGTTGGATTCCATTGATTCAACCCTTCTCTGTCTAATATGAGGGAATTACGCGAAATAATGGCTTTAGGGTGAACCTCTTGGTACCTTATGAGAGTAGGGGATTCTAGTATCACATGATCATGTATTCTAGAATAATACGAGGTACTCTAGGGATATTTCTTTTTTTAGGGCTTTTGGAACCCCTTTTCATGGATACAATGAAGTAAATTCATTGGTCCGATGTTCTAGGAACTGCTGGACAAATTGGGAGCATGAAAGCATCATCAAAGTCTTTCCATGGATTAGCTACTATTGTTGTGGGATCATTGGTATGCTCAACCCTGTTGGTCTAAACCTGCTACCACTATATATTATAGTAGTTGAAATCCATATAGTGGGGTTCAAGGGATTTGAAGTGAAACATGTCATCTTGGAGTACCCCTAATTTACCATTTAGGGAGTACTTGAGGCACTGGTGATATGAGGAGGGGACCATCATATGAAAATAAAGAATGATACTACCCAACAGTATGTTGTATGAAGTATCCTATGAGACTAACATGATGTCATAAATTGATATCAACACTCTGAAGTGGGTATTTGATTGAATCATACCACACATTTTCTTCTATGTATGGACATAACCCTAAATTGTCTAGTCGGAGGGCGTCATATCGTATTCAGTCAGTCCCTGCCTCTAGAGTGTCTGGGTTGGGATACAGTTGATTCTAGAACCTATCTACACCCAAGAGTGGTGGATCTCTATTCCATTGAACTATCCGGGAATGTAAAGTAGAAATATGGGACCCTACATGAGGGAATCCTCATATTCCCAAAATAACATGATTATGGTTCAACATTGCACCTGCTCAGCCTTCTTTGTATAGAATACTTCTTTGGTAGCTACATCTGTTTCAAACTGGAAGGGTATTTTCACTGATTCTTCAAGGTCCTCAATAATTTATTTTGACAATATTAGTTCTTTGAGGATCAATAACATTAAAAGTATTCTTATTAGGTGTTTCAATATGTTTTTTTCTATGCTAAAGGCATTCTTTTTTTCAAAGGGATCACTCCTTGGAAGGGGGTGCAATAGATGTTGTTGGTTGTACCACTAGGTTCTGGCTGGTGATAGAGATATCCTGATATTGATGAGAATATCCACTCTAAACAACATTCAGATAACTATCACATGGAATAGGCTCATCTATGGATGAATTCATTCAGTCGTGACACAATAATGATTTATATTCTCAGTCAACTAACACAATTGGTTATGGAGTAATAAAAAAAAATCAGACTGAGTGGATAGTTCCCACAATGCCTTGAAGAAAACCTACTTCCTAGTCTTAGTGGCATGAATGACCTAGTTCAAAGCACCTGATTGACCATTATGATGGATATAATTCCATTGGCCCTTCCTATAATGGCATCTGCCATAGGAATTCGAGAGATTCATCAATAATTCCTCATTGTAGGTCATTTTGATGAAATCTAGAAACTTGACAGTGTTTATAGTGGCATAATTCGACTCATCATTGGTGGATTCATCCAACATCAAGAAGAACCTGGCATGGTTCCCTACACAAGATTCATCGAATCAATGAGGGTAAAAGATATATTCAAAACTTTTGGGGGACTCTAATTTCCCTTATTTTCTCATCACATATTCTTCCTGAATTTAGAAGATTGTGATGTGGATGTAGAAGTAGAACCTAGAGGAGGCATAGTGATTTTCCTTATGAGACAACTAGTCATCATATTGACATATTTCTTATTTATAATCCTTCTTCCATGCACTAGAACCTTCCCTACCACTACTGGGTTCAGGGTGGATATGTGTCACCCACACTGGGAAATCAGACAATTTTAAAAATTCATTATCCACTTGTTCTAGGAGCTTGTTTTTAGCATATATTATTCTTTGATGGTATATCCAAGGATATTATGGTGTGGGAAATGGTTGGAAAAGACATTGAATTTGTCCTCTTGGTCCCTTATGTATTTTAGAAGCTTTAAAATTCCCTTCTCAAGGGAATAGATGAAATAGCCTAGGACTTACAAATCCTTGAAGGAATGAATCATGTTTCTCTTATCTGAAAAGGGTACTCTGGGAGCCTATCACTAACAAGGGGTTGGATCCAGATGATGGGATAGAGTCAAATTCTCTCATCTATGTGGCTATGATTTTTGAGGTGGTTAAACAAGTTGTTGTGACTCATCAAAATGATTATGTTTTGAATGTTTATTTATAGTCTACGTGTCACGAACCGAATCTAGTCGCCACCAAAACTGACACCAAACCCATCCCGTGACAAGGCCTGAAGGGCGTTCCCAATCCCCATGGGCTGGCACAAGTTCCCGAGTATCATATAATGATAATTGGGAATGATTTACCTGATTTTATAATCATTAAACAACAAACAAACTCCATAAAACAAATATTGTTTTTTCAACTAAAACAATCTTTTACAAAATTTCAGAACTGAATTACATAAGTTAAAACTATGTTTGAATACCATTAAAAAGGTGAAAAAAATAAGGGCAGCCCAATAACCATCATGGAAAGGGGCACCACCCTTAAGCCATCTCCACAAGACTTCACCACCAAGGACCTGCCAGAAACCCGAACCACTGGAACTAAAAACTGTGCCCAACCTTTGACAACAAAAATAACTAAGTCTACTTACACCCAAGGGTGTAAGTAGGGTGTGAGAAAAATCCCAATAGGATACCACAACTAATATATTCCATGTGATAAACATTTAATGATGAAAAGCATACAATTTTTCAAAAACATGAGATGCTAGTTAAAATTTCTAAAAGATGAAACATTAAATAAAAACAGTTTTCAGGTGGGATAATTTAAAGAATAAAAACATTTAAAATAAATACCATAGATACTGAATTTTCCAGCCTCTCATACTGTATGCCAATGGTAAGAACAAAATATCCAGTGAGCATAAGCAATGGGAAATAACCCCTAGGCACTAGCTAGATGAGGGTCCCAGGTACCTCATATCTCGGTGAGAGTAACCATCACAAATATCCATTCTCATGCACGAGCCACTAGTAGAGAAAATAACCATAACCTACTGGTCCCCAATAATCATCATCATAGTTTAGTTATAGTTGTAAGTGCCAATCTTGCTAAGTGAAACTGAGGCCAACCCCCACGGATTCACTAGCATACTAGTACACGTCCACCCACCTAGATACCTGGGTTTTCCCTTTGTGCTCAAACAAGTTCAACAAGTCAAGATATATAATTTGCACAAGAAAATATCATTTCCATATAAAAAATTCACCAAACAGAACACATGTATACCACACAAGTCACAAAAGTACACTTTTCATTCAAATTGATTTTGAAATCCGACTCAAACAAAAATAGCCCACAACACTCTTCACATTACGTTGACACTTCCACAAATCCTTTAAACAATTTTTATAAACCATTCCAAGAAATTCTAACTCACATAACAGCTCACTCAAATAACATATAATACCACTTTCATCAACAAAATTCAATTTTCACAACACACTCACACAAAACATCCCACAACCATGTTTTACAGCTCTCTTTCCATTTTCTAAAACATTTCAGCACTTTATAAAACATTCTAAAAAAATATTTTAAATCTTAAATAACAAACATAACTTTAAAGAAACCCATATTAGGTGAAAACACCCCCCAAATAGTACATATACACCCTTTTATCCACTCTATTTAACCAAACAAAACATTCACAATTTTCATAAAACAACTCAAGGGGTGTAACTATGTCTTGCACACAAAACCCATTTCAAAACCCCCATTTAAGACCAAAACCATACCAATTCCAATAAAAAATAGAATTTCCAGCCCTAGATACATTTATAAAAACACATTCAAGTGTTATAAAATAACCTTGAATAATACCACAAAAGATACAAATGAAAACACACATTTTCCTAAAATGACCTCAAGAAGTATAACAATGTTTTACACATAAAACATATTAAAAAACCTTCTTTTTAGGACCACATGACAATATTAAATTACCAAAACATAATTGGCAGGCCATACAAGATTTAATAAACCAATTTCATATGTCTTAAACCACACCCAAATAAAACCCCATGAGTTACACATGAAAACACCAAATTTCATGTTAAAAAGTGACTATAAAATTTAACACATAACCAAATCAATCATAAACAGTTTTCGCACCACACCCAACATATGATGAATATGAATAATGGTTAAATATAGCAATTTAACTCATCAATAATTGTTTACACATGGAACCACCTACCTTTTGAGTCAAAACCCTTGAATCTTGGTGCGAAACCTCAACCGCACCTCCGCCGCACCACAAGGATGTGAAAAAAACCCTAAACAATAATATTTCACCAAAAATAACCCAAATCAAACCCTATGTATGAACCCTAATTTTTTGACACTCTATAAATTTATGAAGGTGGGAGGAAACCCTAAAGAGAAGGAAGGAATTGAAGAGAGAAACACATACCCAAAATAATCTTGAAGAAAACGACCCAAAATCAACCAGCATCTGAATTTGAAAACATCCAACCATTCATGGGAGGTTCGAAAAAAGATTAGGAGATCTTTTAGGAACTGGAATGGGGGGAATAGAGTAAAAATAGAAGATGTTATTAAAGGATCAATTCACCTATCCAAATCTGGACGATTTCTAAAATCCAGTGAAGTTTTGACCCGTTTCAAGATTCTATCGAGCTCCAAATTGTGGGAGGAGGGAATGGGGTCGCGCCTTATGTAAGTGGTCTCGGGTGGGAGTTGGAATCACAGAAAAAACGCAAATAGTGAAGGAGATATTAAAGAAATAAAATTTATTTTTAATGCATAAAATGGGCTTTCGGGCAGGCCCAATCCCTTACATAAAAACCCATATCCACCATGGTTATGGATTTCTAAATGGTCCAAATTAATATGGTGGTGTTAATAGGTCAGTTTATGACAATTAGGAATTGGAATGGATGAAAAATGTTAAAAAATGAAGGATTTATAAAGGAATTAATATTTATTTTTAAATCTGGAATTGGACTCACGGTTAGGCCCAATTCATAAAAACTATCCCATTCCTCCATAAATGCTTGGGAAACCCTCAAAACAAAGCATGAATGGAAATTAAATGGAATTTAACTTTAAAATAAGTCATGTATGTGACAATTCTCCCCACCATGAAAACTTCCCGCCCCGGAAAGTCACATCAAGGCCAAAGCAACAACCAAACCCAACTGAGAAACCAAGAGGTACTCCCTTGCCAGGTTTCACCCCCAAAGGCCAAAAAACCTCTAGTGATCAATTAAGGATTACTCTCACAACCAAAACATACAACAATTTCTTAAAATGATCAATCACATTCATACTTTATCCCAAACGAAAACTCCTCAAACACTATCCGATCAAGACTCAAGTAATTCACCCAAACGAACAACAACATCGAACAACGTTACACTTACCTTTAACTAAACCATTGGGCACTCTCCAATCCCAATGTTTACTCAAGGAATATGTTGGTATCTAGATAGTTCCGAATAATTCTACCTACAACCAAGCCAAGACCATGGATAAATCTGAGTTATTGGTACGGGGTGGACACAAATAGGCTCCCTGCCAAAAGAGACAACCTATATTTTTCTGAGACAGAATCAGGACACTAACAGGGGAGGTCTGAACGGACTCCTTAGTAAAAAGGGTAGAATTCCATTAAATGTTTGTGATGGAATGTACATGAGAATCATAGTGGGTCTCCCCATCATAAGAACTAACCATCTTAACTGACCAGCATGGGCCGACACAGACAGGCCCAATTTTTTTTTAAAGATTTGGGAAGGGGATAGGGTTAGTCTGCACGATTTGGGAAACCGTGCACTAGCTGTGCAGATCCTTCTTTCTGCATGGCTTCCTAGAACACGGTCACTAATAATCGTGCACAAACTGTGTCCTCAGTATTTCTATCCAAATTTCCAACCATTCTCTAATGACTCCATGGAAACCAAAGTGGGGGGGGGAATGACATTACGCTAAGTCATGGGTACAAGGCCCTCCACCTATTTCCATCGAACGAGAACAAAAGAGAAAAGATGATGAAACCAGAGATTTAAAATCTTCCTATCTTTAATGATGAGGATAAGACATTTTAAAAGGGTTTAAATGACCCTGGTATTTCCCATGACTACGAGCCAGCTTCTCTCCAAGACCTATGGCTGGAGCTCAAATGATTGAAGCATCTTCGACCTCGCAGTTGGGCTTTGGAAACCCCTTGGACGATAATTATTCTTTTGATGCAACCAAAAACTACACCGCAATCCCCAATATGTTTTCCATGACATAACACATTCCAAACTCACATTACCCTAACCCTATGTTTCAATGAAACAAGGTCTTAGAAAATGCACACACAACAATCCTTGTTTGTTCGAGTGAGAAACAATTGAAGTAAATAACACCAAAACTCACCCTCCTCTAAAATGGAATATTTTTAGGTTTTTCTAATGGAGACATTCACGCAACATAATAGAGACTCTCAGATGATTTCACAACTTTCACCTATATGGTCAATCGAGCACATGACATCATAAGGCATCACCAAACATGACTATTGTGACTGATATAAACAATGCATGGAGAGGGACCTTATACGACATCCCCAAACAACAGAAAATTCTAGAAAGTAAATACAATATCCTATCATGACAATATTTCCCACACCGGTGGTTTAACATGAACTCATGCTTCATAGAAACTTTGAAGAACCCAAAGGCCCTCTTAGACACCATCGAGACACTCATCCAAACTAACAACCCTAGAACACATCCACCTTCAACAAATTAGGAAACTTAAGAAACTAAGGTCTCTTTCAACATTCCACGAGAACTCTCCCGTTACAAGAGGATCTAAAAATCAAAGAAAGGAATAGGTGTAGACTCAATCTACAGATCTCGAGAAAAAAAATTCCTTATATTGATCAACAGGAGGATTTTAGAATTGAAAAACAATCTGGGTTGCACTTCAGTTATGCATTAACCCTTAATGGGGGCATACCTTATCCAACAAGAGAACCTAAAGACCCAACCAAACTTGTCCATTGGTAAAAAAGTGCCACAAACCAGATCTAAACACATGAAGGGATCCACTATAAAGGTGTCCCAAAACATATCTCAGAGGAGACTACTAACCGGTCCTTCTACCCAGCTTACTGACCAAACACAAACTCAAAACACAGTTCGAACAGGAGGGGTTCTTGGACTCAAAACATCCCACAACATCAAAATTTTCCAAAAACACATAATTTAAACCATCTCAAACAATTCATCAATACATCATGTTTCTCTTTAAAAACCTTTCTTTGAAAAAAAAATGGTTCAGCAGTTAGCGCATCCACCAATGGTACCCCATGGACCTTACACATGCATGTTTCTATGCCACACCGGGAACCCTCCTCATATCCATCCTGACACTCATCCAGTCATGTCATCAACCATCCATCTTCCAATATAACCCCATGCATGTGGTTTTTCATGAAAATACCAATGTTTAAAACAAAAATTCTTTCCACTTTTCAAAACCTAAATGGTCAACCAACACATCCTTTTTCTCATAACCGGTAACCACGAGATCAAAATCCCAACTCACATCTTACAAAAATTTTTATAAAGACACAACCATTTAGAAAATAACTCACATTCAAGATATTCACATCAATTTCAAAACAACTCATCCCATTAAAACACCCTTTGATTGTTTAGAAAACTCTATTGGAAACACTTTTCAAAACCAACTTCAATATAGTTACTGCTTTCAAAAGAGGTGTTAGCACACCATTTTCCATTTCAAAACAATTCTAAAAATTAAGTTCTACCATTTCATAAATCAAACCATTCTCTTTTTATTTGAAAATAATTTCACAAAAACTTTACACTTCTTAAAACCAAAGTGCCAAGATTTCAGAACCTAAGAACAAAACAATGTGAGAGGAAAATAGTTTCAGTGGGTGATTTGGGCATATGGTTGGCATCCATACTCCAATCACTTCACTATCATATAGAGTGTTATAAGGAATATCTTTGGCTCCACATGGCTTTCTAGGCCCTGCGAGCTCTCTAGGACCATTAACCCAACTCTCTTTTCATTTCCCCTAATCATCATCGAACCAAGAAAACCAAAGGACTTAAATAAATCCCAACTTCTCCAGGAAACATGAATCCCATTATGAGGTGTGGTGATCAGGAACACTACCCATAACGGGAATTCCATGTCCCAAAAAACCTAACTTCAGACTATCCAGACTCTTACCCAAATAACATGACTCAAAGAGTTAACCTGAACCTCTTCTGATACCATTTTGTCACGAACCGAATCTGGTCGCCACCAAAACCAACACCAAACCCAGCCCGTGACAAGGCCCGAAGGGCGTTCCCAATCCCCACGGGCTGGAAAAAGTGCCCGGGTATTATATAATGATAATTGGGAACGATTTTCCTGATTTTATAAACATTAAACAACAAGCATACTCCATAAAACAAATCTGGATTTTTCAACTAAAACCATCTTTTACAAAATTTCAGAACTGAATTACATAAGTTAAAACTATGTTTAAAGACCATTAAAAAGGTAAAAAAACAAATAAGGACAGCCCAATAACCCTCATGGAAAGGGGCACCACCCTTAATCCATCTCCACAAGACTTCACCACCAAGGACCTGCCAGAAACTCGAACCACTGGAACTAAAAACTGTACCCAACCTGCGACAAAAAAAATAACCAATTCTACTTACAACCAAGGGTGTAATTAAGGTGTGATCCAAATCCCAATAGGATACCACCACTAATATATTCCATGTGATAAACATTTGATGACGAAAAGCATGCAAGTTTTCAAAAACATGAGATGCTAGTTAAAATTTCTAAAAGATGCAACATTAAATAAAAACAGTTTTCAGGTGGGCTAATTTAAAGAATAAAAACATTTAAAATAAATACCATAGCTACTGAATTTTCCATCCTCTCATACCATATTTCGACGGTAAGAACAAAATATCCAGTGAGCACAAGCAATGGGAAATAACCCCTAGGCACTAGCTAGCTGTGGGTCC
Organism: Viscum album; assembly: GCA_963277665.1. NCBI lineage: Eukaryota > Viridiplantae > Streptophyta > Magnoliopsida > Santalales > Viscaceae > Viscum > Viscum album. The sequence continues at coordinate 1,017,379,292 of OY728155.1, forward strand.
TAGGTACCTCGTATCTCGGTGAGAGTAACCATCACAAATATCTATTCTCGTGCACGAACCACTAGTAGAGAACATAACCATAACCTATTGGTCCCCAATAATAATCATCATAGTTTAGTTAGAGTTGTAAGCATAAATCTTGCTAAGTGAAACTGAGGCCAAACATCACGGATTCACTAGCATACTAGTACACGTCCACCCACCTAGATACCCGGGTTTTCCCTTTGTGCTCAAATAAGTTCAACAAGTCAACATAAAAACTTGCGCATGAAAATATCATTTCCATATCAAAAATTTACCAAACATCCCACATGTATACCACACATGTCACAAAAGTACACTTTTCATTCAAATTGATTTTGAAATCCGACTCAAACAAAAATAGCCCACAACACTCTTCACATTACATTGACACTTCCACAAATACTTTAAACAATTTTTATAAACCATTCAAAGACATTCTAACTCACATAACAGCTCACTCAAATAACATATAATACCACTTTCATCAACAAAATTCAATTTTCACAACACACTCACACACAAAATCCCATAACCATGTTTTGCAGCTCTCTTTCCATTTTCTAAAACATTTCATCACTTTATAAAACATTATAAAAAAATATTTGAAATCTTAAATAATGACCATACCTTTAAAGAACCCATATTAGGTGAACACACCCCCCAAACAGTACATATACACCCTTTTATCCACTCTGTTTAACCAAATAAAACATTCACAATTTTCATAAAACAACTCAAGGGGTGTAACTAGGTCTTGCACAAAAAACCCATTTCAAAACCACCATTTAAGACCAAAACCATACCAATTCCAATCAAAAATAGACTTTCCAGCCCTAGATACATTTATTAAAACACATTCAAGTTTTATAAAATAACCTTGAACAATACCACAAAAGATACAAATGAAAGCACACATTTTCCTAAAATGACCTCAAGAAGTATAACAATGTTTTACACATCAAAAATATTCAAAAACCTTATTTTTAGGACCACATGACACGAGTAAATTGCTAAAACCGAATTGTCAGGCCAAACAAGATTTAATAAACCAATTTCATATGTTATAAACCACACCCAAATAAAACCCCATGAGTTACAAATGAAAACACCCAATTTCATGTTAAAAACAGACTATAAAATTTAACACATAACCAAATAAATCATAAATATTTTTTGCACCACACCCAACATATGAGTAATATGAAAAATGGTTAAATACAGCAAGCTAACTCATCAATAATTGTTTACACATGGAACCACCTACCTTTTGAGTCAAAACCCTTGAATCTTGGTGCAAAACCTCAACTGCACCTCCGCCGCACCACAAGGATATGAAAACAAACCCTAAACAATAATATTTCACCAAAAATACCCCAAATAAAACCCTAGGTATGAACCCTAAATTCTGGAAACTCTATAAATTTATGAACGTGGGAGGAAACCCTAAAGAGAAGGAAGGAATTGAAGAGAGAAACACATACCCAAAATAATCTTGAAGCAAACGACCCAAAATGCACCAGCATCTGAATTTGAAAACATCCAAACATTCATGGTAGGTTCTAAAAAAGATTAGTAGATCTTTTAGGATCTGGAATGGGGAGAAAGAGTAAAAATAGAAGAAGTTTTTAAAGGATCAATGTACCTATCCAAATCTGGACGATTTCTGAAATCTAGTGACGTTTCGACCAGTTTTGAGATTCTATCGAGCTCCAAATTGTGGGAGGAGGGAATGGGGCCGTGCCTGAGGTAAGTGAGCTCTGGTGATAGTTGGAATCACCTAAAACACGCAAATAGTGAAGGAGATATTAAAGAATTAATTTTTTTTAATGCATAAAATGGGCTTTTGGGCAGGCCCAATCCCTTACATGAAAACCCATATCCACCATGATTATGGATTTCTAAATGGTCCAAATTAATATGGTGGTGTTAATAGGTCAGGGTATAACAATTAGGAATTGTAATGGATGAAAAATGTTTAAAAATTAAGGAGTTATAAAGGAATCAAAATTTATTTTTAAATCTGGAATTGGGCTCAAGATTTGGCCCAATTCATAAAAACTCCTCCATTCCTCCATAAATTCTTGGGAAACCATCAAAAAAAAGCATGAATGGAAATTAAATGGAATTTAACTTTAAAATAAATCATGTATGTGACACTACAGTTGACCCTATTACATCTCCCAAGGAGCATTGGGGGTTTAAAATGTTTATTTTTAATAAAATTAATTGAAATAGGGGGATTGTTTTGAAAAATTTATTAAAAATAAGATGACTTAATTAAATATTTTAATAGTTTATAAAGAAAGTTGGTTTTTATAGAATTTTGAGAGAAATAGGTCATTTGAATTTCACTAAAAAGATTGTATTGTTCATTTTTTTGAATATTTAACATGATTTAATGGAATTCTTTGTTAGAGGGTTCTGAGGATCATGATTCCCCTCTTTTGTCCTTAAACGTTGCATAAAGAACCAACTCTTGACACAATAATAGTTTTTTCAAGGTTTTGATTTGCATAATAGAATAAGGTCCACCAAATCACAATGAAATCTCATGCATGTGAATGTTAAAATGGACACTTGTGTTTTCTAATCGGATCAACTTGATATTCCCATTTGAAATATCAACCCAATCGGTGTTGAGGTAAAAAGAGTTTCACTTGATTAAATCCAAATAAATCATTCAATGAAGATTCATGTTAAGATAAAACATAAATGAAATGTTTCAAACAAAAATTAAACAATACCAACAACATAAAAAGTCTTGTAACTCCTTCCCATGTTTTTTAGCTCCCTCGAAATTACTTTCCAATATTTATCTCACCCTCAAGAGCAGGAGAAGGCTTAGGTGGAAATTCTACTTTATAAATTATCCCTCTATGAGGATAGGGGCCTCATGAACTTCCATTTTGAGATGTTTAACCCTATATAACTCCAAAATATTAGCACATTTCCACTAGTCCAAACATGCAAATGGGTTTCCCAAGGTCCCAATTTATTGGTAAAGTGGAATGTGTTTTTGGGCACCCTGATTTCAAGAAACCACTTTGAGTATAGTATTCAGTAGACATATAGTATTATATGACTTTTTAAAAAACTAAAAAGTTTTTTCACCACATTTTAATAAATCTACTGAAAATTTAGAATCATTTGGACAACTATATCCTATGACATGTATAAAATACAGAACACATTTTTTGACATTATGTAGATTTGGTCCCTTGGATAAATCCATCTGGTTAGGCCACCAAATAGCTGAATTGGGATTTTTTATGTTTAATAAATTTGTATCCCATTAAATTTTGGATCATTTAAAAAAATATCTTAAAAATTATATGTACTTATTAGTATAATTACTTTTTTGAGTCCACATATCTTCTTGGAATCATGAAAAATTTGGACCATTTTCTTCAACATTGTCATGGGCCTTCCAAATACCCTCCAACTACAATGAAAACATAAAAACAAGTGAATTTTACCATTTTAATAGTGATTAAAAATAAAATAAAATAATCAAACATGATGTGAAAGTTATTATTAAATTTTTATTTTTTCTATAAAAAATTAGTTTAACATAGTGGTACAAGGGTAGAAATTAATAGTTAATTGCTATGTAATCACACCCCCAAATCTAAACATTTTCTCTCCAATGAAAAGTAATATTTATAAAAATTATTAATGGAGATATTAAGAATATCATGAATATTTATCATTAAATGAAAATTTAATTCTCGATAGCAATATGATCTAATCAAAAATCTCACCAAGGGGTTATTTATAGTGATCATGGAAAAATATATATCATAAATTGTATCATAACAATATTATAAGAGATGCATGATACCAATATGATAAAATAATTCAAAATTTAACCATGTCACTAATTATCCACATGTGTGTGTCACATCTATTTCATGCTATTTTTCAAATTTCTATCTAGTAAATATTGGTTATTTTAAAATTTTTTTTCCTTAAGTGATTCTATCCACCAAACCATCCCTACATACTTTGTAATCAAATTTCAAGACCAAATTACTTAATAATTCTTGAAAGTCAAAACATATGATCATGACTGAGAAATCCCAATATATTATACATTTCACCACTCCCATCATTTATAATTATTATGGTTTTTATTCAAAATATTAACATGGAACAAATATCACACTCATCACCCAAACCTTGTTTAATCTGATGATGACACTAATTTTAATAGTTATAACATGATAAAAGGTCAAGGAAGAGTGGTTTTTTTATTTACACAAGTTACAACCCATATTTTCTTGTTTTTTAGAAACTGCAACAGTCTCATAATAGGTACACACACATAGGAAAATCTGGTACAGTAATGAAAGAAAATTAGATATGGAACAAACGTATGGAAGAATCATTTTGGTAAGATGATATATATTAAAATAAACAATATGTAACTTATATTGACTAATAAAAAATCACACTTCATTTTTGGGTGCAAAAATGTGTAGAGAAATTTAGTGGCACAATTTTCCCATCAACTACTCACACAAATGGTACCATTATTATCAATGGTTTCAAAGTGATACAACAATTTATATCATTAAAAAACAAAAAAAATAGAAAATGTCACATATTAATGTTAAATTCATTCTAAAACACAATTTTAAAATTTGTCATTCATTTTCAATAATTTTCATGATTATCTATGCATCATTTTCTGTGATCAAGTGGGAATAATTTTCCATGATTAATTAGACATAAAAAATGAATATTATGGTACAAAATTTTGGGGGGAAATGGGGGAGGTAACAATTCTATTAAATAAGAGAAAAAGGGAAAAAGATGAAAGATGATGAAAATTCCAAACTCAAGAATATAACCATCCCCCACACCTAGAGTGTACTATTTCCTCACTTTAATGAAAGATAATGTGGAATATAAGGATAAAAAATGGTGGGTTTCATTCATAGGTTTCTTCTTACACTATGAGTTAATTCGTCATAGACTCTATAAGGGCTTTGGGAAATTGCTTCATCCATTACCCAATCACAATAAAGGTTTGTTTTGTTTCTTCATTTTTAACATGAAAAACACCAAATGGTTGAAAATTAGTAATAGTATATGTCCCAAAATATTGGGAATGAATCTTACCTTGAAGAAACTTCATCCTTTCATTTAAAAGGAGGACCTTCTACCCTATATGGAATTGATGATAAAGGATGAGGCAGTCTTGGGCATCCTTGGTTCTCTAATTATAAATCTAAGAGATCTCATATGAGTATATTTTCATTTAATATAGCTCATATATCTATAAATTTATATAATAACATTCACAATAATGATTCAATTTTCATTGTTTAAGGGGCCAGTAGGCTTGGTGCTATATCTGAACAAGGAGGTGAAAAATCATCCTGAAAACATTCCCACATGGTGACATTCCAATCAGAGTCTTAAAATAATTACAGTAAGACCATAATGAATCCTCATTCCTAAGACTTCAATATTTTATGTTGGTTTGAACAATTGTTTTCTGAATTTTATTTAACTCTCTATTTGATACCTTGACTTGAACATTGTTCTATGGGTGATATATAGTATACACTCAACGACTGACCCCATATTGGTGAAGAAGTGATTAAATTATTTGATTTTATAAATGATAACCCTAGTCACTGATAATAAATCTAGGTAATCCAAACCCACAGAAAAAATTTTCATCTCAAAAATTAAACAACTATATTGGAATAACTTGTCCTTGTGGATCATGCCTCTACTCATTTTGACATGTAATAAACTACCAGAAGAATTTACATGTTTTCAAAGGAATTAGAAAATTTCACCATAAATTCAATTCCCAAACATAAAACTTTTCTTGAAACAGAATGGTTTGTGGTGGAATTTCGTTTATTTTAGAGACATTACTCATTATTTTACAATGAGGAAAATATTTACAGAAATCATGGTTGTCCTGAAATAATGTTGGCCAAAAGAGACCAGAATTGAGGACCTTGAGAGTATTCTATTGGGGGCCAAAGTGACCCCCACTAGAAAGAGCATGAAAGAACCTAAGGATAGATTGAAACTCGCTATTAGGAATATAAATCCTGAGTAATTGATCATTACATGTGTGATAAAGGTAGGGGTAATCCCAAATGTACCAACGAGATTCATGTTTTAGATGGTCAGTTTATTTTTTTGGAAATAAATAGGATTAGAGGACTTTAACAAATAATTTAACATTTCAACATACCATGGAATAAAATCTTTCATGTGGTACAATTTCTCATCATAAAACATTTCATTTATAGGAATACATGGGGATTATTCAATAACCAAGTATGGGAGGAACCTAATGATATGGTCTGTCCCTGCATTCTTTTCCCTTTTTTTATCACTAATTTCTAGGTTTAATTCGTAAAGGAGGAACATCCACTGAATGAGATTTGGCTTGTATTCATCTTTCTTAAGGTGATACCGTAGGGATTCATGGTCTGATAACACATTTACTATGGATCCTAAAAGGTATGAACTAAATTTATTCAAGGAAAACACAACTTCAAGAAATTATTTTGTAGTTATAGTATAGTTTTATTGGGAAGTGTATAGTGTGAATGAGATGTTGCCTCTGATATGTGAAGCTCCATCAACTTTTCTTGACAAGACTACCCCAAATTCTTTGTTAGAGGCATCACACATAATCTCAAATGGAAAATCCCACCATGATTGTTGGATTACCAATAGTGACGTGAGACTCTATTTCAATTTTTTATATTCTTCCTAACATTATTTATCAAATACATTTTTTTCATTTTTCGTGTAATCATGAGAGGGGGAGTTCAATAATAGTAAATTCATGAATGAAACAAAGGTAAAATCCATTATGACCTAACAAATACCATACATTCTACAAATTTATTTGGGAATGGTAGAGAATAAATGATATAGACTTTTTATTTATATACTTGGATACCATCCCCATAAATGACATGTCCAAGTATTATAACTTGCCGCACCATGAAATGACATTTTTCTTAACTTAATATGATATTATTATAAATATATTGACATAGGAAAGAACCAAAAATACTAAAAAATTCATCAAAATAGGATCCATACAGAGTGAAAAACTCCATGAATACTTCTATACAATTATCTTGATAATCTGAAAAAATAAAAACCATGCATCACTGGAAATTACCTAGAGCATTGCACAGGCCAAATGACTTTATCCTATATGAGATTATACCAAAGGAGAAAGAGAAGGTCGTCTATTTGTGATCCTCAGGGTAAATATGGATATGAAAGTATCCAGAATACCCATAAATAAAACTATAATGGGACTTCCCCTCTAGCCTCTCCTACATCTGGTCAATGAACAATAATTTTAAGTGATCCTTCTTAGTGATTTTTTAGTCGTTTATAGTCAATATGGACCTGCCAACTATTCTGGAAAAGGGTTGGAACCAATTAATTATTTTAACTTTTCATTATAGTAGGACATGTTTTCTTGAGAACTACCAACACCAAACATAGCCATTAGTTTTTAAAGATGGTGTAAACGATTCCAATAGCCAATAAGTTTTTTACCTCCCTTTTAAAAACATCTAGAAGTTTTGGGTTCAATTTAAATTGTGCATGCCTCACTAGTTTATCCTCATTGTTTAACAACATATGATGCATGAGAATTGATCGTCTAATACCATAAATGTAAACATGTTTCAATCCTAAATCTTGTGTAAAATTTTTCAAAACTAAAAGCAGTCGCAAATCATTCACTATAGGTAGTGAAGTAGTAATGATGATGGGAATATTTGTTTCATTCTCAAGTTATGAATATTTCAAATTATGATTCATAGGTTTATATTCCAATTCAAGGGGATTTTTCATTTATGGGAGTTAATGTGGAAGTGATAGGTCAATGATATCATCTAACTACTCAATGGTAACATTTTAATTTGAATAATTTTCTTTTACAATCTTATTAGTATTATTGATGTTCATGGGATCCTCAGTGCTCAAGAAATCATTGATTAAAAGACATGCATGAAATTTTTATAGAACACTACAACATTCAATGCATGATTCATTAAATGGAATTTATATCAATGATGAAAATTTATAAGGGGGGTCAGGGGAAAGAAAATATTTTTTGTAGGTGAAGGGAGTACATCAATTGAAATAACAGAAAGTGATGAATGTTGTTCTAATGGATACTTCATGGAATCAATGATATTGAAGTGGAAAATGTCACCACCAACATCCATAGATAATGTACCCTTGTGTTCATTAATTATGATTTTGGAGATTCTCAAAAAAGTCATCCCCAATATAATTGAGGAATGTCCATTCGTGCTACCATATTCCAGTTTAATCCAATAAAAAGTAGTATGAAAAATTAAAATAGTCACCCTCACAGGAACATCCTCTAACACACCAGTGGGGTGATATATACTTTGGTTTTCCATTTGAATGAAAATTCCAGTGAGATTCAGTTCCCCAACCAATAATGAAGTGAAAATATACTGAGGCATCACATTTATAGAGGCATACAAATCAATCATAGAATTAGAAAATAAATACTTCTATTTGGGGCATATAATCGAGAATGTTTAAGGATCATTGCATTTGGTGGGAATATATGGATCTATAAATTGTGAGATTTTCCTCCCCAATATCACCTTTCATCACCTAGAATTCACTTTTAGTGTGTAAACATCTCATTTAAAAACACAACTTAATGTGTAATTTGCTTCACAACATCAAACATGGGGATGTAAACCTGCATTTTTTTTTGAATATTTCCAATATCTATTTATCATTTTAAGTTTCACTTTGTTTCATTGGTTAGGTTCCCTCGGGGGAAATGGAATATGAATGGTTAGTATTGGTGTTTCATCGAATGAAACTATATTTCTATTGGTAAGGGTTCTCTCAGGACAAGGTTTCTTCTTACTTGGTTCATTTGAGATGGTTGAAATGGAACTTTCTATGGTAGGGGATTACTCTATTTGAGGCTTAATTTTGATTTTAAGTTGGGTTCAACTTTGAATCATTATGGAACTAACATTTCCCTTATCCATATGGCTGGCTAGTGGTTGATGAGGTAGTTTTACCGAACCATTATTTGGATTTCCACCATTGAGTTGGTGAGTTGGACCCATTCTATTTTTAGGCCTTTTATGGATGATTGGTTGATTTTCTAGAATTATATATTATTTGAATCCATTGTATTATTCATGTATTCTAGGCTAGGCTCAGGTTTTGGAGGGGTTTGATGGAAATGCCTTTATAGTGGTTGATGATTTATCGGTGGTGGAGGAGGATGACTACTCTACCACAGGCAGTACAATGATTATTGAGGTTGGTTTGAAGAACCCCTTTATTATATTCTTGATTTTCTTTCTACTGAGGTTTTTATGGATACTATAGTTTTATCCTAATGGGTTGGTTATAGGAGAAACATGGAATGATTTCCTCAAAACACTTAGATCTTTCTCTCAGTTAAGAACATTGGTCAGAATAGTGGGTGTTAGAAAAACATATACCACAATGGATGGGATGAGGAGATTGTGATTTCCATTGGTAAAGAGTAAGTTGTTAGATAAGGGTACTTATCTCTTCAAAATTAATTTCCACCTTCTTCTCAATCATAGAACTTTTCACCTCATAGACACCTCATATGGGTACATTGGACCTTGAACTAAATTTTTGAGTGTTTTTCCATGTTGTCGATGAGGTTCCATAAAGAAATTGTATTTTTATCAACTATTTAACCAATTTAAACAAAATCAATCATGTTTCCATCAATAAGAATCAATCCTTCATAAAAATATTATATTAAAAGTTGATCAAATATCTAGTGGTGTGGGAAACATAAAGAATTATTATAAATCTTTCTGAGTATTTATGAAGTGTTCCCCTTGTAATTTTCATATCCCACAAATTTCATTCCGTATATTTTTAGTTATAGAGGCTCAAAAATATATTTCAAGACAAATGTGTTTCATGTCCTCCCAACCTCTAATTGGGAAATTAACATAATAAAACCAATATTTTGTAGGGTCTTATAATGAAAACGATAATTCCCTAATATTTACTAGTTCTTCATATACATTATCAGGTTTTAATATTGAACACAAATATTTAAATTATTTTAAGTTCTAATGTGGGTATTCTCCCAAAAGTCCATGTAATCTTTGTAATAAGTGAATTAAACCAGATTTATGTTCCAAATTGGGTACCTCACATTGTATTTGAATGTATGCAGGATGGATAAATACATCAGGTGTGCTTAGTTATTTTCATTTCTAGTTATTTTCAGCCATATTTTGTACATTTATTTCAGTCTTTCTGTTTTCTTTAGAATTAGATTATGGATCAAGAATATTTTTTTTGTTTTTTGTGTCCTCCTTCAAGGGGTCATTCAATGCTTCTTGGTGTCAATGACGCAAGACCCTCTTCGGATAATGTTAAAAGGGATGTAGTTGCTCCGATGAATATCACAACATCAAAAATTCCTACAAAAGGAATATTTTAGAAATCAAATTAAAATTTAAGGAATAAAATAATCCCACAAATATTTAAAAAATACAAAAAAATTTAATAAAAAATGAACACTAAAAATAGACTGATCCTCAACAACAGTACAAAAATTTGAACATGTTATCATAAAATATAAAATTTATTATGTTTTTAATGTTTATTTTTAGTGTATGGAATACCCAAGGTAGTCTCTCAAGGAATTTTGGGGTAGTGGGGGGTTAAAAGTTTTTATTTTTAATAAAATTGACTAAAATAAGGGGTGGTTTCGAAAACAGTTTTAAAAATAAAATGAATTAATTAAAAAGACTAATAGTTGAAAAAGGAAGGTTATTTTTTATACTTTTAATAGAATTATGTCATTTCATGTTTACTAAACATATTGTATAGTTTATTGTTCTAAAAATTTCACATGGTTTAATGGAATTCTTTGGATGATGGTTTCCAAGATCTCGATTCATCTCTCAACTGTTAAAGTGATGAAAGAACCAACCCATGACAAAACAATCTTGTGTTCATGGTTTTGAAATCATTCATAGAACAAGGTCTACCAAATAATATTGAAATCTCAGTAATTTTAATATGAAAGAAGATTCTTGTTTTATCCATTCAGATCATCCAAATATTCCCTCCTAAAATCTCAACCCAATCGATGTTGAGATAAAAAGCGTTTCACCTTATTAAACCAAAACAAAGATTTCAAAGATGAATAATTTTAATATAAAACATAAATGAAATGATTAAAACCGAAATTAAAAAAAAAATTAACATAATAAGTACCATAACTCCTTATCAAGTGCATGCACATCCCTTAAAATGACAGTCCACCATATATCCCTCCATCAAGAGGAGGAAAAGGCATGGGTGGAACTGTGCCATCATCCATGATACCACTATGGGGATAAGGGCATCCTAAAATTCTAGGATTGGTTGATTACTCCTCTAGGACTTAAAAATAGTATCCCCTTTCATCATGGTTAAACATATAAATGGGGTGCCCAAGGTGCCAATTTATAGGCCATATGGAAGGTGGTTTAGGGAACCCTAATTTTGATAAACCACATGGTCCATAGTTTTTCATGGCCTAACGTATTAAATCATTTTTCAAGAATCGAAAAAAATATCTCCCCAGCACTTTAATAACTCCAATGAAAATTTTCTATCATTTAAAAAATTAAATCTGAATATATGGAAAAAAATATAGAACTCATCTGTTGACTTTGTGCACATTCGGTGCCTTAGATAGATCAGTCGGTTTGGGACACCAGATGGATGAATTGGGATCAGGTTTCCTTAGAAAAATTTTATCCAACAGAGTTTTGGATCATTCCAGTTGATATAATCCCAATTGGATGCACTTATTAGTATGATTGTGTGGTTGAGTCTACATATGTGTTTGGATTCCTACGCAATTTGGCCCATTTTCTTCATCTTTATTATAGGCCCTCCAAATAACATTCCACTACAATGAAAATATCCAAAATAGTGAGATTACCCATTATAAAATTGATTAAAAATATGTAATTGAATAAAATATGAAGTGAAATTTATTTTTAAATTTTTAATTTATGATTCAAATTAGTTCAAACCAATTGTATAAGGGTGAAAATGAATTGGGAATCGCTACGCGATCAGAGGCTCCTAATAGTTCTGCACTGGGAGATTCTATGTTTGATAGGGATACTATGATCAGTGAGGATAATTTTTAAGAGGGGGAAACTCTTCTAGGTTAGGGAAATCTGTGTTAAGGTAAGTGGTAGTCTCTACTTTGACTGACCTTCTCATTGGAGTCAGAAGAGGAAACTATTGAGACTGTTTAGCATGCTGCATGGCTTCCTCAAGATGTTGTTCATTATCAAAAAACATCCAAAATCTGAGTGAAATGTTTTTATTGATGTGTGTAAGGACTATATCATCCTTTAAATTCCCCATAAACATCATTAACAGTTTTTCTTGAGTTGGCGACATATCGAGTGAGTACGTCAGGCCTTTCCACTGGGAAACAAAGTCTGTGACTTTCCCATCAGGCCTCAATTTGAACTTTAAGAGGTTAGAAATACTTTTCCTTTTCATGGTGGAGCTTAAATGATAATGTAACTATTAATGAAGGTCTTACCTGCCAATGGTATACCCTATGGGTTGTTGGTTGTACCAGATGGATGCAAGTCCTTCCAGCATCTGAACAAAACAATGAAGAATGGTGACCTTCTACTGCTCTGGGGTCCCCAATATAGGTTCTCATATTGATATTAAATTGTAAAAATGTTTTAGTGGGTATCCTATATCATTAGAAAAAGTAAAATTTGGGATTTCCTAACTCTGGGGGTGCTCAAAAGTTGTCCACCCACACCAGGTATTGCTTCCAATCTGGCAGGATGGCCACCTGCCACATCTCCAAGGCCTAAAGGTGAGTAGTGAGAGTGGATATCAGGTCATCTTAGTGAGGATCCATATAATGAAGGGGTATCAAACTAATAATATTTTTATAATATCATCATCTTGTATAAAGAGCTCATTGAATCGAGGAACGACATGTTCTAATTTGTAAGGAGGATAAGGATGCCTGTCTGTTGGGTTCAATGAATTGTATCTCAATCTCTTTATATATACTTATGCATACACTCTACTTTTATGTGTTAGGATACTATGCTCAACTGGGGGGGTTCCAGCTAATGAGGACTTGTTTTTTTCCCACTAGATGATAGATGGGATCTCTTAAAGAGATTTCATAATCCGAACAATGAACAAAAGTGAAATCAGTGAGGATATTTTTAGGCTCCATGATCTCCTAGACCAAGGAATAAATTATAGTCTCTTCCCCTCTCTTTTTCACAACCTCAAATAGATCACAGGGACTAAAATCCTCTTTTCCACTATTGGGATTCCGAACGTGATACAATGTATAATTAGGTGGATCCTAGAGACTGTGCTCCTACCTCTACTGATATGTAAGGACACCTATATTAGGGTATATCTGGTTTTGTTCAACCTCTTTGGGAAGATCTTCCATGTCAATCCCTGTATTTATGAGCCTATCACTCTGATGCTCTGGAAGGTTAGAGATGACTATATTTAATGTAACTGTACTCAGAGGGGAACCTTCATTATTAGTTGGTAGGTTAGGTCATCTCAAGATAGGGATGAAGTGGAGAGAAGCGTACTTTCTCTAACCCATTATCAATACATGGGGATATTTTTATTCCATGAGTTATTGGAGCATTACAAGTATATTGAAGCATGTTTGTTGAAGGGTTTAGAGGTAATGGTATGAAGTGGGGTGCCGATCCACTAGTAGTGTACTTTTCTTAACCCTTCGGCACTACTAGCCGATGGTCTCAAGGTTCTCATAGATACGTACATTGGAAAAATGATGATTGAAGAGGTGATGTAACATATCAAAGATTATCTGGCAGAAATGCATGACCTATACCATGGTACAGGACTCCTTGATGTCAAATTTTAGAGTTTCATCTAGATAAAACACCATAGATAACTTGTAAGTGGCCATGACCTCCCACATTCCCTCTTCACCAGAAGAATGTTCTTTCTCTTTACCATCCTAATATCAGATCAAATAAATCAAAAAAATGGTGTAATCAATTATGTAGATTAGTTCTGTGACTGGTTAATAGATAGTGGATTTATTGTGCGCGTCAAAATTTCATTACAATCTAGGATGTATCTCGAGGGAAGTACCACTCGCATCATCAGATCCTTGTAGGATGGGGTGTTTGACACTACCTCATGATCTATGGAAGTATATATCCTCTATGACTCAACAAAATACCCACTATATAATGTTTCCAATACTGACCTTGAAAAAATATGAATTCTTAGGCAGAGGTGGTGAGGGGGGAAGCTAGCGATGGAGGGAACCACACTGCAAGATCCTGGATGGGAACCAAATATTCCTCCTCCTGTAAGTACTTTTGGTGGGATCTGAGGATCATGTGGATATCAACTTATGATATGGATAATCAAACATGGGGGGATCCAACCCCAAAATATGATGACTCGGGTGATGATTCCATTATCAAGTCATACATCTCGCCATAATCTGAGATATCAATGAGGTCGATAACGACTTGACATTTCCCAATATTTTACCTTTAATGGTGAGTGATTTCCATTCTTCCCCAATATGGTTCTTTAGGTATGTGTACCTATTTTTCATGGGTTTGACCTCGTTTTATGTTTTATAGGACATGTGGTGAACTTCCATGTTATGAAGGAGTACATGGAGGACCTACGTACTGGTTACCAAATGAGCAGGGGGGACCTCCAATTTTATTAGTGATGACATGGGGAGGACCTATGTGCTGATTGTAAATGAATTAGGGAGGACCTTCACTTAATATTGCGATGGTGTAGGGACGATCTCTACATTTAGTCTCATCGTTATCTGTTGCCCTGTAATGGCTTTCGGTGGTACCAATGATTGAAACTGTTAACTCAGTATGCCTAGGAGGATTCTGTGGTCTTTATCTGAATCAGGAAAATATGTATCACTATTCTCCTACTATAGGGATCATATAGGATGCACCGATGGTGGTATGTTCCATTTGATCCATAGAAGGAATCACCCATTGGGCAATGTTCTAGGTTTTCCCAGACATTGGAATCGGGTGCCTCAAATGAGGGTCAATGGAGTAGGGGTAAATTTCCCCTTCTCATCATCCTAAGGGACCAGTGGTTGCAAGTTTTGACACGCCCTGGTGGGATCCCTCATGGGAAGATCCCTAGGGGTATTCATGGTTATCAATAATCGACCATCCCCTAACTCCTTGACATAGGGGAGTGAGTTGTTAAAATGCTCCAAAGAGAGACTCTTGAAGCAGTTCATTGTTGCAATGGAGGGCTGGTATCCCCCAATGTGGCCCATGGGGGAGACAGTGTTGAAGAGGTGATGATTACTCCATGTCCCATAGGTCTATATCCCTTGTGATAATGAGCCCTCCAACTCATACTAGCATACAATGTTGTTGATCTTTCTTATATGTATAATTTAGGAGGGTGAGATAGGTCGTGGATTCTCGAAATTAAATGTTTCGGTATAAGTCACGATGAGGTTGGAGTTTTGTAGTTTTGTCTCATTGATATTCTACCTTCTCTGACAACTGTAGTTACTAGTTTTTTAGTTTCATATTTTTTGGGTGAATTTATATATATAGATTCATCTGTTAGCATAGGTATAAGATAATCGATTCCCAAATCCCCAACACCATCCAATCTTATGAAGATGCTGATGGATCAACATTAAAAACATCACAGACTTAGAATACCCAAATATAATATCCCCCACACATCAGTTATATTCATTTTGGGTCCACCATTTACTTGGCGGGACCTGACTCTTGATGTTTTAATTTGGAGACACGAAAAATTTAAGGTTTCCCTAACACTACAAGCCATCATGTTAAAGAGAAGAGTTTCACATCAGGTTCACCATTTACATTTCTCATTATTCCATTGGGGACCCACCTACACATCATAGTTTCACATGATGGATATTGTATCCTGACATTCCCACTTTCCAAAGGTAGGTTACTTTCATCACATTAAATGGCGATGTCTACTCATTGATCGAAACAGAAAGATGGATACTCCTTCCATGGATTCATCCATGGAGATCTTCATCTTTTATGAGTCTCTCTAATATATTAATTCATATTCATATAACTCAATCTTGGTGCCATCTCTTTCTGGTCATTGGTTAATTACACTGTTTATATCTGGATAGGGTAGTGACCTTTAGTCATGGGGGTAGTCATGATGGGAATCACTGAGAATTTATGTATGTTGGGCACATTGGTCAAATGAAAACCATTCTCTTGGGAGGGAATATAATATAAGGCATCATAGGCACATAATCAAAGGCATATTGTATCAATCATGAGGTAATTGATTATAAGGGTGTAAGTCTTCCAAGTATTTTTTCCTTAGTAATCCCATGATTATTGCACGGGGTAACTGTTTTGAGTTAGGTCACAAGTTCTACGTCATATGGAGATGGATCAAAACATCCTACTGATATGGACAATGTAATGAGTTTAAGAACTTGTGGAGATTGATCAGATTCCCTATACATGAGGATAAAGGTGTATCCCTTGGGGGAAACAGTTGGATGGTTTACTAATTGTGGGATCAAACTCATTGTAAAGAGGATCCGGAGGGTGTGTCCCCATAAGGGGATATGTCAAACCTAAGTTTAGCTAAGTGGATTGAATTCCCTATGAGGACGATCTATAAGATGAGTACCTAAGAGGGAACATATGATTTTACCAATAGCATCAAACACCTTATGATACAAATCAGGAAGGTTGATAGATTGAACACCTTCTGAGGCCGATCCAATGTTTACCAATTTGGATCAGATTCCTTGTGATGCAGATCCAAGAGTGTGTCCCTTAGAGGGAATATGTGACACTTGAGTGTTCTAAAGTGGATCTGAAACCCTATGAATATGGTTTGTAAGGTTCCTCCCTAGGAGGGAACAACTACATTTACCAATTTTTGGTATGTAACCTCAAAGAGGAATCCTATATACCCTATTTTTAAGACAGTGATCAAAAACTATGTAGTTTGATACTATAGTATAAGGTTGTGTAATAGGTTGAATCAATGTAGTTTAACATAATTTGGTAAGGATTCTCATGTTACTAAATTATTTTAGAATATGATTGATTTGGGCTTATGAGTTTAATCTTTCCTTTAAAACGGGTCCCTCTTAAGGGGGTGGTATGGGGATTACACATGGGAGTTTACTAGAATGGGAGGCTTGTTCACCATCGTGGGAGTGGGTGGAATCCTATGATGATCGTACATGATAAATCCTATTTTTAGAACATAGGTTAAGAGGTTAGGGTCATCCAATGTCTATCATACATATGGAATCATGTTCTTATAACATGGGGAAAGGCTATAGTTTTATGTTTTGTGCTGAGGATGTTGTCATACCGTTTAATTGCGTATGACTAGGATGTGGAACTAGGTTGTTTTATGTCATCCATCTCGAATGTGGGGGGACTCAATACTCAAACATTTGGATTTTTTGAACACTTATCATGAGTATTTGGGTGGTGAATGGTGTTGTTAATGCTATGGAGGAGTTTTCAATCATGAGGTCCACATTAGGGTCCCTATTCTTAGAATAAATGAGAATTATCGTACCTATTCATAGAAGAAATAGGTAGGCCGGAGTCTTAATATGCACTTGGGGTGATGTAGTAAAACATATGAGTGGGAGGAATAGGTCTCCCAGGAACTTGAGGGGTAGCTGAACTAGTGATGGATTGAAGTGGGGTGACGGACCACTCAACCTTCTCGAAAGGGTGTCAACACAAGAAAAGTACCATAAAGAGGACTAGGAGGAGAGTTTCACAAATCCTAGAGCCTATATGATATGTTATTAATGAATTTCAAGGGTATATAAAAGTTTAGGGTATTCTTGAAGAGGTTGGATTCATGAAATATGGTGTCGCTTCCTTGGTGTGATGTATTGTTTTAGAGGGAGGGTGCTTCACAAAGGATGAATGATTTGAAAAGCCTTAATTTCCTCAGAGGTAATTCTTCTTTGATAATGGCATTTGGATTTTATTAAAGGATTATTCAAATTGATTGGAGGCTCTATATAACCCAAGGGAGGTAGTTTCCCAGTCATTGGATACCTTGGGTGATCCATTTTCTCTTTTGTTCATGAATATTAGGATGTTTGTAAAAATTGATAGATTTCAGAAATTGAAATGTCCTAGTTAAACACTAAAAAAATTTAATTGAAGGTGGTTTTTATAGGGTATGGTTCTCAAAAATATTCTAGTCATTCAAAAATAATTTATGAGCTCCACAAATGTGTGCGGCTTGGCGAGTCCGAATGTAATTCTCATAGAGCTATCGTAAACCCTTTTTGATTTCACAAAGTGCACCATGACTCTCAACGTATTTGGGATGTGGTACCATCAGGCCTTCACATAGTTTTTTATTAATCTTCTCGGAAAAGGAGCATCATGAGATCTGGCTATTCCTAATACTCATTGTCTTTGGAAATAAGAAACATAGAGGTATTTTTGCGATGTTTTGGATTAGATTCATCTCGAACTGGTTGTGCCTTCATAAACTATTTCAATGAAACACATATTTCATCATCCATAACCATATATAAATATAAGGGTGTAAATACTAGTGGGATGGATTAGTTTAAAGATAAATGTCACCCAGTATTTAAAACCCAATATAATATTTTTCATGAAACTCAACATGGTGGGTTAAGGTGATTTAAACTGTGGGTCAATTTTAATTAGAAAATATTTGTAAAATTTAATAAAAATAAAAAAGTTTTTTAATTCATAAAGATAAATAATGTTTCAAATTCAATAATTACTTCAAATTTCATATTATAAAAGTTATCACTATTTGAAAACCTCATCTTTTACCATATTAATTAAACAAAATAACATTTTTTATATAAAAAATTAGTTATACTATAAGGAAGAAAAGGGTATTATGTGAGAGATACCCTTAGTGGGGTGAATTATGTTATTGATTTTTTTCCAACATAAACACATAATCCTAAAATTCTAATTTTTCTAAATGATCTTATCCTCATTATAAGTAGGGTATGACTTAAGTTATTCTATCAAAAAGTATATTATTTTTATTTAAATAGTTTGATTAATAATGGATCAAACCATGCACACCAATATTTGTCTTGTATAACATAAACAAAACATGTACACAAGACACACCAATTTATATGGTTCACAGAGACTGGGCTATTCAAATGATCATACAATGACAATGTGTCGATGTATTAGGATCCACTAAAATCATTATTTGGTGGTGGGTTTAGGCTAGGTTACTCTAATCCTAGGTTCAATCACCTTACAATGATTTAGGGATAGATAACTACCCCTATGTAAACGCCCTTACTCCTATCTCTTTTTAATTACTTCATGAAATGAAAAAACATTGAAAACACACCCAATCTAAAAAAACATCATTATAGTTTTTTATGAACCGAGTATAGATATGTTATCCTTGATCTTCACATGTTTCTCCATTATAGAATGTCTATGAACGCCAACATGATATTAATGTCATCTTCCATGATTCATCCAATGGTTTTGGGAACAAAAAAATTATCTTTTTTGAGCATTGAATTAAAATTTATTTTAAGATAGAGTATCCCGAAATCATAATAAAGGACATTTTCATGTAAAATCAATAATTAATTAGTTAATAGATTAATAAATGATTTACCTTGGCTTAAGATCCTTTCAATAATGTTAATGATTATCATTTGAAAACCCTTTTCTAGACTTCCTTCATTACGATGTAAGGATCAAATTTTAGAATCCCTCTAGTAGTGATCCACACATTCTCCTTTGATCTTCAAGCAATTCCAATTGATTTTCTGAAACTAGTTTAGTGACTCAATTGTATTGAAATGTTCATTTTGATCACTCATCCTTCGATTTTAAAGGAATGTCTCAAAATTTTCTCTTTCTAGAGAGCAAGAGATAAAGAGGAATTTGATAGAAAAATATGTTGTGTGCAACGATTCTCCATTTCTTGATTAACCCTACGCAATAGAATTAACCATATATTTATAGATTTTGATATTAGGTTAAGATATTATTTAATTTGATGTAGAACCTTAAATAATATAATAATTCTTAACAAACCCCATGCTAGATAAAAATAAAATAATAATATTATTTTATGGCATGCACTATATTGTGAAATTAAAAATATTATTTTACTTTCTTGTAAATTAATATTTATCACCATTTATGGTCTTGGTCCATTATAACACCTAATAATTTATTAGATACTCAAATAAAAAATTTATTCATAAATAAATATATTTATCCACAAACTAATGACTAAATATTTATTAAATATTCAATAAAATAAATAAATATATTTTATTTACATTACAATGAATAAATATTTAATTAATTAATGTGATCAATAAAATATGATAAAAAATATTCCTAGGTATTTCAAATAATATTTCTTCCATTAATTAAATTCAAATACAATTTAATGTAGATGAATAGAAACACATAGTGTGTGAGCCGCTAGGATTCTTTCATGTTTGTATATGGAATGTATGAATAAAGTCCAAAATTTCTGTCTAGAAATGGGTCAAGGAATCCAAGAGAAGTAACTTATAGTCACAATTTTGAAAACCACATATTAATTATACCTATGTACTATAATCCCCTTTTATCAATATCTCATCATGCATGTTTCTCATCCATGTCATCAACCTATGTGCTCGATATGTATTTTTTTGACAATCCGAAATGAAATTCATTACACCATGAACATGGAATTTATGAGAATGTTATATTTTAATCAAAGGGCTGAGATGTAAACATCCATAAAGATATAAAGGAAAAATACTTCTTTAACATATATATTAACAATATTTCATTCATGATGCACCCAATGTACCCTACATCTTCCAATATATGGAATTACTGTTTTTTTCAATAAATCAATGTGTGTGAGTCATGACATGAATTAATTATAATCATAATGTATAAAGACCATTAGACTTACTCATAGAGAGTAATATCTAATAACACCAAAATATGTAGAATTCCTAATGGCGGGTCAATTGTCACAATCTTCTGTTTTGTAGATTACAAAGTATGAACTTCAGGACAAGAATCCTCATCCACTTACAAGTAGTCTAACTAGATAGTATATATACTATGTTCCCTTGTAATGTACATTATCTGAATGTATAACTAGTTTTAAAATATCATCATATAATTTAATGTTTCTCATCATATAGGGAAACTTCTATGCCATTTTCAATGTGAAAAATACTATAGTACATTATCACATGAAATTTATGTGGAAGAAAAATAAATATTTTATAATATATTTTAATTAATATGCACTTCATTAAATATAAATTTAATATTAAGTACAAAATTAGTTGGTTATAGGGCTCCAAATCCAATATACTCTCACTTGTACTAGAGCCACCTTCTAACGACAGATTATTTCTCACATGTAGAAACACGATTATGTTCAGTATGGAAATAACTGATGAGAATTGTACATTTCATTGATATGGTTGAAATAACCCACTTTTCCTGGTAGAAATTCCATTTACTATAACATTAATATCTTGAGAAAATCCCTAAAGTAGTGAAATAAATGAGTATCCTCTTATTTTTACCTTGTCAAGGACTTTACATCCTGATGAAATCCATAGTCATGTATTATCATAACAAAATAAATCTATTTAATTTGATATAACTAAAAATTGTAATAGGGAACTGCTAAGCCTCTTATTATATTGCATGAGAAGACACAACATAATTAGACATTGAATATATAAAACCCCCTAGCAGTAATAAGTGTTTCTTGAATATTACCTTTTAATCTTATGGGATACTAGATCAAATTGAACTAAATGAATACAAGTGGTCTATTCACTTGATCACTTGTATTCCCACTTCTCTAGACATGAGTAACTCATCATATTCTACTTTGTGAAGTACTATTATCTAGTTCTAACTAAAATACGATGTATTTATGTTGAATATATTTACTATTACATACTATACATAATTCACTATTAGTATCAAAAGTAAATAAAAATATTATAACATGAGATAAATTCCTATCACTTAAGCTTGTGAAATTATATTAATGTCATTAATATTTTCCTATTCATATACAAGTTCTACTAGAAGGATTATATACTAAAAATATCATTCTTCATCTCTAAAATATATTTTTCTTGTCCTAAATTCTTCATTATGAATCTTCTGGACAAGTCACACTTCATAATTTGGATCCTTACTCTATCTCCTTTAGCTGACAATACTTTATCCTCACACTAAATAAATAAGATGAATGTTTCATCATGATGTTACTTTTGGAAAAAATAATGATCTTTGTTTCACCTTCCAAACCCTTATTATTTTATAAATGAATCAATTTTGTTTTTCATTTTCTTGGTACTTTCTTCAGCCTACGAAGAATATTATTCATCATACAAACCAAATTCTGGTTCTCATATTCATTGCAAACTATTATTTTCTAATTTAGATTTATTCCACAAATATCCCATAAAGATAGGTCATATTTACATAAATTTATTTTAGGTAGATATAATTCATTATAACCATGGTCAACATCATCATAAAATTTTTATGTTTATTTTTTGGTGAGAATATTTTGGAAAAACAAAATTTCAAAATCTATTGAAATATCTTCTACACCTTTTGTGATTCATATTTTTCAAATCATCAACCAATTACATTTTACCATAATACAAATTTTCCTTCAATGTATTTTTTATTATGGTATGTAAGGGATCTCCCCAGATAGGATGAGAATTAATAAAGTCATCTCATTATCCATCAACAACTTCTACTATTTTGAATCAAGTGCTGCTTCCTATTTTAGGCTCTCTGACTCTCCTACCTCTATTAGGAATGGAATGTTATATGTGAAACAAATATCTAAATAAAATTTATACCTCTGATAGATCTCTCTAATTGATTTTAGCACATTATACTGCTCATCTAAACTATTTATTTTGATAAGTTAACTTTCAATATTCTGACTCATATAGCCGTAAAATATGGTTCTTCTTATCAAGATTCAACTTCCCTTTAAATTTCTGTCACATATTTCATTGGCCTCACCTCTAGAATTTTTTTACTTCTTATAAGTCCTTAATAACTTGTGATATTCCATCTATCTCATTCATATCAACTTATATTTTTATATTTTATTTATTTACTCAACTTGTTTACCACCATGTTCTGGTATATCCACAGAACCTCTTCACTGAAGTGAAAATATTGACTTCTGATGACTTATATTTTTTATTCATCCTATAGAATGTAGAAACATTATCATCACCGTACCCAATGAAAACCAAAAACATGAATTTAGAATCAATATTTTACCTATCTATTGAATAAATATTTATGTATGCAAAGATTCTAGAGACTTTATGGTGTTGATATTATTTTAAATTTACAAACTCTATCTAATATATAAGTTCCATACTAAATGTTGATGTTGGAAATCTATTGACTAGATATTCTACTCGTTAAGATATTCTACCAAAATTCCCTTGGAAAATTCATAATTTATTCACATACTTTGATCATTATTTTTCAACATCTAATTCATTCGATAAGACACATCATTTTGTTACATAGATTCAGTAATTGAATTCTCATACCATGTCCCAATCTTGTTGTAGATGTTCTAGAAGTTGTATATTGTATTCTCACCACATTTTTTGAAATTTAGACACTTTATCTTCTAAACACACTCCCTTACCACTATGTATTTCCAATTAATTAAATCATAAAACACATTATATTTATTCTTTATATTATAAATCCCAAATTTCATCATAGCATCATCGTTAAATGCTACAAAGTAAAGTGAACCTTTGAGGGTCTGAATACGAGAAGATCCCCAAAAATCAATATAAACAAGTTATAACTTCTAATCCATGGGCTTCTATTTATAAAAATTAAATTTCATGCTCCTTTGTTTTCATAGAACAATGATTTTACATCTTTCGTTGTCCATGTGATCATGGTTCTGTATGACTTTCGTTACTAATACCATTATGTTCCTTTCACTGAGATGTCCATGCCTAAAATTACAAACCTATAGATTTTAGGAACTTCTGGACAAAAAATTTGAGCCTGTGATTTTAGTTAAATACATTTTTTATCCTTTACTTTTTTTGAAAAAACCATGGATCCTTGAGTAACTTTTCATACTCTATTAGTAATGGTAGTTCCATAACTCATGTTATCCAGTTTTCTAATTGATATTAAGTTCTTTCACATCTATGGGATGTATCTAACCTATTTTAGAGTCAATACTTCTCTATTATTCATTGGAATATTCACATATCATTTTCCAATTATCTTTATAGTTTCATCATCCACCAAATATAATTTTTTTTTGAAACTTCCAGATACATAATTTTAAATGCACATTTCCTCCCCCTTGGAATAGAATGATGTACCCTATTCAACTACCAAAGAATCCCCTAGAATATTGACATTAATAAGTATTTCAATTCCTCCTTCCCTAGACCCAATATAATTTGAGATTCTAGAAATTTAAATTGTTCCATATCTATGATTGAAAATCATACAGTCCTTCTTGATGAGTAAGTTTTTTCTAATCATTCAATATACAATGATTGGACTAACTGACATTTCTTGGGCATTGTTAAATGGATTATCTTTTGATGATTCATTGTAGTAAATATACTTATATTATGGTGAAAATCCTTATCCATCATCATTAATAACATTGTTGGATGGTTCTTGGACTTCCCTCTAACAAATTTATTGCAAATTAATATTTATTAATTGTTGGTTTTCATATTAAATTTGTTTTATAAATTTTTTAATAATTTTTTTATATTTATTCAATTTAATTAACATTATCATCATAATTTTATTATTATGGGGGACCTTGTCCTATTTTATTTCTCTTGGGATATGCATTTAGACCATTCAACCTTGGCCTAGTTACTTGGCTAAATTTCCACCCCAAAAATCCGGGTATATTTTCCCTACATTGCTGGTCATCCATCTATGTGGAAACCCTTTTGATCATGTCCATCCACCACCCTCTATCATTTATGTTGGGTTTTTCACCTCATGCTTCAAGGAATCTCTAGATTGGGGGAACCTTTTTTGTGGAACCTCTATTTGTATAAGGTTTTATCACTACTGTTTCAACACTTCCAAATGCAATTCAATATAGGGTTCTTGGCTCCCTGCGATGGATTTCATTGGAACCTATAGTGAGTCCCCCTGGAGAGTGGTTCCAAAATCGTAGAGAGGTTCTCTCGATGGTAAGACTCATGAATAAGTAGATATCTGCGGTACATCATTGGTGTAATGCTTTGGGTAGAGCACACATCAGCTTCCTTCAGCCTCGACTCATATAGGTCAGCACCTGAGTGACTCAGATCTAGATCTAGAAGGTGCTTTAGGATATCCATAAGTCTAGGTGTTATTATCACTGGTGTTGTAATTGTTTTGAAGTTCGTTGATTCTTTTGTCACATTGTTGCATTTATTTTCCTTTGTTGTCATTTTTGTTGCATCGTTCTACTGTAAATCAGGTTTTCTTGTTCATAGTAATAAAACATGTGTGTTTGTGTGTGGTGTTCTTGTTATATAGTAAAATCCCTAAGTATCAAAATCAAATAAATCCCTTGTCCATTTTACTTTTATGTAACTTTTATTACCTTTATTCAGTTCTTGATTCATCGATGCACATCACCAGCTTTGTTCTCATTGTTCTATGGTTGTTCATTACCTATGTACTGTGACCTGAGAACCATTAAAAGTTTTATTTGATCTAACCTAGTTGATGTGATATTTTATTTCGTTATATTTCTCAGATCTACCTTTGTTCTTTGATTTTTATGCAACCTGTCTTTCTATGATTTTATTTTCAGTCACTTGAGTACATGAAATTGACATTATGCTATTAGTTTCTCTATATGTGCGCATGCTGCCATTGTTTATAGGCTTTGTTAAATATGTTTCTTATTTCAAGAAACCTATTTAAGTTGTTACATTGATTAAGTACTACATTGATCATTTTTGTTCAAACCCTATTTTACAACTTCACTGCCAACATTTAGTTGACAACCCCTTTGCACAGTGCTTACAGCTTTAGGAAAATTTTCCATTATATTCTGTTTACTTCTAATTTCATTTGTTAACATCTTATTAAATTATGTTTTCCCTTTTATTCATTCAATTTTGTTTAATTCTTCCTGTGTATTATTGTTCTTGTTTGATACTTTTAAGAGAAATCATTTCCTTAACCAAAAAATTTAGTTTTTGATAACCAACTATTCACGTTTACCCAAGTGAGATTAGTTGGTCTTTTGGGAGGTGTTCACTTTCGTTGTCCCTAATTACTCAGCATTTACTCAATATATAAACATATCTACAATGCGTTATGAAATTAATAATTTCTATAGAGAAAATGGAATCGATCTAGGGAGAATAAAAATGAGGGCATTACTTTCCCATCAAGGTCTTATCGATGCCCTATCTAGGCCTACTAAACCCATTAAAACTATTAATGAAACTCGAAAAATTGTTATAGAATACCAACCTGTCCCCCCCTCACACTGTTTTTAAATCCCACAGTTCACTATTACATTCTTTTGGAGATAAAGTTATTAGGGAAGTGTCTTATGAGTCTGCGACTGTCAGAATATGTCTCAAACTCGAAAAACTATTCATGATAGTATCCTTAGTAGGAAATATATTTAAGAAGCACCACCTATTCACCTTTAGGATTACACCTCGTACTTACATAAAATCACATCTTGAGGATTTCAATAAATTCATGTTAAAATTAGAAAACATTAATGTTTTGGTAAAAGATGAAGATAATGGCATTATTCTCCTAATCTCCTATGAGCATAGTTATAGAACGCTGGAAGAGACCAGGATGTGTGGTCGAGACCCCTTGATTCTTGAAGAATTCAAGACTTCCCTTCTTTCCAAATAACTTCACTCTAAACCTAAGGTAAAAGTTGAGGCTAAGAGTTAGTTTACTAGGGGAATACCTTAGGGTAAATTTAAAAAGGGAAACAATTAATAGATATAAAAGTAAAAGGCAGTAAAGAACCTAGAAAATAACCAAAAATTAAGGTTAATTTTAAAGATAGAAAAGTAACTTGTTCCACTTTGGTATTCTTGGTCACATTAAGACCGAATGTAGGAAGCTTAAGCATGATCTAGAATGCACAGAACACACTGAACAATCTTTCTTTGTTGGATTTGGCTACAAGACTACTGAATTCTTAAAAATTTCCATCCATACACTTGATCATTATTGGGCCCCTGACTCTAGTTAATACATCCATATATTTCTACACAAATAGTTCTATTTAGATTTGGTTGAGAGGGAGGAATGGGGGTTCATGTTAGTAAACATTAAGAAGTGTAAGGTTGTGGGTATAAGATCTATCCTTTTATAATTTGATGATTGATCAGTCATTACCTTGCTTGATGTAAGGTGGGTTCCCAACTTCCTGTGCAACATGATTTCCTTAGGAGTCCATGATAAAAAAGGATACACTTTTAGATCAAAATTGGGTTCTATTAAGATCTAAAATGGATCCAAAACCATAATAAGAGGGTCTATGATGAATGGGTTGTATGTCTTGTATGGAAATACCCATTAATGGAAATTTGGTATTGTTTATAAAAAAAACATAGACAACACTATGCTTTGACATAGATAGTTGGGGAATGTAAGCTCCAAAGGGTTAGAAGAACTCAACAAGCTGGGGCAGTTGAACGGAATTACACACACAAACCATACATTTTTTGAATACTATATAATGGGAAAAACAAATTGGGTTAGTTTCAATATGTACACCTTTAAATATTCTTCCCCACTTGAATACAACCATTAATATTTGTGGGGACCAATGAAGAATACATCTCTTGGTGAAGGATACTACTTCATCTCTTTTATTGATGATTTATCTAGGAAAGTCTGGTTTTACATCTTGAAACAGAAATTATATTTTTTCTAAACCTTTAAAACCTGGAAAGCTTCGTTCGAATATTAGACTAGAAAGAATGTTAAGACCATGAGGATAGAAAATGGTTTAGAGTACTTATCTATAGACTTTGTTAAGTTTTTTTTATATGAAAGGATTAAGAGGCAAAAAACAATTAGGGATACTCCCCAACAGAATGGGATAGCAGAGAAGATGAAGAGGAAAATAATAGAACATTTACAAAGAATGCTTGCATGCTCAGGTCTCCAAAAATGTTTTTGGTCCGAGGACACTAGCTTTGTTGTCAACCTTATTAATATGTGTCCCTCGTCTGCTAACTAGTTTGAAACACCTGGAGATATTTGTACTGGAAAACCCCCTTCTTACTCCTACCTAAGGGTTTTTGATTCTACAACCTATACACAAGTTAGGGATGATAAATTAAAACTGAGAGCTCTAAAGTGTATTTTCATTGGTTATACTGAGGGAGTCAAAGGATATAAACTATGGGATTATAAAACTAGATACAAAAAATGTATTATAAGTAGGGATGTGGACTTTCCTAAGTGATCCTATGCCAAGAACAAGACTACCAAACTAGGAAGAGATGATCTAGACCTCTGTAAGTCAGATGAACCTAAGCCTTCAGCTCATCTTGAGGCTGATGTTCAGCCTATTCAACTTCCTTCTCATCCCACTACTATGTCTAATTCCGGGACCAATTCTGGTTCATATTATAATTCTAAACCTCCTTCTACATATCATGTCTATTAATTGGCCTATTATTGGAAAATGAGGGTCCTAATAACTCCTTCTAGATTCATCAAATAAGACATGGATTCATATGCCTTTCATGTGGAACTTATTGTCATTAATGATGATCCTCAATCATATAGGTAGGCCTTGAATATCCAATACTCCAAGAAAAGGGTCTTTACAATGAATCATGAAATACATTCTTTAAAGAATAACCTTATGTGGAGTGTTGTGAAGAAAAAAATTAATTCTAATGTAATTGGTTCAAAATGGATTTTCAAAATAAAAGAGGATAACACAGAGGGAAGAAAATCGAATTCAAATAAAGGTTAGTATCCAAGGGTTTTCTCCAAGGAGAGGAAATTTATTATTCTAAAATATTGTCCCCAGTCTTGAAACATTCTTTTATTCGGCTCATGTTAGCCGACACTACCTATAATGACTATCACATTGCGCAACTAGATGTCAATTTTTTTTACATGGTGACCTGAATGAAAAGATTAATATACATCCTCCAGATGGATATCCTAGTGAATTTAAACCACATAAAGTGTTCCTTATGAATAAATAACTATATGAATTAAAAAAAATCCTCAATATAAGGGTACTTGAAATTTTATTCATTTATTATTGGTAATAAATTTATCAGGAGTCAATATGTTTCTTGTGTTTATTTTAAATAAATAGAAACTTGGATCATTTACCTACTATTGTATATTGATGATATGATCATCGTATTCAAGGATATAAATATTATTTCTTCTGTCAAAACCAATTTGAAAAATAATTTTGAAATGAAGGCCCTGTGTGCGGTCTAGAAAATTATAGGCATTGAAATCATTAGAGATAGACCTAATAGATTTATTAATAAATCTCATCATGGTTATATTTTAAATTTTCTCAAGAGGTACAAGTTTGAAACATTAAAACCTATTAGTATTACTCTTGAACAACATTTTAAATTGACATTGACTCAAGCCCTTATAGTTGTAGAATATATTGAATTCAGGTCAAAAATTATTGTATGCTAACATAGTTCGAAGCATAGTGTATGTTATGATTTTCACATGCCCTCACATTTCCTTTTCTTTTTTCACCCTTATAAGGTTTATAGACACCCAAGGGAAGCTACATTGGAATTCCATTAAGTGTCTTCTTAGATACCTCTCCTGTACATCTAGTATTTTTTTGTGTTATGATGGAGATATAGATTATACTAAACTTATATGTAGTTATGTGTATGCTGATTACACAAGTAATATAGATACCCATAAATCCTTTAGCAGTTATGTGTTTAGTGCTTTTGAATCTTCCATTTCATGGAAGTGAAAAATGAAATTTTTTGTTGTGCTTTTGACTACAGAATCTAAATACATAGCTTTGACTGAAGTAGTCAAGGAAGCCTTGTCGATCAAAGGTACGGCTTCTGAACATTGTATTTACAATTCTACAATTAATTCTTGTTCAAATAGTTAGTTACCAATTAATATTTCTAAAAACCCTTATTTTCCATTTTATTCTAAAATACATTGATATCATGTTACCCTTTATTAGAGATGTTGTAGAATATAGAACTATGTATATGAATAAGATACACACTCACATTAACCCAGCTAGCAGTTTGACTAAATCTATGGTTCTGTCTAAGATTATGTTTTTTGACAGATTAAACATTGTTCTAGTTATATTACCCTTATGTGAAAGAACATAACCAAATTAAATTGAAAATGGTGGATATTTTTTAATTAATATTTATTAATTCATAGTTTTCATATTAATTTTTTTTATAACTTTTTAAATAATTTTTTTATATTTCTGACATTTAATTATAAATTAGCACCTTGATTTTATTATTATTCTGGATCAAGACCTGTTTTATTTCACTTGGGATGTGCATTTGGCCAATTCAACTTTATCCTAGTTACATGGCTCAGTTTCCCACCTAGAAATCCGAGTTTGTTTTCCAACATTGTTAGTCGTCCATCCATGTGGCTAGCCGTTATTTAATGGTTATCCACCTCACTCTAGAATTTCTATTGGGTTGTTCACTGCAAGCTTTGTGGTATCCCTGGATTGGGGAAACCTATTTGGGGGAACAATCGTTTCTAGTAAGTTTCATCACTTTGGCTTCAGTGATTCCCAAGGTAATTTTATCAAGGGTTTTTGGTTCCTGATGACGACTATCATCGGCCCTTACAGTGCATCCCTATGGAGAGTGGTTTCCAAACCCTAGTGAGGTTGTCTCAGTAGTAAGAATCAGGAAAAAAGAGATCTTTATAGTACATCATTTATGTACCACTCTTGGTGGAGCACTCGTCCGGTTCCTTCGGCCACGAATCTTGTAGGTCATCACCCGATTGACTCAGATCTAGTTCCAGTAGCGTCTTCAAGAGATCAAGACAACCAGATATTATTAACCAGGGCATTGTAAGTTTTTTTAGTTCTTGGATTATTTTTTCACAATGTTGCACTTGTTTTCTTTTTCGTTCATTTTTGCTGCATCGTTCCACTGTAAATATGGTTTTCCTGTTCATAGTAATAAAATGCATGTGTGTGTGGTGTTCTTATCATGCAGTAAGATCCCTAAGGATCCAAATCACATAAATCCCTTATACATTTTACTTTTCTCCAACATTTATTACCTATCATTGGTTCTTACGTCATCGATACACATCGCCAACTTTGTTCTTGTTGTTTCATGGTTATTCATTACCTCAGTACTATGACCTCATAACCACAATAGTTATTCATTGAGAATATGCTTCCAAATATCATAAAATAAAAATTCTTTTTTATTCCGTATTTATAGAATATAATCATCATTTCATCCAAACATTATGAACGTAATGAAAATAGTATGACTTCCCACACACCATCCATGAAAATTGCCTTCTCTAATTCAAATTTCTCTCAAATAATATTGAGATCATTCACATGATCTTCCACCGGCTATCCTTATGATAACCATAGTCAAAACAACCTTTTCATTCTGAACACTTTGTTCATTGTTTCAGATTTATCATACATATCCTCCTATGAATTTAATACTTATTTCGTTGTATTTTTTTCTGTAATGAGAAAAGTAATATTCCTTTCCATAGACGTCATTTCCAATGGAAAATATTTCCTGTCCATCTATTCCCATTTTTCTCTTTCCATACTCCCTAGAAAACACTAGTAATTAGAGGATTAAGGTCCTTATAAATCATATAATTCTTTATATCCATCCTCTAGAAGTAAAAATCCATTCCATTACACCTCTCTACCTAGACATTTCTATCCTAAAATTGAGATATCATCAAGACAAGAGTGGGTGAGGAAATCTCATTTTCTTGAACCATGTCTGTTGATACCACTTTTTGGGGAAACTATAATTTGTAATTCTCATAAAATCACTAGAATAAGAGACCATAATCCAAAAAAATATTACATGTTGAAGGCTCTGTATAGTATATAATTAACCTATATATTTTTCTATTGGTCAAATAGATTCTATAAAAAGACTCAAGAGTGGATGGTTGTGAATTGAGTTCATGAAAATCTCTTCACTGAAAACTACCATGTATTAAGGTGTGATTGTTTGGGATATTTACATATCATGATCAGAAAATAAATATTAAAACAATAGTAGCTGCATAGAACAAAAAATATTTATGGTGGTTAGAGGTATGTATATCCACTTGTCAACTCCACCAATAGTCATCTCTATCAACTTGGTGATTTTGCTAGTACCTATCCTTTTCATAGGGACTTCCTAGCTGAGTGAAATAATCCCTCACATGGTACAAATACTGGAGGTTTTTTATGACCCTAAAAGGATTTAAAAAAAAGAACAACCTTAAACACTCAGTGTAAGGTGTCCTTACCTCTAGTAATGAGAAAGAATAATGGGAGATTTGATGATGAAATATACAGTTGTAAGATGCAACTGATAGAAAATAATAGTTTCCAAAGAGAGAAAAATAAGAAGAGATAATATCTAAAGAAGTGTCTTGAATACATTGATGGATTTATCTTGAAATATCAACTATAATGAATTTGATTTTTCTTTTTCTTCTTGGTGAAGAGAAGCAGAAACACAAAAGGATTCAAGAGAGAGATAGTGAGCACGGTATAACTTCTGTTTTTGATGTTCTTGTTTGAATGTTTACCTATTTTTTCTTTAAAACAGTTTCTAATATCACATATAAATAAAAAATTTGTCTCAATAGAATCATTAGTTTTCTTTTACATAAAATTACCTTATAAAAACCATTAGTTAATATAAATAATCATCACATATTACTTTCTTCATACATGAATCCTTTTATAAATTGATTTTACTAAATCCATTGAAATGAACATTAATTATCACTTCAAATACTTTAATAGTAATAAATACCAAATTTTTAGAATAACATAGTTTATTTTGAATCACTATGGAAATAAAATGAACATATTTGAATTAATTTAGCTGAATTGATAAACATAGTCATTCTTCATGTAGGTGAATCTTTCTTGTAGCCATCTTGATTTCATACACATAATTACATAGAGAAAAATATCTTGTTGATGATATTCACATCTCCTACTAAATCACATATACAATTGGATCCACATAGCTAAATATTTCTTGGATTCAAATCACATAGCCAAATTCTCAACATGGTTGATTCCACATAGTTGTTCGAGTGATGTATTCATTTCTCACGTAGTTGATTCGATGATGTAGGAAAATCTAGTAGAAAATTATATCAGATAGTTTATTTGTATAAACAAATTATTAATGTAACTAAACACCACATAGAAGAAATCCTCAAGTTGGTAATTTTTTCCAAACAAATCCAAAATTTCATTAAAAAATAATGATTAAAATAGAATTGAACTATTATAATAGAGTTGAACTAAATAATATTTAAAGCTATTAAACACACATAAAATGATTTATTTGTAAAATAAAAAAGGTTTTAGGATCATTAAAACATAAATTACATGATATATGTTGAAAAAACATCAATATTCCAAAAATATACACCTTTTTATGATAAAAACCCCATTAAACATTGTAAATGAAATTTTAAGTAGTTAAAATAGTTTTCTAGAAAATATTTATAATCTATAACACTCTTAAAATATTTTTTTGATATTTTATTATCCCCATTTATCTATTTTATCCCCCATTTTTGTCATTAAAATGAAAGATAAATAATAGTAAAAAACATTCACTATAGAATATTGAGACATGAACAGTTAAAATATAAGGCAAAAACCAAATTAGAAAAAGGCATGACTGAAATTCAAGAGATACATCAAGTAACACATTAAAAAATGGAAAACAAAAAATGAAAATAATATCATCACAGACAAATAGGGATAAAAATAAGAACATTATCAAATAGGATCACCTATTTTAAATATAGATACATAACACATATATAAATACATATACATGATATCAGTCAAGTGACCTATGTATATGTATGGGTTAAAAGGTAGATGGATGTTTGGGTGGGGGTTTATTAAAGGTTGGAGAAGAGGAAGAGGAAGTAGTTAGGACAACTGCTAGAGGAGGGACTACCCTTCCAATCTCTATAGTATAACTATCTTGAGTTTCAAAATCATATATATCTCAAGGCCATTATGTAGGCATGATCAAAACGTTTTCAATGTTTTTAGAAGAAATTCTAAAATCATAGGAACTAGAGATTGTGAAGGTTATTTTATTTGTAGGAACTAAAGTGGTATAACCTATTATAGTGGTTTCATTAGCATACGTTAATTATTCATTTTTATAGATAGTGGGTGGCTCAAGCACATTTTCTAACATCTATTGGGATCCCTTATATCTACCGGGAGGTGTTAGGACAATGGATATTATTCCTCTATGAAAACAATTATATCATCACACATGTTCATTGTCAAGATAATATCCATCTTGTAGAATTCCAAAATTTTTATGCAGCCTTTATGTATTATCTGAGATAAAGTACAGAGAGAATTGTTCATAAACCCTTTAATATCTTCAAGATATCTAGTAAAATTCTTCTAAGAAGAATTACAGACTATAGAATTTGTATGAGACAAACTTGATGGAGGTACAATGGGATTTAAAAACTATTCTTCTTGAATCCTATCTATATATACTTTTAATAAGATCAACCTCTATTATGTTGAGTTTAACATATGGTATATGTGTGCTAAATAATCTATAATGACTTGAGAAAAAACAAGTATAATAATTGAGGGTTTTTGAGAAACCAAATCTTTTATAGTAGCTCAGACAGGCAAACTAGGTCTCTTTGGAATGTACACGGGAAGCTCATTCCCTTTGTCTCTTAATGATGCAAAAAAAAAAGGATTCATCAAATTCTAAGAACTAGTCTCATATTAAGAATAATATGATTTAAAATATGAAATACCCTCATAGATCTTACATAAAATTTATGAAAACTTTTAATGGTTCCTGTTAACTAGCCCAATATAGAAAGAAATCATATGTCAGATGTCCTCACACACTATTAGATTTTTATCCATCCTATTACTGATCAATGGAAAATGTTTTCTAAGAAATATTATTATTTAATTAAAAGATAAATTACTTCCAATTCCATATCTTTATATATATTTCTTAGTTTCCATAAACATAGATAATATATCCTTTCTAAAATCTTTCAAAATCACTAGAGTGAATATTTCTCATTGCAATGATATGATTTGGAATGAAACTAAATCCAAATGTGAGGAATGTTAATAAAAATATGACTGATGATCATGAACCACTGAAGGTTATAAAGTGATGTGGAAGTTAGATGAAATAAATTAATGAATCGAATGTTTTTCACCACTATAATTCTCAGAGTATGAATGTTTTGATTCATATCTGATTTGAAACATTGAATCTCATGAAGTGAATCCTTAGAAAGATCTCACGGAACCAGAGGCAGGTTCTGATTCAAATATCTCTATTAATCCACTATAACTCTATGTTTATTAACTTATGACTTATTATAACATAAAAATTGTAGCTAAAATACTTACCTCCCATCACCACAAACATCTTATCATTTACCCAAGAACAAAGTGGTTTCACTAGTTCAATATTCTTAATCAAATTGGTATGGGAAACCATCATCTAAACCAACCTATCAGAGTTATCTGTAGAAACTGAGGTTCCCTTAAAATGTATAATCTTAACCATGGAATAGATCAACTCCCAATTTAGCTCATCACAATCTCATTTTAGATTATTAAACCTAGTGAAAACCACTGATGCAAAAGTCCACATATTCATATCAACATCAGATCAGTCAAAAATTTTCTCACCAAGAGTACATACTCTTACACATGAGGATGATATGGAAGTCTCTCAAGGAACGTTGGATGAATATTAGATTCCTATAAGATCAAATTAAAATTTTCATCTCTATATATAGTAGGAAATGAAAAGGGTTGATCTACCACTATCTGCTTAGCCTCAGACTACACAATAGTAACTAGTCTGACCACCGGTCCTTCCATACTAGATCTAATAGTTTACACACTAGGATCTATCTTAATTGGACTTTATTCTATAATATATGCAATTGTATTAATAGTGGTCACCTCTCCCTCAGCTAATTCTGTAGCACTGACAGATACAACGCTCTTACTCCATGTGGCTTTGGCAATATGTATAACTTTGTAAATATAGGCTCTGATCTCTCAACAAATTTTTCTTCAACATCCATTGAAGAAACCACCTTAGTGGGTGTTGCATCCCTAGGAGGTGAGATCCTAGACTGGTCCACCTAAATTGGTGTATGAGGTGATATAACCACATTAGTAACAGTCTCATAGAATTGGTTTCAAGGATTTGGATTCATCTATTCAATTTCACTTGAATGTCTTCATATGAAAAGTAAATGAAAGGTTATTATTATGAAACTTAACTACTCCTCTGTAATTCTGATCCACTTCATTAATATTAAAAATTAGAGACAAAATTATTCAATAGTAGTTTATAATTGTGCTTCCCTTTTTGATAAAAAAAACTGTACATTAACCTTCTTATATACCTTGGCATGTTTAGATTTATACTGGTTATATGGACATATATAAGATAGATGTCCTAAAAAAATATTGTTCTCTTTTCAACTAATCTCTAATAAATCCATATTTTAATTAAATTATATTGACCCGTATATTCATCATATAAAAAATTAATTACTTTCTCCTGAAAATTAGGTGACCAAAAAAGAAAATTAAAAATATCAGAGGGTCCTTACGTGATTGTTCCAATTAGGTATTGACTAAATTTATGATAATAATCATGAGGATAATGAAATATATATTCCATATCCATTATAGAAACCTACAAGGATTTTCAATTCATATTCATAGAAATCAAATCCCTTGTTTCACTAAATTAGAACTCATTGTTCCACATAAATTATTTGACCTCTTGGTCAAATAAGAACTCTAACTTCTTCTCATTGAAAAAAACTCCCAAAACTAGAACTGAAATACCTTCCTCAACAACAATACTTTTCCATTCAACCATCCTGTGTCTATTTCTTTCCCTACAATTACTCGATATAGTGCCTTTATGACCATTTGTTTCATTAAATAACCAAAACTTATATCATCTATAAGCTTAATCTTCCCTATTTCAGAGAGTTTGGTTGAAGGTTGATTGATTTGAAATGATGGTGGTTTAGTTTTAGGAGATAAATTATTTATTCAAATGGTGATAGAGGAGAGGGTTGATTTTTGGGTTAGGATACATACCCAATTTTGGAAAAGGAGATGTAGGTGATTTGTTTTCAGTATGAAATCAGATTTTAAATAAGGAATATAATAAAATCATATAATTTTTTTTTTAAAATATTATAATTAATTTATTCAAATCAAATTATGAAAAAGATAAATCTAAAAATATAACATATTTAAAAAAAATAATAATTTAAAATGGGATAAATTTATTTAAATTTCACATTTAATTAAAATATAATCAATTAATAATAATTTCAGACATTTAAATACCATTAAGATAAAAATAAACAAGTTAAGTTAGAATCATTTAAATTTAATTAACTCTCATTATCGATTAAAAAATAAAAATAGTAACATGAAAAGGGATTCGTAAAAATATTATCTAATTGATTATTAGAAGAGACACAATCAAGAGAAATATCACATTTATAAGTGTGATCTCTCAAGAAATGATTTCATAGATATATATTCTTTATTCTTGAATGAATTTTTCAATTTATGGTAATTTTTATGGAACTATTGTTGTCACATTTGATTTAAACATGATTAAAATTGACTTCAAGAAGTGTGTTGCATCCACAACACTTTTACACAACAACCACTAGCAACTATCTGCTCTGTTTCACTAGTAAACAATGGAACTTATCATTATTTAATTCTTTAAAAATATACAATATATTTACTTATATTGTGATAGGTTTTAAGGTATTATGCATAAATATTCTATAACCACCAAATTAATCATCTAAATATGAATTAAAATTTAAATCATAGGTTTTTTGAAAGATAAATAGTTCCTTTCAAATATCATAAAATTAATTTGGAAACATTTAAATGGTATAACTTGGAATTTTTATGGAATCTATCACACAATCATACCAAAAAACTAACACCTGATCTACTAGAAGATAATGATAGTAGACCCACAGTTATTAATATATAAAACTTGTTCTAACTGGTTTCGCAGCTTCAACTAAATCGATCTTTTCATTATAAATCCATGGAGCTACATTTATCTTATTTTTTTCAAGAAAAACCCTTTTATTTAAGTTAAGTATGTATTTAATTTATTTATCACATTCAAAAATACTTTTGATAAATTTGAAATCTAATAAAGAAATTTAACTCATCTATCATATGTATTTCAAAATATTTTTGAATGAGTTTTGAAGTAATTTCAAAATCATCTATTTTTGGAAAAAAAATCACATCATCAAAATATATTTGAACTAAAAAAATATCTAAAGATTATGTTTTAATAAAAATAGTATGATATTTTAATCCTAAGGAAAATACATTTCATAAAATAAAATAACTCAAATGATCATACTAAGATTTAGGTACTCATTTAAGAAAATAAAATCTTTAATATGTTTGGAAATAGAATTTGTAAATATAAGATTTCCCAAAATATGAGTTTTTTAAACATTAACTTTATCCACAAGAAAACCATTTATAAATTCATATTTAACATACCTTTGATATAGTTTGAAATCCATATGATATTTATATGAAAAAATAATTATAATGGATTATAATAGCGCTATAGTGGAAAATGTTTCCTCATAATATATTCCTTCCTCTTGATTATACCCTTTATCCAATAATCTGTCCTTATTCCTGGTGATCACACCATGTTCAACCTCATTATTTCTAAAAACCCACTTTGTTCCTATAATAGGGAAATCTGATGTTCTATCAACCAATTCTTATAAATTTTTCCTCTGGAACTTGTTCAAATATTCTTGTAAAGATAAAATCATACACTCTTTGGATAAATATGATTATAAGGTTTTATGTTCAATCTAGGATAAAAATGTAGGGAATTCTACAAGGTTTACCACACTCACTATAGTCCTAACTCTATCATCTAATTTTCCTATTAGAGAATATTAGGGATGGTTTTAAGGGTTTTAGGCTGTGTAGGAAACACACCTTAAATTTCATTGTTGTTTATCCTTTAAATATTGGTTTTACTAAAGTCAAGTTCCAAATCACTATACTTTCTATTATCAAAAAAAGGATACAGTCTCATGATTTCAAAAGAATCACATTACTCATCAAATTAAATCATTTTATTATCAAATGGATCCCTTTAATGAAATTTAATGTTATTTTATTCTTAAAAAATATTTTACCTTTTTTTTGAAAACTCTATAAGCCTTAGAAGTAGTAGAAAACAAATAAAGATTCCTTTATCATCCATTGGTTCAAATTTTAAAAAAAATGATCCTTGGTGTTCAAAATGTAAGCATTGCATCAAAATACTTAAAATTATCCAAACATTGGTTTTATTATATTCCTTATCTCCTAGGGAGTTTTTGTTTAAATAGGACAAATTAAAACATTGTTAATTAAATAACATGATACATTTAGAGATTCATCCAAAAAGTGAGTGTGAAGGTTATATTCAAATAACCAAGTCTTATAAATTTATCATAAGGTCTTATTCCATCTTTCCACAAAACAATTATATTGAGGGGTCCTAGGGTAATAAAATGTATGTTTCATACCTAGTTTTGAACAAAAATATTTTAATATATGGTTCTCAAATTCACCTCCATGGTCAATCCTCAAAGAAATAATTATGGAAACATTCTCTATCTGAACCAACATATAGAAAAATATAAAAATAGAACAACCTAAAC
This sequence comes from Viscum album, assembly GCA_963277665.1. Classification (NCBI taxonomy): domain Eukaryota; kingdom Viridiplantae; phylum Streptophyta; class Magnoliopsida; order Santalales; family Viscaceae; genus Viscum; species Viscum album. Next base: position 1,017,419,524 of record OY728155.1, read on the forward strand.
ATTTATAACTCAAAAAGAAAAATAAATTAAACCTTGTAAAATTATCAACTAACATGTAAACAATTATTTTACTCTATGTATTTTTGTTCTAGGAGGTCCAAAAATATCCATGTGGATATTTTTCAGAGGACTACATGTAAAAAACCTATTTAATTGATTCAAAATATGACTTGTGTTTATTTATTATTTCTCATGTATCACATGGTTTCTATTTATTCAATTTATGTTGAGGTAAATATGAAATTAAATTTATCTTATATAATTTTCTCATAGAGTGAACATTAAAATTAACAAGTCTTCTATTCCAAATCCAAAAATCATTTTTTCAGTATTTAAACAGTTCAAATTTTTTCTACACAAATAACTATGATTTAATCTATAGAAATTATTATTTATAGGTGAATTAAAATTTAATTATTCATCTCTAAATATAAAACATGCATTATTTGAAAAATTTGTTGAGTAACCTTCATAAAAAATTTAAAAAATACTTACCAGGTTGTATTTTAATCCTTCTATATAAATAAATTTGTTTATAATAACTAAAATTGGATTTCCAACTGATCCAACTCTAATAAAATTCTCCCTATATTATCACCAAATGTGACATAGCCCCCATCAATTTTAGATAAATAATGGACATTTGAGAAATAATCACTCATATTCCTTGTGAATACACTATCCATATACCATTTTTATTCGATGTTATTGTATATTTTTTCATATAAAATAGATCAAATAAGAAGTTTATTTGGTACCCATATTCTCTTATCTTCTAAAATGTTAGTAACTGAATATTTATGAATCATAATCCTCTTTTTATGTCTATAAATTCCATCATTGAATATTGATAAATTTCAAAAAATAAAAGTATTATTAACACAACAATATTTAGGGTTCCTTATAACAAAACCATTTTCATAATTTCTAGGTTCTACATAATGAAAAAAATTAACTTTATACATCTTTTTTCTTTGAACAAGGCACAAAATTGTTTTTTATAGCTTTGGGTTTTCAAATTTTCATCCAATTCCAGACAAATAATTTTGGATTTTATTGTAAAAAATAATTTGGTTTAGGTAAATTTAACATTATGTAGAAAAACTAGTAGAATGTTTGATTGATTGAATTTATTTTTTCAAGATTTCAATTTTATTACCAGGTTCTTCATAAGAAACAACAAATGTTTTCATCATAAACATTAGGTCTGAAAGTTGTCTATTGAAGTAGTATTTTTCACATTCAACAACATTATAATAAATTTTCAGGCACTTATTATTCTTTTCTAATCATTAATATTTTGTTTCAACAATTGTAAAATATTCATTTAGTTCTTAAAAAGGGAAACATTTTGATTAAGAATTAGATTCATGCCTAGAATAGTAAATTAAATTTACCTCCTCAGATTGTTCCATAACGCAAAGGTTGTCCTTTTTAATTGAGATTTCAACTTTTTATTTAGAGGATGTTTCATTAATTGAATCCTTAAAGGGACTCCATGTGCACTTCATAGATATTTTTCAATTTCACTTTAATTTTGGTTTTCATTTGTATTCTTATCATATTTTTTTGAACTTGTGGAAAAAATGGATTTATATGTCCATGTTTCATTCACTTATAAAAACTTAATTACTTATAACATCCATCATATTTTCTATAGTTATTGAAGGATTTATTAAATCCACTTATATTTTTATATATATTTTTATAAATCTTATAAAATTGAGCATGATCACCATCAAAATATGAACTATTTAAAGTACCCTCATCAGATGATTGAAAACATTCTATTACTTTCCTGTTGTTGTTATCCTTTCAAGTAGAAAATTTTAAATCAAAATTATCATATTTAAAAATTATATTCTCACTATATTTAGCTTCCATTTTTGACTCATATATTCTAAGTGTTCTGATAAGATATTTAATTTCGAAATCTTTCATAATAATAAATTTCATGATGGTAGTATAAATTCTACTCCATTTGGATGGAAGAACTCCTCTAACTTTTAAATCTCCATCATGCTCAGGAACTGGTTCCCCTAGTGAATACAAATTTCTCACAATTTCTTTCAACCTTCCATTTATAAATATATTTATTTCCCCATCAATCATTCTGAATGTGTGTAACTTTATCTTTGTAGTATTTTACCTCATCTGTATTACATTATTTGTTCCTTCATAGGCTACCAATATTTTAGTCTATATTTTATGTATTGTAGCACATTGAGAATCTTTATTGAACTCATATGGACCAAGTTCACATATAATAACATTCATGTATTTGGAGTTCAAATCATATAATCCTTTTACAATAAAATCCAATTTTTCTAGATCTCCTCCCAAAATTGTGTAAGGATTAACGGATTTCAAATAAACATTTAGACCAAGGTTCTTTAAATAAATGATCAACATTGCCTTCCAGCATCTGTAATATTTTATAATGAAATAGATTGCTCTATCCATATTCATATATTCTTTATTATTATCCAAATTACCCATTTGAAGATGATATTTATGTATTTAAACTTTTCATGTTGAGAAATAAAGATTCTCAAACTCTAATATCAAATTTTTGTAGAATAAGAACTACACGAAGACTCAAAAGTGGGGTGAATTGTGTTCATGAAATTATATTCATTTAAAACCACCCTCAGTTAAGGTATGATTGTATTTATATCTATTGATATCATGAGAAGGAAAATAAAAGTAATATAGTAAGATAAATATAAAATATAGAATATTTATATTGATAAGGGGCACAAATATCCCCTAGCCTACAAAAATAATAATCAACTCCCAGACCATATTGATTTCACAAGTACTAGTCCTTTTCCTAGGGAATCATTAGTTGACTGAATGAAAATGTAACCTGGTAAAAATACAGAATATTTTTTAGGCTCCTAGAAGTAATTCCAAAATAAACTTCCTTAAACACTCCATACAAGGAGTTATTAATTATTGAAATGATAATGAATATTGAGAGATTACAAGATTAACAATATGGTTTCAAGATGCAACTGAAAAAGGAGAAGGTATCTCCAAGAGAGAAAAGAAAAAAGGATAATAGCTCAAGGAGATTCATTAAAACACGACACGATTTATCTTAAAATATAAACTATAGAAAACTTGATTATTATTCTTATTCTTCACACTAAGAAACATCAACACAATAATCTTCAAGAGAGAGATAGAGTATGTTTTAGTTTCTATTCTTGATACTCAAATATTTCACTATATTTTCTATAAAACAATTTGAAAGATTCATCTAAAATAGAAAAGGATTTCAAGAGAATCTCCTAGTGTAATTTTCTTAAAATTAACATGAAAAAACGAACTACTTAATAAATATAAGTTATACTTACTCATTTACTGGTACATAAATCCTTTTTGAAATTTATCTACACATAAATAGGTAGTACATTGTTTAATACATCAAAATAATAATTAATTTTCACTTGAAATACTAAAATGACACTAAATAACTGAGTTTCAGAATGAAATATTTGATTTTGGATCACCACATAGATAAAACCCATATATCTAAATTCACGTAGCTAAATTAATCCACCGATAAATTATTCACTTAGGTAAATTTTTCACATATCCAAATAATGCAGGTATCTTGATCATATTTCTAAAATTAGGTAAATAATTTGATCTTCACATATCCAATTGAATCATAAAGCTTATTGGAACCATGTATCCAAATATGCCATGGATCCAAATCATGTAGTTGAATTATCAACATAGCTGACTCTATATAGTCATTTCAACAATGTATCTGTTTCTCACATAGCCAATTTTATGATGTAAGAAATTCATGTATCCAATTATATCATGTATCAAATTGATGGAGTCTATTTATCAATGTAGATAAACTCTAAGTTACCAATGGCCTCACGTACATTATTTTTTACAGACTTTGCCAAAATTTTAGCATAAATGAAGATTATAAAATAATGGAACTATTATGTAATTGTTGAACAAAATAATTTTAAGAAATATTAAAGATACTTAAAATAAAATTTTCTAGTAAAATAAGAATGGTTTTGGGATTATTATAACATAAAGAACATGGGATAGGTTGGGAAAACATTAATATTTCAACAGTTATCTTACCTATGACTGTGTGTATCAAAAGTAGGTAGAATTATCCCCCTACCCAAAATACAATTTCATCCTTTGAACACAAAATAAATATCACAACCATTCAATGAAAATGGATTTTCATCCAATGAAAATATAGAAAACAATAAATAATGAAATATTTTTAACATGTTTCATCAAAATGAGTCATATATACATTGGAGAAACATCACCACAAAACTTTCCATTATAACCAAAAGACACAAGAGATTACATATCATTATTACTAATTATATGTAATATACACAATATTTACCACTATACTTAATAATTTATTGATTTTTGTGAATTATACTTCTTAAATAGCACTATGGTCTAATTAGTTATATAGTAAGCACCATTTGGTCAACCTATAAAACTTTCTCCAATGAAAACATAGATAACTAAACATTAAAAACTCACCTTAGTTACCAAGTCACTAACCTTTCAGATTTCCTAAAATTATAGACCTCTATTACTCCATCATAAAATCATCGAAAAAAGAGAACTTCTAATTATCCTTCTACCCACAGATAAGACTCATTGTAGTTGCCATCACATTGTACTTCTTTACTTTCTAGGGATAGAAATTTCGATAACCTGAATTTTCTGAATGAAATTATGATGAAATAAAACTTTATTCACCTCCCAACTTTAAAAACATGATAGGTCTTGAGAGTGAAAATGAAATTCCAATGCATTAATTTCTAGGACCCTAGGTTTTGAAAGTATTAATGAGGTACATTTTCATAATATATTTGTCCAATTACTGATATATATTTATTTATACATAATAATATTCTTATTTTATACCAGCATATATATATCTATTATGTGAAGGGAGATCCATTAGAATAAAAATTTATACTCATTGGTCATCATATCACATCTACATAATAATTCTAAATGGGAGAATCTAAAATTAAAAAAATATTAATAGCTACAATGTGTGAACATAAAATAACAGATGATTGGATATTTTTAATACCTTTAATTAATAATTATATCTCTATATCTAATCATATAAAATATATTTCCATTTTTTAACTTATTATTTATTTTTTGAAACATTTGATACTCATTCCAATCAACTTAGATAATCCAAAAAATTATTTATTTTGGATCTAAAACATGTATTTCAAAAACAATTAACCACACATGATTACCATTATAAATTTACATTACACTACATTGAACATTTTACAAATAAACATCAAATTATAAATATTATATAATTTTTTAATTAGAATTTAATTATAATAGGGAGATTTTTTCCTATAATAAAAATCATGGTTTATGGATGCCCAATGTTCCCAGAGAGACTATGGATTACATAAAATGGATAAGCATTTCGGTATATATAATAAGTTATCACTACTAAAAAAGTAAAAAACAAGTACTTATTTTTTTCAATGTTTCTATAATGTCTGAATAAAAGTAGTGACAATGATTCTATTTATTACATTTGTTAATTTATGTGATATATTATATTTCATCAAAAAACTAGTTTTTCTAAAGAGGTACTTATAAAGGTAATTATAATTTCATTTAAAATATTTATTAACCATTTATATCTATATTTTTTTTGTAATGTCATGAAATTTTACAACCCATATATTCGATATAGAAATTAGTTTTGTTTATAAATGATTGGGAAAATTATATTGAGTTATAATTTTTACAGACATCATGAAGATGTGATTTCCTATAATGTTGGTAATTTTTTATTTCACATAGATCATGAAGAGATGGATTATCTTCTACTTATTTAGTACTATGGTCATTGATTGATTTCTTAAATTTATGAACATAATACACATCAATATGAATTATGGTTTAAAGAATAAAATCTTTTTCCATTTATAATCTCACTTCATGAGTTAATTTGTGCTTATAAAGAGAAGAAAGGGTAAATATAAAAATTTCATGGTCCTTCTTGAATAAACCATTTCCCACACTAACTTCATGTCAACTCATGAATTTTAATTATAAGTAATAAATGATCTTATCCTTTAAGAAGGACCATGAACTCTATATACAGGTCATCTATGCTATTCATAAACATCAAATTCTTAAATAAAAGTCCATTCTCGATGAAGTATTATGTAAGGATGATTCAATCATATAATATTTAGTATTATATCCATGGATATTTTTAATCATTATTTGATTAATTTTTTTAGTGTAGAAGCAATTAATTCACTTGTGGTAACAATTCCTTTTAATAACACACTTGTTATATAAAATTATGTTTTATCAATATAGAAACAAGTTTTTGAATTTACTATACAATATGATTCCAACATCCAAATATCACTTGTATATAATCAATAAAATTCCCTTTGGGGTACTTTAATACAATTTTTCATACTCCCTTTTTGATTTTTCAAAGTTTTTTTAAGGATACTCATTCTCCTCAAAGAAATAATTAAGTTCCCAACGCATGTCAGATACTCAAAATCAACCAAACATGCTTGAATTGACTTGATACATTATGGAAATGATCCAACATTGAATTTTTATGTGTATGAATAAATCATATGTCAATTCAATAAACAGTGTGGTTGGTGTGATTGTAAAATGTATTTTCATTCAAAATAGATATTTTAGATCATACCATTCATCACATACTCAATGCCTATAAAAAATTATATGACTGTATTTATATTTTAGGAAAATGATTTATAATACATTTTTACATGTACAAATAAACTACATATAAATTTAACACACAGTGTGTGCAGAATAACTCAAAGTTCATGTTTTCAATATAAAAGTTACATTTCAAATTACAAAATTCTCCACATAGTCAACATAAAGATAATAAATTTATATTTTATTTATTCATTAGTAAAATGATATGTTATTAATTTTTGATATATGGGAATCAACCATACATCAGTATAACATGTGGTGTGACTATTATGACTCAATGTATGTGTTTTTAGTATAAACATAACATTGTTTTCTCACAACACGTGTCATACAATCACAATTGAACAAAAACACTAAATGTATTGATACCTTTGTAACATGATCCCTGATTTATTTATGATGTGTAGTAATTAACAAAATATCTATCTGACACACAATGAGATCAGATTGACTAGAAGTACACCTTTTCAATATATAATTGAAATTTTAGTCTCAAATGCATCTAATATACTCAAATATAAGAAAGGGTTTGGGTTGTATTTATAATTTTTAATAATGATTTCTGATTAATTTTTTAGGTGTAGGAATTAAACTCAAGTCAATTCTACAAATTGTGTGCCTGATATGACTGAAAGTGCATGTCTTCATTTGAAAATGGAATTTTAGTTCAAAATGTGTGTCACATACTCCAAAATGGGAAATTTCTTTTTAATTGTTTGTATATTTAAGTAAAGAGATCAATAACTTAATTGGGGAACATTGAAATTAATTCCATGTCATTTTTACACATAGTTTGGTCAGTATGACTGAAAGTGTGTGTTTACTTATAAAACGGATATTTAAGTTCATAACATATGGATCATAATAAAGACCAATAAAACACACTCTAATTGTATATTTAATTTATAATAATGATGTGTAATTCAGGTTTTATGTGTAGGAATCAACTGCATGTCAATCTATCACACGATGTGGCTAGTACAACTGAAAGTGCTTGTTTTCTTTTAAAAATAAGATTTTAGTTCAGAACATAGGCTGCATATTCAAAATTGAGAAAACATATTCAAAATTTATTTTTATTTAAGTAAAAATATCGATAATTCATTCATGGTATATAGGAATTAACTGCATGTCAATGTAAAAATGGTCTTTTTAATATGCCTGAGGGTAAGTGTTTTCAATATTAAAGATACATTTTAGTTCAAAATTAGCGACACATAATAAAAATCGAGCAAAAACATACATATTTTCTTGATATTTTATAAAAATGAGTCATAATTTATTTTTTATGTGTTGGAATCAACCACACATCAATTTGACACACAGTGTGACCATAATAATTGAAAGTGTCTATGTTCATTTAAAATTTACATTTAATTCAAAAAATATCTCACATATTAAAAATCAATAAAAACATTCATCATAATTTAATAAAACTATTGATAATTCATTTGGGAAGTGCATTAATTAACCATACAATAATCCGATAGAGATTATTTTTGGTATGGGTGAAAGTGTTTGTTTTCGTTTAAAAGTAAACTTCTAATTCCAAACATGCATCACATACTCAAAACTGATAAAACACACCACGATTGTATTGAAATTTTAGGAAAAAATATTTGATTCATTTGTGAGGTATAAGAATTAAATATATATCAATCTAACACATGGTGTGGATGGTGTGACTCAAAGTGTGTTTTTTCAATATAAAAGTAATATTTTAGCTCATAACACATGTCAAAATGTCAAAAACAAGAAAATTTACTCCAATTGTTTTAATAGTTTATGAAAACTATATGTGATTCATTTGTGATGTATAGGAATAAACTAGACATCAATTTATCAAATAGATTGGATAGTATGACTGAAAGTGATTTTTTCATTTAAAAGGAAAATTTAGTTCAAAATGTGCATCACATACTCAAAACTGTGAAAATTTACTTATACTATCACGATATTTTTGTAAAAAAATTAATAATTAATTTCTGACCTATTTGAATTAATCTCATGATAACTTGACACACAGTGTGATCAATATGACTTGAAGTGCGTGTTTTCATTTAAAAGTGATTTTTTAGTTCAAAACATGTGTCCCATACTCAAAAATGATAAAAAACACTTGTATTGTGTTGATGAATTATATCAATAATTATTAATTCATTAGTGACGTTTATGAATCAATCACACATTAAAATGACACCTGGTGTGTCCGGTGTGACTGAACGTATGTGTTTTCTTTTAAAATTAATATTTTAGTTCAACTGCGTGTCACATATTTAAAATCAAGTAAAAAACTCTCTGATTATGTTGATACATTAGGATAAAATATATAATACATTTTTGAAGTTTAGTAATTAACCACATATCAATCTGACACACATTTGGGCCAGTATGACTAAAAGAATATGTTTTCATTTAAAAGCAACATTTTAATTGAAAACATGCATCATATTCTAAAAAATTAGAAAATAAGCTATGATTATATTGATAATTTTGGGAAAATATTCAAGATTCATTTTGGTTGTGTTGGAATCAATAATACATAATCCTAACACATGGTATGGTTGGTTTGACTCAATAATTGTTTTCAATTTAAAAGTAACATTTTAGCTCACAAGGCACATCATATAGTCAAAACAAAAAAAATCTCAAATTATATTAATAATTTATGAAAATGAATAATTATTCTCTTTTGATTTATATGAATCAAATTCTCATTAGTTAAACACCCAATGTGTACATATTGACTAAAAGTGCATGATTTAGTATTAAATTGACATTTTAGTATAAAATAAAAAAGTCAAAAACCCAATGTGTACAGATTGACTAAAAGTGCATGATTTAGTATTAAATTTACATTTTAGTATAAAATAAAAATCACATGCACAAAATTAAACAAATATTCTCATATTTTCTCAACACTTTAGGAAAATGATTTTTTGATTCATTTGTGACATTTAGGAATTGACCTCAAGTAAATCTGACACATGATGTGGTCATAATTCCCAAATGGAATGTTTTCATTACAAAATTACATTTTAGGTCAAAACACATGTCACATACTCAAAATCAATAAAACTCACTCGAATTGTCCTGATATTTTAGGAAAATGATCATTTGTTAATTTATGATTTGTAGGAAATAATATTATGTTAATCTAACATATTGTGTGACTAGTATGACTAAGAGTGCATGTTTCCATTTGAAAATGGAATTTTAGTTCAAAATTATAATCACATACTGAAAATGGTGAAAATTTACTCTTATTTTGATGATATTTTAGAAAAATATATTTTCATTTTTTAATTTTCAAAATTCCCAACATATCATTTTAACTAAAATTTAAAATGGATTACGAAAAATTCCATAAAAATTTGATATAATTTTTTATGTATTATTTCTAAAATAAATATATTTTTTATTGTAGGAACCCGCTTATTTTTGTATGATGTTGTATTGAACATTGGAGAGGGCCTACTATGAGAGTTGTTTCTTTATTGGTTATATTTATTTTTTTTGAATTAAATTTTACACTAATGTAATTATATTACGCTGAAATTATTTAATGTAATATTATTTAATGTAAATTTTAATACCGTTTATATTTAACATAATATTGGTACTAAAATTTAAAAAAATTTATGTTTATTACTGACTATTGTAGATTGATGTAGATATATCTACTAGCATCCTCTAGCTGCTTGTAAGTGCTTTTATCAGAGCTAAAATTAGCATCGATAATAAAACCCACCTTTTAAAGACACTCACATCATCAGTGTTTCATTGCACAAAAAAATGATATACATTATTGATATTATGTGATGAAGTTCATAGGCTACCAAAAAATGTTGAAAATATATTTTGTATATAATTTATCAAATATTTATTCAAAATTAGAATGGTAATGTATGGAACATTTAATGAATAAATATTGGAGAAAATAAATTTAAATTTTTTATCAATCATGTTGGGAGTTATTTTCTATGTATAAGAGAAGTCATTGACACATTGAGTAAAGAAAGAATACCCCTAGATCTGGCTTCTTGTGTCTCTAATGAAAAATCGGAAGGCAGTATCACTATAATCTATTAGTGAGTTGATGATTGTGTTTAGGGATAGTTCATTGGAGATTAAAATATTTTATATGGATTCTCCATCAAGTATAAGGGATTTTAGATCGTATTATACTCTAATCATCCTAAATTTATACTTTTAAGATGAAGAATTTGATTTGAAGTTCATAAATGAGAATATGGGTAAATGATTTAGGAAAATTATATATTAAGAAACACTAGGTCAGGTTTGGGTAAACAAAGGTTGACTTAAATTCAGATTTGTTTGGTTATGGTTCTATTATACAAATTCTCTAATATGAGGTTATAATACTAGTTAAATACCTATTTCAGGATAGATATTGTTTTATAGCTTTTGTGGTGTGAGTATAGTTATGTAATTATATGAGTTTAAATGAATATGGTGGGGGGAAATCATGAAATGGTTTGGATTTAGGTGTCCCAGTATTTATGGTTGAGACTTTATTTTAATTATTGGGATTATTTTTTTATTGATATTCTGAATTTGAATTATAAAATATTGTTGATGTTATTAGAATTGTGAAATGTATTTTACAAGTCAAGTTATTTGGGCAGTGCGTTGATTTGTATGGTTAATGTTATTTGGATGAGGCATTGAGTTTGTGTCTGATTGTATTGTTATTCAATTTAATTTATATATTTTTATTTGTTTTGGGTGAGGTATTGGACATGAGATGTTGAAAAATCCAACATTGGTGTAGAAACCACATCCAAACTAATGAGGGGGTTGTGGTAAACTACTAATTAGGTGTAAAGAATTTTTCATATTGGTAATGTGGGGTTTTGAGGTAGTAGGTCCACTCATGAGTATGAAATACCCATTATTAGTTGTTTATCATAGTTCCATATCCCCTTGGGTTTTGGTTGAAAAAACAAGTGTGTGTTTTTTATTTTAGAAACATGATATCGATGTTTTTTGGGTTATGGTTTGTGCTAAAGCTTGATTATTATTAATGTTCTTTCATATGGTTTTATAAACATTCAAAGGTTCAACGTATGTTTTATAAAATTAATTTGTATATTTTAGGATTTTCACATTCATAGGATACATGGTTTGTCTTAAGGATATCCTATCCAGACATGTACTCACCCCATTCATGTGAATATTGGTGAACATGTATATTTTGCTGACTTGTGTTGCAAGTTTCTTGGACATCGATTCATTAGATGTGATGGAGTAATGTTGATCATCTTGTGGACACTAGTGGAGGATGGGTCATCATTTTTAGTCAGGTAATTTTTATAGAATAGTATACAAATCATCATTATATAATTTTTTTTAAAAGCAATAAAGTTATAGGGAAAGAACTGCCTGGAAAGACTGGCCAAATGATCATGGGGATATGGGGGTCTAAAATGGGGGAGACTGTGGGCATCCTTTATAATGATATTGACCCTCACTGAATTCATGGTGTTCAAGTTATGAAAAACTAAACTCTCAGGTCCAAGGATATTAAGAAAGTCCAGGTAATCCATGACTTTATTACCCTCCCTCTATGTATGGATCGCTCTCTTTATTTTCATATCATTGTATTATTGTTATATTTGGTGGTGGTGTATGCATTTTCACTCATATATTTATATTTTGTACTATTTTAAAGGGATAAAAATATTTTGTGAGTTTGGGTTTCCTTCCATTCCCCATGGTGGGTGTGTCATCTATTTTTACAACCATGCTTTTAGCATTTGTAGAGAAACACCAAGGACGAAGACACATTCCAAATCGACTCAGGGGCTGGTTTGAGTAGCCAAACATTAATGGGGTGTTATAGTACAAGGTATATTTTTAGTGAGTTGATAATGTTTTTCATAGTTTAATATTATGTTTTGTGATCCATTGATAATCATAAATATATATTTTATTATGATAAAACATATTTCTAGTGTCGAGATTATTTTATGTTGTTCTTAGGCTACAAAAACTATTTGAAGATATATTTTGAAGATAATTAATGGTAGAGTTATTCAAAATTATCATGGTATTGTATTGAATATTTAATGAATAGATATTGGATAAGAATAATTGAAATAATCTATGAATAATTTGTGGAAATAATTAGTATTTATTAGAGAATTCATTGATATATTCAGTAAAATTGTAAAGGAACATTGTTACATGGAACAAAAGGTTATGTTTTATTGAACAAGTCATTATCTGTTGAAAAAATGGATGTTATCTTATGTATTATGGATTTAATCTAAAAATAGGTCAAGATACCTTCTAATTGTGTGAGCTACCATGTATACCTAGAAAATAACATTTTAGTTAAAATTTGTTATTTTATTAAAAAATAATTTATATCAATTATGATTGGGTTAAAGAATTAAAACATATTCAATTAATCCATCAAATTAAAACAATATGGATAATATTTTAAGAAAATAAAACTAAACAAAAAATATAAATGAATTGTCAATTTTACTCAATAAAAATTATTTTAACTAAAAATTGATTTTAAATAAATAAAATAAATTTAGAGAAAATCTGTTCAAGAGAATCTGAATCTAAAACTAGATTCTATTGGTTTCATGACCCTAATACACCAAAATCATTAGAAATATCAAGTACTTGGACGAAACATTCCTAAAAATCCCTAAATAAGAAAGAAAATATGATCACCACATGCTTGGGTACTAGTTTATTAAAAAAAGAATACTCATGGATCTTAGGTCAAAAATCTATTATAAAATAGATATTTTCACTTGGAAGGTAAGTAGAGATTCTAATTTTTTAATAGAAGATATAGTTACATGTATCAATAGGGTCAAGAAATATTTGTCCATCCATCAAACTCTTAAAGATATGATGGTTATACTCGCACACCTCTTCATGGAAGGTCTAGTCTAGTATTAGATGACATTGTTGAAATTACCAAGGTCAGATTCATAAGTATATATCTTAAGGAAGAGTTATGAAGGAGGTATCGAATTGAAATAGATGAATATACAACTATATTATTTATTAGATGTTCCAAACCAGATTGGTGCATCTGTATATTGATAAGTTTGAATGGGTGGCACTGTTTATGAAAATAGGTACTGAGAAAAGGTATATGAGTATGTTTACTGGGGTATTAAAGTTGGTAATTGAGGGAATGATATTGATTCATGAACCATAGATCATGTCTTGGATTCTAGCACTGAAACATAGAATTAAGAGTTAATTGATAGTCTATGGAATAATAAAATATCACAAGGAACAATGTACAAGTGGTGTTCCAGAGAATCCGGTAAGGATTTGGAATACTAGTTTGATGATTGTTGTTCCATTAGGGGATGTAATAGAGAAATACAGATAGGGTGTTACACTAATTTGATAGAGGTTATAAATTTTTATATTTCTGGTAAAGACAAACTAATGTCTTGTGTTATTCATTTTAGAAAAAGATTCATCCAAGACACAGATGTCTACAGAAGGGTTAAAAATTAATGGTGAGGGAAAGTATAGATCTACGGCAGAAGAAAAAAGTGTAATGTGGATACTCATAAGAGAAAGAAGATTATACTAGGGACATTTTGGAATTTAAAATTTTAGGTACTACTATGTGAAAACTAGAGGATGGAATGGGTTAAGTCAATGTTAAAAGAGGGAAGCATTGAAGGATTCCCTCTGTTGGTTCTTATAGACAATGGAGTCAACCATGAAATTATTCCCAAATGGTTAACTAAGGACTTATTAGTTCATATAGTAGAGAAATTGAAGGATATTATGTTTTCAGTATCCTTGAAGGTGTTTTTCAAATAGATACAAATAATTTGGTGTGGAAAATGGATTCTAAAACTGAGAAAGAAGAGGTTAAAAATCTCATTGATGTGACTATAGTAATTACCAAACACTTTTTTGATTGAAAAAATAATATCTCAAAATAAGAATATTAATAATTAACTCATGCAGTGACTAATATAATCAATATTTTATTGCAAGATTGGCATCACAAAGTATTTTCATAGCCATGTTAAGAATAAAATAATGTTTCCTCTGACTTATAAGTATAAGGAGAAAGTGTATAAAATTATGAATCATCTATGACCATTGATAAAATTATCCAATATGTCATTGATATGGAAAAGGTAATTTTTTTAAATATCCCATATCAAGCAAGAAGTCTAGATCACATGGAATTCCAAGAAGACCTCATCTAAATGTAATCCAAGGGAATTTCACCACATAGTCAATATTCACCAGGAAAAAGACACATGTGAGAACATAAATACGAATACCTTAAATAAGATTCCAAAAACTAGTGTGAGGCTTTTTGAGAAGGGGATATAGAACAAAACCTTATATCTTATCCATTAAGATAGATCAATCTCCTTTTAATATACTTCTTGAAGATAAATCTCTATCCATCGTTTTATCAGTTCAACCATCCTACATTCATCTTTCACCACCCAAAATATACCATTTTTATGTACAAATTAGAGGAAATATTAAGGGTGAAATTATTCCATCAACCGCCTCTTGAGAAACTGATGAATTCCCACTCTAGCTCACCCAAAACCGAATATACTCCTCTATAATATTTAATTATACCTTATATATTCTGGACTGTTTATATAAATATTTATGAAAAAAATGTATGGTTCAGGTTTTTGGACCCAAAATTTCATTTCACTATTAAATTTTTTAAATCTGACTATATAAAAGAAACCCCTGGAAATTGAAAAAGGTCATGAAAACCAGATCATGAAAGAAAACCTCCTTCAAATGGAAATCTTTTGGTTCCACTCAAAACAATAATCCTTAATTGAATCATCTTAACATATCTACATAATGAAAATCCTGTTAATAAATCATCCTATAATGAGGAATGTGAATATCCACACATCATCCATAAATTAACAATAGGGAAAATAATTTCCCCCTTTTTTATCAGCAAGATATTTTTTTCTGAAAGAGTGTTAATAAAACTACATAGATCAGAGCATGAGAGATATTTTTTTAATAATAAAGTAACTAGATATCATCAACATAGAATCACAATAATATTAAAATAACATTAAATATAAAAAACATTTTCACACTATATTCTAATTTTATCCATAGATATTTATTTGACATGTTTTTTGCGATTTTGTAAATTTAATTGTTTTTTATCATCAAAATTGAAAATAATGTCAGGTTCTATGTGTTTTTATTCATAAAAACTATTATTATTGTGTATTTAATATATTTTATTATGATGTTTGTGGTTTATTAGTTTTTTGGTTTTAAATATCCTAGAATTCATTATCAAATTTCAAGCCAGTGGGACAATGACCCATTATATTGACATACATTACATATGCGTTTTCTTCTTCTTTTATTTGATGGATTATAAGTAAAATTAAGATAATTCCTCCTTCATTGAATAAAAGTACATTCAAAATACAATTATCATTATATATAGATATGGTTCTATTCCATAATGCTTAAAATATTAATATCTATAGTATAGATTAGTGTATGGAAATTGAATATCACTGACCTACAATTGGACTAATGGTGTAAGATTTACTTAAATTTCATGTTTTAATTATTTCAATTATGTCACATATTTGTGTAATTGGACCTATAATTGAACAATATCAATCAAAAATGTCATTGGATATAATTAATGGAATATTGGTTACAAGAGATAAATTTTATGATTGACAATAAAAGTGAACCTCTACAAAGTTGGAGCATATTTAAATAGATTTTCAAAGATTAGTCCTAATAAGTAGTAATCTACCATATATGATTTTTATAATATTTTTTATAAGAATATCATAATATAATATTTATATTTCATTTTAAAAACTACAACATAAATAATAAATAACTTATTGAGTGTTAAACTAGTTTCAACATAGTAAGGATTTATTTTTCATAAAATGATTCAATATATTAACCTCTATTAGATAAAATTTTGATGAATTTGTAGTTATAATCATTTTATAGTATAATAAATTTTATCATTTAAAAAATATTATCAAAATTGTATCAATTTTTTTAAAATAATAAAAAAATCTAAACAAATATTATATCATATATAAACCACGATGGATCGGGGGTTTCATTGGATCTCAATGGAGGGTGCCCTGAATATCACCCGAGAATATTCTATAAAGTAACCACAAAAATATAATTGAGGGAACATAATGTACCCTGGTCTGATAATATCACACTAATCATTATATGACATGACAACATGAATATTATTGAGGGTACACAATGTACCCCAGTATAACAAGATCATGATTGATTCATTCCATATTTACATTTTAATATATAAAATACTATAAACTGAACAATGTTATCCTGAAGAATATGTGTCCATTATTAGAGATTTAAAAACTATTTCATCAATTTAAAGGTAATAGTGATAGATTTATTCCATTATTTTTTAATAATTTAAATATTATTCACTGTATATCAAATTGTAGAAAATATTTATAAATTTATTATGAAAACTAATTTAAAATAGGTAATATGTGAGATATTGTATTGGTTATCAACATCTTCCACCTAATATGTATTTAATTGGTATAATTATCATTTTTTGATGCATAAAAAGGTTCAAAAAATCAAATTATTAATCTTTTAAAGGTTCAATTATTATATAATAGAATTAGGGTTAGTGTCAGTATGTTACATAGAATAAAATTGTACTCCTTGTTCTATAATGCTTTATATGTGTTTCAATATCTTCAAACTTATCTTATTAATTGATACAAGGATATATAAGGGATCATGTTTTATTCTATGAGATTGAAATATTCATGGAGGATATCCTCTAATAGGAACTCAAGATAACCACAAGAATATCCAGGACATCAACCTAAACCTCCTATGTATTTTACTTACCATAGGAGGGGAGTACATGAGAGTCTTGGGGAGATGTGTAAGTGTCTTTGGGAATATGGGTAAGGGTTTAAGGGGTCCATGTATGGGTCTTTTGGGTGTTTTGTAAGGGGCTTGGGGAATTTTTTAAGGATCTAGGGGAGTTCCTTAAGGTTCTTAAGGGAGTTATATAAGGGTCTTGGGAAGCTATATAAAACTCTTGGGATCTTAATCTACCATGGGGTAGTACTATAATTACATACCATGTTAATTTTTTGTATTGTAATAGTTGGTTCCCTAAACCAAAATATAAAGTAAATTTCCATTACTATATCATGTATACACTGATCTATGCATGATGTACACTTAACATTATAGTGAATACTTTTCTACAGAAACTATTTAAATAGTAATTTCCATGGATTAAATTTTATATCAAATGGTTATAACAGATCCTAGGATATAATGATAACCTCAAGATACTATAAAATTAATCATAAATATATTAACTATGGTCTATATACATCATACTAACTAGATATTGTTGATGTTTTACTGTCAGCTTCTGGGAGCTCATAGGCATTGAGACTTCTTCTCATGAATTCCACGTATGGTGATAAATGGTAGGTTATATCATGATGACCAGCCCAATAGGAACACCACATGATTCATGTGTCATTGGATGTTCTTATATATGAACATGTGTATTGGCCTCTAGATATGAAATCATTATCAATGTGTTCCATTTGATCACATAATTTTAAGCAAGGAAAAAACTAGAATAATGAAATCCTTGTGAGGTAGATTGTGTTGGGTGTGTCATTGGTGGTATAGAATTGGTTGGTTGATCAAGATATAATTTGTTGATTCCAAGTTGAGGAAGTAATATATCTTGGCCGTAGATGATCAGGATGCTAGAACCTTCATATATCCTTGGGTAAGATAGTCGGAGGTAAATCGTTCTAGTTAGATCAATGAATAATAAATCAAGAAATTATGATGACACTAGTGTGTGTCCTACTTTATGAGATATATAAACACAAAGAGATTATATTATAGTGTATGTGTTCATTGGTTGGTTTTCATTAGTAGATCAATTATTTATCTCTTTAGGGGACTTGAGGGGTTGCTATACTTTGCTCCTATCAGTGAATACAAATCACTAAAATCGAGATAAGGGCCTAGAGGTTCATATCCAATAGCATATTCGAGAAACATATCTATTCTGGTTAATATGTATAATGGACATGGTGGTCCTCACCATGACATCCAAGGGTTGTCTAGTATTTTTGGTCACCAATAATTGAATAAAATTATTATTATTCATACCAAGAATAATTTTATTGAATTTTTTTGTTAAAATTATTTACAAGTGTTTAAGTACATATGAGGGAAATGTTATAAAAATGAATATTATTTTAATAATCCATGTGCATTTGATATTACCGTCAATTATGATTTGAGTTAAATGAATTGGTTTTATCACATAAAATATATTTAATATATATTATTGTCATGTGATAAAATTTAAATAGGATTAAAGTTATATTTTAGTTCATCATAATTATTTATTTCTAATTTAGTGGTTTATTTATTTATAGGGTTCAGGGAACCCTATTCGGGTATTTTGTCGACCCACAATATCAGTAGGAGAGTAGAAGCTCGTAAGTGAGAAATTCATTCTAATAGATGAGAGTCTATATCTACTTAGACATTATAGATAGAGAGTTTCTATCTTCGAGAAACCTATACAATAACACAATTGATAGATCGATGGTATGATATCATGGTGATCGTTTCAATGCCGAAGGATTATTCAGAGCTTTTTTCAAGCACCTAGAATTTAACAAACGATGTGTATGATGATTCATGAGGCATTTTTAGATGTTGTTGAAGGGTTATTATTTAGATACTTTGAGAAATGATCACCAGAGACAAGATTTAGTCGAACACACAACAAATGAAACCACATACATATTAATTTTTATATTTTTGCTCTATTCAATTCTTGCAAGATACTAAGACCGTACCAGAGCCAGTATCATTAGGGAAAATTAGTTTCTTCACCCTTATGATAAAAAATTTCAAATCCCAAGACAATCAACTTTCACCACGTACCCAAGTACCTAAAATTTAAATAAGAGGGATCATATGAATTTTACGAGCCTTTATACAATTAATTTTAATTAAAATAATTAGAGATTTAAATTTTTGTCACAACCAAATAGATCTCATGTCGATCTGATTTTGGATGTCAAAGCTATAGCCATCTAAATTTTTTGATACAGATCATTTGTTGTTTTTAAAATATTACAATTTAAGATTGATTTATATTTACTTGATCTTATTGTTAATGATTCCTATCATTTCTGTTAAAATTAAATTGTTCTGGAAAAGGCTCCAACTGGAATAGTGTTTCTGATTGGTGGGAGTACTACAAATAAAAAACGAATAAAATTATTAATAAAATTATTAAATAGCCATCATGACTCCAGTTCATTCCAATAGTTCTTGGAATATTCAAAATTTAAAAATCATTTTAAATTAATCTAATAAACTAGGAATTATGAGTTTTTTGTGTGGAATAAATTTTCAAACTAACATTTTAGACTTGATGTAAAAATTGTTAGTGGGGAGATTTTGTAAAAAATATGGGTTTGTAGGACTATATATATGTAAACACCCTTTTTCTTTTAAAAAAAAATAATTCCAAGAGTGGGGTGGTGTACTAAAAAATTCTACATAACATTGAATTTATAATAAAGGATCCATTTTCAGAATCTTCCGCTAGAAGGCCTCCTATTTGGAGTGCTGAAATCCCCCCTTTCTCCAATTCCCACACCACTCCACCAAGGTGTTTCCATCCTTTTGGTCAGACCTCCCGAACATAGAAGTTCCTCCCTACCCACAAATTGTACCATGATGGGCTCTTAATAGACATCCCATGGCCAACCAACCTCCACCACCGATGTCTAGACACTGGCCACCAACCTCCCTGTCACCCATCAGTCGAGACTCTGAAGCTACATACCAGTGCCACCCTTCAATCCACCCTAGATCCCATGCCACCTCATCGTACGAGACTGATAGAAGCCACACTACCTCGTCTCACCTCCATATCACTACAATCATCGACTAAACAACCCCTCTTAATGGCCAGATCTATGAGATCAGGCCATATCCACCAGTGTTGCTGGTGATCCCCGACATCACCATCCTCTATAGTTCTATCTGTTGTCAGCCTGAGGTCCTACTGCAGCCATCAATAATGATCTTGGATCGTCAACCTCACGGATGGTCTCTACATCTTTCTCGAGGCACTCACTGCTAACCTTCCCCAAGTGGGCATCTTTGGGCTGCCCCGTTGCCACCTCACATCAACCACCGTGCCCCCCATCGAATAGTTGTTGTTGTAGATTCCAATCATTGGTGGATACCATGCGGTTCTCCCAACACCATAGTATGACCTCTTCCACAGTCTCATCTACTTATGTTGGACCTAATTCTTAATGAAATTGGTCTGGGTGGATCTACCTAATCCTGAATGAGTCACCTTATGTCTTCATGTCCCCGAACAACCCTGCACGAGGTCTGCACGCCCAAAATGGTCTTGTGCGCATTTGGCATGACCTGATTTGACCATGTTTTAGGTTTTAGGGCCCGATCGATTATTTTTATAAAAAAAAAAATTAAGTAAGTTAATTTAATTTAAGTATTAAATTATTTTAAATAAAAAATATTTGTCTTTCGAAAAAAATAAATTTAATATTCTGAATAATTAATATAATTTAGGTATTAAATTAATAATAGGGAAGAATATAATTGAATTATTAGAATTTAAATAATTCATATAATTTAATTATTTACCACATACTAAAATTTATTGAAATTTAATTTTTATCTTGCTTAAATTAATTTTTATTACTAGTCTTGAGAAATTGATCAACCTGTGTATGTCTGGTTTATTTATTTAATTATTTAATTAAGTGAGGTTATTGTAATTAAATATGATGGTCTACACATCATTTTATTTTGGTTAATATTTATAAAGGAATGTGTATCCAAATTTATCTACTGTATATTACTCCCCTAGTTCCCCTCGCCTACATGAAAGTATTATTGTACTTGGATGGGGATGCTGTAAGATGCATCCAATGCCAAGTAAAGAAAAAATCCAGATGATCAATAGATACACTGGGTGGGGACTAGCTTTGTCATGAGTAATTATACTTCTTAGGTATGATCTCCTTGGTAATGGTTGGTACATTGAGATTAAATGGATCAACCTGTTTTAGATGATCAAGATCAATCAGGTCATTTTAATTCATGTATGCATTTATTTATTATTTTATGCATTTTCATGATAGAATAAAACACATAAAATAATAAACAAGAAAAATTAATAAATAATCGATGAATGTTTTTCTATTAATTCTTAGTTTTGATCATGAAAACATAGATTGAACAAGATTAATAAAAATGATTTACATTATTCTAGAATCATATACAAACCCTCAAAAAATATTATGTTGCAATACACTTTCCATCATTTTAACATGAACAAAACCTAGTGGTTGGGGTGCTCTTCATCCAAGGATGAAGGTTCCTCTTACTACTATGGAGATCTTATGAGAGGAATGGGTTCACTTAACTAATTTTAGAAGAAAATAATTATCTAAATCTTCTAGGAAACAACATTAGAGACAAGTGTTGAGTAAATCATGTTTTTGATTTTAGAATCTAGAACTTCACTCGAAAGGTTACGGAGCCACGTGTTAATGTGGTCGGCTAGAGAAATACCTACCTTGAACTATCCATGTAGTGTTGTATCCCAATCATGTATACTATGAGATGAATTTCAATGATACTTTTGATTAGAATAATCAAGTGATAGGGAATTCTAAATCTAGTACAAAGGGTTCCTAGAATTCAATAAAATAGTGGGAGAAATTTTATGATATAATTAATTAATCAATAATGTATGAATCGATCATCAACATAAGTGTAAAAAATTTCTAGATTTTATTTTTTTATAAAATTATACGTAATACCACAATAACATTGTAATAATCAAGGAAAAAGTAAATTTCCAAACTAGAAAAAAATTTCAATTGCAGTACAGGCGCTTTTATATAATACTATGATATTGGGCATTCAAGGTGATAGTGTCCCCAATACCAATTAAGTTATCATAGGAAGCAAGGGTTTGAAAATGATACTTAAAAGAGACTCATGTATGAAACATATGATGGTTATTTCATTATTATATTATAAATTTATGATGTTAGTTGTGGATACGACATCATAACCTAAATGATATAACATTTTGTCTCATCTTTGAGAAGTTTTCGATGATAAACTGAAGAAACAATATGAATTGGTGATGATTAAACTGGATATGTGTAAATTTAATGATGGGTCATGATCTTTCAATGGATCATTTTATCATTTCATTTTAAACCATCTAGTCAAGTTTTATTTAATATTACAAAACGAACATTATGGATAAAATTCTTTATTACCATTTGGGTATGGTTCACTAGTTAAATGAGAACTTAATGAAATTATTATATTTAATACTTATAGAGAAAAAGTTTAAAGACAAGGTGAAAATTACAATGGAATGTTTAATTCTAAAGGAACATTTGCAACGTCCTTAAAAGAATATGTATTAAAAAAGAGGTCATTTTTTCACATATCCTAAAATAAGTCTATGGAAGTTAAAATAAAATCAACAAAATTAAGAAAGAATATTCTACTTATTATTCATGTATATTAAAAAAAATTAAATGTAATGTTTTGATTATACTTCATGGGTATTAAATTAAAAATGATTATCAAATATGTGTATTGAAATAATGTATCCATGTATGTAGTCTAAATGTTACAAGAAGTGAGGTGTATTTTCTGAGTAGTTGGGAAAGGGTGGTTCCTAAGTCAGTGGTGAGAAATACCTAAATTATAATTTCAAATTTTGATGATTATAACAGAACATTTATTTTGTATTAACAAAATATTTATCTCAAACGTCTTTTGGACATAAGAAGAAATTATTCTATGTTCTAGAATTAATGTTTTTGGTTGTGTTTAGTACTAAACCAATAGTTCAGTAATGATTGAATCATAGGAAATACCTGATGAATATAAAATGTTGGACATATATACCTAGTTGTGTAAAAATAATAATGTCTCAAGAAAAAATAAAAGTTGATTTCAAGGATATATCCAGTATGGTATTTATACTTATTGGATTTAAAGACCTTAGGAATTATCGACACACTTATATACTTCATTTTGGACAAAGAAGACTTTACAAATAACTGTGTGGCACAAACCCTAAATAATTAGTTTGGATAGAGAGAACGAACACCTCCAAGGGTAATATAGCAGAAGGTATACTTCATAAGACTTCTTTTAATGTATTATGGAATTTGAAATTAAAGTATTCAAAATTCATGCTATGAAGATATAATTTCTTCGAGTTGGAATTCTGAAGAATATCTTAACCAATCATTTATTGATCATTATAATTTAGTAAAAATAATTCCTAAACATGAATTAACTTATCTACATCAAGGATATGATTCTAATAAGTATGGTCTATGATGAGTCTCACATATTAACTTTCATGAATGATGTGCTACATGGAGTAATTAATAAATGAAAATGTCCTTATACACATCAGAGTCAATATGTAAGTTAAAGGAGAATCAATATCGTGACATATAACCATTGTAGACACTTCCATTATTTTTCAAGAAATACATTGAAAATAAAAATGTTATCCCATTACCATATTCCAACTAACATGAATTATGAATATCATTTTGAGTTATAGTATGATGGAAATCAATTATATAATAATAACATGTGGTTAGATGAAATGTGTTTTTTATGATATAAATGAACATGCATAATGAAAAACACAATGAGAATCTAAGGAAATTATCCTAAACATTTAAGGAAATTATATAAATAACTATGATATAATGGTTATAATAGAGTGATAAAGTATATTTATATAAGGGTGCACATCTCTATTTGAGATAGTGGGAGCTAGACTGACTTGGGTTTAGTTAATACCATAGATGCAGAAGTAGTTGGCATAGGAATGAGTTCCACAAAAGGAGTGAAAGAGAATATTTTAGAGACATATACTGCATAAGAAGGATAAAACCATGATGATGGTTTTATATTCACCATGGTTGGTGGAAAATTATTAATTGATAATAATAATTCTTATAATTATGAAGTATATAGAAATTATATAAGATTGAAAAGATCTATTAAAATTCAAAAATGGATTCCATTTATCAAAAATAGTGTCTTATTATTTTGAATATCATGGGGGTAATCATGTGAGATTATATATGGATGGTAAAAGAGTGGTACTAATAATGCTCGATTGGATATACAAACTCATTATTCCTAATATTATTAGAAATTTACTTATCATAGATAATTTATATGATCACATTATTCAGAATTGGATGTAAATACCACCAATAATAGAAGGTGTCTATACGATGAAACTAGAAAGGGATACTGACATCAAAGAATCCCAATAAAGGGTGACTGTTACTGAAATCCAGATTAGGATTTAAGTAAGAAACATAACCATTAGAATAATAATTTATAATGAATCGATGATATGTGTCTATAAGAAGTTAGTTTAAGGACAATGGTTTTCTAATAGAAATATGTTTGGTAACCTATGGAAAACATATATTGGTCTTATAGTTAGTTAACACCAAAATTAAATTAATTCTACAAAGATTGAATTGAAGTAGAAACCTTGGTTCTAGGGAATGGGATCTAATGAGGATGATCTAATGGTTTCTTAGACCTAGTAAATCATACATATATTTACATGGTATTGAAGAATTAAAGTTGGAAAAATTTGAGAGAGAATTGTTACCAGTTTCACATGGAATATATCTATCCAAGAAAACATGCATGGACCTAGGAGGAGATTAATGTGGTTATTAGATTACTGTACACTTTTTTGATGGATCAATCATGTATTCCATAATATGTAGAATAAATTATATTTACAACATAAACATTATGATAGGAAAATATAAATTATATGCAGGAGAACTATAAGGGAAGTAGTTAAAAATATCTAATTGTAAAAGAGAAATTAAAAATGATATGTACCTAGTATGTGGAGAGGAAGGTATACTAGTTTCTAGGGGACACAAACTAGTATTCCATAGATCAATGTGATATAAAATCTAATTTATTCTATGGTAATGAGTGCGAAATTATTTTTTAAGACATTTATATCCATATATACTAATACTGAGTGCATTTTGGATTCTGTGGTATCTAAGAGGTAGTGTATTAAATGTAATAATTTTTTCGAGTTCCAAATTTCACAACTGGTATGTAATGTTTTATCATTATGATAATTCTATTAGTTGAGTTAGAAAATATGTCAAGATTATAATATGTAGAAAATGTGACAGAATCAGGGATAAAATCCCTTAAGGTGTTTTAATCAATGAGGTGAGGTCACACATAGTAGAATAGCCACATAGAACAGACACGGGGGACCTGATGACAAAATCCACGACTTAGTGAAAACATGATATTAATCATGTGATAAATAGCATAGATAGATAGCAAGTTGGCTCTAGTGAATGTGGGAGTGCTGTAATAGTGGGTGTCATAGACCCAACTATAAAATACTTTTCAAATACCATTTCATGTATACAATGATCTATGCATGATGTATACTTACCATTATTATGTAGAATTTTCTGCACCCACCATTTAAATGGTAATGTCCATAGTTTAATTATCATATCGAAAGGTTATAATAGATCCCATTCTATAATGAGAACCTTGAGATACTATGACATTAAATGTAAAAATATGTCATAGGGTCTAGATAAATCATACTGATAGGACACAATTGACGTATGAATATCAGGTGCTATGTTTTTATAATCATCAAAACTTCTTCTCATGAAGTTCGCACTTGGTGATCTCTGGTATGCGAGATGATGAAGACATACCCGATGAAACGACCCAAAAAATTTTCAATGAAATTTATCCATTAATATATTAATTTCATATAGTATAAATCAAATAAAATCACTTATATAACATAATAAAATATAATATACAAAAAATTGATGGAATAAGATGCATTTCTAGAAGTTAAGGAACCAATACTGCTGAAATAGTAACTTGGCCTTAGGAATAGTAATATGACCATCATGAATAGTAAACCAGACAAATGAATAGTATCCTCACTCATGAAAGTATAAAAAAATAGTCATCTTATAATTTAATGTATAATATAATTTTTCCTAGTCTAAGTAAATAAATGTTTGAAAAATTATTAATTAAGTTTTAGAATTTTTGTAAGTCATAAATATTTAATTACAATTTTACAACTGATTTAATAATTTAATAGAAAATTTAGTTTCATATTATGTAATAATATATTAATATTCTTATTTATTATGATTTCAATATAGTATTATAAGGCCTTATGTAATTCTTCAATTTGTTATAAAATCAGTGATAATTTTAAAATCTGTATTTTCCATGTAAATGGTGATTTTAATTAAAATGTAAATTAATCATATTGAAAAAAAAATCCTAAAATGGAGTTCATTTATGAATTATACACATTGGAAAAATGTTATGGTGATTATTTTTTACTTTTATAAAATACATGAATTTTTTATGGATTGTAAAATACGATAATTTACAAGAAAAACTAAAGACATGAATTATGGAGTCATATATATGATATAAAGATGATTTAAACACAAAATATCAAAATTTCCTTAATTATTTTAATATATTTAGAGATAATTATAAAAATATTCATATTCATGATCCAGAATAATAAATTAATAAATATAATAATGAGAAAAAACCCCTCTCCACAACTATAAATACCACCCCTCCCCACCTTTTCTCCTAACCCCTCTCAATCATCGAGCCTTGACCAAATTATAATCAAATATCCTCCCAATACACTCCACCGTGACTAGGATATTTTTTTCATATCAAAATACAAAAACCAATCCCATAATAAGGTTCTCAGGAATAAGGAATCTAGAGGTAAACCCCACTTCCTTTTCTTTTAATTTCTTTTCATGTTCCTCTATTTTCTTTTTCTATCCACTTATACCCTTATACAAACGGTATGATAACTCAAGTTACTCATATATACTAGTATTTTATTATGATAATTTAATAATAAATCATTAAACCACTCTCCTCTCCCTTTTATTCTTGTATTCAATACGTCGTTCGTGAGGTGTTAATTTATCACATTTAAAGACGAAAAATTTTCATTTTCCATTAACAACTTCATGGTTGATCATAAAACCATTACTATGGTTAAGGAAATATAACATATGTATTACATCTTATTTAATGTTCCAGAATCATTATATGCTCATGAAGTTAAATAATAAAACCAAACAAGTTCATCGTGGGTGAAAACTGCCAAAAATAATCCAAACGATTATCACTAACATATTATCTAATGATTCATCCTCACACAAAATAACCAAGTGACATAGATGATAATTTAACCTTATTTATTTTCATTAATAACTTATAACTTCAATTTTGGATTTATATTCCATTTTACACGAACATCCATACTCTTATATAAGCGAACCGATCATGAAACCAAAGAAAAACAAGCACTCCGAGACAATGAAATTGAATAGTATAAGTCATTAAAAGGTCATAAATGAACATAATGAAATTAAAATAAATCAATTACATGAAGAAAAGGTTATTTAATTATTAATCAATGAATCTAATTTTATTACTCATTACATTAAGATCATGTGTAGAACAGTTTCAGACAAAAGGTAAGAAATTATACCTGAACCTCCATTTTTCATTTGGGTAACTCTTTCTCTCTCATTACCATAATGTAATTTCTATTTAATTATAATTTAATTATTCTAAATTTTGTTTCAAACAATATTTTCGGGTAAATACATGTTTTTAAAATCTTCCTTCTAAATTGTTCACAATATGAAATCCCGGTTGAAGGGAACTCCTCGATTTCTTACCCATTTTCAAGTGCACTCCATAATTTGTATTAATCCACAATTATTTTTCATAAATCACTAATTTTATCATGAAAAATACATTGGTTTAATTATTTATTTTTAAAAACTATTTTTCCTTTCTCATTTTAAATAATCTATAATTTTTTCCTTAAAATATCAAAAAATGTTTTATTTATAATGTTTCTTAAACACTATTTTTGCATCAGTTTGAAATCACATATCATGATAGATTCCTATATTCCCTTTTAAATGTCCATGTTTGACTCAAGTTCATCCTTTCATGGACATCATTATGATATTATATTATAATATTCCTTTGGACATGATCATGATACGTAATTTATTCCTTGTGTAACCCTTGTGTTTATGTTTGATTACTTATATATGATTATTTATGTGGCAAAACATATTCATGAAAATTTTATGATGGGTGTTACCTAATTGTGATCTAATGAATTGTGTTATGTTCAGTCTCATGAGATTTCATGTGCAATGTTCTTAGTGGTTATCCTTGACTCATGCTCTATGTGCAATGGTCTTTTTGGTTAGCCTTGACTCATGATCCTCCACGTGAAATGAGCCTTGAGTCGTGATAAATTAATGTTTTATGTTTCTTCCACATTAATATTATTACATGACTCTATGATCCCAGGTTCTATATGTTATGATCACATATGTTTAATAATGTTCCATGCTTTTTTATATCTTTAGGTTATGCCTTCCAGCCCATGTTCTATGCTTTATTTTATTTTTTATTCCCTTACAGGGATTTTTACCTCTTCCCTTAGTTCAAGTTATCTGCAGGTTATCTTATGCATATGTAAGGTCTCTAATGAATTTAGGAGTTCATAATGGTTGCTAAAGAAAGAAATGATTTATTTAGTCCAATTTTTTTAGTTTTATGTACCTAGTATCCCATAGATACTAGACTTTATGATCATTTGATTGTAATTTGATAGTTAATTATTCTTTAAATCATGTAATACTATGTGAAAAAGGTTGGGGTCATTATACCCACCAATAGGAACACCACATGTTTTAGGTGTCGTTGGATGTTCCAATATATAGACATGTGTATTGGTCTCCTGACATGGGATAATTATCATTGTTTCACTTCATCACGTACATTAATGTTAGGAAAACCCATGGTAATGAAATCAAGGTGAGGTAGCTTGTGTTCGGTGCATCTTGGAGATATGGAATTAGTTGAATGATCAAGATAAAATTTGTTTCTTCCAAATTAAAGAAGTAATATATCTCAGGATTGGTTTATTAGGATGGTAAAACCTTCCTAAATCCTTGGACCAGGTAGTCAGAGGAAAATACATCTAGTTATATTGAAAAATAAAAAATCATAAAAGGACAATGACATAATTGGGAGTCCTAATTTATGAGATATCTAAATAAAAAAATATCGTATCACTTTTTACGTGTTCCTAGGTTGGTTTTCGCTACTATGACTATTCCTTATCTCTTTAGGGTCCTTGATGGGTTATAATAATCCACTCCTGGTCTGAAAATGCTATTCTCTTCAATATAGATAAGGTATTAGAGGGTCATATAGAATAGTGTGATTGAGAATCTATCCTATTATGGTGAATAGATATATTTTACATGGTGGGCCCCACCATGGGGTCTGAGAATTATCCATTTTTATCCATCACCGATAAATAAATAATTTTATTATTATTAAATTATATAAAAATTTAATTTAATTTATTTATTAAATGTAGTAATAAGTGTTTTAGTAAGTAAGGAAAAAATATTATATAGACGAATATTATTTTTGACATTCCATGTTTGTTTAATATTAGTTTAACTTACTAGTTCAGTTAAATACCTCATTTTTATCAAGTAATATATATTTAATATATATTATATTAATGTTATGAAATATAAATAATATTTATGATGTATTTTAGTTCATCAAAATTATTTATTTCTTATTTAGTGGCTGATTTATTTGCAGGGGTTGGGAAACCCTATCCGGGTATTTTGTTGAACCACTATATAAGTTGGAGAGGAGAATCTTATAAGTGGGTTGTTTATTCCAATAGATGATATCCTCTCTCTCTCCTCCCTATTTTTAGAGAGATTTTTTCTATATGATAAGCTGATATGAAAATTCCTTCAATAGATCGAAGGTGTGGGATTGAGTTGATCATCTTGACGTCGAATGATTCATCAGAGCTTTGCACTAGCACCCAAAATTTGACGAATGGTGAGCACATGAGTTATTGAAGGGTGTGTTGATGATCTAGAGGGGTTTATATTCAAATCCTTTCAGTATTAATTTATGGAGACTAGCTACAGTCAAACACATTCCTAATCGAACAAGGTACATGCTATTTTTTATTTAGGTGTTCTACCCAATTCATATGACATTTTTAGACTATATTAGGGCTAGGATTTCCAGAGACGAAATATTTTTCCATATCCGTGATGAAAATTATTAAATAATGAGCCCACTAGATTATACTGTGTTCCCCAGTACCAAAAGTTGGTACATGGTGGGGTGGTTTAATAATTGGATCGATCAAGGGGAGGAGCATTCAGTTGGTTAGTAGGAGGCATGAGACATGTCTCAGTGAAGAGTCCCTCCATAGAGTGTAACATGATCTATTTTATTAATTGATCTTGATCATTAGTTTTACTTATACAATTTCATATTCTTCTTGAAACAGTTATATGATTTGGTTCTTTCATTGAAAAGCGTTTGAGCATACTTGACTATAGAGGAATAATCATAATGTGCAAGTAGATGGCCACATGGATGGAGAATTGAATTGAAAATAAGCAATTGATAGTCTTGATGTTTGAAACAGGACCCCATCGATGATAGAAATTGGAAATAATGGTTTTATTAATGAAATAGAACATGAAGAACACTGCACTAACTCTAAAAAAGATCAATTTGTTCTTGCATAATCAGGATGAGAGTTCTAGATGGGGAGAAAAAATGAAAAATATATCATGGAAGTGAAAGACAATAGTTGTGTTCAAATAGATGGGGATAGAAGATATTTGTAGAAATAGGACTCAGTAGAAGGTGGTTGAATAGACAGATCATGACATGAAGAGTTTCATGCACTCACTACTGGAAATCCTAGTTTTACCAACGGTTATATCCCAACGGTTTACTAAACCGTTGGGAATATCCATCTATACCAACGGTTCTAAGAAACCGTTGGTATAGATGGTTTTATAGACACTTTTACCAACGGTTGTAATGAACCGTTTCTATAGAGGAGTTTTTACCTACAGTTCAATGAGAACCGTTGGTAAAAGTTGGATTTCGGTGACCTTTTACCAACGGTTCTCATTGAACCGTTGGTAAAGGTTTGGGATGAATGTATATACCAAAGTTTTTTAAAAACCATTGGTAAAACTTTCCCCCAAATTGGAAGTAGCCCGTCCTCTCCCCCATTCGTGATCCAGATCCCTAAACGGGAGCTATCGGCGATTTTGGAGGTGCTTCTGGTTCTCTTCCTCCATCCCATCCAAGGTGAGTTATTTTCTTTAACTTTCAGTTTTTATTTTTGATTTTGATGTGTATATGTTTCTCTTTAGGATGAGACCAATTTCTATTCTCATATTCCCACCCAATTTATGTTCCATACCTATTTATGTTTCGGTTCTTTATTAAATTCCATGCATATTCCAGCCCATATAGATTGCATTAGACGGTTGTCTAATTTTTTGATGTGCCTTTCATGTTTCATTACCAAGAAATTTTTATTATATGTTATAAAATTCAATCACATGTTTAGTTTTAACATTCATAGTTACTTTATTATCTTGTGTCAATAATTTATATTAATAATCTTTTCATATATTCCATTGTTGAGTGTTTTTACTTATGCAATAGAATTCCAAGCTCATGTTACTTCATAGTGATTATTTAGATTTCAAAGTGTTTTATTTTTCATGTTAAATTTATTAAAAAGTTTTGGGGACTAATTAAAGTTATTAGATTCCAATTTCCATGCTTCTATGCTTGTTAAGAATTAAATGAAATATGATGGTTGTAATTAAATGAAATTCAATGTTCAATTTTTATCATGTATGGGTGATTAATAAATTGGAATGTGATGAACCATATAATTGAACCATTGTTGATGCAAATTATATACCAAAAGGTTATTGAATAAAAGTTATTCTTGTGAATTTCTTTACATCATAGATAAAATGGTTGTGGTTATATGAGAGATACCTCCGATGGTTCTTTGATCATTGTTTTATGGAGAATGAATGGTTTAGGTCCGGTATTAATAGTAGCTTCCAGTGATACCATTTTAGTATAAGGGGAAACGAGATTATGATCTACAAGGGGGTGATTGAGTTGGTAGAGACCAAACATTGTTTGTTCCTTGTGTTCAAGAACCATAAATAGAGTGTTCCAATTAGGTGGTCATCAGTAAAGTCGTAGGTAAGATTTCCAAGTCCTGTTTCATGAAGTTGAATATGTGGTCCTATAGTGGTTTTGGATTTTTTGAGGTACTCTTAGTGTATTATAAACCCTCATTTGTTCCATATTCATTTAAATTGATTTAATATCATTTTTTTCACACACACCATTATATCCTCTCAAACTATATTTAGAGTGTATTTTCATTCGTATGGTGTTAAATATTTTATTAAATGTCCATACTAGCTTCTTTTATGTGTTCTAGGGGTTTATACTAATGACAGGGCTGCATGATTATTGTGGGGGTATTCTTTTCATATAAATATACCTATACACCCCGAACCCCTTGGACAACCTGACCACCCCCTGGACACCTCCGACCCCCCGGACGGCCCCACCACCCCCTAGACACCCCGCACCCCCCTGGACACGCCACACCCCCCTTGGACAGTCCCACCACTCCCATGATCCTCATCCTAATCCTCATCCTGATCTACTTGAAGAAGTTAAAGTATAAAAATTATATACTCCCAACAGGACCCTTAAAGATTATGTATTTCTTGATCCACTTCCAATATCTTACTGGTCAATCCTTGAATATAGGCATTAGAAATTTTGTATCTTATTTTCTTATATACACTGTATTTTGTTGTATTTCATAATATGATTCTCATATAGAGTAATGTGTCAGTTATGCTTTTATATAGAGTAAACAATTGTCATTTATGTAAATATTTTTTTGATTAAACTTTAATATTATTGAATTTCTTTGAAATGACTTATTGCGATTTTTTACAGAATGGATAGAAGTTGGATGTACAAAACTGATCGGATTTCAACCGATTTTCAAAATAATTTGAACAGCTTTCTAGATTTTGCATTTGACAAGGCTTCAGATAGTGGTCGCATACACTGCCCATGTTTTAATTGTGTTGGAAGACCTTGGTTGAGCCGTGAAGCAATTAGCTATCATATAACCAAATATGGTTTCCAAACAAACTATTATGTGTGGTATCACAATGGAGAGAAAATGGAATCTCAAAATGTTGATGATCCAAATGATAGGACTGAATTGGAGAGTTTGATATATGATCGGTTTCCATTTATTCGACATCATGAGAAGGAAAGGATGTCCAACCAACAAGATTTCGATACAAGCACACATGATGCGTCCAATGAAAATGATGATGTTGATAGGGTAAAAACATTGAATGATGCTGCGACGACTCCAGTATATCGGCAATGTGATAAAATGAAAAAGTTGGAATTTTTAATCTGATAGTTTCATGGGAAAACTATGTATGGGATTTCAAATACTGTAATTGATTACATTCTTACCTTCTTGAAGGACATACTTTCAGATGATGCAGATATTCCCTAAAACCACTATATGGCATGGAAGTTGGTTGATGAACTTGGATTCTCAAAAAAAAAATTCATGCTTGCCCGAATGATTGCAGCTTATTTTGGGAGGAAACTGCTGAAATAAATGATTGTATAAAATGCGGAACCTCCCGATGGAAGCCAAAAGATTATGGAACACCATCTCGTGTGCCAAAAAAAGTAATGTGGCACTTTCCATTGATCCCCAGATTACAGAACCTTTTCATGTCTGATGAAATATCCGTAAAATTGCAATGGCATGACACCGAGAGAAAAAAGAATAATGAAGAGTTGGTTCACCCTGCAGATGGATTTTCATGGCAGAGATTTGATGCTCGATATCCTGAATTTGCAGCCGACGTGCATAATGTGAGACTGGGTCTTTCATGTGACAGTTTTAATCCATTTGGGCAGATGCTTACTTCGCATAGCACATGGCCAGTTTGCATACACATTTATAACCTTCCCCCTTGGTTGTGTATGAAAAAGCCTTACACTTTCTTGAGTATACTGATATCTGGCCCTTCTGATCCCGAAAATGATATAGATGTATACATGAAACCTTTAATAAAAGAGTTGAAACTTCTTTGGTATGTGGGTGTGTCCACATACGATGCATGTTCGAAAGACATATTTCAGATGCGTGCTGCACTTATGTGGACTATCAATGATTTTCCTGCTTATGCAATGATGTCTGGATGGAGCACAAAAGGAAAATTGTCATGTCCTATTTGTATGAAGAATACTTGATCGAGAAGACTGAAATATCGTCGTAGTTTTATTTTTATGGGACATCGACGATTCTTGCCAATGAACCATCCATATAGAAACAATCGTCGAAGATTTAACAATACCATGGAGAATGACGATCCACCTCAGCGTATGTGTGGAACTGATGTTCTTAATGAATTGAAATATTTCAGTTATTAATTTGGGAAGAGTGTAATGAAATATAGAAAGAGGAAAAATGTTTCCAATGATACCTGTTACAATTGGAAGAAGAAGAGTATATTCTTTGAGTTTTCATATTGGTCAACCAACTTGTTACGTCATTCCTTAGACGTAATGAACATTGAAAAGAATATATGTGAAATGTTGCTTTCGATTCTTCTAAATTTCAAGGGGAAGACAACAGATGATTTACGATCTCGGCGTGACTTGGTAGATTGGGGGATCAGACCAGAATTGCATCCTATCTGTATCAGTGAAAATAAATGGCAAGTTCCATGTGCTTCTTATGTGATGACTCCTGCTGAAAAAAAAATCAATTTCTGGAAGTGCTAGAGACTATTAAAGTTCCTAATGGATATTCAAGAAATATATCAAAACGGGTCAACAGAAAAGAGTTGAAGTTGAAATCTTTGAAGACTCATGATTATCACGTCATTTTGCATTAGTTGATTCCAATAGCAATCCATCATCTCTTGTCCAATAATGTTAGAGTCTCAGTTATTTGGTTGTGCTATTTGTTTAGAGATCTTTGTGCTAAGAGGTTGTCCAAATCCCTCATGCAAAAATTGTTGGCAGAGACACCATTAATTTTGTGTGAGTTAGAGAAAATATTCCCTCCATCATTTTTTACATGCATGTTGCATCTGACTGTCCATATTCTGACCGAAATACTTCTTGGAGGACCCGTTGCATTCCGTTGGATGTATCCAACTGAAAGAAACATGTGCACATTGAAATCATATGTTCAGAACATGAATTATCCCGAAGGTTCTATTGTTAACGGTTACTTGGCTCAAGAATGTATGGATTTCTGCTCAATGTATTTTTCTGATCATACTACGAGAATAAACAGACCAATGAGAAATGAAGAAGAACAGTATGGGAAAATTGAACCCAGTTTTCCATCACTTCCTCAGACAGGGGGAATTCCGGGATCATATACATTGACAACATTAAGCCTTGAAGAGCGAGAGATAGCACATCGCACAATGTTGTTCAATTGTGATTTGTTCGATGAGTATATCAAGTAAGTTAATTGTACATGTATACCTTATCTTATCTCTTGTAATTTTAAATATTTGTTAAACTATTATTATTTTTATCTACAGGGAACATAAATAATTGATATATAGAAAGAATCGTTCTTTATCTTTGAGAAAGAAGGAGAATTTGCATAACAAAGGGTTTTCTTCTTGGTTGAAATTTAAGGTAAAAATATTTCTGTAATAACTAAATAAAAATAATATTTAATTAATTTTACTATTTGTTTATATTTCAGGTATCGAGTTTGCCTACAGACTCTGTTTCTGAGGAAATAAGAGCTTTGGATTTTGGTCCTAATACCATGGTTCGTGCTTGTAAATCACTTGTGATCAATGGATACAAATTTATTATCACTGAATGAGAAATAAACATGAGAACACAGCATAATGGTGTTATGATAACTGCCACAACAGACTGTTATGCCAGTTCATCGGACACTAGACCTCATTCTGAAAATGTTGCTTATTATGGTGTCATGGAGAAAATAATAATTCTGGATTATTAATCGCATGGTCGAGTCACGATAATGAAATGTTAATGGTTTAATTCAATGACGAGGCAAGGCACCTTTATTGATGATTATGTATTTCGAGTTATTGACATGACTCGCACTCTTTCCAACGATGAACCATATGTATTGGCATCAATGGTGAAACAAGTTTTTTATGTCAAAGATCATCGTCATCCTAAATTCGGTGTAATTATCGAAGTAAATCCCAGACATGTTTTTGATGATGGTGATGATGAAGTTGACCCTATCCCTACTGCAATTGGAAGCAATCCGTTTATTACTTATGATGACCCCAACAACTTAATTTTCAGAGTTGATTGTGAACCCAAAGTTGTGGTGGGAAATATATAGAATCATACAGTCGTGTTCTCACCTACATGTTTCACGTACATCATTCAGAGTGTGTATCCTAGTACTTACCTTCATAACACCATAAATCTTTTGTTTCATTATGTTATTTTTATCATAATGGTTTTTCTATATTTTGTTTTTTGGGTTACAAATTAGTTATCTGTTTCTAATTACTTCCATATTTGTTTTCATTGCAGGAAATGACACCCATTGAAGAGAGGTGGTGGAAAAAGATGACAGATAATAATCGTCACATGGTACAGATGGGTGTTCCTCCACTCATCCCTCTTGTGAGTATTTTATTTCAAATATAAATATTTCAATAACTTATAATATCATGTGTTTACTTTTCTGTCAAACTTTTTTTTAGGATCCACCCCCTAGACGACAGATATCTGACGAGGAGCCTGATATTTCTCCCAATAGAGAGGTTGGTGGTAGGAGGGGGGTGGTGTCAGATATGGACGATCATCTAGTGGTCCCGGTACTGAGGCCAGTGGTACGAGGGCTCGTGGGGCGAGAGTTAGATGACCCACTACCACAGACGTATCTCTTACGCCCTATTTTTATCCTAGCGTGTCTTCAGGGACATATGAGATATTTATACATCCGATGTTTACACTACCAGCTGGCCAGACGTCTATGCCATCATCTTTTGCTTCTGGTTCATTATCTCCGGGCTATTATATTCCACCTTCTTCGACTCCTGCTGCGACACAATATGTGGCTGAGGAGCATACACTGAGGGACACTCCACCTGTACAGGATATTCCTTCAGCTTCTGCACCCATTGATCCGACTACCACAGGTATATTTATATAACTCTATCACATTTTTATACCAAAATTTATTTTTATTATAACTTGTATTGATATTATTTTTCTTTAAGAACAGATTCATATACAGATAGGAGGCGGGGGAGGGGGCGTACTCGCTTGCGTGCAGTATGGAACCGCCAGACACAGTTGATGGTTGAATACAATGTTGATGGATAAATGATTGAGAAATCTGGGCAGCAATGTCGGGGTTTTTTGGCGATGCTAGCCAAATACTCCGATATCATTCCGGTCATCCCTCTCTCTTGGAGACATATGCCACCCGAAGTCAAGGATAACGCGTGGGCACAAATATGGGTAAAAAATCTATTGGATTTAATGTATTATATTTTTGTATTTAAATGAACTAATCAATTTGGTTTCAGCTTCGGTTTAAATTCCCTGATGGTGAAGGTGCACGACCAGCGTGTTTAAAAGAGCTAGGAGAGCTTTGGAGAGCTTATAAGCATGAGATGTATGTTGGCTGGTGTGATAGAGTGGGCATGGAGTTAGATACATTACCTATCGTGGATTACTTCCCGATATAGTAATATCGCCAAATGATTACCCATTGGGCGACTGCCAAATTTAAGGTATTAATCTCATTTGAGTTATTTAAATTAGAGTTTTAAGATTTTTAATTAATATAATATTATTAATTATTAATCATTATTTAGGAATCTTCTGAAAAAACAAAAAAAAACATTGATTCAAAGAAATACCTCCACACTTTGGGGCGCACAACTATGTCAGATCATGGGAGGCAGCAGGTACGATATTGTTGTTTATAATTTTTCTTTAGGACTTTCCCTTTTTAATGGATCCTACTTAAATTATGTTATTTATTGAATAATGTATATATGATTATACTTTCACTTTATATTGTTTCAATGTCATTACAGAAGCACAAAATGAATATTTAAGGACGTATCCATCGAGCAAAATTGTTTTGCTCGAGTAGAAGAAAAAAAGATGGAACTGCGGTAAATGAACCAACCCAAGAGAAGATTGTAAGTTTTAATTTGTTTATTTCAAATTTTAATATCTAATTTGAAATTTAATAATCTATTAATATTTTTTACAGGCTGCTTTAGAGGATCTTGATGCCCAGGAGCCTGAAAATTTTGGGCCACACGATCATTTATATCAGGTTTTGGGAGATGAGCACTCTGGTCGAGTACGCTACCGACCTGGTAAGAATATAGTCCCGACAAGGTATTGGTCGTCTCCAGGTATCCATTCTAGTACCACCGAGTTGGAACAGGTCAAGGAGCATGCAAGAAAGTCTGATAAAAGGGTCACAGAGTTGGAAGTACAAGTTCAAACAAGAGATAGAGAATTTATGAAACTGATGATAGCATTATCTTCATCACTTCCACCAGAGGCTAGTGCGGCTTGTCAGACATTTATGTCGTCGATGGGTGCATCATCCAATGCACTAGGTGGTAGATCTAGTGGCGATCGAGATGATGACGTTCCTGGTGATGACGAGGATGCTGAAGAGGAAGAGGGTGAGGATGAGGATGTGGACGAGGGCGAGGATGGGGCCGAGGGCGAGGATGGGGCTGAGGGCGAGGATGGTGCCGAGGATGAGGATGAGGCCGACGATGAGCATGGGGACGACGATGAGGACGACAACAAGGATAGAGATGGCGGCGAGGATGAGGTTGATGATGATAGTGGTGATGGTGATGGTGATCAGAGGCAGATTGATCCATTACATTTTTGAATTATATATAACTCTTTATTTTTGAACATGGTTTTCCACTTTGGGGTTTTCCTCTGCTTCATAGGGACGTTGCATTCAGATTCTATTTTTTACATTTTATTCTTATTGTATGATTAGTCTACTACCTAGAACTTTAGTATTCCTTGGTATTGTGATACTCATTTTTCTATTTTTTTTACTTAGCTTTCTTAGTTAGCCATGTATTTCATGTTTATGAATGTGGAAAATGATATGGAAAATGTGCTTTGAAGTAGTGGCCGACACCACTCAAAGTGTCTAACTTTTATTTGAAATGGACAGGATTTCAAGTGAAAACAAAACCTGGCATACGGAAAACAGACCAAACGCATTCGGATTCTATTTAAACTATAGGAAAACGATCCATGGGTCATATGTGATGTGTACGAGTCAACCTTGCCTCAATCCGAGGGCCGGTGTGGCTGGTACCACTCAAAGTGTCTTTCTTTTGTTTAAAATGGATGCACTTTTAAGTAAAAAAAAACACATAAGGAAAATGGACCAAACGAAATCGGATACTGTTGATAATTTAGGAAATGTATCCATGGGTCATATGTGACGTGTACGAGTCAACCCCGCCTCAATCCGAGGCGCGGTGTGGCCGACACCACTCAAAGTGTCTAACTTTTATTTGAAATGGACATGATTTTAAGTGAAAACAACAACTGGCATACGAAAAACAGACCAAATGCATTCGGATTCTGTTTAACCTATAGGACAACGATTCATGGGTCATATGTGACGTGTACGAGTCAACCCCGCCTCAATCTGAGGTTCTGTTGTGGCCGGTACCACTCAAAGTGTCTTTCTTTTGTTTAAAATGGATGTGCATTTAAGTAAAAAAAACCACATATGGAAAATGGACCAAAAGCATTCAGATACTGTTTATACTTTAGGACATGCATACATGGGTCATATGTGATGTGTACGAGTCAACCCCGCCTCAATCTGAGGCGCGGTGTGGCCGGAACCACTCAAAGTGTCTAACTTTTATTTGAAATGGACAGGATTTTAAGTGAAAACAACAACTGGCATACAGAAAACAGATCAAATGCATTCGGATTCTATTTAAACTATAGGACAACGATCCATGGGTCATATGTGACGTGTATGAGTCAACCCCGCCTCAATCTGAGGGCCGGTGTGGCCGGTACCACTCAAAGTGTCTTTCTTTTGTTTAAAATGGATGCGCTTTTAAGTAAAAACAACCACATACATAAAACGGACCAAAGGCATTCAGATACTGTTGGTACTTTAGGACATGTATCCATGGGTCATTTGTGGCATGTAGGAGTCAACCCCGCCTCAATCCGAGGCGCGGTGTGGCTGGCACCACTCAAAGTGTCTAACTTTTATTTGAAATGGACAGGATTTTAAGTGAAAACTACAACTAGCATACGGAAAATAGATCAAATGCATTCGGATTCTATTTAAACTATAGGAAAATGATCCATGGGTCATATGTGACATGTACGAGTCAACCCCACCTCAATCCGAGGGCCAGTGTGGCCGGTACCACTCAAAGTGTCTTTCCTTTGTTTAAAATGGATGCGCTTTTAAGTAAAAAAAACCCCATATGGAAAATGGACCAAAGGCATTCGGATACTATTGATACATTAGTACATGTATCCATGGGTCATTTGTGACGTGTACGAGTCAACCCCACCTCAATTTGAGGCGTGGTGTGGCCGAAACCACTCAAAGTGTCTAACTTTTCTTTGAAATGGACAACCGTTTAAGTAAAAACAACAACTGACATACGGAAAACTGACCAAACCCATTCGGATTCTATTGAAACTGTAGGAAAATGATCCATGTGTCATTTTTGACTTGTACAAGTCAACCCCTCCACAATATGAGGCGCGATGTGACTGACACCACTCAAAGTGTCTAACTTTTCTTTGAAATGGACAACAATTTAATTAAAAACAACAACTAACATATGGAAAACTGACCAAAGGCATTCAGATTCTATTGAAACTTTAGTAAAACAATCCATGCGTCATATGTGACGTGTAAGAGTCAATCCTACCTCAATCTGAGGGCTAGTGTGGCCGGAACCACTCAAAGTGTGTCACTTTTCTTTGAAATGGACAACAGTTTAAGTTAAAAAAACAACTGCCATACGGAAAATGTACCAAAGGCATTCAGATACTGTTGATACTTAAGGAAATGTATCCATGGGTCATTTGTGACGTGTAGAAGTCAACCCCGCCTCAATCTGAGGGCTGGTGTGGCCGGTACCACTCAAAATGTCTTTCTTTTGTTTAAAATGGATGCGCTTTTAAGTAAAAAAAACCACATATGGAAAACCGACCAAACACATTCGGATTCTGTTGAAACTTTAGGAAAACGATCCATGGGTCATTTGTGACGTGTAGGAATCAACCCCGCCTCAATCCGAGGAAAGGTGTGGGTGGCACCACTCAAAGTGTCTAACTATTTTTTGAAATGGACAACAGTTTAAGTAAAAACAACAACTGACATATGGAAAACGGACCAAACACATTCAGATACTATTGATACTTTAGGACAAGGATCTATGGGTCATTTTTGATGTGTATGAGTCAACCCTCCCTCAATCCGAGGCATGGTGTGGTCGGTATCACTCAAAGTGTATTTCTTTTGTTTAAAACGGATACGCTTTTATGTAAAAACAACCGGCATACGGGAAACCAACGAAACACATTCGGATTGTGTTGATACTTTAGAAAAACTATCCATGGGTCATTTGTGACGTGTACGAGTCAACTCTGCCTCAATCCGAGGCACGGTGTGGATGACACCACTCAAAGTCTCTCTTTTATTTCAAAAGGAAATCATTTTAAGTGAATACAACTGAAATTTACACTCATCAACGATAGTTGCAAACTATTTTTCATGAGTTGGGTAGTTTCACTAATGGGGTCATAAGTGACGAGACTC
Organism: Viscum album; assembly: GCA_963277665.1. NCBI lineage: Eukaryota > Viridiplantae > Streptophyta > Magnoliopsida > Santalales > Viscaceae > Viscum > Viscum album. Next base: position 1,017,462,398 of record OY728155.1, read on the forward strand.
CTAAGAAAATACCTTTTCACCATATATTATAAACAATAAAAGTTCAATGCAAAATTCATCACAAATCATTACATACCCAAACCTAGGATCACAAAAAAGGGATTTTAGCCAATTTGAAATTATTATTCAACTCTAATAGATATTTATCAAACTATTCTGCCTATTAGAATTTGATGGGGAGGTGTGCTTGTTGGGGGGTTGTGCATGGGTGAGGTGAATTACCACCGGATGATTGTTGTCATATGTGTTTTTTGGGCTATTTTCGGTGTTTTTTATACTGTTTGAAATATGTATGTGGTTTTTGTGATATTTTATATACAGGTGTATAATGGAGGGTATATTGAGGGCTTTTGTGCAATGTTTTTTATGCAGGTGGATGGTAGGGATATTGGAGGGATTCTAGGGGGCTGCTGTGCGGCAGCTCTGGCAAAGGTTATACCAACGGTTCAGAACCGTTGGTATATCTTTTTCCAGAATTCTGGAAAAGGCTATACCAACGGTTCAGAACCGTTGGTATAATATTTTCCAGAAAAAGCTATCCCAATGGTTTAGAACCATTGGTATATCCTTTTCCAGAATTTTGGAAAGCTTATACCAACGGTTCAGAACCGTTGGTATAGATTTTTCCAGAATTCTGGAAATCTTATACCAACGGTTATAAACCGTTGGGATATCTTTTTTCTGGAAAATCTTATACCAATGGTTCTGAACCGTTGGTATAGCCTTTTCTAGAATTCTGGAACACCTATACCAACGGTTTAATTGCAACCGTTGGTATAGGGTTTTCCTCACGGCTTACTAGCCAACGGTTTGGAAAACCGTTGGTATAGTCTATACCAACGGTTTTCCAGCCTATACAAACGGTTTTAAACCGTTGGTATAGCCTACTTTTCCAGTAGTGACTATAAAGTCAAGTAGAGATACCTTTTATTTCAGGAGAATATCTAGTTACTTGGATCACCAAAGATGAGACATATTTTTAAATCCATCAAAATCATGAGGATATGAAATTTAAAATAGATCAACTCTATAGAGAAGGTGTAGTACAATATTATAGGACATTTTTATGATGAAAATGGTTCTTCTCACTTAGATATATCTCAAGGAAGAGTTGTTAGGGTGTTATGGAAGTCTAGTAGGGGAGGATCTAGTGATATATCTTAAAAAACTACATCAAACAAGGATAGTAGATACATATATTTATGATTTTTAATTGGTGTAATTGTATATAAATGAAATTAAATATAAATGGTACATGATTATGTTTATCAAGGGTCTAAATTAAAAAATTAGGAGCATTGTATTGAATCATAAATCACAAATCATGTCTCAGCTGTAAGAACTCGCATGTAGAATTGAAAGAGAATTAATAATCAAAGGAATAATAGAACAACCTGAGGTGCGTAGTATGAGAGATGTTCTGGGGAATCTGGTAAGGAGTTTGTATACTTTTTTGGAGAAGGTTGTAACCTCAAGGGATGTGAAAAATAAAGATAGTGGGGGGGGGGTAATTTTCTTATAGGGAAGTGGGTTTGGATATTATCTTGAGAATTTTTTTAGGAATGAATAACTAAAGTCTTGTGATAAACCTATAGGGAAAAATTTCATCTAGGGCATAGATTTTAGAAGAAGGGTTACAAATTAAAGGAATGGGAATGTGTAGAGTCGCAATAGGAGACATAAGTGGAAGTTTTATTCTCTTAAGGGAAGGAACATTTGGCTGGGGACATGTTGGAAATGGAAATGTTAGGTACTACTGTATGTGGACTTTAGAAAATAAGGAAAATCGAGTTAAGTACATGTTAATGGAGGGTATCATTGAATGATTCCCTCGGCTGGTTCACATGGACATCATATCCATCCATAAATTCATTTACAAATGGTAAAATATGTACTTCCCAATGCATATAGTAGAGACAAAAACTTTTATTACTCATATGGGTGATGGGAACCTGGTGATTTTTAAAGGAATGTGTTGTTATTTTATGTTGATCATAATAGAAGAAGAATTTGAAATATAAACATATATAATTAATACCACTAGATGTATTTTTTATTGGAAATTACTTCGATAGATACATTGGGAAATGTGAAAACCAATTAGATATACTTGATAATTACACTAGAATAGAGAGGAAATAGGGTAATCTTATATGGGTGAAAAATACACAGGGAACATCCAATGTTATATAGAAATTTTTAAGATGGAGATTATAGGTGTAAGGGAAGCACTGTTCTATAGTAGAAAAGGAAAATTGGGAGGATATAGGGTTAAGTAAACAATAGTGGGAATTGATAAAAGAGTGGTTGAAACACTTTTGGCTAGACTTTGAGGCACCACATAGTATTCCATCATGGATGGAGACTAAACAGATTATTAATTTGAAAGAGTGGAATACCCAATCAACATTCAGCCTTATAAATATGATTATTATATAAGGAATGAGGTTGAGAAAAAGGTAAATGAACTCTTATAATTTGGGTTTATTAGGAACAACACCATCCTATATTCCAGGATGATAATTATTGTATAAAATACATGGGATAGAGAATGTTTGTGGATTGTAGAGAATTAAATAGATAAATCATTGTTAAGGGATACTCAACTCTTTTAATCATAGAATTGTTGGATGAGTTGTGTGGAGAACAATATATTCCTATGGTGGATTCTAAATACGGTTTCAACTAGGTCTAGATGATGTAAATAGACATCAAGAAGATAGTTCTCAAACCCCATGAAGGAATTATGAGTATCTAGTGAATTCATCTGGATAGACAAACACACCAGTGACATTCCAAGAAAAAATAAATTTAGTTCTTCATCCATGGTTACAAAGGATATTTTTAGTTTTTTTCAATGATATAGTTATATGTAGAATGGGGTATAAAGAATACTTGGAGAAGGTGTAGGAAGTTATTATAAAAATCTTAGAAAATGATTTTTTGGAAATATGAAGAAGTGTTCCTTTATGATGAAGTCATTGAACTACCCATGCAGTTTTATTTTCAGCCCTATGACCAATTTTGGAAGGATTCCCTATATTTGAATTGGGATACGAGTTTTCCCTTTTGTGAGAAAAATCCCTGATATGGAATGATTATTTTTTATTGACTCCAGACTCTGACGAATTTGGTGATAGTCGATCAACTTCCCAACACGATTCTGGTTTTCCTTTTGGTGGTGATTTAAATGAAATTTAACAATGTAGTGAAGGTCTTATTGCATTTCCCCAAAACCCCTCTAATTTAAATGAAAGATTAGTATTACTTGAGAAGTGTGGTGACTCGAGTGGTTCTTATTATCATTACGAGACACTATTTTTTAATATAAAACAGGAAACAATGGATGAAGAAGGTCACATAGAATATCTATTTCTTGTGAAATTTTTATTGTTATTAAACATGAAATCTTTATTCTCGTTATTATTAGAAAATACATTTTTCATTTCAGAAAAGACGAATGTTATCTTGTTAAAATTTCTTTTTAATACATATTTATTACATGTAATATTTTTTTAATGTTTTATGTATATATTTTTTCCAATTATAAAATCAGCTATTTAGTTTTAGAATCTACTGTATCCCATACGAAAAATAGGAAAAAATAAAATTTTACTAATGAAAGTTCCAGTAGAAATTCCCCTAGAGGTTCCACTAAAACCTACAATGGAAATTACACTTGATTTTATATAGAAAGTTTGATAGTAAGTGCCACTAGAAGTTCATTTGTATATATATTTACATGAAATTTATGTTGTAACTTCCATCGCACATTCCACTAGAACATATAGTAGAGATTCCAATGTAACTATCAATTGAACTTCCACAGGAACTTGAAATCCTATTAAAATAACATTACCATAAGTTTTTATTGAACTATATACTACAATTTTTGTAATCCATTAACAAACATGTTTTTAATTACACTATAATTTTAGTAGGATTGGTGGGGGTTATTCTATTTTTCCCCAGTGGAACATCCAATGAAGATTCTACTAAAATTTTAAGTTAAGATTAAAATAGAAAATTTAAGGGAGATTTCACTTAAACATCCAATTAAACATCTAGTAAGACTTCCACTAAAACTTCTAGTGGATCTTCTAGTCCTATTATAGAAAATTATAAAGCAAAGGTACCTTATGTTTTGACAGAAACATGTATTGTAATTTTTGGAATACCCAAATAAACACATTGTCTATGTTGCACTAAAATGTTTACAATATTCAAGATGGAATTGTTCTATTATTTCACCATAGGAACTTCAATATGATATTCTAATGGAACTTCAACTAGAATAATAAATGTATTATTCATTCAATTTCTAGAAAATTATAGTGCAATGCCATCATATTTTTTTAACAAAATCTATCCTCTAATTTTAGGAATCCCTAGAGAAACATTTTTTCCATATTAGATGACAAATGTAACTGATATTTTTCTCTAACTTCAATTAATTTACACTATTATTGGATGTTTTAGCAAAAAATACACCTTCAGTAATGATCAAAACCTCCACTGTGATTTTTGGAATACACAAATACACTAGTTGAAGACATGCCATAGATATTTTCTAGACTTGAGAGGATAAATTTATAGGTTTCTTCCCTACTATAACATTAATGAAGTTCCACTAAAACTACTAGTAGAACCTCATGTTGAATTTCATGTCCTCCTATTCTATATTTTCTATTAGTAATCTAACTCAAAAGATCACTGGATGTTCCATGGAAATTTTGAAATATTCACAAACACATTCCACTAAAATTTTACATTCTAGGTAGGAGAAATGGAAATGTTTCTTCCAAACCGTAACCCCCAAGAATATGTGACTTGATATTCCAGTGGAACTTCCAATCCTCATATTCATGGAGATTACTATTTGAATCCTCCTCAAGGGATGACTAGAAGATCCAATGAATGTTGTGGAATTCCAACCAGCACATTCCACTAAAATTTTGCATTCTTCATAGGGGGAATTGAAGGGTTTCCTCTCTATTGGAACTTCCTTTAAAAGATGACTATATTAACAATTACTCATATTCTTGGATGTTTTGGTGGGAGGCCAACTAAAAGGATGACTGGAAGTTCCATGTAAATTTCTGGAATACCCACCAACACTTTCCACTAAAATTTTATAGGCTTGAGAATGGAAATATAATTGCTTCTTCCCCACTATAAATTGCATGAATAAGTGACTAGATCATCTAGTGGGACTTCTAGTCATCCAATTCATAGAATTTTGTATGAGAATCCACCTCATAGGATGAGAGAAACTTACACTAAACTTTATAGAATACCCACCAACACTTTCCTGTAAAACATTTCTAGCTATAGATGGGAAATAGATTTTTTGTTTCACCATAGTAACTTCCTTCAATATGTTATTGGAACATCCAATAGATATTCTAGTACTCCTATTCTATGTTAAATTAATTTCAATTTAATTTTTCATTTTCAATTATTAAGTGTACATTTTAGATAAAAAATCATGTCCTTACAACGACTTGTAAAAAAAAATTAAACCAAATTTTTATTACATTCATACAACTATTTTTGCGAGACACTACATTTGGGAATATATTTAATATTTTTATATCTAAAAATTTCTCAGCATCATATTTTATGAAATAAAATACCTTATTTGTGTATGTGATGAATAGGTATTATCCATTAATAGATATATTCTAAATCAGTGATGTGGACACAATGTTTTAGGAAGTTGACATTAAAAGGATATTTGGGATTAAAGAAGTTAAAAATTAAATCACCAAATGTAATTCATTAAAAAATATTAAGGAAACATTATATATATATTGAAATGGTTTAATATTTCAGTCACAAAAGGAAATAAAAATTTCAATTATGGAATCAATTATAGGGGATAAACTAAAGAACCCTGTTGACATAGTAGAACTCCATTGTTTTTACACATGTCTTATTTTTTTATTTACAACTACATGTGTTTATTTATGTTTTGGCTTTATTATATTGTTGGATATTTTGATAAATATGTGAAATATTAAGTGTTCTCACTCAAAAAAAAACTCATGAATTATCTCAATGAATTACACAATAACTTAAATAAGGTTTTGGGGTATGTCGTTTCATTGTTTTTATATTGTGAAATTTAATTTCATTTATATCCATACTTTCTCATAAAAATTATTTGATCCCTGTAGTATTTTTATTGTCAAACCAGTGGCCTCATGAAAGAAAATGAAAAAATTGGATGTCTTACTTTTATAAAATGGAGATTAACAGAGTTGGATGTGGTCATTAAGAGGTAAATCTAGGGTCAACGACTTCAAGATAGTGGGGTAAGTCTTAAAATTTCAGTACTGTTTTAATTATTACCTCAATAAATGTGGATACGTAAAATAGCTAGGAAAAGATAGTAAAGATAAAGAGGGTGAAAAATGGAAAACATCCACCATGTGATGTGCTGTATTAGTGGGAGAGGATATGAAGGATTACAGGGACAAATTATAGTTCCATGAATAAAAAATAAAATTTCAAAAGAAAAATAGTTAAGATATATTCAAATATGAGGGAAAGTAAAAAAATTAAAAATGAAGTAGTTTATAGATGGAAACAATAACAATGACATAAGTGGATATAACCCAATAAGGGAAGTGGCTAGAAACTAAGAATTAAACCAGGGGATAATCATTTTTTTTTGATTTATAACATTTAGGGGTAGAATAATGTCAAATAGAAAAGTATAAATAGAGAGTTAGACCTATAAAGGAATCTGATCCAACCAACTATAAAAATAAAGAAGTAGTAGAAAATAAGGATGAAGCTGAAGAACACTCCACACATCATACATAAAGCCGCACATCTAAAATTATTATACCAAGAAGTCTTAAAACTAAAAAACTTATTAGAAATATCAATTAAATAAAATGAATATAATAGAAGAGGGGATCATATTTATTTTATTAAACCATAGGAAGAAGAACAAAAAACATAGCATAAAATTCAGAATCAATAAATGATCTATTTGAGCTATAAAAAAAATCAAGATACATATTTTTATAGTGAAACGAGAACATAGAAGGGCTATTACACGTCTGAATATAAAACCAAAATATGTTAGGAAGAGTAACTCTAAAAAAATATTTTATTTTCATTGATAAGAATGTGTAGTTGGAGCTCACCTGGTATGTTGTTATGACCAAAAGAAATAACCATCCTAAATTTAAATTTTTCTGTTGAACTACCCATAATAGAATCAGATTTATTATAAATAAAAATTATTGTTGTGTAGTGCATACATATGGAAATTTGGAAACAATTTATATTTGGTAGTAATGGAAGATATTTTATCTCTATTTAAGAAACCAATTATGAGTATCAAGGTGAGTATTTAAGTTAACCATTCTTATTGTAAATTAATTTTCTATTAGTGTCACATCCCCCACTCATTTTCAAGGATATTAGGTAATATATGAATATTATCTAGTAATAAAAAAATTTAAAATGGGGAATATAGTAGGAATATTCCAAAATAAATCGACAATTATAACTAGTGTAAGGAACCGAGCCCGATCAACCCAAATCATCCCTTAGAAATGATGTGTAATTTTTTTAAGAAGATACATGAATAAATACACAGAATTAAATAAGACATATGATATTTTACCAGTGCAATTTTTATACAATTATAATACAATATTACATTCAAATATAAATGTACAAATTCAAATAAACATTAAGCAAAGTAATATCAGAGAAATGCTTCAACATTAGAATCTCGCCATTGCACTTCCACTAAACTTGTAAGAATAACTTAAAATTCATGGCTTGATCAAAAAAATTCCGAGTAAATGATTTTAATATAGGACCATTATGAAATAATTTTCCATTAAAACATTTTTGTAAAACACAAGCATTAAAATCTGGAAATAAATATTTCATATAACATGTAATCACCATTCTATTGAGAGATTCTGAAACTTCTTTTAGGATAACTAATGCTCAACATTTCTTAACTTATCTATGAGTTATAAACAGAATGTGTTATGTATATACTTGTACATAAATGCATGAAGTTCCACATATAATTTAGATAATGACCATTCTTAATCATTCTATGTCATTAAAGAGGTGAGAATAAAATTTACAAATGAAATATTATTTATTAAGAATTGTACATAAAAATAAGTCCTTTATCATTTTGGTTTGGAAAATAAATATTAATTATTATTTATAAATGAATTTCTAAACAATTATATATTTCAATATAAAACATTGAACCATGTGAACTTGGAACAATTGATTAATAATGGTTCATAAAACAATGATCATTAGCCATGGATATTTTAATAATTTTATAATCACATAGACCTTCACTTACTAGAATAATTATGAGGGAATGCATAATGCAGGACAATCATAAACATTCAATAAAGTCCTTGTTCCAACAACATAAATAACTATTCTATCAAGGCCTTGTACTAAGACATAGTTTGTCTCATTAGACCTACTGATGCATCGAGAGGTTGTAACGGGCCTCACCCTTCACATAAAAAGTCTTATGCATTCCTCATATGTCTAATAAAAGTATGTATTTAATTCAAAGTGTCTGATACCACTTTTAATTATTTGAATATTAATAATATATGATAATATTCTCATTAATAAATTTTTTATGTTCATAAAAATTAAACTACCCAATGTGTCCCATACCACTTTTAAAAGATTAATTCTTAATCTATATAATATTATAAAAATATTAATCCCATAATTGAAATAATTGTCTTTATTTTTTAGTCGTCAATCAAATATGTAATGAAATAAATTCACATTTAAACAAAAAATCATTTGTAGTTTTTTCTTCTCAAAATAATATTTTACAATAAATAAATATGTTTTTCACATAAAATTATAATTAAAACATTTCAATTACTAAAGAAATGAATGTGCTTGATAATATTGGAAAATTTATTTGAAACCAAGAGTTTATTGTGAACTAAAGATGTGTCATTGGTATGCTTGCTGCATGACCATGACTGTATACAGATGTGACATCCTTAATTTTAATATTACATGATGACATGTCAGGCGCAGTTTTTCTAAAAACGCAACAATAAGAATTAAAACATGTCAGTAAACATCTTATCCTTTGTGTGTGTGTGTGTGTCTACCATGAATTTAATTTATAATATAAAATAATGTAATATTTCCTATAATTATATATATATATATATACATATATATATATATACATTTATATCACATGGTATTTATAGTACTCTAATTCTTGAGAAAAATTAATATATAATGAGAACTTTGAAAAAAAATATCCATATTTAATAAGAGATAAAACATAGCTTGATACACATAAAAATAACCATTTTCATAATAACCTAAATGAATTCATGTATATATATATGAAATTGAATTGATGACATTCATCATCGCAAAAAAAACATGTTTGAGAAAAACATCGATAAATGAGAATATTCATTGGTAGAAAAAATTTAATAACAAATTACAAACTTTGACATTAACATCTTTTGAATAAGATTTACTAAAACATAATTTTTTTACATTATTTATTCAATTAATGAGAAGTTTCAAATCACATAAAATAATTTTGTTCAGTAAACATCCATGGATTAAAACATGAATTAATAATTTAAATGAGTTCTTTGCGGTTATAATATGAGTACAATAAATACATAACCTCTCATACATTTATAAGCTCTAAATATTATTCTAATCTTGATAGATACACACACACACAGATATATATATATATATATATATGTGTGTGTGTGTGTGTATATAAACCCTTGAAAATAAATCATAAATTATATAACTTGCTAAAAAAATGAACAAAATCTACAAAATGAAGTATATTACCCGCTTACATTAGTTATTAATAAAATTATTTTCGATAAGTAAATCAAATGATCCCTTGAATATTTGAGAATATATATACACATACATATACATATAATTATTCTAATTTCAGATGTAAAAAACAAATGAATCCTTACAAAACATAACCAAAAGTAATAATTCCATTTAAAATTTTCTAAAAAAATAAATAGATATGAAATAATGTATATATATATATATATGAATATATATATATATACACACATGTATATCTATGTAATGTAAAATAATTTTAAAAAAAATTAAAACCTTACTTCAATTAGAAGAATTAAGGGATGAGACCTTCTCCAAATTTGAGTAGAACCAAAGGAGGACTTGGGGAAATTAGGGGTCAGGTGTTCTAAGGTGAAAATAGTTCTAGATATATAGATATATTATACCCCTTGTTTCAACATAAAATTGACCAAGGAAAAGAAAATAAAATCGATAATTAGAACAAAAAAATTATAAACAATTCAGATTGATAGGAAACTTGAAGGGGAATATGAGCTTTGAGCCACGTGTTTGGTTGTGAAATAATCCAATCTTTTCATTGATATTGAAAGTGGAGTGAGAATGTGGACATGGATAAAAATACCTTAATGATGAATAATGGAGGTGTTTCACATGTCGAAGATGAGCAGTGGATAAGGATGAAAACGAACCAGTGGATGACCCCTACATCTCGAACAGGCGGAATGTGGAGAAGACAACTAGTGCAAAGATGGGCAGTTGATACCACACCTGAGAAAATGGATGGTCAATGTTAAATATCACTGTTTGCCCTGATTTTTGGCGCAAATCAACTAGGAAGAGGGGGGGGGGAGTGGACGAACTGGATGAGAAGCCTCACGATCCAATGGCTGGGATTAAACCTAGCTTGTTGAAGTGGAGACCGATCGAGATAAAATGAGGGGACGACTGAGATTAGATGAGGCTAGATCTAATGGTTGGAAAGGTGAGGCATAGTTTGGTCGAGTGGGGAAATAGGATGCGGACTACTCAACATACTTGTGTGTGTTTTTTTAAACATTTACCATCATTTTTTGTCTAAATTTTTGACATTACCCATTCTACTATTACACTAACTATTCTTTTTTGACACATCTCTTTCTTATCAGGTCATGATTGTTCCCCTTTTTTATTAATGAATTATTATATTATAAAGTTGTTTTGAAATTTTCCTCTAAATATTTATTTTATATTATTTTACAATTTTTAATGTAACATTTCATTTAAACCAAAAAAAACATTACATTTGGCATTTTTTAATTTATATATATTTATATAATTATGTTTTTATAAACAATTCAAACCACAATTTAAAAAAACATATATATATATATATATATATATATTGTGTTTTTAATACTAAAATAATTATATATGTTGATAATTTATAAATTTTATAAAACAAAAACACAGTATATATTTTTTTTTATTCAAAATATATATTATCTTAAGAACATTATTAATAATTTTCCTTAAAAAAATTAATGATTAATTATTATGACCATCATTATTATTATTATCATTAAAATATTATATTAAATAACCTTTTTTATAAAAAAATAAATTCTATTTAAAAAATAAGAAACATAGTTATTTTTCAAATATTCTTTTAAACAAAGAAAAACAATATTTATTTTTAGAATATATTTTAAAATTATAAATAATATGTATAATTAATTATAAGTATCATAGTTAACATATAATAAAATTAATTAAAAACACTCAATTGATATTTTTAAAGAAAATCCTTTAAAAATATCAACAATTTGTTTTAATTATAAATTAATCAAATTAATAAAACATTTATATAACAAAAAAATAGAAATCCTGGGATGTCACAACTAGTGTTACCATGATGAGTATATTATTGTCTACATTTTTTAAGTTGATAATGTTATGGTTCGTATATAGTCTAAATTTATTAATATTTATTGGGAATAATATTAGAGATATTTTTTCAAAGTGACGTTGAGAGAAAAACTAGTTAAAAAAGAAATGAAGTTAAATGAAAAAAAATTCACATCAATGCCATAAATGTACATTGGAAACTATTCATTTTTATATGAAGAAAAAATATTTCATCCACTACAACTCAATCGTGCCTCAGTTGGGTGGTGATGGATATTATATTTATTTAAATTATGAATTATTGATGGTACATTTTATCCTCTTTGACATGAAATCAATTTCAAAATTATTAAAATGAGATAATTAAATTTATACAAATTTTCACACTTAAAAAATATTTTATCAAATAAATAATAAAAAAATGAAGCCCTGATTACATGTACAAGACTTTTCCCATTTTTTTGGTGGAAAATACTCTTCAATAGGGTGACACAAGCTTGAACCATGCAATAATATTTTTCTATCTTGTGGGGAAGTTGGAAACAAACCAATCATATAGAAAGAAGCCAACTGAAGAAGAATTTGACGTCCTATGGCTCTATATGGAGCACTTCATCCACATTGACCCTGCTAATAGCTAGTTACAAACATATTTTAGAATAATTAGTTTCCTATTGGATTCAGTTCAAATAAAATACTGATAAATAATCAGATGACCCTATTTTATCGCTGGGTTGTGGAAGTTGAATATAACATGTTAGGTTTTTTTCATTATTTAATTTTTTTTATAGTAGTGGATTTTTTACATCAAATGGAATGAAAAAATTATTTCATCATATGTGGTCTCAAATACCAATATAACAACATTGAAATTCAAAATGAAACATTTTTTGTAGTTTTTTCTACCGTGTTTAAACATCATTGGAACATGATTATAATATAAATGATCTCAAATAAAAAAAATATTCTTTACAAATCAAAATAGTTTTTTAATTTATATCAATTACCTTATAGAGCCATTCACACAAAGAAAATTTAATTAAAAATTTGATTCAATCTATTATAATAAAAACAAGACAATAATTTCTTTAGTGGATTCATTACAATTCAAAACAACATGTACATGATGCGAAAGCATCAAAATTCAACCAAAAAAATATCTGTAATCAAATGTCTGCATGGCTCAGAATCTCTTCCAATTATATGGTAGTCTACCTCCAATGTCTATGTTACAAAATGGTTGAAATATATTCCTGGAATATAGAAAAAAACAATTACAAAACTTGTAGAAAATGATGTTGTTGCTCAAGAAATTAATTTAAAGGTGATTTTTTAGATACAACAACAAAATATGGTCTTTCTTAATCTATAATTCCATCTACAAAGGGGAAAATGATATCAGATACCACATTACCATCAGAATAAGACTCCTAGAAATTAAATTCATCATAAAATTAAATAATACTATCATCATAACCCTGGAATTATAATTATTTTAATTCAATCTTGTCTTCTTTCAACCTCCAGTTTCTAAAAATATTTTGATTCTGTCACCCCCATTCATATTTTATTTTCTAACAAAGGATTTCATTAATAAAATTTTATTAGAAAATTCACATCCAAAAACTCTATCTGTAGATATATATATATATATAATAGAAAACACTTTTTAAAATTACTAGAAATAGAGAAGGTAATTTCATAACCATCTCTGTCTCACAAACAATGGTAATCAACATCACTCTCATTCATTCCAATTATTAGTAACAATTTTATATAACTAAATTTATATCAGCGTTTACATCAATATAATCTACTTCTAAATTTATATTATTTATATCTAATCAGTTACACCTCCAAAACTTATATTTCTCATGCATTGATCTCACATAAAGTTGATCATAAAATTTTAAAACATGACAACTGAGTTACCCAACTGACTTATGTTTTTGACAATAACATTGATCAACATCAATGGAAGATTCATATGATTCAAAAAATTGATCTTCAAACCCAACCATTCCAATAAAATAAATAAATTTAACACAACATTTGATACATGATATCATAAAACAAGAACCTATCATTTGATATTCATGTTGAAATATATCCATTAATTTTGTTGTACATCTAGTAGAAACCTAGAAAATCAATTATTGGTAATGATTAATATTATGAGGTAACATATCCCATATATGAAATTAATAATTTGTTTATTGATATTGATTTTTTTCTAATAATCTCTATAACTACATAATGAAATTGACAACACAAAACTTTTGATGAAGACAATATTCTAGAATTCCATTCATGATTTCAGTTAATTGAGTGACATGAATACCCAATGTTAAATCATATTTCAAAAATTAATGCTCCAACATTTCTCACAATATGAATACATCATCTAACAACTATTATTACTCATTCCCATATTCTGCACTATGGGAAACCCAATCCAGATCAAATTGATGTGCATCATGGTATTAGAACATAAAAATCCTAAATCATGTTAGAAAACTAGATCCATCTTTTATCCAATTACCTAAATATTTAATTCTATTTAGAATCAAATTCTATATAGAAAGGAAATGTTGATTTACCACTAAAAAAACAGAAATGTGTTTTCCCATTGTTGTGTACTGATCAATAAATATAGTTTAAGGTTCCTCCATGTGATGCACCTATAATTATTCTGAAAGAATTATGAAAATAAACTCCCTGTTTCATCATATAACAATGATACCCAAAAATTAAAAATCACCAGATAGTGATGGAAGCCCAAAATACACATAAATCAATGTACTCATTATTAGTACTAAAAGTGGTGTAGAAAACAACATCTACCAATAACTTATAATATCTCTTCATTATTGGATCATCTTAGAAAATATAAGTAATTTTCTTATTCAAATAAAATTTAATAGTATAGAAAAATTATGGATTATCCTTACATGTCTTTTTAGGTAATATAACATTCAAAATTCATACCCATTAACTGATTCCACTTTTCCATTAGACCTTAAAAATTCAACTGATCAACACATCTTTACCCAATAACATCTTAACCCCTTGAAATAGTTGTCTCCAAGGAGAAGGAATCATTTGGTTTAATACCTAATAATGTACTCAAAAAAATCAACTACTTGTGCTTCTATTATATTTCTTTGGTACCACATCATATGAATTGATTCCATATTGTTCAAGGGATTATTTTTTACTTCAACCAATACATTACATATGTATTTCCCAAAAGACAAAAAAATAACCCCCATTCGAACAAGGCATCCTATACATGTCTCAGCCTGAGTAAATTTATCCATGTTATCACATTTTTTAACCTTTCTATGACATTATTTTCTATATTAAAAAAGGTATTATGTGATGATTGATTTATCCTTAATCCATTTATTTGAGTATTTTAGGCATACACTAAACCCATTTTCTCCTTTATAAATAATATAGAAGCATTGTGCATCCTCAAGTGATTTGAAAATCATCCCTACAACTAGTTTAAAATATGATGATGTAACATCAACATAATTAGCATAGGAAAAACTACAAACATAGAAACTTATGTTCAAAAAATACATAAACATTCAAATAAAATATATTCAATATATTTATTATATTAAACATTGTAATCGTCACATATAAATACTTTTTTGGTAATTTCATAGGAAGATTCAATGAATGTTCCACCATAACATCTAGTCAATATTTTAAGAGATATCTATAAAATGTTATGGTGGATGTTCTAGTGGAATTTCTAGTGAACGATCTAGTAGACGTTCAAAAGTAACAATAAATAACTATTTATAAAACTATGGAATATATTAATAAACATAAAATTTAATAAATATATTAAAAAAAAATTAAATTATAATAAATATGTAGTACATTTGTAATATAATTTTTATAAATAAACTAAAATTAACCATTTAAAAATGCATATAATATAAAAATAAAAATGTAAATAAAATTTCATTATCTGGGAAAATAAATATTTAGGAACATATAAAATAGGAATATATTTATGAAATAATTACTAAAAATAAATTTATAATAAATGAACTTATAAGATACACTGAATACATTTAATAAAATGTTTCTATAAATAACAACAATTATTGCCTTGCAATGCTTTTCCAGTGATAGTGGTAGTTTTCATCGCATTTGGAAAGGTGATGATGTGGTGAGAGATTGTCTTTCTAGGGATAATATATTAGAACACGACTAGAATAATAAGAAAACATAGGTTTATGATTATAATTTTTGTTCTACCTATACCCGAGATAGCCCCTCCACTATATTGGATTTGAAAGATATTCATGAAAATGATTAAACTCATCAAGTTGTGGAGATTTAAGAGTTGGAAAATAAGCCTTTCATATGGTGTTCCACAGTAGAGTGCTCTATTATAGCCTGAAGGGAAAGGCTGCATGGTGCAACCATTGGAAATGAATTTCTCGGGACATGATGATGTGTCTAAGAAATATGATAATCAATAAAATATGAATCTTCATCATGAAATTCATAATATATTCATCTCTTTGCTAATTGGGAATTGGGGAAATGTTTTAGAGGATGGATGTGATAAAGAGCGATCAATGGTTTTATTAGACACCACTTTGTTAAAGATTTTAGGTGGTGGTGCATCCTTTAAGGATGTTGTCATTGGAGGAAAATGTGATCCTCCAAAAAGAATGATATAGAATTATTACTCCAACCATATAAGGAATGTTAATACCAGATCATCTTCCAAGACATCAAAGAGCACACTTATCCCTGAGTAGGAAAGATCCAAGGTAGGAATACTTTGGATTCTCGATAAAGGTAATTCACAGTCAAAGTGGTAAATAGTTTTTGAATCTGATTATGAATATGGTAATGATCCTTCTTTATTACCAAACTTTTTTTTATATGATGGAATGTCTCCTTGTTTGACACCATCTGCTTCCCTTATTTTCTTTTTCTCTCTTTTAATAAATTTTTAGGAGCTTTTATTCTAGAAAAATCTCTCTGATATATATTAATAGTATTTGTGCATATGTATATTTCCTTTAATTTGATTTCATATGATTTTGTTTGATTACTTTTATTATGTATTTTGATGATATATTAATTTATGTTATTTGGATTTTTGTTATTTTTATCATGTTGGAAATATAATATATTTATCTATATTTTATTAGTTAATGAGGAAGTTTGAAAATTCTTATCTATTTCTCAAAAAAATCAATGAAGTTGCTACTATATTTTTAGAAACTCTACATTTCATAGTTTTAAAACTTTTATGTATTTATTTTACTTCAACTACTATAGTTGTCCGATTTGCATGAAACTTGATTCTATGGAAAGATAAAATGTTTATATTGATTTCATTAGTTTACATCAAAGTCTAAAAATATTGTTTGAATGGACGTTTAATTACTTGAAGTTATGATATGCTGTTTTGAAGTAAGAGTTTTATTTTTCAGAATTGTTTTGATTCAGTTTTTTAATGATTTCGGGACCTGTAGATTTCAGTTTTAATTTATTCCTTTTTTTTGGAAAGATAGTACGTTTTTCTACAAATAATTATTTTTGACCAATATCTGAATCTGCTGTTAAGAGCCCTTAAAAAGTCTTGAAGTTTGTCACAACATTCTGTCCAGATTTTTTATCAAAAGTTAGGTTCATTTTTATCTCAAAAGTAAGGTTCATATTTATCTCAAAAGTAAGGTTCATTTTGGTTTCAAAAGTAAGGTTAATTTTTATCTCAAAAGTAAGGTTCATTTTTGTTTCGAAAGTATTGTTCATTTGTTTCAAAAGTATGGTTCATTTGTTTCAAAAGTATGGTTCATTTGTTTCAAAAGTATGGTTCTTTTGTTATCAAAAGTAATGTTCATTTGTTATCAAAAGTAAGGTTCATTTGTTTTCAAAAGTAAGGTTCATTTTTTTATCAAAAGTAAGGTTCATTTTTATCTCAAAAGTATGGTTCATTTGTTTATCTCACAAAAGTATCGTTACGTTTCATACCCTACGTTACGGTTCATACCCTACGTTACTGTTCATACCCCACGTTACTGTTCATACCCTACGTTACTGTTCATACCCTACATTACTGTTCATACCCTACGTTACTTTATTGTTCGCTCCAAAGTTACTATTCACTCCGAAGTTACTATTCACTCGGAAGTTACTATTCACTCGGAAGTTACTGTTCACTTTGAAGTTACTGTTCATTCTGAAGTTACTGTTCATTCAATGTAATTTTTTTAAAAAATTGATTTTCTGCAAATATATGGATTATTTTTTAATGCTTTTTTTTGTAAAATCCTTTTTAAATATAAGGATCATAATGAAAGAGTTTTTAATGTTTTTGGTGCTATATTTAGAGAGAAAATTTAATAACGTTCTTCAACATATTTTATAAATAAATTTGGACGTTTCAAAATTGTTTAAATTTAAATGTTTTAATTTAATTCCGGAATATGCTGCTAGTTTTCAGGAACTGTTTTGACTTCGTTTAAATAATTTTAAATGAATTTAAAATTATGTTTTGAATCATTAAATGCTTTTATTATTCTGGATATTTTATTGGAAGACTTATTCAAAATATCTTGAATTCCTTTATTTATTCTACGGGAATAAAGAAGAAATAGTTCTGCTATTTTTAGGGAGATATTTATGGGATCTTATGACTCGATTAGTTTTGAATATCCTAAGGAAGTGTAGTTTCTGCACCTGCTAGATATTTTTAGTCTCTATATATATAGTTCTCTCTTGCAGGAAAAACTACAACACAATACAAGGAGAAAGTGTTGTGAACTTTGAATCTGTTGTGCATTTGAAACGTCATGTGACACTCTGCTTCACCATCTGCTTGGTCTCTCAAGCGCTGAATTAATTCTGCTTCGACTACAATTTCATTGACGAGACGTACTGAAGTATACCTCAAGAACCAGTACCTATGCTTTAATTTTTATATTCTATTTCATCTGGTTCTGAGTCTGTAGCACTACTTCCCATCTCTCACATGCACTCTATTTTTCTGTTTATGATTTTTCACACAAAAGCATTATTTTTTATTCTTTTTCTTCAGGTTTTGACTCCTGGATTCTAAAGTTAGGATCTTAGGGTTGTGATTCCCTATATCTAAAGTCAAGACTATTTGGGTTGTGACTCCCAGTATCTAAAGTCAGGTTGTAAGGGTTGTGACTCCCCACACAAAAGTCAGTGTCGTGGTTATCCCTCCACTAGAAAAGGATTTTGTAATTGGGATACAATTCCCCTTTAAAAATCATTTTTTAGTTCACACGTATCTCTCACCGAGTAGAGAGGTATAAGAGTAGAGTAGGCCCACTTTGAACTAAACTACTTTAAAAAACATCCTTGCGTTATTTAATTTTTCTGCTGCTAATTAAATTTAATAATTAACTTTGATAATTAATTTATTTGATTAAAATTTTTAATCTGGTCTATTCACCCCCCTCTGGACCATCTGTCATTACCCTGTCCGACCTAACAATTGGTATCAGAGGGATAACCTTCTCAAGAATAGTTTTGTTCTATCTTTATATTTCATTTTACTTGGTTGTTCCTTCAGGAATTTATGCAATCATTTCTTTTATCTGCTTTTATATTTTATTGTGCTAACATATTTCTAGACCTTACAGTCTAAGGATAAAGATCTTATAAGATGTCATTATTAAACCCGAATGACGCCTGGATTCCTCAGAAGCCACCACATTTTGATGGCAATAAGTATGGATACTAGAGACCCCGAATGGAGGCATACCTCAAACAGTTGAGCATTGAGCACTGGTCTATCATGTCAAAACAATACACACTGCCTGAAGCTGATCCAGATATTCTTATAGGAATTGATGCTACTAGATATGTCTTAAATTACGAAGTCGTTAATATTTTATATTATGCTATTAACAGAAGTGTTTTTAGTCATGTTTCTACATGAAAGACAACTCATGAGATTTGGAATATTTTTCAAGTTACTCACCTTGGCTCTGACAAATTGATCTGAACCAAACTTGGAATGCTTCGTGCTGAGTATCAAGACTTCAAGATGGGTGAAGATGAAACTGTAAACCAAATGTTCCATAGATTCACAAGCATTGTGAATGGAATGAATTCACTTGGAGAATCTCTGGAAAATCCTATACTTGTTGAAAGAGTCCTACGAGCATTACCAAAGAAATGGCATGCAAAGAAGGTTGCCATTGATGGAAGCAAGAACTTCAAAGAGTACACACTTGATGAATTGATTGGATCACTACTCCAATATGAACTGGAACTGAAGAACATAGATGATGAGGAGACAAAAAAAAGAAAAGGTGTAGCTTTTAAGTCTGTAAATGTTATTTCTAATAATTCTTCTGATTCTGATCTACAGGATATTGAAAAGGAATACATGGCTCAGATTGTAACTGGAGTCTACAAAAGAATGAAATAGAAAGGTTTCAAAAACTAGTTTAGTATAAATCCTCAAAAAGAAAAATATAAGGGAGATAAGAAAGCTGATACAAATTACAATGCTTCAGATGTAACTAGTTATGAGTGTAGGAAGAAAGGTCATATCAAACCTGATTGCCCTAAACTAAAGAATAAAGAAAAATACAAAAAAGAAGGATAGAAAGGCATTGGCAACCAGCTGGAGTTGTACTGAAGAATCTGATTCTAGTGAACAATCTGGAAATGACAAAGAATTTGCTAACTTGTGTTTCATGGAATCACTGGATAAGGTTTGTAATTCTCATTATTATTCTGAATGTTCTAATTCTGAATATGAATCTAAAAACCCCAATGTTTTTGAATTAAATAAAGAAATTGAAAGATTAAGAAAAGATATTTTCAAAGATGGTGATTTATATAATAAACTTAAAGAAGATAATGATTAACTTATTTCTGAAAATAAAGTAAATTTTCAAGAAAATAAAAGGTTAATAAATATTGCTTCTGCTTCTCATTCAACAGTTTATGATAATTTGAAAACTCCTCAAGATCTGAATGAGAAATTGAAAAAGGAAGTTGAATGTCTTAAACAAAATTTATCTACTTTTATTCAAGGTCGTGAAAAATATCATGAGATGATGTCTTTGACTAAAACTGATAAAAATAAATATGGTTTTTGTTATGATAAAATATTACCTCAAATGTATAATACTTGTTTTTTTAAAAGTAAAAATGGTTGTACATCAACTGTTACTTGTTTTAAATGTGGCATGAATGGTCACTATGCCAATGACAGCTCACTTAGATTTAAAAAATATTTGTGATTTTCAAAAACTAATATTTCAAAATCGTTATTATCGAGAGTACCTTACAATACATGTTTAAATTCTGTATGGTTACCTAAAAATTGTATTACTAATCCAATTGGACCCAAAGTAGCTTAGGTACCAAAATTGTCAATTAATTGATTTTTGTAGGAAAAATGCCTTGGATGTCTCAAGAATGACATATGGTACATGTACAGTGGATGCTCTAGGCATATGAACAGAGACCCATCAATGTTCACATCATACAACACATGTGATGGAGGCACTGTAACTTTTGGGGATAATTCCAAATGCAAAGTAAAATGTTTTGGTAAAGTTGGTATTTCAAATTCTACATTTATTTCAAAAGTTTTATATGTTGAAGGTTTAAAACATAATTTAATTAGTATATCAAAATTATGTGATAATGGAATGGAAGTTAAATTTCAAAATGATAAATATTTAGTTTTTAATGTTGATTATTTATTATTTTATGCTAATCGAAAAGATAATATTTATACTATTGATTTTGCTGAACTAACTGTTCAACATGTAAAGTGTTTGAATGCTGTACAGAACGACTGCATCCTTTGGCACCGACCTTTAGGTCATGTTAATTTTAGAATGTTGCATAATCTCTCAAATCATGAAAATGTTTTACAGCTTCCTTCTTTGAAGAAAGAACAACTTCATGTTTGTGACGCCTGCATGAAAGGGAAGCAACACAAAATTTCCTTTAGCCCTATCAATCAGATAAGTACTAATAAGCCTTTACAGTTGGTACATATTGATTTATTTGGTCCAACTCAAATTTATAGTCTTGTTGGAAAGAAATACACTTTAGTTATTGTTGATGATTATAGTATATTTACATGGGTATATTTTCTAGCTCATAAAAAGGATACTTTATCTAAATTCACTACTTTCTCTAAATTAGTTCAAAATGAAAAAGGTTGTATGATTATTTCTATTCGTAGTGATAAAGGAGGTGAATTTCATAATTTATATTTTGAAAAATTCTGTGAAAATAATGGATATTTTATTAATTTCTCTGCTCCTAGAACACCACAACAAAATGGTGTTGTAGAATGGAAAAATAGAACTCTTATTGAAATGGCTCGAACTATTTTAAGTGAATATAATCTGCCTAGATATTTTTGGGCTGAGGCTATTTTTTCTGCATGTTATATTTCAAATAGAATTCTTATTAGACCTTTGATAAAGAAAAATCTTTATGAATTATTCAAAAATAAAAAGCCTAAAGTTGGTTATTTTAGAGTTTTTGGATGGAAAGTTTTTATTTTAAATTCAAAGGATACTTTAGATAAACTTGATGCTAAAAGTGATGAAGGTATTTTTCTTGGATATTCTAATAATAGTAAAGCTTATAGAGTTTATAATAAAAGAACGATGGTTATTTAAGAGTCTGTTAATGTTATGTTTGATGAAAATAATGTTAAAATAAATTCTGATTCTAAGGTTATTGATGATGAGTTTAGAGATTTTAATTTTGTTGAAGATATTCCTCAAGATAAGAGTGGATTAATTGAGGGAGATCATACTCCTTCTCAACCTGATCCAAGATCATGGATGATTCACAAAGGTCATCCTGTTGAAAATGTAATTGGCAATGTTGATTCTGGTGTCAAAACCAGAAATTCAATTTAAAATAATTGTGCCAATTATACTTTTATTTCTGATTTTGGTCTTGTTAATATTAATGATGCTTTAAAAGATGCAAACCGGATTGTTGCTATGCAAGATGAATTAAATCAATTTGTTAGAAATAATGTTTGAATTTAGTAGAATTGCCTGAATATAAGCATGTAATTGGAACTAAGTGGATATTTAGAAAGAAGATGGATGAATCTGGACAGATTGTCAAAAAAAAAATCCAGACTTGTTGCTCAAGGATACTCTCAAGAAGAAGATTTCAAGCTAATCCTAAAGAAAGTCATATTAAATATGTTAAAGGAATAATTAGATATGTTAAAGGTATTGTTGATTCTGGTTTATTTTATCCAAAATATAACTATTTTGATTTAACATCTTATTCTGATTCTTATTTTGGAGGCTGTATAATTGACCTAAAAAGCACATCAGGTATGTGTCATTTTTTGGGAAAATGTTTAACTTCTTGGTCATCTAAGAAACAATTATCTGTTGTTTTATCTACTGCAGAAGTTGATTATATCTCTGCTGCTAGTATTTGTGCTCAAATCTTATGGATTAAGCAACCTTTATGTGATTTTGGTGTTTATCTTGATAAACTACCTATTTATTGTGATAATACATCTGCAATTTCTATTTCTAAAAACCCCTTACAACATTCTAGAACAAAACATATTGATCTAAGATTTCATTACATTCGAGATCATGTGAATAAGGGTGATATTGTTTTAGAATTTATCCCTTCTGAAAATCATCTTGCAGATATTTTTACAAAGCCTTTAGACTCTGCTCAGTTGGAGAAAATTAAATTTTCTCTTGGTATGTTGGAATTTTAAATTTTATTTGCTGCATTTGTTTAGGGGGAGCATGTTTTCACTTTTTTCTTATTTATAAAAGTGGGAGAAGTTTTGGAGAGAAGTTTTGGTGAGAAATAATTTGGTTTTAATCTTTTTGAAAATTCATTTATGGTTTAAATGTTTTGGTTTTGTAATCAAACAAAAAGGCGGAGATTGTTTGTGCATGTGTATATTTCCTTTAATTTGATTTCACATGATTTTGTTTGATGACTTTTATTATATATTTTGATGATATATTAATTTATGTTATTTGTATTTTTGTGATTTTTATCACGTTGGAAATATAAGATATTTATCTATATTTTATTAGTTAATGAGGAAGTTTGAAAATGCTTATCTATTTCTCAAAAAATTCAATGAAGTTGCTACTATGTTTTTAGAAACTCTACATTTCACAGTTTTAAAACTTTTATGTATTTATTTTACTGCAACTTCTACAGTTGTCTGATTTTCATGAAACATGATTCTATGGAAATATAAAATGTTTATCTTGATTTCATTAGTTTACATCAAAGTCTAAAAATTTCTTTTGAATGGACCTTTAATTACTTGAAGTTATGATATGTTGTTTTGAAGTAGATGTTTTTTTTCCAGAATTGTTTTTCTTCTGGTTTTTAATGATTTCCGGACCTGTAGATGTCAGTTTTAATTGATTTATTTTTTGTTGGAAAGATAATACGTTTTTCTACAAATCATTTGTTTTTAAAAAATTCTGAATCTGCTGTTAAGAGCCCTTAAAAATTCGTTGAAGATTGTCACAACATTATGTCCAGATTTTTTATAAAAAGTAAGGTTCATTTTTATCTCAAAAGTAAGGTTCATTTTTATCTCAAAAGTAAGGTTCATTTTTGTTTCAAAAGTAAGGTTCATTTTTATCTTGAAAGTATGGTTCATTTTTGTTTCGAAATTATGGTTCATTTGTTTCAAAAGTATGGTTCATTTGCTTCAAAATTATGGTTCATTTGTTTCAAAAGAATGGTTCTTTTGTTATCAAAATTAAGGTTCATTTGTTATCAAAAGTAATGTTCATTTTTTTTATCAAAAGTAAGGTTCATTTTTATCTCAAAAGTATGGTTCATTTGTTTATCTCACAAAAGTATCATTACGGTTCATACCCTACGTTATTGTTCATACCCTATGTTACTGTTCATACCCTACGTTACTATTCATACCCTACGTTACATTATTGTTCGCTCCGTAGTTACTATTCACTTTGAAGTTACTATTCACTCCGAAGATACTGTTCACTTCGAAGTTACGGTTCATTCCGAAGTTACTCTTCATTCCGTGCAATTTTTTTAAAAAATTGATTTTCTGCAAATATATGGATTATTTTTTAACGTTTTTTTTGTAAAATCCTCTTTAAATATAAGGATCATAATGAAAGAGTTTTTAATTTTTTTGTGCTATATTTAGAGAGAAAATTTAATAACATTCTTCAACGTATTTTACAAATAAATTTGGACGTTTCAAGATCGTTTAAATTTAAATGTTTTAATTTAATTCCAGAATCTGCTGCTAGTTTTCAGGAACTGTTTTTGACTTCGTTTAAATAATTTTAAATGGAATTAAAATCCTATTTTGAATCATTCAATGCTTTTATTATTCTGGATATTTTATTGGAAGACTTATTCAAAATATTTTGAATTCCTTTATTTATTCTACGAGAATAAAGAAGAAATGGTTCTGCTATTTTTAGGGAGATATTTATGGGATCTTTTGACTCGATTAGTTTTGAATATCCTAAGGAAGTGGAGTTTCTGCACCTACTAGATATTTTTATTCTCTATATATATAGTTCTCTCTTGTAGGAAAAACTACAACACAAAACAAGGAGAAAGTGTTGTGAACTTTGAATCTGCTGTGCATTTGAAACGTCATGTGACACTCTAATTCACCACCTGCTCGGTCTCTCAAGCGCTGAATTAATTCTGCTTCGACTACAATTTCATTGATAAGACGTGCTAAAATATACCTCAAGAACCAGTACCTATGCTTTAATTTTTATCTTCTATTTCATCTGGTTCTGAGTCTGTAACACTACATCCCATCTCTCACACGCACTCTATTTTTCGGTTTATGATTTTGCACACAAAAGCATTATTTGTTATTATTTTTCTTCGGGTTGTGACACCCGGATTCTAAAGTCAGGATCTTAGGGTTTTGACTCCCTGTATCTAAAGTCAAGACTGTTTGGGTTGTGAATCCCAGTATCTAAAGTCAGGTTGTAAGGGTTGTGACTCGCTACACAAAATTCAGTGTCGTGGTTATCCCTCCACTAGAAAAGGATTTTGTAATTGGGATATAATTCCCCTTTAAAAATCATTTTTTAGTGCACACGTATCTCTCGCCGAGTAGAGAGGTATAAGAGTAGAGTAGACCCACTTTGGGCCGAACTACTATAAAAAACATCCTTGTGTTATTTAATTTTTCCGATGCTAATTAAATTTAATAATTAACTTTGATAATTAATTTATTTGATTAAATTTTTTAATCTGTTCTATTCACCCCCCCTCTAGACCATTTTCCATTACCCTGTCCGACCTAACAATTGGTATCAGAGGGATAACCTTCTCAATAATAGTTTTTCTCTATCTTTATATTTCATTTTACTTGGTTGTTCCTTCAGGAATTTATCCAATCATTTATTTTATCTGCTTTTATATTTTATTGTGCTAACCTATTTCTAGACCTCACAGTCTAAGGATAAAGATCTTATAAGATGGAAGTATTAAACCTGAATGATGCCTGGATTCCTCAGAAGACACCACATTTTGATGGCAATGATTATGGATACTGGAGATCCCGAATGGAGGCATACCTAAAACAGTTGAGCATTGAGCACTGGTCTATCATGTCAAAACAATACACACTGCCTGAAGCTGATCCAGATATTCTTATAGGAATTGATGATACTAGATATGTCTTAAATTACAAAGTCATTAATATTTTATATTGTTCTATTAACAGAAGTGTTTTTGTCATGTTTCTACATGCAAGACATCTCATGATATTTGGAAGATTTTGCAAGTTACTCACCTTGGATCTGACAAATTGATCTGAACCAAACTTGGAATGCTTCGTGCTGAGTATCAAGACTTCCAGATGGGTGAAGGTGAAACTGTAAACCAAATGTTCAATAGATTCACAAGCATTGTGAATGGAATGAATTCACTTGGAGAATCTATGGAAAATCCTATACTTGTTGAAAGAGTCCTACGATCATTACCAATGAAATGGCATGCAAAGAAGGTTTCCATTGATGAAAGCAAGAACTTCAAAGAGTACACACTTGATGAATTGATTGGATCACTACTCCAATATGAACTGGAACTGAAGAACATAGCTGATGAGGAGACAACAAAAAGAAAAGGTGTATCTTTTATGTCTGTAAATATTATTTACAATAATTCTTCTGATTCTGAGCTACAGGATATTGAAAAGGAAGACATGGCTCAGATTGTAACTGGAGTCTACAAAAGAATGAAAAAGAAAGGTTTCAAAAACCAGTTTAGTAGAAATCCTAAAAAAGAAGAATATAAGGGAGATAAGAAAGGTGATACAAATTACAATGCTTCAGATTTAACTAGTTATGAGTGTAGGAAGAAAGTTCATATCAAACCTGATTTCCCTAAACTAAAGAATAAAGAAAAATACAAAAAGAAGGATAGAAAGTCATTGGCAACCAGCTAGAGTTGTACTGAAGAATCTGATTCTAGTGAACAATCTGGAAATGACAAAGAATCTTCTAACTTTTTTTTCATGGAATCACTGGATAAGGTTTGTAATTCTAGTTATTATTTTCAATGTTCTGATTCTGAATATGAATCTGAAAACCCCAATGTTTTTGAATTAAATAAAGAAATTGAAAGATTAAGAAAAGATATTTTCAAAGCTTCTGATTTATATAATAAACTTAAAGAAGATAATGAAAAACTTATTTCTGAATATATAGTAATTTTTCAAGAAACTAAAAGCTTAATAAACACTACTTCTTCTTCTCATTCAAAAGTTTATGATAATTTGAAAACCGCTCAAGATCCGAATGAGAAATTGAAAAAGGAAGTTGAATGTCTTAAACAAAATTTATCTTCTTTTATTCAAGGTCGTGAAAAATATCATGAGATGATGTCTTTGACAAAAACTGATAAAAATAAATATGGTTTTGTTTATGATAAAAGATTACCTCAAAAGTATAAAACTTGTTTTGTTAAAAGTAAAAACAGTTGTACTTCAACTGTTACTTTTTTTAAATGTGGCATGAATGGTCACTATTCCAATGACTACACACTTAGATTTAAAAAATATTTGGGATTTACAAAAACTAATATTTCAAAATCGTTATTATCGAGTGTACCGTACAATACATGTTTAAATTCTGTATGGGTACCTAAAAATTGTATTACTAATCCTATTGGACCCAAAGTAGCTTGGGTACCAAAATTGTCAATTAATTTATTTTTGTAGGAAAAATGACTTGGATGTATCAAGAATGACATATGGTACATGGATAGTGGATGCTCTAGGCATATGACCGGAGACCCATCAATGTTCACATCATACAACACATGTGATGGAGGCACTATTACTTTTGGAGACAATTCCAAAGGCAATGTAAAAGGTTTTGGTAAAGTTGGTATTTCAAATTCTACATTTATTTCAAAAGTTTTATATGTTGAAGGTTTAAAACATAATTTAATTATTATATCACAATTATGTGATGATGGAATGGAAGTTAATTTTCAAAATGATAAATATTTAGTTTTTAAAGATGATTCTTTATTATTTTATGCTAATCGAAAAGATAATATTTATACTATTGATTTTGCTGAACTAACTGTTCAACATGTAAAGTGTTTGAATGCTGTACATAATGACTGCATCCTTTGGCAGCAACATTTAGGTCATGTTAATTTTAGAATGTTTCATAATCTCTCAAAGCATTAAAATGTTTTACAGCTTCCTTCTTTGAAGAAAGAACAACTTCATGTTTGTGACGCCTGCATGAAAGTGAAGCAACACAAAATTTCCTTTAGCCCTATCAATCAGATATATATTAATAAGCCTTTACAGTTGGTACATATATATTTATTTGGTTCAACTCAAATTTCTAGACTTGGTGGAATGAAATAAACTTTAGTTATTGTTGATGATTATAGTAGATTTATTTGGGTATATTTTCTAGCTCCTAAAAAGGATACTTTATCTAAATTCACTGCTTTCTCTAAATTAGTTCAAAATGAAAAGGTTGTATGATTATTTCTATTCGTAGTGATAAAGAAGGTGAATTTCATAATTTATATTTTGAAAAATTCTGTGAAAATAATGGATATTTTCATAATTTCTCTTCTCCTAGAACACCACAACAAAATGATGTTGTAGAACATAAAAATAGAACTCTTATTGAAATGGCTCGAACTATATTAAGTAAATATAATCTTCCTAGATATTTTTGGGCTGAGGCTATTTTTTCTGCATGTTATATTTCAAATAGAATTCTTATTAGACCTTTTCTAAAGAAAACTCCTTATGAATTATTCAAAAATAAAAAGCCTAAAGTTGGTTATTTTAGAGTTTTTGGATGAAATGTTTTTATTTTAAATTCAAAGGATAATTTAGATAAACATGATGCTAAAAGTGATGAAGGTATTTTTCTTGGAAATTCTAATAATAGTGAAGCTTATAGAGTTTATAATAAAAGAACGATGGTTATTTAAAAGTCTGTTAATGTTATGTTTGATGAAAATAATGTTAAAATAAATTCTGATTCTAATGTTATTGATGATGAGTTTAGAGATTTTAATATTGGGGAAGATATTCCTCAAGATAAGAGTGGATTAATTGAGGGGGAGAATACTCCTTCTCAACCTGATCCAAGATCATGGACGATTCACAAAGGTCATCCTGTTGAAAACTTAATTGGCAATGTTGATTCTGGTGTCAAAACCAGAAATTATATTTTAAATTATTATGCCAATTATGCTTTTATTTCTGATTTTGTTCCTATTAATATTAATGATGCTTTAAAAGATGCGAACTGGATTGTTGCTATGCAAGATGAATTAAATCAATTTATTAGAAATAATGTTTGAATATAGTAGAATTTCCTGAAGATAAGAAGGTAATTGGAACTAAGTGGTTATTTAGAAACAAGCTGGATGAATCTGGACCGATTGTCAAAAAAACCCAGACTTGTTGCTCATGGATACTCTCAAGAAGAAGATTTAAAGCTGATCCTAAAAAATTCATATTAAAGCTATTAAAGGAATAATTAGATATGTTAAAGGTACTGTTGATTCTGGTTTATTTTATCCAAAATATAACTATTTTTATTTAACATCTTATTCTGATTCTGATTTTGGAGGCTGTAGAATTGACCGAAAAAGCACATCAGGTATGTGTCATTTTTTGGGAAAATGTTTAATTTCCTGGTCATCTAAGAAACAATTATCTTTTGCTTTATCTACTATAGAAGCTGAGTATATCTCTGCTGCTAGTAGTTGTGCTTAGAGTTTATGGATTAAGAAAACTTTATGTGATTTTGGTGTTTATCTTGATAAACTACCTATTTATTGTGATAATACATCTGCAATTTCTATTTCTAAAAACCCATTACAACATTCTAGAACAAAACATATTGATCTAAGATTTCATTTCATTCGAGATCATGTGAATAAGGGTGATATTGTTTTAGAATTTATCCCTTCTGACAATCAGCTTGAAGATATTTTTACAAAGCCTTTAGACTCTGCTCAGTTTGAGAAAATTAAATTTTCTCTTGGTATGTTGGAATTTTAAATTTTATTTGCTGCATTTTTTTAGGGGGAGCATGTTTTCACTTTTTGTTTATTTACAAAAGGTGGAGAAGTTTTGGAGAGAATTTTTGGTGAGAAATAATTTGGTTTTAATCTTTTTGAAAATTCATTTATGGTTTAAATGTTTTGGTTTTGTAATCAAACAAAAAGGGGGAGACTGTTTGTGCATGTGTATATTTCCTTTAATTTGATTTCATATGATTTTTTTTGATTACTTTTATTATATATTTTGATGATATATTAATTTATGTTATTTGGATTTTTGTGATTTTTATCACATTGGAAATATAAGATATTTATCTATATTTTATTAGTTAATGATGAAGTTTGAAAATGCTTATCTATTTCTCAAAAAATTAAATGAAGTTGCTACTATGTATTTAGAAACTCTACATTTCACAGTTTTAAAACTTTTATGTATTTATTTTACTAAAACTTCTACAGTTGTCTGATTTTCATGAAACCTGATTCTATGGAAATATAAAATGTTTATATTGATTTCATTAGTTTACATCAAAGTCTAAAAATATCTTTTGAATGGACCTTTAATTACTTGAAGTTATGATATGCTGTTTTGAAGTAGAAGTTTTTTTTCCAGAATTGTTTTGCTTCTGTTTTTCAATGATTTCGGGACCTGTAGATGTCAGTTTTAATTGATTAATTTTTTTTGGAAAGATAATACGTTTTTCTACAAATCATTAGTTTTGAACAAATTCTGAATCTGCTGTTAAGAGCCCTTAAAAATTCGTTGAATATTGTCACAACATTTTATCCAGATTTTTTTATCAAAAGTATGGTTCATTTTTATCTCAAAAGTAAGGTTCATTTTTTTCTCAAAAGTAAGGTTCATTTTTGTTTCAAAAGTAAGATTCATTTTTATCTCGAAAGTAAGGTTCATTTTTGTTTCGAAAGTATGGTTCATTTGTTTCAAAAGTATGGTTCATTTGCTTCAAAAGTATTGTTCATTTGTTTCAAAAGTATGGTTCTTTTGTTATCAAAAGTAAGGTTCATTTGTTATCAAAAGTAAGGTTAATTTTTTTATCAAAAGTAAGTTTCATTTTTATCTCAAAAGTATGGTTCATTTGTTTATCTCACAAAAGTATTGTTACTGTTAATACCCCACGTTACTGGTCATACCTCACATTACTGTTCATACCCTACGTTACTGTTCATACCCTACCTTACTATTCATACCCTACATTACTGTTCATACCCTACGTTACTATTCATACCCTACGTTACTTTATTATTCCCTTCGAAGTTACTATTCACTCCGAAGTTACTGTTCACTTCAAAGTTACTGTTCATTCCGAAGTTACTGTTCATTCCGTGCAATTGTTTTAAAAAATTGATTTTCTGCAAATATATGGTTTATTTTTTAACGCTTTTTTTTGTAAAATCCTCTTTAAATATAAGGATCATAATGAAAGAGTTTTTAATGTTTTTGGTGCTATATTTAGAGAGAAAATTTAATAACGTTCTTCAACATATTTTACAAATAAATTTGGACGTTTCAAGATTGTTTAAATTTAAATGTTTTAATTTAATTCCAGAATCTGCTGCTAGTTTTCAGAAACTGTTTTGACTTTGTTTAAATAATTTTAAATGGATTTAAAATTCTTTTTTGAATCATTCAATGCTTTTATTATTCTGGATATTTTATTGGAAGACTTATTCAAAATATTTTGAATGCCTTTATTTATTCTACGGGAATAAAGAAGAAATGGTTCTGCTATTTTTAGGGAGATATTTATGGGATCTTTTGACTCAATTAGTTTTGAATATCCTAAGGAAGCGGAGTTTCAGCACCTGCTAGATATTTTTATTCTCTATATATATAGTTCTCTCTTTCAGGAAAAACTACAACACAATACAAAGAGAAAGTGTTGTGACCTATGAATCTCCTGTGCATTTGAAATGTCATGTGGCACTCTGCTTCACCACCTGCTCGGTCTCTCAAGCGCTGAATTAATTCTGCTTCCACTAAAATTTCATTGACGATACGTGATGAACTATAACTTAAGAACCAGTACTTGTGCTTTAATTTTTATCTTCTATATCATCTGGTTCTGAGTCTGTAACACTACTTCCCATCTCTCACACGCACTCTATTTTTCTGTTTATGCTTTTGCACACAAAAGCATTATTTGTTATTCTTTTTTTCGGGTTGTGACTCCCGGATTCTAAAGTCAGGATCTTAGGGTTGTGACTCCCTGTATCTAAAGTCAAGACTATTTGGGTTGTGACTCCCAGTATCTAAATTCAGGTTGTAAGGGTTGTGACTCCCCACACAAAAGTCAGTGTCGTGGTTATCCCTCCACTAGAAAAGGATTTTGTAATTGGGATATAATTCCCCTTTAAAAATCATTTTTTAGTGCACACGTATCTCTTGCCGAGTAGAGAGGTATAAGAGTAGAGTAGGCCCAATTTGGACCAAACTACTATAAAAAAACATCCTTGTGTTATTTAATTTTTCCACTGCTAATTAAATTTAATAATTAACTTTGATAATTAATTTATTTGATTAAAATTTTTAATCTGGTCTATTCACCCCCCCTTTAGACCATCTGCCATTACCCTGTCCGACCTAACAATTGGTATCAGAGGGATAACCTTCTCAAGAACTGTTTTCTCTATCTTTATATTTCATTTTACTTGGTTGTTCCTTCAGGAATTTATCCAATCATTTCTTTTATCTAATTTTATATTTTATTGTGCTAACCTATTCCTAGACCTCACAGTCTAAGGATAATGATCTTATAAGATGGCAGTATTAAACCCGAATGATTCCTGGATTCCTCATAAGCCACCACATTTTGATGTCAATGAGTATGGATACTGGAGATCCCAAAAGGAGGCATACCTCAAACAGTTGAGCATTGAGCACTGGTCTATCATGTCAAAACAATACACACTGCTTGAAGCTGATCCAGATATTCTTATAGGAATTGATGCTACTAGATATGTCTTAAATTACAAAGTCGTTAATATTTTATATTGTGCTATTAACAGAAGTGTTTTTAGTCATGTTTTTGCATGCAAGACAGCTCATGAGATTTGGAAGATTTTTCAAGTTACTCACCTTGGCTCTGAAAAATTGATCCGAACCAAACATGGAATGCTTCGTGCTGAGTATCACGACTTCAAGATGGGTAAAGATGAAACTGTAAACCAAATGTTCCATAGATTCACAAGCATTGTGAATGGAATGAATTCACTTGGAGAATATCTGGAAAATACTCTACTTGTTGAAAGAGTCCTACGAGCATTTCCAAAGAAATGGAATGCAAAGATGGTTGCCATTGATGAAAGAAAGAACTTCAAAGAGTACACACTTGATGAATTGATTGAATCACTACTCAAATATGAACTGGAACTGAAGAACATAGCTGATGAGGAGACAACAAAAACAAAAGGTGTAACTTTTAATTCTTTAAATGTTATTTATAATAATTATTTTGATTCTGATCTACAGGATATTGAAAAGGAAGACATGGCTCAGATTGTAACTGGAGTCTACAAAAGAATGAGAAAGAAAGGTTTCAAAAACCAGTTTAGTAGTAATCCTCAAAAAGAAAAATATAAAGGAGATAAGAAAGGTGATAAAAATTACAATGCTTCAGATTTAACTAGTTATGAGTGTAGAAAGAAAGGTCATATCAAACCTGATTGCCCTAAACTAAAGAATAAAGAAAAATACAAAAAGAAGGATAGAAAGGCATTGGAAACCAGCTGGAGTTGTACTGAAGAATCTAATTCTAGGGAACAATCTGGAAATGAAAAAGAGTCTCCTAACTTGTGTTTCATGGAATCACTGGATAAGGTTTGTAATTCCTATTATTATTTTGAATGTTCTGATTCTGAATATGAATCTGAAAACCCCAATGTTTTTGAATTAAATAGAAAAATTAAAAGATTAAGAAAAGATATTTTCAAAGCTGCTGATTTATATAATAAAAATAAAGAAGAAAATGAAAAAATTATTTCTGAAAATAAAGTAATTTTCCAAGAAAATAAAAGGTTAATAAACACTTCTTCTGCTTCTCATTCAACAGTTTATGATAATTTGAAAACTGTTCAAGATTTGAATGAGAAATTGAAAAAGGAAGTTGAATGTCTTAAACAAAATTTATCTGCTTTTACTCAAGGTCGTGAAAAATATCATGAGATGATGTCTTTGACTAAAACTGATAAAAATTAATATAGTTTTGTTTATGATAAAAGATTACCTCAAATGTATAAAACTTGTTTTGTTAAAAGTAAAAATGGTTGTACTTCAACTGTTACTTTTTTAAAATGTGGCATGAATGGTCACTATGCCAATGACTGCTCACTTAGATTTAAAAAATCTTTGGGATTTACAAAAACTAATATTTCAAAATCATGATTATCGAGAGTACATTATAATACATGTTTAAATTCTGTATGGGTACCTAAAAATTGTATTACTGGTCCTATTGGACCCAAAGTAGCTAGGGTACCAAAATTGTCAATTAATTGATTTTTGTAGGAAAAATGCCTTGGAAGTCCCAAGAATGAGATATGGTACATGGAAAGTGGATGCTCTAGGCATATGACCGGAGACCCATCAATGTTAACATCATACAACACATGTGATGGACGCACTGTTACTTTTGGAGACAATTCCAAAGGCAATGTAAAAGGTTTTAGTAAAGTTGGTATTTCAAATTCTACATTTATTTCAAAAGTTTTATATGTTGAAGGTTTAAAACATAAATTAGTTAGTATATCACAATTATGTGATGATGGAATGGAAGTTAAATTTCAAAATGATAAATATTCAGTTTTTAAAGATGATTCTTTATTATTTTATGCTAATCGAAAAGATAATATTTATAATATTGATTTTGTTGAACTAACTGTTCAACATGTAAAGTGTTTGAATGCTGTACAGAATGACTACATCCATTGGCACCGACGTTTAGGTCATTTTAATTTTAGAATGTTTCATAAGCTCTCAAAGCATGAAAATGTTTTACAGCTACCTCCTTTGAAGAAAGAACAACTTCATGTTTGTGACGCCTGCATGAAAGGGAAGCAACCCAAAATTTGCTTTAGCCCTATCAATCAAATAAGTATTAATAAGCCTTTACAGTTGGTACATATTGATTTATTTTGTCCAACTCAAAGTTCTAGTCTTGGTGGAAAGAAATACACTTTATTTATTGTTGATGATTATAGTAGATTTACTTGGGTATATTTTCTAGCTCATAAAAATGATACTTTATCTAAATTCACTACTTTCTCTAAATTAGTTCAAAATGAAAAAGGTTGTATGATTATTTCTATTCGTAGTGATAAAGGAGGTGAATTTCAGAATTTAGATTTTGAAAAATTCTGTGAAAATAATGGATATTTTCATAATTTCTCTGCTCCTAGAACACCACAACAAAATGGTGTTGTAGAACGGAAAAATAGAACTCTTATTGAAATGGATCGAACTATGTTAAGTGAATATAATCTGCCTAGATATTTTTGGGCTGAGGCTGTTTTTTCTGCATGTTATATTTCAAATAGAATTCTTATTAGACCTTTGCTAAAGAAAACTCCTTATGAATTATTCAAAAAAGCCTAAAGTTGGTTATTTTAGAGTTTTTGGATGCAAAGTTTTTATTTTAAATTCAAAGGATAATTTAGATAAACTTGATGCTAAAAGTGATGAAGGTATTTTTCTTGGATATTGTAATAATAGTAAAGCTTACAGAGTTTATAATAAAAGAACGATGGTTATTTAAGAGTATGTTACTGTTATGTTTGATGAAAATAAAGTTAAAATAAATTCTGATTCTAATGTTATTGATGATGAGTTTAGAGATTTTAATTTTGGTGAAGATATTCTTCAAGATAAGAGTGGATTAATTGAGGGGGAGCATACACCTTCTCAACCTGATCCAAGATCATGGACGATTCACAAAGGTCATCCTATTGAAAACGTAATTGGCAATGTTGATTCTGGTGTCAAAACCAGAAATTCTATTTTAAATTATTGTGCCAATTATGCTTTTATTTATGATTTTGTTCCTGTTAATATTAATGATGCTTTAAAAGATGCGAACTGGATTGTTTCTATGCAAGATGAATTAAATCAATTTATTAGAAATAATGTTTGAATTTAGTAGAATTTCCTGAAGATAAGCAGGTAATTGGAACTAAGTGGATATTTAGAAGCAAGATGGATGAATCTGGACCGATTGTCAAAAAAAAAGCCAGACTTGTTGCTCAAGGATACTCTCAAGAAGAAGATTTCAAGTTGATCCTAAAAAAAGTCATATTAAAGATGTTAAAGGAATAATTAGATATGTTAAAGGTACTGTTGATTCTGGTTTATTTTATCCAAACTATAACTATTTTGATTTAACATCTTATTCTGATTCTGATTTTGGAGGCTGTAGAATTGACCGAAAACGCACATCATGTATGTGTCATTTTTTGGGAAAATGTTTAATTTCCTGGTCATCTAAGAAAAAATTATCTATTGCTTTATCTATTGCAGAAGGTGAGTATATCTCTACTTCTAGAAGTTGTGCTCAAAGTTTATGGATTAAGCAAAATTTATGTGATTTTGGTGTTTATCTTGATAAACTACCTATTTATTGTGATAATACATCTGCAATTTCTATTTCTAAAAACCCCTTACAACATTCTAGAACAAAACATATTGATCTAAGATTTCATTTCATTTGTGATCATGTAAATAAGGGTGATATTGTTTTATAATTTATCCCTTCTGAAAATCAGCTTGCAGATATTTTTACAAAGCCTTTAGAATCTGCTCAGTTAGAGAAAATTAAATTTTCTCTTGGTATGTTGGAATTTTAAATTTTATTTGCTGCATTTGTTTAGAGGGAGCATGTTTTCACTTTTTGTTTATTTACAAATGGGGGAGAAGTTTTGGAGAGAATTTTTGGTGAGAAATAATTTGGTTTTAATCTTTTTGAAAATTCATTTATGGTTTAAATGTTTTGGTTTTGTAATCAAACAAAAAGGGAGAGATTGTTTGTGCATGTGTATATTTCCTTTAATTTGATTTTATATGATTTTGCTTGATTAATTTTATTATATATTTTGATGATATATTAATTTATGTTATTTGGATTTTTGTGATTTTTATCACGTTGGAAATATAAGATATTTATCTATATTTTATTAGTTAATGAGGAAGTTTGAAAATGCTTATATATTTCTCAAAAAATTCAATGAAGTTTCTACTAT
This sequence comes from Viscum album, assembly GCA_963277665.1. Taxonomy (NCBI): domain Eukaryota; kingdom Viridiplantae; phylum Streptophyta; class Magnoliopsida; order Santalales; family Viscaceae; genus Viscum; species Viscum album. The sequence continues at coordinate 1,017,499,979 of OY728155.1, forward strand.
GTTTTTAGAAACACTACATTTCATAGTTTTAAAAACTTTATGTATTTATTTTACTGAAACTTCTACAGTTGTCTGATTTGCATGAAACTTGATTCTATGGAAATATAAAATGTTTATCTTGATTTCATTAGTTTACATCAAAGTCTAAAGATATCTTTTGAATGGACCTTTAATTAACTGAAGTTATGATATGCTATTCTGAAGTAGAAGTTTTTTTTCTAGAATTGTTTTGCTTCTGTTTTTTAATGTTTTCGGGACCTGTAGATGTCGGTTTTAATTGATTACTTTTTTGTTGGAAATATAATACTTTTTTCTACAAATCATTAGTTTTGTACAAATTCTGAATCTGTTGTTAAGAGCCCTTAAAAATTCGTTGAAGATCGTCACAACATTCTATCCATATTTTTTATCAAAAGTAAGGTTCATTTTTATCTCAAAAGTAAGGTTCATTTTTATCTCAAAAGTAAGGTTCATTTTTGTTTCAAAAGTAAGGTTCATTTTTTATCTCGAAAGTAAGGTCCATTTTTGTTTCGAAAGTATGGTTCATTTGTTTCAAAAGTATGGTTCTTTTGTTATCAAAAGTAAGGTTCATTTGTTATCAAAAGTAAGGTTCATTTTTATCAAAAGTAAGGTTCATTTTTATCTCAAAAGTATGGTTCATTTTTTTATCTCACAAAAGTATCGTTACTGTTCATACCATACATTACTGTTCATACCCTACGTTACTGTTCATACCCTACCTTACTGTTCATACCCTACATTACTGTTCATACCCTACGTTACTTTATTATTCCCTCTGAAGTTACTATTCACTCCGAAGTTACTATTCACTCGAAAGTTACTATTCACTCCGAAGTTATTTTTCCCTTCGAAGTTACTATTCATTCCGAAGTTATTGTTCATTCCGTGCAATTTTTTTAAAAATTGATTTTCTGGAAATATATGGATTATTTTTTAATGATTTTTTTTCGTAAAATCCTTTTTAAATATAAGGATCATAATGAAAGAGTTTTTAATGTTTTTGGTGCTATATTTAGAGATAAAATTTAATAACATTCTTCAACGTATTTTACAAATAAATTTGGACATTTCAAGATTGTTTAAATTTAAATGTTTGAATTTAATTCCAGAATCTGCTTCTAGTTTTCAGGAACTATTTTGACTTCGTTTAAATCATTTTACATGGATTTAAAGTTCTGTTTTGAATCATTCAATGCTTTTATTATTCTGGATATTTTATTGGAAGACTTATTCAAAATATTTTGAATTCCTTTATTTATTCTACGGGAATAAAGAAGCAACAGTTCTGCTATTTTCAGGGAGATATTTATGGGATCTTTTGACTCTATTAGTTTTGAATATCTTAAGGAAGCAGAGTTTCTACACCGGCTAGATATTTTTATTCTCTCTATATATAGTTCTCTCTTGCAGGAAAAACTACAACACAATACAACGATAAAGTGCCGTGAACTTTGAATCTGCTATGCATTTGAAATGTCATGTGACACTCTGCTTCACCACCTGCTCTGTCTCTCAAGCGCTGAATTAATTCTGCTTCAACTACTATTTCATTGACGAGACGTGCTGAACAATACCTCAAGAACCAGTACATGTGCTTTAATTTTTATCTTCTATTTCATCTGGTTCTGAGTCTGTAACACTACTTCCCATCTCTCACACACACTCTATTTTTCTGTTTATGCTTTTGCACAGAAAAGCATTATTTCTAATTCTTTTTCTTTGGGTTGTGACTCCCGAATTCTAAATTCAGGATCTTAATGTTGTGACTCCCTGTATCTAAAGTCAAGACTGTTTGGGCTGTGACTCCCAGTATCTAAAGTCAGGTTTTAAGGGTCGTGACTCCCCACACAAAAGTCAGTGTCGTGGTTATCCCTCCACTAGAAAAGGATTTTGTAATTGGGTTATGATTCCCCTTTAAAAATCATTTTTTAGTGCACACGTATGTCACGAACCAGGCCGGGTCGCCATCTGACCCGGCGCCCGATCCGGTCTGCGGCAAGGCCCGAAGGGCGTTCCCGATCCCCACGGGCTGGCACAAGTGCTCGGGTATCAAGTTTAACAAGTGGGAATGGTTTTACCCAAAATACAAGACAAAAAGAAAACAACCAACCAGATAAAAACTGAAACTGGAACGGACTACAAAACACCCTTCTAAACTATAAACTGGTTTAGGTAAACAATTCAACTAAAAACCCAAAATTAACAACAACCGAAAAAGAGAACTAATCTCTAAAACCAACCTCATGCAACACGAGAAGTTGCATCCCCAAGCTACTAACACCAACCTACACACGAAGACCAACAGAAACCAGAGCCACCATCACTAAGCATGATGCACAACCTGGAATACACAAGAAACAAGAATCTACATACACCCAAGGGTGTATGTAGGGTGTGAGCTAAAGGCCCAGTAGGATGCCACCGAGAAAAAGTTCCATGCCACAACATCAAAAGACAATTTAATGTGCTTATTCAAAATTATACTTTCAAAATGGTTTTAAAGAGAACATTTACAAACCAAATGCTAAAGGAAAACACTAAAAAGAACTCATTTCACAAACAAGATTTTAAAAAGGAAGAGAAAGGTTCATTATCGCCACACACACACACACTCCCACACACACACACACAAATACACATACACACACACACATACTCAAGTGGTCTTCCATATGCCGACGGAAGGCACCACACCAAAGATGGTAGAGCACTACGGGTAAATCCCCTAAGGTTCATCAAGCTCAAGTGGGACCCTAGAACCTCGTGTCTCGGTGAAACGTGGCTTAGAAGGCCACGACCCTCAGAAAACGTGGCTTAGAAGGCCACGACCCTCAGAACAGGTGGCTTAGAAGGCCACGACCCTCAGATATCATGTTTTGTTAGTGTTGTAATCGTCAATCCAGCTAAGTGAAACAGGGACGACACTCATCCGGTTCACTAGCGCACTAGTTCTAGTTTGCCCACCTAGATACCCAGGGTTTTCCCTTGTGCTCAAACAAGTTTCACATTCACATAATATATTTATTCCTCATTTCGCAGACCAAACAAGATATTGCACACAAAAGTCACCATTTTCATACCAAAGCACTATTTCAAAGACGCACGCACACGACATGTCTCTTTTTATAAAAAAACACCACTTTAAAAGTGAAAGCATATTCAACTTCAAAGTTACACAACAAGGAAAACACACCAAAAGTGATTCATATACTTTGAAAATATCTATTTAAATATACAAACACCTAAAGTGACTTGAAAACACCTTTCGCACCTTCCAAACAACCCTCAAAACCTTTCAACCATGTTTCGCACTAAAAAAAACACCACTTAAATAAACAATTCCTCAACTTATGAAACATATTGCATGAAAAGGAAACCATTAAAAAATCAATTTCACAAATCAACCCCTTCAAAACCTCTTTGGCACACTATAAAAAATTATTAGACATATCTAGAATTTACCACAACCGAATCGAAAGGAATAAAAATGACAATTTATAAAGAAAAGTGCAACATTCATCACGCACGCATGTTACACCATTTTTAAAATGCATTTCGCAAAACCTCTACAGCTCTACCAAAACATTATAAACATAATTCTCATCTTGCAACTAAACCATAGAATATATTAAGTTAAACTAAACAAACAAATTAAATTATCTAAATGAAGTAATGACATGGAACTACCTACCTCAAATAGGAATGGAAAACGACATGGCGAAAAGCTCCCATTGCATAATGATCACACCATATTGCACCGTCAAAAAGGCCCTAAAATAGAAGATCAAAACACCACGGTGCCAACCCAGAAAACATCACCAACCCAAATAATTCAGTTGACCGCTAAACATGTTCAATAATAATTAAACAAACAAATTTACAATTTAAACCAAAACAATTTAATAATTTAATTATTAAATATACAACCCCAAAATTAACTAAATAAGTTATTTAACAATTTAGTAATTTTAATTAAATAACAAGATCAATTAAATTAATTAACAACTTATCAAGTGTAATGAACATTAACTAAATTAATTATCAATTTAACCAATTTTAATAAATAAAATGATTAACCAATTTTAACTACAATAAATAAATTCATTAATACTAAAACAAAAGCTCTAATAATTTAATAACTTAACATAAATTTAAACCAATCAAAACAATAAAATAAACTAAAATAAATTAAATTAAATTAAATTAAAATAATAAAATAAAATAAAATAAAATAAAAAAAACAAACAAACCCTTTGTGGACTGGGGAAAGAAAAGAAGAGGGGTGTGGGAGGCGGTCCGGCGGCGCGAGCAGGGCTGCGGGTGGTGGTCCGGCAACTGTTCCGGCGAAGGGAGGGTGTGGCGGCGTCGCGGCCTTGAGCAGAGGTCGGGTCCTGTGCGGTTTCGATGTTCTGGTGAGAGGAGGGTGGCCGAGCGGGGTCGAGGAAGCCGTCGAGGATGGCGCCGACCGATATGAAGGCCGGTGAGGACGACGTCGGATGGGAGCTGAAGGGGAGGGGCGACGGGAAGTCCGCCGGACGAAGGAGGCCGCAGGGAGAGGGGGTGCGGCGCATAGGGTTTACAGGGGGAGAGAAAACAAAAACGCAAGGGGAGAGGGAGGCGGCCCGACGGGAGAGAGTGAGGGGAGGTAGAGAAAAGGAAAAAAAAAGAAAAACAATGAATAAAAGAAACCCAAAAAAAACTAAAGAAAACAATTAATAAAAATAATAATAATAATACTATTAATAAAATTAAAAATATTCTTAAACTAAAACAATAATAATAATGATATTATTATTATCACTAAAACACAAATTATATAAAAAAAACAACTTATCAAACTATTGACACATTTTTCTCATCTTATTTTCATTTTTATTCTTCAAAACATTTAATTTTATTTCACTGTTATTAACTCAATTTATTTAATTAATTGAACAATGGGCGGCCCACCCGGCGGCGCTGGAGAGGCCGTACAATATTTCAACTCTGCTTCACCCATGCGTCACACATTGTCGCGCCCCGAAAAAGAAACTCATTTATCGACAAAAATATCAAATTCAATCGAGACTTAGCCCGCGCCTTGACGAAGCACTTTAAAACCAAATAAGTTTTAAAAAAAGGGGTCATAGTAACTTAATTTTGTGTTAACGATGATATCAATTATTATAATATTAATAAATTAATAAAAATTACACTCTTGACATTATCAATTACAACAAAAATATTATCAAACAACGTTATTATCATATTCGTTAAAATAGTCCCTTGAATCCAATTACACTTTTTATTTTATCTTATTCTCACTTTATTATTCATTGCATCTTATTCATTTTCCTTGAATATCGGGCAGGTCATGCGGCTTCAACCGCGGTGCGCTGAACGATGTCAAGACCAAAACATGCATTTCTTTAAATAATAACTCAATAATTAAGTCGGGCCTTAACCCAGACTAGCCGATGCCCAGAAAATTAATAAAATAAGTAATTAAAAAAACGGGTGCGACAATTCTCCCCACCATAAAGCTTTCCATCCCCGGAAAGCCACAACTGAGGCCAAGACCCAAAGAAGAAGTTGTTACCCCACTCAAGTTTAAAGAGGATCCCCAGAATCAACAAGTGAAAAGAGGCCAAAGCATCATGCTCAGACAAAGTGATTCAAAGACAACTTCATAAAATGTGTCAAAAGACATTCAAATATGTGCCGCCCGCCCCAAAGAGCTAGAACACCTCCAGTTGACTAATTGAGGAAGGGAACTCTCGCACTCACAGAAACCAACTTCACAAGCCGAAACAACTCAAAAATTATTAAACGAAAACCCCATCATTTGGCTAGAATGGTCAAACCACGTCCAAGAACACTCTTATCACTTATCACCAAACCGTATTTAAAAACAGAAGAAAAAGATCAACATGGGGAGGCCCGGGGGGCTCCCCACCATTAGGAAGTCACTGACGCTCGAAACAAGAATGGAAAAACGACTCGGAGAGGTTCGAGCGAACTCCCCTCCATTAAAGAAGAGTCCATCACTGATTCATTTTAGAGGCATTCGTGCGAGACCCAATGTGGGTCTCCCCACCATTTGAACTAACCGAAGGTATAGAACTTTGAAAATTTCCCAATGGTGACCAAACACCCCACCACAAGGGGCGGGTAGGGAGGGGCCCGACTACCGGGAATCAAAAGCATGACCCAAGACAAACCATCATTCCCACATTCCTAGATGAGCATTATTCAGATTTGAGACAGATTTACTCAACAAACTCCCATAAGGACCACTAAAATGATTTCATCCAAGGGGACGCAATCCCCAAAACTTTAAGGCAACGAGATGAACACACCTCCACATGGTCGCGAAAACCTTATGCAACCAGACGGCTCATTCGGAGCGGAACAACCTTTGAAACAACTTAAACTGCCTCTACTTTCAACACTGGTGACATAAATAAAGTCAGGTCTCATACACTCTCGGGGTTCCTGACCACGCGCTAGCTTCACTCTGAGGTCTATGGCTGGAGCCCTGATGTTTGAAGCATCTTCTGCCTTGTAGTCAGGCATGGGAGACTCCCGAACGAAGCTTCTCCTTTTGGTGTCACACCCAATCATACTGCACCTCAGGAAACACCATCAGACACAACACGTCATGACATCCAATTACTCTCACACTGAACATTCACCCGAACGAGAGCTTAAATGATACACATGCATCATCCCTGGTTACACTGAATGAGAACATGACACCACAAATCGTCCCTGAGAATAATCATTGCTGTCAAGAGAAACATTACTTTGAGAAAGACTTTAGACTGCATCTTGAACAACACGTGATTCCTGCAAACGACCATAGCAGCCTCATACGACTGGGTCTGCCAAACTAGTAGTCTAACATGAACCCTTCTTTAAACTAAATAAACAAAAGACCAGAGGTCATTTAGAACGATAGGCTACACCGACGACTTAGGGTTTCTTCCAAACCACCGTTGACTATCAAAGAGGTCTCACGCTGCAATACGTCACCGAACATGACCCTTGCGGCCGCTGTAAATACTACAAATCCCTTCAAGACACTGGTCAACACTAAAAATTCTGAACCGCCTTCACCCTTCCTCTCTAGATTTTCTTTCACCGTTTCCAGGGGGAACCTTCAAACATGATGACATCAAACCTCATACCCAATGACTCGGACAATTCAAATGACCAAAACTACCTTCAACTCCCCTCTCATCTATCATTCCGCTGCGAGAGGATCCGCTTAACTGAAGTAAAAAAGGAATAGACTTAGCATTGTCACACAAAAAAAAGGAAGAGTCCTTACTTTTGTCAACTGGAGGGTCGGCCAACGGCGAACTATCTGTGGTCGCACGTCATTCTCACATTAATCTTTATTGGGGGTGTGCACTAGCCAAGAAATAAATCCATGGACCCAACCGAACTGGTCCAATGGTCAGGACATACCACAAGCGAACACCACAGGTGCAGGGGAAACCACTGCAATGGCTCCCCGAGATACTTTTCAAAAGAATTAACTAGATACACGCTTGCATACCAACTTACAAATAAGAATTCAATCTCAGGACACAACCATTCCGAAAAAAATCCTCGGCTCAAAACGCCTCACATCCGACATTTTCAAAACACAAGGACACGCCACACAAACACTGTTAACTAAAACACCAAATTTCTTACCTTTAACAAAACATTTTGAAAATAAGTAAACCTAGTGGATTGCACAAACACCAATGGCGTCCCATGAGCCTCGTACATGCACGTTCCCGTACCGCACCGGCACCCAACACATGTCATCCAGGCACTCATCCTCTCGTGCCATTAACCATTTCCCTTTTCGTATACACTCATGCATGTGGTTGCCCATGAGAGCGCCAAGGATCAAAACCAAACCTTTCCATTTTTTTCAAAACCAAAACATTCAACCCACACCTTTCAAACTTCATAAATCATTTTCTTTTTAAAGCGTTTAATTTGAAAACATTTTCCATGACCAAAACATTTTTACTTAAAAAACAATTTATCATGAATCCAAAACAAGGGGACGAGAAATGACGCAATAGAAACTTGTGTCAGCGGGTGACTGGAACGTATGGTTGGCGGCCATACGCCTGTCACGCCACTGCCACGGAGGGTATTCTAGGACAGCGTCCCCAGCTCCGCAGGGCTTCCCAGACCCTGCGCGCTCACTAGGACCACTGACCATACCCCTTTTTCATTTCCCTTAGACACGATTAACCACAAGGATCAAAAACTCAGACAAACCTCAACATACATTGGTAAATTGAGTCCCGCCACGAGGTGTGCTGGCCAGGCACATTGCTCGTAGTCAGGACGTCGAGTCCCAACAACCTTAACTCAAGTCTATCGTGACTCTATCCCAAAAGAAAACGACCCAAGAGAGAAAACCTCCCTCTGATACCATTTTTTCACGAACCAGGCCGGGTCGCCATCCGACCCGGCGCCCGATCCGGTCCGCGGCAAGGCCCGAAGGGCGTTCCCGATCCCCACGGGCTGGCACAAGTGCCCGAGTATCAAGTTTAACAAGTGGGAACGGTTTTACCCGAAATACAAGACAAAAAGAAAACAACCAACCAGATAAAAACTGAAACTGGAACGGACTACAAAACACCCTTCTAAACTATAAACAGGTTTAGGTAAACAATTCAACTAAAAACCCAAAATGAACAACAACCGAAAAAGAGAACTAAGCTCCAAAACCAACCTCATGCAACATGAGAAGTTGCATCCCCAAGCTACTAACACCAACCTGCACACGAAGACCAACAGCAACCAGAGCCACCATCGCTAAGCACGACGCACAACCTGGAATACACAAGAAACAAGAATCTACATACACCCAAGGGTGTATGTAGGGTGTGAGCTAAAGGCCTAGTAGGATTCCACAGAGAAAAAGTTCCATGCCACAACATCAAAAGACAATTTAATGTGCTTATTCAAAATTATACTTTCAAAATGGTTTTAAAGAGAACATTTACAAACCAAATGCTAAAGGAAAACACTAAAAAGAACTCATTTCACAAACAAGATTTTAAAAAGGAAGAGAAAGGTTCATTATCGCCACACACACACACACTCCCACACACAAACACACAAATACACATACACACACACACATACTCAAGTGGTCTTCCATATGCCGACAGAAGGCACCACGCCAAAGATGATAGAGCACTACGGGTAAATCCCCTAAGGTTCATCAAGCTCAAGTGGGACCCTAGAACCTCGTGTCTCGGTGAAACGTGGCTTAGAAGGCCACGACCCTCAAAAAACGTGGCTTAGAAGGCCACGACCATCAGAACACGTGGCTTAGAAGGCCATGACCCTCAGATATCATGTTTTGTTAGTGTTGCAATCATCAATCCAGCTAAGTGAAACAGGGACGACACTCATCCGGTTCACTAGCACACTAGTTCTAGTTTTCCCACCTAGATACCCAGGGTTTTCCCTTGTGCTCAAACAAGTTTCACATTCACATAATATATTTATTCCTCATTTCGCAGACCAAACAATATATTGCACACAAAAGTCACCATTTGCATACCAAATCACTATTTCAAAGACGCACGCACACGACATGTCTCTTTTTATAAAAAAAACACCACTTTAAATGAGAAAGCATATTCAACTTCAAAGTTACAAAATAAGGAAAACACACCAAAAGTGATATATATACTTTGAAAATATCTGTTTACGTATACAAACACCTAAAGTGACTTGAAAACACCTTTCGCACCTGCCAAACAACCCTCAAAACCATTCAACCATGTTTCACACTAAAAAAAACGCCACTTAAATAAACAATTCCTCAACTTATGAAACATATTGCATGAAAAGGAAACCATTACAAAATCAATTTCACAAATCACCCCTTCAAAACCTCTTTTGCACACTATAAACAATTATTAGACATTTCTAGAATTTACCACAACCGAATCAAAAGGAATAAAAATGACAATTTCTAAAGAAAAGTGCAACATTCATCACGCATGCATGTTACACCATTTTTAAAATGCATTTCGAAAAACCTCTACAGCTCTACCAAAACATTATAAACATAATTCGCATCTTTCAACTAAACCATAGAACATATTAAGTTAAACTAAACAAACAAATTAAATTATCTAAATGAAGTAATGACATGGAACCACCTACATCAAATAGGAATGGAAAACGACATGGTGAAAAGCTCCCATTGCATAATGATCGCACCATATTGCGCCGTCAAATAGGCCCTAAAATAGCAGATCAAAACACCACGATGCCAACCCAGAAAACATCACCAACCCAAATAATTCAGTTGACCGCTAAACATGTTCAATAATAATTAAACAAAAAAATTAACAATTTAAACCAAAACAATTTAATAATTTAATTATTAAATATACAACCCCAAAATTAACTAAATAAGTTATTTAACAAATTAGTAATTTTAATTAAATAACAAGATCAATTAAATTAATTAACAACTTATCAAGTGTAATGACCATTAACTAAATTAATTATCAATTTAACCAATTTTAATAAATAAAATGATTAACCAATTTTAACTACAATAAATAAATTCATTAATACTAAAACAAAAGCTTTAATAATTTAATAACTTAACATAAATTTAAACCAATCAAAACAATTAAATAAACTTAAATAAATTAAATTAAATTAAATTAAAATAATAAAATAAAACAAAATAAAATAAAACAAACAAACAAACCCTTCGTGGACTGGGGAAAGCAAAGAAGAGGTGTGCGGGAGGTGGTCCGGCGGCGCGAGCAGGGTAGCGGGTGGTGGTCCGGCACCTGTTCCGGCGAAGGGAGGGTGTGGCGGCGTCGCGGCCTTGAGCAGAGGTCGGGTCCTGTGCGGTTTCGATGTTCTGGCGAGAGGAGGGTGGCCAAGCGGGGTCGAGGAAGCCGTCGAGGATTGCGCCGGCCGATATGGAGGCCGGTGAGGATGACGTCGGACGGGAGCTGAAGGGGAGGGGCGACGGGAAGTCCGCCGGACGAAGGAGGCCGCATGGAGAGGGGGTGCGGCGCATAGGGTTTACCGGGGGAGAGAAAAAAACGCAAGGGGAGAGGGAGGGGGCCCGACGGGAGAGAGTGAGGGGAGGTAGAGAAAAGGAAAAAAAGAAAAACAAAGAATAAAAGAAACCCAAAAAAACTAAAAGAAAACAATTAATAATAATAATAATAATACTATTAATAAAATTAAAAATATTCTTAAACTAAAAAAATAATAATAATGATATTATTATTATCACTAAAACACAACTTATATAAAAAAACCACTTATTAAACTATTGACACATTTTTCTCATCTTATTTTCATTTTTATTCTTCAAAACATTTAATTTTATTTCACTATTATTAACTCAATTTATTTAATTAATTGAAAAATGGGCGGCCCACCCGGCGGCGCTGGCGAGGCCGTACAATATTGCAACTCTACTTCACCCATGCATCGCACATTGTCGCGCCCCGAAAAAGAAACTCATTTATCGAAAAAAATGTCAAATTCAATCGAGACTTAGCCCGCGCCTTGACGAAACACTATAAAACCAAATAAGTTTAAAAAGAAGGGGTCATAGTAACTTAATTTCGTGTTAACGATGATATCAATTCTTATAATATTAATAAATTAATAAAAATTACACTCTTGACATTATCAATTACAACAAGAATATTATCAAACAACGTTATTATCATATTCGTTAAAATAGTCCCTTGAATCCAATTACACTTCTTATTTTATCTTATTCTCACTTTATTATTCATTGCATCTTATTCATTTGCCTTGAATATCGGGCAGGTCATGCGGCTTCGACCGCGGTACGCTGAATGATGTCAAGACCAAAACATGCATTTCTTTAAATAATAACTCAATAATTAAGTCGGGCCTTAACCCAGACTAGCTGATGCCCAGAAAATTAATAAAATAAGTAATTAAAAAAAACGGGTGCGACAATTTAATGTGACAACCGGGCCCCGGTGACAGCACAGCCATGCGGCTTCGACCGCGGTACGCTGAATGATGTCAAGACCAAAACATGCATTTCTTTAAATAATAACTCAATAATTAAGTCGGGCCTTAACCCAGACTAGCTGATGCCCAGAAAATTAATAAAATAAGTAATTAAAAAAAACGGGTGCGACAATTTAATGTGACAACCGGGCCCCGGTGACAGCACAGCCACCCCTGCTTAACATGGTCGTCGGGTCCTGGCCCACCAGGTACCACCAGTTGCCCCCGCAGACACGTGGGGCCCACCCCAGGGTCCAGCCACGTGCCCGAACGGGTCATATGACTAATGACATTTCCCACAGGCCAACACATGTCATTTCCAGTGTGCTTTGTCCTCACTCACACACACCCTGGGAAACTTCCCAGAGGGTCACCCATCCTGATCACTACTCCAAGCCAACCACGCTTAACTGTGGAGTTCTAATCAGACAGGCTCCCGAAAAGGAAGGTGCACCTTGTTGACATTAGTCACATCATTTAGTCATTTAACCCTTTATCATTCGGGGATGTTACAATCACCCCCCCCCCTTTAGGGCACAACGCCCTCGTTGTGGGCCCTACATCTCAACCCAGGCAGTGCACCGCACTTAAGGCTGGGTTCCTGCTCTGATACCAAATGTGGCAACTGGGCCCTGGTGACAGCACAGCCACCCCGCCTTAACATGGCCGTCGGGTCCTGGCCCACCAGGTACCACCAGTTGCCCCCGCAGACACGTGGGGCCCACCCCAGGGTCCACCAACGTGCCCGAACGGGTCATATGACTAATGACATTTCCCACAGGCCAACACATGTCCTTTCCAGTGTGCTTTGTCCTCACTCACACACACCCTGGGAAACTTCCCAGAGGGTCACCCATCCTGATCACTACTCCAAGCCAAGCACGCTTAACTGTGGAGTTCTAATCAGACAGGCTCCCGAAAAGGAAGGTGCACCTTGTTGACATGAGTCATATCATTTAGTCATTTAACCCTTTATCATCCGGGGATGTTACAACGTATCTCTCGCCGAGTAGAGAGGTATAAGAGTAGAGTAGGCCCACTTTGGACCGAACTACTATAAAAAAACATCTTTGCCTTATTTAATTTTTCCGCTTCTAATTAAATTTAACAATTAACTTTGATAATTAATTTATTTGATTAAAATTTTTAATCTGGTCTATTCACCCCCTTCTGGACCATCTGCCATTACCCTGTCCGACCTAACAAATAGAACTATATAATATATTAATAAAAATTACATTTTAATAAATATATTTCTATTAAATAAAATAATAAAAATAAATTATGTCATTTAATAAATAATTTTTATAAAAACAATATAATTTTTCATATAAAAATGTATAAACTATATGAAAAAATATGTAAATAAAATTAATATATAAAAGAAAATAAATATTATAAAATATATAAAATAGAAATATATTTCTAAATTTATTAATGAAACAAAAATTATAATAAATTCACTTATAAGATATATTAAATATATTTTTTACAAAATAAGTATAAAAAACAATTATAAATCAATTATGTTTTCGAACAAAATTTGAAGTCCATGTTCAACTCAAAGGAAAATGATCTGGAACATTCACTAAAACATCCACCAAAAATTTATGAATATTAAAAAATTAAATATTTATAAAACTAAAGAATATTTAAATAAAAACTATATATATATATTTATAATAAATTTAATTATACACAACTAAATTTATAATAAATTTACAGATGAAATTTATTTTTTATATTTTTTACATAATCTCTATAAATATAATTACATATCCAATGGAAGGTCTTCAATATAAAAAAAGTATATATTTATAAAACTAAAAAATATATTAATAAAAATTAAAAATTAATATATATATTTATAAAAAATGAAATTATTAAAAATATGTATTACTTATGTTACATAATTTTTATAAAAATAATATAATTTACCATTTAAAATTTATATAGTCTATGAGTTAAAATTTAAATAAAATTTATATATTTAGGAAAATAGATATTTATGAATATATAAAATAGAAATACATTTCTGAATTTATAAATGAAATAAAATTTATAATAATTGAACTTATACGATATATTGAATATATTTATTACAAAATATATATAAATAATAATTATGAATCAATTAACTATGAATAAATAATAATTATAAATCCAAGAAGTGTTTCAGGGTAATGTTAAAGTAGAAGTTTCACAATATAATAAAATTATATATTTATAAAACTATATAATATATTAATAAAAATAAAAATTTTACAAATATATTTTTATTAAATTAATTTATATTAAATATTTATTTAATTTGCTATATAATTTTTATAAAAATAATAAAATATAACATTTAAAAGTATATAATCTATATGAATAAAATTTAAATAAATTATATATATTTTGGAAAGTAAATATTTAAAAATATACAAAATAATATTATAGTTATAAATTTACAAATGAAAATATATTTATAATAAAATCACTTATAAAATTTATTTTATATTTATTTTACATAATATTTATATATATAAAAATATTTTAGTGAAATTTATGGGACAATTTCTATGCAAATTTTAGTTTCAGATAAAGATTCAGTACAAGATTCACTGCAATTTTCTGAGTAAGATACAAAATTAGTTCCATCTATTTTATTAAGTCAAATATTCAGAGAAAGCATCAAAAATAATTTCATTTATTTACTTTTATAAATATTCCACTAGAACTCATCACTTTAGTAAAATTCATCATATGTTATCTGGAAGGAATAAAACCAAGCTTAACAAAAAATATAACATGTACAAACCTAAAATATAATATGAAATACCTTCATCCAAGAACATTATAAGAAGAATAAGAAAACTCCAAAAATTAAGTTAACTACAAGATATTTCCCCCCACAATGTTGAAACCCAATGAAAATGTCTTGCACAATCAAAACATCCCTCCAATGACTCTGGTGAAACTGGCCTCTAGAAACTCCTATGATTATTACTTCGCAAAACTCAACGAAAATTCCATACAAAAACATCATTGAACAATCCTCAGTTTCATTTCCCATGGGAGGAATATTCCCTCTAGAAAACCATTGCATCCAGATCCTTCCATGTGTAAAAATGATGTGTCAACATCCCACCTCATCACTAGAATATCATATAAAACTGGGAACCCTAAGTGATAAAAAGTGTGAATTTTTGGGTTGATTGGAAGATATAAAATATTTATTAAGGATTATGGAAAAATAGAAAGACCATTTATTGACCAATACTAGTGAAAAATTGGATTTTAAAGTAGATTTGTTTTTTGTTTTTAACATCGGTTAATACATGCTGTTATTGCAGGAAACAAAGTGAATAAGTTTTTAATTTTGATTGAGCAAAATGGACATTAATAATTCATTTTGGTGGATCTTTTCCACATAATTTATGAAATAACTAATGTGAAAAGGTCTTTCAACATCGGTTACTCTAAAAAACGGTATGGTAAATGTTGGTTTTTAATTTTACACATTGGTTATAAAATAACTAATATGAAAAATAATTTTTTAAAATAAAATCAAAATATTTCTTCACCTCCCAATAGTATAGTATTAGATAAAAAAATATTTTAAGAATATCATCTATAGAAACTAAACAAAAACAAAAAAAAATTTTAATTTTCAACTTAAAATGTTTATTAAAAAACTAAAATCTAATAAAAACTATGATATGATTTACCCGTTAAATTTTTATGTGTCTTAGATCTTTTCCAGTATAAGTTCGAGGGTCTTAAAAAATCTACAAATTAAAAATAAATCATTTAACATGTATTCTGAATAAAATGAATGAAAAATCGATGTAAGTATTTATAAAAACTAATCTGCTAGAACTTCATAACAATATTGGTTGAAATTATTTCACAAATAAATATTTAAATATAGTATCCAAATTATTTTACTCCTTCTTGTTCATGAAAAACATTTTTAAAATATTTTTTAAAATTAAGATAAATTGTTTATGTACTACATCAAATATTTTGTATTTGTAAATGAAAAGTCATATTTTATTTTACATATCTAATCTTGAAACTCATGTTTCTTCTTATATATATAAATAAATCCCATTATATAATTGAATATAATGTGAATACAATAAATTTAAATGTCATTATAATAATAAAAAACATAAAATATTCAAACATCTAGGTTCAATACAGTCTAAAACTTTTCTCTCAATTCACTATAGATAGAGAATAGCCAGTATAGTGAGTTCTCCCATGAGAAAAAACACCCAACACCCAATGGAGAATGATAGGTAATAAAATTTTAAGTGAGTGGTAATTATGTTAAGAGATATATAACACTTTATGAGATATATGTTTCATACTATTGAATATAAGGAATCATCCAACACTAAAAAATTTCATTCTTCTCAAATATTTCATCAATATTAACCATTATTCATGCATTAGTCATTATCCTCAATATAGGGGAAATAAATTGTGGTCCATAAATCTATATACTACCATTTTATTATGCTATATACAAATTTTAAAAGGATACCTAACACAAATAAAACATAATTATAAAGTTTCAAAAAAACGAAATAATGGAACAATTAATGTTAATCGACATAAATGGAAAAAATATGCATCATGTTTATTCCCAACTCATATATAGTAACAATATCTATAATATATATTTTTAAAATAAATATAATTATTGTATACCCAATAATTCATACTTCTATTGGAATATCATAAACATCCAACAACAAATTTGAATATATTGAAAATCTATGATGACTAGTATAAGTTTTATTAGATGTAATAACACATTGTTTTTTTGTCTATACAAGATTTATTTACCTTTAAATAATTCCTAATATATATATATATAAACCAGAAAATGTTAAAAATATTAATAGAAAAATAAAATAAAGGATATAAAATACACATACCTCTATAGTAATTTGTCAAACAAGTATTGATGGACAACGTAAAAAATGGATAATAGTTTTTCCAAATGTACTGACCTCATCTCTAGGATATTATATTCTTATTGATCTATCTATAATATCCTATAAATTTACCCTATGATTCTCTATCTCAATATGATGATGATGAATAATATCACCATATATAATATATATTCCCATATGTTACAATATGATTTTTTGGATCATCAACAAGTAAATAAAGATAAATATGAAGTTATGGAGGAGGGTGTAGTAGTTGGATAAGTGGGAGGAGAGGGGATTATAGGTGAAGGTGGAGTAGGATAAGTAGTAGGAGTGGGATCTGTTGGCAGAGGTGGAAGAGTGGGATCAACAACCTATAACGTTTTTTCAATGTACGTAAACATTGATTTTACTGAATCTGTGATCCTATTCTTCATCATTTCAATAATATACTAAAATATAGCTTCTAAAGATTATTTTTTTAAACATCCTTCATTGAAAAATCTTCAGAACATGGAAACACTTTTTTTAACAATACACCTATCGGCTATCCGCATACATGACCTGGGTGTTTTATATTTCCCAATGTTATAGCTAAAATTGTCTTCCTATCCTCGGCTATAAAGTCCCCCTATGTTCTATTTTCATCAATAGATTCATGTTTATAATATTTTAAAATATTTTTAGTGAATAAAAATATATAAATAATCAATTTAACTTAAATAAATAAATAAAGAAAATGTTTTAAAATCCTTCTAGCTACAACCCTCAAATCTTACATAAGATGTTGTCCTTTTTGTTCATTTAATCTCTCTTCCATTTTTCATGTCTAGTAGGGAGATGTTTTACTACTACAGAACCCGAAGAATCACCTCCCCATTTTTGAAATTTTTTAGATATCATTTGTTCTTCCAATAGCACAAACTCTGTCAGAGATAAAGTATGAGGGTGTATATTTCTAGATTGGATCTCCTGATGAGATCTCCTCATTTTTTTTGTAATTTGAGTATTTTGAAAAAATTTATATGATAATTAATATAAAAAACTTTCCAAAGGTATCATTCCACTGACCAAAAAATGATTCTCTCCATCTACTTTCAAAAAAAGTATTTCATATATCTTCATCTATAAGTGGATATAAATTAGATGGATTATGATGTGGTATATGACCAAAACAAAGAAATCTGATGTGAGGGATGATTTATAATGCCTTCATATCATAGAAACCAATGATAAAAACTTCCTCCCAATTCCTCTTGTATCTGGTATATTATATATCATCTGATAAGAAGGTGGAAAAAATTATTACTATAAAAATTTCTTGATATGTAAAATAATAATAAACAATATTAAAAAATTAGTCTCTTATAAGGGAGATATTTTCATTTTTTTCAACACTTATCTAATCATCAATCAAAATAAAAAAAAAATTATTTTAGACTATACATAATAGTCTTGAAATGCTTTGAATTTAGAACTATTAAAATATCATTATTGCCAATGTATACCAGTATCTTTTGGACTTATCTAAGGGAAATAGATGATTTTGGTAAATGTTTTCTTCCACGTTTACCAACCCACAAACTCTGTTTCCCACTTGTAAGTAATGGTCTTATAAATAATGATGAGGATACTCATTTGTATAAGTATGAGCATAATCCCCCATATAGGTTTGTGTATGATATTAATGGACCATTTTTTTAAATGATATTTGTTTCTATAATAAATGTCTGTTATATATAATTTTATAGAAAAACAAAATAAAGGGGAATGAAAAATCCTTTATCTCATTAATAATGGTCCTTAAATTTTTCAACTATATTACCAATAAAAATTCCAAACATTACAATTAGACCAAAAATATACAATAGAAAAGATAAAATGGGAAAATATGAATCGGCACATTCCACTATAATCATTTCCCCAAAAGAAAACTCTACTAAAAAAATATTAGTAAACCAATAATGATTTTAATAAAATAAAAATATAACTGTAAATAGAATTTTAGGTAATTTTGAGTAAAATAATGAAGTGGTATTTATAGGGTAAAAGGGGAAACATAACTGTTGGGATATAAATGTTATATTACCATTGGTCAATATAACTATTGGTCAATATAACCACTGTTCAAATTGAAAATTGGTAATTATAGCCATTGGTAATAATTCTAATGTCATAACTCATGTTATTAGTAGTAATGTTAAAAGGAAACTGATGTATAAATAAAAAATGATGGCCTCAACTAGTAGAGTATTTTCATTTGAATCTTATTTTTCAAAACTTGAGAGGGAAGTATTGTTATTAGGGTTTACCCTTGACTAAGAATAATCCACACATCAACACTTGAATCTTTAATGAAATATTATATGGGATATGTTCAATTTAACGGAGATTTCCACTTAGTCGATGCTATTTGAGCCTCCCAATTAAACTACCAACATTGCACACCTCACACTTAGGGTGTATGAAGGTGTAATAAGAGGTTACATGAATACTCCATAGTTTCATAAATTGTAATTTTTTTTGTATAAATAAAATTTTTATCCCTTAAATTCCATTTTAATAGTAGTTTTTATAACAAAATATATTTTTTATAGAGGCGAATTTGATAAATTGATATACAAACACAAATAAAACCAAATTCTACTTTTTATAAATTATATACATTATTTTAATACTAAGTTATTCATAAAAATATTTTTTTAATGAAATTTTATATTGAAACACTCTTTTTTATATATAAATGATAAAATAATTTTTTATGTCTTGGGAAATTTTTATATGTGTAAAATATTTAACATTGTCCTAAAACCTCTATTTCTTAATAAATACTAAATTTTATATTTAAAGTTAAAATTATCTTATATAGATAATTATTATAATAAAATAAAAATTATATTTTAAATCATAATTTAAAAATTAGGTTCGGGTGAATTTTTGAGAATTTTCTAAAATACATTAATTTTCAGTGAATAGTAAAAATACAATTTCAGGTTTTTAGTATATTTAATGTATTTATATTTATTTCATAATGAGGTACTAGTTACTTAAAAAATAAAAGACCAATAATATTTTATTTTATTAATATTTTATATTCTAATATATTTTAATCAATTTCAAAACATATAAGTGACTTTCCAAAGTCTACAATGGAATATTTGATTTTAAAAGCATTATTTTGTGAAAAATATAAATTTTCATGTCCAAAGAAGAATTAAAAAAATGATGTCATGTTTTTTTGGATTAAAATATTCTAATTTGTGACCCATATTTCCAAAACTATGAGGAAAAAACACGTGAAATCCAATGGTTTTCATTTTCAGAACCAAGATTTTGATAACTTATATTTCATTATTATTAAAAAATCCCTCCACTTTTCCTATAAATAAAAACCCCTTTCACCATTCACCTTCAATACCATTCCTTAATATATGAATTTATGGTTATTTTTCCTCCCATGGAGTCACCATGGTGTCCTCAATCCCCCAAGCTTACAGTCCTCATTATTTTAGAGTAACTCTTCAATGTACGAGAAATCATAACTTCTCTTTTCATTTCAACTTCCCTTTTGTGGTATGTCTTCTAATTGGAAAAAATTTGTTTATTCCCAATTTGAATTATAAGATTACTAAATTAATAGTCTTTTATCAATGGTGGACCTTATTTCTCCCCCATTTTACCCTTTTCTAAACCCATGATTTATACCCATCATGCTACCTAATTTTGATATCAAATTTATTTCTTTTACTTAAGAAATTATTATTTATTTTCTTTTTTTGAATACCCAATATTATTCCTTTTACATGGGTATTCACCTAGTTGAAAAATTATTTATTGAATTTGGTACTTATAAATAGTAATCAATAATTTTCTTTTCATGGTTTAGAAATGATCCAATGATCAAATATTCAAGCACTTTTTAATGCTAAAATTTTGATAAGAAACCTATTCTTTATTCCACATGGGTCATTAATGATATGATTTATTATGATCTATTTGGATCTCATTAGTTAATAAATATTAAGGGTGATCCATTATAGTTCTCGAATGCATTTTTTAGTGAATTTAATCTCTTTGTATGAGATATTTTATGATACCATGATGAATAATCTTGGTGATATGCTCAAGAATGTATCATTTAAATGTTGTAGCCACATTTCCATGTTATGATTCATGATATTATTATTATGATATTCCTATTCTTCATTCCTTATTGTTATTCCTCTTGTTATTATTGATGTTTCTCATGATCATATTTTATATGTCTCCCTTTATTATTCCCTAACTGGGCTCCATGCTCACCCACTTCTTTTGATGTATGTCCCTAAGATTTGTGATGCAGTAAAAGAAACCTCATGTGCACCCTTGAACACATCATTCAATTGTATTAAAAGATTTTTTTATTTTCATGTATTATTTACCTAATTTCAAAGAAACTAAACTTCAAGATATCCCATGTTTTGTTCCATGTAGTGAGATGTTTAAGTAATAAAAAGAAAGGATGTCATAGTTGGTATTAGAGAACGATTTAGTTATTTATGAAAATTAGGACTTGAAAACTCTCTAAGTAACCTTATGGACAAGTCTAAATATTGGAAAACATATTTTTATTTTGGTAAGTATTAAGTAAGAGGATTCCAAAAAAATACATACCTAGCTGCATACTAAAATTGGATCTGGCTTTGCACAGATATAAATATGGGTGACACCCAAAAACACCACACTGATCTAGACTCAATTTGGAACGGGTTAATGAAGAGAGGACTTGATACACACCTGTTTTGAAAATATTATAGGATATGTTTGGTTAATAAAAATATTTTTATGAACCATTATGATGTATTTATTGAAAATGTAATTTTTATTAGAGAATATTAATAAATAATATATTTAGTCTTGATGTTTTAAGACATACAATTTCATTATAATTATAAGATTCCTAAAAGTAACATGTTTCTCACTATGTACTTATTCTCTAAGAAAAATGGATGGAAATCAGAGGAATGACGTAAATGATGATTTCAATAGATAATGCACTAATAGTCTTCTGATGGAATTTGGAATGGAAACATTCATGAGGATAATGAATCAACTTGTAAGAACCTAGATCTTCTTTTCAGGTATGTTTTTCTTTTTTTGGTGTATTTGTGAAAAAAGAGGAGTTTCTAGAAATTTCTTATGTACACCCCATGTAATTTATGAGTACATATCGTGTACTCTGTTACCATGGGTAGCCAGGTGTTGGCCGTGTAGCGGTCATGCACACGGTCGTCTGCGGTGATCTGGAGGCCGCCTAAAGTGGGGCTCAGTAAGGGCATGCACATGCCATGTACATTAAAAGTAAATGTCGTGTACTTTCTTTGTTTTTCATTAAATGGATTGGGGTCACGTCTAATTAATAGAAACACCCCCTTCTTCATTCATCTCATCCAGCAGCACCGTACGACCATGGATCTTCGACGATCCCCCGAGCGAGTGTCCATCCTCCGAATCAAACACCATTGGTTGCGTTGGAATTGCACCGGTGAGTTCTCTCTTCTCCTAGAGATACATCCCTTGTTTTCTCATCCTTCAATAGTTTTATTAGGATGAAAATTTTAGATGTTTTTGTAGATATACCAAGTTCTAGGTCGATCCAAGGACCGATGCCGGAGTATAACGATCCTATAGCACTGAGGTAGGTGGTTTGTCACTTTCCGTTGAAAGTATTTCAGTTGTATGTGAAATTTTGACCAATACCCTTGAATGGGGTATTGTGTTTTGATAGTTTTAACCCTATTAATTTCCTGCCATGCTGGAATGCTTGAGTAGAGGTAAATTGAATGTGAATAGGTTTTATTGTTATGCTTTGGATGTGTTTTCCCATGCATGCTTTGTTTACGGCTGTTTGGTCATATTTAGCATGTTAGGCTTCCTTGATATTTTCCCATGCGTAGTAATGTAGGATGGAGTGATTATTTTATTCTGACATGCATGATATGTTGTAGACTATTTAGCAAAGTAGTTCCGGAGGTTAACTTTGGCCGTATTGCATTGCTATGCTCGTTTGACTTACACAGGGCTGTGAGAACCTGGTGTAGTAGACTATAAGGGGAATTGACCATGTGAGCTTCCCCAGAGAGTCATTAATTACTTTTGGGATATAGGGGGAATTGACCGTGTGAGATTCCTTAGAAAGTCTATAATTAATTCTGGGATATAGGAGGAATTGACCGTGTGAGCTTCCTTAGAGAGTCGTTAATTACTTCTGGGCTACAGGGGGAATTGACCATGTGTGCTTCCTCAGAGAGTCTTAATTTACTTTTGAATATAAGTGGAATTGACCAGGTGATATTCCTCAACGATTCTTTAATCACTTTTGTCTATAAGGGGATTTGAATGTGAGTTCTTCCTCAGAGGGACTTTGTATATTATATAATTGAACCAGAGGGGATAGGCTATGTGTACTTCCCAGAGGGTTACCTGCTTTGTTTTGTTGTTACTTGATATGTGGAGTTGAATTCTTTGAAATTGTGGAATTCTTTACTACTGTGTACTTCCTTGTTTACTTCTCTTTTATTTATTACATGCCACATATATTCACTGACTATTAGGCACAGATCTTCGAGTGGTTTCCTACTTGAATTTAGTCTCACAACCTATTTGGGTTATTCTTTTGGTCCCTAACAGATTATATTGTTGCAGGTATAGATAAGGGTAAGCGCCCTTCTACTTCAGGTACGTGATTTCCTGTGGAGCTGGAGAGCATGGGGCCAAGCTGAGGCATGTGATGCTGAGGAGTTTTTTATCTATTTTCTTTTGTACTTGGGTTAAGTACTGTCTTGTATTATATCATTGTGATTTGATTGTCTACTTTCCTAGACTTATGTATCATGCAACATTCATATATATATGTGTGCTCCAGTTAATTATATCAAGTCTTCCACTATTTTTTTTTTCTTGTATTATTAGCACTTCCTCTATTGTTATTTGTTTTACTTCCTCTATGTTACTCTGCCAATGAGGTAATAGTTTCTCCACTATCACACCCAAGGCCCTCTCTTCTAGTTGGCAGCCTCTGGCGTTTGAGGAAATTCACTTGAGGCCATGTGACCAACTGGGGTACGGGGCACCTCTGGGTGGCTTCCGGAACCGGGACGTTACAAAGTGATATTAAAGGAATTCTTTCTTCTTGACTTACTATTGGAGCCTATAGCCATTAATAGGATGGAATAGGTACTCAGTAATAAGATGTGCCCAGGAGTAGCTTACCCATGTATAGGGAAAAACCAATATACCTCGTTATTGAAATTTTTATGGATTTTCAATATTACAGTTGATTTGATTTCACCATTGGGTGATTCACATGATTTGTGCTATTATTATTGATGTTATCGATGTTCTATTTCTGTTGCAACCCGATGAGATGAGGTTATGCCATCTCATGCATCATATAGGAACTTTCTATAAATCACATGTCATGCATTCCTGCCATTCCATTTAGGGTGCACTAGTAATTGCTTGTTGTTGTGATAGATGATGTTCTAGATATGCATGCTGCTGTTATAGATGCTTTGATAAAATACCTGATGTCTGATAGGGTATTTCTTTGTGTAAGGATTTGTTTGAATGAATGCCAAACATTGGTTCTTGATGTGTTATGGGCCCCCATGAATATGAATTTGGTGGATCATTGACTATTTTACCCTGTTTATAACATGTATAAGATGCCAAGATTTGATTCGGAGGGAGTATGGGCCCTCACGGATTAGAATTTGACACTTTCAATGTTCATTTCATTGTTTTTCTGGGTTCTGGAGAAGTTTTTGAGGCATAATGTCCAGAAACATCCAGAATACATGTCGTGTAGTTTTGACTACAGGCCATGTGTTCATATGTTCGGGAAGAAATAGTTTTTCTTATGTACACATCGTGTACTATATGTACATGTAGTGTAGTCTCTAACTGTGTCATAGGTCGTGTGGGTGGAGACACGAGATAAAGAATTTCTAATGGGAATATTCCATGTACCGGTTGTACATTCCGTGTTGTGTTGACCCTGCATCTGCCCGTGTGACTAACAACACGGATGAATGAATCTTAAGTTATACACATCGTGTCTAGTTCGAACACGCTGTGTAGAGAAACCCTAGAATATGGCCTTGTAACTAACAATATGGGTTGGTGAAATTCTTTAGGCACACACCATGTCTGTCTGGAACACGCTGTGTAGTCTCAGTCATGTATCTTGCCGTGTAACCAATAACACGGGTCGGTGAAGTTCTTCTTGTACACGCTGTGTCTGGAACAAACAGGTTGTGTTGTTTTTTTGGATAACGGTGTGGGATAGCCATGTAAGGGGACTCAGGCAGGGGAAGAGAAGTCAAGTACACGGCATGTGGTTGGACAACATGTTGTGTGTTAGGGGTGTTACATGACCAGTTTTGGCAGGAGTACACGCCCATGTGAAAGGTTTAAGGGAACACGCTGTGTAGGGTTTGTACATATTGTGTAGTCATGTTTTGTAAAACATGAATTATTTACTTCTCCTATCCCCTTCTCGCTTTTCTAGTTTACAGTCCTTGATAATATTGATCTATGGTGTGTGCTTGACCTTGCATAGTCATGCCAACGAGACATCCTCCGGTTGTAATCCATTTAGTAGGTAGTGATCAGACACCGTACATGGTTGATCAGTGACTTCTAGCAGATCCTCCTGTAGTGATAGTATTGGAACCAACCATTATACCTAACACAGGTGCTGATTCACAGTTCACAGAGGGCTTTATGAGGATGATGCAGACCTTTCAAGGAGTGCCACCTCCTGCCCCATCGTTGGCAGAATTGATAGGGGTCTTTTAGCAGCAGCATCCTCCCACTTTCTCAGGGGATGGAGGACCCAGGGTACAGAGTCATGGCTAGAAGCCACACTGACGATCTTCAAGCATCTAGGGATACCTCCAGATAGGAGTGTGTAGCTCGCTACCTACATGCTTCGAGACTTTTCTTAGAGGTGGTGATATGTGAACTCACAGGTGGGACGCCAGCAGAATATGGATTGGGATGAGTTTCTGCGCATCTTATACGATTAATTCTATCTGGAGACCTTGAGGGATGATCGAGCCTGAGAGTTCCTAAGTATGGAGCATGGTACTCTTTCTGTTAGGGAGTATTCATCTTGCTTCACTAAGCTGCAGCGCTTTACCCCTTTTTTAGGGGGAGATGAGTTTTTATTTTCACAAAAGTTTTAGGATAGTCTCAGGTAGGATATCAAATCCCAGGTGAACGTCTTCTGGTTGACTTTGATATCCTCTATAGTTAACCAGGAACTGATCATGGAGCACAATCTGAGGGATTTTGGAGCTATGGGCCAGGGCGGTTCAGAATCAAGGGTTAGTGTTTCTCCGGCTGATAGCAGGAAGCGCCACAGAGAGACTGCATGAGGAGATCATAGCAGGAGGGATGCATCTTCAGATAGCCAGGTGGTGTGTGACCAGTGCGGGAAGAGCGGGAATACGAGGCCACATTGCCTAAGATACCCAGTGGAGTGTTGATCATGTGGCAAGATGGGTCATCTTCAGTGCTTCTATAAGATCTTTTCACCAGCAGCTGGTGATAGGGGTTCTTCTATGACTCCTCGTTCAGGAGAAGTACCACCAGTTTCTCATCAGTCAGGGAACTGGTGTTCTTCCGGCTGTTCTGGCCAAGGTGGAGGTCATGTTCGTGGTAGTCAGTCTCCAGTCTTTCAGCGAAAACTAGGTGGATCAGCTCAGAGTGGTCAGGCAGGGCCGTAGGGCCACGGTACAGGTTAGACTTTTGTAGTGGAGCAGACCCAGCAGGAGTAGGATCCCGAACCCTCTACAATTCAAGGTACCATCTTAGTAGCCTTAGTTTTAGCTTCTGCTCTTTTAGATACAGGGGATTCCTATAGCTTTATATCTGTTTCTGTTGTGGAGATCCTTGAGATATTTATCTTTTCTTTTGATGATATCTTGACACTAGATACTTCGTTGGGGAATAGAATGGTGAGTGTACGTTAGTGCAAGGAGTGCCATCTAGAGGTTGGTGGGTGTCACATTATATGGGACCTCTCTATCCTAGAGATGACAGGATATGATGTCATTCTTAGAATGGACTAGTTAATTCCCTTCTAGGAAGTCATCGACTGTTATTGTCGTAGGTTGAGTTTCACGTCACTAGAAGGAAAATAGTTTCTTTATAAGGGTTAATGGGATGTCCAGGCGAGAAGAGTAGGACTTAAGCATCATGGGTTGGGAGGAGTTATAGCCTATATTTCTAGTCTACATTTGGATGACCAGGGGACTTTGCAGATGGACTTTCCTCCAGTGGTGGATCGTTTCAGAGATGTCTTTCCAGAAGACTTTTTAGGTTCGCCTCCATAACGTGAGGTAGAATTATCTATCGATCTTGTTCCAGGAGTGGAACCAATGTCCATTCCTCTTTATAGAATGTCTACCCCAGAGTTAAATGAGCTCAAGAAATAGTTGGAGAGTTGTAGGAAAAGGGTTTCATTCGACCCAGTACTTCTCCTTAGGGTTCACCTGTTCTATTGGCGAAGAAGGCAGACGGTACCCTCCGGCTTTGTGTGGATTATCGGTAGTTGAACAAGTTGACGGTCAAGAACCGATACCCCATACCGAGGATTAATGATATCTTTGATCAACTTTGAGGATCCCGGGTGTTCTTGAAGATTTACTTGAGATCCGGTTACCATTATTTTCACATTAGACCATCTGATATACCTTTCACAGCCTTCCAAAGAAGGTATGTTCTATATGAGTATATAGTTATGTTGTTCGGTCTCTCGAATGTGCCTACAATTTTCATGGCACTGATGAACCAAGTGTTCCATCCATACTTGGATTCCTTCATGGTGGTCTTTGTGGACGGTATCTTGGTGTACTATCACACTCGACACGACCATGATACCCATCTTGATATTGTTTTGAGTACATTGAGAGAGCATCAGTTATATGCTATACCCTCAAAATACCACTTTTGGATGGACCAGATTCACTTCTTGGGTCATGTTATCTCAGAGACAGAAGTATCAGTAGACCTAGAGAATGTGAGATAAATAGTTTACTGAGAGTAGTCGAAGAAGGTATTCGAGGTATGTTGTTTTCTAGGGAGTGTTGGATACTATAGATGATTCATATAGGACTGTTCACGCTTAATAGCACCACTGACGGGTCTGACTAAGAAGGGTGAAATGTTCTTGTGGTCAAATTCTTGTGAGTCAGCCTTTTAGGAGATGAAAGGGAGGTTGAATTCAGCAACAATACAAGTATTTACAGAGCTGGGAAAGAGCCATACTGTGTACTGTAGTGCTTCAGTTATTGGTCTGGGAGCCGTGCTTATGCAGGGAGAAGGATTCGTTGTGTACGGGTCTCAGCAGTTGAGGCCACATGAGAGGAACTACCCGACGCATGATCTGGAGTTGGCTGCTGTTGTTCATGCCTTACATTTTTGGAGACATTATCTTCTGGGAGATTATTTTTTGGTTTTCACTGACCACAAAAGTCTCATGTACATCTTCACTCAGCGTGACCTGAATTTCAGACAGCGAAGGTGGGTTAAGTACCTCTAGTCCTTTGACTTTGAGCATGCCTACACGCTGGGGAAAGAAAACACAGTAGTCGATGCATTGAGCATGAGGACCTAGATACAAGAAGTTTAGGAGGCTAGTGGTGAGTGGAAACTTGTGGATTAGTTCTCTGAGATGCATTTGGAGGTTCATGAAAGATAGGGGAAGACGTTTCTTTCTTCTGCAATTGTTACCTATACTCTTCTTGATCGAGTGAGAATGAGGTAACTATCAGATTCAGAAGGCCTAGTCCTACAGGAAAGTGTGTAAGGAGAGGCCCCTATTCTTGGATGGACCATAGGAGAGGATGCGATATTGTGTTTTTTGGGGCGTGTATGGGTGACAGGATACATACGCGTGGAGATTATGTAGGACTTTCATTCCTCAGTTTGGGCAGTTCATCCTGATGTCACCAAGATGTATCATGATCTACACTGTCAGTATTGGTGGCCAGGTATGAATATAGATGTGGTTGGTTTTGTCAAGAAGTGTTCCACCTGTCAGCAAGTAATGAAGGAGAATCAATGACTAGTAGGGATTTTACAGAAGTTACCCATTCCCAAGTGGAAGTGTAATGACATCGTGATGGACTTAGTGACTGGTTTTTCGAGGTCACCTTGAAGGAATGATATAGTTTGTGTTGTCATTGACAGACTCACGAAAGTTTCCCACTTCTTTCCGATCAAGGATGCATTCAGTGTTGATGAGCTGGGAAAATTTTACATCCGAGAGATTATACATTTACATGGGGTTACAAACTTCATTGTTTCAGATAGGGATTCTCGTTTTACTTCTCGGGTCTGGTAGGGGCTTCAGAAGGCTTTGGGAACACAGATACTTTTGAGTATAGCTTACCACCCCCAGACAGATGGCCAGTCCAAGCGTACGATTCAGGTGATTGAGGACGTGATTTGAGGATGTATTCTGGATTTTGGACGTTCTTGGGAGAATCACATACCTATTTTGGAGTTTTCCTACAATAACGGTTTTCAAAAAACTTTTCAGATGGCACCTTATGAGGGTTTTTACGGTAGGCCATGCCGATCACCCTTATGTTGGCTGGAGGCAGGAGAGGTAGCTATACTGGGACCTCGTCCTATCCAGAAGACCACAGAGTAGATATAGTAGATTTGGAAGAGGATGGCTACTGCACAGTCTCGACATAAGTCTTATGATGATCAGTGGAGATGGCCTCTGAAGTTTGAGGTCAGGGATCAGGTTTTCCTACGTGTCACACCGAGGTTGGGACACCGAAGGATTAGGAGACAAGGTAATCTTTCACCGAGGTACGTCGGGCCATTTGAGGTGTTGGAGATATCTGATCCAATTGCCTACCGGTTATAGTTACCTTAAAGGTACTGGGATATGCATGATGTCTTCCACATTTCTCAGCTTTGACGTTAATTCTCAGACCTGTCTCATATCTTCCAACCAGAGAAGGTTGAGTTGTATGTGGATGCATCATTCGAGGAGAATCCTATTCAGATTATTGATCAAAGTATGAAGGTAATCAATGGTCATTCTATTCCTCTGGTATGAGTGATATGGCATCACGGGCGAGTACATGACGAGACTTGGGAGAGGGAGACTGATGTACGATCGCAGTGGCCAGAGTTGTTCGAGGATTCCTCTTCTACGTCGCCTTGCTATGGAAATTTGAGGAGAAATTTTATTAAGGGGGGAAGATTTTATGAACCTGGATCTTCTTTTTAGGTATTTTTTTCTTTTTCTGGTGTTTTTGAGAAAAATAGGAGTTTTGGGAAATTTTCTAATAACATGATGTGTACTTTATGGGTACACATCGTGTACTCTGTTACCGCAGGTAGCCAGCTACTATCCGTGTAGCGGTCATGCACATGGCTAGGTGCGGTGACCCGGAGACTGCAAAAAGTAGGGCTTAGTAAGGGAAAGTACATGTCGTGTACTTAAAAAGTACATGTTATGTACTTTCTTTTTTCATTAAACGGACCGGGCTCATTTCTAATCGATAGAAACACCCCCTTCTTCGTATGTCTTGTTCAGGAGCATTTTACGACCACAGATCTTCGATGAGCCCCTGAGCGAGCATCCGTCCTCTGAATCAAACATTTTCAGTTGCTTTGGAATCCCATCAGTGAGTTCTCTCTTCTCCTAGAGCACCATCCCTTATTTTCTCCTCTTTCAAGAGTTTTCATTAGTAAAACGGTTTAGACATTTTTGTAGATTTACCATGTTCTAGGTCGATCCAAGGACTAACACCGGAGTATAACGATCCCATAACACTGAGGTAGGTGGTTTGTGCCTTTCCATTGAATTTCTTTGAGTTTTATGTGCAATTTTGACCAGTACCCTTGAACAGGGTATTGCGTGTAGATCTTTTTAACCCTGTTAATTTCCTGAAATGTTGGTATGCTTGAGTAGGGGTTAATTGAATGTGAATAGGGTTCATTGTTATGCTTTGGATGTGTTTTCCCATGCATGCTCTGTTTACGGTTGGTTAGTCCTATTTAGCCTGTTAGGCTTCCTTGATGTTTTTCCCATGACTAGTACTGTAGGATGGAGCGATTATTTTATTTTGACATGCATGATATGTTGTAGACAGTTTAGCTAAGTAGTTATGGAGGT
The DNA here is from genome assembly GCA_963277665.1 of Viscum album. Lineage (NCBI taxonomy): Eukaryota > Viridiplantae > Streptophyta > Magnoliopsida > Santalales > Viscaceae > Viscum > Viscum album. The sequence continues at coordinate 1,017,531,167 of OY728155.1, forward strand.
TTACTTTGGCTGTATTGAATTTCCATGATCGTTGGACTTACACAAGGCCGTGAGAACCTGGTGTAGTAGACTATAAGGGGAATTGACTATGTGAGCTTCCACAAAGAGTTGTTAATTACTTTTGGGCTATAGGGGGAATTGATCGTGTGAGCTTCCTTAGAGAGTCTCTAATTACTCTTGGGATATAGGGGGAATTGAACGTGTGAGCTTCCTCATAGAATCATTAATTACTTCTGGGTTATAGGGGGAATTGACCGTGTGAGATTATTTGGAGAGTCTTACATTACTTTTTACTATAAGGGATATTGACCGTGTGAGCTTCCTTAGAGGGTCTTTAATCACTTTTTACTATAAGGGGATTTGACTGTGAGTGCTCCCTTAGAGGGTCTCTGTATATCTTATAATTGAACCATAGGGGATAGGTTGTGTGTACATCCCATAGGGTTACCTGCTTTGATTAATCATTACTTGATATGTGGAATTGAATTCTTTGAAACTGTGGAATTATTTACTCCTGAGTACATCCTTATTTACTGCTCTTTTACTTATTGCCTGCCACATATATTCACTGACTGTTAAGAAAAGTTCTTCGGGTGGTTGCCTACTGGGATTTAGTCTCACACCCTATTTAGGTCAGGATTTTGGTCCCAAATAGATTATATTGCTACAGGTATAGATAAGGAAAAGCACCCTTCTACATCAGGTACTTGATTTACTGTGGAGCTGGAGAGCATGGGACCAAGCTGAGGCTTTCTATGCTGAGGATTTGTTTATCTACTTTCTTTTGTACTTAGGTTAAGTACTATATTGTATTCAAGCATTTTGATTTGTTTGGATAATTTCCTAGACATATGTATCATGAATCATTCATATATATATGTTTTCTCTAGTTTATTATATCCAGTCTTCCACTATTTACTTTTTCATGGATTATTATTGCTTCCGCTATTGCTATTTGTTTTACTTGCACTATGTTACTCTACCAGTGAGGGAATAGTTTCCCCAATATCACACCCAAGGCGCTCACTGCTAGTCGACGACCTATGGCATTCTAGGAAATGCGTTTGAGGCCATGTGACCAACCAGGTATGGGGTGCCTCTAGGTGGCTTCCCGAACTGAGACGTTACACAACTAAATTGAATTATTAATATTGTCTTGAATTAATTCAAGAGGCCATATTCACCTTGAAGGGAAAAACTTATTGTTGATTCCTTTACATTTCAACAACCACCTTCTTTTAGTGGATCTAACAAACCATTCATTACTGAACAATGTATTAAATCTATAGAAAAGATCATTTTTGTACTCCACTATTTTGAGCTAGAGGAAGTCACCCTAGGAATATACCTCTTATAAAGGAAAGATGATGATTGGTGTACACTGATTAAAAACATGAATCCAATAAGGGATATCATAACAACCCTTATCTTTTTTACAGACATAAACATGATTTATTACATAAACTTCACTTAAGAAAACTCTGAGGATAGAGAGGTCTAGTTTATTGAGAAATTTGGAACATTACATAAAAAATTAAAACATAAAATACAATATCTTTATTTCAAACTTCTTTGACATGAAAAACTCATTCCTTCATACTTAACACTGCATGGGATAACCTATGGACATACATCAGAAAGGGGGGAGTTATAAAGACCAGTAAGGGTGTAAAAAAGGAATAACATGAAGAATGAAAAACATGTTAGTAAATAGGCATATAAATGGAGAATAAGAGAATATTAACATAATGTAATGATATATAATGATTATCATAACATGGAAATGTGGAAACAACATACAATATGATATTAGCATGAGCCAAGGCTCATTGCACATGGATTTTCATCAGTAAACCCTAATTGCAAATGAATTAGCATGATCAATCCCTCATAACACATGAATTATCATGAGAAAACCCTAATTTCACGTGGAGTATCATGATACTAAACATTACCCAATGCATTGGAGCACTATCAGGGTACACCCTTCATAAACATTTCATTTCATGCATAAGTGAGCCACATGGATCATATAACATGGAATCATTCAAAATAATAACATATTAAATGATTAAGTAATGTGGAATAAATTCACATAATTACCATTAAATATATATATGTGCATAAATGTTAATAACCTTGATAGAGAAATGGGTATGGTATTCACAACATGATGATTTTGTCTTGGAAATTTGCAGTGCAATTTCGACATCATAACGTCGTCATATGAAAATTAATAAGTTGGGTTGATGAAAGAGAAATGGGTATGTTAACATTTATAATGGAAATAAACATTAAGGGGTCATGTAACATATTATTGTATTATATGAAATGGAATTTAGATGCATAATATGGTAGAAATACTAGAATGGAAATAATAAGTGAGAAATCCCTTACGGAATTTCGGCACGGTAACAGGTGTACACAGAAGGGATCAATGAGAGATAAAGTGGTATATCATCATTAAAACATAAGGAGGGAAGTAATAAGAGATTTTAAATCACACCCCAATATTTTTAATTTAAAATAAATGTGTATAACATCTTGAAGAAATGTGGATAAAAATGAGAAAGGAAGGAATGTAAGGACTCCTTACAGAAAATCAACATGGTAACCGGTGTACATAAGGATTCATAAGAAGGATAAATGAGATTGAAATGGGATTTCATGATTTATACAAAAAATTGGGATGTTATTTAATAACATATCCTAACATAGGAATAAATTAAATTAAATGACATAATAATGAAAAGAATACTTGATAAAAGAGTAGGGTGGAAGAACCCTTACGTAATTTCAGCATAGTAACAGCCTAGTTAAGAGTCCAAATGGGGAGGATAAATGATACCTTATTGAAATAACATCAATTTTATAGTAATTTAATGATTAACATCGAATTTAAATGCATGAAATTTAAACTAAAGGAACTACTCTCAAATAAGGTGCTTGAATTCCAAGAGGAGGAGAGGAATCCCTTACTTGGAAGTGTGATCACAAAAGGCTTTGGAGAGGCTTGATAGAGGCATCTTGGGATATTTGGACGCCTTGGGAGGTCTATATAGAGTATAGGGAAAATTTTTGGTCAAGATACAAATGGTTTTAGTGGAGAATAATGGGTGTTTGTGTGGGTTTATATAGGAAATGAGAGAGAATTGTTTATTATTTAGGTTTTGGACACTACACATTAAACTACTCAAAACCACAAACCAACACATGGTTTTTGCCCATGGTTTCTTCCAAAGGGTAGTGGTATAAAATATTTTATAATTCCAAGATCCGAAAATATTATAATGTTAGACTTTCTTATGTGGAGGTGAGTCACACTCCCTAGGAAATAATTTTAAAATGTTAAAATATTTTATAAGTATTGGAGGGTCCACTAAGGCATTTTAAAATTAATAAAAAAAATCTAAAATCACATTATTTTAATGTTAAAACATACATTGGACTTATATCCCTATTATAGTATTTTATTGAATAACTATTGGGTTGTTATGATGTCATAAAACACATTATATATTTATACAGTGTTTAGATTTTACCAAAAACATCTACTGTCTAATTTTTTGTTGAAAAATTAACCAATAGACAAATTATTTGTCCTAAATACTTAAATAGTATTCATTTTATCTAAATAATTTTCTAAATATGTGAATTTTTTACTTTTAAAATGAAAATCTACATTTATTAAAAATCCACGGGTTTGACAAATACAGTTTTCAAACCTTAGTAAAAATTACTATTGTATTCAAAAAAAATATATGATCATTTATATTTAATATAATTTAATTTATTAAAAATATTTTATTAAAATATTATTTGTAACAACCCAAGATTCTATGGTACGCTTCTCTTTGAATAATACAAGAGTGTGTGTTGTACGCAACTTCGAGTTCTAACACACACCACAACCAATCAAACTAGCCATTATGAACAGTAATACCCACGTTTTGAAATTTTATAAATTTTATCTTTCAAAATGGACTTCATTTTTAGATTCGGAATATCGAAATTAGCTTAGGGTGAATTTTTGGTATTTTCCTGAAAACATTCTATTTTTGATGAATAGTGAAAAACACTAGGTTATAGTTTCAAACCGAATTTTTATTTAAATTATTTTTTATTTTATTTAAATTTATTTTAGGTCAAATTAGATACGTAATACCTATATAAGTTCAATTTAATTCATTGGAGTCAGTTTATAATAATTTTAGATATATAAAAATTTTATTGAACTTTTCACCGTCTTTTACCCATCTCCTAGGAGAATTTGCAAATTCCCATAAAACATAATTTTACCACTTTTGTGAGTGGAATTTCGAAAATCCGAGAGACACGGTTAATATCAATGAGTAAAATGTGTTTCAATAAGACAAAAATAATTTTTGGTGAATAGTAATTTTTTACATTTATTTAACACGGCTAAAAGTAAATAGGGTAATTAAGGGTAAAACTGATATTATTATTACCCTAACACATGTCTTAATTCTATTGGCTAAGTATAATTCGACCAAAAAAAACTTAGGAATAAAATATGAACCTCTTTGGTCCACTTGGATTAGATTAGGACATTTATTATTATTTAATTCAAAGAAGAGTTAAAAGAGTTAAAATCAAAGTTTAATAACTAAAACATTTTTAATATAGGGCTATACATAAAATAAATTCAATTATAACTATTCATTAGAAATATAAAAATATTTCCTACATAATGGTATTTTATTTATAATTTTTATACATTAAATAATTTAATTTATTTATGACACACTAATGATGCAGTGATTACCTTATTAGTGAAATATTAAAATAATTGATATTATAAATACCCAAATAAATATAATTTGAGACTTTTTATGAATTAAAAGAATTTTATAGGTTAATATGACATGATAGGGTTGATTAAATGAATTAGTTTTTAAGTAATAATTCTTTTATGAATTTAGCAAAAACAAAATACCAAATAGTGTTAAAATTGATATAAATGCGTTTTTAAAACAAATATTTTATTATTAATTGATATTAAATTCATAAAAATCTAAGGATCAGCCAAGAGACTTATATAATGATAGGTGTATCATTAATGGACCACTTGGGGTTCTATTGGAAGTTTATATTAAGTTTATTAACCATGTAATATAAAAATACAAAGAGACATGGTAAATGTGAAACTAATTAACTAAGAGTTAAAACTAAAAGATAAGGTTAATATAGTGACCCAAACCTGTCTAAAACCTATTGGTTGGGTGGTTTTCTACCCATACACCCCTTAGCCTCAAAATATGTTACTTTGGAGCCATTATAAACCGAATATAAATTTATTATAAAATAATATTTCTAGCTTTTCCTAAAGTGACCCTCACCCCTCTTACAAAAGGGCACTCACCCTTCTCTTAATTTCACACCTTAAAAGCCTTTTGGCTTGGCCAAACCCTACCCAAATATTCTCTCAACTTCCCTAAATTAATCTTAGAGGTATTAGTTTGATCAGGAATCCAATCTATGGATCCCTTTTGATCCAGTCAAAAGGAAAAACCTGAAAAACAGGTAATGTTTTCACAACCCTCTTTCAAGTTCCTTTATTCTTCCACTTCTTCTTTCTTTGTTATTTCCATTCTAAAATAATAACTCCAGTATCTTCTATATACTGTAATGTTATTATAAATATGGTACAACCATATTCAGTATTCTATCTATCCTTTGAAAGACATTTCACCATACATACGTAGGTACGACTTACCGTCTCCACGTCGTGGTGTCATTGTTATTCAAAACATTATTATTTGCATTGGTATGATAATGATGTGTAATTTAAGTAAATAATAAATATAAAATTATAATTATTCTTTATATATGATATAATATCCAATTATATACAATTTTAATATCAAAAGAATGATATTGTCGCTCGTGCGTATGTACGGACTACCGTCTCCACGAACACGATAAGATTCATTCCCCATCGTATCCATTCAAGACTAATTTTCATTTTATGATTAATAATAATGTTTAAGTACTTTATATCATTCTGGATATGAATAAGATACAACCTATTGATAATAAAAATGGATTATTTAACAAAACAATTAAAAAACGAGTAAGTGAACACCCGAAACGACGATAATACTAAAATATTATTAAAAAAGAAATATTAAAAGATAATATATGATATCATATTTATGTATATGATTATTGTATAATTTAATAACAATGATTTAACTATTATACAAGAGTTTAACCTACCCTCGACCAAGGAAAAGTACAAGGTAAGGGTTAATTTCACGATCTCTTTATCATCCGAGGTTGTTTTTACGTAAGTATCTACTCGGACCTCTTTATCATCCACTTCCATGTTTCTTAAAAATGTATTTCAAAAAATTCTTACTATTTTATATACTATGGGTTAAAGTCATTTATACCCTTGTTTTACTTTTTATAATATGTTTATAAAGGAATCTTTTCGTCCCTTTCCAAACAAGGTCATTTTTAACCTTTTCGACGGAATTAAGGTAAGAATGTCTTTTCTTAACTTATACGGTGGGTGCCGCTATTTTCCACCATTATAAAATCATCGAAGCTTCCCTTGAAAGATTATAAAAATATTTTCAAATTAAATTTTTTATTTTATAATTATGTTACTTTTAAATGATTTCAAAAAAGGAGATATTTCTCTCAAATAGTTTTGATTTCATCTATGTCAATATCCTTTGAAGGATTTTAAGCTTATTTGAAGTTAATTTATTATGATACAAAACTTACACATTGTATTGAATATTTTGTGATATGTTTGACTGTGGATGTGTTATTTTTATACCATTCATGGTTTATAGAGAAAGTGTTGACATTTCGTATGCTAGTTTTAATACGAATGTTTATGTTATGTTTAAACCTGTTCATATGAGGAATGCATTGGACTTAGTAAGTGACAGGTGGAGCCTGCTATAGCTCCTTGATACATCGGTAGGTCACATGAGACAAACTAGTGTCTTGGCACAAGGCCTTGACAAAATCGTATTTGTTGTCTTGGCAGAAGGCCTTGAATATGTGGTTATGATAGTCTGTCATTATGCATTCCATAATTATGAAAGTGGTTATTGATATTGCATGTGATTATTGGACTAGTATAATATCCATGTGAATAAGTAAATGGAATTATTTCATTTTATATTTTCCATATTATGCTGAAGATCAAGTTCAAAAAGCTTTTTTTAGTTATACATTGCCTTAAATGTTTATGTTTATTTATGAATGTTTCTGCTATATTTTTATCCTTACTGAGCATCTGAGCTCACCCCTTTCAATGTTTTAATTTTTCCTAGGATGTGAAGAAGTATTTTATGAATGACCTATAGGGAATGTATGAGGGGATATGAATACAATATTTTGTTGTAGTTTTTTTCACTTTATGATGTAATTTAAGACTTATGAATATATCTAGTGTTTCGAAGGCTACTAAACTAATCGGTCTTTCGAGACTTGATCTTTTGTGATCATGCCAATATTAGGTAATAATGCACCGACTCTAGGAAACTGTGGTTGGGGCATTATAGTTGGTATCAGAGGAAGTTTATTACAAACCTTGGAAGCTAGATTTAGATAAACTCTGATTAGAGCACATAACCCTAAGATAGACGTTGAGGATTAGTATAGAAGAACTTCCTAGAATTTTGGTATTGTAGAGATTTTGTGAGTTTTCCGAGCAATACATCCCTATCTGGGTACGAGTAGGTAGAGGCGGCTCTAGAACAGATGTACCTAGGGGTAAAACCCGAAAACACCACTTTGAGCTATACTCAAAGGGGAACTGGTGCACAACAACGGGCCTTGCTGCACTCTTGGTTACAACACTCCAGGGGGATATGCTTAGGATAATTCTCATTTTCATTACAAACCATTATGAAGGGTTTATGAGTATATACTTCCTCAAAGAAAACATTTTTATGATTATGGATTATATATATAAACTGTTTAATTTAAGTTAAATGTTTTACAAGTATGGAATTCTGTATTTTGATTCATAAAGTGATCTAGTTTATGCCATTGTTTAGAAATGGCGCCTAGTGGAAAGAATGGAAACTGTATCAATGTAAGCACTCTATGTATGTTTTTCCCTCCTGCTCAAGATAATTATAGTGGATATGGTGATGCAACTGGTGTTGATCAGCTAATCACCATACTGGGACAACTCACTCAGGTTTTGAATAATAACCTTACCCGTATGGAGCACCTCGATCCGCAGCGTGGAGGATCAATGTTAGATCACTTCATGGGGAAACAACCACCAACATTCAATGGGGGTAAAAATCCACTAGAAGTTGAGAAATGGATAAATTCCTTAGAAAAAATATTACATGCCTTGGGGAGTAGCTAAAGGGAAAAAGTTTCCATGACAGTTTACCGCCTCTCTGGAGATGCTGATCAATGGTGGTCATTAATTCAAAACATGAAGGAAGATGATGAAGTATCAAATCTGTAATAGAGGGAGTTTAAAGATATTTTCTTAGAAAAATACTTTCCTCATGACCATCGAGCGGATATGGAAATAAAATTTCTGAGTCTAAGGCAAAAGGATGACAAGAATGTTGCGAAGTATGAGTCTAACTTTACAAGGTTAGCAAGGCATGATGCAGATTATATATGTAACCCAAGAAATAAGATTTATTGTTTATTTGATGGGTTAAAACTATTTCTCCGTCGAGAATTAGTCTCACAATCCTTCTCATCGTATGAAGATATTGTCTCATGTGCTATCAAGACAGAAAAGGAATTCTCTAAGTCTTACGACTTTAATGAAATGCAAGAGAAGAAGAGATCTGATGATCACTCTAGAAATGTAAATAAGGAGAAAAAGGGAAAAGTCAAATATCCATCCTATAGTAAATGTGGGAATAAACACCCCGGTACTTTCCTGAAGGGAATGGGAGTCTGTTATAAGTGTAGTGAAAAAGGCCACAAAGTTCATGATTGCAAGGAGAAGAAAGAAGTTATTGTTGTTCAATGATACAATTGCAGGGAGATGGGATATTATGCAAATGAATGTCCTAAGAATCAGGGAAACTTACCTCAGAAAAGGCCAAAGGATCAAAGTTAAGCTTATGTTATCACTACTGCTAAGGTAGAAGCTCTGAAAGACGTGGTGGCATGTAATTTAATGGTTTCCTCAAGTTTACCCAATGATTTATTTGATTCTAGATCATCACATTGTTTCATATCTTCCCAGTTTGCTAAAAAAATTAGATATTTCTAATTTTATTTAACAAGGGAGTTGTCAGTTAAAACTCCTAAGGGAAGTATCATCGCAACAAAGTTGTGTGAATCCGTTCCCATTAGAGCATATAAATATTCTTTATCTGTTGATCTCATCATCATACCTATTATTGAGTTCTATATAATCCTCAGTATGGATTGGATTTTGGACCATGATTTGAAGATTTATTTTAAGAAGAATGAGGTTATGATTTTTGATGATGATGATAAGGAACACCTTATATTTAGAGCAGAATCGTCACCACCTAATTCTTATCTAGATCCACCCCCAATAGCTCAACTAAATTCAATTATTGGGGAGGAAGAGAAGGAAATAACTGTGGGTGAGGAAAGGAATGTTCAAATAGAGGATGTAACTATTGTGAGAGAATATGTTGATGTTTTTCCAGAAAATTTACCTGTACATCCTCCAGAACGAGATATTGAGTTTTCCATTGATTTAATTCTGGGATCAAGGCCCATGTCAAAGACCCCTTATAGAATGGCCACTATGGAATTTGTGGAACTAAAGAAACAACTAGAGGAATTGAGTAATAAGGGATTTATTCTCCCTAGTGTTTCTCCATGGGGATCCCCTGTCCTTTTTGTTAAAAAGAAAGATAGATCTATGAGGTTATGTATCGACTACAGGGAGATCAATGCTATAACAATAAAGAACAAGTATCCCCTACCTCTCATTGATGATTTATTTGACCAACTTCATGGAGATCAATACTTTTCAAATATTGAAATTTGATCTGGATATCATCAATTGTGTGTGAAGAAGGAACAAATTACGAAGATAGAATTTCAAACCAGGTACAGACATTACGAGTTTACAGTAATGCCTTTTGGGCTGACTAATGCACCCTCTGTTTTCATGGATCTAATGAATATAATTTTCAAGGAATATCTAGATAAATTTTTAGTGGTATTTATTGATGATATCATGGTATACTCCAAAAGCTACGAAGATCATTAAAATCACTTGCGCATTATATTGAAGACTCTGAGAAGACATGTATTACATGGGAAGTTTAGCAAGTGTGAATTCTGGCTTCAGGAGATTTATTTTCTTGGCCATATTGTCTCTAAGGATGGAATCTCTATTGATCCTTCTAAGACAAGAGCAATCCAAGAATGGCCTGCATTGATGAGTATAACCGAGGTATGTAGTTTTATTGGTTTAGTAGGTTATTATCGACATTTCGTCCAGAATTTTGCCCGGTTGGCTAACCCATTAACAAAGCTCACATGTAAAGGGGTTAAATTTGATTGGAAAAAATAGTGTGAAAAATGTTTCGAATAACTGAAGAAAATATTAGTCGATTATCCTATATTGACTCTACCATCGGGGAATGATGGGTTTGATATTTATAGTGATGCATCGAAGAAAGGACTTGGTTGTGTCCTTATGCAGAATGATAGGGTTATTGCCTATGCATCACGACAGATGAATATTCATGAGAAGAACTATCCTACTCTTGATCTTGAGTTAGCAGCTGTAATATTTGTTTTGAATATTTGAAGACACTATCTCTATAGTGAGAAATGTAAGATTTATACTGATCAGAAGAGTTTGAAGTAAATTTTCTCACAGAAAGAACTCAACATGAGGCAAAGGCGATGGCATAAACTACTCAATGATTACGATTGCACGATACACTACCACTCGAGGAAGAAAAATAAGGTGGCAGATGCTTTGAGCAGAAAGGATCATGGATTTTTTAACAATATTAGAGTTTAAAAGGATCCTATATACATGGATCTAGTAAAGATGGATATGGGAATAACAATGGAAGGTGAAACATCAATGTTTTTTCAAATGGTTTCCAAACCATATTTACTAGAAATTATAAAGAGTTCTCAGACTGATGATGAAGAGTTTCAAAAGAAGATTAAAGTTGTGAATGATGGGAGATTGAGTGAATTTGTCTATGAAGATGGAATTTTGAAATTTGGGAAGAGACTTTGTGTTTCCGATATACCTGATCTAAAAAGGGAATTGTTGGACGATGCTCATAGTTCCAATTTCTATATTCACCCTAGGATCACCAAGATGTATAGAGATTTGAAGGAACATTTTTTGTGGGACAACATGAAGAGGGAGATTGTTGATGTTGTGTCAAGATGTATGGTTTGTCAACAATTGAAAGCTGGAAGACAATAACCTCGAGGAGTCATGCAACCTCTTCCCATACCTGAGTGGAAATGGGATAATATCACGATGGACTTTGTCATGGGACTACGAAAGACTCCTAGAAGGAACGATTCAATAAGGGTCATTGTTGATCGTCTTACCAAATCAGCACATTTTCTTGCCATAAGAGAAGATCTACCACTTGAACGTCTAGCAAAGTTATATATTAATGAAGTTGTGAGACTTCATGGAGTACCCCTATCAATTATTTCTAATCGTGATCCACGTTTTACATAGAGATTTTGGAAGAGTCTTCAGAAGGCCTTGGATACTGAACTTCATTTGATCACTTCTTACCACCCCCAAACTGATGGACAACCAGAACATACTATTCAAACCTTAGAAGACATGTTGAGATCATTCTCACTTGACTTTTAGGGTATGTGGGATCAGTATTTATCTCTGGTGGAATTTTCTTATAACAATAGCTTCCATTCAAGTATTCATATGGCACCATAATAAGCATTATATGGAAATAGATGTTGCACACCAACCTTTTGGGATGACGTTGGTGAAAGAAAACTCTTAGTCCCAGAACTGGTGGAGGAAACGATGGAAAAGGTGAAGGTAATCTAAAACCACATCAAGCAGCTCAAAGTAGGAAGAAGAGATATGCCAATAACCGAAGGAAGGATTTGGAATATCAGGTAAGAGATCATGTTTTCTTGAAGGTATCTCCATGGAAGGGAGTTATACGTTCCGGTAATAAAGGTAAATTGAGTCCTAGGTACATCAGACCTTTTGAAATTCAAGAACGAATTGGGGTTGTATCATACCGTTTGGAAATGCCGCCAAATATCTCTAATGTTCACGATGTGTTCCACGTATCACTATTCAGAAAATACATGACTGACCCAACACATGTACTCACCTATGAGGAATTATAATTGGAACCCGATCTGTCTTATTGCGAAGATCCCGTCGGGATTTTTAATACAAGAGAACAAGTCTGAGAAACAGGACGACTCGTCTGGTAAAAGTTCTATGGAGAAACCTTAAGATGGAAGAGGCAATGTGGGAACCTGAGGAACTTATCATGAAGAACCACCCAAGTCTTTTTATGTATTAATATTCTAGAAATTTGGAGGATGAAATTATTTGAAGGAGGGGAGAATGTGTATGCTTCTCTTTGAATAATACAGTAGCGTGTTTTGTACGCAACTTCGAGTACTAACACACACCACAACCAATCAAACTTGCTGTTATGAATAGTAATACCCACTTTTTAAAACTTTATAAATTTTATCTTTCAAAATGGACTTCATTTTTGGATTCGTAATATCAAAATTATCTTAGGGTAAATTTTTGGTATTTTTCTGAAAACGTTCAATTTTTTATGAATAGTGAAAAACACTGAGTTGTAGTTTAAAACCAAATTTTTATTTAAATTTTTATTTATTTTATTTAAATTTATTTTATTTAAAAATAGATACTTAATACCTATATAAGTTTAGTGTAATTAATTGGAGTCAGTTTATAATAATTTTAGATAAATAAAAAATTTATTGAACTTTTCACCGACTTTTACCCATCTCCTAGGAAAATTTGCAAATTCAGATAAAACTTAATTTTACCACTTTTGTGAGTGTAATTTTGAAAATCTTATTGACATGGTTAATATCAAGGAGGAAAATGTGGTTTAATAAGATAAAAATATTTTTTGGTGAATAGTAACTTTTTACTTTTATTTACCACGGTTAAAAGTAAATAGGGTAATTAAGGGTAAAACTGGTATTATTATTACCCTGAAACATGTCTTAATTCTATTGGATAAGTATAATTAGACCCAAAAAAACCTTAGGAATAAAATATGAACCTCTTTGGTCCACTTGGATTAGATTAGGACATTTATTATTATTTAATTCGAAAAAGAGTTAAAAGAGTTAAAATCAATGTTTAATAACTAAAACATTTTTAATATAGGGTTATACATAAGATAAATTCTATTATAAATATTCATTAGAAAGCTAAAAATATTTTCTACATAATCGTATTTTATTTATAATTTTTAAAAATTAAATATTTTAATTTATTTATGACAATGATGTTGCAGTAATTACCTTATTAGTGAAATATTAAAATAATTGATATTATAAATACCCAAATAAATATTATTTGAGACTTTTAATGAATTCCACGAATTTAATAGGTTAATATAACATTTTAGGGTTGATTAAATGAATTAGTTTCTAAGTAATAATGCTTTTATGAATTTAGAAAAAACAAAATACCAAATAGTGTCAAAATTGACATAAAAGAGTTTTTTAAAACAAATATTATATTATTAATTGATATTCAATTCCTAAAAATATAATGTTTGGACAAGAGACTTATATAATTATAGGTGTATCATTAATGAACCACTTGGGGTTTTGTTGGAATTTTATAGTTTTTTTGTTCACCATATAATATAAAAATACTAAGAGCCATGATAAATGTGAAACTAATTAACTAAGAGTTAAATCTAAAAGATAAGGTTAATATAGTGACCCAAACCTGTCTAAAACCTATTTTTTGGGTGGTTGTTGACCCACTCCCACCTTAGCCTCTAAATAAGTCACTTTGGAGCCATTAGAAATCGAATATGAATTTATTATAAAATAATATTTCTAACTTTTCATATGGTGCCCCTCACCCCTCTTATAAAAGGGAACTCCCCCTTCTCTCCATTTCACACCTTCAAATCCTTTTGGCTCGGCCTAACCCCACCCAAATATTCTTTAAAATTCCCTCACATCAACCTAGAGGCATTATTTTGATCAGGAATCCAACCTAAGGAGTCTTTTTGATCAAATCAAAAGGAAGAACCTGAAGAAGAGGTAATGTTTTCACCACCCTCTTTCAAGTTCCTTTCATCTTCCACTTCTTATTTCTTTGTTATTTACATTATAAAATAATAACTATAGTATATTATATATACTGTGATGTTATTATAAATATGGTACAACCATATTCAGTATTCTATCCATCTTTTAAATGACATGTCACCATACGTGCGTACATACGACTTACCGTTTCCACGTCATGGTGTAATTGTTATTCAAAACATTATTATTTGGATGGTTATGATAATGATGTGTAATTGAATTAAATAATAAATATAAAATTATTATTATTATTTATATATGATATACCATCCAATTATATACAATTTTAATATCAAAAGAATGATATTGTCGCTCGTGCGTACGGACGGACAACCGTCTCCACGAACATGATGAGATTCATTCCCCATCATATCCATTCAAGACTAATTTTCATTTGATGATTAAGAATAATGTTTAAGGACTTGATATCATTATGTATATGAATAAGATACAAACTATGGATAAAAAACAAGGATTATGTAACAAAACATATAAAAAAACGCGTAAGTGAACACCCGAAACGACGATAATACTAAAATATTATAAACAAAGCAATATTAAAAGATCATATATGATATCATATTGATTTATATGATTATTTTAACATTTAATAACAATGATTTAACTATTATACAGGAGGTTAACCTACCCTTGACCAAGAAAAAGTACAAGGTAAGGGTTAATTACACAATCTCTTTATTATCTGAGGTTGTTTTAAAGTAAGTATCTACTGGGACATCTTTATCATCCACATCCATGTTTCTTAAAAATGTATTTCAAAACGTTATTAGGATTTTATAGACTATGGTTTAAAGTCATTTATACCCTTTTTTGACTTTTTATAAGATGTTTATAAAGTAATCTTTCCATCCTTTTCCAAAAAAGGTTCTTTTTGAACCTTTTCGACAGAATTAAGGTAATAATGAATTTTTTTAACTTATATGGAGGGTGCGGCTATTTTCCGCCATTATAAAATCATCAAAGCTTCCCTTAAAAGATTATAAGAATATTTTCAAATTAAATGTTCTATTTCATAATTATGTGACTTTTAAATGATTTCAAAAAAGGAGATATATCTCTCAAATAGTTTTGATTTCATCTATGTCAATATCCTTTGATGAATTTTAAGCGTAATTGAAGTTGATTTATTATGATACAAAACTTCCACATTTTATTTAAGGTTTTGTGATATGTTTGACTGTGGATGTGTTATTTTTATACAATTCATGTTTTATAGATAAATTATTGACATTTCGTATGCTAGTTTTAATACGAATGTTTATGTTATGTTTAAACCTGTTCATATGAGGAATGCGTTGGACTTAGTAAGTGACGGGTGGAGCCCGATATAGCTCCTCGATGCATCAGTAGGTCTCATGAAACAAAATAGTGTCTTGGAACAAGGCCTTGAAAAAATCTTATTTGTAGTCTTGGGACAAGGCATTGACTATGTGGTTATGATAGTCCCGCATTACACATTCCATCATTATGAAAGGGGTTATCGATATTGCATGTGATTATTAGACTATTAGAATATCCATGTGAATAAGTAAATTGAATTATTTCATTTTATCTTTGCCATATTATTCTGAAATTAATGTTTAAAAGGATTTTGTTTTAGTTATACATTTCTTTAAATGTTTATGTTTATTTATGAAAGTTTCTGCTATATTGTTATCCTTACTGAGCATCTGATCTCACCCCTTTCAATGTTTTAATTTTTCCCTGGATGTGAAGAAGTATTTTATGAATGATCTGCAGATAATGATTTAGGGGATATGAAGTCAAGATGTTGTTGTAGTTTTTTTCACTTTATGATGTAATGTAAGACTTATGAATATATCTAGTGTTTCCAAGGCTACTAAACTAATCGGTCTTTCGAGACTTGATATTTTGTGATCATGCCAATATTATGTAATAATGCACCGACTCTGGGTAACTGGGGTCGGGTCATTACATTATTTAATTTCAAAATCCATTTATTCATAAAAATATATTTCTAAATTGAATTTGAATATTAACTAAAAATACTATATGTGCTTTAAAATCCATTTACTAAGTAACAATAACAAAATGAATTTAAATTATTTATTCTATACAATAATAATTTACATAATCAAAATGCTAGGGTCTTGATACATATCCCATTATGACCCCGTCATATTCCTGAAGAGTATGGTGTGCGATGGTGGGGCTTTCTTGGGGCTGTTGGGTGAACATGGTTTGGGTCGTGATCTTGATGAGCTTGAAATTCTACAATAAATGTGTTTTCTCATGCTTAAGTTGATGGATCTCGTCCTGGGCTTTGTCTAGGGAAATGCCCAGAAATTCTATCTCCCTCAAAAGATCAGATAAATGAGATTCAAAGGGAGAGATCTTACTGGTCGAGGCCATCACATCGTTTGTTTGTTTCAAAAGGTTTTGTTAAAACCCTATATTTATTCAATTCAAGTGATCACTATTCAAAAGCGATATTAAAAATGGTAATGATACATAATAGTTATTTAAACCCAATAAAAAATAGTTCATGGGTTTTCTATATCCATCAGACACTAAAATAAAGGGAATTTTATTCATAAATGTTTGGGTTGTTACAACAATCCGCCCTTCTGAAATTGTGCCCTCAAAATTTCCATTTCTCACAGTAAAATATATGAGGCTAAATTTTCCTCATCACTTTCTAGAGTTCCTATATTGATTCTTCAAACCTTTGGTTACTCCACAACACTTTGATTAGGGGCATCGTGATATTTCGTAAAAAAATTTTCTCTACGATCTAATATCTTTACTGAATTCTTTTCATAGAAGAGGTCATTCTCCAAGTGTACCACCTCTAGATTTATTACATGAAATTGGTTAGGTATTTACTCCCTCGGGAGTGATACATGGAATACATCATGTACTTTAGACAGGTTTGGTGGGAGTCCTAGTCGATAAGACACTACCCCAATGTGATCAAGTATCTCTAAAGGGCTGATGCACCTTGGTATAAGATTTACCTTTTTTTATAAATCTCATAACTCTCTTCTATGGTGATATGTGGACAAAAACCATATATCCAACATCAAACTCTAGGTCTCATTGACAATTGTTAGCATAACACTTTTGCGACTCTGGGCAGCTTTGATGTGATGCTGGATGGTCTTAACCTTCTCCACCATTTCTTTAACCATTTATGGAACTACTTTTTTTTTCTCCCCAACATCACTTAAATATTATGGTGTTTTGAAACTCCTCCCATAAAGGGCTTCATAAGGATCCATTTGTACACTTGAGTGGAAACTATTTTTGTAAGAGAAATCAACTAGAGGAAGATGTTGATACCATACTCCTTTGATGTCCATTGAGAAATATCTCACCATGTCCTCAAGTGTTTGGATAGTCCGTTCAGATTGGAAATCAATATAGGGATGATAAGTTGTATAGAAGATCAGCTCAGTATTTAGAGCATGTTAGAGACTCTTCCAGACCATATATGTGAATCTTGGATATCGATCAGATATAATCAATAGTGGTACTCCAGGAAACCTTACCACTTCTCTGATTTATATCAGTTCCAATTCATCCAATGAGAAATCCCCTCAAATGGAATTGAAGTGTGTAGCCTTTTTAAGACGATCCAAAAAAATTTAGATAGAATTATTTACTTTAGATGTCTTCAGAAGTATGGTGAAAAATTCCAAGGGGATGTTTTCCCATATCCATTTTTATATGGGTAATGGTTACATCATCCCCTAAGACTTATGCCTTTCAGCCTTCACTTGTTGACATACCAAGCACTTTGATGTATACTCAGTGATATCCTTATTCATGTTATCCCGCCAGTAATGCTCTTAGAGATATTGATTCTTCTTTTTGTTTCCTGGGTGAATGGAGAAATTCAAACTATGTGCATCATACAAAAGTTATTTCTTTAAATTCAGATTTGATGGAACACATAGTCTTGACCCAAATCTCACAATTCCTTTTAAATTAACATTTAAATCTAAGGATTTATCTTTTAAAATAGTTTCCACTTTCTTTTGAATTCCCACATCATCTTTTTGAGAATCCTTTATCCTTTACAAAAGATACAGTTGAGAAATAATGTGGGAAATTATTGATGATGTTCCCTTATTTACGATTCCCATGTCCATCCTCATAAAATCTATGTACATTGGATCCTTTTCAATTCTCATCAATGATAGAATTGTTGGGTTTTTATACTTAGATAATCTGACATATTGTTTTCCTTCCTAGGGTGGTAATGGATTGAGCAGTCATAATGATTGATGAGCTCTAACCATCTTCATTCACGCATATTCAACTCTTTATATGGGAACATATACTTGAGTCTTTTTTGATCCGTATATAATTCACATTTCTCCCCAAATAGGCAATGTCACCAAATTTTCAATGAGAAGATAACCGCAGCCAACTCCATCTCATATTTTGGATATTTTTTATAATTAACATTCAACTACCTTGATGAATAGGTAATGAATTTTCCTTTTTTTATTCAAATTCCATAAAATGGAGACATATAAAATTTTCAAGAACATTCCCACCAACTTCAAAATGTGATAAAAACATATAAATGTTTTTCCCTAATGATTTAATATCATTTCTATTAGGGACTCAATGTTTTTAGAAAACATAAAATATATAATAATAGGACATGAATTAAAATATATTACAAAATAAACTACTTTGAAGAACTTGTTAAATGCAATTCATTCATCATTATCCATCTTAGCATAGTACTTCTCATTCTCCCTTGTTTAAGGAACAAGAAGATATTTGAAGGGAAGGCATCCTTGAGTCGGGCAATCATTGCGAGGACCTCTAGACTGATTGTAGGCCTGATACGTGTGCAGGGAAGAGGGAGAGATGCTCCGTCCCTACGACTGTTTGGTTCAGGGAACCTCTTTTCTCAGGCGGGAAGTGGAACTACTTAGGGTATATGGATTCGATGGCTCCCTCTGTCGAGGGGTCTGAAACTCAACATCGATGGTTCGTGTGTCTCCGGGATTTTGAAGGGAGGCGGGGTTATTCGTGATGGCACAGGGTCAGTCTACATGGCGTTCTCTGTTGGTTTGGGTCAAGGGACAACCCTTCAAGGGGAAACCTTGGCCATGCATGTAGGTCTCAGCTTTTGTGGCCAGATGGGATTTCACATTTTTGAGGTTGAAACCGACTCAATGGTGTTTCATAACGCCCTTCGTGGCATTGGGGCGATTCTATGGTCTATCGCTTGCATGGTTAGGGATTTCCAGGGCATCTTAGGATCCCATATGGGTGTGATTCATAATTGGCGGGAAGGCAACAAGGTCATGGACTACTTGGCCTCAATTAGCTTCCCCAGTTCGAAACGTGTTTATTTTCACAACCTAGATAGTCTGACTCTGAGAGGGGTTAACATTATTCGTGGGGATGCCCTCAGACTCCATTTCTTTCTCCCCTCGTAGCTTCTATGCCAGCTGGCCCTAGTTTGACCGGTGGGCCTTTGTTGTTTTTTTTTCTTTTATGAATAAAAATTTACTATTAAAGGTTCCTTGATTAAGGATATTGTTGATGTTCATCACTCTTCTCAGCCATTACAATAGAGTATTTTTCTTAGGTAATGCCCTAATTCTCTACATTTGTATCATAGATTTGTATTTGATGCCTTAGATGGAACCTTGTTTCCATTCATCACATTATCCATTTTGGTGTGCAAATTGGCTACTTTGTGCCCTTACTTTACACACATAAAACATCTCCTAGACCATTTGTGACATTTTCCTTAGTTCCTCTTTACACACTTGTTGCATGAAGTAATGTGGGTCTTATTTCCCTTATAACAATTATTATATGGATTTTCATGAGATATTATCTTCCTCTTCGTTGATGTTCTTGGTAATTCAACCAAGTAACAATTGTTAATCGTGATTTTTGATAGCTGGTATGGAATAATCAATATATTTCTTACATGATCTCCCATATGATTTGGAATCTCGTTGGGACATTCATCCTAATTCCCTTTGCATCGGTTGTTAGCCATATTCCTTATAATAGCAGCCATTGGATTGAATAAAAGGAAAATTAGCGATGATTATATTAAACATTTTAACACATAAAGTGGAATCCAATGACATTAAAGAGATAACATATAAATTTCATTAATATCCTTAACTTATAAATTTCTAGGCTTAAATCTATTTTATCCATCATCTATCTCCTAACGTATATACTTATGGGATTTTATTTCACCCTTAATAATGGTTTGTACTATGCTTATGAACATATCAAAGCATATCCTCTATTAGTGTCGAACCAAGAGTGCATAAATGCCTATTTTCATGCACTAGTTCCCATTCAAGTATAGCTCAAAGCGGTGTTTTTGGGTATTAACCTAAGATACATCTGTGCCAGAGCCAACTCTACTTGTTCTTATCCAAAAAGGGATGTATTTTCTCGATAATCCACTTACTCTATACCTAAAAGTTTTTTGGGATGTTTTATTTATACTTAGTCTTATCCTTAAGGATTTCACTAGGGGTTTCTAATCCTAATCCCAATAATAACTAAACCAAACTTTTGATACAAACTACAACAAATCCACTCTTTATTAGACACTTAAATAAGATTTATTTCATAAACATGCACATAAGACAACTCCATGTATTGAGAGGTCCAGTGTCTATGGAAAATTAGAAAAATTACATAAAAATGTAAAACATGAATTAAAACATCTTTATTTGAAACTTCATTAACTTGACCAACTCATTCATTCATACTTAACACTGCATGGGATAACCTGAGGACATACATACGAAAGAGGTGAGCTATAAATCCTAGTAAGAAATTAAATAAGGAATAACATGAAGAATGAAATACATGTTAGGAAATAGGTATATGAATGGAGCATAAGAGAAATATAAACATAAATTCATGATATATCAGGATTATAATAACATGGAAATGGACGAAACAACATACAACATTATATTATAATGAGACAAGCCTCATTTCACATGGATTAGCATCAGTAAACCCTCATTGAACATGAATTAGTATGATTAAAACCTCATCACACATAGATTATAATTATTAAACTCTCATGTCACATGGAATATTCTGGTACTTAACTTTACCAAATTCATTGGAGTATTATCATTGCACACCATTCATAAACATTTCATTTCATGCATAAGTGTGCCACATGGATCATATGACATGGAATCATTCAACATAAAAAGTTATTACATGATTATGGAATTTTGAATACATAAATTTAAGTAAAATTAAATATTTATATGTGCATAATGGTCAAAACCCTTTATAGAGAAAAGGGTATGGTATTCACTTCATGATGATTTTTTCTTGGAAAATCATGGTGCAATTTCAGCAGCATAACACCATCACATGGAAATTAATAATTTGGTTTGTTGAGAGAGAGAGATTTAGCTCAAAATTTATACATGAAATATAAAGTAATGGGATACTAGAACATATTATCCCAATATAATAAATGGAATTTAGATGCATAATATGGGAGAAATACTTTGATGGAAATAATAAGAGAGAAATCCCTTATAGAATTTCTCCATGGTAATGAGTGTAAACGGAAGGCATTAATGAGAGAGAAAGTGGGGTATCATCATTAAAAAATAAGGAGGGTAGTATGGGGGAGGTGATAAATCATACCCCAACATTTTAAATGTAAAATTAAAGGGTATAACAACATGATGAAACTTGGATAAAAATGATAAAGGAAGAAATGTAAGGATCCCTTATAGACATTTAGCATGGTAACAGGTGTACATAAGGGTTCATAATAGGTATAAATAAGAGTTAAAGGTGATATAATTATTTATAAATAAAATTTTATGTAAGGATGTTATTTAATGACATATCCCAACATAGAAATAAAGGAAATTAAAAGACATAACATGAAAATAATTCTTGATAAAAGAGGAGTGTGGAAGATCCCGAATGGAATTCCGGCATAGTAATAGATTCGTTAAGGTTCCAAATGAGGGAGAAAAAATGATATCTCATTGAAATAACATCAATATTACAGTAAGATAAGGACTTAAAATGAATTTAAATTCAAGAAATTGAAATTAATGGAACTACTCTCATAGAAGGTCCTTGAATTCAAAGAGGGGGAGAGGAATCCCTTACATGGAAGTGTGATCACAAAGGCTTGGGAGAGTATTGAGATAGGAATATTGGGATATTGTGTCACCTTGGGTGGAATATAAAGAGTATGGTTCATAGGTTTATTGAGCTCCAAATGGTTTGAGTGAAGAGGAATGGGAGGTTGGGTGGGTTTATATTGGAAATGATAGGGAATTCATTAGTATTTATGTTTTTGACACTACACAGTAATCTAATCAAAACCACAAACCATACCATAGGTTTTTACCATGATTTATTCCATAAGGGAGTGGTATAAAATATTTTATAATTAAAGGGCTGAACATATTAAAATATTAGGTTTGGATATGTGGAGATGAGTCACACTCTTAAGAAAATCATTTTAAACGATTAAAATATTTTATAAGTCTTAGAGGGTTCACAATGACATTATAAAATTGATAAAACAAACATAAAATAACATTATTTTATTGGTAAACATATATTTTCCGAATAAACCTTTTTTATTATTTTATTACATCAGTATTGGGTCATTATGTTGACATAAAACATAATAAATATTTATACAGTATTTAATTTTTACCCAAAAATTCTACTATCTTAGAAAATTATGAAAAATTAACAATTAGATAATTTATACATCATGAATCCAAAAATAATATACATTTTATCTATATAATTTTCTAAATATTTTACTTTTTACTTTTAAAAAGAAAATCAATATTTATTGAAAATTCACTAGTTTGACAAAAATTGTTTTCAAACCTCAATGAAAATTACTATTGTATTCAGAAAATATTATACGATCACTTATATTTACTAAAACGTAATATAGTAAAAATATTTTATTAAAATATTATTTAATTTCAAAATCCATCAGTTCATCAAAATATATTTCTTAATTTAATTTGAATATTAACTAAAAATTTTATTTGTTCTTTAAAAACCATTTACAAAGTAATAATAATAAAATGAAAGTATAATATTTATTCTATACAAAATACAATGCACATAATCATAAAGATAGAGTCTTGTTATATATCCCTTTATTATACCAGCATATGCCCTTATAGCATTGTGTGTAATGGTGGGGATTTCTTGGGTTTGTTCAGTGAACATAGTTTGGGTCGTGATCTCAATTATCTTGAAATTAGTCCATAAACAGTTTTGGTCATGCTTAAGTTGTTTGATATTGGATTGGGATTTGTCTTGGGAAAATCAAAAAATTTCTATCTACCATGAATGATCTTATAAGAGGTCTTCAAAGGGAATAATCCTACTGGTCAAGGCCATCACATCCTTTGTCTATGTCAAAAGGTTTTGTTAAAATGATATATTTTTACTAGTCAAGTGACCATAATTAAATGGCTATATTATCAATTGTAATAATAATTAACAGTTATTTATACCAAATAAAAGAAAGTGAGTGTGTTTTAAATATCCATAAGACATTAAAATAATGGAAATTTTATTCATAAATGTTCGATCGTTATCGATATTGATGTTATATAGTGGAAAGATTTCATGGGAATCATTTTCAATAAATATTTCCCCCATTCGATGAAAACAAGATTGGATAAGGAATTCCTAGAGATAAAGAAGAAGTGAAATTAATCATTAGGAATCTATGTGAAAAAATTCTAAATACTTTCTCAATTTACCTTTAAATTTGTTATCAATCCAAATAGAATATTTAATATATTATTTGGTGGATTTAAACCACATCTACTAAGTAACATAGAAAATCAGGAAAATGAAACCTATAAATAGATAGTGCTGAGTGATATGAAGGTTGAGTCGGAGTTTGGATAGATGAAATCATCTCAAAGGTTGATTGAAAAAGAATACATCAATGGATCCAAACTGAGGGAAGAACTTTTATCATAAAAGATGAAGAAATAAAGACAAATTTCCCAAATGAAACATATGTGGGAATAATTGTTCAAGATAATAATTTATTGGATATTTACATTGCTACAAATGCATGAGAGATGCGCATATAGGTCAGAACTATCTTGTTGAGGTGAAGCCTCAATTTCTCAACACTAATGATAAAGGGAATATGGTCCAAGCCTAGTCGAATGTTCTATGACTCATCTGTCGATAGTTTGGGATCTTTTCCAATAAATTTTGAAATTGAAAGATAATGGAGGGAAACCACCATAAACCTTAATATAGGTGAAGGGAGAAAGTTCTGGAATTTGATATCATGATGGATTAAATGGAGGCTCTAAATGTTTTTGTGACAGGTATACTCTTTGTTCTATCAAATCTAGAAAGTACTTTATTTTATTCTTATTCTACACATTCTATTATTTCATTTTAGTTTTCATTGAATTTAGAATAAATCCTTGAGTTTATAGAAGGAGAGTTATCTGTCAAGACTCGTGGAGGGAGTATCCTAAAATCAAAGGGGTATAGAAACTATAGTATTAAATTTGTTGAGTACAATATCATCGTAATTCTATTAGTCATTCTCATGGTGGAATTTTAAACTATACTATGGATAAACTGGATCTCAAAGTATAATGATAAGATCAACTATAGAATCCATTTAATTTTAATAGTCATGAATGGAATACCTACATTAATTTTCAAAGAAAAGGTATCCTAAAATGATCATTTTTTATAAGTACCTCCTATATCTATCTTTATGGATATGGTCAGTGAAGTGGGAGAAGGAAATTAAAGTATAAATATAGAGAATTTCCCCATAATTCAAGAATAAATTGATGCATTTTTGAATAGTTACTTAGACCTCCCCTATAAATAGAGGTAGATTTATCCATTGAACTCATACCTATGTCCATGATGATATTGAAGACCTTATATTTGAATAGAAAAGGTGGATTCATTGTAATTAAAGAATCAAATTGAAGATATTTTTTGAGTAGGTATTTATCTGACCAAGTGTGTCTCCATAGGGATTATTTTTTCTCTTTATAATAATGATGGATAGATCAATGTGACTATGTATTGATTATGGGGAACTTAATAGGATCACAATGAAGATCATTTACCCTTTCCCAATTATTTATTATATATTTTACCTTCTTCATGGGGATCAATTCTTCTACAATATTAAACTCCAATCTAGGTATAATTAATTGAGGGTGAAGAAAGAATATATTTCAATGTCTTCCTTCCGAACAAGATATGGGAATTATGAGTTTTTTTATTCACTTTAGCATGACTATTTCTCCGATTATATTTATGTATTTTATGAATAGAGTCTTTAAGGACTACCTTAAAAAATACATGGTAGTTTTTATTAATTATATTCTGATATATTCCAAATGTTTTGAGGAGTATATGGATTATGTAAGGGTTATACTGAAACAATAAGGAAAAACTATTTCAAAAATTCATCACAAGTGAATTTTGGTTACGAAAAGTTGAATTGTTAGGGAACATTACAACCAATGAAGGAATCTTAGTTGACCCTACCAATACAAACGCTATAGAATAGTGTTGTAATCCTACATTAGTAACTGAGATCCAAATTTTCTTTGGTTGAGAAGGATATTATTGGTGGTTTGTGAAAATATTTTCCTGAATTTTTAATCCATTAACCAAGTTAAATCTAAAAATGATATGTTAAACTATATATAAAATAGTTTCAAGAATGTTTCCATTAAAAAAAGACTATATTTGTTACTGCACCTATGTTTTCTCTACCCTCTTTCAGATAAGGATTCTGTATTTAATGTGATGCATCTTTGAAGGGTATTGGGTGAATCCTCATGAAAAATGAAAAGTTGATTGCTTATGCATATCAATAATTAAAGCATCCTGGGAAGGATTATCCTACACATGACTTGTACATTGAAGTATTTATTTTTACACTGAAGATATGGAGAAACTATATTTATGGTGAGAAAGGTGATATATACAAAAGCCACCAATGTTTTAAGTATATATTCATAGAAAAATTAAATTAACATGAGTTAAAGTAGAAGGTTTTACGTTCATAAATACTTTTTCTATTCAATTATTTTTAACTCTAGAATAGAAAACAAATTCAGTAGTGAATTATGTAGGGAACATCTTATTGTGATGAAAATGATCGGGATTCAAAAAGATCCATTGATTAAGGACCTAATATGGTTGGAAATCGGAGTCATAAAGGAAGGGACATCATAAATCATATACCGAATTATTTTTCAGAATCATTAGTAGATAAGATCAATAGTGGTCAAATAAAACATTCTTTTATACAAAACAAAATAATGGAGGTAATGAATGGGAAGTTTATTGAGTTCAACATTGATCAAGAAGTGGTTATAGAATTTCATACAATTCTATGTTTCCCATCTATCCTATATATATAGAAAGATAATATGGATGAAGATTATATATCTATATTCTCTATACATTCTATAAGGACTAAAATGTATATGGAAATTCATAATCATTATGGGTGAGATAATATGGAAAGGAAGATTGCTGAATACATTGAAAGGTGATTTTAATTTTAATAATTAAAGGTGGAGTGGCTCCAATATGGTTATTTCAAGCACAACCAATACCATCATGGAAGTGGGGAAATATCACTATGTAAGTTTTCACTGGCCACCCAAGATAGTCTAAAGAAAACAATTTAATATGGTTTACAATGGATCAACTCGCCAAGACGTCCCATTTCATCGCTATTTACGAAGATTTATCTCTTGAACAACTTTACAATATATACATAAAGGAATTGGTAAGGATTCTTGGGGTGCCACTTTCTATCATTTATGATCATAATACAATATTCACATCTAAATTATGGAGAATTATTCAACATGATCTGAATACTGAATTGAATTTCAGTATGTCCTATCACCCCAAATTAATGGACAATTTGAGAGAAATATTCAGACACTTGAGGATATGTTGAGAACATACTTATGGAAATATAAAGGTGGATGGGATCAACACCTCCTATTAGTCTAGTTCTCATAAAAAATATATTCCATTTGAGTATTCAAATGGAACCATAAAAAGATCTATAAGGAAAGATTTATAGAACTCCAACTTATTGGGATAAAGTAGGTGAGAAGAAGCTACCTAAGACTGATCACGTAAAAGAGATTATAGAAAAAGATCATTAAATCCAAAACACATAAATGATCTTAGATTTGGAAGAATAGTTATCCTGAAAACTATCAAATGGACATGGAGCTTGATGTTGGAGAAACCATTTTCCTTTGGATTTCATCATGGAAGAGAGTCATGCGATTTGAAAAGAAAGAGAATCTTAACCCAAGGCACATTAGCAGATTTGAAATCCATGATCTCATAGAATTATTGTCCTATTGGATTGAACTTCCAACAAATATGGGCCGAGTTCATGATATATTCTACATATCTCTATTGAGAAAGTACATACCTGATCCTTCACATGTACTGAATCCATAGGTTGTACAATGGGAACATGGCCTCTCTTATAAGGATTTGCTGATGGATATCATGGATCTTAAAGACAAATTTCGACACAATAATAATACCCACCTTAAAAAAGTTTTGTGGGAATTGAAGGAGACAATGTGGTAGAAGTATCATCACCTTTTCACAACTTGTAGATTGAGTTGAAATTTTAGTGATGAAATTTATTAAGGGGGAAGAATGTAACAACCCATGATTTTTTAAAGGATATTTGTTTCTTGAATAAATGAGTGTTATATAAAATTATATACACATAAAAAACATAGAGGAACCAACAAAAACTTATCTCATTAATAAATATCATTACATGGGTTAACTACAAAACTAATTAAAATGAAAAAAATTACAATTTGACAAAACACATAAAATAGGAAATCGAAAATGGGAAAATATTGATAACCCAAATCTGCTAGAATCGTCACCCCCATGATAAATTCTATATAAATAAAACAAAATATTATTAAATGAGTCAAAATTATATGAAAATGAAAATAAAATCTTAAGTGGAATTGTAGTGAATTCTGAGTGAATGAATAAAGTTCTATTTATAGGGTATAAAGGGAAATGTTACCATTGGGATTTGACCTATATATATCATTTGGTTAAATATTATTGTTGGTAAATATAATCATCTGTCAATATAATCATTCCTCAAATTGAATACTGTAAACTACACGCATTGGTGATAATTTTATGATTATAATTAGTCTTTATAAGTAGTAATTTTGAAGGATAACTAGTGTAGAAATGAGAAATGATGGCCTCAACCAGTAGATCAATGCCTTTTGATGCTCATTTTTTATAACATGGGAGGGAAGTAGCATCATTTTGGTTCTCCAGTGACCAAGACCAGTTTTAGCATCAATAAGAGAATCTTGAAAAAAATATCTATTAGGAGAAGAGCAAATTTGTGGATATTACCACTCCGTCAATGCTAGCTAAGTCACCCCATGGAATTCCTACAATCGTAAACCATACCCTTAGGGAATATGAAGGTGTAATAAGAATTTATGTTCCTAGTACATAGTTTCTTACAATGTAATTTCCTTTTTATAAATTAAATTTTTATTCTAACAATTTCATTTTAAGAATAGTTTGAAAAATAAAATAAATATTTTATTGGGAAGAATTTTATTATTATTTTTTGGTAAAAACTAAAACATAATTTATTTTTTTATAAATGATATACTGTTTTAAAATAACTATGGTATTATGAATAATATTTGTTTTAACTAAATTGACTTTTCAAGCAATCCTTTTTGAATATGTATGAAAATATAATTATATAATGTACTAGGAAATTTTTATTAGTGTTATAAATTTTACTTTGTCTTGAAAACATCTATTTTTTAGTAAATAATGATTTATATATTTAAAAGTTAAAAATATTAAATTTATTAAAATATTATGATAAAATAAACATTATATTTGAAATTACAACTTCAAATTAGGTTAGGGTCAGTTTTTGATAATTTTTTAAAATACATTAATTTTACTAAATAGTAAAAATACACTTTTAGGTTTTCGATATATTTTATGAAATAAAATTTATTTCATAATCAGGTAATAACTAATTAAAAAAATACATTACTGAAATATTTTATTTTATTAATATTAATTATTTTAATATATTTTAATAAATTCCCAAACCTATAAGTGACTTTAAATTGTCTAAAATTGAAATTTTGATTTTAAAAAGAATTTGTTTGTGGAAAATTTAACATTCCATGAGCATTAAAAATGATTTTTAGTTCCGGTGAATTAAAATATCCTAATTTTTGACTCAAATTATCAAAATAATTAGTAAAAATCATGGGTAATCCAATGGTTTTTCATTTTCCACAACCTATATTTTGAAGACCTACATTTGAAAATTATTAAATAATTCCTCCACTTTTCTTATAAATACCAACCCATTTCACCATTCTCCTTCACTACAAATCCATCCAATATGAATTTATAGATTATTTTTCCCAAGGTTTCCTCAATCCCCCAAGGTTCCAATACTCAATATTGTGGAGTAACTCTTCATGGTATAGAAAATCCTGACATCTCTTTTCCATTCAAGTTCCCTTTTCTGGTATGTCTTATAATATCCAGAATAATTTCATTATGTCATATTTATATTATCCTATAAAATTAATAATAGTATTTTATCAATATAGTACTTTAATTATCCCGCATTTTACCTTTTTCTAAAACCATTTTTTATACACATCATGCCGCCAAATTTACTTCTTGAATTTCTATCTTTTACTTGAGAAATTATCATTTATTTTCTTTTTGTGAATACCCAAACCTCTTCCCATTCCATGGGTATTCACCTAGTTGAAAATGATTTATTTATTCATGTATTTACATACATTAAACCCACATTTCCTCTTTTTTCACAAATGATGTAATGATCATGTCTTTAATCCCTTTTATATGTCATAATTTTGATAAAAAATCCATTCTTTATTAACCATTGGTTATTAATGAAATTATTGATTATGATCAATGTGTATCACATTAATTATGACATATGAAGTGTGTACCTTGATATCACTCCAGTTTTTTGGGTAAATAATTTAAACTTTAGAGGTGAAATGTTTTTTGATACATTGATGAATATCCTTGGTAATTTTCATTTATGACATCTCAATGATAAACTATAGTGATATTCTTAAGAATGTATCATTTAAATGTTGTAGCCACATCTACATGTAATGATTCAAGTTTTTTTTATTATGATATTACTATTTCCCATGACTTATTTTTATACCGCATGTTCTTATGGATATGTCTTATGATCAAATGATATCTCTCTCCCTTGCTTATTCTCTTACTGGGCTTCATGATCACCCCTTTCCTTTGATATATGCCCCTAGGATATGAGATCTTGTAAAAATAACTAAGGGTGAACACATGAATATTCCATTCAATAGGATTAGAAGAATATTTTACGGTTTCATGTACTATATACCTAATTTCCATAAAAATAAACATTCAAATATCCTGCATATTGTTCCACGTATAGAAAAGTTTATATAATAAAAAGGAAACACGCCATAACAATTCTCTCCAGAAGTGTGTGGTAGATCAAATGTTTGATCTATAATTATCCTAAAAATAAAATTAACAAAACAAATTAATAAAAAAATACAAATCTAACTATATCATAAAAATGTATAAAAAATGAAAAATTATCAAATAAAAAGTAAACTAAACTAAAAAAATTTTATTCATATTTTTTATAGTTAACTAAAATTCCAACAACTTTAATGGGAGATGAAATGACATAAAAAAATGAAAAAAAATCCAAAAATGTTATGTGAATTGTAAAAATACACCAATTTATAACACCATTTTTTATATCGAATATAATATTATTTGAATATATGAAAGATGATCCAATTTAAAAGTTATCTGAAAAGTATACATTTTAATTCAAATTTGATAGAGTAGTTTAATAAAATGTTAACAGAATTAATGTAAGATTAAAAGTCATAAAATAATATAAAAAATCTCTAAATTCATTTGTAAATAGTAAAAGTTCGCAAACATAATAAATAATTTTAACAGAAAAATATTATTTTTTGAATAAATACTTTTATAAAATTGTTTTCGATGATAAATCATGAACCTGATGATTGATTTTAGTGGTTAATTGTTTATATTCATTCATGTTAGGTTCATCATTTTTGCTTCATCCCCAAAACATTGCATGGGGTTGGAATGGTGTTTTGTGATGATGGGGTGGAAACCTTCAAATCCAACACATATACCCATGTCCCTTTTGGATGGTTTCCAATGGGGTTTATTCAAGGAACTGAAGAAACCTAATGTTTTTAATATCAATGACAACTGAAAGACCATATTTCCAATTTTATTTACTCATTGGGGAACATATCTATCGATAATTAATAACTCACATTATTTGGGAAGATGGGAGGTCAGGCACGTCACACCTTTCCAAGGGGTATTGTTGACTACTCTGGGACTCCCTTAAAGATTTAATACATGTTCATGAGTCCTTCATTAACTTCCAAGTATGATGGGGGTCAACCATTAATAAAAAATCAATTATTAGTATGTATGGAATTTAGAATATAGATTTATCTATGCTTATTCATTGATGGAGATATCTGTATGAATCTCTGGATTCCCCATAGTGGTATCCATTTATGAATGGATTAGATATTATTTTTTTCATTTGTTATTATGATGATGGTTTTGGGCCACATATTGGGGGAATTTTTCAGTTTACCATATTCCAGGGATATGGTGGTTTTTTTATGTTGATCTCAAAACCATAAGATAGTCTTTCTACATATCATTGTGAAATGAATCGGAATACATGTAGTTTAGTGCCACTTAATGGGACACATAATACCTTTAATGTTCATGTGATAAGGACCAAACCATGAAGTTTATCTTCATGTGATAAGGACATCCAGGAAAATGTTTCCTAGGAAATTTTGTGTGTGGGAATTATAATAAAGTGTCCCAAAAAACATAGAAGGGGTGTTGGCTCCCAGTTTGGTTAAGACCCTACTAGGAACTTCATGTCCCTATGCATAGATACAATGATGGGTGTGCATGGTCCTAGCCATAGTATATGAGACTAAGAGGTCCCTAACACCAAAACTTCTATTTGGGTCCTCGTGATAGGGGGAATCCATATCCCCATGCTTTTTGATGACCCTACACATAAGGTGGAATAAGTGCATTACAACTTTGATAATCAGAATGTATATCTGAAAGGGATACATGATGATCAGTCTCTTATCATGGTTTTTCAAGCCTGAAAACTTTGGGGGAGGTTTCAATTTATCCCTCCTTAGAAGATGGATTCAAACAATGCGGGGCCCTTGTAATAGTGGATTGAAAGTGGCATTGGAAGGTCTCATACAGGTCATGTCTTTGTGAGAAATAGGTTCTTTGTGTGGGACCTTGGAGGAGTTGGAAGTTCATTGTAAAGGGGGTCGGCTAGTGTATGGTGAAGGTTCCTTCGGTGATGGTTCACCTGGGAGACAACACATGGGTGAGACCTTACCCTATGCACTGAGGGTCTCCTCAGGTGTCTCATGGAGGGTCATACACATGTCTCAATTTCGGGAAGGGACCTCCAAGCTAGTGAATTACAATGAGGTTGGTAAAGGGGTTCTCACATAGTTTTCCTTTGTATTAGACCTTTGAGGGAATTTTTCCATCACCCCCACATTAATTCTCTATTCTCTTGGGTTTTGGAGAGCTAACTGAGGGTTTTTTAGGACTTGGGGAAGGAGCTATGAAAACTGAGGTTGAGGTATTATTCTGATTTTTCTATCTTGATAATTTGGATCTCCAAGTTCCTATTTATAGGAAAACATGGGACCCTAGATGAATGTGTTTCCCTATGTAGGTAGTAGGTGCAGGTGACCAGCATAGGTATCATGTGCAAGGGTAGTTGGTCCTTCATTTTCGCGTAGGGGAGGGGGGTCTACCTGAGCCTTCTGGTGATCAATTTGGGTGCACCCAAAAAAATTTTAGGTGATTTCACATGATCCTTCTTGGTACTGTTAAACGCTATATTATTTGGGATACTCTTTATAATTTTTTCATCCCCTATTAAAAACGGAGTGTCAGAAAATCCCCCCCCCCCCCCCTTAAGATTGGATCTGATCAAAATAAGAGGATTTGATCTTGAGGTAAAGGGAAGAAAAGATTCTATAGGAGAATTA
The DNA here is from genome assembly GCA_963277665.1 of Viscum album. Classification (NCBI taxonomy): domain Eukaryota; kingdom Viridiplantae; phylum Streptophyta; class Magnoliopsida; order Santalales; family Viscaceae; genus Viscum; species Viscum album. The sequence continues at coordinate 1,017,564,736 of OY728155.1, forward strand.
GTTCATTTTTTGTATGATAGCCACATAGGACCTTGATTTAGGTCCAATTCACATATCTAATGAATAGTTCTGACACATATTCTAGATGTGTAGGCTTGTAGTGTCTCTAAATACCACTGATCCTCTAAAGAATTTCTTCATTTTGTATTCATGGATTTTTTCCCTTATCATGCTGATCATTCATGTTACTTTTCAAATTTCATCATTTGCATGGGTCTTCTGAACACCGTCCTTGCACACGTACATGGTACAACCACTTGAGAAACCTTCTAATGCAGAACCACCTGGACGAGCCGCATGTGTGAGGTATCTAGTCGAGTTATTTGTGTGAGGGACCGAATCGAGGTTCCTATGTGGGGGGCCTTATCAAGAGTCCTAGGAAAGGACCTCCTTTTTCAAAATTCATCAACTTCATGAAATCAATAATTTTAAGTTAATGAAAAATCATGATATCTTCTTGTTTTTTTTTCAATGGTTTTTCTAATAGACTCTCATAAACAATCTATTTCACATTTCTCTGATATAATCAAAGATGTTGAGATAGACTACTATGATATGTTTGAATCCACTCTCCCAGATTTGGAGAAGCACTTGATGCAATGCCGACATGAGTATACATGAAGTGACTATATTCCCCTATATGATCATGGTCTTCTTAGGGATTCTCTCATCCCTAAGGCATACATTTATTTCCCAAAATTCTTGGTTCTTGCAACATAGCTACTTCCCTAATGTAAACTTCTCCTCCAAATTTGTCTACATCATGGACAGAAAAGTTCCCACTAACTATTTCATGCACCATATCCATTGTAATTAATATATTAAGTATTCTACCCCATATTCAAAACAACATTATTAAAAATAAACCTTTTGTGCTTCCCAAGAAGACTAGTCCCACAGTTGGAAGGAGGATTCGAATTGCCACTTTGGAAGAGGAGTCATGCCTAAATGAATTTGTCCATACTGGGTGCACCAAATGTGTTCATAATTCAAGGATCTGTAATACTCCTGCATTTATGAGTCTATTTGGGTGGGGAAATCCTACATTTACAAGAACTCAGATATCAAACCTAAGATGTTGATCCTATGGATTCCTCAAACAAATTTTTTTCATATAACGCAAGGATTATTCGAAAATAGTATGTGGGAAATATATAAAATTTATAGAGCCCCTATACATGGGAATATATATGAATAATTTATCCCTCTGAGGACAATGTGGGATGACTCTGAAAGGACACCGCCTTTGGTCCATGATCTTTTCAAATCATCTTGGAATGTGTAGAATAAAGGCACTCATATTAGGGGTGAAATTCATCATGAAGCATTAGTGAAATATTTCCTCAAGCTAGAAGAACATGGTACCACCTAACAATTCCCTACGGGATGACCCACCTTAGAAAATCAAGGCACTCCTTGAAAGTGATGGCCGACATTGGAGAAAGGCCAATATACCAATTTGGGTTAGAAGGTTAATCATGAAGTTTCTTTGAAGACACATCTTGACAGCTTTCTTGCAATGTGGTTGTGCATTTACCTGCTTCTAGTCCTCAAATCCAAAAAAATATGAGACTAGGGATATTTATTATGGCATCAATAATGGTGTAAGAGAACAATATATATTTTTATACCCCCCCATCCTGGTGAATATCTACGAGATCTTACTGCATGTGTGCACCATGAAGGTCCTATTTTGAATTTTAGGGTCTTTTCTGGTGTTGTGGGGGTAGATTGCAACACACTTCAGTTATTAATTTGTTCTATGTGGGTTTAAAGTACATAAAGGAATATTCCACCTACCTTTTCAAGCTATTTGAGGATTCCAACCTCTATCTATGAATCATGATGAATTCTTAAGGATGTTTAACATATCAAGAGAGTTAAAATTCTTTCTTTATGGTGATCCACTGATAGGGAATTTCACCGATAATGGAAAATACAATTATGATAGGAGGTAGTATATTATTTCATTAAAATACAGTTTATTGGTGGCCCACATTAAGTGAGAGATCATCTATGAATCATAAAATCCATATCAATTTACCCATCAATTCAAGTGTCAGCAATAGTGGAGTTTCTTTCCCCCAACTCATGGTCAGCTTGAGAAACACTTGATGGTGTCCCGACAATTCTGTGTCTTGATGGTTGTGGAGGTGTATCAATTATCAATAAAACATCCTATATTGGTTGCATCAATCAGAATGGTTCCATGTTATATCAGAGCTTGGATTTCTTCAAACCCTTAAGTGGTATTAACAAAATGGATCCCTTTAGTCGAATCCATGAAAATTGATGGTCATTGAAAGTGAAACAGGAAGGTCCAAACCAATGTTGATGATGAAAAAGATCCAAAGAATTCAAGGTGATCTCAGTAAAATACCATTGAGATGAATGGGGCTGATAAAACCACATATTTTGGACCAACGTGGTCTAGTTTTCATCACCAGGAAAATACCTAGGTTCCGGTCAGATAGTCCTCTATGAAAAAATAGAGGCCTGAAAAGGCATGAAAATAAAAGGACATTGGGTATTCCTCATATCCGATTACATAATAATAATAATAGATTATGTGTGACCCATATAGATCCATTATTCGTAGGTTATATCTCATTATATCATAGAAATGAGTATATTCTTCCAAGGTGGCATGTGTATCCTGGAATTGGGAGATATCTGAGCACTACCTATATCCACTAAAAAAGTGATTTTAATGTGGTAGGGTAATGTATTCAGGTGTTGTAAATGTTGATATATGTAACAGATGATCATATACCAACCACAAAGAGAGTATCTAACATGTTCTATCTAGGAAAACATGAGGGGGTAGTTGATCATAGTGAGGATTAATTGGATGACTACATCGACCCTAATTATATATCTCTCTTTTCTACCTTTTTCATACTCTTTAATCCTCCATTGTTAATTTTAATAGGATTTATCTCACATTTTTTAGGATGAGAATAATAATAAATAGATAAGGCACTCGAGTTTCCGAAATATGGGCCTCTAGGAACCCCAAAATGGGTAGTGGATGAGTCGCCTAGATCCCCAGAACTATCCCTGTGTCATAGGATAATGGTGGATGAGATGGATGAATTGTATTTTTGTCTACCACCTTGAGTATTTATTCATGAGAGTACTGAAGGGGTCCCTTCACCATGTTAATAGAGGAATAAAAAGTGGAAATAAATTTGTAATAGGGCATTAACCAAAGAAAGTATTTGTGGTGTCATCTGATTTCATTATTTGATCGACATACTCTTTTGACCATGCCTTCCATTTACAAAATTGGCATCATTTTCCTACCTAAAGGGGTCTATCACTCGTCCTTCAAGGATCGAGGACGACACCTCAAAGGATGAAAAAACCCATGTTGAGGAATCCTTCCACTTAATGGATGAATTATCAAGAGATACAACCATGCCTTCCCTAATTAATGTAAATGTGGAGAGGGTCATGTTAATTTCAGATACTGATCATAATGTGTCCTGTGCTGGTCACTAACTTTATTATTTTTGATATTTTAGATTATCCACATACACTAGAGGAACCTATAAAAACCACCACCATCTATATATACACATCAGAAGGTGTTGATTGGGATTCAGGACTATCCAGTGAATGTTTCCATGTTTAACCTCTCTCTATGGGGTTTGAAAATGTCGGGCTTTCTGAGATGTCAGCATAAATAATTGACGATGGAGGCAATTTTGGTCTTGATCCCCACATCATGGATACCCCTAATGGTGAGGATTATAAAAGATGTGAGAGATTATATAATGAAATAATTGATAAACTAATAGTCCTTGAGGATATTTTAAATGTTATTAATATTACCTTCCCACTAGAGAAGTTTGCGGAGTTTAATAGGTTATTGGATAGACGTGAGTTCTCTATTTTTTTTTTCAGATATAGTATCCCTATTTTCATTTGATGTCTCATATTAGAGATCAATTTTTTTAGGTTATTTGTAAGATAATGTCACCAAGGATATTCATGATTGTGGCCTCCAAGTTCATCCACCTCCTAATGTCGAGGAGTTGACAACTGAGAATTATGAAGTGGGGGAATCCTGAGAGCCCCTAATCCTAGTTGCTGAGAAATCATTGGAGGACGCTCCATGTTAAGAGGTCCTTACTCTGAGAACTATGGTTAGAGGTACTAGTGATTCATCAATCCCAACAATTTACCCAACAACAAGTGATTGTTATTAACCTTTTTTGTTACCTTCATTTTGTTTGTTTCCTGTTAAAATCATGATGTTGATGAGGGGTTTCACCTTTTATTTAGTTCCATATAATTAAATGTATGGTAATGGAGTGGGGACTTCTATGTGAGTTCTTTCAATACTAGTAGGTGAAACTGAGACTATATTGGAGAGAGCGGAACAAGATGACTCAATGATTGTACTAATCCTAGAATACATCCCTCTCTCTGCTAGTAGCATAGATTTGGATTTGTAGATGTAGGATTATCCCCCCACTACATGCCACATCATTTTATGAGAAATATATAAGATTCTTATGGATATGCCTCTTTAAGACCTTACATCATGACTTTACAGATATATGACCATGTTTCTCTTTTTGGGGTATAGAGGCATTGATTACCATATGATTCACCATGTTATAAAGTCAATCATCTGGAAAAGGGAAGAGGATCGAAGGTCATAGTGGGATGAGGTATGTTTAGAAGCCCATTTTGAAGATCCTAGGGCTACTATGTCCTAGTAGGAATGTAATCATGAAAATTATATTTTGGAGAATCTACGCCATCCAAATAAGAAATCTCTCCAAATGGTACGTCTTAAAGGAGAACTAAATTCCTTGTGGGAAGATATTTTCCAAATCCACAATTCTATGAATAGGGTCTTGGAAAAAGGTGAATATTATATGGATGTGGATAAAGAGAGGCTTCTTCATGTTGAAGAGTCCATCATCACACAACTAATTGGGTTCCAAGATGATATTGGAAATTCCTGAGACACAGTTCAACATATCAAAACCTATATTTAGGAACACATGTAAAATTTGGCAGAGAGGCTCCAACATGTGCATGTTCCCCAGCATTTTAGAACATAAATTAAAGTTATTTTTGTTTCCAATTATCTATTCCTATATTCCTATCATCATCGCAACTATAATATAATAGTAAAACTTTTGATTTTATTGAACATAATTGTGTTATAATTACAATGATAAGAGTGTGGGGGAGCTCTACTGTTTTCCTAAGCCATGGGGCCTAGTTAGTGTAGTTCATCAATTTATGGGTCATATGAAAAAAACTACAAACGTTTTGTCTATTTTTCATGACCTTAATCATTTATTCATTCAAATATGAAGACAACATAGAAGCCAGGACTTGGATTTTTCTTAGTCTTCCCTTATCCAATTTTCAACCTAAAATGTTTTGTGCCTTTTACTTTCTATTTATAAATCATTTTCCTAAATTCTGTGGAGTTCTGGTCTAAAAAGATGAGACATGATATTTTCCTTGGGTTCTCATTGTAGGTTTTCAACCTGGAAAGTACTTCATCTATTTTGGTAGATAGTTCAATGTCTTAAAACTCAGGTCAATGCGACTGCTATTTTAAGACGAACATATTTGAGCATGAATTTTGGAATTATGACCATAACAATTCTTCTTGGTCAATAATAATTTGAAATTCATTTAGATACCCAAAGGAAATTTTGAGTCATAATTTTATGATTTCCAAATATAAAATATGATTCGAGACCATTATGTCAGTGATGGACAAATTTTGAGTTCATGAAGCAGTTTCTAGCACAATATTGTGAAGTTTTAATTGAATAGAGGATGTATCCCATGAGGAAGAATGTACCATTTTTTGAAAAACCAATTTTTTGTGGTGACTTTATGAAAATCCAATTTGGGTGTGTTACTACAATTTCAAACAGTTTCACCCTCTGGCTAAAATCCCCCTTTGGTGGGAAACATTATGAAAACTAACAGGGGAATGTTATATAATGTCTAACAAAAGAGACCTTAGAGATTCTAAAATTATTTTACTAATAGATGGGAAATCTGTGGAGATGTGAATTTATCAAGACCACAAAGATTTTTTTCCCAATGAAAAGTGTGTGAAAATGGAGATAGAATATATATTTTCATTGGACATGAATGTAAACAACTTCTATATGAATTTATCTCATGTAAATGAAGTAACATTTTGTTGAATAACCAATTTCAGGGGGAATATCCGTCTATGAAAAAGGTTTAGATATCATGTAGTTAAATGTAGTGTGATTATGACAAGTATCATGATGTTTAATGTCTTATGGTGAGAATGTTGTTGTAAATTTTTACATCCTGTGACTAGGATGACATGATATATAGTTTAATTTCATAAAATATGGAAATTGGGGGATATAAGCTATGGTCTATTATCTTTGACCAAAATTTTAATGATTCTAAATTCATGATAATATATATGTGAATGTGATAACATGTCCATGTATGAAGTGGGAAGGTTGTAAGCTATAATCTGGGGGCCTCTAGATCCAAATATTTATATGGTTGAAAGGGCTCATGGAAATAAAAGAGGTGTGTCCTGATGATGAATGTACCTCAGGTTTAAAAACAATTTTTTATGGGTGACATTATAAAAATAAAATGGGGGCATGTTACTAAATAATCAAATAGTAGAGTCCTCTATCAAACATACCATTTATGTAGGAAAATTATGCAAAACCAACAAGGGCATGTTACCACATTGTCAGAAAAAGGAGATCTCGGGAATTCCAACACTTTATAGTTGTTGGACAAAGGAATTTTATAAATATTTGGATTTCCAAGGACATAGAGTTTGGTTTCAGGAAGGAAATTTTAAGAATATTAAAGTAGTATTTCAATTTAATATTACCCAATAATGGGGTAAAATATTCCAACCCAATTCCAACCCGATCATAGGAAAAGAGGGGGTTCATTTGTTTTTTGAGAATGGTCCCAAAGGACAGTTGGAACTAAGGTTGTTCTATAATATAAATGGATTTTGGTTTTTTTTATGTCAATACACACTAGTTTCTAGTTTTATCTAAAATTTTGGGCTCAAAATCCAGTGGAATAGGATATAATCGCTAAAGGTTTTCTTCTAGAATCAACTCTTCATAAATATGGAAAAGGAATGGGTTTCAAAAATTTTAGTTTTTTTAAAGGTGATTTTCCGGAGTTCATGATGGAATGAAGGAGTTATTCATGACTATGAGAAGTGAAGCATCATGAATTCCTGATGAGTTGACGGTGATCTCCGCAACTATGAAAAATCTCACTAGAGATTCGAGAATGGAAGATCCTGGAATAGGTTTTTATAAAAAGATTCTAAAAACATGGTAAAGGTCGTGGATCATCGTGAATGGTCTAGCCTAAAAATTTGAAGCCACCCCAACATCATTTAAAACAAAACAAAATTGGATAACAGTCGGAATCACTCTGATTTTGAGAAGGCTGGGGAGCTTCATGAATCTTGTTTTCTTTGTGGTCTTGAGCATCGAAAAAATACTATTTTAGTCTTTAATGATTTCAATGATTCTACGTAATGGGTGATTCATGATAATGGGGTATTCAATGATGACATAGTGAGCATTGTGAAGGTAGATTATTCCAAAAAGGTAGTTTGCTTCACGAATTTTGTGATCTTTGAGAAGGATCTTCACGAAAGGTAGTCTTGAACCTCTATTTTTTTTCTGAAAAAATGATTTCCAAGTTCACCAACTCATATCTATGGTGAAAGCATAGTCTCATGCTAGTCATAGACAAATAAATAAATGTCAATCCTATGAAATGAACTTCATGTCGATAAACTGAGTATGACTTTACCCAAGGTAGTGAGTTAGGGGGAATCAAATGAACTTTTTTGATGGACGTAGTGTGATATCCTTAATATCTTGTAAAGGAAGTGTGACTCTAATATATTGAATATGTATAAACTTATTTATTCCACAACTTGGGATGCTAATTGTATTTTAGTATGACCGACACACTGTCTGCATATACTCCTTGGACTAGTCCTTAGTAGTGAACCATGTAAAAGTGTTTTGTTGTCTCTATAAATTTGACTATTTAAATTCCTACATATTATCATTAGACATGTTTAATAGGTTCCAAAAATGTGGTAACAAGATCCATATCTTTATAAGAAAAATTTGACACCCTGATTCACCCCTCTCCTCCCATAGTGTTCTGGGGTCCTACAAGTGGTATCATAGCATACATGTTGCTGGAGTTAATTCTATATGATCTTATTGACATGGAGAATTCAGTAAATATAAGAGGACCCCCTATCTTTGTTGGAAGTAAATTTAAATTTTTTGATAACATAATTATATCTCATCTAAGATCTTTTGGAATGGAAGTTCACATTACCACTTCACAAGGAATATAGGTCACAAATTCAACAATATTTTCCATGACCGAAATAGACAAGAAAACTATTGATGTCGATGCCAAATAATAAAATTCCCTTACCATAACTTTATATAATAAAATTTATTTGAAATTGATGATTTTTACTTCATCCAATTCTGTGTGGGAGAAAATATAAAACATGTGTGAAGGTTAGAAAAATTAAAAGAGGTGAAATTCCACGTTTCACACAATAGATTTGATGATCTGAAAAAGAATTTTGATGAAAATGCAGATGACTATTTAAATTGAATTATTTATGTTTTTGGATGAATATGAGGACTTAGTGAAGAAATCAAAGACATTGAAATTGTGAATAAAATTTTGAGAAGGATTCCACCCCTCTACCATTAAAAAGTGTCAGCCCTTGAGGAAATGGATCTATATATACTTTCTCTACTTGATCTATTAAGTATTCTGGTGGCATATGAAATGAGTTTCATACAAGATGAATTAACAACTCAAGTCAACAAGGAAATGGAATTCAAGTCCATGGAAAATTTGAGGTTTCTAGAGATAGAATCGATGAAGATAATAAGGAAGATGAGCTTCTTTCCATCTTTGCGATGAAATCTGAGAGAATAAAAGGTAGATTTGAAGGAAATATACCTCTTTCCTATTTTCATTGTGGTAGAGTTTGGGACATTGATTTTTGGTGCTCATGGAAGTTTGATGATGAATAAATTGATGCTGGAAACAAAAAAAATCCACAAAATAGTTTTTCCAAAAAGGGTTAATTCAAATCTGAAAGGAAATAATAGAGAAAGAGTTTTTTCTGTGAAGAATATTATGATGATAATGAATTCTTTTGAGGATGAAGAACCAAAGGCTAAATTTAGAACCCATGTGTCCATGATGGCCACTCTGGAAAAATCAAGAACATCAAAAGATAAAGATAGAGGTAATAAGTTTATTTTTTATGATGTTATCAGGTTGTAACTTGATGATGCTCTTGGTAAGAATAAAAATTAGAGAAATAGAAACAAAAGGTAGAGAGTAGTTCTGGAAGTGTCATCAGAATATGTTCACTATATTGAAGCTAAAATTGATTGACTGGAAGAAGTAGTAAAATAACATTCAATAACTTTTGAAATATCGTATGATGTATTATAATTGAGTATCAGGATTGAAGGACATGAAAAGGTCACTAATGAACTTACATTCGGACTAGAGGAGAAGTCCAAGATAGTTGAGGGACTTGATGAAGAATATTTTACTATAAGGAGTAGACTATAAATTGAATCAAATTAAAAGGAAACAAATAAGAAAATACAATTTGGAAGATTCTAGGATGTGGAGTTTATTGAGACAACTATGTGTGGATCTGAAAAAGTATTGAAGGTTTTTAATTATCAATGATCCAAATGAATGTGAAACAGTGGAATTTGTTGTGATGTTTAATCTTCAAAGGATGGAAATATAACATGCCAAAAATAAAGGGAAGCTGAAAGTTAGACATATCTCAAAGTCACCTGATGTCCAAGAAAATAAATCCTCAAATAAAACTGAAAGGAGGACTAAAAACTATCCACAAGTATCCATAAATGATCTGGATTAAAACTCTTTTACTAAGGAAAGGTAGCTGAGTAATAATATAAGTGAGAAGACATTTCCTCTTATGAAATTTCAATTTTGTGGCTATTTAGTTCATAACATGTCATACTGTGAAGAGGGAAGGAGTTATTTGAACGAAGAAGATATATGAAGTCAATAAAAGAGAAATAATTCATATCAAACATCCTATAGAATTAATAAGATTTTTGGATATTATTTTCACTAATATAACTATGTTCATAAAGATATTGATAGTAGGAAGATAAAAAAGAGAAGTATTACCTGTAAAACATGAATAAAAGTCAATACCTTCCAACCAGCCTGAGTTTCTCTTGCAAACAGATATTCTTGCATGGATGAAAAATATGAGTATGTTGAACAAATGAAAATGGAAAATAAATGGAAAAGGCCATTATTAGACCCTACACAATCATATATTTTATGGAAGTAAAAGAAGGAAATTGAGAAGACCAACCTTGTAGAAATAGATCTCAAATCCAAAAAGATAGTAGCCCCATGATTCTTGATAGTGGGTGCTCATCCCATATTACTGGAAATTCAGACATATTGAAGTGTGTTAAAAAAATGGTTGATATAACATTAAGGTTCATAAATGATGGTTATTTGAAGATCAAAGTGTGGTATAAGTATAGAATTGGAAAACGATGAGTTGAGGAAAACTAAAGATCATTATGTGGATGGTTTTCAGAGAAATATCCTAAGTGTGAGTCAACTATGTGACTTAGGTCTGATAGTTACATTCAATCAAACGGGGAGAACTATAAATAGAAAGATAGGTAATTGTCTCAAGAAGGGGTAAAAATAGAAGGAAACCTATATCAGTTTGACTGTAGAGATTTTTTTTTCTGATTTACAGTTGAAGAAGAAAACGACTTTTGGATCAGGGGTTGGGTCACATTAATAAATAGGACATGGAGAAGATATCTAACATGAAGATAGTCATGTATATCCCCAATCAGTATCATGAAATGTAAATGGTTTGTGATTCATGCATATGAGGAAATTTGGTTTGTATTTCAGGCCATCCAAATTATACAAGAGCATTAAATCTTCTTGATCTCATTAACGCATATGTATGTGGTTCGATAAATGTGTCTAGAACATATAGATAAATGTACTTCATTATTTTTATTGATGATTATAGTAGAATGAATTTTGTTATGATTATACCCATGAAACAACATGCTCTGGATTTCATGAAATGTTAACATTGAATTATATAGAATGATACTAGAAGCACAGTTAACATACAATGATCTGAAAATGGAGGAGAATACACATCCATTTAGTTTGAAAATTTCCTAGAGAAACATGGAATAAATAACAAAGTGGATGAGGTAAAAACTCCATAGAAAAATGGATTTGTTGAATGTGAAAATTATTAGGTGAACATTATGGCTATAATTATGTAGATTGAGAGTCATATCTCTTGTCATTACTGGAAAGATTATATTCATGCAACAGTGCATACTCAAAATTTAATAGAGAGTTATATGGGAGAAACCAATACATCATATGAGTTTTCCCATAGAAGGAATCCCTCTTTGATGTATTTTCATGTTTTCAAAATTAAATTTTTCATCCAAAAATAATGAAGGAAATAAATCGAAGTATGGTGATGTTGTAGATGAAAGAATATTCCAAGGATATTAAATGAAGATTAAATCCTTCAAATTGTTCTATAATAATCTTGGAAAAATTGATGAATGGAGTGATGTCAATATCCTTGATGTTAAGGCCAAAAATTCCTCATGGATATATTATGATAATATGATAGAAGATGAAGAAGATAGTATACATGGAATAGATTCAAATGAAGTAGTAGAGGAGGGATTGAAAATTATTCGTAGGTCAAAAAAGTTTATTATTTAAAAGAATAATCATAAGAGGAAACCATGTGTGAAGAAAAATTATTTGTATATCACAAGAGAAATAGAAGAGGATAAATTGATCAATACAACATCATTGGGGATTGGGATGCACCCACACAGACTATGCAAATGTGGAGTGAAGCACATTACGTCATCCTATCAATTGTTGAACCAACCTCATTTTAAGAAGCTTCAATGGGTCAATCATGGGTTAAGGACACAAATGAAGAATAATATCATATTGAAAAAAAATTCTGACAAAGTATCTTGTTAATAGACTCAATAATCATAATTTTATTAGAACAAATTGGTTTTTTTAAAAAAATTCAATGACCATGGAAATGTGATAGAAATTAAGGCACACTTGGTATGTAAAGGGTACTCATATATTGAAGGTGTTGATATTGAAGAAAAATTTTCTCCCTTGGCTAGAATAGAGTCAATCCAGATCTTTATTTCCATGGTGATTCAGAGAAGGTAAAAAGTCTATCAAATAGATGTCAAAACTACTTTCTTAAATGTGGTTCTTAAATAAGTCTACATTGAACAAGAAATGGGTTATCTTCTTGGTAATGATGAAATGAAGGTTTTCATATTAATGAAATAACTCTTTGAATTGAAGCAGGAACCATGAGCATGGTATTCTCTACTGGATTCTTTTCTAAAGAAGATCTAATTTAAATGAGGACTATTCCTCAATCTCTATGTGAAAAACTCTTAGAAAGATCAATTAATGGTTTTGGTTTATGTAGATGATATTATATTTACTGGAAGCAGGCATGGATCAGTGGATGAATTTTCCAATCACATGAAATCAAAATTTGAAATGTATATGATTTGTGAACTCACATACTTCATGGGGCTTCATGTGATTTAAATTAAGGAATAAACTTTTATATTTCAAGAAAAATATCAAACAGTTCTTCTAAAGAAATTAATCATGAATGAATCCAGACCAATGATGACACATATTTAGCATGGGAAAAATCTAGGAAAGCATAAGAATGTGGCATCTGTGGATCCCACAATATTTAGGATAATCATTGGACAATTATTTTACTTGAATACACCACGACCATACATTATCTTTTCAACATGATTAATGGAACATTTTTTAGAGTAATCTAAAGGAAGAACATTTTATGACAGTAAAAATAATCATGATGTACATTCAAGGGACTCACAATTATGGATTATACTTTTTAGGGGGAAGAGATAATGAAATATTGGCATTCTCAAATGTTGATTGGGCTAGACATGTGGTGGATAGAAATTCCACATGTGGTGGATAATTATTTATAGGAAACAAATGTGTGGGATCGTTAAGCAAGAAATTGGAATGCAATTTTCTTAATATGGCTGAATAATAGTATATTTATGTTATATAAGCATGTAATCATATTTTGTGGATGAAGAAACAACTTAATGACATTGGTGATGAGGTGAAATAGCCGATGGAGATTCACTGTAATAATAAGAGCTCAATCGATCTTATGAAAAATCTTGTTCATCACAATCCTACTAAATATATTATGATCAGATATCACTTCATAAAAGAAAAGGTAGAACAAGGCATGATTAAAATGGATCATGTTTGAATGAATGATGATGTGGATGACATTATGAATAGTCCATTTGAAGCACATGAGTTCAAGAATCATTTTTTGAACCTCAGTGTTCATCCACCTCCCAATTGATGAGGTTTTAGATGATCTCATATCCTCAGTTGTGTTAACTATTTTTATCTATTTTTGGAAGTGATGAATGTTTATGGGGAGATATGATCTGGGGGGAATGTGAATTTTATCTCAACAAGTAAAAAATACATTCTATGGGTTTATTTCCAAATGGGGGAATGGAGAAATTCAATATGAAAATGGTTTGAAGGTTGCAGGGGTTTGAAAACCCAATATAATGTTATGAGGAAATAGTGACATGATGAGAATTTTTTGTTATGATGAAGCAATGACACGATGAGAATTAGGTGTCATGAGGAAACAAACATAGCATTGATAGGGCACCTTTAAGCATTCCAAAATAGGATAACCCAATTCATGCATCCACACTGGTTTTCTACACTGATCATTTCTCATGGAGACTTAGAGTGCGAGATGAGTTGTTTCATGCATATTAGGTTTTGATAGTGGATGAAGGTTTATAGAATTTATCGATAGATTTCTAATAAACCCAATGGGGGAGATTATTGGAATGAAGGTATTTATTTTCTGGAATTGTAGTTTGATTTATTTTGTCAATCCACATTAGGTTGATCAATCATTTTTCAAGACAAGTGATCTTACAGCATAGGATGACTACAAATATTGATGGTGGTTTCATTTCCTAGTGTTTGCCGAATTTTTGGTCTCAAAATCCGGAAGAAGGGGCCAGTATCACGAAATGTTGTTTTATGGAATCAACTCATCATGAGTAAGGTAAATTGATGGGTTTCACGAACACTAGGATTCATAAAGGTGATTTTTATGAGTTCAAGATGTGTTGATAGTTTATTTCAGGACTACGAGAAGTGGATCGTCATGAATGCATGATGATTTGATGATAAACTCTAAGATTATGAAAAATATCACTAGAACATGGAGAATGGAGGATAATGGTGAGGATGTTTTTAAAAGATAAAAAACCGATAAAGGCAATGACATATCGAAAATGGTCAAGCCTATAAATCTGAGTTTACCCCCTTCTTCATTTCACACACAAAAAATAATTGGAGAAAAGTCTTAGTCGCTCTAGTTTCACTAAGGATGGGGAGCTTCTCGAATCTGGTTTTTTGTGATAGATTAAGCCTCCTAGAAAGAATATTTTAATCATTATTGATGAAAATTATTCCATGTAATGGGTTCTTCATGATTATGAGGTATTCTTCGATGACTCATTGATCTTCATGAATTTAGTTTCTTCCACAAAGGCAGGTTGCTTTGGGTCGTTTGTTAGCTTCGTGAAGGATCTTCGAGAAAGGAAATTTGGAGCATATAGTTTTTAATGAGAATTGATTTCAAAGTGAATAAACTCATATATAAAATTCAAATTTATTCTAGTGTAGTTTGGGGATAGAAATAAATTTCAATCCACTAAAGTGACCTTTATGATGATAAACTGAGTAAGACTTCACCCAAGGCAGTGAGCTAGGGGGAGATGAAAAAAGTGTTCTGAGGGATGCATTTTTTTATCCCTAAAATATTGCAAAGGTAGTGTGTCTAGAGTAGAGTGAATGTTTCTAAACATATTTATTCCACAATAAGTAATGATTAGTGGATTTAGGTATGACCAACCCACTGTCAGTATATTCTCATAGGACTATACCTTAGTGGTGAACCAAGTAAGACTGTTGTGTTTTCTATCTGCATGTGAATGTATAAATTACTACACATAACCATCAGATGGGTTTAAAAGGTTCCTATCAACATGGGAGCAATATTCATCTCTTTATTTGAAAAACATGACACCCTGATTCGCCCCTTCACGGTCATGGTGTTTAAGGGTCCTACAAGAATCGGGTCCATGAATCACTACGTAACTCATTGGGATGTGAATAAAATTAAACGTAGATTTGATAAACCATTTTTAGAGAAGATATTTTAATTTTTTTATTAATTTAAATTTTTTAATCCCAAAAATTTTATATTTTATGGTAAATTTTCACATTTTTTTGTTTAGAAACATTATTGAGCTTAATTGCTTAAATGTCCTATTTTGGATTTTAGATATTTCATTTTATTTATATAATTCCACTATTAAATTTTATACATAGATCCAAATTGAAAAAATATTCTTTTTTAGTTTTCTATAAACGTTGGGATTCATTTTATCCTTATATACCCAATGATAAATCCACCATTTGGGGGCACAAAATGAGCTCCCAATTTAGGCCTTGAAAACAGTGCACAGATCTATCACATTGAATTATTTGGCCCATATATGATATATATCAGGACCAAGTGTTCTGAAATTATACAAGTAACTATAGAACATAATGGTGAAAACATATATACATTTTTTCACGCCTAATTCCCAATTTATCAAGGACATAATGGCATAGTAACTCGCTGAATTGGAATACAAATTGTCATCCTTGATAAAATATATTCTTTTAGTAATTTGGCTATATTTCTCTCCAAATGTGTCTAATGAAACTAATTTTTTTTTGTAGATATAAGAGATATAGGTAAACATATTTAAATAAAGAGTTTTTTCAAAAAACAATTGTCATTTAAGGTTCATCCATGTGGAATCATTCAGATGATTTTTTAGAGACAATTTTTTACCTCCTCTCCCTATAAAAGAATGTTTCTTCTTCATTTCAAGTTATTGGAAACATGGGGGAACCATTTCTTGAAAATTTTATATATTTTTGTTGTTTCATTTATTTTTTAATATTCTTCTAAATATTTAGTCTATTTTAATCTTATTATTCATTTTATTCTCTCATGTTTTTATATTTTGTATTTTCCACTTCGTTAATTTGTTCACTTTGATCTCTAATACTCATGATCATGAGTAACTAACCTAAGGAATTTACCAGGGGATAGATTTAGTGTTAAACCCATTTTAATTATTTATAATTTATAATTTTTCTTATTTTCTTAGAGTTAGGATGAGTGGAGCTTAGTGGGAAATGTACCTTTTCTTCTCTACATTCCACCCGAGGCCTACCTTATTTTTTTGTAATATTATCCCTCGATCAAGGAGGTGGATGTGTGGTATCTTAGTGATCATTGAGTGTACAATATATTCAAAACATGGGAAGGATAGGATGATCATGAATATAATGGAGAAGGTTCATTATGTTTATTTGGAAAAATAAAGTGATTATGAAGGTTCACACTGGATAATCTCCTCGGAGGATATTCCTTCAATTTAACACCAACCATTATCTCTACATTCTACAATGAATGTTTATTTTTATTTATCATTCATTATAATTTATCAAAAATATATTTCTTTTAGTTTTATTTAATAAATAACATAATAATAATTGAATTAGATATAGTGAGTGCATGGCTGTTACCTCTCCTTAAGAGAACATCCTAGTTTAGCCCCTGTGATACGCTTAGTTAAAAAAATTTAGAGCACTTATAACAAATATTAATCCAATTGATTTCATTTATGGGGATCCAAGTTGTATTAATTCGCTATTTTTATCCACATTTTTTAAATAATATTCCTAAATTTTATTTAAAGAAATAAAAAAATCATAAATTAAAAAAAACTCATTTTATCCTTGATGTATTAAAATTTTAATTACTAGGCATGGAATGACTATTTATAGGTGAAACCACAAGAAGAAATTAAAAATACACAATTGATAAAACATTAATAATATATAAAAAACTATAGAGAAAAGCTGAAAGTGTTGATGAATATAATCGTTTATAGGTGAAGAAACCAGAAACTAACCCCGAAACTGAACTAGAACAAGTGGTGAAAGATATTTCACCAATCATATTTTATGATAATGAACCTAAGATGGGTGATAATGATCTTATGGAGGAAAAAAATACTATACCACAATGAACGATTTCTTGATGAGGTCAATGAAGAAAACATGTCAGTAGATATAATTATGAGAGATCAAATTCTTTTGGAAGAATCGTGGAATCACTATGTTGAATATAACCTGAAATTTGATCTTCCCATCCATGATAATGAAAAATCAGTGCCTCTCTACCTCTATTTTTCTTTGGAATATGATGAAAAAGATTCACCTACTGAAATGAAGTATCCAATGGTCATTCTAGAAGATATTTTTTGCGACCCAGAACATGTTTTTCTTCTCTTTTTAAAAGGTATTAGAGTCATGGAATGATTCAAGTATAATTGAGACACAAATTTGAAATCCTTTTTTTTGCATTGAACTCTCTGTTTGGCCAAAAATTTCATATACCATTAACTAATCCCCTATTATCCATAAAATTCCTTTTTCGGGAGCCACATTTCAAATCATATATTTATTTCCCACATTATCCAGAAGTTAAATTCATTATTATTATTGAACTCATGTGTGGGGGAAGTAGAAGAAGAGATATTTTTTTCATTCCCTAAAAATTAATTTTATATTAATTTAAAAGTGTTGCCATATTTATTTCTAATTTTGTGGAGTACATTTAATTATGGAAATATGGATGGGTATTCAAAATTTTATAACACATTTTGGAGGGGTGTTAATAAATTTTTGAAGATCATAATTTACCTCTATTTTCCTAAAAAATAATTCTAAAGATAAATATATATCAGAATTGATGTTGTTAAAATTATACAATTGGGGAGAGGAGGGAATAGATTTATCACTAATTATAAATTTTCATGTGTGAACATACCAAATAAAGAAAACTTTTATTTAGAGGTGATTTGTTTTTTAGCATATTAAGGAGCACACCATTCTTGAGAAAAATGGTTTTCATGTATTTACTTCACTTTAGAGCTTAACCCTCTTCATTCTGCCTCAGATGTTTTTTTTCATTTTAAACCTGAAAACCCTTCATCCTTGGAACAACCCATGAAAATTAACTCATGGTTGGAACATTTTTACTCTATTAAGTAGGTTTATTTTGAGGCTACCAAGCCTATAGAAATCACACATGTTCTTGAGAGTGAGAAAAACACCAAAAAATTCCATTAGTGATGAGAGAAATATTTTTTGATGAGGTAAGTACAACATTTATCTGAGTATTAACATGAAATTTAATTGATTTTTATGATTTTTGAGGAGTTTGGAAATTTTTATCCATGTAGGATGCATGAAATTTTCATTGATATGATAATTGATTTGTGACCATGGTAGGAAAATATTTTCCTGGAGTGCAATGTTTAAGTGTGGGGAAAATGATAGGGAAAATATTTTCAAAATTTAAATTCTTATTTCAATGTTTTTAATCCCACCAAATTGTTATTCAAAGGAAAATTTTCACATTTAATAATTTAGAATCATTTTTAGCATAATATTTAGAATGAATTATTTGGGTTTTAGATTTTTAAATATATTTATGTAGTTTGGACATTACTTTTTCCACATTGATCAAAATTGAAAAGTTCTCAGTTTTTTGGGTTCTGTAAATCCCATGACTAATCCACCATTTAAAGGACAAAAATTAGATCACATGTTCGGCCTCAAAAACTATGCACAGATATGATGAATTTTATTATTGGCCCATATATTATAAATTTCATTCCCCAATAATCTGAAATTCGACAAGGACCTAGAGGAAATTAGGGGGAAATTATTAAGGTTTCCATGCTGGATTAATAGTTTATTAAGGTCATAATGTCATGGTAACTATATTTATTTGAATATGAACAGTCATCCTAGATAGAATAAATTTCCACAATAATTTAGATATATCTATCACCAAAAGTATCAAATAAACATGAATGTTTGTATGTAGACATTATTAAGATATGATAAAAAAAATTACTATGTAATCCTCCCAAAATTCAGTCATCTAATGGGTTATCCACGTAAAAATATTTAGATTATTTAGCCTAATTTTCACCTCCTCTCCCTATAAAAGAATGTTTCTTCTTCATATCAAGTTTTTTGCAACATGGGGAAATCCTTTGTTGGCCATTTTTTGTAGTTTTTTCAGTTTAATTTATTTATTAATATTATTATGCATTTTTTGTATATTTTAATCTTATTATTCAACTCATTTTCTCATATTTTTTATTTTGTGTTTTCTAATCCATTATGTTCTTCATTGTGATCTCTAATACTCATGACCCTGAGTAATTAACCTGAGGAACTTCCTGAGGGATCAATGTACTGTTAAATCCGTTTTTATGAGAAATAATTTTTTATTTTTTCCCTAGAGTTAGGGAGAGTTGGATATTAGTGGTAAATGTGACTTTGTGTCTCATCATCCCACATGAGGCCTAGCTTCTTATTTATGCAATATTCTTCCCTGATTGAGGATTTCATTGATTTAATATTATTATGTTATGTTAGTATTATTCAATCCAAAGTAAATTACCAGATAGAAAAATACA